>CM072776.1:92415000-94915000 GCA_036936925.1 Cenchrus fungigraminus | reverse complement strand
TTGATCTCTCCACCAATGGGCCTAACGGGCCCTTGACTCGCGTCCGGATCGGGGACGCCCAGCCCGTTAGAAGGCTGGTGGGGCCCCTGTCGCGCAGCACTATAAGAGGGAGTGGGGGCCACGGGCTCAATTAACGAGGTTCGCCGCCACCACTGTTGCTCCTCACTCCAAACCCTAACCGATCTAGAAGGGACGTGCTGAAGTGATGGGATGTCCCACCGTTCGCCACCACAGGACCTCTTCACCACCGTCGCCCCTACTCCGGCCGTCGCTGCCTGTGTGCAGACTTCACCAACGAACCAGTGATGGCCGCACTACGAGGAAGGTCGAGGTATGTGTTTGACAGAAAAGGCAAAACCCAACTGATCTACTCCTAGATGATCCGCAAAGCCTAACAATGGTACCAGAGCCAAGTCTAGTGAGTAGACAGTGCTTGGGAAAAAGAAAGGAAGAAGATTCGATCTCGAATCGAAGAAAAGGAAGATGAGGGAGACCGACCGCAGATCTCTGGCGGTGGCGCCCCCTTGCTCAACTGGGATCTTCGGATCTCATGTCAAAGGAACTAACAAACAGAAACCCTAACCCTAATCCACAGAAAGGAAAGGGGGCGCAGGGAGTCCCACCAGGAGCCTACCTTGTCGACCCCGTCACCGCCGCCTGTCGCCTTGACGTCGTGCGGGAGAGTCAACCGAGTTGTCGTGAGGAGGGGATCCACGCTACTACACGTGCCTCACCCACGGACTCGAAGCCGAGGGCACCACTGCGAAACCGCTCGACGGCGGCGCGCTCTCCCTCGCGGGGAACGCGCTCACCGACGAGGGGACCCGCTGTGGCGCCGCCACCCTCTCCGGTCGTCGTGGCCGCTCTCTGGATCTCGCATGGTGCGGGGTTAGGGAAGTGGGGGAGGGGCAAGAAAAGAAGGAAGAGAGAAGGGAGGAGTCGGCCGCGGCTGCGTGCCGGGCGGCGCCGCCCTTCACCGTCGACCGGCCGTCACCGGTCGCGCGTCCCTCCCCGCCCCCCGCGGCGCCGCCCGTGTCACCTAGAGTACGTACCTATTATACTAGCTTCTTGTGCGGCGGTCACTGTCCGGCGAGGGGTTGAGGGAATCTGCGCCATTCCCCTTCAATTCCTCTGTTTCTCCGCCGTCCGTCCACCCGTACGTGCGTGCGTGCGTGCCGGGTGCGGCCGCCGCCGCTGTCCTTTTCGCCGCGTCGTTCGTTGCCCCCTTATCTTTCGTTCCGTAGGTTCCGTGGCGAGCCCGTGATCCGCGGCCGCTCCGCCCACCAGTTCGGCGTGGGTGGCATCGATCACGAGCTCCTGTCCACAACGGCACAACGTTCCTCGTTCAAGCACGCAACGCAACGTGCGTCGCGTCGCAGTCGTCGTAGCCAGCGCGCCGCTCGGCAGCGGCGGTGACCGGCCGGCGTCGCAAAAAGCATGGCTCAAGCGCGCAAGGCCGCTGGTCTTTGGTTCGGCATCACGGAACAGTGGCATATTGATATTCCTGTCCTCCGGCTGGACCTCTGGGACTGCAGGACTGGACGCCGCCTGCAGATGCCGTACGTGTTCCGTCCTCGCGTGATCTCGCAGCATCTGGACTACGTGTACGGGCGTCGTCATTGCCTCCCAGAATGGCAGTCGCCCGCCATGCCAAAACGCAACGCTTGCACATTTCCATTGCGTTTCGGACTGTGCCTCGCGTGACGCACTGCCACACCGTTGCTTTTCTTCTACAGTACATGCACAGCTGCGGATTCGATCACCTCGATCGCCCACTGAAAGCAAAAACATGGCCACTGGGGTAAAGACCTTTCTATATCTTTCAAGAAGGCGTCAATACCCTATCCAGCGAGGCATGGAGTCGTGTGGTCTCCAGGCGCTGGCCTGCAAACGCTATGTTGGCTAGGAGGCAGGACACTGTAATTCAAATTTACATCTAACGATGTGGATCGAAGGTGATTTTTACAGTCACAGATGTACCTTTCCCTCACCAGTAGTCTGATGGAAAATATTGGTGCGCTGGTGAAAATGCATGCGAGTGAATTGTCAACTTCAACCTCAATCATGAGATGTCAAGTTTTTTTTACATGTCACTCTGTGAATTAGATGTACTCCGGCCACGTACAGGCTCCGGCCAAAAGACCATTTGCCTGGCCAGTTCTCGCTGCTTCCATTCTTCAATTGTGACAGGAAATTCACTGCAAGTCTGCAACTTAGCTGATTGATGAGCAGGTAACTGAATGTTTTTTACCATTGTCCCATAAATATTTCAAAAAATAATAATGACATGAAGGTCAATGTATTATTATGCGCCACATGTCATTTAGACGTGCTACTGCATCTGCAAAATCCATTGTGGTAGAGCCTATTATATGTGGGCTTCACAATCCCATATGCCTGTATAGAATGTTCTGGGTAGCTCCCGACTCTAAAGTCTAAACTGATTACGTTGGTTGTAAATGTAGTGCATGGATGTAAACTAAGTCCACGTACATTTTCCCGGGAGATCCAAAATTTTTACATTGACTCGGTTCAAGAATTCGAAACTGACGAGCTGCCCTGGCGGAAGACAAACGGAGATGCGACGAGAGGCACGTCGCATCCTGGTTCCTCGAGATCCCAATCTCCATCAGCTCCAGCGTCCTTCTGAGGATCAAGCTTGGAAAATAAGAAGCGGTGACCATATCTCGCCAGCGTCGCAGTTTGGGAGTCCCAAAGTCGCCGTCGCGCGCCATGTTTTTTTCCTCCCCGGAGTCCTGCGGCGACCAGAGAGACGGAGGCGGCGGCCGCCGACCGCAGTACGAGCCCTGTTCGTACCTCGCGCGCCGGCGACAAAGGCCCACACCCAAGCGATCGACGACCTCTCCTTTTCTCTCGGCACCTTTAGGGCATGTACAACCCACACATGGCGGGTCGTCTGCACAATCTCGATTTTAGCATACAGATAGATCATACAACCCACAGACAGGGAGACCGTCTGTAAACTGTTTAATGCTTTGTATCGTACTTAAGATCAACTACAAATACATTTGTGTACACAATTGTGTGACTATTTGATTGAATAATATCAACTATAAATAATAGAAATATGATTACAATAATTTTTAGAAACAATTTGAAACATGGTGTGGAGTAACAAGGAGTATAGGTTCAGAGTGTCATTCACATTCATACGTGCACTTAGCAATATAGGTTCAGAGTATCACAATTCACAACCTGGTTTTAAAAAAGAGAGAGAGAGAGTATCACAACCTGCTAGAACTAGGAGTCGGCCTCCATTTTTCTCCTTTCGATAGAGGCAAGCAAAGGCAGAGCCGAGCTTGACCAATGTCGTCCGCCCGCCGGACAAATCCTCCCTACTCCCTCCACCAAAATCAAATCGCCTCCACCCAAGCGTGCCTCACCTTCCTAGCTCTGTCCTGAGCCACTCGTCGCTGCTGTCCATGGCCCATGCGGTTGGGGATTGAAGTTTCCCCGGAGTCGTGTGCCGCGAGCTGCCGCCGACCACCTGTACGTGCTCGTGGATTCGGCGGCCGAATCGGCCTCCGCCGTCGTCGATTCGAGGCCCGCTGGCACCGGATCGAGCTGCTCGACGCAGGCAAGTGGCTCGCTGGCCAGCTCGTGGCGGCGCAGGCAACCAGCGGTTCGTCCGGTAGCTGGCCAGCTCGGCGCAGCGCAGGCACCCAGCGGACAAAGCTCCTTGATGCGGCGGCTTGACCCTGCCCTTCCCTACCCTGCTCGCTCGATGGCTTCGATCTGCGACGGCGGCGGTGGGGCGTGGCGGGCTCGATCTGCGACGACAAATGGCACGGGGCGGCCTGCCTCCTCCTCCGTCCCCAGCACCAGCCTAGGTGGATTTGGCGCGGGAATCTGCTGGCGCGGGATCCAGCACGCCGGCGCTTGGAGAAGACGACGTCTACAACCCGGGGGCGCGCGTCTGCTCGGCATCGGGCAACGGGACGGAGGCGTCGACTCGGGAAGCGACGCGCGGGCCGTCTGTAGGCGGACGCGGGGGTTTTGCGCAAAAGTGCCGCTACATCGACGCCTCTTACCGACGCGTTGTACGTGCCCATACAACGTGTCTGTTAGACAGAGGAACGTTGTCCGTGCCTTATGTACAACTTCCAAGAATGGCACTTGGCTAATTGCGCCGATCGACGATCACTCAATTTCTATCACACCTTCTCTCATAGCACATGGTTCAATATAACAATTTTTTTTTGAAAAAGTTCATTTTTGACCATCCAACTATTGCCTCAGTTTGGTTTTGGCCATCGAACTTCAAAACCGGGTATCTTCGACCATCCAACTCTTAAAATCGTTTACAATTGGCCATCGAGCGGTTTTGATGGGTGGTTTTAACTTTTTTTATTTACAATTTAGTCCTTAGATCTTAAAAAAAATTTTACTTTTTGCCCATACCTCCGATTTAGTTGATTGTTGCGGTCATGCGTTCATAATAGTGAGCTTTATCTTTTAAAATGATCTTTATACTATTTTATCACTATTTGCTATATTATTCTTATGTTGTTGTGCAAAAATAATAATATAAGAAAAGTAAAATACACAATTACAAAATACTATGAACAACATTTTAAAAGATAAAAATCATCGTTATGAACGCATGACCACAAGAATCACTTAAATCAGAGATACGAGAGAAAAATAGTAATCATTTTAAGATCCAAGGACATTTTAAGATCCAAGGACTAAATTGTAAATAAAACGATCAAAATATTCCTTGAACCTTAAAATGATTACTATTTTTCTCTCGTATCTCTAGTTTAAGTGATTCTTGCAGTCATGCATTCATAACAACAATCTTTATCTTTTAAAATGTTGTTCATAGTATTTTGTAATTGTTTATTTTACTTTTCTTATATTATTGCTTTTACACAACAACCTAATAATATATAGCAAATTGTGATTAAAATAGTATAAAGAACATTTTAAAAGATAAATCTCACTGTTATGAACGCATGACCGCAATAATCACCTAAATCGGAGGTATGAGCAAAAAGTAATAATCATTTTAAGATCTAAGGACTAAACTGTAAATAAAAAAAGTTAAAACCACTCATCAAAACCGTCTGATGGCCAATTGTAAACGGTTTTAAGAGTTAGATGGTCGAAGATACCCGGTTTTGGAGTTCGATAGCCAAAACCAAACTGAGGCAATAGTTGAATGGTCAAAAATGAATTTTTTCCTTTTTTTCATATTTCAACATTATTCATACGTGCAATTTGACGAATCCCTAGGGTGTGTTTGGAACAATATAGCAATTTTTTCTCTATTCTAACATTGTTCACCCCTATTTTCTTTCCTCTGCAGCTGTCCTCTGAAGGCAAAAACGATCCCTGATTTCTACAGGAGACAATTCACGCGTTCACAATAGCCGCGACAACGAGAAACGTACTGTTTCACGGCATTTGAGGGGGACTTCTCCCAGATGTGACAGTGTCGTCCCGTCACGCGTTACGACGCCGTTGCATAGATGCTTTGAGGATGGATGGATGGTTTTTGCCAGGTTTTGCTGTCACACCACGGAGTCAGAGAGACGCGCAGCCATTCTTTACGTCTCCTGACGCTGCTGCCATCGTCGGACGATGAGCACCGTTGGAGCTCGCGTAATCAGTCGGGATGCATCCACCTTTTTGCAGGTCTTCGACATGCGAACGAGGGGGTGTTTAGTTGGCTGAAAATTTGCAAAATTTTTGCTAAATTTTCAACTCTTTCTCAATCACATCACATTAAATACACCAAAAGACATATGTTCGGAGTAGTAAATGTAGGTAAAAAAATTAACTAATCACACAGTTCTGTTGTACATCACGAGACGAATCTTTTGAGCCTAGTTAGTCCATGATTGGACAATATTTACCACAAACAAACGAAACGTACTACACAGGAGTTCGAAACGTTAAAAAGACAAATTTTCAGCCAACTAAACAGGCCCCGAACAGGAATTTCTCGAGTGCAGGCTGTATCCGAAAGGCACGAAACGCGGCCTCACGAGTCGTGATCAAAGGTCAAGACCTTCTGTTTCCAAATTTATTCCTTGGCTGACAAAAGATTGGCACCCTTTTCTCTGTGATGATGGTATTTTTTAGTCGAAAAAGATTGGCACGGACCCGTCGATGCCTGCAGAGGGCTTGCTCGTGGAAACTTGCTCGTGGAAACCTTCAGACCTCGGGTCATGAGATGTCAATTTCTATCTATGATTCTATTTTCGATACGTGTCAAACTTTTGGCGCGGGACGGACCGGCCCAAAAAGCGTCGGCGAAGACCATTACCTGTCCAGTTGTCAGTGCGTCTGTTCTGAATTTTTGTCAGGAAATTCTAGCACGAGGGGAGTGTTCCTCCCGAGCTTCCTGCGCCTTCTTTAGTTGGCTAAATTTTCCAATTTTTTCTCCACTCTCTCTCCATCACATCACATTAAATACGTCAAAAGACATATGTTCGGAGTATTAAATATATGTAAAAAAATAACTAATTACACAGTTTTGATGTACTTTGCGACACGAATCTTTTGAGCCTAGTTAGACTATGGTAGGATAATATTTACCACAAACAAACGAAACGTACTACAGTGTGCTACAGGAATTCCAAACGTTAAAAAGGTAAAATTTTCACCGAACTAAACAAGGCCCTGGTCAATCATGCACAGCTCCATGCAACCCTGGCTGAAGACAAAGTTGAGATGCGCTGAGCACACACTGCAGCTTCCGTTAGTCCTATCTCCGTCACGTTTGAAGAGTGTCTCTACTAGCATCCCTCCATCTGATCTGACGACCATCTCGCGCACCACGTTTTCCTCTCCCGAGTCATGTGGCGACACCAGATGGGGGGCGGCGGCCGCCGCCGCCGCCGGCACCGCACGGCCGGAATGCGAGACCACAAGCAAGATGACGCCAATGCCGCCGAGACTTGGGTCGTCACCGAGTCCGGGAGGCCGAGCCCGCCCTTATCAGGTTATCATTTCGAAGCCAGGCAGGAAGGAAGGTCGCATGAGACACGGTAGCGGTAGCTCTTATCTACCGGCTGCTACGCGTGCGCGCTCGCTAGCCGTCACCGTCAGGCATGGCGCTGACTGGAATCGAAATTAAGCAGATTTCGAAGCAGAGACCTGGTGCTGGCAGAGCCCTTGTCAAGTTATCATTTGGGAACGAACCGGCCAGGATGGCCGCGCGGGGCACGGCGGCAGACTGCTTATTATCTGTCGGCAGGCTGCTGCTATCGTGCTACTACGCTTGTGCGCATTCGTTAGACTGTCGAAATGAAGAAAGTCGTGCTACTGTACACAGTCCAGCAACTACTGCAAAAGCATCTGCATTTTGCGATTTCAAGACTCCCGTCGCTCATTCTCGGAGAATTTCTCCTTTCCCCCAAATCACTGTGCCAACTGCCAGCGAGCGGAGGGGCGGGAGCCAACTACCTCGGCTGATGCGCGAGGAGATGCGCGTGCACCGCTGGAATCGACCTGCTTTTGCGAGAAGGGATTCGTCTCTTTCTTCGGCGCATACGCGATGCAGATGAGCAATGCTGCTGGAGTCAGTCTTAGCCGTCAGGCATGGAACTGAATCGAAATCCTTGCGTTTCCTTTTCTCTTCCGTACGTGCGATCGAGAATGTGCGCCCTGTTCGAGCTTGCACGTTCGGTTCGTCTGGTAGACACTAGCAGGTGAACAAACGTCCTGCTTGTTGGATATATACCCTAGAGCCAATTGGATTGGATTCACTAATGGGCTTGATGGATTTGATCCATTAGGGTACTAGAGTCTTAATGGCCGCGGGTGAACAGTGCCACGGGTGAACAGTAATTCCTGCGCTCCTCCGCCTCTGTCCTCCCGTTCGTGATTGTTCGTAAGTGCTAGTACATCTACGATCGATGTTCCTTCCCCGTACGTGTGGATACCTTGGAGGTGCTACGTTTGGAGCACAAGGACGAACCGCACGTGAAGGACAAGGTGGACGTGAGCAACTGCACTGCCTGCTACCTCGACGCGTTCATCTACATCGAGACGGTTCCGCTGCATCTGCGCGTCTAGTGGTAATCCCGTGATCTCTGACAGCAGCAGTTCCTGTTTTGCGGGGAAAATTTTGTTTGTGCTAGCGTAGCCTCCCCGTATCCCTTCAGTGGTACCAGAGCCGTAGCTGCTAAGTTTTAGATTCGGGATGTGTGCATATGGAGATATGCAGATGTAGATCAAAGTTTTGATCGGCTTCGTGTTCTTGCCGTGATGGTCGTGTAACGAATTACTCCTACCGGTCGGAATTCCGCCATCGGAGTTAAGTGATACACGTAAATCCAGTCACAACGAGAAGGAGATCAATTGGTTTGGTCGAATCGAAGCTTGGTCAAGTGCCAGGCACATGGGATGCGTGGCGGCGGCAGATTGGATCTGCTACCGGCCCGGGAAAACCAGAAAACATGCTGTTCGGTAAAACAGCCATAACTTTTCGTGGTTAACTCGGATGAAGACGTTTTCTATACGAAAATTGATCTACAAAAAATTTTACACATGTGATAAACCAGCTATGCTGGTCTCGGCGAAATTAGTTTTGCCAAATTCGGCTTGCAAGATGGTTTTTCGGGCGTTTTAAGTTTGGACATCGGTATTGCGATAATCTGTTTTGCAGGTTTTGTGATCGGTATGGCCTATATGTGTATGTGATGCATGTGTGTAATTTTTTTCGTGACCTGCGTGTCACGCGTACGGCAATACAGCTGGAGCCACATGTATTGTCAAAATTAATGTAATGGTCTGCGTACCAATTTGTGATGATCTAATGTGCGATTGTGTAACTTCCATTACTAGCACGCGTTAGATAGTTCTTGGAGGACTCATCACATGGAGGATGGCACACACAGATCATGAAGATGGAGATCAACATGATGTACAGGTCAATGGAGATGGAGATCACCATGTGAAATAGGTCATACCGTATTACAACTGTGTGAATGTCGTTCTTACCGTTCTACTTTTACATGCGACAATGGTTAACTTCTTGCCTGTGATGTTACGAGTAGAACGATCCCTTTTGAATTTTAAGTTAACATGCCCTCCCGACACTTGCCACCGTCCCACGTCTTGTACAATTAGTGGTGGGTCTATGAAATTAGGGTGCCACTAGTTTTCCTTGACTAGACGGGTTTGTATCGGATACTTACACGCATAAGTGTTGGTTTGCTTATCAAAGTCATCTTAACGGTTAAGGACTTTGAGGCATAAAGGTTGGGAGCCTAGACATAGAGATGTCACCCAACAACAGGAGTCATATGTGATATGATTAGCAAAGAGTTGCTTACCGATCTACCTTGTTTACTAGCGGTGACGCAAAAGCTCACTAGTAGACTTGTTAGTTGTGGATTCTGAATCATTAAGTATCAACATGGGGATATTGATTTTAGTGGGAGTAAATTCTTTTATTTTACTCAGTCATAGATATTTTGTCTTAGTATTTTGTATTTATTATTTTGTTGTAGATGACACCTAGTAAGGAATTTTCTTTGCGTACGATCCTTGAGAAGGACAAGTTGAATGGAACGAACTATACGGATTGGATCCATAACCTTAGAATTATTCTCAAGGCTGAGAAAAAGGAGGAGGGTTCTAGACACCCCTTTACCAGAGGAGCCTGATGAAAATGCAACACTCGCTGAAAAGAATGCTTACAAGAAGGCATGAGATGTCGATCATAAAGTGGGCTGCCTTATGCTTGCGTGTATGGAACCTGACTTGCAAATGCAGTTTGAGTCAGTCCATGTACACGATATGGTCGTGGCACTCAAAGATATGGTCGTGGACTGAAAGGTTCAATGTCTCTAAAGCCTTTTTGGAGTGCAAGTTGGCAGAAGGCGCACCAGTAGGACCACATGTAATCAAAATGGTTGGTTACGTTCAGAGGTTGGAGAAGCTAGGCTTCCCACTAGGCAAGGAGTTGTCCACTGACTTCATTCTCACGTCTCTTCCGCCTAGCTATGGGAACTTCATCTCGAACTACCATATGCATGGGGCGGAGATGGGCTTGAATGAACTGTGTGGTATGCTAAAGACAGCCGAGAGTGACATCTAGAAAGGCGCTGGCAGCAGTCATGTGATGACGATCCAAAACAAGCCGGCCTTTAAAAGGAAGGACAATTCTTGGAAGAGGAAAGGCAAAGCCAAGGATAAGATCCCCATGCCAAACCAGGCGCCCAAGGCTAGTCCAGCTGCCAAGGCTGAATGTTTTCATTGTAAGGAAATTAGTCATTGGAAAAGAAACTGCAAGTTGTACCTAGCTTCTTTGAAGAATAAGGGAAGTAAGGGTACTTCCGTTTCAGGTACACTTCATGTTTACGTTACAGATCATATTTTTCTCGCTGATACTATTATTAATTCTTGGGTATTTGATACCGGATCGGTTGCTCACATTTGCAATTCGATACAGGGAATGATAAGAAGTAGAAGCGTGGAAAGAGGAGAAGTTGATTTCCGCGTGGGCAATAATGCAAGAGTTGCTGCGTTGACCGTTGGGACGATGCAACTCCACCTCCCGTCAGGATTTATTATGGAGTTGAATAATTGTTATTTTGTTCCTAGTTTGAGTCGAAACATTTTATCCCCTTCATATTTGATGAAGGATGGTTATTCATTTGCGAGTGAAAACAATGGTTGTGTGATCTCTAAGGATAATATGTTGTGAATGGCTTATTTGTTTTAAATCTTGATGATTCACCTATTTGTAACATAAGTGCTAAAAGGTCTCGACCTAATGATTTGAGTCCTACCTACATATGGCATTGTCGTTTGGGTCACATCAGTGAAAAGCGCATGAAGAAGCTCCATAACGATGGACTTTTAACTTCGTTTGATTTTGAATCCTACGAGACATGTGAAGCTTGTTTGCTAGGCAAGATGACCAATATACCTTTCTCAGGTTTACCTGAGAGAGCCTCAGACTTACTGGAACTCATACATACGGATGTGTGTGGACCAATGAGTACGACAGCTAGAGGTGGATACCAATACTTCATAACGTTCACTAATGATTTAAGTAGATATGGTTATGTCTATTTAATGAAGCACAAGTCTGAAACTTTTGAAAAGTTCAAAGAATTTCAGAGTGAAGTAGAAAATCAACGTGGCAAGAAAATCAAGACCTTGCGATCTGATCGTGGAGGTGAGTATTTAAGCCACGAGTTAGCAGTCATCTAAAGAGTTGCGGAATTGTTCCACAACTTATGCCACCTGGAACACCTCAGAGAAACGGTGTATCCGAGCGACGTAATCGAACCTTGTTGGACATGGTCCGATTAATGATGAGCCAGTCTGACCTACCATTATCATTTTGGGGTTATGCTCTAGAAACCGCAGCTTTCACTTTAAATAGGGTACCTTCTAAGTCCGTAATTAAGACACCATATGAGATGTGGACTGGTAAGACTCCCAGTTTATCTTTTCTGAAAATTTGGGGTTGTGAGGTTTATGTCAAGAAACTTCAATCAGATAAATTAACACCCAAATCGGACAAGTGCATATTCGTGGGATACCCAAAGGAAATCTTGGGATATTATTTCTACAACCGGTCGGAAGGCAAAGTGTTTGTCGCCCGGAACGGTGTTTTCTTAGAGAAAGAGTTTCTTAAAAGAGAGAAATGTAGACAGAAAGTGTATCTTGAAGAAGTTCAAGATGAGCCGCTTGGGCAAGATTTCACAAGTGATGCTAATGTAGCTGAACGAGTTGAGATGCCTGTGGCAAGAGAAGCACCACCACAACCACGAAGGTCTGAAAGGGCACGTCACGCAACTGATAAGCTCAATCTCATGATCACGGGAGAGCGCGACATATTGTTGTTAGACAATGATGAACCTATGACATATGCAGAAGCAATGATGGACCCAGATTCCGAGAAATGGATTACATGGATGACAATCAAGTTTGGAACTTGGTTGACCCGCCAGATAGTGTTAAACCCATAGAGTGCAAATGGATCTATAAAAAGAAGAGAGACATGGATGGAAATGTTCACATCTATAAAGCTCGACTTGTTGCAAAAGGTTTTCGACAAGTTCAAGGGGTTGACTACGATGAGACATTCTCTCCCGTAGCGATGCTTAAATCTATTCGAATCATTCTATCTATAGCTGCATATTTCGATTATGAGATATGGCAGATGGATGTCAAAACAGCTTTCCTAAATGGGAATCTGACTGAGGATGTGTATATGACACAACCTGAGATCCAACCAATGCTGGAAAGGTGTGCAAACTTCAAAAGTCCATTTATGGATTGAAGCAGGCATCTCGGAGTTGGAACCTTCGCTTTGATGAAGTGGTCAAAGGGTATGGCTTCATTCAGAGTGAAGAAGAGCCTTGTGTTTACAAGAAGGTAAGTGGGAGCTCTGTAGTATTTCTAATCTTGTATGTGGATGACATATTGCTGATTGGAAATGACATTCCTATGCTTGAGGCCTCTAAGACCTCATTGAAAAATAGTTTTTCGATGAAGGACTTAGGTGAAGCGGCATACATTTTGGGCATCAAAATCTATAGAGATAGATCAAAAAAGCTTATAGGATTAAGCCAAGACACTTACATTGATAAAGTGTTGAAACGGTTCAACATGGAAGAGGCGAAGAAAGGGTTCTTGCCTATGTCACATGACATACATCTTAGCAAGACTCAGTGTCCTTCGACTACTGATGAGCGGGAACGCATGAGTAGAATACCGTATGCTTCGGCCATCGGATCTATTATGTATGCAATGATATGTACACATCCAGATATTTCGTATGCACACAGTGTTACAAGCAGATACCAATCTGATCCAGGTGAGGGTCACTGGACAGCGGTTAAAAATGTTTTTAAGTACTTAAGAAGGACTAAAGGCATGTTCCTAGTCTATGGTGGTGAGGAGGAGCTCGTTGTAACGGGTTACACCGATGCTAGTTTCCAAACTGACCAAGACGATTCAAAGTCGCAATCAGGAGACGTATTTACGATAAACGGTGGTGCTGTGAGCTGGAAGAGTTCCAAGCAGGAGACAGTGGCTGATTCTACAACAGAAACCGAGTACATCGCGGCTTCGGAAGCTGCAAAGGAGGGTGTTTGGATAAGGAAGTTCCTTTCTGAACTTGGTGTGTTTCCGAGTGTCTCTAGCCCATTGGATCTTTATTGTGACAACAATGAGACTATTGCGCAAGCAAAGGAGTCAAGGAACCACCAAAAGAATAAACATGTACTGCGGAAATTTCATCTGATATGAGAGATCGTTAGACGAGGTGATATCAAGATATGCAAAGTACACACGGATTTGAATGTTGTAGATCCTTTGACAAAACCCCTTCCACAGCCTAAGCATGAGGCGCACATGAGAGCTATAAGTATTAGATACATTCTGAATTAGCTCAAGTGCAAGTGGAAGAATGTTATAAATATGTTTTATAAGGAATCATAGAGATGATTATATTTCATTGTATCCATGACACTTTGTTCTTTTATTGAATATCCATGAAAGACGAATTGTATTTGATTGGCAATTATGTGAATTGTTTATGAAACTCTTTTACTTGTATGGTTATTCAAAAGTTGTCCCTAGTATGAGTTAATGACTAGCACATGTATTAGTTGATGACTATGTTTCACAAGTCATGAACATGGAGATGTATAACTAATAATGTGGGAACATGTATGACATAGGCTGGACTGACCCAATTTGAGACTTTGTTATATAGTTCTCTGTTTACACAACGTGTACTATATGTCCTTAGATTTGAGATTGTCGCATGTACTCAAGATGTGAATTGACCTACTTAGGGGCTATCAACCGCTACTCCGTAACTGGGTAGTCATAAAGATGGCTTTCGAGTTTGTCAGGAAGCATGCTGTGAGGCATGGTCAATCAAGATGGAATTTGCCCCTCTCTACTTGAGAGAGATATCTCTGGGCCCCTCGAGTGACCGGATCAAGAAATGCATGGTCGTGCTGGGTTAAGAGTTAACCCCTTTTAAGGATCCGAATCACGGTATCGAGAAAGAGAGGTCAGCTTGAAGCTAGACCAAATATCGTGAGGCAAAGGGAATAGCATGTATGAAACGATGTGTGGTTCGTCTGATAAGATCTTTACGTATGCATAGGAGTTGACACGTCTTGCGAGAGGCCGCTATCAACTATTGGTCGAGTAGGAGTACTCGAGCTATGTCTATGTGTGCGTGAACCCATAGGGTCATACACTTAAGGGGTTTGGAACATTAGAAAGCTTGCGTATGTGATTGTCTCTAGTGCAAGTGGGAGACCGTTGGATATATGACCTAGAGCCAATTGGATTGGATTCACTTATGGATTTGATGGATTGATCCATTAGGGTACTAGAGTCTTAATGGACCGTAAAGGTTGAAAGACTCATTAGTGACCTCTATATATACAAAGGTGGGAGAGGGAAAACCCTAATTCGACGCTACAGTACACCGCCGCTACAGTAGCCGCGGGTGAACAGTAATTCCTGTGTTCCTTCACCTATCTCCTCCAGTTTGTTCGTGATCGTTCGTGAGGTGCTAGTACATCTACGATCGAC
This sequence comes from Cenchrus fungigraminus, assembly GCA_036936925.1. NCBI lineage: Eukaryota > Viridiplantae > Streptophyta > Magnoliopsida > Poales > Poaceae > Cenchrus > Cenchrus fungigraminus. Next base: position 94,900,444 of record CM072776.1, on the reverse strand, counting down.
GTTCCTTCTCCGTACGTGTGGATACCTTGGAGGTGCTACGTTTGGAGCACAAGGACGAACCGCATGTGAAGGACAAGGTGGACGTGAGCAACTGCACTGCCTGCTACCTCGACGCGTTCGTCTACATCGAGACGGCTCCGCTGCATCTGCGCGTCTAGTGGTAATCCCGTGATCTCTGACAGCAGCAGTTCCTGTTTTGCAGGAAAAATTTTGTTTGTGCTAACGTAGCCTCCCGTATCCCTCACTGCTACCGTTGGCTTTAGGAGGCAAAGGCCAGAGAGCATCAGGTTTTGTTGAAAATGATTTTGGGAACGAAGGATTCTTTGAATAAACCACGAGTTACTTTCACGTGATCAGGCATATTCCGGTCTCGGATGCCGACCCCTCCGGTGCTGCGGAAGACACGACGGCGCTCGCCCCAGCGTCGTCGCGCGTTCGGCATCCGGCGTCCACACCGGTCGGCTTGTCGCTGTAAACGTACGCCAGTTTGATTTCCACGCCGCCGTGTCCGGCTGGAGGCGGCCGCTTCTGCGCCGTCGTTCAGCTGGGATCAGGACAGCGATAAGATCAGGGTACGTTGTGTATGAGTAGACACCCCGATTTTTTTAATCCAGCATTTCGTTTTGTTTTACCGATTCGTCTAGTTTCCCAGGTCATTAATCAATCAGGGAAATTAAGTTCTGTAAATTTTCTAATCTCTACGCGTTAGAGCTACTCCAAAAGAACGTGAATAAGTCTCCCAATACCTCTTTTTGAGAGAAAATTTAAAAAAATTGAAGTCCAACGGTCTCCCTAAACGTCCCCCGATCTTTTGGCGACCCGAAATCTTCCGCTTCGACGCGCATATTTTCGCGTGATGCATCGGCCCCCAACCCTCCCCCCCCTCCATAGTAGGAGCTCGAGCGCCTTCGCCGCGGTGAGGTCGGGCCGCCAAGACGCCAGCTACGCGGACGTCGTCGCTGCTGCTGCGGCGGTGTCCGCCATGGGACCGTGGGGAGCGGAGCTCAAAACCTTATGGAAGTCTCTCTCGCGCTGAGGACCAAGCCCACCAGCCACGCCGTCTCAGGCCTCCCGCCCACGCCCACGTCGCCATTATTACCGGTGCAGGCGCAGGCGCCGGATCCAGTGCTGCCATGGTTGCTGCTGGTTTGTCGATGCCTAAATGCAAAGGAGCTGGCCCGGCAGCAGCACCTTGGATGGGACGCGCACAATGACGCGGATAGGAAGGGCGAGCTCACGGCTGCGACATCACTTATTCGTTGCCGTTGTTGCTGCCGGTGGATAGGAAGGGCGAGCTCACGGCTGCCGGCATCACATATGAATCTGTTGGTCAACGAGAGGGAGAAGAAGAACAAGCAGAGCTTCAAGACACACAGGTGTGCACAAGAGAAAAAATCTTTAGCTAGTCATTGTCATTGGACCCACACACAATAGAACTGAAACCTTCAAAAGGGATTGTTGTTCTGCTTTGATCGAAGAGACACCGGAGATGTTGTAACGACACAAGCAAGAGCTCTGTTAAGAATTAACAGCAATGGCGGCCTAATCGAGAGGTTCATGTGTTGACTAGGCCAATTTTGAAATATTAGGAGTTTATTATTAGCAATCTGCTGTGGCATGACATGATTTCGGGGCAATGAATTTTTAGCAGACCCCCAATAAATAGTTTTAGGGAAGATTTTTTGGGAGACTCTTAGAGTTGCTCTTAGGTGCAAACTATATAGTTGAATAATGTAACGATGATAAATAGCCAGCCTGTCTATTTCAGTGTACAGGATTATATATCAGTATAATATGGCCTATTATTCATTTTATCTGTAAGCTGTAGCAGAAACTATCGTCGATAGGAAAAAAAGATTTTGGACTTCTCAAAAAAAAGTGCTCATCTTCTAGTATGTGTATTTCTCCAGAATTCTTGACTTATGTGTCTGAAAAACTACTGGTGACCTCAGCCACATCACAATTGTCATGACTCATGATCATGAAGCTACTACCTTATAAAATTACTTGATGCATCATGATGATTATGCTCAATTTGACCTATTATTCATTTTATCTGTAATCTGTAGGAAAGGAAAACAGTGAGAAGACAATTGTGACATTACTTGACGCACCAAAACATTTATTCCGACATAACAATGAATCAATTTTTTTTGTTGAAAGAAATAGGAGGGGCAAGACCCCTACTGGATATATATTATATTAAAAAGAGGTCCATGGAAAACACAAAACAGGAAAGGAAAACAGTGAGAAGAAACTACAAAAGCCTAAAGAGAAACAAGAAAGTAGGGAAAACAAGATACAACCAGGCCAAAAAGTAGGGAAGAAACTACAATGAACCAATTTTTTGATGTAAGGTTTCGCAAAAGATCTCAGCCTGGCTAAAAAGTCCCCCAGAAACATATGACGAGCGCTGCCACTGCCAGCAACTTCACAATTCAGCCAATGTTGGGCAAATTGCAATCTACTGAGGAGCCTAGTTACTGATGCAACCATTTTGATACAATGGGACCCCATCAACACGCAAACAAACTGATTAGCATCATATCCAGGGGCAGATTAGCTCCCTTCCAATTCCATGCCAACCTGTAGGAGATCACGCTTTAAGAAAGGAAAAGGGAATAGTAATTTTTGTTTAGCGCACGTTTGGGTTGGGCAGATTTCGTGCAAACCTTACCTGATCAAGCTTGCTCTGAGCAAAGAACATGGCTTCCATAGTCCTGGTTGAACTTTTCGTAGCGATGTGCATGGAGATGAGCAGATGGCCTAGTGTTCTTTAAAGCAATCTCGATATCTTCAGGTTTCAGAGGACCAACCTCAGGCAGTTCTGCACATCCAGAAAGTATCACAGAAATATGAGGTATGTTGATTATAATAGGTGGAACTCAAGAATATATATTTTGTTTCTTAGTCAATGCAGGATAAATTGCAGTAAAAATGACAAAAGAACTAAAACTGACCTTCCTCTGGCACTAACTCATTGCTGGCTTCAAGAACTGACATGAGACGTCTCAGTGGTTGCATGGCAGCTTCTTTGCACACAAGCCGAATATCTGAACCAGAGTAACCGTCTGTCTTTTCAACTAGTACGTCGTACGGGACCTCCAGCTTTGAGGTAGTTTCTGGCAGAAGTTCCTCAAACATTGCTTGCCTTGCTTCAGCTTCAGGAAGCGGTACAAGAATCTGATGAAGAAAGACAGCAACAGACGTGAGATCAATCCATTTGCCAACAGATTTACAGAATAATGTAAATGTGCTACTAGACAGTATACGCACCCGCTTCTCAAGCCGGCGCAGCATAGCAGCATCCAATTCCCATGGTAAATTTGTAGCTGCAAGGACAAACACCAAGTCGTTTGTCTTTGTCAAGCCATCCATCTGCAATAGTCATTGGCACATAAATAAATGCCACATTTAAATCTGGAGGACTGTTTGATGGCACAATTTCAAGCCAGGAAGACATCAAATAAGAAAGCAGGTATTGCAAATCTAGGCTAGCTACTCTATAAGTAGAAACCTGAATAAGTAGTTCAGTCTTCAAGCGGCGACTAGCCTCGTGCTCACTACGAGCTTCACCACGCTAATGGCATCTATTTCATCAAGAAATATTGTGGATGGTGCATGATGCCTAGCAAGCTCAAACAGAACTTTGACAAGCTTCTCTGAATCTCCTGTACTTGCATAAAATACATTAGATTTCCCCTCACAAAACAAAGTGTGTTAGCATTAAATAATTGCACTGCACCAATACATAAGTTCTGTGCTCTCAACTTAGAGCTGAAAGTTGAATTATGTAGGATAAAGGGACAAACGAGAATGTGAAGAAATGAGGGGGAAGAAAAGGTAGAATCATAAGTTGGGTCTGGGGTGGTGTCAAGAAACCATACCACGCCATTTGCTGACAATTGATGATGCTGAAATGTTGAAGAAGGTGGTTTTGCACTCAGTAGCAACCGCTTTTGCCAACATTGTCTACAATAGCAACAGTAAAATAGCATAAGTGCATGATAATATATGCCAATGGATCAACAAACAGTGAAACTATAAACCACAGAACTATCACTAAATATGTAAGGAAAAAAGCATAACCTCGCCGTATGAATCACACAAAAGCACATGGTTATCGTATTATACAGGTATTCAGACAAACCTTTCCTGTCCCTGGAGGTCCAAAAAGTAAGATGCCTTTCCATGGAGAAAGGAGACCAGTGAAGTATCTGAAAATAGGACAGACAGTAAATGGATAAATAGTGAAAACAGAAAGAAAGATTGGTGCTCATTCATATGCATTTGCATTGAATCCCTATTATCCAAAATACATCATACAACATGTTATAAATATTCTTTGCTAAATTTGATTCATATTTAAAAAATAGAAGTTTAGACAAAAGAAGGCAAGAATACAATATTTAACTTCACCACTTCTTCCCAGCAGCGATGGGTGAACATTTGTAAAATTTTTCATGAGAGACTAACATTACCCTTTAGAATTATTTTTCTTTCAGTGAAATAGCAAACTTACTTTGGGTACTTTATGGGCATGACAACTGCCTCTTTTAGAAGGCGTTTTGCATTCTCTAGTCCTTTGATGCTCTCCCATTTCACATCTGGACTCCCACGAATAATATCTCTGAAAGAAGGTCAAATGACAGGTTAAAATATTTAAGCAGCTAATGATGCCTTCCCCGATTCTTGAAGCCAATGCGAAGTTTGATTACCTCAATAATGTCTCTGCGAGATTACGCATTTCAGCTGACTCAAATGGAGGCAGAAGGGGCTTCTGGCTGCAAAAGTCACCTCCAAAAGTGTGATGTTCAGTAAGATATCCGTGAGAAAGCATCATTTCAGACATAATAATATTGAGATGCCACGATCAATTGAATAAAAGTTCAGAAAGTAGAAACTTAACACTTCCATATTAACTAGTTCTGCCTACCAAGCATCATCATAATTATATCATTTCGAATTATTCCCTTGGCTAATACATTTTAGCATCACCATAGTAGGAACCAATTAAATTGGTCACTAGCTAATACATTTCAGCACAAACTCCTGCAGGAAATAACCCCCTTCCTAGTCAAAGTGAAAAGGTTCTTGAAAATCTGCTATACGTCACCAGATAAGTGCATGTTCTACAGGTTAATCCGGACAGTGTGGAGTGTGGAATTACCAAACAGTAAGGCAATTGGGCAAGGGACCACAATCTTTGATTCCCTCTATGAACTATGTTTGTCGCATGATGCTTGCATTCAGCAAACCAGCCAAAATTGGACTGAGTCTGTACCCCAAAATCAGGTGGTCAACTAAAATCAGTGCCCTCACTAAGTCAAACCCCCACTCTTTCCCAGCAAACTACAGCTACTGCCCAAAACTATGGCTCAAGATCTGTTCCAGCAACCCCGCATTACATGCAGCATCAGAGACGCAATGCTTGAAGATCGAAGCACCGAAAGTGCAAAGTAAGGCAATCCAGAGTGCTCACATGACATCAGCATTCCCATCGCGGATCGCGGCGGCTCGGACCTGTGTCTGCCTGGCCTGAAATGAGATCGCATCAGGGATCAATGCACCAGAACCAGCGAGCAGCACACGCACACGCATGCATCGGGACACCGAAGTGGAACACAACAAAGTACGCACCTGCTGCTCGAACTGCTCGTAGACCGCCAAATCGGCGGTCCTCTTCGGGGCGCTCCCGTTGCTTTCTCCGTTGGCGTGCCCGTTCTGCTCCGGCTCCTTCTTGCCCCCGAATCTGGACTCCCAGAACCCCTTGAAATCCTGGGAAAATAAAATGGCGGGAGGGAGTCAACACTCGACAGGCCGCGCGGAGAAAAGGGGAAGCGAGAGACGGCGGGAGGGGAGCAAGGGACTCCTTGCTGGTACTTGCCATTGCTCCGCGGCGGCGTGCTTCGCCGGCCGCCTGCCTCCTCCGGGGCCGTGGGGGTACAGCAAGAGCGGGCGGAGTCGACGAGGTCCTCCCCGGAGACTCAGGAAGCAAGGGGGGGACGGGAATGGACGACGAACTAGTACCGGATCGGGCGGCGAATAGGTGGTGGGACCCACCAGGGTTGTCGAGATGCCTACGAGATCGTGCGGGTATCCGGTCAGATCGGATCATCGGAGGGTATATCTCCTTCACGGACCTCCGGTCCTCCATCGTTGCGCCGGCGGCGCACGTGCCACATGCCGGATACTCAAAATTCTGGATTTTTTAAAACCAAAATTCAGGATATTTTGGTAGTCTTGCTGAGCTGGGCAAGCCTGTCCGTCAAACGTCCCCTGCTACCGGGCAAGTATATTGGTGTCATCTAATAAGTCGTTTCATGCATTGACATGTAATTTTGGGTCGATTCAACAGATAACATGTACAATGAGTTGTCTGGTAAGTCGTCTAGTAGAGCTATATGATTCCTTAATTTGTGCATATAAAAAAAGAATATTTTGAGTTGCATGGCAACAACAACTCATACAATGGTTGTGAAGTTATCTCATGAGGTGGTTGTTTCGCAAGTCAACGACTTCTTTCTCTCCCCTCGCTCCCTCTCATCCACATCATCAAAATTCTGATGTGGCACTGCATGAGACGACTTATGAGACTACTGACGTGTACCAATGTGCTTACTCAGGCAATGACCAGATTGAATTTTCCACTATTTACATTTCAAAAATGATGGGAATTAATACCATGGTTGAAATCAACACCTGATAGGCAACGTGTCATATGCAAACCAGATTCGTGTGCAAACTATGCAAACTCGCATCACAATCGCTGGATCTCCGTCCGATGGTCAGATTAAGAGATGGGAATTTTTTACACTTAAATCCTCTCACCTCTACCATTGCTAATTGCAATCTAGCACAAAAAAAACCCCTGCAGGATCCGCCCTGAACTGAAACGGTGGTGTCCCAACGTTCCGTTCCGGTGCCCACCTGGCAAAACAATTCCCAGAGAGCATCAGGTTTTGTTGAAAAAGATTTTGGGAACGAAGGATTCTTTGAATAACCCACGAGTTACTTTCGCCTGATCAGGCAAATTCCAGTCTCGGATGCCGACTCCTCCGGTGCTGCGGAAGACACGACGGCGCTCGCCCAAGCGTCGCACGTCCGGCATCCGGCGTCCACACGACCACACCGATCGGCTTGTCGCTGTAAACGTACGGAGCGCCAGTTTTCCACGCCGCCGTGTCCGGCTGCCTCTCCCCCACGGCCGCAACCGGTGGTATAACCTGTTGCCAGCTGCCAGCCGGCAGCCGCGAATCGACTGTCACCTGTCAGCCTGTTACACTGTACGCTCACATCGAGATCGTTCGGCCCGTATACGTACGAAGAAAAACTACTATCGGTTCGATGCCTGTCTACCGCCGTCGTCCGTGGCTTCGGTGAATTTTATTGGTTCGAGCTTGGCGGAATCGCAGGCCTTAGGATAACGCTTCTCTCCCTCTGTAACTGGTCTTTAGCTTCAGGAACAGCATTTGCACTTGTCAGTTGGGCCAAATTGACAGTAATTTTGCAAGCGAAGAGTAAACATGATACAAACTGCAATCGCAACATTATGCCTTTTAACATGCTTACATGCCTTTTAACTGGTCTTTAGCTTCAGGAACAGCATTTGCACTTGTCAGGCTGAGTCCAACAATGTGATGCAAAATGGGAGAGGCAAATGGTGTTTTGCCTTGCGTACAGTAGCCGGCTCTGAAAGGCAAAGTATCTCGTCTCCAACAGACGTGAAGCAAAAGCAGAGGCAAACGTGGCGCGCACCGCACAGGTCCCGGCGGCGATTTCGATGGCGCCGGCGCGCTCCCTCCCCTCCTCCCGCCGGCGCGCCGTGGCGGTGGGGGACTTCCCCTGCTCCGGCGGCCCGAGAAGAGCAGGCCCGAGGCGGAGCAGAGGCGCTGCCCCCTCCCCTCCTCCCGCCGGCGCGCCGCGGCGGTGGGGGCCTCCCCTACTCCGGTGGCCGGGAATCGAGTGCCCCTCCCCTCCCGTGGAGCAGAGGCGGCGGATCTCGGGGCATCCTCCATCGTCGCCGAGCTCCCTCCCTCCTCTGCCTGCTGCTGGTGCCGCGCCCTCGTCCTCCTCGAGGCGGCGAAGCCTCTCGGCGCGGGAGGCGGCGCGGAGGTGGAGGAGCAGGAGCTCCTGCGCCGGCGGTGGCGGAAGAGCTCGTCCCCCTCCTCCCCACGGCCGGCCACACCTCGATCTGTGCATGGAGACGGCGAGCGGCGGCGAATCGGAGTTCCGTGCGCGCTACAGTGGTCCCTCCTCCTCGAGCACATCCATGGCGGTCGCTCCTCCTCGAGCACTGGCGGCGGCAGCAGCGGCTTCGGAGCAATTGGTCGCCACGCCGGAGCTCTGCCCTCCCTCCCCGTGTCGGCTGCCGGAGCTCCCTCCCGCCGGCGCATGGAGCGGCTGCGGCTCGGTCTCCTTTCCCTGCTCAAATGCGTTTGAGGAGAGAGGGAGTGCAATTTTGCATCTCCTCTCTCCTCGTATGCATTCTGCCTCTCCTGAATGCCCACTCTGTTGGAGTAGATGCATTGCGTGAATAGTGGTTGTTCAAGAGGCAAAAATGCATTTGCATTGCCTGTTGGACTTAGCCTCAGTTGGGCCAAATTGATAGTAATTTTGCAAGCCAAGAGTAAACATGATACAAACTGCAATCGCAACATTATGCCTTTTAACATGCTTACATGCCTAGACTTCCAAACTCCATTCGGCTTGCGCATCTTATCATCAGATACAGAGGACAAAATATGATTGTTGTTCGTACAAAAATGCATTCAGAATCAAATCTAGTTATTGAGCTCACCTCAGATCCAGCAGTACATAATAGTCACCAAGTGATTTTACAAACAGCAATAGAGCATACACGGGAAAGAAAAGCAGTCGAGGATCCCATGAGGAGCAGTGGAAGTTTTTTTTTTATCTCGGAAACAAAATTTTTACCTTCAGCGAAAAGGCTTTCAACATAGCTTCTCTCTTTACATGACTATAAAAGTTTTCAACAAACATTATTCTGGAATTGATACACAAAGAACTAAATAGGAAGTACAAAATAGTCCTATGGCCTATAGCCCTCCCAGTAAACTTGTTTTATTGCCAAGAGACAGGAGTTGATTGCAACCTAACATCTGAAGCTGAACGGCCTCACATTCTGCTTATTCTAGTTTTTTACTTTGCACTGCATATCCTATATCATCAGGCGAAGGAAGTGAAGCGTTGGAAGGAAAAGAGAAGTATATAACTAATCACATGGTATCAGAAGCACAGGAAGGAAAAGAGAAGTATATAACTAATCACATGGTATCAGAAGCACATCAACTTTTTTCTGCAAGGCTTTCATAGAAGAGAATGTAGCCATTATCAGTGTTGCCACTGAATTCTTGTGGTGAGCCAAAGAATGCCTGTACCATGGACTCATCAGTCATCTCAACATTCTCATCATCGAAGAATAACCAATGATTGTGGCTCTTAACCAAGCTGATATAGTGGCCATGATTTGGCCCACTCCCAACATGAACTACCACAGCAAAAAGGGAGTATTCCAAGTCTGAGTTGTCAACAGTGTTGAGAAGTTTAAGCTCCAGAGGGAAAACCACTCGATATGATAGCTTCTTGTAGCGCTGAAGCTGTTCAATATACTTGAAACGCTTGAGGTGAATGACCAGGATGTTTGGTGGTTTCTTTATCTTCATTCTTTTCTGAGCTTCCTGTAGACTGAAAAGAAGAACAGTTTTTTATCATACAAATATGATATTGCAAAAATGGTGTGTCAGTTATGAGATATTAATATCACTTATGAAAGACAAATGCAAAGTAAACGTCTCAGTCAAAAGGCAACCACACCATTGGCCCAGATTTTCAAATACACATACAAAAATGGGGGCAAAACAAGCAAGGCCAACAACTACACAGCCACTTGCCTCAAATGATATTCTACAGAATCAATGTTTGCATGGGGAAACTATGATCAATCAAAGGGGATGGGAACAACACACCTGCAACATTTGTCACAGAAGAACTTATCCTCAGCATTCAAAGTCTCTGTCGAGCTGAAGTTCTTAAGACAGCTAGTGATTGAACTATTCTGTTCAATGTCCAAGCTCAGGTCAAAAAATGTTTCATCTCTATCAGTCACAGTTTCACATCTCAGACATCTTGTTTCATTAGTCAATATTCCCTACAGAAAAAAAAAATAACAGGCTCATCTCCAAGATTGTAACAAACATAATCTAGAGTTTACGCATATGGCATTGGTATGCACACAAAAGGATGCTGTAAATAATGAACGAAATCTCACCTGGAAGCATTTATGGACCCATGTAGCAGCTGATTCCTTGTGACAGCCATTGGGTAGGCCATTAATAGGGCCATTGGTATTCTTTTGCAATGAGAGATTTTGAAGGGACTCTCTTGCAGCATTATGTTCCTTCTCAAGAATGTCAACGAGCTCATTCAGTAAAAAATTCAGAAACTCGTGAGCATCCTGTAAATTACAGCAGTGTTGAGATCATTCTATACAAAAAGATAAAGGTTACACAACTACTATTAAGAAAACCTGTAAATGGCATAACCTTTAGAAGTGAACTAAAATCTCATTGCAATAATGAAACAAAAAGATCTATTATAAACGTTTTTTTAAAAAGAGCATATTTTTATAGGAAGTGAACTATAAGTTGTTTCGACAACTAGCCAAAATAGAGATGGCCTTTACCAAACAAACAGATGTATGGAAAACAGAGTACAGTCAGGATGTATAAGATTCAGGTAGGCTGGTCTGTTGGAGTTGGCAAAAAGCCCCCATGATTTCCTGATATTGCATGGTGGTGTATACAGAAACCTCAAATTCAGTGTTGCATCATTTCACATACAAATACAATCTGAAAAAAGAAACTTCGACAAAACTACAGCAATTCATGGAAGAAAACTGCATTTAGATTTAATAAACTATCTCAGAGGACCAGTGCACAATACATCAAAAGTTGATTAGCAAATAACACAGCATAATTTGACCGTGTGCTTTCTGCTACTCAAATCTGTGGAATACATATTGACAGATGCCACTAGCTAAATGTATTACCTGATGCATATAACTGCGGAAAATTTCATTCTGTTTCTTCAATCGTTGTATAAAACGCTTAGGAGCAATGACTCCGGTTTTCTTCTTCTGATTACTGATCTGTAAGGAAGGGAAATCATAATTATGCCATTGCAATATATCATCGATTCCCTTCGTCAGAGTACTCAATAGTCACTTGTATCCAATAATAGCAGCTCACTAGATCATACTAATAAAAGCCATCAGGGTAAAAGGAATTGCCCAAAACATTGTAAAGATTTAACCCTTGAAAGATAGTGGAAAACAACAATGCAATTGAGGAACGCCTGAATATCCTTATCAGAACAAAGTCCAACACAAATCTATCCGTGAAAAAACAGCGATCAACCAAGGCAACAATGGATCATGTCCTACAAACTTCCATCCTGGGTCCTGTTAAATTACAAATATCAATCTGTTGCTTAGAAGTCCAAATTATTGAGTTTTACAGAGGTTACCAGAAGATGCTATATTGTCCAAGTAACATACATAGTATAGGTCTCTCAACTAGAGCCCTTTTTAGTGTGCTCCTCTTGCACTTTTTAGAAGGTCAGATGTGTAAGGCAACCTTGGCATTTCATTGCTGCGGACTAATTTAGCATGTAGAAGTAGAACTTTATGCCACAGCCACCATAGAAAATTAACTTGGAACAATTATAATTGTGATTTCTAACAGAGGACAGAATTAACAACTATAACAGCTAGTAGTTCAGTCAATGATAGCTAATACTCAGTATAACTATAGGCATCTCATGAGAAACTGCCAGATTTACTAGCAAATTTCTTGGAGGAAATCCATGCTATTCAATACATGCATTTAATTAGCAATTGCAGTAATCTTTGGTACTCAGTCCAAATCATGATGATAACACATCTGTTACACTTTGGTGCAAGACTCAATATGTTTCACTACCAGTGATTCCTACATGCTGCGGCATTTAAAAGAAGGTTGAGGATGGAATAACAATTGCAACAACCGATAGCTGCAGTAGTACCTGAGAGAACAGATCAGCCAGGCAGGTTAGCATGTTCTCTTCAACATCTCCGGTGCTTTTATTGCTTGCATAGTACTCCAGCAATTGATCACGGAAAGGAACACAAAAATAAAGTGCCTGGAACAGGAAGCAGTGAATGCACATTATCAAAATGTCGCTGACCAAAATGTCTCGCGTCCAAGGCAACACTCCTAAATCTGTGGAGAGCTTTGCCATGATGCTTATTCGTGCATTTAAATTGTTAACACATAAGGAAACTATGAGTCACCCCAATCCCCCTATGTCAAACAAATGTTTCTCACAATAATCTCACTTCCAAGGCAACACCCCTACATCTGAACGAAGGGCCTTACCAATATGCTTATATACATACAGAAACAACGAGTCACCCCGGTACCTGATGTCACACAAATGTTTCTGATAATAATCCAACATCCAAGGCATAACTCCTACATCTATCTGAAGAGGAGCTATGCATTTCGACACATACACAAATGTTCTCCTAATTCCCCGGTGTCAAACCAAATAACCAGTCTCTCCGTTCACACAAAACATTACGATCTATGATCATGTTACAAAATTAAACCAGCAAACATATTATCACTTGACAATCACAGAAATTCCCCACTCGGAAAATCTGGCGCAAACCCGCGATCTTCGACGGAAGCATCACACGAGCGCAATCACCGCGATACGATCTCGCAGAACACGCATCAATCCCTACACCGCCCCGCACCTCACGGCAGAGACCCAACAAATCCCCCAGGCCTTTCGAGGGGCGGCGACGAGGACAGGAGGCGAGAGATTCAGGAAGGCCCCGGGGCGTCGTACCTGCAGGACGCTGTTGCAGTAGCAGGTGTTGCCGAAGTTCTCGAGGCCGAAGTAGCGCTCGCCCTCGGGGAACTGCTCGCCCAGCGCCTTCTCCAGCCTGGAGCCCACCGCGCCCATCACCGCCGCTGCCCAGCTCCCATTGCCCGCCGGCAACACCGCCGCGGCTGGCTCGGCGCGAGGGGCCTGTCGCTGTTCCGGCTTTGGCTCGGGCGGTGCGGGGGCAGGAATTGTACTGGCGCAGTGAAACTGTTGCGATTGGGGAGGTTGGGAAGGAGGAAGAACACACGCGGAAGGGTGAATGGGCCAAACCCAAAGACACAAATGCCCCTCTCCAACCGGCCCCTTTCGTCATGGCTGAATCTTTAATTCGACGGCTCATATCAAGCTACGGATCGACAACGGCTGCAACGGAATTGCTTTCTTTGGAAACCTTATTAATTCATCAAGAAAAAAGGATCATTGTATTCCATCCATATAAAACATAATTATGTCGATTTGATTGTTTTGGACCTAAATAAGGTCTTAAAAAGTATTGGCAAAGGTTCAGTCCCAGCTACTATACTGCTTATGGTTTTCTATTAAAAGATCTTTGAATGAGACCAACTTTTAATAGCAGTACACATACGCTCCCGTACACATAGGCTCTGTTCGTTTGGCTTATTAGCTACCAGTACTTTTATCTCAGAGCAAAACAGCACTAGCACCAGCCAAACGAACAGACTGATCATAAAATGGTCCAAAATCTGTTGAGCAATCAATCACTTTGAATTTCTTTTAAATAATAAAATCGACACAGGAATACACGCCCGAGCGCAACAACAACAAAATGGCACAAACAAGGAAACAAAGAAAACCTCAAGCTCCGGGACCTAGGACAAGGGCTATCCCCAGAATCCAACCCTCGCCCAAAGCTGAGCTTCGACCAAGATTTGCGGCGCCAGAGCGACCAGTTGCAAAGCTTCACGACCATGAACCTTACGGTTTCGCTCGCACTAAAGTGACCAAACGACCAACCTTTTAATAGCAGTACACATACGCTTTCGTACACATATCATAAAATGGTCCAAAATCCTTTGAGCAATACCACCTTGAATTTCTTTCAAATAATAAAATAAAATAAAATCAACCTCTTTGAAACAGGCCCAAATTCAGTTCCAACCACCTAGGCCAAATCTCTGAGCATCCCTCCATCCGTAGCGCTATGGCCTCGGAGACAACTTCATTTTAACGGAAAGAATCATAATTTACATGCACAAGCTGAGATCATTAAGTTGCAATACGTCAATACATATGATGGTCACTAAGATGACCAGCAACTAGCTGTAGCGTCGTAGCGATGAATCGATTGAATAAATCTACTTTGCTACACCCCTAAATTCCGATTGCTGCAAAGAGCCTCCGGTACAATGCTTATTGTGATCTTAGAGATCTTCTAATGGGTCTACTCTACCCCTACAATCACATGATGATACAAAACCCATGCAATGGACTCAACAAGCCAAAATATCACTGGCACTTTTTGGCTTCATCGTCTGGTTGATAGCCACTTTTACCCTCATTGTCGAGCGGCGGTGGCACACCAAATACCCAGTCGAGCACATTCAGGTACTTGGACCGGAATACTTCTCTTTCTTGTGCATAGCAATGCATAATTATTGAGGTAGCTACACTGAACACGACTACATCGGCTCGCTTTATCTGCAGCATTGGTGGGCAGAATCCTGCATCGGTCATGCACGTGAAGAAGGTCTCGATGGCTCTGGCAAGACAGTAAAGGGATATCTCAATTCTTCTGCTCTTCTTCTCGATAAATAGTGCCGAACCTGTTAGAAACTATCATGTGAAAACAATTTAGTATGATAAGAAAACATGCTGTATTTATCTTGGCAAATGGCAAAACTGTTTGCATATATACCGTGCCAAGTACAACAAGTGGGGTATTTGCACTCTGGAAGGTTTTAAAAAGCATGCAGGTCCAAGCCCTGAAACAGAAAATGAAACACCATGGATCGTCTTCCCAAAACAAAATAAACGATGATATAGTGCGCAAGTAAGAAATCATGAACTCACCATGAAGATGCACAGTATACTGAGAGAAACAGGCTAGATCTTGCTATCCCTAGAAGACTCTTCCCGAAAATTGTGCAAGGACTGCATGTTGTAAGGGAAGCCAAAAAAAAAACAGTTAGAGACATTGTATCCTTTTTTAAGGAATAGGATAAGGCAACACGACAGCTTGCATAGACAGATAGAGTTTACACAAATTATGCCTGCCCCCCTTCTCAGGTGAATCATAATTATCCTTTCCATCAAAAGCTCAACTGATGGCATGGTATTGATTGTTTTTGGCAGCACCAATTACCAACCAAACATGTCACTAATATTGCATTGCCATATATGTATACCTTTTCTTGAGATGCTGCCGATGAAGTACTAGTGCTGGAACTAAGTATTCAGGAACATATACAGGAACTGCTCTTCCATATGCTTGTAACAAAAATGAGAAGACGTGTGCTGTACATGATTGATTACCATGCACAATCTGAAAAGCAGAGACAAGGGGTCAGACTCTTGGGGAAAATAATTTAGTGAAAAGAAGACATATTAGGCATGAATAGTTATGACACAGGAAAATGTTATGCCGCAAAACTGATCCTATGTATCGGATGCTTGATAGGCCAAATTTTGAAGTATAGATGAATGGTGACTCAATAATCCGCTCATGTAGAACAGATATGCTACTTACCAGACAAGGCACCTTCATGTCTGGATCTAACTTTATATCAACAACAACAGATTTGTAGTACTTCTCAATACCAGCTAAGTTACTGATGGCAGTGTGGTTGACTATATCCTTCACACCTTGCAAAATAGTAAGATTTTTTCCACCATGCTTATGTAGAAATGATTTATACGATGACGGCAAACTGTCCTGATTTAAAATGTTAGCAGACCTGCATAAGAAAAAATGGAGGGGGAAAGGTCATATTTACACATGCTATATAGCATGAAATTCTTGTGTATGTATTACTGACTAATTACTCGCCCATGACAAGAAAAAACTTTTTATGCTTTCCAAGCTTTACTTGCACAATGCTGATCTCACCGCATCCAAACAACTCCATTCATGGCATATATTTAAGTATAGTAAGCAATATTTTCCAACTTTCAAATAAATAAAAGAAAAAACGGTGATATGCACGGTATACTGGTTCCAAGCTTTGCTTACACAATGATGAACTGAGCAGCCCCAAACAACTACATTCATGGCATACCTTTAAGTATAATTAGCAACAGTTTCTAACTTCTAAACAATCAATGCAGCCTAAACACGTCACTGAAATACTGAAAGGGAACTTACAAAATCTGTGCAGATGCCAGGCACATAAGG
The DNA here is from genome assembly GCA_036936925.1 of Cenchrus fungigraminus. Classification (NCBI taxonomy): domain Eukaryota; kingdom Viridiplantae; phylum Streptophyta; class Magnoliopsida; order Poales; family Poaceae; genus Cenchrus; species Cenchrus fungigraminus. The sequence continues at coordinate 94,884,138 of CM072776.1, read as the reverse complement.
AAGATATCACCATTTGACCAAGTCAAAGGTTTACAGATCTTTCCAAATCTTGTGCTCTTTATTCCACAACGAGATGCAAGTACTGCTGCACGCATGAGAATGTATATAGCCAAACTAGTATGTTGAGTTCCTGGTCCTGTCAGGAGCATAGAAGGACCAGCAATCAACCCAGCTAAGAGTGACCTCCACCTTGCTGTTCTGAAGCAACAAGAGTAATAAGCAGTTACATATCATCCAACAAAAAAAAATAGCATGAAAGCTGCAGTGAAACAAGATGCATTGTGGTTCTGAAAAGAAAATTAAGATGCATTGTGAGGTGTAATGTTTGACGAGCAAGCAGAAGACAAATGAAAGATACTGTGACAGTAGCAACTGCTCAGCCAGGCAAATCCACAGGGCAGCGCAGCACCGCCCCCCTTCGTGAAATTAGGAACTGCTCGTATTACAGCTACGAAGGTTCCGCGAACTGACCTCTTACGCCCCCAGACGGCGGCGATGTACTCGTCGACGGAGACGTAGCTGCCGGCGAAGGCCCCCAGGAACAGGCCGTACCTCACCGTCTCCTTCAGCGCCAGCACCACCGCCTCCTCGTTGGTCATCGCTCCCGCTTTCCTCGATCTGGGGGAGCGGCGGCTGCGGATGCGGACGAGGACGGAGAAGAGCGCGAGGCCGCCCTTGAGCCCGGCGCCGATGGCGAAGCCCTTACCCGCCGCCTCCACGCACCGCCGGAGCCACCGGAGCTCGCCGTCCCCGGCGGCCGACGCCGGCGGGGCGGCGCAGTTGCCGTTCGCCGCGCATTGGAGATCCTCCGGCAGGGCGAGGGCCATGGGGGAGGCGCGGATCCCCAGGCTGCCACAGTGGAGTGTGGAAGCTCTCTGATGGAGGAGGGGCAACGACGGGAGCAAAGGGACAACGGGATTACGGGACAATAATGGGCGATTTGCCAAGCACGTTGCTGACATGCAAGAGAGAAGGCTTGCTTGGTGCAGTGGTGCTACTGCCTCCTGCTACCGTGCTACTACGTGATCCTCCGGCGATCAGCGCGCTACGGTTTACTTCAAAAAAAAAAATAAAAATCAGCGCGCTACGGAGTTGCGATGCAATGCAGTTCCAGTTCGTGGGCCCCGTGCCTGAGATGGTTGTGGGAGGGATGACCGATTGGTGGTGGGCCAGGAAAAGAATTAAAAAAAACATTAATGTAATGTATCCAGAGATAAGTTGGAAAATATCTTTTAAAAAATACTCCATCATCACAAAATATAAATATTTGTTTACTTCTATTGTTCACGTTGATCATTCATCTTATTAAAAATTGTAAAAAATATTATTTCTTTTGTTATGACATATTTTATAATTATATATTCTTTAAGTATATTATAATTATTTTTATAATTTTATAATTTTTTGAATAAGATGAATGGTCAATCGTGATCAGCAGAAGTCAATAATTATTTATATGTTAGGAGTATGATTGCAAGCGGGGCGGGTTGTGAACAGCCACAACCCGCATGCACGGGTCGCAAAACAAATTTCATTTACTTGCGAGTAGCCTCTAACGCCCAAGCAAATTTTGTACATGATTGATGGGTTTTGTGCATGACCCGCGAAGACCGTAAGTACCCATAAAGATAATCATAAGATAAAAAATCATGCGGCAAGAGAGAGCCGACATAGTGGAGCAGAGTCCCAATGCTGTAGAACGTGTGATGCATGTTGCGTGCAGGTGGCGACAGTGCTGCATATAGTCGCGCAGTCTCACTCGCACAGTTACGCGGGGCACCATGACAAGATGCGTGTATATGATGGTACCTCTGCGGGTGTTTGCGGACAATTGCGGGTATACGATGTTATCCAGTGGGATTAGCAGATAAATAACATGTTGACCGGGGGGTATCACAGGTAGGTTGCAGTGGCCACAAGCGGCAATAACATGGAGGGAGTACCGGAGTATTCGCGAAGGTTCAGCCAGTCGGTTCAGTAAGTCCCAGCTACTATTAAAAGGTCTATTAAAAGACTTGAATAATTATGGTTTCTATTTAAAGATCTTCGAAGAAGACTGGTTTTTAATAGTAGTACACATACGCTTCCGTACACTATCCTAAAATGGTCTAAAATCCGTTTTTTTAACAAACCGCACAAGATAGTGCATGTTTTATCGATATAGAAGAAAATTTGAATAATTATGGTTTCTATTAAAAGATCTTCGAAGAAGGCTAGTCTTTTAATAGCAATACACATACGCTCCCGTAAACTATCCTAAAATGGTCTAAAATCCATTTTTTTAACGAACCGCACAAGATAGTGTTTTATTGATATAGAAGAAAAAAAATATAAAACTATGATCCTGAGAGATCATAGTCAGGAAAAAGAAAAGAACATAAACAAACTCGTCCGGTTGGATTGAGACAACAACACGGGTTACCGCTCAACTATACTCACTGGCCGGTTGGATTGAGACATCAACACGGCCAAACACTGCACACAAACGACGACAAAGAGACAAAGCGCTACTAAAGCTCCACCCACAGACCGCACACATGTGAGTATCGACACTGGAGTGAAGCCCACCACTGATGGAGGAGCAGAGGGGCAGGCACCACCGCACCGAAAGGGTCACCGCCATGCAGGACACAATGTCGCAGTGCTGTTGCACCCAAACTGACCACCCGACGGCATGAAGAACATCGAGTCCGAAGCAAAACTCGCGTGCGCGGGGACCACCAACCCGCCACTCAGCACGCCTCTCTCTCGTGCCCAGGGACCGCCAAACCCGCGGCACGGCTGAGAGACATGGGTACCCATAGGTCCCCACCGACCAGGGTCCCAGAGGTCCCTGTCAAGTGGACCCGACCTGCCAGAAGCACCGCCGACCTGCAAGTGGGCTTGGAGACCTTATCTACAACCCCGACGACCTTGGAAGACTCCAGAAGACCTTATCTAGATCCCGGAGGATCCGCCGGGCTTGCGGTGCAAGACTCTTCCCCAGGTCGCGGCTCGGCGCCGCCTGTAGGTCCGCAGATCGCGGGATTCACCCTGTAATCACGGAGGATGACCTTCCTATTTTGTAACTGACCCCGATGAAGGTCCACCGACCTCGAATGAAAACCCTAGCCCGCTGACCATATAAGGCGGCCTAGAGCTCCATTCGAAGGGACTCCCCTTTGACGCATAATTCCACCCCATACTGGACGTATGGTTTTACTCTCCGGAGGCCTGAACCAGTCTAAACCCTTGTGTCCATCGCCATTCTCGCCGTGTTCCGAGTTCCATCCGTGAACTACCACCTACGCTCTTAGTTCTCGATCCCCTCCAATTAACCTACAACCGCTTGGGTCGCCCCCTTGCGGATCTGTCCAGGTCTCACCCCCTGACAGTTGGCGCGCCAGGTAGGGGAGATCGGGAACTCGCTGTGCAGCATGGTGGCCCGATCTGGTGTCGTTTTTCCGGCGAGCATGGCGGACATCCTCGCCAACCCTGTGAAGATCTGCTTCGGTTCTTTCACGGCGACCTCAACTGTTCTGGCAGCCGCGACCTCTCCGTCAACCGCAGTGAAGAACGTGACGGCGCCTACCGCCGCCACCGCTACCGATCTAGCGTCGGAGACCCACCCGTCCAAACCCTATGACATTGTTCAGGGAATGGAGCGCGTAATCGACATGATGGAGGAACCCTCCAGATCTGCGAAAGAGCCTAGTGCTCAACGCAGATGGTGTCGCGCCGCAAGACCTTCCCCTTCGGTCTGCGACCATCCAGCAACGTCTATGCCCGCTAGGCGACCAGGTCCCCTCAGATCCAATCTGGGCGGCGGGAGTCATCTGGCGACCTCAAGCCCGAGCTCCGCGCTCGCCGCGATCCGCTCGACGTACCGTGCACCTACCACAAGGGCGCACGGCACACCCTCCGCGGCTGCCGGCTGCGGAAGAAGATCGACCAGGAGCGTACTGCTCCCCGTACCATGCGAGCTCCCACGTCTCCAGACGGTGGTGAGTTCCAGAAGGTCCGGATCCACGTCTCCCCCAACGACCAGGGATCCATTCTTCGACGGGTCCTAGTGGTGTCAGAGAACAAACCACCACGTCACAGCGCGACGGACTCCGAGGAAGCACGTCGGATCCAGGGCAACGCCAACCGCGCCCAGCGACGGGCAGAAGAGCAGCACCGTGCAGTACCTCCTTGCACTCGAGACCTTCGCCTCGAGTTCGAGGAGGCGGGGCTGCCGATGTTCAACAGCCCCCAAGCCAACCTGGGCGCTGCTATGGCACGCCTCCAGCAAGCCAACCCTACACCCGAGGCCGAAGCAGCCATGGCTTACCTTCGGGTCGCCACGACCTTGGTGGAGGAGAAGAGCGCAGCAGCCAAGTCCGCTGCGTCGACGTCAAGTCGTCACTCGCGCAGCCGATCTAATCAGACTGCGCGCAGCAACCTCCCTCCCATCCAGGAGGAGGTCGATCAAAGCAACCCCGACCAGCCTCGGGCGAACGGCGCGAGGGACGGCGACCTCCGCGCCAACCTCGACAAGAACAGGCGAAACCACGATGCCCGCGGTTACATCGACCAACGCCATCGTGAGCGTGAAGAGCGAGAGCTACGACGTCGCGCGGAGTACGACCGCGAGTACGGACCTCCCGGTGCCGTCCACCGCATCATGGAGCGCGAGGAGCGTGACCGCCACGACGTTGAGAACAGGCGACGTGCTCAGTACGAGGCAGAATACGGCCACCCGGAGGGCGGTATTCCGAATCCAGATCGCCAGCCCAGGTCCCAGATCGTCGCTCCTACTCAGAGCCGAGGTGGCGCTCAAGTTGGAGACGGCGGTGACGACATGGCCATCACCGCTTTCCCCGCGTTGGCCCCTCGCCTTAGGTCGGTGGCCTACCCCGACAACTTCAAGCCGAACATCCAAAAGTACGATGACCGCTCCGACCCTAACATCTGGCTGTCGACCTACTACGTCGCCGTTAAGGCGGTCGGCGGTAACTTCGACCACATGGCGGTGTACTTCCCGCTGGTGATGGGTGACGCATCATCACTCTGGCTCAACAACCTACCGGCGGGCAGCATCACGTCGTGGGCTGACCTGTCTCAGGCCTTTACGTCTAACTTCCAGGCGACCTACAATCGCCCTGGAAATGACTTCAACCTCGGGAGGGTCACCATGACGACCAACGAGCGGCTTCGCGACTACACCAACCGGTTCTTCGAGAACCGCAACACCTGCGTCGGTGTCCGGGACAACCAGGTCGTCGAAAGCTACAAGTAGGGCATTAGAGATCACAAGATCTTTGAGAAGATCCACGAGTCAGGGGCCACCACAGTCGCGGCCCTCATGGAGGTCGTGAACAAGCTCATTGACACTGACGAGGCACTGGTCAACCAGTTCGACTCCGACGCCAAGCGCGACGCAGGCACCTCCGGCACCGCTGGTGACTCAATCTCCAAGCTGCGCAAGCGACCTTCAGAGGTGCTTGCGGCAGAGGGACGTCGACCTTCGACGTTCAACGTCGATGAGTTCAACGCGGTGCTCGATAGCCCCTGCACGTTCCACGAGGGGGCCACCCACACCGTCCGCGAGTGCTCGCAATTCAAGAGGGCGTTCCGTACCCCCGAATATCCAAAGCGACCTAGAGGCGACGGCGATCGATCGTCTTCACGTCGCTACAACAACAACCACCGTGACGACCGACGCGGTCGTGGCGACGACGGCCGCCGCGACGACCAGCGTCGTGACGAGCAGCAGCCGGAGGACCGCCGCGACGAGTGCGACCTACCTCCTCCACCGGCGACGGGCAACCCCAACGGCCCCTTCCAGCAGGCCAAGAGGTCGATCAACATGATCGTCGGTGGCCTTAAGTCCAGCGTAAGCAGGAAGCAATATCGCAAGGACAAGCGCGAGATCCACCTCATCCACACCAAGCTGTCGCAGCCCCTACGTTGGTCGGAGCAGCCAATCACGTTCTCCAGGGCCGATCACTGGGTCCACATCCCAGATCTAGGGTCCTACCCGCTCGTCGTCGAGCCAATAGTGGAGGGCGCCCTGCTTCATCAGACTCTCATCGACAGAGGAAGTGGGCTCAATGTCATCTTCGTCGAGACCTTGTAGAAGATGGACTTCGACTTCAAGAGGTTGACAGCGTGCGACGAGCCTTTCTTCAGCATCGTCCCTGGCAAGGCAGCCTACCCCATGGGTCGGGTCTCCCTTCCTGTGACCTTTGGCACGGAAGACAACTTCCGCACGGAGTATCTCAGCTTCGAGGTCGCCGACTTCAAGTCTTCCTACCACACCATCCTAGGTCGTCCCATGCTGGCCAGGTTCATGGCTGTCCCGCACTACACCTACTTGGTGTTGAAGATGCCGACACCCAACAGGGTCCTCTCTGTCTACGGCGACCTCATCGTCTCGTTCAAGTGTGACAATGAGTCCCTCGACATCGCCACCACGAACGCCTGTGTCGACGCCTTTGCCGTCATGATCGCCGAGGCCACGAAGGTCGCTCCGAGCGACCTGACCATCCCGGAGCAGAAGCGCATCGACACCGCCCTTGATGCCACGCCAGCGACAAAGAAGGTCTGTCTCGGCCTTGCCGACCCAGAGAAGACGGTGGTCATCGGTGACAACCTCGGGGAGAAATAGGAACTCGCGCTCACCAGTTTCCTTCGAGACAACACGGACATATTCGCATGGACCCCATCGGATATACCAGGTGTTCCAAGGGAGCTGACTGAGCACTCCTTGGATGTAAGCAAGACGGCCAAGCCTGTCAAGCAGAAGCTGCGCCGCTTTGCGAAGGATTGCAAGGAGGTCATTAGGGTAGAAATAATAAAGCTCCTAGCTGCTGGTTTCATCCGCGAATGTAAAAATCCGGTTTGGCTCGCCAACCCGGTGCTTGTACCCAAGAAAACTGATCAATGAAGAATGTGTATCGACTACACCAATCTCAACAGACACTGCCCTAAAGACCCCTTCCCTCTCCCGCGCATCGACCAGGTCGTTGACTCCACAGCCGGAAGCGTCCTGCTATGCTTCCTCGACTGCTACTCAGGGTATCACCAGATAGCCCTGAAGGTCTCTGACCAAGACAAAACGGCGTTCATAATGCCGCACGGTATCTACTGCTACACGGCCATGATGTTCGGCCTCAAGAACACTGGAGCGACCTACCAGAAGGCCATCCAGAAGTGCTTGGAGTCTCAGATTGGCGACAACGTCGAAGCCTACGTCGACGACGTAGTTGTCAAGACCACGGTGGAGGACAACCTCATCGCTGACCTCGCCCAGATCTTCGCCAACCTCCGGCGCTACTGGCCTACCACTTTGGCCGACGCGCAAGACCTAGTCCGGCGATGCAAAGGGTGCCAGTTCTTCGCCAAGCAACAACACGTCCCAGCTCAAGGCCTGAGGACGATCCCTCCATCCTGGCCCTTCACCATATGGGGCCTGGACTCAGTGGGACCCTTCAGAATGGCCCCTGGCGGCTATAGGTACATCCTTGTGGCGGTGGACAAATTCACCAAATGGATCGAGGTTCGAACCGTCGCCAGCGTCACGTCGAAGGAGGCGACAAAGTTCGTCGAGGATATCACCCACCGCTTCGGGGTCCCCAACAGGATCGTCACCGACCTAGGCTCGGCCTTCACAGGATCCGACTTCTGGGACTTCTGCCAAAACAGCCTCATCGACGTCTATTACGCTTCGGTGGCGCACCCACGCTGCAACGGCCAGGTCGAACGCGCAAACGGCATGGTACTTCAAGGCATCAAGGACCGCATCTTCGACGACGCTTCCCAATACGCCACCAGGTGGCTAGCGGAGCTCCCGCACGTGATCTGGGGTCTCCGGACCTAGGTCAGCTCAGCTACTGGCTACTCACCATTCTTCCTGGTGTACGGGTCGGAGGACGTCCTCCAACCGACCTTGCCTTCGGTGCCCCCCGCATCCAGCACTACGAAGAAGGAACAACTGAGGAAACGCGCAAGGTCGACCTCGACAGCATTGAGGAGCACCGTGTGGCCGCGCTGATGCGGCACGCTTGCCACGAGCAGCAGCTACGTCGTTATCACGATCGCAACGTGCGCGAACATTCCTTTAACGTGGGTGACCTAGTCCTGCGGCGTATCCAAGACACCAAGGGCATGCACAAGCTTTCCACCCCTTGGGAAGACCCCTTCATCGTGATGGAAGTCGTTGGGCCAGCGACCTACCGCCTCCAGTGGGCCGACGGTCAGGGCGTCCGGAACGTCTGGAACATCGAGCACCTGCGTCGCATCTATCCTTAGAAGACGTGTACCAAAATAAAAGCTATGTACTCTTCCCCTTTATAATTTCCATTTTAATAAAGAATGAGATTCCTCTCGGCAGACCTTCTGTCGACCTGCACCCGGGTCTCCCTTTACTTTCCGTCGCGTTTACCCTTCCCCCTCGAAACGCTCGGGGGCTTGGTCTAAGTCAGGCCCCGAAGCGCTCGGGGGCTTGGCTTTGCCAACCTAAGGGTCTCGTGACCTGAAGGGGTTTTCATGTTTTATGTTTGTGCGCGTTCCCCACCTGCTTAGCCCTTACTCTCTTTATGAATGTTCCTAAGTTGCCCGATTGTGATACCTAGGGTCCAAGACCCCCCTCCACGTGCCGGCTGTGTCTAAACCTCCACGCTGAGCCGTACAGTCGGTAAGCCATTCCTCCACTGAGTTGGGTTAGCGGAGGGAACACTCCACGATCCGGCTATTTTCGAGCTTGCATAACGATTGTTTCTGCTATCCGAGTGGAGCACGCGATTTAATCAACTTGCAAGTCTTTATTACGGTAAAAGCACTTTTTACAGCAATAGACCCTAGGCCTAAACTTGCATCTACCGATTGATACAGTTCAACTTCTAATTTCAGAGGTCGAACTTCTTCACGACCTCCTCTGCGGCAGCTTGGACGTCTTCGTGGTTAACCAGCTCTGACAGATTGACGTCCTCAGCGACCTTCTGCAGGTCGAACGACGGCTCATGGTACTTCACCGCCGCCAACGCCGCCGCCGCGGCGAGCTTGCTGGTGTCCAGCAGCAAGGCTTTCATCCGGCTGTCAGCCTCGTCAAGGCGGTCCAGCAGCTCCTTGGGCTCCGCCCCCTCCTCCTGAGGAATGTAGATGTCCATCAGGTACTAGGCGGCCTCCTTCAGGTCGGTGAGCTGCTTCTGCAGACCTGCGCAACCAAGAGGCGGACCGCTCACGTCCTGAGTTCAAAAAAAATAAAAAATATATGGACCTTTGAGTCAAGAGGATTCTCACCTTCACGGACCTCTGTGGTCCTCTCCTTGAGGACCTGGACCCGGTCCTTAGTCTCTGCAAGCTCCTTCTTGAGGGCGCCCTCTTCTCCCTGGCGCCTGAACTCATTCAAGGTCGAAAATCAAACAAAGACCCAAAAGAGAGACGGAATCAACACCCAGCGACCAAGCAAACTTACCCTCCACCACGGCCTGGAGGTCGTCCGCGGCATCCTTCGCTTTCCGCTCGGCCGCCTCCAGCTTCTTCTTCAAGGAGGCCACCTCCTTCTCCGCCTGGCGGGCCATGGCCTCCTTCACGCGCTTGACCTCCTGCGCGGCTTCGATCTTGACCTGCAGTGAAGCCTCTCGAGCCGCGGCCGCTTCTGCATGGGCATTGGTGGCCTCCCTCACCAAAGCCGCCCGAGCTTGCGCCCGCTCCGCAAGCGACTGCAACACAAGAAGATACGTCTTGCGTCAAGACCTCGCAAGATACTCTAAGTACGCATCAAGGATCCAAAGTAGCAGGGTCCAAGCTCTTACCGAGAGCGTCCGCGCAATCGTCCGTGACGCTTCCTTGAAGTCGTCGACGTCGCGGCGGTCGGCGATGACGTCGTTCTCCCACGGGGTCCCGACGTACAGGCACCGGTGGTTGTCGTCCTCGACGTTGGCGCCGCCCGCCTCTGCAGCCTGCTGGTCCGGCGTCGGCTGCGGGTCGGTTACACAGAGGTCGTCCTGCTGACCTCCAACGGGCGGAGCAGTGCTGGCCCCGCCCTTCTCCGCCTCCGACGCTGTCGTCGCCCCAGCGCCAAGGGTCTGGCTCGAGACCTCCGCAGCTGAGGCGGCCGGTGACTGCTCCACCGGCGCCTCACTCCCCTTGCGCCCAAAGGCCTCTTGACCTGAGGCATTCTCGGCGCTATCAGACGTTGTCGGGGTCGACCTACATCCAAGCAAAGACCTTCATCAGCGAAAACAGCAGTAAAGCAAAATCAACAATCGAAACCAGAACACGGCCACGACTTACTTGCTCGCGAACCTAAGTCCAGGTTTTATGGGCTTAGGCGGGGCCCTTCTTGCCCTCTTCTGCGACCCTGCGTCGCCCAAGACGTCCGCGCCCGACCTCGAGCGCTCCTCCGCTGTGACGACCTTGCGGGGTGTTTCTACCACCCGCTCCTCTGTCGCGGCGACCTTCCGTGGCATCTCCGCGGGCGCTGCTGTCGCCGCGTCGGGCGACTTTACATCATCTTCCTCCTCGACGTTGATGGTTTCAACGTCAGAGCTGACCGTCACCGTATCCGCCGATACAGCGGGGCCGACCCTCTTCCTCCTCTTCTTCTTGGCCTCCGCTGTCTGGGTGGCGGCGATCGTTGCCGCAGCCCGGGACGCGGATATCTTGCCCGCCGTCTGCCGCGTGCGCCGCGGTGCCGACGTGGTGACCTTCGGTGGCGCCCTCCTCGTGGTAGGGCCTTCGTCGTCGCTACCCACTGACGAGTCGGAGATGTACTCCTCGACGCATTGCTGCGGAGGGGCCTGCACGTCCTCCGCGACACGAACCTTGAAGCTCCGGTCCTCTTCATTACGCAGTGGTGCAGGGCACCAATAGATGCCCTCACGAAACTGAAAGCAAAAAGAAAGAAGAAAAAACCTACGTCACAAATGCTCAAACTCTCAAGCAGAAAGGAAACAAGGTCGAAGACTTACCGCATCGGAAGGCCGATACACACCGAGCGCCTTGGGGCACTCTCGGGTGCGGATGCACCCGGCAAAGATGTTCTTCACCCGTGCCGCCATCTCGACTTTGCGCTTGACGACCCGAGTGGGGTCGGACTGCCCCCAGTACTCGTAGGCCGGGTGGACCCGGTCCTGGATGGGCTGTATCAGCCGGCGACTGAAGCTGATAGCCACTGCGTCGCCGGTCAGCCCCTCCGCCTTCAACCTTTCCAGGTCTTCCAGCAGCGGGCGCAGCTCCTCAGTCTCCCGCGAGGTGAGCTGGTTGGTCCACTCCGGGAACGGGACGGGAGCGCGTCCCGACCTGTCAGGGAGTGCCGATGCCGGGTTGTCGAGGTAGAACCACCCCTGCTTCCAGCCGGTCGTGTTGTCGGGGAGCACAAGGTCGATGTACTCTGGCTTCATGTACCGGCGCAGCATGAAGCCGACGCTCCCCACGACGTCGGACTTCCCCATCTTCTTGAGCTCGAAGAAGTGCCGCCACAGGTGGAAATGTGGCGGTATCCCGAGGTAGGCCTCGCAGAGGTGGATGAAAGAAGAAATGATGGTGATGGCATTGGGGACGAGATGCACCACCTCAATCCTGTAGAAGTAGAGGAGGCCGTGGAAGAAGTCGCGGACGGGGACCCCGAACCCGCGCTCGATGTGCGCGAGGAAGACGACAGCCTCGCCGGTCCCCTCGGTTGGGAACTCCTCGCCCGCCGCCGGCCTCCAGCCGACCTCCGTCTTGGGCCTAAGCAACCCGCGGGTCGCCAGGGCCTGGATCTGCTCCTCCGTCACCACGGATGGCTCCCAGACGGTTTGCGGCGCCGGGGTCTGCACGGGCTCCATCTTCTCCTCCTCTATACCGATGGATTTGGATCTAAACACTACAAGGGTCTTGGTTCGCATGCGAGGTTGCGACGCGCGGCGGACCTAAGCACGGCGGCGCTGCTGTTCTCTCCGAGCAATGGAGTAGCGGCGGAACCCTAGTGTGGAGCAGAAATGAAAGCAAGTAAAGGTCCCCAGCCCACGGGTCGGCCTTATATAGTTGGGCCCCAGCGGTGCAACGGGCGGCCGCACCCAATGTCTCTTTGGCGGAGATCACGACGACCCAACGGCTCGGCGCCTCCCGCGGATCTACCGCTCAACAGCTCTTTCGGCCTAACGGGAAAATGGCAGTAACGGCTAGTTCCGTACGGGAATCTGCGTCCGCTGGCCCCTGGTCAGCGCTCTGGCCGACGTGGACCTATTATGCCCCACATCCAAGCCCCCAAACTTAATATTTTTGATTCTGTACTCAAGGTCGTCAAGACTCATGGCGACCTAGGGACCAGTCCTGCAACCTCATCAAGGTCGTCAAGGTACCGGCAGCCTCCTAGGTCGCCTCGGCCTCCCAACGGCGGGTTCATACCACGTCTCCTAGGCTCAGCTGCCTATATGCCTTCTGGGTCGCCTCGACCTACAGTGGCTAAGCTCTACCAACAGCTCCGCGCTTAAAAGCTCTACTGCTCGTTGACGACCTATCGGTCCCAATTACAGCTCCTTGCTGAGGCCCCGCTGCCTTCTAGGTCGATAAAGACCTACAGACTCCAGGATTGACACCCTGCGTCGTGTCACTGCACAGCGGCTGTGTTGACCCAGGTCGACACGGGCTCTTCTGTCAATTTCTATGACCTTCTGAAGGTCGACGTGCTTCCACAGCCCCGTCGGGACCCTGGCCATGTCATTGCTGCCCGGGCGCCTCCACACATTGATCAAGACGCATCGTTCGCCATGATAGCATGTGTATAAAAGCTTCGTAAGCTACAAAGGACTATGACCCAAGACCAATTACAAGATACAAACATATTAAAGGTCCTAATCTACCTTACATTATGCCTACGGCGCAACCTAGACTGATGAAGCGCGTCGCAAGCTTTCTTCTAGCTTCAGGACCTACTTGGAGCCCTCCACCGCCGCCGAGGTCGCGACTGCCACACAACCACCTCTACTCTAACCCCAGAAGATTTCCTGTGGGGTCCCATCTTTTGCTAGGGTGCTCCCACAAGATCCCAAATCGGACCAGCATCACCTCGGGCCTTCCCCGGTGCAGCACGGCGATCTCCAACACCACATTAGGCCCCTGCTCACAAGGTCCGTCAAGGCATGTACTGCCCCATGCTGCACCTGGATTCCTCGCTGGGCGCGGGTGAAGCGGCTGATGGAGTTCTCCCAACTTCGCAAGCATTCTTCTAACTCCAGATGGCAATAACCTAGCGCTACGCTCTGGTGGACGGACGTAAGCCTAGCTTGTTGCAAAATTACAGAGTTGTTTCGCCATGATGCTCCTACTTGGTTCAAGAAGCAAGCTACGGGGTCTCCTATTTATAGCAGTGGAGCTTGGCCTTGGATACCGCCTGCATCTCAGCTGGCGTGGTGTCCTTATCCGCAGCACTGTTACCACGTGAAGCGCGAGGTCCTTGTTTGCTTCTGGGGAGCGCTGACACATCTGTCAACCGCCTGATGACACCTTTTCAGTTTTTGTCCCATATGGGCAGCGACTGCATTTCTGCTTGGGGCAGGTCTCGTGATCGTACAGTGCGCCCGTGGGGCGCCACGCGACGAGGCGGCTGGCACCTGGCGCTACATCACAAAGATTCTGGATGGCTTGACTTATTCGGTGGGGAGAGCATCTTAAAGCACGAGCAGAAGACCGTAGGTTCTCTGTTCACCGTTCGAGCATCAACCCGACCTTCCAGGTCGCCTTACTGCTCGGGGGCTACTCCACGAGTGCGTCTTACGACGCCCTCTTCCTTCCACGTCGCATCGACCTACTGGAAGCCTGCTCCCACTACATCTTCGCTCGACTTCACTTCGATCGGCAGAGGAACCCTCTTCAAGGTCCTCACGGTTTTTTGGCGGTTACCTGACTAATGTCAGGTCGGCGGCTCTTCAGAGGACGGCGTCTTGTCTTCGCCCCGACCCCCTGGACCTACGTTCCAGGAGCTCGTTACTTGACGTCGTGCGCATTAGAGGAGTCCATTTTCTTTTTTGGATCCCCGTGCACCCTACACGACCTTGACGACGCCACGACTTCGCCAAGTCTCGACGCAACCTCACCTCGGCCGCTACGCCTACACGTCGATCGGGGGCTTGAGAGACATGGGTACCCATGGGTCCCCACCGACCAGGGTCCCAGAGGTCCCTGTCAAGTGGACCCGACCTGTCAGAAGCCCCGCCGACCTGCAAGTGGGCCCAGAGACCTTATCTACAACCCCGGCGACCTTGGAAGACTCCAGAAGACCTTATCCAGATCCCGGAGGATCCGCCGGGCTTGCGGTGCAAGACTCTTCCCCAGGTCGCGGCTCGGCGCCGCCTGTAGGTCCGCAGATCGCGGGATTCACCCTGTAATCACGGAGGATGACCTTCCTATTTTGTAACTGACCCCGATGAGGGTCCACCGACCTCGAATGAAAGCCCTAGCCCGCTGACCATATAAGGCGGCCTAGAGCTCCATTCGAGGGGACTCCCCTTTGACGCATAATTCCACCCCATACTGGACGTAGGGTTTTACTCTCCGGAGGCCTGAACCAGTCTAAACCCTTATGTCCATCGCCATTCTCGCCGTGTTCTGAGTTCCATCCGTGAACTACCACCTACGCTCTTAGTTCTCGATCCCCTCCAATTAACCTACAACCGCTTGGGTCGCCCCCTTGTGGATCTGTCCAGGTCTCACCCCCTGACAACGGCTCCATGCTCCGGATTCATCTCAAGAATTGCCGTCGAGGTAGCCCGAAGAGGTGCCCCGCCCCCAAGGACCCGTATCAAGCCGCAAACCACTGCCGTGGTTCGAAGTCATCACGTTGCTTCCCCCTCGCGCAAGTCGCCGCCATCGAGCTAGAAGACCGAAGATGTCGCACGTGCCGTCTTTCGACGTTGTACCGCACCGAGAGGTTTCAACCATGCTGAAGACCCCACCGCGATCCGTTGCAGGCCAAGTCCTCAATGGTTGTTGTTGCCGCAAGCGCCATCCATTAACGCTGTCCCGCACCACACTGGAGATTGCTAGGCAATACCATTTACCAGGTGTCGTGGGACGCTGTAAGCAGACGAACAACAGCCGAGAGAACACCTCCGGCCACCAACAGGAGAGCAGACGTCGTGGCGTGGGGTAGGCAAACCCCCTTGTCACATGCCGAACGACAGCCTCGTCCCCACCTGCCGAAGCAATCGCGGACAGTAGGCCGGCCATGCCGTTGAACCGAACGTGTCTCTAGAGACGACACCTCCAGGGAGGTTACGACACCCACAGGCGCCGCCGGCGCTCATCCAGAAGCTTGATCGGGTTTTCACCTAGAAACTTCGTCACAAGCTTGATCGAGTTTTCACCTAGAGACTTCGTGCAGCAGGATTGCCACTCCAAAATGGCGCCCTCAACAGGGATAGCGATGCCGGAGGCGCCGCCGCCGTTCCACCAGAATGAGTCTGGCGAGGGCATACGCCCAGAGCGAGGAGCCCCCGCTGCAACCATTCGCCTTAGGAAGCCGGCACCCCCACTGTAACCACTTCAGCCGAGGGAATGTCACTGTCGCAGCACCACACCGCCTGCCACCACAGCTCGTCTCACTGCCGCCCAACCTCTAGTTGAGCACTCAACATCTTGAATTTCTTTAATAAAATAAAATCAACCTCTAGTTCCAACGACCCGGGCCAAAACTCTGAGCTTCCCTTCATCCATAGCTATGGCCTCGGAGACAACATAATCGACAACTTCATTTTAACAGGAAGAACCACAAGTTACATGCACTAGTTGAGATCCTTAAGTTACAATACATATGATGGTCATTAAAATGACCAGCACGCTGTTGTGATGAATCAATTGAATAAATCTACTTTGCTATACCCCCAAAATTCCGATTGTTGCAAAGAGCCTCCTGTACAAGGCTCATTGTAAGCTTAGAAATCTTCTAATGGGTCTACTCTACCACTACACATGAGGATACAAAACATATCACTGGCACTTTTTGGCTTCATCTTCTGGTTGATAGCCACTTTTACCCTCATTGTCAAGCGGCTGTGGCACACCAAATACCCAGTCGAGCACATTCAGGTACTTGGACCGAAATACTTCTCTTTCCTGTGCATAGCAATGCATAATTATTGAGGTAGCTACACTGAACACGACTACATCGGCTCGCTTTATCTGCAGTATTGGTGGGCAGAGTCCTGCATCGGTCATGCACGTGAAGAAGCTCTCGATGGCTCTAGCAAGGCAGTACAGGGATATCTCAATTCTTCTGCTCTTCTTCTCGATAAACAGTGCCAAACCTGTTGGAAACTGTCATGTGGAAACAATTTAGTATCATAAGAAAACATGCCGAGTTTATGTGGCAAAACTGTTTTGCATACCGTGCCAAGTATAACAAGAGGGGTGTTTGCACTCTGGAAGGTTCTAAAGAGCAGGCAGGTCCAAGCCCTGAAAAAGAGAATGAAATACCATGGATTGCCATCCCTATAAAAGCGATGATATAGTGTGCAAGCAAGAAATCATGAACTCACCATGCAGATGCACAGTATACTGAGAGAAACAGGCTAGATCTTGCTGTCCCTAGAAGACTCTTCCCTAAAATTGTGGAAGGACTGCATGTTGCAAGGGAAGCCAAAGAAAAGAAAAGGAACAGTTAGAGAAATTGCATCCCTGTTTAAGGAATAAGATAAGGCAGCATCACAGCATGCATAGACAGATATAGTTTACACAAATTATGCATGCTCCCCTTTTCTCAGGTGAATCATAACTATCACTTCTATCAAAAGCTCAACTGATGCATGATATTGACGGTTTTTGGCAGCACCAATTACCAACCAAACATCTCACTAATATTGCATTGCAATATATGTATACCTTTTCATGAGATGCTGCCGATGAACTACTAGTGCTGGAACTAAGTATACAGGAACATATACAGGAACTGCTCTTCCATATGCTTGTAACAAAAATGAAAAGACATGTCTTGTACATGATTGATTACCATGCACAATCTGAAAAGAAGAAACACAAGGGGTCAGACTGAGGCATGTATGGAGTGTTTCAAATCAGTTTTTACTCGAGAATAAAAGAAGAATGGAAACCCCAATGTCTTCATGGCTAGAGCAGATATTGTAATTTTTTTTATTTTCCTTTTCTCCTTCTTTGTCTCTTGATCTATTCTTCTACTCCCCCCGTTTCATAATACTTGTCGTTTTGGCTTTTCTAGATACATTCGTTTTGCTATGCACCTAGATATATACTTATGTCTAGATACGTAGCAAAAGAAATGCATCTAGAAAAGCCAAAACAACAAGTATTATGAAACGGGGGGAATAAGACTTAATTAATATATAATATGTAGGGGACTATCCCCTCCAGTTTCATAACAAAAGGGTACATAGGGGGGTGGGGGGGGTTAGTGAAAAAGGAAACATATTAGCCATGAATAGTTAGGACACAGGGAAATGCTATGCCACAAAACTGATACTATGGATTGGAGGCCAAATTTCAAAGTATAGATGAATGGTGACTCAATAATCTGCTCCTGTAGAACACATATCTAATACTTACCGGGCAAGGCACTTTCATGTTTGGATCTAACTTTATATCAACACCAACAGATTTGTAGTACTTCTCAATACCCGCTAAGTTACTGATAGCAGTGTGGTTGACTATATCCTTCAAACCTTGCAAAATAGTAAGATCTTTTCCACCATGCTTATTTAGAAACGATTTATACGATGATGGCAAACTGTCCGGCTTTAAAATGTACGCTGACCTGCATAAGAAAAAATGCAGGTCATATTTACATATGCAGATATGCTACAATAGCATGAAATTCCTGTATATGTATTACTGACTAATTCCTCACCCATGACAAGGAAAAAAATTTTATGCATGATATAATGTTTCCAAGCTTTGCTGACAACAATACCAATCCCAACACATCCAAACAACTCCATTCGTGGCATATATTTAAGTATAGTTAGCAATATTTTTCAACTTCCAAATAAATAAAAGGAAAAAACAGCGATGTGCACCGTATACTGGTTCCGAGCCTTGCTTACACAATGCTGAGCTCAGCAAGTCAGCAGTCCCAAACAACTACGTTTATGGCATACCTTTAAGTATAATTAGAAATAGTTTCTAACTTCTAAACAATCACTGCAGCCTGAACATAAGGAACTGAAAGGGAACTTACAAAATTTGTGCAGATGCAAGGCACATAAGGAAGATATCACCATTTGACCAAGTCAAAGGTTTACAGATCTTTCCAAATCTTGTGCTCTTTATTCCACAACGAGATGCAAGTACTGCTGCACGCATGAGAATGTATATAGCCAAACTAGTATGTTGAGTTCCTGGTCCTGTCAGGAGCATAGAAGGACCAGCAATCAACCCAGCTAAGAGTGACCTCCACCTTGCTGTTCTGAAGCAACAAGAGTAAAGAGTTACATACCATCCAACAAAAAAAAAAGATAGCATGAAAGCTGCAGTGAAACAAGATGCATTGTGGTTCTCAAAAAAAAAGATGCATTGTGAGGTGTAATGTTTGATGAGCAAGCAGAAGACAAATGAAAGATACTGTGACATGAATAAATCATAAGACTACTAGCATGCAGTCCCCCTGCTCTGTACTGCATCAAAGTACACCAAACAAAACAGTGAGACACCACTAGTCTGATCGAACAGTCAGACACCACTAGTCTGATCGAGATCACATCCTCGATCTCTAAAGAAACAAAATTGCTTCCATGGTAAGAAATTGTTTGTAACTGTAGAAATGGGTAAGTTCTCACCAGTATGAGAACACAACTAACCCTCGTCAAAGTACCAGCTTCACCCTCTTATACAAACACTAAACAATTTTGACAGAGCCCATTCAAACTACCCATTTTGTTTTCTTCTCTTTTTCTAGAATTGCTCAAGCCCATCACTTCACACATCATTATCTCCAATTAGAGTTTAGTTGTCACCAACACAGCACAATCTATGATCTTAGCGTGCACAATTAACCAAAGCCAACGCCAACGATCAATCGAATCGAATAACCGCACGAGCAGTTTACCCGTCGTCTCCGCACCAAGCAAATCCACAGCAGATTAGGAACTGCTAATATTTCAGCTGCGGTTCCGCGAACTGACCTCTTACGCCCCCAGACGGCGGCGATGTACTCGTCGACGGAGACGTAGGTTCCGGCGAAGGTCCCCAGGAACAGGCCGTACCTCACCGTCTCCTTCAGCGCCAGCACCACCGCCTCCTCGTTGGTCATCGCTCCCGCCTTCCTCGATCTGGGGGAGCGGCGGCTGCGGATGCGGACGAGGACGGAGAAGAGCGCGAGGCCGCCCTTGAGCCCGGCGCCGATGGCGAAGCCTTTACCCGCCGCTTCCACGCACCGCCGGAGCCACCGGAGCTCGCCGTCCACGGCGGACGGCGCCGGCGGGGGCTTCCCCGGCGGGGCAGCGAAATTGCCGTTCGCCGCGCATTGGATATCCTCCGGCGGGGCGGGGGCCATGGGGTCGCCGGCGATGGGGGAGGCGAGGATCCCCACCAAGGCTAGTAGGCTACCACAGTGGAGGTGTGAGGAAGAGGAAGCTCTCTGATGGAGGAGGCAACGGGAGCAACGTGTGTTTAATGGGGTAGATGGGGAAGTTAAACTAACCAAGCAGACCGTTCTTGCTTTGGGGGCGGCTGGCCAGGCCGGCTGTGCAGCGTGAGTCGCCGTCAGCAATTCTACGCGTGGCAATTATTTCTGGTCATCTGGCCAAAAATCGAATGCGTGCTAGCGCAGACTTCAAATTTCTGAGATTTTTGTGGGTAACGTAGGTTAGATTTGAAATTTTCAGATCGGAAGTTGGGAAGAGTGGTGCTGGGAAGATGGTAAATTAGAATTAGCATTAAAAATGAGAGGTACGCTCATTGCCAGTGTCGAAGAATAAATGTACCGTGAAAGGTGCTTTTGTGCTCCAGCCTATCCAGTTCAACTAATCAGCCAGGTCCTATTTGGAACAGCTTAAATGCTGTTTGTGGTCAAAATAAGTTGAATTAGAAGCCAAACGGACTGCTTTTTCGCAGTTTTTTTTTCTTGACATCGCTTCCTCCCGCCATCTCCATTTGTATTAAAATTGTAAAAGTTATTTCAAATCCGCTTCTCAAATAAACGTTATCTCCATATCTAACCAGCTTATTTGAAAAGTGCTTTTACTGGCAGCGATTCCAAACATGTCCATATCTTTTCTAGTGCTTTAAGACCGGCATTCATATTCAAAGTCAACTAGTATGACAGACTTGCAGTGATTTGTAGTACTTGCAAATTGTTAACGACTTTCATGGTTGCTGCGCCCTGTACGATCTATGCTAGGATAACTTTGTAGGAGTAGGTACCATTCTCTTCTACCATCACGAACACAAGAACATCACACTACTGGTACGACATACCGGTCACTTATTTTTTCTAGAAAATCCAAAGTCGAGCTGAAGGATGAAAAAAGTGACAAGGACCTACCCGAAACCGGAATCTTTCTTTGCAGGCGACAGACGTCCGTCGTGTTGTCCGTACGTGGACGTCGTCCAATAAAAACGCTCGTCAATTAACCTTATTTAGTTGCCAAAAATTTTTGACAAAAATCTTTGAGCAACTAAAACAAGCCTATAGAGTAAACATAAACTAATTACACAAATAACGGGAAAACGCGAAACGAATCCATATTAGAGATTATTTACTGTAGCATGATTTGATTTTATCTAATCATGGTATAATTAGACTCGTTACATTTCTCTCGCCATTTGCATTTGAGCTGAGATTATAGAATGAATTTTATTATTAATGCACATTTAATACTTCTAATTAGTGTTCGTAAGTAGATTTGATGTGACTTGTTAGTAGACTTTTGTTTACTAAGATGTTGACGCTGGGACTACGCCAAATTAATCCTAAGACCATCCACATTGACGCCTTAATCCGCCTCCTGGAGGAGGCGGATAGCCTTTTTTCGCCTGCAGCGGCGACGCTAAAAGCGACGGCAAAATGGCGTCGTCCCCCGTCTCCTCCGGATATGGCGCGATGGAGGGCCTCCTCCAGGAGACGACGGGCCCACCACGCCCCCTCCCCCAACAACTTCGCACGCGTGGAGCCGCCGCCCAGCTCCGTCGGCCCGAGCTCCACCCAGCACCGCACGAGAAGGGGAGGGAGGAGGTCGGGAGGCGACGGCGAGGTGGTCCACCTTCCTTCTTGCTCCGCCGTCGAAGCCGCAGCTCGAGCCCGCCGCCGCTCGGCCACCGGGACCTCCTCGCACGCATGGCCGCCGAGACAAGGGGTGGGACCTCCTCCGCGCGTGGGCCAACTCCGCCTTGAGCGCCATGGCCGCTGCCTTGAGGCGCCGGCGTCGAGGGCTCTCCCACCGCAGGGGACGCCGTGGGAGGACGAGGAGCAGGGGCGGGCGGGCCCCGCCGTCGGTGGTGCCCCGCCTTGCTCCCACCGCCGGCGGAGTCCTCGAGGAGCGGGAGACGCGTTCGAGGAGGGGCGGCCGGCGTGAACTCGAGGGCGCGGATCCTCCTGCCGGCGGCGGAGACCTCGATGCGAGGAAGACGAGGACGCCGTCCGCCGCCACGCCCTCCGCGCTCCTCCTCTGCTCGGAGCTCGAGATCTGCCCCTATCTCCTGCTTCGCCCCGCCACGCCCCACCGTGAGGAGGGAGGAGGGCGCCGCGGCGGCATCGCCGATCGCGTGCCGCCTCGCCTGCTCGATCTGCCACCGGGGTCGTCGATTCGCTGGTCGGCCGGTGGAGGGAGCGAGGGCCCGCCGGATCTCCCTGTCGGCCCTGCCTCCGGCGACAGGGACGAGGTGGCGAGGTGGGATTTCGGGAGAGAGAGAGGGGAATGGGTGCGAGTGGGAGGGGGCGGTGGGGGAAAGAGGGGTGAGGACCATGTGTGGTTCGAGGACCGGTGGATGGTCGCTTCCTGGTGTGATGAGTGATTGACAACGTTGTGTGGACTGATTCCTGGCTAAGTATTGCAGGTGCAGGTTGCGGCTTGACTGGTGTTGGTGCAGGTGAAGAACAAGCGCGAAAGGTCGTCGCCGGTGAGGCCTCCAGGTGTGGAGAAGACAAGTAGGCTTGGTTCGAGGGACCCGGTGGCCAGCGGGGTCAAGTGCGGGCCGCATGGTGGCAAGAACAGCAGGATGAAGTCGGTGGACGGTTTCTTGGTTGAGCCTCAAAACCAAGGTCGAGCCGGGACTTCGTGGGAGTCGAGTCATGAGTGGTGATTGGCGGAGGCTACATCAAGTCCGCGGGGTTTCCAGTGGTTCACCACAAAACCACTGGGTTACTTGGCTGAGCCAGAAAGCCAAGGCCGAAGACTCCGTGTGGCTGACAGACCGAAACCGGTCTGACCGGTTGGTGAAACCGGTCTGACCGATTTGGGGTCGCAGGGCGCCGGAAGCTTCGAAGCGGAGGACACGCGTCGGGATCGCAAGGCTTGCATCGAGGCTAAGCGAAGTGCGGTCGCCGGGCATCCGTCCGATGGTGTTAATCATGTGTTGACCAAAACACCCTTGCATGGGCTTGTGTTGTAACTCCTAGTGTAGGGGCACTTCGGTCTTTTGTCCGGAGGGCTCTATATGTAGGAGGAGTGGCTGGTTGGGCAGCCATCTCTTTTGGCTAGGTTAGGTGGGTGTGCTCCTTCTTCTTGGAGTGCTCTTGGTGAGAGGTAGAGAGGAGAGAGTGGCTCTTTGTTTGAGGTTTTCGCCATCCAAGATTTGTGATTCTTGGGAGTGGCTTGTAACCGGATATGACTACATGATTCATAGTGATTTCTCCATCTTAATCTTGTGCCAAATCCTTTATTCCCGTAGTTTTTTCTTTTATGCCATTTTCGAAGGTATTTTCGGAGCCCTTTTCTTGGGATTTTCGTGAGGAGATTTTGGAGGAGTTTCTTTGCGGGATTTGTAGTGGGAATCACACATGAGGACGTGGTGCCTCTTTTCTTGGTGATCTTGCCCCTCCAAACCCGTGGAAAGGCCTTCGATTTGGTGGTTTTTGGATGATCTCGGGAAAAGGTGTTCTTGGTGGTTGACTTTCGATTCCTCCCTTTTGGATGCATTTCGGGATGGATCCCTTGAGATAGAGGTTGCCCAAGAGGTAATCCACCTTCCCCTGAAGTTTGGTTGCAATCCGTTGGGTGAATCGGGAGATCGATTGGTTGGAAGAAGAGGCGGTTTCCGCGAGTTGCGTTTTTCCCGTCTGTCTGTGCGAAACCGGTCTGACCGGTTTGGAAAACCAGTCTGACCGGTTTTGGTCATAGTGGCCGTTCGGGAAGATTTTTGGTAGGCGTGTTGTTCTCTGTCTAAGAAGTCCTCTGGTCCAAGTTTTGTCGCGTTTGGAGTTCGTTTGCTTGGTTTTTGGCCTTGTTGATCTTTGGGGGATTTCTGGGTAAAACCGGTCTGACCGGTTTGGTCAAATGTGTGTTTTTGGGGAGATCTTCTGGGAACAAGTTTCCTTTTGGTAGAAGAAGCTCTGGTCCAAGTTTCGTCAAGTTTCGAGTTCGTTTGCTCTAGTTTTGGGGTTTTGAGTTTGAGCTCCCTGGGCGAAACCGGTGTGACCGGTTTGGGAAAGAGGTCTGACCGGTTTTGGTGTGTTGGATTTTGGTTAAGTCTGGCAAAACCGGTCTGACCGGTTTGGCAAAGAGGTCTGACCGGTTTCGGGTGACTTAGTCGTTTTCTCCCCTTGCAAAACCGGTCTGACCGGTTTGAGAAACCGGCCTGACCGGTTTTACTCTGGCAGCAGGTGCTCGAGTTGTTTTCCGCTGCGTATTTTCGAGTGTTGCTTGGTGGAGTCTTGTTCCTAGGTCCAGTAGCACTCCAGTGGCTACGTGGATTTGGCAAGAGAAGCTTGTGGAGGTGTCCGAGTGATTTTGGGTTCATAGGCCGAATTCTTGAATAGAATTTTTATCGGCTCCCATTCACTCCCCCCTCTCTGGTTCGCCGTTCCAGTCCTTCAAGTGGTATCAGAGCCGATTGCGGGTCTTTGTGACTCTAACCAGTCTAAGATCCATATGGCGACAAAAAGAGAAGGGGTGCTTTGTCTTGCGGTTTTGGTTTGCACGATTTGAGCTTGTTTTCGGCTAATCCTAACCGGTGCTTTGAGTATGGCACCAAGCTCTTCTCCTTGTGGTTCTTTGAGCAGGAGAAGTATAGAGGTTGAGGCGGATGTCGGAGTGGAGGAGATGATGTCCCTCATCGAGGACTATCAAGATGGTGACCTCAAGAAGGGCGAGCTCTACCGCAAGCTAAGAGACATGAACCAAGGTACACTTGCTAAAAGCATCTTGATCCTATGCGATAGGTTGAATGATTGTGAATGTGATTGTGAGGATTTGCATAGGAGAAACAGAGATTTGTGTGATGCCTTGCGTAGGAAGAATGAAAAGATGAAATGTTCTTTTGCTAGGTTGAAATGTGGTATGGCTCATTGGAAATCATGTGCTTTGAATTCTTGCACTTCTTGTAAAACCATGCATGCTAGGAATGATGATTTGAACTCTTCTCTTGCTAGCTTGAAATCTGAAATTAAGTTGTTGAGATTCAATGCTTCGGGTTGTGCTTTGTTCCTCTTTTGGTTCTATCCCTTTTCGGTTGGGTTTAGAGCTTCTCTTTTGCTCTTTCTTTTCCTAGCTCTTGCTTTGCTAGTTGTCTTTGGTTGAGGGGGAGCTTGGCTTCACTCGTTAGGGGATTTGATTTTGAGGGTGTGACTTTTGGTAGTCATTTGTGATCTTTCAATTGGTATCTTTTCTATGGTACTCAATTGAGATCTTTGGAGGTTCTTCTCTCGCTCTGAGCGTTTCTTCGTTTGTGTTGCCCCGTGTGAGGTTGTTTGTGTGTGCGCTCTGGCTTGGGGAGTTAGGAGTGCTTCGGGTGGAAGAGACCCTACTGGCCGGGATAAACTGGTCGAACCGGTTTTGAATCCAGTCGGACCGGTTTGGGTTGCCCGTACAAGCAAACCGGTCAGACCGGTTCCAGAACCGGTCAGATCGGTTTGGAGGCAGTAGGGTGAGCAGTTTGCGTTTCGTGCTCATGGAGCTAGTCGGTTCAGTTCTTTTGGTCGAGGTGCAAGTGGTAGGGATGTTGAGTCTGGTGGTGTTGAGTTTGCTGGACGCTCTCCACCTCGTGGTCGATACGAGTTTGGGAGGGGTCGCAGTTTTGAGTCTCAGAGGGGCTACAGACCACGCTTTCCCTTTTGTGGTTCTTGTACTTCTCTAGCGAGACGGGAGTGGTTTCCCCGTGGTGGTTCCAGCTTTTATAGGCGTGATAGGATGGTTTTGCTAACCCCACTTTTGAGGAGATGGTTCGGCACTGGTTTGACTCTTTTGGTACTAACCCCAGTGTTGAGACGTTTGCTCGCTCTCGCTCTTGTTTTTGAATTTCAGGTGGGAGACTTGAGGAACATTTGGTTGATTGACTCCGGTTGCTCGAGGCATATGACCGGAGACAAGGGGTGGTTCTCAAGTCTCGTCCCGGTGGTGTCCAAGACACACATCACCTTTGGGGACAATTGTGACAACCCGCCCAGGAAAATACCGTACTATCGCCTAAGCCAATCCACTTTGGTCATTAAGCAATAATAAAGTATCATCCTGTCGTTAGTTGCCGGGTTAACGCCCGGTAAATCACTTACAAAGCAACAAGGATCGACATATATGCATTAAAACTCACGCGAAGGCGAGTCCAGAGAACAACATGTGATTAACATCCAAATTTACCCCGAAGGGCTTAATTATTACAAACCGGAGTTTTTGACATGATAACGAAGTTCAGAGTTTTGAAAACAGCGGAATTAAACTAAACGGCACGAGGAAACATCACGGGAGGCCTGCCATGATGCCTTCATTCATCGTCTTCCACCCACTCCAGCTCCCAGCCGGGCGGGATCTCTCCAGGCCACACATCAGCAAAGGTATTACCTGGAGCAACAGATTATAGCAAGGCTGAGTATACTAATACTCAGCAAGACTTACCCGTCGGTGATAACTACTTCACCAACTCTAGACATGAAAGGCTTTTTGGCCACTGGGGTTTCTTTTGCTGAAAAGCAACAAAGAGTATGTCCTTACTTTCAATATTTTAGCACAAGTTCTAGTTGATTATTCCTTTCTAAATTAGCAAGCTAGTGCAAGCATAAGTTGTGCAAATAATTAATCAAGCATAAATATTCATCAACTTCCATCATTAGGGATCTCATGGCCAGTGGAGTAAGTAGTCTCAGATAACGGTGAGAGGCCGACAATCGATTGATTTAAACCTTGCAAGGTAGACCTAAACACACGGTAGGGTGCCCCCGCGAGGACAACCACCAGGCGGTTCCCAAAAGTCCTCGGTTCGGGATAAAAGGCAACAGTCTTCGGTACAGGCTATCTGGTATACCCCGCAAGGCACCCAGCATCGCACATGCACCACCAGTAGCTAGCCGGGGGACACATCCCAAGATTAGTCACAGTAAAATCCCTTACTGTCTCGTTAAGGTACTAGGCTTACCGTACCCATTTCCGACAAGTGCTTAGTACGTTCAAACACTTAACCCACGAAAGCCATTGGACCGGAGCCCACATCCCATGCTCTTACCACATGAGCAATCCATTTAAGGAGATCTTATGATTCCAACATAAGAACCTATTCTCGCGAGTGACAAGCATCACTCGACTTGTAACGGTCCTATAGCATAGCAGCTACCGACCTATCATACTAGTAAGAACATAGGTACCTAGGGATCATGCATCTAGGGTTTCATTTCAACTCCTGAACGTAAATGCACAATCATCCATAGATAGTTGCATAAATTTTCAAAAACACTTGGTTAATGCACCGGGGCTTGCCTTCGTCAGCAGGGTTAGCCTGAGGGTCCTCGGTGTCGTCGATCACCTCCACGTACTGCAGCTCCGCGTTAGCCCCTCCTTCCTCGGCTTCCGGCACGAGCGCGTAGTTACCGTCAGGAAGCTCTACACGGAATGCAATGCAGGGTGCAGGTGGAGTGATAAATTAATTATTTCATCCAACTCTTGTTGGCCACATTCACCTTAACAAACAATTAATTATTAATTCCTTTTCATTAAGGTCATTACGGACAAGGGTTTAATCTTTGACCAACAATTAATTAATGTTTACCTTCATGATTGTTATTTCATGTGAGATTTATTATTCAATCTTTTAATAGCAATTGTGTGCACATATATGTAAATAATTCCATTTAATTTCTTAAAACAGCAAGGGTGAATTTAAAGATTCTAAAATTAAGCTATGCAACCATTTACAAGGGTCACAAGGTTAAAGGACACATTTTCCTAATTAATTAATATTAAGCCCTAATTGGCCTCTATTGCTTTTATTCATAAAATAAATTAATAAAAAATTTTAGTGGAAGGGTTTATCAAGCACTACACACCTATACAAAGCCACTGAACATACATGCACACTTAGGAGAGCTATGAAGTTAATTAAACCGAAAAATAACAAAGTCTAGCTACCACAACAAGAGAAATGCATACAAAAATAAATAGACATCAAACTGATTCCAACTTTCTCACACATGGCCTCTGGTCCAAAACTAAGCTAGGCATGCAACATATACACCTAGAGCTACTATAGATCTTGAGTTAAGCATTTACCAAAAAAATTAGGCATATTTCAAGAATAAATATTTATGTCAATTATAAAATTATGATTAATTCACCAGAGGTGAATTTTGGCATAAAAAGACAAGATGCAGAAGTTGGGCACAAAAATCTAATTATCTTTAGCTACAAAAATCATTTAGATAGATTCTGCAAAAATAGAAAACAATTCATAATAAAAGATTTACAGTAAAATTTTGTGCAATTTTTGGTACAGGAGCTAGGAAAGACAAAACACACAACATATCCAAAAATTAGCTACAGAGTACTTGTAGATTTTGAGATACAACAGATCTAGGTTTTTCAGTTTCCTATTTTTCATGCAAAAATTATCAGGAAAAACCATAGACATGCTTTACCAAAGTTGTAGTGTTTCTCACCAGGAATCCAACAAAATTGAGTTTGAATTTTTCTGATTTTTCTATGATTTTCTACGGATTTTCTAAGTTCTAGCACAAAAACTACTACTATTCAAGATCTAGTTTACAAGTAGGCCCTCGGATTCATAAAACTATTCATAGATCTGCCCCTGGTTTACAGCAAGGTCCCTGGAAAGGATAAATGCTCTGCAATTGGGTCCCTGGACCGCAGGGCGGCGCGGCCGGCCGGAATCCGGCGAGGCCGGCGGCGCCCTCGGCCGGGGAATAGGTGGGAAAGGTCAAGGGGGTCACCTTCGGTCGATTCGCACCCGGAGTTGGGGTAGGGGTTGCTCTGGTGACGGCGTGCGGCGGTAGCAGGCGGCGCCGACCGCGGCGGCCTGATGTCCGGCGAAGCTCGGCGGGCTGCGGGGCAACACGCGATGCTATGAGCTCCTATGGGACCTAGGCAAGGTGTTGGAAAGGTCATGCGGCCGAAGGAGTGAGCAAGAACAGGATCTCGCCCAGGCGGCGTCCATGGCGGCTCGGCGGAGCTCGTGGAGCTGGCCAGGCGTGGGCGCGCGCGAGGCGGCTCGGCGGCCTTAAATAGGCGAGCTGGGCGTGCAGGGCGCGGAGGCTTAGCCTCGAAGCAATGGGCGGACGTGGGGGTCCTGACCACGGCAGGCGGCATGCCCGGCGGGCAGCGCGGGCAGGGGTCCGGCGCGCGCGAACGACGATGCGGCGCGTGGCATGCGGGACTTCAAGGCGCCTTGGAGTGCTCCCGGCCTCGGGGTGCGGGGCCTCGGGAAGGCGCGTGGCCTCGGGATGCGGCCGGGTGGGCCCGGACGCCGAGGACAGGCGCGGCGCGGGTGCGGCGCACGCTCGGTTCCGGCGCGACCGTTTCATCTTAGGCCACTTTTACCATAATTTTCTCCCAATTTTTGAACTGAAGCGCACTAGGTGGTGAATAGCAAAGTTGTAGATCTCACTACCCTCTACAACTTTTACAAAGGCTCATAGGTGTTTTTCTCAATGGATTTTGCATAAACTGCTGCCAAACTTTGAATGCCACTTTATTCTGGTGAACAGTAGCTGCTGGCAGTTGACCAAGCTTTCCACCCTTTTCCACTCGAAATTTGAAATGCCATCCAACATGAAAGTTGTGTCCCTCGAAAAACTGGACAACTTTTATATTGGAAGATTTTGAAGTGTTTAGGTGAAATTTGGAGAACGCGGCAAAAGTTCCGGAGGACGTTCAAAGGCAGCAGGGTTTAATTGGGGTTTGACCGTGCCTTTGACCAAGGGTTGACCACAAGTGTGCGTTGACTTGATCAAGAGGGTCATTAGGGATTGTTGACGAGATTTTCGAGGTGATGGCCCAGGTTGACCATGGTTTGACTGGCGTCAATACGTTTGACTCGGTCATTAGCACTAATGATGCTAATAAAAAACCTGGGGCGTCACAACAATGGCCGAGGGCGTGTGGTATCAGAAGGTGAGATCAAGGTAAGTGACAAGGTCACTCTCAGACGTGTTGCTCTTGTTCAATCGCTGGGGTTCAATTTGCTTTCCGTGTCCCAGTTGTTGGATGAGGGCTTTGAGGTGTTGTTTCGGCCTGGTGGTTCTCGGATTTTAGATTCTCGAGGGGACCTTGTTTGCATGGTCGTTCCCGAGGGTCAAGTGTTCTGAGCTGATTTCTCTCAGTCTTCTGGTGTGGAGCGTTGCTTTTTGGCTGGTTCTTCGAGTGAGTTGTGGAAGTGGCATAGGAAGTTGGGTCACTTGAGCTTTGACCTTTTGTCTCGCTTGAGTAAACTCAATTTGGTCCGAGGATTGCCACGGTTGAGGTTTGAGAAATAGTTGGTTTGTGCGCCGTGTAGGCATGCCAAGATGGTAGCCTCTTCTCACCCGCCTCTCACCGATGTGATGACTGAGCGTCCATGCGAGTTGCTCCATATGGGCCTTGTTGGCCCTGCTCGTGTGCGATCTGCGGGTGGGAAGTGGTATGTCCTTGTTGTGGTGGACGACTACTCTCGGTATGCATGTGTTTTCTTTCTTGAGGAGAAAGGGAAGAAGTTGGACAAGTTTGAGGCTAGGTCTGTCGATGGCATTTTCTTTGGTTACGCATCTCATTCTAGAGCATTTCGTGTGCTCAATCTTGAAACTAACCAAATCGTGGAGACTTGCGAGGTGACCTTCGACGAGACACAGCCACGTAGTCAGCTTGTTTTTGAGTTGCAGGTGGGAGGCTCGGAGAACATTTGGTTGAGATCGGGGGTGGTTCTTCGGCCTCATCTGGTGGTGTCAAGGAAGTACATCACCTTCGGGGAGGATGGACAAGGACGTGGGATTTCTGAATGAGTGGTTAAGGTAAGTAGATTTGGGACCTTGAAGTGTGTAGCTCTGGTCAAGCTACTTGGTCCTTTTGCTCCTTGCCCTTACTCATGTGCATAGGGTGAGCTTTGTATGCTCATTGGCCCTAGTGCATGTGCTTAGGGGGAGCTTGTGAGCTTGATGTGCTCTTTGCTCTATCACGTGTGCTTAGGGTGAGCTTTGTATGCTCTTTGGCCCTAGTGCATGTGTTTAGGGGGAGCTTGTGAGTTTTGTGCTTCTTTGCTCTTTTGCCGGTGGTGTCGAGCCCTTTGCCTCCCCTTGAGGAGCCGGTCGTTTGTGAGCTTTTGTGTGTGGGAGCTCCTTTGTAGCATATGTATAGCTTTCCTTTGTGCATTTCTTGCATTTGGCATGGCATATGTATCATGATGTATAGGCATCTTGGTATCTTAGGTTGCATGCATTTTGTATCATATGCATTGTGTAGGAAAAGCTTCTCCTATATATATTGTTCACCATGATATGCTATATATGATCTTGTGAGCTAGTTTGGTGTGATATGGCTTAGTGTGGCTTAGCTCTTGATGATCTTGATTTATATCCATGGTTGATAGCTATGTTTTTGAAAAATGTCATATGTATGCTCTCTTGTGAGTAAATGCCTTTATATGATCTTGATATGTTTTAGTGGCTATGCTATGCTTAATTTGTGATTGGATAGCTTATTTTGATCATATGGGGCCAAATGCTCATTTGTCATCATGAATGTTTAGACCCCATGCTTCATCTTGTGGAGGGGCATAAGTTCCTTTTTGTCGCAAAGACATTTCATGTACCAATTATAAATCTGAAAATGAAATGTAAATTGCTTGGAAAATGTGCTCCCATGTCACATGTGCTTAATTTACTTGCTTTTGGGTGCTAAACCGTTGCATTTTGCTTACCAATGAGAAGTCTCATACATAGAAGTAAGCACATGGCTCGGTATGCTTTGACATGACATGAGGTGCTTGTGGGTGTTTATGATGGTCTTATGCTTAGAATGGTTGTCCTAGCATGAAGTTTGTGTGGCTTTGCCATTTTGACATGTTTTCCTCATGTTTAGGACTTTGCTCATGAGAGGGTGATTTTTCGCAAAAATACTCAATTCTCTCTTAGCTTTACCCAATGGTTGTGAAACTTGGTGATCATGTAGTTGATGTTCATACGATGCTGTAGAGTATCTAGCTTGCTCATTTGATCATGTGTAGCATCTTGTGATGAATTTTTGTCTATTTGAGAAGCTCTAGTTGCATCTTTTCCAAATTTGAGCCTTGATTCATGCATTGGCAACAAGGGGGAGAAAGAACGGCTGAGAAAAGTTGCATTGCATCCATAGAACCTGTCCCAACAGTCAAGGGGGAGCTTGTGCATTTCTTTTGCATTTTTGGCTTTTGGGGGGTGTTTCTGCTGAGTTAAACCGGCCTGACCGGT
Organism: Cenchrus fungigraminus; assembly: GCA_036936925.1. Taxonomy (NCBI): domain Eukaryota; kingdom Viridiplantae; phylum Streptophyta; class Magnoliopsida; order Poales; family Poaceae; genus Cenchrus; species Cenchrus fungigraminus. Next base: position 94,852,370 of record CM072776.1, on the reverse strand, counting down.
TTTGGGAACTGGCCTGACCGGTTTGGTGGAACCGGCCTGACCGGTTTGGGAAACCGGTCTGACCGGTTTGTGCCCAGTGTTGGCACATGTTCAGGGGGAGTATGCATATGTGCAGGGGGAGCTCTTGTATGCTTTGGTGGTTTGTGCTCTTTGCTTGAGCTTGTTTTTGACTCGGTTGTGTCGAGCCGTTGCCCTTACCTAAGGGGACTGAGTCTTTCCTCTTTCAAGTGATCTTGCTCTTTGCCTTTGTTTCGGTTTTCGATCGCTTGTTTGCGTTTCTTTGGTCGTCTTTTTTTTTTCCTTTTCTCTTTGTTTATCAAATGTGTGTGTTGTCAATGCACTCATCAAGGGGGAGATTGAGGACCATGTGTGGTTCGAGGACCGGTGGATGGTCGCTTCCTGGTGTGATGAGTGAATGACAACGTTGTGTGGACTGATTCCTGGCTAAGTATTGCAGGTGCAGGTTGCGGCTTGACTGGTGTTGGTGCAGGTGAAGAACAAGCGCGAAAGGTCGTCGCCGGTGAGGCCTCCAGGTGTGGAGAAGACAAGTAGGCTTGGTTCGAGGGACCCGGTGGCCAGCGGGGTCAAGTGCGGGCCGCATGGTGGCAAGAACAGCAGGATGAAGTCGGTGGACGGTTTCTTGGTTGAGCCTCAAAACCAAGGTCGAGCCGGGACTTCGTGGGAGCCGAGTCATGAGTGGTGATTGGCGGAGGCTACATCAAGTCCGCGGGGTTTCCAGTGGTTCACCACAAAACCACTGGGTTACTTGGCTGAGCCAGAAAGCCAAGGCCGAAGACTCCGTGTGGCTGACAGACCGAAACCGGTCTGACCGGTTGGTGAAACCGGTCTGACCGGTTTGGGGTCGCAGGGCGCCGGAAGCTTCGAAGCGGAGGACACGCGTCGGGATCGCAAGGCTTGCGTCGAGGCTAAGCGAAGTGCGGTCGCCGGGCATCCGTCCGATGGTGTTAATCATGTGTTGACCAAAACACCCTTGCATGGGCTTGTGTTGTAACTCCTAGTGTAGGGGCACTTCGGTCTTTTGTCCGGAGGGCTCTATATGTAGGAGGAGTGGCTGGTTGGGCAGCCATCTCTTTTGGCTAGGTTAGGTGGGTGTGCTCCTTCTTCTTGGAGTGCTCTTGGTGAGAGGTAGAGAGGAGAGAGTGGCTCTTTGTTTGAGGTTTTCGCCATCCAAGATTTGTGATTCTTGGGAGTGGCTTGTAACCGGATATGACTACATGATTCATAGTGATTTCTCCATCTTAATCTTGTGCCAAATCCTTTATTCCCGTAGTTTTTTCTTTTATGCCATTTTCGAAGGTATTTTCGGAGCCCTTTTCTTGGGATTTTCGTGAGGAGATTTTGGAGGAGTTTCTTTGCGGGATTTGTAGTGGGAATCACACATGAGGATGTGGTGCCTCTTTTCTTGGTGATCTTGCCCCTCCAAACCCGTGGAAAGGCCTTCGATTTGGTGGTTTTTGGATGATCTCGGGAAAAGGTGTTCTTGGTGGTTGACTTTCGATTCCTCCCTTTTGGATGCATTTCGGGATGGATCCCTTGAGATAGAGGTTGCCCAAGAGGTAATCCACCTTCCCCCGAAGTTTGGTTGCAATCCGTTGGGTGAATCGGGAGATCGATTGGTTGGAAGAAGAGGTGGTTTCCGCGAGCTGCGTTTTTCCCGTCTGTCTGGGCGAAACCGGTCTGACCGGTTTTGGAAACCAGTCTGACCGGTTCTGGTCACAGTGACCGTCCGGGAAGATTTTTAGTAGGCGTGTTGTTCTCTTTCTAAGAAGTCCTCTGGTCCAAGTTTTGTCGCGTTTGGAGTTCGTTTACTTGGTTTTTGGCCTTGTTGATCTTTGGGGGATTTCTGGGCAAAACCGGTCTGACCGGTTTGCCAAACCGGTCTGACCGGTTTGGTCAAAGGTGTGTTTTTGGGGAGATCTTCTGGGAACATGTTTCCTTTTGGTAGAAGAAGCTCTGGTCCAAGTTTCGTCAAGTTTCGAGTTCGTTTGCTCTAGTTTTGGGATTTTGAGTTTGAGCTCCCTGGGCGAAACCGGTGTGACCGGTTTGGGAAAGAGGTCTGACCGGTTTTGGTGTGTTGAATTTTGGTTAAGTCTGGCAAAACCGGTCTGACCGGTTTCGGGTGACTTAGTCGTTTTCTCCCCTTGCAAAACCGGTCGGACCGGTTTGAGAAACCGGCCTGACCGGTTTTACTCTGGCAGCAGGTGCTCGAGTTGTTTTCCGCTGCGTGTTTTCGAGTGTTGCTTGGTGGAGTCTTGTTCCTAGGTCCAGTAGCACTCCAGTGGCTACGTGGATTTGGCAAGAGAAGCTTGTGGAGGTGTCCGAGTGATTTTGGGTTCATAGGCCGAATTCTTGAGTAGAATTTTTATCGGCTCCCATTCACTCCCCCCTCTCTGGTTCGCCGTTCCGGTCCTTCAGGGGGAGAGAATGACGAGTGGGCCCCGCGTGTGGGTAGTTTGGATGAAGGAGAGAAATAAATGATGATGACTGCGGGAGAAGTGAATATAAAGATAGGAATCTCGCTGACCAGGCACGAATATTCTATTTTAAAGGAGAGGATAAAGGATGACGAGTGTGGATGGTCTAACACGGCAACGCCGGGACGGTTCGGGAAAGGCAGCTAGGTCAACCACAGGCCATTCATTTCGCAACGTTTTCTCTCTGTTTTTTTCTCTCCCTCAGAAAGACAAATCTGTGGACTCAGAGTGGCCAGTAATCGCATTCGCCAAGCCTGATCAGATCAGGCTGTATTCGTCGTTGTTCGTTCTCGATGCCAGGTTTTCGGTGGGTTGGCTCTATGTGCGCCTCTTATCTTCAGCATGAGTTGAGAGCCGTGCGCAGTGTGCTCATTTGTAACCAAAACGTATACACTGCCACGAGCCCACGAGAATGTTTCGCTCCAACTGTATGTAGCAACGAACAGAACGCGTGTTACCCACCGTGCCTGTTACGCCTCCGTTTCAAAATACTTTCATTCTAACTTCTCTACGTACATTCTTTTTATTATGTATGTGAACATAATATATCTAGACGGGATTGTATCTAGGAAAGTAAGAATGACAAGTATTTTGAAACAGAAAGGGTACAACAAGTGGTACAATAATGTCACGATCCAGAGTTGACGTAATGGACATGTGTCTTTTCGGGCATTGCTGTCAGTGTTGGACCCAGAGTCTGGTTTAGTTGGAATTTGCTACTTTTTCAACTCTCTCTCCATCACATCACATTAAATACACCAAAAGACATATGTTCGGGGCAGTAAATATAGGTAAAAAAAATTACTAATCACACAGTTTTGTTCTACATCCCGAGAGGAATCTTTTGAACCTAATTACCCCATGGTAGGATAATATTTACCACAAACAAACGAAACGTGCTACAGGAGTTAGAACACTTACTTTTACTACTTTTTAGCCATCTTGTCACTTTTGCTACTTTTTAGCCGTCTAAACAAGGCCCAGGGTTCGCCGTCGTCGCCGGTGGTGTGCCGTGCGCACGCAGAGAACATCCCTGTTCACGGGTTGGCGTGCCGCGTGCGCGCAGTGGCCGCTAAATTGTGATGCACACGGCGACATCTGTCACTTATTACCGTCAGTCTGATATGCTTAAGATAAACATACTTTCCTTCTATATACAACATACACGTACTGTACAGAAAAAGCTAAGCTAGATAACAAAACACCAGAACCAATCTACTAACAAATAAAAAAATTACTACATACACAGATGGTTAACCTAACCAAGCACTACTAGGGGTTGCTAAAAGCTAAAACTAACAAATACAAATAGTACAGCCAGCGCCAGGTAAGTATAATTTACAAGACACCAGTGCTCAGGTCCTAGATATACCCAGGCACTGGCATGTCGTCATCCCATAGCTCTTTGAATTCACCCATCACCAAGCCTTCATCCATATCTGTCGACGACTCGAGCATCTTCTCTTGCATAGCCTGTCATGCCAGCACCAAAGATCATTTTTCCAAAAGCACCAAAGAATCGTGAAAACTATATATTTCAGCAATTCCACTATAAAACTTCAGCAGTTCAAACTGAAAGCAATCAAAGCATCAGCTATACATCATTAGATTCAGCTAAAAGAAAACATGATACCTGAGATTGCTGCATTCTTGTGACGACATTCAGGATCCTCTGATACTGATCCCGGGCATCTGGGTACTGAACCATGGACTTCACTCTAGCAAGAGCTTTCTGCAGTCTTTCTTCAGTCTGCTTCCTTCCTTGTTGCAGGAAATCATAATCGTCCTCAGCAGGTTTATTTTCGATCAAATCGCTACCGCTGCTGCTAGGGCCCTCCACTGCACCTTCCTTAGACCGAAACCCGCGCAACCCAGCCCCCCTTCGCCTCCAGCGCAATATGACCTTCTCCACTATTCCAACAGACCAAATGATTTTGCGATAATGCTTTCTGACTTGGTGACCTCGCACATGAGCCTATAGCCAGTAGGCAATGACAGGGTTCAGCATTGATGGTTAGAACAGCATCAAGGACACACATATCTTAATTGACAAAACACCATGGTGCTAGGATTATTCTACACTTGAAATGAGACTTCTCAATGAGGGCCTGAACCCTTGAGACATCCCGGGTTCCATTCAGTGATATGATTTGTAACTGCTATGGTAATCATACTGAAAATTTACAAGAGACGAGAAACTTTTGCATAGTATATCTAACATAGCGCAACTAAAATGATACACAAAGTACGTTCAGTATACTACAAATTCAGTGCATCACTAGTCACCCAACATACAACATACCTGGATCTTGATGATGCGCTGTCTAATAAGCAGGAATTCCTTTCTTCCCTTCCATCCACGGTACTTATTTTGTATTCGAGTTGCAGCAGCATGTAAGGGATCAAGCTGCCCTGGTTTAGATGGTTTAACAGATAAGAGTGACAGGGCACGATCATCTGATATTTCACCATTGTCATCCTCATACTGCACCGCTTGCTTTCTCTGGAAGGATTGCATCCTGAAAACTTGATATATACGAGCAGCAGCTTGGGTAGCATTTCGAACAGCACCTAGTGAATCTCCCATGGATCCAGCTAGAAGACCTTCACCTGCCAATGGTGATAGTCTTTTTTCAGTAACATCTCCAATACCAGGCAGACCTGATATTTTTGACGCATTGCTCCACATGGCTTCCTTAAGATTGAGGGTCTGGAGATGACTCGTTAAAGAATATTCAGCCAGGAAACCAGAAATTCCCTTGTATCCATTAGCTGACGCAAGATCAGCTGGTGTGCTTCCTGTAGGGAAATCTGGTGTTGGATCTGTCAAAGCTCCAGGAGCTGCACCAAGTGCGACAAGTGCAACAACTGTTCTCTCTCTGGATAACAGGTTAACCAACATCAGTACACACAAAAAAGTATGTAATGGTATCACACTCTGAAGTCTGAAACACTTACCTGCCGCAAAATGCAGCCCAATGGAGTGCAGTCCATCCATGAGTATCTCTGAAATTAATGCTCACACCAGCAGAAATTGTTGGCCTTATTGCCCAATCATATCCTAGTGCTGCTGCCAGATGAAGCACACCCTGCCCTTCCTCATCTAACACACTGGGGCCCTTGCCACCATCACCTGCTTTGTGGACAAGCCAGATATGCAATTTTTCTTTCAAGTGGTTTTCAAATAACTGATCCTGCTTATCATCAGTGGCAAGCTCATTATCACCAGCCAACTTTAGCAACTCAGACCAGGAATCGTTGTCTGTCATCAGTGAGCTTATCTTCTTGCTCAAATCAATCATGTCCTTTGTGGGGTTAGATATTGTTGCCTGGTACTCATCTTGTCCCAAGGACAAAAGGTCATCAAGACGCATCTGGAGATACGTTTTGTTCGCAGTATCATGTGGTCTTGGGCCATCAATGTGTTCAGAATTATTTGGTCGGAACTCAAACTCTCGGATTTCGCTGCAGGCTAATCTGTTAGAGCATGTAATGTAAAAGGGAACCCTGCCAGGTTTGTGTGACGGAGAATAACATGTGAGAGTCCCATCAGCTGAAATCTCTGCTGGAACTTCAACTTCTCCAAACATACATGACCACTTGCATCTTTGAACCTCGTCAGAATTTAGGAATCTACCGGTAATTAGAACCTGGATGATATGCGATAAACATCATAAGTAAAAAAAAAACACTGGATTCATTGAGCCATAAGGATAGTACTATGACACTTCCAAGACAGTCAAGCCAAGAACATATGAAAAGTTTTAGAAGGCATACCCTAGTCTTGGAGCCCGCATATGTCCAGCTTGGAGAAAAATCAAATATACTAAACAGCTGGTCTTGTGCAACCACTGGGTCGACAGTGAATTGATCCAACTGATCACGACTTGAAGCTTCAATGATATTGTCAGTCTCTTCGCTGTTCCAGTACAGTCCAGAACTGGAGTTAATTGGGGAATCATCTACTTCACCAAGTTCTTTGCTCATCCATCTCGTAAAACTATCATTTTTCTTAAAGCTGTCCTTCAGGATATCAGAAAGACTAGATGACTGGGTTTTCAAAAGAGGGTGATTAATAGCTTCCTCCAAAGATCTACCATTTTGTTGGAAGCTGTCCTCTGTAGGAAAGGAGCTGATAGCACCTGGAAGCTGAAATTAAGTAATTTCTCAGTTAAGTTTCGCAAACAAATTGGAGCCAGCAATGATAGTACACTACTAGTACTGTGAAACCTAATCGGAAGCTATCATGCTCTGACTTAAAAACTTGGAGTCCAGAGCAAAGTCTGCGAAATAGCCTACAATATAGACTTGCTGCCATAAAAGCAACAAAGTAGTTCTATCCACGAAAACTAAAACCACGAAATCAAATTGTAGATGCAACAATCAAAGCTTTAATAGGTAGGAGTAATAGTTTTGGGACAATATCACTTAGCTACATGTTTTCTCCACCATTTTCTCCATCACTCTTATTCGATTTTACTCTCATGGAATCAGTTTAGGTTGCCAAAAAAAACTATTTCTTATCTTCACGGTACTCCATGTATCACTAAACTTCCATGCCAGCACTGCCAGTTGGAAGACAAGTGTCATGCAGCTGCCTTGTTTATCCATTACATAACATGTGGTTACTACCCAGCCTCTTACCATTAAAAAGTATCCACTAGGTAGACATAGCTAAGTTTAAACATGTGAGCTGTATGTATATTGCCATACAGAAATGTGTACCAGGATACCTGCCACAGTGATTCTTCATCAGTCCCTACAGTATCTGCATCCTTGATACTCGATCCGTTACTATACACTTCATCAAATGTGAAGGATTCAATTCCAGATCCTTCAGTGAAAGGAAATTGTTTGGATAGACCAGTAATTTGGGGTGGAGCTATTCGATGGACTCCTTGGTCAGGTTTAACCAGGACATTCAATGATGATGGATCAAACTGATTATCTGCATCATTGAATGCAATTCCACAACAAGGATCATTAAGAGCAACAGGTAGGGCATCTTGACCATGAGAGTAGAAGTCTGTAGTAGTCGTGGTAGCCGGGAAACCTTGATGATTACCTAAACATTATGTGTAACAAAATAATACAGGTCAACTCAACTTTGGACCATAATTAGAATAAACTATCATATGCCTACGAGGGGAAAAAAATACTGCTAATTACCTACAGACAGTGCAGGAATGTAGGAATTTGGAATAGAAGCTCCCATCACAGGTCCACCTCCATTTTCATGCTGCTGCGTCCAAGAGAAAGGGTGGTATCCGGTTCCTCCCGAATAAATATCTGCTGCAGCGAATTTGGCTTTAGATACGCTGTGCATAATTGGAATGTGTATCAGTAAAATATTTTAGTGGGCTTTATGTAGAACAAAAGAGAGGCAAACAGTTCTACCTGATTCTGTTTCCTCATATTCGGAGGCTTGTCCGCTAAGAGAGCTTTCACCCTCAGTAGTTTGTGAAGGCAACTGACTTAAAGGGCTGTCCGTACGAGCAGCTTGCAGCATGTCATCATGCCCTCTAATACGAGAACTCGATTTACCACCCTGGTTGTCATATGAGGGGGCAAGTACAATTTTAAAACATTGCAGCAAAAAATTGTTCACAAAAGATAGAAAATAATGACGTAAGATCCAGGTTTGGATCAAGATGACATCAAAACAATATTAACCAAAATAAAAAAGGAAGAATGCAAGCAGGAATAACAAACTAGCTACTTGAACCAAGATAAACATGAGTAGCCTCATAACAGGTTTCCATGCACTGTAATTAAAATTACTTTCAGAAATATACAATTGCGATTACCATATTAATTTTTTTTAGGGAATCATATTAAATTTTTGTTTTGTTAATTGGCACATTCATGCAAACTGATGATAATACCAAAGCAATTTCACATAACCTGTGTATAAATAGCTTAATTACTTGATTGGAATAAAAGTCAAGTATATTTAGCTTAATTACTGGTTCAACTGCTCCAGATAGCATCAAACTAAGTACCCCAAACTAAAACTAAAATCTACTGCAAATGGACAGCATAACACAAGCCCTAAATCCTTGATTCCTTGCAGACCTGAACCTGAACAGAATTTTCAGAACATGACATGAAACAAATCCCTTGCATCTTTTTGGCACAAACCTCTAGGCTGCTACATTACACTAAGAAGAAGCTATAAGAAAACTCGTGTAATTACTATCACAACAGGCAACAGACAAGGACCTGATATTAAAGAACGAACGTAATATAATTTTTTTCTACAATGCAGCATTTAGGATGATGAATTTCATTGCTGAAAGTACAATGGACAAGCGTAGGGTTAGGAATAACCTTGACTTCGAGGTAATGTACAAGCACAATATGCATAAAATCCCTGCAAAAAAATTATAATCAATCCAAAGGTTGTTAGTGTGCCTTAAAGCATCATAATCTGAGTTGCAATAGTGCAGAAGTAGCAAGATGAACCCTTACTCCTCCAACATCCAATAAGTCCTCCTCTGAAAGTTTTCATTGTCTTCGCCATGAGCATAGTAGCAGTGAAGCACATCAATACTTCCGGACTACAATAATAAAGAATTGTTAGTTTTATCATCCTCATGGCAATACTTAGTTAAGAGACATGCTGTAATTACAAGCAGAAAAACTGTCTACTGCTCAAATTTGACGTACTTTTAATCTTTCGTGAGCTTCTTTGACAGTTTTTCCATCTTTTTTCTTCCTCCAATTATGGCCATCCTTCCGGAAATACCTCAATACTTTCCGATCAAACAAGAAAAGCGAACCACCTAAAGCCAGCAATAAAATATTAACGAGATAAAAATATCGTAAAAAAATAAAGTAATACACTAACACTTTTGGAGAAATAATTATCAAACACAAATAGTGTTCAGCAGAAAATGAGTATCATACTTGGAGGTCTACTTGGTGGTTCTGGGGCAATACGGAAATTTCTGTAGTTTTTAAGTATTTCACATATCTCCGCTGGTCGTAACCATCGGGTTTGTGCTTCCTTCAGTATCTGCTCAATATCTGCTCAGAGTTCATGAAAGCAAAGTTTAGACAACTTTATAGTTAAAAATGTCTGCTCAGAGTTCATAGGCAGGTGGTCCTAAAATATTAAAATTAAATTGTAGCAATAAATGATAACCAGCCTTCACAAAATAGAGCTGTATGACCATCTTATTCTCACTTGTACAATATAACTTAATACTGGGAGTCCCTTTTGTAAGTAAAAAAAAATGGAATTCCTTGGAAGCGAAACCCTTAGGAGTTAGGGCTAAGATGTATCCTCGGAACATAACTTTGGAACCTCAAGATCTCTTATTACTTAGGCCCCGCACAAGTCGAAAATTGTTGAATTTCTGCAACTATATGACCCTCTCAAAATCACAAAGTAGAAAAGATAATAAATACAACATGGCTAAACTCAGAACGTCCCATTTTTTTTAAAAAAAAAAACTAAACTACCATGTGACCTGCCACTTGTGGATGCATGAACACACCAACTAATCTCAAGTCTTAACCCAACCGAGAGCCAAAAGTCCGCAGCCTCAGTTCATGCTACAACTATCACTTGGAACATCAAATTCTAACAGAGGAACCCTCTTTCTAATTAGAAGCTCTTCAAAATATCCAGCTTGACATCCTAACTTCTGTTAAGTGCTACTGTGCTAGTAACTTGGATCCAAACCCAAACACAGACCAATTTCACACAGGTACATGAAAACTCCCACAAAAGCAGGGTACTGAAAATCCTTCTTCAGAACACTGAAACTCACACACAAAAGAGTCCCCACTCCCCCAAAGGCTTTGGTGTAGCAGCTGCCACCACGTCCATGGCCACCACCTCACTCACGAGTAACGATTAAACGAACCCGGATCCCAGCGACGCAACCACTCACCACTCTCGCGGCCCGTCCAACCCAAGTGAAAGAAGAAAAACACGAACGCCTCAAAACGCGAGGGTCGCGAGAAAAATCAAAAGAAGGACCGACGCGTTGACCCAACCGCCAACTGCATCCCCCTGGTCAGGTGAATCAGGAGTTTGAGGACGAAACAACGCCTCGGCGCGCTCACCTAGCTGCGGCGCGATCGCGTAGCGCCGCGCCTCCGCCATCGCCGAACACGGCTGCCGCCGCGCGCGCGCGCGACCAACCAGAACCAGGCACCACCGCGGGGGGAGTCGTCGGCCACGCCAAACCCCTCCGGCTCCCGGCCAAATAGGCTATAGCAGGCTCCGCTGGCGATCGCCTCGTGACTCGCCCGGATTTTCCGCAGGGTTTTGTGGAGGATTCGAGAGACGACGGAATTTGGTGGTGTGAGTGAGGCGAGGAGGGAGAGGAAGGAACTGGACAGCCAGCCGTCGACGAGGTGGGTTACTAGAGAGCGGGCTCGGCGGCGGGGAGGGAGGCTGGTGAGGCCGAAATGGCCGTTTTGCCCCCGCGTCAGTGCTGGATGGATATCTTTATGGTCCGAGGGAGCTGGGGCCATCGCGGGAATGGGGGATCTGGGGGACCTGGCCGGCGGAGGGAGCGGTTGGTGGGCGCGGCCGCGGAAGACGTGGGCGGTTGGTGGTGGCGCCAAGCGTAGAGGCCACACTAGCCGTGCGACTACTGTGCGAGTCCGCTGCCCCCCTGCTCGAATCCGCGGGCTGCCGGAGTGCTGGGGGAATGTGTAAGTGCACGTGTCTCGCTCGCCGAGAAGGCCGACGTGTCGACATGAACTATGCTCCGAGTTTGATTCCTGCTGCAACAATAAACCAGTGGCAACCTTGAAGATCCTATTCCAAACAGATTGTGCCCTTGCAAAAAAGAAAAGCAAAAAAAAAACAGCATTGGCTGATGGTGCCTGAAGTCTGAACTCTGAAAGAGCAAGATTATACTACTGCATGCACCAGTGATTTCAGTCTTTCAGAGCGGGTCTGAACTATGAGAGCACAAGATTTCCGTGCAGTGATTTCAGGACAAATTGTATCCGGACGACGACGGAGGGTCGTGCGTGCGTGCCGGCCAGCCGCTGCAGCCAGCCCGCAGTCGTTATCCGTCGGAAGTCGCCGTCGCGCCGCCGTCTTCCTTACGCTTTGTTATTACTCCAGTACAGTAGAGCAGTGGACATTAGTAGTGCTGATTACTGTACACTTCACAAAGCCGGCACTCGAGGCTCGACACTTCGACAGGTAGTAGAGTCGCTTGTTATATTCCAAGGCAAGCGATAATAATCCGGCCTCCATCTTATCCTCTCATTTTTTTCTCCGATCAGGCCGTCGGAGTCAGCTAGCTAGCCGCACAGGTCCGTTGGCATCATGGCGACACGATCCGTTGGCTCCACTGTGTTTCTCCTGCTGGGAATTTGACTTTTCATAATTTCATTTGGAGGCATCTAGATCAGTAGGCAGATGTAACGCCAACGTGCTGACTGGCCTTCAGAAAACAGGATTTGGTAGCATCAGATACTTTCGATGGAGCCTAGTTTTGATGCCCATGGATCATGGTTTCCTCGTGGCATTCTTTCCTCATCTTCAGAAATCGGTAGTGCAAGGGAACCCGTCGAAACGCAACCATCACGCCATCACGGTGCATAGTAAAGCAGAAAGAGTCGTGCACCAGAAAGTGACTTGGTACCTAATCACCTCATCCTTCCAGCCCGAACATGCCTACATGTAATTAGCAATAGTATATTGTTCCTGAGTCCGTGACGCAGACCTAAGCGCACTTTGATAATCACTAGTCGGAACCGGGAATGTGTCGATCACGGGTTTGATGGAAGCTTTACTTGCCTATAAGATGCAGGAACAGGCATGCGTTGTAAGAAAAACTGCTGCAATTTGCAGACGCCCTACCAGCGCTCTCAATTCTGATTTTCGAGATCGGACGTGCAGTGTCTCTTTCTAATAGAGAATTTCGCAAAACGGCCGGCATCATAAAAGTACTCCCAGAGTCCCAGTTCCTGCACACAGCACAGGCCAGTATCAGTCTCTAGTGCAAGTGCTGTGCTCCTGGCGTCCACGAAACCAAGCACAAGCCATTGTTGCTGCTACCTGTTTGCCACACCAAATGACCAACACCAAATGGCAGCCTTCCGAAGCATCCCCCGACGACCACGGAGCAGCAGACACCCATCGATGAGCTTGCAGCAACCCGACCTTCAGGATCACGAAACTGTGGACACCATAAACATGCCCACGCTGCCCAACCGTGAGATGTCTGACGTGCAGAGGTCACAATCACGAAACTCAACATGTACCACTGGTTGGCCTGTTCGTTTGGCTGATGTACTCCTGATCCAGGCACCAATCCAGACCGCAGGCTCAAGCGCCTGGTTTTTTTTTTTTTTTTTGAGAATTCAAGCGCCTGGGTTTTGCTGCGTGGGCCAGGCAATTTTGCCAGGTTCACAACAACAATCCTGTTTACGATTAAAGATTACTACATTACATGTAACACTTTTATCACCCAAAAAAGAGGAACGCTTATTATCCTTCAATTATACTGCCTGGCCCAGGAGTACATCAGAAAGTAACAGGCTGCAGATCAGTCAGAAGCATGGCAGGATGGGCCAGGTCAGAACAATAATCTCCCAGATATCGCTGTGGTTTGCAGTCAATATGCCAATACATCAAAAATTAAGAGTGGAAAATTTTGTCAATTCAAATTGGGCGAGGAGGCCCAGATGTCTACACCGGGGCAGTTTATCTTCTATGGATAACCAACGTTGAACAGAACCTCACTGCGTACAATCTTGTGGCATAGTGGTGCATCCATGCATAGCTCAGGATAACTGATAATGTAAAGTGCCAAAGCGAAGCTACCCTCTGAGCATTTGAAGCTATTGCGAAGCAAGGATAAACAGAAAAATGGATGCTTAACTTGCTGACAGGTTAAAGATTTTTGGCATTTTCATCAAGGTGATGTGAGCTGAGCCCTTTGAACTTGCTTCGTAGGCTCAATAATGAATTTTAATTTACTCCACTTTCAGGACTATCTTCATTACCTCGTAAACTAAATAGCTGATCGATGCCGATGGCAGAACCTGAAGAAAAGGAGAAAAACAATTACTTCAGGTAATCTGAAATAGACTACAATGCAATGTTCAGGAAGTCTGAAACAGGCTAGCATACACTTCAGCTAATCTGAAGTTCTGAACCTTGTTAGCAATGATTTCTGCTTAAATGATATAACAGCGCTCATCTTAACTTTTGCAGGAGTGTTGCATGAAAGCATTGTTAGCAAGCAGCATGCACTTGTTTAATTGCCTCTGTAAACAAATCATGTCAATAACTTTGTCATCTCCTCTAAACATCTTTCCCAGGGAGGATATCTCTTATCTCCACATGAATCAGTATGTGCATCAACCCAAGTGTGATTGCTAGTTTGCTACATCAGTACATCTACAAATAAAATGATGAATGACAGAACGGATAGGCCTAGCTCCTCAAACATATATAGTAGTAAGATTCTCTGCTGGACAAAAACATACCTGTAGCAAGCTGGGGATCAAGCCAGCATAAAGTGCTGGTACTCCACCTTGGTCAACAATTTTAAGGCATGTCGCAAATGCATTCATCCTTGTTGCTTTTACTTGCATCTGTAGCTGCCTCCTAACTACTTCAAATGGGTATGTGGCGGCTTCAGCACAACAACCAGCAATGGCCCCATAGAGCAAGGTTCTGACAGTACCCAGCTCAAGTTGGTCTAATGCATTTGCCCCTTGTTGTTGTTGCTTCATCATTGATACCCTCTTCTTTCCTTCAGGGGATTGCAGATAAGCTATTTTCAATATGTCATACACTCCATAAAATACAGCGCCTGAGGGTGCCATGCTGATAAGAGAAGGCACTAATCCCTTATACAGAGAGAAGAATCCTTCAGTTTGGATCATGTGGCGGGCAACACCTATAACCCCACCCAAAGCTTCACCACCAGGAGCCACCATCCTTGTCCTAATCTGAACACAGCAGGTCAAATCAGGTCCTACTCAGTGAGAAGATGCCTCAAAGTAAAAGATGAAAGAAATCAGGGATACATAATCTTTAGAGAAACATACTGTATCCATTGGTATGCACATCACCGTTGCCGTTACACCGGCAAAAGCACCAGCAATAAATCTCTCAAAGTTAGTAGTTTCCTCATTATCAGACCATTTGAGAAGTTGTTTTCTGTAAGTGTCATATGCATAGAAGTTGACTGCCTTGAATGGAGCAGTGCGGAGAATATTGACAAAGTTCCCCTTCCAAAAGCCTTTCAACCCTTGTGATGTTGCAATAGCATGCATAAGCTCAAATAGATTTCTCTGCTCCCCACGAACTATATACTCCAACTTTAGCCTCTCAAGAGGAGCAACAACTGTTCTGCATGAAACATAAAAATAAGGAAAGTAGCTCCCCCACCTGTTTTCGTCAAAACAATACTAATTACCGAAAGCAATACCTATATAGCTGGAGTGACTGCATAGAATCACTGTTGCATAGTACTTGCCATGAAAGTGGGGCTAAACCGCTAAATTGGAAGGGTTATGTACTTGGCAGTATCCAACTGTAAACAGAACTGGCTGGGAGCAGCTCCTTACCAGGTCTTTTTTAGTTTCTTTTGGTTCTCTTTTGAGATTTATAGGATCATAGCATTAAAAAAATCACCATCAATACACAATCAGCTGAAATGGAGCAGCCAGAGAACATGGCTAGAAATAATATTTTTGGTGGAGGTCCACTGCCAGGAACCAGCCGATTGCAGAGTACTCTTGAACACCTAACTAATTACCCCTTTACTTCCTCAAAAGCAAAATAGTTACCCAGATTTAATAAATATACTGCACATATTCCAAATCTCTAGCAAGTCAACAAAGGGCAATCATGAACTTCAATATCCAACATCAACAAATATACTGCGATCCTTCCAAATCTAGAAGTAGCAAGTCAACAAAGGGCAATCACGAACGCCAATATCCAACATCTGATGTCTCAAGAAGAGACAGTAATGAAAGGATAAAAAAAGGAGGCAAGATCTAAAAAAGATACAGATTACAAATCAATCCATTCAACAGTAAGTCAAAAAACAAACCAGGTAATCACACATCAAAGCAACCGAATAAGTGAGCTTATTTTCCTTCTTCACAGGTTGAACAACAAAAGCTCAAAATCAACCAGCTCTATAATCAATTGCCATCTCAAATAACACACAAACTTAAGCCTACTAAGCATGCAGTATCAACTTGGATCCATAATTTTCTGAGGAAACAAAAGAAATATTAAGCATGTGGTCAAGGCTCAAGATACCAATATTCTTAATAACCTATGAGAGTTTAATTTTAAAATTTCTAGGCTTATGATTCTATTTCAGCTCTAATTTGAATGAATCCAGTTTCCTCATGAGATGAAATAGGAGCTTGGCCACCACAAACTTCTAACTCACATACACAATAATATAAGTACTTGACTTAACTAGTTTCATTTACGCTGTTCAAACAATGGACTACTATCAATGGCTTGTGAGGAGCAACTTCATTGAATTGCGTCTAAAGGTCAAATACTCAATCATCACAGAGCCTAAGAAGTAGCAACTAGCAATCTGATATTGTTCGATACCAAATGCCTGATCCATTTTCACTACATATACTAAGTTGCTAGCTACTATATGCAATCCTGAATTAGACTACAATAAACTATCTAGCTTAAATCCAGAACCACCTGATACGCAATGGTCATGAGTTCCCCAAGAGTTCAATTGGAACCCACACTAACTCAAGTCCTAAACAAGAGCGTAAGACTACTGAATCCTGAAAGTTTATTTCACTAGAGCAGATTGGCAATGACGCCCACAAACATTTTTTTTTTGTCCAGCACTTGTTTGGTGAAAGTGAAATTCAAGTGCTCAGAATTCAATCTAATTGCATGAGTTAAAAAACTTCTCCATATAACCAAATGCAATGCTGCGGTGTAATAGAGGCCTACAAATGTCAACCACAGAAAATGCGGCTATACCTTGACACCATGGCAGCAACGGCTCCAGCCCAGAGATGTTTCGTCATGTTCATCGCGCCAGCACCGGCACGAACATCCTTCTCCTTTTCCTTCTCCTGCAGCACCAGCACCTCCCCCTCCGCCACCGCGACCTCCTCCACCGCCTTCTTCCTCGCGACCAGCGCCTCCGCCTCCTCCGTCCCTCCCTTCTCCTCCGCGCCCGCGAGCAGCCCCACCGAGCCCGGCGCGAACCCCCTGCCGCCCTTAACCGACATCGTCAGCGACAGGAACCCCGGCGGCGACCCCCGCCGCCGCCTGGACCTGGCCCCCGCCCCGAACGAGGCCGAGCAGCCGGGCATCGCCGCGAGGAGCGCGCCGTGCGCCGCCGCGTCGCCTCCGTCGAGGAACAGCCCCGCCGCCACCGACCCCGCACCCTCCCCCGCCGCGGGAGGCAGCCACATCTCGAGCCACGGCATCGCGGCGGACCGGACCGGAACCGAACCGACCCGACCTTCACGCGCTGTAGCACTCGCTTCCTCCTCCTCCCGCCGCAGCCGCTAGGGTTCGCGAGGCGGGGCGACGCATCATCGGTTGTATCGATGGGGGAAGGTGGGGAGGAAGGGGAAGGTCAATCCGACCGAGCGGAATGGAATATATAGGACGAGCTGCCTCGACTTGGACTCGATGCGAGTGGCAGCCGCCGGTCGAGCAAGATGCGAGTGAGGGAGGAGGGGGATTGGCGGATTGCTCCTTCTTCTTCTTGTGATTCACGAGCGATTTGTTGGCGGTTAGGGGGCTTGGACTTGGATCTTGCCGCCCGGAGGCAGGAAAGGCCAACGAACAGCGAACGAGGTTGCACGAGGTGGAAACAGAGAAGATGAGCTTTTTAGGTCTTGTCCTCTCGTTTGAGTGGATGGCTGTGGACCTGTTCTTTATTTTGCTTCTCGTTCGTGCTTCGTGTTGTATTGTATCTATGCAATCACAAGCGGTGAGCATGTGAAGTTATGAGCATAATTAGCACAAATTCATGATCAACCTCTGATTTGCAAACGCCAGTTCGATGCCAAATCAAAAACAAATTCGCGACCATCTCTGATTATTTGCATCACCAGTTCGACGTGCCGTGTAAACATCTTCTCACGTCTTGCCGAACCGTGCAGGCTCTGCTCTTACTCGGTCGTCCGTAGTAAGGGAATCCTGCAAGCAAAATGTGCCGTTAATTCTGTGGCGTCTCGGCGCCAAGGCGAGAAAATCCCAAGCGTCTCGACGTGGCGCTGGCAGGCTCCACGAGGCACTGTGCCTTTGCCCTGCATTGGCTTTGGCTGGGAGCGCGCTTCTCCCTGCTACAGTGATGGATCAGAGAACCCAAGTCATGTCCCTGCGACGCGCAACAGAATTCTCAAACAGTCCCCTCGGAAGATTTCTAGTCGCAGCTCGGCAGCTCCTCCATTTGTTTCCCTTTTCTCTCCACTGCATCAAGTACATCAAGTGATAAGTGTATGCAATTAACAAAAATGCAGTCCAACTGAAAAGCTATTATAAATAAAAGAAGATAATTGCAGAACAAGGGTACAAAGATTTTCATTGATTCGTCCGCTGGTTCCGATACGAGCAATGCTAGCTGCCGCCATGCAATGCAAGCGCGTCCAGCTAGCTAGGCAGTTTAGAATCGCACAAGTTCGGGCGGGGTCGGGGTCCCAACCAAAGTAATGGTTCTTCTTTTTTCTTATTCAGGAAACTGCAGTTTCCGTGTATGATTCGTACAGTACATTGTATCCTACGACCTCATATGAGAAGAAAAACAAATGGAGCTCCAGTTCTAGCTCAAACTTCAGCGTTTTTCTTAAATAGAAAATATTACTAGCCCAATTAGCTTATCTTGCCAGCCCGGCCCAAATGGAGTCGCCCACACAGCCAGAAGCATAAACAGAACATTCAGCACATTGGTTCGAGTTCGAGGAATCTATATACTCCCTCCGGTCATATTCACATGACGTTTCAGATAGTCATTTTGATTCGCATGTAGTGCTAATTCATTGTCAGAAACTTAATATAAATAGGAACGGAGGTGGTATTACTTGGTAACATATGTGGATATACTCTACCAAAGGTTTTTAATTATATTTCTCTTTAGTTATATTTCTTTCAACCTGCAAGGCATCCATCTCATCTTAGAACTCACTACATTACATATCACGTCAGTACGTCACCATGCACTACGTCATCTATCTATTAATCGCATCAATTTTTATGCTACTAATAGTATTTATGCATACAATTTATTAGTCTTTGCGAGAACAGTACTACAAAATTTGCACAGTAGAAATACATGAATGATCAATTATTTGAGAGGTGTTCTTGCTCAGCAAAATGAACGTATTTTTATGTATAATGTCATCTGAAAAGAAATGTTACCATGGAATCAACTTAGTGTTTTCATTTTCAAATTTCTCTGTACAATTATGTTTAAAAAATTTCCGCAATAACGTATGGCATACATAGAGATAAGGTTGTGTTTAGTTCACCTAATTTCCACTTCAATCCATTATTAATCACATCTTCATCACTTTTTTCAAATAAACACCTTCAAATTTCTAGTATTCACCGTCCTTTCACCCGTCACATCCTCTCTATACCCATGGTCTAATGTACTATTCTCCCATCACATACTCGCTACCTTTTCTAAACTGATTAAACACCCTCGATCCAAATTTTTATTATTTACTCACTATTCACTCCCACCCAATTTGCATATGTAAACACAGAAAAGACCCCGCTATTCTAAGGGACTGTTTGGTTGGGATTCAGATTCACTAAATTCGGATTCATATGGTAGGATTCACAAAAAAAATTGCCAAACAATTCAGATTCACGAGATTCGGATCCTCCAAATTGGTGAATCTAGAGGTCAGATTGAGCAAATTTGTGAAGCTCCTCATATGGTGCTCCACAAATTGAGGTTTCGTACCTAGTCATGAATCTTGGTGGAAATTACCCACCTTTGCCACTGATTACACATCCCTCCGTACCGTTTCGATCGATAGAAGCGGAGACCGAGCGGTTGTGACAGAACCGCCCAAAATAATTCCGTATTATCGCCTAAGCCTGTCCACCTGGCCATTAAGCAATAATAAAGAACTATTCTGTCGCCTCTGCCGGGGCATGCCCGGTAAATCACTTACACATGATCGAATTATGCGCTAAGTCCACACGAAGGCGGGACCAGAGTAAAACATTACATTACATAAAAGTTCATAAGTTCACATTGGAATAGGTCCCATCCATCCCTCACGGACTTTCCCGTGGCACCATCACGTATGGCAAAACGTGACGAGACGCAGACGCGACGTGGCACCCATTGGAATAGGTCCCACTAGTCCCTCACAGGACTTTCCTGTGGTACCACCACGTATGGCAAAATGTGATGAACTAGTATGGTTGTGCAAGAAAGTAAGTTTTGACAGGAATAAAATGTGCTGGAAGTCAGATTAAATACACCATAGAGTACTAGCCACCTGAAAGAACCCAAAAATTCCCTCTAGGGCCTCTCGGATTAGATAAGACCTTAACGTCCTACTCACTTAGCAAGATTATTAATTTTGGCAAATTTTATTCCAAAAACAAGTTTGTTAAGGTGTTTTAATTACTCTGGTGCATAATCTCGCTCTGGTACCAGCTGTGACAGAACCGCCCAAAATAATTCTGTATTATCGCCTAAGCCTGTCCACCTGGCCATTAAGCAATAATAAAGAACTATTCTGTCGCCTCTGCCGGGGCACGCCCGGTAAATCACGTACACAGGATCGAATTATGCGCTAAACCCACACGAAGGCGGGACCAGAGTACAACATTGCATTACGTAAAAGTTCATAAGTTCACATTATTACAAACCAGGTTTTCGTACATGAAAGTAAAGGTGTTTCAGAGTTTAAACAGCGGAAATAAATCTAGCGGAAGATACACATGGGAGGCCATCCATAGAGTATCACTCATCAACATCGTTCTCCCACTCAAGTTCCCAACCATCTGGAATAGATCCAGACCAGATGGGATTACCTGAAAACAACAACAAAAGCAAGGCTGAGTATACTAATACTCAGCAAGACTGACCCGACAAAAAAAAGACACAGCTAGACATGCAAGACTTTTTGGCTGGTGGGTTTGTTTTGCCAAAAGCAACTAAGAGTTGATCCTTACTTTCAAATTTTAGCTCAAGTTCTAGTATGTTAACCATTCTAGGTAAGCACCTAGCTAAGCAAGCATGGTTGTACAAACAAGATTAATCATCCAACAATATTAATCCAAAATGTTCCATAAATAAACATGGGGTAGCCAGTGGTCAAGCCGACTCAGATAACGGCGAGTGACCGACGATCGATCGATTTATATCCTTGCAAGGTAAACCCAAGATACACAGAAGAAGGTAGACCAAGTGCAGTGTCTACCCCAACCAGGCGGTTCCCGTCATTCCTCAGATTAGGAAAAGATGATACAGTCCTAAGTACAAGGTTTACTGGTACGCCCAAACATGACACGTCCAGAATCACACTTGCACTACCGGTAGCGAACCGAGAGACGCATCTCAAGATTAGTAGCAATAAAATTCCCGCACTGGTTCATTAGGTACTAGGCTTACCGGTCCCATTCCCAACAAGCACTTGGTACGTTCAATAGCTTAGACCAGCACCATGCTACTCGGTCGAGACCGAACCCATTGCTCTTACCACATGAGCGAGTCAATTTATCCAACTTATGATTCCAACATAAGCATCCTATATCTCGCGAGCAATGAGTCATTACTCGACTTGTACCGTGTCCTTAAAGCATGGCACTAGCGTTCCTAACATACTAGTAAAAGAGCATAGGAGTCCTAAGGATCATGCATCTAGGTTTCAAATCAACTCCTGAAACTTAAATGCACAAATCATAATATAAATACGAAAAGTAAAGGTATGAGTTTAGAAAAAGAGTTAGATGCATCCGGGGCTTGCCTTCCTCTATGTTAGCACTAGCCTTAGGCTCTTCTGGACTTTGGTCCAGGCCTTGCTGCACACTAAGCTGGTTCACTTCACCATCAACTGCCCCTTCACCCTCCTGGGTCAGCGTGTATGTACCGTTCGGTAAATCTACACGTACACATGCATATGCATTAGATTATGGTGAGGGTGTGAGAACTACCACCAACCCAACTCTTGTTGGCCATATTCAACTAAACATTATTAATTTCTCACAAAATTTATTAGGGTGGTGTGATGATGAACTAAACACTATTTTGATGGTGATTGTGTACATATTTAAGCAAACTAAAGTATTTAACTTCACAAAACAGCAAGGGAGTGTGATTAAACATTCAAAAACAGAACCATGACATGCTTTCACAATTTGACACCTTAATTTCTATTTCTTTATTTAATTAATTAAAACAAGCCTTACAATAATAAATCCATATTAAATCAAAAACACCTCAAATAAGTCTCAACTTCTGCACACATCATCATATACCCATTCTAAGCTCACACACCAAAATTTAGATTAAGAACATTTATAAATTAATTTATACGAAAAAGACAAATTTTAGCCTAGTAAATCACCATTAATTCATATAAAAATATTTACTAAACTTTTTGATCTCAACTTTCTCCTACCAGTCATGCATGTCAAAACTAAGCCTCTGGTCAAAGCATAGGTGTAGATTCAATTTATTTTTCAAATTTTGAATTTAAACTCCTACACAAGATTAAATCCAAAACATAAATAAAAACACATCCTAAAATCACATCCATTCTACAAGAGGCGCTATTCACCAAGACAATGCCGTAGGGTGCACTGGTGCTTAAAGAAAAGTTTACAAAAAAGGCTATAAAAAGCATCAAGCTTAATCTAGCATAAAACTTACATAAATCATAACTAAAAATCTACACATCAAAATCATGCCAACTTTGGTCACAAATCTAGACTTGCCATAAAGGGAAACATATCCAAAATTCAAGTCCATAGCATGTGTATATTTTAAACTACACCAAAAACACATCAAACTGAGTTTGAATTTTTAATTAAAAAACTACACAGAACACCCCTATATATGCTTTCTAGAAAAGGTAGGTTTCTTCACTAGAAACCCAACAAAATTAGATTTGCATTTTTATGATTTTCCTACGATTTTTAAAGGATTTTACAATGTACAGCTGAAAATCCTAAAACACATTTACAGGGGGACCCTCGGCTTAAACTCAGGTGTCACGAACAGGTCCCTGGTTTGTGAAAAACACCCTAGGAAGAACTTGAGTCTCGCAATGTGGTCCCCGGGTGGACTGGACCTTGCCGGCGGCGGAAATTTCCGGCCGGTGGTCGCCGGATTTGGCCGGAGGGGTGAGCTAGGGCTTCACTAACCTCGCTAGGGGCGGTTTTTGTCCTTGGCAGGGCTGGGGAGGACGTCGTCGGTGGCCGGCGGCGTGGCGGTCACGGACTGGCCACCACTGCTGCCTGCGACCGTCGCCGGCGCGGTCTGGCAGGGCGGCGGCGCCGTGGTGGAGTGTCGGGAGGTGCAGGCGTCGGGTGGTAGAGAGGAGGGAGTGGGAGGAGGACCGGAGGAGGAATGGGGTGGCGGTGCGGCACTGGACGGCCGGCGGCGGACTGGTCTGTTTCGGAGTTCGGGAAAAAGGAACGTCGATGACTTGGCTTGGCTTTTGTAGAAGACGACGTGCACGACGAGGTCGCGCGTGCGGGCCAGGCAGGCAGCCACCTGGCGCGCGGCATGCGCGGTGCGCATGCACGGCGCGCAGGCGCGCAGCGCGTGGCCGGCCCGGCGTTCCCGCTGGTGTGGGCTCGGTGCACAGGGGGAAAGCGAGACGGAGGGCCCACGGCCTTGGCGTGGTCCACAGCGACGCCTCCACGACTTCCGTACACCGGTGCGACGAAGGAGCGCCGCGTGGCGGACGGCGAGCGCACGCGTGACGCTCTGGAGTGCGATCCTGGCGACGCCGTCGACACAACCCAATTTCGCGATTCAGTTTTCGAAATTACAAAACTCCAAAAAGTGTCAACATACTCGAAAATATCCAAAACTAAAAGTTGTAGAGGAACCATAGAGCTACAACTTTCGCAAAGGGCAACATATGTTTTGATCAACGGATTTGTGGCAAAAACGCGTTGAACTTCAGCAAAATCTCGGCCCTGAAATTACTGTACACAGGAACTTCATCTCGAGTTTAAGCGGCTTTGCACTCAAAATTTGAATGTCCGCCAATTATGAAAAATGTGTCCCCAGAAATAATGAAGAACTTTTATATTGGCCGATTTTGAACTTCTATAGAGAAATTTGGAGAACGCGCAAGAAAACCGAATCAGCCTTTTGGAGCTCTAGGGATTTGACCATGAATTTGGACTTTGACCAAGGGTTTAAGTGCAGAAGTGGTCAAGATCATGTCAAACATGTTTAGGAGCTAATTAACCTTGATTAACACAAATAATTGAGGTATGTATCTTTAATAAACACCTGGGGTGTTACAGCGGTCGTCCTCCCGTCGCCAAGCGCAGAGACCGAGCGTTCATCCTCGTATCGCGCGGCAACAAGCGTCGCCGCCCCTCCCATCCGCGCCTCCTCCTCCGTCGCGCACTGCCCCTCCCATCCGCCCCTCCATGGCCGGAGGTCGTAAATCCAATCAAGGGCGTCCTCCTGTCCTCCATCTTCATCCACCTCCATGGGGAACCATCCTCCTAGGGTTGGGCTATCACGAGCTCTGTGGACCGAAGGACCTTCTGAAAGGATCTTGATGTCGTCTAGAGGGGGGTGAATAGACGAATCTGTACTTATTAAAAACTTCAACCCACTGTCAGTACTGAAACCGGTCAGACCGGTTTCCAAAACCGGTCAGACCGGTTTTTGCTAGGCAGAAAACCAACAGACAAGTATATCCCCTCTACGAGTTCTAGCACAAACCAAACTTGGTGTAGGACTTCCACATGTGTTACAAGAGTGTCAATGGAGTCCCTGCACACAGCACAAGCACACCAAAGTAGATCGAAGCGGAAGCACAAAGATTAAGCTAGAAACAACTTAAGGTAATGCAAGCAAATGTAAAGGAAGTAAAAGCACAAAGACACCGGATTTATCCCGTGGTTCAGCTCGCCACTAAGGCTGGCCTACGTCCACGTTGTTGAGGTAAGCCTCAAGGGCTTTGGGATCTCTTTCAATCCGCTCCTCCCTCACACCTATCGCCAAGGCAATGGATGGAGTGTTCCACTATCTTTGATTTGCAATTACAAACTTCTTGGAGCTGCCACACAACGATCGGGAGCTTCCAAGCGACTTCTAGCCGCCTAGGAGCCAAGAGCTCCAAGAGTAAAAGATGCTTCACAAGATATTCAACAAGATCAGCAGGTGCTCAAGTGTGGGATGCTCACTAGGCTTCACAAAGCTCTCTAAACTCTCACACAAGTCACTCTCTCAACCCAACTCAAGGATAGGGCACTAAAGGATTGAATCTCACTTAGAGAGGTTGGGGAGAGCTCAGCTGGAGTTCAGGAAGGTGTTAGAAGTGTGGAGAACCAGCAGCCCCTCAAAGAGGAGCTCATGGGTATAAATACCCAACTTCCACGAAACTAGCCGTTAGTCTGTCAGACAAAACCGGTCAGACCGGTTTGGCAACTAGCCGTTGGACGGTGTCAGTGCCAAAACCGGTCAGGCCGGTTTGCCAAACCGGTCAAACCGGTTTGGGCCAGGGAACCCTACTAAGGTTAAGATCTCACGGGCAAGTCTCTCATGGGTTCACTTGAGCACTTTTTGATGTTTTGTTGTCCAACCAATGATTCATCCCTCTTGATAGTACGGCATACCTAAACTCAAGATAAAAGATAAACCCTAATTAATCTACTTGGGCTTGAACCACCAAGGTACGCCGGTATTTGATCTTCAATGATTCGAGGGCTTCCAATGTTGTATACCAACTGAGCACATGTTATAGATGAGTAAATAGATGCATGTGCTTGAGCATATCCACCTTGAGCTAGTGACTTAGAATTCTTCCATAGAGTAGAGAGTCAACCACTTTGAATTCTAAAGTCACTCCAATTTATCAATCATGACACTAGATGCAATTCATCGCTTTCCTCGGTAGACTTGGATATGATACTTCGAAAACCCTTGACGCTCTCAACTTCACCCTAGCAACTTTGCTCATGGTCGCTATCCATAGCTTTTGCTTAGTTCCTCGTTTTAGCCATCTTGATTTCTTCATTATCCTTGCCACAATTGAGTCAAGCCTTGCACCATAGAGAGAAATCCATTTGAGATGCCACTCAAATAATTGTCCTTTGATTGATAATAAATATCCTTGCTTTGCAAATTTCCTTTTATAGGTCCATCACAATAGAGGTAACCACATGACCTTTGTCAAAGCTTTACTTTGAAGTCTTGCAACTAGCTTCTTTGTATGAGTCAATATCCTCCACTTGATGTAAGAGTGAAATCCATTTTATATTATACTCGGTAAACTCATTGTATAGTTCATCAAGTTCCATCTTGTATCAATAGTGAAATCCCCTTGATGCCATACTCAACTTTGACTTAGTTCTCCTATTTTTATATCATAAGCTTCTCCTTTCTTCATAATATGATTTGCTTAACATAGAGAGGCCAACCAAGAGTATGAAGTAATCATGCCTTTATATTTGCTTTTCTTTAGCTTAGGATCACTTGTTGTATGTCTCATGTAGACTCTAATGGGAAGAACACATTAACCAACTCATGACATTCATCTTTAGTATGCTTGCACACATTCCATGTATAATGTCATGATCCACCCTTGTCTTCTTTGCAATATGAGCAAAATGCATGATCTTACACACGAATATCATTTATCAATAATCAACAACCTGCTCATATGCTTCTCAAGAGTGTTAGTGATTTAATCAAGTTGTCACTCAACTCACCAAAACCCACTTAGGGCTTGATTGCACTTACACCTTCTCCGGCTGCCGGAGACCTGCAGGAACCTGCGCCTGGGGTGACACCTCCCCTGGTCGGCGCCCAGGTTGAGGCCGAAGGCTTTCAGGTTGCTGCTGCCGCCGACCTGCAGGAGGGAGGCGATGACGTCGCGATGGGTGCTGCGGCCGGCGTGCTCGGAAGCGCGGTCCAGTCCTCCCTCCCAGGCATGCAGGGAGCCAGGCAACTCTCACTCGGTCTCCATCAGCCATCCATGGCCACGGGAGCACGTGCTTCACAGCAAGAGAGAGCACGCTCTTCGTCGATCAACAAGAGGACAAGAGATGATGAGGTATAAATTTTTATGCTCATTTTGTTGTTATTTCCTCGTACTATTGTGGGCAATCTTGATTTGGGTGATGTAAGATTTTCGGGAAATTAATCTCAGGGTGATGCTATGGATTGGACTGATGGTTATACCGCAATTGTTTGTTCTATGTTCGCTGATCAAGTTAGAAAAGGGAATAGGCCGAACACTCATTTGAACATTGTAGGCTTTAGCGAGGTATCTGATAGGTTTTTTCAGTCCAATGGAAAAATGTTGAGTAAACAACAACTTAAGAACAAATGGGATAAGTTGAGAAGGGAGTACACA
Organism: Cenchrus fungigraminus; assembly: GCA_036936925.1. NCBI lineage: Eukaryota > Viridiplantae > Streptophyta > Magnoliopsida > Poales > Poaceae > Cenchrus > Cenchrus fungigraminus. Next base: position 94,825,347 of record CM072776.1, on the reverse strand, counting down.
GCATAGCGGAAATTAACGAGGAAGCAAACAGGGCTTGGTTTCAATTGGAGTTCGGGAACAATCAACATGGACAAGGAGTGGTGGAATAAGATAAAAAATGTGAGTTGTGTTTACTGCTATCTAATTTTGTTGTTACTTCACATTTTAGAAAAGAAACGTCTCATTTATTTCTTTCACATGAATTAGGAAATTCCTAATGTTGGCAAGTTCAAGAAGAAGCCTATACAAAATGAAGATGATTTGAAGGTGATGTTTGGCAACATCGTGAATGAGGAGCAAGATCATTGGAATCCTATGAGTTCTAACCCTATCATACCCCTTGATGATGACACTCCAAATGATGGTTTAGAGGATGACCACCCCTCTGAAGATCCAATTGAGCATCCCACAGTTGACAATTATTTTCTTCAGAATCTAGATGAGGTAGTAGAGGTGTCCACTCCTATCGCAGAGAAACCTAAGAAAAAGCCTCGTGTGATTTTGGACAAGCCAACAAAGAAAACTAAGAGCACTACTGCACTTGTTATTCAAGAGCACATTGCAAAGATTTCTGAGACCGCTTCATCCTTTGTGGTTGCAAAGCAAGATGTGATCACCATTGAAGAAGTCATGGAACATGTTGTGGCATGTGGTGCAAATGCAAAATCCGATGAATATTTTGTGGCAACTGAGTTGTTTGTCAAGAAAGAACAAAGACAAATGTTCATGACCATTCCGTGTGAGGACATACTCGATTGGCTTAGGAGGAAGTACAATGCGATGTATGGTGGAAAATGAAGGCCGTTTTCGTTTATCAGTTTGCTGGACATGTGGTCCTTTTCGTTTATCAGTTTGCTGGACTTGTCATTTTGCTTTTCTAAACTAGCTGGACATGTGGTCCTTTCCGTTTATCAGTTTGCTGGACATGTTGACATTTTCTGTTATCAACTAGCTGGATCAGTTTCTATTATTTTTATAATATTTAGACTTGCTGCTATTATTTTATGATACTAGTTGTCCTTTTAAATTATGCTCATTTGTACATGTCATATCTTGCAGATCTCTAGTGATGATTCTAGTGATGAGGCACATGATTTTTTCAAAATTGTTTTGAGTGGTGCTATGATCTCCCAAATATATTGTGATATCTATCTAGTTAAAAACCCACCAAGGACTTCACGTACTAGTGGGATGGGATGGTTGCTGGAAACTTTAAGCACTATGGGGGAATGTCATGCACAACTTCGTATGTGCAATGAGATATTCATGGACCTCCATGGTTTATTGGTGGACAGGTATGGGCTAAAACCATCCTATCATATTAGTACCTATGAGAGCCTTGTCATGTTTTTGTTCACTGTTGCCGGGAATGAGTCGAGTCGAAAAGTTCAAAATCGGTTTAAGCATTCGGGTGAGACATGTTCTAGGAAATGTAATGAGGTCCTTAACTCCATTATGGCCATGGCAAAAGATTTCATTGTGCCAAAAGACCCCAATTTTCCTACTGTACATAAGAGGATAAGAAAAGATAGACGGGCATGGTCACATTTCAAAGATTGCATTGGTGCTTTGGATGGAACACATATTCGAGTTTCTCTTTCCCCGGAAGAACAAGTGAGGTATATTGGGAAATCACAGCTGCCAATTCAGAATGTGTTGTGACTTTGACATGACGTTCACATATGTATCCACGGGACAACCGGGTTCTATGCATGACACAAGTGTGCTATACAATGCAATCAATGTGGATGAAAAATTCTTCCCACATCCTCCGCAAGGTAATATACAAAAAATAAATTATCCTCCTTTGTACGACACAAAATATTAACTTATATTATCATGTACCATGTTTAGGTAAATACTATGTTGTTGATGCCGGCTATCCAAATCGGCCCGGCTATCTAGCTCCTTACAAAGGTGAAAGATATCATATGCCGGAGTGGCATAGAGGTATGGAACCCAACACTCCAAAGGAAAAATTCAATAGAATTCACTCTTCTATTCGAAATGTTATTGAGAGGTCTTTTGGAGTGTACAAAAATAAATGGCAAATTCTATACAAGATGCCAAGCTTCCCGATGTGGAAGCAAAAGATGGTCGTTGTTGCTTGCATGGTCCTTCACAATTTTATAGGTGAACATAATAGCGAAGATGCGGATTTTGCTCGTTGTGATCGTGATCCTAACTTTGTTCCAATGATACCGGAAAGGTACAGACGATATGCAACCGCATCGGATACTTCTACTACGGAAGCTAGTGCCGTGGCTATGGACGTATTTCGTGATGAGTTGGCCACGACTCTTGCTCTTGCTTGGAACAACTAGCATGAAATTGAAGAGAATTCCTCATTGTATCTTGACTTATTTTTCTTATTTTTATGTATGAACTTTTGTGTAATATTGTCCGCCAAATATTTCATGGACATGGGTTATCTATTTTGTTATTCAATTTATCATGGACATGGCTGCATACAAGGTCAAAACAGGACATTTACGTAAACACCTCAGTTTTATGAATCTGGATCTATTATTTTGCCAAACAGTCTTTTGGTGGATCACAGTGAATCTGATTCATGGTGAATTCCAGATTCAAATTCATTTTTTACAGTGCTGAATCCTACCAAACAGGCCCTGCAGTCAATTGAGCAGCTACCGCTCACCCTCCCATCTGGGAGGAGTAAAGCACGAGTAGAGAGCGCCAATCGATGGCGCTGTTGAGCTCTCGGTACGGAAGGAGAGGAGAGAGCAGGCCGGGCATTGACCGGCGGTGGACGGGCCGGTCTTAATTCCGGCGTTACTCCGGTGGCCGTCAAGCACGCTGCCACTGCTCCAAATTTAGGCTCCCCCATTCAATTTCTCCATCTACCTCACCTATACTATGCAGCGCACGTCAACACGATCGACGAGCCATCGATCGAGTCCGAGCGTCAGTGGCCCGGCGCCGGCGGCCGGGTCCCCATTGCCTCGCCTCACCTGGCGCTTCCTCTCCTCTGCTCGGCGGCCATGCATGGGCATTATGGCCATTAACCAACCACTAACCGGCAAACACCCTAGTCACCACCATGATTACTGATTAGATTGCACAGGCACACGCCTGTTCCACGTTCTCCGTGCATAGTTCAAAGATGGAAAACGAGCATCGATTGAGGCTTTCGCTGTTTTCACGTAAGTTGCATGTTCCTTCTACGGGAGTGTCGTTGGTCGTCTGGTCGTGTACTCGTGTTGCACCCAGTACTTGCAACGAGCAGGCTGTTCGTTTGGCTTATCAGCCACCAACCAGAACATTTATCTCAGAACAAACTAGCTACCAGTAACCAACCAATAATACCTTTCTCTCAAAACAAATCAGCATCAGCAACCAACCACAAGCCAAATGAACAGGTCGGAGAATTGAAGTCCAGATGCTTGGGAAAAGCAACCTGTAGCTGTAACGTTTGAATTTGCTCAAATTTAATTTCATTTTATAAATGTGTATAGCTTTGGCCATCGTGTCGTCTAAATTAACATTATTCACTCGTCACATCAACAACATATTATTTAAAAAAACACTATTCCAGCAGACAAATGTCTCCATCTCAACACCTATAACTGAATATGCTCAGGGACAACAGTCGAGTGCGGGTTCGACTTTGTGCTAACGTCAATCTGTGGGACCCACATATCTGAAGTCTCTCCTGTGACAATTTTTTATCGCCCTTGCATTGCGTCGAACCAAGCTGTTCCATGGTTGATTTGTGCTCCGACAACAAAACGTCGACCGTGTCACAGCTTGACTGAGTAGAGTTCGATTTGCAACGCACCCACTGTTCCGTTTTACTATCGCACACTAGAGCTGGCCCAAGGTTAAGGTTTTGGATTCATCTGACCTCATGCAAAGAATTAACTAGGGTGCCAAATGATCGTTGCAGCGCTTGACGAGAGACAGTATTATTGGCGTCTACTGGTGGCAAGTGCATGCAGAGCATAGCCTCATCGATGGGCCCCAGTGATATGATGCTGATGATTCGCGCCGTGTCAAGCACGACAAACAAATGTCGCTGTGAAGGGGTACAAGTCCTTGGTTCGTCAGCACTCCACTGATGCCGAGTGTAATGCTATGAAAACTCCTTGCTTGATCCTAACACTGCACTACTAGCAAAAGTGGATATGGATTTCATGCCAAGGAGACGAGGTTAACCAAACTTTTGCATTGTTCGGAAACCTTCACAAAAAAAAATATAACTGATCAAATCAAAGTATGTTTTCCACGAGCATTGGACGGCCAATTGCTTTTTCCTGCAACAAATAAAGAAACGTACAGAACTGCTGATCGCGCGTTAATGTTGCCCACTGTATCCAGCTCGCTCTGCTCGCGACACCGGATGGATGGATATACACATACACGTACGGTGTACGTGCAATGAATCGTTTTGTTGTCGTGACAAGTGAAAGGTGACAACATTATATATGCGCGATTCAATACGCGAGAGGACACAGTTCGTTGCATCCGCCATCCAGCCAGTAGTAAATGAGCTGAGGGCGCCTCGCATTCATTCTTTCAAACCCCCCGCGCCCCTTGCACTAATTCGACCCGCTGCGGAATCGGCTCGCGCCCTTCCATCCATCATCCACGCACGTACGCTGGCTAAAAAGCTTTGGTTTCCACGACAAGCATCGAACGGTATGCATGAAAAGGCCGGCCGGCCGGCCAGGCCACACCCTCCGATCCTGCACGGCGTCGAGTCCTGGCCGTGTTTAATTTGCATGGCCGCGCGCGCGTACGTGCTTGCATCGCTTGACCACTTGCTAATCGCTCGCTCTCGAATTGGGGGGTGGTCACCATCAACGCGCGAGCACTGACACAGGCCGCCGCGCGGCAGTAGTAAATTCGCGCGCGCCAACAGCCAACCAACTTTCCGCAACGAGCACGGCGCAGGGCGCACCCGCGATCGAGTCGACCCGATGGCGAGTTCGAATTACATACATGCACGGCACGGACAAGTGACAGGTACCGAAAGTTCCGAGCTACTACACATTGATATGTGCACTTATATCTACATCACCATTCATCGCCATGTACCGGCCGGCCGCTCGGCTAACCGTACTACCATCACCGACCGGTCGGCCGATCGATCGATCGGCTACTGATGCTGCTTGCTTTCATCCACGGACCCTGTTTGATTACTCATCTAATCACCACGTCACAGTGGCCTTAAACTACTGGAGTGCGTGCCATCGATGATCCTTGCACATGCAGGGTGTGAGACTACATGTACACGTGCGGCACATATACTACTAGCTCGTGCACGGGAATGGATAGAACCATCTACTACGGAGTACTTCCGACCAGTCTGGTTGGCGGTGGCGCGCGCGATCGCTATCGCTAGTCCCTGCAGCAGAGCAGCTGGAGGCCGAGCTTGAGGAGCGCCGGCTCGGGCTCCAGCGGCGGCGGGGGCGCGGCGCCGGCCCGGGTCGGCGTGTGCAGAAACTTGCAGTTGGGGCACGCGGGGCTGGCGCGGCACATCATCACCAGCATGTGGCACCGCACGCACACGGCCGCGACCATCTCCCGGCTGCTGTCGTCCCCGGCCTCCGCCGCGGGCTGACGACGCCGCCGCTCCGCTGCCGATGGTGGTGGCGGCGGCGCCGCAGCCTTGGGCTTCTTCTTCACGTGAGCGGGCGCCACGCGCGGCGAGAACGTGAGGTTGAGCTCCAGGTCCAGCTCCGGCGGCGCGCAGTTATTCGCCGACTCCTCGTCGTCGACGTCGTTGTTGTCATCGGCGGCGGGCGCCGCGCGGAAGTCCGGCTCGCCTCTAGGGTCCTTCAACGTCCGCTTCTGCGTCCTCGTGTTGTAGTAGTGGATCTGCCCCGACTGCACACGCGTGTACGCACGTACACGATCAGATCAGGCATGGGCGCATGGCGACTAGTAGACTAGGACGACGACTACTGGACATGCACGGATGCATGGATGATAATATAAAACCGGCGGCGGCGGGGCTAGCTGCGCACGTGTTCTTCTGACTGTACCTGTATGTCGAGGCAGCGTTGCCACTCGGGGGGCAGCGGCGCGGCGTCGAAATTGAGCTCGATCCCGTCCACGACCTCGCCGCGGCTGTTGTCGCCGTCGTCGTCGCTGCCGTCCCGCTTCCGCTTCCTGCTGGTGGCGGTGGAGGCGACCGCGCCGCCGCCGCCAACGAGGGAGAGGCACGGCGGCCGCTTGCGGGTGGTGGCCTCCGCCGGCAGGAGCGCCGACTGCAGGGACACCATATCTGCTTGCTGCTGCTGTCGTTGCACCGTCGTCGGTCGGTGCGTGCGGTGCGGTGCAGCAGTGGTGGTAGCGTACTTTGCCTCGGTCGGGGCGGGCCAGGTGCTGGCTGGCTCCTGCTGGTGGTGATGTGTGTGTATCGGAGTGGATCAGGCGACCGAGATGGCGTTGGCTGCCGGCTGGCTCCTCCGGTGTGATGCTGCTGGTGTGGGGGCGATCGAGAGCTAGCGTTGGGTTTGGATTCGGGCGCAGCGGGAGGTTTATATTGGTGGAGGAGGGAGAGTAGCGAGCGAGCCTCGTCGATCGATCGGGCCGGGGCCGGAAATTTATGAGCACAGAAGTGGTAGCCAGGATCTTAAAGGGGACACTGCGACCGGGCCCACGAGATGTTCATACTATTACTACAGGTCAGGTCGGGTCGAGTCACTCAGAGGCCTGACCGGACCGCTGCATCGCATTCGATCTCGATTGCGTTCGCGTGTAAACCGCTGGCCGCCGGTGACCTCCGGCCGGCCGGCCGGTCCGGTCCGGTCACCTCCTCTCCGCGCTCGGCCGCCATTACTGCTCCGGCGACCACCACCACTATACCTGAGCATTTTTTGCCCGGCCCGACCTGGCGTGCTGGCCCGACCCGGGCCCGGCCCGCCCACGGATTTTACTGGGCGGGCGTGGGCAGAGATCTTAAAGCCCGCGAAAATTTTTTTTGGTCCGAGCTCGGCCCGAAATGCTGTTTTTAGTTACTTTACACTATAAAATGCGCGGGCGGCCCCGAGCCCGGCTCGAAAACTGAGGCCCGACACGTCCCATGGGACGGTCATGGGCAGGATTTTCTCAACCCGAAAAACCCGGGTATTTTTTCAGCCCGGCCCGAACCCGGCCCGGCCCGCGCGCGCCTCCGCCCATCGCATCGCTCTCCCCGCCCTCACATGCTTCTTAACGCTGCATGGGCTTTTGCGGTTAACCATCGTTTTAGCTCGCCATCAAAGCTAGCTAGCTAGCGCTACAACCGCATTAAGCCCATGGTGGGTTAGTTTCCCTTTCCTCCGATCCCTTGCCGGCTTCCCACCCGGGGCCGCGTCGAGTTCCATTCACCTCCGGCCGAAAGCGCGCGGGTAGCTACGTAGACCGGCTGGACTGGAAATATACTTAAATCTTGTCCGTTATTAAATCCGAAAACTTTTCCGTTGGGGCTGTGGGATACGACCGCATTAATTCATTACCGGGAAGTGGATAGGAAGGATCATGTCATGGCCATGGGGGTGGTATATATAGCTAGCGGGAAAGGTAAAAAAGGATCAAGAAGCGTCTTTTCTCCCCGCTCCCGTTTTCCTTTCCCTCATCTGAAGCAAAGGTGGTTGAGGCCATTAATCGCTGGTGCCCGATCGACCACACAGCATCAGTATGGGGGGAGGCTGAAGCACTTGTTACTTGCGCGTTGATCGATACGAGGAGGAAATGCGCGCGGCTCGATCATGTCATCAGGGCCAGCTCGATCGTTTTCAGCAAACTTCGACGGATACGTGTTGAATCCACGCCGGAAAGTGAGATTTTTAGCGAAAACTACACGGATTGACCAACAAATGTACTGGCCACTTTGGGCCGCTTTGAATGCTAGCTGTATCTGTAATCCTGCCCTGGAGGCAGTAAATGTGAATACCAGTAAAGTTGTTCATACACCAGCTAGCAACATGCCAGCGGCAGTAGCAAATTCACATCGTACTCTCCTCCAGTCGGTCAGCTCACAGAACCATTACGGGTACTCCGTAATAATCCGACTGTTATCCAGCCGTCAGATCGTGCGGCCACGGGCCCACCGAAGCTTCCATGTCTCACTAAAGTAATCATCAGCCTTCTCTCGCGAGTCGGTGGTGGTGAGAGCTCGCGCGGGCGCACCGGGCGGGTGGCCGGAGCCGGCCGGCGAGGAGACGGGAGGGAGGCGAGGGCCGGGCACAGTTGAGGCCGGATTGAATGCGGCTGCCTAGCTCCTCCCCATAACTCCAACTTCCAAATTTGGGTCGCCGAGGGGAAGGGCTCCAATTTAAAGCGGCCCAACACCCGAATTTAACCCCAAATTTACAACGCCGGAATAAAACTCGCCAACCTTGCCTTTAATTTCGGGGGAAGGGGGGTGGTGGCGTGCCTGGATTTACGAAAACGCCCCCGCGCTTCCATCTGCCTAGCTCCCCCCTGGAGATTAGCTGCGTGTCCCTTAAGAACCCCTGCCGCTGCGATCGTTATGATGGCTGCTGGCTTGGCTGGTGCAACGCAATTGCTGCCGTTGTACTACGTTCCTAGTAGCCGGTAGAGATAGTGCCCTAGGTTAGCATCTAGGGCGGCTCGGCTCGGCTCGTCTATGATGAACAACTGTGTCAGCTCTTGTGCCATCGGTTTACATCCTGTGAGCAAAACAAGCCCATGCCTGCAGACTGCAGCAATCTGTAAAACTCGGCAGAACATGAACAGTGATAACCAAGAGCAATTTAGCTGGGTTTGGAAGTGAGAATTATGGATGCTGGACTCTTGAGGCTTCATCATGCTGGATCTTAATGGATGGTTCGTTGCATTGATCACCATGTGCTGGTGTGCATTCTGGGCCAAAGATTTTTCATTGCTAAGATGGGGCATGCAGATGTTTATAGCTTGCCGTAAAAAAAGAGAGCCCCCGCGTCATCCTCCTCGGGCGACTCGGGCGGCTCCCCCAGCCCTGTCGAGAGACCCTCCCTCCACCACCGGCACCAGCCTGCGCCGCCGCCGGAGCTGCCCGCCGAATCCCCGGTGGGCTGCGAGGAAGGCGGTGGCGGGGCATCCCTTCTCCCCTCTCTCCTCACCTCCCTTTTCCGTTCCTCTCCTCCCCTCAACGCCTTCACCTTGGCTGACAGCCAGTTTCGCTCCGGGGAGGCCGGATCCGCTCTGGGGATGGCCCGATCTGCGCCGTGGTGGTCCGGATCTACGCGATGCGGGCTCGTCTCGGCCGGCTCCTGCGGGGACTCTCCGTCCTCGGCGGCGGTCGGGCGGACGGCGGCGGCGGTTTGCCGGGTTGCTGCGTCGCGGTGGCGGCCAGTCGCTCGGCTCTCCTGCAGCTGCTGGTCGGACCGGGCCTTGCGCCGGCGCGACTCTCGTGGTCGGCGTGCGGCGCGACTCCCCGGGGGCCCGACGCGGCGCGGCTAGGTGGTGCTCCGTCCGCGGCGGCGGTGACCGGCCCCCGGCCGGCCGCGCTCGATTCCGCCCTTGGGGTGGCTGGATCTGCGCCCTCGTGGCTGGATTCGCCCCCTGGTGGTCTTGGTTTGCGGTTCTGGTGGCTCGGGATGGCAGCCGTGGCGGCCTCCGCGGTTGCTGCTCCGGCGACAGCGGCGTCCGCGGCTGTCCCCCCCGGTGGCTATGGCTGTGGTGGGTGGCCTGGGTGGTGAGCAGCGGCGGGTCGGCGGTGCCTTGGTGGCATGGCCGGCCACGGTCTTTGGGCGATTGTGCGCCTCCGGCATCGTGGTGGTCCCCTTGGCGGCGGTCGTGCGGTGGCTCCTCGGTAGCGCCATGGTGGTGAGGTTGGGGGCGCTGGCCGTTTTCGCTGCTCGGCTACGAAGATGCGGGTGAAAACCCTTTCCTCCTGACGCTGTCAGGGGACGGTGTCGTTGGCGCGGCAGGCGTCATACCCTTCTTGAAGGTAACATCGGGCATCTCGGTCACTTACCTTGGCTCTGCCATGGACCGGCGGCGGCGCCGTGTTTTCGTCGACATGGTGCTTCGGCGGTGGCCGCTCTGTGAGGACGTTTTCTTCCTCTGTTGTTTTTTCTCCTCTTTTTCTGTTCTTTGTGGAAGCAAAAAAAAGGCCGTTTGTAGTTTCTTCTTTGAGCGGAGGAGAAGAGAGGTTTTGGTTCCTGGCTATTTGTGGTGGCTCGTGTCGACGGCGGAACAGAGTTGTGGAGACTCGGATCGATGTTCCATTCCGACTGGACCGATCCTTGGAAGTTGTTTGAGTTGATCGTGTCGATGTCCCAATCCGACCGATGAGTTGTTGAGTTGAGCGGTGCGTGTTGAAGCCCCAATCCAACCCACCGATGTGCCTAGTTGTATGGTCTGCGGACCGGAGTTGTTCGGGGTTCTCTGCTCTCCTAGTTGTGCGGTCGATCGACCAGAGTTGTATGGTTTTCGGGCCCGGTTTTCCTTATAAACTAGGTCACTCTCTTCTTCTAATAAAATTTCGGGAAAGCTGAGGCTTTCACCGTCCGTTCAAAAAAAGATGTTTATAGCTTACCGGTCGTTTTCATCGATCAAAACACTAGATAGATATACCAACGTTCGGCATGGATCTCTCTGATGAACCGCGGTGAATTTAAGCTCTACTGTTCCAGTGCAAGAGAGGAGTGAATGTTGCTGCTGCAATGATATCGGTAGTTCCCCATTTGAAGATCTCCAGAATGCTAGAGCAAGTGTAGTGTGCCTCGCTTCTCTCTGGACCTCCATGTGTAATTGACGTAAATTTAAGAGCTGTGATGGAGGCACAGCCCCATGTCACCATGTGTAATTGTGTCAGACGAAAAATGCAGAATGGGAAAATGGAAGTTGCTATGCTTTCGACCAAGATGTCCGTACGACCGTGGCCCGTTGTTTGATGATCTACGGCTGCATGGCTCCGGTCGTATGTCAGCAATACGATTGGATCGTACTACGTACGAATACATAGATGAGAAATACAAGGCATACGGAAATTAGAAGAGGGTGAAATTCCTTTTTTGAAGTGGCACGAACATGAGATGCACACTGCACACACATTTTTTTTTGCGGGTAAAGAGAGAGCTTTATTAGTTACCCAAAGAAAAGTTACAATCTCGAGCAACTAAGTGCTCAACACACACGGGGACTCTGTTGCGTCATACCGACGTTGTGGAGGAAGAAAGCGTCTGAACCTAGAAACGGAGGAGGGTGAGGAATTTCGGCGGCGACTATACCTGAGCATTTTCGGTCCGGCCCGCTGGCCCGGCCCGCGCCAGGCTCGCCCACGGACCTTACTGGACGGGCGTGGGCAGAGATCTTGAAGCCCGCGAAAATTTTTTTTTGCCCGAGCCCGGCCCGAAATGCTGTTTTTAGTTACTTTACACTATAAAATGCGCGAGCGGCCCGCCCAAGCCCGGGCCCGGCCCGAAAACTGAGGCCCGACACGTCCCATGGGACGATCATAGGCAGGATTTTCTCAGCCCGAAAAACCCGGATTTTTTTCGGCTCGGCCCGAACCCGACCCGACCCGTGGAATGCTCACGTCTAACGGCGACCTCTCTTGGCAGCATTAAAAGGCCGGAAGAAGACGGTCATATATAGGCCGTGCTGCTCGAGTGAAGTCCACCGGTTCCCGGTTCCCATTAACTGCCCCTTCAATTCTTGCTTCAATGCGCCCGCCCGCACGCAACGTCGCCGCCTTCAATTCCGCTGCCCATGGCGAGGTCGCCGGCCGGGCCACCAGAAACGCCCCCCCGCCGTCCGACGCGGCCGCGGCCGCCCAGATCGGGTCGCGGGGCTCTCTGCCTTGTGGTTGAAGAAGAACACATACGCACGTGTGCGTGGCTGCTCTCTCTCCCTCGGGTTCCCTCTCCCTCCCTGGGTAACTGGGTTGAATCAGGACTCAGGAGTGCACTGTTAATCTTAAAATAAGGACTAGTCTTATTTTATGCATATGAGCAGAAGCGATTATGCGTGTTTCGTATGCATAACAGTGCACTGTCAACCTGCTCTCTCTCTTAACCCAAGCAAGCTGCCGTGCATGATCGATCAGCACCGTGCATTTGCACCATAAATACTGAGGTGGTTAAACAAAACGAAGTCTTGTACTGTTCAACGTGGCCGGGACGGAGCCGGCCGGAGACGTGGCAGGGTGTCGGCGTACTACTTGACGTCCATAAATGTTGGCAACTGTGGATGCATGAAACGCGCGCATGCCAATGATGATCCGGCTGCGCGCACCTGCCATCCGCGCGCAGCGAGGTCGCCGCCGGCGTGGCGGTGCCCGCTCACAGACGGTGCTGGGGCGCTGCGTGAATCACATGACGGATCGGAGCTCCGAAGGGAAGCGAGCGAGCGAGCGCCGCCGTGGTGGAACACGGAGTACGCCGGTCGCGGTCAAGGTCGTCGTCACTGATCGACCGACCTACTACCGACGCTGATGAATGAATGAATGAATTGGTATTGAATTCAATACACAATTGGTAGGAGTACCTCACTAGCCAGAATTGCTGCCTGTCACGTCTCGGCGCGATACAGTGTATACGCAAAATATACATGAGGATTGAGAACGTGTACGTACCCGCTCGTAAGCCGTGTGGGTGTGCCAGTACTTTGGGCAATAAATACGGGGAGTTATTAGTAGTCGCCGTTGGGGCACAGCCGGCCGGCGGACGGGGACGACCGGCGGTGGCGAGGGCGAGCTCGCCTGAGTTGGGTGCGGCCTTTAAGGCGGCGATTACTACCCGGGCGGCCGTACCCCCCGATCTGATCGACGCCGGCGAACCTCATTACGCTCCTGCCTGCAGCCTGCCGCCCATGCCAGTTTGTGTGCAGAGCGCGGAGCGAGCGCTGCGGATCCGACGATACGGCGCCGCTGCAGGTGCAGCCGTGAGGCTGTTCGGCTGATACGATAAATAGTATTCGGCTGGTAGATTGAATAGTATTATGTGAGAGGAGATAAGCCGAAACAAGCCGAGATAAGTCGAGAAACGGCCAGCCGAACAGCCTCCGTGCAGGGCCCTGCCTGGCACTGTGAACTGCGTCACCCTTCGTAACGGCGGCGCGTGTGTTGGCTTTGTTGAGGCGTTGATGTTTTTTTTTTGAAACTTTTGAGGCGTTGATGTTCTACTGTTCTTTTTACTACCATGGCGTCCGGTTAAAGTTGCCACTTCGTTATATGCTCTGTTTATTCACTGGTTATATGCTCTGTTTTATGCAGCGGCAGCACAACACGCACAGGTTATTCATTGGCTAGCTAAAAAAGGTTATATATGCGCGTGTGTGGCATCTACTTTAGTTGGCCAATTGAATGCATCATTCGTTTGTGTTCAATTAGAGTCGAGCGTTAATAGGTGAATATAAAGGAACATGTCCGGTGGAAATCACAATCTTCGTGAAAACGTGTGCAAACCACGAAAAAAATGTCATCTAAATTCACAAAAAAATCACACATGTAGATGATATGAAGACACCCAACCTTGTAAAACTCTTGTCTAAATTCGACTTTGAGATACAAATTCTGGCTTGAAATTTGTTTTTTTATAGCTCATAGATGAAGTCGAGTTTGGAAAGGATATTTTAAAATATTGTATATCATCATATCATATATATGTGTGATTTTTTTGAATTTAAATGATTATTTTTGTTTTGATTCGCACGACTTTTCACAAAGGTTGTAGTTTTCATTTGATACATTGCCGATTATAAAAGCTGTTACCGCACACTGTTAATCTACTGTTGTTGCTGGTAAAGTGCTCCTTGTTCTCGGTCCTGCCCCTTGGCCCGCCATTTAGGCTAAAAAGGCCTCGGCCTCTTTGTGGCTCTGGCTTAAGATAATCTTGGCCTGTTCAACAATCCACAACCTGGCCCAACTCATACATAAAGATTTCTAGCCCAACATGCAAGATTTGGGCTCTGCCGAAGAGGAAGTTGCAGCCCGACCCATCTGATCATTTTAAACCAGTCAACGGTGTGTTGGGTTTGGACTTGTACCCGTGCGGTCGTGCCTGGTCACGCTCGAGGCACGCACGAGCGCGCGTGCGGCGTGCCTTGCGTGCTGGTGGTGGACTCGCGCGAAAGCTTCCATTTCCAGCTGGGATGGCGTCCGTTCGTGGCCGCCGTTGCGCGCGCGAGTCGACGACGACGAAGCAGCCAGCCCACGGCTTCACGCGGAGTCGCGGACGGTTCCTTTGGTCCTTCCGCGCGCCGAGTACCACCACCGTTAGCTCTAAACGCTCGTCAGCGCTGACCCCACACGATTTCCCACCCAGACAGATTTGGCAGAATCGGTGGGGGTGGTGATCGCGTCTGCAAGAAACGCTCCCTCCTTTCCCTTCTTCTTCTTCCTCGGCCCACCCGACGACGAGGAAAAGCCTAGTTTGAAACGCCGAAAGCGACGCCCCCCTTCTTCCCCGTTCAAAGCAATTGTCCTCCTCCTTCCCCTTTCCCCCTTTTTCATCGGTTGCACGCGTCCGAACCCCCAAACCTCGAAGCTCTGCTTGGTCCATAGCATCTACTACTGCAGGCAAACACAGGAACAAGGAGGCGGCCCCGGCCCGGTGACGGGGATCCCATGGCGCCGGTGGTCTCGGCGCTGGCCAAGTACAAGCTGGTGTTCCTGGGCGACCAGGCCGTGGGAAAGACGGCCATCATCACCCGCTTCATGTACGACAAGTTCGACGACACCTACCAGGTTGGTCCGCCGTTCATCTCCGTCGCGCCGCCGCCAGCGACCATCGGTTATCTGCTCCTCTATCTCGAACGGAGGACTTTTCTCGTCTGTTTTGAGGCCGCCGATCGGCGAAACCTGATGCCCCCCCCCCCCCCCCCCCCCCCCCCCACCTCCTCTGTTTCTCGACGCAGGCGACGATCGGGATCGACTTCCTGTCCAAGACGATGTACCTCGAGGATCGCACCGTTCGCCTCCAGCTCTGGTACGTTTCCTTCCGATTCTCAACTGCAAACAAGATTGATCTGTCGAAATCTCATTTTAGATACAGAGTAGTACAAAGCAATTGCTTGACAGGGAGATTTTGCGGATGTGAAAATGTGCAGGGACACAGCTGGGCAGGAGAGGTTCCGCAGCCTGATCCCGAGCTACATCAGGGACTCCTCCGTGGCCGTAATCGTTTACGATGTGACTGGTAAGTTGACCGTCTCCAAAAACATATCCCACTAGCGTACGATATGTAAGCTTTGCTTTCCACGCCAAGTCGAACATGAATTAGCTCCTTGTATAGTTGTGTATGTTGAGAAATGTCTTTTTTGAGCGAAAACCGTGAGGCAAAGCTCCCCGGCAACATGTTGAGAAATTTCGATAGTTGTGCTTAATTCGCAACTTCCAAAAGATCAATTAGCTATACAATTAGATGTGCTGATTTCAGATTTTTTTTTCTTTCAGAAAAGCTGCTACTATGTTGGATTATTTGTTTCAGGCAATGTTTTTTTAGCGAGTTAGTTGAAAATCTCTGCCCAATGCCGGGGCTCATGTCATCATTCTTTGCAGACAGGAAATCCTTTTTGAATACGTCAAAGTGGATCGAGGAAGTGAATACACAAAGAGGTGGCGATGTGCTCATCTTCCTTGTCGGAAATAAAACCGACCTTGTCGACAAGAGGTTTGCATCTGTGAATTCAGCCATTCTTATAAACCAGTTTATTATTCCATTTCCATTGACAATTGCCTCGCTCCATTTGTGTGCTTTTGCATGAAGTAGACAGCTAACATGCTCAATTTAAATCACTGTATATAACCAGGAAAGTGTCCACTGATGAAGGTGAGGCAAAAGCACAGGAGCATGGTGCCATGTTCATAGAAACCAGTGCAAAAGCTGGATTCAACATCAAGGTTCTAACTCACATGTTAACTTTCACTAGCAAAAGCTCTCTACTGCTTATCGATGGCTGACAATTCTTACGGAACACTTTGATCCTTCAGCCTCTGTTCCGCAAGATCGCTGGATCCCTTCCTGGACTGGACGCGCTGTCGTCAATGAAGCAGGAGGACATGGTCGACATAAACCTCAGATCTTCCACAGGGTCGTCAGCTTCAGGCGCAGCTGCACAGGTGGAGAAGAAATCAGGTGGTTGCTCTTGTTGAGACTTGCAGAGTTTTTGTGGTCAGAGAAGCTGCAGTAGCAGTAGGACTACAACATTTAAGTTAGTACTTTCACAGAGACATCCAGTAGTGATATCCATAGGGGAGAGTAATTTTCTCTGTACAGATTTGTTCATCCAGTTGTCATACATAACTATTTTGAAACCCAGAGAGGCAGAGACAAAACCTCTGTGAAGGTAACGGCAGCTACCTTTTACAATTTGAATCAAATACTCACCTCCAATATTCAGCTATACATTATGCATTTATATTAGAGCTAGTCGATGCTCTGAGATACATTTGTAGGCGTACAATTCTTACATGGTGTATAGAATTAGTAAACTTATCATTGAAAGTAAAGCATCAAGGACTCCGTGGCCCAATGGATAAGGCGCTGGTCTACGGAACCAGAGATTCTGGGTTCGATCCCGAGCGGAGTCGATCTTTGTGTTTTGGCACTTCCGTTCTGCCCATTCCAGTTCTTACCATCTAACCATTGTCAGTCTCCGGAGAATAAACCCAGTCTCTGCATACAGTGTTCTTTTTTTTTTTTGGCACTTCCGTTCTGCCCATTCCAGTTCTTACCATCTAACCATTGTCAGTCTCCGGAGAATAAACCCAGTCTCTGCATACAGTGTAGTTCTTTTGTCGTAGACTTCTCAACTGTGTCGCCTCCAGGCTCAAGCTCAGATCGTCTGCTGGCCATCCACGATGCACGACAGCTTGAGAAACACAAATCGCCATTCCAATCCACCATTGACGCCTTGACGGAGTGTCGCACAGCAGCAAGCTATTTGCTGAAAAAATCAGGGCTTCTCTTAGAGAAAAACAAAGCAAAATGCATATCACTTCAACAAGAATGTTGGCAATTTCACATTCTCAAAGTAGCAGATCAGTACTTCCAATCATCTAAAGCTCAAGTGAAATTGTTCCTCAAAAGACATCATTATGTATTCAAAAGCAAACAAGTATAACCACTTGTCCAACTGTAACAATTCACACAATCCAGCATGGAAAACAGTACAGAAGCTACAAAGCAGAGACGAGGTGGAAAGCACACGGGTTCCTTTTACAACTTACACTACAGCAACACCATCAGGAAAGGCGTGCACAGAAGACACAGACGTGTAGGCGTGTAGCACCTGGGGAAAATTTTTACAACCTGACGTTAACTTAAACCGCTGTTCTTGCAACAAAAACCCGCCTTCTTCAGGACCCTGACGAGGCTCGTGTTGGGCTCCATGGACGAGTACATTATAGTGAACATAAATTGACAACAATGAAATACAGGTAGTCTTCTTGGTATACATGTTGTACACCTCTCACTTCCTGGAGAGGGCCCTGGAGATCCTTTTGCAACAGGGGTTAGTTCGGATGGCGTCCTCATGAGGACGGATAGCTTCGACTAGGGCGTCGTGAAGATGGCCCTGCCATGGAGGAAAAGAATTGTGATGGAGGGAACACAGTGCAGATGATGAATTTCTGTGCAATGGCATACTCACCCTGGTGTTGAGAAGGGCGGTGTAGATGACGTAGTTGGCATAAGAGTCTTGCAGCAGTTGTTCAAAATGAGACCCACTGAGCAATTCATGCACTATGACAGCTTTGGCATCATCCGGGAAATTCTTCAGGCATTTCTCCACCACATTGCTGCTCACCTTCTGCTTTGAGAGATAAACATACTCTCCTTCAAACTGAGATGCCAAGTGAGCATTTGCAGAAGGAATTTTCAGATTCACAACATACTGCACCACATAGTTCCTGGAATAAGGGAAAATGGGAAAGCAATCTTAGTTTTGTGAGATTAGTTGATACAGTTGAGCATTGCCAGCAGTATAGAGAAACAAAATCCAAAAAAAAAAAAAAGTCCGTCCTTCCCAAATTGTAGGTTCTTTTTGCTTTTGCAATATATGTCTAGATGCATAATAATATGCATGAATCTAGGAAGGCTAAAACAACCTGCAATTTGAAACAGAGGGAGTAATATATAAACTGAAACATTTTAGGCTTGTCCGAATGATGGGGATTAGGATCACCCCCCTTGAATGAATAAAGTTCCATGCCAATCTAAGGGAATTGGACAAATTGCTGCCTATTCAAACAAGTTGAGTGCCTTTGTTTTTAGAAAAGTAAAGGTGGAAACCATTAAGTCCATCAAGGTAGCAGCTTGGCACAAAGTGTGTAATACTATTGCACAATTTTTTATTTCACTAATCACTGTCCAGGGTAATACAACATGTAACCTTCTTAAGATATCTACACGCGATCACTGGGAAAACTTTTAGAACATGCATAGAATTTGAACTAAGATACATATATACAGGTTTACATTAACAAGGGAAACATACATTTTCTACACTAAATTAAAGCAATGAGCTAACAAGGTATGAGGACTAAAATCTACCTGACAGATCAGTACGTACTGTATGGGAAAAACAAGCACAAAGTAATGTTGTTTCTTGCAACAAGATTATAAGCAGTAAAGGGTTTACCCAAATGGATCTTGAGCAAGCTCAAAGCCATGAGCACATATTTCCACAATTAGCTTGGCTTGATATCCACCACGTGCACAAGATATGCAACGTTGCAGAACACAGCATCCATGGCGACGTATTGCCATATCAAAACAATTAACTGCAGCAGCCTCGAATATGAACTGTTTAAAAAAGTAAAATTAAATATGCTACAGATACTCTAGTGAAGTAACATCAATGCATACTTAGCATATATTGCTAGCAGAAGAATTTCATGACATAACATTGATCTCCGTCAAGATAATTTATGAAGTACTATACTGATACGAAAATTTGAGCATACAAACAGCAAGAACCTTGTTATTTTCACTTGACAAATCCTAGGAACTGAGAATTAACAACATGATCATATCTACCCCCTAATTTCTCTATCACTAGTGCATGGAAACCACATGCACGCACAGAACATATATTCCCGCATATGTCATGCGAATAGTTATGCCACGGAAAAAAAAGAAAAAAAGCACAAGATCTCATAATCAAAGTCAACAACAAGAGTGAGGTTCTTCAGGAAAATCGCAAGACATCACCACCACTATGAAATGATATGCATAAAGAAATGGTCCTTGACGCTTAAACACCGATGATTTAGTAAATCTTAGCTACAGTTTGGTTATTAGTTACAGTATGCACGTGTATTATTTCATTTCAGGTCCCAAACTTTCTAAATGTTTCAATTCAGCGCTGCAATTTTAAATTCAGGGGGATACAGACCTCATAATTTCATGAATACACAAAAAAAAAGAGATGCTGTTTTCGTATCCAAACAAAGCCTCTGGAGAAAATGTAGGCTAATTCATACACAAGCAGAGATTCAAGAAACATATCAAAATACTGATGGATGGTTAAATATTTGCTAGTTTGTAAGCAAAAATATTTTAAAAGAAACAGCTCAAGCAAAGTCGTTTGAAGAGAACTACTTGATGCAAGAAAATGTCTGGTTGAAGATGCATACACACATTGCTAACTGAAATTATGAAATGCTTGTGCTTGCACTGAAATTATTCAAACTGTTTGGTATCCACAGCCAGTAAATTACATGTGTCCAGCATCATTTCTCTAATTTATGTGCCAGACTGCCTGTTACTCAAAAGACAGTGACATGAGAAAGAATGCGACACCTACTTAATCCAAGTCAGAATTTACAAACAGAAGAAACAAGTTTGAAAACTAGGAACTATCATGTACCTTGTTATCCTCTGCCCCAAAGTTTGTCAGGCACTTCTGTATTACATGATTGCCATTAGGGTCATTGACAAGCTCGACGAAGGCTGGCTGTAGGGCAGAAGTAATGAGTACAATCTGCTTTCTAGTCCTAATAGTCTCTATCAATTTCTGCACTACCCTTGTCCTGAAACAAATCAAGACAACTGAATCATCAGCATCATTGCATGCCCTCACTAAACAAAATGGGTCCACAATTAAATGTTAGCATCACAACACACATGTTGAGGCCTGCATACTTCATTGTACTGACTCAAACAACAACATTCGTGTACTGACTCAAACAATAACATTCTAAAATCAGCAATTGTCATAATTGGTTAACAAGTACTAATGCTCATAATATCAGACAGGGATCATAGTGCAATTATCTGATTAATTTTCAGAAGAAAATAGCATTACCCGTGCATGTTTTGAGAAATAGCAACCAACTTCACAGGATCATGTGTCAGCACAGCGATGATCCTCAGCCTTTGCTCGTCATCACACACGAGCAGCATCTTCTGTACAAGATAGTTGGCAAAAGAGTTGGTCATAAGGTCTGCAATGTGGTTGATGATTCCTTCAAAGATCACATCCACATGATGCTTCCCTTCATCAAACTTCTGCTGCAAATACCGGCACCCATACTGGTCCTTGGCCATGAAGTAGATGTATTCCTTGACCCGAACCATGTTCTCATACCTCATAGTCCTAGAATTTCCAAGCTCCAGTGCCCTGTTATTGGAAAACTGCTGGAATCTCCTCTCCCTCCCACGTTCCGAGAAGTTCATGTTCTTCTTCCCATCAAACATCAAACTGTTTTCACATCGGGATGCCTCAAACTGATTTCCACTTCCAGCAAACATGTTATCTGCCATGGGGACACCACATGTATACTGTAGCTTTGTTCCACCGTGGACGTCAAGAGCAACCAGATTCGGACTGCAAAACTCTGCACCAGTGTGCCTGGAAAGCAAGTAGGACTCGGCGAGATCAGGGTGCACCAAACCTTGGCCCCAGCCAATGCCAGTGCCATGCCCTACCCTATTGTACACGAAGCCACCAATGCCGGTGTCCAAGCCTCTGGGGAAGCCGCCGTAGCCATCCAAGCCGACGTCCGACACGAAGCGCTGCGGCCGTGCGGCGACATACCCCATCGCTTTGGCCTGATCAAGGAACACGTGCTCATGGTGGACGGACGAACCTGGCGCGGCGAAGTTGTACCCATTATACGCGCCGCGGGCCGCAGAGACATCAGTCGGGGTCGCGCTCTTGACCGGCGGCGGGCCCTGGCGCTGGAGCGCGACCTGCGCGCCCGCGGCGGGCTCGTCTCCGATGTGCAGGCCGCAGAGCTGGTTCGCGAGCCACTGCTGCTCCGGGTCGCCCGCCCGCGCCCGCTGCGGCACTGCGCCACCGCCGAACGGTCCTGACGCCCGCGA
The DNA here is from genome assembly GCA_036936925.1 of Cenchrus fungigraminus. Lineage (NCBI taxonomy): Eukaryota > Viridiplantae > Streptophyta > Magnoliopsida > Poales > Poaceae > Cenchrus > Cenchrus fungigraminus. Next base: position 94,804,138 of record CM072776.1, on the reverse strand, counting down.
CGGCGCGGAGCCCAGGGGCGGCGGCGGGGCGAAGCCCACGCCGCCTGCAGCGCCGCCGCCGCCGCCGCCGCCGCCGAACTGGAGTGGAGCACCATCATCGCGACGGTTCAGGACCATGGCGAAGTAGCCGTCCTCACCGTAGCGCGGCCCGGCGTACCCGTGGCCGCCCGCGGCGTCATGAACGCCGTCCCCGTGGCCGATGACGCCGACGCCGCGATGCTCCTGCGGCGACGTGACGTGCGGGATCTCGCTGAGGAGCAAGTCCATCTCTTTCTCCTCCGTCCTCTCAGCCGCCGCCGCCGCCGCCGCACCCCTCGTCTCCATACCAATCAACAACGCTCCGAAACACACACACGCAACCCGAGGAAAAAACGATGGGAAATCAAAACCGACCAGGGAGACGAAAGATCCGATCAGATTGCGGACGTGGGGGCGAAATCGCGGACCCAGCACGGGGCGATGGGACGGCGAATCCGGGGGATCGGTTGGGGGATCCGGATTGGGGGAGCAGGGGTTAGCAGTGGTATGGAATCGGAGGGAGGCGGAGGAGGTGGAGAGGCCGGTGAGGCATGCAAAAGGGAAGAGGCGGAGGACGGCAGATGCGGTGCGGGGGGTTTTATACCCAACCTACTGGGCTGGGCTTTGGCGGCTTTGCTCAGCCTCTCCTCAGCTCATCTTTCTCCTCCAATCCTCTTCTACCCCCAGCAGCACCGGTGGATGGAGGAAGCAGTACACTGTACACCCGATAACTACTGAAAAAGATCAAAGATCAAATTTAATAGGTAAAATCCGAATACAAATATCATAAGTTAAGGGTTTGGGTGTTTGATTTCACGCAGCAGGATGAGAAGAGAGGGGAATAGGCCCCATGTCTGATGTTTGTCACCGGCAAAGCACTCACCGCTCGACGAGCGACGGGCAGCACAACTCACCCTATTGTCACCGCTAGGAAAGGACGAGAGAGAACACAGAGAAGTTGTGAGAAAGGACGGTGTTGTCGCATCATACAGACTCGAGCTGCAGCTGGGTAAGGGAGTGGAGAGCGGCACATGAGCCGACCGCATGGGGAGCGGCGCACGGGCCGACCGCCGGATCGATCTTGCGGGGAGGAAGAAGGTGCTCATGGGAAGAACAAGGTGCGCCTGTGCGTGGGTCGCGGAGACTCGAGGAGGATGAGGGGTAGTTGTATCAGAAAATCGCTTATACGTATCAACATTTGTTTTTTATTTTTATTCAAATACTTTATGATACATACTAAGCGCATATTAGATACATGATAGGGCACTCCTCGACGTATCAGTGTAACATAGCTTGTGAGGAACAGAAAGAAGTTCACAATTTTAAAATGAATCAATAATATCAACTTAAAAATCTAAATAAATTAATATTTCAACCTAAGAAAACTGATTTTATAGACTCACATGAAAAATTAATTTTTCATGCTCATATGATAGGATTATACTGTAATAAGTAACAACATGATTAGTCTTTGAAACAAATCATACACATTCTTACTACGGCGCGTTCTTACCGCCGTGTAGTAGGCTGGTAGCAAATCATATCATATCATGGAGAGGTACCGCGGCTGCCAAGTTTACAAATAACACATCACATGATTTTATTTTTCATCACATGAATCATCAGCTCTGTCCACATTGTCTATCTATCCAAATTTGATATGTTTCCTCTTTTATGCATCAGACCAACACCAAAGGTCCTCTAGCCTATTTGGTTAGAGTGGGCTGAGGCATGGTTGCAATCAGGAGATACGAGTTCGATTTCTTGTTGGAGTGAAAAAAATCCTCTCGTCGGTGAAGCACTGAAGTCGGAGTTCGGGGATTTTCTAGGTCGAGATTATGCTCCCTTCTCTTATTGAGAGCCGTCGGGAGGTCTTAACCTCACTTAGTTTTTATGCATTAGACCGACCAGCAATGCATGTTCCAAATCAAGAATGATCTTCGTTTGATCTTTTCTAAGGAAGCCATGATCTTAATTGCTACAGGACACTCGTTTGTTGGTTTACCTTGACGTCGTAAAAAATGTCAATATATTCTTTCGAAGTTGTGTTAGCATGTTATCGTGGTTGTGTCATTTCTAAGTCGAGTCTTAATGCATAGTTTTATAGCACAATTACATACTTATATAGACTAGAAATTAGGTAATTGTATTAGTGGAGTTTCACAGAAAAGAAAATTCTCACCACATTTCATAAAACTCACTCATTCTCTCTCGTCCGTAAAATTGATTAAATTAAATGCCATAAAACTTCCGTTGAAACTGACCTGATAATATAACCTAATAACACTAGTGAAAGGCAGCACGGAAGCAAGTAAACTCAAGGGGGCGCAAAAGGATCCGAAGCGTCTGGCACGATGCGCGCCGTTGCATGTTGCAACCAACCGGCGGCGGGTGCAACCCGCGCGCGGCGCAACGAACCCGCCGGAGGTTGGAGGCTTCGGAGGGGGCCCCGTGAGCCGGCAGCGGCGTGGCGTAGGCCGTTGACCGGGTCGTGGCTGCCCACCCAACAATAGGCGAGTCGTTAAAAGCGTGTCCTCCCGTTGGCGCGCATGGCCGCCGCTCAACCTGTTTTCCCTCCAAATCGCCCGCGCGGGCCGTGCGCCCCTGATGCGACGCCCTCCGCCTCCGCCTCCGCCACTTCCATCGCCCCGCCCCGCCCCTCGCCGCCTCCCGTCCCTTCTCCCGACATGGCGGAGAGGGCCCTCCCACCGGCGGTCCCGGCGTCGCCCGAGCCGACCTCCTCCGCGGTCTCCACGGCGTTCGGCTCGCCGCTCCAGCCCGCCGCCGCCGCGGCGACCACGCCCGCGCACGACATGTACGTCGTCCGGGTCCAGAAGGACCAGATATACCGCGTCCCGCCCCCCGAGAACGCGTACCTCGCCGAGCGCTACCGGAACGCGCGCGGCGGCGACGCGGCGAAGAAGAAGAACCAGGAGGGGCCCGCGTGCTCCCCGTGCGTGGCGCGCACGATCGGCGCGGTGCTGGCGACCGCCGTGCTGCTGGGCGCCGCCGTCCTGATCTCCCTCGTCGTGCTGCGGCCGGGCGTCCCGAGTTTCTCCGTCGACGGGCTCACCGTGCGCCGCGAGTCGCGGCCGCCGCGCGCGGACTACGACTTCTTCCTCACGGCGGTGAACCCGAACAAGATGACGGCGCTGTGGTACAGGAGCGGGTCGGCGAAGCTGCTCCACCAAGGGACGACGCTAGCCTCGGGCAACATAGGGCAGCCTGCGGACGGCGGCCAGGACGCGACGGACTTCAGCATGGTGCTGCGCGGGACGCCGCACGGCGGCGACACGCCCAGGGCCGTGGACAAGGCGCTGGCCGGGTCCAAGGACCACCTCGCGCTCCGGTTGAACGTGCTGGTCACGGTGCAGGTGCACGTAGGCGCGCTCGGGTTCGGGAAGAGGAGGCTGGCGGTGGGATGCGACATCGGCGCCGCCGGGCTCAAGGAGGACGTGCACATTTCGTCGCAGAGTTGCAAGAGCAGCTTCATCACCTGACCATGCATCTTACAGGGCCGGGGAGTAAGATCGTGGGAACTGACGGCGCGCGCGGTCGTGGCGGCGGCGTATGAAAGCGAACGAACGGGGAGTAAGATCGTGCTCGCGCCTTTTGTGTGTGTGTAAAATGTTGTGAAATTCTTTAGACACTTATATGTATGTAAATTGTGACGAATTGATCATAGCGTTCAAAGCCCGGATCACAGAGACCTACAACAGCACATATATTTGGCGTATGTCAACTTGCCGGCCGGTGGGCGGTGGCGGCCTACCGGCCGTGCCCGCGGTCGAAACTGACGGATACTGAGGTAGATCATGGGTTCATGGCGCAGATGTTGTTGTGGCATCAACTCCTTATGCTCCATATACTTCAGAAGTATAGTAATTTTGAACACAAACCTATTGGCTATTTGGCAGAATGCAAACCCTAGATGCGAGAGCATGTTTATTTTTGTGAATATAACCTAGAGCATGTTGGGGCACCTCTGTATTATTGTCTTTTGTGCTCGTTGAGATTATTCGATACAAATCAGGATACCCCCACACCAGTGGCGGACGTAGGAATTCAAGATTGGGTGTACGTAAATGTTAGCGAACCAAGCAGTCATAGCACAAAAGATATAGATGCATATAAATACAGGCTATATAGAATGGTAAAAATAATTATTTCATTCATCATTTATACAATATTCTCAATTTATAAACTAATAAATATAAATTACAAATTAACTCAATGAGGCAGATTTTAATTTGGAAACCAGATAATGTCTTCATAGGAAAAATTCCTTCTCAATAAATGTAACCGAGAAATCATTAAAGTATTTTCCTTCATGTTGTTTTTATCTTATTTTCAAAAAAAATCATAGCTGAAATGCTCTTTCAACACTTGCAATTGGTAGTAGCAATGGAGAGCAAGCAGCGACGTTGGAAGCCCTTGAGGCGTGTGGGCCTGCAGGAGTGTCTTAAGTGCTCTATTAACCTCTTGGCCCAACCCAGCACGGGAGGAGAGGTGGAAATAGCAGACTAGTTTGCTTTGTTTGGGCTCCAATGTGCATAATTTTGCCTATTCCTTGTATATATAAAGTATAATAGCAGACCAGGAGAGGTGGAAATAGCAGCCGGAGCCGCCGCCGGGCAGCACACCACCGCTCGGAGGATCCGCCGGAGCAACCGTGCTGCGCCTCAAATTCTGCATACGTAAGCAAATCTCCGTCCATTTTCAATCTCTGCTTAAACAGTCTGCAGGTTCGCATGGAATTCATCTCTGCTGGACGCCTGGACCAACCTAAGTACCTGACGTCTTTTTTCCAATGTCATGAAATTCATTTTCTGCACTACAACTACAAAGGGACATGTGTACTCGGACAGACTAGCGTGTATATTATTTGCAACAAAAAAAAAAAAGACTAGCGTGTATATTTGCCTTGCATTAGATTCCCGTGCGTAATTTGTATCATCTATTCGGTTCCCTGTCCAAAGCGTTACCTGTCAATGTCCATCTAGGTGCATTACCCTTTTGTAACATCCTGTCGATGTTTTTCAACGAAAACATTCACTTCTGATCCATGAAACAAAGCATGTAACAATGTTTTTTTTCTCGAATATGCAGGAGAGTTACGTATCATTGTATTAAGATTTTAAGAGGAAATAAAATGTTTTTACAACACGCGGCCGTAGCACGCGTCTAGCTCACGAGCGGATATTACTATGACGCACAACCTAGATGAAACCGGGATACAAAAGTCGACTACTCGCTAAAAAGACAACCCAAGTGAGTAGCTCCCGCACTAATCCAATTGTCACCTTCAAGCTTGATGGTGCGGATTAGAAGAAGTGGTGCGGTTTCCGTCTCTCTGAAGACCCGCGCATTACGCTCTTTCCACAATTGCCAGGTGGTAAGGGCAAAAAGAGTATCGAACCCCTTCCACTTGTTTCTCGGCAGCTGGGTACGTAGGTGCTTCCACCATCGCTGGAGGTTCCACTGCCGTTGCGGTTGCAGGTTGAAGGTGCCGAGGCTTCGGAGGATAAGCCACCATACCTGCAGGGAGTAGGAACACTGGAAGGCGATGTGTTCTAGGGTCTCATCCTCCTGGTCGCAAAGGCGGCAAGTTGGGGAGGCTTGCAGTCCATGGCGGATGCGCCGGTCCACCGTCCAGTGGCGCTTGTGGAAGGCGAGCCAGAGGAAAAGCTTAACTCTGAGTGGCGCCCACGTGTCCCAAATTAGCTTAGCTCCTTGCATGACGGTCTTACCTTGCTGTAGCGCGTTGTAGGCCGATTTGGCCGAGTACCGGCCACTCGCCGTCCATTTCCATACAAAGGAGTCGGGCACACCAACAGCAAGCTGGAAGTCCTGAAGAACATTTGCAAGAAGTAACTGTTCAGCAACGGCCTGTGCATTGGGCGCTCCGGTGACGTCGTGTATCCAACGCTCATTCTCCAACGCCTGCGCCACGTTGCGCTGCTTCCGGTGCCTCAGAGGGACGAGCTTCAGCAAGTTGGGAGTGAGGTGCAGTAGCGAGTGTCCGTCGATCCAGTTGTCTGTCCAGAACCTGATCTTTGTGCCATCCCCTAGCACGGCGCGGACAGACGCCTGGAAGAATGCCTGAACGTCAGGGCTAGCACTGATTTGCAAAGCCGACCAAGAGCGATCGTCCTCCGTCTTCTGTAGCCATAGCCATCTCGCTTGCAAGGCAACTCCAGCGAGTTTTAAATCCGGCAGACCGAGCCCCCCGGCCATCTTGGGGCTGCACACTGTTGGCCAAGCTACCATGCACTTCCCTTGGGCGGATTGGTCGCCTCCGGCCCAGAAAAAATTGCGCCTTAGCGCATCAATTTCTTGCGCCGCCCAGCCGGGGAGGTCGATTGCCATGAGGGTGTATACCGGGATGGCGGAGGCGACCGATTGAACCACGATCAGACGGCCGCTCTTGTTCATGAGCTTGCCATGCCAGGGTGTAAGCTTGCTGGCCACCTTGTCATTGACCGGCCGGAACGCAGCCCTGGGCAGCGCCCTGAGCATGTAACAATGTGACTTCCTTTTTTTGGTTAATAACCATGATAGCCCCCTTTTTCCTGCGATACATTTCTTTTATTTGGGTAGCTTCGACCCGGTGCAGTTTTTTCCACCTCTTCTGTTGTCTGATTGAACACATTCTTCCTTTTCTCTATCCAGCTTTTACTTATTGTAGCTTAAATGGGTTGGGACCTGATTAATTATGCATTTTTTCCATATTAGCAATGGATCAAAGCTTAATGAATGGATCAAATCAGTACTATTTCAGCTGAAAGCATCGTAATTCTCTAGGCTGATGAAGCATTTGTTAGTGTTAATAAATGTGCATTCTTCCTGTATAAATCAAGATTCATTCTGTCCAGCTTGTTTATGATCTTGCAGACTATATAGTCATTATTTTTTTTATTTACTGTCAGTTCTTACGCTTTGAGCTACACATAGTTCGTTTTCTTTTTGCAGGTGTTCCACTTCAACATATCATTAATGCTCACTAACTGCTTCACCATATTGCCAGCTACAGCTATATTAAACTGATTTTGTGTGTTGTTTAGTTTCAGGTTCAGGCTCACTAACTGCTTCGACTTGACTTTTTTTCTTCTTCTTTTAGGTCTTTGTAGATAGGATGGCACTTGGAGGGCTTGTACTTGTTATGTATGCATGCCTTGATACAAAGTTCACCATTCTAGGGAAACATCACTACATCCCTTGTATTATTGTCCAGGCAATACAGGTATGTTCATTATTCAATTGCTACCACTTTATAATTTACTACACAATGTTGGATTCTAATATACTATTGAACTCTGGGATGCTTTTAACTGTGGATGAGGACCTGAAACTCTTTTCTGTTTCAGTCCAGGTACCCTGCACTAAAATCGTGGCTCCAGACATTTTAAATCCACATATATGTACAGCCTACTCGGTATTGGGAATATTATAATTTAAAATGTTGCCTTTTTTTGGTGTAGAAAGCCTAATGGAAAACGGAAAGAACGGGGGAGTTTGGAATAAATTGGTCTTGGCTTGTTACTTGCATTGGCTCAGGGGGTTCTGAAATCAGGAGTGTCATTCAAGCCCTTTACGTTGAGATTGTAATTTTCGATGTTGAGTTATCCCCTCTTATAGCCCTCAATTTGGAGAGGCTGAGGCATTAGGCACAGTGGTTGTTTCAGTGCAGTCGAGTGGTCGGGCAGAGGAGACCGAGATGTAGGAGATGTGCAGATGGTTGACTGGTGGCCTGGCAATCTTCTCTACTGTTTCTGTTTGTGCCTCTAAACCCAAACTGCTTGGCAAGGAGCGCTAGCTACTTGGTACAATTCCCACACAAGCGTAGTATGTTTTTTTTCTCCCTTTGATACTACTTGTTCCTACAATGAAGTCAGTAATTAGCCTTCTTTTGTTCCTACACAAACGTAGTAGTTAACCGTATGCTATTACCTGTACAGCAATATACATGTATTTTTTCTTGCTAAATTTACAAACTCACTTGTCATATTCTTCGTTACAGTCAATTCACCTGTTGTCAGCCAAAGGAATCAGTGTCATGGAATGGAACAGAGGGGAGTCGAGCACCACATGACCCTTCATACTTTTGGGCTTTTTGGTTCTTGATGATCGAGGGTTACTTTTGGTAACTAGATGATCAAATGACACGGGATTCACGGACTTTTGGTCGTCTCCCTCGCGTCGCTCCCAGGGGCGACTCGGGGGAGCCCCCCACCGCCTACTCGCCCCCCACCCAAACCCTAGCGACGGCCGCCGCTGGCGGCGGCGGCCAGCGGCGGCTCCGAACAACCGGCGCCGTGCGCATCACTGGTTCCCACTCCCTCCCTCCCTCACCCCCTTTCCCCTCCATGGCCGACGGCAGACGTCCTCAAGGTCGCCGGCGGAGGCTGCTCGGCGGCCTTCCCAGGCGCGAGATCCGCGCCACCTACCTCCGGATCTGCAGCCCCCCGTCCCAGCGGCGCTCGGAGACCCAGGTTGCTGCTGCACATGAGTGGAGCTCGGTGGTGGTTGCCGGCAAGGCCCGTCTTCCGGCCGTCGCACGTCAGATTCGGCCGTCCATGGCGCGGATCTGCGCGCCCCTGCTTGATTCGGGCAGTCCGGCGGCGCGGGCGCGCGGCCTCCCCGTCGTGCGCCACTCCGAGGGGCGGTGACGCGGGCTGGGCTCCCCCGGCGTGCGACCCCCACCCTCTATTGCCGCTCCGACCCGGCTCACCGGCGTCCAGCCACCCCCCCACGCTCCAATGCGGTCCCTGGCTGCCAGGTGGGCGGCCGGCGGCGCGGCACCATGCTTCACCTGTGGTGCTTCAAGGCCCTGGACGGCGACCAGCTCGCCTCCAACTCGTCCTCCCGGCCGCCGCGGCGGTCAGGTATGGGCTCCACTCGGTGCTCTGTGTTGTGGCTGGCGGTGCTGCAGTATTTGGTTACGAATCATCGGGAGAAATCCTAGCTTGGCTTCGTGCCAGTGCCGACAACGGCGACACCTTCCGGTGCCGCTCTACCTTCTTGGAGGCGTTGTTTCGAGGTGATTCGCAATCGATGAGGAGTGCTAGTTCCGGACTGTGACTTTCAGGGGAAATCCTAGCTCGGCCAGATGCCGGTGCCGTCAATGGTGACGCCCCCTGGGTGTTGCTCTCCTTCCTGAAGGCATTGACGAGATGTCACTCTTCGTGTCCTAGCATTGTCTGTCTGTCGCTTGGTGCTCTTTGTTGTCCCTTGCCAGACGTGCTTCTACGCCCTCGCTACTCTTCACGGGTAAGGCCAGCACTGATGGTTGGTGACGGTTGTGGTTTGGAAAGTCTCTATCGTCGGCGCCTCTGCTTCGTCGATGCTCTCCTTGTTGGTGGTGACAGAAAATCAATTGCCGGGTGGTGATTCACCGCTTCCGCCATTCCCCTTTAAGGATTCCTCCACTTGGACGGCGTTGGATGTTGGTACGTGGAGCCCAGATACGCTGGAGGTGTCGCTGCTAGCTTCAAGGGAGGTCGTCGTATCCGGTGATTCTTGGCTTGTGTACCTCTTGCCGTCTTTAGTCCCCATCCCGCTTGTTAAGCCTCAGATGGAGGGTAGCAGCGGGGCGGCGTAGCTACGAGAGGCGGTGCAGGGTGCTAGGGTCTTGATGGGGTTGGCAAGTATGTGTTTGATGGTGGCGCTTATCAACAAACGACAGTGATCAACTAGATGTGTTATGTTTTGTTCTTGTTTTGTTCGTGAGTGGTGTGTTGTACCATGGTGTTGTACTCTCTTTCCTCTTTGTCCCCATAGTTTTTTGCTGAATTCATCTCTGTAAGGCTTTTTGGCTTTCCACAAGTCCTTTAATGGAATTCAGGTGGGGATGCTCTCCCCTCGTGACCGTAAAAAAAAAAACTTTTGGTAACTAGCAACTTAAACGGAACCTTAACTTTTGGTTCCACAACATTGTTCACCACTGAAGTGGATGTACGTGGTAGTACTTGACAATACATACGAACAATTGGGAAAATGTCATGGGTGTGTATTGATTGCGGTTTTGGTTTTATATAATTATATGTGTATTAATATTGATTGTGGTTGAATGTATGAATGTGCAATCTGAATCATTACCGTTGGAACACATGGCCGCGGACATATTTGAGAGGTATTTTCCTTCTGGTTATCGTGACGAAATTTGTTTTTACCCGTAGCAAGTTATTTATAAAATTCGAAAGCCTCTAGTGGGCCAAACGCCCAAAAGTTGTTTCCTTCCCGATGCCAGACTAGCATCGGCCCAACTCCATCCACCTCCTTTCTCTCTCTTTCCTGGCTTAAACATACAACCTCCACTTTTTCAGCCCACTGCAGGCCCTCTCCTTTTCCTCCTGCTCGGGGAAATATGATGTGTGCTTTGGGGGAAATCTAAACCCATTTGGAAGGGAATTCTCAAAAAAAAAAAAACCATTTGGAAGGGGGATATCAGGAATTCAGGGCGAACGGACGCGGGGCTTGGAACAGCTAGCGCCGGCGTTCCCTCCCAATCCCAGGCCTTCAAGACCGGCCGAGAGGGTCAAGCCCCTCGGCAACTCAAATCCTATCAAGTGTCAACCCAACTGACGAGCACGGTTGCGGCCTTGCGGGTTGCAGAGGTAGGCTTGAACAGAAGAGACGGAGAGGCCCAGAGAGGAGCCTGAACTCGTTCGTTGCGTTCATCGTGAGTACACTGAAACAGATAAACTGACGGCGAGCTGAACACGGCAATGCCCCGTGCCCTCTTTCCCCTACATGATCATAGCAGTTTTCGTAAAAAGAAGCACATATCAATGCGCAGGTATGAACTCCTTTTTCAGATCGTTTGCTGAATCGACACTTGTCAGGAGGATTGCGAGAGCAGCCAGGTCAACTATGGCAGTGGCAGTGTGGCGACTGACAGATACTTGAGCGCTGCCGACATGGCTTTGGGCACTGAAATAATACCCCGCGCGCCAGCTCCCCCCCTGCCGCCCACTACTCGCCCCAGGCCCGTGATTGTGTTAAGAATCAGCATGGCACGCACATGCCTAGTTCATGTTCAGTGTACCAATCTGCAGGACAGGAGCACCGTTTTTTTTTTCAAAGGTAGGGTTCATGCACAATGAGCACTGCTTCACTTTCAGAGTTTCAGTCCAATTATCCATCCATCTTTCTGCACCTTGCAATCAAAACTGTCCAACTACTATACTCGTAGATCACAATAATGGTTCCTACTAACGTTTGGAGTTTGGCAAGTGACAACTGAGTAAGTCAAACAGATCAACACTCGCTGGCTCAAACTTCACCCAGTTCCAGCCAGCCACAGACTCTCAGCAAAGTCTGCAGTTTGTGCACCAATCTCGCATCGGAAACCCGGTCAACAAAGCAGAATGAAACCCAGACGGCTTATGGAAACTTAGCATAGCCATGATAGAAAAAGCTTCATAAAGCATGAATATCTCTGCTTGCTTTACTCGGGGTCAATGCTTACCAAGCTAAGCTACACACTGAAATGTCATGATCAAGCCTATCAGCCTATGTGATTACAAACATATCCCTAAGACTAAGAGGGTAGCCTTTTCTTGCCAAGTGAATCTTGTTGTCATGACCAACTCATGGGTTGAATTGCTGGTTGGGTTTCCTTTCCCCTCCATCCCAACTATCTTTTCAACGGATCAGTTCTTTTTAAATATTAAACTAATGCTTGCATTAGCTCATAGTCCTCAATTCTTAGGTCTCTAGCCTTTTAGATCAAGAAGTCAGCTCAGAGCTAGATATGCAGTGGACCATCATGGCATTGACATGGGCAGGTGGCAATATAGTGGCCAGTGGGCATCCCTGCCCAATCTCCTTGAGTGCTCTAAGAGAGTAGGGTTGACATTGGGACAGGGATTATGGGGGTTGACCTCACCTGACAATGGCTGAGCATTATTAGTGCTTTTCTGCAAGCTCTGCTTATCTATCTGCAGCCTCCATGAGAGGATATGCATAAGAAAATATGAATGGTCAATGCCATGATGGACTAGATCACTAGAGCATGAAAATGACCACAAAAGCAAGCTGTGGATAGATCATACTGATCTGTAAAGTGACATAAACCAACCAGGATTAGCAAGTTGAGCATCAATACTTTAAAAGCAACAGAATAGATTATCAGGACCTTGATCGACCTCCAGTTTCACTTATTTAAAGTTTGGTACCAATGCTTGCAGTATATTTCCAATGATAGGCTAGGTTATGTTGAAACTTAAACCAACGGCAAACAAAGGCTTGTTAACTGAATGTGGCTTTTGTTTTTCAAATTCTTTTTCTACCAGAGGTACAGAAAGAATACAACGCTTCTGATCAAGCTTCAAGTTCTCTAATGAACCAAAGATAGAGCCAAGTGCTAATTAACGCGTTTCTCAAGGTTCATGCATCAACCGAAAGGCAAACGAATTGTTTGATAGAAGCGACAAAGTTACACGGAACAGTGTACACTGAACTTGGAGAGGAACCAAGTAAATTGTGGTGATTGCCAGATGCCATCTAATTACCTGGTTTTCTCCTTCTTGGGAACTGGATTAGCGTTATATTAAGCCAAAGCAACGTTGTGATAACGTGGAGTACTGACTTCCCCACGTGATACTGTGGTCATTTTAAACTACAAACAAGCGAAAAAAGAGATCCAGATGCTTTCCCTCCTACGCATCAACAGACATAAACATAAGTATATAATCATCTAGTACTACCCGAAATAAGATATGTGCTGCAAGGACTAGTACAAAGGTTAGTGTCAAGATCAGGGGAAAACATCACACCTTTCCTATCAGTTACTTTGATTTTGAGCTAACAAATTACAGACTTCGTATATTTGACAAATTTTAGAAATAGTTTGAAAATCTGTTTCTGCATTGAAGTCGAGCATTATAAAAGTAGTTCAAGAATAGATTTTAGAAGCTCCTGCACATCAAGTTCTGAAAAAAAATACCTTTTTATCCTGTTGAAAATGCGTTTGGCATCATTTGTGTCCAATGGCAAGTGGTAAAGATTCAGATCTTTACAGTGACATGAAAATTGAATATGAAATGGGTATTACACGACCACATCATTCCAAAAGATAAAGGCAAAGAAATTCCGTGGAAAAATCTTCAACATTCATATACCGCAGTGACGTAACCTACCACTCCCGGCGTAGCAAATCACATGTTTTCAGCATTTTGGCTGATCCTAATCAAAATGTGCTTCTTCATTGCTACTTGCTACAGTTAAATAGTCCACATATAGTCATGAATGTCCTACTGTTCAGTGTAAAATCAACTTTCATTTGTTCTAACTCATATACAATTCCCATCCCCTTTGTGGTATGCTATTATGAACATTAACATATGAACATTAATGAACAAAAAACCATCAGCAATTCAGCGTCACAAAGTGGTATTTATTGGCTTATTGCAACTGCAGGGTAGATTTCAAATGTATATACACGAGACGAGACCTTTGCATGCCGAATAGTAATTTCCATAACCCAAAGTGCTGAGACCTCCTTCCTGGCAATGCCATTTAAAAAACCAAGCAGACCAGGGGTTGATGCTAGACATGATCAAACCCAAAACCTAAACCAACAAGTACCTAAACACCATGACACCACTTTGATCTTTTGAGCGCTGTGAAGTACAAAGCAACCACGAACAGTTTGATCAGGAACCAGGGGGGCAAGAAGGACGAGCAGAGCCTTCGCGTTATGGAAGAATCGAGTCCCAGTCGATCTCCAGAGAGGGGTACTTGCGCAGGTGGAATTCGTCCCATGGCGCTTCGGAGAAGTCGAGAAGCTGCATCTCCGGAACCACGTCGGAGGAGCTGGTGGAGGACACGTCCCCGTCCGCGGACGACGAGCTCTCGGATCCGGAGCAGCCCGGCTCGCTCTTCACGTCCGGGCTCGCCGAGGAGAATGTACTCGGAGTCGTTGCTGCCGTCGCCGCCGTGGCGTTGCTCTGGCTGTTTACGGCCGCCGTATCCGTCGCCGCCGTGACGTCCGTGCCGTTGCAGATGGCGTGGAGCTTGGCGTCGACCGCGGCGTGGAGCGGCGGGCCGAGGTGCTCGCCGCCGCGCCGGAGCTCGGGGAAGTTGAGCCTGGCGGAGTCCCCGCGGAGGCGGAACGCGGCGCTGTCGTAGGCGAGCGCGGCCTCCTCGGCGGTGTCGAAGGTGCCGAGCCAGAGGCGGGTGCGGTTGCGCGGCAGGCGGATCTCCGCCACCCACTTCCCCCAATGCCGCTGCCGCACGCCGCGGTACAGCTTGGACACCGGCCGCGGCGCCTGCGCCACGCCCGGGCGCTTCATCGGGTGCGCGGCCAGCGCGGCCAGCGCGGCGCCGGCCGGGCGGCGCAGGAACTGGAGCTGCGACTGCAGCTGGAGCACCTGCGCGGGCGTGAGGCCGGCGGCGCCGGGGAGCGAGGTCGCCGCGCCCTGCCGCTCCACGCCGGAGCCGCAGGGGTACGCGAACGAGATGGTCGGAGCCTGGTGGTGCATGGGCGGGGCGGCCGCAAGCGCGCGCACGAGCTCCTTGCTGTCCGCCGCCATCTCGTACTCGTACAGTAGAGCGGCGTTGCGGCCGTGCCAGTCTATCGTCGTCGTAGCCATGGATCCGCGCACGAGGAGCTGGAAGAAACAGAAGAGGAAGCCGCGAGAATCTACCCAGAGATTTTTCAAGCGCAAGCGATTCGGGACTCCGGAGTCGGGAATGGCTGGAGCGATCAGTCGATGAGCAAGAAGCGGCCGTTGGCCGGGCTGTTTTATAAGCGCGCGGCGAGTAGGTCTCGGCCAACTGGAGGACGCCAGGTGTCCGCGCTCGAGGTCTGTTCACCCGCAACGGGACGAGCGTGTCCGGGGCAGGTGCCGGTGAGCGGTGGGCATCTGGCAGCTGGTGATTGGCCGAGGAGCGGTCTGACCTGGTAAGATCGGATCTAGTTATCACATGGCTGTTTGAGTGAGTGTGTGGGAGAGTGAGCGGGCGTGGTCTACGCGGCAACTTGAATGCTACGGCCTCCGAGTGGTAATCTCGACGCCGTGATGGAGCAGCAGATGGTGTTAAACAATTCCTTCCCCAGCCAATCATCTCTCATATCAGAATACTGGGAAGGCAAGACGCCAAGACGAATCACCTTGTACGTACGAGAATACAAAATACGGAGGGCTTTGCATACGAACACGTACAAGTGCTAGATACGATGGTGACGCCAAGGCCGCTTGTTGATTGATGCCATAGGGTCATTCTTTACCAGTCCACCAATTCTTCGCGATCATGGTTTGGCGGTTGATTGGACTCTTTTATGGGTTCTCTGTGCACTGGAGAACGGAAAATGCGAGGCAAACGATTCCATTTTCTGTTCCGAAAAGAACGAGGACTCGATTGTTGACCAGACAGATAAAGGCGCTCGCCCACATTGCACAAAACCCTTCTTCCCTGCCTTCTGTTCGCTTCAAATTTCAATCAGTGCGTGCTGGTACTGGTAGTAGCCTAGTACTAGTAGCACCGCCACGTCTCTTCCTTTTCCGCAAGTGATCGGAGCACGAGAGTACTCAGAAAAGAAAGCGGCTTTTCGTGCGGTCGCGGTCTCACTCCCACCAGTCTGCACTGCTCCGGGCCGAGGCCGAGGCGGAAGCGGAAGGGAAAAGGAAAGCGGGCAGCGTTGAAGGCGTCCGCAGCCACAGAACGGCGGCCGGAATCGGCGGGGGAATATTGACGTGTCGGGTCCTCGCCACGGGGGGTACAGAACCTGAAAGAGGAGAGCCAGGCTTTCGGATACGCGCGATCTCATGATCGATGGGAGTGGGGAAGGAGGTGCCTAACCACAAGATGATCACCGGTTTACCTTTGCTTAAAAGGGATTTTGTTTGCACCTTCGAGCCCGAATCAAGTAGTGTACTCCCTCTGTCTAAAAAAACTTATGGTTTTAGGATTCAAAATTTATCGTAAAAAAAATGTTATTTTACTTAATTTGACATGTGGGCATGTAATAACCAATTGGCATCAAATATGATAAATAAGTAGAGGCAATCAAAATCATTTTACATCTTTAATAATTTGTACTAAAATTTTTAAAATGGCATTTTTTTTTTTGGACAGATGGAGTAGTTCGTTCCCGGTGGGGGGCTCGTTGCAAACTTCCTGTAGCCTGGTCAGGACAAGCACGGTTACTACAGTTGGACAACCTTCCAGAACTCTCAATGAAGTGATGGGGTTGCCACGAGAACTTCGAGCCTGTTCAGCTGATGTGTTAAATAGTATTCAGCTGGTAAATGAAATAGCATTGTGTGAGAGTAGATAAGCCGAAACAAGTCGAACATACTCTACTCTTTATTACAGGAGGGTTAACGAAACATCTCGAGGCGAACTGGGTCTTCGTGTTGCTTCTTGCAAGGCTCTGGATGAACAGGTAGTGGTAGCCTGAGCAGCACGGCGTCCTACAGTGTGCACGGCCCTTTCGTTACATCGAGACCCAAAGCAAGTTGCCGAATAGTGAAGCGATAGGGGCTCATAGCAGCAGTTAGCACAGGGATTGGTTCTGGAGAAGGATTAACGAAGCATCTCGAAGCAAACAGCGGGAGAGGGCACCAACTAAACCACCTCTCCACCACTTTCCAGGGGATTAGAAATCACAATCTATACACTTAGACCACAGCTAGCTAGACGTAGGCCCACAAAGCAACCATCATCTCTTCTTGCGAAAAAGAATGTACAAAAACAGAAGCAGAAATTAAAGGTGATGGGTCTGCAACACTTATCGACATGGTGCCTTGGTCCATCGGCACAAACAGTTCTTGTTACGCTGGGTGGTCTAACATCACAAGGGGGGCCGGAGATAATCTTCTAAAGTGTAGGTCAAAAAATACCACATGCGGGTGATAATCTTTTAAAATAAAATCGTGGCTATTGTTCATCAGGGGGGCAGTAAACAAATGCTCAAAGATTAGTGGCCATTATGCTGCCCGGAGGGGGAAGGGTTAGGACCTAATGACGCAGCAACCAAACTGGCAACATGCGGATCATGCACTGAGCGAAATGGTTAGGTCTCCATGCCCTATCAGGAAACATGTGACAAATTTGATGATGGCATGCGGCTCAACAACAGCTCAGATGATATAACTAAAGTAGTCAGCAGATTAAAAAAGTAACATGATGAAGGAGTAGGGAAAAAAACATGAGTATGACAACATGACAATTGACCTCACCACTTTGGGTATCAATCACTACCGTGGAACCAGAAAGCTGGGGTCACAATGGCCCCACACAGAAGTTGAAACAAGTGTTCTGCACGCTACAAAACAAGGGCTGCGAAGGCAAAGGTTGGACATTTTTTGTTGATCACCTCATGCTTACTCCTTCCATCCGAAATTACTATTTGTTTTGTCTTTTTAGGTACATAGCTTTTGTTGCAACTAGATATATATTCTATGTACGGAGTAGATACATAACAAAAGTTATGCATCTTGAAAAGTTAAAACCAATACTGATTTGGGACGAAGGGAGTATTTAGTCCCCATTCCTACATACACATTATTACCTAAAGATGAAATTCTGTGATTGTTACTTGACCGGAAAGAAACTATGTAGCACTCAAACTGTTGTTTACAGTTCCTAAGACACACGAGACTAGTCTTCGGTAAACAGGTCTGTAGCCAAGGCTGCAACTTTTTAGTTGAAAAGCACAAAACTTTAATATTCTCGATGCCTCTAGGTCTAGGATAATGTTTACAATTTTGAAAAAAAAAAAGATGAGGATTAAGATATCCAAGATAATGCACAAGAGAATAATAACTAACAAGCCACAACAACCATAACAGGGAGTTCATTTGTCAAGATGCCCATGAAATTTGAACCACCATATAGATAACTGCAATACATTATCAGTTAGCTACTACGTTTTGGTGGTCATAAGCTGGATGCCATGGATGTGGGCATTAAACAGAAAATTATTTGTTGATCCAGACTGAGCCTGCAGGTCAATATTGGCAGGAGCTAAAGTTTTATCTATATGCATATTATATACCATTTTAATTTGCTTTAGTATGTAGGCCTAATATTCATAGCTAAATGATTCGAGTGAAGTTAGTTTATCCTAGTTTATATCCAAGAATCAAAAAACATGGTCTACCTTAAAAACACCTAAACAATGCAAGTCGACAGATAGTTCGTTTTTAAAAAAAAAAACAAGTCGACAGATAGATTGTTAATATTAACATTCCTGAATGAAATTGGTGGAAGCTACATAAATAGACAGGGCAACCATCATTCTCACAGGTGACAATCGAGAACAAAAAAGGAATATCACAAATATGCTTAAGGGTAATAGAACAGGGACAGGAGAAAAGATATTCACGATTCATTCCTATGCTTATAGACAGATGGTGACCGACTCATTTAAGAAACAGTTTACTAATGTGCTGATATGCCCATCATTTTAATGTTGCATGCTTAAATTATCATAGAGAAATATACAGTCTTGATTATAATGTTCAAAGACCACCAGATTCAGCATACCTTTCAACAAGATCTTCAACCAGTTAAGAAACATATTAGTTCTAATCGACTGCAAAGGAAAAGGCAAAACACAGATACTGGTTGATGTCATCTTTCTGCTGCATAATGGGCCAGCTTCAGTCTTACCTCCTCCAGTTCAACATCTTCCATGTCATCATTGCTTGACCATGAAGATAAGCAGAAATCAACAACGTTGATACCAGTGTTTATTGGAGAAAAACCATCAGCATTGGTAAGTCGTCCAAACTTAATTATATTGCCTAGATTTGCAGAAGATGGCTCCTCTGCAAACTTAAGTAAGATGTCCTTCATAGCAGTAGACCAGATAGGCCTAGCCATCTTCAAGAAGCAGCACAAAGTTGTAATAGCAAGCTTGACCGTGCCAATGTCAGATTCATCTTTCCCGCCTCTTCCATGGAAATCTGAACCTCCAAGTTTCAGAAGTCCATACTTCTCAGCTAATTCACTAAAGGCTGTAGAAATAAACAATATAATGTTCCTTAAAATATCATAATGAGTAATGACCAAAATACTCTTTTAATAGGACCAACATATGCAAAATAAAATTTTAGCACATGACAGGACTGCCAGAGTCCTCTGTTCTATCTCAAGTCATCGTGCATGAAGTGTAAGTTTGTAGCACACATACCATCAACCTTTCCATCACTTCTGTAGATCTCCATACCATTAAGGCCAGCAGCTTTTAAAGACCTGGTTACTGCATCCGGATTCTTCAGTGACCAAGGATGAGCGAGTACAGATATACCCCCAGTACGACTAATTAACTGCACAACAGTCTCAGCAAATGGTTCACTTCCTCTGCAAAAAAAAGAGGCCTATTATCAACACAAAGATCTTTCTCACCATAGGAAATGCTTATTTGGGATAAGTGTTAACCTGGCATATGCAGGGCCATCATCACCAAGATACTTGTTGAACGCTTGCCTTACATTCTCTACATAACCTGCTTCAACCATAGCCCTTGCTACATGCAATCGACCAGGTGCCACTCTCTCACCAGCAATTTTAGTTATGTGCTCCCACGTTATCGGCAGTTTGAGTCTATTCAGCTTTGTCAGCATATTCTTTGCACGTAAGTATCTCCCATCTCTGATGTTCAATAGCATGCTGTACAAGTCATCAGATCTTGATGGACCGCATGTACCATAGTATGCAAGGATATGAACAGGCTCACCAGCACCAGCAACTTCCCTTGTAGAAAATGAAATTCATAATATAATGAATCATCATCATATGAAATATCCCTAGTCATAATAGAACTGCTTAAATGTTGTTTACAGTATCTTTTTATTAGACAGGCAATGGAGCATTAAAACAATGTTGCAGATCTATTTACGAGAGTCTGCAATGATAGGATGCTTGATTCATTAAGTTGCATGGTATTGATGGTTTTTTATTCAAAACACAATAGAAAAAGCTAAAGGGCACTTACCTTGGATTATACAGCGCACTAATTTCAACTCCAGGGATCATTCTAATGCCGAACTTGGAAGCTGCTGAAACAGCTTCTGGTATGCCAGCCATAGTGTCATGATCTGTTAGGGCAAGAACTTTCACCTGCGCCACAAACATATATAGTCACTCCAAGATTTGCAATGTGCGCCCACCAATATATAACAAAAGGCGCACAACAATGCGGAAACTTTAGGAAGCAGGTTGTGGTATATAATCCACGAAACATTTCATCGAGAGTAGACAATAGTGCGTCTCAATCATTTTTATTAGCAGCAATTAGCAAAGCAATGCACCATCTGAATCTGAACTACCCAATGCGTGTCAGAAGACAACAGCTTAAATTTAAACAAACCGATCATCCGAGAGGGGAGTTGGAACATTCAAGGAATCTGCTTCCCTGCTAGATAATGCAATCACCAGTGCAGCACTTCCAGATACTAAGATCATAGACAGGGGAACAGTCCTATAAGCATGCGCATGTCATTTACTTCTACACAGCTACCACACTGGCACACTGCAGGTATAACTATAACATGTGCAATTTTCACAATCCGATGCTTTGATTAGCTCCACATCTAACTACGATGAGGCCATCGAAGTCGAATCCCACTAAGCACAGTACAACGCCGCCGAACAAACGTCACAACCATTTCTTCAAACACCTAGCGGGCAAACGGACTAGAGGCCATCCAGGGTTCATTCACTTACCCCATTGCGGTGGGCGCGCTCGACGAGCGCGGTGGGGGAGAGGAAGCCGTCGCTGTGGTTTGAGTGGGAGTGGAGCTCAAACAGCACGTCGCCGCCACCGCCGCCGCGCGCAGCCTGAGCCGGCAGGAAGTCGTCAGTGTCAGCAACGGCTGCCGAGGGTTCCGGGGGCACGGGGTGCGCCCAGGCGCGGACGTAGTCTAGGGCTAGGGCCTGGTCGGCGCTGGTTCTGGCCTTCTTCTTGCTCCTGCTCGGCTTCGATCTCTTCTTGCTTCCCATGTCGGGACTCGGGATTTCAGGAGGGAGCGAGATGCGGTCGCGAGGGGAGCGAGGGAGGAGGTTCGGAACTGGGGGTGGAGGTTTTGTTTTCTTATGTGAAATTTTAATTTTTGTAATCAACCTTGAGATTAAAATTTTGACGGCATCTAGTCATTTTTAAAAATTGTTATCACAAGGATCTTATACTCCCTCTCAAAAAAATATATGACGTTTTAGATTCAAAATCTGCACCAAATATGGTTAATAAATAAGGGTAAATAGGTCATTTTACCTTTTTAATGACCTGTCGTAACATATGTTTCTTTAGACGAAGGGAGTAGACTGTTTTCAACTTTTCGTGGTCCGTCTTATGTATTCAGTAAATTTCACTACTATACAACAATTTGATAGATAAAATAATCAATTTATTACAATAACTTGACAAGTGAGTATGGGTTGATCCAATAATTTATAAGATATTCAATGTTATAGATAATTTAGCAAATTAGTACGCTGGAGTGTTGGTTTTTTTCTTGTAAAGAGTAGCATGGCATTTACGCCTGCATCCACGTGCTGACATGCACATGATTCTTTTATACACCAATACACCATTAACCTCTTCCTTCTTTGCGAACGTACATTAACCTCTTGCTTCTTCTCTTGAGTTAACATTAATCTCTTGCTCTTGCTTCATGATAAGGGGCATATTTGGACTGTTGGGTAAATTTACTGCAAATTTACCTCAATTTGACACTTTTGAGAGCAAATGACATTAAAGGGGACTACATATTTACCACACATGTTTGATTAGTTTGGGGTAAATTTAGTGTAAATCTATTTATCCTAATTACCTCAACATCCAAACACGCCCATAGAAGTGTCTGAGCAGTTCAACACACATGGTCCTCGACCTCGATGATGATCCAACATGCAAACACCACGGTACTGCGTTTTTGGTGCGCTACGGCGGCCTGCGGAAATTTGCATCGAGCCTCGGTTATCAACATCACACGAAGTCACGAAGATGCCTAACTAAATGAAATGGTGATATTATTAGCACAAAGATGCAAAAACGAACTGATAAACGAATGGGCTGAAATTGCTGGAACAAGTCATCATAAACAGAGGAGCAAGGACAGGCCCTATTATTGGCAAGAAAGACATCTCGACAGGCTAAAACTGACCAACCGAAGGACCCAAAATTTAGCCTCCGGAAAATGAGTTCATGTCTATAAATCCAAAACTCTCTCGGAACACACCAATGCACCATTGTTTCCGACATTTTTCCGATACAATGGCGCCGACGAACGCCAGAGTGCTGTGCCTCTCCGTCACGATCGCCTTCTCCGTGGTCTCCCTCGCCGCCGGCGAGGGATCCAAGGAGGCGGACAAGATCGCCGCGCTGCCGGGCCAGCCCAAGGATGCGGCACTGCAGCAATACTCCGGCTACATCAACCTCGGTGACAAGTACGGCAAGTCGCTCTTCTACTACTTCGTGGAGGCCACCGCTGATGCAGCCACAAAACCGCTGATTCTCTGGCTCAATGGAGGTAGTGTCTTTTTTTTCTTTCACATGTTCTGAATCTTCACGGTCATCAGACAAAAATCCTTCGCAGATCAGATTAACAGAAGATATGACCTGCAATAAAAAATGATATTGTTCATTCGTATGAATGCATTGGTTTTGTTATTCACAGATTTGCTACAGATTCACATCTTTTGTGCAGGGCCTGGTTGCTCATCTTTCGGAATCGGGGCGTTCCAGGAGATCGGCCCGTTCCGTGTCGACACGGACGGCAAGACCCTCTGCAACTTCAAGTACGCCTGGAACTCAGGTCAGGCCTGACAAAAAAACACCGCGTTGCAATTCCAGTTATTAATTACGAGATACAGTAGTAAATAACAAAACCAATGCAGTGGGGAACATCCTGTACCTGGAGAGCCCCGTGGGCGTGGGGTTCTCGTACGCCGCCGACACGGAGGTGTACAAGGCGATGGGCGACAACATGACGGCGAGCGACTCGCTCGACTTCCTGCTCAAGTGGCTGGACCGGTTCCCCGAGTACAAGAACCGCGACCTCTTCGTCGTCGGCGAGAGCTACGCCGGCCACTACGTCCCCGAGCTCGCCGTCGCCATCCAGGCCGCCAAGACCGCCCGCCCCGCCGAGGTCCCCATCAACCTCAAGGGGATCGCCGTAAGTGCCTGAGATCGATGCCAGTCAGCAGTCAGTGTGGAATCCGTAGTATGCATGGCTGACTACTAGCGCGACGACCCTGCCTGCTGCAGCTGGGGAACGCGATCCTGGAGTTCGCGGCGGAGCAGGCGGCGTTGTACGAGTACCTGTGGCAGCACGCGTTCATTTCGGACTCGGGCCACGACCTCATCGCCCAGAACTGCAAGGGCATCGACGACAACTCGCCGCTCTGCTCGGGGGCCAAGGACACCGCGTACAACAACATCGGCAACGTCGACGTCTACAACATCTACGCAGCGACCTGCCACGACAAGTTACCCAAGCCCACAGGATCCAACTGCATGGTAGGTAACTTGTGCCCGATCCAACTGCAAGACGACACGTATAGGATCGTAGCCGGCGACTGATCGATCGGTGGTGTACATGTTGATTGCCATGTTGGTTGCAGGACTTGGCCGATCCTTGCGCCCAGTACTACGTGGAGGCGTACCTGAACCAGCCGGAGGTGCAGAAGGTCATCCGTGCCAACGCAGGGCTCAAGTACAAATGGACTAGATGCAGGTACGGCTACTACATGATCTGGTTGCTCATTGCAGACTAGAATGCGTAGGTGCTTCGTGTTGGCACGAGCAAAACTGAACTCTGTGGTGGATGGATGGAGCAGGAGCACGACCTACAACCTGTACAAATTCGGGGTTTCGCCCTCCATGTCGATGCTGCCGTACATCAAGACCCTCGCCAACAGCGGCATCCGCATCTGGGTCTTCAGGTGTGGACGAGATACCCTGTCTGTCCATTGCTTCTTCAGTTGTTCGTAGGCTCGTAGCATTATACGTGCACCATCAGAGAGGATAGTAGTAGCTAACAATTGCGGTGACCATCCGTGACGCAGCGGCGACCTGGACGGCATGGTGCCCGTGATCTCGACGAAGAAGTCCATGCAGAAGCTCGGGCTCCCCGTCACCGCCGACTGGCGCCCATGGTCTACCGACGGCCAGGAGGTAAGCATTCCTCCTCACTTCCTCAGCTCTTGGACTCCTCCAGCTGAGAACGTAGCAATGGCTGACGACGTTGTACGGGTCGATGCAGGTCGGCGGGTACGTGATCGAGTACAAGGGCCTGTCGTTCATGACGGTGCGCGGGTCCGGGCATATGGTGCCGATCGACCAGCCGGACCGCATGCTCTTCATCATCAAGTCCTTCCTCGAGGGGAAGGAGCTCCCCAAGGCCGCGCCCGTGCTCGCCTGAGCGGTGGCAACCGGCATGCGAGCGAGCCACACCGGCGGCCGCCGGCCGGCCTTCTCCGTTCAGGAAGCCACGGCGGCGGCCGCGTGGGACAAGACGAGGTTCCCAGTGGTGTTGCACCGCTCGCGTCCGTCCGTCCTCGCTAATTACTATTAACTGATGACAGATTGTACTGTCCGAAGTTGGATGAAATGCATGTACCGTGTACAATGTTTCTCTGGTGTCGTTTCATCAAAAAACAATGTTTCCCTGGTGAGAATTATCTTGCGCGTCTAAAGTATTTTTTGCAATGACATGTGCCTTGTGTCTGGAGTGGGGATGATGTCTTGGTGTCAAAGAATTTGTCTGATATCTACACGTTAAAAAAAAAGAAAAAGCTTCATTCTTAAGCTTAGGAAAAAAAAAGGAGCAAATAAAAAAACATCAATATGCTACTCCCTCGGTCCCATAAAAAAGTGCAATCCTAGCTTTTGCAAAAAAAAATCCCACAAAAAATGCAATCCTAGAAAATAGATCTAATTACCTTCCTAATTAAGTGGTCAGATCTGATTTGCATGGCAAGACTTACTGCATTTGGCAAACAAATGAGGGTATTAGAGTTTTTTCATTCCTCCACTAATCTGTCCTAAAAAAACTAAAATTACACTCTTTTATGAGACGGAGGGAGTATATGCACCTTTTTTTATGGAGAGGCTGAAAAATCAATACATTCTCAATTCTAAAAAAATAATTTTAAAAAAAATGTAAATTGTGACATTTCTGGTTTCCATTTGCAACCAGCCGGCTCTTAATCCGAGTATTCAAGAACTAGATCTTACCTCTCGCGTCCTTGGTCTGAATTTGCGACATGAACAAGTGGTGTAGAATTGGCTTGTGTCTCATTTCCTGATTCGACCTGCCCAGTGTGCGATGAAATTATTCAAGTTTCCTAATCTCTCCACGCCATGTGTCCACGGCTCCATGCCATCGCTAAGACCATCCACACTCGTCATACTTTTTCTTCTCCTTCAAAACGGAATATGCTTGTTTGGTCAGCGAGATTCTCTCATTTATATCTACTTCTCCCGCATCCATCATCCTTCATATTTCTTCTTCATCCCAACTACCCACGTGCGGGACCCACATGTCACTCACTCTTCCTCTCCCTCCTCTTATTTTCCCCACCGATGCCTCCCTTCCCCACCTACACCCTCCTCTTCTCTCTACTGTTCCCTGGCGCCGCCCCCTCCCCTGCGCCCGGCGGATCCCTCCCTCCGCGCCGGCGCCCGGCGGCGGATCCACGCCGGCTACCTCCCTCCCGAGCTCCTCTGCTCCCTCTCCGCGCGCGGAAACAGGGGTGAGCAGGGGCGCGGCGGCGGGACGATGCGGCGCGGTGGCGGACGGCGGTGGCGCGGGTGGAGCTCAACGTCCACGGCTGGCTTCCCTCTCCGTCGAGGAGTTCCGGCGCGGTGGAGGACGACAAGCTGCGGCGCCGGCCCACCGAATCAAGCTCCCTGGCGTCCTCCCCGGCGAGGAGGCTGAGACGAGGTGTCACACCCTGAAATTTCCCAATTTCAGGATGTGAATAAGAAGGAAAATTAAACAATGATTTTCTCATAATTTTAAAATTTTTCCAACATTTATTTTTCTTTACAGGAAACATAGTATAAGAAAAAAACCCTTATTTGATTTTCTGAATTAAATAAATTGGTTCGATGTGAGTGTTGCGTTCATGCCGATGCATCTTAGTGTTTGTTGAGTGTAAAAAGTTTTAAAAATACGTTTAGGTGCTGATCAAAATTTTCTGAGAATTGTTCGGCTTTTTCTGGAATTAATTCTCACTTTTCCCGGGCTGTTTCTATTTATTGGAAGGCTCTAAAATCTTTTTCATGGTCTCCAAATACTTTATTTGGGTTCCTCACATCCCAAATCATCTCTATTAATTTTCCTGAGCTTTCGGAGTATTTTTCGTGGTTTAATTACGATTTCATGATTTTCTGAAATTGTTTTCTAATCCAAAATTAATATCCGAAATTAGAAAAATAAGGGAAAATAAAACCGGACTCTATCCCGGCCAATAAATAGTTCCCGACGATCTCCTTGGCGTCCTCTTTCCAAGGCCGCCAACCTCATCCCGTTTCGATAACCCTAGCTCTCAGGAACCCTCGCCGAACTTTTGCATCTACTAAACTCCGGCGAACTTTCCGGCGAGCTTTTCCGGCGAAACCGTGGACTTCCGGTGCAAACGGACACCACCATGGAGTTTATCTCGTCGAGCTCAACGCCGTGGTGTGGTGGATTGCTCGATTCCGATGTCGGCTCCGTCATCTTCCCCAACTCCGGCGAGTTCTTCCCCAACGCCGGCGACTCCTCTCCAACTCCGGCGAGCCCTTCCATCGCCATCGTTCCTCCCTGGCCGAAGGTGAGCACACCATCGCGCTCGTCTCATCGTTATCTTTCCGTTTTGCCGTTTAGCATCTTGTTTCGTAAACCGAAGCTCTGCCAATCTAACAGGGCCGTTTTCTACTGGCCAACAGCGAGCTTCTTCCTGACCGGCCCTGCTGGTGAAGGTGCATCTAGGCCCCTAAGTGGATTTTGGTGAATTGAATGACAAAGCGATTAAAGGACTAGTGTATTTGTCTAAGATTGTGGGCAGGTTTTATTTATATATTCATAAGTAATTATTGGAGTATTTATTTGTGGATCAATGTTATATGGCTCACATTGGAGAAGACAAATATTTGGATGATCCTATTGCATGAGTGACAAATATCAAGCAATGAAGGAAGATTAATATTGGGATAATTTGAGAAGGTCAATTCATTGCCGCCCATACTAGACATGGCTTGATTAAAATTACGAGGATCATAAAAGAAAAGATAATAATTCTCTAAGTCAAGCGCAAGGCTTCATGTGTTTGTTGAAAGAGGACACAAGGATGAGTGTACACGTTATGGTTCTAATTTGGAAGCTTGCACATTCGTTGTCAATCAAGATCAAGCATTTGAAGCGGGTTTTCAAATGAAGGTTAATTATGTATGAAGCAAAGTGGAACTCAAAAGTGGACTGGATAAGTGATGAAGAGATCAACCGAGATGTTTAGGGTGAGGGACTAAGCAATCTTTGGGGTCGTAGCTAAGCCGCCATCAGTGTTTTGCTAAGGTGAAGTTCTAGCATCCGTGGGGTCTCCAAGTATCATATCCAAACCTTAACCGAGGGAAGCAATGCAAGTCATCAACATGATATGATTGGCAATATGGAGTGACTTATGGATCCAAGTGTGCATTCCTATGCTAGATGGAAAGATCCTAAGTCATTAGCTCAAGTATGGACGTGCTCAAGTCAAAGGCTAAGTTGAAAGCCCTCAAGTGGATATTGCTCAAGTATGGCAAGATTGAAGACATTCAAACTCAAGAGGTCAACAAGGTGTTTTTATTTATTCTTGAGTATAGGTATGCCGTACTATCAAGAGAGATGCAACATTAGCGAGTTGACCAAGTCAAAGTGCTCATTAGTTGACCTAAGTGAGATCTAGCCTTGAAAGCCTTAGAGTGTGCTAACAAACCCTCCTAATCTAACCTGAGCCACTTCATCTCTTTGGTGAAGTGTTAGAATCATAGAAAGGGTTTTGGGGGTGTCTCGGGCCTGACCGGTCTGACCGGTCAGGGGCACCAGTCTGACCGGTGCCGCTAGCCCCAACGGCTAGTTTTTCGAACACCAGTCTGACCGGTGTGGGGCACCGGTCTGACCGGTGCCTCCCGAGGACTAACGGCTAGTTTTCTCCTTGAAGGGTATAAATACCCCAAGTCTTCTTCAGTTGAAGGTTGCTGTTTTCTAGTGCTTGTGCTGAGGTCCTAAGCTATTTCTTGCAAGCCCTAAGCCTTAGTGGCTCTCCCCAACTATCTTTTTGTGATATTTGTGGATTCAAGCCACATCCTTTGTGTTGGGTTGAGAGAGTGAGCTCAAGAGCGTCTTTGTGAGCTAACAAGAGCATTTTCATAGCTTGAGCACTTTGGTTTTGCGTCTACGAGCTTTGAAGCATTTGTTACTCTTGGAGATTTGCCTCCTAGACGGCTAGGCATTGCCGGCTAGCTCCCAAGGTTGTGGTGAGCAGCGGGAAGTTTGTGAGGGCTGTGATCTTGCCTCTTCGTGGAAAAGATCGTCTTAGTGGAAAGGAGGAAAGTGGTTGAAAGAGACCCGGCTTGTTGTGGGAATTATCCCTTACAAGCTCCTCAACGGAGACGTAGCCGTTCCTTAGTGGGCGGTGAACTTCGGGAAACAAATCCTTGCTTCTTTGTGTGGTTTGCCTCTCTAAGTTGTTTTTCTAGCATATTTGATTTGCTTCCGCTTCGATCTACTTGGGTGTGCTACTTGTGTGTGCAGGGCTCATTACTCTGCTTGTGATCATTTACAAAGGTCACTCACCAAGTTTGGTTCGTGCTAGAAGTCAAGAGGAGCTTGAAGTTGTTTTTGCAGGTGCTCTGTACTACACCGGTCTGACCGGTGCTAGGCAACGGTCTGACCGGTGCCTCCTGTGAAGTCCAGTGTGCGACCGGTCTGACCGGTCACCGCCACCGGTCTGACCGGTGGTCACTGACAGCACAAGCTTTCGGGGAAGAAAAGTTTTAATCGGTCGTCTCGCCTATTCACCCCCCCTCTAGGC
This sequence comes from Cenchrus fungigraminus, assembly GCA_036936925.1. Lineage (NCBI taxonomy): Eukaryota > Viridiplantae > Streptophyta > Magnoliopsida > Poales > Poaceae > Cenchrus > Cenchrus fungigraminus. The sequence continues at coordinate 94,775,101 of CM072776.1, read as the reverse complement.
GACATCAAGGTCCTTTCAATTGGTATCAGAGCTTGGTGCTCCGATTCGAGCTTAACCACTTGGAGTTCTTCAATGTCGACAACTCGTGAGGTAACGTTTGAGCCTCTAGCTCTAGATGGCTCAAACTATGCATCTTGGTCAATTCATGTACTCAATCGCATTAGGACCATGGGTCCACTTGCCGAGAAGATTGTTGTTGCTAGCATTCTACCTCCTCACCTTAGGGAAACCAAAATTGACTTGTCAAAATCATCCCTAGAGGACTTAGAGTGTTGGCGATGCAACTCTCGAGTATTTAACTACATTTGTGGTGCTTTGAGTAATGATGTAGAGGAATTCATTCTTGATAAACTTGAGATTGATGCACACATCATTTGGGAAATCCTTCGTGAAGAATATGAAAAGCCCAAATGGATTGATCAAGAGCAAACCATGGAGAAGGCACTTGAGGAGAGCTCTATGTCTCCATCCAACATCACTGAGCCTCAAGTGTCGCTTCCCAAGCAAGAAAAAGGCCAAAGAAGCAAAGACCATGTCCCTCTGCAGGGACCGGTCAGACCGGTGGCACCCACCGGTCAGACCGGTGCCGGCAGAGGTACAACCACCTGCTTGATGGCCAAGAAGGAAAAGAAGAGAAGAACCAAAGGAGGAAAGATTGAGAAGAATGAAGCTTCAAGCTCCTTGCTCAAGGAACTTGAGGCTCTCAAATCCGAGAATGCCTCCTTGGTTTGTAAGTATGATTCACTCGCTAGACAATATGATAAGGTTATCAAATCCTTTGTGTGTGTAGCTGCAGTGGATCAAGAAAATGAAAGGCTTGAAGAAAAGCTAGTAAAGCTCACTAGTGAGCATATGGCTCTACAAGCCGATCACAAGGGACTTGAGTGTTCCTATGAGAAGGTTGTCGATTCTTATGCAACACTAGAGATAGCCCATGAGGTTGTGCTTTCATCGGTAAAATTTATGCAACCTCTATCTCACACATGCACATGCTCACAAGTTTGAATCGATTTATCTTACGCTAATGATTGTTTGTCTCAAGCAAGCCAATCTAGCATTGAGCATGTACTTGTAGAATCTTGTGATGACCTCATTGCTAAAGAAAATGATGAACTCAAGCAAGAGGTTGAAAAGCTTCAAAAAGACTTGTATGTGTTGAAGGAGAAGAGCAAAGTGCAACCTTCTCAAGATAACCGTGAAGACATGGTGAAGAAGCTTGAGAAGGGATCAACCGTCACTAGCTCAACCCCTCAACAACATACAAGGACCCACAAGCACAAGATTCAAGAAAAGAGCAAGGTTGGGCAAGTCAAGTTCCAATATCGCCCAATCAAGCACAAGGCACAAGAATCGCTCTCTAAGAAGCCTAGAAGCTCAAACAAGTGGAGAGTGTGCTACAAGTGCAGAGAGAAGGGTCATTTTGCCGACTCTTGCCCAAGTACGATGATAAGCGGTGCCACTGACCGTGACCGGTTAGACCGGTGCATTCCACCGGTCAGACCAGTGCCGGCCAGGGCAGCCCTACCTCAAGCAAACAAGGCGAGGAAGACTTCTTCTCCAAGAACAAGGCTCAGAAGTAAGTATGGACAAGAAATTACAAGGAATGATGTGACCAACAAGAACAAGAGCCGCATTTGCTATGAATGCCGTCAAAAGGGTCACATGGGCAAAGGTTGTCCAAATGGTAACATTCCTAAATCAAACCTAGTCCATTATGATTTCCGTAAGCTTAGGAACGATAAGAGTGGGACTTGTGCTATGAGGGAGATTAGTTCACCTCAAACTAGCATGAGAGCCATTTGGGTTCCTAAGCACCTTGTGGCTAACCCCATAGGACCCAACAAGTGTTGGGTACCATGAAATGCTTGCTGAGCTTGCAGGTTGAAAGAGATGCATTGAACACATGGTTAGAAGGCATGGAAATCACGTTTGATCAATTGGTCATGTGAAGGGCAAATTCATATAAATCTTGAATTCAATGACATCTCGGTAACTAGTGCTCTTTGTTGAGTCTTAGCCACTCTTAGTTCTTCGTGAACACTCATGTGACACTTATCTTGTACGAGTGAAACATGAGGTAGTGACTTTGACATCTTTGTGAAAATATACTCTCTCATGCCATTCGATGCTTTTAATGGCTCTCTAGAAGAGCATTGCCTTGTCTCTGTTGCAGGTCTCAAATTAGTGATGTGTTCACTCAATCAAGGGACAAGAAATTAAAAATCACCAAAGGAGTGACCACTGGGGGTCACCGGTCTGACCGGTGACAAGAATCGGTTTGACCGGTGCCGGCCCAGTGAGGCAGATGGGCGGGTGACCCGGCCCCTGTGCTTGGGTGACCTGGTACGCCTCTGTATGCTGTCGGGTGACCCGACCCCTATGGCCGGGTGACCCAGGACTGAACCGCTTTTCATGAAAAAGGGTGATTTAGCGTCAAAGGTAATGAGAGACTTGACACATTTCAATTGACAAACTATTTATGTGTCTTGACCAAGTTTGGAATGAGCCTCACCATATTCTTAATTAAATAAAGTGCTTTGTTCGAGAAATTCAAATATCTCTAGCACTACTTAAGGGGGAGCTCATTGCAACACTTGTGTCACTTGTAGGACTAACAATTTCTTCTAGTGATCTTGTAGTCTCATTTGTTTGTGCACCACTAAGCAAGCTGTAAATAAGTAGCATTATCAAAGAACAAGTAAGAGTTAGCACTTTTCAAAATTTAATATATGCACAAATGAAATGGTCTTAAGGCGAAGGTATGTTTTCATGAATCTCTTTGAATACCGTAGTGCATCTAGGTCATTATATCATGCTAGTGTGTCATCCTTAGCATGTAATTGCTTTGAGTGAATTTTTGTGTGCCTCTCTAGATATTTGGTTGATATCTTTGCGGTCACTCGACTTTGTGTTTCGTGGTTGAGGATATGAGCCAAATATACTTGAAAAGCTATTCATTTGAAGTGGATGCATGCACTTTGTGACATAGGATAGACTTTTCAAAAATCAACTAGCATGTATAGGAAGTGTGCTCATTTTGAAAAATATTTGATTCTTGGTCTTTGTGACCCAATCAACTTAGTTGTGACTATAGTTCCCCTTGTTTGATTGATGGCTAGTCATAATTAAGAAGATTCTTTCAAGTGCATAAAATCTATCTTTATCTCTCTCTCTTGGAAGAATCAAGAATTATTGTTTAAATTGGATTATCCTCCATTCTTTCAAGACTTGATGAATTTTGGATCAATATCAACTCTTTATCTCTTATCCAAAACATCTAAAAGAGTTAGGATCAAAATCTCTCTTTTTGGCTCAAAGTCATTTTCTCAGGGGAGCACCGGTCTGACCGGTTCCCACCACCGGTCTGACCGGTGGTACCCCTGAAGTCACATCTTCTTTCTTCTGAGACCTAAGTGGATGCAAAGTGTCTTATAAAATACCAGAAGAAGTTTTCAGATGAAATTTCACAAAATGGGAAAGAAGGATCGGAATTTCCGAGGCTAGGTCGGTTCTACCGATATGGATTCTCTGTTAAATTTACTAAAATCATCGGTACTACCGAGCACGTGTCGGAAAAACCGCTAAAGGCTCACTGGCTCGACCAAGTGCAGTCACCGGTCTGACCGGTGGCTCGCACCGGTCTGACCGGTGGTGCCCGGCTGCAACCCGTGGGCCAACAGTAAAAAGAATCTATCTTTTACCCTTCACCTTTCTCTCTCTTCTATCATTCACCAGCATTCATCCCTATCCAAAACCGTGCAGGCCAACTCTCCTCCCTCCTTCCACCTCTCTCTTCTCCCATGGAGAACTAAGGTTTCAACCAAGGGAAAGCCTCAAGATTGGAAGCAAAAGGATCTCCCAAGGTTCCTCCTCAGTTTCCTCTTCAAGTTCTTCTCTCCAAAGGTATTCAAATCTTCGTTTTACCCGATCTCTTTACTCCGTGCAAAGATTTGAATTTCCTTTGGTATATCATCTCCTGAGAACCCCTAGAAGATATTCCTATAGATCCATAGCGTTTCGTTGGACACATTGTGAGAACCCAAGATTTGGGGTTGGACGGCCTTCACCGGTCTGACCGGTGGGCGTCACCGGTCTGACCGGTGGCACATGTCAAACCCCAAATTTTGTTTTCTTCATGTTTTTTAACACATATCTGTGTAGGATTGTCTCATGAACATCTAGATCAAATCTTAGATTCATAACTGCTCAGATTGGATGTTAGGGCAAGTGGCTCTGTTCTGGGTGGCACCGGTCTGACCGGTGCCCCTCACCGGTGTGACCGGTGTGGCCCAGAGCAGACCCAATTGTTCTGAACTTTCAAGAATCAATTTCCGTTTCAATTCAATCTTGTTCCTAGAGTCTTATACACTCTTGTCATCCTTTTTGTGACTCAGGACAGCAGCTATGGTCAGGGAACAAGGAGGGTGCTAAGAAGAGAAGAGAAGAGGTGTATGCTCGCAGAGAGACTGCTCCCGATGACTTTGGGGAAGGGGGCAGCACCATCAATGTCAGCGGGAAGAGATTGAGGCCTCGTTCAGCTCGAGGGAGTGCAGAGGCACCTGACCTTGGAGGTGACACCGGTACCAGCAGCGATGACGATGTTGAGGTTGAGACCTATCAGGGTCAGTTCGAGGTGAGAAGGCACAAGAAGACTGGTTCTGGTGATGATGGGTCCGATGAGGATGAGGAGGAAGAGGAAGAGGACGAGGATGTGGATGCCATGCATGAGGACGATGATGATCAGGGTAGGTTGAGAATCATGCCACCTACTTATATCTATCCTGACAGGCCAGTGAAGTACCATGGTTCGGGCATGACTAAAGCCCTAAAGAAGTTGAGGGACGAACCCTTATGAGGAGGCAAGGACCGCGTCCGATCCAAGGTTTTGGACTAAGTTTCAGCAGGATTACTATGCTACAGTGATCATCAAAAAGCCCAAAATCACTCATAAGGCACAATATGTGGATTGGGAGCATATGGCTAGGAAAAATGACCCCATTTTTAATGAAGTCATAAGCAACTGTGAGAGGCAAAGGGTCAAGGAGCTTATGGGTTTCCGACAAGATTGGAACAAGGAGATAATAGCCCAGTTTTACGCCACCGTGCACTTTGGACACATTGGTACTGAGAGGGCTATGATTTGGATGACCAATGCCCAGAGGTATTCCATCACTTTCCCTAGGTTCTTAAGGTGCTTTGGGATCATGGCGGGAGACAAGGACTTAAGGCAGCTCCATGATGAAGGGGAGCTCGACAAGGATGCCTTGCACCTTATGTACCCGAGAGGTGATCATGCTTATTATGGGAAGGTGAAAAATCTCTATACCTACTATGCTGCACTTAATAGACTCCTTAGGGTGTCTATCACACCTAGAGATGGGAATCCCTCTGAGATCACAAAATTTCAGAAAAACTTGATGGTTGCTTTGAGGCCGGGAGCTCCAGAATTTAGTGTTGGGGATTTCATTTGGCAAGAAATCAAGCATTTATCCGAAGATCCCAAAAAGATTTGCAGCTACAGTCCTTATATCATGTACCTGATTGAAAAGGTTGCAAAAACGGAGTTTCCCAAAAATGTGACACACAAGCCATTGAAACTCAATCTTAGCAAGAATCCAAGGTTTCCATCTCCTAGAGCAGAGCAAGCACCTGGCCATGAGGAAGGAATCATTGAGGAGGGCACTACTCAGTCAGATCAGCCACAGACAGGACCTCAGGCCGTCACCGGTCTGACCGGTTCTGAGCACCGGTCTGACCGGTGGGGAGGCTGGGAGCAGCACAGGCCCCGCAGATCCACTTCTCCATTTAGGAAGTTCCTCAATTTCATCTTTGGCATGTGTAGGAGTCAGCATGACATCCAGGTGGAGCAACAAAGGTCTAGAAGGGCAAACAAGCAAATGAGGGACACGATGAAGTTGATGCACAATGCTCAAGGGTTTCAACCGCCTCGCTCTCCTCCATCTCCCGAGTCTCCACAGGTTGAGATACCCTCCTTTGAGGATAGGATGAGAGGTTGGGCCAATTCCGACATGTTTAATCAATATGGGCCTATGTTCTTTGAGTCCGGGCAAGAACAAGGGTCTTCATCATCGGCTCCTCCTCCACCTCCACCATTTGTACCCCCTCACCCGGATGTGTCTGGTTCTTCTCACTTCATGGAACAAGAACAAGCTCCTCCACCTCCCAAGCAAGGACAAGATTGGGGCGCTCGCTTCTCCGCGGAGATATTTGGCTATAATCCATATTACTATGGAGGGAGCTCTCACCCAGGAGACGGATCTTAGGGACAGTGATCGACAGTAGACCTGAGCATTTCACGGGCCGGGCCGAAAAAAAATCTGGGTTTTTCGGACCGAGAAAATCCTGCCCATGACCGTCCCATGGGACGTGTCGGGCCTCAATTTTCGGGCCGGGCTCGGGCCAGGCCCGGGCTTGGGCGGGCCGCCCGTGCACTTTATAGTGTAAAAGAGCTAAAAACAGCATTACGGGTCGGGCTCGGGCCAAGATTTTTTTTCGCGGGCTCCAAGATCTCTGCCCACGTCTGTCCAGTAAGGTCTGTGGGCGGGCCTGGCGCGGGCCGGGCTCGGGTCGGGCCAGCGGGCCGGGCCGGGCCGGGCCAAAAATGCTCAGGTATAATCGACAGCTACTTCTTCTCCAGGCCCTTCTTGGATGCTTGATGACAAAGGGGGAGAAGATTTGGATTAAAGACTTAAACTCAGTGTTGCTGTCTGTGTTGCACCGGTCTGACCGGTGCTGGCTGGCTGATGAGAGTAGCTGTGTAATAAGCTAGAACTTTATCTTAGTGGACTTGAGAACATTTGTGTGAGTGCTACTGTGTGTTTGAACCTTTATTGTAATAATTAAGCGACTTTATTGCTAAATTGTGATGCATGTATTGTATGATGTATTATTTGTGTTGGCGAAATGGAGCAAAGTGATCTAAGCCGGCTTGCAACCCCGGCCTGATCACTCTGGACCAAATAGCACGCACACCTTTTGCTTTGTGCTCTGGCCGGACCTGACCGGTCAGGGGCACCGGTCTGACCGGTGCCGCCCAGTCAGGTGTGCTGGCTAGACCTGACCGGTCGGGGGCACCGGTCTGACCGGTGCTGCCTAGTCAGTACACTTGTTCTTTACTTTGTGCATAACCTGTCATACGCATCACGGATTGTCATTTGTCGCTTACACATGTTGCACTCCACTGATTCTGAGATATAGGGGGAGCTCGCACGCGCTTTCTCCCAAATTTGTGCTATTGGCATTTGAGGCCAAAATTTTGAAATTCAACTCAAAGCACAAATTAAGGAGGAGCTCTAGCTATATCTAAGAATCTAAAATGTGCTTTAATGTTTTATTTGTAAGTTTTAATCGAGTTGTCATCAATCACCAAAAAGGGGGAGATTGAAGGTGCATCTAGGCCCCTAAGTGGATTTTGGTGAATTGAATGACAAAGTGATTAAAGAACTAATGTATTTGTCTAAGATTGTGGGCATGTTTTATTTATATATTCATGGGTAATTATTGGAGTATTTATTTGTGGATGAATGTTATATGGCTCACATTGGAGAAGACAAATATTTGGATGATCCTATTGCATGAGTGACAAATATCAAGCAATGAAGGAAGATTAATATTGGGATAATTTGAGAAGGTCAATTCATTACCTCCCATACTAGACATGGCTTGATTAAAATTACGAGGATCATAAAAGAAAAGATAATAATTCTCTAAGTCAAGCGCAATGCTTCATGTGTTTGTTGAAAGAGGACACAAGGATGAGTGTACACGTTATGGTTCTAATTTGGAAGCTTGCACATTCGTTGTCAATCAAGATCAAGCATTTGAAGTGGGTTTAAAATGAAGGTTAATTATGTATGAAGCAAAGTGGAACTCCAAAGTGGATTGGATAAGTGATGAAGAGATCAACCGAGATGTTTAGGGTGAGGGACTAAGCAATCTTTGGGGCCGTAGCTAAGCCGCCATCAATGTTTTGCTAAGGTGAAGTTCTAGCATCCGTGGGGTCTCCAAGTATCATATCCAAACCTTAACCGAGGGAAGCAATGCAAGTCATCAACATGATATGATTGGCAATATGGAGTGACTTATGGATCCAAGTGTGCATTCCTATGCTAGATGGAAAGATCCTAAGTCATTAGCTCAAGTATGGACGTGCTCAAGTCAAAGGCTAAGTTGAAAGCCCTCAAGTGGATATTGCTCAAGTATGGCAAGATTGAAGACATTCAAGCTCAAGAGGCCAACAAGGTGTTTTTATTTATTTTTGAGTATAGGTATGCCGTACTATCAAGAGGGATGCAACATTAGCGAGTTGACCAGGTCAAAGTGCTCATTAGTTGACCTAAGTGAGATCTAGCCTTGAGAGCCTTAAAGTGTGCTAACAAACCCTCCTAATCTAACCTGAGCCACTTCATCTCTTTGGTGAAGTGTTAGAATCATAGAAAGGGTTTTGGGGGTGTCTCGGGCCTGACCGGTCTGACCGGTCAGGGGCACCGGTCTGACCGGTGCCGCTAGCCCCAACGGCTAGTTTTTCGAACACCGGTCTGACCGGTGTGGGGCACCGGTCTGACCGGTGCCTCCCGAGGACTAACGGCTAGTTTTCTCCTTGAGGGGTATAAATACCCCAAGTCTTCTTCAGTTGAAGGTTGCTGTTTTCTAGTGCTTGTGCTGAGGTCCTAAGCCATTTCTTGCAAGCCCTAAGCCTTAGTGGCTCTCCCCAACCATCTCTTTGTGAGATTTGTGGATTCAAACCACATCCTTTGTGTTGGGTTGAGAGAGTGAGCTCAAGAGCGTCTTTGTGAGCTAACAAGAGTATTTCCATAGCTTGAGCACTTTGGTTTTGCGTCTACGAGCTTTGAAGCATTTGTTACTCTTGGAGGTTTGCCTCCTAGACGGCTAGGCGTCGCCGGCTAGCTCCCAAGGTTGTGGTGAGCAGCGGGAAGTTTGTGAGGGCTGTGATCTTGCCTCTTCGTGGAAAAGATCGCCTTAGTGGAAAGGAGGAAAGTGGTTGAAAGAGACCCGGCTTGTTGTGGGAATTGTCCCTTACAAGCTCCTCAACGGAGACGTAGCCGTTCCTTAGTGGGCGGTGAACTTCGGGAAACAAATCCTTGCTTCTTTGTGTGGTTTGCCTCTCTAAGTTGTTTTTCTAGCATATTTGATTTGCTTCCGCTTCGATCTACTTGGGTGTGCTACTTTTGTGTGCAGGGCTCATTACTCTGCTTGTGATCATTTACAAAGGCCACTCACCAAGTTTGGTTCGTGCTAGAAGTCAAGAGGAGCTTGAAGTTGTTTTTGCAGGTGCTCTGTACTACACCGGTCTGACCGGTGCTAGGCAACGGTCTGACCGGTGCCTCCTGTGAAGTCCAGTGTGCGACCGGTCTGACCGGTCACCGCCACCGGTCTGACCGGTGGTCACCGACAGCACAAGCTTTCGGGGAAGAAAAGTTTTAATCGGTCGTCTCGCCTATTCACCCCCCTCTAGGCGACATCAAGGTTCTTTCAGCTGGTTCTGCTCGTCCTCGTGTGGCGCCGCCTCCGCTGCTTGGCGCCCAACCTCATGGCACCACGTGCCCAAGACGCACCGCCCGTGCTGCCTACCGTGCCGAACCCGCCCCGGCCGAACCTGACCTCCTCCGTGTGGCCGCCGGTCAACCGTCCGCCGCCGTTCAAAAATCCGGCCACCTCCGTACGTCTCCATCACCGATGAGCATCTCCTTGCGATCCCCTCGTTCTCTAATCTCCGTTCCGTTCCTCAGTTGAGCCCAAAGCCGCTCGAAGCCCCGGCGACCGGAACGGCCAGGAGCTCCTGCTCGCTCCTGTCCGTCACGAACTAGAGGAAAAAGAACCTGTTGCTTTTGCGATTAGATCCTTGTAGTTTCCTGTAATGAGTAGATTAGTTCTTGTGTCTTGCGAGTTTCCAAGAAAACCCCTAGAAAGATCCCGCCCTTCACACATAAACCCCACCTGAGCCTTTTATAGATCTAACCCTGTCCTTCACCCTTTTCGCGACCACTGTTTGTAGTGTCTTGTGAATCTTATCTGTTAGTCCTTGGATTCTACAGTTATCACATCTAGATCCCTGCTTCTTGTTTATCTCATAGATTCCATGTTTTGGCTTCATTTTAATCCGTTCAAGTTGCGTTAGGTTCATAATAAAATAAAGTGCGCGTTAGTGGTGTGTTTTCATCATACATGTTTTCTGGAAATTAATTTGATATTAATTTTGTTTAATGCCTAGTATACATGCTTTCTTTAATTAAAAGCTATATATTGTTCTACACCGCTTTGCAATAAATTTTAATTTGATTAATAATTATTTCATATGATTTGTAAATAAAAGCTAATTAGTGCTACACTCCGGTTTTTCATAAATCAAATGTTAATCTTGCTTAATGTTTAACATTTAATTAACTTTTCTAATTAAAAGTTAATTAGTCCTTTTCACCGACTTTTATAAATAATGTTAATTTAATTAATACCAATGTCATGATGTTTTCAATAATAATATGATCCACTCGAATCATAAAGTTACGTTTAGAGGATTCATATAATTTACCTTTTTCAAATTAAATATTTAATTAGTATAACTTATATATAAATATTTATAAATAAAATTTGACTACGTTATATACACCGGTTTTGCAAATAAAGTTTAATTTGCATTAATGTCAACATAGGGTGTTTTATTTCCGAAATATCCTTTACATTTGTTTTGTTAATTAAAATGAACCTAAGCTTATAAGTCTTTCACGTTCATATATGCAAATAATCGTTAAACGTTGTCTGTCAGCTATATCTAAGTTTTCTTTGTTTCCTAGCTAGTATAAATCCTTTTCCTAGTTGTCTCTCGGTGAGTCAACTACGTTCTTTCAATTCCTTGCGATCCAATCTTTAACATCTAGCTAGTTCATGAATCAGCTATGTTCTTGTGTCTAGTCTTCCGCATCTATCTTTCTTTAGAGCCAATCTTGTTATCTCTTCTTTACTAGCATCAGTTCAGCTTACCTTTGTTTAGTGTTGTCCTTTCAGCCTAGTTCTCCTTTTAGACTAGTTGTCCTAAACCCTAGCTTAAGCTCTTCTTGTGCGCTCTAGTGTTCGCTTGTACCATTATAGTTCGTTTGTGTCGTAGTATAGTTCGTTTCACCTTAACTTATGCGTTAGCATGTGTATCACCTGTTGCTTTGTTTTAACACTAAAGTTGCATGTTAATTTTGGATAATTCTTATTCCATTGCTTTTCTAAATAAAAGTGATTAGGTTCTATTTCGGTTTTCTTTAATCATGATGTAATTGGTTAATTCTTATTTGTAACCAGCTTTGATAAATAAAACATGCTTAGTGTTATACATCGGTTTTCATAATAAAGTTAATGTGCTTAATGATATTAAATGTCTTTTCAATATTAATATGTTTAGTTGAACACGTCATGTAAAGTTCCTCGGTTTAGATGGCTTGCACATGTTCTAAAGTAATGGTTAATTTGATATAACTTGTACTTAAATATCTGCTAATAAAATATGTTTAGGTTTATCGTGCTTTCTGTAATTAAATGTAACATTGCTTAATTCTAACATAGAGTATTTCTCTGAAATATTCTTTCCACATGGTTTCTTATTAAAATATGTCAAGCACGTAGTCTCTTCTTGTTGTTTGATAATAATCTTTCGATAGCATCGACCTTAGTTTTGTCTTCAACGTTCTTTCGTCGTTGCGTAACCATAGAATCGAGCATATCTTTTAGTGCGCTCTTTTAAAGCTTTTCTTTGGATTGGTGCATTGTTCTTGGTTGTACTTGTTGCTTTGTATGTTGTGCCCGATGATTGCTTCGAGTAGAAGAAGGATCGTTGTTCGTTGCTTTGAAGATGAAGAGTTCCAAGGAAGCAAGAGATGAAGAAAGAGCAGTAAGAGTAGCTTTTCGTTGGAGAAAGGCAAGTGTCCCTAACCACCTTCTACCTATGCTTTATTTACAAGATTACTATGCATTAATCGGAACATGGAGAACCACACAGGAAAACAGTGCAACCACAAGACATATGGCTCTGTCTTGGCTAATTAATTAGAAACCTTAGTGTTTGGTATGCTTTACCTGAAAGGGGTTAGGGGGTGCCGGTAGTTGGCAAGGTTCAGCTAGGCGCTAGGCGGAATCTAGGCGCTGACCCATTGCCTAGCGCCTAGTCGCCGATAGTCGCCGAGTACTCGACGCCTAGCCATGATTAGGCGCTAGGCGACGCTAGGCGCTGACCCATTGCCTAGCGCCTAGTCGTGTGTAGTCGCCGAGTACTCGGCGCCTAGCTGAACTATGTAGTTGGTGTATAGCCCGGCTCTCAGACTGATCTGCTCTATGGTAGCTTCGCAGTCTTGAGAGAGGTTTATGCATTGCGCTGTCATGTAACCTAGCGGGCAGCCTGCACTCGGGAATCTTTGTAAAGGTCTCGTAGCGTCCCTATGCAATCACACCTAGGTAGTGTGGTATGATGCCTGATCTGCATCGCATGGTTGGGTCCAAAGTTCTTCGAGACTTTTACGCGACTTGTGGTGAAAGTGTACAACCTCTGCAGAGTGTAAAACTAATCGATTAGCCGTGCTCACGGTCAAGAGCGGCCTGGACCCTCACATGATTAATAAACTTAAAGATGGACTTAAATCGCTTTCCGGTTATTTCTTGTGGCCTTGCTGAGTACCAACCATAAGTGTACTCATCCTTACTTACTGCTGCTCAGAAGCAAAATGTGTGAAGCTGTTGAAGATGGTGTTGATGCTAGGCGTACGCAGCCCCCAGTCGATTGCTTGTGGAGTTGGCACCTCCGTTTCCAGCATTGAGCTGTATAACTCTGATAGAATAGTAAGTTTGTTTATGTTCTTTACGTGATACTGTTATTGTTATTCACTTATGTCTACTATATGTATGAAACTTGATCCTGGCATACATATAGGTATGCACTTGGTTTGTGTAACACCCCAGGTGTTTATTAAAGATAAATAACTTAATTAGTTGTGTTAATCATATTTAATTGGCTCATAAACATGTTTGACATGATCTTGCACACTTTTGCACTTAAACCTTTGGTCAAACTCTCAAATCCTGGTCAAACCCCTAGAGCTCCAAAAGGCTGATTCGGTTTTCTTGCGCGTTCTCAAAATTTCGCTATAGAACTTCAATTTCGGCCAATATAAAAGTTGCTCAGTTTTTACGGGAACACATTTCATTCAATTGCTGGCATTTCAAATTTTGAGGTTTAAACCTTCAAAAACTCAGTCAAAGCTCTGCTAAACAGTTTGACCGAGCCAGGAAAAACAGTAACTTCAAGCAAGTTTATCTCCAAATCTGTTGAGATTTTGATAGGTCGGCCTTTGTAAAAGTTGGAGCTGGTTATTTGCTCTACAACTTTTATTTTTGGAGATTTTCGACTTAGTTGACACTTGTGGGAGTTTTGCAATTTCGACAGTGTGCACGTGGAATTAAAACGGACGCCGGCGTCGCCGTTGCCGCGCCCAGCGCGCGCACGCGCGACCCGCTCGCGCCGGCCACGTGCCGCACACGCGTAGCTCCGGCGTACGGACGCCTCGGCGCCTTCGCTGTGGACCCGCTCACGCGCCGTGGACCGTCCGCCCGAGTTAGCCGCCGTACACCGTGCCTAGGAAACGACCGCGACAGGCCGCAGGCCCGGCCGGCCACGCGCCGTCGCCCGGGCGCTCGCGTGCGCATGCGCCGCGACATCTGGCCGCGCTGCGACTTAAGTCGCACGGCCACCTCGTCCTCGTCGCGTGGGTCGTCACAAAAGCGCGGCAAAAACACGTAGCCGCAGCAGTGCCGCAGCTCGCCGCTCCTCTGTTCCGTGTTGCCACCGCGCCATTGTTGTGCCGCTGCCGTAGCTCCTCCTCCGGTCCTCCTCCCGCTCTCTCCTCTCTACCACCCGACTGCCTGCACGTCCTCAGCACCGCACCGCCGCCCATAGCTTGCCAAGCCGCGCCGTCGCCGGCCGTAGGCCGCAGCGGCGGGAGCCCGAGGCCGGCATCGCCGCCGGGCTGTGCTCACTGGTGCGCCCCGCCTTCCACCGCCCCTCCTCGAGTGCAAGCACGCCCTAAGCCTCCACCCGCACCCCGTGAGTCCTCCCGTGCACGCGCATTGGTCGGCCGACCCTCCTGCTCGCCGGAATCGCGGACGCCGCGGCCGTCCGCCGCCCTCCTCGCCGCCGGCCATCGCTGGAGCCGTTTCCGGTCGAACCAACCCCGCCAATCGGTCGAGGGTGAGCTCCTACTCCACCCTAGCCGCTCGCACGCCGGAGTCCGGCAGTCCCCCACCGCCGGCCGGCCTTGCTCCGCCGCCAGGGACGTCCTTGCGACGATTTCAATCTTTCCAGGGTTAGTTACGTAAACCGAGGGCCTGTTTGTAATTTCCGAAAGTTCTTTCAAGGGTCCCCCTGTAAAAGCTGTTTTAGGGTTTGAGCTGAAACTTTGAAAAATCATTAAAAATCGTAGAAAAATCAGAAAAATGCAAATCCAATTTTGTTGGATTCCTGGTGAAGAAACCTACTTTTTCTAGAAAGCATGTATAGGGTTTTTCTGTGTAGATTTTGAATGAAAATTCGAACTCAGTTTGAGGTGTTTTTAGTGTAGTTTAAAATATACACATGCTATGGAGTTGAATTTTGGATATGTTGCTCTTTATGTCATGTATAGATTTGTGACCAAAGTTGGCATGAGTTTGATGTGTAGATCTTTAGTTATGATTTATGTAAGCTTTATGCTAGATTAATCTTCATGCTTTTTATAACCCCTTTAATAAACTTTTCTTTAGGCACAAGTGCACCCTAGGGCTTTGTCTTGATGAGTAGTACCTCTGATAGGTTGGATGTGATTTTAGGATATGTTTTGACATGTGTTTTGGAATTAATCTTGTGTAGGAGTTTAAATTCAAATTTTCGAAAATAATTTGAATCTGCACCTATGCTTTGGTCAGAGGCTTAGATTTGACTTGTATGACTGGTAGGAGAAAGTTGAGATCAAAAAGTTTAGTAAATCTTTTTATAGGAATTAATGGTGATTTACTAGGCTAAAATTTGTCTTTTTTGTATAAATTAATTTATAAATGATCTTAAGCTATATTTTGGTTTGTGAGCTTAAAATAGGCATATGTTGCTGTGTTCAGAAGCTTAGTCTTATTTGAAGTTTTTTTGATTTAATTTGGATTTAGGGTTGAAAGGCTTGTTGTATGTAACTAAATAAAGAAATGGAAATTAAAGTGTTAAATTGTGAAAACGTGTTATGGTTCTGTTTCTGAATTTTCATTCACTCTCCCTTGCTGTTTTGGTGAAGTTAAATACTTTGTTTTGCTTAGATGTGTACACAATCACCACCAAAGTTCACCTTAATCTAATGCATATGCATGTGTACGTGTAGATTTGCCGGACAGTACTTACACGTTGACCCAGGAAGGAGACGGGGCTGTAGAGGGTGAAGTGAACAAGTTGGGAGTTCATCAAGACCTGGACCAAAGTCCGGAAGAGCCCAAGGCTGTTGCTAACTTAGAAGAAGGCAAGTACCGGAGTCACATATAACCTTTTGGATTAAAACTTATATTCTCTTACTTTTTAGCATTTAATGTTACTTTGTGCATTTAAGTTTCAGGAGTTGTGTTGAAACCTAGATGCATGATCCTTAGGACTCCTATGCTCTTTTACTAGTATGTTAGGAACGGTAGTGCCATGCTTTAAGGACACGGTACAAGTCGAGTAATGACTCATTGCTCGCGAGATATAGGATGCTTATGTTGGAATCATAAGTTGGATAAATTGACTCGCTCATGTGGTAAGAGCAATGGGTTCGGTCTCGACCGAGTAGCATGGTGCTGGTCTAAGCTATTGAACGTACCAAGTGCTTGTCGGGAATGGGTCCGGTAAGCCTAGTACCTAATGAACCAGTGCGGGGACTTTATCGTTACTACTCTTGAGATGCTTCTCCCGGTTTGCTCCCGGTAGTGCAAGTGTGATCCTAGACGTGCCGTGTGAGGGCGTTCCAGTAACCTTGTACTTAAGACTGTTGCGCCTGTCCCTAATCTGGGGAATGACGGGAACCGTCTGGTTGGGGTAGACACTGCACTTGGTCTACCTTCTTCCGTGTATCTTGGGTTTACCTTGCAAGGATATAAATCGATCGATCGTCGGTCACTCGCCGTTATCTGAGTCGGCTTGACCACTGGCTACCCCATATTTATTTATGAAACATTTCGGATTAATATTGTTGGATGATTAATCTTGTTTGTACAATCATGCTTGCTTAGCTAGGTGCTTACCTAGAATGGTTAACATACTAGAACTTGAGCTAAAATTTGAAAGTAAGGATCAACTCTTAGTTGCTTTTGGCAAAACAAACCCACCAGTCAATAAGCTTTGCATGTCTAGCTGTGTCTTTTATTTTAACGGGTCAGTCTTGCTGAGTATTAGTATACCCAGCCTTGCTTTTGTTGTTGTTTTCAGGTAATCCCATCTGGCCTGGTTCTATTCCAGATGGTTGGGAACTTGAATGGGAAAACGATGATGAGGAGTGATATGCATGGATGGCCTCCTGTGTGTATCATGCGTTTAGTTTAATTTCCGCTGTCTAAAACTCTGAACCATGTTTACTTTTATGTACTCAAAACTTGGTTTGTAATTTTAAGTACTTGATCTTTTATGTAATGTAATGTTGTACTCTGGTCCCGCCTTCGTGTGGGCTTAGCGCATAATTCGATCCTGTGTAAGTGATTTACCGGGCATGCCCCGGCAGAGGCGACAGAATAGTTCTTTATTATTGCTTAATGGCCACGTGGACAGGCTTAGGCGATAATACGGAATTATTTTGGGCGGTTCTGTCACAGTTTGCTTTTATAAAACCAGGTGTGACACGAGGGCGCGCCTGCGCGGATCCCCTCCGGACGACGACACCGAGGAGCTCCCTTCCCACGGCGGCGCAGGCGAGGTGCGAAGGCGAAGCTCGGTGGCCATGGCGCCAGCGCGGGGGAGGAGCAGGGCCGCCCCGACTGTGGGCCTCGCGAGGGTGGCGGAGGCCGTCTCCTCTACCGCCGAGGAGGCGGACTGGGGCAGCGGCGGAGACGGCGCTGCGACGCGGCGGCGGGGCGTTGGAGTGGAAGCGGAGGCCGACGACCGGCTCGGAATCGCCGCCATGGCCGACGACCGACCCTTCCTCCCGCCGAATCGAGCTCTCTCCGGCACGGATCCCCGCACCCTGCTCGCGGCTCCATGGTCGGCCGGAGGCGGGGTTGCGGCGCGGCGGCAGGGGACCACGACGACGACCGTGCTTGGCGGCCACGAGGAGCACCGGCAGCTGGGGCGGCCTGCGGCGACGGAGGTGCTCTGCGTGGGGGTGGAGGCGGAGGCAAGAGGTCGTTGGGGAGGGGCCGCGACAGCTGGGCGCGTGGTGGGCCCGTCGGCCTCCAGGAAGTCCTCCATCCGCTGTAGAACTAAAGGATCCTCAGGGCCGACGGGAAAATCCAATCCCGGATAAAGTCGCCGCTGCGGGGCTGAAACCTTTATTGGCACCGGTGTGGATGGTCTGAGACGAGATAAGGGAACTGCGTCTCAAAAGGAACGGGTAAAAGATATGTAAAGGACTTGCAGTTATCGCCAAACGGCCTACGAGTAGAATGGCAGGCGGCTGGGCAATGCAAAGATAGCCTCTGTCCTGTGCCTGGCGCTAGCGGCCCGGAGTGGGCAGCACCCGGCAGGGAAAGCACTGCACGCCCGACGCTGCTATGAGTGGGAGAAGGACGTGGCCGGTGCGTCAGCCGTCAGCGTGCAGCTGTGAGGACACAGTGTCCTGTGCATGATACACCCGATGATCCGAGGTCCCAACAGCCATGTCTATCTTCTTTCACATAAGCCTGCTTGGGCCTACGAACACTACACTGTGTCCTCCTCACAGCTGCACGCTGATCTCTGACTACTCAACACGGTGAATCCAACACTGATAAAACCGGTCACCAGCAGGTCTACAGTCTACTGATACTTTCACTAGTTCTACCCCGAAACTAAAGGTGCATGCATCCATGCCCTGAACATTTTACAGATCTAAAGATGCATGCTGAACACTCTAGTGTTGGATCAAGTTTTGCGTCACTGGTAGAGGTTTTTTAGTCTGTTTCCTGCAGATCTGATGGGCCTCGCCTTGTCCGGTTTACTTCTGCGGCGGCGTCTGCTTCTTCCTGCCGGGGATGCACCTTCCCCGGATCCCTCCTCCGTCGCCTTCCATCTGCTCATCCTCTCCGTCCTCGCCGACGGCACCAACGCCGAGCCTAGAGCTCCTGAGAAACAAAACAGTAGGATCAGATCAGAAATGAGTCATCGAGTATTCGAGTCGTTCGATCCTGACCTAGAAGGGCTACGTGCGTAGTTGTGTACAGGGCTAGCTGCACCTTCGTCAGTGAATGTGTAGTAGCTCTGCAAATGACTGACGGACTGACGGTGAGCTACTATACTACTACTACTCTGTGTACACGGCTACCACTGGCACAGTGCACAAAGTATGATAGCCAATGTACATCCTCACCCCTCGAACAGTGACCATGGCCCGTGCCAAGTGCCATGCATGCAAAAGTAGTCCACAGTCCACACACACACTGAACGACGACGGGCAGCATGCAGCCAACGGATCCACTAAACAGAGACTGCAAAACAGTACACCGTAACACAGTGGTGCACCAGCACTACTGCCGCGGTGTCATCATTCTCTGGTTAACAACATTCGCCTTTAATTTGTTTTACTGCTCACGTGTTGACCTCTATGTTCTGTCATGGCTAAACTCCAAGCTCCCCATTTTAAGTCCCAACATGCCATGCTACACCTACACGTCTCTAGTACAAGTGTACGAGACCTAGGAGTGATTGAGTGACGTCTTTGGCTCGACATGCATGACCACACGACAACACGAGTGCGACTATGAAAGCACAAGTTAATCAACGTACGTTTAAATCCTGTCGTGACGACGCCGAAAAAAAGGTTAAAATGGTGTACCTCTCCTCGTTGTACGAGTTGGAGCGCTTAAGCGACGACGCCGGCAGCGGCGTGCCCCGGCCGCCGGCGCCCTCCACGATGCTGCCGCTGAAGTACGCCTTGTGGTCGACGGCCATGTGCCCGTACCGGGCGCCCGCGCCCGCCGCCGCGTCGTCATCATCCTCCTCATCGCCGCCCCCGCGGGCCGAGAGCCGGCTCACCAGCCCGCAGCTCCGCCTCGGCTCGGCGCGGCACTTACCGGAGCCGCCGCCGCCGCCGCCGCTTGCGGCCCCCACCGTCGACCCGCACGCGATCAGCTGCAGGAGCATGGAGCCGGGCCGGTTCGGCTCGGGCTCCAGGTCCGCCCGCCCCGGCTGCAGCGGCGGCGCCGGCGGCTTGTCAGAGGAGGTCGAGGACGGCGGCGAGGTCTCCTCGACGGGGAGCTCCACGGGGCGGCTCCGGTTGGTGCGAGCCGAGACGGCGACGGGCTTGTCGGCCCGAGCGAGCCGAGCCCCCGCGTGAGGGCCGACGACGCCCCGGCGGTGGTGGTAGGAGTAGCCGAGCTCGTCGTCCTCCAGAACCTCTGCGGCGGCGTCGTCTCGGTAGCTGTCCATGTACTGCTTGTGGCTGTGCGGCAGCGCCATGGGCTTCGTCGGAGACCTGTCCGTCACGCGGAGGTGCTGCAACCGATCTGCAACTGCAATG
This sequence comes from Cenchrus fungigraminus, assembly GCA_036936925.1. NCBI lineage: Eukaryota > Viridiplantae > Streptophyta > Magnoliopsida > Poales > Poaceae > Cenchrus > Cenchrus fungigraminus. Next base: position 94,755,395 of record CM072776.1, on the reverse strand, counting down.
GTTCATCAGGGGCGTTGTCAGCAAGGGAGGGGAAAAGAAAACAGGGGTTAAAATAAATTAAATGATCTGGCAGGACAGGTGGCTATATTAATTCAGAACCTGGGCGGCCGATGAAAAGTCAAGGCTGGGTACGGTGGGTTCACATCACAAGTCTTCGCGAATTACGAGGTGGCGCAGGAATGCAACGTGCACGGTAGGAGGAGTAAGATAGGCTGCGCTCGCATTTACCAGCTATCCCATGGTCCAACAGGTTGACGATGACACCAGGGCAGAGCAAAAAAATACAATAGGAGAAAAAGGACACCAGTAATTACCAAAGACAGCCTGGTAATTACTTCGCATTATCCACGAACTAATGATCCTTGTAATGTATGCATTCAATGCAAGAAATGATCCAGGGACCATGGCCATTTTCAGCATGGTCAACGCTACTATCTTGGATGAGAGTGAGACAGAGCAAAATGGTCATGAAGTGCATGCAGCAAGGCGAGTAACGGAAAGGAGATGATGAGTACCGGAAGAGCAGCCAGGAAAGATCTCGGAGCCCTTGAGCACGTACTCGACGCCGTCGGACGGGTAGATCACGTCGTTCTCCGACAGATCGTTCCACACGTACCCGTTCTTGTAGTTCCTAACAGTGCACAGCAGCCATTTGTACGTGTTCTCTACAATGCAGAGTGGAAAACGAAGCAGAAACCAGTGTACCTCTTGCAAGACCAGGAGAAGAGAGCCGGCATGCCTTTGCCCCTCAGCAGCGTGAGCCTGTCCATCACATCTTCACAGCAACAAGAACAGAGAACAAGTTACAGCAGCGACACCACGCGAAGAGAGGGAGGGAGACGAAGCCCGGAAGCAGCAGCAGACTGTCCATACCTTTGAGGCGGAGCGGCTGGTGCGGGTGCTGCGCGATCTCCATGAAGTGGGGGTGCTCCAGCTGCCCGTTCCTGCAGAGGTAGTAGATGATCTGCACCTTCCTCATGGGTCTCGCCGGCGCCGGCCTCGCCGCCGTCGCGTACGTCGGCCTGCCCCGCTCCGGGCTCGCCTCCGCCCTCCCCAGCAGCCTCCTCCCTTCCGCTCCGGCCGCCTCCATGCGAGAAGCTAGTAGCTCACGGTGAGCGAGCGTCCACACGAAACTCGCAGATTCTTCTTCCGCACAGCCCGCCGCGGCTTTTGGCTACACGAACGAAACTCGTTCCACTTTTGGGCTCGGTGGTGGCTAGTTGGCCTTTGCCCCGCAGGTTCTACGAGGCTTTTAGGCTTTCGAGAGGAGAGCAGAGTAGTAGGAGACGACGAAATGGAGAGGGAATGGAACGTCAGCCGAGTACCGAGCGCCCATGCTCTCTCCTCTCCTCTCTCCTCTACCAGGAGTAGGGGTGGGCGTTCGGGTTATCCGATTAGTTCGGGTCGGGTAATTCAGGTTTTGAGAAATTCGGGTAATGAGAATCATTATCCGATATCAGTTTCAGAAAAACACTACCCGCAAATTCGGGTACCCGCAAAAATCGGGTTCGGGTTACCCAATTTACCCGGAATCTATAATCAAAGTATACACTCAAACACATATAATTTTGCATAGACTAGTAGTTTGTGTTGAATTTCAACTACAAGTTGAGAAGAATAATATATTATAGTCACTTGTTCAAATTAAAAGAATTACATTATAATAAAGTGACAATTTCAAGTGTTCAACTAACAACACGTGAATAAATACAAAGACAAAGACAAATTTCGGGTAGTTTGGGTACCAGAGTGTATTACCCGAATTACCCAAACTAATTTCGGGTAATGACAATCACTATCCGAACTTAGGATCAGGTACCTCGGGTTCGGGTAATTCGGGTTCAGATTCGGGTAATTCGGGTACAGATAATAGGTATCATGTATTTTGCCCAGGCCTAGGAGGAGGAGACGCACGGCACGAGCACTTTTATACGTCGCGTCGCGCGCTTTGCGGATTTCGAAAGAACCAACCACCCACCCACAGCTCGCCAAAACTTTTTCGCGGCACGAACAGCACTCGCTTTTAACCGTGCCGGGCACTTGAACAGTAGTGGTAGGGCGTGCGAGCGTCGCACGGGCACGGCGGCGACCTGGAACTTGGAAGCAGAGGAAGAGGAAAGAGGAGGGAGGAGGTCGATCGGGCCGGGCGGGGGCATGCAGAGGGCGTCATCGAGCATGTACTGCGCGGCGCATTGATTGCACCTGCCCCGCACGGCGCAGGCGGGCAGCGCTGCCGCCGGCCGGGGCGGGACGGGGCCGGGGCCCGGCCGGCCGGCCGGTGTGCGTGATGTGGACTTCTGCTGCGGGGGGGAGGAAACAGGGGAGAGGGACCCCGCGTGGCCCCGTGCTGCCCGCGCCTTTCCTCGCCGCGTCGCCTGTTTCGCACGCACTTCGGCCGGGCGGACCAGGGGGCCTCGCCGGTCGCCGTGCTCCCTTTTGGTTTTGGCATATTAGAGGTAAAAAATGTAGACTAATTACACGAATGGATCGGAATTCGCGAGACAAATCCATTAAGCCTAATTAATCCATCATTAGAGATTGTTTACTGTAGCATGACGTTGTCTAATCATGACATAACTAGACTCGTTAGATTCGTATCAAAAATTAGGTAGAAGTTATGAAATGGGTTTTGTTATTAATCCACATTTAATATTCTTAATCAGTGTCGGAAGATTGATGTGACGGGTAGTTTCGAAAATTTTAGGAACTAAACAGGCTCGCGTCTTGTGCGATCGACTAGTGGAGACGTGGAGTGTGTGCAGTGTTCATTGTAGGGGCTCGTGCGGGATCGCAGCTTTCGAGAACCAGCCAGGGCAGCGCAGTGCTCGGGTCTGATTTGATGGGATGGGAAATGGCCGTGCTTTTCGTGGATCCGCATCCGGAGCCTATCTTTCGAACTGTTGACTGATCACCTGTGGCCAGCGAGGTAAAATCCAAATGTTCCGTGCAGGGATTCAAATCGTGGACGTAAGAGTTCCATAAGATGTGAGAAAAGTTTCATCATCACGAAATTTTATTGGCACAGTTATCTAGTTTTCACTGTAATTGTGCTTATGAAATTGCACGGAGACGAAAAGGGAGTGGCAAGGCCGCGACCAAAAGCGGCTGAGTTTATGCATGTCCGTCCTCCACCGGGCACTGGCCATAATTCATCAATGATCCAATGGCCCATCGAAGACTTTTATTTAAAAGAAACAATAAATGAAAAAGGCCCATCAAGACCAAATAGTGCTACACTGGTGGAAGATCAATCGATCGAAGTCTCCCGTTCATTAAACTTTCAGTATTTCGCCAGGCATGCATTGAAGAAATTTTGCTGCGTGTTCTGCATGGCCGCATGCTGCAATGGCTATGCACTTGTTCGCTTCGCTAGACTTTTGAAAGTGCCATGGCCAGGTAGCAGCAGAGCCGCCCTATATCAAATTTACATGCAACCAGGCTCTGAATCACCTAGCTAAAGGAAAAAAGAATTGATAGCAGTAAATCCCATCTGCTATTGATATAAATTCATGAGGGTGCAATATGCCAATACAATAGTTACTACTTTACACTGCAGAGCATTGCATGTCCGCTCTGTTGAGAAGAAAACAAAAATCTTAATTTAGTAACCAGCAATAAATTCCCTGAGGATCCTGCACCTCTGCAGCATTGGGCTTTTGTTTTGTGTAGCGTCTGTTTTTGTGTGTAAAAAAGCTAAAAGTTGTATATCGTGTACTAGGAGCCTATCCATTCGCTTCCTTTACATTTTTCGTGATAGTCGGTTCCTAGAGCCTTCTTGAATTAGGCCATTTTGGCATGCAACATTCAAATTCTAGTACAAAACAAAAAAGGTGTCAAGAAAGGTGATGGATCACGCCAAAATGCATCAATGACCAAGCAGAAGGAGGGTCTGGTGCATCAATAATGTTAAGCGCATATAGGTACAGTCCACAAAGAAGGAAACAGCGCAAAAGACGATAAGCGGATTGCCTATTTGCCTTTGCCTTAACTGGGCGCTCGGCGCAGCTCTACGCCTCTACGGGTAACGGGCTACGGCTAGTCTCTGATCAGTTCTGAGGCCAGAGTGGGCAACGACCAGTAGAACCGCAATAATTGCGTCGCCATTCGGTGTAAAAAACAAGAACATGGCAAAGAGCTTTGTCAACGTAAGAATGCCCCTTTTGTGTTTTCGTTGAGAAATCGATAGTTAAACTTTGTATTGAGATGAGCCAGATTAATTGTTCAGCCGTGATTCTTTTTCGTGTGTCCATGAATCAAACCAGGTCGATCATGGTGATCCAAACCGATTTGATTACTTGATGAAAGATTCAAGCAAGAAACGACAAGAACAGGTGAGCAGCTGTCCGCTGACGGGTAGGGACAGGCTAGGAGCATTGATTTGTAGCGTCATCAGACAGGACAGCCTATCCTTCGACGCCGTAACATCTCTTGGAATCAAGCCCTTGGACGACGCTGCGCCTCGAGAAGCATCGCTAATTCCAGTGAAACAAACCGAAACGAATTGCGACGGAAGGAGCATTTACCCTACCAAGGAAAACGCAGCGGCTCCAACTTGTGCACCGCGGCGGCTCCAGTCTCTGCTGCGACTCTGCCTGCACTAGCACTCCACGTGCATGAAACGGTTCAGGGAAGAGGCTGGGGCAGGCTACACTACCCGGACCGAAAGAAGAAACCAAGCCAGGACGGTTCAGCAATGGCAGCCATTGGCTGCTGGCCACAGGAGAGGCAGCGCCAAGGTGATCAGGCAAGAGTAATGGAATGGAAGGGTGGTTACACTTGATGGGCGCGCGGCTCAGGTCCAGGGCAAAGACCGGCCAGAACCCAGAAGACATCTCCTCCCAGGACAAAAGGCCTACTCGACCACCACCACCACTCATCTGCCTCTGGATCCGCGCGTCTGCCTGTGCCTGCAACTTCGACAGCGGCACAGCGCCATGCACGCTGCCTGCTCCTGCTCGACGGCTCGACCCATCGCCTGCTCAACGCCTCACGGAGAAAACAGAAGCTGCGGGCTGCGGCCGAGGAGGCCGGCATTGTTGCTGACCTACTGCAGCGATGCGCCGACTGCCAAGCCGTGCCGAGTACTCCCTCCGGTTCCCTTTTGGACAAGATTTGAGTCAAATATTGGGAATATAAATCATGAATAACTTTTAAGTTGTTGAGTTTGAAAATGTGAAAATCATATAAATAGATTTGTTTTGAAAATTACTTTCATAAGAATATACATATATAACTTTCCAATAAATATTTTTATAGAAAAGAGAAGTCAAAGTTGTACTTTGATGACCGTGTCGCTGTCCTAAACGACTTCTAATACGGAACCGGAGGGAGTACTACGCAGAGCATAGCACTTGGTCAACGGTGTGCCGTACGCAGCTCGGCGGGCGTAGGGGGGAGGCCGGAGGGGGGCCTAGGCAGGTATGTAGTCAGGGCACAGGCACGTCAATTCTTGAGCACAGCGGCCTTTTCTTAGATGGTAGTAGATGCAGATTCTTGTAGCCTGTAGAGACCAACTGTGCAAGGACTGACCTGTTGGATGTAGCCTGTAGCTGGCTGTCGTATGTCGCGGCGAAGCGGTGACAGGTAATGACTGTGCTACGCTTTTGTTCAACACCAGGGTCGTGTTTAGATAGGAGTTGAAATTTTTTTCAACCCCTTTAGACCACTAATTAAAGGTATTAAATAAAGCAGTTTATAAAACTACTTTCACACCTCAATGTAAATTTCTGAGAGCAATCTAATTAGAGCTTTGACCACACCATGCAAAGTTACACTCATATGTGAAAAGGTTTTGCAAATAAATTTCATTTAGTACTTCATGCATACAAGATTCCTTTCTCCGAAAAATTTTTAGAGGGAATCTAAACAGGGCCCTCATGCACGAGAAGCTCAAACGCAACCATGACGCTACACCTCAACTAGTAACCACAAAGATTTTTTTTTATATAATGTGATAAGGCAATGACTACTCATGTGTAGCACGCAGGTAAATTCTTCTTTAGAATTTCATACTTTCTCAAGTAAAAAGGGCTTCCATGACTACAGAAAGAAGAAACACCGGAGACCGACATATCACAGCAAGGAAATGATGTTTACATAAACGTCCAAGCATGGTTCCAAATTCAGAAGACAGGGAAGTCTGCTTGATATGTCCAATTATTAACCAGCCAAATTTCACACAACACAACAAATACAGATGTGTTTAAAGAGCTGATCCTTGGTAAAAATTTGAAGGTAACCAGGTTTTTCTTATTCATGTCCTCATGACATGAAGACATTCTTTGCCAGCTGTAGCAGGCCCTTACCAAACCTCAGGGCGGAGTTCACCAGTAGCCGGAGGCATCCATTTCCCAGAGTTGTACACGCTCTCACCAACCTTCCATCCTGGAACATCTTTCATGATCCTGGCCTCCTCCTCAAGATACTTCTTCCACTCTTTGACAAATCTACAATATGTGAATGGACCATGGACAATGGTGTTATGTGGATGCCAGAGAAAATACAACACCTATGATAATGTCTGACAGCATTGAGTGGTACCTTTCATCCTCTTCAGCTTGTAGCATTGGCAATATAGCACTACGGGCAGCAATTTTCTCTTCTTTGAGCGCACTGCATGCACAATTTAACCCATGAAGCTAAAAGACTGATGAACCTCAAGGCAAATATAACATGGATGTGAAAAATCAAATGAACAAAGAGGACATAATGCTAGTGAAGCTAAAACACAACGCGTCATGGATACAAAAATCACACAGCTACTAGTAAATAGAGCAAAGCAATTACAAGCATGCTGAGGTAAAAGTTGAATAGCAGCATTATTCAGCATCATGTAGCATATATATAGGTCAGTTTGCATGCTAAGACATAAATACAGATTTAAAAAATCAAGAAATGTAACAGAAGGAAGAAATATCTGAGGCTATTAGAACTGTGTTCCTAAATTTGCCCATTAAAGAACACTACTGTGGGGAAAGGGTACAATTATCATGCAATAATCACATCGATTGCAAATCCATTTTCAGGTCTTCCAAAAAAAGAACACATCCATTTTCATAAATTGAACAGTCATGTCAAATGACGGCAGAAGTGTTGAGGTCCATAAATTTAGGAGTTAGGCCTACCAGCTACCACCAAGCTAAGGTATTGCTGCCGCTGTAACCTAAATTGCGTGTGAATATGCAGGTGGCCTGCGGCCACTATAATTTGTGGCCGTCTGAACTATCAAATACTTAAAAGGAGGAAAACTCTGCACTTCAATCTTAAACTCTGGCATCTCTCAATTTTTCAGCCCTATGCTTTGGAACAGACCGAATAGCAAAATCTCTTGAAAGTCAAATCTGTCTACTTTAACCCCGCCCTCAAACACCGCCACCAATCCCATATAAAACATAGGGTGCTTTTATTCAACTCGATACTGATGAAATAATGATGGTTTTAGCTGACTTGGAAGCTTTAGACCAAAGATCTAACTTAAAAGGTATCAGAATTCAATGTTAATATTAAACTGGTGCCAGGGTTGAAGGATGCAATCAGATTAACAAATTTGTATGGATTTGTCACTTATCATTTTGAAGCCATCATTCTCATTCTGCAATTCAAGTCTACTTCCATAGCTAAACAATAGTACATGGATACATGATATCCAACACAGTCTAGTGACCAAAACTTATGTACATATATAGGGAGTTCATCACATGCCTCTGACTCTCTAATGCACTACCTACGATGTGTAGCAATCTCGATCATTTTTCTTCTGTTAAGTAAGTATTTGTATACAATGTGCAACCAAGAAGTTCGTTGTTGCAGCGAGAATATGCATTGTTTCCACAAGTTTCAGAACCCTCAGTACCCATATGAATGTTACGAAACTACCCGGCTCTTACTTAGAAGGACAACTAAAGTACAATGACCTGGTTCCACTGAGATTAGCCAAGCAGTAGTAGTTTGAATCGAGTGATGTTACATCAGTTGCAGACTAATTCAACGATATATCAGTCATAATGTGATACATCGATTTGTATACGAACCATCGTTAATCCATTTCCGAGGTTAATGATAAGCACGATGCAAGAGGCAGTCACCGAAATAGGCTGAGTGCGCACTTACCGGCGGACCTTGTTCCCCTGGCCGACCTGGTACATGCCATACGCGAAGGCGCCGAAGGTGGTGAGGAAGATGGCGGTGGCGCTGGGCCCCGAGGTGGGGATCCGGCGCGCGTAGCGCACGGGCGCGAACCCGCCCGGCGGCGGGCCGTCCTGCACCAGCGGCATCTCCTTGACGCTGGCCATCCCCGGCTTGTTACGCACCCAGGCCTCCGTCATCTTCGCTTCCCGATCCGGACCCCGGGCCGCCCGCCTGCAGATCTGGAGCTCCCCGCGGAGATCAGAGCGCGGCTGTCGCTAGGGTTAGCGGGGGTGGAAGCGTTGTGAATTGGGGGCACTTGGCTGGAACCGATGAATCGCCTCAGGCTCAGGAAGTCAGGAGCAATCTCCTCACTCCAGTCAGCAAGCGACTGGTCAATTTAAGAAGTCTGCAGGGTCTATTCCGTAAGAGTGCATTTTTTTAGAGGACCGCAAGAGTGCATTTAGGCCTGGACCTTGAGGCCCACTGTCCCAGTAGAAGGCTTAGATCCTGAATGGGTTATTGGGCTTAACGCATTTTATCCAAATCTAAAGCTGCTGCGTGCCTGTTTTCGTCTTTCGATTCAACTCCTTGCATACCTCAAAAAAAAAAAAAAAAATCAACTCCTTGCATCTTCAGCCGTTTGCTAAATCAACTTGGTATTATCTAAATTCGGTAAAACAATAAAAATTTACCTTCAATAATTTAGCAAATCAATTTGGTATCAATAGCAATCTGGCATCCTACCCCTCTGTGCTAATATACGCGCCCCGACTCCCGCTTGGCATCGATGTGTACAAGCCAGGTGAAGTGTGAAAAAAGAAATAAAGAATAGGAAAAAGTTCCTGATGTAAAAGTAACATCATCTCTAACAGTTTGGCAAACTAACTTGCCATCTATTTAATTTTGACAAAACAGGAAAATTTGGTCTCCAACAGTTTGGCAAACCAACTTGGTAAAAATAGAAACTTGACAAAACTCACATCCCCACGCGAAAATATACGTGCACCGATCCGGGTTGGCATCGGCGTGGCCAAGCTAGGTGGGAGGGTGAAAAAGAAATAAAGAATAAAAAATGATTTCTGATACAAGTTTTCAAGAGGTGGAAAGATGTTGGGGAGTCCGAAAATCGGATGGGTCTCCCGAACACAAGTGAAGTAGGTTTCCTGAATGAACACGCGAAAGAGAGTAGGAGCGCGGAGACAAGGAATCTGCGAAAGTCTGCCCTCGCCTCAAAAGTTGTGAATCCCTTTACACGTGCCCTTGAACCCCCTTTTATAGGGAGGCGAAGGGACTTTTACATTCCGAGATTACCCTCGAATCTAAAGAATATTCCAATTGTGAACGCGTACATGAATGTCTTTTACATCCCGTGATTTGCGGAACTAATTTCACTTATTTACAAGCCAGTTATTAGTTCACACTTCGAACCCGGACTTTTGATGCCTTGTGTTTGACTGAGTCTCCTCTTGACCTTCAGCTCTCCATTCGCGAAAGTCATCAGTCATCAAGATTCGTGAATCCTACGAAAATCATGAAAGTGAAATCTCCACTTGACTCATCTCAGCACACTTCCATGAATTCATCAAAGTCTCGACACCTCCGAAGTTTCGAGGGTGAAAGGTTTTTACCCAATTCCCCAACAAAGGACATAAACATAATTTTGATTCTCTCTCAGGATTCCTGATGTAAGTTAGATCTGAGTTTGTCAACTGAATTATGTCAAATTATTGGAGATAAGCTCATTTTTTATTTGACATATCTTTTAGAAGTTGGCAAAACACAAGATTTATCAAGAAAAAATTTGGCAAACTCTTGAATATGCTTAAAAAAGAGAAAGAATAGTTTGCCAAGTCAAATTTGAAAAACTACTGGAAAATGACTGTTTTTTACTTGCCATATATTTTTGGGAGTTGGTAAGATTTGTAAAATTTGGTAAACTCTTGAAGATGGGTCTAATATTAAAAAAACTTATTGTCATCTAAGAAAAAAATCTCATTGTCGTGTTATTTCGAATCACGGTAATACGATCAAATACACGCTTATTACCCCCCTTCAATATACACTCTGCCATTTAAGTATTCCTAAAGGATTAGTCTGGAAGATCTTAAGATTAATTCGTAGCATGAGTTCTGCTCGCAAACAAACTTAGTATCAATCTTAAATTTTATAGAATTTACTACTTTGTTTTCGTCATTTATCAATGTCTGTTAATATAGATCCATCAATGGAAGAAGAATCTGTAAAATTGCATATAAGGAAATAAGCTGGTGCAACTATTTTTTTTGTCGAATTATAGTCATACTGATCTGTAAAATTGTAGACAGGCCCAAGTGCCTGACTGCCTGTAAAAATCAAGCCCGTCAATTCGATAAAAAAAAAATCCCTCAAACCACCCCCAAATCCAACCGCCCGCCGAAAGCCCCAAACCCTCCGGGGCTCCGCCGTCTCGCCCTCCGTCCCCGATCGCGAAACCCTATCCCCGCCGCTCGCCGGCGATGGAGGCGCCGGACGAGGAGGCTGGGCTGGGATTACCCGAGGGCGAGCGGCTGCTGGAGGTGACACTCATCTCCGCGCAGGGGCTCAAGCCCCCCTCCGGCCTGCGGCGGCGGCTGCAGGCGTACGCCGTGGTCTGGGTGGACGCCGGGCACAAGCTCCAGACCCGGCCCGATGCCGCGGGCGGGCTCGACCCGGCGTGGCACGCGCGGCTCCTCTTCCGCGTCCGCGAGGCCTCGCTCGCCGACGACTCCCGCGCCGGCGTCACCGTCGAGATCTACGCGGCCGCCGCGGGCTCCTGGCACCTCGGCGGGGACTCGCTCGTGGGCTCCGCGCGATTTCTGCTCGGCGACCACCGCCTTCTGCGCCGCCCCGTCGGCTCCCCCTCCATGTTCGCGGTCGGCGTGCGCCGCCCCTCCGGCAGGGTCCACGGTCTTCTCAACGTGGCCGCGAGTCTCGTCGCGGTCCCGCCATCCCCGGCCGCCTGCCACGCGCTCCGCCTCTCACCCGCCGTCTCCCTCAGCGGCCTCTCCGTGGCGCCCAACCCAAGCCGCGTGCTCCGCGTCCTCAACCGCGGCCACCCAACACCTCCACCGTCCCCGAAGCTGCTTACGCCAAAGAAGCAGCAAATGGCGGTCACGCCCAAGCAGCAGCAGATGGCGGTCAAGCCAAACGTGGACGATGGCAGCGATGAGGAGGGGGACGAGGAAGAGGAGAGGGGGATGGGCGGGACCATCTTCTGCGGGCCTTGCATCCTGCCTTTACCGAGGAAGATACACACGAGCCCGTCAGATGAGAACCTGCAGGTCTTCGCCGCTGGCATCTTCTCTGGCGGGCTCAGGCATTGCCGAACTGAGCCCTCATTGCCGAAGTAAACTCCATTCTTTCAGTTGATTCCTTGTGAAGATAGTCTGTCCCCTGTTGTTGTGGGCATATAGCTTATCGATGATGAAGATATAGTGCTGAGTTGTATCATAGCATCTCTTGTTATCACTGAGTTTGTTACATCATATTGTGTGGGTAATGGAAGTATAGAGTATTAGAGCCGCAGGGACCAATCTTGAAATTCTCTGGTTGTCTTTTGCCTGTCATGTTGGAAGTGTTAATAACTAGCATGAACCCTTACATATAATTTGGTTCAAAGAAACACCACAAAAGGAAGACAGAATTCATGGATATTTGGCTCCATTTGATCATGAATGCTTTCAGGTCATTTTACCCTTTAAATGATCTGAATTACATGTCCCATGAAATACAACATGTTCATTCGAAATATGAATAATTCCGCAGTTCTTGCTTGCATGTAACATTTGTAAAGTTTACACCACCATTGAAAGAAGTTTGAGTTGTCATGGCCATCAGCTTTGCCACCTTCAAGAGCCAAACTAAGCTCACATTCTGTTAGTTTATACAGCTCACTGAATATATAATCACGGTGCAAAATAAAGTCTTCAATGCAAGGTGTCACGTAAACATGTTTGTATATCTGGATGCACACAATTAAGATAATTGGACTTTGGCATTCAACATGATTTGTCAGTAGAGAAATTACACTGCTGCATTTAGATTTGCATGACTAGAAGTCGTGAAAGAAAATAACAGAAGCACCTAAGGTAACATAAGTTGCAAGCTACGATTTTGATTGACAGAATGAAAGTCCATTGTAGTGTAAGGCAATGTTCACTTTAGATAATCATAAATTGGCTGGAGGACTGCAATTGAAACATGGAGATTTTTAGTGGAAATTTGAGGAAAACTGATATCCCAAGTGAGGACAAACCTAGAATGACTTGATTTTTTTTGGGACGGAGGGAGTAAGGCAGTGAACCAAAACATTAGGCCTTCAAAGGGTTCGGGTCGACCCGGTTACGAAATCGCTCCGCTCCTTAAATTAGCCGACAGCGGCGCGACCCCAAAATGAAGAGGAGCAGCATGATCGTGAACCTGCCGACCACCGGAGACCCTAGGGTCAAACCTTGCAGGCTTTGCAAGTTGCGACACCATCATGGCTGCCGCCTGGCTTCATGGGTGATTCCTGCTCCTCAGAGACTGATCTCGCCGCTCACCAGAGCTTCCTCCCGGTTACCAGGAAACGCCTCCTAGGCTGTGTCACAGAGCTGTGGACGCACCAAACGGAGCTCCCTCGCGACCTCGCTTGCCGCCATCAACTGGCTTTGGTGGATGTGGATCGAATCCCGTTGCCGAAGGTGGTGCCTCCTGCCACATCGCGCCCAGCCACCCACCACAAGGTGCTTGTGGTCTCCAGTAGTGTATCCCCTTTTCTGCGTCTCACTTCACGTTGACAAATGCTAGATATTGCTTTCTCCTTCTAAGTAGTTTCTTGATGCTTGACAGTTGACACCATGTGTTATACATGCTACTCAAGTAGTGTTTCCAATTCACACATAATTTAGAATACAGATCAGATATGTGGGTACCTAATATTTTAGGTTAATTTGCTTTTAATGTTTTACCTCTTTCAGTATGTAATCAATAATTGCTTGAAAGTAAACAATTGATGCACGGAGCTGAGATTGAAATGATCCATCTGTTAGAGCTGAAATTGAAAGGGCAAGTGCATTAGTGCCACCATAATGTTTAATCTCAACTATTTTGTTTAGTCGAACATTTAGTACTACAGTCAAATTTTCATCCCCCCTTGATAACGTCATCATGGAAGGTTTATTGGACCTTGACAAAAGTTCCTGATCAAGTCTGCAGTTGTTTAATCTCCCTTTAACCTTCTTAGATTTGTTCTGTATTATGCCTTTCGCAACCTGTATCTCATGCTATGTTTTTGTCCTTGTCAAGGGGATCTTCACTTTAAATGAACGCTTCTTTAGCCGGTGTATATAAAACTGGTGGGAAGGTCAGATAGTTGCATTGATCGACTACCATGAATTTTGTGAAAAATGGGAGTTCAGTGTTACTTTCTACCACTAATACAAAGTCACTTATGACTTATATAAGATAATTGTATTTTATTGGATTTTCTCTAAGGTAATGTCATTTTTGGTAGACAGTATGCTATTCCATTCCTAGTTGATTGATATTTCTGAACTTATTTTTGTAAACTTAGATCCATAGGTACCTTCGCATGAGCTTTTGTGTACACATGATTTCCTTCCATGAGAGTGCGCGAACTGTGTTTGATCGCTAATGAGCAAGCACATGCGTATGCACGTGTCAGAGTTCATTTGCTTAGAGCAACCAGCCGCCTGCCCTGCTTGCACAGACAGAGCATCAGGAGCATCCGGGGGGTCATGTACTCATGTCTGGCCAAAGAAATGAGGGTTGGGTCGCCCACAAAAACATGTTATTGCATCATATTGAAATTTTCAGGTGACAGTTCAGACAAAGAAGGGAAGAAATACAACCTGCAGAGTGGCAGAGTATAGTGTCTAGGCTTTGTAGTCTAATCCTTTTCTGTTTACTTTGAAAACTAAAGGTGTAGAATAGCATCTGCAGTTCAGCATGGCAACTCTGTTTGGTCGCTTACTTACTCCCAGTAAGTATCAGAAAAGGAAACTTGAGCTAACGGCAGCAGATGCAAAACATCAAGGATTCTAAACTTACACGTTCGATTAAGAAAATGAGATGAGACTGCAATCAATCGTAAGTACTTTCACAATACAAGGTCCTAGTTTACTTTTAAACCAGACGTTCAGATGAATTCAGTGTTTCAAAAAGCAGTGCTAGGCGTATTGGTTATTGGAAGAATGGAATTGATAGGCAAATTATATGCCTAAAAAGCTGTACATATTGACAGCTGCAGCGAGTAGAAATTCCGACTGCGAAGATGTGCATGAATACCCGCTCCCTTCAGCTGTGCCAAACATCATGAGTAAGATCTGGAGAAAACAAACGATGTAAATGCAAAGCATCAAAGTCTGTATTGCGGTATTACCTGTGTGGAGACTGGTAAGTTTAGCTGTCACTCACATGGAGGTAAGTACCTGTACCTGACGAATGTGCTCACATCAGAGCATGCTGCATTTGCCTTTGTTTGTAACACCCACAGTACGATTATCTGTGCTGCCCGTGTTTTTTTTTTTGGATTATCCACAGCTGACAGCTCGCTGTTCCTTGCCGTGCATCTTTTGAGTTGGCACGTGGCCTGTTTGTTCGTTGGTCACCGCTTCGTCCGCAAACTGAGTGACCATGACCTCCTCCTCCCGTCCGACGATGGCTCCGTCGTCGACTAGGACGCGGTGCTTGTGGGCGCGTTCGGTAGCCGCACCGGCCTGGTGGCCAGGCCCGCTGGGTGCAGCGGCCCGCGTTTGGTGGCCTGGTCGGCCTGTGGAGCCTGGCCGGTGGGGTGCAAAAAAGGCCCGCGAGCCTGCACGCCAGGAAACGCCCGAGGGGGTCGTTTCTCGCGGTGCAGGCCCGCGGGGGCGCGGCGGGCTGCATGCGGAGGGAAGGGCGGGAGACGGGGGTGGCCTGGCGCCATTTTTTGGCCAGTTAGGGTTACCTCCCTGGGCGTTCGCGGTATAAAGGGGAGGTTGCCCTCCGCCGCAGCGCTTCCTCCCTCATTTCGCCGCCTCCCCCGACTCCTCCACTGCCCTCTCTCGCCTCCTTTCCGCACTGCAGTCTCCTCCCCCCTCTCCTCTTCTGACCCAATCGATTTGGCGGCGACGGCGCGGGTGGTGATCGTGCGGCTCATCCGGAGGCTTCCGTGGTCGCCGGCGGAGGGCGGCGCGGCAGCGGGTGCGACTTCACCGGCGCGATTGGAGGCTTCTTCGGCTTGGAACCCTGGATCCGTTCGTAGTCGTCGTCACCGAGCAGATCTGCTACCTCCTCGTCCCCGGCAACTCGAGGCACCTGTTCGTCCCCGGCGTGACCTGCTTCTTTCGCTGCACCGAGCAGATCTCCCTCGTCTTCTTCCTTCTTCGGTCGAACACCGCGTCCCCGACCCGGTACCACCTCATCTTCCCCCGCTCCGTCGTCTTCATCTTCGCGCAGGTATGTGCTCGATGTGCCCGAAGTACCTATACAGTGATGGATCCGATGGGGATTTTCGTCCTGCGACTGAGATTTCTTTGCGATTTACTTTATTACTTGCGATTTACATTCTTGCTTGAGATACGGTGCGGATGAACAAGATTTGTTGTGGATCTATTTTGCATGATGTTGGTTGCCTTGGGCATGCCCCTGCCTTGTTCATTGACGGCGATTTGTTGGGTGGAATACCTGTGGGTTAGGGTATTCCCGATCTAGTTTATGAAATCTGTGTTCGGTCAGTGGGTGATCCTCGACGGATTTGCATGTATTTGATTTTCAGTTGCCCTTTTCCGTTGACATGTTAGTTACACTAGATTCATGCATTCCTTTTTGATTCTTCTGTAGTTTTATCGTGGATATGACATACAATACTGCTCTGGGAGGCTGCCTTTGGTAGCAGCCGTGCAGATCTGTTATAAGCATATGGGTGTTGATGAGGAGCCTCTGCTTTCGTGCAATTTGTACAAATGGGGGCAATGATAGTTCCTGTATCAGTTACCATGTTTGTTGAAGTGGTTGTGGTCGATGATGTTGTCAAGGAGGATCCTCTGGGAGGCTACTCTTGTAGCAGCCAAGGCGATGATGCCTATAATGTTCCATATTTGCTTGCACATGTCTGACCATTGGATGTCTTGCAGTTCCAACTTAGTGCATACGTTCTAAATTTCATCTGTTGCCTGCTGCATTGTAGATGGGGGTTGGCAACATGGCTTCTGAACCTGCAGCGCTTGTTTCTGTTTGCGTGGCCTACATGCTCTCTAGGCTTAGGGTGGGCAGGTTCCATCCTGATGAGGAGGACGAGGACAGCCCTCCTGATTGGGTTCCCAGGGCTGACACTGATGGTGAGAGGCAGGCAAACCTAGATAAGATATACAACTGCACTGATGTTGAGTCTGTAAGCATGCTTCGAATGCGTAAAGCTCCTTTCTTTAATCTAGTGAAACTGTTTAGGGAGAGAAGTCTCCTAGAGGACACCATGCACTGCTGCGTGGAGGAACAGGTTGCTATGTTCCTCCACATTGTGGGGCACAACCAAAGGTTTAGAGTCATCCATCACACTTTTAGGAGGTCCTTTGAGACTGTAAGTAGGTACTTCCACCAGGTGCTACATGCAGTTGGGGAGCTGAGAGCTGAGATGATACGGGCTCCGTCGGGGGGTACACATCCAAAAATTCTTGGCAGCCATAGATGGTACCCATACTTCAAGGTAGTGGGGTTATTCCATATGTCATTGGTTAATGCTGCAGTGTATCCATTTACAACTGCTTGGTATACTGATCCATTCATGTTATCAACTGTTTTAGGACTGTATTGGAGCAATAGATGGGACTCACATCCTAGTTAGAGTGCCATACCACATGCATGCCGCTTTCAGAGGCCGCAAGGGCAGCACAACACAAAATGTAATGGCTGCTGTTGATTTTGATATGAAATTTACATATGTCCTTGCTGGGTGGGAAGGATCGGCTCACGATGCCCTGATCCTGGCTGATGCATTGGAGCGGGACGATGGCCTCAGGGTCCCCCAAGGTACACTGCGGGCCTTACTAGTATGTCATTCCCTTAGGTTCTTGGTGTAAAACCAATTTCTGTTTGTAGGCAAATTCTACCTTGTTGATGTTGGGTACGCACTGAAGCCAGGCTTCCTACCTCCATACCGGGCTGTTAGGTACCATATGTCTGAGTTCTAGGGTAGACGCACTCCGAGTAATGCCAAAGAACTTTTCAACCTAAGGCACTCCTCCCTCCGCACAACAGTTGAGAGGGCTTTTGGTGCTTTGAAGGGCAGGTTTCGTATACTAGACAACAAGCCATTCCATCCATACAAGTCTCAGGTTGAAATTGTTATTGCATGTTGCATCCTTCATAACTGGATCTTGGGCTTTGGGGCAGATGAAATAATCCCGGGGGAGGATTTCGTTGAAGAACTCCCCCAACCTGGGACTTTAGGTAGTCAAACACCAATGTCCCAGGAAACAAGGGAGTGGGCAGCTCAGAGGGATGCATGGGCTGTAGCGATGTGGGCAGACAAGGGATCTTCTAGGGTGTAGCATTAAATTTACTAAGTTGGAACTGTAAGGAACCATGGGCTGCTGTTTGTGTGTGTTTGCTACTATCTGAGACCACTTGATGTGCTTAATGCCTTATGTGCTTCCCTTGCCTTTCGATGTTATTGTTGATGTATTTCTCTTATCGATTTTCGTCTCGCTATCGTATATCGTTTTACTTGGGGATAACCATGGGCTGCAATGATGTCATACAATGTATGTGGTTCTTAATTTATTGTGGATGCATACTTGGTCTTGATGACAGGGCAATGGGTGATGAGGACATGTACTTTGGTTCTGCGGGTGCTGGCTTTTCTGCTGCTGGTGGTGGTCTGCTTCTTCCTGACCATGGTGCTCCTGGTACGGGCGCCGTTCTGGGTGTGGCTTCTGTTGATGGTTCTAGGGTTGCTCCTGCTGGTCGTGGTGCTGTGTCGGTGCCTACTGCTGCGGGTCTGCTTGGTGATGCTGTTGGTGGTGGTGGTGGTGGTGGTCAGGCAGAGGGGGGTGCAGGTGGTGGTGTTGGTGGTGGTGGTGTGCTTCAGGCGGGGGGAGGTGGTGCTGGTGGTGGAGGTGGCCAGCCTCGTCCGCCAATGAGGTGGACCAGTGCCACCTCCGGGTTTGTGCTGCGCCGCATGTGCGAGCTGGTGGGCACTCGTGTGAGGACAGATAAAGGGTTTAAGGAGGTGCATGTGAACAAGGTGGCCAAGGCACTGCAGGAGTTTGTTGACGGTCCTTACAACAAAAAAATTGACCGTCAAAACCTCGGGTTTGAGAGGAGTATACGACAAGTTCCATGCACATTTTTAGTACTAATAAAGTTCCACGAGTTATGTTGTGAATTTCATAGGCAGGTACACATTTTGGGAAAATTTGGGACCAACACACCACACGTGCAAGGCACGGCCGAACCACCTGGCCCGGCCAGCCCTGCAGGTGCGGCCGGCCTGGCAGGTGCGGCCGGCCCTGCCAGGTGCGGCCGGCCCTGCCCCGTGGCACGTCTCTGGTCCAGAGCACCCCCTCTCCCTCGAGCACAACTTGGACGAACGAGATCCACTGAAGAAATGTCAGTTTGATCAAGTGGTGGAGGCTAGGATCACTTGGATCAATGGGTCCACTTGTCCGATCGCTCAACCGCCACAACCGTCATCCAGAGGCAATCCTAGGCGTCCCCGAACACAGTCGGTGCATCACACGACGCAGGGTAGGGCTGGCCGCACCTATCAACTTGCGTGCCGGGCGAAACCAACCCAAGGAGCCGACCTACAACCGCCTCAGGAGCAGTGATCAGGAGCGTCCGAGGTAAGAGACGGCAGATCACAGGGCCGGCCGTGCCTGGTGAGCCGGCCGCACCTGGGGTTTTGCCCCCCTGCGCTCCACCGACCTCCCTTGCCTATAAAAGCCACCTCACACTCACTGGAATGGACACACAACGCAGGAGCATCTCCATTTCTCTCTTTTGTTCACTTAGAGTAGGATTAGTGTAGCTTGGGAGTTAGAGTCGAGTCGAGCTAGTCTCGGGGTTCCGGAGGAGTCTTCTTCAGGGTTCCGGTACTACTCTTGTATCCTTTCTTTGTTTAGACTCAAGTACAATTCAAGTTATCTTTCTATCTTACCTTTCGAGTCAATTACATTCAGCTTTTACTTTGCTCTAGAAGCTTTATTCTTGGTTTAGACTAAAGTTAGTTTAATCTTGGTTAGCGTAGCTCTCTTGAACCCTATAGTGTTGTGGTCATTCTTCGCTTGATCTTCGGTGTTTCATCGTAGAGAGAGACCTTCCTTCGTGATATCCGGGGAAAGGTTCTTTGGTTCGTTGTGAGCGCGGTGCTCAGAGCTTACCTTAGTCTTAGATTGGTGTCCCGTTCAATAGAATAGTTGTGGTACCCTAAGGAGGTGATAGCTCCGGACGGGCTCAGTAGTCCACCACGTTAGTTTGGGCCGGTAGGATTCAGCGCGTCGTCGTTCTCCCTTCTCATCCCAGTCCGAGAGCGCGGCTTTGCATGCCCCTGCAGCACTAGAAGAGCTTGACGAGTTTAGCTTGCCTTGGTTATCCTTTGCCTTAGTTCTTTGCCTAGAGTTGACAAGAATAGATAGATTGTGTTAGGATCCTTTCTCGTCTCGTTGTCCTCCCAGCTCACTAGGTCCTCTCTAACCCTTTATCAAGATCTCCTTGTGTGTGTCAAGTTATCCCCGAATATCTTTATTCGTTACCCCCCGATATAGCTCTTTACCGAGTCTTGTTACTCTCCACCGTTTATTCGATCATCTTTGCCGTAGTGCCTCCCTTGGGAAAATATAAATACGATAACCCGAATACCACCAGGTGAAGTGCTACAACGGTAATCCGTGCGCTTGCGGACCTTTCTGTGACGTGTGTTTTACCAAAGACGTTCCCTAGCCCCATTACTAGGGGTATAAACCCGGTAGCGACGCTAGCAAGTGCCAACGAGCATTTATGGTGCCGTCGCCGTGAGTGCATACCTAGTGGTGAGGCTAAGGGGCGTCAACAGAGTTCACCGGTGAGCATGTCACCGGGACACAAGTCTACAACCATCTGCGCAAGTGGCGACAGAGGTGGGCTAGAGTGTGCAAGCTTAGGGACCTCAGCGGGGCACTTTGGGATGCCCTCACTTGCAGCATCAGCTTGGATCAGGAGCACTACCTAGGTCACTGCAAGGTAATGAAGCATTACCCTCTAATTTGAAGTTTGTATCCATTTGTTGTAGTACTAACTCAGCTGCTTTGTTTGTATTTCTTTGGTGTTGCAGGACCATCTAAAAGATGCAGAGCTGCTGAACAAGCCAATACAACACTATGAGCAGATGGAGCAGATCTTTGGGGGTGGCATGGGCACTGGAAGATGGGCTCAGGGTAGTGGAGAGGCACTGGGCCTCTATGGTGGCTTTGTGCACAGTGGTGTGAAGATGGAGATGGTGGACCTCTCATCTACCAAAGTGCCCCTGGTAGACCTGTCTTGCACCAAGCAGCAGCCGATAGACCTCACCAGCACAGACCAACAGGTTGACCAGAAGGCTGTCATCAAGGTTCCTGGGTCCACAGAGGCTTCCAAGGCCCCTGCCTCTTGCCTGCCTCGTAAGAGGAAGAGGCATTCTATGTCTGAGGAGGAGGTTCTTGTCCTCACCAACATGACTGATGTAGACATGTAGTGAACAACGTCGCTAGTGCTCTTAGAGAGACAGGCCCTGAGCAGGTCCACCCTGACCTGTACGATGCTGTGATGCTGACACCAGGCTTCTCCGAGGAGGCACTCATAGTGGCCTTCTCCCACCTGCTGGACAACAAGTCCCAAGGCAATGCATTTGTCAAAATGGGTGAGAATCACCGCTGCCTCTGGCTCAGGACCTGGCTGGGCAAGCACTACTACATGTGATGTAGTAGTTGCAGCCTTATAAGCTCAGGGAAAACAGTTGAGCATATATGTCTCCATCCCTGACCACTTCCTTTTCTCTGCACAGATCTCTATATAGATAGGTCTGACTTGCTAGGGTGTAGCCTCACTTACACCTGGCCTTTTGTGGTGGTTTTTGGTCTCACATGGGGGGTGACTAATTACTAATCTAGTTGTGAGCAGCAGGGCAAGGTTAAGACAGTTATGCTAACTATTTGCTTCGGAACTGCATGGTAAGTACGTACTGTAATATGCCTGTGATGCCTGTGAACTTGGAACCTTTATATGCCTGTGATGTGTCATGAACTACATGTTATGGATTGTAATATGATGCAGCTAGAACTGGTAGAAGCCTGCTATATATGTTGTGATGCCATCGATACTGCTTTACCATGTTATTTTGCCATGTTATTTTCCAATGTTTTTGCCATGTTATTTGCCATGATACTTGCCTTTCTTTATGATGTTATTTGCCATATGTTGCTTCAGCTCTGTATATTTGCTCTGGCTATTTGACATGCCATTTTAATTGGTATTTAGTATTGCCTTAGATGATGAGTTATTTGACTACTGAATTACCTCCTGCTGTCTCTTATGCCTACCTTCCTCCTACTGCTCTTATGCCTTCTTTTTCTTGGTTTTTTGGTCTATGATGAATACTAAGTTGGCAGTGATAAAGTGGTCCAGGTCTGTTCGCTCTTTCGCCTTTCGTTTTTGTCTCTTTGGTGTCTGTTCTTTTATTCTTCCAAGCTTGTTGTCTCTCCACTTTTGAGCCAGCCTGATATGACTGACTTGTGGCTGATATATGTAACCCTTTGATCTGAGGCCGCTTTCTCCTACTTATCTATGCCTGTGATGTATTTGAACTGAGGCAACCATACCTGTTATTGTGCTACTCTCTTTTGTTCATTTGCCTTTCAGTATCTTTGTACCGCATTTTATGATGTCGTGCTTGGGGATGAAGAGCGTGTCATGTGCTCAGACCCATCCTATTCTTGTTCTGACCTATTGCATTTCTCCCTGTCATGCAGTTCAAACACTTTTGTTTCAAGATCGGCTTTGCAATGCAGCTCCATTTTGTTCACAGCCAGAGAATGCTTACTTGGTGAGGATTTGTTACTCTATTTCTTCAGTTTGCGAATGATGAAGGGATAGAATGCCAAACTATCCCATCTGACGCCTTATATTTGTTGTTTACTTCTGTATGCGAATGATGATAGTACATATCACAATGGTCATTGCGAGCGAGGGCGATGACGACCTTGCTTGTGTTGCCTTCGGGTAGCACCACCAACATCGTCTCGTCCTTGCTCACAAAGACCTCTGAGAACTACATTCTTGTACTTCAAATATGCTGACGCACGTTTTCATTCGATGGCGAATGATGGTGGCTTGAGCCCTTTCGTTGTATTCAGCGAGCTCGATGTGGACCTTGGTCTTTGTGCCCTCAGTATCTCTTCCAACATCCACTCGACCTTGCTGAATATCACTGGTGGGTTTTCTCAAGCTACAAACTGACGCAATCTTCTTTCTGTTGCAATGTGTTTTGATGCATCGTTACTCCTGTGTTCAGTTTTGAAGTTCTCTTATCCATGGCGATGATGATCATAGATGCTGAGTAATGCATTCGCAAATGAGGATTCACGCAGGTGTCGCCTCCTTGTGAGGCAGTGAGGGCGTGCCCTGACTGTCTCACCAGAAGGCAACTCCTGCAAGCATCTTATATCCTAGGCAAGTAGTCTACATCTGAGCCATTTGCAATTCAGTACTTTCATGGTTTTGATACGTTGCTCTGACTTGTTCTTCGCTTTGTTCATGTACTTGTTTTTTTGGTAGTACCAACGGTGGATGCTATGAAGTTTTGACACACCAGTGATTATCTGCATCTCAAATTGCTTCCAGCGTTCAGATCCTGCAATCTTTCCATACACACCCTCATTTTCCCTCGATTCATGCCTCCAGATTGTACTACTTTTTGTGTAATACATTTACTATGCAAATTTAATGTACAAATCAACTAATGACCACCCTAATTAGTGTATAATTGGATGCGTTTTTCTTTAAACACTTGCTCTTTGCAATTCTACGTGTGCTGAGCATGGGGGGTAACCTACACCCGCATGCACGCGCGGTGAGGGTAGTGTCGGTGTTTTAACCCAGTAACCTACCAAGGGGAGTACCCGAGGTAGACGTTTGTGGCCTCGCCGAGATCGGGAACTCGAAGGAGAGACACGTGGCACACAATTTAGACAGGTTCGGGCCGCGAGGTGCGTAATACCCTACGTCCTGTATGCTGCGTAGCTCTAGATTGATTGGGTGTGTTTACAAGATGATGCAGATAGATGAATAGGGGTCCCTGCCTCGTCTTATATACTCTGGGAGGCAGGGTTACAAGTCGGTTTGGTAGGGAGAGTACTAGTCGTACACGGCTAGGAGTACTCTACATGGATCCGGACATGTCAAGCTTCCTAACCGAGCACTAGTCCTCCGTATGCCTTGCGCTTCACACCATCTGGTGTCGTGCAGCCCAAGTCGAGTAGTCCCAGGGCCCACGCAGTAGTCGGTCCTGGTACCCACCTGAGTAGTGGGCCCAGGGATGTCCGTACGACAAGCCTCCGAGTACTTTGTAGTCGAGTAGGATGTCTTCGAGTAGTCTTGATGGCCTCGGCGAGTAGTCCTTGAGCGTCTCCGAGTTCCACAAGCTGAAAGTCCTCAAGAATGCTTGAATCATCCCGAGGCTGGAAGGTACTCCAGCTGATCTTTGAGTAGTCTTGAAGTCTTCTCGAGTAATCCCCAAACGTCCCCGAGTGCTTCTCTCGAAGGTCTTCAATAGTACTCGTGTTGTCTTGACGAAAAACCATATGGAAAATGCGATTCGAAGAATCGCATTCCATATGGAATGTAGCCCCCGAGCCTTAGGTCGAATCATAAATTCAAGCTGAGGGTCAATCTGAAGTTCTGCCAATCTTATCTCGAAAAATCCAGAGAAAAAACCGAAGGACACGTGGCACGGAGCCCCCGAGCCTTGAGTCGAGTACTTTCTCTCGAATTGAAGGTCATCTTGACTATAGAATGTGTCCTGAGTGGGATCTTGATCTGGTGTAGCCCACTGAATCCATTTGATGTAGTCGAGCCCCCGAGACTCAGAGCATCGAGTACTGGAATACGAAGGGTCAGTCTGCCGTCGCTGAGTCATCCGCCTGGCGCTTATCCGCCCGTTCGGAATTTAGCCGCCTGGTGGGTTATAAATATCAGGCGAACCCCTTAGGGTTTTTAACTCCCGGCGGTCGCATTTCTCTGAAGTTAGGTTTGAGTCACTGCCCCCCTGCTCCTCTGCTGCCGCCGCTGCCGCTTAGTAGATTAGATCTACTTTCGCCTCGCTGCCGTAGTCCGCCCGCCTCTGCAGCCCCCGAGCGAATGTGAGTGAAGACGCTCGTGACTCGAAAGATGAAGGGGTCTTCAGCGAAGAGCACCAAGGCCGGCGCATCGAAGAAGAGGAGCCGCGATGAAGCCGGTGACGCCGGCCAGTCGTTGTCGTCGCCGCCTCCCTCCACCCTGCCAAATCCGGCGAAGGAGTGGAAAAAGGTGAAGCTGAAGACCGAGGATCTCCTCGCCCTGGTCAACAGTGGTTTCCTCCGCGGGAAGGAGATGGATCTGTGGCGTGTCGCCACTGGAGATCCGTACCCGATGGAGAAAAACCCGGATTAGATTCCGATGTTCGCGCGGTTCGTGGAGCGTGGACTCACGCTGCCGGCGAGCGACTTCTTCAAGGGGATGCTTCGGTACTACGGGATCAAGTACCTCAACCTCAACCCCAACGGTATCTTCCATGTCTCTATCTTCGTGCACTTCTGCGAGGCGTTCGTGGGGATCAAGCCCCACTGGATCCTGTTCCGGAAGTTCTTCCGGTTGAAGCCACAGCCGAGCACAGACGACCCGCGAGTAGTTGGAGGCGATGGGATACAGATGCGCGAGGACGCCGCCGGGCAATACTTGCCGTACAAGCTGATCGACTCCAACCAGGATTGGAAGTCGAAGTGGTTCTACATCAGCAACCACCACCCGGAGCTGCCGAAGCCGAGCGGGCGTCAACCGAAGCACGCGCCATGGTGGAACTCGGAGCCCACCATGCAAGAAGGCCTCTAGCTACCTACGCTGCTGGAGAAAATCAGGGCCTTGAGGGAGGCCAGGCTGAGGGTCGAGCATGTGGCCTTCAGCTTTATGAAGAGAAGAGTGCAGCCGCTGATGGCGCGAGATACTCTCGGCTATCAGTACACTGGTGACGAAGATACTTCCCGGATGCCCGGTGAAGAAATTGAGGATGATGTCATCATCGAGAGGCTGGGCAAGATCTTCAAAGACATGCCCGCGTACACACCGTGCCCCGTGCCGGAGTATTCCGCGACGCGGCCACCAAAACAGGTTAGTAGTTGTGGCCAAAGCCCCCGAGTACTGATTTGCTTGTGTAGTCGTACATGACGCCTGCTTGATTTTGTAGGACGACTTGAAGAAGTACATCTCCGTCCCGCCCTCCCCCCACGGCTTGAGAAACAAACACAGGGGAAGGCGGAACCCGAGGCGAAGGAGCGCCGAGAGATCGGCGAAGGTGATGATGCCGTCGTCATTGAAGACACCTCCGACGATGAGGATGAGGAGACGCTGCAATAGCGGTTCCAACTCCGCTCGAGGTTCAGCTGAGCTGGAATGCCACATATTCCAGTGATCGAGAAGCCGTCCAGCCTGGAGGCGAGCTTGCCGGTCCCGCCACGGAAACCCCGCAACGTGGCGCGCAAATGCGCCGTGAAGAAATTGAAGTTGTCAGAAGCCACCAGACAAGAGGTGAATACTGCGACTAGAGTAGTCGGGTACTGACGACGAGTAGTCTGGCGCTGACTGCATGACTTGTATTTGTGCAGGACATCCCTTCCTCGGACCCCGCTGCCCAGGATGAGGAAGAAGTCTGGGAGACTGTGGGGGCGACAGCTGAGAGAAGTATCAGCCCGCCTCCGGCTACTGAAGACGTTGTGCCAGAAGAGGCACAAGAACAAACCGCCGCTGTGGAGAACCAGCCACAGCCGTCGGTTGAAGAAGTACAAGGTCCTCCCCCTGCTGCAGCCGTGGCCGTTGAGCAGCCAGAGGGGAGGGTAGAGGAGCCCCCGGTCGAGACAAGGGCCATCAGTGAGCCTGGCATTGTAGATATCGCCAGGATACTGGGCGCCCCGACCATCACCGTAGTGCGGTCAACTCTGTAAGTTCCCGGAACTCTCGCGTAGTCATGTAGGCGTCAAGCCGTGTTGTTGATTGAATAATCCATGATGCAGGAAATCCACGGACTTGTCGTGGGATAAGGGGGAAACTAGCACTCCTGCCGATGGTGGAGACCGCTCGGCGGAGGTACTAGAGCCCACACCGCCACCACAAGCCGATGCCGCAGCGGAGCCGAGGCTTGAAGAAGCTACCCTGGTGGAAGGTACGCATCCTATCACCACGAGTGCTTATTGTGGAGAGTAGTCGTAGCCGCCACTGACTGTTGAGCTAATCTTGACAGGGGCACAAGCCGAGGGAGCGGCGATCCCTGAGGCAGTACCCATGGAGACGGCCACTGGTGAAGCGACGGCTACGAAGCCAGTTGCCGAGCCGACAACCTCGACAGCCCCCGGGCCGGTGACTTCGACAGCCCCCGAGCCAAGCGTGGAAGCGCGGGTTGACCCGCAACCTGAAGCAGGGACTGAGGTTGTCGTCTGTGAGGCGATGATAGAAGACGCGGTGCCGCTTCGCTCGGCGCCCATGCCAGAGACTGGGACCTCGAGCCGTGGAGGTCTCGAGTTGCTGGATGATGAGCTAATCGACCCGGCCTTCGTGTCTCTGAGCATGGAGTCGTGGCGTCGCACAGGGAACTGGATCAAGGTACGTTGCGAGTACCCAGAGTTGTCTTGCTTTATTGAGTACTGAGTACTTATTGATTATTGGGTCTTGTGCAGGGCCTGGTGGAGAGGTCCCGCCAGAAGACCAACCTTCTGAAGGGGTATGGTGACACAGTCATCCGAGCTGAGACCCTGGAGAAGGAGCTGGACAAGTTGAGGAAACACGCAACGCTACTCCAATCCAATCTCGACGGTGCCTTCGCCCAGTACCATAATGAGGTACAGGAGATGCAGGCCAAGAGAGACGACTTGATCAGGAAGAACAAGTCGCTGCGCCAGAAAAACAAAGGTATGTCTTCCGCCGCGACCACTGAGTACTTGTTGTAGAGCTTATGTGTAGTCTGAGACTGGTTGTCGAGTTGTCTGCAGATCTTGAGGTGAGGGTTGACCAGCTGAAGGCTTCCGAGACGGACCTCAAGAATATCATGTACCGAGAGACCGACCGCCGAGAGGTACTCGAGTGGGACTACGCACAGTTGCGCCATGAGTGCATCAAGCACATGGAGCTCCGTGAAGCCTCAGATCTTGACCTTGTACGCTGTTATAAATCTTTGCAGAAGCTTAATGAAGACTCCGAGAGTCTGCGGGCGCAGCTGAAGGAACTTGAGGAAGCCGCACTGCCCATAGCAAGGCTGTTGGTCCCACATCCGGGCGGTCCCAAGATAGTGCCTCTTGTGGATAGGCTGAAGGAACCTCCCGAGCGCCTCGTGACGTACGTCAAGCATTTAGCAAAGTCGATACCGAACCAGGTACTCGTCTTCATGAAGTCGTACTTCCCGAAGGCACCAGTGGATGTGGTGGCCGGTAGTCTTGCGGCGAACTGCACGGATGAGCAGTACAAGACCCTTCTGGAGGAGATGACACCTATCGCGGAGCAAGTCGCGGACAAGCTGAACCTTCAGTAGTTGTACCTGTAAAAGTAGCTTATGTACAGGATAGTTGTGTAAGGCAAACAAATTGGTTAGAAACTTGTTTGAATGTGAATGAAGTTGGTCCACTTCTCATGCTGTAATGAGTACTCGTTGCCGCCACTTGCATCGAAGTGTGCAGAGTACCAAGCCATTGGAGAGGTGGCGAGTAGTAATACTCAGTAGGATCTGCCTAGTTGGAAGGCGCAGTAAACAAGTTGAGTAGAATCAAGCTTTATTACTGATGAATAAGTACACCTAGATGGCCAGGGCCGTTACAAATAAGAAGCCACCAGGACCCGTAGGCCGCCTACGGCTAAGTGATTGCTAGGGCCCTTGGACCGCTTACAGCTGGAGATCCGTTAGTAGCCGTATAGGCTGGATCTATAGAGTACATGGTCCGTAGACCGCCGCTTAAGCCCTTAGGTTATGTGCGGCCCAGGATCCGTTAGTAGCCGTTAACGCTGGATCCTGGATAGAAGTAGTCCGTAGACTAGTTCTAGGACCGAGAGGCCGCTTACAGCGAGGAGTCCGTTAGTAGCCGTGCGGGCTGGACCCGTAGACAGGTAGTCGAGCGACTACGCGTAGAAGCGACACAGCTGGTCGACGTTCCACGAGTTGCTGATGTCGTCGCCTTCAAGTGTTTGGAGATGATAGGAGCCTGGTCCGGGTCACCTTAGAGACTGAGAAGGGACCTTCCCATGGCGAGCTGAGCTTGTGTAGTCCGTCTGTGTTTTGGATGCGACGGAGGACTAGGTCGCCGACGTTAAAGGAGCGTTCCTTGACGTTGCGATCATGGTAGCGTCCGATACCCTCGAGGTACCTTGGTGATTGGATGAGGGCAGCACAGCGGGCTTCTTCGAGGCTGTCGATATCAACCCGTCGACTGTCTTCTGAGATGCCTTCATCGTATTGTTCTACTGCCGGGGATTCCCACATCACATCGGCGGGTAGAATAGCTTCGGAGCCGTAGACCAGGAAGTAAGGCGATTGCCCTGTTGGCTTGGTAGGTTGAGTACGAAGCCCCCAGAGTGCATTAGGTAGTTCCTTGATCCACTTGCCTCCTTTGGTGTTAGTTGCATCGTGCAATCGCTTCTTGAGGGCATCGAGTACCATCCCGTTGGCGCGCTCCACCTGGCCGTTAGCGCGTGGGTGGGCGACTGAGACATATCAGACGTCGATCCCGCTGTTCTCGCAGTACTCCCAGAACTGGTGGTTGTTGAAATTGGAACCCAAGTCTGTGATGATGCGATGGGGTAGCCCGTAGCGATGCACGAGTTCGTTCAAGAAGTCGAGTACTCTGTCGGCCTTTGGGTAGGTAACCGGCTTGACTTCAGTCCACTTGGTGAACTTGTCGATGGCCACCAGGACTCTGTTGAATCCACCTGGCGCAGTTGGCAGAGGCCCAATCATGTCGAGCCCCCAGCAGGCAAAGGGCCAGGTCGGTGGTATGGTGACTAGCTTGTAGGCCGGGACGTGTTGCTGCTTGGCGAAGAATTGGCACCCTTGGCACCTTCTGACGAGTTCTTCGGCGTCGGCCAAAGCCGTGGGCCAGTAGAAGGCTCGTTGGAAGGCTTTGCTCACCAGCGTGCGAGAAGACGCGTGGTTGCCGCAGACACCCTTATGAATCTCCTCCAAGATGTCCTTGCCTTCTTCCCGGGGTATGCACTTCATGAGTACTCCAGAAGTGGCACCCCGCCTGTAGAGCTTGTCTCCGACTAGAACGTAGGTCTTGGCTCGGCGGACGAGTTGTTCGGCCTTGTTCTTGTCGGAAGGGACCTTCTGCTCGCGGATGTAGTCGATGAAGGGTTGTCTCCAGTCCACGTCGATCATCATGACCTCCTGACTGGGCTGTGATGGCTCAGGATCAGTGGTCGCGGGCGCCGGCTCCGGGATGGACGGCTTGTGAAGCTCGTGGACGAAGACTCCAGCAGGTACTTGAGCACGAGTAGAACCAAGCTTCGACAGGACGTCCGCTGCAACGTTGTTGTCGCGGACGAAGTGGTGGAACTCGAGACCGTAGAACTTGTTCTCGAGCTTGCGGACTTCCAGACAGTAGGCGTCCATGTTCTCCTTATTGCGGTCCCAAGATTTGTTGACATGGTTGATGACCACTGTGGAGTCGCCGTAGACTAGTAGTCGCTTGATGCCCAGTGAAATTGCGAGTCGGAGCCCATGCAACAGGGTTTCGTACTTGGCTTCGTTGTTTGAGACCTTCCAGAAGATCTGCAGGACGTACTTGAGTTGTTCGTCCTTTGGAGAAATCAGGAGTACCCCTGCACCCGCGCCCTCGAGCTTGAGTGAGCCGTCGAAGTACATCACCCAATGCTCTGGTCGCTCTGTTGGAGTATGTAGTTGGTTCTCCCGCCACTCTGCCATGAAGTCAACTAGTGCTTGAGACTTGATAGCGGTGCGTGGCTTGAAGTCGATGTTGAGGGCGCCGAGCTCGACCGCCCACTTGGAGATTCTTCCAGTAGCATCTTGGTTGTGGAGTATGTCACCAAGCGGGTAGTCAGTGATGACGATGATCGAGTACTCCTGGAAGTAGTGTCATAGCTTCCGCGAGGTGATGAGTACTACGTAGAGTAACTTCTGGACCGGCTAGTACCGTGCCTTGGACTCGGACAGGACCTCGCTGACGAAGTAGACTGGTCGCTGGACTGGATAGGCGTGGCCTTCTTCCTGCCGCTCGACGACGATGGCAGTACTGACCACGTGAGTAGTCGCAGCGAGGTAGAGCAGTAGCTGCTCCTGTTTGCGAGGAGCCGTGAGAACTGGTGGCTTTGACAAGAAATCCTTAAGCTGCGTCAGAGCTTGATCAGCCTCCGCGGTCCATACGAACTTCTCTTGGTGCTTGAGTAGCTTGAAGAAGTGTAGTCCCCGTTCTCCGAGCTTCGAGATGAATCTGCTCAGGGCCGCCATGCACCCGTTCAGCTTCTGGACATCCTTAATGCAGATTGGAGCTTTTATATTGGTGATGACGGAGATTTTCTCGGGATTGGCTTCGATGCCGCGATGGCTGATGATGAAGCCGAGTAGTTTCCCCGAAGGTACGCCGAAGACGCACTTGTTGGGGTTGAGCTTCCATTGGTACTCTCGCAGAGATGCGAAAGTCTCTTCAAGATCGGCGATGAGCGTGTCGAAATTTCTGGTCTTAACGATCATGTCATCCGCATAGGCTTCGACGTTCTTGTTGAGCTGCTTCTTGAAGCAGGCCTGGATAGCTCGTTGGTAAGTAGCGTCGGCGTTCTTCAACCCGAACGACATCGTCGTGTAGCAGTAGGCGCCGAACGGGGTGATGAACGCGGTCTTCTCTTGATCTTCTTCCTTGATTGCGATCTGGTGGTACCCGGAGTAGCAGTCGAGGAAGCAGAGCAGGTCGCAACCCGCCGTGGAGTCGATGACTTGATCAATCTGCGGCAACCCGAAGGGGTCCTTGGGGCAGTGCTTGTTGAGGTCGGTGTAGTCGACGCACATCCTCCACTCGTTCGTGTTCTTCTTGCGGACGAGGATGGGGTTTGCGAGCCACTCAAGATGGAAGACTTCTCGGATGAAACCGACCGCGAGTAGTTTGGCGAGTTCCTTCTTGATGGCATCCCGTCGGTCGTCGGTGAAACGGCGGAGGTGTTGTCGCTTGGGGGTAGCTTTAGGATCGACGTTGAGTGAGTACTCGATCAGCCTCCTGGGCACACCTGACATGTCCGCTGGCTTCTACGCGAAGATGTCTCGGTTAGCCCGAAGGAAGCTGACGAGCGTGTCTTCCTATTTAGGGTCGAGCCCCGCGCCGATCATGGTAGTCTTGCTGCTGTCACCGGTCCCGAGGTCGATGGCCTTCACCTGTACTTCCTCTGTTGGCTGAGGTTTGTTGGAGGTGTCGGTCTTCTCAGGTATCTCGAGTTCGGTTGGCGCAAGCTTATTGGATGCAGCGAAGATCTCCATCATCGCGTTGGGTACTTGATTGGTTGCTGCGAGTTCCACGGCTTCGGTATCGCAGTCGAAGGAAATCTTAAAGTTCCCTTGTAGCGCAAGTACTCCGGCAGAACTTGGCATTTTGAGTACCAAGTAGGTATAGTGGGGGATCGCCATGAACTCGGCGATGGCTGGTCTGCCGAGGATGGCATAGTAGGAGGTTTCAAAGTCCGCAACCTCGAACTTGATGTACTCGGTGCGGTAGTTCTCCCTTGTCCCGAAGGTAACTGGCAGAACCACTGAGGCAAGTGGTATAGCTGCGTTGCTTGGGATGATGCCGTAGAAAGGTGACGTGCTCTTGGTGAGCATGTCAGTGATGTCGAGCTTCATCTTCTTCAAGGTCTTGGTGAAGAGGACATTAAGTCCGCTTCCGCCGTCGATGAGTACCTTGTTGAGTCTGGAGCCCGCGACTACTGGTTTCAGAACAAGTGGGAAACATCCTGGTTCAGAGAAGCTTGTCCATTGATCCGCGCGGGAGAAAGTGATGGGTACTTCCGACCACCTTAGAGGTGTCGGCACCGCTGGCTCGATGTTCAAGACTTCCCGTAGGGTGAGCTTTTGAGATCGCTTGGTGGGTAGTCCGCCGAAGAGGACATTCACCGTATTGTCAGGTTCTTGGAAGTCGTCACTGCCCTCGTTGACTTTCTTCTTGCCCTTCTTGTCGTGAGGGGGCCGTGGCTCGGGAACATCCTTGAGTGCTCGCCGGAGTTGGTAGCACTGATCGGTTGTGTGATTGCCGTCTAGCTGCCACGGGCACTTCTCTTTGAGCAAGTCTCTGAAGCCGTCAGAGGTCTTTTTGGAGCTGTCCTTCGCAGGACACTGTATAGCCGCGACTGTGTTGTCTGGCTTGCACTTGCGGTTAGGACCCGAGTAGTTGTTATTGTTGTTGCGACTCCCATGATCCTTGTTATTGTTGTTGCCGCTCGTGTTGTTTTTGCTCTTGCCGCGAATGGAGTCGTACTTGGCGTTCGCCTTGTCCTCTTCGTCGGCCCATGAGGTGATCATGTCTTTGAGCTTGGTGATGGAGCTTGGGCGACGACGACCAAAGTCTTCGAAGGTGCGACGGTGGTACAGACCGTCTTGGAAGAGGTCGATGACTTCTTGGTCGGTGACGTCGACTACGGTCGCACGCTTGTCGAAAAAGCGGCGCATGTACTGGTGGAGAGTCTCGCCTTGCTCTTGCTTGACTATTGCCAAGTCCATGCGGGTACCCGAGCGTCCCATGGCGCCCGCGAAGTTGCTGGTGAACTGCGCCTTCAGCTGGTCCCACTCGTCGATCGAGTTCTTGTCGAGCGACTCGAGCCATGTGAGTGGAGCCTGGTCCAGACAGAAGGGGAAGTAGAGGCACTTGGTGTTGTTGTCGCCACCAGTGTTTTCAATGGCCAGGGCATAGCACCTGAGCCACTGAACTGGATCTTGCTTCGCGTCGTACTTGGTGATCCCGAGAGGTTTGAATTTCTCGGGAAGAAGCAGATCGCGAAGTCGTGCAGAGTAGGCGGGGAAGCCGTCGCTGTCGCTGACTTCGGTAGTCTTCTTGGCGCAGCGGATCTCGTCGATCCTGTGACGGGCATCGTAGCCGCCATGTGCGTTGCCGGTGGCGTGGTTGTTCGCGTGGCCTCGGCCTCCGCGATCGCCGCCGCCACCGGCTCTTCTGCAGCCGCCGTGGGAGGAGCTGCCGCTGCTGCCACCGCCACCGCCGCTAGTGCCGCCTTGCGAGGGTCCTCCCGCGGAGGCTCTAGAGCAATTGGGGGTTGGCTGGTGTTCGCCACAGACGCGATTGCGTCCGACTTCTGCTGGGGTGCGGCTGCGACTGGTGGCTTCATGATTCCCGGGTCCGGCGGTCCTGTTGTTGACTCGCATGAAGTAAGCGTCCTCTGCGAGTTTGGCGATGAGTTCGTCTGCACGATGCCCCTGAGTTGTTTGAGCTATTGTAGTGATAGACATGAGGCATTGCTCAGGGGTAGTGTGGACCCGGTTAGCGACTTGGTCCAGGGCGTCGTTGAGGTTTCGGATGGGGAGAGCTTCTCGGAGCCGCCGGCGTCGATCTGCTCACTTTCTGTTGCAGTCGCGTCGGGCGTTCTTGGCTTCGGTAGTCTCATCTGCGGGTGCATTGGCTGATTCCTCGTCCTCTGAAATATCTTCAAGGTACCGATCAGGTCGGGCATCTGAGGTTCCAGGTTCCCCGGTTGCCATGAATACTTCACGGTCGGGCGTGCAGAGTCCGGAGTCGATAGTTACCACCTCGGTAGGCGTGTGCTCGTCCTCGTTTGGAGTCAGCGGTGTCCCCTCCTGGAAGGGGAGTGCCTCGAGGTAGGCGACGCAGCGTGAGTTGTCGTCAGTCAGGTCTGCGGGCTTGCGGTCGGGCCAGTAGACGAATCTGCCGGCGGGAGTAGACGTGATGACCAAGCCAGCAGCAGGACCTGACAACGGCTCCTCGATGGTGTTGAGCTCGGACTCGGACTCGATCGGATCGAGACCGAAGTCAAACTCGTAGGAGGAGTCCGAGTTGTAGTCGGGGACGACATTGGAGTCCGAGGAGTATTCGGAGACGATCTCCTTGCCGGCCCGACGCGAGGTGAGTGCTTCCGCGTAGGCTTTGCTGGAGTTGCAGAGGCCGTACGGGAAGTGCTCGTGGGGGAGGACCGGTCCGCACGATGGTGACGTTGAGTTCGAGTTGGAGGCGGATCCAATCTCGAAGTCGGCGACTTGGTTGTAGAGCGAAAATTCGTCGAATTTTTCAACGAGTTGACCCGTGACAGCTTCGGGAAGCGTCACAAGTCCGGTCTTCGGTTTCGGGGTCATGGTGAGGTAGCGCTGGAACGATCCGGCGCCGTCAGCGGTGCAGACCCAAGAGCCGAAGACGAAGGTGTCGCCGCGGTTGAAGGCGGCGCTTGGCTTGATGACGATTGAAGCCGTCGAGTTCGCCATGAGATCTTCGGCGAGAGCCCCTACCTGGCGCGCCAGCTGTCGGTGTTTTAACCCGGCAACCTACCAAGGGAAGTACCCGAGGTAGACGTTTGTGGCCTCGCCGAGATCGGGAACTCGAAGGAGAGACACGTGGCACACAATTTAGACAGGTTCGGGCCGCGAGGTGCGTAATACCCTACGTCCTGTATGCTGCGTAGCTCTGGATTGATTGTGTGTGTTTACAAGATGATGCGGATAGATGAATAGGGGTCCCTGCCTCGCCTTATATACTCCGGGAGGCAGGTTTGGTAGGGAGAGTACTAGTCGTACACGGCTAGGAGTACTCTACATGGATCCGGACATGTCAAGCTTCCTAACCGAGCACTAGTCTTCCGTATGCTTTGCGCTTCACGCCATCTGGTGCCGTGCAGCCCAAGTCGAGTAGTCCCAGGGGCCCACACAGTAGTTGGTCCTGGTACCCACCTGAGTAGTGGGCCCAGTGATGTCCGTACGACAGGTAGCCCACCCATGTACAGCCTACCAAACGCCATCTCTTGATGACAGTTACTGGTAGTTGGCTGGGCGCCATTTATGACCCAGTCCAATAAACAAAAGCTCAGTCCAGCCAACACCCAGAAGTGCAGGTTTACCAAATGCAAAATCAGCATCCCATGGGTCTGGTCCGTCGGGCTCGAGCCTGGCTCGCCGGCCTGGCTGAGCCGGGCTCGGCTACCGAACGCGCCCTGTGTGATTTCACAACACGCCGGACCTGGTGATGACAGAATGCAACGCGCTCGCCCTGGACCCATGGATGCGCCTGGCGCAGCCGCACCGTAACGGCTGTCGGTGACTGAGCCCCGGGCTGCGTCGCGCCGCGGGGCAACGCGCGCTCTACTACGGTTCCTTTCGTGGACGATGCTTTGCAAGTTGCAGCCTTGCAGGACGAAACGGTGGCGCGCGGCCGGCGTGCGACCAGCGGAACCCGCGCCATGGTGGCATGTTGCGCTGCGCTTCGTGGAAGTGAAGCCCCACGCGTGGCCACGTACAGGTACAGGCGTCCAGCATGTACAGGTGTTCCACGCTGCCCGCGTCCGCGAGTCCCGGCCGGCGTCGCGGGTGGTCTCGTGCCGGGGCACCACGCACCAGCTGCTCGCCGCAACCAACCAATCTCTGAATTCTGAATGGTAGTAACTGTAAAACAATCTCTTCGGTCCAAGTCTCTTCCTCGAATCCTCGCACGATGGCTGCTAGCACATGGAACTGATAGCGGACTGAGACCACCGCACGCAAAGGCACTGAAAATGAGCTCGGATCTTGAGCCGAGAGTGGCACCGACAGCATGTGCAAGTGCAACACACACATGGACCTCTGCCGGTGCGCGCGAGGATCGCTGGCTGGCAATCGATTAGCACTGCATTCTGATTCCCCTGACTGGAGCTTGGTGGTTAGGAAATAAAGAGGTAAAGACAAGACTCATACTCAAGAATGGAGTAAGGAATCGGACAAAAGGATAACACAAGACAGTGTCACGATTTCTGAAGACAAAGCAGCTCAAGCCAGTACAAAGTGCAGTGTCATTTCGGGTGGGCGGAAACACAGAGAACCTGTCTCACCGACTGAGAAAGAATCTAACCATTAACGCTTCAAGTAGTCTAGTGTCGGTTAAATATCTTCTTCTGCATCAATTCGGTATCGATTTGGTTTGGCCATTCTGCACTGCACGGATCAACAAGCACTCCTGCTTCAGAAAACGGATAAACTTGATCATCTCCTCCTGCCACGGATAAAGCAGCGGTAGCGGCCCACGTTCCTGCCCCGAGAATTCCCACAAAAGAAGGCACTTGGGCACAAGGAGAAAAGCAGCGGCGCATAGACAAGTTCAGACCCCTAGATCCGAGTCAGTCAAGCAAGAAACAAATAACTTTTCGCTGGACAACAAGATGCAACCACACCGCATCCACATGGGGATCTACTACCAGGAGAAGAAATTCTTGCAAGTTGCAACGAACAAGTTATCCTACTGGCCATCTCTGGAAGAAGAACAATCAGCGGCGGCAACTGGCACTCTGGCAGGCAGCTTCGTGCTAAGGTATATGCCGCCGGCCGAAGCAAAATGCGGCGGGGTTCTAGAATACAGAAGCCATCCTAGAACAGTGAGACTGAGACAGGTCACAGGTCGATCCATCCTATCCGGGACAGTATCCATCCCTCATCCGCATCCTGTACCACACGGCCAAGCTTCCCACCGAATCTTTTGCGCTATCCGTCTAGCGCCAGCCTAATCAGGTCCGTGTCAAGTTGATTCGAGCCACTGATGGCAGCCCTGTATCTGCTGCACTGATCGTGTCATGGAGTACCAGCATGCATGCTTACTACTGCACCTCATTTCACAAGCTCCTTTTCACTGCGACTTTGTGGCGAGGGCTAGCTTGATCAGTCATTCGTGTTTCACCCATTCATCCATCCATGGTTTCAGGCTTTCAGCACCGTCATGGTTTCATCACGGGAAAACGGAGGAAGAAAATTTCCGCCCCCCATCGCGTCACCGACGCCATAGCTAGGTTACCACAAGTCCTGGAACGGAGAAAGTTTCCGTTTCATCGCGTCACCGACGCCTAGATCATACTATAGGGGAGGGGGTTCGATCCAGTGATATCCAACCTGCTGATCTTGACAAGAATAGGCCGGAATTGACAGGCACCCTACCCTTCCGGGAAAACAATTTCAGAGAGGATGGATCCTCCTCGCACAAGCCTCTGCTCTGCCTGGCCACCTGATCGGCTTGCCCAGACGAAACGTACATGCGACCTACCATCAATTCAGTTTTGCAGTGTTGATCACTTCATTTCATCATCATCATCGTCCCAACCAGAGGCTCGCACGCACGTACCACCGACAGAAAACCGAATCGATATTGTGCTACCTTTCTTATATATGATTGAATTCAAAATTCCAATCAAAGTCTCATCCGACTTGAGAGAACAACACACTGCAGTTGCGAATTATGATCGAATTGAAACATCAGCCAGAGGATCGGAGCAGCGATCCAGCTGGCAAGATGTTGAGAAGCGCTGAAACGATTAAGAAATTCAAAACGGGATGGGTGATTGCTTGGGAGAGGGAACTTATCCATCAAGCGGCGGGCGAACAGTGCGGCATCATCAGCGTACCAAACTCTCCGGGGGGATTTTTAAAAAGGGACACACCCCAATCGATCGAGTTCGAGTT
The DNA here is from genome assembly GCA_036936925.1 of Cenchrus fungigraminus. Lineage (NCBI taxonomy): Eukaryota > Viridiplantae > Streptophyta > Magnoliopsida > Poales > Poaceae > Cenchrus > Cenchrus fungigraminus. The sequence continues at coordinate 94,717,384 of CM072776.1, read as the reverse complement.
GGCCCGCGTCGCATTAATCAATGCGAAATCTTTGCTTCCCCTGGCCCAAACCCAATATTTAGGAGCCTTATCCGAACAGATACGCCTGCATTGTACTCCCTCCGTCCCGCAAAGAGTGTCCACTTTGATTTTTTTCAGTCAAATCATCTTATGTTTGACTAAGTTTATATAAAAATATATCAGTACTTTTGATGTCTAACAAGTTTTATTAGATTCATTATGAAATATATTTTCATAGCATACCTATTTAGTGTTATAAATATTCGTATTCTTCATTATAAACTTAGTCAAACTTCAAATAGTTTGACTGAGAAAAGTCAAAGTGGACACTCTTTGCGGGACGGAGGGAGTATTGCTAATCGCGCGCACACGCACACCCCATCTGGCGTTCGCGTCGTCCGCGTCGGCGGCGAACTCTTCTTGGTGGTGGTGGTGGGTGGGTCGCCGGCCGCCGTCAGCAAGTTACGCGGTGGCGCGGTGCGGTCGAGCCGTCGAGGATCCTGTCAGGTGAGGCCCTCGTGGGCTGGGGATGGCGGTGACACGTAAGGCGCTGGAGACACGTGAGCGCGCCGGATTGATTGCCGCGCGAGGCTGGGCTTGGCCCCCACGTGGCGGTTCGACCCTGCTGCGGTGCCGGCGGCGTGCCCCCTATGGTATCCACAAAATTATCTAGAGTCGGAGACCAAAGGAGTATGAATTGTTATCCACGACAAGAGTGGTGTTTGGATGGAGGGGTAAATGGAAAATAGGGTAAATTTATCTCAAATTTACCTCTAAGGTGCCCAACATGTGGGGCAAATGTGGTGGGGTAAATATTTTGCCCGTCTAATTTCATTTACCCATAAAAGTTAGCAAATTGGAGCAAAATTGTGGTGGACCCCAACCCTCTCTCCCATCCACATTTACCCCTCAATCCAAACACCTCATGGAGCTAATATTATTAGAGGCAAATGGAAGGGCAAAACAATTACTTTGGGGTATTTACCTCTTGCATCAAACAGGCCCCTCACACACCAATTGTGCAAACAAGAAAGAAATAATAAAATGCTTGATCATGGTTCACTTTATTTATTTTTCGTAGCCATTGGGTCGATCGAGTGAGTTATGAGAGTCAAAACTTGTGTAGAGGTTGCATTTGCTCCAAAGGTCAAAGAAAGAAGCGTGGTGACAAGTGATTACTTACACGATTAAAAATTGTAGAAATATTGGATGATTATTAGGAACCGAAGACGTTGACGCAAGCTTAGACATTCTACCTTTTCTCTTATTAGGGCGTGTTTGGGAGAGCTCCACGTAGCTCCAGATCTAAAAAACCAATTCCGCTTCAAAAATTGTCAGCCAAACACAACCAGCTCCAGCAGCTCCACCGTGGATCTGCTCAAAAAAACGGTGGAGCAGGCCCCAACTCCATGGTTTTCGTGGAGTACCTCAGGAGGTACTCTACCAAATCCAAGTTTCGTGGAGTTGGGGTAAATTACCCACCACTGCCACTGGTTAAAAAAACGGTTCGTTCTAATTTTTCCTCTGCTCCCCGACGCCGCAGGTGCCCCCTCCCGCGCCCGACCTCGACCCTGCCCCGAGCTCCCCTGCTGCTCCGGCCGCCGTGCCCTGCCGGTCCGGCCCGTCGCGCCCTGCCGCTCCGGTGGCGGAGGGAGTGCGCCCGCCCGCCGACGAGGAGGCAGCCCGCCTGCCTGCGTGAGGAGCCCGCCCGCCTACGTGAGGAGGCAGCCCGCCGCGCCCTGCCGCTCCAACCACCGCCCCGCTTGCCTGCCCGCCTGCGTGAGGAGGCCGCCCGCCGCCCCGCTTGCCTGCCCGCCCGCCCGCCAGCTCGCCGGATGCGAGCCTGCCGGGGGAGATTTGGCCCCGCGTGCGGCGAAGCAGTGCCGCGACTTGCTGCCACGGACGGGACGGGGTGGTCATGGTGGCGAGGCTGGCGGCTGGCACGCGGACGGCCTGCTGCAGGGGGGGCCGCCCAGCGCCTGTCCGCCGGCGGTGACGCCGCTGGCCGCGCGCCTGCCCAGGCCCAGCGGCAAGGCCTTGCCAGCCGTGACGACGAGGCCGCGTGCGCACCGCCGCCGGCCTCCCGCGCCGCCTCTGCGCGTCGCCGCCGGCCTCCCGCGCCTCCTCTTGTGGCCGCCGGAGCGGAGCTCGCCGACGAGACGGGCGCCTGGGTGTGGCAGGGAAGGAGCAATACTGGATCGAGGAAGAAGAAAGAATTTTTTTTATTCTCCTGACATGCGGGCCCTAGATGTCATAGGGATGGTGGAAAAATCTGGAGCTGTACCAAACACTTGTCGGGATCTCAGCTCCACGGTGGAGATCCGTGAATCTGCAACTCTGGAGCTGTTTTTTCAGAGTTAGAGCTCTCCCAAACATACCCTTAATTTTACTCCATTCCATGCCAACCATCATACTCATATATAACTTATAACTTACAACATTCCATATAAGCATGGAGTCCCAACACCACTGTTTCGATATGTAACGTCGATCAGTGGTGTTGGGACTCCATGCTTATATATGGTTATACTTTATTTTTGTATCACCATTTGTAATCATTTAATTATAACTTCGATATGATTATACTTTATTTTTGTATCCACGAGCTATCAATTTTTTTAAGAAGATCCTCCATCGTACTCTTACAACACCACAAGTGTGGGATAAGATGTTCTCTCCATAAAAATCGATTTTTAACGCTGTGAATAAATCACGTGTACTCTAAAACCAGCAACGGCAAAGCCAAACCATCCGGAAGCAAAATCCATATTTAAAAAAAAAAGCAAAGGTTCTGAAAAAAAATAATATTCCGTCACTCTGTCAGGCAAAACCGCCCCCTTCTGGCGAATACAAACTTCTGAGAGGCCCTTTGTCGTAAAGTGACCAAAGGAAATAGATATCCCGATATGAGCCTGTTCGTTTGGCTGGTGGCTGATGCTGGTTTGTTCTGAGATAAAAGTACTGTTGGCTGGTTGCTGGTGGCTGGTTTGTTCTGAGAAAAAAGTACTGCTGTCTGGTGATAAGCCAAACGAACAGGGCTATCCCCGAGGAAATGCAAGGAAACCCCACCTCCACACCGAGGCGAAGCTCCATAGAAAACGACGCCGGCCGCGCGGCCGCAGCGCAGCCCGCCACCTCAAAATCTCAGGCACAAGCTGCTCCGTTCCCTCCCCCATTTTAATCCTCCCCCCACCCCACCTCCCTGCTTCCTCTTCCCCATCGGCCTCGCCGCCATTCCCCCCTGGCCTGCAGCCTGCTGCAGCTGTTCCCCGAATCCAAGCCTTCGGTTCCACCGCCCGCCCGAGCTCTCGAGCCGGCCTTCCTCGCCGTCGCGGTCGCCTTGCGCGCAGCTAGCCATGGACGAGGTCCCTGCGGCCGCCGGCGTCCTCGACTTCCGACCCGGTTCTTCTCCCCCACGCGGCCCCGCCGCTCCCCGCCGCGCCGCCGACGCGGAGTGCTCACCTGACACCGGTATGCCCCTCCTCTTCCGCCGCAACGGCTTCCCGCTCGCGCTGCTTTCTGACTTGGCGCGGTTGGTGGTGAATGGTGAAACGGAACACCGACCCCTCTTCCGCGGTCGGTAAACGGAACGCCCAACCCGTGCGTGGTCGGTAAACGGAAGACCAATAATCCCCGCTGCCGTGGCGGTCGAACGGAATAGCAACCGCCTTTTGTTTGACTGCTCGCTGATGATTTTGCTGCTAACTTTTGTTTACATGTTCATTTCATGATTCGATTTGGTTTGGTCTGCTCTGGGTGCAGGCTGTGCCGAGGACGCGCCGGGTGTTCCGGGTTTTGAGGACAAAGGCGCCGTTGCAGCGGAGTTGACGGGGTCGAATTCGACTGGTTCCGAGAGTCAGGCTGTGAGTGGTGATATGTTCGGAGGCCCTGCCGGTTGTGATGTTGGAGACCTGGAGGTTCTGTGCTCCGAGAATGGTGCCAAGCTCGAATTGACAGAACCTGGTGTTTTGGATGTCAGATTAGGGGCTCCAGGGGTGGGACGCCATGGCTGGAAGTCGGATGGTATGGGTTTTGGCTCTGATGAAGCTGGTGAAGTGGACGGGATTTCACTGGTTGAGGTGTCCCCATCAGATGCCAGTTCAAGTTTTGATGCCACTAGGTCGATTGGTGGTTACTCTCTCGTGGAGGAGTCTCTGCCAGAGGCCAGTGGCGCCCAAGGGTGTGAGCAAGAGGTGCAGGAAGTACCAACAGGGACCCCTAAGGCTGTGGGGATCCCCAATGGGGATTTGAGTTCTGCACTTGGAATTCAGCTGAATGATGATGTGGATGGTAGAAACGGCCTTGCCAGAGGGAAATTGGAAGTGCCTGCTGATGGTGATGATGCCCAGGAGTCTACAGAGATGGCTGGTATCTTGTGCAATGAAAGAGTGGAGGGGATAGAGACGAATTTCGGGGAACGTGCGGCCTCAAATGGTTCCACTGTGCGTGACGGAGTGGACAGGATGGAGACGAGTTTGGATGACTCTGAGGCTTCGGACGGCTCAACCACACAGGATTATGATACTGACATCGAGACAGAGTCGAGTGGTTCTAGTATAGAGGACCAAGATGCTGGGTATGGAGCCCATATCCCTCAACTGGTATGTGTTTCTAGCAAACTCCTGTAGGAACTAAGCACTTCTTGTCAACGTTGCTATATTTTCGTAGGATTTTGTGGATGCTTTTCCATTGTAGTTTCGTTAGCACTCCACCTGAAGTGTTAATTTTGATTTGCCAAAATTCCTGGCATGCAATCATAAAAGGTAGCTATAGAGTTAAGCTACTATGTGTAGATATTCTTCTCTCAAGGTAGTTGAAGCCTTAATAGAAGTGTGTTGGTCGTTTTGTTTTCCTGTGATGCATATTTAAAATTTATCTCTGAGTCAGCAACCTAGAATATTTTCTCATCTTTGACGACGATTGAGGAGCGATGAGTTGCAGACTTGCCGTGCATTCAGTGTGCATCCTTTTTCTTTTGCAATTCACTTAAGAACATTCTGTTTTTGTGATGATCTGTTTAATTCCAGCACTCTCTGCTCATTTATAGAGATGTAGGCATGTAGCTGATTTATCTTTCTTTTTTTATAAGGCCACATATGCCCTAGTAAGGGACCACTTTTATACTTATTTTCTTGAGAATTGGGACCACACTTATAGTGAAGTGAGACACTATTCAACTAACAGAGATGGGATTGACATCCACTGTGACCTGGATGCATCCATGCACAATTATAATGTGGTAGCATGTGCTTATTACAAAATGGGTTACCTTTCAGGGAAAATATAGATGGTTCTTTAAACCTGGCTTGTGCTGTTGTATTAATACTCGGAGAGCAGAGATGGTGCAAAAATCTGAGGGTTAGTGAGTGATGTGCATGTCTCTTCTTTTTCCCTTGTAGGATCAAGCAATCTGCAAGGTGAACAGAGAAAACAACGTGTCAGGAGTGAAGAACTCTGAGAGGTATTATTTTTCCTTATTACTCTCAGTATTTTTTTACAACATTAGCTGTCCTATAGCTTTAGTTTGTTTTCACACATAGCTTTGAGGATGTTTTCATGCATAGCTTTGATGATGTTTTCACACATTCCTTGGTAGCTTTAAGTACATCGTTTTAATGTTCAATTTATTACAGGATGACTTCAGTATCGGAATCAACACTTGTGCTGGCTTCAGGTGCAGCAATGTTACCACATCCTTCAAAGGTACTGCATCCAGGATTAAATTATTTGGGATGAGTTTTGTTTTTAATTTGCATGTGCTTCTTTATTCCAAGACAAAATAAAAGATACTAGGTTTCCATGCTGATAAGTTATAATAGTGCAGTCTCCGTTTTTTAGACATATAAAAGGATGCTGCACATGGCTTTCTTTTGCTTCTGGCTCATTTCTTGCTCTTTGAATATTTCTCTTGATTTTTTGTTGTTGTTTTTGTGTGAATCATACCTGTTAAATTTTCCAGGTATCGACAGGTGGTGAAGATGCATATTTTATAGCTAGTGATGGCTGGTTCGGTGTGGCAGATGGAGTTGGTCAGTGGTCGTTTGAAGGTAAACATTTTTTTCTACACTGTAGTTCTGTGCTCAAGTCCATCCCCAGCATGCGAATTTCCACCCCATGCCTTGTTTCTTAAGTTATACCATACTTGCTTTTGAGAAGTGATTCTTTACCTGCGTAGGGGCATTCTTTACCATTCTCAGATGCAGAATATATGTCTGTGCTCTTTTCTTTCACACTGGGTGTATTTACGATTAAAAGCTGGTCACTTGGCGTCAACTGAAATTCGGAACCCCACGAGGATAAGGAAAATGAGAAACATATTTGTTGACTATAATGAATGCTTTAAATCTTAATGAGTGTTGCCTTACAATCGTGTGAATAATATTCCATGTCTAATATTAAGTCTTTTTGAGATTGCTCTAAATGGGATTGGAATATTTGCATAACAATTAAAATTAAGATTTCGGGATCTAAACATCATGTGGTAAGTTCAGGACAATGCACTGCAACAGACTTGCCTGGTCGCGATTAGTGGAGCAAGGATGAAAAGTAAGCATGGGATGTTCATGTAAAGTGGGATGGCTTGATCAAAGGTGAAAGGGACCAGATACTGACTATAAACCTAAATGGTGATAGTTACATTGCTTCTGTTCCCATCAAATGTTTCAAGACACTAGAAATAAGTGACATGGATACTGTAGTATTGTAAGATGCCAAATTGACAAATCTGTAGCAGTTGGCAGTTGAATTTTGTTATTGCTTGATAGTTACGGGTAAAGTTGACATCCAATCTGCCGGTAACTAAGCTGAATGAGGGTTAGGTTTTGCTAGATAAACATTGTATTACCAGTTGCCACAAACTGGACAAAACCATGGGAGGTAAACATGGCAACGGGACCAAATGTCTGAAATGAAGTTCCGTAGTCACAGATTGGAAACTAAATGAACTTGATAAGCCTGGACCTGAATACAATTTAGCCTGGCATTAAATAAAAGAGAGAAGATTGCATGCAGGCACTAAGGTATTTTGTATAGACACCTATTGCTTGTTGTATTTCGTATATATACTGGACATGTTCCAACAGTGGCGGAGCTAGGATTAGAACCAAGCGGGGGCCAATTTCATCATAATGTTAACAACTACATAACTCAAATGTCTTATGTTATGTAGGCGCAAATTATCTGCATTGAAATATTACAACTAGCTTGAAAAAACAATCAGATGCGTCAAGATTTCAAGGAGAATCGACAAATAAAACACATGCCTAGCAAATTATCTACATTAAAATATTATTACTATCTTGAAAAGCATATTTAGCAATGAAAGTTAGCATGCATCTAGCATGTAGCTATGTATATTTTCAGAAGTTTTGTCAGGTTTATAGTAGCATTGGCAGCCATGCAGCAGTGTTTTCATTAAAAATTTCTCCAAAGCAAGGGGGGGCCATGGCCCACCTTGGCCCTCACCTAGCTCCGCCAGTGGTTCCAACGGAGCACCCGGTTGTTAGGGTCCATGTGTGTTGTTGGTGCCTCTGAAATCCAATGTTCATTTCTACCAGTTGTGTTCCTTATCTTTAGGTTCATTAGTTTGGAGCACCTATGGATTTGATTTTTCATCTCATAATGCGGACACTTATAATTGTTGATGGAATTTTCGTCTCAGGGATCAATGCTGGACTTTATGCGAGAGAACTTATGGATGGTTGCAAAAAGATTGTAATAGAGACTCAAGGAGCTCCAGGGATGAGAACTGAGGAAGTTCTTGCAAAGGCTGCAGATGAAGCACGGTCCCCTGGTTCTTCCACTGTTTTAGTTGCTCATTTTGATGGACAGGTATGTTCTTTTTGGTTGAGCTTAAGACTCAGACCCCCTTTTTCTTCATATCTATTAATGGTCGATTCTAAACGTACCATTCTCAGAACTACTTGGTGTTGATGAACTCATTGATATCGCAGGTGCTTCATGCATCGAATATCGGAGATTCTGGCTTCCTTGTGATAAGGAATGGAGAGGTCTACAAAAAATCAAACCCGATGACTTATGGTTTCAATTTCCCATTGCAAATTGAAAAGGGCGATGACCCTATAAAACTTGTACAGGTGCCATTCCACACACTGTGGCGATTGATTTCCTATTGTAAGCTTTATCAGAATGTTGTACTTAGGCTGTTCTTGACCTGCAGAAATACACTATCGATCTGCGAGAAGGTGATGTCATTGTAACAGCAACAGATGGTCTCTTCGACAATGTCTATGAGGAAGAAGTAGCTGGTGTTGTCTCCAAATCATCACAAGCTGATCTCAAGCCCACGGTCAGTAATCATTACTCGAAACCAAGTGATCATTTTCTTTAGCTACAGAATAGAACCTAATGAACAACCCTCATAGAAGAACACTGGTAGGCAAAGAATGATCCTCTGACACAAACCATGTTACGTGCAGGAGATTGCTGAGATCCTGGTTGCTAGAGCAAAGGAAGTGGGGCGGTGTGGATTTGGAAGTAGCCCATTTTCGGATGCGGCCCTCGCTGCTGGGTATTTGGGTTACTCCGGGGGCAAGCTGGATGATGTAACAGTCGTTGTATCTATTGTTCGGAAATCTGAAGTTTAAACTATAAACAAGCCCTCGAAACTTCAGTGCAGCTCCATGTTTTTGCTACAGCTGCACTCGCTAGCTAATGCCCACGAGCATATAATTAGTGCGTCATGAGCACAGGCCTGGCTTACGCTAAGCCAATCGTGTATACAGTTATACATACAACTAAGGTTGTGTCAGTCTCTTTGAGCAGTTTATGCTTGTGCGACTTGATGCACTTTGGCTTCTAATATAACGGAGGGAGGAAACCCATTCGTCACTTGTAACGTTATTGATTTATTGTGCGTAGCAATGAAATTCATGAACAATGCACGTTCAAAAGTGATGCGAAACGGAACGGAAATTCTCATAAGATACATCTCGGCGCACGGGGCTATACGCTTCTCATCTGTGGTCGGACAGAGGTAAGGCGAGTGAACGGACAGATGAACACAGCAGGTGTGTGAAGGCTGCGCAGCTCACAAGACACGGTACACGAGCAGAGTCGCGGCAGCAGTTGCTGCAGCCAAGAAGGTCTGCGATGATGCCGAGAGGGTGGCCGCGCCAGAACGCGCCGGGGAGGGAGCTGCAGCTGGCGTGTTGGAGCCGCTCCCGGTTGCTGCCGCTGCCGGTGATTCCGATGGAGTGCCGGTTGCTGCCGCTGCCGGTGATTCCGATGGAGTTGCCGACGGCGGCGACTGCCCGAAGAATGGGGCCCCGGCCGATGGAGCAGGAACTGAAACAGCGTGAAAGTTTGTCAGTCGTCTGAAACGCAAAGGCAAAGTTCTTGGAATTCTTTCTAGTATAGGAGTAGATATGAAGTAAATCCCCTCTCACAATAAGATGCAAAAGGATGCTCAATTTGCTTCAGTAACCAAAAGCCTACCTGGAGACGCGCTGGGCACACCAGTAACAGCAGCTGCATTGGCAACAACAAGAACGGGATCACCCATCAGCCAAACGATCGCACCCGGACGCAAAGCTCTCCACGATCGTAGAGGCAGGCAAGAAACAGCATCAGGGCGTACCGTGGCACTTGCTGACGGGCGGCGTCTTGACCTTGCAGGCGGCGGGGAGCTGCAGGGCCTTGGTCATGTTGAGTGAGATGCCGAGGTTCTGGCCGCCCTGGAACACCTGGCAGAGGCAGGACACCTCGTTGCGCACCACGTCCTTGAGCCCCGAGCAGCAGGTCGGGTCGGGCGTCGCCACCGTGCTCCCCTCCTGCACGTAGCTCAGGCACCCCGCAAGGCTCAGCAGCGCGTCCGTGCAGTCCGGAGCCGGCGCCGGCGCCGGCGCGGCCGCCGTGGCGGCGAGTAGCAGCGCCGCGAGCGCGAGGATGGACATGGCCGTCGTCGTGGTCGTCGTCCTAGCCACGGCCGCCATTGCTCGACGATCCTGCCGGCTCTGCTGCCGCCGTCGTGCTTTTGTGCAGTGTAGATGCGAGACTTGCGGTGGTGTCGTCGCTAGCGCTACTTGTAGGGTAGGAGTACTGGCAGTACGCAGTCCTGTTCGACGAATGTGGCGTGGGAATGAGGAGCAAGTGCACGGGCTTATGAGGAGACGGACTGCCACGGCCGCCTCATCGCTCAGCGGTCAGCACACGGCACTAGTGGGGTCGTGCGGAGTTCGGTTGGTGTCTCGCCGCTGGTCGCACCACGGCCCGGGTAGTGGCAGTGGCACACCACTTGGCGCTTGCACACGGTGTGCCGTCTTGGTCACCGGTCAGTGAGTGCTATATCTCCGAGCCGGTCTGGTGGTCGCATGCTCTAATAGCTAGTGGCTGTGATGGATAGCAGGATCAGTGCTGCATTGCGTTGGTGCGAGCGAGTGGCGGTGCGGTGCGCCTGAAATGATGAGGTGCCCTGCTGCGGCTGTGCCGTTGTGGCTTTGCGATGGGATAGCGAACGGAGCGAATCCGCGGGATCATGATTCCACGGGATTATGGGGAGAACTCTCTCTTTCTCTTCCCTGCATCCACCCATGTCTCCCAATCTGCCATTCTGTGGCTGCAAGGGTCGTCGTAATTGCCATTAGCAGAGAAGGGAACCACAACCAGTTGAGCGAGCGAAGCAGAGGACACCGGGGCGATAAGGAAGTGGGTGCCTGCCTTTTGGAGAGATTAGTGGTGGCCTGGTCGGCGGCATAGAATTGGGGAGAAGAGAAGAAAGGAGAGGGCGCACGATGGCATCCACCACGAGCTGGGACCTAAAGCAAGCCCACGCGAAACCAAAGTTCACACAAGGTGGCGCACGCCCGCCTCAAAAAAAAAAAAAAAAACCCTCTCCTTTTCGTGCGAATCTCAAGTCTGGAGTCTGAACCCTCTCCCAGCCAGATATCTGCTTACGGCGCCGCGTCGCATTGCTCACGTCACGATCAGCCAAACACGACGCCGGTACCAAAAGCCAAGTAGACAGATCGAAACAAAGCAGACTAAAAACTCGATGTCACACTTAGGCCATAGCACACACACACACACAAAAAAAAAATGAACAAGTTCACAAATCTACTGTCCCCTAGTGTTCAGCTGAATCTGCTCTGCTTAACAGCAATGCAGACTCGCACTATTTTGAAGCCAGGATATTGCCGGTGATCAATAGGGCGGAAGAAACGGGAAATGCCTAGCACAGAGCGATGGAGACGATGGCGATGACCAGCACGGCTCCCATGGAGGTAGCAAGGCCGGCGGCACCGGAAGCAAGCGTGTCCGTGGGTGGCGCGGAGCCCTGGGCGGACGGCGGTGTGGCCGGCGTCGGAGCTGGACTTGGCTTCGGTGGTGCCGGGGTCACCGGACCTGGAGATGCACGACACAATGGCGCAACGCGTTAGCCTCTAAGCCACTCCTGATGTGATTTGAAACTACACTGACGCAAAGTTAATGGTGACGGCTTACCAGATGGCTTTGGAGGTTGAATTACGGGAGCTTCTGCTGATGCTGGAGCTGCACGAACAGATTGTTTAAGCATCAGGGTTCCGAGTCAGAAATTCAGAATGCGACATATTTGGTTCAGGAAATGCAAAGGTAAAAACTTAATGGGCCATAATGGGCTAATACTTCGGTCCAAGAGAGCCCATGGGCCCTGTCCAGCCCAACCCACGAGCCCGGATACCCAATCTTACGCGGTGCGCGGTGAAAAGTGTCAGCATCACGACGGTGTTGCAAGCTGCGAAGCGAAGCTTTGGTGCTTCCCCCATCTGCTGCTGCTCCCTTCCTTCACCACTCACCCAAGCAAAGCAAAGCAAAGCAAAGCTCCCCCCACCCACCTGCTGCCGAGCCAAACCCTCAAATCAAAACCCAGGCAGAGGCCAGGAATCGCCGGCGGCGGGAGCGAAACACCATCCCAGGATCGGATCCCCGGCCCGTCCATGGCGGATCAGGACGCGGCGGAGGCGGCGTGGCCCCCATGGACCTCGCTACTGCTGCGGGCGCTGAGCCGGCGGCGGACATGGGTGGCGCTCTTCCTTGCCGTGTACGCCGCGCTGCTCTGCTCGTCCTGGAGCCTGCTGGCCTCCGTCCGCGCCTGGTACTACTCCGCGGCCTCCCCGGCCCCCGCCGCCGCCGCCGCCGCGCTCCCGGCGTGGCCCGCGGCGCTGTACGCGTCGGTGATGTACGGCGCCGTGTTCGGGCTCCTCTCCATGGGCGCCGCGCTCGCCGTGGCGGCGCCCGCCATGCTGGTGACGTGGATCACCGTGCTGGTGCTGCTGGCGTTCGCGGGCCGGCCCCGCAGGTCCCTCGTCGCCGAGGGCCGCCGCGCCACGCGGGACATCGCGGGGCTCGCGCTCCGCGTCCTGCTGCGCGAGGGCAACGCCGTCGCCGCGCTCTGCGCCGCCGCGAGCTTCGCCGCGCTCCTCCTCGGCCGCCGCGACGACGACGGCGGACCCTGACCAGCAGCTGCAGCTGCAGCTGTAGGCAGGCATCTTCGCAAGCTAGATTTCCTTCCTGTCCTATTTCCCCCAATTTCTTCTCTCTTTTTTTTCTCCCCTTGCATGTGTTGGTTAATTTGTTCGTTACAGTTATTACTAGGGGTAAATATTTCCTTTTTGTTATCACACTTCACACGAGGTTGTTTCTTTAGTTTAGTGTTAGCTTTGCTTTGCGCGTCGGCGTGGCATCTTTTGCCCGTAGCGTCACGCGGGGGACAGCCGGACAGCTAGAAAGCCGAGTGCTGTGGTGGTGAGTGGTGACTGTAAGAGCAACTTCAGCAGATGAGTAAATTTGATCTCCTATATAAAGTTATTAGGGGTGGAGTAACAATATTTTCATCTCTAAAACATAATTTGCTCCAGCAGTTTCCCTATTTTGGATCTGTTTAGTTGGCTTAAAAGTAGCAAAAGCTACTGTTTCAACTCCTGTAGCACTCCTGTAGCACTTTCGTTTGTTTGTGGTAAATATTGTCCAATCATGAACTAACTATGCTCAAAAGATTCGTCTCGTGATGTACAACAGAACTGTGTGATTAATTAATTTTTTTACCTACATTTACTGCTCCGAACATATGTCTTTTGGTGTATTTAATATGATGTGATGAAGAGAGAGTTGAAAAAGTAGCAAAATTTTAACTAAATTTTAGTCAACTAAACAGGCCCTTTGCTTCCCTACTCGTGGGTCCCACCACTCTTCTTCCTTCTCACTCCAAATCTTCGATTTTGGAACGGCCGACGGCACCCTATCGACCGCGCGCTCCTGGCCGGCCGGCCTCCGCGTCCGCAGCCTCGAGCCGCCGCCGCCTCCCCGTCCCGCCGCGTCCGCGTCCCGGAGCTCGAAGCCCGCCGCGCCGCCTGCACGGCGACGCTCCCTAGTCCACCAGGGCGACCTCGACGCCGCGCTCCGGCTTGTCCGCCGTCGCCGCCCAAAATTCGTCCGTGTAGCTTTATTTAATGTTGTAGCTCACCCTGGTTTGATTCCTGTTGCCGTCCTTGCTCACAGTGTAGATGGTGTTGCTCTCGAGGTTGTCGAATCCCGCCGTCGGAAAGGCGAACCCGTGCAGGGAATCCACAAACAGCGCACGGTCTCCGATGCTGGTGAGCTCCTGCCAGACCGGAGCGACCGGATTGACGACGCTGCGGTCCCTAGACGTGCGCCACGAGCCAGGGCAGCCGGCGCGGCGCGCACCGCGCGGAGCCACTCCCGCGACACCCGCGCCGCGCCACTCCCGCGACACCCGCGCCGCGGTGGCGAGGTCCGGCGCGGGCACCCGCTCCACCACCGACTCGAGCACGTCGATGTAGAGGTACGCCGCGGCGTCGTCCTCGTGCCGCCGGTGCTTCAGATCGTGAGCTCGAACGCCGGCGCCCATTTCCCTCCCCGGCAAAGGTTTCGCGAGCAGAGACAGGAGGTCAGCAACGAGCGCAGAACCTGGAGGGCGAACGACGCCGCGGAGCTGGAGCCGGGGGTCGCGACCACGGGCGGCGCAGGAGCTGGACCTGAAGGCCGCGGCGACGGGAGCTAGGAGGTGAAGGCCTGGAGCAGAGGAATGACGGGCGGCGGCGGCGGCTTCGCTAGGGGTTCGATTCGATCTGCTGGAGGGAGGGGAGATGGTGGGTCCCACAGATAGGGTGGAGGAGAGATCCCCTCTGTAGAGGGGAAGGAGAGAGATTTTTAGTCGACGGAGAAAAAAAAGAGGACTATAGGGAATCTGTTGGAGGAAGTTTTTTAGCATTTCATTCCCTATATCACTATTTTTTTGCTATTGGGATGGGATAGAGAAGCTGCTAGAGTTGCTCTAACAGAAGCTGCTGGGCGCCGGAGAAATGAAAACATATGTGGCGCACTGGTCATTCTTTACAACGTTATTATCTCTCTCAGAACATTACGGTCATCGCCAAGCCGAGCAACGTTATTATCTCTCTCAGAACATTACGGTCATCGCCAAGCCGAGCAAAGAGACCTGAAGTTATTGTTGGGTCTATTTTGCAAATCGCAAAATTATATGAATCATTTTATAATCAGTTTTTATATTGAAGTGCCACATTAATGGAGGCACGATGAACCTGGAGTCTGGAGTCTGAACCCTCTCGTCTGCTTACGGCGCCGCGTCGCATTGCTCACAGCCAAACACGACGCCGGTACCAAAAGTCAAGTAGACTGTAGACTCCAGATCGAAACAAAGCAGACTAAAAATTCCATGTCACACATAGGCCATAGCACACAAACAAAATGAACAAGTTGTTCACATTTTTACTGTTCCCTAGTGTTCAGCTGAATCTACTTAACAGCAATGAAAACTCAAGCTAATTTGAAGCCATGACATTGCCGCTGATCAACGGGGCGGAAGAAACGGGAAATGCCTAGCACAGAGCGATGGCGGCGGTGGCGATTGCCAGCACGGCTCCCATGGAGGCAGCAAGGCCGGCGGCGCCGGAAGCAAGCGTGTCCGTGGGTGGTGCGGAGCCCTGAGCCGATGGCGGTGTGGCCGGCGTCGGAGCTGGACTTGGAGACGCGTCTGGCGGCGGCGCCGCCGCAGGACTTGGCTTCGGTGGTGCCGGGGTCACCGGACCTGGAGATGCACGACACAATGGCGCAACGCGTTAGCCTATGCCACTCCTGGTGTGATTTGAAACTACACTGACACAAAGTTAGTGGTCACGGCTTACCAGATGACTTTGGAGGAGCTTCTGCTGATGCTGGAGCTGCACGAAACAGATTGTTTAAGCATCAGAGTTCCGAGTCAGAAATTCAGAATGCGACATATGGTTTAGGAAAAGCAAAGGTATAAATTTAAGGAAAAAGTCCTTCATACGTCCCTCATCTATTGTCAAAGTCTGATTTTGATCCCTCATCCACAAAACTGGGTATCTGAGGTCCCTCAACTATCAAATCTGTTTATTTTTGGTCCCTTGACTGTTTTCGAAGGTGGTTTTCGCATGATTTGACCGCAACCACATATATGAGGTCCCTCAACTATCAAATCTATTTATTTTAGGTCCCTCGGCTATTTTAGTGGGTGGTTTTCGCATAATGTGATGATGAGTCCCACATGCTAGGTACATGTGATGGTGAGTCCCACGTGTCATGTGGCTTCCTTCTTTCTCACGAGCCACTCTGCCACACGAGCCCGTCGTGCCGTATCGTTCTGCATGCTCCATCACAGAAACCCGCCGCAGTTCCGCTCGTCTTTCTCCATCGCACGAGCTCGCCGCCTTTGGAATCGACGACCCTAGAGCTCCGTCATTCTGGAAAGGGATGGGGAGATAGAGAGAAAGAAGTGTTAGGGAGAGGGAAAGAAGAATGAGAAAGGGGAGAAGATAGCCACGTGACATGGGTCCCACCTCCACATGTACCTGGCATGTTGACCCTGCGCCACGTCATGCGAATATCACCTTCCAAAACAGTCAAGGGAAAAAATAAATAGATTTGATAGTTGAGAGACAAAAAATAAACATATTTGATAGTTGAGGGACCTTATATAGCTAGTTGCGGCAAAATCACCCTCCAAAACAGCTGAGGGACCAAAAATAACCGGATTTGATAGTTAAGGGATCCCAAATATCCGGTTTTGCAGATGAAGGATGAAATTTAGACTTCTGAATAGATGAGGGACGTTAAAAGGACTTTTTCCTAAATTTAATAGGGCATATTGGTTCAGTACTTCGGTCCATGATGAGCCCATGGGCCCTGTCCAGCCCAACAAATGACCACGGTCCCCAATCTTACGCGGTGCACGGTGAACAAGTGTCAGCATCACGACGGTGTTGCGCACGTACCCGGCGTCGGCGTCGGCGGCGGCAACGGGGCTGCAACTGAGGGCGCCGGCGCCGGAGTTCTCGAGGCAGGCGAGGGTGCCGTCGCGGGGGAAATCACCGGCTCCATCGGCGCGGGTGCCGTGGCGACGGGCATCAGCGGAGCCGGAGCCGGAGCAGGCCGTGGCGTGGCAGACGATGGCACGGGCGCCACGGCGGGGCTAGAAGGCGGCTGCGCGCCCGGCGCGGACACCGGCTGTTGCACGGGCGAGATCGAGGGGCCAGCGGCGGGCTGAGCGGCCGCGGCCTCGCCCGACACGGCGCGGCGATGGCGGAACGCCCTTGCGGCGGAATACACCGGGAAGGTGAAAGCATCTGCAGCAACGGGGGACAAAACACGCATGGAAGAAGCATGTACGTTAACGAAGTTGGGAGTCTTCAGATTGGCGATGGAATCTGAAACGACGAAGAGCACACGGTGCTAGCTGTTCGAAGGGCCGGGGACCCTAGTAACAACGGTGAACTTACTTGATTCTGCAACGGTGGCCGCGGCGCAGAGCACCAACGCCGTGACGGCGACGATCTTCTGCAGTCGTGTAGACATGGCGGCTACGGCGAGGCTGGCAGGGCTAGGTCAAAACGCGCCTTGCTTGTTGCCCTCGCGGTCGCGCGGCAGCCTAAAATAAATAAACTTTTGTGTTTGTTTCCTAAACAAATGGGTTTGTTGCTTTTCACGGTTTCCTTAGCAGAAAGAATTGAAAACAATTCTCACCCAGAGTTGTACCCGCGCACTTCTCATAAAGTGGCCCACATGTCATACGCGACCCCACTTAAGAGACAAAAATTAAGGACGAAGGGAGCGGGAGAGTCACTCCCACATTGTAAATCGCTCTCCCACCCTGTTTTTTTTACCGCATGCTTTTCTACCCCGTTTTGTACCCGCCGGTCCCACATTTGGTACCTGCCGGTCCTACACATCCATGCATTCCTTGATGGCCGCCAAAGCTTAATCACAGTTTCCATTGCTTTAATTATTTCTTTCCTTTCTTTGCACTTCTTTTCCTTTTGTCTACCACACGTCCATGCATTCCTTGATGGCCGGCAAGGGTCAGCCGAGCTAAACAGGCTTTCCATTTCTGTAAGTATTTCTTTCCTTTCTTTCTATCATCACAAGTTTTCCTTTCTTTGCGAGCTAATCATCTTTTCTTTCTTTGCACTCTCAGATCCAAAGCTTAATCACAGTTTCCATTTCTTTAATTATTTCTTTCGTTTCTTTGCATTTCCTTTCCTTTTGTCTACCACACGTCCATGCATTCCTTGATGGCCAGCAAGGGTCAGCCGAGCTAAACACGCTTTCTATTTTTGTAAGTATTTCTTTCCTTTCTTTCTATCATCACATGTTTTCCTTTCTTTGCGAGCTAATCACGCTTTCCTTTCTTTGCACTCTCCGATCCACCAATCACGTTGCTCCCGTCGCACTGGCGCCACAGACGGTGACATGGTGGACGAGTACCTGGAGGACGAGCACCACGACAGTGGCTAGCAGCAGCTGCATCCCGCGAAGAAGCCGCCACAAGAGCACATCACCTGGTCCATTGCGTGTCGCCAAGGGTCGGCCGAGCACCATCAGGTGAGGTCGCAATTTCACGCAAGGACGGCGGCGTGGCTGTGCATTGCTCCTACAATCTTTCATCCTACATGATATGTTCAGGTTTTTCGATCAGCTTTGTTTCCTTCAATCCGTGATCTGTGATACGTACCCATCTCCCATCTCTAACTACCTTGCCTTAGTACCGCGTGGTGACCGGTACCCAATCATCTTCCTGAAGCAATTTGGAGAACACAGCTGCGCCGCCAGGATCGGTACCCATCTTTGTGAAGCATTTTGGAGAACCCTGATCCGTCGCTGGGACATGGGCGAGGTCTGTTTTTGCAATCAACAATCAGCCGTGTATTTAATTTAATATTTAATATTTCCTTTTTACTATCCTCGCACGCGGTGAGCAGCAGCCAGGACTCCATGGTCATGAAGCTGTAGACGGATCAGCCCATGGTCATCAACAACACATGAAGCTGCTCGTGTCTGTCGACAATAGGATCCCGTCCTTTGTTGCGCCGTCCCGGCCTACTACTTCTTTGACGTGGTAAATGATCCTCACCGTCTCCTTTTTTGCCGTTCTGGCCTACTACTTCTTTGTCATGGTGGACGATCACCTCTTCGTCACAATCCCAGTGTAGGAGACGAACTTCGTGTCATTGCGACGTTGCCGACGGTGTATGTAGTCCCCGACTGCCTCATCTTTTGATCCTACGTACATTCCTACTGCTTCTTCTTATGCATTTATATAACAAACCATCCACTAAATAGGTTTGAATCCTACTTGTGAGGGTGCAGGAGAGGAAGGAGTCCGCCGCGCGCGAGGTGGGAAGCGACGAGGAGGTGGGAATCGGCCGTGACAATGAGGGTGGCTAGCTTGGTGGTGAGGGGCAAGGAGTGCACGTCACCGGTGATGATCAGTCGCGCATGTGCTTGCTTTAGAGGGCCGAGGTGCGGGCTAACAAGTAGGAGGGCACTGTACTCTGACGAACGGTGTGGAGGTTCATAGTGAGTGGCGACTATGATTTCTTAAGTTCAACTCAATTCCATAAAAAGTAGAATACACCTCACGTTTGAATCATTGTTTAGTGCTCCATTCAACTTCCAGTACCATTGTTTTGCAGCGTATGTATCTTTAATGTTTTGGCTATATATTTCTGATTTTCTAATATATAGATTCTGAGAATCTGATATAATTGTTTAGGCAGAGGAGATACATCTGGTTGTATAGATGAGCCAACACATTCCATTTGGGGATATTACAAACACATCATCTCGCCGTCCACCTATCGCTGGCAAAAGGAGCTTCGATGAATCAAGCAATATTTACATCGATGGTGAGTCATTCTAATTTACTATAATTTTATATTATTTTCTAAAACTCCTTGTCTATCTGTGTTTAAACTCTTGTTTTCCTCTGGCTAAGATGCGGCCAATGAACCTACATTTGAGGTCGAACCTAATCGGCAAAAACGACGGACGAGCTATGCAAATTTACCAGATGATGTAAAAAGAGAGCAAAAGAATGCAAAGCGGAGGGAAAATTATCAATGTAAAAAAGCTGAGAAATTGGCAGCAACATCAAATGCTCAACAGGAATCCGGCTTGACAGATCTAGCATCCACTTTAGGTTATATTATATACCTTTGTTTATTTATTAGTTTAACACACATCATAATTTTGTTGTATTTGAGGTTTAATAAATATTAAAATGTTATTCAAATTTACCGGCTCGGTTGAGGGACCAAAAGAATGCAAAGCGAAGGCAAATTTATGCACGTAAAAAGGCTGAGAAATTGGAAGCAACAACAATTGCTCAAGAGTTGATACCAGAATCCAGTTTGACAGCTCCAACACCTAATTCAGGTTCGGAATATAACTTTGCTTAACATGCAACATAATGTTTACACAATTGATTTTAAATAGCAGAATTTCATGACTTCAATTTATGCCTGTACGCGGATTGTCACAATCTACTCCTGTTGTATAAATGTATATGGGTTTGGTCTCCTACACCCTCATGCGATATAAATGTTTGCTTATCCTATGTCCAGGGCTTACTCGTGATTTTGGATCGGCTACTGGTGGGCGATTGTTTGCATCTTATTCTGGTTAGTTATGCTTATATTCACTCACTATATTAATATTAATATATTGGTATTAATATATTGATATTATAAACATTTATTTGCTTTTGGTTTATTTGGTTTACAACAGAAGTTTTGGAGGAAGGTATTGATGGCGATGACAATCAAGATGAGTGGCTCCATCGTAATGATAATTATGCATACAAGTCGGTTGTACTTGGTGATGATGTGTGTGATGAATCAGACACTGTGGAAATTCCATTGTTGGAACCAGGTAAACATATATTATATATATACCTCTAGGAAATATATATATACTGTATATATATTATGCACCTGGGTGCATTCTCTTTAGAGAATGCACCCAGCCCAACCGACTCCCCTGGGTCGAGCCCAACCGACACTCCACTTGCGCCGCGCGCCTGGCCCAAGTGCTCGAACCGTCCCTAACTTTTTGGACAAAACCGCTCCCCCTCCCACCCTGGTATTTATTTTCAACGGCGTGATCATTAGTCTCGTTCAGTTTCTCACCCCACTCCTTTGGTTCTCCACGCTGCCGTTTCTCGTGCTCTCCGCGAATCTCCGGCGAGTGGAAACCGCGGAGATCGGCGGGATTCCTGGTGTTGAATCTCCCCCGCGCGGAGCACTGGTCCTCGTCGATCTCCTCTGCTCGGTCGCGAAGCAACGGTGTGCTCTCCTCGCCAGTACCCCCTCCATCCTCGTCCTCATCGGTGGTCGGTGGTTCGCCGAGGTCGAGCAACCGCGCGCATCGCCGTTGACTCGGTGCATCGATTCGGACCTCCGTTATCTCGAATCCCCCCTCGCATCCTCCGAATGCTGCATATTATTATGCTAGGGTTTGTCAGTTTTTCGTGGTTTTCGTGATTTGCGACGATTCCGTTTCATTATCTCGCGTTGCTCGTATTTTACCGGGGGTAGGGTTTTGATTGATTTTGTTTGCGCATCTGCTCAACACACATTCAGTAGATTAGACGCGGCCAGGCGTAAAAACGGCAAGCATCCTCCCTACATTGCTCTTATTTTTTAATGAGCAGGGGTTTGATTGATTTTTATTGTTGCAACCGTTCTATTGCAGAAGTTGCAACCGTCAGATGGCAGAAGTTGCAATCGGTTTAGTACAGAGCAACATCGATTATAGTGTAGTAGTTGTTTATTGTTGCAACTGTTCAATTATAGAAGTTGCAACCGGCTCGTGGTAGAAGTTGCAACCTCCTCAGTATTCATGCAAATTTTTTGATGAGTTGCAACTGTGTCGTGCTAGAGGTTGCAATTGGTTCATTAAGACAAGTAATTGCTCTCATATAGGTTTAGTAATTTTGTTATTGTTGCAAATGTTGCATTTAACTAGAGTTTGCAACCGCCCCACGATAGAAGTTGCAACTCCTTCATGTCAGAAGTTGCAACTCCTTCATGTGAGAAGTTGCAACTGTGCATTATAGATGCAGTAATTGTAGATATGTTTAATGTTGCAAACTGGCAGGTGAAAACTAGTTGTAGTTTTATGTGTAGTAGGTTTTGTTTTTGCAACTTGCTTTTTATGTGGCATCTGGCAATTTTTTTTTGTACCATACGCTTTTTTTATATTTTTTTTGCTGATGCTTATGTTCATCCCCCAATTTTCAGTTGTATTTTTTTAGAATGGATCAAGGTCAGAAAGATGGAGCACAACAAGGCGGCCTGAATATTCATTCCTCCCCTCGTTTGGATAAGAAGAGGAAGGAAGCTGAGCGAGAAAGACTGTGCGAGAGGAGTAAAAGACTCAGGTTGCCAATGGAACAATCAAACATCGCTGCTGAAGATGAAGAAGATGAAGAAGAGCACGATGTCGATTATGTCCCCCATGGTGGCGGATCTGGCCATGAGCACGGAGACGCTGATGATGACAATGAGGAAGCCAGTGACGACAACCTGGTGGCTGCCGCTGGTGATGGTGACAAGGCCAGAACGAAGTATAATTCTATACGATGTTCACCGGCGAAGTTCATCAAGCTTCTCAAAGCCTTACCAGATAATCTGAAGGTTGAAGTAGCTGCCAAGGGATTTGGTGGGCTCTTGAATTTCAAGCCGAATTATTTGAGGAGGGACTTGACAAGCTGGCTGATGCGGAGGTTCAATCCAGAGACGATGAGGCTGGAGATCAGCGGCGGCAAATATATTGACATCAGTGCCCATGGTGTTTGGTGTTGCTTGCAAATACCAAACGCTGGTGGTGACCCGCCTCTCATGTCTGATCAAGATGCCCGTGCCGAGCACGATCGTCTTGGTGCACTAATTGTTGGCCCATCTTATAAATCCAGGGCTGGCATTACGCTCAAACATATCATTGATGGCTTGTCTAATGGGTCATTGACTGGTGAGCTTGGGCTAAGAGCCTTCTTCATGGGCGCTTTTCAGTGCATGCTTTTCTCGAACACGGACAACAAGATCAGGCTTGATGTGAGACACACCCAGGATATCCAGAATATTGGCAGCAGGAATTGGTGCAAGGCAGTTGTTGACAAGCTCAGCATTGCTGCTCGCTTATACAAGTTGGATTTCGCTTTGAAAGGTATCAATGCACCCATCACTGGATGTGCGATCTTCCTAGAGGTAAGCTCAAGTCAGACATTCATTTTTCATATGTTTCTTATTTTCTCTGTAACTGTGTGGATATGCTGGTTGCAATTAGCTACATGTCTATGTTGCATCTGTTAGTTGGCAGAAGTTGCAATTAGTTTTTTTTATTTCTTTTTTTACCTGGATTGAACTTGCAGCATGTTAGTCATTTTTGTTGCAGTTGTTAGTTGGCAGAAGTTGCAATTAGTTGCAATTAGTTACATGTCTATTTTTCCTTTGTACCTGCAGATGTTGTACATTGATAACTTGCAGCATGGAGTTGATACAAGTCCTTTTTCCGCCCCCCGTTGTGCCTTCCTGGACTCGAAGGTGATTCACGCGATATCTTCTGAGGATCACAGGGGGGATGTCGTTGGTGATATTGTCGAGTTTGGACACCTCAGGGTAGGTTTTTGCAATCATACCGTGTGCAGTGTTGCAACTACTACTGCAACAATGTTGCAATTTGGTATATGCTAACATTCATTCTCACTTTTTTTCTTTTTTTTGCAATGACATGCAGTTGAAAAGCATTACGGACACGTGCTATTGTGCGCCCATCGGTTCCTTAACAGTAGTACCTGCCCCTGTAGTTGCTCCTGCGCAAGCTCCAGATGTTGAAGGTCCTCTTCCGGAAGCAGGGGGTCACCAGGACACGCCAGTAGCTGCCTCTGCTGCAGCAGCAGCTGCTGCTGGCACATCCGTTGCTGGGGCCAGCACATCCCATGATCCTGGCGGTCATGTGCCCTTTATGACGCAGCAACCTGTCTATTATGAGTACCCTAGCTTGTTCACTTGTTTTAGTCAGCGTATATCTGATTTGGTTGGAAGGAGCAGGAAGGCAGATGCGCTGACTATATTGAAGGCTTTCGACGAAAGAACGAAATGAGCACATGAGTACTCAAGGAAGGCTGCTGTGTATGCAACAATGTCACGTGACGTTATGGCGACAGCTCATCAGGAGTGTGTGACCAGTCTGAACAAGCTGCTTGCGGATGCTGCAGCTGACAAGGAAGCGGGCAAGGGGCGCAGGAGGAAGGCCACGAAGGACACTGAACCAGCTGTCGGTATGTTGTTTTTCATTTATCAAAACAAGCAGTTGCAATTTGCATACCAATCAAGTTTACATTACATATAATCAGATGTTGCAATCACACATTCACCATGTTGCAAACATGCATTTTCGTAGCCAATTGTGCTTTCAACTAGTAGCACTGTATGTTTTCTCCATTCAGAAAATGAGCAGTTGCAAACATACAGCTATATTTTTTTGTTGCAACTGCTTGCTATCACATGTAACCAGTAGTTGCAATCACTCAGTTGACAGGTTGCAAACACACATCACATTTCTGTTTTTTTTGCTATCACATGTAAACAGATGTTGCAATCACTGAGTAGGAAGGTTGCAAACACTCACCAATTCTTTTTTTTCAAATTTTTTGTATGCAGCAGCAGCAAGCGCTGTGGTCCGGAAGACCAATCTGGAGCTGGCAGAGATGAAGAAGTTTCTGATACTCCCAGCCCTATTGAAATGGAGCTTCACGGCCATGATGTGGATGCTGAAATTCGTCATGAGGAGGACGATAACAGAGGCATTCATCAGACCCCACCTCATGGACACGACGCTGAACAGGGGGATTTCGACAGAAGTAGTTTTCATTTTCTTTTCTAAAATCTTTTTATATCATCTTCAATAATGTTTTCATTTTCTTTACTTACTTGTGCCCCTTTCTCCTTTGATTTCGCAGCTCCCGAACATCTTCAGGGCAACATCTCGAATGTTGAAGAAATACTGCAGTTTTTCGAATCCCCAACCCATTCAGGCGACAACCAAGATGAGGCCCTGCTGCAGCATAACACTGCACAACGTAAGACTGTTGCAAAGAGGAGGGTTTCCACAAGATCCCCTGCTGTCGATCAACGTGCGGAGCAGGACCAGCAGCAGGACCAGCAGCAGGTTGTAACCCACAGATTACCAATATTGCAGTTGGATTGTGCTTGCAGTTGCAATTTGTATCTTTTTTTACTGTCTAAAATATAACTGTATTATTTGTCATAATACAGTTTGCTAGAACTTACACAAGGAGGCCTGATAGGGCTGAGAAGAGGCAGAAAATGAAAGAGGCTCAGGATGATGTTGAGAAAAGCAATGCAGAGGAGGAGAGAAGAAAGGCTGAACAAGAGGAAGCCTTGAAGAGGAAGGCCGAAGCAGACGAAGCTGAGAATAAAAGGGCTGAAGACGAGGAAGCGTTGAGGAAAAAGGCTGAAGATGAGGAATCTGAGAAAAAGAGGTTGGAAGATGAGAGGATGAAAGAAGCTGAGAAGAAGAGGTTGGAGGACGAACAGAGGAAGAAGGAGGAAGACGAGAGGACGAAAGCAGCAGCAGCAGGTTGTAACCCACTCATTACCAACATTGCAGTTTGTGTGTACTTATAGTTGCAATTTGTGTCCTTTTCTTTGCTTTTTGTATTATCTAAAACATAACTGATTTCACTGCAATAATTGATGAAATCAGCAGCAGAAGCAGAAGCAAACCGAAAGGCAGAAGAAGAACAGAAGAAAAAGACTGCTGAAGAGGAAGCTTCGAAGAGGGCTGCAGCTGAGGCAGCAGCAGCAAGTTGTAACTCACACATCACCAACATTGCAGTTTGTTTGTACTTATAGTTGCAATTTGTGTCTTTTTTGCTTTTGTACTATCTAAATTATAACTGATTTTTTACTGTCATATCGAATGAACTCTGCAGCTGAAGCAGAAGCTAAGCGAAAGGCTGATGAGGAAGAGAAGGAAAAGGCTGCAGCTGAAGAACAGAAGAAAAAGGTTGCTGCTGAGGAAGTTTTGAAGAGGGCTGCAGCTGAACAAGTTGAGAAGCAAAAAGCTGATGATGAACAAGCAGCAGCAGGTTGTAACCAACACATTACCAACATTGTAGTTTTGGTGTATTTACAGTTGCATTTTGTGTCTTTTTTTATTTTTTTGCTAAAACATAACTGATTCACTGCCATAAATTATGAAAACTTCAGCGGAACAAGCAGCAAAGGAAAAGGCAGATGCTGAATAAGCAAAGAAGCTTAAGGCTGCAGCGGCAGAAAATGAAAGGATGAAACCAGCACCAGCAGCAGGTTTGTAACCCACTCATTATCAACATTGCAGTTTGTTTGTACTATAGTTGCAATTTGTATCTCTTCTTTTTATTTACTAGCTTAAACATAGCTGATTCACTATTATATTTTGATGAAAGCTGCAGAAGAACAAGCAAAACAAGCTGAGCTGAGGGAGAGTGCTGAAGCTGAAAAAGCCAAACAAGTAGCAGCCGAACAAGCCGAGGCGAAGAAGAGGGCTGAAGCCCAAAAAGGCAAGCAACCAGCAAATGAAGAACCTCAGAGCCAGAGGGATGACCTTGAGAGGAACAAAAAGGCTGCAGCTGATGAAACTCGGAGGAAGAAGGCTGAGGCCGAGAATAAGAGAAATGTCGGTGCTACTAGGAAGCTTGAACTTCAGAGGCGAAAGGCTAGAGCCACCCAAGCTGAGAAAGCTGCTGCCCAAGAAGCTGAGTTGAAGAAAAAGGCTGCAGCTGACAAGAAGGCTGAAGAGAAGGAGAAGAAGATCATAGTAGAAATCCAGAAAAAGTTGGATGCGAACAATGCTGCTCTGCAGAAGGAGCCGTCCGTTTCAAAGATCAACAAGCAGGTGGAGATGCAACTGTCAAAGGCATACGCTAAGAAGCGTAGTGAATATGAGCAAAAGTTAGAAATGCTTCGCCAGGAGGCCAATGCTGTGCTGGAATCTGTGGAGGCACCCATGCAGGCAGCATCTTCCTTATCAGTTGACGATATCCAGTTTCCTGTGGACCCCACCGATCCATCTTTCGCAAGACGAAGTGTCCGGAGGGCTTGTTGATTATGGCAAGGTTCAGAGGCTGATTTTCAAGCGCCTAGGTGACAGAGTCATGAGGAGGCCTGCTGAGTTCTTATCTTCATTCCAGATCACTCGCAAGCATCCCGATATACCTGTTTCCAAGGCTGTTTATCTGAGGCAGAAGATTATATCTGAACCTGAGCTTCAACAGTATGTTTCTTTACTGTGTTTTTTCATGTTGCAACTATTTCTATACTAGTATTGCAACTGTCATATGCCTAGTCTTGCAATTTGTTGTTTATGCAAATTCAGACCACTGTCCTTTCTCTTTAACCAGGGTGCACCCACAACCTTTTTTTGTTTGTTTGCAATCACACACAGATATTAGATGTAAATTTTTTCAGGTTGCATGTTGCAATCACACATTTAGCATTTTTGCAACCACTCACACAACCAAGTTGCAATCAGATGTTGTCAACCTAGTTGCAAACACGTGTAAGCAGGAGTTGCAACTGCACTGTAACCGTGTTGCAATCATACATATGCATGGGGGTTGCAAACACACAGGGTGTTCTCGGAAGTTGCAATCACAGCTAACAAGTGGGTTGCAACCATACACTAACTATGTTTGGAATCACACACACACACATGTGTTGCAACCACTGCAAAAGTTTGCACCACATTTTTTCATGCATTTTATACTGTACACACCCTTATCTTTTCATTGCATTTTTTTGGTGCAGGAGGACTTTATTGGAGTTTGGCCTTCTTGCTGAATTCACTGGACAGCAACTTGTTGATAGTTTCTCCAATGACAAACTGGGAGAGTCTTGCTTGATTGGTTTTTTGGTGCATTGCATGTGACATGATGACATTGTGCACAAGCTTGATTCGTTCGGGTACAGGGTGTTTGTCACCACAGGGTTCTATGTAAGTCCTCTTTTTTCCTTGTTTCAATTGCACGGTTTTTTTATACTGTTGTAGGTTTTGTTGTGATTGAACTAGTTTTAATGGTCCTTTTTTCCTATGCGTAGTAGAACGTTGAGAGGTGTAACGCAGTCCTCAATGAGGATAAATCTGAGACAGAAGAATTCAAAGTTGTTTGGAACCACCTGATGACCGAGTGCATAAACTATGATCTGTCAAGAGCAAAACTGGTTAGCAGATATTTTTTTCCCAATCCATTCTGTTTTTCTCAAATCCACCTTTTTTCATAGTTGCAACTGGAAATCATAATCTGCAAGCCTTTTTTTCATATTCAGTTGAGTAGTTGCAATCACAATCACAATCAAGTTGAAATCACACATTAGCAGTAGCTGCAATCATACACTAATTATTCTGCACTCCTGCCTTGCACCAGATTTTTGTTCCTATCCAAGATGGAGGACATTACTTTGTGTATTGCTTCAACTTCATGCACAATCGTATTGATGTGCTAGACTCGAACGACTACTTCATGAAATGCACGGATCCTGTAGAACGTCACAAGCATGTGTTTGCCAAAATTCCAATCATAGATGCAGCCTTCCAGAAGGTGTCCAACTTCAAGCTGCCCAGGGTCAGTGGGTTGAGGAAGCCTTTAATCGAAGTGCCCAAGCAAGCCGGCCCCAATGATTGCCTATTTTTTGTCTGGAAGTACATGGAGTACTATGACGGGAATAAGGTGACGGAGGAAATCAATCCGGTAATACGTGATGTCAACTGATTCATTTTTTATCATTTTTTTGGTATGCGTGCTCACGATCACACTGTGAAATGACCATTATGTGTGTTTTTTATGCTGCTGTAGTTCAAGGGCATCGTATACAGATGTGAAATGCTGCACTATCAAATCTTCCACCCCCTCAACCAAGCTGCGCTTCCTGCAATGCTGGACAAGTTCAGAATTGGCGGATGCCCTCTGGATTTCGACGATGATAGTGTGACAACCCGCCCAGGAAAATACCGTACTATCGCCTAAACCAATCCACTTTGGCCATTAAGCGATAGTAAGGTATCATCCCGTCGTAAGTTGCTGGGTTAACGCCCGGTGAATCACTTGGAATTCACACAGAGGATCGAACATATGCATTAAAACTCACACGAAGGCGAGTCCAGAGTACAAACACAAATTAACTCCAAATTGTACCCCTAAGGGTTAATTATTACAAACCATTGTTCATGACAAGATGAGTAAAGGTCCAGAGTTCGAAAACAGCAGAAAAAATAAACTAGCGCAACGATCAACATCACAGGAGGTCGTTCGTGATGCCATCACTCGTCGTCATCCACCCATTCTAGCTCCCAGCCGGGTGGAATCTCACCAGGCCAAACAACACCTGCAACAACATTTATAAAGCAAGGCTGAGTATACTAATACTCAGCAAGACTTAACCGTCGGGTGATAACTACATCACCAAACTCTAGACATGAGAGGCTTTTTGGCCGGTGGAGTTCTCTTGCTGAAAAGCAACAAGGAGTATGTCCTTACTTTCAATATTTTAGCTCAAATTCTAGTTAATTACCATTTCTAAGTATGCCAACTAATTCAGTCAAGAATTGTACAATACAATTAATTCAAGCAGTAATATTCACAAAGTTCCATCATTAAGGGATATCATGGCCAGTTGATTAAGCAATCTCAGATAAGGTGAGAGGCTGACAATCGATTGGTTATTAACCTTGCAAGGTAAACCTAAACACACGGAAGAATGCATACCCCAAGAAATCCAAACAAAATGAAACGGGGTATACACCGACCAGACGGTTCCCATCTTTCTCCGGGTCGGGATCAGACCTACAATCCTCGGTACAAGGCTTACTGGAACGCCACGCCGGACCGCCCAGACTCGCACAGGTACCCCACTGTTGCAGGCAGGGGGACACATCATGTGTCCTAGGGGTAGTAGGGAAAAGTTCCCTTTCCGTGTCCATCAGGTACTAGGTTTACCGGTCCCATTCCCGACAAGTGCTTAGTACGTTCAAAAGCTTAGTCCACGAAAGCCACTGGACCGGAGCTCAAATCCCATGCTCTTACCACATGAGCAATCCATTTATAAAGATCTTATGATTCCAACATAAGAACCTATTCTCGCGAGTGACGAACATCACTCGACTTTTACCGGTCCTATAGCATAGCAGCTATCGACCTAGCATACTAGTAAAAGAGCATAGGGACCTAGGGATCATGCATCTAGGGTTTCAATTCAACTCCTAAAACGTAAATGCACAATCATAGCAAAGGTAATTGCATAATTTAAAAAAAAACAGGTTAATGATCCGGGGCTTGCCTTCGGCGGCAAGATTGGCCTTGGGCCCTTCTGGACTTTGGTCCAGGTCTTGCTCTACAGCGACGTAGTGCACGTCTCCGTCAGCTCCTCCGTCTCCTCCTTCCAGCACGAGCGTACCGCTACCGTCGGGAAGATCTACACGAGGATGCAATGCAAGATTTAATTGACAGTTTTGATTTAATTAATTACAAACAACATATGACAACCATGGGGTGCATGGTTGACCACACTTACCTAGATAAACACAGGTTTGGTGTATTCTTTCCTTTAAAGGAACAACATGTGGTTCTTTATTAATTATTCCTTTTGATAGTGACTGTGTACACATTTATCTAAATAAGTTAATTTAATTTCACCAAAACAACAAAGGGTTGGTCTTAAGCTTTTTAGAATGATTTACATCACACACATGAGGTCATTAAGTGTGGTGTTGGTGATTTTCCAATTAATTTGATATTAAGCTTTAATTGGCCTCCATTGTTTCCATGCATAAATAAATTCATAAAAATTCAGTGGGGGTGTTCCTAAAGTATTATAGACCTAGATAAGGCCACTGAATAAGATTTCACATTTTCATGAGCCATAAATTAAATATATCGAAAAGGACAAATTCTAGCTACCAAAATATGAGAAATGCATATAAAAATAAATAAAGTACTTTTGGATCCCAACTTTCTCTCGCTGATTCTATGGTCCAAAACTGAGCTAGGCATGCAACACATACACCTAGGGCTACTATAGATCTTGAGCTATGCAATTAGATTGAAAATTAATCACATTTCAAGAATAAATATTTAGGGTAGATATAAAATCATGATTAATTCACCAGAGGTGCATTTAGGCACAACAAGATTATATCCAGAAGTTGAGCACAAAAAAATATTTATTTTAAGCTATAAAATTCATTTAAGCAGATTTATCATAAATACAAAACAATTCATAATAAAAGATCCACACATTAACTTTATGCAATTTTTGGCACAGAATCTAGGCATGAAATAGCTCACAACATTTCCGAAAATCAGCTACAGATCACTTGTAGATTTTGAACTACAGCAGATCTAGGTTTAACTGGTTTCTATTTTTCATGCAAAAACTATCACTTAGAAGTATGGTCATGCTTTAGGAAAGTTGTAGTTTTCTTCACAAGGAAGCCAACAAAATTAAGTTTGCATTTTTTTGATTTTTCTATAATTTCCTACGGATTTTCTAAAATCTGGTCAAAAGAGTTCAAAGGTTAAAGAATCTTTTCGCGGAAAGACCCTTGGCTAAAGTTTCCTTTTCACAGTTATGCCCACGGTTTATGTAAAACTCCCTGGAAAGAACAGGAGCTCTACAATTGGGTCCTTGGGCTATGGGAGCGGCGCGGCTCGCCAGAATTCCGGCGAGAGGCTCGCCGGAGAGGGCCGAGGAAGGGTAGAGTGGGGTCTAGGGCTCACCTACGACCGATTTGTGGCCTGAGTTGGGGTCGGGAGGCGACCGGAGGGCGCGGCCGGCGGAGTAGGGCGGTGACGACCGCTAGAGTTCTGCTCCGGCGAACAGGACGGCTTGGCCAGGGAAACACGCGACCTGGGGAGCTCTAGGGGTGCAGTAGGAAGGCTACGGAAGGCTGTAGGAGTGACGGTGTGGTCCGGGAGGGGGAGCTCGTCGTGCGGCCTCCAATGGCGGGCGGCGGCAGAGCTCTGTCTCGCGCGAGAGGAGGAAGGGGGCGGGGTTTTATAGGCGGCAAGCGTGCAGGGGAGCAACGCTTCGCGGTGAAGGCTCCCCCGACGAATATGCCGCGGTACGGCGGCGCGGGCCTCGGCAGGCGTGCGCGGCAGGGGGTGGTCCAACGGGCGGATGGCGGTGCGGCCGGCCGGTGCGTGAGGACGCGACGCGTGGCACCGGCCAGGGGTCCACCCACGTCACGCACACGAGCACGAGGCACGGCGCACAGACCAGCGGTCGCAGGCCACCTCGGCGTGCGGTACGGCGGGTACGGCGGTGGGACGACGTGGCGGCGTGCGCGGGCGCGCTCTGGAGCGCGGGAACGCGGCGCGGCGCAGATTCAATTCATTTGCACTGGTTTGACCGGCCGTGACTCGAAATTTTTGAACTAAACTTCAAAAATGGTGAATACCAAAGTTGTAGAGCAACACTAGGAGAACATTTTTCGTAAAGGCCGGCCTATGTTTTGAGCAACCGTTTGAGCATGAACTGCTGGCAAAGATGCTGTCTTTCTTGGCGCCAGTGAATAGTACTCAGGTGCAGTTGACCAAGTTTTTCACCCTTTGCCACTCAAAATTTGCAATACCGCTCAACATGAAAGTTGTGTCCCATGAAAAACTGGACAACTTTTATATTGAAAGAATTTGAAGTGTTTAGGTGAAATTTGGAGAACGCGGCAAAAGTTCTAGAGACGGGCATGGACATTAGGGGATTTGACCGGGGTTTGACTCGGGTTTGACCACTAATGAGTGTTGACTTGATTAGCGAGTGTATTAGCACTAAGTAATAGTAATTAAACACCTGAGGTGTTATAGATAGCAGCCAGTCTGTGAACTTTTAGAATCAGTTGCAGAAAAACTTGTTATTTGTGTGTGTAGTCCGAACGTACGCGATGTTTTATGTGTGTGCAGTCTGAAACTTTTCTGGTGGTTTTTCGTTTGGGCGTGTTGTAACTGAATACTCTCTTGCGATGTGCAACTTTATGTTTTTTGTTGAATTGGGGAATCGAAATGGTCAATGAGTTTGTGCACTTTACATTCTTATGATTTTTTTCTGCGGCATGGTGAAGTTGAAATCGGTGGTTTTGCAACCACACGATTGCAAGGTTTTGCAAACTCACTAGTTTTCAACTGTTTGCAATCACAGCTTACCAGTAGTTGCAACCACACTGTAAATAGTTTGCAATCATACACATGGTTGGGTGTTGCAAAACACACAGGGTTTTGTTTTCAGAAGTTGCAATCACAGCTAACCAGGTTGCAATCACACAAAGTAGATGCAAATTTTTCAGCTAATATGTTGTAATCCACATTCACCAGTTTTGCAAGCACACACTAACCTAGTTGCAATCCGACAGTGTCATCCAGCAGTTTGCAAACACATGTAAGCGGCAGTAGCAACCACACTGTAACTATGTTGCAATCACACACATTCATCGGTGTTGCAAACACACAGTGGTTTTCAGTAGTTGTAATCACAGTTAACAAGGAGTTGCAATCACAGCGTAACTAGGTTTGCAATCACACACACCCAGTATGATTGCAACTTGTATATTGCAATCACATATTCATCAGTTTGCAATCGCACACTAAAGAAGTTGCAATCAGATAGTGTTTATCCAGAAGTTGCAAACACATGTAAACAACAATTTTTGCAACCACACTGTAAACCAGGTTGCAGTCACACTCATGATTGGGTTACAAACAGAGAGGGGTTTTCAGAAGTTGCAATCAGATCTAACAAGTAGTTTGTAATCACAGCGTAACCAGGTTTGCAATCACACACATTTTTGGTAATGTGTGGGTTACAACCACAGCTAACCAGGTGTTGCAATCACAATGTGATAAGGTTGCAGTCACACACACCTACAAGATTTTATTTTTTTCAACTAGTATATTGCAATCACACGTTCACTAGTTTGCAACCACGTACTAACGAAGTTGCAATCAGATAGTGTTATCCAGAAGTTGCAAACACATGCAAGTAGCAGTTTTTGCAATCACAGCTAACCAGAATTTTTTCAGCTAATATGTTGCAATCAACATTCTCCAGTTTGCAAGCACACACTATCCAAGTTGCAATCACACACATGCATCGGTGGTTGCAAACACACAGTGGTTTTCAAAAGTTGTAATCATAGTCAACCAGGAGTTGCAATCACAGCGTGACCAGGTTGCAATCACAAACATTTTTGAAGGGGGGCTACAACCAGGAGTTTTTGCAATCACACCGTGACAAGGTTGCAATCACACACATGCAGTGTCAGGCGATTTCTTACATCCACCCAGATTTTATACCAACCGAATATGATCAGGTACATTATTTTGTTTAACTTATTTAGGAGTTTAAAACAAGATAAAATGGATAAATTACATTGGATTCATTCAGATTCATAGTCATTCAGATCAGTGGTGTCCCTGTAGTTAACATTGCGCGACGTCGCTCTTCTGATTCTTGCAATCGCGCCATGTGCTTGCGACTGCCGCACAACTATACTGCACTCAGATTGCTGTGTTTCATCCACTTCACTTTGTCCTTCTCGATCCCCATCCTATCCGTTTTTTATTCTTGGGCGGCCTCTTTTTCTTGGAGTCCAACCTTTAGTTTTTGCACCTTTTTTTTGGCCTTGTTTTCTGCTGCTTTGCTTCGGTTTGGGTTTTGAGGGCACGTTGTGCTGTAGTGCCCCCTAACATGGCAGGTTTGGCACTCCTTTACACCCTTACCTCCACTGTACGTGCTGTATGGATTATCAGGTCTCATACTGTTTTTGGAGGATTTTGCTGCGCTGACAGACTTTCTACCTTTTGTGCTTGACACGGGTGGTTCAGTCAATGTCATACCACCCAGGAAGCTTGCTAAACCAGGTTCATGGTTTGTTTTTGGTGTGGCAGGGTTACTAGGCTTCACAGCAGGTTCCATAGTGTTTTCACCACTGTCACGTGTTGGTGGAACACGAACAATACCCCTCTCGTCATCCCCATTTTCATGCAAATCACCACTTTCCATCTCATCAGCAGCACTCTCTGCTGTTTGTAGAAGCTCAATACCAGGAGTTATCATGTCGATGTGCCTGACAGTCTCAGCGTAAGCACGGTCAGATTTGCTTCCTGCTCTACCCAGGCGCATTAATTTAGGCAGCAGCTTCGACATCCTCGTTTGCTCCGTGTCAGCATGAGATGCAACCCGAACATCGTGCCTATCCCATGGAACTACAGATCTCGCATTACGTGTGTAGCATTTCAGAATGTACCTTTCGGGTATGCTCTGGACTTGCAGGTGGGTGAACACCTTGATCACGTGCATGCAAAACAGCCCTGTATGCTCCCATTGCATGCATTCACATTTATATACACCTGCTGCTTTGTCAGCTAGCACCTTGAATGCGTGCCAAGCCCAACAGAATGCTCCGGTGCCTTTTTCATGCCTCACCAAGTAACCGCATTCCACCTCAGGATCAGGCTCTATTACAAATGTTGTACTGTTAACATATTCCCTCTTGTATTCATTGTACACAGCTCTTGTGTACACCCTGCTGAGATGCTCATCAAATCGTGTTTTGCATGCTCTGACAACCTCAGCCTACACACAACAATAAGTTTGCAATCATATGTAACCAGAAGTTGCAATCACACAGTAACAATAGTTGCAATTTGGATTTCCCATTCAAAAACTAGTAGTTGCCAAACACACTGAATAAGGTTGCAATCACATAGCACCATAATTTGTAATCAGACATTATTCAGGTTGCAATCACACACAGTTTTTTTACCAACTAGTTAGCACTGAAGCACTGTTTCTATTTATCAATTTTTGCAACCAGACACTAACTAGGTTGCAATTTTTACATACTGTTTTTTATCTAGTGTGTGCAATCACACAGTAGCCAGGTTGCAATCAGAATCTAAACAGGTTGCAAACACACACAGTGTTATGCACTAGTTGCAAACACACTAGCCAGGTTGCAATCACACACCAATCAGCACAATCATGTTGCAATTACATATTACGAGTAGTTGCAATCACACACCAAATAGGTTTGCAAACACACACAGTGCTATCCACTTTTTTTTGGAATTGCACACTTTTTATATAGAGTAGTTGCAATCCCCAGAGTAGTCAGGCTTCAATCATACAGTAGCCAGTTTTGCAATCACAAACTAACCAGGTATGGATATATTTTTAAAAAAATTGCTTTGAACACACAGCATCCGCAGAGTTGCAGTCACACAGTACCAGAGCTTGCAATCAGGCTTTAGACATGTTTGCAAACAATGATAAACAAAGTAGGGTTACAAAAATACCTGTGAGTAGTGTGACTCCCTAGCATCCATATGGTCTGTGTGTTGAATTGAGTCCAGGACCCTCTTCGCAAACATATGCAAGGTTGTGACATTGCTCACACATCCATCCTTCAGAACTCTGTTTTGGCTTTCAGATCTTTGTGTGGAAGTCATCCTGCCACAGTACATTCCTTTGAAATATGCCGCAATCCAACTTTGTCTTTTCTGCCACAATGCTACAATTGCGGGGTGTTCTGGGATGCCACATTCATCCACCAGTTTCTTCCACTCAACCTCAAACTGTGTAGGACCTAGAGGATAATTGATCAGAGACTCTAGCCTCTCCTTCAGATTTTTATCCTTGTGCAACTTGTACAACTACTCAAGTTCATAATCCCATATTCTTGTGATGTGCCATCGGCAATTTCTGTGTTGCATTTTGTCAAATACAATTTTTATCGCCTCCCTCATTGCTGGATCCTCATATGTGGAAAACATCAAGAAATCGTGAGTTTGCAATTCACATCAGACAGAAGTTGTGTTTCACATCAGACAGAAGTTGCAACCAAAATATATTTTAGGCAGAGTCAAGTTGCAATTCACATCAGACAAAAGTTGCAACTAGCAGGTATCAATGTTTGCAAATGGAAACAAGACTGCACCTGTGAGAAAAACAAAAGGTTGTCGGCCACCCATGCAGCTTTTGAATGATTCAAACAGCCACTTGAATGTGTCAGTTGTCTCATCCCGAAGAAGTGCTTGCCCAAATGACACGTTTTTCAGGTTGCTGCTGCATCCGACAAACATCGCGAGTGGCATTTTCTTGCTGTTCGTCTTGTGGGTCGTGTCAAAAGTGATGACATCCCAAAATCGACGTATTCCGCCCTCTGACTTGCATGGCTCCAAAATATGCTCCGGAGGACCTTTGTCTTTGGGTCAAAATCAACATCCCAGTAGAAAGCTTCATTGTTTTTCTTGCACTCCCTGAAAAATTGGAATAACTTCTCTATGTCACCATCCTTTTTCTCCCTTGTTTGTTCAGCTTTCCTGCACCACAAGTGAATAAAAAAACAAGTAAATTTTCTGGGTTCATTATATCAGTTGCTGCAACAGCATTAGGAAGAATGACCCACATGTTTTGGATATCTTTCTCGGTGAATGGCCAGTTTTGACGCCCTCCAAACAGTTCCGACATGACATTCATAGCAGCCTGATTTGGGACGCCACTCCTCGACATGATTGCAAACAAGTCATCCATAGCTCTCTCCCTTTGCTTATGAGCATGCATATATCTAACCATCCTGGTTGACGGCTGAAGCCTATGATTGTGTGCTTCCTCGATTTTGTCGAAGTACCAGATTTTGCGTTTTTTGTCCTTCTTCACCTTAACATAGGCTGGGCAACCAATTCTCATCGATGTTTTATCAGTCAGTGGTTCCTCATTTTCTTTGCCTGGCTTTAAAAAACCCTGACGGTTGCAAATCCAGTGTTTGGTCTCTTTACTAGTCCTCATGGTTCTAACACTGAACCCAACCAGTTTTGCATAATCAAGGTAAAACTGGTGCGCTGCTTCCATGGAATCAAACTCTTGCCGCACCCTTGGTATAAACACATCAAGCATGTTTGCATCCTGTGGAAGAAAATAATCAATCACGAGTTTTTGGAATCATTGTTTAACCAAAATAAAACAAAGCTGCAACCGACAGGAGCCTCTGGTTGCAACCAGACAGCATCCCACATTGCAAACATGCAGTACAACTAAATTCAGCAGCAGTATGCCAACACAGACAATAGAAGTTGCAACCCACTTTTACCCATGGTTGCAACCAGAAAGCATCCCACATTGCAAACTAGCACAACAAATAAATTCAGCAGCAATCTACCAACACAGACAATGAAAATTGCAACCCACATGAGCCCATGGTTGCAACCAGACAGCATCCCACATTGCAAACTAGCCCAACAACTAAATTCAGCAGCAGTCTGAAGTTGCAACCCACTTTAGCCCATGGTTGCAACCAG
Organism: Cenchrus fungigraminus; assembly: GCA_036936925.1. Taxonomy (NCBI): domain Eukaryota; kingdom Viridiplantae; phylum Streptophyta; class Magnoliopsida; order Poales; family Poaceae; genus Cenchrus; species Cenchrus fungigraminus. The sequence continues at coordinate 94,679,703 of CM072776.1, read as the reverse complement.
ACAGTATCCCACATTGTAAACTAGCACAACAAATAAATTCAGCAGCAATCCACATGTGCCAACACAAACAATGAAAATTGCAACCCACATGAGCCCATGGTTGCAACCATAAAGCATCCCACATTGCAAACTAGCACAACAACTAAATTCACCTGCAGACTACCAACATAGAGAACGAAGTTTTTTCAATCCACATGATCCTCTGGTTGCAACCAGACAGCATCCAGTGTTGCAAACTGTCCCAACAACCAAATTCAGCAGCAATCTACCATCACAGACAACAATGTTTGCAATCTACACGAGACTCATGTTTGCAACCCGACAGCAAACAACATTGCAAACTGTCCCAACAACCAAATTCAGCAGCAATCTACCATCACAGACAACGATATTTTGCAATCTACATGAGACTCATGTTTTGCAACCCGTGATTCCAAAGCAGCAGCAATGAAACTTGGAAAAACGCTGGCGAATTTTGTTACCGGGAGGAAAATCTCGGTTGGATCAGGCGTGTCCATTGATCCAGGCGGAATCGATGGAAGGGGCGTCAGCAACGTCGCGTGATGCAAGGGATCTCCCGATCCGAGGCTGCTACGTGGTCCTACCGTAGGCATTGCAGATGCAGGAGCTGCTGCTGAAGCCGGTGCAGATGCAATCGGTTGAGCCCCAGGTGCTGGAATAACCGCCATCTATTCCGGTAGCGCGGGCTCCCCTGCTGGTGGAGATGATTCAAGGTGCGGGAGAGACGGCGGAGCCATGGGGTTGGGTGAGGAGCGGGGAGGCGATTCGAGGTGCGGCAGTGACGGTGGCGCCATGGTTGGGGGAGGAGCTTCGAGGCGATGGATTTTGACTTGCGGGAGAGGGTTATGAGTTTGCTAATGTCGGGGTTTGGGGATGCGCACTCGAGGGATCTCCTGGTCCGGAAAGAGACGGGTGCGGTCGGGTCTCCTGGTCGGGCGCGGTGTGCGTTCCGGGATGTCTCGCGCTCATCGCTCGTCGCGCTCCGCGCATCTCGCGGCTCGCGCTCGCATGGGGTCTGTGCATTGGTCAACTAAAATGCACCTGGGTGCCTTTTAGTGCCGCCGCATATATATATATATATATATATATATATATATAGAACTTTTTTACAATGCTTGTTGAAGCATTGGAAAGTATTTGGGAAATAATCCATGTGTCTATGATTTGTGGGCCCAATACGTAAGGAGGCGTTGAGAGGCGTCAATTGGAAGGTGTCAGAAGGCGTTGAGATGTGTCTATGGTTGGTGGGCCATATGTGTCGTAGCACCTCGCAACGCTTCAGAAATTGAGGGGGATTAGGACGTTATATATAGGAGTGGTAATTGCTTTTTTGTAATTCTTTTTTTCTAACTAAGGGTAAAATTGTTCTCCCAAAATATGACGGTGTGGGTCCCTATTTATGACAACTTATGACATATGGGTCCCCCTGATAAGTGTCTTTAGTTTTTTTTTCTTTTTCCTCTTCATCTACCTTTCTCATTCGACTGTGTCTGCCTATCTGGCTCCTCTGCGCACTCCGCCTGCCCGGCTGCCCGCTTTCAACCCTCTCCGCCGCCTCCCCAACTGCCATCCGCCGCGTGCCCAGCTGCCGTCCGCCGCCTCCCAGTCCCAGGTGCCGTCCGCCGCGTCCCCAGGTGCCAGGTGCCGTCTGCTGCCTCCCCTCGCCCGTTCCCTCTCCCTGCCGGCTGGATCTCACGAGGGGCACGAGCTCGAGTCAACGGCGGAGCATTGGCTCGAGCGGCGGCGCGGAGGAGCAGCGGAGCATGGGGTTGAGCTCCCGCTGCTCCTTCTCCCCTACCCTGGCTGGATCCCGCGACACGGCCGCGCGACTCCCACGGCCGGTCGGCGCTGCGCGGCGGCGTGGCGAGGGGGCCGGCGCGCTTCCCCACCGCCTGCCGCCATCATTTGCCGCGTCCCCGGCGCGCTTCCCTACCGCCCGCGTCCCCGGTGCGCTTCCCCACCGCCACCACCGGCCACGGCTGGCGGCGACCTCAGTGACGTGCTGTCCGTCCACCTCCCGCATGCGGCCTTCTTCCCCACACACGCCGTCCGTCCACCTCCTCCCTGCCGCTGACCTCGGCGACCAGATGTCCTCCACCACCCGGCGGGGGACGCCATCGCAATCCTGCCACCACCGGCGCCCATCCCTGTACATCCGCCGGCTTGTGGAGCCCCATCCTGCAACCCCCGAAGATGCCGTCTGAGCCATCGATTTTTGAATCCAATTCGTTATTTGTCTGCAGCACCGATTACATTTCCCATGTCTGCTGCAGAAGAAGAAGGGCAGAGCCGAGGAAGCGTTGGGACAGGGGAGGGGGACAACAGCTACAGCAGCATGGCGCAGCGCGACATGGTCATCCGCCACACCATCTACATCTCCGACATCAATCAGCAGGTCCCGATCCATTCCCTCCTACCATCCTAAGTGTCCGGCATTTGTGAATTCCTTAAGTTTTCTCTGAATTTCCATATATTCATGAGTACAATGAACATGCTCTATTTTGTGAAATATCTAGGGTGCCATGTTAGGTTGATTCCTGTTTGTAAAATCAAAGCATGATCACTTATGAGATTAAATGCAACAGACTTGTGCTTGAGAAAAATGTCTACTTTGTTTGGTTTGGCTTGTAGTAGACTTGTGCATAATCTGTAGTGGAATTGCATAGAGCTATTATGTTGATACATTACGCCAAGAAAACACAAGCTAGTAAATTAAAACTCTTGATATGGTTCATGGTTCTGCAATCTTCAAGACTTCAATGTACTGTTACCTTGCACACTGTTTTATTGTGTCCTGAAATCAAAAATTCTAACCATCTGGACGAACAAAGTATCAATTACAACTAACTAAATAGATTGCGCATAGAACTTAGAATGCTAAAAAGGCTAGTCTAGTTTGAGCACTGGAATCTGCACTGGAATCTTCTTCTGTCTAAGTCGGTTAGCGATCGATTCGGTACTGAAATCATCTACGACAGTCCGAGGAGTATTGGCAACATCTATCTTTGAGGGTCGTCCTCTTTTCCTTTTTGGAGCTCCTGTTACGTCGCTAGATCCTCCTGATGCTATATTTTCTTCATGTACTATCTTCCTTGGTCGTCCTCTTGGTCTTTTAGTAATAACAGTTGGTGATACTGTCTTCTCTTGCGGTCCTCCTGATGATGCTGGAGTTACTTTCGTGCTAGCTTCAGGAGATATCTGCATGTCGTCTGGAAGTACTTGTTCGTCCGGATATTTTGCATAGTAATCTTCCTTCTGAGTATCATCAACCAAAAAAAATTTTGTTAGATAGTCCCGGTTGTGTTGTGGAATGTGGAGAGGTTGAAAAATTTTAATATGCAGTAAAAGCACATACCGTCATAGGTTTTTTGAAATCTGGAAATTCCAAGTTGTGTGTAGAACGGAGTAGCCTTGTGCATAATCTGAATTTAAAACCTTTCACTTCATTCTATACAAGCGAAAGTATTGCATGTCATGTAGCAGTTGGTGTTTAAGTATTAGCAATTTGGAAATGGCAATAATTATAAGACTCACCTGTGTGAAATGCTGAGCCATATGATCTCCGTCCCATGCTAGTATATACTTCATTATATATGCCGCACATGAACTTCTGCAATGGAACATTAACATAAGTAATTGGAGTACACCAGTAATATACAAAGGAAAAAGGCTACCCGTCGCGTTGGAGTGGTATGTTTTCATAGGGAACTATCTCCCAGCCGCGCAAGTTAATTGGTTTTGCAAATGAAACCAAGTCGTTCTCGACCAAATAATCGATGCACGATTGTATGCCTTCGACCTAGTCGATGGTGAGATACATGTCAAGTTTGATGAACCTATAGTTGCAGCTCAATACTCAATAGGTGGTATGTGTAACTCGGAGGATCCATACTTACCAATGCCTTTTCTTGGTTTATGTCTCGCAATGTTGGTATTGAGTTTAGAATTTGTACCTCTGTCTTTATGAAGTTCAACACTAGGAGAGCCCAGTGGTTGTTGTTAATATGCATCGGCACAAAAACCTAGAAAAAGGAATTGTAAACTAGTGAGTGCATGGCTACAATCCAAACTGACAATATTTCCAAATTTTGTAGTAGAACACGAGATACGAACCAAGCAATAGTTTCAAATAAAATCAGTATTTCGTACCAAATGCCTTCCTTTGCATTTCTGAGCAATTCCCTTCCTGGTTTTTTTGCGTTCTTCACCCTTCATATTATCTCGTAACAATCTTGCATCGAACGTTGATATAAATGATGTCGCATCAGTCTCCACATCACTTATATGAACAAAGGCATTTATGACCTGTAAAAGGTTGAGTTAGTACAGGTTTGTGCGTTGTTGTACTAATGACATGGCCCGAAAATGATATTACCGCATCTCCTATATAGCCACCTTTGACAAGTGGGAGCAGCTGCCCTGCTGTTAGACAATGGCCATCTATGTTTACAACCCTAGCATGCTGGTAACATGATAAAACAAAGAGGGCAGCACCACTGTCAATTGGTTCCGCATTGTACTCATTCTCGATAATAGGCTGCCTTCGCTTGATGTGTGTAGAGGCGTTGTCGTCATTAGGCTTCCCTGATGTGATAATTGTAGCGGGTACTTTAAGCATCTCCCTGAAATGTTTGCGTGGTGAATCCTGCAATTGGTTTTTTATGTTAATTTCCAAAGTATCTATTGTAGTAGACATGATCTAATGAAAAATTAACTTGTCCAGATATAATACCTGCAAATGTGGAGATGTAGTTATAGTAGACGGCTGAGCATTTGGTGAACAAGGCATAGGTTGTTGAACTTTTGCAGATGTATTTATAGGTGTCTGATCAACTTGTGCAGTTTTAGGGGTAGGTGCCTGCACTACCTGTCCGAGTCTCTGTTTTTGACATGTTGTTAGGTAATGGAGCATGTATAGGTAATGAAGAATGAGTACTCTCACGTAGATAGGTTACCTTGATTTCCCCCTTCAATTGTGTATTTTCAGTTTCTACAGTACGTAGTCTGGCATATATTTCTTTTTTGAACTTCGCAAACTCCTTAATTTCTAATATCATTCTATTGGTTAGTTTGTACTCCACCTCATTACAGTACTGTTTCAATTCCAGTTTTAGGTCTGTTTCGGCTCCATCCTTCCATTCTTGTAGGTTGTGCATCTACATAATTACGAAATAAGGAATTAGACACACACACATAGCGGTTGGGCACATTATTAGATGCCATACTTACTTGTAGGTTGTTTACACCCTCCTCAGCTATAGGTGAATTAAACATGAACTCCTCGTGTGTATTGTTTGTAAACTGGTTGGCTTGTGACATTGATGCTTCTGGTGGATTTTTTTGTTCATGAGTGGTGTGACGGGACAACATTAGCTGCAAACAATTAAGAAAGTTAGTTTGTGTGTGTGAGAACAAACATCATATGGATGCAATGTTTGGAAATTTACAGTTCCTCCATGTACCCCCTTCTTCTTAAAAGCATTCATTCGAGCATTTGCAGTGCTTTCATTCCACATCGCTATCCGTGGTTGGATTTCATTTTTATACTTCACTAAGCTGTCCTCAATAATGATGCGCTCCCAGTACCAACACTGTGATGAAAATGAAGAAAACATGTAAGATAGAAAATAAATATTACTTGTAGGTGTTGGTTGTACCGTATTGAACTGACCTGTAGCAAAAGCAAATTGCCCTTTAGGCTGGATTCGTCTTGTGTGATGTAACTATGACATGAATCTAATAAGTGGTTCAAGGTGAATCGGGCCCAATTAAATTTCCCAATGAGTGACACATTTTCAACAAGATGTATATAACTATAATGGAGAGTGGGTACTGTAGTTGGTGCTAGAATAAGACCAATTGTGTATAAAACAAATGCTCTTTTGAAGTCAACCTCTTGACAATTGGGGTCAAGAATCATGTTTTCCAGCCTCCTTAGCTCGAGCTTCTTGTTGGCATCGGCATACCTCTGGAACAATTCAGTTTGCACAGTTTTCGTTTCACTGCTCTTTTTTCCCCTTATATATTCGTCTACATCATTGCCTTCAGTTGGCAGTCCCTCTATATCACCGAAGTCCTTTAGATAAATAGGAATATCTTGATCACAAATTTTGAATGTTTGGCTGCTGACTTGGTATGTTTTGGCAACTTGTACTATCATTACTTTCCTGATAGTCATCCTCTCTGGCATGTGAAGAAGGCCCCCTAATCCCATTTCAATTATAGCATCCAGCATGTGTTTTCTTGCTGATATTTTGGATATTAGTCTTTCAAACCTTACAGGAGAGTGTTCTGTATGAAAAGAAGTCTGCAGCCAATTGTTGGTTGATGATAAGTTCCTAAAAAATGTGGAGGCAAAATACAGAAAAAAAGAACTGAAAATGGATATTACATTATTTTTGCTGTCCTCTAGGTCTTTGTAGTACTGTGCTTGTTACCACTGCCTCCTGCATCAAAGTATGTTGTTATAGTTCACGAGAGAAGTAATTTTAAATGGGCTGATGTAATAATAGATTTAATAATTGATAAGGCATATTATCACTGATCTTGTTTTTAATTTTCAGGGTTAGTAGAAAAGAGGCACAAGAGCAATTCTGCTAGGCTGCAATCACTTTGTTTACACCAGGCATTCTATTCAAGTTCTAGTCGTCCAAGGCGAGAGTAAGCATTGCAAAAGAGCACTGCAACATATTACTTGGAAACATTTAAAATATGCACTACAAATCTATATATAAATCGGAAAAAGTAAACTGGCTCACTATTCCATTACAGCATTATTGATAACCTAGAAAACTTGCATGATTTGGCTTTTAGAATAGAATCTAGTCTTTTATGTAAAAATCCAAGCTATGCACAGGCACATTGGCTTTGTAATTTAATGAAGGATAGGTGGAGAACTGTGATATTCAAAGATCATAAGAGAACTATGCATTTCTTTTTCTTTTAACACGGTTACTGAATCAGTACTTTAGGGTCTTCCAGTGCTATTCCATTTGCATTTCTGATACTGGATCAATGAGAATTGTTACCTAGCTGGCTAGCCAACCTATACTTCTCTTGTAACATGGCCACTGAAAAGGAGTTGATTTAGTCCATCACCAATCAACACTAAGCACATACTAAATTTGTGACTATATTGTTTGTTGTTCTTACATGATCTCTATGAATGCAGGAATGATCGCCATAAAAGTGATTGCATATGTGCTGTTTGTCAAGTTACACGGCGTAAGAAGGGATGAAATATTGGCTGTTGTAGATAATGAAACTGCTGGGATGGATTACACTTCTGACCAGCATGACATGGAGGTTAGCATGATCTAAATCCTTGAGTCCTTCCTCCAACGAGACGAGATCCCTCATAATGCAGAGGTAACTACGAAAAGTTAGTAATGCATCTTATGTATGATATAGGTAGTCAACTAAATGTTTTCACTTGCAGGTAGAAGATGAGTTATGCATACCATGGTCATGTCTTTTCTTATTAATGGACAACAAGTGTGACTTGGTATGTATTTTTTTTTAAATTTTTTTGTGTAAGAACTTTGTTTAGTCAAATTATCTTTATTCGTTTACTTTATATACATGCAGGATGTTGTAATGCGATTTAAGGTTCACATAGTGGAGGAACTTTATCCGGATCTAAGAAAGTACTATGACATTCGAGAATATAAGATGGGCCAGTTTACAATTACAAAGCCAGCCACTACTGTTGAATTTGTCGTCATGTTTAATACTTTGAGGCATTTTGGATATAGAGGACATGCAGAGTTGTACTACCTCAGTCCTCTTCCTGGGAGTCAGCCATCAACTAGGTTAAAAAAAATTGAAGGACAAGACGATGTGAATGAATTGGTGCGTGCTCATGCTAGAGAGAGGACTAAGATTTGTCATCTGTACCTAGTGGGCCCTGAAGATGTAGATGTGAGTATTGGTCTTTCTTCACAAATACTCTTTTCATACAACTATTGATGTTATAATAACTTGTCGACAACTTAATGTAGGACATGGCGGACGACTATGATCTTGTGGCGGACATAGGGGGAGAAGAACAAGGTGATATATCCCCATGAATGTCACCTAAGACGCTGCGTATTTTGAGATACCTATATGTGTATGAAATTTTTATACATGGATAATACATGTGAGACATGGGTGATCACATTGCAACTTCAGTGTCAATCTGCATGTCCTAGGTTTCTTATAAGCATGTCAATATCAGAATCTCAATCAGCACTTTAGTGCATCCGTGGCTGCAAGCCAACTTGCCCATTTGTGGTGTCGCGTATGCATCCCATCGCCAGACCCCAGCTGCTGCGCGAACGTGTACGTGCATGCATGCCTAGCTGCCTGTGTACTCTCTAGGAGATCGATGACCTGTACGTTCATTTGCATCCATCACGTACGCTTGTACGGGTAAGGGGCTTGGATTTGGCCTAGCTACTCAGATGTACGTGGCCTACCTCATTCAGTGACCCACCGCCACGCGCACGCACCACTGGGACTCCGGGAGACCACCCACCCACCGCCACCACTGCGGCACTGCATGCAGAGACGACTCTCCTCCAGCAGATCCTGTTCCTACGACGTACAGCCACGACGACGGTACTAGTAGTTGCGAGTGCGATGATGAGCTGCGTCTTCCATGCATCTAGCCCTGCAAATGGCCTGGAATGCAAACTAAACCCACATTCATCCAAGTCCAGCAGGCACGTTTCTTAAAACCAAACCAATACCGCACCACACCTACCCTTGTTGATTTTTTAACCTATAATAAACCAAATTGTTGGCGTAACTATGGGTACAACCCATTTAAAACCATTTCACAAACCACGGCAGCTTGGCTGCTGGCTTCTCCCTTTGCTGTGACGACCTGTGTGTGTGTGTGTGATTCTGAAGCTCAGGCCAAAGCCAAACACTGCCCCCTGCCCAAAAGAGAAGCTGCTTTTCTACTCCTCTTTGCTTTCTTTCTCTGGCCCAATACCAACACAGTAATTTCTGTAGTTCTCAATCCGAAAACCACTCACTCACTAGTACTAAAACCAAAAGAACAGTGGCCAGCTCCAACTGAAAGCCTGAAACAAACCACTGCAAGTCAGAGGTATTTACAACAGGCAAGGTAATAGAGTCACAGGTAGAGAGTTACAGATTGGTTTCCAGAGCAATAACAAATACAGATGAGACCTTCAGAAAAGGTACAGAGCCACAAGTTGCTTTCTAGAGCACATTTGAGTCCATATTTAGGCTTACAAAATACATGGACGATGATGCTTTTGGCAAGCAATTAAATAGAAGCTTCTTTTACATGCTGAGACCCTAAATGAGATGCTAGCAACTAGTAGCTGGTTCACTGATCCAGCTCACCATCTGCTTGGATACACCTGATACAAAGCAAGAACTGACTTAAATTTCAACATGCAGTGGAGCAGTAAATATGGACACAGCGAGCCTGTAAACTAGGACAGTAACAAACCAACCAATAGATGCTAGTAGTTAAAAGAACAGAGATTTCAAACAAAGAACAGAACCATCCAGCAACACTCTGAGTCTCTGATAGAACAATCAGAAAGTAATGTGCCGATGGATTTCTCTACTAGCAATTACCATGTAGCAATACAAGCACCTAAGCCATGTAAAATAGAATGTTTAATGCTGAACCAGACTGCTAACACACCGAAGGAAAGGGGAAAAAACAAAACAACAAAGGCTGCTGTTGCTGCTCCCTAGCTGGGATAGATGGCCGTGCTTGCTGCACATCCAATTGCAACCCACCATATTCCAACGGCAGCCTAGCATAATGCAGCACGGGCACAACAGAAACAGAACAGGCATATCCAATCCTTGTAAATTCAAAGTATATTTGCACAGCAAGCTTCTATGATAAGGATGCCTATAGAAACTGCTAGTAATCTTGAATAACTTACCAGTCCTATGCCTATAGAAACTGCTAGTTATTGCAAATAGAACAGTGTGACCATCGAGGTGGTCGGTACAGCATACAGGTATCTCTACCAGAGGTACAAAGAAGCAGAGTCAAATCCTAGAAAAAGAAAAGACATTCAGTTACTTGTGCACCTTGTAAAATGCAGATTTCCTTGGAAAAAGAGCACGTACAAACTCATCAGCAAGTTAAGTGAGCTCAATGAAAGATGCAGACTATTAAGCACAAGAAAATTGTTATTTTAGGGGATAAATAATGGCTAAGGATCAACTGCTTATGATATGTAGTAAATATGTATTAGCAATTGCAGTAGTATGCAAGGAGCCACAGTAAACTTGAAATACTTGTTTGCACATAAATTCAGACACTTTTTTTGGAAGACCTTGTGTTCACTAACTTGTTAGCTAACTAAAGAATGGACCACTACATAGACTCATAGAGGCAGTGGGTCGAATATCCCATACTGGTTGAGAACTCAAAATAAAGAAAAACATAGTATTTTCACAGTTCTGATTCACTATCCACCACATAAAGAATTTCTAATTCAATTTCCATTCATTTTAACTTTTTCCAAGACTTACCAAGATGGTTTGTGGGCTCATCAAGCAAAAGGATTGTTGGATTCATAAACAGTACCCTTGCCAAAGCAATTCTCATACGCCAACCACCAGAGAATTGCCTGCATCTGTTTAGTAAACCCCAAACCAAATAATATTTCAGCAGCCCGCTTTTCTGCAGTTGCGGCATCCATTGATTTTAGACGCTCATAGATACGATCCAATGCTTCACCACCACCATCATCCTAAATGTCAAAAGAGATCTCAGTTAGGATACATGCAGCATCAAATTATATTTTGCAACAAGAAAGGTAATAGGGGGGACATGTATGAACTATTATGCATATCAAGGGCTCACCTGCGCAGCCAAAATTTCAGCTTCCTGACGGTTAGCAAATGGCAATCAGAAATAGCTATAGCTGCAGTTCAGTTATGGGTTTGTTCTATTTGTTTATTTCAGAAAAAAAGCAGTGACCATGATAACAATAATATAAAATAACAGTTACATTAACAAGCTAAGGAGGCATCATACTAAATTCTATTATTGTTAGTTGCAGTACCTTATAGCTAGCCCACTGATAATCACACAATTGGGGCTTATGCAGACAGGGACACATATATTTATGCCCACTGTCATTCTAAACAAAAACAACATAAACGATAGCAGGCTGCTTTTTTAAAAAAAAATGCTATCAAGTTATGCACCAGCGTACCTCCTATTGTGCAACAGCAATCAGATCATTGGAAAATCATAAATCTGGCACATCTTCAGGAAGCTTTGATCCCTACAAATTAGGAGTAACATTAGCCATAACGAGACAATCCATACACACAGCCAGTTTGTAGCTTTGATGAAACATTACTCTACACTACCTCTTCTCTCATGGAGCATGTTCACCGATTGTGACCCTCACCCTTACATTGGGTACATTTCTTCTTAGATTTATCTGAATCTGAAACTGACTTCGGCTTTTTCTTGGGGGCCCCTCTGCCAGGCACATGCATTGGATCCAACACATCTTTGGATTCTGTACAATCACCATCCACGGCCTGCAGCAGCAACGGACCATACCTCTTGCCTCCGTTCTCTCCTCCACTTGGCAGAACCATTGCAGCTTGCTCATGCAGAACGCCTTTCAGCCGCTCATATGCATCACCTAAATGAGATGCAACAAAGCATGCCGTGTGAGCGATATTGCATAGCTCACGGTACTTCTGTAGCCTATCGGTATAGTCATACATGGTGCTCTTCCTTATAGGAGGAAATGCACTCCTAGCCCCCCTTGTCCACCTTTTCAAAACACAGCAATCCGGAAGTCGTCGCTCTTTACGATTTTCCAATACAAAGAAAATGTGTGAGCAAGGGGTTCCAAGAGAATGTAACTTAAGACAAGAACAAGAAATCCCCTTCAGATTGCCTTCATCAACACATATCTCACATACCACATGGTACTCTATGTCTCCTTTATCCTTCCGACCAACAGTATACTCAATCGTATCATAACCATCTTCAATCTCTATGGCAAAACACCTTTTCGCTGCTTTTATGCTAAACTGCACCATGGAAAAAACACTTGGGGTGAACGATTTCGCAGCCTCTTTCTCAATAATTGAAGCATCTGGTTGTAAGCATGGCAAAGAACTCGATGCTACAAAGTCTAGAATCGCTTCATTAACACGCATCCGCGACAAGCAGTGGTCAAAATGCTCTACCAGCTCAAACAGTGTCATTTTACGATCCAAATTTACCTGGAGCCTAGAGTTTAGGCTCTCACTCCGCTGGTTGCTCCTCAGTCCTAAATAGCACTTACCCACATGATACGCAGCACACCAGATATGCCTCCTCTCATACATCTCATACAACCACGACTCTGTATCTGTAACCCCATGCTTATTCAAGAATTCGAGCCATTTTCTCTCAATGTCTTCTATGGAGCAACAATCATAAAGAAAATGCCTCAAATCATCCTTCACATCACGATCCTTTAGATTACGCACAATGCACTGCTCAATATGCCATATGCATAATCTATGCGATGAATTCGGCCACACCAGCTCGATTGCTCTCTGCATGGACACATCTCCATCAGTGATCACAGAAACCGGATTCTTCTGGGCCATGGCATTAGAGAATGTGCTAAGCATCCACACATAGGACTCTATTGTCTCATGTGAAGTAACTCCACATGCAAAAAGAACAGTGCTGCCATGCTGATTCACCCCGACAAAAGGAACAAGAGGCAGGTTGTACCTGTTCGTTTTGTACGTGCTGTCAAACACTACCACATCACCAAACGCTGTATAATCAAGTTGACTCTGAGTATCACACCAGAGCAGTCCCTTGAGGTGCCCTTTTTCATCAGTCCTGTAGTCGAAGAAGAAATCAGGATCCTTGCGTCTGCATTCTGTCAGATAACTGATGACTGTGTGAGCATCACCAGCAACAACTATGTCTGCCTTATTGCGATGGCAAAAATTATACAAGTCCCTCTTTGTAAATCCAACCTTATCATACCCACCGTAGCGCTTTTCCATTACATCCATTATCTTGTGTTTGCGGATCCCAGAAATCTGCATCTCTACAATATCAACTTTCTGCTCATCTCTGATTCTTCTATGTGACCGCAGGAAACATGCGAGGTCTCGTTCCAACAATCGATGGTTGTGCTCATAGATGAAACGCTTCACATGAAACACCCTGGTGTCCTGATCCCATGCAATCACAAGTCTAGCAGGGCATCCAAAACGAGTAATATCCCGCGGCTTCCGCTTCTTATTCTCCCTCATCAGATGCTTCTCTTCGCGCAAACATTCACAACTGCAAACAAAGTGCCGAAGCCGAAGGGTCCTCCCGTTGTGGCCTTTGTCCCACTCACAATAATCTTTTCTGATACTAAATCCTACCCCAAAAGCGTACTTGTTATAAAACTGGTATGCTTGTTCTTCGTCATCAAACACCATCCTAACAATGTCATTGTACTCAAGACTCGCCATTCCCTACGGCAGCATACACCATCATCAAACAAATATAAGCAAAGGGACCACAACCAGCAACTAGTCACAGTGAAATGCCATATTTAACACTGATCCGTGTGCATCACATTTTCTAAGTATGTATGCCTTTGTATGCTCATGCTGGCTTGCAAGTTAATAAACAACAAAAAAACAAGCACCACCTTGTTTCACATCTGAAGCATCAAAATAACAAAATTTGGTGCTCAAAAGTGTGCAGCACATTTTCTAAATTCATATAGCTTGTATGCTCATGCTGACTTGCAAGTTAATAAAAAAAAGAAGCATCCTGTTTCATCTAAATAAGATTTTATATTAATTTCTTAGAAAGACTAAGAATGTTTGGCATAATTAGTCGACCTCATCGCTGCAACAATGTTTTTGGCACCAGCACACAAAGTTATGTTGAAATTACACTTGAACAAAGGCTATAAAAACTCATATAATGCTTAAATTCCAGGTTATAAAAACTCATATTATGCTTAAATTCCAATACAGTGTGGATCTAGCAGGAGAGCTGTCCTCATCGTATTAAGGAATAAAACCAAAGGAAACGATGAGGACAGTGAACACTTCAGGCCATACACATATATCACATAATAGAGGGAAACAACGAACAAACAGCAACAACATATTTACTGGACAAATCTCCCTTTTATACCAATGCACACTGAGTGACCAAAGCGTAATTTCTATAGTAAGTGTCCAGTGTTTGGTTTGACTGTAAGTGTTACAATTGACAACATAGAGTTATGGACTGCAAGAAAAAACACTAAAAGACTCGTCACTCTTACCTTCCAAAACCAATTACTTTAAGAAAGGCCCACGGATCATGTGCCAACTACAATGTTGTCAACATGACAAGTAAACTTAATGCATCACTATGATATTCCTAACGGTATACTGAAAAGATAACATAAATTCACCAAATATGCTTATTTCTCAGTCAATTACAAGTTAAACTTAAAATTAAAACATAGCTTATACACAAAATTCCTTCTTATATTTATATGGTGCAGTTAGGTTCAAATCAAGAACTTCTATATCAATGTAGGTCAACAAGCATCATAAGCCCTTCATAACAGCAAGTCTACAATCGTAACCAACTTTGGAATTCAATCTGAGGAACACACAATTAAGTTACAGACAATACCTACGGGATGCCTCATCGGCAACCGACGGAGAGGTACGGCCTGGCGGTGGCGTGCCGTGGGTGGAGGACGGCGGCCTGCGAAGCCGTGGGTGGAGGACGGCGTTGCAGAGGCGTCCGTGGTGACGGCGGCACGGTCGTCCGGGCCCTGCCTGCCGGCGACGGTGAGGGAGGGAGTCCACCTGGCGACGGCAAGGAAGGGAGGCAGGGCGGTGGCATGCAACGCAAAGGGAGGCGGCCGGCGGCGGCGCGGATGACCGGGAGGCGGCCGGCGGCGGCGCGGACGACCTGGAGGCGGCCGGTTCTGCGAATACGTGGGTGGAGGCCGGCGTGGACGAGCGTCCGTGGAGGCCGGCGTCCGTGGGGGCTGCGGACCGCAGGTCCCAGCAGCGACGGCGAGGGAGGGAGGCAGGGCGGCGACGGAGTGAGGCTGGCGACGAAAGGGTTCGTTCGGTAGGAGGTCAGGCGCGTGGGTTGGGCCGGAATTGGGCCGCGTGGGAGTGGAAATATTAGGTTATGAAATTACCGAAATACCCTTAATCAAAATAAATCAACAATAAATACTATTTTGATGAGGCATTGGGAGGTGTTGTAAAGTATTTTCAAGCACCGTAAAAGGCCTCATATATATATGAACTTTTTTACAATGCTATATATATAGATAGATAGATAGTGGATGGAGACGTATACATATTTTTATTATTTTTTTATAATATCAGGTGTTGTTAATGTTATGTCGTCTCATGATCGTCGGAAGGAAAAAGATAGGCAAAAAAAAAGAGAAACTATGATTTGTTAACACCCAAATAAAAAAATAGGAAGTGGGAAAGACAGAGGGAAAAACGTCGTCTCATCAGCGAGCAGCGTGCCAACAATGCCTACCATACACTTGGTAGGAGAGTTATACAATTTGGCCTTTGGCTTACTTTGTCGTTTGTTCCATACTTAAGCCAAAGGAAATATCGAATTGATGGATGCAAACTTCAGCACCACTTTTGGTTTCAGATGTAGTTGGACTACTGGAACAAACTCCTCCTTCAGGAACATTGCAGTCTGGTTTCATACAGTTGGGTTCTGGTCCGGTCACAAGGGGATCTATCGATAGGAGACAGTCCGAACCAAGCAACCATGGTATATGGGAACCTGATGATCCACTGAACTGTGTTGCAGGTAAGATGTGTGTTAGTATATGTATATATATTGATACATTTGCGAATAACTCGTGGCCTCTTTTATCTGTTTTGGTCTCATGGTATATTAAGTTTTTGTTTGGTGTTATTCTCATACCCAGAAAATGATTTAGATACGATGGATCCTGCCCAAGAATGTGATGATATGTTAGAAGACGATGATATTCTCATAACCAGGTCATTTCTGTTTTAATTTATTTTGGCTGTTGCAAATAATCATATGCATGTTGCTCCTCATGTAATGCTTTATTTTCCTTTTTGCAGAAATAAATTTCCAATATTATCAGGATCCTGATTTGTGTCCAACAGGTCTCGATCCATATGATGGACTTTACAATGACCTTCCTAAAAAGCATCATGTGTTAAAGAAAGTCAATAATTGTGAATTCTGCAGTGCAAAGAGATTCCCTGGTGAAGGACCTGTATTCCCTGGTGACGGTCGATTTTGGTACACCTAGCTATGAGTTTACCGTCAACATTTGCACATATTTGATATTCTAACCAATGGTACTAACCCCCCGGAGGTATCAAGTTCACTCTTGCATGTCGATTTTGGAGTTTATTGTTTACGTGGGAAACTAGCGCTTAAAGGGAGACTTTCGGGATAAGTTCATCAAGCACTTCAAGAGAAGATCATGAAGCCCGGCACAAGTCAAGACACATGATGAACATGACTCCAAATGGCCCAGGGACCGAAGCATGAAGCCGTAAAACTCCAGGGACCCGAACAGAAGATGCTGAAGCTTGCGCGACAAGGAGCTCTATCTAAACCGTGGAGAAGACGATGTCAAGGGCCCACATGCATAAGGGAGCAAGTCAACAATTGACCAAGAAGCGTCGGGGAGCGAACCGGGGCCGAACCGAGCCAAAACGGGCCCAGGCCGGTCGGCCCAGCCCATTTTCGTGCCGGTTCGCGACGCCCTTTGACCTAGGTGCTCCTCTATAAATTGCCTCTGCCTCCGCCGGCCGCCACATCCATCCATTCATCAGAGAGCCGCCAACACGAAGGAGAAGCACCGGGAGGAAGCCGACGGCCGCCGCAAGTCCTCGAGTTGCCTAGGAGATGGCTTAGGCCATGCCCTAGCCGCCATGGTTGGCCCTGTGTGGTGAAGCCATGGTGGAGTTCCGGAGCCACAACTTGAATTAGTCAAGTCATTTGTACCTTCAACATTCGATGGTGATGTAATCATAACTTGTCCTACTTTGATCTACATCGATGAGTGTTTTATCCATATGTGTAGCTAGTATATGCTTTTAGTAGGAATAAGTCTAATCATGGTGGTTAGTCTATCTCTTGCGGATACATCGTTGTAGTGCACAGACCGAGGTTGTCGTTCGGTGATGAATATTCTTGCGTAGTGACAGTACGGTGGAGGAGAAAGCGGCGAGCGAACGTGTATCGGACCACTCCATATCGAGTTACTCCATATCGAGTGTACTCCTTATCATAGTATAGGTTTAGATTGGTTTGTCACCTTGGCCGGAACGGCAACAAGAAGATGATAGGCTAGGGTTACCCTTTGGTGTTTACCTTTATGGCTAGGTGGATGAGATCCATACATCCCTTCGTGTTTGTATGTTACCTTTATGCAATCAATGCTTCATGATAGGTTAGATCATTAGATTAGATGGATAGCCTTAGGAGTTTGCTTTCGATCCTTAGATTGACAAATCTAGGGAGGACCCTCCTTGGTGAAAAAGGCACCAAGTCACCCGTACGCTTGCGGTGAACTTGGGCACGGTTTTGCACCGTCAACAAGCCCCTTTTTCTGGCGCCGTTGCCGGGGATCGACAACTCGAACCCTAGGGCAATCTATCTTTCCTTTTTAACTAACCCTAATTTTATTATTGCATATACCCTGTGTTTCTTGTTTGTGTCCTTGAATGCAGGAAAAACCCTAGACACAAAGCGATCGAGAAGTTTTCAACATTCGGATTTCAACAAGTCCTACCTCGCTCAACCTAGTTGATGGCTACGCAAAGATTTGCTCTTTAGTGGTAGGTGCTAACTTTGGTTAGTGGCCCAACATCCGCTATCGAGTCCCCACCCAAAGCAAACAAAGATGAACAAGGTATGCCTATGTGTCGATTAAGTTTTTAGACTAATGTCATTTGGAGGATTGTTTGTTCGAGCTATAGGTTTCGAAAACGACCATGTCAAGCGTGATGGAGAAGGATTCCATTAACATCAATCTCATCCAGCGATGGTAATGATTTTTGAAGCCAAGGGATGCGTGACATGGTGCCCTAAAAGACTTAAAGATAAAAACCACGCTTACATCTCCGGATCGATGGACGAAAGGATAATGATGTCATCACGATGTTTGCATGAGCCTCAGCAGAAAACAATTAGATATATTTGGATTTTCAGAAGCCCTATGAAGTCTACGTTCCAACGAATCAAGCGGCAAGGCAATCGGAGGTTCCTACAAGCGGATATGGCCGAATCACTGAAGGTTGCACGTGCTGAAATTCTGGACAGCAAGCAATGCTGAAGTGAAACAGCCATAGCTCCCTCATTCGGACTCCGATTAAGGCGAATGAGTACCCGTTGGAAAGGTAATTTTATAAAATTTTCAATAGAACTATATTTTGGTATATGTTCTGTTCTGGATGCAGGGGTAAATCCACAAAGAAGAGGCAGCAACAAAGCGATGACGACAAGATAGAGGAGATGGACATGATGTCAATAAAGAGAAGATGGGGCAACGGTTTCACAACAAGTACATGATGGAATTCAGAAGCTAAGGACTAAAACAAACGCTCCGGAGCATGGATGAATGAAGACACAAGAGGCACCACTCAACACACGATGATGTTGGAAGCGAACGACGACGGATTTCCAAAAGGCAACATCAAGCTGCATGGATACTTTGAATTCTCACACAATTAACCATGGCTTCACGACGATGGAAAGGTATGTGAGAAAGTCGAGCTCTATGACTTAAAATGAAGCGCTTTGTGGGAGGCAACCCGATCTTTTTATATATCTATATAAACTATGACAAGTCTACATTGTGTTCTTTATTTGAAAACTTCAAGTAACATCGTACCAATACTCCAATAAATGTCACAACCACATGTTGTATGCTTTGATATAGATATTGAGTGAGTGCTTTGCTTTGGAAAACTTGTAGACCCCTTATTTTTGTGTGCTTATTAGTGTTTAGAGCCTTTTTATTTGTGTCTTTTTAGAGAGAAATATGAAGCATGATCCCTTTTGATTCTAAACTTGTGGCTAGTTAACTTAGGCTAACTTTTGCTTTTGGTTTAGATCACCACCATATCATATCTTTTTGTTCATGCATATCATGTTGCACTTCATTCCACTTTGTTCTCCATCTTTGCATTGTGTTGCATGTTGCATATCATCTTTTATAACCCATCCCCTTAAAAAAACATCTTTGTCTAAACCTTCCTATCAAACCACACCTAACCCAAGCCAACAAAAGGGGGGATCGACTTATGTCAAGTCAACAAAGTCTACCTCTATCCCTTTTCTAATTAAAATTTTGACTAGCCTCATCCTAAACCCTTAGGAAAAACCCCTCATACCTTTAGTAATCCTAAAACCATAGGTTCGTTTTTCATCCGAAAATCTAACCCTTGTTTTCTTTTCAAAACCACCTTAGATAGAATTTCTTCACCCGACTTATCCTTTCAAAATTCTTGTCTTAAGCCAAAAATATAGGATACCCATAAGCCTTACCTTAAAATCTTGTTAGTATGTTTGATTAGGTCTTTTGATAAAAATTTTATTGCCAAGACTCTACCTCTCATAAAGTGACTTTCTTGTCATTATTGAGAAACAACATCGAAAGCCTTTTTCAAACATTGCTAACCCTTTTTTTACTAACTCCTTTGCATTTGCATTTTACATCAACCCTTTTGTTCTATCATGCATAGGTTAGCTTGGTTTCTTTGAGAAACTTTTTGATGAATGCTTTATTTCCATAATGGTGCTTCGTGCATGAGGCATTTTCTTTTGCAATCTTGTGTAAACATGGTATTTAGACATGATTGGAGACCACCATCATTCAGTTTTATAAACCTTGCTTTCACGTTGCATAGGTTGGTTTATAAGCTTTGCAATGCGCTTTAATTTTCTTGTGGCATAAAGAATTATTAACCTTGGAATGAACATGGTGTTTTGACCTTGGTTAAATCTTTGTGGTTATATAGAAATAAAGCAATCTAGTTGTAAACATGGTGTTTAGAATTTGGTGTAAACATTGTTTTGTTTATATCCCTTCCTTTCATTTGCATTTTACACCTACACGCACGTACACTCATTAGGTTCTCTTTTCTTTTTACTAGGCAAGCTATGCCACAAGTTAAGATCTTAGGGATGTATTTGGTTTGTTGGCAATTGTTTCTACTCCCGACCATCACCCCGGGGGTAGAATGTGCATTTTAATTGTTTTGCAGGTATGGTGAAGTATTCCCATGAGTTCTTGACCAATTGCAATCTAGATTGTTAGTCATCTACAAGGCTTGAGAGGGAAGGTGCTGTTTCCATCAAGGTTTGAGCACATGTTCAGAGATGTACAATGGAAGAAAAGTTTATATTCAGAAGCTCCTTCAAACCTTCTTTCCAACGCATCAAGTATCATCAATTTTGAAGACCCGTACAAGGAGATATGGCAGAAACATTAAGCGCTGCACATTCTGAAAATTACAGATTGCATCGTCGGAGTAAAAAAGGCACAACTCTCTTGTTCGGAACCCGTTTCATGCGTATGATGGCTCGTTGGAAAGATAATTTCATGAACTTCAACTTGGAGGGGTGTTTCAGTACATGTTCTGTTCTGGAAGTAAAAGAAAAACTGTGGAAGATGAGGCAGCAACAAGGACGGGATGGAAGTTGGTGATGACGATATGATGAAGGATTGGAACCATGGCTTTATGATAATAAGAAGAAGTTGAGGGAAAGCTGAGCAACAAAGGTAAGGAAATGAAGATGATTCTCAGACACATGGCAATGGGGAACTATGAGCGATTCAAGTTCTTCCACACTTAGCAACATGCTAAGCATGGGGGAGGATTTGAAAGACGAAAGGGAAAAAGGCCACATGGAGTTCAAGGATCACCTTCACCACAAGATGCTCATCATTCTTCTTTTTCCATGCTAAGTACAATGCTTAAGCATGGGGGAGGCCAAGCTGCACTTCACTACGAGCATCGAAAAGGACGGTAACTCGCCCTTAACTTTATCTTTGTTCATCACCTTCCAAATGTTTGCACATATATGCTTTCAACCATAAACAACCTTTGTATCTATCTCTCTATCAATAACATGGCTACTAGGAGGACAACCTAGGTTAGTTAGTTTTTATTTTTCAATAAATGAATCACCATCTCTTTTGAGCTTACCACGATGATATCATTTGTATGTCTTGCTTATGGAAAAGTGATGAAAGTTGCCACTTTGTTTTACTTGCATGATGTTTTATATGACATGACTTTTTGCTCTCTATTAAAAGGAACTTAAATTGATTAAATACCGGCTCTTTCATTAGTGGAGGTTAAATGACTAATTTTTAGACCCACATACTTTATGTTGCTTTTTGATTTAAGTTTACCGATGACCTATGCCTTGCACTTGTTTTATTTAAAATTATTATGCTATCTACATTTGTGAATCTCTTGCAAGGCTCTACCTACCAAAGCCTACACATATACAAGTACTTTCATGATATAACCTTTAGTTTGCAAACTTATATATTGATGAGTTGGATTAGGATTGATTTCTGTGGTATGAGACTAAGAAGCTGGTCATTCCTTTGCGTATCTTTTTCATGTTAGCCATTTTTGTCCATGCATTGTGAGTTTCTGCATTGGAAACTTCACAAACTTCGCTGGGCATCCACCCTAAACCCAAAATATCTTTTTGTGATTACCTCCTTGACCACAACCCAAATTGAGTATGGATGATCTTTCGACGAATTTTCTGAAGATTTTCTGGCAAGATTTCAAGACATATAACATATGGAGGGACTCATCAATGCACCCAAGATCATGCGAGTTTCGACATGGAGGATGCCCTTGAAGATTTCAAACGATTTATAAAGGAATACAAGGATTTTGTACTTCTTTAGCAGCCATAGGTCCCCTCACTTCTATGCTCGAGGACGAGCAATCATTTAAGCATGGGGGAGGACTGCTATAGCAAGTACTATGTTGCTTAAAAGTTCAGAGGAGCATAAAAAAGCATGAATAAAAAATAAAAAAAGAAAGAAGAAAAAAATGAAGGAAAGAAAGAAAAAAAAGAAAAGACAAAAACAAAAGAGAGAAAAATAAAAATGCTCCTCGGTTCTTTTTAGCTTCATTTAAAATCTTAGAGAGCTTTGAAGACAAGTCCATACTCAATCTTTCCAACCATGTGCAATCCGATAACGAGAACTTCATTCGTGTCTCGGGATCATCCATTTGCCACTTGCACATGTTCACCTTTCTAAATGCGTGTGTTCCATCTCTCTCTGTTTCCAACATTTATTTTCCATGACCTTTTTGACTAGTCTCGGTAATTCCAATAGATCTCTCTCTTAGTTTGATAATATTTCAAGTATAATGTTTTGCTAGGATTGTTTTTACCTACCAAGCTCCACATAAGCTTTCCACTTTCATATATGAGTAGAATAGGTTGAGAATAATCTAGTGTAGGCTTGAGTGACTTGACGAGATGAGTGTTTTCATGAGCTTTTGCAAGAGAACCTCACTTATGTTAGATGTGCAACCTTTTGAAAACTCTTCATGATGCAACAAGGTAAAGGTTTGAAGTTTGCTTAAGTTCGAGAGCACTATATTTGTTTTATTGTGGCATGTTCTTTAATGATAGTCTATCTTCCATAATGAAGTAGCCGGTCAAAACTTGAACCTTAAATGCTAAATACTTGAGAGAGCAATATGTCTTGTTGTGTATAACTAAGTGCAGGGAAGACATTGAAAGGCAACGCTGATTTCCAAGTTAAGCAAAGATCTTGGACTTGCTCGAGGACGAGCAAGGTTTAAGCATGGGGGTATGTTGACGGTCGATTTTGGTACACCAAGCTATGAGTTTACCATCAACATTTGCACATATTTGATATTCTAACCGATGGTACTAACCCCCCGGAGGTATCAAGTTCACTCTTGCATGTCGATTTTGGAGTTTATTGTTTACGTAGGAAACTAGCGCTTAAAGGGAGACTTTCGGGATAAGTTCATCAAGCACTTCAAGAGAAGATCATGAAGCCCGGCACAAGTCAAGACACATGATGAACATGACTCCAAATGGCCCAGGGACCGAAGCATGAAGCCGTAAAACTCCAGGGACCCGAACAGAAGATGCTGAAGCTTGCGCGACAAGGAGCTCTATCTAAACCGTGGAGAAGACGACGTCAAGGGCCCACATGCATAAGGGAGCAAGTCAACAATTGACCAAGAAGCGTCGGGGAGCGAACCGGGGCCGAACCGGGCCAAAACGGGCCCAGGCCGGTCGGCCCAGGCCGGCCGGCCCAGCCTGTTTTCATGCCGGTTCGCGACACCCTTTGACCTAGGTGCTCCTCTATAAATTGCCTCTGCCTCCGCCGGCCGCCACATCCATCCATTCATCAGAGAGCCGCCGACACGAAGGAGAAGCACCGGGAGGAAGCCGACGGCCGCCGCAAGTCCTCGAGTTGCCTAGGAGATGGCTTAGGCCATGCCCTAGCCGCCATGGTTGGCCCTGCGTGGTGAAGCCATGGTGGAGTTCCGGAGCCGCGACTTGAATTCGTCAAGTCATTTGTACCTTCAACATTCGATGGTGATGTAATCATATCTTGTCCTACTTTGATCTACATCGATGAGTGTTTTATCCATATGTGTAGCTAGCATATGCTTTTAGTAGGAATAGGTCTAATCGTGGTGGTTAGTCTATCTCTTGCGGATACATCATTGTAGTGCACGGACCGAGATTGTCGTTCAGTGATGAATATCCTTGCGTAGTGACAGTACGGTGGAGGAGAAAGCGGCGAGCAAACGTGTATCGGACCACTCCATATCGAGTGTACTCCTTATCATAGTATAGGTTTAGATTGGTTTGTCACCTTGGCCAGAACGGCAACAAGAAGATGATAGGCTAGGGTTACCCTTTGGTGTTTACCTTTATGGCTAGGTGGATGAGATCCATACATCCCTTCGTGTTTGTATGTTACCTTTATGCAATCAATGCTTCATGATAGGTTAGATCATTAGATTAGATGGATAACCTTAGGAGTTTGCTTCCGATCCTTGGATTGACAAATCTAGGGAGGACCCTCCTTGGTGAAAAAGGCACCAGTCACTCGTACGCTTGCAGTGAACTTGAGCACGGTTTTGCACCGTCAACAATTAGTATGTCAAGGTGGAGTCAATGCGTCTAGACTGGTACTCCAAGAAGGAGCACCAGGCATTGATTCGTGCCGACCTTTATCAGGTGACCAGTTTTTCTTATATATATATTGTCATAAATTCCTTTAAATCAGACTAAAGTAAACTAATTACTTGTTTATTTGATCTTGTATGTGACTAGGGGCTACTTGGCACTCTTGCCACCAGCGAAGTTGATGCATCCAAGGCAGGGAAAAGGATTGTATTGAGTAAACATTTTCCAGGGAGTGATCGTGATGTTCAGTCTAGGTTCATGGATGCAATTTTCTTGGTTGCACGGTATGGTAAACCAGATTTTTTGTTACTATGACATGCAACCCATATTGGGATGAAATAGTAGACGAGTTGTTGCATGGACAGACACCACAAGACCGTCCTGATGTTGTTGCAAGGGTGTAGCATGCTAAGTTACTGGATCTCCACACATTTTTTATCAAGAAGGGTCACCTGGGTACAATCATAGAAATTAGGACCGGACCGGTGATCGAACTGCTCGAGTGCTCAATTCACTGGTTCATTGGTTTGACCATTTGAACCGGCGGTTCAAAGCGGTTCAAATACATTTAAGCTTCGACATGTAACACAACACCCAACGTGGTGTAGTGGTGGGAAACAACACTCCGGAACGTAGCAACCGGGGTTCGAACCCCTACCACGCCTTATTTTGCATATATTTTCCACAGGACGCGCTGCTGCGCACATTTTAGTTGCTACGATATCCACGTGACACCTGCCCAGCGGTCCAACCGCAGCTCAGACACCCGGTTTAATAGCGGTTTTTCTCGAAAACCGGCCGGTTTGATCGGTTCATTCCGGTTCGATTGCACACTCGATCTTTTACGTGGACCGGACCGGTGGAGGCTCTGGTTCCCGGTTTTTTCAGTCGGACCGTCGGTCCGGTCCGGTTCCAATTTCTATGGGTACAATTGCAGCATGGGCACATGTCACGGAATTTCAGAAGAGAGGTCTACCCCATGAGCACTTCTTATTGGTTATGGAGTCAAAAAGCAAATTAAGAAGCCCAGATGATTATGATAGGTATATATCAACAGAGATTCCAGATCCCAATAAGTATCCTCGTTTGCATGAGATTGTTATCAAGCATATGATTCATGGGCCTTGTGGAGTTCTTAACAGGAATCGTCCCTGCGTGGTCGACGGTCAATGTCGTTTCCGGTATCCTCGCCAGTTCTATGAAAAAACACAGCAAGAGAAGGACACGTATCCGATTTATAGAAGAAGGGAAGATGGACAGAAAGTTAAGGTTAGAGGGGAGAAGGTGGGTGGTACCTTACAATCCAGTTTTGCTGATGAGGTATAGGTCAACTAATGAGCACGTTGACTTTGGTCAACTCGCTAATGTTGCATCCCTCTTGATAGTGCGGCATACATATACTCAAGGTTAAATAAAAACACCGTGACAACCTCTTGAGCTTGAATGTCTTCAATCTTGCCATACTTGAACAATATCCACTTGAGGGCTTTCAACTTAGCCTATGTCTTAAGCACGTCCATACTTGAGCTAATGACCTAGGATCTTTCCATCTAGCATAAGAATGCACACTTGGATCCACAAGTCACTTCCATATTGCCAATCATAACATGTAAATGAGTTGCATTGCTTCCCTCGGTTAAGGCTTGGATATGATACTTCGAGACCCCACAGATACTAGAACTTCACCTTAGCAAAACACTAATGGCAGCTTAGCTAAGGCCCCAAAGATTGCTTAGTCCCTCACCCTAGTCATCTCGGTTGATCTCTTCATCACTTACCCAATCCACGTTGAGTTTCACTTTGCTTCATCCACAATTAATCTCCATTTGAAAATCCCGCTTCAAATGCTTGTTCTTGATCGACAACGAATATGCAAGCTTCCAATTAAGGACCATAAAGTCTACACTCATCCTTGTGTCCTCTATCAATTACCGCATGAAGCCTTGCATTTAATTTAGACTCTTTCTATGATCCTTGTATTTTAATCAAGCCACCATATTTACCAGAGACCATGGATTGACCTTCTAGAAATATCTCCAATATTTATCTTCCTTTGTTGCTTGATATTTGTCGCTATGCCTTAGGATCACTCATATATTTGTCTTCTCCAATGTGAGCCATATAATATCCATTCACCAATAAATATTCCAACAATAACTCATGAATATATGATTAAAATCTGCTCACAATCTTAGACAAATATGTTAGACCTTTAATCGCTTTGTCATTCAATTCACCAAAATCCACTTAGGGGCCTAGATGCACTTTCACAACCGTATGGAGCATGTCATTGACGAGTATGACAATGTATGCAGTTGTGGAGTACAGCTTGATTAGTTTGATAGAGGTTTTTTATATCACTTAATGATCACCAATTTTCTATATGAATTTTTTTTCAAATGTTTATTGAAAGCACCATGATAATAATAATCGGCATCGATTGACATATTTAATCCAAGCATTACACATAGGGAATTAGAAAAACACTGCATATAAACACTAATCATTCATCATCAGATGATTCAAGAATGATTGGAGATGTGGCGCTTTTCCCGGTCCGTTGTCTGGTTCCTCTCCTGCATCATCATGCACATTATTGTTGTGACGCCCCAGGTTTTTGATTAGCTTCATTAGTGCTAATGACCGAGTCAAACGTATTGACGCCAGTCAAACCATGTATTGATGCCAGTCAAACCATGGTCAACCTGGGTCATCACCTCGAAAACCGAGCTGACAATCCCTAATGACCCTCTTGATCAAGTCAACACACACTTGTGGTCAAACCTTGGTCAAAGGCACGGTCAAACCCTACTTAAACCCTAATGTCTTTGAACTTCCTCCGGAACTTTTGCCGCGTTCTCCAAATTTCACCTAAACACTTCAAAATCTCCCAATATAAAAGTTGTCTAGTTTTTCGAGGGACACAACTTTCATGTTGGATGGCATTTCAAATTTTGAGTGGAAAAGGGTGGAAAACTTGGTCAACTGCAGCAGCTCCTGTTCACCGGCGCCAAGAAAAACCCCAAGTTGGCAAGCCGTTTCTGCAAAAACCGTTGATCAAAACACATGTCGGCCTTTGTAAAAGTTGTAGAGGGATCTTTGGTCTACAACTTTTCTATTTATCACTTATTGCGCTTCAGTTCAAAATTTGGGAGAAAATCGTGGTCAAAATGACCTAAACCGTTTTGAACCGGGCGCTGGAACGCGACGTCGCGCCGCGCGCGCTGCGCCACGTCGGGCCGCCGCCGTACCGCCGTACGCTTGCCGAGGCGGGCCCGCGACCGCCGGTCTGTGCGCCGCGCCTCGCGTGACGCAGGTGGACCAGGCCCGGCCACGCGCCGTGCCCTCCCTCGCCGCCCGGCCGCCCGCCGTGTTACCCGCCGGTCCGTCCGTGCCCTCCCTGCCACGCACGCCTACCGAGGCCGGCCGCCGTACCATGGCATGAATCCCCTCGATCCCTTAACCACGAAGCAAGCGGGAGCTCGCCTATATAAGGCCGCCAAGCTCGTCCGTCGCGTGCGCCGCACCCCCTGCCATTCACCGCGTGCCGCCGGCGCCATTGTCGCCGCCTAGCCGAGTCCCTGCCTCCGCTCGCTGCCAGTGCCGCCCAACCGCTTGAACACCTTCCCTAGGACCCATGGTAGTTTGAGCCGTCGCGCGTTGCCCGGCATTGCTCCTCCCTCGCCGGAATCGCAGCCCGCAGCGGTCGCAACCACCGTGCGCCCTCGCCGGAGCCGTCACCGCACCGGCCAACCCCTCCAATCGCCTCTAGGTGAGCACCTAGGGGGTCCCGTGCCATTTGTTGGCCAGGACCGGCCGGCTATCGCCGCCGGCGAGCCCACCCGGCGGCGGGAGGGTAGATGTGCAAGGATTGGGTTCTTTCTAGGGTCTCAAGTGTAAAGCAAGGGCATTTCTGTGAAGAATAGAGAAGTTCCAGGGGCCTCGGTGTAAAACAGTTTCTTCAATAGTATTAGCCTTTTTGCTGAAACTTGTAAAATCCGTAGAAAATTATAGAAAAGTCATAAAAATGCAAACCCAATTTTTTTGGATTCCTGATGAAAAAATCTACAACTTTTGTAAAGTATGACCATAGTTTTTCCTGATAGTTTTTGCATGAAAAATAGAAATATGAAAAACCTAGATCTGTTGTATCTCAAAATCTACAAGTCTTATATAGCTGAATTTTGGATATGTTGTGTGTTTTGCCTTTCCTAGATCCTGTACCAAAAATTGCACAAAGTTATATTGTAAATATTTTATTATGAATTGTTTTCTATTTTTGCAGAATCTGTCTAAATGATTTTTGTAGCTAAAGATAATTAGATTTTTTGCCCAACTTCTGCATGCTGTCTTTCTGTGCCAAAATGCATCTCTGGTGAATTAATAACAATTTTATAATTGTCATAAATATTTATTCTTGAAATATGCTGGTTTTTCTTGGTAAATGCATAACCCTAGATCTATAGCATCTCTAGGTGTATATGTTGCTTTCCTAGGTTAGTTTTGGACCAGAGACCATGTGTGAGAAAGTTGGAATCCTTTTGATGTGTATTTATTTTCATATGCATTTATCTTGCTTTAGTAGCTAGCTTTTGTTATTTTTGGTATATTTAATTTCATAGCTTCCCTAAGTGTGCATGTGTGTGCAGTGGCTTTGTATAGGTTTGTAGTGCTTCATAACATACCCCACTGAATTTTATTAATTTATTTTATGAATAAAAGCAATGGAAGCCAATTAAGCTTAATATTAAAGTTAATTGGAAAATCACCCTTGCCACACCTAATAACCTTATGCATGTGTTGAAAAACATTCTAAGAAGGTTGAGACCACCTCCTTGCTGTTTTGTGATTTGAATTAATTTACTTACATAAATATGTACACAGTCACTATTAAAAAGGATAGTTAATAAAGAACCGTCTATTGTTCCTTTATTGGAAGAGTATGCTGAATGTATTTCTTATCTAGGTGAATGTGGTCAACCATGCACCCCATGGTTGTCATTTGTTGTTTGTAATCAATTAAATTAAAAATCGTTAATTAAATCTTGCATTTGCATCCTCGTGTAGATCTTCCCGACGGTAGTTATACGCTCGTGCCGGAAGGAGGAGAAGGAGGAGCTGACGGTGAGCTGCAGTACGTGGACGTAGCTCAAGACCTGGACCAAGGTCCAGAAGGGCCCAAGGCCAACCTTGTCAGCGAAGGCAAGCCCCGGATCATTAACCCTGTCTTTTTAAAATTATGCAATTATGTTTGATATGATTGCGCATTTACGTTTCAGGAGTTGAATTGAAACCCTAGATGCATGATCCCTAGGTACCTATGTCTTTTACTAGTATGTTAGGTCGATAGCTGCTATACTATAGGACCGGTACAAGTCGAGTGATGTTCGTCACTCGCGAGAATAGGTCCTTATGTTGGAATCATAAGATCTTTATAAATGGATTGCTCATGTGGTAAGAGCATGGGATTGGGCTCCGGTCCAGTGGCTTTCGTGGGCTAAGCTTTTGAACGTACTAAGCACTTGTCGAGAATGGGACCGGTAAGCCTAGTACCTTAAAGAGACGGTGTGGGAACTCTCCCTTACAAATCTTGAGCAATCACCTACCCGGCTAGCTACCGGGGAAGGGGGGTACATGTGTGAAGCTGGGTGCCTTGCGGGGTACGCCAAATAACCTTGTACCCAGGATGGTAAGCTTTGATCCCAAGCCGAGGATTTTGGGAACCGCCTGGATGGTTGTCCTCGTGGGGGCACCCTACCGTGTGTTTAGATTTACGTTGTAAGGTTTAAATCAATCGATTGTCGGCCTCTCACCGTTATCTGAGACTGCTTAATCAACTGGCCATGAGATCCCTTAATGATGGAATTCGATGAAGTTTACTACTTGAATTAATTGTTTGTACAATTCTTGATTGAATTAGTTGGCACACTTAGAAACGGTAATCAATTAGAACTTGGTGCTAAAATATTGAAAGTAAGGACGTACTCTTTGTTGCTTTTCAGCAAAAGAACTCCACCGGCCAAAAAGGCTCTCATGTCTAGAGTTCGGTGATGTAGTTGTCACCCGACGGTTAAGTCTTGCTGAGTATTAGTATACTCTGCCTTGCTTTAAAATTATTGTTGCAGGTGTTGTTGACTGGGTGGATGACGACAAGTGATGGCATCACGGATGGCCTCCTGTGATGTTTACCGTTGCGCTAGTTTATTTATTTCCGCTGTTTTCAAACTCTGAACCTTTACTTCCTGTCATGAACAAGGATTTGTAATAATTGAACCCTTAGGGGTAATTTGAATTTAAATTATGTTTGTACTCTGGACTCGCCTTCGCGTGAGTTTTAATGCATATGTTCGATCCTCTGTGTGAATTCTAAGTGATTTACCGGACGTTAACCCGGCAACTAACGACGGGATGATACTTTACTGTCGCTTAATGACCAAAGTGGATTGGTTTAGGCGATAGTACGGTATTTTTCTAGGCGGGTTGTCACAATTGTGCATGTTGAATCCTGGTGGAACGTCCTCGATGTTGTGATGACTGCTTGATTCCCCGGTGCTGTTGACCAATGCAGAAGTACTCGGGCAGGTCTTGATTTTTTTGCGAGGTCGGTGCTCGCAATCCTCGCCTTCGCCGTCCTCATCTGTGTCCGTCTCCCCTTCCTCATCTGGTGTGACAGCGGGGTGCATCTCTACGAGAGCAAGAACCACACTAATGTCGCTGTCGCTCTCCGATGGCGCCTTCTCCTCCCATTCATCATCTGTCCAAAGAGGGGAGGATGGTGGAGTGGCGTTAATGCTTCTTTCGTCGGAACTCACCTTCTCGCCTGGGAGCAATTTCTCCTCCTCCGAAGAGGGTTTTGAGGACAAACAGAAGCTGTTCGGCATGGTGCTTGTGGCGTTGTTCATGAGTATTGGGCAGATTGAATGGTGGCTACGTGGTGACCGTGCGCTATCCATTATTATATAGTAGTAGATAGGACAGGTCTCATTTGTTGCGTGTGAAATGGATCGATAACGATTCACCTTCCCAAGGATGTGCGGTGTAGTATCCAAAAATTGTGCTCATGTACCTTCCATTTAAGAATCGCGTTCACACGTTCAATGATAAATGGAAATCAATCACCATTTATTGCGCTGGAATGCGTCCTGGAAGTTTCTAAAATTTTTGTTGGATGGCTGATTGCTTTCCAAGATTTCTAAAATAAAATGTAGAGAAAATACCATAAATCAAGGAGACAATTGGAAATCGGACGTGTGTGATTGCCATTTATACATAGAAAAGTATGTTTACTTATCTATACTATAAGAGAGGAGCAAATTGAAAACAATTCTCGCCAAGAGTTTAGTCTACCCATCTCTCACAGAGTGGCCCGCATGTCATGTGTGACCCACCTGTCAATCCTGTCTCGTGACAAAATTGGACTCTTTTGCAGATGTTAGAAATGCAATGATAACGGACTACGAGGTCCATGAATGCATTAAAGAGATTGTGGCTAATCGGCAGGATATTGTTCGTCTATACTTCGAACTCCATCAAGGCGACGAAAGTCCACATGAAGGCGACGAAAGTCCACCACCCTTGCAGACTACAGATAGAAACGTCTCCACCAGTCCTGAAAATCCCGTAAAGTATCTGTACAACTATATATATAAGTCAGGAGACAAAGGACTGTAAATGCATCCGCACTATGGTGCCTGATTTTGCAGTTGTCGAAAGTTTCCTATTTGTGTCTTCTATAGACTATAGATATAGATAAATGTACTTTAGAATTTGCGAACATTTGAGTATGAATGAACTCACACAATGAAGCTATTCATGGCACTCTTTTCCGAAACCAAACATTTAAAATTACGCTATACAAAAACCATGGTTCATGCAAAATCTGAATGTCCTGTTGAATGACCCAAATGCTAATTGCCGGTACCCTAAATTTAAATTAAACTAATTTAAAATCATAAATAAATTATCGTGTTTGTGTGAAGGTGTATTTGAGTAATAGATCATTCTTGGTGACAAATTTAACTAGGGCGATACTAACACAGATAAGCATCATCATAGTCTGGAACACCTGTCTTGGACTTGCATACTATCATTTGGTATGGAGAGACAATACTACTTCAGCTGTTGATTCTGAGACGCGGGATCAGCGCCCGCATGAGATCCAGCTCAGTGCTTGACAACGTCACACCGGTCGAGATGCTTCATGCGTCGCGAGTGTAGGTGAAGTAGCAGCAGCAGAAGATCCAGTCTCCCCCCCCAATATGTGCGTGCGTGACGGCGCCGGTGCACGCTACTGGAGGCAGTAGGTACGTGTTGACGGGGGAATTGGCTGCGTCATGTCTGGCGCTGATTTTCCTGATCCTCGTACTGACGCGGCAGAAGATCAGCCTGGGATCACGCACCGGCCGAGAATGAAATCACGTTTGTTTGATTTAGTTGGAGACCTAAATAGAAATTAAATGGTTTTGTTTCCAGTTGTAATGTATTGATTATTTTCCAAAAGTTGCTATGTTTTGTTGCTATGTTGGAAGGTACAAAAATTACGTCATTGTAGGGTGATTTGTTTGATCCAATTCGTCGGTAATCCCGGGGAGTGGCACGGATCTTGTCTGGTGTTGAAATTGATTAAGAGGGGAATTCAAAATGAGAGTCATATTTTTTTATTTTAGATTTTAATTGATAACTTGCACGACTAATCTTTATTCAAGTATATTGTTTATCACTATAGTGGATGGCAGAGGGAGGCAGGGGAGAACGTAGGTAGGGTGCACGCATAAGCATGGGCCGACCAAGGGATTTTTTTTTATGGGAGAGACAAATTAGATAGAAATATAAATCATGGACGGACAACTCAAATTTGGAAGGGATAATATGGAATTACATGGCAGTGCATCTCAAATTGATTGAAAGGGATCACAACGTCGTTCATCTCTACTACTATATATGGCAACTCTATAGCTTGTGTAAACGCCCACATCATCATTAACCATTCGACTGATGATTTGATTGATTGATCTTATACCATATTTTCAGTTAGGAAACATATTAGCCGCCAAAATATATCCTTCCTTATGAGACCCACGCCCCCCCTTTATATATAACTCGATCTTTCATCGATCGTGAGACCCACGCCCCCATTTACACACACAACAAAAAAAACATTGATTGTGAGATAATAGAGTGTAAGATGGTTTCATCGGTCTTCTTCATGACCATGGATGATGCTCTTTCAACGGTGCATGGTTCAGAGGTCAACTTGCTAGCTGTTATGGCTTCTGTCGGGCCGATGAAGGGAGATCCACGTGGAACAAGAGAGATCTGCGTGAAGGACACCAGGTTGGTTTACATTTCAATTTTATTAGCAATCAAAATTATGCACGTGTCCAAAATAATGGTTCTTTTTTTAGTTGCATTGATTTTGTCCGCATTATTACGTACCGCGACCAGATGATCTATCAAAAATCCATTGATGCCAAACTCAACAACAATTTTATGATGGCTACAAGAGTTCATGTGAATCATGGTATAGGTACGTTAACAATTTTTAATAAAATAATTTGTGTTCTCTACATTTTTAATATTAATAGTTGATAATGACATTCAAATAATTTTCAGATTGGTTCGAAGAATCTGAAGACACGACCATCACCTTGGTCGAAAATGGCACATACCCTTGGATAGATAGCCTCGAAGGTGTTTTACAAATTTTTATACTCGAAGCAATGCATATTATTTTTTCCATAGCATCTTTATGTATAATAATATTTTTTTTATTATTCTTGTGCAGCCGTTAGAACTGAGCTGCGTACGAATGTTATGACACACGACAATATCAAAGTTGTTGTTGCCACACGTGCCGAGGAGATTAATTACGATTGAGAAGGAGTTCCAATTTAGATTTTAGTTTATATATATAACCTTTACCCCTTCACAAATGGCCATCAGCAGCAATATAATTGTTAGATTTTTAATTTGAATTGTTAGTTCTATGCGTTACAATTTCATGGTTTTGTATTCAATTATTTTTATATCACGTGTGTGCCGCTATGATAGTTACGAGCCTGACGAACCCATACAAAAGTGTACGACAAGACCGGGCAAAACTAAACGCGACACACACAGTCTCGCCTTTCTTGTTCCCTGCTTATGCTGATAGTGTTTTCAACCCCCAGAGTCCTCACGGATGTGTCAGTGATTGCTTTATAATTCATACACAAAAAATGGCGCTACTTTAGACTGTACGTACTATATGACATATTTTTTAGTACGCACGCCATAGAAACTTTTATCGAACCAGTTATAAGGAGTGCCTACAGTACCATGGTTCATATGCACGAATCTTGTGGTATTGTTCTTTGTGTTTATTTTTCACCTGAGTGTAATTCATTTTGTTAGTTATACAAAGGCATATAGCATTCGCCGCCGTCGCCGCCTCCCAGCTCCGGCCGCCGTCCCGCCACACACCGTCGCACAACCACCAGATCCGACCGAGACGACGCCGGAAGCCAGATCTGGTGGCGACCGCCTCCGCCGCCGCGGGGACAATCTGCGCTGGCGAGCCTCCTCCAGGGGCAAGGGCGGTTGTGCCCGCCCAGAAACCGTCAGAGAGGATTGGGGAAGGCCATGCCACTGGCTTCCCCACGGGCCGCGTGAGGTCCGGCGGCGGCGCGACATGATGGGAAGAGAGGAAGGTGTGGCGGCGGTGCAACAGGAGGAGATGAGAGGAAGGAGCGGCAGCGGCTAAGGTTAGGTCCCCTTGTCGCGCCGCGTGAGAGCCACGCGAGTCGGGCGTTTTGAAAATCTCTGTTGAGTATACATTCATGTATGTATACCTGCAGATGTCCTTGATGATCCGGTCAACCTGTTCTTTCTTGGTGCCCTTGAATGACATTATTGTTTTTTTAATAATGGATACAATTTCAGACCTCTACGTCAAGAGACGTACACAATTCATTATTATAAAATTTGGTATCAAAGAGCCCATCATCTTAAAATAGACAAGAATTAGAGCAAACGATATAAATACTTCCATCCTTCGTTGGTCTGTTCTAAAGACATCATCTCTAGCTTTGTACTCAATGAAGAGAGTAAGTTCTTGTTGTGCTCATCACACTGCAGCTGCACCCAGAAACGTAGCCAATACGTTCCCTGAAAATAACCTGCAGAATCGAGTTATATTTAATTCTGTGAAAAATAATATCATTACGGATTTTCCAAATTGTCTAGCATAAAGTAGCAATCCCCACCAAAATCAAAGCTCTAATCTTGCTATTTTGATTAGAAAGTCAAGAACCGAACATATGTTGGAGTATATAATTATACTTTAGCCCAACACTCAACACTAAACCCATAGACCATCATTAGCACACGCAGCATCGGCCCGCAGGCCGCAGCTTGGACTTGCCGACTTGGAAACAAATCGATTCAACGATGACTCGCGTG
This sequence comes from Cenchrus fungigraminus, assembly GCA_036936925.1. Taxonomy (NCBI): domain Eukaryota; kingdom Viridiplantae; phylum Streptophyta; class Magnoliopsida; order Poales; family Poaceae; genus Cenchrus; species Cenchrus fungigraminus. The sequence goes on along the minus strand of CM072776.1, from coordinate 94,644,014 downwards.
TGGCGATAGCGTCCTTCGACGTTTCGTTTTTTCCATCTGTTGCTCGGGACGCGTCGACGATTCGTTTTAGCAGTGCGGGCGGCGGGCGCGGCGGGCGCGGCGACGCCAGATGGCCGACGGCGAGGGCGCGACACCACTACACCAGTGGCTTGGCCGCGAGGCGCGAGCGGATAGCAACGGCCGGCAGGGGCAATCAGGCATCACGGGTAGTTTCGCTGCTTCTAATGTTCATCTTCCATCTCAAAACCAATGTAAACCATATTTCCCCAATCTTTTTTCTTTGTAGCTTACGCCTTGTTCTTACTTTATGAGTTTCAACTGTAACTACAAAGCGTGCATTTTCTGCAATGAAACTTAATAAGACTGGGTTACGAAACAAAATGGAAGATGATGAATTTTTAAGAAATTGCTTGATACTCTGTATTGAGATGGAGATTGCAATGAAGGTCGCGACAGATTCTATTATTTATGATTTCAATATGGTGAAAAAACGTGCAATGAAATTTAAATGAGTAAGATATATTGATCACTTTTTCAAACTATTTGCTTTTTTATTATTGTTGCACAATTAACTACTATATAGGCATGACTAGCTATTGTATGCTCGAAAAATCAGATGAATTATAAATTATTGAAATGACAATGTTTGCTTGGTCCCCCTAATTTTCTTTCCAGTTCCGCAACTAGCTGCGATGAAGTCCGGATGCCAGGAAGTGACATCTTCTACTCCAGCATCAGCCAGGTCGACCTCCAACTGGTCGCTAGCGAAATCCTCAGCTTCAACTTCGCTCTGATTTTGTCTTTGTTCGTTATGAGCGCTTGGATTGATGTCCAAAGGATGGGTTGCTGCTGCTGACGGGTCATCAGCAGAATTATGTGGCTTGATAGGTTTTGCTTTCTTGCTCGGTGCCATAGCGCAGTTCTTCCACTTTACAAGACTCCCTCTAACGATTTTATTTGGTAACATCACATCACTGTTTTCACGCATGTTACAACTCATCACTTTACAGCTAAGATGATTTACAGCAAGGGTGTGCCGCTTAGCTTCTTAGCATGATTTACATGACAACAAAGGGCCATTAGTTGCAGGGGCGGACAGAAATCGGCCCAGCGCCTAGGGCCAGCCAAAGGAGATAATGGGTCATCTGGCACTAAGCCTTAAGTAGCTACAGCAGCTAGTGTGGAGAAATCGGCCCAGCGCCTAGGGCCGTGGCCCGGGTGGCCCTAGGCGCCAGTCCGCCACTGATTAGTTGTGTGTTGGTGATTTCCCAGTTTACTTTAATATTAAGCTTGAATTGGCTTCCATAGCTTTTATTCATAAAATAAATTCATAAAATTCAGTGAGTGTGTTTCTGAAGCACTATAACCTAAACAAAGCCACTGCACACAAGATTTCACATTTAAAGGAGCTATAAAATTAATTATATCATAAAAGACAAATTCTAGCTATCCAAGCAAGATAAATGCATATGAAAATAAATAAGCACAAAAATGGATCCCAACTTTTTCACACATGGCCTATGGTCCAAAACTAAGCTAGGCATGCAACATATACACCTAGAGCTACTATAGATCTTGAGCTATGCATTTACAAAGAAAATTAGGCATAAAACAAGATTAAATATTTCGGACACATATAAAATTGTGATTAATTCACCATAGGTGCATTTAGGCATAACAAGATTACATGAAGAAGTTGAGCACAAAAATATATTTATTTTTGGCTACAAAAAACATGTGGACAGATTCAGCGTAAATACAAAACAATTCACAATAAAAGATCTACACTATAACTTTGTGCAATTTTTGGTACAGAAGCTAGGCATGGAATAACACACAACATATCCAAAATTCAGCCACAGATCACTTGTAGATTTTGAACTACAACAGATCTAGGTTTAACTGATTTCTATTTTTCAAGCAAAAAATATCACTCAAAAGTATAGTCATGCTTTACAAAAGTTGTAGGGTTCTTCACAAGAAATCCAAAAAAATTGGTCTAGTATTTTTCTGATTTCTCTACGATTTTCTATGAATTTTACAAGAATCAGCCAAAACCCACCACTATTTAAGAAACTGTTTTGCAACAAGGTCCCTGGAAGTTTTTGATTCCTTACATCTATGCCCTTGCTTTGCAGATTGACCCCTGGAAAGAATCGAGCCCTCGCAATTGGGTCCCCAGGTGCGGGCCGGAGGCGGTCCGGCCAAATTCCGGCGAGCCGGCAGCCGTGACCGGCCGGGCGCAGGCGGAGAACGGCCTGGGGGGTCTCCTAGGCTCGATTTGCGACTCGGTTGGGGCAGAGGTGCGGCCGGCGAGCTCGCACGGCGGAGCTCATGCGGCGGCGGCCGCTGGAGCTCGTGCTCCGGCGAAGCTGCGGCGCCGGCACGGCAACAAACGGTGGTGCAAGCTTCAGTAGGACCTAGAGTAGGGGCTAGAGCGGTTGGGCGGCCGTGGGCGCTAGCGGAGGGGGCAGCTCGGCTACGGCGGCGTCAATGGCGTCCGGCGGCGGCGTGCTCGTGCGAGGAGAGGGACAGCGGCCCCTTTTATAGGCAAGCGAGGGACGCAAGCTTCGTGGTTAAGTCTTCCCCGGCTATTAAGCCGCGGGTACGGTGGCCTGGCCTCGGCAGGCGCGCGCGGCAGGGGAACACGGACGGGCCGGTGGGCAAAACGGCGGTGCGGCCGGCCGGCGTGTGAGGGAGCTCTGCATGGCACCGCCCAGAGGACGTGCTCGCGTCACGCATAGGAGAACACGGCGCAGCGCACGGACCATTGGTCGCCGGCCAGTCTCGGCGTGCGCGTACGGCGGTACGGCGGCGGCCGACGTGGCGCGGCGCGCGCGGGCGCTCTAGAGCGCGGGAGCGCGGCGGCGCGTTCCAGCCCTAGATGTTATTCCGGGTAGCGATGTTTGACTGCGAAAACCTCCAAAAATTCAAATAAAACCCCACAAAACCTTGAATACCAAAGTTGTAGAGCATCTATAGGAGAACATTTTTCGCAAAGTCCGACCTATGTTTTGATCAACCGTTTGAGCATGAACTGCAGGCAAAGTTGCTGGTTTTCATGGCGCCGGTGAACAGGAACTGCTGGCGTTGACCACAGCTTCACACCATTTTTCACTCCAAATTTCAAATGCCACCCAACATGAAAGTTGTGTCCCTCGAAAAACTGGACAACTTTTATATTGGGAGAATTTGAAGTGTTTAGGTGAAATTTAGAGAACACGGCAAAAGTTCTAGAAGGACTAGGTGTGACAAGGGGTTTGACTAGGGTTTTAGCTAGGGTTTGACCAAGCTTTGACCACAAAAGTGTGTTGACTTGATTAAGAGGATCATTAGCACTAACTAATGGTATTTGAACACCTGAGGTGTTACATCGCGCCTCGTAATTTGCCTCAGATATTTTTTTTCTTGCATGAACCTTGAACTTAGAGCATAGATAATCAAAAGAACTAAAAAGAGGGTTCATGACAGCCATGGAACCGTGAGAGACACCCATCCCAACCAAGTTGTTGCTTGGGAATGGATGTCTCTCACGGTTTGATGACAACCATGAGAAGCATATAACCGGTACAACTCAAGCTCAAGGTCATCATATGTTACCCAGCAAGAACACTAGGTACAATTCATATCATCGGCATATGAGAAGTAACTAACTAAATCCATTTCCTAACAAAATTTACTAACTAAAATTTCCTAACTGCATGCTCAGCAACTAAAAATTGGAGAGGTGCATGTTCCTCACCAGAACAGGGGCGCGAGCTAGGGCCGGCGAGGCTCACGGCGAGGGGCCTCGGCGGTTAGGGGCAGCAGCCGGGGCCGGCCTCTCCCCCTGCGGCGGTGGGGAGGCACGGGCCGGCCTCTCCCCCGGGCCGCGGCGGTGGTGGGGAGGCACGGGCCGGGAGAGGAGGGGGCCGCGGTCGGATCGTGCACGCCCGGGCAGAGGAGGTGGAGGAGCGACGGGCGGCGAGGCTCACGACGAGGGGACCCGGCGGTAGGGGGAGGCACGGGACGACCTCTCCCTTGGGCCGCGGCGGTGGTGGGGAGGCACGGGCCGGGAGAGGAGGTGTCCGCGGCCAGATCTTGCACGCCGGGGGAGAGGAGGTGGAGGAGCGACGGGCGGCGGCTGGCGTCGGGGGCGGTCGCGACGGGGATCGCGCGGTCGGTGTTGGGGAGGACGAAGGCTGCGCGGACGGGAGTTGCGGCGGGGACGGGACGCTCGGCGGAGGGGACGACGGCGCGCGGTAGGCGGCGGCGGCGGTTGTGTGTGTGTCTGAGTGTGTAGCGTGTGGAGTAGAGAAGTGTGTGGTGCGTGTGTGTGAAGTGTTCGCGTGTGCGGCTGACGAGTGGAGCCATGGAAGCTTTGCCGTGAGCTAGATCTAGGGCTCACGGCAAAGATCCGGTGGTCCCACACGTCAGCTGCAAGCAACCTAGGGTTCGAGGACATATGTTTGCCGTGAGTCAGATCTACAGCTCACGGCAAAGGGCACACGTTGCCGTGAGCCAGATCCACGGCTCACGGCAACTAGGTGGCAGCCGTGTGTAATTGCGGTATGCCGTGAGCTACCCACGGTAAACCGTCAGTTATCAAATTTTGTTTATTTCCCTCTTATTTTTTAATGATTTTCCTTAAAAAGAAGTTGAGTGCATTATGATATTTACCTGCTAAGCTAACTCTACAATGTCAATTTTAAACTTTGATGAATTAAAAACATTAGTTTCATTGTACTTTCAACTAAAATTCTATCATTTCATGCGGTCCGATAATGTTCGAAATTATAAAACTACACAAAAATTTTACCATTAACCAACATAAGACACTCAAAGTTGTTTAATGATCCTAGGGAAAGTTCCAAGGTCAAATTTGAATCAAAACATCACAAAGACCACAAAATCTAGTCACATGAGTCAACATCTCAGAAACTTCCAGTGAGATGCTTCAGTTTGTAAACAGTGTATAAGTTGAGTAATTCGAAACCATCTCAATTCTTCACCACAGCCTCCATACATGATATCATGATGTCCATACAAATTTCATGATGTTTTAAATTTGTATGGATTTTATACAATTAAAATACTATTGCACGAAACCTTCATAATCATGTGTCGAGTCTAAATGTTTGAAATTCTCTCTAATTTCATGGTATATGTATGAAAAAGGAATGAAGAACACGAAATATCATTATTGCACTAACTTTATTCTATGATTTTATGCACTTCCAGTTCAAATCCGACGTATCTGAAAAAATACGAAGAAAGAAAAAATTACTAAATATATCAAACTGAGTTATAATTGCCCCAAATTTGAATATGTAGTTTGTAGAGATGTGGTTTAAGGGTGGAAAACTTTTGGAGGGCGAAGACCAATTTTTTTTTGGCCTATTTGCCGTGAGCCATGAACCTAACTCACGGCAAACGAGGAAAACACACGGCGTCAGGTGGTTTTGCCGTGAGCTGCCACGGGCTCACGGCAAAGAGGCTGCCACGCGTCAGCGTTTCTGTGCAACGGTGCTGTTACAAGGGTGCCACGCGGCTGCTACATGTTTGTCGTGAGCCGCAGATCTGGCTCACGGCACACACGCGATGTGCACCGTGTGTCTTAGGCCTTGCCGTGAGCTAGGCGTCAGGCTCACGGCAACATTAACGGTCCAGGCCGACGGCCGTGACGGGGGAGGCTGTCAACGTGAGCCGTCTTCTTTGCCGTGAGCTAGGTACAGGTGCTCACGACACCTAGCGACTGATGTCGTGTGTGCTTTGTACGCCGTGAGCCTGGTCAACCAGCTCACGGGAAACAACGCCTTACGCCGTGAGTGTTTTAGCTGCTGTGAGTGCGGTCAACCCGCTCACGGCATACATGCTTGGCGCCGTGTGTGTCGTGTCTGCCGTGAGCCGCCTAGGAAGCTCACGGCAAACAGGCCTGTATGCTGTGAGCCCGATGTTTGGCTCACGACAAATAAAAGGCTCACGGCAGCCTTGCGATTTCCGATAGTGTAATTCATTATTGTTAAGGAGAAAAGATACGAAAAGCACTTACAAGTGTAGCCTGGATCAAAGTAGCCAGGCTACTGTTCTTGACGACCTTCACTTTTCGGTGAGTTCCCCAACAGAAAAGAGAAAAAGGATCCGCCGCCTCAGACTTGTTCTTCTTCGTCGACTCCATGTCTATCCTTTCCTCCCTTAAGACTTCCTTCCTAGATTCCTTGATTGTAAACATGGAGGTATTGGATCGGTACACATCTGGCACACCCTGTCCGTCGTATTTTCAGTTATATATGAGTAGCTAGATTGAATTCAGATACAATCCGATTTCTAATTTGTACTGTAGTTCTTTATTTTTTCTTGGTGGAAAAGGATTTTCTTCGGCGTGCCCCTCCGTCAGTCCCGGCGAGGATCGGCGATCACCCCCACTGATCGACGAAGATGCCTTAACAGACAAGAGATCGTCGTAGCGTACTAGGCCAAGAGGAGATCGCCGGTTATTTATTTACGAGCGCAGCGCTGGGCAATAGCAGTCTGTGTAAATTGGGCTGAACTGTTGATGGGCCAACCTTTAAGCCCATACATTTCCTTGTTACGGCGGCGTTTTACAGACAAGAGATCTTAGGAATTTAGTATTGAGAATGGTTTCATTTCGTCTCAATGATATGTCACTCTTGAAATTGGGATATAAGACTGTCCACAGCAATAGCACCCACCCGCATAGTCAAATGGACCTTTTGAGCACAACAGAGAGAAGAAACTCAACACTCAAAACAACCCACGCTCCAGCAGCACAGGCAACCCTTCGCGCATCCTCCCGATGGCGGTTGACTCCCGCCAGGAGGAAGAGGCAGAGAGGGAGACGACCGCGACCGGCCGGCGGCGAGCTCCGCCCCGGAGGCCGCTCAGGAGAGAGAAGGAAGTGGATGGCCGCCTCGCGGGAGGAGGGAGCTCGATTCGTCGTTGCTCCGGCCGAATCCGAGGACGCCATGCCGTCGCCGTCGATTCGTCGTCGATCTGCCACCCGCCGTCGTCGATTCGCCGATCCGCCACCCACCGTTGTCGATCTGCCACCCGTCGTCGTTGATTCGCCACCCGCCGCCGTCGATTCGCCACCCGCCGTCGTCGATTCGCCGATCCGCCTGGAGGAAGGGCCCCTGCTCCGCCTCCGCACCTGGAGGAAGGGCCCCTGCTCCGCCTCCGCGCCTGGAGGAAAGGGCCCCCTGCTCCGCCTTCGCGCCTGGAGGAAGGGCCCCCTGCTCCGCCTTCGCGCCTGGAGGAAGGGCCCCCTGCTCCGCCTTCGCGCCTAGAGGAAGGGCCCCCTGCTCCGCCTCCACGCCGTCCCCTGCTCCGCCTCCGTGTCGTTGCGTGGGCCAGGGCAGTGGCCCGGCGGCGTCCCGCCTCGCCGGCGCTGTCGGTGCGGAAAGTAGTCCCGACACTAACTAGTAAGTTACGCTGTGATCAGCTTCTCGATGGTCGGTGCCAACGACAACACAGGGGACACAAGTTTATCCTGGTTCCGGCCGGGGCCGTATGTCCAGCAGTGGTGTGCTCGAGGCACTGTATTGCGTTGCACCGTGGTGCTTACAGAGGGGAGCTACAAGCGGGGCGGGAGAGGAGGCCGGACCTCCAGGTCCCTGAGGTTTTGATTGAGGCGAGTGCCAATATCGTGGTGAAGGCAGAAAGCGTGTGGGTCAGTGCTCTCCGTCGTCCCCCTACGGCCAGGGGACCGCCCCTCCTTTTATAAGCCAAGGAGGAGGCAGTTTACAGGCGTACCGCACTGTTCTAGCTACGTGTGATGGCATGGCGGACAGTGCAACGGAGTGGACGGCCGTCCTGGCGAATCTTGCTTCTGGCGGAGCGTCATGGTGTGCCCTGTATCCGTCCAGGAACGGCTTCGAGGGTGGCGGCGTAGGAGCTTCCCGTGTGGTCGTCGTCCGTACGCTGACTCGAGGGTGCGGCTGACGGGAGGTTGTAAGGGGCACAGCCGCGGGCGTGGCGGTGTCTTGTCGCCCCGCACTCCCACAGCGTCAGGGATGGCGCTGCAGTGCCCGGGATGGCGTCGTGATGGCGGGGATGGCCGCGCAGGACCGACGGTGACGGAGGTGACGCGCCTCACTGGTCCGACGTCATGGCGTGGCCCCGGGCAGGCGCGGAGCAGGCGTCCATCCCCTTTTCGAGGGTTCCGCCGTCCTCTTTCGAGGGTGCGGCGTGTTGGCCGTACGAGAGTGGGTGGCGCAGTGTCACGGAGCTGACACTGGCCTTGCCGCACAGTGGTGGGGATGGCCTCACCGGGAGAGTTGGCAGAACAGCGCCGGGATATGATTCCCGGGCGTGTCAGAGGGACGGCACGGCGTGGATTCGTCTTTGACCCGGGCGCCTGCAAGTGTCAGAACATTAAACGCCCCTGTCGGGGGAGCAGGTGCGGGGGCGGCGAGCCCGTGAGGGCCTCGAGCGAGGCGGAGTCCCACCCGAGGGGGCGACCGGCCCTCGAGCGAGGCGGAGCCTCACCCGAGGGGGCGACCGGCCCTCGAGCGAGGCGGAGTCTCGTTAGCGCGGCGCTGCGCCCCTCGAGCGAAGCGGAGTTTCGCCCGGGGGTGGCTGGGCTGACTGTTCTGGTGGGCCGCTGGGGCCACCAGGGCTGTGGGCCCGGCCGCTGGGCCGTGACTATCTTGAGCGTGTTTTAGGTTTGTGAATTCGTTTGTGTTTTATTTTTTGCGAAAGTGAATGGGTTTCCCCCGGTTTTTTAGGGGACCCTTATGGCTATCCCCGACAGTAGCCCCCGAGCATCTGCGGGTGTATCCGTTAGGATCCCGCAGATGCTGACGCTTGCTGATGGGACTTTCTTCCCTCCTGATTGCTGTGCTATTCCGTGGGGGCGCGCTAGCGGACCCGCGGGTCTAGCCCCCGAAGCCTTGGAGGAGTGTGTGTACTCCTTCAAGGTTTTTTTTCACAGCGTCGTCATTGTGCGAGGCGTTTATTTCAGCCGGCCTCGGCGGTGTTTCAGTCGGCCTCGGCGGTGCCGTACGCATGTGCCGACGTTCGCGTGCGTTCGGTGCATATCCAGGAGGTGTAGCCACGCGTCGAGCCCCCGAGCCTGGGCCCGTTCGAGGCGATCGGGGCGGGCTCTCCGACTTGTTTGTACGTTCCCTTGCCGTCCCTCCGCGGGACGGGGGGTGAGGTTTCCGCAACTCCCATCGAGCGGGTCGCGAATCGCGGATCCCTCATTGAGCTGTTACCGGGTGATTCAAGTGGACGCCCATGCCCCGTTCGATAAGGGTTGGCTCGTGGTCCGGAGACTCGTCCATGAAAGCGCTTACGTGGGTTTGCTAGGCAGGGCTCGGTCCCGTTCGCTGGGGACCGAGGGCGCGGAAGCTCTCCCTCGATGGGATCCCTCGACTAGCTGCCCTCGTTGGCTCTTGAATACGACATGTGGGGCACCCTCGAGCTGGTGAGCTCGAGGATAGGCTCGAATGCGCGCGCCCTCGTCGTCCCTGACTCTGTTGATCTGGGGCGCCTGTTCGAACCCTTCGAGGGTCAGTGCTTCGAACCCCTGATCAGTAGGGCCATTGCGGGGTGGCAGCTAAGTGCCCCCGTCTTGATTGCATCTGCAGGATTCGTGGGTTCGCGGTCGAGCCGACCCCCGAGCTGCTGATCAGTAATCCTCTAGAATCGAGGGCACCTGTGGCGCCCGCTTTCACCGAGCGGGTCTCGAGGCCACTGGTCAGTAATCGCACCCTTCGAGGGTCTGGTTTTTCGAGCACTGGGCTCGCGCCGCGCGAGGGTCACGCTTACTTAGTAAGGGACCAGGACGTTAAATGCCCACAGTTGTGGCTTCAGTCGTGCGTCGCGGGCGCGCCTTTTCAGGCGTCGCGGCCGCACGCGTAGTGGGCGATGTGGGGGGCGGACGTGACGGGCCGCCGCGGCTCTTCGGTTGCCGCACCGTAATGATCGCGCATGCGCGCGCGACCGGCCGTTTCGGTGCGGTGGGCCCCGCTTGTCAGTGGCAGATGTAGCCGCCTGCAGTTAATGCGCGCGGCGCGCGGTTTGGGGAGCGTGGCTCCCTTAGATCTATAAATCCAAGGAGAGGGAGGCGGAAGCTCCTTACCTCGTTACTTAGCGCCGCCGCCCTTGGCTCCTTGCCTTCGCTTCTCGGCTGTGCGCCCTTTCGTTTCGCCCGTCGCTAGCTTCGTCTTCATGCGCCGCCGCCAACCGCAATGGCTCCCCCCCCTGCCAATCACGGTGCTGGATCCGCTGCCGTGGAGCCGCTCGACGGTGACGGGGCTCGCCCTGAGCGAGCTCGTGAACAATGGCCAGCTGGCGCCGAACGTGGAGGGGCAGCCCCCGGCGTGGATCGTTCCGCCGGCGACGGATCGGGAGCCCAACCCGCCGTTCGGCTACGTCGTCAGCTTCATCCGGCACCATGAGCGCGGCTTTGCCACGCCGGCGAGCCGCTTCATGCGCGGACTGTGCCACCACTACGGGGTGGAGCTGCACAACTTCACCCCCAACGCGATTTCGCAAGCGGCCACCTTCGTCGGCGTCTGCGAGGGGTTCCTGGGGATCCCAGTGAACTAGGATCTCTGGGTCCACCTCTTCCGCGCGGAGCTGCACATGCTCGCTACGCCCGAGGCACGGGTGCGCCGGGCGGTGCGCGCCGGCGGCCTGTCGATCTCGTTGCGGGATTCGCGCAAGGAGTTATACATCCCCTGCACGATGACATCCAACAACGCGGAATGGGAGCGGGGGTGGTTCTACCTCCGCAACGACGGCGCCGGCCTCCCCCCCTACACCGGCAAGGTGCTGAAGGAGAAGGCCGACTCCTGGCACCACGGCGTGTCTCCCTCCTCGCACCAGGCGCGGTTGGATTCGCTCCTAACCGCGTTGAAGAGCCTGGCGGACGCCGGGTTGGGGGCGGCTTCAGTCCAACCTCCACCACCGGTGGATCGTCCCCCTCATGGAGAGGGAGCTCCGTATTCACGAGATGAGCGAGGCGGCCAACCCTACGTCGTTGGCGCGCTCGCGGTTCCTGAATGAGCGCCTCGCTCGGGAATACGCGGCCACGAGGGCGAGGCGCGCCATCAGCCTCAAGGCCGGCCGGCACAGCAACGACGACCTCTGGTCGTTCGTTATGCTCCCCGACGCCCCGGCGGTGAGTAGGCCTTCCTCCCTTTCTCGTTCCCTTGCAACGTACCAGCATGGTTTTGACAGTCGCTTTTTAGCAGAGGGTGACCGTGGACGCCTCGCGGTCCGACCCGCCCACGGCGCCTCGCTCAACAACGCGCTGGACGAGGCGCTGCGGATCCACGGGGGTCCTGCGAGGCGGATTTTCCAGGTACGCGTCCTTTCTGTTGGATTTTGGAGTTTCTTCCCCCCGTCTATGCCGCGTTCGCGTTTTTTCCAACTCAAATTCTCTTCTGCCTTGTCTGCCGGTGACAGGAATTGGAGGGTCGAGCCCGGGAGAAGTACGGCCATCTCGACCGGCTGAGCTCTGAGCGCAACTGGTACCGGGACCAATACGACGCTCTTGACGCCCTTGTCGAGGCCCTGCGGACCGACAACGGGTGGCTGGAGTACCGACTCCAGGCAGTGCGGGACGAGCTCCTGGGGCAGGACGCCCAGGCTGCGAAAGACGCCTCTGCAGTCGCGAAGGTGCGGACAGCGCTCCTGGAGCGGGACGAGGCGCTGCGGAAGGCGCGCGAGGACGCAGCCGCGATGCGGACCGTGGCGGCGGAGTGGGAGACGGAGGTGGCCTCGATTCGCGCCCAGCTCGAACAGGATCGTGCAGCCCTCGAGGGAGCACGGTCTTGGCAGAGCCAGGCCGAGGAAAGGGCCAAGGAGGCCGAGCAGCTGAGGACCAGCCTGGCGGACCAGGCCGCCTCCCTCGCCTCGGCGGGGGAGCAGCTTCAGCGGGAGCGGGACGCGCGCCAACAGGCGGACGCTCAGCTCCAGCAGGAGCGAACCGCCCTTGCTGAGGCTCGGGCCGCCCTCGAGCACGAGCGCCTGGCGCGAGAAGAGGCCCAGGGCCTCCTTCAGCAGGAGCGCGCCGCACTCGAGGGGGCGCAGGCAACCCTCAAGCAACGGGACGAAGAAGTCTCGCGGCTCGACGGGGAGCTGAACCAGCTCAGCGTCTCCCACGAGGATCTGCGCCAGGCTGTCGTGGAGCAGGAAGCTACGGTCCTTAGCCTGCAGCAGGAGGCCGAGGTCGCGCGCAAGGCCCTCGATTCGGAGAAGAAACAGGTCGAAGGTGAGTCGCCTCTCTTCGCATTTTGCTTGTTGATTTGGTTTGCTTGGGATCCGCTCCCAATTTTTGTTTTTCGTTCATGGGTTTCAGGCCTACGGAACGCTCTTGGAAACTCGACGACCCAGGCAGAGTCCCTCCAGACGGCCTACAACTCCTCACAACAGGAGCTGGAGGAGCTGCGGGCCGCCGCCCTCGAGGCGTGCCAGGGGGTCGAGGAGGGCGAAGTGCAGGCTGGGAGCTCGATGGCGAGTCGCCTCCGCGCCCTCGGCAGGCACGTTACCCAGCGCGTGCGCCGTGCCCTTCACCTGGGAGTTCAGAAAGCTCTTGGCGTAGTGGTCTCCCACTACCAGGTCGACCTCGAGGCCGTTTCCACAGGCTACGTCGTTCCCGACGGCGTCGACGACGAGGTGGCGATGAACCGTGCGGATGCGCTCGCTGCTCCTGCCGCCGACATCCTCGCCGAGGACTTCATGGACTTCCTCTTCCCGGACGCTCCCCCGGCTGGCGGCCCCCAAGCCTGAAGACCATTGGGCGTTTGGGCCCTTTATGTTTTTGATGTTAGAATTCGAGCCGCGCGGCTGTTGTAATAAACATTTGCTGTTTAAAACACTTCGATGTTTGTAAGTTGAAAAACTCGTTGTTTATTTCGGTAATTGTGTTGTTCTGCCTCCCCGCTTTCTTAGGCGAACCTTGGCTGGGAAGGTTTTCGTTCGCACGAGTAGCTTATAGGCAAAGTGGCGAGGGGGAAGGGCCGTATCCTGCCGGAGGCGTGGGCTATCCCCGACTCGCGCTTCTTCGCCCTTTGGCCACTCGCGTCCCGCGTGAGTCCACCCAAAGTTTGAGTCGAGGCATACTTAGCACATTTGCGGTGAATTTTGCGAAAAAATGGGACCATTTTTGGGGGGGGGGGGACGCCCCCCGCAGTAGCCCCCGAGGGGGATTTGGTTTTCGGGGGAAAACCGAGTCCCCCTTTAGCTTTATTAATTTGACGGAAATTACAGCCAACTGGGGTGTTGGGTATGTAAATGACAAGAAAAATTTGGAAATCCTTTCTAAGGGTAGAAGCGACGTAGCTGTTGGATGTTCCAAGCGTTGGTGAGTTCCTCGCCGTCCTCGTTGGCCAGCTTGTAGGTGCCGGGCTTGAGCACTTTGACAACGACGTCGGGTCCCTCCCATGGGGGCGATAGCTTGTGGCGGCCTCGATTGTCTTGGCGCAGCCTTAGGACTAGGTCCCCTTCGTCGAAGTCTCGGCGTCGTATCTTCCGGGCCTGGTGCCGCCTCAGAGCCTGCTGGTATCTTGCTGAATGCATCAGGGCCACAGTGCGGGCTTCGTCCAATTGATCCAGTGAGTCCTCGCGGGCTCGCTGGTTGGTGCCCTCGTTGTAGCTCTTGACTCTGGGCGACCCGTATTCCAGGTCCGTGGGGAGGACGGCCTCCGCGCCATAGACGAGGAAGAACGGGGTGAATCCCGTGGCCCTGCTCGGAGTGGTTCTGAGGCTCCACACGACCGCCGGCAGCTCCTGGAGCCATTTTCGGCCAGACTTGTTCAGTCTGTCGAAAATCCTGGGCTTGAGGCCTTGTAGGATTATGCCATTGGCCCGCTCCACTTGACCATTGGTTTGTGGGTGCGCGACGGCCGCCCAGTCCACACGGATGTGGTGCTTGTCGCAGAATTCCAGGAACTTCCTGCCAGTGAACTGGGGCCCGTTGTCGGTGATGATGGAGTTAGGCACCCTGAACCGGTGGATGATGTCGGTGAAGAATATTACGGCCTGCTCTGCCCTGAGATTCGTTATTGGGCGCGCTTCGACCCACTTGGAGAACTTGTCAATGGCGACCAGCAGGTGCGTGTAGCCCCCGGGCGCCCTTCGCAGGGGCCCGACAATGTCCAGCCCCCACACGGCAAAAGGCCATGTGATGGGGATCGTCTGGAGGGCATGCGCCGGGAGATTGGTCTTGTGGGCGTAAAATTGGCACCCTTCGCAGGTGCGCACGATCTCGCTGGCATCAGCAACCGCGGTAGGCCAATAGAACCCCTGGCGAAACGCGTTGCCCACGAGGGTGCGTGGCGCCGCGTGGTGGCCACACACGCCCGCGTGGATGTCCCGGAGGAGCTCGCGCCCCTGGGGGATGGGTATGCACCGCTGCAGGACGCCTGACGCAGCGCGCTTGTATAGCTCGCCGTCGACGAGGGTGAACGACTTGGCCTTCCTGGCGATGCGTCTGGCCTTGGACCGATTTGAGGGAAGCTCCCCTTGCTCCATCCAGGCGAGGTACTTGGCCCGCCAGTCCTCCGCGCGGGGGGCTGGCTCCGTGTCCATGGCCTCGGCCTCGTCTGCACCGTAGCCCTCGAGCAAGGAGAGCACAAACGCCTCGTTCGAGGGGTCTTCATCCATGGGCTCCGCGCCCGCTGGGTTCGAGGGAGCCCCCGAGGGTTCCTCTTGACTCGAGGGTGTCGACTCGAGGTTGACGGACGGCCTGGCGACGTCCCGCGCAAAAATGTTTGGGGGGACGGTGATTCGCCCCGACGCGATTTTTGCGAGTTCGTCCGCCTCCTCGTTGTACCTGCGGGGCACGTGGTTAAGCTCGAGGCCGTAGAACTTGTCTTCGAGAGTTCGTACGGCGTTGCAGTAGGCCTCCATTTTGTCGTCGTGACAACTCGCATTCTTCATGACTTGGTCAATCACGAGCTGCGAGTCCCCCCTGACGTCGAGGCGTTTGATGCCTGTCTCAATGGCGATTCGGAGGCCGCAAAGAAGGGCCTCGTACTCCGCCATGTTGTTCGACGTGGGGAAATGCAGGCGTACCGCGTATCTCATGTGCTCCCCGAGGGGTGAGATGAAGAGCAGGCCCGCGCCCGCCCCTGTTTTCATCACCGACCCGTCGAAGTGGAGGGTCCAGCATTCGGCCTGGATTTGCGGCGGCGGCAGTTGTGTGTCCGTCCATTCGGCGACGAAATCCGCCAGGATTTGGGACTTGATTGCCTTGCGCGGTGCATAGGCGAGCGTCTCGCCCATCAATTCCACAGACCACTTGGCGATTCTGCCCGCCACGTCCGGGTTGCGGATGATCTCACCCAACGGGAACGAGGAGACCACCGTGACCGGGTGGGCCTCGAAGTAGTGCCGGAACTTGCGCCGCGCGAGCACTACTGCGTAGAGCAGCTTCTGGATCTGTGGGTACCGTGCCTTGGTCTCGGACAGCACTTCGCTGATGTAGTACACGGGCCTCTGGACTGGTAGGGCGTGCCCCTCCTCTGTACGCACCACCACGATGACGGCGCTGACCACCTGAGTGGTCGCGGCGACGTAGAGGTACAGAGGCTCGCCGTCCTGGGGCGGCGTTAAGATTGGCGCGTGGGCGAGCGTCGCCTTGAGTTTGTCAAGCGCCTCCTGAGCCTCGACGGTCCAGGAGAAGCGCTCGTGTTTCTTCAGGAGTCGGTAGAGGGGTAATCCCTTCTCGCCGAGCCGCGAGATGAAGCGGCTCAAGGCGGCGAGGCACCCCAACACTTTCTGGACCCCCTTGAGGTCTCGAATCGGGCCCATCCGTTCGAGGGCTGCGACCTTCTCGGGGTTAGGCTCGATGCCCCGCTGGGAAACTATGTATCCACCCCGTTGGCTCGCAGGCAATCGAATGCCACGCGCAGGTCGCTAACCAGGTTGCCCGCCTTCCTAGTTTTCACGACTATGTCATCTACGTAAGCCTCAACGGTTCGCCCGATGTGGTCTCCGAAGACGTGCTGCATACATCGCTGGTATGTAGCGCCCGCGTTTCGGAGGCCAAACGGCATCGTTACGTAGCAGAACATTCCGAACGGCGTGATGAACGAAGTCGCAAGCTGGTCGGACTCCTTCATCTTTATTTGGTGGTACCCGAAATAGGCATCGAGGAAACACAATAGTTCACACCCTGCAGTTGAGTCAACGATTTGATCGATTCGTGGCAAAGGAAAAGGAACTTTGGGACATGCTTTATTCAAACTAGTGTAATCTACACACATCCGCCACTTCCCATTCTTTTTCTTAACTAGTACAGGATTAGCTAGCCACGTAGGGTGAAAAACTTCCTTGATGAACCCGACCTCGAGGAGCTTCCGCAGCTCTACTCCGATCGCCCGGCGCCGCTCTTCGTCAAAGCGGCGCAGCCGTTGTTGCACGGCTCGGGAGTGAGGTAGGATATCAAGGGAGTGCTCGGCGACCTCCCTCGGGATGCCTGGCATATCCGAGGGGCTCCACGCGAAGATATCGGCGTTGGCGCGGAGAAAGTCGACGAGCACCACTTCCTATTTCGGGTCGAGGGTAGAACTGACCCTCAACACCTTGCCCTCGGGGGCTGCAGGGTCGAGGGGCACCTCCTTCGTTTGTTCGGCAGCCTCGAAACTGCCCGCGTGCTTGGCGGAGGAGTCGGGGCCCTCGTTGGCCAGCTTCTCCATGTCCGCGACAAGCGTTTCGTCGAGCGCCAGGGCCTCAGCGTGCTCGACGCACTCGACGTCGCAGTCGAATGCGTGCTCAATCGACGAGCCCACGGTGATTACGCCTTTTGGCCCCGGCATCTTCATCTTGAGGTAAGTGTAGTTCGGGACCGCCATGAACTTGGCATAGCACGGACGGCCAAGGATGGCGTGGTACGCGCCCCGAAACCCCACTACCTCAAAGGTGAGGATCTCCTTGCGGAAATTGTCCGGTGTGCCGAACCAGACCGGCAGGTCGATCTGCCCGAGGGGCTGGACGCGCTTGCCTGGCGCGACGCCATGGAACGGCGCCGTGCTGGGCCGCAGCTGGTCCAACCCAATCCCCATCAGCCGTAGTGTGTGGGCGTAGAGGATGTTGAGGCTGCTGCCGCCGTCCATCAACACCTTGGAAAATCGCGCGTTGCCGATGATGGGATCGACGACCAACGGGTATTGGCCCGGGTTGGGGATGCGGTTCGGGTGGTCCTCGCGGCTGAAGGTGATGGCGTCCTCCGACCAGTCGAGGAAGGAAGGAGGTGCCCTCTCCGCGGCGAGGACCTCGTGCCGCTCTCGCTTGCGCCGGTTGGTGGACATGTCCACCGTCGGTCCCCCGAAGATGAAGAAGACGTTCTCCACCGCGGGGAAGCCATCAGCATCTCCGCCACCCCCGTCCTTCTTGGCCTCGTCTTCCTTCGCGGCGACGCGGCGGTAGTACTTCTTGAGCATGTCGCACTGCTCGAGGGTGTGGTTGACTAGGGTCTTGTGGTACGGGCAGGGCTTTTTCAACATATCGTCGAATACGCCGGGGCCTCGAGGGGCTCCTCGAGGGCCCTTTCGAGCCGGGTCAACTGCGAGGGCCTCGTCCCCGCCGTCGTCGCGCCCCTGCGCGCGCGCCTCGTGGCGCGGCTTCTTGCCTTTCTTGCCCCGCTTGTGTTTTTGCTGGGGCTCCTTGGACTTGCTGCCCTCCGCGGGCGTGTCGTCCACGCGCTTGCCCTTCTTGCCGTCGAAAATAGCCCCCACTGCCTCCTCTCCGGAGGCGAAGCTGGTGGCGATGTCGAACAGCTCGTTGGAGTCGACCGGCGGGCTCCTCCCGAGCTCGCGCACGAGGTCCCGATAGGTCGTGCCTTCGAGGAAGGCGTGCACGATCTCGGACTGAGCGACGCTTGGGAGCTCAGTACAGCGCTTTGAAAAGCGTCGTATGAAGTCCCGGAGCGACTCGCCGGGCTTCTGGGTGCACGCTCGCAGGTCCCAGGAGTTCCCAGGGCGCACATATGTGCCCTGGAAGTTCCCCACGAACGTGCGGACTAAGTCATCCCAGCTGTGGATCTGGCTGGGCGGTAGGTGCTCGAGCCACGTTCTGGCCGAGTCCGCAAGGTGCAGCGGCAGATTGCGGATGATCACCGCATCGGTGGTGGCTCCGCCCAGCTGGCAAGCCAGACGGTAGTCGTTGAGCCACACACGAGGGTCCGTCTCCCCCGTGTACTTGTCGATGGTGGTGGGCTGGCAGAAACGCTGGGGGAAACTCGCCGCACGGATTTCCCGACTGAACACTCAGGTTCCCGGGGGTTCCGGTGTTGGCGAGCGGTCCTCCCGGCTGTCGTAGCGACCACCTCGTCGAGGGTGGTAGCCCGCCGCCGCTCGCGCCTCCGCGTCGCCCTTTCGCTTGGCGTTCAGGACGTTGCGGGCGTCTCCGTCGTGGGCCTCGCCGCGCGTGTCAAGGATCCGCTCCTTGACAGGCGTCCTGCCCCGGTTTGGCGGCTGCTCCGCCGCGCCGTCCGCGTGGACGGATGCCTCCTGGTCCTTCGCGCCGCCGTCGCCTTGCACACTGGACTGGTTGCGCATGCGGGACGCGGAGCTCTCGGCCTGCTGCACGGCCGCTTGCTCGATGAGAGTCTGCGCCTCGCGACGCAGGTTACGTGCCTCGGGTGTCGATGGCTCGGGCATGGCCCGAAGTAGTGTTGCCGCCGCGATGAGTTTTTGGCTGGCACGAAGTGGCGTGTGTGGGTCGTCCACGTTGAAGTTGGCATTGATGCGCTCGCAGGCTTGCTTCCCGGCTTCTCGGGCGCGTTCGCCGCGCGCCGAGGCTTCCCCTGCGATAGTTGCACGCAGGAGCCGCACCTGCCGGTACTCTTCCGCGAGCTTCGCCTCGAGCTCGCGTGCCTGGGCCAGCTGCGCATTGATATCCGCATTGCCCGCTGGTGGGGCCGGTGGCGGGTTCGGCTCCGGATGCTGGGCCGCGTTCCCGTCGCCCGCTCCGTTTGCGCCGTCAGCTTGCTCGTTGGCGGCGACAACGAAGCACTCGCGCGAGGGATCATAGCTCCCCTCGCTGGAGTCGTCAGAGCAACCGAACCAGTAGTCCGCGGCATCAAGGAATCGCCGGAAGACCACAGGGTCCGGTACGCCGGAGAAGTCCCACTCTGCGTAACCATGCGAGGTTGAGGGCGGCAGCTCGCTGGGCGAGCCGTGGTACGACTCGTCGTTGGTGGTGGCGATGAGGTTCCGGACTGACAGCAAGTGATGGCCCGAGAGATCCTCGTACGCGGTCATGTCGGTGCTGACGGATGAGGCGTACGCCGCAGCAGGGTTGCGCATCCCGTGGGGAAACTGCGGCCCCGCGGCCACGTGCTCCCCCGCAGGGTGCGCCGCCGTGTCGCTTGGCGGGGGCGCGTCGTTCCGGGCCGCCTCGCGTGTTGCCCGGCGTCGCTCCGTGCGCGCCTGGCGCGAGCGCTGACCTGGGCGTTTGCGGCGCCGGGGTGTCGAGGCGCTCGCGGCAGCCACCCGGGTGGGTGCCGGAGCGTCAGTAGCAGGCATGACGGGCATTGGGCCCGGCCCAGTCGACCGCCACGGGTGGAGTTCGTCGAAGTTGGTGAGGCGCATGAGGTAGCCGTTCCCTGTGGCCTGAAAGTTCAGGCTCCCAAACCGGATTTCGAATCCAGCGGGGAGAGGGTCCGAGCTGCCCATGGCGTACCTCTGGGACGTCATCTCGGTACGAATCACCATCGAGAATGCTGGTGAGGGGTCGATCACAGCGCGAGCTCCCCTACCTGGCGCGCCAACTGTCGGTGCGGAAAGTAGTCCCGACACTAACTAGTAAGTTACGCTGTGATCAGCTTCTCGATGGTCGGTGCCAACGACAACACAGGGGACACAAGTTTATCCTGGTTCCGACCGGGGCCGTACGTCCAGCAGTGGTGTGCTCGAGGCACTGTATTGCGTTGCACCGTGGTGCTTGCAGAGGGGAGCTACAAGCGGGGCGGGAGAGGAGGCCGGACCTCCAGGTCCCTGAGGTTTTGATTGAGGCGAGTGCCAATATCGTGGTGAAGGCAGAAAGCGTGTGGGTCAGTGCTCTCCGTCGTCCCCCTGCGGCCAGGGGACTGCCCCTCCTTTTATAAGCCAAGGAGGAGGCAGTTTACAGGCGTACCACACTGTTCTAGCTACGTGTGATGGCATGGCGGACAGTGCAACGGAGTGGACGGCCGTCCTGGCGAATCTTGCTTCTGGCGGAGCGTCATGGTGTGCCCTGTATCCGTCCAGGAGCGGCTTCGAGGGTGGCGGCGTAGGAGCTTCCCGTGTGGTCGTCGTCCGTACGCTGACTCGAGGGTGCGGCTGACGGGAGGTTGTAAGGGGCACAGCCGCGGGCGTGGCGGTGTCTTGTCGCCCCGCACTCCCACAGCGTCAGGGATGGCGCTGCAGTGCCCGGGATGGCGTCGTGATGGCGGGGATGGCCGCGCAGGACCGACGGTGACGGAGGTGACGCGCCTCACTGGTCCGACGTCATGGCGTGGCCCCGGGCAGGCGCGGAGCAGGCGTCCGTCCCCTTTTCGAGGGTTCCGCCGTCCTCTTTCGAGGGTGCGGCGTGTTGGCCGTACGAGAGTGGGTGGCGCAGTGTCACGGAGCTGACACTGGCCTTGCCGCACAGTGGTGGGGATGGCCTCACCGGGAGAGTTGGCAGAACAGCGCCGGGATATGATTCCCGGGCGTGTCAGAGGGACGGCACGGCGTGGATTCGTCTTTGACCCGGGCGCCTGCAAGTGTCAGAACATTAAACGCCCCTGTCGGGGGAGCAGGTGCGGGGGTGGCGAGCCCGTGAGGGCCTCGAGCGAGGCGGAGTCCCACCCGAGGGGGCGACCGGCCCTCGAGCGAGGCGGAGCCTCACCCGAGGGGGCGACCGGCCCTCGAGCGAGGCGGAGTCTCGTTAGCGCGGCGCTGCGCCCCTCGAGCGAAGCGGAGTTTCGCCCGGGGGTGGCTGGGCTGACTGTTCTGGTGGGCCGCTGGGGCCACCAGGGCTGTGGGCCCGGCCGCTGGGCCGTGACTATCTTGAGCGTGTTTTAGGTTTGTGAATTCGTTTGTGTTTTATTTTTTGCGAAAGTGAATGGGTTTCCCCCGGTTTTTTAGGGGACCCTTATGGCTGTCCCCGACAGGCGCAGATCCAGGCGGGGCTCGCGGCGGATGGAGGCGTCGCCGGCCTGGGGAGGGATGGGTGTCGCGGAGATGGAGGGAGGCGAGGCCGCCTGCCTGGGGAGGGAGGGAGCAGGGAGGGGCGCCGCGGCAGTTGGACGGAGAAGGATGGGGGGAGAGGAGTGAAGCACCCGAGGATGAGGGCCGCAGAGTTGGTTCTCTCATTTTGGGGGAATGGATGGGGGAGTTGCTGGAGGGGCTACAGTGCCCATTGCTCCCTCATTTTGGGGATGGGGTAAAGGATGAGGGAGTTGCTGGAGATGGTCTAAAACTCGCTGGGAACAGTCTTAGCAGTAACTTGAGGTCCATACACTGCAGAACGGCAAATTGCCCTCGATTGTATTCATCTATCAGTGGCCTATATATAGCCATATAGGCAATACAAATGTACATGACGGTGTTACATGAGCGGCTTGCCGCTAAACGTGGAGGCTACAAAGACGGAGAGGAGGATGACCACAGGCACCGTATCGTGTAGACCGAATCTCCTGGAGTAGTTGGAGTCGTGGACTCTGTCAAGAATATGCGAACGGTATACTCCAATACATTCGCGTTATTTAGCTTGCAAGATTATTTAGCGCCCCGTCAAGGCAAGTCATTAGCGCCGCCGCTAACTTTGATGGGAGGCAGAGCGAGAGTGTTTGTGCGGTTGCAACCGATGGAAGAATCGTCGTCGTGCGAGGCAATGCAGATCTCGTCTGATCACGTACACGAAACAAAGCAGAGGCCGGCCGTCAATCAATCCATGGCCAATCAATCAGGCGTGCGTGCTTGTTTATTTCGTTGCGGTGGATGGATTGGACTCTGACGCATGCCGTCTGATGATGAGTGAGGAGGATGGTACGGTGGGCTCACGATCTTGTGCGTGCAGTGCAGCTGTGTGACAAGACGCGAATCGAAGCAAAACAACTCCTGATTACGCTTAAACAATTAGCAACGATTAATCTAAAGCAACTGGGTGAACTCATCTCCTCTGGCAGCATCCCATAGTATAGCAAAAAAAAAAGCCAATGGCTAGGATCGCTGGTGTGCGTCCTGCCCGCCCGCGTTCGAAGCCTGGCTTCGACGCCGGTGTCTCACCTAGGAACAGTAGGTTCCTTTCAAATGAACCTCTCAACGCGTGGTGCCACAAAGAGACTGCAACGTACCTGTTGCCGGAGCTTTGAAGACTCTAGTGATCTCTCCAAGGACGTGTCTAGCTTTCTGTGTATAGTTGTAGGTCTGGTTGTATACAGGTGGTGTGTGTGTGAGGTGTGCGTGTGGGTGGTGTAGGTGTGAGTCTGTGTACGAACTGATTCTACAGCTAAAGCCAAAAAGAAACAGCAACAGCAGGCCAGCAGGCAGCAGCAGCGGAGGAAAAAGGAGGATTTGGTGGGGCCGGCCGTGGCCCATGCGGCTCGGTACGGTGGTCTGATGTGACGCGGCGCGATGGCGACCGGTTTGCGCGTCCGGTCCGCTCCCGCGAGCCGCCGCTCCAGCTCCACACCGGCAGGCAGTCCGGCACACCCACCCACCCTCTCTCCTTCCACCGGCCGGCTTCGCGTCCTCTCCTCTCACCAACGGCACTGCCACTGCCCGCCGCGCGCGCCACCGCACTCCAGCGCCGCGTGACCGCGTTCCCGTTCCTCTCTCTCTCTCTCTTGCGCGCAGGCGCTCGTGACCGCGCGTGGCTCGCCGGTCGCCGCCGAACCCAACAAAACGGCACCGGACTTGGACGTCGTCCAAACCGCGGCCGCAGCACAGCCCCTGTCGGTGTCGGTGTCGTCTTTTGTCCTGCTTGCTTGTGTGTTTTCGTTTTTCAGCTTGTGTGTTTTCGTTTTTCAAGGCCCCGGCCTAGTGGTTCAGGGCACTCCCAATAGAGTATTTACGATAATTTCTATGTGTATTAATTATCTTCAAAATTTAATATTTTGCTGATGTGGCAAGAGGATTAATGATGAAAGAGAGTGTAAATGATGTAAACGATTTCCTCCTCAAGGAACCACGTCTACGAAAGTATCGAGGCAGATGGAAACCGCGAAAACGCCATTGGGAAGACTCACCTCGTTTCTTCATGATCGAGTACGCCACTGCGCCGCCGCCCACGCTCCTGCGCATCTTCTTCCTCGCACCCTCGCTCGCCCCCGCTTGTCCTCTCTCCCGCGCCCTTGCTCCCGCTTCTCCTCTTTTCCACCGGTCGCAGCAGGCCTGGCGGAGCCGCACCACGGCTGCACCGCCGCATGATGGCCATAGTTTTTTTTCTCGGAAATAAAAATTTATCGGGGGTCAAAGATAAAGAGGAAAAGCAAGATATATCGGAAATATCGGATCAAATTCAAAAAAATTCAAATTAATTTTAAAAAAATTTGTAGAATTTGACTTGAAACTATTCGTAGACTATTAAACATCACTTGTTCATAGATAAAATTAAGAATAAAACATTATGAGTACGGGATTATTGCGCGGCTGAATTTGAGTCGTCAGTGTAAAGTAGGAAAAACAGAAAAAATTTAGCAAATATCTAATTTTATCGAACCCTACGGATATAAGGGAAATTTCGGAAATATCTGTGATTTTCGGCCGATAAAAAAAACCATGATGATGGCCACCTCTCTCTGCTCGTCCGCCGCGTGCGTCCTGTCCAGCTGCACAGACGGATAAGATGCGGCCGCGCAGGCGCAGCTTCCGTGATGAGGAGAAGGCGGAGTATAGCAGGCTAGCAGCCAGCCCCCATGGGTGCGCCGGGACGGCCACCTTGCCTCGGCCTTGCGCGTGCGTGCGCGGGGACGCTGGCCTGGCTTGGGGCTCTACTCGTTAGTCTCATCTTGCTTGTTCTGCCAGTCAAAAGCTTCCCCATCCCTCTCGTATGTTCTAAATGTGTGGTTGAATGGACAAAATATTAGTTGTTTTCTTTGCTAGCGTGAGAGACTACACAAATAGACGGCACAAATGATCCACCTCTTTTTTTCTGCTGCATTTAATTTATCTTTTTGATGAACGTGTTACAGAAACTATGGATTGGGGAAGGAGTAATTTCTTGTGCAGCATCATCCTATGTTATGGAAACCGGTATGATTTACTGGAAACCCAAACGATAATAAAAAAGAAACGAACGAGAGTAGTATAGAATACCTACTATGGAATGCCTCTCAAGTCTCAACTATAAAGTTTGTAATTATATATACTCATAATAATTGTATGCACTGTACAAAAATGCGTTCTCGCAAGACCGACTGTGGCAAAACACGGAAGGAGAGAGGGAATAGGCCAAAATTTTCGCGAGGATCGGGGGGAGCAGAGGAAAACTTGGCACTTAAGCGCTCAAGGTTAAAATGCTCATCTCACTGGATGGGTAATCAATGTAACTACAGCTTCACATCACAGAATAGAGCAGCCGAACCTCTCCATGTGCGGAATAGCCACCTCACGAGAGCACGCAAGTACATATGGAGACATGGTGCCACACTGTAACGATCGATACGGATAAATGGTGGTCCTCACCACAACGGCGGCACGCCGGAGGGCCTCGACGGAGGTTGGTGGCCGCAGCCGGAGGGAAGGGAGAAGAAGAAGCAGATCGCCAGAGGATGAAGAAGACGATGTCTTTGTTGATTAATTCATTGATTTCCCTCACAAGGTTCAGCTAAAGCTTACATAGCAGATGGAACATGGGCTTGATGGCCCGATAAGCGGCACGTAGGTCCAGGTGAGCTATTACATACGGCCCATGACTCAGGTCATGACATTCCCCCCTTCTTAAGCCACAGCTTTGTCCTCAAGCTGGGATTTCTTCAAGTACCAGGAAGCCATACCTAAAGGTCTTGATGTTGATGTTTTTTGCTTACCAAGTTCATCTAGGATCCTCAATCACGATACAATAGAAGAGAAGCATGAACAATAAACTCTCACCAGACTGCATCTTTATCATAGTGGCACCAATTGATGTAGCGATGTGGTATGAGGCATGGAGGCTTGCTTGCACACCTTGACATATCTCCAGTTTTTGTAAGTTGAACACCACTGTACTATAAATCAGTACGTGTTTGTCAATCTGAAAATTTGCTTGTGCTCCCTTCATCACATATACTCCTGAATCTGTCAATGTTTTCCTCGTCTTGACACTCACAGGATTTCTGGCTGAGCATGTCTTAATCAAATTTAGTGCAGCCCAAGTAATAGCATCGCATCTTGCCCCATAGCGCTTCTGTAGATTGTCAGGAGTTACCACGCTTGTTAGTACAGTATCTGATAGCACTTGTGTCAAAGTAAGACATAGAAACATCTTGATCATGCTTTCACTGCATTTCTTGTTTATAGCCAGGTCAGTGACGCATGCTTGGAGAATTTTTCCAACTGGATGTAGCCAGGGTGGCTTCCATAACTGATGGGCTATTAGGTGATGCTCCCGAAAGAAAGAATCCTCTCTTTGCCATGCTCTTTCTGTTGCTGACAGTAGCCAAGTTAAGAACAATACCAGTATAGAATGCTGACTGGTGTTTTGATATACAGATTCTTCGCACCAGTGAGGTATACTAGTATAGGCAAGAGGTTTGTTGAGCCCTGGGTAGTAACCGATCACAAGCCAACTCATTGTTGTGCTTATCACACCACAAGATACACCGAACTGTATAACAGCCGCAACACTTTCATACTTGCAATGTGACTGAGTCCACAACATCGCACCACGCTTCAGCTGTGCTTGAATAATATTCAAAAGTGTTGTCATGGGTCTCAGATCATTACTGGCCTCTTCAGGTACCTCTGAGACCTTTACAGCACAAGTCATTTCTTTGCACTCATTGCTAGCTGGAATAGAAGTGTACTTGAATAAGTGTGCAATATGTATTCGGCTACATGAGCAACATCCCTTGTCATGCACTCCAGTGAATAAAAACTCACTTTGCAGCTGTGGCACTTTACCAGTTGAGTGATATTCCCCGACTTGCAGGCTCATGAATAATTGCCAACTGAACAATGGCCATGGTCCACAAAGAAAGGAACTGAACAGCCGCTGAGTAGAGTACTCAAAATACAAGTCCTCAAGTGTGCAGTAATAAGCTTAGCAAGTAGGGATAATAAGATGGAAGGCATCCCTGCATCAGCACATTTGTACTTGTCTTTGGTTAATTGTTGAATATCGGCTTTACTGATTGAGCTACAGTCCCAAATTGTAAAATCCGACCATTGAATCACAACCTGCAGTTTATATGGGTAGCACTGAATTAACACTTGCCTGCTGAGGGACATTGTTGCTCCAGCCATGCCATTGTCGGCTATGCATACCAACCTAGGTGGTGACCATGGCATCTTGCAAAATGCCATAAGGAGGTGCCCCTGGAATGACAGTAATAGACCCAATGTTGGCTTCCTAATTAGCCCTTCAATTGGCAATGCAAATCGAAGGAACTCAAGATGTCGTTTGCAATACTGCGGAATGAACTGATGATGGAGACTGCACTTGTTTAGTGAACAAATCCACACTATCGTCAGAGATGCTTCCCATTTTATCACAAGAGCATGCCAGTTAAAGGATGACAAAAATAAGGATGAACTGATAGTTGGCCTGACTTGATCATAACTCATTTGCACTCCGCACTGCAAAGCAATTGAGTACCTTCCACAGATTTCATCAGCTAGAGAACCAACTGAACTGAAAACAATCACTGTATTATGAGTGAACAGTGGCCAAGGTATTGGCCTGAGTTTATCATCAACACTCTGCATATGTGAAACAAGCAGTACTGGGACTGAGTATAGCCCATGCATTGCACTCAAAAGTGATTCTTTCCCAAAGTGAAACAGCCATCTATCATTCTGATATAATTGCACACACTGAAAAATATTCCAATTCTTTGAGAGAGCTTTGTCTAGGTGCATAGCTGTAAGAAAGTCAAAGAAAAGCCAATGTGCTTTGCCACGCACCTGCACACGCCATGAGTCTAACAACACTTTCTGACTAGAAACTATGAGCTGAATTAGCAATATCTCATCCCTTCTCACAAGTGAAGGACAATTCCCATTAAATAGAGACTGCCAACTAAGTATGGTGACCGTCTTCAGGTGAATTTGCTTCTGATGCAGAGCCATAGGAGCTGGCCAATCACTGGCCCACTGTATACGACAGTACTTGACAGCAAATTCACACCAATGCTGTAAATACCAGCCACATGTATCACAAAAGAGTGTGCTAGGTGACCATGGGGGCCTTGGCCTGAGCTGAATATCATCAATCTGCAAGTGTGGCTGTTTTGGTGGTGGCCAAGGTGGTCTTAGTTGCTCGGTGATCCATCCATAACTGAACCACAACCAGAAATTACAGCCTAGCTGAGAACTAAAGTTGCCCTGTGCACTATCAGCTTCTAGACAAAGTACTGACCATGGGGGTTTGGGTGATAAGTTCATTTGTTCAAATTGCAGGATGTAAGGTTGTGATCCTTTGTCAACTAAGGCAGCAAATACAGGTTTCTTTCCTTCATACCCTTCCTGGATATTCAACATTCTGGTGGCTAGAGGGGGCACCATCACATCAAACAAGCTTGGAAGGGTGAAATTGGTGATATACCTGTTCTGGCTGTCCTCAAATGAGCAGCTCTTGCTGGTGATGGTGTTCAGACCTGAGCATGTTGAGTCAAGCTTGAGTATGTTGCTGTCATGGCTGAGACCAAACATCGAACACTTGGCAGGCGCTGTGGTGAAGGTGTCCTCCTCTGTGCCCTGAACAGCGAGTGTCAGTGCAGATGTTGGCGCGGCGGCGACGAGCACTTAGCCTGCTCATCGTGACTGCGGCCTTCAGTCGAACACCTTGCGGGCGCGGCTTGCACGGGTTCCAGGGGCTCCACGGTGGGGGTGGAGATGAGCAAATTGGTGGCAACATGTCAAAACCCAAGAACGAGAATCCAACACCTTGGCGCTTCGGGGTGGTCGTACCCTCACAGAAGAATTCAGTTCCTTGTTTCCATGGGTTTGTTTTCTGTCTTTATTTGAAAACTAACTCCCGCAGCATCTATTGGGTGAAAGCAATTGGGATCACATGTACTGAGCCAGCCATTGCTTACACATATCAAGAACCGGCAGTGCATTCGCATGTAACGCCTATAAAAAAGAGTAAACGAAGTCAGGAAACAGAACAGAATAAATTGATACGATAATTGAGTAGGAAATATCTGTAATCTGTGAAGAAAACCCACCTGATGAGCAACATGTTGAACATCAGCAACACTTCCACTTCGTGAAGCTATTTGGAACGCACTTTTTAGACGCCCACAGACAACACAAGCAACTACTTTCCTGCAGAGTTTATAGAAATCATTTAGAAAAGCAAAGGTTCAGAAAACTAATGCATAAACACCAACGTTTACTAACAGCAAGCATTGTCCAGGCATGAAACAGTGAGATCGGACTCCCACAGACAAAAATGCTGCAGTCTAGTTTATGAATTAATCAGAAAAATACAAATTAAAAAATGTATATACTGTTAACAATGGATACCTATGATTGCTGATTAGCATGTCAATAAGGCGATCTGGTCTTTCTTTATGCTTGTTGGCATAAACATTTATAGCAGCACCAAGAACCTAGCATACGCAAGTGAACAAAAATATCAGCAAAGAAATCTGGTAAACCGATCACATACTTCATAGGACACCAAACAAGGATATTATGCTAAATATTTGACATAATGAGCTAACAGTAAAACATGTTTCATACATTTTGATAATATGTTAACAAGCATAATTTAAAGTTTCAAATGAACGTGCAAGGATTGTAAAAAAAACGTCACCTGATCCCATTCATCATCATCTATAGTTACCCTTATGTTCTTCAAGAATTCTGTTAATTGGCCACCTTTTTTCCTTTCAGCAAGGGATGCAGCTACACCAGAACAAATATCAACAGCTGACCAAAACAAGTGGTAAGTTAATTTAAGTATCGAGATTTATACTTCCAAATGTATTTCAAAAAGCATAATCGCTGAGTACCAAATCAACAGAATGATGAAAGGTTGAGTCCAATATTTATACCTGGGAGATCAAACTCATGAAGCATTCTGAAAGCTAAATCAAAATGCTTTTCAGCCAGAGTTTCAACAACCATGCACCTTCGCCTGCAATTAATGATTGTAATTATTTGAAGGGCAAAATTAACTAAGTGTGTCAAAATGATATGAACTATATACATGAAATTTAGAATAAAAACTAAAACAGTAAGTCTACATACAACAAAACTCTGTTCCAATAAATGAAGCTCATAAATAAAGTAACAGATAAACCATGCAGGTCTAAGGTATTAAGCCTAGTCTGAATGGGATCAATGAGGAGGCTGAACTAAATTCCAGGGATGGAGCTTATGGCCAGGTGTTCAGCACAGGTACATTAAAGCTGAAGCACTGAAAAATGTGAAATCAACTTTGCTACTGCCCCCTTTGTGATCAGGATGAGAAAATGATCCAGCACTCACTGGTGCCATGTGTTTTTTTGCCAAGCAGGTCAGCCTGCAAGCCCTAACTCGAAAACATGAAGACACCCTCTTTTGATGATTGGTAAGCAAGGATAAATACTGTAGTAGACAGAGGTTCGCAAAGGGCTTAACTCCCTCGTCATTTTAGAGGCTTGGTCGATTTGGAAACACCAAAATCGCTGTGTTTTTTATGGTATTCCCCCCAAACTTAGTTGGAGGCACTACTGCTCGGTAAGGAGGAAATGCATATTTGGCCGGCCTGAGAGTTTTCAAAATCGCAGTCATTGCGCCAGAAGAGGATTAGTTTTTGTTGTAGTAGGTGTTTGTTTAAGGAAAAGGGATGCAGCTACACCAGATATGTGGTGTGGGTGTTGTAAGGGTTCTTATCCTTCTTATAATGATATGCAGCTCTACTGCGTGTTCCAGAACTTAGCTACTGTAAGGTGTTGGGATGTACCCATCCCTAGAGCAATTCAAAGGATTCAGCCTTAAAAGGTAATAGATGATACAAACCTCAGAGTTTCAGGGTCAGTTGGATTCCCGAAAAGGGAAGTTTTCCACTGAGGACCATCTATACTGTTGAGGGCCTTCACAACATCCATCTACAA
The DNA here is from genome assembly GCA_036936925.1 of Cenchrus fungigraminus. Classification (NCBI taxonomy): domain Eukaryota; kingdom Viridiplantae; phylum Streptophyta; class Magnoliopsida; order Poales; family Poaceae; genus Cenchrus; species Cenchrus fungigraminus. The sequence goes on along the minus strand of CM072776.1, from coordinate 94,613,842 downwards.
TGCCAACATACAATCAGGTTAAGCTTTTGAACAAAAAAAAAAGCAAAATTACATGAATCTAGGGCTAACAGAATCTACATTTGCTCTAGCTTTCCACAGAATAGCTCGACACCAATCTCCAAAAGAACCAGTCTCATACGTTGACAATTATTTCAATGCACAAGGAAAAGAAGTCAAACAGTTCCCTCACCTGATAGGATACAGGAGTGGAATACTTCATTATTGTTTCTCTGGTCATTTTTCCTGGGGTGCTCTTATTCCGAGCAAACCGCAATACCAACTTTGTAGCCTCAATCGTTTTATCTCGTACAGATAAAGCTTCTTCAAAATGTGTCTGCAATCATAAGAAGCCATGGCATAAACACAACCAAACAGTTATTTTTACATTGCACCACGATCCACTGTTTCCTTTACTTTTTTACTTCCCTTTTACTTTTGATTCATCATTTGTGAGACTTCCATTATTCGGATACTCTAAACACAGGTGGTACTGGAACATGAAATTATATGTAGGTAGATTGAATCAAGATAACAATCAGGAAACTTTTCAGCTTATTGATTTAGAGTGAAAACTGTTTTGATAACAAACTTGCAATTGATATGTCCACAAGGATCCAGGGATCCTGTTCAGATCAGCGAGCTAGACAAAAGTCATGCTCCAAAATATAAATCGACAACACATGGTTAGCTGTGCTTTCATACATGTATTCCAAATAGTGCATTAGAGTAGTAAAAATCATGAGCATAATATGTGAACATACCTTGGCGTGTCCCAAATGCCTCAAAGCCTCCTCTTGAGACATTGAATTCATAAATAATTGGATACAACAAAGGCCAGAAGCAACATGGTCATCTTTTAGAACCTGACACAAAGTTCCGTTGTAACTATTAATTGCCACGAGAGTGATGAAACTATTAGAATTCAAATGAGTATTGAAGGTACCAAAAAGTTGTAGAGATAATTAAAATGCCGATGTGTTTCACAATAGTTGCAAATGCGGTTGAGAACAGTGTTCATGTACTGGATCACAGGTGTCTCATGATACACAGGCGATTGTGTTATTGCCCGTATTGTGTTCTCCAGAACAGCCATATCACCATATCCAAGACACAGATCACACAAGTCATCAATTGTACCATAGTCAGTTGTTAACGGATCACTCCATGGAACTGAAGACAAAGAAGTTTCCCCTTCAGTGGTCTGTTGACTAGAAGGGAAGAACAGAGAGCAGGCTTCAGAGAAATGACCATGCCTGAACATGAAAGCAAGAATTTGGGGCCGAGCATACTGCAAATATCCAGAAAAATAATTAATTCATAATTCAATATAAACTGATGAATTATCAAATCAGAACCAATTTCCCAAAATGGATCCAGGAGTAAACCAGACCAAAAGCTAAATAGGGTTCAAGATTGTGGCTCTGATTGCTGAGATGATCTTAGGAATTCAGAGGGAGCTAGCTTAGCATCCTCGATCACATTACCATACCATACGATACAATTACAGGCTACGTGCCGCTAATAGCAGAGCCCTGATAGTTACGAGCCTGACGAACTCATACAGAATTGTACAACAATGACGGGAAAAAAACTAAAAAAACACGAGACGACACACACAGCACCACACCTAGTCTCGCCTTTCTTGTTCCCTGCTTCCAGGCTTCCAGCAGCCTCCTACATAAGCGCAGCGCTCATTTGTATTCCAGAATCATGTTGTTCTCGGGGGCCAGCCCGACGCAGGCCCTCATGATGTTCTCCAGCATCGCCCTCTGCTTCGCCAGAGCATTCACCACCGGTGTGCCGGGAGGAACCTGTTTATTCAGTTTGTGCAAGACGATCAGGGCCACGATTATTACTGGAGCTAAATGCAGTTTTGAATGATGCCGGAACGCGTGAGACTGAGAGCTTACCAGTGGCGCCTTGGTGAGGTAGCTCAGGATGGTGGCCACTGGGTGGAAGGAGTGGAACTTCTCCTGCACGAGACAAAACATTGGAGGGTGTTTATTAAGTTCTGGAGCACTTGGAACGGGATCATTGGGTATTTCAGTCTGTGACCTCTTACCTCTCCCTCGGCTTTCAGCTGGATCCTGGTGCTGAGCTCAGCCAGGAGGACCAGATCAAGAATGATCGGTGCAGCGAGGAGCGAGTCCTCGCAAGTGTTGTGCAGCACGATGGTGTTCTTGCCGCCCATGAAGATCTCAGAGGTGTACTCATCCATGGCTCTCTTGCTGTCCCCCACGTAGGGCACATACTGCAACAAGGAATGGCCAATTTCAGATCAAATTTTTTTATTTGCGTGGCACTTCACTCTGCATAAGGTGGAAGGTTAGCTGACAGACCTTGATCACGACAACGTGATCTGGATGCTCGCCGGGCTCATAAAGAATGGCGTTGCTTGAGACCATGTCATCCACCACATTGCTCTTGGAGATCTCCTTGGACCTGAACGTTTGAGGGGCCGACAGGTTCATGCCATCGTTGTTTCCCAAGTGGTTGTAGCTCACAATTGAGGTGGGCTGCAAGAGCATAAACAAAAAATATTTTTAGGATGATATTTGCAGGTAATATTTCGTCAATTTAATATAAGAGAAATATTAGGTATCGCTGATAATTTGTACCTTTATTCCAGCACCAACAAGGAAATCAACCAAGACAGACTTCATCTTGGTCTGTCCACTCTTGAAATCATCACCACCAATCAAGCAGTTGTTCTTGATAGCGAGGTCAATCAGGCCTTCGCACAAGAAACTAGTATCAGCCATGAAACAGAAATGAGACGCCATAGAAAACTTTGCACACAGCAGATTACTCACCAGGCACAAAGGTGTTCTGGGGGCTTCCATTGATGAACGGTACACCCTCCATGACACAGGCAATGGCATACAATGTAGATGGTGAGATTTCTGCCTCGTTCTTGTCTACAGATGCCAGGAGGTTCTCCACTATGTCATTGAGACCAGCACATACATTGCTGTACCTTTCAGTGTTTGCAGTCCACAGCACAACTACCTTGTCCACCTTTTTCTTCTCCTTGAACTCCCTGTTTCATTAGCAACATATGCCATAGCTTTTGTGAGGGATTACTTATACTAGCGAACCATGTTGCATCAGCCATGTCAAATTTAGATCCTCAAACCATATCTACCAAATAACACCATTAGCTATCATAATTGCTTATGTTGACAGTAGTTTAAACTCTCCGAATCCTCATGGAAGTGTTGGTGATTGCAGTATAGTTCATAAACAGAATGACACTACTTCAGGCTGTAGTATGACACATCTTTTAGCATGCATGCCGTGTAAACTTTTATCAGACAATACGTTCTGTTATAAGCAGAGTGCCTATTATAAGCACCAAGTATGCAGTTCCTTTGTTTTACGTTCACCTGAGTGTAATTCGATTGCTTTGTGAGTTATATAGAGGTACATTAGCATTCATGTGTACCTGATGTCCTTGATGATCTGGTCAACCTGCTCTTTCTTGGTGCCCTTGATGACATTGTTGGCGCGAGAACCCTGGTTAGCTGCAATGAAGTCCGGATCATAGATGCCCGGAAGTGGCACCATGGACTCCATGTAAGGCCTGAGCTGCTTCTGCAGGTCAATATCCAGCACCTTCGCCCTGGTCATGGAATCGGCGAGGTTCATGTTGCTGATGTCCCATCCTCCGAACACAATGTCATCAGGGTTCACCTGTAAACCAGATCAAATTAACGCATGACAGGGCGGGGGTAACTTTTGCAAATCTGCGGCCAATCAGTGACACCAGTGTTGCAGGACTAATGAACAGTGTAATCATTTTTACGGTCCAGAAATGCTGGAACCTTTCGACTGACCCACAGCCTTCTGACTTGCACAAGTAGGATCCCAATAATATGCCAGTCTTACTTTTCAGACACCTTTTAGACAAGACTTTGCATTTTTGTTATGCAAAGTTTAACATTCCTTTCAAGAAATCAGAACCATTATTTTTTTATTATGCAATGTTTTAGCATCACTGTCAGAAAATCGGAACCTTTGTTTATTTATGCAAAGATTAATATTCCTTTCACTTCAGAACCAGTGGCCTTAAAGAAAGGTTTAGTGTATAAACATCAACCAGCACCTTATGGAATATGCCTTGTTCTGCATGTGTGTTTGCTTGAGTAAAACAAGACTGCACACAACAATTTACCATGGGCAGGAGGCTCTTGAACGGCGCGTAGATCTCCTCCCCGTTGTAACTGCCGACCCTGATGGTGGAGGCCTGGGTGAGAGAGCCGAAGTAGTTGGCTTGCTGCACCTTGTCCTTTGTCGCCCATGAGATCCCCCTGACGAACACGGCCAGCAAGTTCAGGTTTCATGGCACACAAACAAACGGCTGCAGGGGAACATGCAGGAACTGAGGAACGGGGGGAGTAATGCGTGCTGAACGAGCACTTACTCCCTGTTGGCGATGACCCCAGCCGTGAGCGTGGAGCCGTTGTTGCCGCCCCACCCCACGAGCATCACCCTGCACCACCGCACAAGCAGAAATCAGAATCAATCTGTCCGACAAGGCAACAAGTAGGAGGCATGCACAAGAACAGCAAGAAAACAAAGTGTTCGAACTGGCAGCACGCCAGCATATGGCTTCCAAGCAACACTTGACAGTAGTTTACTAGGTGAGCTGCTCATCGTCCCAGATGGATTGGATCTTGTAAAGAAATAAATTGAAACCAGCTCACGTGCACAGGGCCAAAACTAGGCAAGGTTCAACCGAGAAATTAACAAGGAAAGCGACCCTAGCAGTCTAGCGGTATCGGCGGGTCGTCATCAGGCGAAGCAAGATACATTCCAACAAATCGGAACGCCGATTGGATTTGACTGCACTGAGCCGTCCGAGCGAGCGTGGGATTTGGGGTGCGTTCGTACGTACCCGAGCTTGGGGACGGCGGTGCTGGTCCGGAAGTTGTACTTGACGGACTTGGGGCGGACGACCCATCGGGAGGCGCCGTCCTTGGCCTCGTGCACCAGCTCCGTCGTGTCGTACCGGTACTCCGACTCGATCTCCGACGGGCCGTACCGCACGTTCGGGCTCTCCACGCGGAAGCTCTCGATGAACATCTTGCCTCTCCTCTCCTCTCCGCCCCTCTCGATTGACCACTACTTCCCCGGCTCGCTGCTCTCCTGGAATGGAATGCGAAGAGTAGCGCGGGCGAGAGGAGGGAGGAGGCGGCTGCGCTGCTCTGGGGTGTGATCGGGGTTGGCTGCCCGGGGCGGGGGATGTATAGCCGGTTCCACGGCCACTGCCACGTGGCTGCGCGCGAATAGCTGCTCTTCCGGGTCCCGCTAGAAAGATGCGGACCCCACGGGAGTTCGGGAAGATGGAGGAGCAAAATGGATTTGTGCTGCGTGAATTTGCTTATTCAAGGCGGCGGCGCTTGAGGAGGGGGGAGGCCGCGCTGCTGGAGACGGCGACACTGGGGGAGGCGGCGGCACCGGTGGATGGGGGAGGCGGCGGCGCTGGAGGATTGGGGGAGACGACGGCACTGGAAGATTGGGGGAGGCCGCGGCACTGGTCGATGGGGGAGACGGCGGCGCTGGGAGGCGGCGGTGCTGGGAGGCGGCGCTGGGGGGGGGGGGGGGGCGTGCGTGGAGGCCCTCGCCGGCGGCGCGGGTGGAAGCCCCCGGCGGCGGCGCGCGTGAGGGAGGGTCCTGCGGCTGCGGGTCGATGCGGGATGGGGGCGATGCGCCTGTTGGATCGGCTGTGGGGAGGGAGAGAGAAAAACGTAAATTTGTGTGGGGCCCACCAAAACTAACACTATTTACCACCTCTTGGAGGGGTTAGTTTTTTTTGTGTTAAGTCCAAATTAACACCAAACTAACACCTATGTATGGATCTTTTGAGTTAGTTTTGTATTAGTTTGCTCCAAACTAAGAGTAACTCCAACAACCTCTTTATCTTGTTTTATATCGGCAAAAATTAAAAAATCACAGTCAAAATTCATTCCAACAGCCTCGCAAAGCAACCGGCTCGTCACCCCCTCGCAAAAATGTGTCGGCCGCTCATCAAAGATGGAAGACGCCTCCCCCTTGGTATCTCTCCCTTCGCACGCGCAATCCAAGGCCTCCCGCCATTCCGTCGTCGCGCCAATCCTATTTTCCGCGGCATCCCGCCCAGCCCACACTCTCCCACGCCTTTGCCCACTCGCCGCCGCTGCCGCACCGGCCGCCTTCATCGTTGCCGCGGGCAGGACGCGGAAGCCGTCGCCATGTATAGGCCGCCGCATCCTCGTGGCCGCAGATGGGGATACGGATACTTGTTGATGAATCGATCCGCAGTAGTAGTGGTAGCTCTGATTGTTAAGTACTGAGAGGACATGATGATGTTTGGGATAAATTTTTGATTACTCAAGAGTGCTAGATTGCTTGTTTATTATGTACTGCATCCCTGAAAACCTCTAGACGCTGAATTAATTATGTTTTAGAAACCAAATTTATGATCTCATGCTTTTGCCACTGTTTTATAGTGATGGCCGTTTAGGAAATCTCATCAATTGATGCAGCGTACAGGCTCTAATCGATTTGATCGAAGGAGGACCAGCGGACAAGAAGCGTCGTCGTTCTACTTCAGTCCGGCGGCCACGTAGCGTTACGACGGCGCTGTACATGCGATCGCCGGTTCCGCGGGGCAAGACGCGGGCGGCGGTGTGGAAAAAGCGATGCGTCGCGGGACGTCCTCCTGTCTAGTGGGCCAAGTAGATAGCTATCCAATTTTTAGTTAGTCTGTTGGATTACCTCATACAATTATTGAGTTTTCTATTTTTATAAGGGGTTGAAACTTCAAATTTAACTAGTAAAAATAGAGAGACTGTTGGAATTATTCTAATACTAACACATGGATCCCTTCTCCTTTTCCTATTTTAACAGCGGTAGATCACCTAGGGTAGGGACCACAATGTGTGTTGGGCTTGGGCAGGTCAGCTTCGGCTGATTCGTACATTTGTTGTGACACAAAAATACAGTGTGTGCATACCACAGCGAATGCAAGTATAGATTCGAACCATGGGTATATATGGTACACACGGTTATTCTAACGGGAGACGAGTACTCTTAGTCTAAAATTAAATATATTTTTAGAATTTTGCAGGTATCCATCAGCTCAAAAAACCATTTTGTACCATTTTTTTGCAGGTATCCATTTGCATTCAATTTGCAGGTAAATCACTTTGTCCCTAAACCCTAAACCCGGTTGTCGACTTGTCGTACGTACGCATCTTCGCAGAATCGCAGCAGAGACGCAGCCGCGGTTCCACCGTTGCCGGACGTAAGCTCCCGCACCCACGTCCAGAATTTCAGGCAAACCACGGGGGTCAGTCCACAAAAGCGTCGTGCGTGCGTGGCTGAGAACCGCTCGCTCGGCGAGCCCACCCCACCAAGTGGCGCTTTTGGTGGCGTGGAGCCCCTGCGCGTCCGTCACGTGGTGCCCCCCCGTCTGGAGCGTGGCGGAACCTCCTGGAACGCCCGCCTCACGCCGTCAGGCGCGGGCCCCACCTGTGCGGTGCAGCTTCGTCCTGGCTCGGTGTGCTCCCCGCGGCCCCTAGGAGCGGTCCTGGACCCCAGGCGCGGCACTGACTCCGATGGGCACCCACGAGGCCACGACGAGTGGACCTCGGCGCGTAGGCACCGCGCACGGGGCCACGGCCACGGCCTTGCATGTGGTGGGTGCGGTGTCGGGCGCACGGCACGGAGACGCCTCGGCTTGGCTTGTGATGGCGGCAGGGGCGCCATGTGGCCCGAACTTTTTTGTTGTCCTTGCATGTAAGAATCTTGTCCTTGCATGTAATAAAGGCCGAACGCTCTTGTCCTTGCTTGCAAATTCGGGAAGAGCACGACACTGCTACACGGTGCTGCCACAGTGACACACACACCGGCGCCAGTGATTCGTAGAGCCAGCGGCGTGATTGTCACGTTCCGGGTTCGTGGGTTTCCCGGGCGCAGTAATTGTGGGCTGCAATCGACTTTCTATCGTTACGGGATCATGGTGGTGTTATTTTTTCTAGTTAGGGTTAATCCTTGTCGTGGAAATAAACGACTTCATTATGAATTTATTTGGGTAGAAGAGTATATTGAAAAGATAAAACTACGATCGAGTCCAATCTAAAATGTATTTCGAGGGAGCTTCTGAATTCTTGTGACGACGGTCCTCTGGAATTTGCCAAACTTCGTTCACAAGGTCCAAACAAAAAGATGCATGCAGAGACCCGATCAAACTGGAAGGGGAAAAAGTGTGGAAAAGAGCTGCATGACACGGATGGGTTCTGGACAGCGGCTCGCAAATTTCTCGCAAATTCGTGGTGATCGCGCGCCGTTGCTCGCCCCTTCGCCATCCGGTTCATTGAGCAGCATGCAGGAGGCGCCAAGGCGATCATCAACTACTACTGGCCCATCTCGTCCCATCTTTTTTACTTTTGCCCCACCGCTCGCCTTTTTTCGGCTTTGAATCGCATTCACGTGTTATCACTAGGCCTTAGGCCTTGTTTAGTTGGTGGGAAAATGTGTCTTTTCAATGTTTCGAACTCCTATAGTACACTGTAGTACGTTTCGTTTGTTTGTGATAAATATTATCCTACCATGGTCTAATTAGGCTCAAAAGATTCGTGTCGCGAAGTACATCAAAATTGTGTAATTAGTTATTTTTTTATCTATATTTAATACTCCGAACATATGTCTTTTGACGTATTTAATGTGATGTAATAGAGAGAGCGGAGAAAACGTTAGAATTTTTAGCAAACTAAACAAGGCCTATACTGCATGCAGTCACGATCGTGGCTAGGGGCGGCTAGCTACTGGCTAGCGAATTGAAAGCGCATGAATTGGAAATTTCTCTCGATGTGAGGCCACCATCTAGCGAGTTCTTGGAGGTGATCGTCAGTTTATCATCTGTCTAAACCAAGTGTTGTCTTTTGTCAGTAAAAAAACCGAGGTATTGTTTCAGTGTAAAACAATATGCATGTTGATTCGGTCAGAAAACTGCAGGGGTCTCGAGCCAGGAGCACTTGCGGTTGTGGAGCCCTCGTGTACACTGTGTAGTATGATTTCATCCAGAAGAATCAAATACTGATGCGCACGAAATACAGAAGTGCGAAACGCTTTTAAAAGTTTTACTAAAAAACGCTTTTAAAGGTTTAATGGTTTTATTTGTGAGAGAAAGACTAGGTAACTTACCAGGTGCAAATCAACATCTCCATGAAAACCCGTGCAAACCATGGTAAAAAAAAATCGTGTAATCACCAAAAAATCATACATGCAGATGATATGATGATACACAACTTTGTAAAATATTTTCTCCAAACTCGACTTTGCTTGTGAGATATAAAAATTATCGAATTTCAAGTCAAAAAGTTGTCCAAATGATTTGTTAGAAATTTCCTTTTGTTTGCAGCCTGCAAATTATTTATTTATTTTCTTTGATTTTTTTAAAATATATGTCCCATCTCAAAATTTTCAAAATTATACCATTACCGCCATATGATACGGGGTTGTGGATAGTACCACTGTACCAGGTGAGGGTAGTGTAGCACGTGCAACCGCCGTGTCACACGATGGTAGGGTTAGTCTGTTAAAAAAATCGTAACTTTTTTTATGAACTCGAATGGAGGTAAACTTTATATGAAAATCGTAGCTTTCGACGAGATTTATAACTTTCTAGTTCAAACGTTTTTCATTTTAAGTCATTTTCATACTCAAATAATCGATATACTATCCGGATCTGGATCCGGATAGTATATCGATTATTTGAGTCTGAAGATGACTTTCAACAAAAAATGTTTGACATATAAAGTTGTAGATCTCGTCGAAAGCTGCAATTTTTATATAAAGTTTACCTCCTTCCGAGCTCAAATAAAAAAGTTACGATTTTTTGAAAACAGACTGATTCCTACCGCCGTATCACACGTCCACACGTCGGTTGGAACACTGTAGCACCTCCAACTGCCGTATCATAGGGCGGTTGTGGTATAGATTTGCAAAATTTGAAGTGAGACATATATTTTTTAAAAATCGTCAATAAATAAATAATCCGCAGCCTGCTCATTTATTAATTTCCTTGGCCCATTTTTTAACACGCTTAGAGGAAGCCCGGCATTCTCGAGTCAACACAGGCCCGTGAACTCGCGCGGGAGGAGGGGAAACAACAAGGGGCCATGCCAGTATGCCTCGGCCTTGCTAAGTCACATTAGACAGGCCCATCTTGCCGAGGTCCATCCTCCGCCAATAGTTTTGGTAAAACCAGCCTCTTGTTTCACTCCCTTTTTTTTAAAGGAGGCGAGTACATGGAAAGGTCTCACATTTAGTCGTATACGAAGAGCCCTCACATATTACTTGCTGCGACACAAAATTACTTTCCTCAATAGAAAAAAACATAAAGGAGTAAGTAACTTTTAGTCATACATGGAGAACCCTCTCAGGTTACTTCCCTCAACAGAAAGAAGCACACATGTGAAAGTAACTTTGTGTCACAGGAAGTAACTTTTGTGTCGCAGAAAATAACATTAGAGGACTCTCTATTTAAGCCTAAATGGAGATGCCTCTTCGTTTAGATTTTGCGTTTTCTAAAAGCAACTGACAATGCAGTTAGGAGCATCCAAGAAGGGAGCTTGGGATCGTGTGGAAACATGATCAAGGAGATCAGATTTACCCTGTCAACATTTGTGGAAGCTGAGCTAGTACACGAAGGGAGAGATGCAAATGTTGATGCAGATCGACTGGCGAAGAGCTCTACATATAGGGTGTGTTTGGCATAGCTCTGAAGCTGAACTCCAGCAACTTCATCTAATTTTCCAGCCAAACACCCTAACTCAAAAACTTCATGGAGTTGCCAACATTATGGAGCTGTAGTACAAATGAATGTGGAGTTTTGGAGCACTTTTTTGCTGTTCCAAAACCACTAAATATGAACCAAGTCGTGGAGTTGAGGTGTAATTACCCACCATTGCCATCCATTAAAAAAAACGATTCGCTTCTATTCTCCTCGCCCCGCAACCGCAATCTACGACTTCCTCCCCGCGCCGCCCGTCCCCCCCGCCAGGGACACCTCCCCGACACCGGAGCCCACCTTCCCACCGCAGGTGTCCGTTTCTCTACCGCTTGAGCCCTCCCTCCCCTCCACCGGATCCCATCCTCGCCTAGGCCACCTCCGCGCCGACGGAGCGCGTATCCGCGTCGCCGGAGTCCGGCCCGTCACCGGAGCCCTCCCTCCCCTTTGTCGGACCACATCCACGTCGCAGCTCGGCATCCCCTCCCGTCAACGCGACTCCATCCCAATCCGCGCGGCCGTCTAGCTCTGTCGGGCGAGCTCGCCGGACCGTGGCTGTGAGCAACGCCGGTCGGTCCCCGTGGCCACGCTCCAAGCTCTCACCGCGCTCGCCGACCCCGCCAGCCGCCACAACGGACCCCCCCCGTTCCTACACTAGATGTGCTCTGTATGAGAAATAGAGATGAGGAAGGTTTGTGAGACTGGCATAGGGGCCCACATGTCATTGAGCAGTATTACATTTTTATTTCTGGAGTTGGTAACCGAACACTCACTTTAGACAACTCTAATTCCACTTAGAGCTGACTCCACCTGGAGTTTTGGAGTGGAGCAGCTTCAAACAGAGTTGGAACCATCCAAATAGGGCCATAGTTCACTATGAAGGCACATTTTGTTTTTTTTAATCTACCGGAAGGCATTTGTAACTCTTAGGCTGAGTCCAACAGGGGGAGGCAAACCCATTTTTGCTTCACCCCTGGGTACTGTAGCGATGAGGAAAGCCTCCAACAGACGAGGCAAATGGGAGAGGCAAAATGCCTCGGAGGAGAGAGGAGATGGATAAATACATCTCCTCTCTCCTCCGATGCATTCGCTGCGCGACGGGAGGCGAGCGGAGCTGGACGGCGTGGGAGGAGAAGATGCAGCAGGGGCGGCGGTGGTTTCCCACCTTCCTCACCGGCGATTGGGTCAAGGCAGCAGGGCCGGTGGCGCTCCGCGACCTCGGGGTAGGGATGGACAACGTGGTGATGAACCTCCTCTGCTCCTCCGCGACGCTCACCTCAGCTCCTCCGCCGTGGAGCTCCTCTGCTCCTCCATGCTCCTCCGTGGTGGGCGGTGTCGACGAGGACTGCCGCGGGGCCTGTGGAGCTCCTCTGATCCACCACAGGGCCGGCGGGCGGTGTCGACCTCGGCTTCCGCGGGCGCGTGCTCCTCCTCGCCGCCACGCCCCTCCACCGCCTTCCCGAGCGACGAGGCCGGCATAGGAGACGAATCCATGGCGCCGCTGCGATGGCTTCAGATCGGGAGGAGGGGGCGAGCTGATGGGGACGGGCGGCCGGCAGGGCGACAAATCCATGGCACCGCCGCGGTGGCCTCCCCCACCGCCAAATCCATGGTTGCCGCCCACGATTGTCTTCCTCTCCATGCCAGTGACGACCTCCCCCACCGCCGAATCGAGGGGTGCGAGGCTGGCTGCGGCGGAGCATGACGAGGCGGGTCATCGCGGCAGAGTAGGGTGAGCTCCAGGGGCCTGCGGAGCTCCAGGGGACGGCGAGCTTCAGGGGGCGGAGGAGCTCCAGGGGCCGGCGAGCTCCAGGTGGCGGCGAGCGGAGCTTCAAGTGCTGGCGAGCAGGGTGAGCTCTAGGGGCCGGCGAGCGGAGCTCCAGCCTGTTGCCCAGCTCCCTCGATGACGAATCGGTCGCGAATCCGGAGCGGCAGATCGGCGGCGCCATCGATTGTGGAGGGGTGATCCATGCAGGCCGGGTGACGGCGAGCGAGCTGCGAGCGAGTGGTGTTGGCTGAGGCCAAATGCGATTTGCCTTCTCTCTGTTGGAGATGCAGCTCGGCGGAGGATAGGAAAAAGACTGTGCAGCAGAGGCAAATCCCAATTTACCTTCCAAATTTACACCTTATTGTTGGACTCAGTCTTACACTGTCTCACGAATGAAGGTGGTGTGTTCTCTGGAAAAAACTGACTGCCATCTTTTGCGTTTTCGTGTGGCTATGGACAAGTAATTATTAAAATAGCTTACACGCGTATCCGTGCATGCAAGCTCCAAATAAGTTTGGTTGTTATTATGTTGAGGGCTCGCGCGGTTGGCTAACTCATTACGATTATCTATATTGGCTAATTACTCTTTGAGTGGCAAAAACAATGTGATCAGTGACGCCTAATAGTCTTTTCGAGGTATTCATAGGTTTTGTATCACTTTAGCACTTTTATAAGATAAAGTTTGTGCGAGATCGGTATTTCTTAAGAAAACACAACTGACTTTTGAACTTATGTAGCTTGAATATGGTCAGATGCGTAACAAACGGGCATGATCTGTCCTGTTTTGGCATCCTGACAGCATATTGTACTTGATTACAAATGTATTGACTTTGACTGGCCTCACTCATCATGTAATGTCATGTATGGAGGAGTAGAGACCAGTATGATTCTATGAAAAAAGGTCATGCGAGTGGACTAGAGTTTGGGCTAGCTTCTCTGTTGTTAATCCATTCAACTAATATAATCCTGATCGGTCATGACTCCGGCCTTGCTTGGTTCCAGGTGTTACTTTTTTAACACCTCATTTGACCGTTAATTAATGGTATTAAATAAAGTCAATTTACAAAACTAACTTCACAACCCCCGGTTAAATCGCGAGACGAATTTAATGAGGCCTTTGACCGCATGATTAGAGAATAATTACTGTAGTAAATCATGAATTAATTAGGCTCATTAGATTCGTCGCGTAAAGTTGCACTCATCTGTGAAAAGGTTCTGTAAATAGACTTCATTTGGTACTCCATACATGCAAGATTCCCAAGTGTTAGAAAAGTAACACCTGGAACCAAGCAAGGCCGACCCACCCACCCACCCACTCCGAAGAGCCAAAACGTGCTGATCCAAACTGCGAAGGGTCACGTTAACGCGCGACTGGTCGCGCAATCGAGCAGCGCACAATCCTATTCTTGTGCGACTAGGTGTCTGCTAATACTACAACGTTGCTCAACACTTGTTGTCAAAAAAAAAAAAAACGTTGCTCAACAGACGTCACTTTGCTGTGCCTGTGCGGTTTGCTCGGTTCCGACTTCCGAGTCGTGGAGTCGTGATCAGAGTGCACGCGGTTTCGCGTGGTCCGCGGTTCAACGAGCCGGTTAATGGCCTGGCCCGACCCAGCACCACCCGGTTTCCGTGAAACAGCCAGCTGCGCCTGCGGCCCCTAGCTTCTCTGGGCTTTGTCGTCTGGCGGCCCAGCAGCGCTCACGTCCGCGTGCCGTCGCGCTGCCGTCACCATCCGCCGTGTTCAGGTATTCCTCCTCCGCTCGGCTGAAAATAAAACTTGGATTTTAGGCACAACTTGACTGAATTGCCCTTCAATGAGCATCACCATCACCATGCTACTATATCTTACAGCAAAATGCACTCGGCGTAATGTACCACGTCGAGGACAAACTATCTCTTGGCACGGTTGCAGAGTCGCGGCGGATGCAGGATAGATGTCCAATAGACTTGGCTCGTGTTGCTGGCTGGTAGATTCACGTGCGTCCTACTTGCACCAATGGATCACCGTGCATAATTTATTCCAAGAAAACATCACTGTGCTTAACTAATGATGCCATTGTGGATTTGTGGTTATACATTACTGTCCTCTGCACATGCTGATGCAGTTGGCAGACATGACGCGACGAGGATAATGACGGTTTCTCTGCAATTACCATCAGGACTCAGGAGGGACCTGAGTAGGCAGGTAGTAGGCCTATATGCCCGTTGAATGAAATTTGAAAAGGACCTCAAGGAAAGAACTCCCAGTGCGGGTGCGACTCGTGGGTCACCAAGATATCTTTTGTGGGGGCAAAAGTATCTTGGAACAGCTCGGCGATTTGACGGCGCGCCCAACCGCCTGATCAGCCCCTGGTGTGAGACACGGACGGGCTGATTTTAACCACACAAGCTGCAGTCAGTGTAAACCGCCGACGGGAGCAGCATTTTACACTTGTCGGCTTAACTGTGAACCTGCGATCGAGCCTCGAAGGAGGCCGACCGGCGGCGTTTCTTCGTAGACCCGCATGCAGCTTCTTCGAAACCTCCGGAGGCAGCCATCAGCGTAAAAAGTGGAATCTTATTGTAAGTGGTAGTGGTAAAGAGCAGTAGAGCACGACAAACAACAGATTAGGGAGCGCACCGTGTAATCTAAGACTATTCCTCCTGAATCACCATCAAATTTGACCACACGAGACTATGACAATTCGTGGCAGCTGACTAGTAAGACATCCTGCAAGTACGTTATGCAGGTACTACAAGGCGTACAGCAAACAGACTAGTGATACTGGTGAGAAATATGTCCATTGTCCAGAGAGTAAATTCCTCCAGTGCCATTGAAATCTACAACTATCCCTTGTGTGCCATCTGATGGCATGTAGGGGATTTTTTATGTGTGTATGACATGTGGGGTCAGTGGCATAGAAGGGATGAGTATAATTTCCGATGGCACTGAAGGAATTGACCCTTGTCCAGAAATATCTCGCCTCATCAGGTCAGGAGTAACCTTTCTGCAACTTGGACACGGCAACCCCATGCATCAGCTTTCCTAATTGCCATGCCGTTGAAGCCATACCATCCAAATTACCCCCAAACCACTGCCATGCCACGGATGGACAGTGATTAACGAACAGTGACACGGTCACGCGACACGACCCCTCCTCTCCCGCGACAGCGACGGCCACGGCGCTGGCGCAAGAGGCCAAACACGACGAGCCAGGGAAACGAGACGCGTCGACGCTGCATCTCGCGTGGGGGAGGAAAGGGGAAGCGATTAATTAAGTGCAAGCAACCGGATCAGCCATAACGCTGTTGGTTAATTAGGTGGGCTGTGCGTGCCTGGTCATTATTATTCTGTGCCTGGTGGGGATCATGTTTTAATGCCTACTCCTTTAAACTAATCATAATCGGGGATTACTATTGATTTTATCTAATTATATTAAGCCCTTCGATGGCTTCTACAGTAGTACTAGTACTACTGCAGTTGCCGATGATGATTACTGACCACACAGGGAAATGCGCAATGCTTCTATTTCCCGTATGCGAAGTGACGGAAATACCCCTGCCGCGCCGCCCCCTTGGGTCCCCAACTAATCAACCCCTTTTCTTCCTCCTCTGGTCCTTCCGTGCTCGTCATTCTGCTCGCGGCGACGGTGAGGCAGCGGACGCCGCCACCAATCACGGCCTCCCGAACCCTCTCCTCGCCTTCTCCGTTTCCGCACTACCACGCCGCCTGAACTCTCGCCGCCGCTCGCGCACGCACGCACGCCTTCCACCCAAGCGAAGCCTCCTCGCCCACAATTATCCTGTACTAGCAGCCCTCCGCCTCTCTACCTTTTTTTGAGCAAGCTCCGCCTCCTCTAGCCTCAACTGGCTGCCACGGCGTGGAGTGGAGATCCGCCCGGACTCGGATTGCTTTCTCCTTTTCGTTGGTAAGGAAGGATTAGATTGCTGTGATGGATTGCTTTTTTTTTACCAAGTGTATGTTTTGTTCCGTAGGAATCAGCATCTATTATTTGCTCCGAGAAATGGAATCCGAATCCTGCTGCCCGGGATAAAATTCGGAAACCCTAGTCCATCCAGTTTATTGTGCAATCGATTGTTTGTTGTGAGGAGCACTAGTACCAGTTTATTTTCCAGAAATATTGGTGGTGTTCGTATAAAGAAGGGAAAAAAACGTTCCTCGTGTTCAGCTCCTTTGCTTTGACCGCGTTCATATCTCTAGGAGACTAGGACCAGGCAGATATGCACTGAGCCTGGTCTAGGAAAATTTTGCATAGCCAAGCAGGGAACAAAGTTCATTCATTATGACATGAGGCACTGCCGATTTACCATCTTGAACTTTTTTGACTCCTTGTTTGGTGGGTCAATGTGGTCGTCCGGTATCGTGTTGCGTTGTGACACCATGCGGCGCCTAGTAATTCCAGGCAGGCACTTGGCAAGATTGCTTATTTCATATTTGAACCACGATTTATGATGGCCACAGTTGCTCCTTGCTGCCACTCCAGATCCGCTCGGATTTTTGGAGACCGTAACTAAATGATGCTATGAACTCCAAAGGATCGGAAAATGACACCTCTCTTGCATTTTGTTTTTCTCTGCTGTCCTTTTGCTTTTGCTCCTATTCTGCTGCTCTATGGAGGTGGCTTGCATCCTAATCCTAATCCATTGGGAGGGACTTTGGGTACTCGTTAGCTACATTGGCGACATGCCTATACGTGGGAGTTCTCAAAGAAGTTCAATAATTTGACATTCATCTTTACGAATTTCTTAGTTTCTTACTGTGCAAAAATATGCCAGTAATTGCTTGCGAAACTGTTGGGATCCAACTTGCAGATTTCGTAGTTGCGCATGTGTTCTTTTCCATGTCATGCCACCGTCAGCCTGCCTTGATACGCTTCCCATGCTTAAGCTTTTACCCGAGGCCTTGAGGTTGTGTTATATGCAATTGTTCACTGTGACTATGTATCTATTTATTTGTTTTCTGTCCATTACAGTTACATTATACTTGTAACCATTTGAGTTATCTTTAGTATCTTCAAGTTTTTTGTTTAACTTTCTCTTCTTTTTTATGCTGAAAGGAGCAACATCATATTGCCTCCCAGTCTCTTACCGCAATCCCATTCATATTGTTTCAAATCTCACTGTTTTAATAACAAGCACTGCAGGACCAAATTGAACATTCGTAAAGAAATAGAGAACCTAGGACGAAGGCATCCTTTTCCCCACAAGATAAAAACTTGGCATCTTTTTTGTAAAGAAGAAAGGGTCCCAACTTGCAGCTGACAAGGATTCAAATCCTCATGGTGGTGGCCTAACCCAAAGCTTTCACCAACAAAGTTAGACTTCGTTACGTCATTACGTGCCTGTAGTAACGTCGGTGAATGTCCATGTGTTACTTGCACAGATGCTACAATACTTACACGAACACAATTCCTTATGTATCATTAATACCAGGGATCACAAAATTTCGCATGTGGTAATCCAGTTGCTATAATACATTGACTGACACAAACTTGCAACTTAAATACTATACAACTCAAAACGCATTTGAAATTGAACATTTCACTAAATTTTCCACTATAATGGCTCGGGTATATGCAAAAGTAAAACATGTTAAACAACATATATTTTGATAACTTCTTGGGGTAGATTTGTTGCATTATATATTGATTATAGCTATCGATTTAGCTTCTGATCTTGTTTCCTAGTTGTAAGGGGTACAGAAGTCAGCTATATAACCAAGTTTTTATGGCATGGTGTTGCTAAGCACACCACTTTTATCGGACACAGTTGTGGCATCTTTGGATTGGGTGTTACTCCTAACAGGATTTGCACTTTTGCAAACATCAGCATATCTCCTAAATCTAGCAGTATTACCTGTGCACCCTGTCTTACATTTTCTATATATGGCATATTTCCCTCTACTCAACAAGTCAACATTCAAGAGGCAGTTCTTCGCATCATCGCAAACAAATGCAATTAGAGTTTGTATCTTTGTATGATCTATGAGACCAACTAATATTAATTAGCCCATTAAATGACTGCATATGCATTTTATCTTTACAGATCTATTATGTGTTTTGTTAATTCCGGGATCATGGTATGGATCATGAAACATACCTTTTGTGGCTGAATCCTATTTCTCCCACGGGATATATGTCATTAAAAAACTTTTTTTTTACATTTTGCAATTCTGGGAAATATTTATTGTTATTTTGCACATGTTTTTGTTATGGTTTTGGAACTTAACAAACTTGTTTCATTCTGATGTCTTTGGTTAACAAAAGAATAGGCATCTCAGATACATTAGAGTTTGGATTTTGTGCCTGGCTGTTCCAACGTTCCCAGTTGGGAATTAATTGTGCTGCAATGTTCCATAAATCCGGCAAAAAAACCATGTATTGGTGCACATGAAGTTAAGTAAACTGTACAAATCCAGCATTAAATTCATCCTAGATGTCAAGGAATAAAATAGACAATGAATCTGGCATTTTTTAATGCTATCTGTATTCTGTACTACGTACTTGGTGTTTTGTGTATTCTTTTCGAAACACCACACCTCTGGTCACTAATAAATTCCCCAGATGTATTTCTGTTCTTGTACCTATGTTGAAGTGAATAAGTGACCATTTATTTTAGTAAAATGTTACCTTTACTGCCCATATCTAGCAATGACTGTGTGCATGATAATCAGCCCCAAGATAATATTCTTAAACAAAATATGCAAATCTGATACGCAACTTACCAGTCAAAGTCATCAATTCTGTCTTGTTGAGCTGGTGATTCTTTTTATAGGAAGACGACAGCTCTGAAAACATTTTTATCTTGCACCATAAGTTAGGAACAGTATGGTCTTTTCTATGAACAGGTACACCATCCAGTACGGATACTCCCACTGGATAGTTTGTTTTTAATTACTGACATTTGATTTCATGTGTTGAAATGTTGAATGGGAAATTAATTTGTCTTGTTTCTACCTTAGGGGTTTAGATTATATATTTATTCTTTTGCTATGCTCTACCAGTATCTCGTTTTTGTACAACTGCAATTTTTTCTTACCTTTATCTGTTTGCCCTGTCCAGTTGATGTCATCATGCTGAGCAATTTGTGGTAGAGGCGGCAAGATCATCTCGTTGGGTTCCAGCATATACCTCCTCCCCACAAGGTTGCACTAGAAAAATATGTCGACACAGGCCTCTAATCGATCGTACAGATACCAGGATAATACCCAGATATCGTACTACAATGGCAATCTAGTGCATGTTGGGGGCAATGGTACTTACTATATGCCACAAAATCATGATGATAGTCAATACATTTCCTCTGATGATGGATCACAGACCAGTAATTCTAGAGCTCAAGGTTTTCAAGCACAGTACTGCACCCTAGACTCGTCCTCAGCCAATTGTGTTTATCCTGCACATAGCTCTACCTCTTCTCAGAGCTTAAGTGGGAGTCCTCTGTCTCAGCAAGAGAGCCGCTCAGATCATGCATATGGTTCCTCTCCAAGTGCGTCGTGTGTTACTCAGGTCCCGAGTTGGACACTTAAGGATCTAGAAAATGTAATGCTTGGACCTGATTCTGACATAGGCAGCCCTGACAGCTCCTCACTACCCGGCACTGCTTTGCATGAGGACAACTGGAGAGAACTCTTGGGAATTAAAACTGGGGATTTGCGGCAGGTAATTATAGCATGTGGTAAGGCTGTTGACGAGAATGCTTTCTATATGGATGCACTGATGTCGGAGTTAAGGCAGATGGTTTCTGTCTCTGGTGAACCGATGCAACGTCTGGGAGCTTATATGTTGGAAGGTCTTATCGCGAGGCTTTCTTTCACTGGACATGCCCTATATAAATCTCTGAAGTGCAAAGAGCCTGTGGCTACGAGTTCTGAGCTCATGTCCTATATGCATCTTCTTTATGACATCTGCCCATTCTTTAAGTTTGGTTACATGTCTGCCAATGGTGCCATAGCTGATGCTGTTAAGGGTGAAAACTGTATTCACATCATTGATTTCCAAATCGCCCAGGGGAGTCAGTGGATGACTATGATTCAGGCCCTTGCTTCAAGGCCTGGGAGACGACCATGTCTAAGAATCACTGGCATAGATGACTCAAATTCTGCTCATGCCCGAGGTGGTGGACTGGATATAGTTGGACAGAGGTTACACAGCATTGCCCAGTCATGTGGTCTGCCCTTTGAGTTCAATCCTGTTCCAGCAGCTAGTCATGAAGTTATGTATGAACATCTTTGTATAAGACCTGGGGAGGCAATTGTTGTCAATTTTGCTTATCAGCTGCATCATACTCCTGATGAGAGTGTGGGCGTAGAAAACCATCGTGATAGGATATTGAGAATGGTCAAGAGCCTCTCTCCTAGGGTGGTGACTCTTGTAGAGCAGGAGGCAAATACAAACACGGCACCTTTCTTTCTTAGATACCTGGAGACTCTTGATTATTACACAGCGATGTTTGAGGCGATAGATGTTGCTCGCCCCAGGGATGATAAGAAGCGCATTAGCGCAGAGCAGCACTGTGTTGCAAGAGATATTGTCAATTTAATTGCTTGTGAAGGTGCTGAAAGAATAGAAAGGCATGAGCCTTTCGGAAAATGGAGGGCAAGGCTTGCAATGGCTGGATTTAGACCATACCCATTAAGTCCAGTGGTGAACAGTACCATCAAAACACTGCTGGATAGTTACCACAGCTACTACAGACTTGAGGAGAGGGATGGTGTCCTTTTTCTTGGTTGGAAGAGCAGAAAGCTGGTTGTATCTTCTGCCTGGTGCTGACATTTCCAATTTTGGAAGAAGCTTTGTTTAGGTATGTTGCTGGCACCTCACATTACTTATCTCAAACTTATGCATGTCTGGTGGCAAATTTTTAGTTTCCAAGCTTGGACAACATCATGTTTCTTAGGTGATGATATAATCTTCCATGAGTAATACCTGACTCAGGGATTGCTACTTTCCAAGCTTGAAATTGTTGGTCTTTTTTGGGTGCCTATATTGTTCCATAGTTAGGTAATGAAACAAATCAATGATAAGACCCACTATAGTTTTTCCCAGAAGATTATACTGGGACTTTAGCCCAATGTGAGTGTTCTACCTGCCCCCCCCCCCCCCCCCACCCCCCCCCCCCGGCATATAAAATGGGATGGCAAGTAGCATTGGCCTTGCCAAAAAACTCCTTAAACTCATGAAATAATTGAATATCATGCTTCTACCACCTTAGCTTAATGCATTTTGTGCTGTGTTGCTGCATGAGTTAAATAACATCGATTGAAAGAAATAAGTTTATGGATTGAACACATGCTCATGCCATTCATAGGTACATTCCTTTCAATAGCACTTGCTTAGTTTGTTTGTATTTTGTTCCTTGCAGGTTCTTTCGTGGCTTTGTGCTCAGCACATTAATCCAAGGCGGAACCTATACTTCTCAACGTGGACTTCACAATCAGAAACAACTTGGTTGCTTCCTTGCTGCCTGTTGTTGCCCGCTTTCAAACTCCTATGATCAGCATCACTTAGACTAAATGGTTGTTGCTGGTATACTCACCATGACTCGGTTCCATCCTTATATAGGGGCAAACAGTGGTTTCCCCATCTTCTACTGGTCTCAGCATTGCATTTTAGTAGAATTCTGGTATCAGCTTCCCAATCTGGACCACTGAAATCATGCATGTTGCATTTAGGTTGACTTGTACAATGCTTTATGAGTGAAGCTTATGCCGGGTTTCGGTAGTAGGCACAAGGAGTGCCATTAGATTCTGTATGTACAACCTGCTGCAGCTCGTGTATTGTACTTATATACAGTATTGGGTGATTTACTTTGGTACTATGTCAGGCTTGTGGTAAAATCACAGTTCTGTTGGGCGTTAAACCGTTGTTTGGCGATTAAGTTTTGCTCTGCATTGGTGCGGCACAGGAATGCTGAGCCAAGATGGTAAGGGGGGCAAGGAGGGCCTTGTGATGTTCACCTGGTTGGATGGTCGCACGCCTGTCGTGTGACTGAACCACTCTGTGCACCAATGAAGTCGCATGATCGTGTGTAGTGATGCTTTCTTTGCTTCGAGTCGGATCGCTCCATCAGAGATTTAGAGGTCAGATTTTCTAGGCGAAACAGTAGAATCTAATCAGTGAAGCGGCTGTCTCGTGAGTCGTGACGCATCTTGTGTCTGAAACTGGAGCGAATCCGCCGCTTGTGCTATAACAAAGCATCAACTGAATAGACCGACGAAGAATCGTGGCGCCATTTTCGGGCCATCGCTATAAATACAGAAGTACACACAACCCATCCGCTCACGCCACTGGACGCGCCGCGCAACGGCTCCTCACAGTTCCGCGCGTCACTCCTCACATGCTTGGTGCTGCTCCGCTGCTAGCTGTTGCCACCCACACTGCATTCTTCGTCTTCCCTTTTCCCCTTCCTTTCTTTACCTTCCCCGAACCCATCATCCATAGCTGCATCTCCCTTCGGTAGCCATCCCTTAAAGGAAAGAAAAGGTTCCTCATCTTTCTTCCTTTCTTGGTAGCCGGAGCCGGGACCGGTGCCTTGCTTTGCTGCTGCTCTTCCTTCCCCTGTCTTGCTGCTTTGAGTGTTTTCCTTCTCCTCGATTCTTGGTTGCTGAGAGGGTGAGAGAGGGCGCCGGCGGAGCTGGGCTCCGATCGCCTGGTCCATCCGTCGATTGGCCGGGCAGTGGCGGCTGGCGGCGGTGCGTTTCCGGGGATGGGGCTGCTGTTCGTGGAGCGGCTCGAGGGGGAGGGCGTGTTCAGGTGCCGGCGCTGCCGCGTCGACTCCGCTTCCAAGGACGCCATCATCTCCAGGGACTTCTACAGCCGCACTGGCCGCGCCTACCTCTTCGACCACGTGTATGTTCTCTGCTCTCTGTTCAAGTTGACCCCCGTTGGAATTGAAGCGAGATTAGAGAACTCTGTTCAGCTTACATTTGAAAACTCGTGGCCATTGCTGGTTCTCCATTACCAGTAGAAATGCTCCTGCGAATACCACGAATTTTGGATTCTTTGCCAAACAAACTATATCATACCTGTGATATGCCGTTTCAGAGTTGAAAATGGTTCGGTCCATTCTTTGTGACGTCTTTGTGAGAATGCTGATCGTACTCTTGTAACTTGCTTCTCAGATTGTACTCTTGTAACTTGCTTCACAAATCAACATAGTGTGCTGTTGGATATTGTTGGTAGGGGTGGGGATCACATCAGCTGATCAGCATGGCTGTTGACAAGGAAAACTCGTAGGTGTATTTCAGTCAAGGATGGCAAAAGGTTGAGGCCACCTTGTTTGGTGATGGGCTGATGGTTACAGCTGCACTTTTTTCAGTGTCTGCCTCAAAAGCAAAGCCATTATTACAGTTCTCCAGTTTTTTCATTGTTTTTGTACTAACTACAAAACCAAAGTCCATTTCATTTTATAAAGTTGTTCTGATAACTCACTGTAACTCTGCCAGATTGTGAATAAGTTGTAAACCAAAGCAGCACAAGTCAAAACCTCATATGTACCTTCAGACTATCTGCCTTTGATCCATGCATGCCTGTTCAGATGTGGTCACTTAAACTCTCTCTTTTTTTCTTTGGCCATATTTCAGTGTAAACATATGCCTAGGACCTAATGAAGATCGATATCTTATAACTGGGCTCCACACAGTGAATGATATCTACTGTAGCTGCTGCCAACAGATTCTTGGCTGGAGATATGTAAGTACAAACATGCTTTTGTTTATCTTGCAACAATGATTATCTCATTCTTTAGTTCATGCTTCAGCTCAACACTAGACACAATGGAAGAACCTTGCAAAAAAAAAAGTAGACTTATTTGGTGACAATTTTCTGAAAATGATAGAATGCTGAAGAAGACATACATATCATTTCTTTGCGAAACTTATTGAAAACCAAGTGGCCATAAATGGGAAGAAGACTGACACTTCATTCAGCATAAACTGTTTTTCTTGAACTTATCTAACACTGAAGTGAACTCTGTTTCACTTTTTGGGCTTAATTATTGGGTTGCAAGATGCTTAAAATCTAGTCTTCTGCAGATGTCATGCTCACATCATTCTTTGTGCTAGTTTATTTTCCTCCTGTTCTTGAAAGTTTCACTTTGAGATTGTAGTGAAGAAGTCAGGGATTTACACAATTTGATAATATAATTTGCATATATTATTACATATCTATTCTGTTTCTTATGATCTCTGCATACTTTTCATTGCGCTGGTGGCTATTAGTTTTGTTCAACCCAACTTCAGGCCTCATTTTAACTGTTAGTGGACATATTTTCTCTACCATGTAACACTGTAGCGCTGTTATCATTTTTCTACCACTGGTTGCTTCTAGGGGGCACATGGGGGAGGTGGGAGGGGGGATTTGCAAAAGTGTGATTAGGAGCGGACGGTTAAGTGTAAAATGACCTAATCACATGCACTTCCTTGGATCAACATCATGTGACTCAGATTAGAGTTTGCACGGAGAGGTTGATTTGCACCTGATACGTTGCCTTGCTTCTAATAGACACGATATACTATTCCATTCCTCAAAATTGCTAGAGTCAGGTTTTAGGTGGCCAATTGCTACCATTTCCTCATGCATCTTGTTTTAATATTTAAATTTGCATCAATCAGTAATCATACTACCCTATTCTTCACATGATGTGTCCTGATTCATGGGTGATGTGCTGCAGGAGAAAGCCTACGACCAAAGCCAGAAATACAAGGAAGGGAAGTACATCCTGGAGAGAGCTAGAATGGTGAAAGATGGCTGACAGTAAAGTAACTGAATGTTCTTGCACTACTGAAATCCCAAGAAGCGCAGATTATAAAGATGCTGAGCAGCTTGTGCTCACTGCCGATTAGCTAGGAAGATGACTGATTGCAGATGCTGTGGTTTGTGGAATATTACTAACTCTGAATTCAACAGTGCTAACATTTGGTGAATTATTGGTGACCCGGTGGTGAATTGAACCGTAATGAAGCTGATTTCTCTCTGATCATTGCCCTTCAGGCTTCAGCCCCTTGTGGCCTGATTCGCATGTGCTGCCCAGTGGGCCCCACGCTTCTTGAACTCGGCGGCTCCCAAACGGGGCTATATAACTATTTGATATCCTTACGGTTGGCACCTATTCAAAAGCCACATTTAGATTTGCAACTACAAAATTGCCACATCCCTTGCAAATTGGTTACATATTTGCCACTTGGGCTGATGTGGCGTGCCAACTCAACCATGCCAACGCGGATCGGAATGTGAAAAGACAAGAATGCCCCTGGCTTAGCTACCATTTCCTTCTCTCTTGTGACTGACATGCGGGACCCATCTCTTCTGCTCCCTAGATCAAGGCAAGCGACGTCACGTGGCCCCCGACGAGCTCCGCCCACTGGCGGCGGCCCAGCCAGCTCCGGCTGCGGGGGCATGCGGCGGCGGCCCGGCTAGCTCCGCCCACGGGAGGCACGCCGCGGAGGTCCGGTGGCTGTCCGACGAGCTTCGGCTCCCGGGGGAGGTACATGGTGGTCGTCCCGGGCAGCTCCGCCCACGGGAGGGGCGGCGACCATGGCAGGCGCACGCGGAGGCTAGCGACGGCACGGGGTGGCTAACGAGCCAGCTCGACTCGTTACAACTCGTTTGATAACGAGTCGAGCTCAACTTGGCTCGTTAAACTAACGAGCTAAAAATTGAGTTTGGCTCGGTTCATTTGAAATTTCGAGCCGGCTCGTTAGGCTCACGAGTCTAGTATTATTGAACATTAATGTTATGATCAAAAATAATATTTATATTAATCAATATATGATAATTTAAGTATGCTAACAATATTTAAATGTTTAATTTATGATTATATTATGAAAATATGTAACATAAGTCAATAAAATAGGACAATATAGATATTTGAGAGCTCAAAATACACTTAATTATTACTAGATTTGACTTACAAGTTGAACAATAAGATTATTTTAACCAAATAATAGTAATACAACTCTATTCATAAAAAATAATTTTCATATTTTCATCTTTATTGAGCCTAACGACCTAATCGAACATATCACGAGCAGGCCCGTTAATAAAACGAGCTTCGATTGATGATCGGCTCGGTTCGTTTAAAGATCGAGCCGAGTTGAACCGAGCCAAACCTATAAACGAGCTGAGTTAGCTCACGGGCCTCGAGCTTTTATACCAGCCCTAGCGACGGCCGCCGGCAGCGCCCTGCGCCTGCCCAACCTCTGTCGCTCGGGCATGATGGCGAGCTCCGCCAGCGGCCTCGCCAGAGCAATGTCGCGCTCCCCCGTCGGTCTTCTTCAACCTCCGACGAGGGCCGGCCGCCTCTCACCGGCCCGCAGTCGCCGCCTAGGTCCCTGGACAGCTCGATGGAGAGGAGAGGAAAGAGGAGGGGAGAGGTCGAAGATGACCCTTACATGTGGGTCCCACATGTCATTGACAGTAGAGAGGGAAAAGGGGTAGCTAACAGTAGCAACTCAAGGGCAATTTGGTCTTTTCCTGTGCTTTTGCCACGCTAGCTCGCGGACGTGTGCTGCCATCCCAGCCAAAGTGGAATTAAGCGATGTGCAACTAATGTGACGAATGTGTAAATGAAATTCTAAATGTGGCTTTTGAATAGGTGCCAACCGTGAGGGGGGCAAAAAGTTAAATAGCCCCCTGAACGACATGTGTCTTGGCTCTCCAGCCGCCCCGCTTCGCGGCAGCACATGACACACGCCTCATTTCGGAATCCGCCACGCAATCCAACGTGATTCGATTGCCATGGAGCCGAACAACTACGGGCACGGCGGCGCTTCCTCGTCCGACCCCGCCGTCGACCACCAAGCCCTCCTTCACTGTGGCTCGACGATCCCTCCTTGTTGCAACTGCAGCCGCTCCATCCTGCGGCAACCTCGTCGCTGCCGCTCAACCGGCACGCAGGTGCTCGCGTCTCGTCTGCCACCCATGTTCCAACCCCCGCCGCAAGTGTTCACTGCTCTACCGCAACACATGTTCCAGTCCCTGCTGCAAGTGCTCGACGCGTCGACTGCGACGCCCGACATGCGTTTGCTGCCATATTTGCACCCAGGGGCGAACCCAGTATAGGACATGGGTGCACACATGTACACCCAATACCTGTTGAAAAAGATCGAATTTAGTAGGTAAAATTGTAATCATATCTGAATAAAAATACCATATGTGGGGTTTGGCCATTTGGGTGTTCCATTTCGCGCAACAGGATGGGAAGGGAGGGGAATAGGAAGACATACCCTTGTGGCCTTGTCGTATGTTGGTCACTCGACGAAGGGTTTCGAAGGCGTCGCCACGTCCAGGCGCTTGAACAATCCTGGTCGTATAGCTAAAAAGCAGCAAGAGTGAGTGAGAGAGGGGAAGAATGGAGGGGAAATAGACCCCACCGTGCCCGCCGTCATGGCCCTGCTCGCCGCTCTTCTACCTCCCTACTCCACCATCTGCAGCCCCACCACGTCCTCCTCCGGCCCCAGTGCAGGGCTCCCGACACCACCACTGTCACGCTGTCAGCGGGCACAGAGAGAGGGAGGAAGGGGAGATTGAGGGAGAGAGACGGGCAGTGGCAGCTATACATGGCCATTTGGCCCGCCCAGCACAGCACGACACGGGCACGAAGTGGCACGAGCACGACGGGCACGAGCATGACGCGGCACGACGGCCGTCGTGCTCGTGCCGTGCCGGCACTACGTGCCGAGCTCGCGGCACAGCACGAGCACGAAGGCAATTTTTCGTGCCGTGCCGGCCCGAGGCACGACGGCAGGCACGACGGGCCATTTGTGCCGTGCTAGCCCACAGCACGACTGTGACAACCCGCCCGAGAAAATACCGTACTATCGCCTAAACCAATCCACTTTGGTCATTAAGCGATAATAAAGTACCATCCCGTCGTAAGTTGCCGGGTCAAAGCCCGGTAAATCACTTGGATAACACACAGAGGATCGAACATATGCATTAAAACTCACACGAAGGCGAGTCCAGAGTACAAACA
The DNA here is from genome assembly GCA_036936925.1 of Cenchrus fungigraminus. Lineage (NCBI taxonomy): Eukaryota > Viridiplantae > Streptophyta > Magnoliopsida > Poales > Poaceae > Cenchrus > Cenchrus fungigraminus. The sequence continues at coordinate 94,585,322 of CM072776.1, read as the reverse complement.
CAAATTAAATCCAATTCTACCCTTACGGGTCAATTATTACAAATCATGGTTCATGACATGATAAGTAAAGGTTCAGAGTTCGAAAACAGCGGAATAATAAACTAGCGATACAGTAGACATCACAGGAGGCCATCCATGATGCCATCACTCGTCGTCATCCACCCATTCCAGCTCCCAGCCGGGTGGAATCTCTCCAGGCCAAACAACATCACTTGCAACAAATTTATAAAGCAAGGTTGAGTATACTAATACTCAGCAAGACTTAACCGTCGGGTGATACCTACATCACCAAACTCTAGACATGAGAGACTTTTTGGCCGGTGGAGTTCTTTTGCTGAAAAGTAACAAAGAGTAGGTCCTTTCGATATTTTAGCTCAAATTCTAGTTAATTACCATTTCTAAGTGAGCCAACTATTGCAATCAAGAATTGTACAATACAATTAATCCACGCAGTAATATTCACATAGTTCCATCATTAAGGGATATCATGGCCAGTTGATTAAGCAGTCTCAGATAACGGTGAGAGGCCGACAATCGATTGATTAATAACCTTGCAAGGTAAACCTAAACACACGGAAGAATGCATACCCCAAGAAGTCCAAACAAAAACGAAAACGGGGTATGCACCGACCAGACGGTTCCCACCTTTCTCCGGGTCGGGATCGGAACCTACAATCCTCGGTACAAGGCTTACTGGTACGTCACGTCGGACCGCCCAGACTCGCACAGGTACCCCACTGTTGCAGGCAGGGGGACACAACATGTGTCCTAGGGGTAGTAGGGAAAGGTTCCCTCGTCGTGTCCATCAGGTACTAGGTTTACCGGTCCCATTCTCTGCAAGTGCTTAGTACGTTCAAAAGCTTAGCCTACGAAAGCCATTGGACCGAAGCCCAAATCCCATGCTCTCACCACATGAGCAATCTATTTATAAAGATCTTATGATTCCAACATAAGCACCTATTCTCGCGAGTGACGAACATCACTCGACTTTTACCGGTCCTAGAGCATAGCAGCTATCGACCTAGCATACTAGTAAAAGAGCAATGGTACCTAGGGATCATGCATCTAGGGTTTCATTCAACTCCTAAAACGTAAATGCACAATCATAGCAAAGGTAGTTGCATAATTTTAAAAAGAAGGGTTAATGATCCGGGGCTTGCCTTCGTCGGCAAGGTTGGCCTTGGGCCCTTCTGGACTTTGGTCCAGGTCTTGCTCTACAGTGACGTAGTGCACGTCTCCGTCAGCTCCTCCATCTCCTCCTTCCGGCACAAGCGTACAGCTACCGTCGGGAAGATCTACACGAGGATGCATATGCAAGATTTAATTGACGATTTTCATTTAATTAATTACAAAACAACATATGACAACCATGAAGAGTATGGTTGACCATATTCACCTTGACAAACACATATTTGGTATGTTCTTTCTATTAAAGTAATGTTATACAGTGCTTCATTATTTAATCTTTTTGATAGCGACTGTGTACACATTTATGCAATTAAGTTAATTTAATTTCACAAAACAGTAAAGGGTTGATCTTAAGCTTCTTAGCATGATTTACATCACATACCTAGGGTCATTAGGTGAGTTGTTGGTGATTTTCCAATTTAACTTAATATTAAGCTTCAAATGGCTTCCATTGCTTTTATTCGTAAATAAATTCATAAAATCCAGTGGGAGTGTTTCTGAAGCACTACAAACCTAGGTGAAGCCACTAAACAAGATTTCACATTTCTATGAGCTATAAATTAAATATACCGAAAAAGACAAATTTTATTTGCCCAAACAAGATAAATGCATATAAAAATAAATAAAGTACTTTTGGATCCAAACTTTCTCTCACTAATTCTCTGGTCCAAAACTGAGCTAGGCATGCAACATATACATCTAAGGCTACTATAGATCTTGAGCTATGCAATTACATTGAAAATTAAGCATATTTCAAGAATAAATATTTCTGACAGATATAACATCATGATTAATTCACCAGAGATGAATTTAGGTATAAAAAGATCACATGCAGAAGTTGAGCTCAAAAATCTATTCATATTTTGCTACAAAAATCATTTGGACAGATTCATCATAAACACAAAACAATTCATATTAAAAGATCTACATAGTAACTTTGTGCAATTTTTGGTGTGGAGCCTAGACATGGCACTACTCACAACATATCCAAACTTCACCTGGAGAGCACTTGTATATTTTGAGCTATAGCAGATCTAGGTTAAACTATTTTCAATTTTTCATGCAAAATCTAGCACTCAAAATTATGGTCATGCTTTGTAAGAGTTGTAGATTTAATCACAAGGAAACGAAAAAAATTAGTTTGGCATTTTTCTAGTTTTTCTGTGATTTTCTATGAATTTTCTAAGATTCAGGCAAAACACACTCAAAAGGAAGAATCTTTTTACGAGTAGACCCCTGGAAAGGTTTGAGTATTCATAGATATACCCTTGATTTACATCCAAGCCCCTGGGAAGAAACTATCCATTGCAATTGGGTCCTCCGGGTGCGGCCGTCGGTGGGGACGTCGGAATCCGGCGAACTCTCGCCGGAGTACGGCCGGGGAGTGACTGCGGAGGACCACAAGCTCGCAAGGGCTCTAGTGGTGGCCGGAGACAGGGCGGGAACGGTGCTGGTGAGCTCGCGCGACGGAGCCTGGCGGCGGCGGCTGCTGCGGCTTGGATTCCGGCAAGGTGAGGGGGAATGCGGGGCAACGTGCGGCGGTGGTAGCTCCAAGGGGTCCTAGTTGAAGCTCTGGAGGTGCGGGTCGGCACTGTAAGCGAGCGGAGAGGCAAGCACAGCACGGCGGCGGCAATAGCGGGCGGCGGCGTTGCTTGCACACGCGAGGGGGGGTGCGAGCGCCTTTTATAGGCGGCGCGCGTGCAGGGGGCGCGGAGGCTTCACCTCGAAGGCGCAAGCGCGGGAGGAGAGGAGGGCTCGACCGCGGTGGGACGCGTGCGGTGCCTGGCCGGTGGACGGCGCGGGAGGGACCCAGCGGCGAGCGCGCAGGGCGTGCCACTCGGCGAGGGCGCGAGCTCCGAGGCAAGTGGCTCGGGTGGCGTGCGGCCAGGAGGGCGCGGTGACCTTGGGAGGCGTGGGCCGGCGGGGGACCCAGACGCCAAGGCGGGCGGCGGCGCCGCGTGGCGACGCGCGTGGGCGCGCTCTGGAACGCGGTGCGTGGCGCGGCACGACGCTGGCAGCGCACGATTTCGTTTACCACTGTTTGACCGACGTTTGCTCAAAATTTTCAAACCAAAGTCCAAAAACTTTGAATACCAAAGTTGTAGAGTAACTATAGGAGAACATTTTTTGTAAAGGCCGACATATGTTTTGAGCAACGGTTGGAGTATGAACTGCTGGCAAAGATGCTGTCTTTCTCGGCTCAGGTGAATAGTGCTCAGCTGCAGTTGACCAAGTTTTTCACCATTTTCCACTCCGAATTTGAAATGCCACCCATAAGCAAAGTTGTGTCCCTCGAAAAACTGGACAACTTTTATATTGGGAGAATTTGAAGTGGTTAGGTGAAATTTGGAGAACGCGGCTAAAGTTCTAGAGGAGGTTCAAAGGCATTAGAGGTTGACTAGGGTTTGACTGTGCCTTTGACTAGGGTTTGGCCACTAATGCGTGTTGACTCGCTTAAGATGATCATTAGTGATTGTTGGCTAAGTTTTCGGGGTGATGACCCAGGTGGACCAAAGTTTGACCAACGTCACATGTTTGACTCGTTTGATTCGGTCATTAGCACTAATGATGCTAATTAAAAACCTAGGGCGTCACAACGATGATCGGCGGCGGAGGGGAGGAAGAGAAGGCCGTCGGTGCCGGAGGGGAGGAAGAGAAGGTCGCCGGAGCCAGAGGAGATGAAGGGCGGCGGAGGAGGAGGGGCCGACGACAGAGGCCGCCACGCCGGAGGCCGGAGGAAAGGAAGAAGAGGTGGCCGCCGCGTCGCCCGCTCTGCCGCGCCCACCGCCGCGCCATGGAGCTCCCCCACCGCCGCGCTCAGAGCTCCCCCACCGTTGACCGCGGGTGCTTCGAGAGAGAAGAGGGGCGGAGGAGAAGGAGGGGGCGGCGGAGGAAGAGGAGGTGGTGGCCGGCGGGGGAGGTGGCCGCCGGCGGACTGCGGCTGCGCGCCAGGTCCCTGCGGATTGGGGAATGGGGACTGGGGAGGCGGGAGGCGGCTAGGGTTGGGAGTGGGTGCGGGTGCGGGGTGCGGCTGGTGTGGCTGGCTGCTTTTATTTACGGGCCGGATGGGCCAGTTGGGTTGCTGGGCCATCGTGCCAGTCCATGGGCCACGTCGGGCCGACCTGATTCGTGTCGTGCTAGGCTGGCACGGTGGGCTGAGATTGCAGCCCAGCACAGCCCAGCGTCGTGCTCGTGCCGGCCCAGGCCCGAAATTATCGTGCTGGGCTCGTGTTCGTGTCGGGCCAAATTGTCGTGCTTTGGGCCGGCCCATGGGCCTCGTGCTTTTTGGCCTACTATAGTGGCGGCGAATCGGCGATGGTGCCTGAGGGAGGGAGGGAGAGAGACGAGCTGAGGCACAAAGGGAAATTTTTTTAAGAGGCAGGAAGTGGATAGCCCAACAAGACTAGTGGACGCGAACACGCTTGTAGCGCAGTGGTTCGCTCGCAGTGTGCGAAGCGGCCGGTCGGGAGTTCGACTCCTGGTCTCGCACCGGGGCTCAGTCCCCAGTGGGATTTTTCCCAGAATTGTTTCGTGCAGGTCTGGACACTTGCGTGGCCATGCAGTTGGGATTACGATGTGCCCATCATTTACGAGGCTCGTGGAGGCTTCGGTGATCAAGGAACGCTTGTTACGGTGTAAAGGTTGTAGTTTCTAGGGGTGCGCGTGTGTAGCAGTGTTGAGGGTGTTGCGTGAGTGTAGATTCTACAACTTGTATACTTAGGGTCCAGACTAAAAAAACAAGACTAGTGGGCTCGCCAGCCGAGTCTTTTCTTTTTTCCCCTTCTTTTTTTTCTTTTTATTTCCTCCGAGGATCGGCTCGCCTTGCCTTATCGATTTTAATGAACAACGGGCCGCTCAAATCGTCGTATTAGAAAAGGCAAAAAATAGTCATGGGAAAGACTCAGAGTTGCAGCTGGGCAAGGGAGTGTGGAGGGCGGCGCACGGGCGACCACGTGGAGAGCAGCGCGCGTTGAGGTCACGAGGATAAAGAAGGTGGTGGGTTGCGGGAAGAAAAGGGGGAGATACAGACACAGTAGAAGACAGAAGGTGGGCCACATGCTCGTCATGCAAAGGATGAGAAGGGCAGCTAATGGGGTGTATAAAGAATCTTGTTAGGCTGGATTGTATTGAAAAATCCTCCTGATACATATCAGCCCATGTATCAATATTTAATTTTTTATTTCAATTCAAATACTTTAGGATACATATTGAATCCTATTTGACGTATTAAAGCCGGTCAATTATATTAGTCAAAGGATGGAAACAAGAGCAGAGCGTGAAGCGAGCACGAGTAGTTTGAATGTGATGATATGAATATTTGGTCTATTTTTTCTAAAGTATTACCTTGACATAATATGTAATTTTACTTCAAAAAGGTTTTTACTTTGTGAAATATACTTTTAGAATATCATCAATACCAAATAGATATAATGTAAAGATTTTTATTTTCAATGGTAGTTCTAGATAAAAGAGTTTTTTGACAAAAATACCACCATTGCATAAAAAAGAAAGTGAATAATTTTTAATAAGATATTATAAAAGCATTAGTTATGTTTCTTATTTGGCTAGTACAACTACTTTGTGATATACTAAATTTTCAACAAAAATAACCAATCAATAATTTTCTTATCAAAAGTTTAGAAGTTAACATGACATGGCTCAAAATATATGTGACCCATTTAACGTATATCTTAGTCAAAAAGTTAAAATACATTTAAAGAAGCATAACTTGCAAAACATACAAAGATTATATTCACACACACACACACATATATATAGGATTATTAGTTTGAACAAGTTAAAAAATCATGTAATAAGATAATATATAATTAGAAACAAAATTAGGAATGTATGTACACACACTTTTGTAATCCTACGTCCGCCACTGCCTGCACCAGCTCCGCCCCCAGCTGGTGCCAAAGAGTTTCGTGCCTTCTCCATATCCCACCTCTCTGAAGTGCAGTTGTCGCCTACTCTGCATAATGGAAGCAAGAGCCTCCATCTGTACACACCCGCCCTTCTCAGCACGCAGTACACAACCGCCCTTCTCAGAGCTCTGCGCGCTGACGCGGATCCATTGACAAAGGAGGAGGTTTGAACTCGTCTTTTTCGCGGCTCGACGGAAAAGTATATAGTAGGGCTCATTTCGAAATCCGCCACACAATCCAGCATGATTCGATCGTCATGGAGCCCAACAATCAGCCAGCGACGCCACCTCGTCCAAGCCCACTGTTGACCTCGAAGACGCCTTCAGGCGATGCGGCTCGACGATCCCTCCTCACCGAAGCTGCAGCCGCACCATCGTGCGGCGTACTCGTCACTACTACTCAACCTGCAGTAGGTGCTCGCGCCAAATGCGGCGCCTGTCGTGCCGCCATCGTCGCACATGCCCTAGTCCCTGCCGAAAGAGCCCGTGCCAGCCACGACGACTGACTGGCGGCTACTGTCGCACCAATTCCAGTTACAACACGAGGCGCAAAGCTACAACACCGTTGAGCTCTCCTCGGCCGACCGCATTCGAACGCAGTCCCGCACCTGGCTCTCCGACATCGACAGTCCGAGCTACAACGCCCTAGCCGCACCCACCTCGTCCAGGGGCGTAGCCAGAATTTGGACATAGGGGGGGGGGCAAAATGTCAATGATATAAGGTGACGACAATATGGTGATATATATACACATATGTACATTGAATAAAATATCTAGCTAAATGATCAGTTAAAAATTAAAAGATTGAAAATCATATTGAAATTCGAGGGGAATGTAGAAGGAAGTAACTGGTTATTCAATCTAAGCACCAAACACAACAACAACCGATTGGTTAATTTAATTGAACTCTAGAGACTAGGTGATCCAATCAAATCACCACTTTGTGTTGGTTAGATTGCAACATCAGTAGGGGCTTCGGAGGTTTGCTTGGTGCCTCATGCTGTGGGCAAGCGGAGGACTAAAAACAACCGTATTTGGGCTATATAATGGGCTACTTTGATGCGCTAATCAGGGTGATTAACACAAAGGGATTAGGATGTTTACCGGAGCATTAGGGGGGCCTGGCCCTGCGTGCCCCCCTTTGGCTCCACCCCTGACCTCGTCGGTGGCGTCGAAGCAGAGCGAACTCGTCGTCAGCACCGAAGCGAAGTGGAGCGAACTAACAGGTTGCAGTAGGTGCTCGCACCAAACGCGGTGCCCGTCGTGCCGCCGTCGTCGCATATGCCCTAGTCCCTGTAGAAAGAGCCCGTGCCGACCACGACGACCGACAGGCGGCTACTGTCGCACCAATTCTAATTACAATTGGAGGCGTGAAGTTACAACACCATTGAGCTCTCCTCGGCCGACCGCATTCGAAGGAAGTCCTGCACCTGGCTCTCCGACATCGTCAGTCCGAGCTACAACGCCCCAGCCGCGCCCACCTCGTCGGTGGTGCTGAAGCAGAGCGAACTCAACGTCAGCACCGAAGCGAAGTGGAGCGAACTAACGGGTTGATGCAGGTAGCTGTTTGCAGACACACCCGCTTGCATCCTGAGAGGATGGTGATGGAGGCTGTCAGGGAGGTGCTCTCCTAGCAACCTATGCACTATGCGGTTTTGTCCTGTTCATAACGCATTACTGAGCTTGCAAGTACGTGCGCGGGACTGGCGTCGAAGCAGAGCGAACTCATCGTCAGTATCGAAGCGAAGCGGAGCGAACTAACATGTTGCAGCAGGTGCTCGCACCAAACGCGGTGCCCGTCGTGCCGCCGTCGTCGCATATGCCCTAGTCCCTGCCGAAAGAGCCTGTGCCGACCACGACGACCGACAGGCGGCTATTGCCGCACCAATTCTAATTACAACACGAGGCGTGAAGCTACAACACCATCGAGCTCTCCTCGGCCGGCCGCATTCGAAGGAAGTCCTGCACCTGGCTCTCCGACATCGTCAGTCCGAGCTACAACGCCCCAGATGCGCCCACCTCATCGGTGGTGCTGAAGCAGAGCGAACTCAACGTCAGCACCGAAGCGAAGTGGAGCGAACTAACAGGTTGATGTAGGTAGCTGTTTGCAGACACACCCGCTTGCATCCTGAGAGGATGGTGATGGAGGCTGTCAGGGAGGTGCTCTCCTAGCAACCTATGCACTATGCGGTTTTGTCCGGTTCATAGCGCATCATTGAGCTTGCAAGTATGTGCGCGGGACTGGCGCCGAAGCAGAGCGAACTCATCGTCAGCACCGAAGCGAAGCGGAGCGAACTAACATGTTGCAGCAGGTGCTCACACCAAACGCGGTGCCCGTCGTGCCGCTGTCGTCGCATATGCCCTAGTCCATGCCGAAAGAGCCCATGCCGACCACGACGACCGACAGGCGGCTACTGTCGCACCAATTCTAATTACAACACGAGGCGTGAAGCTACAACACCATCGAGCTCTCCTCGGCCGACCGCATTCGAAGGAAGTCCTGCACCTGGCTCTCCGACATCGTCAGTCCGAGCTACAACGCCCCAGCCGCGCCCACCTAGTCGGTGGTGGTGAAGCAGAGCGAACTCAACGTCAGCACCGAAGCGAAGTGGAGCGAACTAACAGGTTGATGCAGGTAGCTGTTTGCAGACACACCCGCTTGCATCCTAAGAGGATGGTGATGGAGGCTGTCAGGGAGGTGCTCTCCTAGCAACCTATGCACTATGCGGTTTTGTCCTGTTCATAGTGCATCATTGAGCTTGCAAGTACGTGCGCGGGACTGTAAGAAGGTAACTAAGCTCACGGTCTTCCAGATATCTGTCTGTCATGTTGCTTTCAGGCTTATATGCGCCGCGTGTCCTGTGTGCAGCGTACTTCAGCTCCTGTGTTTGGTTGGAATATGGAAGCTTGTGTCCACGGCTTGGTTCTGTCCAGTAGTTTGCTTCGTGCAAAGGCACGGCATAATTGTTGTCTACAGCTCAGATTAGTTTCATAATAAAAGGCAAATCGTGGGACGTACTGTTGTGTAGCAGTTTGCCTTATTTTTGTGGTGCCTGCATCTATTTTGTGTCCATGCTTCTGATGTTTGGTCAGATTGCCCATTGCCGGAATTCATGTGTTATTGTCTGGTCCGGTTCTGCCAGGTGCTGATCGTCTGATTCCGTGTAGCAAAATGGGCGCGGTTTAGCCTCGGTCAAGTTATCGCTTTGGCGAAAAATCACAAATATTTGCAGCAGGCCGGCGCGCGTGGGAACCAGTCCGTGAGTGGGCAGCCTTCTCGACAGCTTGGGCCCAACTGAGAGGATAGCCCATTAAACTGGACCGGCGGGCGGCGGCAGAATTTTTTTAATCATTTTGCAAAATTATACGACCGTTTCAAAATTTATCAGTTTTGACAACCAATCGCCGTGACCCACAGCGGCCGCCGTGACCCATGGCGGTTTGAGGTCCAACCGTCGTGGGCCACGGCGGTTGGGCCAACAGCCGCGGGCCCCCATGGGCGTGAAGGTCAGCCGCCGTGGCCCACGGCGGTTGAGGCCTATTCGCCGTGCGCTACGGCGGTATGACCAACCGCCGTAGCCCACTGCGGTAGGGGCCGCGCAGCCGCCGTGGCTTACGGCGGCAGGTCTCCTGACCTCTATAAAAGCCGAAAATTAGCCCGGAAATGTCATAAAAATTCGGAAAAAAAGAAAGAGAGGGTTGGGAAGGAGAAGAGAGTGAGAGGGCGGAGCAGCGAAGCTCTGCCGGTTCTTCGCTTCATTGGTAAGTATTCCGTCGATTTCAACTCTTTTAGCACATATACTTAGAAAGCGTAATTAGTGATTCAATGCGTTTCTTTAGATCTGTAGTATTAAAAAAGTTCTGTTTGTAGGGTTAGGGTTGAGAAGGAGAAGAGGGGAGGTGGAGGGTGCGGAGCAGTGAAGCTCTGCTGCTTCTTCGCTTCATTGCAGGTATTTCACTGATTTCACTAATTACTATTTCGGTGTACTGTAGATTTCTGTAGATTTATGTATGGTATAGATTTCTGGAGTATAGATCTGTAGTTGTAGTTTATATTACGTAACATATTTACTGTTAAGTGTGTAGATTGCGGCTGATTAGTTTGTTAATTTAGTTTAGATATAAGTCTATTTGTTTCTTAGTCCCTGGATGTAGTATTTGATAGCAGTTACTGCTTTTTATTATGAATCAGACATGTCAGAGACAGTCACAATCAAATTATATTATGGAATTGGAGAAATTATATATGGTCCACAAGGAGTTGACTTGTCAAATTATAGTTCAACTGAGAAAATGTTAAAAGAGCAGGAAAAAGAACTTGGGAGGCTATAACCAACTGGTTGGTCAAGGCATTTTCAGTAGATTTAGAGCACCAATGCCTGTCGGTGATGGCAGTAATCAACAGAAGTGCACAAGTGTATTGGGAGCTCGTGCCACTTGAAGGGACTCCACGATAGAGGAGTTTTATCAGAAATGCATGCCGAGTTGGTTTGCCTGTGATTTTGTTTTTTCCAAGTTTAGCAGAAGGGTGGGTCTAGCAGTCAAGTGCATGAGGAAGCTGAGGATGTGGACGAGGGGGAGGTGATGAAGAAGGGGAAGGTGGTGAAGAAGGGGAAGGTGCTGAAGAAGGTGAACAACAAGAGGAGGAGGAAGGGGATTCTGAGGGTGAGCAGCCATCTAGAGGTTATGTTGTCACTGGTGTTATTGATGAGGGAGAAGGAAACCCAGAGGTGATGTTAGAAGCTACGTACCGAAGCAAACGGTGTTGTGACCTAGGTGTTCACACGGTGAGTTCTGCGTGATGCAAGTGTACCAGGGATGGAACAACTCCGGTCGTCGCTTCTGGCACTGCCCACATGCATGGGTAAGCAATGTCCATATATTTGTTCATCATCTTTCTTTGGTTTGGTAACATTTTCTTGCCTTTTGCAGTACTCCACCCAAGCAGAGAACTGCGGTTTCTCGCAATGGGTGGATCCACCAGCTATTGATCCCTATCAACAGTACATCGACTACCTCGAGGACGTCGTCATCTACAACCTGAAGCGGGAGCTGTCGGAGGCATTAGCTTCTCCAGATCCATCGTCTAGCGTAGGAGAAGACCAGTGCTGCAAATGTTCGACCTGCACTTGTGAATGCCACAAGAAAGATTGGTCCCCTCTACCTTCACCACCTCCACCCCCACCTGGGTACTACATGCCGTCGCAACACTCCGGCGGCTCTATGATTTCCGGGCAGTTCTCGTACAACTAGATTCATTAGGAATGTTGTAATGAAATTTCTAAATTCCCTAAGGCATGTTATCAGTACGTAAGGCGCTTCGTTAGGGTAGTACTAGCACCGTACATGCCATTGCAAATGTGTGTGTTTTCTCTGCTAATTTTTTTTTAAAAAAACTAACCGCCATGGCCCACGGCGGTTGGCCACATGCAACCGCCATGGCGCACGGCGGTTGCAAGGTGGCTGCCTGCCGCCGTGGGGTTCCTGTAACCGCTGTGGGTCACGGCGGCCGCCGTGGATCACGGCGATTAGTTGTCAAAACTGATAAATTTTGAAACGATAGTATAATTTTGCAAAATAATTAAAATATATATATAAAAAAATTCGTAGCGGCGAGTCTTGAGGTGCCTCGGGCTCCCCTCCCTTGCCGCCTGCCGTCCCCCCTCGCGCGCGTGTCCGGCACGCACCCTGCTCTCCGCCGCGAACTTCTCCCCGCGGTCTCCAGTCCCTTCCCGTCTCCGTGCCTCCCCATCATGGCATCATGCCAGCGCGACCGATGCGGGTGCCCACTCGGGTTTCGTCCCGGCCGAGCTTCAGGCCGAGACCTGCACGAGGCTTGCTCTACGGCTCAGATGTCGCGCCGAGGGTGTTCGACGAAATGCCGTAGAGGTCACTGGTGATGCAGAACATGGAACCCTGAGTCAGTTAGGTTCCTCATCTTGCGGCACCACGTGGAACCCAGTTTGGCAAGTGCTGCTTGGGGCTTCCAGAACCATAAATGAGGAAAGGAAGGAGGATGCCGGAGCACAAAGGAGGCGTACAGCAGATTCAGCGTTAGGGCAATGTGATCTGTTTCAAAGAAATGGAATGGCCAATGGCGTTTCATTGGTTGGTGATGGGAAAAGGGAACATGGCTCTAACGGACGGATGTCAAACGGTATGAGGCAAAACCTAGCGGAAATGAATCAAAGATTGATATCTGAAGAAGGTTAAAGCCTGAACTAGTACAGTTTACAAGGATGGAAAGTTCATTCTGAAAAAAGGCTTGATATATGATGAAAGACATCTAAAGACGATGGAATGTGCCTAGCCATTGTCAGTTACTGTATGCACAGTAGTCCTGATCCTGCTTAATCTATGGTTATGAATTCAGAAACCCCAAACTGGAATGAGATATGTCAGCATGTGCTTAATCGCTGCCGATTTGAGAAGAACACTGCACTGGCTGCGGTAGCTGCCATTTTAACTCGGAATGCTCATGCTCTCATAACTGGTTTGTACGTGGTAGCATTTGGTAAGTAATGAGTGACCTGATGAACCATAATGCTGATTTCTCAGAGCTTGCTTTGCCTCCATTTGTTGGTAGAAGTGACAAGTTCCATTGGCTACCTTGCTGCAGGGGTAAAGAGACTCAAGACACAGCCACACAGGTGTATGCAGCGCTCTATATCTGCAGGAGGGAACGGCAAGTCGGCAACCCGGTGGGACCCTCACGAACCTCTCCGCTCCAAGCCCAACCGTTCTGCTATGCACACGTCCCAAGAGCCAGCCGTTCTATATAAACACGCCGCCCCAGTGCGCATGCCGCATGCCCCCCTCATTTCAATATCCCCAACCAAATACAAGCGTGATCAAGCTCGGCGCCTTCATCGCCATGGAGCCGACCAAGCAAGGTGTCCCCGACGACCCCTCCTCGTCGCAACAGCAGCCGCAGCCGCACCCGTATCTGCCACAGAGCATGCTGCCGCCGCATCGACGCGCCGTCCAGCGCCCGCAGCCGCAGCAGCAGAATCCACCGCCGTTCGCGCTGCCGCCGCCGCAGCAGCAGAATCCGCCGCCGTTCGCGCTGCCGCCGCCGCAGCAGTATCCAGCGCCGTTCGCGCAGCAGCACGCCGTCCAGCGCCCGCAGCTGCCGAACTTGCAGCGGCCGTGGGAGCCGTACTTGTCGATGCCGCAGGCGCACCGCTGGGGGTACACCCCGCACGGAGGCGCCGCCATCCCCAGCGGCATCAACGCCTCGCACTACGGCGCAGGCACCCCGCACTTCAACGGCTCCATCTTCCTCGCCAACCATGGCCACACATCAGCCAGAGGTCCTCAGGCAGGCGCCACCGACCCCTTCTCCGCGCGGAATGATGACGCCAGCCTCGATCCGTACATCTTCGCCCTTCTGGGCCCTGACCAGGTGGATGTCGCGTTCGCGTGCAAAGGGGCGCAGTCCCCCTTCTGGACGTCGCGAATGGGTACGTTTGCGAATGCATCCCTCCCCGCCCCCCTCGATTTTGAGAAGAAATGGTTCGGAATTGAGAGTGAAGCTTCTCATTTCTGTTGCATCAGATTGGTCAATCTGTGAACTAATTGAGCGCAACTATTTTTGTGTTTATCAATTGATTGAAATCTTGCCTGAGAGAAATCTCAGTATACAAATGTAAACTGCGTAAATATTCAGACAAGTGTCGACTGAAGCTTGCAATCAACTCTAAATATTCAAAGCCATTTGCTCTGATTAATGTCAATGTGTTTGTGACCTTGGTGTTTTGTGCGCTATATTTTTTTGAGATTACACAGTACAACGCAGACGCTCACAACACGCACGCACACTCACCCTTATGAATACACGTACGCAAATCCTACCCTTATGAGCACCTCCGAAGGACTGAGCACCGGCACATCTGGAGATTCTCGAAGTCACCACTGGCGTCTCGTCGTCGACGGGAACGTCGCTTACCACTTAATGCATAACACCGGAAAATCCCGGAATAAATCCAGAAAAAGTTGCGAGCACCAGGATTTGAACCCTGGTGGGTAGCGTCTCACTGGACCGTCCTACCGTTGGACTACAATCCCATTTGCTTGTTTTGTGCGCTATATAGGGTGACATCTCTACAGAATCTCTTAGAGTCGGTGAATCCGTACCCCCAACTGCGCTGGCAGCTCATCAATCGCCTCATGTACGAAGGTCTGTTCTGTCACAGGACAGGCCCGGATCTGCTTCGCAGTTTCTTCACCACGTCTGCATTCCCTCACCAGGATTCTGCGGTATGTAATGTAACAGTGCCCACGGCTTGGCAACAACGAGACGTCGTACTAATGCTCTCCTCCGTGTTATCTGACGCGCTTCCTTTTAGATTGTCATCCAGCGTGCCCTTAACAACTTCTTTGGTGTGCTCACGTCCCACTTCGGGTCGAACTCCATGGTGGAATGCTTCATGGCTGCGAGAAACCTCAATCTGCAGGCCGAGCTGCTCCAGCACTTCGAGAATATCATCTTGAGACACATCGTCCCAATCGCCCAGGGGCAATTCAGGTGCGAGCTGAACATACGATTTCACTGGAAACGCCCTTCGATCATTCTGCTTTCATTTTCAGCATTCTGAAGATGAAGCGTTGGGTCTTATATGAAACTAACGAAGCCTCGCGCCGGCGTGCCGTAGCAACTACTTCTTGCAGGATGTCCTCGAGCACGGCTGCGAGCGACTCAGGGCGGAGATCACCGACCTCGTTGTAGAGAACCTGGTGATCCTGTCCTTGGACCGGCACGGGACCCACGTGGCGCAGAAGTGCTTCCCCGGGGGGGTGGCGGCGGTCGGCCTGCCGTTGCTGGTGCAACTACGACTACCAGGCGCGCTCCAGAAATTCCTGTGCCTATCCGACTTTGAGCTCCAACAACTGGTGGAGAACCAGTATGCCAGCTACGTCGTCTGCAAATTGCTCGTGTCCGGCAAAAACGTAAGTATTCAGCTGCCTCCCTGTCACGTCTGTGCCGGCGCCGAGCCCTCATTGATCGATCCTCAGCTGCCTGCCGTTTCCATTCGTGTCGAATAGTGTAATGCGCCGGGCTCCCTGGATGGGACGCTGGCGCTGGCGCGGAAGATCAAGGAGCTGCCGATGGTGCGGAGGGAACTCGTAAACCCGTACGTGAGGCGGGTGATGGCGGCCGTCAGGATGGTGCTCCCCATGAGGCAAGGAAGGTAGCTAGTCGACTAATGGTCTTCCAACTGTCTGTCAGGCGCAGCGTGCCGTGAGTGCAGTGTACATCAGCTCGTGTGTTGGTTATGTCCAGTATATAGCTTGCTCCGTCCGTGCAAAGGCACGACATGACTGCTGTTGTCTACAGGTCCGATTGGTTCCATGTTGAAAAGGAAAATTCAGATATTATGCAGTAGTCTTGTCTTTCTGCATCCTGCATCTCTGTTGAATCCATGCTTCTGATGTCCGGTCGGTCAGATTAACCACTGTCGTAATTCCTGTATACTAGTACGTGTTATGCTTCTGATGTTTGGTCAGATTAACCATTGTTGCAAAATGCAAATCGTGTATCGTGTTTGGAATCTGATTCAGATTCGCGCTGACAATTCACACTGATCGTTTAATTTCAAGAAGAAAACCGCCTGTTTCAGATGACGTTTCACGGCCACTGACCTCCCTGCTACTCTGCTAGGCTGCTACATGGTATCATCATCTTCGTCTTTGTGCAAGCTCTACTCGGGAAAAACTGCCTGCAGATGGTCTCGTGCCCACAGGCTCCACCATTCGTCGCCACCTTCAGCTCGAGCTTCGTCAGAGGCGGGTGCTGCACCGCCGCGGTTCTGCCACCGGACCAATGCCGTCCCATTCAGAGCAACGCGTGCTGGACGGAAGCTGCGGCGGCGGATTGTCGGACAGTGGAGCCGATGGCCTGTCCATCTGAACTGAAGAAAGAGGGTATATTTGTAAATATAAGGAGGTGTTTCTGCAAAATTAGAGGGTTTATGTAAGTATTGTATCCAAATCAGGGGGTCATCTGTAAACTTCCACGCCTGCTGCCGACCGTGGCCGCGCTGCCACCGGCGACCGCCGCCAACACCCGTCCCCAATCACGCGGAGCCTCCTTCGTTCGACCGCCGCCGCGGCACCACCTTCGTTTTCCATCGTCCGCTGAGTTCCCTTCCGCATCCGCAGTTCTACCCAATACCTCAGCCTTCCCTTTTCTCCACCGCGTCTGTGTGCCCACGGTCTCCAGCTCGTTCAAGCCTCCGGGCCTCCCCATCCTGGCAGCGCCACTAAAGCTGCGCCCGCGCGATCATTGTACCGGCCGCCGGGCTCCTGACAGCTGACCCTGGAGTCCTGGACGACGCTTGCAGGCTGCCCAGATATGACGCCCGAAGTGTTCGACGAAATGCCGCAGAGGCCGTTGCCGCTCTGGAACATGACGACCATGCCCGGGCAATTCGTAGCAGCACTCCCGATGCACGGCGCTTGCCTGAAACTATGGCGCCGGGATCCATGGAGCTTCCACGGCACCACTCTTGGCCAAGCGCAGCGGAGGGCAATGTTCAGCCTTTGTGGAGGGTAATGTGACGCTAGCTGTTTCTACTGATCCTGCACATGACGGTGGTTTGTTGAATGGTGTTCCACTGGTTGGTAATGGCAAAAACAAACATGGATCTGACAGACAGATGACAACAGGCAATTCAGGGAACAAAAATCAGTGGAAAAAAATGCTGAAACCCGAGCTGGAGGTGTGGCAAGTAGTATCAGACCTTTCAATTGTGCAAACTGAACCACAGAACATGGTAGTTACATCCACCTATGTTTCAGTCTTTTGCATATGATGTTCTAAAAACTTTCTAGCTGTGCTAAACTCGTGCCTCTACTTGTGCTCTGGGATGTCCAGAATGCAATATCTCATTTACCTCAGCTAATTGTAAACACTAGAAGTAGTGCATAGTACTTGTTGAACATCTCCAATATACGCAGATTCTTGTATTGTCAGATTATTTCTAGCATCCATTGGATCACATTCTTGCTCAAAATTATCCATGCACATCATTCTGCATTATTCACCAATTGTCCTACAACAATTCCATTCGATGCATCCTGAATCCTTGGGTGGTGTGCTGCAGGTGGAAGCCTACGATTAAAGCCAGAAACACAAGGGAAGGGAAGTTCATTCTGATTTTTTTTTAAATTTCGAAAGAAGGCTGACGATGGTGGAAATGGAACGCTCTTGCTGTCTGTCGTTACTGCGTGCACTCTCGTGTGGTTAGTCTTGCATAGTCTACTTCTGAATTCACTAATGTCATACTCATACTGTAATAGGATACGGCAACATGGTTGCTGCCCGTTCAGGAAGATCCTGATGGATCGCTGACAAAGTTAAATTGGCTTGCTGCAGGTGCAGGGGTAAGAAACGGAGGGCACCATTACACGGAGCGCCCTTCGGCCCTGTCTTGCCGTCGTGCGACGCATGCGTCCCGAGAGCCCACCGCCACGCATACCCCACCTCATTTCGGAAACCATCGCCATGGAGCCGACCAAGCTCGGCGCCTCCATCGCCATGGAGCCGACCAAGCATGGCGGCGCCGACCCCTCCGGCCTTGACGCCGGCCCCTTGTCACGACAGCCGCCGCTGCCGTACCTGGTGGAGGAGGCCACGCCGCCGCCGCTGGACCCGCCCCAGCTCCTCCAGCCGCAGCAGTGTGACGGCGCCGTGGGCGGGAGTTCCGCGCGTGCCGGCATCCCTAACGGCAACGGCGACACGGCTCGTCCTCCCTCCTCCGCCGGCCACGTGAGCGTCGCCCCAATGCCTTGGCCACCAGTCCCGTACTTCATCGACAGCCCTTTTTACGAGCATTGGTGGGCCAGCGACACCAACCCCGGCGCCGCCGTTTCTTTCTCCGCCAGCGGCCACGACACCAGCATCGCCCCGTACGACAGCGCCGCTCGCGTACGGTGAAGTTTCAATCGAACCCTCCCTCTCGTGGTCGTGTTGGAGTCGGTGATCGAGTCCGACCCGGTCGCCGCGGGGTCCCACATCCCGAGCACCCCAGCCCTATATAACTGCGGCCGCCGCCCGCAAAATCCTCAACAGCAGAATCTTACCGTCATGGCCGCCGATCCTGTTGCCTCCGCTGCTGCCGACCTCGGCTCCTTTTTCCGCGTGATGCGGCTTGGCGGCGACGATTCCTCGGAGCAGGTGCCCTTGCCGACCCCCCGCCCCCAGAACTTCTGCGTCGGCGAGAGCTTCACGGGCACCGGGTACCCGCCCTACGTCTCAGGCAGCCTCTACGCCTCGCACTTCGGCGCGCACAGCCCGCGCCTCAACGCCACCGCCGCCGCACCCACGCCGCCGCCGGTTACGCCAGAGCTGGACGCCGGCGTCGGGCCGTTCGTCCCCGCTGCCCCGTCCCACTCTTCGGTGGAGTCGCACTCGTCGTTGACGGTGAGCCCGAGCCCCTACGCCAGCAATAACTACCGGCTCATGCCCAGTGCCCCTCAGCTCGGTGCCGCCTCATGGGACGGCAACTCCAGCCTCAACCCGTTCGCCTCCGCTTACCAGAGCACACTGAGCGCCTACCCAACAGACTACAGATCGTGTATCCCCAGGCCTCCTCGCCACTACCTGACGCCGGAGCAGGTCCGCTCGAGCATGCTCCGCCGCTCGATGGAGCCCGTCCTCCTGACGTTCCCAGGGGCGGCGGGCCATGTGGCCAGCCTGCTCGAGGAGGGCGACGAGGAGGTGCGTCGGAGCGTGCTCGCCACAGTCAGGCACGACGTGGGCTGCGTCACGGGGGGCAAAGAGAGGCGGGATGTGCTCCTCGCGCTGGTGCGCGCCTGCACCGGGCGGCCCGACGAGCTCGACGAAATCGTCCGCGCGGTGTGCACGGGCATTGGCTTTTTGAGGGGCGGCGAGAAGCACAATCGCGGGTACGTTTTCCGATCGAGCTTTGAAATTGCACCTTGGTTCACATGTTCACTTGTGTACACTTTCGAATCGGAGTCAGAGATGAGCGCACACAAATGTAAAGATAACAAGTTGTTTTACGTTACACGGCGCAGGCTGGCCGATATCCTGCAGGTGCTCGTCCAGGCCCTGGCGCCTTACCCCCAGATGCTCGTGCAGTTCATCTGCTGGCTCCTCGGTGAACGCCTCATGGAGCAGTACAATGGCGCGGACCTGCTTCGCTTCTGCTTCAAGACGATGCCTTACGAGTATAGCAAGGTGCTCGCCGACAATATCGATAGTTACTGTTAATGTGCTCGCCGACAATATCGATAGTTACTGTTAATTTTGATTTTCTGTTGCTGTTTGCTCACTTGTTGATTTCTGCCAGACTATAATCAAGTTCTCCATTACCATGATCGACGAGCTGCTCTTCTCGTCGTTCGGGTCGAGATGCCTGGCAGAATGCTTCGAGTACGCGAGGAACGAAGAGCGGCACGCTCTCGAGGAGATCATCCTGAGCCGCACTGTCGAGATCGCCATGGGCCAATACAGGTTCGCGATCGTGTAGCGGATGATTTGTCTTTGTCAATTTGTTAGAGGAACGAAACTAACTAACGAGATCTCGGGCACCGGGCGCAGCAACTACTTCCTGCAGTGCGCCATCCAGAAAGGCAGCGATCTCCTCCAGGTGGCCATCACCGACCGCGTGGCGGCGGATGTGGTGACCGTGGCCTCGGACCGGTTCGGGAGCTACGTGGTGGAGGCCTGCTTCCTCCTCGCGCGCACGCCGGTGCCGATGCAGCGCCTGCTCGCCGCGTTCCAGGGCCTGCGCGAGGGCGCGCTCGCCGAGCTGGTGCGGGGCAATTACTCCAACTACATCGTCTCCAAGCTGCTCGACACCGGCAAGAACGTAATATAAGTTGCTGCTGCAGTTTTTTTTTCTTCTTATGCTGCCGAGCTAGTAGAGCTGACTGCTGTGTTGACTGGCATGCGATCGATGCAGCACTTCCCGCAGGAGGTGAGGGCGCTGGCGCGGCGGATCGAGAGGCTCCCGGCGGCGGTCCAGCGCGAGATGCACGCGCGCGCGGTGATGACGGTCGTCAACAAGCTCACCCACAGGCACCTGCGCGGCCACGCCTTGCTTTACTAGCCGGGGATGTTTGTCATGTAGTAGAAATGCTTCTTCGAGTATGTCATGTAGTGGTAGTCCAAATAAAGGAGAATTTTGTGTGTCGTGAATGTTAAGTGTGTAGTAGTACGTGTTGGTGTGTAGTCGATGATGAGGTCCATGCTTTTGGGTTGTCTAATTGTTTTTTGCTGTATCCCCGTGGGTGAAAACTTTAAAAATAACAACTAATCAACGGCCTAACAAAGAATGAAATATCTAGTGTGGATTGTGACACGGAATCCATATAAATCTCTGATATGAAGCTACATAATACGGAAGCAAAACAAAGATATCCCAATTACGCAGCAGTAATATTTTGGCTTTTGTTGTTGGGAACAACTAGGAAAAACATAGAAATTTCACATGCTCACAGATGCAAGCAAAGTAGACCTTACAGCGCAAACTGCTGAAACAACCATTCCCAAGTAACATAAGAAGATCTTGTGAATTTAAAGAGAAGACACAAAAGATAACTTGTCCTTATGGTCGGAGTCCATGTTCCTAGAGTTCCTACAATATCTATTTAGACTTTGTCCAAGAAATTTGCAAACTCATACAAATCCATGACCTTTGTTATTTACAATGAACAGTTAGAATTTACAAAGGGACCAGGGCTCATTCTGGAACCCAAATTTTCAAGGTTAGTTCACTGGCGAACCGAATCCTCTTCATTTAGGGTCATAAGTTGACATATTGGACAAGGAATAGTTGTAAGATGAACCCCTCTTGCCTGATGATCGGGAGACAGCCGCAAGAGGATCTCCAGAATAGAGCTTTGACCTTGATGGAGCATGCCCACTCGGAACATTTAAAGCACTTGGTCCAGGAACTAAAGTGCTGGACCTATATGGTCCGGAGGACATCCCTTCATAATCTGCCAAACCACCATATTGAGTGGGAACAATAGGTGCAATAGGGACCTGACTTTGGATGCCAACTGGACGATGATTCCCAGTAACAACTTGCGGAATCAGAGTTATCGCAGGCAGTACATTTGGTTTTAAAGCAGCTTGATACCGGTTTGGCGCTACAGCAGTATGGATGCTCTGCCTCGGGATGAATTGTTGAATAGGAGTTCCAGCTGATTGGATGTTCTGGCCTGAAGAACTCTGCACCGTATTGTCTACCTTTGATCTCTTAGCAGGCAGCATCAGCTGCTGTATCTTCTGCTGCTGTTCAATGCTCTTGCTAACTTGTTCAGCAGCTGCCACCGCTGCGGCGGCAGCTCTCTTTCTCTCTGCACTTAGCTGATCCAACTGTGCCATTCTCTTGTTGGCTTCTTCCAAAATAGGAAGTTTTTCTAGCTTCTGTTCCTTGATAAACTTCTGTAGTGTTCCGAGCAGCGTGCGCTCTTTAGAATCAGCTGCACTCTGGCAAAGTACGAGATAGTTCAGGAAATAAGAACTGTCTGTACAATAAAAATTGCGCACAATTTAATACTAAAGCAGACATGTACCTGAGAGGCAGGATCATCTCCCCTGATCCGGATCATTTTCCCAGCTAATGCAGCAGCAGTAATGTACGACCTCAGAACAGGCAACAAAGGATACTTGTGCACTGCATTAAGAGCTTGAATGAATTTGACCGCCTCAAGCTGTTTACCTTTTTGTGTCATTTTCTCAATGAGAACTGGTGCAAAGAAAAAGTTTCATCCTAAGGTCAACTTTTTCATCTAAGAACAATTACAAACATGGAAAGTGGAACACAAAATAACATTACTGCCATGAACTTTTATAATAGCAAAACACAGAACTGTCCCTGGCTGAAGAATGTATTGTGAATAAATACATGACATACGCAAATGCCTATGATTGAATCTTGTAAGGTGTCATTTCTTAGAAAAAACTCATGAGCATGTCTGACGCTATAAGCAGAGCTGTCAAAACAATTCACTGCCTCCCAATAAGCATCCAAAAATCTTCTAAGCTACAAATAACAAAAGATTCAATTTATGAAACAAGAGAAAAATGATGGAAAGAAACATCACATTTATAGAGAAGTACACACCGTTAAGACACGACTCAAATTATCCCACAAAGATCAGCACAACACAAATTAAAATCTTACAGAACATTTGAAGAAATACAATTGCCGACAAGATATATGAGAACATAGCAAGAGCAATAAGATTGCTAAAACAGAAAAAAAAAATTAGCAGAGTCTAGGAAGCTATGATCAAGCCAAGTCATGTGCAATCATGCGTACTCGTAGAACATACTGATAAGAAAATGACAGAACTAGGAAGAAGGAACAGCAGCATGTTCTCTCTCAGACACAAACACAAAATTTGCATGTCAATTTATGGCCAAGTCAAGCTGAATACGTTCCAATAGGAAAGCTTACATGCATAATGCAAATTTTGAGCGGAATAATTATCAAATTTAATGAAGTCTGACTTGAATTGATTGAAGCATATTAGCTTAGAAATTATAAAAACTATTCACAGGATAATTGAGAGTAAACTGAAGGGCGTCAAATATCCTGACAATCGAGTTTTTGTGTGTCCCCAAAAGATCTGTGAAATCGAATATTCAGCAGTTAAGTTGGACAACTGACACCCACATCCATGTCAATGTAACTTACAATCAGGTCAGGGATGGAAATACAGGAGGATAGCTCTCCCAAACAAGCCCTAAAGAGTAAGCATTCTAAAGGCATGGATCACTAAAGACAACATATAAGCCAACTACCACTAGAAGCATCATCCTGAATCTGCCGGCCAGATGAGTGACTACCTAAATTGATTGGACAATTCGGCACACAAACAACAATAATGCCACCTGCAAATTATCTTCCACAAAGTAAATGTGGCTTACCTGGCATATGCTGGTCGAGGTCGAGCCCAAGGCCGACGAACGCATCGACAGCACGCTCCCGGCCGGCTATCGACACAACCAGATCTAGCACCTGGCGGGCGCCGCCCACATCTTCAACCAGCCCAAACACCCCCACGAGAAGCAGGAATGCGACCGTTTCCTGCTTAAACATCACGTCCGGCCCGATCCGCTTGCCTCTTTTCCAGTCCGCCGCGACAGCTCTGGCCTCATCGCGCGCCTCCGTCGACGGTTTTACCCCAATCGCGCGAAGCCGGTCCAGCAGGCCGATGAGCAGGCGGCAGGACACCTTGATGTCCCCGTCGCTCTTGGCCTCCTCCGGTGGCGCGCGGCAGAAACCCGCGGCCGCGGAGAGGACTAGAAGCCCCGGATCGGGCGCCACCAGGAGCGCGGCGTCGAGGGCGCGCGCGGGCTCCTTGAGTTCGTCCTTGTGCTTTGTTAGGTGCGCGTGGAGCCCAGCGCCGTCCATCGCGGCGCAGATCAGCTCGAGCTCTGAGAAGCCGGCGAGGCGAGCAGAGAGGGTGGAGTCGAGGGCGGCGGCATGGGACTCGACGGCGCGCCACGCAGCAGTGAAGGCGGAGAGGGCCGTGGAGTAGGCCTGGAGGGAGTCAATCGCGGCCGGTATGGACGGCGCGGCGTCGGCCATGGCGGTGGCCGAAACCCTATCGGGGTGCGTGCTGCGGAAGTACGGATTCGTTGGGAGAACCCCTTCTTCTCGAGACGACGAAGGTGGAAGAAGGATGGCAGGGTTGGGCCCAATTGAGTATTACTCGAACTCATAGAAAGTCCACCATCCGGCCCATATAAATGTAGCCCAAGATGTAAGGCAATTCTTTTTCTTTGCTTGTTGCCGTGGCAACTGTGCTTTTTTTGAGCTGCGCTGCCCGTCCAATATTGGGATGTTGCATGCCTTCAAATAAAGAAAAAACTAGGTGCATGCAGTTCCAAATATAATTATGCAGGTTAATACAATTTCATTTTGAAAAAAAAAGAGTACCTTGAGTTTCAAACAATTTTTAAGCTACAAACAACAATAATTTGTTAGTAACATATATGCTCGTTCGTTGAATGAGGGAAACAAATTGCATATCTGTGACCTATTGCATGATGTTAGCCCGATAAACATGGATCAAAATTCAAGTGACATAACAAGTGCAGGCTTTGTTCAAAATAAAATAAAAAGTGCAGGCAGGGGTACTCTCACTCGGCTCAACCATGTAGCATGGAGGAGAGCGGACATCAAGTTGCGTGAGTACTACCTGCCTACACTTATATATCACCTGAGTTTTGAACTTTTGATCCATATTGATTGGGCTAGCATTATGCAATGTTTTTTTGTCCCATTGAACTGACAAGGGCATTTGCAGGCACAAGCGGTGTCGGTGCATTGGTGTGGGTATTAAACCAAGTTATCACGTGAGTTTGGATTCATGTTGATGAGGTCACGCATGTGCCGAAAAAAATCGTTGCAACACACGGACATATTTATTAGTATGAATCTAATTCTAAAGTAAGCATATTTAAATCTGTTATCTTCATTATTGTATAGGGAGTTTAATTAGGAAATAGCACCTCTTATGTCTCATTCGGATCCACCTAGCTTTTGGAAGCTCAAAATTCGAGTGGGATCCAAACAAATCGGATTTGATGCCTACATCTAGCATCCAGCAGCCGAATTCTCAAAATCTCAGAACTTAGAGCTGACCAGCTTTTGCTAGATTATGGCAGCCAAATGACCAAAATACCCTCATAATTTGTTAAAATTTACTACTATTACCAACGCCTCCACCCATCCCTTTTCAACGCTCTCCTCCACCTCGTTACAACTGACCTGTCGCGCCTGCTCTTCCTCGCTGGAGGTGGCCTGGCCCACCGACCACATCGCCCCGCGAGGCCGAGACCACCTCGCCAGCTCTGGCTACGGACCACAACGCCCACCTCTATCTCGCTGAGGCCAATGCAACCCACCGAGCGCAACACCCACCTCCACTCGGCCGGACTTGACTTACCGGCCGCCACACCTCTTCACCTTGTCGAAGTAGTGCCACCTCCACATCGCCGATCCCGCCTACCTCCCGCAGCACCTCGAGGTGCCCGCTCCTCCAGTCGCTAGAGGTGACCCGTTGGCCGTCGTGTCGGCCTCAGCCCTCATTCCCACCCCCGTTAGCCTGTCGAGGAGCCCGACCTTCTAGCTCCTGTTTATGCTGCCCATCCAGGTGCGCTAGCTCTAGGTGGGGGAGAAATTGTGGCACATAGGGAAAGGGAGAAAATGAACGAGTAGAATCTAGAATCCGCTTATCCAAATATGCATAAATGGCACAACTCATTTTGTCCAAAATCAGGATTTTGAAAATCCATCCAAAGTCCAGATTCTGATTTTGAATCCAAGCGGGTCAAAATCTAGAAGTTAGATTATCAAACTCTCAAAAGATGGTGTTAATCTATACTATAAGGAGCGAAGATAATTGAAAACTTTTCTCACTCAATTCGGGCTCACCTTACCTCTCACGCTGGACCCACCCGTAAGGTTGCATGATGACCAAAAAGGTGGAACAATTATAAAAATCGCAATTTGGGAAGCGTTTCTGCTAAAAATGAATTATTTTTTGTCACCCACCCCGCATCTACCCACCCTCCATACCCGCCGGGCCCACCACCCGCCCTTGACCGTGACATAAAAAAAATTACACGGAGCGGGGATCCCCTCCCCGCGCGGCCCGTTGGGCCCCATCGGCGCGGCGCGTGCGCGGCCACGGCCGACAGCCCGGCACGGCGGGATGGGCGGGGGCCACGGTCGACGCGGCGCGAGCCGGCGGCGCGTGGGTGCGCGGCCGGCCACAGCCGGCAGCTCGGCACGGCGGGATGGGCGGCGACCACGGAATCCTTCGTGGATCGCTCCTTTTCCGCCAACAGCCAACCAGGTGCTCGAGGACCCGTGCCGCCTCGAGTCTGCCCCACCCCTCGGCACCGTCGTTGGCGTCTTCGACGGCCACGGCGGCTACGACGCCGCCCGCTTCGCCTGTGACCAACTCTTCCCCAACCTCCGAGGTAATCCAAACCTGAATCCAACCCCATCTTCGTTACACGGACGAAGCGGATGGCATGAGATTGTAGCTAGGCATCTGCATCTTCGACAACAAGTACCCGCACATCTACAGCAGCCACTGCCCTTCCCCACCGATGTCGTTAACACTTATTAACACCCGCTCTATCAACACCTGCAACGTCCGCGCGCTCTCGCGAATGGCCGCGCTCTCGCGCCCACACTCCACAACCTGCCGCGCCACCGCCTTTAATCTGCTGCAAGCCCTCAAGGTGAGCAATGATGTCCTCGGGCGATTTTTTTCCAATGCTTTCATCTGTTTGACTTGGACTACTGGCTTGCATTTGCTGTCTCTGTAGCTGTAGTTGAACTTAGAATAGAAACATGACATGAAATTGATGTGTCTGATAGCCGCTGATTTTCTTCTCCGTAGCTATCAGTAGTATTGTGCTTTTGAAAAAGGGAAAATAATCAAATAAACTCATTGAATTCCTCACAAAAAAGCCAATCAGTTTGGTTTCTTTGATAAATCATCGTTCTTAATGTTATCTCTCTTATGTCACTGGTCTTTCGTTTAGGAACTACAGCTGTAGAATAGGATAAGCAATTATCTCAGCTCTTTGGATACCTTAGCAACACAATCTTTTTAAAGTGGATATCCCTATATGCGAATACCGTGGGGCACTGGGGCTTGAAATTTCTTAGTGAAATCGATTCTGCTGCAGGAAGGGCAAAGTCAATGTATATCTACGCAGCATCCCTGATGAGCTTCGTCGTTTGTTCAAGAGTTAGACGGAAAGTGATGCAAAGTACTTCAGAAAGAATATTCGTTATTTTAACTCACACTTTTCATTCCCATCTTTTGGTGCCTCGGTTGATAAAAGGGTAGCTACTGCTAAAGGTAAAGTATGCATTTACATAACTATATTGTAACGTCTTGTGATATTGTCTTGCGATATTGTTTAATTGCTCACTTTTTTTGCTCCTTCTGGCAAGCGAACAAAGAACATTGTGTACAAGAACGTGTTGGAAGCATAGAAGTGTAAACCTTTGTATATGTATACATGATTTATATATTGTTCTAAAATGTGTGATTATAGCACCGCTTAGTGTTGATTGAATTGTTCATGCAATTATTATTGTTTCCCATGCTGAAAAAGACATGCATCTAATAATTTTATTTAACAACAACACGGAGCATTTATCTGATTAGCTGTCGCTGGGTGTGCTTGTGCTTAATTATATTCAGTTACTATATAAATATAAATGTTTGCTTTGTCGCTTGAGGTCTTTTACGGTACACAATACGACCCTTTACTACCGATTGAAAAGGACTCGTATAGAATAAAAAAGGACTTCTACGTAAAGATCTGACGGTTGAGATTAATATTAATTCTATACTACTGGTTTTTTATTGTAGTATAGGTAGTATGCATAAGTAGTATAGGTAGTATAAGGGTATGATTGGAAATATACAAAATGATATTATGAAAATATATCAAATATTTCTCTAATTATACTATCTTCATTATTTTCTTTTATTCTATATGATCTCTTCGTTTCTATCACGAGTGGCGGCGGTGGTGACTACACGGCAGCCGGCGGCGACTGCACGGCAGGAGGGCGACGGCGGCCTTGTGGGCGCAACCTGTCCTCGCCCCTTATCCGAGCCGCTGGAGACTCCGCAGCCCGTCTTCATGTCGCGTCGGGGCTGGCTGCCGGCGGCCACCACGACGATCCCCGCATCGGCACCGACAGCGCCCAGACTCCATACCCTGTCTTCATCTCGCACCGGCGCTGGCGGCAGCCAGGACTCCCCGCGCTCGTGGGTGCGCTTGAATGCCGTCTCGCCACACACCATCGCGACGCCGCCGCTGGTTCGGTCGCTCGACGGGATGCACCGAGCGTCCCTGACGAGCCGGTGAAGCGGAGGGTGGAGACGGGCATAAGCGAGCTCCGCGGCGCTGTGCTGGAGTTGGAGGACACGGTGGGCCGTGTACCTGGCGTCCGACAAGGCCAAGTTCGTGACCGAGCACAACCTCGTCATCGCCGGCGGGTTCACAGTCGGGAAGCGGATCGGTAGGGCAGCGGTGAGATGATGAGGAAACATCTAGGTGTCTTTTTTTACGGACGGTGAAAGCTTACGCTTTCCCGAATTTTTATTAGAAGAAGAGAGTTGACCCAGTTTATAAGGAAAACCGAGCCGAAAATCACACAACTTCGGTCCGAAGACCGTACAACTAGGGAGGTATAACACCATCCCTCACAACTTCGGTACTCTGACTTACAACTCAGGGGGTAGAAAATCCCGAACAACTCGGGTCCGTAGACCAAACAACTCCGGTGGGTTGGATTGGGACATCAACCATCACCGCACAACTCAACTGAAGCGACTCGGTGGGTTGGATTGGGACATCAACGCACACCTAAACTCCGCTCGGTCGGATTGGGACATCGACACGAGCCAAGACACACCACTACCACAAACTGGAACCTCTCTTCTTCTCTACTCTTTTTTTTCTTTCTGCTTTTTTAACAAACAAAGGAAAATAAACAGAAGGAAAAGGACGAAGAAGCTCTCACAAAAACAACCAAAGTTAGAGCACCAAGCCGGATAAGCCTGTCGACACCGTAAGCCCCGTAGGAGGAAGTTTCACGCTGGAGATGACCGACGTCGCCTTCAGGAAGTATATGACGCCCAATGCGCCATCGACTCCGTCCCAAGAAGGGATAGGTTTTCACCCTCATCTCAAAGCGGAGCAACGAGACAGCTGGCACCACCAACCTCACCACCATGGCGCTATTGGGGATCCTAAGCACGATCGCCGCCATCGGCACCACCACGGTGCTGCCGGCAAGCATCCGTGCAAACCGTCGTCGGTCATGCCACCACAGCACCACCGACACATCGCTGCTGGAGAAAGGTGGCTCAGAGCAACTAACTACGCCACCATAGCATCTCTGGTGCACCGTCGCACAGCCGCTGCCAGCCACACCACCATGGTGCCGCAAGCACACGCCCAAGCAAACCACCGCCAGCCGCGCCACCAAGACGCCACCGAGCCATCCTCCAAAGAAGTCCTCACCGCGAGCCGTTGGGCACCGTCAGGGACCGAGCTCCACCGCTGCCGCCGCAAGAGACGGCCGCCACGGTGAGACCCAGCACCGGCCGCCGGCGTCCGGCTGAGTGCCCCCGCCATGCGCGTCGCCTGACGGGCCGAAGCGCACGCGGCCGCCGCTGAGGCGCGCCCCATGTCGTTGCCGCCCCCGAACACCCCGAGGCCTCAGGGTGGCTGCTCCGGCGGCCTAGGACGCGGAACAAGCGAGGCCGCAGGCGGACAACAGACGCCAGGCACCGCCGCAAACGACAGCGCCCGCCGCCGCCGCCAGTCACGCCCTTGAGTGGGGAGCATGCCCCCGCGGAGTTCGAGCCCGACAAAGCACAGATCCGGTGTCCCCACCTGCGAATCTTGCCTCCCCCCGTCGGGATCCGGCCATCTCCGGTGAGCGGCCGCCAGCCATGGCTGAAAAGCAAGAGCAAGGGGAGAGGAAGGGAAGGAAGTAAAGGGTTAGGAGAGGAGGAAAAGGAAGATGACGGGCTGTCGGCCTCGCCGCCGCCCTCCTTGCTGCCCGCCGGACATCTGGCCGGCAACTCCGGCGGCGGCGAGGGCAGAGAAGGTGGGAGGTGGGCGGCTGGAACGGGGATGGGGGGAGCCGCACGTGTCGCCCAGGAGGACGACGCGGGGCGAGTCAAATGGAGTATTTCACAGCTAGGTGTCTAGGCTCGTGTAATGGAAATAAGTCAATGTACTTCGTTGATCGGTGAATTGAGAAGCATGTTCGTTCTATGCGATGTATACTCTGTTTAGCTTGGGATTTTTAAAGAAAAAAACTGAGTGCATACCATCAAATATTGAAATAAGTGAACAATTCACTAGAACATGGTCATGACATGGAGATGATCAATGAATGAAATTGACCGGAGATCTTGGTTGGTTGAATGGAGATGAACACCACCTCTTATTTTTTAATCGACAAGTCATGTAATCACATTGTGCTTCTTCTTTAAGCTTGTAGCTTGCTTGTGTAACATACAAACAAGGGCTATTCCGGCAGCAAATGTGTGCCGCTGTGATATGTAACCCCACACGAGGGTATCTCTACCAAAGAATCATCCATATGTTTGCTCCACCAAGCAGCTTTGGATTATAGTGGCTCGAGTTCTTGCTCAGCTGAATCAACAGGTCTGAAGGCAGTTTGACCACCAAATTTCTTTCTCCAAACAAAAGTACTACTAAAAAGGCCGACAAAGTGACCAAAAACAGCTAGCAAAATCCGAAGCATTATAAATATTACATGTTCTTGAAACAATGACCTGTATCAAAACAAACTGGAAGTTAATATTTTTTTTGACGAAAGACTGGAAGTTAAATTTAAAATACTGAAATGCAATTCAGGCAACTGAACATGATGCTGAGTTAATCGAAGATGATAACGTGGCATGAATCAATACAACAAATTAACCGGTGAAAAGAAAAGATGATGCTCAAGTGGTTCTAATAGCTTCAAGAGTGGATGCTACCATTGCTGTTGACATAGCATTATCAGGTCCCACGAGGAAAATACCCCATCTAATCAGAGTAGAATTTCCTTGGCTTGTAACATTCATAACTGGAACCCGTCAAAATTACAGAGCAAAACTTAAAGTCCATTGCTCATATCCAAGACAATGATATTGATTTCAACTACGTAAAGTACAAAAAAAATAAAAATAAAGCATACTACCATTGCAAAGTAAGTGCAACCAGCAGATCTCAGGGGGGAAATAGATTTTGCTTTAGCTCACAACAATAGTTTACATCAATTATTTCAGTTCCAAATAATAATGTACTAGCACATGGTTTGACTTGTGGGAGTATTTCACACCCCAATTCTGGACCAAAGATTGAAAGAAGAGCAAATTACGAATAAGACTGTTAATTTTACCTTTTTGTTTCAGTATAAACCATTAGCTTCAAAGCAATGCATTCTTCACGTTTGGGAAACGGGGTGAAGGCAGACGGTACGGTGACGTCTACAACAGGAACGACGCGGCACGGATTGGACCTTGGGAGTGGCACCCCGGCCACGGGAGGAGGAGGTAGAGATGGCGGGCGGCAGCAGTGACGGGCTGGAAAGGGAGGCGGAGGCGGCGGCGACATCCTCGAAAGGTAGGAGGCGGCTTCCGCGACGGCCTGGAACGGGATGAGGAGGAGGCGGCGGCGGATTGGAAAGAAAGGAGGGAAGAGTCAGCGGCGGCACCGGACGAGCGCTGGAGATCCGTCCTGCAGAAACAGGCGCGCGGTGCGGGAAAAAAATCCATGTGCAAATTACCATTTTACCCATAGCAAAAAATCGGAAAAAATCGATAATACTACCGTACTACTGTTTGGTCGTATTGTGCGCCGTAAAAGACCCCCTGTCGCTTCCTCGTGATTTTTAGACAACACACGTTCATTTTACTATCAACATATAAAACTTTGTTTATTTTATTTTTTCTAGACACGTGTGTGTCGCACGTGCATTTTACTAGTTAAATATAAAGAGAGAAGAAAATGTAGATTATATATATAACCAACTCGTCCAAACAATTAACTCAAATTCTATCCAAAATCCAGCTTTTGAAACTTAACCAAACATCTAGATTTTGAGAATCAACAAAATCTAATCTGTCGGGACCTTAATGTCCATGAAAAGGCGGTCTGAATTATCAGATTTGATTGACAAGACGAGGATCTTTTTGTTCGCCCACAGGGAATACTCTATGGCGAAGGACAAGTAAACTGCGCATGAAGCACATGCATTGCATTGGACAGTGGACACCAATAGGTTGCCAGTGGCCACCGACGGGGCAACGTACTACGAATCTACGATACTAGTGGTACAGCTTAATTAGATCTGAACGGAACCTCAATAAAAAATGTCAGCTTGATGTACTTAACAATGTGATTTATCTTTTTGTTTCTCTGCATACAAGCTGAGGTTTGACTTGGAATTTCGTGGAGTGTCTAACGACATTATAATCTATATATGTAAAAAACACATCAGTAATAATAGAAATTTTACTATTGATCATCTAAGAATGCTAGACTAATCAATCAAAGAGAGTTAAATTACATCAATATAATGAAGATATATACATATAATATCTAGAAATTAACAATCCACAGGAACACGGCTAGATAATATTCCATCTATCCAAATGATATTGCCGCATATACATGCACAAATTAAGTTTGAGACTTTTCTATATATATAAGTGGGTCCACCAAATAGTGGAGTATCCCTTATTTCTATATATGCACGCAGTGTGTGTAGTGTGATCGCCACTTCTCATCCTGTACGCATCCAAATTGCAAAGAGTTATCGGAAGAGATGATTCCCCCCACGGCAACAATTGCTCTCGTGCTTGCAGTACTACTGAGCCTGTCACAGCATGCTTTCCTCGCCACCGCCGCCGGCCACAGGGTCATCATCGTCGGCGCCGGCATGTCAGGTAGACATCATATGCCATTATCATATCCATACCAAAATCTATCCTTGATTATATATGATTCTTAGGTAGGCTTGGTTTGTCAAAATGCAGGGATCTCGGCGGGGAAGAAACTGTCGGAAGCTGGGATAACGGACCTCCTGATTGTGGAGGCGACGGACCACGTCGGCGGGCGGATGCACAAGCAGAACTTCGCCGGCATCAACGTCGAGGTCGGCGCCAACTGGGTGGAGGGCATGAACGGCGGCAAGATGAACCCCATCTGGCCCATCGTCAACTCCACCCTCAAGCTCAGAAACTTCCGCTCCGACTTTGACTACCTCGCTCAAAACGTCTACAAGGAGAAGTATGCCGTCTAGTCAACTGAAAAGAAGCTAGCAGGCTTATGCTAAACCAATTATAATTAATAAACTACTAATCAGGCGCATGTGGACGGAAAAAGTTGTTGCACCAATCAGATTATTAGACGTGTTAGCATTATGTTAGCATCGATTGTTATCCTCCTAAAACTATATATGCATGTTTATGATTTGTATATTTTGCTGGCAGTGGTGGCCTCTATGACCAAGATTACGTTCAGAAAAGACTTGACCGGGCGGATAATGTGGAAAAGAGTGGGAAGAAACTCTCCGGCACGTTGCATCCTAGTGGCAGCAACGACATGTCCATCCTTGCCATGCAGCGACTCTACGATCAGTATGTACATAAACAACTAAATTCATCTCCTCTCTGTTCTAAGCAATTAAACGTTTGTGCTGTAAAAGAATGTTATTGCGTTCATTTCAGTGCTGTTCTAACAGATCTTAGAAAATGTTACCTCCGTCGCTAATTCATTTTCCTGGTCCTCGCAAACATCATATATTCATGACAGGAGGGAGTATAAGACGTTCTAATTAAGAATATGTTGATTAAAAAGTTGCCAAATATTGACATTGGTAATAACTGGAAAATTTGCCTTGTATTATCATTAGCTAAAAGGTATTTGAGACATTTGCTCATCTCATTAATTTATCCTAAAATCTTAAGATGCATTGTATTTCAGAACGGAGGATGTATGTGTGTGTATAATTGTAGGATGCGTTTTTCTATATAACTTGCGCACTCCATCGAAGATCCAACACGTATAGCACTTCTCCGTTGAATAGAAGACCATGATCGAGCTTGCTTGTTTGTTGCCAAAAGTTTTGGCAAACCAATGTTTTAGCTACCATTTGTTCTGTTACCAAAACTGACTAACATCTCCCATTTATGTTACCAAGATTTTGACAAGTTTTTTTACCTAGCTTGTGGCTTGCTAAAACTCTGTCATGCCAAAATTTTGACCGCGAATCAATCAGGCTCCATACTCTTAAGTCCAAATACACTGAAGACGTGTATCAAGAATACAGAATCGTGTCGCGTGCGGCATCGCGTGAATCACGTTTTGTTTGACAAGACGTGAATCACGTTTGTACACTGAAGATGCCCCTGAAAGCCTGTTGGGCTATTTTGTACTGTTGGGCTGTTGGCTGGTCACCACCTCCAACAGGCAGGCCAAGAGCCCAGCGAATTATGCTAAAAAAAAAGAGCCCAGCGAATCGTTGGAAAATGGAGATTAGTTGAGTACTTGCAAGAAAGATAAAGTGTCAATGATAACTTGCAATTGCAAGTAAATCTAGACATGTAAACTGACCTAAAATCTGGTGAGAAAATAAAAAAAACAATAAATTCTTATAGGACTCGCTGAATGGTGGCTGGTGCTGATTTGTTCGAGAAAAGTACTGCTGACTGGTTGCTGATGGGTGGTTTGTTCTGAGAGAAAAGTACTGCTGGCTGGTGGCTGGTAAGCCGGATGATAGGCTGTAAGATTTGTCTTTTTGATATAAGATATGCCGGTATGCACACTCGATGAGGATTGTGTCGCGTGTGAGCATCGCGTGAATCACGTTTTTGTACTGAAGCCTAGCCTATCGTGATGTACTTTTTTTATTTTTTTGAGAAACCTATCGTGATGTACTGTTGGGCTGTTGGCTTGGCTGTTAATCACGACATGCTTGTATTTTTAAACATGAAATATGCCAAACTACAAAAACACTACTAGAACACACGGATAGATCTTACATGAGGATGAAAGTTTTCTCCGAGGAATTTAGTATAGAAAGCGGTTTGTGCTGATGTTTTTGCAATAACAATTTGCTGCATGTTACGGCACCGTTAGGTTTCTGGGCCTCTAACTGCAAAGACATTAATTAATTAACATAAGGGCGTGCAAAATGTTCAGCCAACCGAACGGGCCGGCGATGCCAGTGGACATGGCGCTGGACTACTACAAATTCGACTACGAGTTCGCGGAGCCACCGCGCGTGACCAGTCTGCAGAACTGCGTCCCTCTCCCGACATTCAGCGACTTCGGAGACGACGTCTACTTCGTCGCCGACCAACGGGGCTATGAGTCCGTGGTCTACCACCTCGCCGGCCAGTACCTCAAGACCGACAAGTCTGGCAAAATCATCGATCCCCGGTTAAAGCTCAACAAGGTTTGCATTTCTTTTCCCCGTTTTGCAATCACAAGTTAACTTGAAGTAACGCGAGATCTCAAAATCATGTATGAGTGAGTTTGAATTTGTCATTTGTGCATTTGAAGGTGGTTCGCGAGATCTCCTACTCCTCAAGTGGGGTCATCGTGAAGACGGAGGACAACTCGGTCTACCAAGCAGACTATGTCATGGTTTCTGCAAGCTTGGGAGTCCTGCAGAGTGATCTCATTCAGTTCAAGCCTCAGCTACCTGTCAATCCTGGCCCTTTCATGCCATGTTACATTTAATCAGTTCTATTAGCCACTTAATTAACCTTCATCATCACATCATCTCACTCAGCTCTTTCCGTACATCGAATCAGGCATGGAAGGTTGTGTCGATCTACAAATTCGACATGGCCGTGTACACCAAGATATTCGTCAAGTTCCCCAAGAAGTTCTGGCCTGAAGGGAAAGGGAGGGAGTTCTTCCTCTATGCGAGCAGCAGGAGGAGTTACTACATAGTGTGGCAGGTAATATTAGCCCTTAGCCCCGTAGCAGTTTAGCGGCAGCAAATATAATTAA
Organism: Cenchrus fungigraminus; assembly: GCA_036936925.1. Classification (NCBI taxonomy): domain Eukaryota; kingdom Viridiplantae; phylum Streptophyta; class Magnoliopsida; order Poales; family Poaceae; genus Cenchrus; species Cenchrus fungigraminus. The sequence continues at coordinate 94,549,623 of CM072776.1, read as the reverse complement.
GTGGAATTAAGAATGCCAACCGGGCGAGTTCTTTTTTCTTTCTTTTTGTTTCCCTGTCTATGGCTTTCCAGAGCTATAGTCTTGTATTTTCTTCTATATCAATGAAACACGCACTGTCTGGTGTGGTTCGTTCAAAAAAAAAAAAGAAAGAATGCCACGTACACAGCTAAACATCTTGATTCAAAATTTTTAGGAGTTTGAGAAGCAGTACCCTGATGCCAACGTCCTACTTGTCACCGTGACTGACGAGGAGTCTAGGCGTATTGAGCAGCAGTCGGACAACCAGACCAAGGTAGAGATCATGGATGTGCTGAGAAAGATGTTCCCTGGCGAGGACGTCCCTGATGCGACCGACATCCTTGTCCCAAGATGGTGGTCTGACAGGTTCTACAAGGGCACCTTCTCCAACTGGCCAATTGGTGTGAACCGCCACGAATATGACCAGCTCAGGGTACGAATCCTTTTGTCATCTCATATATCTTACTTATGTGATTTTGCGGTTGTGTGAATTAATCTAACACATATGCATTAAATGTTGTCCAACATTATTGGTTGTTTTCTCTGCACTCTAGGCGCCGATTGGGAGGGTTTACTTCACTGGTGAGCACACAAGCGAGCACTACAATGGCTATGTCCACGGCGCTTATCTTGCAGGTATATATATGTGCACCCTGCAGGACCAGGAGGTCATCTTCATTTAATTTGCCTGTTCTTGAGCTTGCCATGGTTTAATTTCTTCTTATAAGTTTTGCATTTGAAATGTCAATTAATGTTCGTCGTGTGTTATCAGGCATTGACTCTGCAGAAATTCTGATCAAATGTGCCCAGAAGAAGATGTGCAAGTACCATGTTCATGGCAAGTATGACTAGGTTCCAATCAAATAGATGCCGATCGACCGTACTGCAACGGTGAAACAAAATAAGGCGACTTCTTTGTAAGTGCGCGCCGGTGGTTTATGGTTATGTAATTCTTCTATGCTTATGCAATATAACGAGTATTCTTGTGCTGCTCTATTCTGTTGTGGATTGTAATGTCCTATTTCTCTTCTTTTACGGTGCACAATACTACCCCGCGGTAGTATAGTAGTATAACCGTTTTTTTTGCTATGGTGAAATGGTAATTTGCTCGAACCATAAAATGGTGATTTGCTCAAAATGTATTAACCAGTGAGATAAGTTTACATAAAAATTTTCATATGTTTGGTTTCATATATTATAACAATATTATTTTCTATAGTTCCAATCATACCCTTATACTACTCATATTACATATGAATACTACCCATACTACCGCTAAAAAACCCGATAATATGGAATTAGTTTCAACCGTCGGATCCTTCAAAATAGGTTTTTTAAATTACGTACGAGTCCTTTTCAAACGGTAATATAGAGTAGTATTATGCACCGTAAAAAACCTCTAAATAAAATATATCATGAAACGCAAGTTGTGTAGGATTTTTACAAGTATCACAGATTCGGCTCAAACCAGTTGGAATTTACGGGCTCTACGATGCCATAGAACACTAGAAGACTGCAGTGGCGGCAGCATGATCCGTTTCAGCGAAGCTCTGCACATATACTATATACATTGTTTCCAATATCATCTCGTGTAGCCGTCCTAGCTAGAAAGAACATCTCTGCTATCCATGAAAAACACGACATCAGATAGATAGATCTTCTAGCTCAGACCACGCCATATGTGAATGGTCAAGCCTGAAGTCCTGAACGTACGCATAGGTTCTCTGCGAGGTACGGTAAAAATAGCAATCAACTGTTGTTTCGCCATAAGATGAATGATCAATTGTGTGAAAAATCAATGATGGCAAATATTTGTATACGGAGGAAGTACCTAATAACCAATTTTGTCATTTGTCTCGTCAATGTCATTATTTCATCACAGGTTTGTTGACAACAAACTTTGTGTCTCATCAATTTTTAAGGAAAAACTATATTGTGTCTGAACGTGGAATGTATTTTGTGTTAAAAAAGGATCTTATTGGACAATGACCCATGCAATGGCAAGTGATGATGACCTTTGACTCGTCAACCGGGTTTCTGCATGGCAAAATGGTATGATCGTTAAGAACTCATAGGCGCATAGCAAAGTGCCCAATCCTTTTTGCAGCGACCATGGTTGGGATCCACTCCATTGTTGTAGTCATCGTGGCCATCATCACGAGGGGCGGATGTATAGTGTGATTAGGTGATGCTAATGAAAAATAAAAATAGGTACAAATTTTCATCATATGTACACCCCTCACAACTCAATTTCATGCAGGTACAAGGCAAATTCTATGTACACACAAGGCAAATGCACCTCCCTCCAATTTGCTATAACTTCGCGCACTGATCATTATGCTGCCGCTCACCGCGTCCCAGCCATTCCAGTACTCGACGTGTCAATGTGGCACCTACAACGCCATGTCAAGTCTACAGTCGCGCGCTCCTTTTTCCCCAGTGATCGATCCAACCATCCGTCCAAGCGCGGAGCCTTCCTACGCAAAGTCAATAACGACCGACTGCCCAAGCCCAACCCGTCTTGAAGTGTGTGGGTGCCACCACCAGATCTTTTCGTTTTCTTTCTCCTCCACTGGCCAACGAAAAACTAGATGCTAAGAGCAAGTATATTGGTACACGTCAGCAGTCCCGTAGGTCGTCTCATGCAGTGCCACATAGGATTTGTGATGATGTGGAGGAGAGAGAGAGCGAGGTCATTGCCTCGCGAAACAACCACCTCATGAGCGAAACAACTACCTCATGAGACAACTTCACAACCATTGTATGAGTTGTTGTTGCCATGCAACTCATAATATTCCTTTTTTATATGCACAAATTAAGGAATTATATAAATCTACCAGACGACTTACCAGACAACTCATTGTACTGGTTGTTTGTTGAGTCGACCCAAGATTACGTGTAAATGCATGGGACGGCCTATCAGACGCACCAATGCATCAGGGGCGGATGTATAGTGTGATTAGGGGATGCTAATGCAAAAAAAATAGGTACAAATTTTCACCATATATACACTCCTCACAACTCAATTTCATGCACGTATAAGGCAAATTCTATGTACACACAAGGTAAATGCACCTCCCTCCAACATGTCAATGTGGTACCTACAACACCATGTCAAGTCTATAGTCGCACACTCTTTTTTTTCCTAGTGATCGATCCAACCATCCGTCCAAGCGCAGAGCCTTCCTACGCAAAGTCAATAACGACTGACTGCCCAAGCCCAACCCGTCTTCAAGTGTGCGGGTGCCACCACCAGACCTTTTCGTTTTCTTTCTCCTCCGCTGGCCAACGAACAAACCAGATACTAAGATCTCAAAAAAAAAAAAGAATAACGACCATATGCTAAGAATCTGCATTTTCTTACTTTTCTTTTCTTTTACTTTTTTATTTCACATTAGCAATATATATAACTTTGTTACTAAAAAACTTATATGTATAAGTTTGCTTTATCAGTAGTATAAATTATACACATAACTTTTTTATTGAAAAAAGTTATATGCATAACTTTTGCTTCTGTAGTGGTATAAATTATACAAATAAATTTTTTATTGAAAAAGTTATGTGCATAAATTTTGCTTCCGTGGTATAAATTATACACATCACTTTTTTTAATTTTTTTTGCTTTTGTGGTATAAATTATACACATAACCTTTTTATCAAAAAAATTATATGCATAAGTTTTGCTTCTGCGGTATAAATTATATATATAACTTAATATTGAAAATATTACACATATAAGTTTTCTTTTGTGAATAAATTATGTATATAATTTTTAAAATTATAAATATAAATTTTGCTTTCCTCATATAAGTTCTTTCATTTGAAATTATTTTATGCGTTGTACAATTAAGAATTTTTCTTTGTGAACACTTGGATCCAACTTCTTCAATTATTTAATCAGATGTGCAACAACATGCACGTGGGGCGAGGTGTGTGGGGGGCACCAATGCGCAGGGAAGGAAACACAATTGGGTTCTAGCAAGTGGCAACCGCCCCTGTCGGAATTCGATCGTTCGGGGGTGCGTGCGCTAATTAGTCGTTCCCCTGTCAACAACACCTTCCGAGGCAACCTCGAGCTCCTCGCGGCGGCACTCCTCAGCAACGCCTCAACCTCAAACAAGGTGGCAGCGTGAGAGATAACCATCAACGGAGAAGAGAATAATGGCACCGGGGAGCTATTCCTCTCCCGAGAAAAGAAAGGAACCGAGCGCCTCACGTACCCGTTCGCATCGCCTCCCTCGCGGGTGATAGGACATGCCCAAACCCTAGCCACCACCGCGCCCCTCTCCTTGTCTTCTCCTGCCGCGCCGCCGCCCGAGCGGCTCACCGGCAACCTATGCGGTTGCGGTGAGGCGGTGGCGGGTATTTCCTCCCCTCCCTCCGGCGATTGAGGCGGGTGCGGCCGTCCGATCGCGCGGGGGACCATGGCGGCGGCGGAGGCTCAGTCCTCCAGATCCATCGCTGCTTCGGCCGGATCTGGAGGCCGCGCAGTGGGGGCATGCACCGGTTGGTGGCGGGGGTGGCGGTCGGCGTTCTGAAGTGAGCGGCAGCGGTGGCTGGCGCGGGGCTCCGGCTACGGCGGTGGCCGACGTATTGGTGGCAGCGACGGTCGGCGTGGGAGTGCGCAGGGTAGTGGCGGCCGGCTGTGGCTCTGGCCAGTGCTGTGGCGCCGGGGATGTCTGCGACCGGGACCCTTGGGTCTGCCTGTTTCGATCATTGCGGCTAGGAGCTGGTGGGGCTGGAGGTGTCCTGCGTGCTGGCAATGGGCGTCGGCAGGGAGGTGCAGAGGGCCCATGGTTGTGTAGCCTCGGGTTGGCATGCGTGCTGTAGTGGTGATCTCGGTGACGGCTAGGTGAAGGTCATGCTCTCAGAGTAGTTTCAGGTATCCGAGTCCTTGGCAGAGGAGTGTGAGGCGGTGGATGAGGCGAGGCCCCCACGCAGAGTGGTCAGGATCAGTGGTTTCATTGCTGTTGCGACGAAAGTGTTCTGCCAAAGCAACGTCAGAGTAGAGGGATCGGCGATCGTGTGTGTGCAACTTGTTGGCGATAGCCATGGTGGAGGAGTTCAGATGACCACTTGTGCTTGCAGCGGGTTGCGGCTTTGGCCGGGCACAGCGTTGGTGATGACGGCGTGGGTTGCAGTGGCTTTCTTTTGGCTCTTCTCCCAGGTTGTGGTGGTGTAGTGTCTTGTAGTGTGCGTTGTTCGCGTGCGTTGTTTATGTGTGATGACGTTCGCTTCGTCGCGTGAGGTACAATTGCTGCTTTTTCTTAAGTAATATGGCAATGCTCCTGCCTTTAATTTAAAAAAAATAATGGCACCAGCAAGAAAAAAAAATACATGAAGCGGACTTGACTCGAGGAGGAAAAGAGAGACCGTACGTGTCAAGCACTACTACTCTACATGCTAAATCACCCTGACACCATGGACAGAACATACTACTCTACATGGAAGGGCGGCAAGAAAAAGGGAACTCACTGTCTTGGCCGTCTAGGCACTCTATGGCTCGGACGAAGCTGCAGTGAAGGTCGGCGGTCCACCTCATCCTGGGCTCCTTGGATCGGATGTACTGCCTCACAACGTTGTTCCCGCCGCCGCCGCCGCCGCCGCCCATCTCCTCGATCCCCAGTGCAACGACGATGATGGAACCTCCTTATTAGATGGACAATGGATCGGAGCTCACCACCACGCCCGAGAAACAAGGCGCACGACAACAATTTATTTCCATGTGATATGGGGAAGGGTGGGCCCAGCGCATACGTGTGGGCGAGTAAGGTGGACGTGGGTGAGAAAAATACGTTGTTTTTGGCAGAATCACCCTCCAAATTGCGATTTTTATGGGTCTTCCACCATATCCACTTCTCAAATGGATAACGGATGGGTCCGGCGTGTGGGGTAAGATGAGCCTAAATCAAATGAGACACATTTTCAATTATTTTCGATTTATAGTATAGATTTATAATGAGACCATGTAATATCTACATTCGAAATCGCAGCTGATGAGAACATCCCAGAGCACGATTTGGCCAGGAGCATAGTATTGTAGGTGGCAATCATGGCCCATGGGAGCATGGTTTGGTCAGGTGAAGAACAGTGTAGACGACAGCCGTGGAGCACAGTTTGGCCAGACGCACGACGGTGTAGGCGGCATAATCCTCCCCTTCTTAACAAGGACCCAGCTTTGATACCAAATGATGAGTCCGGTCCAGCACACCCCTCGGGGAAAGGCTCAATCACCTCAAAAGACTAGTTCGATAGGGGAAGGGTGGCTCTTCCTTTTAAGGTGGCTTCGCCCTCCCAATCTAAGTAGGGTGGGATAATTCGGACATGCACGGCTGCCGCCTACACCGTCGTGCGCCTGGCCAAACCATGCTCCCGTTGGGCCACGACTGCCACCTACACTGTCGTGCACCTGGCCAAACCGTGCTCCACGACTGCCGCCTACACTATTGTGCGCCTGGCCAAATTGTGCCCTGGGATATCCTCATCAGCAGCCAAAAGCTGTCAAAGTATTGGCCACACCACCTTGTCTTTACAGACATTGGGTGTTGATCGAACCATCCAAAACGATGTTCCAGACTCTTCGTTCCCGAGTGCCAAGTGTGAGACTTGTCAGTCCTCACCCCGCCGCCCATCGCTCCTCCCTCATCCTACGTTGCCTCCATCGTGCGCATTTGCACAACCACGTCGCCACTGCCGTCACCATCACCATTGCTCAAAACCCTCAACGAGCGGAAGATGAGATAGATCTAATGGCAGTCGCTGCGTCCTCGACGCTACATGGCACCGACGCCGTCGCCTCCGCCAAGACGGATCCATGTCACGGGGACGGGGAGGCGAAGGAGGCGGGCGTGCAGCCGTGATGCGCTGCTTCGACGCGGCCAAGATATTTGTCAAGGTCAGGGACGGCAGCAGCGGCGTGGTGGCCTTCCGGCTCGAGAAGTACGTGTTGTAAGGAAGCCCCTTGGGAGGTGTACATGGGGACTGGGGATGACGTAAAAATGCAGGTAGACAGGGAGATGAATTCGTTGCTGCCGTTCTGCAAGTCCGTGCACTTCTGCGCCAGCTGGGGTGCGCACGACATGGGCCAGCAGCAGGCCGGGGACGCGGTAGAGTCTGGTCGTTAGGCGGTGGTATGGAGCTGCTCAAGCTGATGAAGCCTAGGAGTGGACCACTTATTGGCTTAAGTCAAAGTACGACAAGGTGGTTTGGTATGTGCTAAACAATTTGAAGGACCGGAAAGGCGAACCAGAGAGGGGGGGAGTGAATGAGAGCCGATAAAAATTCTATTCAAGAATTCGGCCTGTGAACCCAAAATCACTCGGACACCTCCGCAAACTTCTCTTGCCAAATTCACGTAGCCACTGGAGTGCTACTGGACCTAGGAACAAGATCGAACCAACAACCACTCAAAACACGCAGCGGAAAACAACTCGAAACAGCTGCTGGTAGCTAAAACCGGTCCGGCCGGTTTCTGAAACCGATCAGACCGACCTTCTGAGACAGCCTCTCACAGGCAGCGGAAACCGGTCAGGCCGGTTTTGTCCAGGAAATCCCCAAAAGATCTTCGAGACCAAACCTAGCCAAAACTGCCTCAAGAACCCTTCAACCTTTGAACAAGAAAAGCCATAGCATGAAAGATGCTCTCCTGTCCAAAAACCCCCACGACAGCCCAACTGGGGCTAAACCGGTCAGACCGGTTTGGGAAACCGGTCAGACCGGTTTTGCCTGGGCAGTCGGGAAGAACTCAGCCCGCGGGAAAAAGCCAACCTTCACCTCGATCGATCTCCCGATTCGTTCCACGGATTCAAGTGAGACTTTGGGGATAGCTGGCGTACCTCGTGGGCTACCTTTGGCTAGAAGCTCGGTCCCCAAAACCTACCCAATCAAGAGGAATCGGAAGTCAACCCTCAAGAACACCCTTTAATGAACTCCACCAAAAATCACCAAATTGAAGCCGTTTCGGAGGGTTTGTTGGAGCAAGATCACCAAGCAAAGAGGCACAAGGTCCTCATATGTGACATCCAACAAGAATCCCTCAAAGAAACACTCTCAAAACTTCTCCACGAAAATTCCAAGAAAAGCCTCCGAAAATCACCAAAAAGGGAAAACGGAAAGAACACAATCAAGACTTGAGGAACCACGCCGAATCATCTATACATACCATGAAGGTTCATACAAGGTCTAGCTTGCCTCCCGATCATCCATCCCTCTCTCAAGATCTCACCATGAAGCTCTCAAGCTAGTCCTAGAAATCCTAAAGAAAATAAGAAGTAAAATAGCAAAGGGAAAATGAGCTAGGGTTCCAAGAGATGGCTGCCATCCTCTCTCTACTTAGTTTATATGGAGGCAACCGAAAGACGAAACTACCCCTATTACATAATACTAGGATACACGCCCCCGAAGGGCACTTTGGGAAACTTTCGTCGTAGCACCATCGGACGGATGCCCGGCGACCGCACCTCGCGTAGCCTCGACACACACCATGCCGATCCCGACGCATGTCCTCCGCTTCGAAACACTTCGGTGACCTGCGACCCCAAACCGGTCAGACCGGTTTCACCAACCGGTCAGACCGGTTTTGGCCTGACAGCCACACCGAGTCTTTGGCCTTGGCTTTGTGGCTCAGCCAAGCAACCCAGTGGTTTTGTGGTGAACCACTGCAAACCCCGCGAACTTGATGTAGCCTCCGCCAATCACCACTCATGACTCGGCTCCCACGAAGTCCCGGCTCGACCTTGGTTTTGAGGCTCAACCAAGAAATTGTCCACGACTTCGTCCTGCTGTTCTTGCCACCATGCGGCCCGCACTTGACCCCGCTGGCCACCAGGTCCCTCGAACCAAGCCTACTTGTCTTCTCCACACCTGGAGGCCTCACCGGCAACGACCTTTCGCGCTTGTTCTTCACCTGCACCAACACCAGTCAAGCCACAACCTGCACCTGCAATACTTAGCTAAGAGTTAGTCCACACAGCGTTGTCAATCACTCATCACACCAGGAAGCGACCATCCACCGGTCCTCGAACCACACAGGCTCTCAATCTCCCCCTTAATGAGTGCATTGACAACACACACATTTGGTAACCAAAGAGAAAAGGAAAAAGAAAAGAAACGACCAAAGAAACTCAAACAAGCGATCGAAAGCCGAAACAAAGGCAAAGAGTAAGATCACTTGATAGAGGAAAGACTCGGTCCCCTTAGGCAAGGGCAACGGCTCGACAGAAACAAGTCAAAAACGCGCTCAAGCAAAGAGCACAAACCACCAAAGCATACTAGAGCTTCCCCTGCACATATGCATACTCCCCCTGAACATGTGCCAGCACTAGGCACAAACCGGTCAGGCCGGTTCCACCAAACCGGTTAAGCCGGTTCCAAAAACCGGTCAGACCGATTAAACTCGGCAGAAGCTCACCCCAAAAGCCAAAAATGCAAACGAAATGCACAAGCTCCCCTTGACTGTTAGGATATGTTCTAGGGATGCAATGCAACTTTTCTCCACCAACATTTCTCCCCCTTGTTGCCAATGCATGAATCAAGGCTCAAATTTGGAAAAGATGCAACTAGAGCTACTCAAATAGAGAAAGTTCATCACAAGATGCTACACATAATCAAATGAGCAAGTTAGATACTCTACAGCTTCGTATGAACATCAACTACATGATCACCAAGTGTCACAACCATTGGGTAACGCTAAGATAGAATTGAGTATTTTTTGCGAAAAAACACCCTCTCATGAGCAAAGTCCTAAACATGAGCAAAACATGTCAAAATGGCAAAGCCACACAAACTTCATGCTAGGACAACCATTCTAAGCATAAGACCATCATAAACACCCACAAGCACCTCATGTCATGTCAAAGCCACCGAGCCATGTGCTTACTTCTAGATATGAGACTTCTCATTGGTAAGCAACATGCAACGGTTTAGCACCCAAAAGCAAGTAAATTAAGCACATATGACATGGGAGCACATTTTCCAAGCAACTTACATTTCATTTTCAGATTTATATTTGGTACATGAAATGTCTTTGCGACAAAAAGGAACTTATGCCTCTCCACAAGATAAAGCATGGGGGCTAAACATTCATGATGGCAAATGAGCCTTTGACCCCATATGCTCAAAATAAGCTATCCAAGCACAAATTAAACATAGAAATGCCACTGAAACATGTCATGATCATATAAAGGCATTTACTCACAAGAGAGCATACATATGACATTTTTCAAAAACATAGCTATCAACCATGTATATAAATCAAGATCATCAAGAGCTAAGCCACACTAAGCCATATCATACTAAACTAGCTCACAAGATCATATATAACACATCATGGTGAACAATGTATATAGGAGAAGCTTTTCCTACACAATGCATATGATACAAAATGCATGCAACCTAAGATACAAAGATGCCTATATATCATGTCGCACATGCAATGCAAAATGCAAGAAATGCACAAAGGAAGGCTATACATATGCTACAAAGGAGCTCCCACACACCCAACTCAAGAAATCAAACAAACACCAAACTCCCCCCGCAAACGAGTGAAAGTTGCTTGATCCAGGGGTTTGGTGAAAATATCGGCTAACTGGTAATGTGTGGGTACATGGATCAAAGCGATTTTCCCTTTCTCAACATTGTCTCTCAGGAAATGATACCTCACTTCTATGTGCTTGGTTTTGGAATGGGGCACTGGGTTCTTTGCAACACTTATGGCACTTGTGCTATCACATTGAAGTGGGACATGGGTATACTCCTCACCAAAGTCACTCATGGTGTATGTGATCCAAAGGAGCTGAGAGCAACAACCAGCTGCGGCCACATACTCTGCCTCGGTAGTGGATTGAGCAACACTCGACTGTTTGCGAGAAAACCAAGACACCAAAGAGGAACCCAAAAACTGGCAAGTCCTAGAAGTGGACTTCCTATCCAACCGACCCCCGGCAAAATCCGCGTCAGAAAATCCATGAAGAGCCAAAGAAGAAGACGCGGAGTACCAAAGGCCGAAGTTGGGAGTATGACGCAAATACCTGAAAATGCGCTTGACTGCTTGCCGATGCGAAGTCCTCGGAGATGCTTGAAAACGAGCGCACAGACATACCGAGAATTGGATGTCTGGCCTCGTCGCCGTCAAGTACAGGAGTGACCCGATCATGCTCCGGTACTCCTTCTGGTCCACATGTTCACCTTCCTCGTCCGCATCAAGAGCTGTAGTCGTACTCATGGGCGTCACCATAGCCTTGGAGTCCTCCATCTTGAACTTCCTCACAATGTCCTTGGTGTACTTTGCTTGGTGCACGAATGTTCCTTCCTTGGATTGCTTGATCTGGAGGCCGAGGAAGAACTGCAACTCACCCATCATGCTCATCTCAAATTCCCTACTCATGTCTTCTGCAAATCTCGCAACCAACGAGTTAGACGAGCCACCAAAGACAATATCATCCACGTATACCTGCACAATCAGGATATCTTTTCCCTACCTGAGGAGAAACAAGGTCTGATCGACCTTCCCCATCTCAAACCCTCTCTCAAACAGGAACCCCCTTAACCTACCTTACCAAGCTCTAGGCGCCTGCTTCAACCCATAGAGCGCCTTCCTCAACTTGTACACCCGGTGGGGGTACTTCTCACTCTCAAACCCTGGTGGTTGCCTCACGTACACTACTTCCTCCAAAACACTGTTCAGGAAAGCACTCTTCACGTCCATTTGGTGCAATTTGAACCCTTTAGCCACGGAAAAGGCTAGAAGGATCCTAATCGCCTCCAAACGAGCTATGGGAGCAAAGGTCTCCTCGTAGTCGATCCCCTCTTTCTGACTATACCCTTGCGCCACCAACCTCGACTTGTTTCTCACCACCTCTCCTTTCTCTCCCTCTTTGTTTTTCCACACCCATTTTGTCCCAATCGGCTTACACCCCGGTGGAGGATCCACTAACTCCCAAACTTGGTTCCTCTCAAAATTCTCCAACTCCTCATGCATCGAGTTAACCCAATTGTGATCAGATAGCGCATGTCCAATATCTTTGGGCTCAAAAGTAGCAACAAAAGCAACATGAGCAAAGTGAGAATTGTTTCGAACCCTCGACCGTGTAGTACGTTCATTGATGTCACCGATGATTCTCGAAGCTGGGTGATCCACTTGAACTCGCCGGGGAGGTTCTCGCCTTGAAGCTACCTCCCCCTCAACAGCAGCTTCTCCTTGATCTGGGTTTGTCGTCGTAGGTGTGGGAGAGGGCCCGTTCTCGATCGTAGTCGAAGTAGTAGGTACATGCTCAGCCACGGGCACCACACCGCCATCTTCATCATCTCCATGTTCATGCTCCTCCTCCTGAAAAATCTCCTCGCCAAGTTCCTCGTCACCTGCACACTCAAAAACAAGCTGACAACGTGGCTGTGTCTCGTCGAAGGTTACCTCGCAAGTCTCCACGATTTGGTTAGTGTTGATGCTTTTCTGGTCAACACACACGAGCGCTAGATCGCGCGGAACGTCGAAACGCTGAACTCGCCGAGCTCCTGCCCGGACCAGTCTGACCGGTCAGGGGCACCGGTCTGACCGGTGGCTGCAGAGGCGCGGTGAAAGCCTAAGATCGCCGCCTCGGGAGGGACCCCGTCGGAGGTGGTGCGCCTAGGGTTGCTCTGAGGTCGGCAAGGCCACTCAGAACGTCCCTGATTGTCGTCGAGACAAACAAGGAAAGCACGAGGTTGGAAAAGCTAGGGTTTGAGAGATAAAAGTTGTAGAAAGTAATAATCGATTGGGTGATTCCCCCTCAAACGGCCGTGGCCCTTTATATTTATAGGGTGGGGAGGTCTTGCCCCGCAAGGAATCCTTTTACAACTCGAAATTCGCTAGGACTCCTAAATTCTACTCGGACTCGGGGTCCACCGGTCAGACCGGTCAGGCCCACCGGTCAGACCGGTGTGGCCGTTACCGGATCGGCTACAGGACGCCCGACCGGTCAGACCGTCGAAGGACACCAGTTTGACCGGTGGCGTCAGCCTGATCGGCTTTGTGCCAATTTTGGGTGCGAACATATGCCCCCCTGTTTTTTAGTAAAGCTTGCTATTTAAAAAATAATTCTAAGGTCGATGTGACACTTCACCGGCCATTTTTTGGTCTAAGGGCGATTTTTGCTTTAAATCGGCCATATCCTATCAAGCATCTTGCCAGACACTTGGATGAAATTTCTTCAAGTACCTCCCGTTGAGAGCCCTTGGAAGTCGCTGTCCTTGCAAAGTCTCCATCATGTAAGAATTCCCAGAACAAACCTTGACAACCTTGTACGGACCTTCCCAACTTGGAGACCACTTGCCGAACTCGTTACTCTTAGATCCAATAGGTAAAATCGTCTTCCAAACCAAGTCACCTACCTGAAAAGATTTGGCTTTTACCTTCTTGTTGTATGCTCTAGCAACTCTCCTCTTGTCCTTTTCAATTTCCTCCAAAGCTTCCATACGCTTGTCGGTCACTTCATCAATATTGTCCATCATCAAAGCATAATATGACTCAACATCAAGATTATTCTGCTTTGCAAGTCTATATGCGCCTAGATTCACCTCAACGGGCAAAACGGCCTCTTGACCATACACAAGCTCAAAAGGAGTAACCTTAGTAGCACCATGTCTAGAAATACGATGAGCCCATAAAACTTCAGATAATACCTCATGCCATCTTCTAGGATTGTCCTCTATCTTCTTCTTAATGAGCTTCACTAATGTCTTGTTGCTAGACTCGGCTTGACCATTGGCTTGAGCATAATATGGAGATGAATTGAGCAATTTAATACCATAGGATTCAACAAATTCACGCACCTCTTTGGATATGAATGAAGTCCCTTGATCCGTAGTCAAAGTCTGCGGAATGCCAAACCTATGTATGATATGCCCAGCAATAAACTCAATCACCTCTCTATGTGTCATATTCTTCAAAGGAATAGCTTCAGTCCACTTGGTGAAGTAATCAGTAGCCACGATCACAAAACAATGCCCCTTTGACGACGAAGGATGAATCTTGCCAATAAAATCCAAACCCTATCGTCTAAAGGGCCAAGGCTTGATAATCAGATGCATCAACGCAGCAGGCACCAACTGAACATCTCCATGTTTTTGACACTCTTCACACCCTTTGTAGTACTTAAAACAATCAGCTATCATGGTAGGCCAATAAAAGCAAGCTCGCCTGAGGAGCCACTTCATCTTGGGAGCCGATTGATGAGTACCACAAATACCTTCATGAACCTCTGCCATAGCCAACCTAGCTTGATCAGGACCCAAGCACTTTAAAAGCAAATCATCCGCAATTCGATGATACAATTCACCATTATCAACAACAAACTTAAGAGCCCATCGTCGGACTTTTCTATCAACTGAACTGCTAGGATGTTGCAAATAATCAACCAGAGGCTTTCTCCAATCCTCCACCTCATCTTTGTCACGAAAAACCGAGGAGGAACTTTTACCATGGGACCGGTCAGACCGGTCATGGGCATCGGTCAGACCGGTGCCGTTAGCCGACCCAGAACCAGGGGACCGGTCAGACCAGTCGGTGACATCGGACAGACCGGTGTCACCGGTTAGACCGGTCGGCTTTGTCGGCCTGACCGGTGCCTCCAGAGCAAAACACTCGGCTGTAAGCAACGGTTTGTGTTCTTGAAAATTTCTTTTTCGAACATTATAACCAGATGCTTGCTGGGCCAGAGCATTAGCTCTAGGATTTTCCTCTCGTGGCACATGATAGATAACAAATTCATCCATACAAGATATGATGTCTAAACATTTATCAAGATAAGCATTTAAAAAGCCATTTAGACACTGACATACCTTGGAGACTTGCTGCACCACTAATAAAGAATCTCCATATGCTTCCACATGTTTTACTCCCATGTCATGCAAAATCTCCACGCCAAATAGAAGAGCCTCATATTCGGTTTGGTTGTTAGTACAATCATGATCCAATCGGTTAAGAGCTTCAAAAACAGCCCCACTTGGCGAAATAATGACAACTCCAACACCACAACCATCTTTACAAACCGATCCATCAAAATGCAATTTCTATGGAGTAAAAGTAGCATAACCGACATTCAAATCAAGTTGCTTATCTACTCTATGTCCAACAATAAAGTCGGCAACAATTTGACCTGTCATAGAACTTAATGGCTCACAATGCAAATCATATTCAACTAAAGCATAAGCCCATTTGCCGACTCTACCCGTTAAAATTGGTTTATGCAACATGTATTTGATTATGTCGGTTTGACATGCCACTATGCAGATACTAGGTAATAAATAATGCCTCAACTTGGTACAAGTATAATATAGCGATAAACACAACTTTTCAATGAAAGTGTACCATGTTTCGGCGTCTAGCAATCTTCTACTCTCATATGCAACAATGTACTCCTTGCCTTCGGTCTCTTGAGTCAAAACACCTCCAATGACATCCTTCTCAGCCGCTACATACAACTTGAAAGGAATACCACTCTTGGGCGCTTGAAGAACGGGTGGCGAGGTCAAATAGCTCTTAATCTCATCAAATGCCTCTTGTTGCTTTGCCCCCCAAGTGAAGTCAATATCATTTTTCAACCGAAGTAAAGGAGTAAAAGCATTCACCTTCCCAGACAAGTTACAAATGAACCTCCTCAAGTAATTTACCTTGCCCAAGAACTTTTGCAAATCCCTTTTACAAGTAGGCGCTTTAACACTCCGGATTGCCTCAATCTTTTTAGGATCTATCTCTATGCCTTTCTCATGCACAATGAAGCCCAAAAACTTCCCAGCCGATACACCAAAAGCACATTTGAGTGGGTTCATCTTTAATTTATACCGACGCATTTTTTCAAATGCAAGTCTTAAATGAGCTAAATGAGAATCATCTCCAGCCGATTTAACAACAATATCATCGATATAGACCTCTACTATGATGCCAAGCAAATCATGAAAGATTAAATTCATAGCCCTTTGATAAGTAGCACCCGCATTTTTCAACCCAAAAGTCATAACAACCCACTCAAATAAGCTAACAAAACCCGGACATATGAAAGCCGTTTTGGATATATCCTCTTCGGCCATAAAGATTTGATTGTAACCAGCATTACCATCAAGAAAGCTAAGAATTCTATGTCCGGATGCAGCATTAACAAGAAAATCGGCTATAGGCATAGGATATTCATCTTTAGGAGTAGCTCTATTAAGATCTCTAAAATCAATGCAAACACGAAGCTTTTTCGTTCCTTTTTTCTCAACAGGCACAATATTAGAGATCCAATCAGCATAACGACAAGGCCTAATAAAGTTTGCATCAAGCAACCGATTGACTTCCTCTTTCACTCGGTCATAAATATCAGGATTAAAGTTTCTACGAGGTTGTTTATAAGGCCTAAAACCAGGTTTAATAGGTAAATGATGCTCAACTAAATCACGACTTAAACCAGGCATTTCATTATAATTCCATGCAAAGCAATCAACATACTCCTTTAACAGCTTTATTAACTCAGATTTAAACAAAGGATCAAAATTCTTGTTTACAAATGTCGGCTTAGGTAAAGTGCCATCACCAATATCAACCTCCTCTAAAGGATCAGCCGACGTAAACCCTTGTCCTAACTTGCTCAAATCATCAAAATCTTCGATGGCCTCACACATATCATTCTTATGCGCCTGATAGTGCTCTCACCTTTGTTGCAACCACTCCAGATTTGCATCCATCAAATCGACAGAGAGGTTCTAGCCTGATCAACGATCGGCTTCATGATAACAGTAGCAAAGCCATCTTTGGAAAAATCAATAAGCCTTAAATTAGATAAATCTAAACCAGTTAAGCACTTAAGATTCTCATGATTATCCATAGTAGGACTATCGGCCACTGCAACACAAGCCGATGTATCACCATGAACAATCTCTACCTCGTCGCCTACCCATTGGATTAAGAATTGATGCAAAGTAGAAGGCACACACTGATTTGCATGAATCCAATCACGACCAAGGATGAGACTGAAGTTACCTTGTGTCTCAGCGACGAAGAATGCCGTAGCCAACGTCTTGCTCCCAACGGTGAGCTCCATAGAGACGATGCCTTTAGCTCCCATCGGCTCGCCTCCTCCCACACCGCTGACGGTCATGTTGGTCTTGATCAGCTCATCATCTGAACCTCCCAGCTTCTTGAACAAAGAATATGGCATCAAGTTGACGATCGCTCCTCCGTCCACCAGCATGCGAGAGATAGGCTTCCCATTGATGTGTCCCTTCATGTACAAAGCCTTCAAATGATTTTCAACATCTTTAGGCTTCTGGAAAATAGCTTCCTTTGGCCCAAAGTCCAGATGCGTGACGTCCTCCTCCGAAAGCACATAACCATCCATAGACATATGAATCACGTTGATGTCCAAATTCATACGCTCGGGCGAAGAACTGTAATCAACAAGCTCCTCATCGTCTTCTGGTGCAGGATCCGATGCAGACTTGTCATCACAAACCATGGGAACCGAAGAAGAGAAACCGGGCGGCGTCTCTGGGTCATCGGCCTGACCGTCGCCTGTCACCGGTCTGACCGGTGTGACCGGTCTGACCGACCCCTCCACCGGTCTGACCGGTGCTGGCTGGGAGCTGGTCTTAACTCTCCACTCTTTCCCCTGAGGTACCATGGGCCTGTACTGGTTGAAAGCTTCGTCCCTCTGTTTCTCTAGCTCCTTCTCCCTCTTCTCTTGAAACCTTAGGCGTTGAAGCTTCCTCCTTTGTGTGCGAGTCAATCCGGGAGGACACCACCTTGGCAAGAAGTATTTGGAGTTGGAACCACTCCCACTGGCCTCATGGTCATTATCAGCATCAAACACCCCTGGAGTTGATGTCACAACCTTATTGTTTGGAACAATCGGTCTTTTGCCATCCTCTCCAATGTGAACATCCATTGATCCAATCTGAATTATATCTTGGCTCGTAGTCCTCTCTGGATCAACTTCCATCTTCTGCACCTCCTCCTTTTGCTTCGGCTTGTAAACTTGCTTCACGGGAGGTGGGATAGTTTTTCTGGTTGCAGCGGTCTGTCACACCCTGAAATTTCCAAATTTCAGGATGTGAATAGGAAGAAAATTTAAACAACAATTTTCCCATAATTTTTTAAAATTTTCTAAACATTTAATTCTTTACAGGGAATATAGTACAGGGAAAAAAAACAAACAAAACATTATTTGTTTTTCCAAATTAAATAAGTGGCTTTGTGTTGTTGCATACATGCTGGTGCATTTATTTTGGTTGTTTGAATTCAAATTTGATTTTGAATTCAAATGTTTGATCTCCTTTTGAAATCAGCAAAACCCTTTTCTTTTCTCCTTTCCCTTTTCCTTTCTCTTTTGGCCCGGCTCTGTTCCAACCGGCGCAGCCCATCTCCACCGTGTGGTCCAAAAGCCAGAAGTTCAGTTTTGCTCCCCGAAGTCCTTCGCTCGTAGCACGTCACCAGCACCTTTGAGCCCACCTGGCCTTATGGCCCAGGGCAGCCCATCACCGCCTCCCACCGCCGTAGCCACCGACACGTGGGCCCCAGCCGTCATCACCCACCTCCGGCCGCATCCGCGTCGGACTCGCGCCCGAATCCGAGCCGCGCGCCGCGCCGCTTTTCCCCTGGGCCCGCACATCGATGCGCCCCCTCGGCCTATAAAGACCCCGCCACGACCCCCGCCTTGCTTCTTTTTCTCTAACCCTAGCCGCCACCCACACCGCCGCCGAGCTCCCAAGAACCCTAGCGCCGCCGCCGTTGTTTCCCTCGGTTGCTGCCTCTCCGCCGACGAGAAGTATCCCGGAAGCTTCGCAAGGAGGTGAGGAGTCTCCCGGTGCCGCTTGTCGTCGATCTCGTGCCTCGTGCCGCCTAGACGCGCTCGCCGGAGTCCGCCGCCGCAGGCGGACGCCCCGCCGGGCTGCACGCCGTCGCCGTCGCCTGATCGTCCGCTCCGATGCCCTAGCTCGACCCCACGCGTCGCCAGCTTCACCCTGGTGAAAACCGCACGCCAAATCGTGCTCCGTAGCTCGAATCCGAGCGAGCTCGCCGGAGCCTCGCCGGCCGCCGCCGCGCACCGCCGCCAGCGCCGCCGCTCGTCGCGTCCCGGGCGACAGCAGCCGCCCGATTTGGAGCCGATGGCTCAGATCGAATCTGATCTAGGTCAACCCGACGTATAACGGTCAACCTAGCTGTGCCCCGCCTCTTTTGCATAAAAGTCCTCCAGTTTCTTAAAATCACAGATATGCCCTTCCGCATGCAAAGACCGTTACATATAAGCCCTGTT
Organism: Cenchrus fungigraminus; assembly: GCA_036936925.1. Taxonomy (NCBI): domain Eukaryota; kingdom Viridiplantae; phylum Streptophyta; class Magnoliopsida; order Poales; family Poaceae; genus Cenchrus; species Cenchrus fungigraminus. The sequence goes on along the minus strand of CM072776.1, from coordinate 94,530,340 downwards.
TTTTCGGTTTAAACCCTCAGCTCTCTGGTTTTAGCGCCCGAGGTCCATCTTTATGTTTTTGCACCGCAGCCCCTAGGTTTTTATGCGTAATCTCGTTTTGGCCCTCAGTTTTTACAGTTTAGCCCCTAAAAGCTAAGTTTTCCTGCAGAAAAGCCCCTGTACCTTGTTTTGGCCGTAGAATACACATTTTAGCTCCGTTTTTAGCGTTCTTTATATCCACGCGATCGTATCTAAGAGTAGAACAGTTTTATGCCCCTGTTTTGTTATGTTAGTACTGTTTGGTGATTGTTTCTTATTTTATTCCATTATTTTCTCGTATGTGTATGATGTGGTGCGTAGAAGACGGTCCGTACGTGGAATACGCTGAAGTTGAAGATTCTCAAGACATTGAGCAGCAGCAAGCGTTGGTAGAAGGCAAGTCCTTGCTGCATTCCCGATTATCCTATTACAACATGCATTTTAATTACAACGTTTATTTATTTATCGCTTTGCATTAAAATGATGGGTCCTATTATCTAAGGATTGACTAGCTTTGTTTATCCGTGTGCCTTGATCAACCTGGGTTTATGTTTATGTTGGGTAGACCTTGCTTAGTTGCTCAACTTGGGATCATGGTGGTTCTAATGAACAATAATGTTAATCTTGTTTTACTTATGTTATACCTTCATTAAACAAGATCACTTTTGTTAATCGGAACATGGAGAACCACCCAGGAAAACAGTACTACCAGAAGACATATGGCTCTGTCTTGGCCTAGTAATTAGAAAACCTGGTGTTAGGTATGCTTTACCTAAAAGGGGTTGGGGGTTGCCGGTAGTTGGTGTATAGCCCGGCCCTCAGGCTGATCTGCTCTATGGTAGCTTCGCAGTCTTAAGAGAGGTTTATGCATTGCGCTGTCAAGTAACCTAGCGAGCAGCCTGCACTAGGGGATCTTTGTAAAGGCCTCGTAGCGTCCCTATGTAATCACACCTCGGTAGTGTGGTATGATGCTTGGCCGGCATCGCATGGTTGGGTTTAAAGTTCCTAGAACTTTTACGTGACTTGTGGGTAAAGATGTACAACCTCTGCAGAGTGTAAAACTGACTAGTTAGCCGTGCCCACGGTCAAGAGCGGCCTGGACCCTCACATGAGTAAACTATGAAAGATGGATTAAACTTGTTGCATTTACTTTCGTTTATGATGATGATGCTTATGTTAATCTCTGGGTTGGTATAAACTTACATTTGCTAGTAAATCAGCTTGCTTAATAAAATTTGACCAACTAAAATGCTGACCTGCTATGCAACCACAAGCTTCCACCATAAAGCCTTTGCATGTTGTTATAGAGTTTTCCCTTGTTGAGTACGACATGTGCTCATGCTTGTTGTTATTTTATATTGCATCTACACAACCCGGTTGCTGCTCAGACAGACGCTTTGAAGACTTTCCTGGAGAGTTCGACGGTTTCTAGGCGAGCGTGCCACCAGTCGACTGCCTGTGGAGACGTCCTTTTCCGCTGCTAGTACTCGCTTTTGTTACGATTTATGAGACATTTGGTCATGTAATAAAGTTATAATACTTCCTTTACGCTTTTGACACTGTATTTGGTATTCACTGAGTCGATGCATGTGTGTAACTTGATCCTGGCGCACATGTATTCTATGCATTCGGGTTTGCCTTTAAATCCGGGTGTGACAAAGTGGTATCAGAGCCGTGTTGACTGTAGGACGTTAGCCTAGTTAGAAAATGGTCGAACTTAAGGATTATAATATCTTAGAAGCCACTCTCACTTCATGTTATGCTTTAATTCTTCTTTGAGTAATATTCTTACCCTTGCTTCTACCCCATCCTTGATACTCTATTTGTTCTCTACCTTGCTTTGGCTAATCTTTCTACTCTATACTTCCTTGTTCTTGCTTTAAGGAATCTTTAGCACCTGTTCTATGCTCTTTGATCTTTTCCTATCTTTACCCTACCCGTGTTCAGAGTTGTTCTCAGTTATCTTATGACTTTATCATGTCCAACCCAAAGATCTATGCTAGGATGTAGGATCTTTAGGCTTTAAGCTTATGTAATCGTTAGTCACGATCGTCGTTTAGGTGTTCTTAGTTAGGTGGTGTGTTTGAATGCTTGACTTGTGATAATGATTGATTTGGATCTTTGCTTGAGTGCAATGTATTGTGGAGTGATGACCACAATGACATTAGTTTAGTATAAGTTTGCTTAGTTGGGTTTAAGCTCTGTCTCAACCATCCTTTTTATCTTGCACCTTCTTAATCCTTTACCAAATCTTTACTTATCTATCTTGGAAATTCATCGGGTACAAATCTGTTCCCGTCATCCTTCGACACAGCAGTAGTGTTTTGATAATATCTTGAGCTATAGAGCTCCGATTGATGCAAAACCAGTTCGGTTAGCTCACAAATTTCATAAGTGATTTTCTGTCAAAAAATTCAGCCCCATCCAATAAATATCCTGGGAGCTATGCACGAAACATTGGAGCTATCAGAGTCTGTAAAACTCTGCTGACATAGTTAACTTCATTATTTTATATCTGGAGCTATAGACCTCCGTTTGAGGCAAATCCAGTTGGAGAAGTTCATAAATTTCATGGGTGTTTTTCTTTCCAAAATTCAGAAATTTTGATTACATAGTCAGAGAGTTATGCCCGAAACTTTGGAGCTACTTGAATCTGTTAGCATTGCTGATATACCTGACTTGTTTATTTTATATCTGGAGTTATAAAGCTCTGATTGAGGTGATTCTAGTTGGACTAGTTCCGTAATTTCATTACCTTTTACTGGTCAAAAGCTCATAATTTTTGGTTATCCACGTTGAGAGTTATACCTGAATATCTGGAGTCAACAGAATCTGTCTAAAGCCGAATATCTTCATTATTGTACCTTCTGAGTTTCACCCCTGACTCAAACATCTAAAGTAATGTCCCTAACACTCAATGGTGAACACCAGGTCAGGATCCGGAGTCGATCAACCAGTAGTGAACCGCCAAGGGAGAAGCAACCGTTCAGGCCCAGCACCTCAGCAACCACAGATGGATCCGGCCATGCAGCAATTTTTCCAGACTCAGACTCAGCTTCTCGAGAACTTGACCAACACTGTGGCCAACCTGCAGGCTCAAGTCAACAATCCACCTCAGCAGCAGGCACCCAGGGACAAGCACAGGGAGTTCATGAGCCATCGTCCACCAGTGTTCACACATGCTGCAGATCCGTTGGAAGCTGATGACTGGCTGAAGACTGTGGAGAAGATGCTCACTATCGTACAGTGTGATGACAGAGAGAAGGTCCTGTATGCTTCAGGACGACTTCAGGGTACAGCAGGAGCTTGGTGGGATGCTTATGTTGCCGCTCATGCTACACCAGACACCATCACTTGGCAGGAGTTCACCAACAGCTTCAGGAGCCATCACATTCCTGCAGGGCTGATGAAACTAAAGAAAAAGGAGTTCCTTTCTCTCAAGCAGGGAGCAATGTCAGTGGCTGAATTCATAGACAAGTTCATTGAGTTGTCACGCTATGCACATGAGGATGTTGCTGATGATGGGAAGAAACAGGAGCTATTCATGGAGGGATTAGCTGGACCGCTTCAGTACCAGCTTATGTCTCACACTTTTGCGTCGTTTCAGCAACTGATGGACAAGGCTATCTGTTTGGAATCAAAGCGCAGAGAGTTGGGAGATCTGAAGAGGAAGGCCACTACCTCTGTGCAGTTTGGGAGCAGCACTCGCCCCCGTTTCATTCCACAGCAGAGGACAACACCCCATGTTGGAGGTTCAGGTGGTAACTCTGGGCAGAATCAGTTTCAGCGTAACAATCAACCTTTCAAGCACCCCATTCAAGAGTTGCAGCAGTCCACTCCACAGACTCCACGCCCTAATGACCAGCAGTCTAGTCAGAACACCCCAGCGGGAACCCCAGTGAGACCTAGTGCGCCCAGCACTCCTGTTGGTAATACCTGCTTTAAGTGTGGAGAGACTGGTCACTATGCCAACAACTGCCCCCAGAGGAGCGTGCAGAATACTCCAGTGCAGAGTCAGCAGATGGGGAATGGAAACAAGACCCCACAAAGCTCCAAGGGACAGCAGAACTCCGCACGTGGTAGATTGAACCACGTAAATGCAAGGACCATGTATGGTATGTTCTCTATCAATATTGCCCCCACATCAATTCTACCCTATCATTCTCAAAATCTTTCTTAGTTCTTCCGAATCTCGAGGACGAGATTCCTTTTAAGGGGGGTAGATTTATCACACCCTGAAATTTCCAAATTTCAGGATGTGAATAGGAAGAAAATTTAAACAACGATTTTCCCATAATTTTTTAAAATTTTCTAAACATTTAATTCTTTACAGGGAATATAGTACAGGGAAAAAAAACAAACAAAACATTATTTGTTTTTCCAAATTAAATAAGTGGCTTTGTGTTGTTGCATACATGCTGGTGTATTTATTTTGGTTGTTTGAATTCAAATTTGATTTTGAATTCAAATGTTTGATCTCCTTTTGAAATCAGCAAAACCCTTTTCTTTTCTCCTTTCCCTTTTCCTTTCTCTTTTGGCCCGGCTCTGTTCCAACCGGCGCAGCCCATCTCCACCGTGTGGTCCAAAAGCCAGAAGTTCAGTTTTGCTCCCCGAAGTCCTTCGCTCGTAGCACGTCACCAGCACCTTTGAGCCCACCCGGCCTTACGGCCCAGGGCAGCCCATCACCGCCTCCCACCGCCGCAGCCACCGACACGTGGGCCCCGGCCGTCATCACCCACCTCCGGCTGCATCCGCGTCGGACTCGCGCCCGAGTCCGAGCCGCGCGCCGCGCCGCTTTTCCCCTGGGCCCGCACGTCGATGCACCCCCTCGGCCTATAAAGACCCCGCCACGACCCCCGCCTTGCTTCTTTTTCTCTAACCCTAGCCGCCACCCACACCGCCGCCGAGCTCCCAAGAACCCTAGCGCTGCCGCCGTTGTTTCCCTCGGTTGCCGCCTCTCCGCCGACGAGAAGTATCCCGGAAGCTTCGCAAGGAGGTGAGGAGTCTCCCGGTGCCGCTTGTCGTCGATCTCGTGCCTCGTGCCGCCTAGACGCGCTCGCCAGAGTCCGCCGCCGCGGCCGTCCGCCCCGCCGGGCTGCACGCCGTCGCCGTCGCCTGATCGTCCACTCCGATGCCCTAGCTCGACCCCACGCGTCGCCAGCTTCACCCTGGTGAAAACCGCACGCCAAATCGTGCTCCGTAGCTCGAATCCGAGCGAGCTCGCTGGAGCCTCGCCGGCCGCCGCCGCGCACCGCCGCCAGCGCCGCCGCTCGTCGCGTCCCGGGCGACAGCAGCCGCCCGATTTGGAGCCGATGGCTCAGATCGAATCTGATCCAGGTCAACCCGACGTATACCGGTCAACCCAGCTGTGCCCCGCCTCTTTTGCATAAAAGTCCTCCAGTTTCTTAAAATCACAGATATGCCCTTCCGCATGCAAAGACCGTTACATATAAGCCCTGTTTTTTCGGTTTAAACCCTCAGCTCTCTGGTTTTAGCGCCCGAGGTCCATCTTTATGTTTTTGCACCGCAGCCCCTAGGTTTTTATGCGTAATCTCGTTTTAGCCCTCGGTTTTTACAGTTTAGCCCCTAAAAGCTAAGTTTTCCTGCAGAAAAGCCCCTGTACCTTGTTTTGGCCGTAGAATACACGTTTTAGCTCCGTTTTTAGCGTTCTTTATATCCACGCGATCGTATCGAAGAGTAGAACAGTTTTATGCCCCTGTTTTATTATGTTAGTACTGTTTGGTGATTGTTTCTTATTTTATTCCATTATTTGCTCGTATGTGTATGATGTGGTGCGTAGAAGACGGTCCGTACGTGGAATACGCTGAAGTTGAAGATTTTCAAGACATTGAGCAGCAGCAAGCGTTGGTAGAAGGCAAGTCCTTGCTGCATTCTCGATTATCCTATTACAACATGCATTTTAATTACAACGTTTATTTATTTATCGCTTTGCATTAAAATGATGGGTCCTATTATCTAAGGATTGACTAGCTTTGTTTATCCGTGTGCCTTGATCAACCTGGGTTTATGTTTATGTTGGGTAGACCTTGCTTAGTTGCTCAACTTGGGATCATGGTGGTTCTAATGAACAATAATGTTAATCTTGTTTTACTTATGTTATACCTTCATTAAACAAGATCACTTTTGTTAATCGGAACATGGAGAACCACCCAGGAAAATAGTACTATCACAAGACATATGGCTCTGTGTTGGCCAAGTAATTAGAAAACCTGGTGTTAGGTATGCTTTACCTGAAAGGGGTTGGGGGTTGCCGGTAGTTAGTGTATAGCCCGACCCTCAGGCTGATCTGCTCTATGGTAGCTTCGCAGTCTTGAGAGAGGTTTATGCATTGCGCTGTCAAGTAACCTAGCGAGCAGCCTGCACTAGGGGATCTTTGTAAAGGCCTCGTAGCGTCCCTATGCAATCACACCTCGGTAGCGTGGTATGATGCTTGGCCGGCATCGCATGGTTGGGTTTAAAGTTCCTAGAACTTTTACGTGACTTGTGGGTAAAGATGTACAACCTCTGCAGAGTGTAAAACTGACTAGTTAGCCGTGCCCACGGTTAAGGGCGGCCTGGACCCTCACATGAGTAAACTATGAAAGATGGATTAAACTTGTTGCATTTACTTTCGTTTATGATGATGATGCTTATGTTAATCTCTGGGTTGGTATAAACTTACATTTGCTAGTAAATCAGCTTGCTTAATAAAATTTGACCAACTAAAATGCTGACCTGCTATGCAACCACAAGCTTCCACCATAAAGCCTTTGCATGTTGTTATAGAGTTTTCCCTTGTTGAGTACGACATGTGCTCATGCTTGTTGTTATTTTATATTGCATCTACACAACCCGGTTGCTGCTCAGACGGACGCTTTGAAGACTTTCCTGGAGAGTTCGACGGTTTCTAGGCGAGCGTGCCACCAGTCGACTGCCTGTGGAGACGTCCTTTTCCGCTGCTAGTACTCGCTTTTGTTACGATTTATGAGACATTCGGTCATGTAATAAAGTTATAATACTTCCTTTACGCTTTTGACACTGTATTTGGTATTCACTGAGTCGATGCATGTGTGTAACTTGATCCTGGCGCACATGTATTCTATGCATTCGGGTTTGCCTTTAAATCCGGGTGTGACACGGTCTGACCGGTGGTAGCGACCGGTCTGACCGATCGGGTCTGGTGACCCTGACCAGAACGGCGAGAAGCCAATCGGTCTTGGATAGGCCTAGAGATCCTGTCGGAAGCTGATTTCTGTCCTCCCCATCCAAGATGAAAGGCTTGTTGATATGGCACCCACATCACTCCATTGTCATCATATATCGGGCGTGGTGCATTTGAACTTGACGCCCATGGTGGAGTAAAGCGTTGCCCTTGCTGCGATGATTCACCCTTGAGTCTTGTAGCAGCCCTCGGAGGTGAAGATGACCCTCCTTGGTGTGTAGGTGACCTCATCCTTTTTTTAATGGCCGATCACTTGTAACGGCCTTTTGTTTGGAATACTTGTCAAATAGCATATCGAAAGTGACCTTTGGCTTAGGACCACTCCCCTGATTTTTTGCTACATTAAGTTTCCAGTTTCCAATCTCCGGACGGCTTGGCTTGATCATCCTCGGGCGGACTGGGGGCGCACCGGTCTGACCGGTCACCTCCACCGGTCTGATCGGTCTGGCCAGAGACGGCTCAGACGGTTGCTAATCGGTGGGTGTGGACGACCCTTGCCCCCCATGTCCAGAGGCACTCACTGTAACCTTGAAGGTTTCTTTACCATCAGGAGTCTTCTCATACTCAACTTTGCGAACCAGCTCTTTTCCTCTCAAATCGGGCTTAGCCTCCCCGATTACCACATTCTTGCCTTTAGTTGCTTCAGCTTGATGTGGCCGAACCAGTACCTTAGGCTGCTGTAAATCCATGGTGTTGATTGGAAAAGGAGCCTTGTCCACTTGCATTTCATGAAAAGTCAAACGACCTTCGTTTATGGCTGATTGAACCTGTCGACGAAACACGTTGCAATCATTAATAGCATGAGAAAATGAATTATGAAATTTGCAATATGCACGTCTTTTCAACTCTTCAAGTGGAGGAACAGTATGAGTTAACTTGATATTTCGAGATTTAAGCAATTCATCAAATATGCGATCACATTTGGAAACATCAAAAGTAAATTTAATTTCTTCTTGCCGACCTTTACTAGCCGGCTTAAGAGATGAACAAGAATAAGCTTTTTCTTTAGAGGGCCAATTAAATTCAGCAGCATAAATTTCTTTATCACTATCGTCTGAGCTATCAGAATCATAATCAATAATATGAACATTAGAACGACGTGATTTAAAATTATCTTTCTCTTTATTCATTTGATTTTCAACAACTAAAGCTCTAACTTGAACTTGTGCAACCGAAAGAAAGTCAGTGCCCTCTATCTTATCTCTAATAGATGACCTTAAACCTTTCAGACAAATGTCTGCAAGGTCCATATCAGTGATTGACAAATTAAAGCACCGGTTTTTTGTTTCTTTAAACCTTTTAATGTAGGCAGAGACAGTCTCATCTCTTCCTTGCCTAATCGATGTTAAGTCTGTCAATTTTAATTGCATGCTCCTACTATAAAAGTGATCATGAAACTTACGTTCTAACATATCCCAAGATATAATAGAACCGGGAGCAAGCGAGGAAAACCAAGCAAAAGCGGTGCCAGTTAAAGATAAAGAGAACAAGCGCACTTTTAAAGCATTATAGACACCAGCTTCACCTAGTTGTGCAGTGTATTGACTAATATGCTCCCATGTGGTTCAATCATCATCACCACTAAATTTAATCAAGTCAGGCATACGCCAACCACGTGGGAGAGGAAATCTATCAAACTCGGGATCGTATGGTTTTTGATACAAATTAGTGTTACCAATATCAACACCAAGTTTGGTTTTTACCACATTAGCCAAATCTTCCTTAAATCTATTAAATTTCGCCCAATTAGGATTATTTGGCTGTTGTGGTTGAGGATTCTCCAAATTTATCTTATTTAAATAGGGAGCTATCTTAGCTTGAGCTAGCCTGTAACTTTCAAACACATCGTCCGGAATAATGTTTTTGGAGGCTGATGTATTCACTGTCGTACTATAATGAGGTCCAACATTACTGATTGTATTAGAAAAAGTAGGGACCATCAGATTTGGCACGACAGAAATTGGCGAAGGTTGGTCGGGCACCAAATCCATAGCACCGGTCTGACCGGTACCCTGCATCGGTTCGACCGGTGCGGCCATGTTTGGCCTGTGCGGTTGAAACTGAGGGTACTGACCAGATGCTAGATTTGGAGTCAAACCATATGCATGATTACCATTAATTACAGGCAAAGGTGCTAAGCTAGGATGAGACCCTTGAGGATTAGCTTTAGGAGTACTACTATTAGTTTCATTATTATTAAAACCTAAAGCCCTATCTTTTTCAAGATCCTCTAACCGTTCTAAACGAGCAATGTACGAAGCAAGCAATTCATCACTTTCCACTGTAGATTTCATAGGAGAAGTTTCAGGCGGGGGTTTCTTACTTACAATGGGAATTACCTCAACGTTTTTGTCGTTTAGCCTGATCGCCGGCAGCTCGAACTCTTTCAATCTTGCCACGTTGCCGGATCGATCCTTCTTGACGCCAGCTAGGAATTGTACTTGCATGTACTCTTGTAGCGCCTTGAATTTCTGCTGCTCCTCCGGAGAGAGATCTTCCAGCGATGCGGTGACAATGTTGTTCATGTCGAGCTCGCACCGTGCACCCATCTGGCTGAGGCTAGATTGATCGGTTTTAGCAACCTGATCTTTCGTCCCCAGCGGAGTCGCCAAAAGTATGTTGATGCTTTTCTGGTCAACACACACGAGCGCTAGATCGCGCGGAACGTCGAAACGCTGAACTCGCCGAGCTCCTGCCCGGACCGGTCTGACTGGTCAGGGGCACCGGTCTGACCGGTGGCTGCAGAGGCGCGGTGAAAGCCTAAGATCGCCGCCTCGGGAGGGACCCCGTCAGAGGTGGCGCGCCTAGGGTTGCTCCGAGGTCGGCAAGGCCACTCAGAACGTCCCTGATCGTCGTCGAGACAAACAAGGAAAGCACGAGGTTGGAAAAGCTAGGGTTTGAGAGATAAAAGTTGTAGAAAGTAATAATTGATTGGGTGATTCCCCCTCAAACGGCCGTGGCCCTTTATATTTATAGGGTGGGGAGGTCTTGCCCCGCAAGGAATCCTTTTAGAACTCGAAATTCGCTAGGACTCCTAAATTCTACTCGGACTCGGGGTCCACCGGTCAGACCGGTCAGGCCCACCGGTCAGACCGGTGTGGCCGTTACCGGATCGGCTACAGGACGCCCGACCGGTCAGACCGTCGAAGGACACCGGTCTGACCGGTGGCGTCAGCCTGATCGGCTTTGTGCCAATTTTGGGTGCGAACAGTTAGTTTCAAGATTGAGCACACGATATGCTCTAGAATGAGATCCGTAACCAAAGAAAATGTCATCGACAGACCTAGCCTCGAACTTGTCCAGCTTCTTCCCTTTCTTAAGAATGAAGCATTTACAACCAAAGACATGGAAGTGACTCATCTTGGGTGTGCGACGGTGCATCAACTCATAGCAGGTTTTCTTCTTGTGGACCCTGAGGTAGATCCTGTTGGACACGTAGCACGCGGTATTGACCGCCTCAGCCCAGAACCTTCTCGGAGTCCTATGCTCCTCGAGCATCGTCCGAGCCATCTCGCACAAGGTTCTATTTTTTCTTTCCACCACGCCGTTCTGGGGGGCGTATACGGACTAGAGAACTGGTGTTCAAGACCCAAGTCATGGCAAAAGGTTTCAAAGCGAGAGTTTTTAAATTCCGAGCCATTGTCACTGCGGATCGCTCGTATGGCATCTCCGTGCCTCTCGTTCCTCAACCTCAAGACAAGATCTCGAACAAAACCAAACATCTCCCCTTTCTCTTCCAGAAAGAAAACCCACGCATACCAAGAGTAGTCGTCCACCACAACTAGGACGTACCACTTCCCACCCGCAGATCGCACACGAGCTGGGCCAACAAGGTCCATATGGAGCAGCTCGCACGGACGCTCTGTCATCACATCGGTGAGGGACGGGTGAGAAGAGGCTACCATCTTGGCATGTCTACACGGCGCACAAACCAACTCTTTCTCAAACCTCAGCCGTGGCAATCCTCAGACCAAATTGAGCTTACTCAAGCGAGACAGAAGGTCAAAGCTTAAGTGACCCAACTTCCTATGCCACTTCCACAACTCACTCGAAGAACCAGCCAAAAAGCAACAAGCCACACCCGAAGACTGAGAGAAATCCGCTTGGAACACTTGACCCTCGGGAACGACCATGCAAACTAGGTCCCCTCGAGAATCCAAAATCCGAGAACCACCAGGCCGAAACAACACCTCAAAGCCCTCATCCAACAACTGGGACACCGAAAGCAAATTGAACCCCAGCGATTGAACAAGAGAAACACGCCTGAGAGTGACCTTCTCACTTACCTTAATCTCACTTTCTGAAAGTACACGCCATCGCCCATTGTCCCCAAAGGTGATGTATGTCTTGGACACCACCGGGACGAGACTTGATAACCACCCCTTGTCTCCGGTCATATGCCTTGAGCAACCGGAGTCAATCAACCAAATGTTCCTCTAGTCTCCCACCTGAAATTCAAAAGCGATCACGTGAGTGAACAAACGACTCAGCACCGGGGTTAGTACCAAAAGAGTAAAACCAGTGCCGAGCCATTTGCTCCAAAGTGGGGTTAGCACAAACCAAATCATCACGCCTATCAAAGCTACCACCACGAAAGCCACCACGGGAACCACCACTAGGGAACCACCCCTGTCTCGCTGGAGGAGAACGAAAGCCACGAAAGGAAGACCGTGGACCGTTCCTCCTCTCCATCTCAAAGCTACGACTCCTCTCACCATTGTATTGAGCATGAGGTGGAGAACGTCTAGCAAACTGACCACCACCAAACTCACCATGCCAAACATCTGCACCACGACCAAAGGACCTGAACCGAGCCTCATCACGAGGACGAAAACCAAACTGGTCACCCTGCTGCCTCCAAACCGGTCTGACCGGTTCTGGAACTGGTCTGACCGGTTTCTCTGTACGAACAGCCCAAACCGGTCTGGCCGGTTTCCAAACCGGTCTGACCGATTTAATTCGTCCAGCAGGGTCCCTTCCACCCAAAGCACTCTTGTCTCCCCAAGCCGGAACTGTGCGAACAATGGCTTTACCCCTAGGTAGTGGCATACGAGACTCAGGCACACCATGAGATGGGTTGTACCTGTCCTTGTTTGCCCACTCCTTAGCCATTCTCTCCTCTCGCTTCCTCTTGAAGCAAAACTCCCCTTTGTGACCATCTCTCCCACAATAGTCACAATGAAACTTTATGGGCTTAGGTTTAGGCTTGGGTTGGGGCTGCTCACTTGGTTTCACCTCAATCGGCTTCTCACCCTTCTTCTCTCCAACCTCACTCTTCTTGGAGCTCACAAACTTCACCGGTTTTTGGAAATCATTTGTTGGGTGAGGAAATATGGGAGGATCTGGGGTTGTGTCAAGTTTGTTTCTAAGTGGGTTGGGCTTAGGAGCATAGGCATTTTTGTGGAAGGTTTTTGGTGGAGCTTGGATATCACTAATCTTCTCTCCTCCCTCACCACTACACTCTCCAACCTTCTTCGAACCAAGCGCTTGCCCATCATAGCACTTGTATGCCTCTATCATCATCCTAAGCTGTGGTTCATGACCCGACAACCAACCCATCATTTTTCTCAAGTCATCGTTCTCATCCTGCAAGCGATCCACATAGTGTGCAAGTTCCAGATTTTTCAAAGCATGTAATTCACAAGTAGAGCAAGAAGTGGGAATATGTTCTTTCAACTTGGCCTCAAGCGAAACAGTGTAAGCATGCATCTCATCAATCTTTCCAAGCAAAACAGGGCAAGAAGTGCAAGCACCTAGCAAAGCAGGTCTAGACTTAAGCTCAGCCACTTCACCCCTAAGCACATCTAGTTCATCACAAGTATAAACATGCTTATCCTTAAGACTAGTAAGATCAGCTAGGTACACAGAGCAATCACAACAATCAATCTCATCAGAAACCACAGGTGAAGCCTTAAGCGAATCTATCTCAAGCTTAGCATCAAGGTTCTGGGTTTCTAGCTCAGCTACTCGGTTCCTAGCATATTCTAGTGAGGCCCTAAGCTCTTTCCTCATCTACTTTGCCTCTCTAAGCATGTCATCCCGATTATCAAGCAACTTGCCAAGACGCTCATTCTCCTCACGCAAGAAGGGAAGCTCGTCACGTACCTCATCCTTGGAGTCAGAGTCCGAGTCGCTCTGGTGACTCTTCTTGCTGCCGGAGCTACGAGCCATGCCACAGAAGCCATCTCTCGCGTAGCAGCTTAGCCCGCTCAAGTTCTTGGATGACTTCTTGTTCTAGCGCCGATCACCTTCATCTTCACTACTGCTCGAGCTCGAGGAAGAGTAGGCGGAGCTGGAGTCGATGTCGCTCGCTCTGACCATCGCTCTGGCCTTCCTGCCGCGGCCGTCCTTCTTCCTCGACCGTCGCTCGTCCTTGTGCTTGTTCTTGTGCTTGTGATCGCGCCTTGATCGGTACTTGCCGTCCTTGTTCGACCAGTGCTTGTAGCCGTCCTTGTAGCCGTCCTTGTTCTCCATCTTCTCCGGACAGTCGGCGACGAAGTGTCCTGTCTTGCCGCACTGAAAGCATGTCCGTGGATTCTTCCTTGTGTTCACCCGGTTCTCGTGCAACCTCTCGAACCGCCTGGTCAGCAACGCCAGCTCGTCCTCTCCAAGCACGTCGAACTCCTCGTCTGGCAAAGACATCAAAGAAGACAGAGAGTACATCCTGGGGGATGCGTTAGCGTTAGACTTAGCACCTTTGCCACCGACGAGAGCAAGACTATGAGAGTCAGTCGGGCTCTCGATCTTGGCTGTCATACCACGGTCCAACTCAGCTGACTTGAGCTTCGAGAACAGGTCGTTCACGGTCAGGGTGTCATACTTCTCGGACTCAAGAATAGCCTCGACCTTTCCGTCCCATACGGTGCGATCCAACGAGTGCAAGAGCTTCACAGCTCTATCATGATCATCGTATGGGAGCACGGCCACATTGGCTCTCATATTGTTCACCACAACCGTAAACCGCTGGAAAAGGGCATCGATGGACTCGCCGGGGAGATGAGTGAAGTTCTCGTACTCTCTCCGGTAAGTCGCGTACATCCGAGCCTGAACCTGAGCATTCCCAGCATGAGCATCCTTCAACTGCTCCCAAATCCTACAAGCTAAGTCCTCTGTCTGAACCCGATCGAATTCGGACTGACACAGAGCACGAAACAAGTAGTCGACCGCCTTATTGTTGGCGTCGAACATATCCCTCGATCCTGGAGCAAGGAAGTTAATCGGATGAACATAAGCTGTGTTCACCGTAACGTCCCAAAGGATCTGACCCTTGCCACGGAGAAACGCAGCCATCCGTCTCTTCCACATCTGGTAGTTCTTTCCATCGAAGTGCGGAGGACCCGATCCCCATTCCTGGTACGCCATCTTTGGATCTTAGACTGGTTAGAGTCAATAAAGACCCGTAACCGGCTTTGATACCACTTGAAGGACCGGAAAGGCGAACCAGAGAGGGGGGGAGTGAATGGGAGCCGATAAAAATTCTATTCAAGAATTCGGCCTGTGAACCCAAAATCACTCGTACACCTCCGCAAACTTCTCTTGCCAAATCCACGTAGCCACTGGAGTGCTACTGGACCTAGGAACAAGATCCAACCAACAGCCACTCAAAACACGCAGCGGAAAACAACTCGAAACAGCTACTGGCAGCTAAAACCGGTCAGGCCGGTTTCTGAAACTGGTCAGACCGACCTTCTGAGACTTAGCCTCTCACAGGCAAGGGAAACCGGTCAGGCCGGTTTTGTCCAGGAAATCCCCAAAAGACCTTCGAGACCAAACCTAGCCAAAACTGCCTCAAGAACCCTTCAACCTTTGAACAAGAAAAGCCATAGCATGAAAGAGGCTCTCCTGTCCAAAAACCCCCACGACAGCCCAATTGGGGCTAAACCGGTCAGACCGGTTTTGCCTGGGCAGTCGGGAAGAACTCAGCCCACAGGAAAAAGCCAACCTTCACCTCGATCGATCTCCCGATTCGTTCCATGGATTCAAGTGAGACTTTGGGGATAGCTGGCGTACCTCGTGGGCTACCTTTGGCTAGAAGCTCGGTCCCCAAAACCTACCCAATCAAGAGGAATCGAAAGTCAACCCTTAAGAACACCCTTCCATGAACTCCACCAAAAACCACCAAATTGAAGCCGTTTCGGAGGGTTTGTTGGAGCAAGATCACCAAGCAAAGAGGCACAAGGTCCTCATATGTGACATCCAACAAGAATCCCTCAAAGAAACGCTCCCAAAACTTCTCCACGAAAATTCCAAGAAAAGCCTCCGAAAATCACCAAAAAGGGAAAACGGAAAGAACACAATCAAGACTTAAGGAACCACGCCGAATCATCTATACATACCATGAAGGTTCATACAAGGTCTAGCTTGCCTCCCGATCATCCATCCCTCTCTCAAGATCTCACCATGAAGCTCTCAAGCTAGTCCTAGAAATCCTAAAGAAAATTGGAAGGAAAATAGCAAAGGGAAAATGAGCTAGGGTTCCAAGAGATGGCTGCCATCCTCTCTCTACTTAGTTTATATGGAGGCAACCGAAAGACGAAACTACCCCTATTACATAATACTAGGATACACGCCCCCGAAGGGCACTTTGGGAAACTTTTGTCGTAGCACCATCGGACGGATGCCCGGCGACCACACCTCGCGTAGCCTCGACGCACACCATGCGATCCCGATGCGTGTCCTCCGCTTCGAAACACTTCGGTGCCCTGCGACCCCAAACCGGTCAGACCGGTTTCACCAACCGGTCAGACCGGTTTTGGCCTGACAGCCACACCGAGTCTTCAGCCTTGGCTTTGTGGCTCAGCCAAGCAACCCAGTGGTTTTGTGGTGAACCACTGCAAACCCCGCGAACTTGATGTAGCCTCCGCCAATCACCACTCATGACTCGACTCCCACGAAGTCTCGACTCGACCTTGGTTTTGTGGCTCAACCAAGAAATTGTCCACGACTTTGTCCTACTGTTCTTGCCACCATGCGGCCCGCACTTGACCCCGCTGGCCACCGGGTCCCTCGAACCAAGCCTACTTGTCTTCTCCATACCTGGAGGCCTCACCGGCAACGACCTTTCACGCTTGTTCTTCACCTGCACCAACACCAGTCAAGCCGCAACCTGCACCTGCAATACTTAGCCAAGAGTCAGTCCACACAGCGTTGTCAATCACTCATCACACCAGGAAGCGACCATCCACCGGTCCTCGAACCACACATGCTCTCACAATTGCGAAGAGGTGAAGCCATATATCCAGTAAGTAAATCACCATTGCAATGATAGACTACAATTATTTCGTGCTAACTTTGAGATGGTACTGCTTTTCAGAGTGTTCAATAATGAATTAAAAGCAGAAGGTGTGTCGGACGAGGCTATTGATCGTCGAATTGTTACAGAATTTCGCCACTGGTTTAGATCACATGTAAGTTTTCATTTTTTGTTTGGTAACTAGGTTATATTACCTGGCGAGGACCTTTACACAAGACTATTAAAAAAACTATGTCTCTGTTGTATGGATTGCAAATAATCTAGTCACACAGAGCGACGAGAACCCATATGCATTAGCAGCTGAACCAGACTTGCGAGCAAGAAGTTATACAACATGTATTGTAGACGGTGTCCAGTACCACACAAAGGCCCGAGAGGCAAATAGGAAGACACATAACAAAGAGCGGAGAGACCGAGAGCCCCAAGGAGAGACCAAGAACTCCAGCTTCTGGCCCCCTCCCTTTTCCCTCCGGCGACTCGCCGGCGGTGAGGGGAGATGGGCCGACCCCCTATTTTATTCCTATCTATATAGTTCTAGTTTGTAGTTCCTAGTTCTCCCGAATGTGAAAGTTCTCCCTCACTCTCGCCATCGCCGTCACCATTATCGTCTTCGTCCTCGTCCACGACAGCTTGGGAGCCAAGGTGAGTCTAAGTAAAATAAATCCCCCTCCTACCTCCCGCTTGGCCCACTGCCCTTGACCTCGCACCTGTCTACCGACACCGACATCTCCACCACACCTTTCCTCTCATCGGAGCTATGCTAGGTGCGCCGGCCACTGCCTCCCCAGCGGAACCATCCACCACCTCCTTCATCCCCACTGCGGAGACATCCACCACCACCCTACCCGCTCCCTCGCCCATGTCCGCTCCTATGGCTTGCCTAGATCTGGACGTGGTGCCATCTACCTCACCCACATCGCCCACCACCATGGCATCCACTCTCACCCTCGCAACACCTGCACCAGATGCGCCGTCCTCGGTGACCACAACCACTGTGCCTCTCTCCTCCAAGGCCACCAAGAAAAAGTTGTCGTATCTGCCGTCCGCACTCGCCGCAATCGTCGTGGTGCCCCTCGCCAGGAAGGCCTTGTCCACTGATGCTCCCTTGTCCAAGGCCTCCGGCGACGCATCTGTTGCCGTCCTAGTGCTGGGCTACGACTCCTTCATGTTGTCTCTGTGAGGCCAGTTCCGACGACGTGCACCGCTGTGCTTGTTGCGGTCACCAGCCTGCCCTGCATTCCAGATTTGTGGGCCCAACATTGGTGGTCTGCTCCTTTTTTCACACGGTTGCCGCTCCAGTCAACTTTGCAGGTTGTGCACGGTGGTTGTTTCGTCAAGGATACATGGGCAAGCGTGCCGGCCTTGCACGTAGTCTAGGAACATATGCAGTCTTGAGCTTAAACACATCAGACCATCTTCGATTTCATCAATGACGTCCTCGCAACAAGCCACCTGATGGTCATGAGGAAGACGTTCAAGTGCACTTCATTGACTACTCCAAACATACTTTTAGCTCGGTGGAGAAGAAGAGCCTCGTTGGCTTCCTCGACCTCTTTAAACCAACGCATAGCGATCCTCTTCGGCACGCTGTTTGCCGTCTTCGATGGTGCTCTCGTTGATTATTCCCTCGTTTGGGATTCTGATGTAACCCATTCCTCCTTGGAGGATGATCATGTAATTTGGTTGCTTTAATCTAATATAAGTTAAGTATAAAAAAAGCCTGGGCAGCGCACGTTGCTATTTCTTGGTGACCGCGGCCGGCGGGCGTGGGAATGCGGTCTGGCACAATACAAGCTACCTTGTAAGTTATCGTCTCTTATGGTTACACTGAGTTTCTCTCTGCTCTTGCATTTGTCAATCCTGACCATTGTTAGAGCATAGAAATAGACTAGCTAATTGCCATTTAGTATTAGGACGCTATTTGCAGCTTTAATTGACGAGTCATCACTCGTCATGCCGTAGATGATGATCACTAGATTAGGCATCAAGCATGGGAGCTTAAGTTTTATTTGGATACCGTTTGCAGTTAACCAATGACCCAGGTACCTAATACCTAGCTTCTTACTTCTCAACACTAGAAGATAAGTATGATGTAAATGTAATGCAATCTAAAAAAATCAGTGCTTAGGCAGAGATCGTTTACACTTTTATTTGTGCCTAATTGGTTTAGTTTGACATTGCCAAACATATTGAATTTCCCGTCTATCTGGATTTTAGTGTGGTTGCTTTGGTGTCATAGTATTGTGTATTTGCATTGTACATACGAATATCCAAATGATAGTCATGAAGTTCTGTAAATCATTCAAGTAGCATAAACTCCGTATAGATAATTGAATGGAATTGAAGTGTCCTACTAAAATTATTATAGTATATATCCACACATAAACTGACCTGGGATCTTGATGCCAACTGAATCATCACATCATTGCTAGTCAATATGTAACAGTTAGCTTTCCATGTACTAATTTACTTTTTATCATAATATATGGTTCTCGTATATATCTAGAGCAATTGGTGCCTACCTGAACTTCTGCTTCTGTTGTATAGTTGGCACAATTGTTTCTTTAAGATGAAATCCTATGTGAATCCTTGGTCATCCATTTATTTTTACATATTAGAGATGTTTGATTTTTCCTCCAGTCCCGAAATCATTTCCTGAAACTTCTATTTTCACTCTTGAATATTACACATTACAAAGTACAGATCTGGAATAGATATTAGACTCAGGGGCGGATCTAGCCTTTGCCGTTGGGCTCGAGCGGCCCTGACAAAACTGTGTAAAACCAGTGGAAAGTTGTTGTTCACCATTGTTAATTAAGGTACAGACCCCGTCGTGAAAGAGTGAAGACCCCAGTGGCTTGTGTGGCTGGCTTCGCTCCTGATTACACTAATAAGGTACCTCATGCCTCGTGTGAAGTTGGTTCATTCTGGTGGAAAGATCTTTTACATCTTAATGTGTTGTTTAGAGGAATTGCCAAGTGCACTCTTGGGGATGGTTCCACTGTCACCTTCTGGAAGGATCTATGGGCTGGTGATGTCCTAGCACAGAAATTCCCCAGGTTGTTCACCTTTGCAAGAGATGAAAACGTTTCAGTACGTCATGTGATGCATGCTGAGGATCTCGACACTTTGTTCAGCTTACCCATGTCCCCGGAAGTGTTTGAGGAGCTTATTCAGTTGCAAATGATCCTAAGCTCTATTGCATATGATCTGAATGAGAATGACCAATGGATCCTAGATTGGGGTAATCAAGTTTATTCCTTTCGCCAGTATTATCAAATGGTCTTCCAAAACTACCAAGCTTCTCCCATTTTCAAGGAACTCTGGAAGTGTAAGTGCACTCCCCGCATCAAATTCTTCATGTGGCTGCTCTTAGTGGATCGGTTGAACACAAGAAGCATGTTAGTCAGAAGGAATTATCATGTGCAACCCAATGTTTTATGTGTTATGTGCAATGGGAATGTGGAAGAGGATATTGATCACTTGTTTTTCTCCTGTCCTTTTGCTTCCACTTGCTGGCAAAAGCTTGGCATACAATGGAATATGTCCCTGAGCAAACCGAGTATGGGAGGCTTTCGGACCGTCATCATCGGAGTTCTTCATGGAATTTTACACGATAGCCTCCTGGGAACTTTGGAATATACACAACTCCATTATCTTTGACAATGGGGTGCCATCTTTCAACCTGTGGAGGAGGAAGTTTAGGGCGCAGAGCTTTCTCCAACTCGTGAGAGTTTCGGAGGATAAACGTGCTTCTTTTATTCACTACCTGGAGACAATAACTTAATGTGTATTTTGTATCCTCCCCCCCTCTATCTTGTAAATATTCCTCCATGTTTTTTAATATAAAATCATGTTGTGGGGAACTCCCCCACAATCTTTTGCACTAAAAAACATTGTGTATTTCCATTGCGGTTAGATTCCGTGGGGCTGGGGCAGAATGTCTCATGCCAGAACTGAAGAACAAAAGTATAAATTGTCTGTTGAAATAAATGGGCCCTAAACCATTTATTTTAATAATAAAGAATTAAAGCCCATTGTTTTAATTCTAAGGAGAATAAAAGTGAATAATACCGTAAGGGTATTTGAGGAGGCTTTCATTCGACTTAAGAGGTATACACAACATACATCACTTGTGAAGTTGAAAAAGGAGACTAGCTAGCCACGCGCGCACGCTCTCGCTCGCCTCGCCGGGCTGAGGCCGCGGGAGTGACGTGTCGAGTCGAGACGAGCGGTGCGGACGGATGGACGGACGTGTTGCGGGGCGGAGGCACCTTTTGCCGTTGAAGGAATAATCCTCGGAATATTCCAGGTTCGATGAACCACGTCCCAGATCGGTGATATGCTTTCCTCCCCGCAGGCCCTCCACGGCCTATATAAGGACGCCCATTCCTCCTCTCCATTTGCACGTTCACGTACAGATACTCCTGTTCAGGAGATTGTTGACGGTCGATTTCCGTCAACCAAGAGCACTTGTTATACTTTGGTTTGAGCTTTTAATTATAACTAACCCGCCACTAGGCATACTAATGATGTAACAAGTTCACACTTGCATGTGGTTTTTGAAGTTTATTGTTTACGCAGGAAATCAACGTTAAAGAGGAGACTTTCGGGATAAGTTCATCAAGCACTTTATGAGAAGATCATGAAGCCCGTCACAAGTCAAGACATGAAGTGAACACGACTCCAAATGACCCAAGGACCGAAGCATCAACACGTAAAACTCCGGGGACTAGGAGGTTTACCAACGAGATCAACTCAGCCCGAGAGATATTTTCGCAACCCAGAACAGCATGATCTTTCGGTGCAGATTCGGAGACTTAAACGGCCTCTAATGGCAAAAGTTTGACTACCAAAATTGTGGGCCTCGACGATAGCTTCGATTTGGACATGTGGAAGGCCCAATTCGGGTCAAGGAGCTAGGAGATATGGCCCCCGAAATGCCAGCTGCGCAGACAAGTCCGAAATCAGACAGATTATCTTCCGAGGCTGTTTTGGGATCTTATCTTCGTTTCCAAGGAAAGCAATGAATACCAAAGTTGGAGATAATTTCGTGGCACACAATCTGGACACCGAATTTGCATTATTTGGAGTCCGGACGTGGGAGATATGGTGCCGGCAAGGAAGGACTGTGAATCAGGAAAATCTGGACGAGGCTGAATTTATGGAAACCAAGTTGGCTTCTCTCCCAAGGAAGATCTCGTGCAAGGCAAGGTGGAGCACACCCCAAGGCTCCCCAAGGGCATAAATGCAACCCCTAGGTGCCCAAGGAGGGGTTACCATTGAGATCCAATCATTCTACCGACGCCATTCACTAGAAAACCGCTGCCGCAAGATGAGGGAGAGAGTTAGATGAGCTCGTCGCAAGGATCAACGCCGGCGGAGGGAAGGAAGCAAGAGGAGGACTCCAAGCCGCTGGCCTAGGGGTGTTCCCAAGCTTCATCACCGCCATCTTCATCGACGACGTTCTCCGGAGTCTCCATCACCCCTATGTGCTTCAATCCGTGTAAGATGATGGGGTAATGCCTCTGTTCGTCCCTAGGGTTAGATGGTTGCATGATATGTAATCTATACATGAATCTTATGCCTGTCAATGCTTTATGGTCTATGTCTTCGCGAATGCTTTGTTTACATATGTTTGCGCAACATGTGGTCTTAGTAGGTTTTGTGGTAATCGTGGTGATTAGCTTAACCCTATGGATGCTTAGGTATAGATGCGGTTATACGTGAAAGTGTTTGATTACCTTGCGTAGTGACAGTACGGTGGAGGGAAAAGGCTTAGCAGCCCCATAACCGCCATGAAGCTAGTGAAGGCAACACCCTTTTCATGTAGTAGATGCATGTTCATGAGACCTTAAACCCTAGGGAGGGAACGCTTATCTATCTTTAATCTCTTTCTTGTATCCACCCTTTGCCATCTAGTTTAACCTTAGATTTCTTAGATTAACATAGGTTAGATTGTCTTTACTTTAGATTAATACCTCTTTCAAAGGTTTTCCATCAACTAGATTAGTGCTTGGTTAAGCGCTAGCAATCCCCTTGCTCCGCGGATTGACAAGAACCTTGGGGGTCACCCCGTGGTGAAAAAGGTGTAGATCCATACGCTTGCGGATCGAAGGTTGTTACGTGTTTCAACCATCAACAGAGATCTCTCCCTTCCCCCTCTCTGTTTTGCTGCGTTTCGCATTCCCGTCACTTGCACTCCTCTCCATTTGCACATTCATGCAAAGATACTCCTGTTCAGGAGATCTCTCCCTTCTCCCTCTCTGTTTTGCTGCATTCGCATTTCCATCGCTTGCACCGCGCGCATGATAGGCCTCCGGAACCTTGACCGCTGTTGAAGATCCTGCTCGGGATAGACGGGCGATAAGGTTTTTGGGGAGCGTTTGACGCGACTGCTCGCTCCCTGTACGACTACTTCGACTACTTGGAGGCCGTCCGAGATCTGCACTGCGATCATCTTCCTGCACCGAATTCGTACGACTACACCGACTGAGGTTCTCCCACAGTTAGCCAAATGGTTAACCCAGAGAACAACAGCGCATCGGGTGACGCCGTCACCCGCCCCGCCTTTGGGTACTTTCTGACTTCCTTATCGTTCATGTTTAATTGTCATTTAATCATGAACATGTTTATGTTTAATAGTTGTTTAAACATAAACACTCGCACATACTATGTTGCACACACGATAATTCTTTTGTTGAAATATCTATTTAATCATGAAATTAAAATATGTCGTTTAATCACCTATTATCTAACATTGTCCGCGTGGTGTTTTGAAGTTTTGGTGATTGATATCTGATGCAATTTGGAGGATGTTGGAGCATCATATACATGTATTTGATAAACTGCTAGGAACCTGATCTTTCATCATCTCTCAATATTGGATTATGTTCCTACCTAAAGGTTGGCTTTCATCTCAAGTGTGACATGCCTACTTCTGCAATGCTGAACTACACATGGTGTATGTCAAAAATCTGGAGGGTTAACTCCAAGCTTCACTCTTTAGTGCAGTCATTGCATTTCCTCCCTCTGAAGCGCAGCTCCTTGGTTCCATGGCTGATGTCACCACACCATTGATCACGGTGGAAGACATCGACCACGGATCTTTCGGAACAACTATTAATTTCAGGTCCATGATAGTTTGATTTTATTATGGATATAAGCATGTATAAGGAGTCTCAGGTCCATGATAGTTTGATTTTATTATGGATATAAGCATATATGAGGAGTCCTTCATCTTCGATATAGTTGGGGGTTTTTTTTTTGACAAACGATATAGTTGGGTTTCAAGATTTCCAAGAGATACACACTGGCCCAACTCATGTCAGGCATACTGGCCAAGTTTCTTAAAATTAAATTAGTTTGTGAATGACCCATATTATCAACTAAGACAGTAAAACAAATAGATAGATGGATGGATGGATGGATATGGATTTAATCCAATCTTTTTTGATAACCTATTTTAAATTATTTTTTCTTTTTAATGGTCCTATTTGAGTTGTCTTGAATCGACATGGAGGATTGTTCGGTTCTATGTTGAGCAATTGTTCTACGGAAAAATAGCAGGTACGGTACATGTTATGGTGACATCAAGAACTCCTCGCTGAAAATCGTTTCCGCTAATGAGGAGTGATAAGCAAGGTACTTTTTCTTAGTCATTTTGCCAAAGTGAAATAGGTCTATAAAAAATAGTATTTTTAAGACGACGGGGCAACTAAGGTGAGCTGTGTGCGCTTGGCACCGCCAAGGCGCAGGGACAGATCCAACGGTAGGGCGGGCGGCCCCCCCCCCCACCCCACCGCTGGAAATCTAATGGACCACCCCCTAAGCCCCCTACAAATTTGAGGAAGAAGAATGAGGAAAGGAGACGCTAGAGGAAGAAGAAGGAGAAGAAAGCCCCCCCTAAATTTATTCCTGGATCCATCCTTGCCAAGGCGGATCTATTTGCCCAGATGAGCTTAGTTACGCTTTGGATGCCTAGGCAACGACTTTGAAAGCCTGATAAAAAAAAATAATAGAGGTATCGAGTAATTCCTTAGGTCTACATCTTTAACTGTGTGCACTCACCTATAGTAATGAAGCTAAGAAATTGTTTGATATAAGTCCATTTACATGCAGTGAGCACTCACATAGTGCATGAAGCGTGTGTTAATCAAACTACCTAATTTGTTCAAATGATACATGATATTTGAAAGAATATGTCCTTTGTGATCATGTTCATAAATCATAACTATAGAAACTTGCTATCATATCCATGACGATATTAGGATATATGTTTAAACTAATTAATTATCTTGTGTGAAATGTTAAGTACCGATATAATTTACTCCATGATAATATGATATTTATTTAATTATATTGTCAGTGTGTGAACGCATGGACTATTACCTAGTTTATTATATGTATGTATGTATGCAACTATGCATGCATGCACACACGCGGTGTGTGAAGTGTGAGCGCATCTTATCTTCGTTCGGTAGATTTTCAACATATTTGTACGGTAGATTTGTCATGAGAGAAAAATACTGTGTGCACATTATTACAGCAAATTTGTTGTGAGAGGAAAATACTGCACACGAAGCCGAATAAAAGGTGTCTGAAGAGATGATTCCCTCCACGGCAATAATTTCTCCCGTGCTTGCAGTACCGAGCATGTCACAGTATGCTTTCCTCGCCACCGCCGCCGGTCCCAGGGTCATCATCGTCGGCGCCGGCATGTCGGGTAGAGAGCATCATGCCATTATCCATACCAAATCCGTCATCTCTGCGTGTGTATACGTACAGAGAGGATGCTAGCTCATACACCCTCCGTCTCAGAAAGAGTGTCGCTAGAAAACCGTGTTTGTCTCACAAACACACTTCCCGGACGACACTCTTTCTGGGACGGAGTAGTAGCTTATTGGTTTGTCAATGCAGGGATCTCGGCGGGGAAGAGGCTGTCGGAAGCTGGGATAACGGACCTGCTGATTCTGGAGGCGACGGACCGCGTCGGCGGGCGGATCCACAAGCAGAACTTCGCCGGCATCAACGTCGAGGTCGGCGCCAGCTGGGTGGAGGGCACGAACGGCGACAAGATGAACCCCATCTGGCCCATCGTCAACTGCACCCTCAAGCTCAGGAACTTCCGCTCTGACTCTGACAACATCGCTCAAAACGTCTACAAGGAGAAGTACGCCGTCGAGTGAACTGAAAAGAAGCAGCAGGCGGCTTATGCTATTTATTTGACCAATATTATAATTTAATCAGGCGCATGCGAACGAAAAAAATTGCATTAATCAGAATTATTAGACTTTAGAGATAAATAGGGACGGACACACACACACATGTTATAGGCTTATAGCATCCATATTGCTGTCCTAATTAACATAATAACATTACTATGCATGTTAATTTATTTGTATATTTTGCTGGCAGTGGTGGCCTCTATGACCAAGATTACGTTCAGAAAAGACTTGACCGGGCGGATAATGTGGAAGAGAGTGGGAAGAAACTCTCCGGCACGTTGCATCCTAGTGGCAGCAACGACATGTCAATCCTTGCCATGCAGCGACTCTACGATCAGTACGTACATAAACTGCTTAATTCATCTCCTTTCTGTCCTAAATAAAAGTTTGTGCTGTGAAAGAATATTATCGCATTGCATTCATTCCAGTGTGCTGTTCTAACAAATCTTGAAAAAAATATGGGGTATATACATATGTGTATATATAGTTGAAAGTAGGATGGCTCCGTGTTTTCTCGAGAACTTACACGCTACACCAGGAAGATCCAACAAGTGTAGCACTTTTTTTAAGATGTGCATATCACGTATTTCATTAAGTAGAAGAAAAATACATCAACACAACTTCAAAAGAGATCCTGAAGCGCAAAGTTACAAGAGCCACCACCAACTAGAAACTAATACAACAGAACATAAAACGACTGACATAGCTGAAAGAACCCGCACCACCACCACCGCATTAAACACGACTTGAAATGACTGGAATTTGTAGGAAACAAGGCACCAAGAACACACATCACCAATTACCTAACAACCAAGAGCCGACAGAGGTAGACGGGGAGGGTCATGCAAGTCAATGCCTCCACGAAGGAAGCGACACCACAACGCCGCCATTGCTCGACTGTCCATGGAGGACCAATCCAAGTCTTCACCTGGCGAACCAATACTCCACCTAGATACCGCCGAGGCTTGGAACAGAGGCAAAGCGATGGAAAGGCATCGAGTAATCCACGGTGACGATGATGAGGAACGTCCGCAGGCACACTTGAGCAAATGGAACACCCAAGACGACCAAAGCCACCCAACAAAGACCACCCGATCGAAGAGTTGAACCTGCAGAAGAGAATGCACAATTGCCAAAGATGTCGAGGGAGAGTAATCAAGCACGAAGCACGAAATGATGACTAAGCATCCACCGAGCAGCACAACTATGGCGGCAAAGAATCCGCAAGAAAGGGAGCACAACAACAGAACATCTGTCAGGCTCGAAGAACACCATGGTGGCAAAGCATCCACCGACCAACATGACCACAACGTCAAAGCATTCACCGGAGAAGAATCAAGATATCAAAGCATCCTCCAGAGATGAATCACGGTAGCAAAGCATCCACCGGAGAAGCAGCACGACAAAGCATCTGTCAAGAACTACAAACCATCACCTGCAATAAACAACGGGCAACTCGACAGGGCAGCAAAGCATCTCCCACGACCTAATCAGCCAAGGTGACATTGTGCAAGAAGAAGCCAGGCAGACATAGAGTTCATTATTATTAGCGTTCTGCTGTGCAGTTGTATGATATTTTGGGAAAAAAATTAGTAGATTCCCAATAAAGAATTTTGAAAAAATATTTTTTAAAGACTCTTTGGAGTTTCTAAGCACATGAAAAATGTTCAGCCAGCCGAACGGGCCGGCGATGCCGGTGGACATGGCGCTGGACTACTACAAGTTCGACTACGAGTTCGCGGAGCCGCCGCGCGTGACGAGCCTGCAGAACTGCGTCCCTCACACGACGTTCAGCGACTTCGGAGAAGACTTCTACTTCATCGCCGACCAGCGGGGCTACGAGTCCGTCGTCTTCCACCTCGCCGGCCAGTACCTCAAGACAGACAAGTCTGGCAAAATCATTGATCCCCGGTTAAAGCTCAACAAGGTTTTCATTTTTCTTTCCCCCGTCTTGCAAGCACAAGTTAACTGACAGTAACGCGAGATCTCAAAATTAAATCATGTATGAGCACGTCGTGAGTTCTTTGCATTTGGGATCTGTGCATCATGTGTAGGTGGTTCATGAGATCTCCTACTCCTCGAGTGGGGTCACCGTGAAGACAGAGGACAACTCGGTCTACCAAGCAGACTATGTCATGGTTTCTGCAAGCTTGGGAGTCCTGCAGAGTGACCTCATTCAGTTCAAGCCTCAGCTACCTGTCAGTCCCGTCCCCTTCATTCCATATACTACATTTAACTAGGAACCGGATATCTATTAGCTAATTAATTAACCTTCGTCATGATCACGATCAGCTCACTCTTTTCCGTACATCGAATCAGGCATGGAAGCTTGTGTCGATCTACCAATTCGACATGGCCGCGTACACCAAGATATTCGTCAAGTTCCCCAAGAAGTTCTGGCCTGAAGGGGAAGGGAGGGAGTTCTTCCTCTATGCGAGCAGCAGGAGGGGTTACTACGTAGTGTGGCAGGTAATATTAGCCCGTAGCAGTTTAGCAGCCGTAATATAATTAAGTGGAATTAAGAATGCCACACAGCTAAACATCTTGATTCAAAAATTTCAGGAGTTTGAGAAGCAGTACCCTGATGCTAACATCCTCCTTGTCACCGTGACTGACGAGGAGGCTAGGCGTATTGAGCAGCAGTCGGACAACCAGACCAAGACAGAGATCATGGAGGTGCTGAGGAAGATGTTCCCTAGCAAGGACGTCCCTGATGCGACCAGCATCCTTGTCTCGAGATGGTGGTCTGACAGGTTCTATAAGGGGAGCTTCTCCAACTGGCCAATTGGTGTGAACCGCTACAAATATGACCAGCTCAGGGTACGTACTACCTTCGAATCCTTTTTGTGATCTCATATATCTCATTACTAGTTTACTACTGTGATTTTGCGATTGTGTGAATAATCTAACACATGCATGAAATGTTATCCAACACTACTGCGCTCTAGGCGCCGATTGGGAGGGTTTACTTCACTGGTGAGCACACAAGCGAGCACTACAATGGCTATGTCCATGGCGCTTATCTTGCAGGTATATATATGTGTGCACCTAGGACCAGGAGGTCTTCTTCATTTGCCTGTCGTTCTTGAGCTTGCCAGCAGGGTTTAATTTGTTCTGATAAGTTTTGCAACGTCAATTAATGTTCGTCGTGTGTTGTCAGGCATTGACTCTGCAGAAATTCTGATCAACTGCGCCCAAAAGATGTGCGAGTACCATGTTCAGGGCAAGTATGACTCTTCCAATCAAATAGAGGCCGATCGATCGTACTGGAACGGTGAAACAGAAATTAAGGCGGCTTCTTCGTAAGCGCGCGCCGATGGTCCACCATCATCATCTAAGATTTATTGTTATAAGCAATTCTTTCATGCTTATAAGTAATGGAATAAGTACTCTTGTGTTGCTCTATTCTCTGTTGTGGATTGTGACACTTGAAAAACCATTTAAAGTAGAACAATTACTATCGGTTATCCGAAGAAAAAACACTCAGGAAATGTAAAACTGTGACATACTTATCTGTCTGAGAAAAAAATGCATTAGTTTGGATATAAATTGTACCTTAAGCGAGCAAGTTCCGCAGGACTAGAAGGGAATATATGTATTGCAGTCTCTGAAACGTTCCAGCAAATTCCCAACAATCTTCTGACGAGACTAGGGGGTGGGAATAGCTCTAGCTAGTGCTATGTATATCCTTTGAAGAATGAATTCACCGGTGGTAAACAAGTTGCAGAATCTGAAATGATATTCTGATAGCACGGCCCGTTTAGGCATTCAGAGTACAACATCCAATTGCTAGCAGGAATTATTAGTTAGAAAACTTTAATAGATGTGGCTGGCATGAACCTCGGCAGGTTGTTTGGAGGAGCACTACTACAACACCGGTAGCAAAAACACATATAGTCCCGATTGGGGAGCTAATATCTCCAAAGATCAATTGAGACTAATTTTTCGAGATACTACCAGTAGTACTACCAACCAAAAAAAGGTTTGCGCTAAAAAATAATTAAAATTTTCCGAGAGGCTCCCATACGCGTGCACGTTAAAAGTCACAAGTGACACAAATTATGCGCGTGTGTGATGACGACCTCTTGTTTTGCGCATAACATCACATCTTACTAAGTAGTAGGAGATGCAATCCTTTTGTTGTAACTCGTGAGAGACTCTTTAGTCTCTATTGGTAACATCAATCGGGACTTAAGTATCACCTCGAAAGCTCCCATCGCTAATGGTTTGTCCATGGCTGTTGTTTACATCTGAGGCTATAGGGCTTTAGGCCCAGATCCAAAATCAGTGGGGACTAAAGGGGTTGGATCGAATGTTGTTTATCTACTAGTGCAATCACACCATTTTTTATGACAATATTAGCACTACTGCTATATTTTTTTAAGACTTGAAGTCGTGCTTGAACTATCGTAACAAACGCAGTGTCGCTATTCTAACCCCACCAGTTAACCTCACAACTTAACCACAAAACGTACTCATCTTTATTTTGTACAAAGCCTCACTTTCATGCCTGTCCACTTTCCTCTTAAAAACTACAACAATAATATTGCACGATCTTAATTCGAGCACGTGGTTATTACTTCATTTCTTTCCTATAGCGAAATAACGCTCGTGTAAGATATCGATTGTCTGCCCAACCTATCCCAACCAGAAATTCAATTTATGACAAGGAAACTATGCGAAGCAATTAATTAGCATGCCCATCTTCCAATTCAATGGTTCCCAATCCAATTGTTTTGTTATCAAAAAAAAAATCCAATAATTGTTTTTCATGCACCGGCCGCTTAAGCCAACAAAAATACTGTACATACTAGTAGGTAACAACCAATAGCATGGATGGAAACTACGACGTTCGTAGCGCGGCTCGTGCACGGAACCGCATCTTGAAGAAAATAAATTGGGTGCACGGGACGCGCACGCGCCGCCATGCGCCCTGTTCGTCTGGCTTATCAGCCACCAGCCAGCAGTACTTTTCTCTCAGAAAAAATCAGCCACCAGCAACCAGCCGACAGTACTTTTCTCTCAGAACAAATCAGCACCAGCAACCACTGTGGGCTGATGTGCGTGTCTGGGGAAATCGACTCGCGACTCGATGATGTCCGATGACCATCGACCGATGAATCGCGGGGTGCGCACCCCCAATTTTCTTCTCAGAATAACCAGGCCGCGCAATCTCTTTCCGGCCCGACCCGGAGCTCTTGCCTAGCGATTTCCACTGGAGATACAGTAATCCATATATGCTGTGTGCTGTGTATTACCACATGCTTTATATTATCCACTCACTACAGTTGCATGCATTCCTTGTCAGGACATGGAGCTTGGAAGTCTGATTGATATCCAGGATTTAGGGATGGATCTAGTGGTGGGGCGGGCGGGGCTCAAGCCCCCCTACCACTGGAAATCCAATGGAGCCCCCCCCTCTCTCGCCCTAAGCCTCTCCTACAAATTTGAGGGAGAAGAATGAGGGAAGGAGAGGTTAGAGGAAGAAAAAGAAGGAGAAAGCCCTCCCTAAATTTATTCCTAGATCTGTCCCTACCAGGATCACCTTGCCCACACTGTGCATCAAAGACAGATATATATGAGAGCATGGTGTGTCAAATTAAAGATGCATAAGTGATAGGAGTCATCACCTTAATTCTCTCAGATCCCACGTTCCCACACAACACGAGTTTGCATGAAACCTTTATCCCAACTCGCACATTACGTTACCCATTCTTTTGACATTATAGTAAAATGCACGTGCAACACAGACGTGTTTTTTATAAAGTAACATGAATTTATAATTATCATAAATTGTTGTCCACCAAGTATATAGAATAATAGTTTGGTGCACACCATTTTAAAAGAAAGAAAGATTTCAACAAATAGAAAAGATTGAATATCTAAATATGAAAAGACCTAGTGGCCTTTTTCCTATGTAAGATCTAAAATAATTGGAATGCTTAGACTCTAAAACCTGCTTGATAAAAAAAAACATGAACGACATCATTGACCTATTTTATGAACGGACCTTCAAATCTTTGTGGATGCATAACTTGAATTAGAAAAAAATTAGAATTTTTATATTTCTTTGAAGTCCAAACTATAGTTACATCCTAACACCTAAAAAACCTCATGACGCTTTTTTTTTCCGACAAAACAGAGGGTTCTCTCTTTCGGAACAAAAGAATTAAACAAGACACATATGCCTTATATAGGGCAGGTAATACCCCTACAATTTGTTCTGACAAAGCATTTCAAGAACTCAGAAACTGTACAATTTTTATATAGGGTACCACAGTTTGTTAATGCTTAAGCTAACTAGTGGAAGGGCACGTGCGGCACGCACGTGATATAAAAAGAATTACATAAAAGATTTAATTAGTATGTATGTAGAAAATAAAAGGATATCAACGTAAATCTAATTATAAAAAACATCAATTCATCCTTCACACTTGGGGATTAGGGAAACCAGCGTTCATTGACCATCCACCCTGCTGGCCTCCGCGTCGTCTCCGCACCGCGCCGCATCACCGCCACCACCTTCAAGGCGGCTTTGAAGGAGATTGTCCGGGGAGGGTGGTGCGTCACCGCCACCACCTTCAAGGCAGGGATGAGGGTCCGCAGATCCGGCGGGGGAGCCCGCCCCGAGGCCGACCGCGCTGTCGCACCTCGGTGGGGGAGCTCTGCCCGCGTGCTCAATCCTCGACGGGGGAGCTCGCCACCAGCCGGCAGGGAAGACGAGGCCAACGGGGAGAAGGAGACCGGCGGGAGGAGGGGTCAACGCCCGCGGAGAGGCGGTGGTGTCGCTAGCGGCTCGTGGATATGGGAATGAGGGTGGAGAGAATTGAGTTTTATAGGGAACATGGGGTGTAAAAAAGGAAGGAGTATTGATTGGCGTGATTTAGAGCATTGAACTCAAAAGGAAATATTCAAGGACTCAAAACATCATTTACATATAAATGTCATCCATCTAATTGCATTTGAATGTTGTTGACCTCATCACGCGATGATTTTTTCCTTACTTGATCTTTCCTTATTTTCTCTTTCCTTGCTAACTATTTATGAATGGCGTGGCTACCATTGACAAAATGAAGCAGCAATTCTTTCCTTACTACATCTAATCATGCAGTGATTCTTTCCTTGTTTTTCCTTTCCTTGATGTGTCATCAGTCACACCAATCAATTTTCCTTTACTTTATACATCTATATCTCTTTCCTTTTGAGTTCCTGAGTATTTCCTTTTTAGTCATGCCATCAATCATGCAAATCAATTTCTCTTGTCTTGAAAAAAGAATGAAGAAAGAAAACAACTGCTGTGATTGCCTCCTACGTTTGAAAAAAGAATGAAGAAAGGAAACAACAGTCGTGATTGACAGGGGCGGGTCTTCCTTACTTGATCTTTCCTTATTTTCTCTTTCCTTGCTAACTATTTATGAATGGCGCGGCTACCATTGGCAAAATGACGTAGCAATTCCTTCCTTAGTTCATCTAATCACGCAGTGATTCTTTCTTTGTTTTTTCTTTCCTAGATGAGTCATCAATCACACCAATCAATTTTCCTTTACTTTGTACATCAATATCTCTTTCCTTTTGAGTTCCTTAGTATTTCCTTTTGAGTCATGTCATCAATCACGCCAATTAATTTCTCTTCCCTTGAAAAAATAATGAATAAAGGAAACAACAGGCGCGTGATGACAGCCCGCCACGATGCGTGATAAGCAAGGAATCATTAGGCGTTGGTGAATACACGGCAAACTAAATGAAGCCTTTAGTTAAAAGGAAGGGAAAATCTGTGCATGCTAATGGCCCGCGTGATTACATGCACACAATTCAAACGCAATTACGTGGACGCCATTGACATGTGGGATGCGGCCCGACGGGTAGGGTGGGTCCGGTGGGTAGAAGTTTGGGTGAAAAAAGTTTGAGGGTGGGGGGCGCCCGGGAGCCAATTTGCACTGCGAAACGACGGCCAAATCAATCTCCTCCTTCTTGATTCCTCGTCCTGAACCTGAAAAGTGGGGCCTCTGTGAGGAGGGAAGTGGGCCTAATCTTGATGAGGATTGAACTCAATTCTTTCGTTTTTTTATAGTAGAAATAAGTGATCTAGGGTTATCCTACTGTTTTCTCCAAAAATTCTAACCTGCTTACTGACAATCTGATTTCTGTTCTGATAATGCATCTCTAGCACTCGAATCAGACATCCAATTACCAAATATGACTTAATTCTCGGTATGAAATATGACACCACATGGCCACATCCACAACTGAAAGATATATCATCACGTAATTCTTAATCTGCCTTTTTGCTTTGTAACTGAAAATGAAATGGCCAAATGCACAGGACAGCTTGTATATGCACGCATTAAGGCTAAAATATATGAATGCATTTATTTATATATTTATAACTTCAGACAACCGATCTGACATTATCTGCCTCCAATTGCTCATGATCATCCCATTTTACAAATAAGATAATTGCTACCAATTTGACTCTTCCACAAATTTCCATTGCTCTTGACCACTTTTGCTAGAATTTCGTTTTCTCTCCCGTCAAGAGCACACACAAGGCCGGAGCTCATCTTCTCACCAATTTGCCATAGCCACCAAATCAAAATAGCATATGGACCTTTCAAATCCAACACGGTGTATTCCTTCCTCTATCTTCTCAGTGAGCTCAAGCTATTCCTCTTCCATCTTCACCAAGCAAGTAAATAACACCTCCAGGGTCAGAGCTCGGGGCCGGCACCCTCCATGGTTTTTTTTTGACAACAACCATTTATATTAAGAAATCATAGCATCCATATTACAGATAAGCCCTTCGAAGAAGGCCGAATTACAAACAGGTCCTGGACCCGATAAGGAGCTACGCAGCTCTGTCCATGGCGTCGGAGTCGAAGGTGTCGCCAGTGAAGGGCCGTAGGGGCGTCAAAGACGCATACACCCGGCTGGAATAACCGTGCCGTGCGTCGGTTTAGGGCGGGCCGGTGAAGCTGTCGATGAAGAAACTAACCTGAGCTCAGGCCAGCACCCTCCATGACTGAGCACCAGCGGGGAAGATCCAAGACAGCGGCAGGCCTGCGGCGGCGCGAGTGGGCTGCTGCTTCGGCAGCAATGCTGGGTAGTTGAGTTGACGGAGTCGAGCTCGTCGACGGTCAGAATCGGGCGGAGACGTCGCAGGGCGCCGTCAGACGGGATGCGGAACCAGTTCTGGTGCGCGTCAAGGTCAGTGTCCGTCACGCGCTTCTCGTGGATGAAGGCACGGGCAGGTCCTCCTCAAGCCCCAGGTTCTGGAGCACATGATTGCGCATGGCAGCTCCTCTCGGTTGATGTTGATGGGCACCGGTGGCGCCTGCCGCAACTGGGGTGTGATGGCGTTGAGGGGTCGTGCGGTCGTGCCCTCTTGGCGTCACGCTGCCGCGCGGCAGCGGGTTCGTACACGACCATGGCGAGAGTCCTCTTGCCCATCTTCATAGGTATGAAGAGCCATGCATGTCCCGTCTGTTTATACTGCTTGGCGGTGCTATCCAACACCGAGTCGAACTCGCAGTCCCTCCTCGGCGTGGCACGCGTGGCCGTCGGCGAAGGACGTGATTGACCCGACGTGGGGTGCGGCGCGTGGTGCTGGCCCGACGCAAGTGTGGCGCGGGTGGGCCCGACGCGGGTATAGGTGGGTGTGTAAGTAGAGGTCGGGTGACAAAAACATTATGTTTTGGGCAGAAACGCTCTCCAAGTTGCGATTTTTATGGTACTACCCACTTTTTGGTCCTCCAATGACCTGACGGGTGGGTCCGACGTGAAAGGTAAGGCGGGCCCGAATTAGATGAGAAAAGTTTTTCAGATTGTTCGATCTTTATAGTATAGACACGAGAACTTCAGGTCTTGACTACTTTTGTAGGCACCGTGCAGCCACGGTTCGCCATCTAGTGGTGTAGTTTAGGTCAGTTGTTTTGGTTTTGGTTTCTGAACAATGACGTCGATGGTGACATGGCACGGTGTGGTGGCCCTCCGATCCGCTTCCTCTCCCTAGTTTCTACTCCCTCTGTCTAAAATTACTATTTATTTTGACTTTTGTAAATATATTATTTTTGCTATGTATCTATACATAAGTATATATATTTAGGTATATCTAGAAAAAAGTTAAAACAAATAGTAATTTGGGACCGAGGGAGTAGTAATCATATTGGTCATGTGCAAGCTAGGATGAGAGTTGAGAACAACTCCGACTGCTTTTTCTGGTCAATCTAGAAGTGACTGGTGGTGTGGGTTCTTTCGGATGGTGTGGCACGATTGCTAAAGAATTAATTAGCTGTAGGAATTCTACGCATATTTTAATGAAAAAGATTCAAATTACTCATCTCAAGTATAACCAAAGTCCGGATAACCCATAATGTAATTCTTGGTTCAATTTACCTCTTAAACTGTGTTAGTTGATTCAATTTATCTCTTAACACAATTTGTCTTTGTTTTATTTCTTCATGCGCAAGTAGAGTTTTAAGTTTAAATTTTGCAAATTTTTAGCAGACAACATAAGATATATTAAAAGATATATCATGATTTTTCATCACTATTTTGATAAGGTAAGATATTTAGTAATAAAACATATCCTTAAGATACAAAATTATATAAAAGCTAATGATGAAAAATCCGTTAAATAATTTTAAAATTATGATGTCCACTACCACCTGCAAAGTCTCAATAAATTAAAATTCAAATTGTGTATGGAGAAACAAAAATGACAAATTCCATTAGGGGGTAAATTGAACCAATTAAATAACATAATTTAGGGGGGCATTTAAATTGAACAAAAACATAGTTTATGGACTTTCACTGTACTTAAGAAAGTAATTTGGACTTTTCTTTTTTACGGAAAAGTTGTAACATGGGAAAAGCACAGAAAACACGACTTATTTGAATAACCCGATGACCTACCAATTGTAGATGTAGGATTTTTGGCAAGAAGATATTTTTTTTGAACCCTCTCAAACTGAGATGTATAGCTGTAGAATCTGTTCAGTACATAGAAATGCATACACTACGCACGCACCCCTACAAACATAACCAGACCTACACCTACGCACCACCGGAACAACCGCGTCCTTTGAGAAATCATCAGAAAACTCTGATGCGCGACGAGGACGTCGCCCTACTATTGTGGCAACACGCGTGAGAGGGAACACCAACGAGATCTGGAAGACGAGCTCCCCCGATCAGGCTCCCAAAGGACCCCTTCTCCACGAGCTCACCGACAGCGGTGGAGAGCGAAACGCTGTCGACACGGCGGAAGCCCGGGAGACTTTATTCCAATTTGCACATCGTCGTCGCCGCCTCTCCGATGTGCCCCGGACAAAGCACCATTCACCACTAGTAGCTACTGGTGCCGCCGCCACCGGAGTTGTTGGAGGAATCACAATGACGCCACCAACCACTGGAGACGAAGCAGCAGATATATACACCTCTCATCACCGACGGACCATCCGAGCCGCCGGGAGCAAAAGAGGCCGCCATGGAGGGAAACATGCCGCCGTCACCACGGCAGTGCGGTGGGAAGCGACCATGAGGGAGAGCCACTGGGAGAAGTCGCGGTCGAAGAACTCCCAATCCCGGAGCAGCGGGAGCAGCACGCCGGCAGTGGCCAAGATGCCGAAGCCGAACATGGCCGTAGCCTGCCTCTGCAACACCGTGGCCAGCGCCGTGACCACGACGCCCGCCGCCAGCATCACGAGGCTCCACCGGAACAACCCATCCCCCCATGCCGCCACCCGAAGAGCACCGGAGATGACGGCAACCAACTCCACCGGCAACCTAGCCACCTAGTAGAAACCTAATCTATACTAGTAGCTATACCTACACCGGACGTCGATCCGGCCGATACCCCCACCCTCCGCTGCCGGAGAGGCCGCCGAAGGCGGGGGATCAGGTGGATCAACGCCGGAAACCGGCGTCGCCCTTGTTTTGCCCTCTGGTTACTGTGGATGGGGAAAAGAAGGGGGACGAGAGAGTTCCTGGCAAGAAGATGTTGAAAAGAAGATTTGACTTTTGAAACCCTTTTTATGTGAGGGCCAATGCTAATATCAATGTCTAACCAATGGGGAGCTCCCATGTCCTTCCACCCTTCTCAGCACGAGGGATCATAGTAGGGAGCGCTCAATCAAAGAAAGAGAAATCGAACAAGAGTTGCGCTCGACCAAGAAGTCATGTTACCCTTTTGTTGAAGGTCATTCGAGCTTTTCTTGGGAGCGCCTAATACTCCGCCAACTCCCATCATATGAAATGGGTTCAACGTCCAATTATGAAATCCTTTCCTTCCTACACAACTCATCGGCGGTGTGACCAACTTTACTTTTATCTTCGATTCAGCGAGCCAATAGGGCAGTGACGAAGTCAAGCGCCACCTCTGACCTGTTCTATCCATTCTAGTGGGTGGACTGCAGGTAAATACTAATTCTCTACATTTCCGTGATCCAAAAACTAATTAATTGAAAAAATATTCCATGCATGGCGATCAGGGGTGAAGCTTTATATGAAGCATTCGCCTCTTTTTTGAATTCCCTCAAACAAATTGAAATGATTGACGTTTTTCTATTTGGAATCGTCTTAGGCCTAATTCCTATTGCTTTAGCCACTTCTTCCTTAAGACGGATCAATATTAGACCTAACTCGTCTTTCTTTTTTGATTACCTTTGTCGCGTATATGTAGAAGACCGAATCCAAGCTAACAACAAAAAACCCTCTGGTGATCCCTATTCCTATCTTTTTATCCGACTAGAAGCTTGAGGAGGTTCTACCACACGGAAACGCTCTTTAACATGACTTTCGTTTTAGCTTGTCGTGACCAAGAAACCACCGGCTTTGCTTGGTGGGCTGGGAAGAAGTGGAGTGGAATGGATCTGATTACCCAAGGCATTGTGTCACATTAATTACTAGCTCCCCATCATGCTTTATTTGGTCGTAGGATATGATCAAATTTATGACTTTTGTTGAGTACGTACGTATACGTAGGCCCTACGACATGCATGTTTTCGCAAACGGCACTGCTAGCGCCCGGACGCCCGATCCGGGCGCTAGCCATCAGACGGGTCCGCAGCCGTCGGATCCTAAGATGTTCAATCGTCAGCCGTTAGATCTAAAGTGCACCGAGTAAATGTTGCGAGCGTGTTGCGAACGTGTTGCGAGCGTGTTGCGAACGCGGTTACGTGCAACATCCAACATCAGGAGTCTTTCTTCCCTCCTCTCCCATGTTGCGACCATGTTGCGACCCGTGTTGCGCGCAACATCCAACATCAGGAGCCCTCTTCCCCTCCTCCTCCTCGACACAAACCCAACATCAAATGTCTGCAACATCGAAACTCGACATTCGCAACATTAAAATTTAATGTTTACAACATCCTACATCAGGGGTAATACTCCTTCCACTCGACACAACACCCAACATCACATGTCTGCGACATCGAAATTCAACATCCGCAACATCGAAAATTAATGTTTGCAACATCAAAAAAATTTAGATCGAATTTTGAAACATTCGCATGGAACACTCACAACACGTCGAGAACGTGGATGCAACATGTTCGCAACGATTGCAACATGAACGACAAACGATTGCATCATGAATGTGACCAATTGCAACATGCCAAAAACATTGTTGCAACACCAATATACAATGATTGTAACGTCAAAAAAAAGCGGCGGCGACCTCCCCCGTGCGCGCCCACGGCGGCTGTAGGAGCTTCCCCGCGCCTGCGACGACGACGGCCGACGACAGATCTCCGTGGCTGAGGCTGGGGACGGGATGCATGGCGGCGGACGGCGGCTGCTCGCCTCCGCCCTCCGGCAGCGGAGGAACCCACCCTCAGCCACGGGGGGGGGGCGGTGCGCGCGGTTGGCCTGCCCTCCGGTCGCGGGGACCGGCGGCGCGTCCGACGCGGCTAGCTGCCCTCCGGCCATGGGGAGGTCGACCGAAGCAACTTCTCTCCTCGGCACTCGAGCTCGACTGGGAGATCGCATCGCCGGGGGAGCTTGCGGCGCAGAGCGAGGTCGGTGCCATGAGCTCGCGTCGAGGCCGGGAGTGCTTGCCAGCGGGGAGCTTGCCGCAAGCAGCGGCAGAGGAGGGGCCAGCGCAGCTCGCCCCTGTCCGACGCGGTGAGGCCATCCGCTCCCATGGCGAGATGCACGAGGGAGAGGCAGAAGAGAGGGTCACGGGAAAATAGAAGAGAGAGAACGAGTGGATGAGGATGGGTGGAATAAGTGGATGAGAAGTACCTGGTCACGTTCTTTTATTTTGGCTGGGCCTGTGGGTCAGGTAGTGTCCGACGGATCGGACGTCTGCTTGTTAGCATTATCGTTTCGCAAATAAATTGAACACATCACACACACATTTTATTTGTTCTCTGAAAATTCTGGAGAAAATATACACCAACCAGCTACGTGCTCGCGCCTAGCTATAATCGTGCGACCATCTCCGCGCGCGTTTAAAAGGACCTGCACAGTGATGATCGAGTTGCAAACTACCAGAGTCGAGTGCAGTGGAGAGGGAGGAAGATGAAGACCTCCGTGGTGGTGATTGCTCTAGCGGCGGTGCTGGTCGCAGAACAGTACGCCTCCCTCGCCGACGCTTCCGGGCCAAGGGTCATCATCGTCGGCGCCGGCATGTCCGGTAACTAACGACTGACCACGCACGCGCATAGTACTTGTGTGCATATATGATTATATGCATGCATGGCTTCATCTTCGAGTGATCGAGATGCTACTAGCTCTAGGCTGCATGATCGCGATCTCGCATGAACTCTCGTGACAAAGCTGAACGTACCTTATTGCGTGCAGGGATCTCGGCGGGGAAGAGGCTGTGGGAGTCGGGTGTCCGGGAGCTGTTGTTCCTGGAGGCGACGGAGCGCGTGGGTGGGCGGATGCACAAGCACAACTTCGGCGGCCTCAACGTGGAGATCGGGGCCAACTGGTTGGAGGGCGTCGGTCCCGGCAAAAGGGTCAACCCCATCGTGCCCATCGTCAACAACACGCTCAAGCTCAGGAACTTCTACTCCGACTTCGATGGCGTCGTCGGCAACGTGTACAAGGAGAAGTAAATAATATAAGAACTAATTAACATGACTTAAACTGATCGATCGATGAACATTATTATTATCGGCATATATATAACAGTAATAAGAGCCATCAGCGAGGCACAGCGACTGATGCTAAACCTTGGTCGTAACATGACGATGGACCGATGTTCCTCCTCATCAAAAGAAGAAAGACGATGAACGATATAATGATGACAAGACATTTTGAACCATGCATGTTCAATTAATATTGTCCTCGAAGAAGACTGATTATCAGAATTACACGCAACATAGATTGATGGGGACATTAATTAATGAACTACGAATAGTGGCGGTTCCCTTCAAGAAATAGGAAAGCATGCATCGATCAGTAGTATTTGATGATTGGTCTCAATTTCCTTGCGCACGTTTTTTTTTATTTTGCTGAATCCTATAGCTAGTTAACAACTTGATCGATCTAATATATATGTATCCTTTGCGCAGCGGTGGCCTCTACGACAAGGACTACGTGCAGAAGAGGATGGACCGTGCCGACGAGGTGGAACGGCTGGGCGCCAACCTCAGCAAGAAGATGGATCCCAGCGGCCGCGACGACATCTCCATCCAAGCCATGCAACGCCTGTTCAACCAGTACGTCCCCTCGTGTCTCTCTCTCTCTCGTCTACATACCTTGATCTGAATGTCATCGTTGCGTACGTGCCGTCGCCGCCGTTGGACGAAATGATCGACGGCGCGATTACGTATACATATATATGATCATCGATCCATCGTCGCCATCGGTGTGTGCATGCATGAGCAGCCAGCCGAACGGGCCGTCGACGCCGGTGGACATGGCGCTGGACTACTTCAAGTTCGACTACTACGAGTTCGCGGAGCCGCCGCGCGTGACAAGCCTGCAGAACACGGAGCCGACGCCCACCAACGCCGACTTCGGCGGGGACTCCTACTTCGTCGCCGACCAGAGGGGCTTCGAGTCCCTCATCCACTACATCGGCAGCTACTACCTCTCCACCGACGCCAACGGCAGGATCTCCGACCGCAGGGTCCTGCTCAACAAGGTACCATCTATATATACTACTGCATGTTTTAACCAAATTTTTATTAAAAGGGGAAAGAAAAAGGTGAAAAAACAAGTTAACTAAATTATTAGCCACTGTACAAAGAAAGAGGAGGCTGCTGTACACTAAAAACAGCTGAAAGAAATATCTATGCTGTGTATGTACGTGGAAATTATTACACGGAACAAATAAAATGAGATCACATCGGACAGGACCAAACTGATTGAGAACGTACGGAGGACACCACTGTGATGAGGTTGGTCCGAGGATATCACTGTCCGAAAACGGCAATCATTTATAAAAACTGAAGGGAAAAACAGAGATACAGCACGCTGGAAAGGAGACTCAACCACAATACGCACAAGGATGCACGTGGTTTCAGGATGGAGATCGACCCACACGGTAGGTTGCTATTTAGATCACTATTATCAAGGGCCCATTTTGTATTAGACTAAAACTAAAATTTAGCCCCGACTAAAATTTAAACGTCTAGTTTGTTAAGATTAGCTCTATTTTGTTTGGGGCTGGATCGAATTTTTAGCCCATTTATTGATAAAAGTCTACTCTATCCTTAGGGAGTGTAGGATATAGAAAATGGTAAGATTTTAGTGAGAGGATATTTTTGTACTTTCGTCATCCGTATCTATAAAATTAGCTAGGTTTGGAGGGATAATATGCTGTTGTGTTTAGATCGGTGAAAAAACTTTGGAAATTTAATGTAGCAATTATAGATCAAAGTGTAGAGGACTAAACATGATATAATATGATTATGAAATGGGTTTTGTCATTAATCTTCATTTAATAATTAATACTCATAATTAGTGTCTGGACATTTGATATCACTGTAGCGATGGTAAATGTTCGGGAACTAAACAAGGCCTAAAGTTTAATTGGAAGTTGTCCAATTTTTAGCCCATCTTTAGCCTCCTTGTTTGGATCATCAGGGACTAAATTTTAGCTTACCAAAGTTTAGCCCGCGGATAAAAAATATGACTGAGAGCACTGGAACACTGTGACAGAGACATTAAAAATAGAAGCACGGCTCGCAAAGACGGATTCAGCGACATGGTTAAAAAACCGGAATAGTAGCGGTTTTCAAAAGCCGGTTAACCGAAGCGGTAAACCGGCCTGACCGAGCGGTAAATCGAGGGGCCCGGTTTGCTAGGTTCAGTTAGGGTTGGTTTACCGGCCGTTTTAGGAACCGGGCCGGACCGGTAAGACCGGTTACCGGCCTAACCGGTCCGGTTCCCACCTGTTTCGTTAACCGTGTTCAGCGCTGAGATAGGCAGAGCTCAAACTCTCTACCATCCAGAATCTCATGAAGCCCCCACTACAAATTTAAAGAGGAAGACAAAAAGGAAGGCTGAAGGAAGAAAAAGGAGAGAAGAGAACCAGAGATCAAAATCTCTAGAGCCGCGCTCGGTACACATGAATTAAATGAAGCGACTTTTACCTAATATAAACTTGATGGGAAAAGCCGCATGTAGTTTGCTTTCTTAGAGCAACTCCAACAGCTCTTGTAAAACCATCTAGTTAGCTAAATTTCAAAAAAAAAACACAAAAACTGTCTTCCAACAGCCTCGGTAACTTGACAGCTCACAATCCCGCTCGCGATAACCTGCTCCTCGCTAGCCAAAGATGGCCAGCGGCCTCCGCTCGCCAAAGCCCCGTCCGCACTCTCGCAAATCCCGCTCCCCTCTTTTTCCCGCGCGGAAGTAGCGCCCGCGCCCTCCCCCACTTCTTCCCACGCGAGCAAGATGCAGGCGCGCGCCGCCACCGTGAGCCCCGGCGCCCATTCGCCTCCGCTCGGTCAATGGAGTGCCGGCGAATCGATGGCGGAGGCGGCGAATCGACGGGCGGGGCGGTGCTGGAGGCTGCGGCGGTACTGCTCGGCGGCGGAGGAGAAACACGAGCGGCGGACGAACACGGCACTTGCATGGACGACGTAGGCGGCGTGCGGGGTGTTGGGGTTGACCCAGAGGCGGCGGCGGAGGAGGAGGAGGAGAGACGCAAGAGGCGGCGGGAGGAATCGACGTGCACCGCTGTCCACGAGGCCGAGCTCCTCCGCAGGGCTGCGCCGCCGGTCGGGGCCGCAAGGTTGAGCTCCTCTGCGGGGCCATGCCGCTGGCCAGGTTAGCTCCTCCCGGGACCCGGCCGCGCCGCACCGCCGGCCATGAGACCGAGCTCCTCCGCTGGGCCGCGCCGCGTGGTCGAGCTCC
The DNA here is from genome assembly GCA_036936925.1 of Cenchrus fungigraminus. Classification (NCBI taxonomy): domain Eukaryota; kingdom Viridiplantae; phylum Streptophyta; class Magnoliopsida; order Poales; family Poaceae; genus Cenchrus; species Cenchrus fungigraminus. The sequence goes on along the minus strand of CM072776.1, from coordinate 94,486,305 downwards.
TCTGTGGGGCCACGCCGCCGGCCGGGGCCAGCTCCTCCCAGGACCCGGCCGCGCTGCCGGCCATGAGGCCGAGCTCCTCCGTGGGTCGTACTGCGGCTCGCCCAAGCTCCTCCGCGGGGCCGTGACCCGTGAGGTGGACTGGTGGAGCTCGACGGAAGAAGGGAGCAGAGATGTGTGGATAAGGAAGAGAGGGAGGGGAGAGAAAGAAAGTGGAAGGAAGGATGACGCGTGGGACCCATGTGTTAGTGTGTGATTGTTCAGATTTGAAGTTTGGGAAATAAAGAGGCTGTTGGAGTGAGAGGTTTAGAATGAAGAGGAAAATTTTTACAAAGACAAACAAAAAGTCAAATATAGAGTTGAAAATAGCTAGTCTCTTGGAGTTGCTCTTAAACTTGCCTTTCCGCTCAAAATTTAAAAATATCAATAACTCGATCGTTTAATTAATAAGCTTCGTATGTAGTATATTGATAACGTGTAGTAGATGTATGTATGTGAGCGTCTAATTGTATTGATAGATTCTCAAAAAAATAATGTGTGGCGCACGCATGCATTGTCCCGATGGAGAGAAGAACCTATAATTAGCTTTTCCGAAAATTTCCAAACCAACAGATGATACGATGCGCAGGTAGTGCGACAGGTCGCCTACAACAACCGCGGCGTGGTGGTGAAGACGGAGGACGGCTCGTCGTACGCCGCGGACTTCGTCGTTGTCTCCTCCAGCCTGGGCGTTCTGCAGAGCGATCTCATACAGTTCAAGCCCCAGCTGCCTGTCAGTTCCAGTACTAACTCCTATATAATAATATGATTCCCATCATACGTGCCGTCATTAATTAAATTAATATACATTCTGAAATAAATGTAAACCAGTTCTGGAAGATCTACTCCATCTACCGGTTCGACATGGGGGTGTACACCAAGATCTTCCTCAGGTTCCCCCGGCGATTTTGGCCCGTGGGCGACGGCAAGCAGTTCTTCGTGTACGCTAGCACGCGCCGCGGCTACTACGTCATGTGGCAGTCGTTCGAGCGGGAGTACCGGCCCGGGCTCACACGTGCTTCAGGTGACGGCCACCGACGACGACGTCACCAAGGCGGAGGCCATGACCGTGCTCAGGAAGATGTTCCCCGACGTTGACGTCCCTGACGCCACCGACATCTACGTCCCGCGCTGGTGGTCCAACCGCTTCTTCAAGGGATCCTACTCCAACTGGCCCATCGGCGTCAACCGCTATGAATACGACCAGCTCAGGGTACGCATATGCTATGAAATCGGTGTTAATTTTTTTTACATGTTACTATTTCTGCATGCGCTGATAAAAAAAAATTAAAGGCGCCGGTCGGGAGGGTTTACTTCACCGGTGAGCACACCAGCGAGCGCTACAATGGCTACGTCCACGGAGCATACCTTGCAGGTCTCGACTCTGCTTTGGCCTCGTATCTTGAGTATACACGATGTTGTTTGCTAATGCGAAGTTGCAAGCTAGCTAGCTGTTTATGTGTGTTGAGGACGATGTTTTCAGGTATCGACTCTGCAAACATCCTGATCAATCGCATCTTCAAGAACGAGGAGTACAAGGTCCGTGGCAAGTACGAGGACCAAGCTGCAGAGGTAAAATTTAGCTGATAACGGTAGCAGGACTGCAGGATCGACAGTTTTTTTTTTTTGGTTGTATTGGTGTACGTCGGCAATGCAATAGCAACTGATGGACTGACAGCAAACATTTTTATTGCAGGCTAAATGAGTGATGGTGAGTCGACGTGCCTCGCTAAGGGGAACAATAAACTACTGATGCTGATCGAGATGCCATGATGGTTTCTTTCGATGGCATTTTCAATCTTTAATTTGCTGCACAGTCTCGGTTGTTCATGTGTTTCTGTTGTATAGTATTCCGTACTGTTCTCGGATGCTTTGCGCAGCTCCGCTGGAGCACATTATATAAGTGTGATGTATTTTCTGCCGGTCTAATTATAATAAAAGTACAGGCACTACTCCTGTTTGCTGAATTTTTTTTTTACGGCTGCACATCAGTCATCATCTCATCCTTCTGCACATTTCATTTTGGTTCAATTTCACCGATCAGAGGACGATCATAAAAACCGTGGGCCTAACTATATCAAACCAAGGGATAATAAATCACAATCCCCGGGCCTAGCTAATTCGTAAAGCAAACTTAAAAGGTGATGACTTCATAACAGCTGCTTGTCCCGGAGGAACAAATTACAGCCGCAAGCCCCACCAGGCCACCACCTATTCTACTGTGCACCCCTCCCCTGCCGGGCCCACCTTATCCCGAAGCCCCTCCCATCTCTATCCACGACTCGCTCTCTTCCTCGCGAGTCGCGACCTCGCCGAGGCGAGCGCCCGCACCGCAACATCCCGACGGCGGCGGCGGCTCCCGGCGGACGGACGCGGCTCTCTCTCTCTCCTCGATTCCTCCGTTCAATCTTATCCTCTTCACCCCTCCTATCTCTGCGTCTTCCCCGTGGTGAGGGAGGGAGCGGCGCTGCTTCGGCGGCCCTCGCGAGGGAGTGGCGCGGCATCCCCCGCCCCCCGGTAACGGCGCCCGTGGCCATCCCTGCCGAGAGAGCTGCGGCCTCGGTGTGGTGACCCTCGACGCGCATCAGGGAGCGGTGGCGGCGACTCCGGTGCCGCGGGAGCAGCGGCTACCCCGGCAACCGGTGCACGCGGCTGCCCCGGCAACCGGTAAGGGCGCACATGGTGGAGTCCCCCCGGCGAGTGCGTTCGCAGCGGCATCCCCCGGCGAGCTACGAACCTCCAAGGGCGCACGCCGCGCCACGACGAGGAAGCGGCACGGTGCATCTCGCGATCATCGAGGTGAGCTGATACCTTGATCCGGTGTGGATTTGGCCAGCGATGTAGGAGTTTGGTACTCGGAGCTGTTAGTTTGGGGTGAAATGATAGTGGAAATTACAGGGTTTACTATGCTCTGGACGGATTTGATATGAGCTGATGGGCATTTGGTGTTTTGAGGTTGATATTGTTTTGGGAGATTTGTTGTGTGCGATTTTACTATCTAAACAGCTTCTCACCTCCTTGTCATGTGCTGTGATTTCTTATCTACTGTCCTGACTCCTGAGTCCTGACCACGATTTGGTAATACTGGTAACTGATATTTCAATTGGTTCATTAGGCTATCAAATTAGTGCTCATGCTTCAAGCATTCAGGCAGCTCGGTTGATGGAGATGGGAAGCTTTTTAGATAGTAATTTTTTTTGCAAAGGATAATTCATAATAATCGATAGCTCTAGTTATATTTTGCAAGATTTAGGTTAACCAGATTAGAAAACTTTGCAATCGATTTGTGCTAGTGAAGTTAGCAATACTTAAGTTCTGTTTTTGTGAATGTTTAGATGATGGTTTCTTCATGGGTCGAAAATGTTGTATATGCTCTAGTCTGTTTACCAAAAGGTTGCTTATTCTAACCATTGAGTTGAGTTACCAATATTAAGAGCTAAAAACTAAAGACATATAATGCATTTTTTAATTTTCATATGATTTTCATTGGCTGTTGTCAGTAGTAGGTCACATGTAACTACAAGTGCTGGTATTTAGATAGAGAAGCTAATTCTTCAGGCTCACCAAACTGTTCTTGCTTGCACCACATGGGAATGGATGCTATGTACAGTCAACCCATCAGGCAACAATCTGGGCAGAACTAAGCAATATTTTGTTCTCAGTTAGACACTAATATGGTTCTGAAATACATGTCATAGTTTATTTTGCACTAGTATTACTGATTGGGCAATAATATGATTCCAATTTGGCAATAATATAGTTTCAAAATAGGCAAAACAATATTCTTCATTGGGCAATAAAAGTTCTTATATACACGAATTATGTCTCTTTTTGTGAAGGAATTATTTTTGTATTCTTCTGATGCAATTGCTTACTTTCTCAAATAGTAAGCTCAATAGTTGGGTTGATTAGAAAATCTGCAGCGAATTTCTTAAATAGTGACATGCTTCTTGTTGATCATGCTCATCCCTCGTATAAAGTAGACTAAGTAGTCTTTTCTTTTGTGCGAGTTTTCCATTACAATTCACCCACTTGGCCAACCGGCACCATTAACTAGTTTGCTTGCATGAATTCAAAAATTTCCAGTAGCTCAAGCCCATAGAGTGCTTTACAAATTGATTTTCTAGGGGAGAAATCTATACCAAAATTGTTTTTATATCTTCTCTGATTTAGACTTTATGAAAATGGCATGAATAGATTTAGGGACCAACAAAAGCAACATAGAAAAAATTTAGACTTGTACTACCTATTTCAGTTTGTACATTCATATGAGTTTGTTGTAGTGAATAATATCACTACAGAGATGCCTTTTTTTAAGAAAAGGCCACATTATTTTGTGAACGCTTATGTGTTCATGGTTTTAGATTTAAGAAACTTGCTGTTATTTTTATAGCTAATTAAAGACAGGTGGTATGTAGTACTGCTTTCTAAGTGTTTAGATACATGCCTTTGAACACTACGGAATATGGTTTGCAAGGAGATAAAAGGCAACTGTGAGTTTCGGATAGGCCTTTTGTCTAATTCATACTGATCTTGTAAATTTTTCATAAGGCTATAAATGTCTGGTACTACTATGTCTACTACCACTAGTTTCAGTTCATTTTTCTACATAGCTGCATACAATTTATATGGTCTAGCATTTTATCCGATACAAATAAGAAGTTTATTTGTTATCCTTTACCATTTGTTTAGTTTCACTCGAGCAATTTATCTGTTGTCGTTTAAACATTTTCAGTTCCAATTAAGCAATTTATTTGTTATCCTTTACTATTTTCTAGTACTACTTTTACATGTTGCACTGTTAGTTAAGCAAATTATTGTTATTAGTTCGGCAGAGTAAAAATTTTAGTTAGGCAAAATAATGTGTGGCGGTGTACAACAACTTTTTGAGGCCACACATGTTTCCACATGTAAGCAACCTTTTTCCTGCATACACCATTTAGGTTCTAGCTCAATTTTTTTCCTTCCATTCAGGCTAATGGCACAGTGAGTTTTAACTGTATATTTCATTTTGTATGCAACTCATACTAAATGAACGAGCATGCTATATCTTTTATTCTACCATTTTCTATGTGGAAAAATCATTCCTAAAACATAAAAAGTTAATATTTGTGGAAAGTAATAACCAAACCATGCATAATGTATAACTAACCTATTCAGAGTAGTTTTTGTTGGTATGTTCTTGGTGTAGTTGTATTGGTGTGGATAACAAGCTCTTTTTTGCTATGCCTCCGTTGTCGAGCTAGGTAGCCCCATATTGGAAAAAACACAGTATAGTACCATTGGCAATAATAAGGTTCTGATTAACCAATTTTATAGTTATGAATAAGCAAAACAATATTCTTTTGTAAGGCAAAGTGATGATTCTGAAGTAAACAATATGAACACGAATTAGACAAATGTATGATTCCTGAGTAGTCAATAATATGAGCAGGACTATAATATGGGCAGGAATTAGGAAATATTATGGTTTTGAATTATACAAAACTTATACTTTATTAGGCAATAATATGGTTCTGATTAGGAAATAATATGGTTCTTCAAGAGGCAAAATAATATACTTCATTAGGCAACATCCACTATGATTTTTCCTAATTTTGATTGGTCACTTTCATTTATGTCACAACTACTAGCACTGAGAAGATAGTTCTTTAGCCTGATCTGAGTTACTTTTCTATTCTGCACCACATTCAGAGAAAAAAAATGTGATGTACAGTTATCATGGGAATACATATTTGAATTTTATTAGGAAATTATATGGTTCTGAAATATATAGGCAACATAGGTTATGTTGACATAGCAGCTCTCCTTCTAGACGTAAAAGCAAGTTCTCTAGAACTATTGTTCAGTTTTTTAGACTGATTTGTGGCCTTTGCACTACATGTTCATAATTATCTCTCTTGTCATTACATCCCAGGTCACCAATGTATTCATCAAGGGATGCTCAAATGGTGTGCAGTAATATGCAAAACAAAGTAAATTCTCAAGTAATACTCAGTATTGAAATTCTCAAGTAATACTCAATATTGAGGGTCATTCCAGGAGTACATGCAGAGCACAAATGGTGCTATTCTAAATCATTTGCACTTGTTTTATGCTGTTATGTAATGAGAAATTGCATGAAGAACATATTAAGTGTGCAATTTAGCCTGTGCAGTTCTAAGACGTTAAACATGGAAGCCACTTATGTTGTTTTTTATTCAGATTTGCGTGGGGAATATTTTTTTTTTGTTAAATGATATTCCTTGTTTAAGTTTTCTGTGTATAATTTGTGCAATTTTGTGTCTTTGATTGGGCTGCTGGAAACACCAGCACACCAGTGCTCCCGGGTATGTGCATTTGCACCAGAAATAAATCTCAGATCCGTGCCTTTTGCCTGTTTATATTACTTCTGGTGGTTTAATTTTGTGTGAGTGGTTGTGTGTGCGTGGTAGACTGTGTACTAAATGCAGTGAGGTGTCCGATCTACCAGGAAAAGGAATACTGACTTGTTACGTTTGTCTCCTTTCTAAAAATGGACCGGCTGTACAGGAAGTCAATATTACAGCCGGCTGTAAATTAGCCAGGTCCAACTTAAAATGTGTGTCACTGCACATCAATCACGTTTTAGCTAGTGATGAAGTGCGATGAGGACTTTGACAATTAAAACGAACAAATTACATCACTCTCGTCCTCTCGATCTGCAGGTCTGATTCTTCTAATAAAAGCACAGGCACAGAGGCACTACTCCTGTTTGATGATTTTTTTACTGCTGCACATCACTCTCGTCCTTTTGCACATTTCATGTGCGCATTATTAGGGCAAGTATAACAGTGTAGACAGTTGTTGTCTATTTGGTATACACAGACAGCTAAATAGACAACTTATATAATGAGTCGTCTATTTGGTTGTCTGCAACGTATTTAATTCATCTTTTGATATATAAATTATGGTGATCTACTACATAATTTGATCTTTGTAGCCATTTTTTGTGCTTACATGATAGAATGAAAATGAATTTCTTCATTAAGTTCAACTGCTGTAATATAATTTTTTTATTTTCTATCTTCTTGATGTCAAAAGGATCTATCTTTGATTTCTATTTCTACCGAGGGACAAACTGTAAAAATAGCAAGGATCCTTATCTGAACTGCCTTTCTCTTCTCCCGTTGACTCTGCTCTTTCTGTCTTTCTCGCCTTGTTCTTGAATCCTCGATCTCTGAGTCTCATGGAGTGATGGAGTCATGGCACAGCAGCAAGCACCCAGCTGCAGGAGCACGAGCGGTAGCTAGCATCCAGCACCAGGTGCGGCTCGGCATGGGGCTACGCCACGGGCGCAAGGCGGCATGGACCATGGACGCCGAGGCATCTGGCGGCTGTCGCACACGCAGCTCCGGTATGTCCGCCCCTTTGCCGCCGCCGTCGTCCCCTTTGCCCCCGCCGCCCTTTTTCGTTCCCGCGCCGTCGAGGCCTTTCTCTCCCGTGCTGCAGCTACCTCTACCAAATCTCGTGCCGCCGCAGCCTCTTTTTGGTCTCGCCGCATCGTTGTAGATGGATGAGAGGGGGAAATGGCGCCATCTTCCTGTGCGGAAGGTGCTGGCCGCACCAAATCCCGCAACTGCAGGGGGTGGAGTTGGGAGCACGAGCCGCGACGTACAACAGTGCTGGGAGCGGCGACAAGGCTTGGGAGCACGAGCCCCCGTCGTCCTTTCGTGAGACGACGGCGGGGTCGTCTGTTCGCCGGATGGGGTGTTTTTTGTAAAATTTCTAACACACAAACAGCAAAAAGACCACCGTTGTACGTGCCCTTAGTTGATGATTAGCACGTGTGATGGTACAATCAGCAGTAGAAAACTGACCTTTAGTACAAGCCATCTTTTAGTACCGGGTATCCGGCCGGTTATTCAGTACGAAATATCATGCTATTTAGTAGCGGTGCATGCATGATTTGTGGGATTAGAACCTACAACTCAAGCTTAGCACAAGCCTTTCTTACCATCTAATTAACCTACAAAATTCATGTGATGAAGTTAGATATGTTTTTTTTCTTTTGAAGTAACCAGCCGAGACTTTTAGTACAGGTCGGTAACACCGACCGATACTAAATGCCACCATTTAGTGTGTTGGTGTTACTAACTGATACTAAATGTCACCCCGAGGCGCTAGTGTTATTGTGTGGTACCAAAAAGACCTTCGAGGATCAAAAATGTGCTCAGTACTAATTTTGTGCTTTAGTACCTGATGAAAATGCATCATCACTACCGGAAACTCGTAGTTTGCTGTGTGCCCGAAACTTTCGCCTTGTGCATTTTATTGAGCGCATGGCTGTAAGGAATCGGATGCTCGTAGCCTAAAAGGGGGAGGGGGTGAATTAGACAACTTAAAAACTTAGTCTATGGCTTCCACTACTTTGCATGAAGTAAACTAGATAACTTCTACCTAGATGTGCAATCTATGGGTTGATCTAGTGTGAAACCCTCATCCCAAAACAAATTTTGCAACCTATAACCATTCCTATCATGATACTACTCTAGGAAAGTAAAGGCAAGCAAAGATTACAAGAGAGTAATGCGGAAACGTAAAGAGGGATGAGAGGAAGCAAACTCTTGACACGCGATTTATCACGTGGTATCGGTAGGCAGTAAGTCACCCCTAGTCCACGTTATTGAAGCACTCACACAAGAGTATTGCTTCCTGATCACCAAGTCTCTCCCAAGAGCACCACTTGACTCGCCACAAAGGCTCGCCACTAAGGGACTCGCCAAGCTCCCTTAGTGTTGACGGTTAAATAACGCGTCAAGTTACGATCCGCAAGCGCATGGGTCGGTTGTAGCTTTTCCCTTAGAGTATCCCCCAAGGTTAATCAATCCGTGGAACAAGTGGATTGCTATGCTCAACTAAGCACTAATGTTGTTGATTTAAAGCTCTTTATCAAATATGTATAAGTAAAGAACTTAATCTAATCTAATCTAGATTAAAGAAATCAATATAGAGAGCAAAGGTATAGAGATCACAAGAATGTAGAATGCTTGTCCAAGGGATCTAGGATCACTTGGAGATGTAACCACCTGGCAAGAACAACCCGATTTAATCTATCAAAGGTAAAGGTGCACGGAGTCCAACCCTTTCCCTCCCGCGTACTAGTCACTACACGAGGGTAATCCGTGATCGAACACCAAGTGCACAAGACGTTGATGTGTTCTAGGCATGCATGATCAAGAGTGTGAACCAAGTTCAATATGTTTTCCCTCCCGCGCACTACCACTACACGACGGTAATCGCATAAAGAATAAAAGGAACACGATACGTGAGACTACGAGCGATGCATCCCCAAGGCAAGCCAATCGGCCATTAAGATTGAAACACCATCAACATGAATATGATAGCAAATAATAGATCCAAAGCATAGGTTCAGTGATTACAACTCGATCAAGATCCCCCTTCAACCCCAAAGACAAACAAGGATTTTACCCCATAATGTTACACATTGAAGCGCTGGACATGGTGTAGAAACCTCTAAAGTAGATGAAGGACGACGAGTGCTCCCTTGTCGATTCAATCTCCTTCTTGTTCTCGGTCTTGTGGCGGCAGATGACGAATGAATTTTTTTGTGGCTCTTTACGTCCAAACTACTAATAGTCCGAGGGGGTACTAGGTCAAAGGGGAGGTCAGACTGGGCCAAAAACGGGCTAGGCCGGTCGGCATGGGCCGACCGGCCCAGGCCCTTTTTGGCCTGGTTCGGTCCCATTTTTCGTGTGTGAGCTTCTTGTGCAATTCCTGATTTATACCCTTCTGCATGTGGGCCCTTAACGTCATTTTCTCCACGGTTTAGATAAGGGTACTTGTCGTGCAAGCTCCTGCATCTTCTGTTCAGGTCCCTGGAGTTTTACGGCTTCATGCTTCGGTCCTTAGGTCATTTGGAGTCATGTTCACTTCGAGTCTTGACTTGTGTCGGGCTTCATTATCTTCTCATAAAGTGATTGATGAACTTTACCCGGAAGTACTTATTTAGGTGCTTAAATCCTGCGTAAACAACATACTTCAAAAACCACATGCAAGTGCGAACTTGTTATATCAAGGGGGTTAGTACCATTAGATCGGATATCAAATCAATGCTAACATTGAAGGTAAACTCATGGCTATGAGTGTCAAAGTCGACCGTCAACACTTGGTCACCTTGATGTCACCTCCACTAAGGAGCTTCTCCACTAAGGAAGGGGGTCTCCACGTCCCCCGCACAAAGTGTCCTCGCCGCTCCACACCAAGCCGGAGGGTCGAAGATGATTGCCGGTGAGCCACTTAGGCTCCAAGGCTTCCGGCGCACCTTGTACAACTTGATCCACTCAAGAATCACCTCACAAGGTTGGCACACCTTGCCCTCACTCAGCTCTAAGCTAAGCCTAGCACTAAGCACACACACAAAGCATGTGAAAGTCTATGGATGAGCAATTTAGCACTTAGATGGATTGGATATGATCTTCTAAGTGTCTTGCACTCCTCTGCACTTCCACACAATCCAGCAACCTCAAATGGGTGAGTGCAGGGGGTATAAATAGCCCAAGGCGTCCAAAGTTGTTGGCTAAAAGCTGCAGAAAGTAGTACCATCGGATAAACCAATGCTCCCCTTTTCATAGGCGTCAGTTCATCCGGTGCCACTAGCCATTGCCCTCCACTGCACATGACCGTTGACACAAATCATCCGACGCTTCAACCGATGCACCGTCGGTTCATCCAGTGCTGATAGCTCTGCGGCCAAATCCTTACTGTTAGCTTCTTTCAAGCTGTCGAATGAACTGCTGCTGCACCGTTGGTTCATCCGATGCTGAAGCCTCTACAACTCAATGCTCTCTGTCTCGATTTCTCTGATCATCGGATAGACCGACGGTGCCCTCACTTAGACCATCGGTTCATCCGACGCTTCTGACTTCACTGCTTTGTCTTCTGGTATTCATCCGGTGCATGTGGAAGATGGGTCGTCAGTTCATCCGACGGTGCCAATTGACTCAATCCTCTGCGCAGTATACCAAGTACTCCGACGCATGCACCGACGCTAGCTTCTTGGGTACCGTCGGTTCATCCGATGGTGTCTTATCCCTTCTCATTTTGGCATGTGGTATTTTTGCATCCATGGGACTTAGAAATGTCTACAAGGACATGCTCAACAATATGGTTAGTCCCATTGGTCATGTTGTCATTAATCACCAAAATCAAAACTCGAACAAATGGCTTATGAGGCCATGTTCGCTACAATGGCAAAGAGGTGTTTTGCCGTGTGCCTCAAAGAAAGCACACATCAAATCTACGCTTTGTCATGTGCCTTTTTTTTGCACACGGCAAAGTCATGAGTTTGTCGTGTGTTTTTTTGGCACACGACAAAGTCATGAATTTGTCGTGTGCTTCTTCGAGGTACACGACAAAAGTAATAATTTTTTTCCTCCTCTCCCTCAAAATTTTTCTACTTCCTACATACAACACGGGGTACTCCGTGTTAAAATTTGGTATATTTCTTTGTCGTGTGTTTTTTTGACACACAACAAAGTCATGAGTTTGTTGTGTGCTTTTTCCTGGCACAAGGCAAAGTCATGAGTGTCGTGTGCTTTTTTCTAACATACATCAAAGATAAAAAAATTCCTCTTCTCACCTCCATTTTTTTCTACTCTCTACATACACATTTGGTACATCTTATTTGTTTGCTATATTAACTAATTAATTATATTTTAAACAATTTTGTGAAGCAAGTCAAATTTGAATTGCAAGTGATAAATAAGAGCATTTTTACGATGCTTGTTGTTGACGGTTCAAAACCGTGTTGAAGTTCACCGCAAGCGTACGGATGACTTGGTGGCTTTTTCACCAAGGAGGGTCCCCAAGGTTTGTCAATCCAAGGATCGGAAGCAAACCGCCAAGGTTCTCTACCTTGTCTAGCCAAACTAACTTAACATTAAGCGTTGATTGCATACAAAGATAAACCTAAGAGATATGTATATGATAGCACAAGGTTGATCACATCCATAGCATAGGCAACATGAAAGAGCAAGCAAGGGTAACTAGGGCCTATCGTTGTCTAGTTGTAGTTCTAGCCAAAAGAGCAAAAGCAACATGTATCTCATCTAAAGCCGTCTTGAAACTACTATCCTTCGGTCGAACCCTAGCCCGGCTCCGCCTTTTGGAACCTTCGTCCTGTCACGACGCGCCCCTATTCGTGCGGTTGGCTCTCGGGAGCACGTTCGTTAAGAACGCGTTGCACTCCTTGGTAGATCCGGTATGCACCTCTAGCCACCATGGCTACAAGAGCACCCCGAGCAATCTATCCTTGCAATAGATTGAAATAAGGCAAACTCAAGAAAGCACAGAATCGTAAAAGGAGGAATCGAGTCGCTAAAAAATCGGATGACATGAATTGCTTTACTCACATAGTAGATGCGTTTTGCTCACCACCACTGAGTACATACCATTGATGACCTCAACTAGCTCCAGAACTCCACTATGGCACAACCACGCAGGGTGGCCATGGCGGCTAGGGTAGGCCTAGGCCATCTCCTAGACAACTCCGAGGACTTGCAGTGGCCGTCGTCTCCCTCCGGTGCTTGCTTCTCAGTTTCGTCGAGTTGTGATGAATGGATCTGGCGGCCGTCGGAGGCAGAGGTTATTAATAAGCCGAGGAGCATCTAGGTCAAAGGGGGGTGTGAACCGAGCCCGAAATGGCCTGGGCCGGCCAGCCTGGGCCCGTTTTTGGCCCGGTTCGGTCCGGCCTTCCTCCCCGACGCGTCTCGTGCTTCCTTGAATTTATGCTGAACTTCTTGTGGGTCCTTGACGACGTTTTCCCCGCGGTTTGGATAAGGGTACTTGGCGTGCGAACTCCCGCATCTTCTGTTTAGGTCCTCAGAGTTTCACAGCTTCATGCTTCGGTCCTCGGGTCATTTGGAGTCATGTTCATCACGTGTCTTGACTTGTGTCGGGCATGATCTTCTTCTAAAGTGCTCGATGAACTTATCCCGAAAGTCTCCTCTTTAACGTTGATTTCCTGCATAAATAATTGAAGAGTATCTTGGCCCCCTAAGTGGGTTTTGGTGATTTAATGACACACGCTTAAGTGGCTAATGATTTATCTAGTGTGTGAGCAGGAATTAAAATTGTATTGTGGCATCATGTGGTATTCATCGACATGCAAAAAGGAAGTGATGCTACAAAGGGTTCCTATGAAGGCTTATTTATTTTATATTTTGAATTTGAGTCCTAGGAACGTCGTACTATAAAGAGGGACAGGAAATGTATCTTCCAAAAGTCGAAGAGGTGCTCTAGTTGTCAAAACAAAACCTATGAGAGACACCTTTGCACCAACACGTTCACGGGGTTAACTTTTTGGGTGCTGACCTTGGAAGGCCGGAATCTCCGGGGTTTTCCCGGAGTCTCCGGACTTCCCGGAGTTTCCGGGGTTTTCCCGGATATTCCGGGTCTTAGAGCTGTAACGGCTCTTTTCTGTGTGAGGGGGTATAAAAGCCCCCTCCACCCTTTCCTCTCTCTCTCTCTTGCCCATTTCGACCTGCAAGCCTCAGAACACATTCACTCACCCTCTTTACTCCACTTGGCCTTGGTTTGGTGAGATTTGTTGGGGATTTAAGGAGGGATTGAGAGCAAGAGCTTGGAGAGTGCTAGTGAGCTGATTTCCCATCTCTAGAGCACCTCGTTCTTCGCTTGGTTGGCACATTTCGTGTTTGTTACTCTTGGAGCTTTGAGCTCCTAGCCGGCTAGGCGTTGCCTTGGAGCATCCAAAGGTTTGTGGCTGCCAAGGAAGTTTGTATCACCCCAAAATTGAGTAAGTAACTCTAGCTTGATCTTTGTGGTCGCTAGAGGGAGGAAAGTGACCTAGGTGTAAAGGTCCACCCTTTGTGGGTTCCTCAACGGAGATGTAGATCTCAAGGTGTGAGGTTGAACTCTAGTAACAAATCCTTGTCTCTCTTGTGATTGTTGCTCTTGTTGTATGCTTGTGTACCTCTTGAGCTCATTTCTAGGGTTTGGTGCCGATCTACTCCGTGATGAGGTTCCTGCAGGTTCTAGGTGGAGAAACAGGCTTGTCTCATCCCATTGCATAACCTATTTTTGTGGATCTATGTTTGAGCAAGTTTGATTTCAGTCGATTTAATCTCCCCCTCGTAGGCCCGGACAATCTGGACATTTTCCCGGATTCTCCGGATTTCCCGGAGTATCCGGAAAAATATCCGGAAACTCCGGACGTGGTCTAACAGCTGCTTGAAAAGTTTATAAATTTCAGGTTCGACTATTCACCCCCCTCTAGTCGACATCTTGATCCTTTCAATTGGTATCAGAGCCAAGTGCTCCGTATTTGAAGCTTAACCGCTTGGAGTCAAGAAGATGTCGGATCCAAATGCTCAACCTCCACCTCTTCCCGAAGGTGGAGACATCACCAATGGTGTTGGTGGTACACCTCCCATTCTACCTCAAGGAGGTGGTGCCGGTGGAGCAAGCACAAGCCATCAAGCACATGGAGATGGTGCGGAGTCCTCCGATAGTGAGGATGAAGAGTTTGATGATGCAAGATCAAACCGCTCCGCTCGACGCCCATCATCATCAAGGGATTACACTCGAACCTCTTTCGATTACTCTCGTTTATCTTTTAACCATCCATCAGGTTCTAGCCACATTGGGAAGATACCCCAATTTGATGGAACCGGCTATTCCAAGTGGAAGAACTCGATGGAGGAGTATTTGATGACGGTAAATCCCGCACTTTTGACTATTGTGAACAGGGGTATTACGTTCCCTAGTGGTGATGCAATGCTAACTCAAGATCAAGCAAATGAGATACAAAGAAACTATCAAGCCATACGCATCATCAAGAGTTCACTCACGTCCGAAGAGTATGACAAGGTGGATGGGTCGAAGTCTGCCAAGGAGGTGTGGGACACCTTATTCATCAACCATGAAGGAACAAAGCAAGTGAGAGAAGGAAGAATCCGTGCCTTAGAAAGTGAGCTCAACCGCTTTGTTATGAAGGAAGATGAATCTCCACAAGACATGTACAACCGCTTGAACAAGATCATCAACAAGATCAAGTCCCTTGGAAGCACAAGATGGGGAAGAAGAGAAGTGGTTGATAAGATCCTCTCCGCGTACATGGAAAGGGATGTGTAACTCCCAACACTTATAAGAGAAAAGAGAGGCTTCAACAAATTCACTCCGGCGGATGTGATTGGGAGAATTGAAGAACATCTTATCAC
Source organism: Cenchrus fungigraminus (assembly GCA_036936925.1). NCBI lineage: Eukaryota > Viridiplantae > Streptophyta > Magnoliopsida > Poales > Poaceae > Cenchrus > Cenchrus fungigraminus. Next base: position 94,471,051 of record CM072776.1, on the reverse strand, counting down.
TGTCAAGGAGTCAAAGCTTTCACAAGAGATGTCCAAGATGCATGAACAACTTGAGAAGAACAAAGGGGTAGCCCTCAAGGCATCTAGCAAGGAGAAGAAGTCAAGCTCCTCAACCTCCAAGACCGTGGTCAAGGAAGATAGTGATGAACATAGTGATGAGAACATGACTCCCGAACAAATGCCACTCTTCATTAGAAAGTTCAACAAAGTGATCAAGAAGAGTGGCTTCTTCAACAAGAACAAAGTCAAAGACAAGATCAAGACCAAGAGGACTTCCAAGAGGCCATGCTTTGGGTGTGGTAAGGAGGGTCACTTCATTGCGGAGTGCCCCAACATCAAAGTGAGAAGAAGAGACACCAACAAGAATGACAAGAACAAGAAGAAGGAAGTTGGTGAAGCACACTTGGGTGATGAGTGGGATTCAAATGAAGATAGCTCCGACTCCGATGATGAAGTGGGACTTGCCACTATATCCATTGGGCAACCAATCAACAAGTCACCACTCTTTGGAGATCTCACCGATGATGAAGATGACTTCACTCACACATGCCTCATGGCTAGGGGCTCTAAGGTAGACACTCCCACCCCGCCCCTAGATGATGATAATGAAAGTGACCTTGAATTTGAAAAAATGATAAATGGTTTTGGTAAAAAGGCAACTAAAAAATCATGTTTCTAATGAAAGAAATAGAGAATAGAGATGGGACTCTAGAGGTGCAGGAAGAACTCTTTAGACTTGAGCGAGAGAAAACCATTGCCCTTGAGAATGCCCTTGTAATTGAAAAGAAGGGTTTCAAGGTGCAAGAGGACTTATTTAAGGAAAATGAGCTATAAATTCTTAGCCTCAAGAAATCCCAAGCTAAAGAGGAGCTGATAGTAGATGAATTAACTATGGAATCTTTCCTAGCTAAGGATGCTTGCAATAGACTTGAGGGTGAAAAGCTTGAACTTCAAAAGAGCTTTGAAAGCTTAAGGACTTGTCACATAGCACTAGAAGTTCAACTTGACAATCTCAAGAATAATACTACAACAACCTCTAATGATGCTAACTCTAACTCTAAAGCTTCAACAAGTAATGGTTGTTCTCGGTGCTATAAAATTGATATAAATGCTTGTGCTACTAACATTGCCGAGATGAATGCTATGAAGAAAGAAATTGCTAGGTTGTCAAACTCCCTCATTGATGAGAAAAAGAAAGAACCAAAGAGAGGTGAGTTTGAGAACCACACCAAAGGCTTTGGGTCAAGCTACATGAAGAAGTTTGGCTTTGCGGATGGGAAGGGGCTAGGTAAGCCAGAACAAGGTACAAAGGACCCCATCCCATTCATCAAGAACTACCACACTCGAGGTGTGGGAACAAGGAATGTGGTGCATGGCATGAAGCAATTGGGTGCCAGGAACTATGACAATCAAGTCAAGTACAACACTCCTATCAAGTTCAAAGGCACTCAAGGCACAACACAAGCACCACAAGCAAAGGCAAAGGCTATTCCAATCAAGTCAAACAAGAAGCCCAAGCCACATGCCTCACAAGATAACTTCTATGCCGATTATGTGTTGACTTGGGACCACAAGGGTAAGGTGATTGCCAAGTATGTGGGACCCCGCACAAAAGGAACCATGGTCAAAAGGAATGTGTGGGTGTCTAAGGTTCTTGTGACTAACGCTCTAGGACCCAAACATACTTGGGTACCTAAAACAAAAGCATAATTTGTTTTGTAGGCATACTCCTCCGGTGGATCCAAATAGGTGATTGATAGTGGATGCACAAATCATATGACTGGAGAGAAGAAGATGTTTACTTCTTGTGACATGATTGAAAATCCTACGGAAAGGATTGCCTTTGGAGGCAATGGTGGAGAAACGGTTGTTGGTCTTGGTAAAATTGCTATCTCAATCAATCATTCAATTTCCGATGTTTATTTGGTTGAATCTTTGGACTACAATTTGTTGTCCGTTTCACAATTTTGTGAGATGGGCTACAATTGTTTGTTCACCAATGAGGGTGTGACCGTCTTTAGAAGGGGTGATGACTCCGTTGCCTTTAAGGGTGAACTCAAGGGAAGGCTTTACTTGGTGGATTTCACATCGGATAAAGCCCAACTTGATACATGCTTATTGACAAAGTCTAGCTTGAGTTGGCTTTGGCATCGCCGGCTAGCTCACATTGGGATGAATAATCTCAATAAGCTTCTAAAAGGGGAACACATCCTAGGACTAACAAACGTTCACTTTGAGAAAAATAGAATTTGTAATGCTTGTCAAGCCGGAAAGCAAGTTGGTGCTCCTCACCCCATCAAGAACGTGCTTACCACTACAAGGCCATTGGAACTACTTCACATGGATATCTTTGGTCCCGTGGCTTATGTTAGCATTGGGGGAAACAAGTATGGCTTTGTCATTGTTGATGACTACTCTCGGTACACTTGGGTATTCTTTATGAAAGACAAGAGCAAGGTTCATGAAATATTCAAGAAGTTTGCCACAAGAGCCCAAAATGAGTTTGAAGTGAAGATCAAGAGAGTAAGAAGTGACAATGGCACCGAGTTCAAGAACACCAACATTGAAGAGTATCTTGATGGAGAAGGCATTGGTCATGAGCTCTCTGTCCCATACACTCCACAACAAAATGGGATAGTGGAGAGGAAGAATAGAACTCTTATTGAAGCCGCAAGAACCATGCTTGATGAGTACAAGACTTCGGATAGTTTTTGGGCGGAAGCAATCAACACGGCTTGTCATGCCATCAACCGATTGTATCTTCACAAGCTTCGACACAAGACCGCCTATGAACTTCTAACCGGTAAAAAGCCTAACGTGTCTTACTTTAGAGTTTTTGGTTGTAAGTGCTTCATTCTTAACAAGAAGCCCAAAAGCTCTAAGTTTGCACCTAAAGTTGATGAAGGTATTTTTCTTGGTTATGCCTCAAACGCTCATGGCTATCGTGTCCTCAAACCACCGGTTGTGTTGATGTCATGTGTGACGTGACGTTTGATGAATATAATGGCTCTCAAGTGGAGCAAGTTGATGAATTGTGTGTAGGCAAGGAAATACCAGCTGAAAAGGCTATAAAGAAGATGGTCATTGGAGAAGTCAAGCCTCAAGAAGAAGATGATGAGGACTGCGAGATCATAGAAGAATCACCAAGTGCAACTCCCGCTGCGAACCCCAGAGAGTCCGGAGAAAAACCCAGAGATTCCGGGATTCCCGGAAACTCCGGACCCTCTGCTGGTGACTCTCAAGGCAGTCAAGAAAATGAGGATTTGATTCAACAAGAAGCCTCTGACCCACATCCAAGAGTTCGTCAAAGTGTTCAAAGAGATCACCCCGTCGACAACATTCTTGGAAGCATTCGTAGAGGGGTAACAACTTGTTCAAGATTAACAAATTTTTGTGAACATTACTTGTTTGTTTCAATGTTGGAACCTCTTAAGGTCGAAGAAGCACTTGAGGATGTTGATTGGGTAATGGCCATGCAAGAAGAACTCAACAACTTCATTCGGAATGAAGTCTGGTCCTTGGTGGAACGCCCCAAGCAAAATGTGATAGGTACTAAATGGGTCTTCCGCAACAAACAAGATGAGAATGGCGTGGTGACCAAGAACAAAGCAAGATTGGTGGCAAAAGGCTACACTCAAGTAGAAGGCTTGGACTTCGGAGAAACTTACCCACCGGTGGCAAGGCTTGAAGCAATCCATATACTCTTAGCCTTTGCCACACATCACAACTTCAAGTTACATCAAATGGATGCCAAGAGTGCTTTCTTGAATGGCCCAATCTCCGAAGAAGTCTATGTTGAGCAACCACCGGGCTTTGAAGATCCTAAATTTCCCAACCACGTCTACAAGCTCCATAAGGCGTTCTATGGGCTCAAGCAAGCCCCACGAGCATGGTATGAATATCTTAAGGAATTTCTCTTAAAGAAAGGCTTTGAAATAGGCAAAGCCGATCCTACTCTCTTCACTTGTAAACAAGGCAATGATTTATTTGTGTGCCAAATATATGTCGATGACATTATATTTGGTTCTACTAACCAAGTTTGGGTTGATGAGTTTAGTAGGATCATGACCAAAAGATTTGAGATGTCCATGATGGGAGAGTTGAAGTTCTTTCTTGGATTTCAAATCAAGCAACTCAAAGAAGGCACTTTCATAAGTCAAACCAAGTACACTAATGATATGCTCAAGAAGTTTGATATGAACAATGCCAAGCCCATCAAAACACCTATGCCATCTAATGGACATCTTGATCTAAATGAAGAAGGTAAAAGCATCGACCAAAAGGTATATCGCTCCATGATTGGATCTCTACTCTACCTTTGTGCATCTAGGCCCGATATTATGCTTAGTGTGTGCATGTGTGCAAGGTTTCAAGCTAATCCTAAGGAGTGTCATCTAATGGCCATTAAGAAAATCTTTAGATACTTGGTTCATACTCCTAACCTTGGTTTGTGGTATCCTAAGGGCTCCACTTTCGATCTACTTGGCTACTCCGATTCGGACTACGCCGGTTGCAAAGTAGATAGGAAGAGTACATCCGGGACTTGCCAATTCCTTGGAAGGTCCTTGGTGTCTTGGAGCTCCAAGAAACAAAACTCCGTTGCCCTTTCCACCGCCGAGGCCGAGTATGTTGCAGCCGGCACTTGTTGTGCTCAACTACTTTGGATGAGGCTCACTTTGAGAGACTTTGGTTGTAAGTTTAGCAAGGTGCCACTCTTGTGTGACAATGAGAGTGTCATCAAGCTAGCTAACAACTCCGTAAACCATTCAAGAACAAAGCACATAGACATAAGACACCATTTCTTGAGAGACCACGAAGCCAAAGGAGATATTGCTTTAAGTCATGTGAGCACCGATAAGCAACTAGCCGATATCTTCACAAAGCCTCTTGATGAACTAAGGTTTTGTACTTTGAGGAGTGAGCTAAATATCTTGAATTCTCGTAACTTGGCTTGAGATCATGCACATATTTGAGTGACCAAGAATAGGCTTTTGAAAAAGGAAAGATTTGCAAAAACTTGTGTTCTTCTGTTTTGAAATATTTGGATTTTATTTTAGTGCAACACTTGGACTATTGTTCTCATTGCTTGATTGTGGCTAGTCTCAAGTGTTGATACTACTCAGGCTCACATATATTACATGTATAATCATCCAAATCTATCCCAAATCAAATTCTTTGCAAATCCTCTCGCTGGGTTTCAGGGGGAGCAGAAACTCCGGACTTTTCCCGGAAAGTCCGGGTTTCCCGGAGACTCCGGGTTCAGCCCGGATACTCCGGACCTTTAGGGTATAAATACCCTTTTCACCGTGGTTATTTCTCTTTCACCCTTTTACCACGTTGACCGGCCGCCCTCTCCTCTCCCGTCGCTCTCCCCTCTCCCCCCGGTCGCCCTTAGGCGATTTCCACTCCCCACCGGCCAAATCTCGTGAGATTGAGGGATAGAAGGCTCCAAGGGGTGGAGAACAAGGATCTACAACGGTTTTGAAGATTTGAAGCGTCTCCCTCTCTCTCCCCCAAGGTATCCCATGAGGACCTACCCTGATCTATCTCCCTACTCGTTTTCTTTTGGTATCCTCTTAGGGAATAGTTGGAGTAGGCTCTATAGACACTAGATCTGCAATATCTCTAAGTTTCCATGGTTGATTTGTGCGGCATTGCGATTTAGGGTTTCGGCTGTGAAACCCGGAAACTCCGGAAAATTCAAGCCCGGAATCTCCGGACTTCCCGGAATCTCCGGACTTTTTCCCGGAGTCTCCGGGGTTCACACTGAAACCACAAGTTGCAGTGCTTTGCATCTCATCCATTTCATTTCTCTCATATCCATATCCTTCTATATCTTCAGATCATGAGGGTCAAGATCAGACGTGACTCGGATGAACCCGCCACTCAAAGGAGGACCAAGGCAAGGCATGACCCCGCCTCTCTAAGGGTCGTGCAAGAAACCTTAGGACAAGAGTCCTCTCAGCGCTGTGCCAGGCCAAGAAGAGGAGATCCCCCTCCATCCTATGCTGAGGGCAGTGATGAGGAGGAAGAGATTGAGGAGGAAGAAGGGACCGAGAGTGATGATGATGAGGTTGAGGATGACACCTATGAGCAGCCCCCCGAGCCACCTCGCCGCCATGGAAAGGGGCCTGCAAAAGAAAAACCTCGCTACAAGCCGCATCCCAAGAAGAGCCACCAAGCCCCATACATCCAACAAAGCAAACCGGCCGTGCGTGCACCTCCCAAGCACAAGCAAGGCGTAGCAGCCCATATCTGCCCTAAAACACCCCCAAGACTCATTCCTACTCTCCCACAAAATGTCCGGGTGGTGTCAACACCAATCAATCTTAGAGAGCCCAGATCGGTTCTTGGTTTTGCTGAGCACATGTTTCGGGACTACTCCAAGAATGCTCTCGTAGTAGGGAGCAAAGAGAAGAAAATGTGTATCTTTATCTCAAAGGTGAAGGGCTAGAGGCAAGGTTTTGGTGTGATTTCCATAGGGACTTCTACCAAACCGTCATAAGGAATCCTAAGTTGGTTGCTAAGAATGCCGTGCCGATTGTGAAGATGAGGTACATTGATTGGAAGTACTATGAGGACCTCAACAATACCGTGTTCAACTCGGTGATTGAAAAGTGCGAGGAGGTGGGCTTGTATGACATCATGGGGTTTCGCTATAATTAGAACAAGGAGATCCTAGCTCAATTCCATTGCTCTTACTTCTACAATCCCTACGACAACACCATCACTTGGACTACTCAAGGCAACAAGTGCACCATTGACTACATGACTTTCTCCAGGTTGTTGGGACTTGGCTCAAAGGATGAAGACCGCACTCCCATTCACAATGAGAACAAATACAAGCCAAGGGACCTCACCTACATGTTCCCAAGTCGTGCCTTAGCCATTGAGGGAAAAGCGGATCAACTTCTCCCCTACTACTGCTATCTCAATCAATTCTTCCGAGCTACCATTGATCCTAAGCAAGGAGATGCCACAGCTCTAAGGTACTATGCTCCAAATCTCCTTAATAGGATGGCACCGGATGAGGAAGGATTTTGCATTTTTGACTTTATGTGGAATGAGTTGAGGAGGGCTATGAATGATCCCATGAAGTATCTACCCTATGCCTCTTATCTCATGTACATGATTGAGAAAGTCACAAATGTCCGCTATCCCAAAGATGTGGTCCATGAGCCTTTTCGTCACCTCCGTGATCGAGCCAAGAAAGCTCCCAAGCCGTCCAAAGCTCCTAAGTATGTTGGCTCCTCTAGTGCAGCTCCTCGCCATGATGATTCTCCAGCTGCTCCCTCTTCACCTAGGCCTCCCCGTCGGCACCGTGGCTCCATGATCAAGAGGGTTCTTAAAAGCATTTTCAGCATGTGCAAGACCATGGCTACGGAGACAAATGAGAATCGCCGCGACATTATTGAGATCAAGTCTCATCTTGGCCTCCCCACCGACCCCTACCGTGAGCTTCCCACCTTTGATGATCCTTTCACCGAGTGGGACGCCCAAGAAGAAGAAGAAAGGCACGAGGAGGAGGAAGAGGAGGAAGATAACAGCAACAATGAAGAGGAGGAGGATGACGAGGACTCCGAGTGATCCAGCTACTGCCTCACTTCCTTTTTGGTGCTTGATGCCAAAGCGGGAGTGAAACATTTATCTATCTATATGTGGAACTTATGGATTTGGATTTGGAACAACAATGGCTTGTAATAACTTTAAATTCGTATGCGTGTAAGACTATGTGAGCTTGAGAATTATGGTTGTGTGCTTGTGGTTGATTTCTCAGGTTTTTACATTCTACGGATGCTTATATGTTAGTGTGAAAATTCTTGATGACTGTTATTTTCACTGGTGGTCAAAAATCCCGGAGAGTCCGGACTTTTTTCCGGAGTTTCTGGATTTTCCGGAGATTCCGGGTCTGGCCCGGATATTCCGGACTTTTGAGCACCAGATTCCTTTTGCTTCTGTTGAGTGCATGAACTGTCATATGCATTTCACAATTTATTTGTTGCACATCACAAGCACCCCACTGGTGTAATACTTCCATGCTTTTTCTCGTTGTGCAAAGTTTGGTCCTAAAACGACCATTGATATTCAAAATCAATATGCACATAGTAAGGGGGAGTATTACACTTTGTCTTTTAATCCTTATTGATTATCTCTTGTAAGACTTAAATGTGTTGTCATCAATCACCAAAAAGGGGGAGATTGAAGAGTATCTTGGCCCCCTAAGTGGGTTTTGGTGATTTAATGACACACGCTTAAGTGGCTAATGATTTATCTAGTGTGTGAGCAGGAATTAAAATTGTATTGTGGAATCATGTGGTATTCATCGACATGCAAAAAGGAAGTGATGCTACAAAGGGTTCCTATGAAGGCTTATTTATTTTATATTTTGAATTTGAGTCCTAGGAACGCCGTACTATAAAGAGGGACAGGACATGTATCTTCCAAAAGTCGAAGAGGTGCTCTAGTTGTCAAAACAAAACCTATGAGAGACACCTTTGCACCAACACGTTCACGGGGTTAACTTTTTGGGTGCTGACCTTGGAAGGCCGGAATCTCCGGGGTTTTCCCGGAGTCTCCGGACTTCCCGGAGTTTCCAGGGTTTTCCCGGATATTCCGGGTCTTAGAGCTGTAACGGTTCTTTTCTGTGTGAGGGGGTATAAAAGCCCCCTCCACCCTTTCCTCTCTCTCTCTCTTGCCCATTTCGACCTGCAAGCCTCAGAACACATTCACTCACCCTCTTTACTCCCCTTGGCCTTGGTTTAGTGAGATTTGTTGGGGATTTAAGGAGGGATTGAGAGCAAGAGCTTGGAGAGTGCTAGTGAGCTGATTTCCCATCTCTAGAGCACCTCGTTCTTCGTTTGGTTGGCACATTTCGTGTTTGTTACTCTTGGAGCTTTGAGCTCCTCGCCGGCTAGGCGTTGCCTTGGAGCATCCAAAGGTTTGTGGCTGCCCAAGGAAGTTTGTATCACCCCGAAATTGAGTAAGTAACTCTAGCTCGATCTTTGTGGTCGCTAGAGGGAGGAAAGTGACCTAGGTGTAAAGATCCACCCTTTGTGGGTTTGAAGGACCGAACTGGCGACCAGAGAGGGGGGAGTGAATGGGAGCCAATAAAAATTCTTCTCGAAGGAGATGGAAACTCCAACAAGATGAATAAGGCTACCAAAGCACGTCTCCGACTCAACTACCCAAGTTGGCCAAGACCACGTAACCACTGGAGTGCTACTGGTCCTAGGAACCAACAACCACCAAAGCCTACCCGAGAACGCAGCGGAACAAACCACTCGAGCAGCTACTGGACTGCACCGGTCAGACCGGTTGCACACACCGGTCAGACCGGTCCCTGCTGGAGCACCCTGACAGAACCTGAGGATTTCCACAGAAGGCTCCTACACCGGTCTGGCCGGTGTAGCACGCCGGTCAGACCGATCTAAGCCAGGAAGCCCTAAATTCACAGACCTGACCTTCCGGGCTCCAAATTGAACCAAACTCGAAACAGCACACACACCAGACAACAGGGAACTCACCAAGACGTTCACCCGAGCAAAACTCAACCAAGGGTCTGCACCGGTCAGACCGGTGAGAGGCACCGGTCAGACCGGTCAGGACCTGAGCTCTCGGGATGAACAGCACCCGCAGGTCAACTCCTCCAAATCCAACTCCCGATCTCCTGATTCGCTCCACGGATTCGCACAAGACTTTGGGGATAGTAGGAACACCTCATGGGCACTCCATAGCCAAGATTTGGTCCACCAAAACTTGCTAGAACAAGAGGAATCGAAGAAATCCCACCAAGAACGCCTCTAACCCTAGAGAGGAGAAAACCCCAAAATCGAGCCTCTTTGCTCACGGATTTCGGAGGGGAATCAAAGAGAAAAGAACCACGAAGGGTTCAAGCATACATCCCCCACCAAATCCCAAAGAGTAAGGTCTTGAAACCGCCACAAGAAAATCGCCAAGAAAAGGCTCTGAAAATCACCAAAAACGGAAAAAGGGAGAGACACAATCAAGTCTTGAGGAACCACGCCGAATCATCTATACATACCATGAAGGTTCATACAAGGTCTAGCTTGCCACCCGGTCATCCTTCCCTCTCACAAGATCTCACCATGAAGCTCTCAAGCTAGTCCTAGAAATTCCAAAGGAAAAATGAAAGAGGAAAATAGCAAAACAAAATGAGCTAGGGTTCCAAGAGATGGCTGCCATCCTCTCACCACTTGGGTTATATGGATGTTAGCCGAAAGACGAAACTACCCCTAATACCTAATACTAGGATACACACCCCCGAGGGGCACTTTGGGAATCTTTGTCTTCGCACCATCGGACGGATGCCCGGCGACCGCACCCTGCGTAGCCTCGACGCAAGCCATGTGATCCCGACGCGTGTCCTCCGCTTCGAAGTCTCCGGACTGCGTCGTCGCACACCGGTCAGACCGGTGTCCTCCACCGGTCAGACCGGTTAGACCCACCGGTCAGACCGGTCCGATGCTGCTGCACCTTCGTCTTCGGTCTTGGCTTTGTGGATCAACCAAGGAACCCAGTGATTTTCTGGTGAACCACTGGAAACCCCGCGAACTCGGTGTAGCCTCCGCCAATCACCACTCATGACTCGGCTCCCACGTAGTCCCGGCTCGACCTTCGTTTTGAGGCTCAACCAAGAAACCGTCCATGACTTCATCTTGCCGTTCTTGCCACCATACGGCCCGCACTTGACCCCGCTGGCCACCGGGTCCCTCGAGCCAAGCCTACTTGTCTTCTCCACACCTGGAGGCCTACCCGGCAACGACCTTTCGCGCTTTCTCTTCACCTGCACCAACACTAGTCAAGCCGCAACCTGCACCTGCAATACTTAGCCAAGAATCAGTCCACACCACGTTGTCAATCACTCATCACACCAGGAAGCGACCCACCACCGGTCCTCGAACCACACAGGCTCTCAATCTCCCCCTTGATGAGTGCATTGACAACACACACGTTTTGGTAACCAAAGAGAAAAGGAAAAGAAAAAAAACGACTAAAAGAAACTCCAACAAGCGATCGAAAGCCAAAAGAAAGGCAAAGAGCAAGATCACTTGAAGAAGACAAGTCTCGGTCCCCTTAGGCAAGGGCAACGGCTCGACACAACCGAGACAAAAACAAGCTCAAGCAAAGAGTAACAACCACCAAACCAAAGCTCGAAAACCACAAAGAGCTCCCCCTGCACACATGCAAGCTCCCCCTGAACCAATGCAACTCCCCCTGGATGAATGCATGCAAACCACTTCACAAAATAGAGCAGCTGTCTCAGCTTTGCTCTGACCGGTCAGACCGGTCCACCTCACCGGTCAGACCGGTGGACTAGATCGCCCAGCACCTGACACTCACACCGGTCAGACCGGTGCATTCCACCGGTCAGGCCGATGACCACCTGGGAAAAACTGGGAATTGCACGAGCTCAAAACTAGCTCGAAACCACTTGGAAACCTTCTAAATGCAAGCAGCAAGCCAAAAGATGCTCAAACTTCTCCCCCTTGTTGACAATGCATGAATCAAGTCAAAAATGCAAAAAAATGCAACCTAGAGCTTCTCAAATAGACAAAATTCAACATATGATGCTACACATGTCCAAATGAGCAAGTTAGATACACCATAGCTTCGTAATGACATCAACTACAAGATCACCAAGTTTCACAACCATTGGGCGAAGCTAAGATAGAATTGAGCATTTTTGCGAAAAAATTCCCTCTCATGAACAAAGTCCTAAACATGAGCAAAACATGTCAAAATGGCAAAGCCACACAAACTTCATGCTAGGACAACCATTCTAAGCATAAGACCATCATAAACACCCACAAGCACCTCATGTCATGTCAAAGCCACCGAGCCATGTGTCTACTTCTATATATGAAACTTCTCATTGGTAGGCAACATGCAACGGTTTAGCACCCAAAGCAAATTAAATTAAGCACATATTTTCCAAGCAACTTACATTTCATTTTCAGATTCATAATTGGTACATAAAATGTCTTTGCGACAAAAAGGAACTTATGCCCCTCCACAAGATAAAGCATGGGGGCTAAACATTCATGATGGCAAATGAGCCTTTGGCCCCATATGATCAAAATAAGCTATCCAACCACAAATTAAGCATAGCCAAGCCATAAAAACATGTCAAGATCATATAAAGGCATTTACTCACAAGAGAGCATGTATGTGACAATTTTCAAAAAGCATAGCTAGCAACCATGGATATAAATCAAGATCATCAAGAGCTAAGTCAAACTGACCATAGCTTACCAAACTAGCTCACAAGGACATATATATATATCATACCATAGTGAACAATGTATATAGGAGAAGCTTTTCCTACACAATGCATATGATATAAAAAGCATGCAACCTAAGATACAAAGATGCCTATACATCATGATACATATGCTATGCAAAATGCAAGAATGCACAAAGGAAAACTATACATATGCTACAAAGGAGCTCCCACACAACCAACTCAGGAAATCAAACAAACACCAAGTTCCCCCCGCAAACGAGTGAAAGTTGCTTGATCTAGGGGTTTGGTGAAAATGTCGGCTAGCTGGTCATGTGTGGGTACATGGATCAAAGTGATTTTCCCTTTCTCAACGTTGTCTCTCAGGAAATGATACCTCACTTCTATGTGCTTAGTTTTGGAATGGAGCACTGGGTTCTTTGCAACACTTATGGCACTAGTGCTGTCACATTGAAGTGGGACATGGGTATACTCCTCACCAAAGTCACTCATGGTGTATGTGATCCAAAGGAGCTGAGAGCAACAACTAGCTGCGGCCACATACTCTGCCTCGGTAGTGGATTAAGCAACACTCGATTATTTGCGGGAAGACCAAGACACCAAAGAAGAACCTAAGAACTGGCAAGTCCCAGAAGTGGACTTCCTATCCAACCGACACCCGGCAAAATCCGCGTCTGAAAAACCATGAAGAGCCAAAGAAGAAGACGCGGAGTACCAAAGGCCGAAGTCGGGAGTATGTCGCAAATACCTGAATATGCGGTTGACTGCTTGCTGATGCGAAGTCCTCGGAGACGCTTGAAAACGAGCGCACAGACATACCGAGAATTGGATGTCCGGCCTCGTTGCCGTCAAGTACAGGAGTGACCCGATCATGCTTCAGTACTCCTTCTGGTCCACGTGCTCACCTTCCTCGTCCGCATCAAGAGCTGTAGTCGTACTCATAGGCGTCGCCATGGCCTTGGAGTCCTCCATCTTGAACTTCCTTACAATGTCCTTGGTGTATTTTGCTTGGTGCACGAATGTTCCTTCCTTCGACTGCTTGATCTGGAGTCCGAGGAAGAACTGCAACTCACCCATCATGCTCATCTCAAATTCCCTGCTCATGTCCTCTGCAAACCTTGCAACCAAAGAGTTAGACGAGCCACCAAAGACAATATCATCCACGTATACCTGCACAATTAGGATCTCTTTGCCCCGCCTGAGGAGAAACAAGGTCTGATCGACCTTCCCCATCTCAAACCCTCTCTCAAACAGGAACCCCCTCAACCTACCGTACCAAACTCTAGGCGCCTGCTTCAACCCATACAGCACCTTCCTCAACTTGTACACCCGGTGGGGGTACTTCTCACTCTCAAACCCCGGTGGTTGCCTCACATACACTACTTCCTCCAAAACACCATTCAGGAAAGCACTCTTCACATCCATTTGGTACAATTTGAACCCTTTAGCCACGGAAAAGGCTAGAAGGATCCTAATCGCCTCCAAACGAGCTACAGGAGCAAAGGTCTCCTCGTAGTTGATCCCCTCTTTCTGACTATACCCTTGCGCCACCAATCTCGACTTATTTCTCACCACCTCTCCTTTCTCTCCCTCTTTGTTTTTCCACACCCATTTTGTCCCAATCGCCTTACACCCTGGTGGAGGATCCACCAACTCCCAAACTTGGTTCCTCTCAAAATTCTCCAACTCCTCATGCATCGAATTAACCCAATTATGATCAGATAGCGCGTGTTCAATGTCTTTGGGCTCAAAAGTAGCAACAAAAGCAGCATGAGCAAAGTGAGAATTGTTTCGAACCCTTGACCGTGTAGTACGTTCATTGATGTCGCCGATGATTCTCGAAGCTGGGTGATCCACATGAACTCGCCGGGGAGGTTCTCGCCTTGATGCTACCTCCTCCTCAATAGCAGCTTCTCCTTGATCTGGGTTTGTCGTCACAGGTGTGGGAGAGGGCCCGTTCTCGATCGTAGTCGAAGTAGTAGGTACATGCTCAGCCGCGGGCTCCACACCACCATCTTCATCATCTCCATGTTCATGCTCCTCCTCCTGAAAAATCTCCTCGCCAAGTTCCTCGTCACCTGCACACTCAAAAACAAGCTGACTACGTGGCTGTGTCTCATCGAAGGTTACCTCGCAAGTCTCCACGATTTGGTTAGTTTCAAGATTGAGCACTCGAAAGGCTCTAGAATGAGACGCGTAACCAAAGAAAATGCCATCGACAGACCTAACCTCGAACTTGTCCAACTTCTTCGCTTTCTTCAGGATAAAGCATTTGCACCCAAACACATGAAAGTGACTCACCTTGGGAGTTCTGTCGTGCATCAACTCGTAGCATGTTTTCTTCTTGTGGACCCTGAGGTAAATCCTGTTCGACACATAGCACGCGGTATTGACCGCCTCAGCCCAGAACCTTCTCGGAGTCCTATGCTCATCGAGCATCATCCGAGCCATCTCGCACAAGGTTCTGTTTTTCCTTTCCACCACGCCGTTCTGGGGGGGCGTATACGGACAAGAGAACTGGTGTTCAAGACCCAAGTCATGGCAAAAGGTTTCAAAACGAGAGTTTCTAAATTTCGAGCCATTGTCACTGCGAATCGCTCGTATGGCATCTCTGTGCCTCTCGTTCCTCAACCTCAAGACAAGATCTCGAACAAAACCAAACGTCTCCCCCTTCTCCTCCTCCAAAAAGAAGACCCAAGCATACTGAGAGTAATCGTCCACCACAACTAGGACGTACCACTTCCCACCCGTAGATCGCACACGAGCTGGGCCAACAAGGTCCATATGGAGCAGCTCGCATGGACGCTCCGTCATCACATCGGTGAGAGGCGGGTGAGAAGAGGCTACCATCTTGGCATGCCTACACGGCGCACAAACCAACTCTTTCTCAAACCTCAATCGTGGCAATCCTCGGAGCAAATTGAGTTTACTCAAGCGAGACAAAAAGGTCAAAGCTTAAGTGACCCAACTTCCTATGACACTTCCACAACTCACTTGAAGAACCAGCCAAGAAGCAACGAGCCACACCAGAAGACTGAGAGAAATCCGCTCGGAAAACTTGACCCTCGGGAACGACCATGCAAACTAGGTCCTCTCGAGAATCCAAAATCTAAGAACCACCAGGCCGAAACAACACCTCAAAACCCTCATCCAAAAGCTAGGAAACGGAAAGCAAATTGAACCCGAGCGATTGAACAAGAGCAACACGCCTGAGAGTGACCTTGTCACTTACCTTAATCTCACCTTCTGAAAGCACACGCCCTCGCCCATTGTCCCCAAAGGTGATGTATGTCTTGGACACCACCGGGACGAGACTTGAGAACCACCCCTTGTCTCCGGTCATGTGCTTCGAGCAACCGGAGTCAATCAGCCAAACGTTTCTCAAGTCTCCCACCTGAAATTCAAAAGCGAGCACGTGAGTGAACAAATGACTCAGCACTGGGGTTAGTACCAAATGAGTAAAACCAGTGCCGAGCCATTTGCTCCAAAGTGGGGTTAGCACAAACCATATGATCACGCCTATCAAAGCTACCACCACGAAAACAACCACGAGAACCACCACTAGGGAACCATCCCTGTCTAGCTGGAGGAGAACGAAAACCACGAAAGGAAGACCGTGGACCGTCCCTCCTCTCCATCTCAAAGCTACGACTCCTCCTACCATCGTATTGATCACGAGGTGGAGAACGTCTAGCAAACTGACCACCACTGACCTCACCATACCAACCATCAGAACCACGACCTCCAGAACTGAACCGAGCATCCTCACAAGCACGGAAACCGAACTGCTGTCTACCCAGACCAGCACTGGTCTGACCGGTCACCCTGACCGGTCTGACCGGTGGTGCTCGGCCAGCAGCACCACCTGCCACCTTCCGATCTCCCCAAGCCGGAACCGTCCTCACAATCGCCTTGGCCCTGGGCATTTGCATACGAGGCTCAGGTACACCATTTGAGGGGTGGTACCTGTCCTTGTTAGCCCACTCCTTAGCCATTCTCTCCTCACGCTTCCTCTTGAAGCAAAACTCACCCTTGTGATCATCTCTCCCACAATAGTCACAATGAAACCGTATGAGCTTAGGTTTAGGCTTGAGTTGGGGCTGCTCACTTGGTTTCTCCTCACTTGGCTTCTCACCCTTTTTCCCAACGAACTCATTTCCCAAATCACTCTTGAACTTGATGGGTTTTTGGAAATCATTTGTGGGGCGAGGAAATATGGGAGGATCTGGGGTTGTGTCAAGTTTGTTTCTCAGTGGGTTGAGCTTAGGAGCATAGGCATTTTTGTGGAAGGTTTTTGGTGGAGCTTGGATATCACCAATCTTCTCTCCTCCCTCACCACTGCACTCTCCAATCTTATCTGACCCCAAGCGCTTGCCCATCATAGCGCTTGTATGCCTCTATCATCATCCTAAGCTGTGGTTCATGACCCAACAACAAACCCATCATTTTCCTCAACTCATCATTCTCATCCTGTAAGCGATCTACATAATGTGCAAGTTCCAGATTTTTCAAAGTATGCAATTCACAAGTAGAGCAAGAAGTGGGAATAGGTTCTTTCAACTTAGCCTCAAGCGAAACAGTGTAAGCATGCATCTCATCAATCTTTCCATGCAAAACAGGGCAAGAAGTGCAAGCACCTAGCAAAGCAGGTCTAGACTTAAGCTCAGCCACTTCAACCCTAAGCACATCTAGTTCATCACAAGTAGAGGCATGCTTATCCTTAAGAGCAGTAAGATCAGCTAGGTACACAGAGCAATCACAACAATCAATCTCATCAGAAACCACAGGTGCAGCCTTAAGCGAATCTATCTCAAGCTTAGCATCAAGGTTCTGGGTTTCTAACTCAGCTACTCGATTCCTAGCATCTTCTAGTGAGGCCCTAAGCTCTTTCCTCATCTTCTTTGCCTCTCTAAGCATATCATCACGATTATCAAGCAACATGCCAAGCCATTCATTCTCCTTACGCAAGAAGAGAAGCTCGTCACGTACCTCATCCTCGGAGTCGAAGTCCGAGTCGCTCTGGTGACTCTTCTTGCTGTCGGAGCTGCGTGCCATGCCGTAGAAGCCATCTCTCGCAAAGCAGCTCAGCCCGCTCGGGTTCTTGGATGACTTCTTGTTCTTGCGCCGATCACCTTCATCTTCGCTGCTGCTGGAGCTCGAAGAAGAGTAGGCGGAGCTGGAGTCGACGTCGCTCGCTCCGACCATCGCTTGGTCCTTGCCTCGGCCGTCCTTATTCCTCGATCATCGCTCGTCCTTGTGCTTGTGCTTGTGATCGCGCCTCGATTGGTACTTGCCGTCCGTCCTCGACCGGTGCTTGTAGCTGTCCTTGTTCTCCACCTTCTCCGGACAGTCGGCGACGAAGTGTCCTGGCTTGCCGCACTGAAAGCATGTCCGTGTGGTCCTCCTTGTGTTCACCCGGTTCTCGTGCATCCTCTCGAACCGCCTGGTCAACAGCGCCAGCTTGTCCTCTCCAAGCACGTCGAACTCCTCATCTGGCAAAGACATCAAGGAAGACAAAGAGAACATCCTGGAGGATGGGTTAGCGTTAGACTTAGCACCTGAACCACCGACGAGAGCAAGACTATGGGAGTCAGTCGGGCTCTCAAGACGGGCTGTCAAACCACGATCAACCTCAGCTGACTTGAGCTTAGAGAACAGCTCGTTCACCGTCAGAGTGGTATACTTCTCTGACTCAAGAATGGCCTCGACCTTTCCATCCCACACGGTACGATCCAGTGCGTGCAAGAGCTTCACAGCTCTATCATGGTCATCGTACGGGAGGACGTCCACATTGGCCCTCATGTTGTTCACAACCACCGTGAACCGCTGGAACAAGGCATCAAATGACTCACCGGGGAGATGAGTGAAGTTCTCGTACTCTCTCCGGTAAGTCGCATACAACCGTGCCTGAACTTCAGCATTTCCAGCGTGAGCATTCTTCAGCTCCTGCCAAATCCTACAAGCTAGGTCCTCTGTCTGAACTCGATCGAATTCGGATTGGCACGGAGCACGAAACAAGTAGTCGACCGCCTTGTTGTTGGCGTCGAACATATCCCTCGATCCTGGAGCAAGGAAGTCAATCGGATGAACATAAGCTGTGTTCACCGTAACATCCCAAAGGATCTGTCCCTTGCCACGAAGGAACGCAGCCATCCGTCTCTACCACATCTGGTAGTTCTTCCCATCGAAGTGCGGAGGACCTGATCCCCGTTCCTGGTACGCCATCTTTGGATCTTAGACTGGTTAGAGCCTCGAAAGACCCGAACCGGCTCTGATACCAATTGAAGGACCGAACTGGCGACCAGAGAGGGGGGGGGTGAATGGGAGCCAATAAAAATTCTTCTCGAAGGAGATTGAAACTCCAACAAGATGAACAAGGCTACCAAAGCACGTCTCCGACTCAACTACCCAAGTTGGCCAAGACCACGTAGCCACTGGAATGCTACTGGTCCTAGGAACCAACAACCACCAAAGCCTACCCGAGAACGCAGCGGAACAAACCACTCGAGCAGCTACTGGACTGCACCGGTCAGACCGGTTGCACACACCGGTCAGACCGGTCCCTGCTGGAGCACCCTGACAGAACCTGAGGATTTCCACAGAAGGCTCCTACACCGGTCTGGCCGGTGTAGCACGCCGGTCAGACCGGTCTAAGCCAGGAAGCCCCAAATTCACAGACCTGACCTTCCGGGCTCCAAACTGAACCAAACTCGAAACAGCACACACACCAGAAGACAGGGAACTCACCAAGATGTTCACCCGAGCAAAACTCAACCAAGGGTCTGCACCGGTCAGACCGGTGAGAGGCACCGGTCAGACCGGTCAGGACCTGAGCTCTCGGGATGAACAACACCCGTGGGTCAACTCCTCCAAATCCAACTCCCGATCTCCTGATTCGCTCCACGGATTTGCACAAGACTTTGGGGATAGTAGGAACACCTCATGGGCACTCCATAGCCAAGATTTGGTCCACCAAAACTTGCTAGAACAAGAGGAATCGAAGAAATCCCACCAAGAACGCCTCTAACCCTAGAGAGGAGAAAACCCCAAAATCGAGCCCCTTTGCTCACGGATTTGGGAGGGGAATCAAAGGGAAAAGAACCACGAAGGGTTCAAGCATACATCCCCCACCAAATCCCAAAGAGAAAGGTCTCGAAACCGCCACAAGAAAATCGCCAAGAAAAGGCTCCGAAAATCACCAAAAAGGGAAAACGGGAGAGACACAATCAAGCCTTGAGGAACCACGCCGAATCATCTATACATGCCATGAAGGTTCATATAAGGTCTAGCTTGCCACCCAGTCATCCTTCCCTCTCACAAGATCTCACCATGAAGCTCTCAAGCTAGTCCTAGAAATTCCAAAGGAAAAATGGAAGAGGAAAATAGCAAAACAAAATGAGCTAGGGTTCCAAGAGATGGCTGCCATCCTCTCACCACTTGGGTTATATGGAGGCTAGCCGAAAGACGAAACTACCCCTAATACCTAATACTAGGATACACACCCCCGAGGGGCACTTTGGGAATCTTTGTCTTCGCACCATCGGACGGATGCCCGGCGACCGCACCCTGCGTAGCCTCGACGTAAGCCATGCGATCCCGACGCGTGGCCTCCGCTTCGAAGTCTCCGGACTGCATCGTCGCACACCGGTCAGACAGGTGTCCTCCACCGGTCAGACCGGTCAGACCCACCGGTCAGACCGGTCCGATGCTGCTGCACCTTCGTCTTCGCTCTTGGCTTTGTGGATCAACCAAGGAACCCAGTGGTTTTCTGGTGAACCACTGGAAACCCCGCGAACTCGGTGTAGCCTCCGCCAATCACCACTCATGACTCGGCTCCCACGTAGTCCCGGCTCGACCTTCGTTTTGAGGCTCAACCAAGAAACCGTCCATGACTTCATCTTGCCGTTCTTGCCACCATGCGGCCCGCACTTGACCCCGCTGGCCACCGGGTCCCTCGAGCCAAGACTACTTGTCTTCTCCACACCTGGAGGCCTACCCGGCAACGACCTTTCGCGCTTGCTCTTCACCTGCACCAACACCAGTCAAGCCGCAACCTGCACCTGCAATACTTAGCCAAGAATCAGTCCACACCACATTGTCAATCACTCATCACACCAGGAAGCGACCCACCACCGGTCCTCGAACCACACAGGCTCTCAGGGTTCCTCAACGGAGACGTAGACCTCAAGGTGTGAGGTTGAACTCCGGTAACAAATCCTTGTGTCTCTTGTGATTATTGCTCTTGTTGTATGCTTGTGTACCTCTTGAGCTCATTTCTAGGGTTTGGTGCCGATCTACTCCGTGGTGAGGTTCCTGCAGGTTCTAGGTGGAGAAACAGGCTTGTCTCATCCCATTGCATAACCTATTTTCGTGGATCTATGTTTGAGCAAATTTGATTTCAGTCGATTTAATCTCCCCCTCGTAGGCCCGGACAATCCGGACATTTTCCCGGATTCTCCGGATTTCCCGGAGTATCCGGAAAAATATCCGGAAACTCCGGACCTGGTCTAACAGCTGCTTGAAAAGTTTATAAATTTCAGGTTCGACTATTCACCCCTCCCCTCTAGTCGACATCTTGATCCTTTCAACAATAAACTCCAAAAACCACATACAAGTGTGAACTTGTTACATCATTAGTATGCCTAGTGGCGGGTTAGTCATAATTCAAAGCTCAAACCAAAGTGCAACAAGTGCTCTTGGTTGACGGAAATCGACCGTCAACACTTGTGAAGTACAAGGAAGTACAAAGTGTTTTGATTTTTCCACCACCTGATTAATTAAAAAATTAATATAATTTAAAAAAGGACACAATGGTAATCTTCTTATCCTGTCCCTAACAATTGGCCCTCTCTGGCATCTTGCAAGATCACCAATAGCTAGCTGAGACAACTATTTTTGCTCCGCTTTAAACACATTTTCGAGTTTGCCATAAATAATGTTCCATTTCAGCATCAACAATTGATTGGTGTTGCGCAGGGTATGATAACCTACAGGTATGGTGAAAACATTTAAATAAGATTGGAACACAAACTTTGTAGTGCTCAGTGAGGCTTAAGTGACTCAGTATGAGTACCTGATCTCTGCGTTTTCTTTCTCAGATTTCAGTTCTAGTTCAATGTTCACCAAAAGAATCTTTGGATTTAAGAACTTCTTTGGTTGCTGCTCAAATCTGGCATATGAAAAGGTCTTCTTCAATGCCACACCATTCACCAGAAAAGAATCTCTCGTGGTACCTCGAGGAACCTAAGATACATCACAACATCATGCTTTAATGTCTCATACCTAGCATGCAAAAGCCCCCTAAGGTCAGTCTCAGTGGAGAGTATCATGAGAGGGTCATGGGCATTAAATATGATGCCACATCAGCAAATTTATGAAGAGAGAGAGAGAGAGAGGAGGGGGAGTGTCATGGAATGAGAGAGGACACCATGACCCTCCACTGGCACAATTCTTAAGATTACATTCTTGATAACTGTGTGATGACCCTCCCCATTGAGACCGGCCTAAGAGCATCTAAGAATTAAAGAGTGCAGTATATGAATGTCATTCCTACAGCTCAAAACTACATTTCTTCCGGATGAAAAACATGGCTTTTACTTAGTTGGTCACCTAGTGAATCGATCCTTAACATAGCCGTGCTGCCTTGTTGGGTCGACAGCGTGCTCGGTGCCGCAGTCCTGGCAATCGAAGCGCTCGAGCCCCACTGGAACGATGAGCATCCTCGCGACCACCATTAGCTCCCACCCCAGCGTCACCGCCGTCATTCCCGGTCTGTGATCTCGAGGACCGAGGAGAGTGTGATGCCGACCATCGAGGAGCTAAGGTGCCGATGTAGGTAGGGACTCGAGCCGCATCCAGACGCGTCAACACCACCTCTGGTTGATGTCCTCCCCATCGACATCGCAAACGCCTCAGCTGGCCCCCGTATCGGGTGCATCGACGCTCCACCACGGGACCAGCGCGCCCTGGATCGTCCCCAACCATGACCGACTCCCACACCAGCGCGCGGTCAAGTGCTCACACAACAACACCCCCAGCACTTGATTGCTCACCTCGTCACCTCCGTGCTCCAGCCACCTTGCCTCCTTATCCATCTTCTACCTGTATGCCGCAACCACCCCGTGTTGGCCCGTGCCGCCGCGAACGGCCGAGCCCCACATGTCAGCCTCCCCGCATCGCCGCTCCACCTGACTCTGCCGCTCACGTCCCCGCCCTCCACCGGACGGCCCAGCCCCACGCTACTCTACCCGATTGGTGTGAACCGCTACAAATATGACCAGCTCAGGGTATGTACTATACCTATGAATCCTTTTTGTGATCTCATATATCTTATTACTACGTATTATGATTTTGTGATTGTGTGAATAATCTAACACATGCATGAAATGTTATCCAACACTACTGGTTGTTCTCTCTGCACTCTAGGAGCCGATTGGGAGGGTTTACTTCACTGGTGAGCACACAAGCGAGCACTACAATGGCTATGTCCATGGCGCGTATCTTGCAGGTATATATATGTGTGCACCCAGGACCAGGAGGTCTTCTTCATTTGTCTGTCGTTCTTGAGCTTGCCAGCAGGGTTTAATTTGTTCTGATAAGTTTTGCAACGTCAATTAATGTTGGTTGCGTGTTGTCAGGCATTGACTCTGCAGAAATTCTGATCAACTGCGCCCAAAAGAAGATGTGCGAGTACCATGTTCGGGGCAAGTATGACTCTTCCAATCAAATAGAGGACGATCGATTGTACTGGAACGGTGAAACAGAAATTAAGGCGGCTTCTTCGTAAGCGCGCGTCGGTGGTCCACCATCATCATCTAAGGTTTATGGTTAAGTAATTCTTTCATGTTTATAAGTATTGTAATAAGTACTCTTGTGTTGTTCTATTCTCTGTTGTGGATTGTGACACTTGAGAAACCATTTAAAGTAGAACAATTACTATTTGTTATCCGAAGAAAAAACACTCAGGAAATGTAAAACTGTGACAGACTAGCAGTATCTGTAGAAAAAAAAATGCATTATAGTTTGGATATAAATTGTACCTTAAGCGAGCAAGTTCCGCAGGACTAGAAGGGAATATATGTATTGCAGTCTCTGAAACGTTCCAGCAAACTCCCAACAATCTTCTGACGAGACTAGGGGGTGGGAAACTGGGGATAGCTCTAGCTAGTGCTATGTATACTCTGAAGAATGAATTCACTGGTGGTAAACAAGTTGCAGAATCTGAAATGATATTATGATAGCACGGCCCGTCTAGGCATTCAGAGTACAACATCCAATTGCTAGCAGGAATTATTAGTTAGAAAACTATAATAGATGCGTGGCTGACATGAACCTCGGCAGGTTGTTTTGAGGAGCACTACAACACGTCAACACCGGTAGAAAAAAACACATATAGTCCCGATTGGGGAGCTAATATCTCCAAAGATGAATTGAGACTAATTTTTCGAGAACTTCAGTCCCAGTACTACCAGTAGTACTACCTCGAGAAAAAAGTTTTGCGCTAAAAAATATTTCAAATTTTCCGAGAGGCTCCCATACGCGTGCACGTCAAAAGTCACGAGTCACACAAATTATGCGGGTGTGTGGTGCAGGGATTTGAACTCACGGCCTCTTGTTTTGCGCATAGCCTCCTTACCATCTCGCATACTGTTGACGGTTTATATTTGGATCAAAGTTCATTTGGATTTGCAAGCGTACAAATCTTCCGTCGTAGTCAAAGGACCCTTCTTCCCTCAAGTGTAAACCCAAGGTATCGAATCTGTGAAACAATGTGCGATGCAAGATGCTAGCTAGTAAAGCCGAGAACACTTGATCTTCAAAAGGTGTTGCTTTTGCATCTAATCTAACAAAACATCAAGAAAACTCATCTAATCTAAGAAACACCAGAGGTAGCAAGAGATAGCGAGGGGGAGGTAAGACCAATCTAGAGAGATTGGATCGAGATCTTGTTGAAGTTCCAACCAAAGAAGAAGATAGCAAATCGAATATCATAAAAAAACTTCTTTAAATCATGGCTTCCATTCCAACTCCGAAGACGCCCGCCTTTTGCAACCTTCTTCCTGTCACGACACGCCCCTATTCGTGCGGGTTAGCCTGGGGCGAGTCCAAAAGGACAAGATGAAAATGCTTGGTAGGTCAGGTATGCACCTCTAGCCACCACGGCTACAAGAACATCCTATGCGATCTATCTCGATAATAGATCGGGGAGAAAGAAAACCCAAATGAAGACAAAGTCGTAGAGAAAGCACTTGATCGCTAAGAATCGGATTCCAATTTGTAAATTCAACATAGTAAATGATATGTGGACAAGATCACCACCGGGATCCTACCCTGATCTTGATCCTAGCTCCTGGAACTCCGACGTGGTCTTCCTTGCAAGGTTCCCACTCCGGCTAGGGAAACCCTAGTCAACTATGTCGACCCTCTCCTCTCCGGAATGGTGTCCCTCTCTTCTCTGCTCCTCGGCGGCGAATGGCGAATGGTATGATGTGTGGCTCTTCGCACGGGGACTATAAATAGTCTGAGGGTCGGCTAGGTCAAAGGAGGCGACGAATGGACCCACGAATGGGCTAGGCCGGCCGGCCTGGGCGCATCCTGGCCCAGTTTGTGGCCTCCTTCGTCGGTGCTGCTTCTCGTGTCTTCTGGAACCTTCACCTTTCTGCATGTGGGCCCTTGGCGTCAGTTTCTTCGCGGTTTGGATAGGGCTCCTTGTCGCGCAAGCTTCAGCATTTTTTGTCCAGGTCCTCGGAGTTTTCTGCCTTCACGGTTCGATCCTTAGGCCTCTTGGAGTCATGTTCACTACATATCTTGACTTGTGTCGGGCTTCATGCATGATCTTCTCACAATGTGCTTGATGAACTTTACCCGAAAGTTTTGCATTTAGCGCTAAAGTCCTGCATAAATAATAAACTCCAAAAACGACATGCAAGAGCGAACTTATTATATCAAGAGGGTTAGTACCAATGGATAAGATAACAAATTAATGCCAACACCGAAGGTAAACTCATGGCTAGGTTGACGGAAATTCACCGTCAACATGTACACATCACATCTTTCTAAGTAGGGGATGCAATCCTTTTGTTGTAACTCGTGGGAGACTCTTTAGTCTCTGTTGGTGTCACCTCGAAAAGCTCCCATCGCCAACGATTTGTTCGTGGCTGTTTACAACTGAGGCTAAAGGGCTTTGTTTCTCTACTAGTGCAATCACACCATTTTTTATGACAATATTAGCACTAAGTCGTGCTTGAACTATCATAACAAACGCAGTGTCGCTATTCTAACCCCACCAGTCAACCTCACAACTTAACCACAAAATCTACTCATCTTTATTTTGTACAAAACCTCACTTTCATGCCTGTACACTTTCCTCTAAAAAACTACAACAATATTGCACGATCTTAATTCAAGAACGTGCTTATTACTTCATGTCTTTCCTATAGCGAAATAACCGTCCTGTAAGATATCGATTGTCTGCCCAACCCCAACCAGAAATTCAATTTATGACAAGGAAACTATGCGAAGCAATTAATTTGCATGCCCATCTTCCAATTCAATGGTTCCCAATCCAATTATTTTCCATGCACCGGCCGCTCAAGCCCAACAAAAATACTGTACGTACTAGTAGGCAACAACCAACAGCATGATGGAAACGACGATGTACGTGGGTGTGCGGGGTGCGCACGCGCTGCCCCGTGCGCGTCCCTGCTCTGTGGGCCGACGTGCGTGTCTAGGGGAATCGACTCGCGACTCGACTGGCTCAGGATCGCAACAGAAGGCTTGGCTCGCGTGTGCACCGGACGTTCGATGACCATCGGCCGATGAATCACGGGGGTGCGCACTGGGGCTCGCGTGCGCCCGGTGCACACCCAATTTTCTTCCCAGAAGAACCAGGCCGCACAATGTCTTTCCGACCCGACCCGGAGCTCTTGCCTAGCGATTTCCACTGGAGATACAGTAATCTATATATGTTGTGTGTTACCACATGCTTTATATTAGCCACTCACTACAGTTGCATGCATTCCTTGTCAGGAGATGGAGCTTGGAAGTCTGATTGATATCCGGGATCACCTTGGCCACACCGTGCATCAAAGACAGATATATATCAGAGCATGGTGTGTCAAATTAAAGATGCACAAGTGATAGGAGTCATCACCTTAATTCTCTCAGATCCCACGTTCCACACAAGAGTTTGCATGAAAGATTTATCCCAACTCAGCACGTTACGTTACTCATTATATTCTTTTAACATCACATGAGAACTTCGGGTCTTCAGGACTACTTTTGTAGGGACCGCGCAGCCATGGTTCACCATCTAGTGGTGTAGTTTAGGTTGTTTTGGTTTTGGTTTCTGAACAATGACGTCGATGGTGTGGTGGCCCTCCGATCTGCTTCCTGTCCCTAGTTTCTACTCCATCTGTCTAAAATTACTATTTATTTTGACTTTTGTAAATATATTATTTTTTTCTATGTATCTATACGTAAGTATATATATTTGAGTATATCTAAAAAAGTTAAAACAAATAGTACATTATTTTGACCAAGGGAGTAGTAATCATTTTGGGCATGTGCAAGGATGAGAGTGTTGAGAATAACTCTGACTGCTTTTTCTGGTCAATCCAGAAGTGACTGATTGTTGACGGTGAATTTCCGTCAACTTAGCCATGAGTTTACCTTTGGTGTTGGCATTGATTTGATATCCAAACTAAAGATCCTAACCCTCATGATATGTCATGTTCGCACTCGCATGTGGTTTTAGGAGTTTATTGTTTACGCAGGGTTTTTACGCTAAAAGGGAGACTTCCCGGGAAAGTTCATCAAGCACTTTGTGAGAAGATCATGAAGCCCGGCACAAGTCAAGACACGAAGTGAACACGACTCCAAGTGGCCCAAGGACCGAACCGTGAAGGCACAAAACTCTGAGGACCTGAACAGAAAATGCTGAAGCTTGCGGGACAAGGAGCCCTACTCAAACCGCGGAGAAACCGACTCCAAGGGCCCACATGCAGAAGGTGAAAAGTTCTAGAAGACACGAGAAGCAACCGGGAGGAAGCCAGGGCCGAACTGGGTCCAGGCCGGTCGGCCCAGCCCATTACGGGCCCGGTTCAGCGCCTCCTTTGACCTAGACGCCCCTCGGACTATTTATAGTCCCCCTGCCAAGAGCCACGCATCAATTCATTCGTCATCCGCCGCCGAGGAGCAGAGAAGCTTGAGGGACACCATCTCGGAGAGGAGGGTCGTGCTAGTTGTCTAGGGTTTCCCTAGCCGACGTGGGAACCTCGCATGGAAGACCACGTCGGAGCTCCGGAGCAAGGATCAAGATCGAGGTAGGATCCCGGTGGTGATCTTGTTCATGTAATCATTCATGGTGAAGTTTTTATAGTGAATCCGATTTCTAGCGATCAAGTGCCTCCTCGATGATTTTGTTCTCCCTTAGTTTTGCTTCTTCCTCAATCTATACTTAAGATAGATTGCATAGGGTGCTCTTGTAGCCGCGGTGGCTAGAGGTGCATACCGGACCGACCAAGTGTTTTCAACTTGTTCTTCTCGAACTCGCCCTAGGCTAACCCGCACTAATAGAAGTGCGTTGTGACAGAACGGTGGCTCCAAAAGGCGGGCGTCTTCGGAATCGGAATGGAGGCCACGGTTTAAAGATGCTTTTAATGAGATTCGCTTTTCTATCTTCATCTATCTTGTTTGGAGCTACAACATAAGCATGATCTAGACTCTCTAGATCGGTTATCTCTTTGCTTTCTCTTGCTACCTCTTAGTAGATTAGATTAGATGTGTTTTCTTGATGATCTCTTAGATTAGATGCAACTTGGTTCTTCAAAAGAAAGAGTTTCCTTGCCTTACTAGATTGAATCCTTGCATTGCACATTATTCCACGGATTTGATACCTTGGGTTCTCACACTTAAGGGAAGAAGGGTCCCTTGACTACGACGGGGGATTTGTCCGCTTGCAAATCCAAACGAACTTTGATACGACAATCAACCGTCAACAAACCCCTTTTTCTGGCGCTATTGCTGGGGAACAAGCAATCAAGATCCGATCTAGTATCGCTTTTTTGTGAATATTTTCAGTTTTTCTTTTGATTTTTCTTTTGCATCTCTTAACTTTGATCATCCTCAAAAAGAAAAAAAGCAATCTAATCTAGTTTTTGACTAACCCTAATTTTTCTTTTTAGATTTTTATTTTTGCTAACCCTAACCGGAGATGGGCGGCTACCTCTCCAAGAAACCCAAAACTTTTTTTGGATGATCCAGGAAAACTTTACAGGCAAAGGAGACGTGCAGCACAAGCTAAGGGACTGGAAACCCAAGATCCAAAAGCCGAGGCCGAAGGATCGTTGGAATCTCCAAGGGAATCACCACCTCCAAGTCCGAAGGGAGATCAACCTCAACCGCCACCCATGGAAGAACAACTGGAGCGCAAGATCGAGCTATGCACCCCGGACATCGTTGATCTACCTCTCATAAATCTTCAAGATGCCAGAAGGCCGTTCAAGATCAAGGTCTCAACTATCCGCATGGTGCAACACTCACCTTTCACCGGTAAAGAGGATCCAAACCTTCACCTCAAAGCATTTGTTCAATTACTTTCGATGAGGATGGGGTGACTCAAGATCAAATGAGGGCAAGGCTTTTTCCGTTCTCACTACTTGGAAAAGCTTTGTGTTGGTTCCACACTCTACCGGCGGAGTTGAAACAAGATTGGGAAGCGTTGATGAGGAACTTTATGAAGGAATTTTATTCGCCAACCAAGACTCAAAGTTTGCACAACAAGATCGATACATTCCCAACGGAGATGATTGCGGAAGCTTTGGAGCGTTTCAATGAATACATGCAAGCCAAACTCCTTGAATGGCATATCGGTTTACTTAAGAGGAGGATGGAGAAGATGGAGATAGAGAAAGAGGCTCAAGACCTAAAGGCTGCCAAGGCAAGATCCACATGCGAGGAGTGTGAGGAGTACGGCCATGTCCAAGGAGATTGTCCGGAGGAAGCAATGGTGCTCGACTACATGAGGAAAGGAGATTCACCAAACTTCCGCTACGGGCAAGGTAAACCTCAATTCAATGCAAGTTCGTCCATTCAAAATTTGGTTCCTCTTTGTACACAATTGAAGGACTTCATGGACGAGCAAGCTAAGATCAATAAGGACACCATCACTAAGTTCAAGGCTATGGATAAAGTATTGGAGGATATAGATGGCAAGGTGACGGAGGTCGGAAGATCTATCCATCAAGTGCTCAACATGATGAAGATGCTAGAGACGCGAGTGGGACAACTTGCCGGGCACCCAATGGGTAACAAAGGAAGATTTCCGGGACGACCCCAAGGTCCCGAGACGGCAAAGGCTACTCAAGCTCATTTGGGAAAGGAGATGGAGATCACTACCGAAGGCCCGGAGTTTGAGATGCCGAGCCAAGACATGATGCCTCCACACTACTTCCGAGATATGCTTGTCAACAAGCATGAGATGACATTATGCGACCTTGGAGCAAGTGTGGGAGTCATGCCAAGAGACGTGTTCGAAAAGCTATGCCTACCGGAGCTCAAGCCTATGGCCATGTGTCTAGAGTTGGGAGACAACTCTATTCGCTATCGCTTAGGAATCGCCGAAGATGCACCCGTAAAAGTTGGAGAGATCAAGTTCGACATCTACGGCGAGGGAAGTGCATTCAAGTTTCAACCACGTCTCGAGGTATGCAACACGTTCAATGTTAAATATGTTCCACCTCATCGTCGCTTTATCAAGGAAGAGCTAAAGAAGGAGGAAGAGCCGGAGAAGAAGGAAACAAAGATTAAGGAAGTTGTTGCATCCGTCAAGACCAAAGGACAGAGCCAGCCTGTGAAGACAAAAAAAATGACTAAGCCGAAGAATAAGCCCGCGCTCAAGATGGTGTGGAAGTGGGTACCCAAGATTGCAACGCCCACAAAAGAGCGTTGATCCGAAGTGAAGAAGAGAAGAAGTCTGGCTATGGACTATAAACGAAGCGCTAGGCGGGAGGCAACCCGTTCATCAAGTCAAGAATAAGCTACCGGGAGGACAACCTGATCAAGAATAAAGGCTACCGGGAGGGCAACCCGGAAAATTTCCGAATTCCAAGTAAGTTGGTCATAGAATTTGCTACGCAAGACATTTTATTAACTCTTAAGTGATTGAACAAGTTTCTAGAGAACCTTTTATTTGCTCGGTCATTATATTTGAATTTGTCTATCTTAAACCAATAACATGAGCCATCCCATGTTTTATTTGCCTCTTATCGAGAAACTAGAACCAAAAATTCAGATCCTATTTGAGCCTTCCATCCTCTCCATGATGATAGGTTCAATTTTGTTTTGCATGTTAAGAACACACGAGTAGAGCCTCGCTATGTTCCTTAATGTTTTTAAATCTTTTGACGCATGCTAGGACTCACGTGAACCTAAGGAATTCGATTTTTGGTTTCATCTAACTTAACATCTACCGATTTCTCTAGAGCTAGAGTTTTTCCAAAACCCCATTGTTTTTATTTATTCAAAATCTCTCTCTCATGTTTGGCCAAATATAGAACCTATACCCATAACCCCACGGTCAAGCCGGAGGAGCTTGCTATCAATTAATGAAAGCAAACGATCCCGGTGCAACCAAAATAAAGGTAGTCGGAAAGTTTTCGACTTACAAATTATTTTTGATGTTTAAAAGCTCCTCTAATAATATATTTGGACTCATTGCTAGCTCTAAGTTATTCTTTAATTTATGAAATTTAGAGGAGCGATTAGCATCTAAACATGATCAAGGGTAGGATTTGAGGTTTATTTAACACCTTGTGCTCCATGATGCATCACGGGAAGGCTCTATCATCAAAACATCTTGGGCACATGTAAAGGACAAGCATGGGGGAGGGCAACATGACTTTGTTTTGCAGGAAATTAGTGAAGGTACAGGAGACATGGAAGACAAGAAGTGAAACAAAGAAAAGGAGGGAGGCATTGATCTCATCATTCAAAACGAAGGAGTGGCCGAGAGTTTGGCCGATGGATTCTTGTGGAGCATGAGGACACAAGGACATAATGCAGCGAGGAGAAAGTGGGAGAAGAGCCGAGGCAATTGGGGCAGCAGGGACCCCAGGCCGGCCGGCCTAGTCCGGTCGGCCTGGCCTCTTTTTGTGGCCCCCGGCATCCATCTTCCTCAGGTAAGCCTCTCATTCATTTTCAAATTCATGCTCCTAAGTTCATAGTCCAGAGACCTTATGAACCACTCAGAAAAATTCATGCCTCACTTCCTTCTCTAAAAATTCCCGAAAATTTGTTACAATTCTTGTCCTTCCATATACTTTTTTGTGCATTTTTTCTACCGGCGAGAAACCCCCGGAAGAGTTGTTTGTGAATTTGTGGAGCCATGGACATCGTCCTCGGAAGGAGGACACGATCATTATTGTTGGAGGCGCCATCTAACTCTTCGCGGAAGCATTCTATTTCTGAGTCTTCGCGAAGCATGGAGGAGGACGTGGCACCGTCGAGGAGCGACACGATGTTCCTTGGAGGCATGAGGAGTACACGAAGCTTGTCCATGTGGGACAAACCGCAAACACCTAACTCATTCTCTGCCACCATATACTCCGAGGCACTCCAAGCTTGTTTTCATCATAAAGACAAAGGATCAACCATTGAAGGGAGAGTGAAGGAAGGAAGAAGAAATAATGCTTCCAATTCGGTTTGATTTTTCCTTCTCCTTTCCTTTATTTTTCAGTTTGTGTGCAAATTTGTGTGTGCGAGCATTTTCTATTTTATTTTCAGCATGTGTGTGGTAGTAGTAGTTTTTGTTTTCCATCACCATGAATAAATTTCACCATCGTTTTATGATATTTAATATGGATGGAAAATTGTGCCAAGTTGATATATGATGACCGTTGCCTATAAATATCTTTGTACTTGTTTTATGCGTGATTAAGCTAATGCTCTCTTTAAAGCAAATCTGAAATTAATTTAAATGCTAGCTTAATCCTTTGCGGAGGTTATAATAAAGATAAGACCCATAGTTTTCTTTTCATGCTCTCAATTTTGGATGGGTTAAAGATGATTTATTTTTGTTCTTAAAAGTAATGCTAACCTTGTCATTAATACCCCTTGCATGTTGCTCTACCTATCCAAAACCTTATATTTATTTGAGTGCAAAAACTTAGTATACAAGATTTATCTTTGGGTGAATTAATTCAGGGCTTGATTTCTCTGGCCCGAAACTAAGAAGCCAGTCATTCCGTTTTTGCGTATCTATATTATTGCTAGCCATTTTCTATGCGTGCATTGTAAGTTTCCACATCGGAAATTTTGCAAACCTCGCCGGATATCCACCCAAAAACCCAATATATCTCTTTTGTGTTTACCTCCTTGACCACAACTCAATTCTTGAGTATGGATGAATATTTCAAGGAAGATCACAAGGATGAAGGTGCCAAGCATTGAAGTATAATTTTGGGAGACGTCCAAGACGACATAAAGGTTGCATGAAGGATCCCTAGAAGATTTCAAGTGTTTCTTTCCAGAAAAACATAGGACTTTTAGTATCTACCTTGGCACACGAAATTTTTTCCACCTCTTTGCCCGAGGACGTGCAATCGTCTAAGCATGGGGGGAGTTGCCAAGGAGGTAGGTACAATGTAATCTAGAATTCAAGAGGAGTATAAAAAAAGGAAAAAAAAGAGAGAAAAAGAAAAAAAAGGTATGAAAGAAAGAAAGAAAAAGGCGAGAAGAAAAAACAATGTGTATATGTACATAAAAAATGATAAATAAAGTTCCCCGGCTCTCTAGATGCATTAGGAGTTTCAAGAGGATTCAAGATCAAGACCCATACTCATCTTTCCAACCATGTGCAATCCGATAACGAGGACTTTGTTTGTGCCTCGGGATCACTCTTTGCCATTTGCACATGTCCACTTATCTCAAAAAGTGTGTTCATCTCTCCCCCCTCCTTGTAACATTATTTTTCCAATGACCTTTTTTACGAGTCTCGGTAAGACCATGAGAAGCTTGTCTTATTTTGATAACATCTCAATTATAATATCTTGGTAGGACTAAACTTTTCCCAAAGCTCCAAATAAATCCTACCACTTATATATTTTGAGAGGGGAGAGGAGTAGAACAAATAGGCTTGAGAGACAAGATGAGATGAGAGTTCATGAGCAAGATGCAAGGTGGTTTAAATTTTTGAACTTGGTTTAGCTCTTTTATTCATCTTGCTCTACACTTCAAAATTTCTGAGATTCATTTAAGGGAGCATGACTATTTACTTGTGGGAAGAGCTTAATTGATATCCACCCTCCGTAGGGATAAAGGCTAGTTTCATTATGGAACTTTAACAAATATAAATTCAGAGAGCATTATGTTTTCTCGTGTATGATCAAGTGCAGGGTTTAAATAATGAAAGGCAACACTGATATCCATCTAAGACTTACTCGAGGACGAGCAAGGTGTAAGCATGGGGGAGATGTTGACGGTGAATTTCCGTCAACTTAGCCATGAGTTTACCTTCGGTGTTGGCATTGATTTGATATCCAAACTAACGATCCTAACCCTCATGATATGTCATGTTCGCACTCGCATGTGGTTTTTGGAGTTTATTGTTTACGCAGGGTTTTTACGCTAAAAGGGAGACTTCCCAGGAAAGTTCATCAAGCACTTTGTGAGAAGATCATGAAGCCCGGCACAAGTCAAGACACGAAGTGAACACGACTCCAAGTGGCCCAAGGATCGAACCGTGAAGGCACAAAACTCCGAGGACCTGAACAGAAAATGCTAAAGCTTGCGGGACAAGGAGCCCTACTCAAACCGCGGAGAAACTGACGCCAAGGGCCCACATGCAGAAGGTGAAAAGTTTTAGAAGACACAAGAAGCAACCGGGAGGAAGCCGGGGCCGAACTGGGCCGAAATGGGCCCAGGCCGGCTGACCCAGCCCATTCCAGGCCCGGTTCGGTGCCCCCTTTGACCTAGACGCCCCTCGGACTATTTATAGTCCCCCTGCCAAGAGCCACGCATCAATTCATTCGTCATCCACCGCTGAGGAGCAGAGAAGCTTGAGGGACACCATCTCGGAGAGGAGGGTCAGGCTAGTTGTCTTGGGTTTCCCTAGCCGATGTGGGAACCTTGCATGGAAGACAACGTCAGAGCTCCGGAGCAAGGATCAAGATCGAGGTAGGATCCCGGTGGTGATCTTGTTCATGTAATCATTCATGGTGAAGTTTTTATAGTGAATCCGATTTCTAGCGATCAAGTGCCTCCTCGATGATTTTGTTCTCCCTTGGTTTTGCTTCTTCCTCAATCTATACTTAAGATAGATTGCATAGGGTGCTCTTATAGCCGCGGTGGCTAGAGGTGCATACCGGACCGACCAAGTGTTTTCAACTTGTTTTTCTCGAACTCGCCCTAGGCTAACCCGCACGAATAGGAGTGCGTTGTGACAGAACGGTGGCTCCAAAAGGCGGGCGTCTTCAGAATCGGAACGGAGGCCACGGTTTAAAGATGCTTTTAATGAGATTCGCTTTTCTATCTTCATCTATCTTGTTTGGAGCTACAACATAAGCATGATCTAGACTCTCTAGATCGGTTATCTCTTTGCTTTCTCTTGCTACTGTCAGATGTTCAGATCTAGATAGCCCACAGGGGGGTTAACCCCGGTGGTTTAGTTGTTCGGCGAGGGGGAATCTAGGGCTAAGAACTCGAAGGTTGCGCACGAGCACACGGAACACAGAGAACACGGCGAGTTTATACTGGTTCGGGCCTCCGGAGAGTAAAACCCTACGTCCAGTTGTTGGTGTAGATTGCTTGGGGATTGCGTGATTACAAGGGGTCGCCTCATCCGCCTTATATTGGCCAGCGGACAAGGTCGGTTCCCAGACTCCTGGTCGGTTACGACCAGGAGACCTAAATCTAGTTGATTACAACACTTGCCATATCCGTCGATCTGCTTGGTCGGAATCCACCGATGTCTTGTCTTGCACGCCAAGTCTCGGAGTCGTTCTGGATAAGGTCGTCTGGGGAATCTTCTGGAAGGTCATCAACAGGTCGTGTGGGCCGCCAACTAGGTCGATTGGGCCCACTGTCAGGTCGGCTGGTCTTCTGGTAGGCCGGACCCACTTGTCGGGGACGGCCGTGGGCCTGGTCGGTGGGGACCCAGGGGTACCCATGTCTCACAAGCCCCCGAGCGAGGTGTAGCGACCTTAGAAGGTCATGACAAAGTCATAGAGCTATCGACAGGTCGAATAGCATGCACGTCGGCCAAAAGAGAAAAAAGAACAAATCAGCTTAGCAGCCGACCTGTTTGTAGTGTTGCCGAACAAACAGAGGTCGAGTGACGGCCTATAGGAAGTAGACTTCCAATAGATCGAAATGACGATGAAAAAATTCAGAGGGCATCAAGGATGCACTCATAGAGTAGTATCCGAGCATCGTGGCGGGCTGGATGACCGGTATGATGATCCAAAAAAGAGAAGAGAATAAAAAGTAGGTCAAGTAACGACGTGATGAGAAACAGGTTTCCCAACATGTCAGTACGACGAAGAAAACAAGAGGGCGTCGAAGACGCTCTCGTAGAGTAGTCCCCGAGCATTGAAGCAGGCAGCATGACTGGTTTGATGCTCAAAAAAGAGAAGAAAAACTGAGTCATGGTTTTGATCGAACGTAGTGTAGTGACACCCAGATCTCCCAGCATGGCTGCAAGGAGTCTGGCAGGGCCGACCTCGAGGAACGCCTTGTAGGCGTGCCGACCTCAAGGAGGCCTCAAATCAATAATTGTCCAGTATCCAAGGATACCCAGCAGAATCTTGAAACGTGCACTTGTTGGAGAAGTCGTCGATTATGTCGTAGCTGAAGTCGTGGCGTCCGGAGCCGTCGATGATGAAACTATGGTAATATGGAGATCTTGATCGAATGGAGTGTAGAGACACCCAGATATCTTACAAAGCTGTAAAGAGTCTGGCAGAGCCACCCGAGGCATGCCGACCTCAAGAAGGTCTCAAGAGAAGAGCGCCCAAGCATCCGGAGACACTTGGCAGGACCATTAGGTGCGCACCCCACAGGGAGGCCTTCGTTCCTGACGTAAAATCTTGGGTGTCCAGAGCAGGCTGGCAGAGCTATACAAAGCACACCGACCTCAGGAAGGTCACGCATCCAGGGCGCCCAACTAGGTTGGCAGAGCCGTAGACATACCAAGGTATTGCAAGACCTAAGTATGAAGGCACGCCGACCTCAAGGAGGCCATTTTGGTGCCCAGACAACCAACATAGCTGCTAGCCATCCAGCGGAGCCAAGGTACTAAGGTATTGACGACCTCAGCAATAGGCACACCGACCACGGGGGCCCGATGAAATCGTAGACGTGAAGCTTCTGATCTCTAGGCGCCCAGACGGGTCTGGCAGAGCAGCGAGGCACGCCTATCCCGGAAGGTCTTCAATCGAACCTACGACCATTCTGCTCAAGAAACAGAAATATAGGCTGATTGGAATAGGTCCGTTTACATGCAGAGCCATAGCGGGTGCATCAGGACGCAGAGCCTAGCGGGTGCAATAAAGGCATGGAGCTTGTGAAGGAGTCATTTATTTTATCATCGTTGTCGTTTGTAGATGTAGTAAGGCGCAGGGCCCTCTGACGCAGAGTCAGGCTTGTCTTTTACCGTAGACTGCAGGGTCACGGGTCAGCAGTGGTCGGAGATTCTCTTGCCACCCAAAAAATGACAAACTGCCCACGAATCAAGGGGTGCACTGTAGCCATGTGATTCTGCGGCGGGCTCAGGCATCATTGATGCGTTAGCGACAAAGACAACGCGAGACAGGGGGAAGTCATCGCCTTTAATCATGCGCATGTCTGCAGGCCCTCTGGACCACGTGGTGACAGTGTCATCACTTCGCCAGCTGCCCGAGGCCCAGCTTTGGCTATAAATAGCACCGTGAGACTGAAGGAGGCAAGCACCGAGCATTGTTGAGTTATGAAGCCGCAGGGTAGTATTGAGGCCATGCCATGGGCATGTGTCCGTCCACCAGATTGTAGGATGCTGTGTTTGTAGAAGCTTGGAGCTAGAAGAACTCTTGCGAAATGTAGGCAGCACACCCACTCTTTGTACCTTGCCTCAGCAAGGAATCAAGGAGAGTTTGGAGGTGATGCTGTAGAGGCCCGAGGTGAAGCTGTAGGTCTTTGGGGAGCATGTGATGCTCGTCGAAGGCTTGCGGCCCGCGTCGAAGAGCAAGCTCGTGTCTGCATTCCATAGTTCGGCACAGAGTATGCCCTCCTACGTGCGGCGTCGTGCAGCTGTTCACCGCAAGGCCACCATCGAGGTCCTGGGGCTAGGAGAATTCTTGCGATGTGCTCTGCTATAGCAGAGTACACCTCAAGGATTGCTCTAAGTAGACCAGGTCTTCAAATATGTTTGTATTTTCTCACGGGTTCTGCATCCAAAGAGGTCGCAGGCGACTTGGGCACCTTCGTAGTTCCTATGTAATGTTCGCTCTCTTCTGTCATGTAATGGTCGATTTGACGAAATTATTCATCAAAGACCTAAAGTGACGTAATTTGGGGGCTTATCGACCTCATGAAGATCGAAATGTGCTATCAGGACGACCTGATAACTTTGCTGTATTCACGACCTAAACTCAGGGTATAGGTCGCTAAACTATCCGTTGAGTATATATCCGTTGGCGTAAAATCCGGCGAGATCGTCTCGCGAAATTAGCGGCTCATAGCCGTTAGGGCGAGCTCCTTACTGTGGAAGGAGCCGCAACGGGCAGACCCGGTGGAGCCCTTATAAATAGAGCGGCGGGGACCGGCGTTGACCGTCCCCTTCATCTTCTTCTTCCTCTCACCATCTTCGCCGAGATCCGCACACCGTAGCCACCGCGCATTCCGCCACCAAGCACCACCCTAGAATCCTCAGCTCGCCGCCATCTGTAGCAGACCGCACGCCGGCTCCGCCATCCGCGCGCCGCTCCGCTTCGTATGCACATCAAAACCCTAGTGAATTTTAGATCCAAATCCACCCGAGCTCAGGAAATGGCGGCCGCGGCTCCCACGATCCCGTCCCCAGAGACGGTGTGGGATTCTTCGACAATGACCGAGGAGAAGATCCAGGGTTTGGTGGAGTGTGGGCTCCTGAGGCCCAAGGCGGAGTTGGAGTGGAAGGCGCCCACCGGCCAGAGGTTCCCGACGGAGGACGACAAGGAGCAGGTCGTCTTCGCTTCCTTCTTCGAGCGCGGGTTCAGCGTACCCGCCGGCAACTTCTTCTGGGGCCTTCTGTACTACTACAAGTTGGAGTTGGTACACCTCATCCCCAACTCCATTACTGTAGTTTCATCGTTCATCCATATGTGCGAAGCGTTCCTCAGGATCCCACCACACTTTGTGTTGTGGCGGTACTTCTTCAACATCAAGACCACCGGCAAGCGCACTGGTGTGGTCGGAGCGGTGATGTTCTGCCTGAGATCAGGTCTCAAGGCAGAATGGTTAGATATGGATCTCCCGGACAATACCGCAGGGTGGAGGTCGAAGTGGTTCTATATTGCTGACCAGAAGCCGGCGCTCCCGAAGCGCACCGGGCACAAGCCTATGAAGATAAACGAGTGGGATCTGCAGCTCACATCCTGCGAGATGGATGACATGAAGGAGCTGCTGACCTTGGTAGGCGACCTTAAGAAGAAGGGCCTGACAGGAGGCGCCGTGGCGATGTCTTTTTGTCGTCGTATGATTCAGCCGATCAAGGATCGGGTTCATCCGGCCTATGAGTATTGGGGTCAGACGGACCCTACTCGTGAAGTTACCCGCAAGATCTCCCAAGAGGAGATGGTGGCCAGAGTATCACAGATGTATTCCGGGCATATCCGGAACAAGAAGTGCCCAAAGGCGTATTCTCTCTCCCGACCTGCGGATCCTGTAAGTTCTTGGACAATGTGGTCGTAGCAACCAATTTCTTTGTTTCGTGTAACTAGAGGAAGACCTCTTATAGCCTGTTGCTTGTGTTTTGCAGGTTCGGGAGATGCAATTTTG
This sequence comes from Cenchrus fungigraminus, assembly GCA_036936925.1. Taxonomy (NCBI): domain Eukaryota; kingdom Viridiplantae; phylum Streptophyta; class Magnoliopsida; order Poales; family Poaceae; genus Cenchrus; species Cenchrus fungigraminus. The sequence continues at coordinate 94,431,780 of CM072776.1, read as the reverse complement.
GTGTCCTACACCCTTGCCACAGGGTGAGGAACCACGTCGGAAGTTGAGGTCGGAGGACTACCAGCCTCCAGCAGCTGTGCTACTGGAAAATTATCAGTCAGACTCGTCGGTGGGAGCTGATGAAGATACCGACCCAGAGGCCGGCGATGATGTGGCGGACCGACCTGCAGCAAGCAGCGCCACAAAGCCTGGTCGCAAGACAAGGGCGACAACATCTAAGTAGTCGGCCACGAGGGCTGCTGCTAAGGTTGAGGCGGCAAAGACCGCCAAGCTCGAGGCGGACAAGAAGAAGAGGAAGAGGAAGGCGAGCCCTCCCCCGGCGGTCCAGACGCCGATAATTCCTACACCTTTGGCCAAGGAGGTCGAAGATGATGAAGATGAGGCCACCGATGATCCGCCGGTTGTAGAAGATCGTACGGAGAGGAGGTCGCTCAGTCCCGCGGCCAAGAGGCAGCGGGAGTTGGAGCAGAAGACAAATGAGGATGACCTCCGTCGAATGAGGGGGGCGCAGCGGGCTACTGCTGGTGCGCAGGCACGGATGCCTGTGCAGGTAAAAGTGCGGCCGTTTAGGCCAAAGCTACGTGCCCCGGCCACTGTGAGGTAAGGTCGAAGCACTGAAGTTCTTTTATGTATTGGCTCTTGTATTGTGTTGACTAGGATTTCTGCAAGTCGGTCGTCCAACCTCAGGGCGCATTGGGCGCTCAGGATTCACCTTCGAGGACAAGGTCGTCTGACCATGAGGCCGGGACTCGGACTTCTGTTGACGACGTGGTGACATCACCTCCGCCGCCTGCCACTGAGTCCGGAACACAAGGTTCCATGGGCGACGTCGGGGCTTCGACCTCTCCACCTATTATCGACGTGGACCCCATCAACTCGGTGCCCAGCACAGCGGCTCAGGACCCAACTGCGGACCCGATTCAGATCGAGCAGCCGCAGGAGAACCCAGAAACAACCGGTGTGCAGGCACCGGGTTCGACGTCAACGGGGCCGACGTTGAGGCGTGAAGAGATCGACTGGACTGGAACGCCCTGGCAGGAGGATATCTTCGACGACAACGAGGACATGAGGACGGTCCGTAATGCGATCTTCACTCTCAACCAGGCGTTTACGGTAAGCCCTTCTCTTGTACTAATTTTTGACAACTTCTTTTGGAACTATTCTTGACAACCTGATTTTTTGTTTCTGCGAAGCAGTCGCAGGCTGACCGTGCCAAGGGCAGGGCCGACCTGCTGAAGAATGCTGCAGCCACGCAGCTACAGGTGGTTGAGCTTGAGCAGGAGCTCAAGCAGGTCCGTGAGATGGCGGCGGCGGACAAGAAGAGGCTCGAGGACGAGCTGGTCGAGGAGAGGCGGAAGACCCAAGAGACCAACTCGCAATTCAATGCTGCAAACATTGGTGAGATTGGTTTTCTTATAGGTGTTTGATCATCAGTATCTTGTGCTACTGAAGATTTGACCTCAGAGGTTTGTTTGTATATTGCAGACTTCCACAGGCGAGAGGACGACCTCAAAAACGAGCTGATGAACACCAAGGAGAAGGTTCGAAGCTTGGAGGTGAACCTACGGGAGGTCGATGCTGGCGCCAAGGAGCTGAAGCGGGTGATGAAGGAGACTATAGACAGTGAGTTCGCTGTATCTCAAAAGCTGGCTTATGAGAAACAGGCTCGACGGGATCTTGAGGTCAGTCATGAGGTAGCTTTGAAGGCGCTGCAGAATGACCAAGTGATCATTACAGGGCAAGAGGTGGAGCTAAACGACCTGAAGAACGCTGCCCACTTTGCCATGGACATACTGGCGTCGCAGGTCGAGGGGGAGGAGCCCAAGCCTGCTATCGACCGTCTTCTGGCCGCGCCCGAGAAGCTGCTCGACCTCCTGAAGGCAACGAGCTTGGCGGCGGCTACGGAGGCGTTGGTCCGGGTGAAGTCTCACTACCCCGACGTTGACATGGTCAAGGTCGGAGAGAGCTCAGACGCGACGAAGGATCTTAAGGCCTTGGAGCTTGAAGTGCGTGACGCCGCTACGGCGGTAATGGACGCCCTTGATTATGAGGGTGATGACGGGGAGGAGTAGTCGTAGTCGTAGAGCTGTACCCCCTCCCTCTTCCAGTCATGTAAAACATTACTTCAAAACCTTCTTTTGTGGCCTGCATGACGTACTTGTTTTGTGTTTGCGCGAACTTAGTAGTCTTGAAGTGACGTGTCTTGTATCATATACCGCTAACCACTTCTCACGGAGAGGCTGGCTTACCGACCACCACAGCTCAGCGGGGAGGCTTATGTGTGATCGGTGCGCGGGAAGGAGTCTAGGACTCGGGTTTTGCAACCTTTACGACCAAGTAGGCTCGCAACAACACAAAGTAGGTAGTCATGAGGAACGATGTCCTCAGGTCGGACGACCCTTATGTTGGCTTGAGCCAAGCCCCCGAGCATGTCGAGGGGGAGGAACAGAAATCTTAACCCCCAGGTCATACGACCCTGGTATTGGCTTTGGCCAAGCCCCCGAGCATGTCGAGGGAGAGGGTTTATGACATGGAAGAGGAGGAAGTAGAACTCGAGACACAGCAGATGACTGTTTTAATTAATATTTATTGAAACTGAAAAAGGTACAAAGACGAGAAACTATTCTATGGGTAGAATCGTCGTAGGTGCTCCACGTTCCAAGGGTTGGGTACGCCTTGCCCGTCGCCCCATTGGAGGCGATATGTAGATGGGCTGATGACTTCGGTGACGATGAAAGGTCCTTCCCAAGGGGCAGATAGCTTGTGCATGCCGTCGGTCTTCTGGATGCGCCTTAGGACTATGTCGCCAACGTTGAAGGAGGTCTCCTTGACGTTGCGATCGCGGTACCGACGGAGTTGTTGGTCGTGATGAGCTTGCCTCATAACGGCTGCCATTCTCTGCTCTTCGAGGCTGTCAAGATCGACATGACGAGTCTGCTCTGCTTCTCCCTCTTCGTAGAACTGTATGCGTGGAGCTCCGAAGGTAACGTCGGTGGGTAGGATGGCCTCCGAGCCGTAGACTAGGAAGAAAGGTGAGAAGCCCTTGGCAGAACTGACTTGGGTCCTTAGGCCCCAAATCACGTGTGGTAGCTCGGCTAACCACCGGGTAGCGTAGTTTGAAGCGTCATCAAAGATACGATCTTTGAGAGCTTGAAGAACCATGCCATTGGCACGTTCGACCTGGCCGTTGCACCTGGGATGGGCAACCGAGGAGTAGTAGACGTCGATCGTGTTGTCTTGGCAGAAATCCCAAAAGGCAGACCCTGTGAAGGCCGTCCCTAGGTCGGTGATGATTCTGTTAGGCACACCGAAGCGATGTGTTATGTCTTACATGAATTTGGCCGCTTCTTCCGACGTGACTTTTGCGACAGGTCGGACTTCAATCCACTTGGTAAATTTGTCGACGGCCACGAGGATATACCTGTAGCCGCCTGGTGCGGTTCGGAACGGACCCACGGAGTCGAGGCCCCACATGACGAAGGGCCAAGATGGGGGAATTGTGCGCAGGGCCTGAGCTGACAGGTGTTGCTGTTTGGCAAAGAATTGGCATCCTTTGCACCTCTTTACGAGGTCTTTAGCGTCAGACATGGCCGTGGGCCAGTAGAAGCCGGATCGATACGCCTTGCCGACCAGATTGGCAGAGGCCGCGTGGCAGCCACACTCACCGCCATGAATCTCAGCCAGGAGCTGTAGACCTTCTGATCGCAAGATGCACTTCATCAGGACGCCGGTAGAGGCGGCTTTTCTGTATAGGTCGTTACCAATCACGACGTAGTTGGCACTTCGTCGTGTGATACGCTCTCGCTCAGCCTTGTCTTCTGGGACTCGTTGGTCGAGTAGGAAGGCTAAGAAAGGCTCGCGCCAATCGTCCTCTTTTTCTGTCATCAGCACGTCACGGGGAGGTGCTATGGTTAGATCGGGCTGTGCTTGGTCCGGATTGTCCGGATCTAACAGCTTGATCGACGGTTTGCGTAGGTCTTGGACGAACACACCTGCCGGGACTAGAGCCCGCTTGGAGCCTAGTTTGGATAGTACGTCGGCGGCTACATTGTTGTTGCGTGGTACTTGCTGAAACTCAATTCCCTCGAAGTGGCCTTCGAGCTTGCGAATCTCAGCGCAGTAAGCATCCATTATGTCTTTGACACAATGCCATTCCTTGTTGACTTGCTCGATGATGACCTTAGAGTCGCCGTACGCTAGTAGTCGCTTGATGCTAAGGGACACTGCTATACGGAGCCCATGAATTAGAGCTACGCACTCTGCTCCATTGCTGGAGGCCTTGTAGTGTATCTGCAGGACGTACTTGAGCTGCTCCCCCTGAGGGGAGATGAGTAATACACCTGCTCCTGCACCTTCGAGGTTGAGGGCGCCGTCGAAGTACATTATCCAGTGTCCAGGCCTCTCCTTGGGAGGGGGCATCTGGATCTCTGTCCACTCTGACACAAAGTCAGCTAGGATCTGTGACTTGATCGCCTGCCGAGGGTAGAACTCGATGTCGAACTCCCCAAGCTCCACCGACCACTTGATGATGCGGTCGTCGGCGTCGCGGTTGCGGATGATCTCTCCTAGTGGGAATGATGAAGGCACCGTGATCTTGTGGGCTTGGAAGTAGTGGCGAAGCTTTCGCGACATGATCAGGAGTGCATAGAGCAACTTCTGAGGTTGTGAATACCATGTCTTAGCGTCGGCCAGGACCTCGCTCACGTAGTACACAGGTCGTTGAACAGGGTAGGCCTGCCCTTCTTCTTCTCGTTCTGCGACGAGAACTGTGCTGACCACATTAGTGGTGGCGGAGATGTAGAGGAGGAGCGTTTCGCCTGGTATAGGTGGCGTCATGATTGGAGGCGTAGTCAAGGAGTCTTTGAGAGCCTCGAAAGCCTTCTGTGCTTCTTCATCCCATACGAACTTATCTGCCTTCTTCAATAGCTTGAAGAAAGGCAAACCTTTTTCGCCGAGCTTGCTGATGAAACGTCCTAGAGCCGCCATCATACCTGTGAGCTTCATGATGTCTTTCTTGCAAGATGGCTTGTCCATGTTGCGTATTGCGTCGACCTTGACGGGATTAGCTTCAATGCCTCGGTGTCCGACCATGAAGGCCAGGAGCAGTCCGGAAGGTACACCGAAGACATATTTGGTCGGGTTGAGCTGGTCTTGTTCAGTGGTCTTGACGACCACATCGTCGACGTAGGCTTCTACGTTTTCCCGATCTGAGACTTTAGGCACTTCTGTATCGCCTTCTGGTAGGTCGCACCGGCGTTTTTCAGGCTAAAGGTCATCACCTTGTTGCAGTAGATGCCGTTGGGCATTATGAACGCCATCTTGTCTTCGTCGTCGGGGTTCAGGGCTATCTGGTGTACCCAGAGTAGCAGTCGAGGAAGCAAAGTAGGACGCTACCGGCCGTGGAGTCCACGACCTGGTCGATGTGAGGGAGAGGGAAGGGATCTTTCGGGCAGTGCTTGTTAAGGTCGGTGTAGTCGATACACATCCTTAATCCTCCAGTCTTTTTGGGTACAAGGACCGGGTTTGCGAAACAAACAGGGTGTTTACATTCACGAATAAATCCTGCAGCTAACAGCTTACAGACTTCTACTTCTATAGCTTGCTTTCTATCTTTTGCAAATCGCCAGAGCTTTTGCTTGATAGGTCGTGCGGTCTTGCTTACTTCAAGGGCGTGTGTCGGTGTTTTAGACTGGCAAACCTACCAAGGGGGTACCCGAGGTAGTAGATTGTGCGGTGGAGGATCGTGATCGGGAGACCGAGAACTCGAAGGTATGCACAAGGACACGGGACACAAGATGTATACAGGTTCGGGCCGCCAAGGTGGCGAACCCTACGTCCTGTTTGGGGATCAAGTATGGCGCCCTGCGCTTGGTGTTGGGTTGGTTCAGATGTCCGGCTAGGTACCCGACCCTCCTTTATATAGTCCAGGGGGCGGGTTCCTAGTCGGTTACAAGGCAGGAGTCCTAGTAGGATTACACGGAACGAGTCCTAATAGGATTACAGGGGAATTCTAGTAGGAGTCCGTCTTCATCCTTCCTTGCATGGGTACCCGGGGTGTATGCCCGACAAGCCCCCGAGCACGTTGGAGTCGAGAGTAGTAGTTCGAGTAGTCTTGAAGCCTCTGCGAGTAGTTCTTGAGCGTCCTCGAGTACTGCTTGGAGAAGTCTTCAATAGTACTTGAACTGCCACGAGGCTGGAAGGTGGTCCAGCTCATCAGTCTTGAAGTCGAGATTATATGGAAGTGCGATTGCAAAATCGCACTCCATATGGAGTAGCCCCCGAGCCTTAGGTTGAGTCGTAGACTCTAGCTGAGGGTCAATCTTGATTCCAAATCTTCTGTCTTGAAAAAATTGAATGATGGGTGTAGCATAACAGCCCCCGAGCCTTGAAATGATTAGATAATCAATCCAAGGGTCTTCAGAATTTGTGAAAGCCATCATCCGAGTACTCTTGTAGCGTCAGCCCCCGAGATAAGAGAGTCATATGAGCCACATCGAGTAGTTGTTGGTGCGGAGCCCCCGAGCTTGAGAGCGAGCGAAGCCTGCTGAAGTTATCCTCGAGTAGTAATTTGAGTGTAGCCCCTGAGCTAGAGAGTTTTCGAGTAGTAATTTGGCATCTAGTCGTGAAGCTTGAGAAGTAGTTGTGCCGTCAGAGCGGACTTTAGATGCGACCGAAGTCGACTTTAGATGCTGGCAGAGCGGACTTTAGAATGCGACTTGAAAACCGAAGTCGACTTTGTGCCGCACGGAGCGGACTTTGAGATGCGACTTAAAAACCGAAGTCGACTTTAGTTGCCGCACAGGGCGGACTTTGAGACGCGACTTGAAAACCGAAGTCGACTTTAGTTGCCGCACAGGGCGGACTTTGATATGCGACTTTAGAAGTCGACTTTAGATTGCCGCGTGAAGCGGACTTTAGATGCGACTACAGTAGTCGACTTTGTGCCACGCAGGGTGGACTTAAGATGCAAAAAACGAAAAGCACTTCCGGAAGGCCAAAGCGAATGAAAAATCAGAAAAACAAATAGTGTTGCCGCCGAAGCGGGCTTGAGTACCTGAGCCATGGATTTCAGACCCAAGGTACGATTGCGCCGGAGCGGGCTCGAAGGTGCGACCGGAGTCGACTTGAGTACCTGAGTCATGGATTTCATACCCAAGGTACGGTTGCCGCCGGAGCAGGCTTGGGTGCGACCGTTAGCGTCGACTTTTGCCACCGAAGTGGGCTTGAAGTTGCGACCGTTAGCGTCGACTTTTGCCACCGAAGTGGGCTTAGGTGCGACTGTTGAAGTCGACTTGAGTACTTAGGGTACTAGGACCCATGGTACGGAGTGCGAGTACTTAGGGTGCTTGGACCCATGGTACGGGGCGCGAGTACTTAGGGTACGAAACCCATGGTACGGAGCGCGAGTACTTAGGGTACGAAACCCATGGTACGGTGCGCGAAGACCACGTGCAGCTAGGTACCATCGTTGCCAGGACGCAAGGGCCACTTACAGCTAGGTTCCATCGAAGCTTACACACACAGTATGCCACCGAAGTAAGCGAAGGTGCGACCGGAGTCGACTTTAAGTTGCCGCGCGGAGTGGACTTGAGATTGCCTCCTTAGGATACAACCATTGTGACCTCCGAAACTCGGTACACCCAAAAGTCGTGGCCAGAGCCCCTGTGATGTAATGTACCGAACTCGTGGTGGAGCCTCCGAAACTTAGTATACTAAATTCGTGGCCGGAGCCCCCGAGATTCAGTGTAGTAAGCTCGTGGCGGTTTGGTCGATATATCCCAAGAGTAGTCGGCAGGGTGTAGCTCTCGTGAAAACCCGCCGAGAAGCATACACAGATGAGTAGTCGTTGAGACTGTTCCGTGTGGCGAAAAGAAGATAGCACATGACATGTGTGGTGCCTCCTTAGAGTGAAGCTGATGTGTTGCCTCCAGTACTTGGTACACGAAACGTCGTGGCAACAGCCGCCTAATTTGGTGATCCAAAGCCTGTGGCAGTCGGTCATCACGCCCAAGGAATAATTGGCGAAGTGCAGCTCTGCTGGCAGGTAGCCGTTGAGAGGCATACACAGAGGTAGTCGGCATGTTGTCCTGCATGATGAGGAGAAACAAGCCAATGAAAAAAATAATAATCATTTAAATAAATGACTTAGCTTTTGCCGCCAGAGCGGTCTTGTAGATGAAACCGTGGCGGTCAGCGATGGAGTCGCGACGGTCGTTGCTGAAGTTGACTAGTCAGAGTTGATCCCGACTAGTTGTTGGGGGCGTGACAGCCGATCTCGACTAGTTTGGAAAACTAGCCGAGATGAGTAGCCGACGCGATGCGGCCGGAAGACGATGTCGCGGCGGCGCGCGGCGTACTCGAAGTAGAGTCGGTGTTGCCGTGAGACAAGTAGTCGCGGCGCACAGCGTGGCTGGAGTAGAGCCAGCGCCACCGGACAACAAGTCGAGCGGTAGCGCATAGAGTAGTCGAGCCGCGAGACGCAGTGACCGGGCGCACGACGAGAGCCAGTGCGACCGACCGACGAGAAGTCGAACGGCGAGACGGCACGTCCGGATGCACAGCATAGGCGCAGTGGAGCCAGTGCAACCAGGTGACGAGTAGTCATGGCGCACGGCGTGGTTGATGTAGAGCCGCTGCAGCCGGGAGACGGGTAGTCGCAGCGGACGACGGAGTGACCGGGCGTACGGCGAGAGCCAGTACGACCGACTGGCGACAAGTCGAGCGGCGAAGACGGCACGTCCGGATGCACGGCATAGGCGCAGTAGGGCCGGTGCAACCGAGCGGCGAGTAGCCGATCCGCGAGACAGAGTGACCGGGCGCACGGCGAGAGCTAGTGCGACCGACCGACGAGAAGTCGAGCGGCGAAGACGGCGCGTCCGGATGCACGGCATAGGAGCAATAGAGCCAGTGCAACCGGGCGACAAGTAGCCGAGCTGCGAGACGGAGTGACCGGGCGCACAACGAGAGCCAGTGCGACCGACCGACGAGAAGTCGAGCAGCGAGACGACGCGTCCGGATGCACGGCATAGGCGCAGTAGAGCCGGTGCAACCGGGCGACGAGTAGTCGCGGCGCATGACGTACTTGAAGTGGAGCCGGAGCAGCCGTAAGACAATGTCATGACGGCGCATGGTGTAGGTGAAGTAGTCGACGACGAGTTGATGCAGCCTGGAGTTGATGCAGTCGTAGTTGCGTACGTCTTCCGAGTGCATGGAGCAAAGAACTTGGAGAATCCTTGGTAGCTTCCGGTGTGTGCGTGTAGCATCATTGGCAAATTATATTGCTTTTCACGTGGAGACAAACCTGATTGCTTTGGTGCCGCACATCAATCTTTGATTGGTCAACTCGCTAGAGAGGATGGAATTTGTTTCGGACTCGGCACTGCGCAACTCACGTCCCGGGAAATCCTGGACTCGGATTCGATGTTGCAGAAGACACAGTCCGCCGAATAAGAATTTATGGTGGATTGGTGCCCAAGTTCTGCCGAGACGACGCGCTGCTATCTCGACGAGACATCATTAATTGCTTCGAACTCGATGCTAGAGTGCGTGCTCCAACTCGACTGTAGGTTCGCGCTGACCGTGATGATTGATCTCGAACAGAAAGCCAGCGCACCATTCCGAGTAGATTGATCTTGATAGTTGGTCCTTCGAATTCGTCCGGTGGTGATGATCACCCCTACCTGGCGCGCCAACTGTCGGTGTTTTAGACCGGCAAACCTACCAAGGGGGTACCTGAGGTAGTAGATTGTGCGGTGGAGGATCGTGATCGGGAGATCGAGAACTCGAAGGTATGCACAAGGACACAGGACACAAGATGTATACAGGTTCAGGCCGCCAAGGTGGCGAACCCTACGTCCTGTTTGGGGATCAAGTATGGCGCCCTGCGTTTGGTGTTGGTTGGTTCAGATGTCCGGCTAGGTACCCGACCCTCCTTTATATAGTCCAAGGGGCGGGTTCCTAGTCGGTTACAAGGCAGGAGTCCTAGTAGGATTACACGGAACGAGTCCTAATAGGATTACAGGGGAATTCTAGTAGGAGTCCGTCTTCATCCTTCCTTGCATGGGTACCTGGGGTGTATGCCCGACAGTGTGCTCAGCCAGCTCCCTGGGGACATCGGGTATATTGGATGGGCTCCATGCGAAGATGTCGGCGTTGTCCCGGAGGAAACTGGTGAGCGCGAGTTCCTATTTGGGGTCGAGGTCGGCCCCGATGGTGACTTCCTTGGATGCGTCGGGCAGGCCGAGGCAAACTTTCTTCACAGCGGGACTTGGATCCAAGGCTGTAGCTATACGCTTCTGCTCTGGCACCTCCAGAGTGGTTTGGTCGATCTTGGCGGCCTGAGCGACCATGACTGTAGCTGCAGCTTTGCAGGCAGAATCCTTGGCGAGTTCGACGGTGGTGCTCTCACAATTGTAGGAGACCATGATGTCGCCAAGGACGGAAAGGATCCCGTTTGGAGCTGGCATCTTCATGATGAGGTAGGTGTGATGGGGTATGGCCATGAACTTGGCCAACATAGGTCGACCAAGGATGGCATGATAGGAGGAGCGGAAGTCCGCGACCTCGAATGTCAGGTACTCTGTGCGGAAGTTTTCCTTTGTGCCGAAGGTGACCGGCAGGCATACACGACCTATGGGGTACGCAGCCTTGCCGGGTACAACCCCATAGAAGGGTTCGTCGCAGGCTGTCATCTTGTTGAAGTCGAAGTCCATCTTTCTCAGCGTCTCTGTGAAGATAATGTTCAAGCTACTGCCCCCATCGACGAGGGTCTTAGGTAGGAACACGCCATCCACTATGGGGTTGACGACCAGCGGGTAGGTCCTGGGGTCAGGTATGTGCACCCAATGGTCTTTCCTGGAGAAAGTGATTGGGTACTCCGACCAACGCAGAGGTTGTGGAGTTTCGGTGTTGACTTGGCCGATCTCCCTTGCGTTTGATCGCTGCTGTCTGTTGCTCTTGGCCGCTTGGCGACCACCAACGATGAAGTTGATCTCCCGGTTGGCGGTCTGAAATGCACCATTGGGGTTGCCCCATTTTGGTGGTGGTGGTGGTGGAGAGGGCTCCTTGCGGTTGTTGTTGTTGCGGTTGTGGTCGTCCTGGCGACGACGATCATCACGTCGGTCGTCGCGGCGATCATCCCGTCGGTCGTCGTGACGATCGTCCCGTCGGTCGTCGCGACGATCGTCCCGTCGGTCATTACGGTTGTCTTCATGGCGATCATCGCGGCGGTAGTCGTCGCGTCTATCATCGCGGCGATCATCACGGCGATAGTCGCGGCGATAATCACGGTGATCCCTGCCATCGTTGCGACAGTAGGGTCGGTGGTCACAGTAATCACGTCGATCAGGTCGACGGTTACGGTTGTCGCAGCGACGGCTGCTGTTTTGGTCGTCGTTGTTGCCGCTCTTGGTCTTCTTGGGCTCTGGAGGTACCCCTCGGGCGCGCTTTAGCTGTTCGCACTCCCTTATGGTATGCTTGGCATCGCGGTGGAATTGGCACTGGTCGTCCATGACCATGTTGAAGTCACCTTCTAGGAAGGTGGAAGGTCTGGGTGGATCGGTCGCGTAGACCTCGCCAGATCGCTTGCGCGACCTGCTCCCACCGTCGTCGTGGTCTTCCCCGTTGAAGTCATGCATCACCGCATCTTGAGTATCGACAAGCTTGTCGACGTAGGCCATGAGGTCGGTGATAGTGTGGGCGTCAGCTTCGTGGATCTTCTCAAAGAGCTTGATATTGGTTACCCCCTTCTTGTAGTAGGCGATGACGTCTTCATCCTTGACACCTGCGAGGGTATTGCGATTCTCAAAGTAGCGATTAGTGTACTCTCTGAGAGTTTCGTCACGCCTCATCCGCACTCTGGCGAGGTGATGTGTATTGCCAGGACGATTGTAGGTCACCTGGTAGTTGGTCGTAAAGAGTCGTGACAAGGTCGCCCATGAGGTGATGCACTCCGCAGGAAGATTGTCGAGCCACAGGAGTGGCACTTTGCCCATCACAAGAGGGAAGTACCCTGCCATGTGGTCTTCGTTGCCTCCAGAGGCGCGTGCCGCGATGCTGTACATCTTGAGCCAAATACTTGGGTCGGAGCGACCGTCGTATTTTTCGATGGCTGGCTTGAAATCTTTGGGATATCTAAATCGTCCTGAGACGACATGAAAACGCTGGGAAATTGTTGACCGCTCCAGGACTAGCTGACGGGGCATAGGCCGCCGGGATGATGTAGAGGTCATCTGGAGGGCCATTATCTTGGTCGTACTGGGCGCGTCGTAGGAGCTCTTGGTCGTGCATCTGCCGAAGTTCCGTTGCTTGAATAGGATTATTGGCGTTAAGGGGATCAGGGACCCCGTTGTCACGGTCGTAGTTAGCACGGCGTGCTATTTCCACTTCATCTCGTATACGTCGACGTTGACTGCCCTCGGCATGGTTGGCTTGTACTGGTGGAGGTTGAGCTCCGACATTCTGTCCAGCGTTGGCAGCGGCGTTTTGTTGTTGGGCGCCAACAGCATTGGCTGCGTTGTTGGCGACGTTGCCTGCGGCATTGGCGGCAGCGTTGGCTGGAGGATTGGCCGCGGCGTTGGCGGCGTTGGCAGCAGGGTTAACCGGCTGCACTACTTCGTTTTCACCTCTTCCTTCTTCAGCCACGGGCTGAAGGGGGGCGTTGCTGCGACGTCGCTGGCGAGGGTGCTCCGACCTACTCCTGGAGTAGGAGCTTGCCGCTGATCTGCTATATCCTAGACCTCTTTCTTCGACCTGGGCGGTGGCGACGCGGATGTGAGCTTGTAGACGCCGTATAGTAGGAGTATCCTCAAGTTGTCCCAGCGCGGCAAGGGTTGCGCCTAGGTTTGCTTGAGGAGAGTTGTAAACTTCATGACCATCTTGCTTGAAGTCTCGCAAGAGGTCTCTGGCACGTAGGCGTACTCGACGAGGCTCGTTGTGCTGCTGCGGGGCGGCTGGAGCTGCGGGGGCTTGCGCCCCGACGTTTCCTGCTGGTTGGTTGCCGGCACCTTGTCCAACGTTGGCCACGGGCTGACCTGCGCCTGCGGCAGCTGCGTCTAACTCCTGCTGACGACGTGTAGCTCTTGCGGTGTTGGCGTTTTCACGCTCTATGCGCTGCTCGTCTGTTTCTCCGGGTTGGGGTGGTACATCTGCGGAGACCACCAGGACCTCGCGGTCTGGGATCTCGAGCATCTCACCTGGATAGTTCGGGGAGATGGTTGTGCGAGCGATCTGAAACGCGAGGCGGTCCGGAGACGGCTCACGGTTGATCTGGCGGCGATAGGTCGCGGTGAGAGGTCGGCGAAGCTTCTTGAGCACACGGCACTGGCGAGCCGTGTGTTTGGAGTTTTCGTGGACGGGGCAAGGGTCGTCAAGGTGACCCCTGCAGTTCCCACGATGTGGGATCGTGGGTCCAGATTCGATCTGGATCTTGCGCTTCATGTAGCGAGACGCTACGTGAGCTGCGTTCCGCAGACCAAGGGGTATGCGAGATGAAGATGGAGGGGTCCTGCGAGGGCGTTTGACGCGCTTACAGACCTTGATCGTGTCAGAGAGCATGTCTTCGACACAATCGAGCCCCGCGATCAGGTCGCGAGGAGTGGGTGGGTGGGTTTCCGCCAGCAGGTCTGTCCCGACCTGCTGGTTGGAGGTGACCGCGTTGCTTTCGATGACGAAGCAAGCGGCTGGAGCAGTGGATTCCGCCGGCATAGAGCCGAAGCAGATGTCGACGGGGTTGGCGAGGATGTCCGCCATACTCTCCGGAAAGATGACGCCGTTGGTCGAAGCCATCGAGTTGCACGAATAACCCTGGATTCCGCCCCTACCTGGCGCGCCAACTGTCAGATGTTTAGATCTGAGCAGTCCACAGGGGGGTTAACCTTGGTGGTTTATTTGTTCGACAGGGGAGATCGGGAGCTAAGAACGCGATGGTTATGCTAGCGTAGCACACAAAAATCATGGCGAGACACAAGGGACAAGGCGATTTTATACTGGTTCGGGCCTCCGGAGAGTAAAACCCCAGTTCTTCAGTTTGTATTGATTTGATCGTGGCGAGATTACATGGTGACCTGTGACTTGTCCCCAGGAGGACGCCCTTGCCCGCCTTATATTGGGCGACGGACAAGGTCGGTGGACCGGAGTCCAAGTCGGTTACAACAGGGAAACCTATCTCTAGTCAGTTACAACATGGAAAGCTTATCTGAGCTGCCTTAATCCGTCTGGACTGCCTTGTCTTGCACGCCAAGCTGTCTTCTCGTCTCCGGGCCCACATGTCAGGTCGGACAGGCCTACTGACAGGTCGACGAGTCTTATGGTGGGCCGGACCCACCTGTCAGGGACGGTCATGAGCCTGGTCGGTGGGGACCCAGGGGTACCCATGTCTCACAGCTACCTCTTAGTAGATTAGATTAGATGTGTTTTCTCGATGATCTCTTAGATTAGATGCAACTTGGTTCTTCAAAAGAAAGAGTTTCCTTGCCTTACTAGATTGAATCCTTGCGTTGCACATTGTTCCACGGATTCGATACCTTGGGTTCTCACACTTAAGGGAAGAAGGATCCCTTGACTACGACGGGGGATTTGTCCACTTGCAAATCCAAACGAACTTTGATACGACAATCAACCGTCAACACTGATGGTGTGGGTTCTTTCGGATGGTGTGGCACGATTGCTGAAGAATTAATTAGTTGTAGAATTCTACGCATATTTTAATGAAAAAGATTTAAATTACTCCTCTCAAGTATAACCAAAGTCCGGATAACCCATAATGTAATTCTTGGTTCAATTTACCTCTTAAATTGTGTTAGTTGATTCAATTTATCCCTTAACACAATTTGTCTTTGTTTTATTTCTTCATGCACAAGTAAAGTTTTAAGTTTAATTTTTGCATATTTATAGCAAACAACATAAGATATGTTAAAAGATATATCATGATTTTTCATCATTATTTTGATAAGGTAAAATATTTAGTAATAAAATATATCCTTAAGATACAAAATTATATAAAAGCGAATGATGAAAAATTCGTTCATAATTCTAAAATATAGATTATGATGTCCACTGCCGCCCTGCAAAGTCTCAAATAAAAATTCAAATTGTGTATGGAGAGACAAAAATGACAAATTTCATTAGGGGTAAGTTGAACCAATTAAATAGCATAATTTAGGGGGGTAAATTGAACAAAAACATAGTTTATGGACTTTCACTATTGTAGGATCTAGGATACCGGCTAGAGGGGGGTGAATAGGTGGTTAAGTGGTTTAAAATCTAAAAGCACAACACTAGAGAAATTTAATTAGAACCAAGGAGGATTAAATTTCTAACTACTCTATTCCTATGTTAGGGGTTTGCAACCTAAGGTGACAAGATATAATTCAATCTCTAGAATATAAAAGCTCAAGGTAATATACTTGAAAGGAAATTGAGCAAAGAATTGACCGAGAACAAGAGATGAATTTTATCCCGTGGTATCGATGAATTGAGCAAAGAATTTTATCCCACAGATATTCAACAAGCACATGGGCCCACGGGTCGCCTGTCCGAGGGGCGCGGACTGTCCGTCCCAAACGCAGAAAACAACTTTTTCAAAGGTTTTCAACTAATCTTCTTTGAACTTTCGAATCGCCACTCATCTAAATACAACACATGCAAGTTTTTGACCAAAGTGGCACTATAGAAGGGTCAAGCCAATGAAGTTGATCCCTCTTGATAATACGGCTATCTAGCCTATCAACCCGGTCATTTTCCATCCTCTAATCACCATATGACCGGTAAAATGAAAAACTCTATATTATACCTTTGCCTTGAGCTCCCCATGGTAGAAGATATCCAAGCCAACACTAAAGTCACCATGAAGCTCAATTCAACTCCGAGACTAAACTATACTCATATTCTCAATGAAATTGTTAGTCCACTAAGATTGTCATTAATTACCAAAATACGAATTAGGGGCCTAGATGCCTTCAACTATACTTGAGAAAGTAATTTGGACTTCTCCTTTTTACGGAAAAGTTGTAACATGAGAAAAGCACAGAAAACACGACTTATTTGAATAACCCAGTGCCCTACCAATTGTAGAAGTAGGATTTTCGGCAAGCAAACATTGAAAAGAAAAATTGAATTTTGAAACCCTTTTTATGTGTAAGGGAAGGCCAATGCTAATATCAATGTCTAACCCGGGGGGAGCTCCCCTGTCCTTCCACCCTTCTCGGCAGGAGGGATAATAGCAGGGAGTGCTCGATCAAAGAAAGAGAAATCGAACAAGAGTTGCGCTCGACCAAGAAGTCATGTTACCCTTTTGTTGAAGGTTGTTCAAGCTTTTCTTGGGAGCACCTAATACCCCGGCAACTCCTATCATATGAAATGGGTTCAACGTCCAATTATGAAATCCTTTCCTTTCTACACAACTCACGGGCGGTGTGACCAGCTTTACTTTTATCTTCGATTCAGCGAGCCAATAGGCAGTGACGAAGTCAAGTGCTTAGCTCAAAGAAAGAAGAGGTTGGTCTATAAGATTCACCTCCCACCTGTGCTATCCATTCTAGTGGGTGGACTGCATGCAAAGCACTAATTCTACGCATTTCCGTGATTCAAAAACTAATTAATTGAAACAAAATATTCCATGCATGGCGATCAAGGGTGAAGCTTTAATCCCCCCCCCCCCCCAAAACAAATCGAAATGATTGAAGTTTTTCTATTTGGAATCGTCTTAGGCCTAGCTAATTCCTATTACTTTAGCCACTTCCTTCCTCAAGGCATATCAATAGTAGACCTAGCTTGTCCTTCTTTTTTTTATTACCTTCCTCGCGTATGTATAAGACCGAATCCAAGCTAACAACAATAAGCCCTCCGGTCATCCATATTCCTATCACTTTATACGACTGGAAGCTTGAGGAGGTTCTACCACGTGGAAATTAACACTCTTTAATTTAATGGAACTTTCGTTTTAGCTTTCGGTGACGATCTGATTACCCAAGGCACTGTGTCACATTAATTACTAGCTCCCCATCATGCTTTATTTGGTGGTAGGATATGATCAGATTTATGGCTTTGTTGAGTACGTATGTATACGTATGTAGGCCCTACGACATGCATGTTTTCGCAAATAAATTGAACACAACACACACACATTTTATTTATTCTCTGAAAATTCTGGAGAAAAATATACACCAACCAGCTACGTGCACGCGCCTAGCTATAATCGTGCGACCATCTCCGCGCGCGTTTAAAAGGACCCGGCCCGCACACTGATCGAGTTGCAAACCACCAGAGTTGAGTGCAGTAGAGAGCCAGGGAGGAAGATGAAGACCTCCGTGGTGGTGATTGCTCTAGCGGCGGTGCTGGTCGCAGCACAGTACGCCTCCCTCGCCGACGCTTCCGGGCCAAGGGTCATCATCGTCGGCGCCGGCATGTCCGGTAACTAACGACTGGCCATGCACGCGCATATATAGTACTTGTGTGCATTTATGATTATATGCATGCATGGCTTCATCTTCGAGAGATCGAGATGCCAGCGATCTCGCATGAACTCTCGTGACAAAGCTGAACGTACCTTATTGCGTGTGCAGGGATCTCCACGGGGAAGAGGCTGTGGGAGTCGGGTGTCCGGGAGCTGCTGTTCCTGGAGGCGACGGAGCGCGTGGGTGGGCGGATGCACAAGCACAACTTCGGCGGCCTCAACGTGGAGATCGGGGCCAACTGGGTGGAGGGCGTCGGCGGCAAAATGGTCAACCCCATCCTGCCCATCGTCAACAGCACCCTCAAGCTCAGGAACTTCTATTCCGACTTCGACGGCGTCGTCGGCAACGTCTACAAGGAGAAGTAAATAATATAAGAACTAATTAACGTGACTTAAACTGATTGTTCGATGAACATTATTATTAGAACTTAACTAATTTAGGACATCGATTGATCTATTATCGGCATATATATACAACAGTAATATATATAAGAGCCATCAGTGAGGCAGCGACTGATGCTAAACCTTCATCACCTACAGTCCGAATTGAAAGAACTAATTAATACTTAATGTGATTACTATGTCCCTGCTGGTCGTCCTCTGGTCGACCTGTCTGAAAAATGCTACCCAACGAGCTGGATCGTAATATAACTTGATGATGGACGATGTTCCTCCCCATCAAAAGAAGAAAGATGAACGATATAATGATGACAAAACATTTTGAACCATGCATGTTCCATTAATTGTCCTCGAAGAAGACTGATCAGAATTACACGCAACAGAGATCGTTGGGGAAATTAATTAATGAACTACTAATAGTGACAGTTCCCTTCAAGAAATACTAGGCAAGCATATGCATGCATCGATCAGTAGTATTTGATGATTGGTCTCAATTTCCATGCTCACGTTTTTAATTTTGCTGAATCCTAGCTAGTTAACAACTTGGTCGATCTATATATCCTTTTGCGCAGCGGTGGCCTCTACGACAAGGACTACGTGCAGAAGAGGATGGACCGTGCCGACGAGGTAGAAGGTCTGGGCGCCAACCTCAGCAAGAAGATGGATCCCAGCGGCCGCGACGACATCTCCATCCAAGCCATGCAACGCCTGTTCAACCAGTACGTCCTTCGTTTCGTCTCTCTCGTCTACATATACCTTTGATCTGTATCTCATCGTTTGCGTGCTGTCGCCGCCGTTCAACGAAATGATCGACGGCGAGATACATATACATACACATATACATATATATGATCATCGATCCATCGTCACCGTCGGTGTGTGCATGCATGAGCAGCCAGCCGAACGGGCCGTCGACGCCGGTGGACATGGCGCTGGACTACTACAAGTTCGACTACGAGTTCGCGGAGCCGCCGCGCGTGACAAGCCTGCAGAACACGGAGCCGACGCCCACCAACGCCGACTTCGGCGAGGACTCCTACTTCGTCGCCGATCAGAGGGGCTTCGAGTCCCTCATCCACTACATCGGCAGCTACTACCTAACCACCGACGCCAACGGCAGGATCTCCGACCGCAGGGTCCTGCTCAACAAGGTAGTATCTATACTACTGCATTTTTTTAACCAAATTTTTATTAAAAGGGGAAAGAAAAATAAAAAGGTGAAAAACAAAATAACTAAATTATTAGCCACTGCACAAAGAAAGAGGAGGCTGCTGTGTACACTAAAAACAGCTGAAAGAAATATCTATGCTGTGTATGTACGTGGAAATTATTAATTACACGAAACAAATAAAACGAGATCATATCGGACAGGACCAAACTGATTGAGAACGTACGGACAACACGACTGTGATGAGGATATCACTGTCTGAAAACGACAATCATTTAAAAACTGAAGGGAAAAGATTACAACGCACAATACGACCATGCGGTAGTACGGTAGTATTATCATTTTTACCATGGTTATTAAAATGGTAATTTTCTCGAAATATATTATTTGAAATTTTTTCCCGGTTGCCCATTCAGCTGAGACGCATCCAATTCATATATTTCATTTCTTATATTATAACAATATCATTTTACATTTCTGATAATATCCTTATACTACCCATACGACCTATGAATACTACTGTACTACAGCTAAAAAACCGGTAGTATAGAATTAATCCCAACCGTCGGATCCTTACACATAGGTCTTTTTCTATTACATACGAGTCCTTTTTTAATTGGTAGTACACGTCGGATTGTGCGCCGTAAAAGACCTCAGGGAAAAACAGAGATAGTCCAGAGAGAGATACAACGCGCTGAAAAGGAGACTCAACCACAAATCCACAATACGCACAAGGATGCACGTGGTTTCAGGATGGAGATCGACCCATAGGTTGCTAATCGCATCATTATTATGAAGGGGCCGTTTTGGATAGACCAAAACTAAATTTTAGCCCCGACTAAAATTTAAACGTCTAGTTTGTTAAGATTAGCTCTGTTTTGTTTGGAGCTGGATCCAATTTTTAACCCATTTATTGATAAAACTCTACTCTATCCTTAGGGACTGTAGGATATAGAAAATGGTAAGATTTTAGTGAGAGGATATTTTTGTACTTTCGTCATCCATATCTAAAATTAGCTAGGTGGAGGGATAATATGCTGTTGTGTTTAGATCGGTGAAAAAACTTTTGAAATTTAATGTAGCGATTATAGATCAAAGTGTAGAGGACTAAACATGATAAAATATGATTATGGAATGGATTTTGTCATTAATCTACATTTAATACTTATAATTAGTGTCCAAACATTTGATATCACTGTAGCGATGGAAAACGTTGGGGAACTAAACAAGGCCTAAAGTTTAATTGGAAGTTGTCCATCTTTAGCCTCATTGTTTGGATCATCAGGGACTAATTTTTAGCTTACGAAAGTTTAGCCCGTGGATAAAAAAACATGGCCTAAAGCACTGGAACACAGTGACGGAGACATTAAAAATAGAAGCACGGCTCGCGGAGACGGATTCAACAGTAGGGTTAAAAAAAACCAGAACAGTAGCGGTTTTCAAAAGCCGGTTAACCGGAGTGGTAAACCGACCTAACCGAGTGGTAAACCGAGAGGCCCGTTTTACTAGGTTCGGTTAGGGTTGGTTTACCAGCTGTTTAGAAACCAGGCCGGATCGGTAAGATCAGTTACCAGCCTAACCGGTCCAGTTCCCACCGGTTTCGTTAACCCTGTTCAACAGTGAGATGGGCAGAGCTCAAGCTCTCTACCATCCAGAATCTCATGAAGCCCCACTACAAATCTAAAGAGGAAGAAAAAAAGGAAGGCTGAAGGAAGAAAAGGACGAGAACCTAAGAAATCAAATTTCTAGAGTTGCCCTCGGTACACACGAATAGGGACGGCAACGGGGCCATCCCCGCCGGGGATCGGCAGAACGTTCTGGTCCCCGAGAGGGAAAATGTCCCCCGTTCTCATCCCCGTCCCTGGTCACGGGGAAGGATTTTTCCCGTCCCCGTCCCCGAGCGGGGATCATGCACCCGACGGGGACTCCGGCCCCGACTAATCCCCGAAAATCTGGAGCACGGGAGGGGGAAGAAGAGCCTCACCGGCGAGGTGCGTAGCCTGTAGGCGCGGGCGTCGCTGCGTCGGCGCGCAGGGCGCGGGAGAGAACGAGACGTGGTGCCGGCGCACCGCGGGCGTCGGCATGCAGGGCGCGGAAGAAACGAGGCGCGGTGCTGCGCGCCATGCGTCGCGTGAGAGGAGACAGGACAAGGCGCGGTACGGGTGCATCGGTGCATGGAGTCCACGCGCGGCTTCGACCTGCGGCGCTTGGAGAGAGGAGGAGGAGACCGGGACTGAGGGACGAAGCAGAGGGAGAAGTGGAGCTGGGCGGCGTTGGCAGCGGCGGAGGCGCAGAAGCGGCGGCGGGCAAGACGGACCGACGGAGACGAGGTGGTCCGGTAGAGGATAAGGTGACTAGGTGAGTAGCTTGGGCTTTGGTTGACTGAATTGCTTGGGCCAAAATAATATTTACTGGGCTACTTTAGATCTTTTGGCCTGTATGGCTGCTTCCTCCTGATAAGCATGCACGTGAAACTCAGGATCCCCGACGGGGATCGGGGACGGAAGATCCAGCGAACGTTCCATCCCCACTTCACCCGACGGGGAAATGACCCCGTTTACATCCCTATTAGAGGAATTCCCCACCGGGGATCGGGGATCGGAGCCCCATTGCCATCCCTACACACGAATTACATGAAAGCGACTTTTACCTGATAAACTTGATGGAGAAAGTCGCAGGTAGTTTGCTTCTTAATAAGCTTCGTATGGAGTATAGTGTAGGTGTATGTATGTAAGCGTCTAATTGTATTGGTAGATTCTGAAAAAAAATAATGTGTGGCGCACGGATGCATGGATGATATGATGTGCAGGTAGTGCGACAGATCGCCTACAACAACCGCGGCGTGGTGGTGAAGACGGAGGACGGCTCGTCTTACGCCGCGGACTTCGTCGTCGTCTCCTCCAGCCTCGGCGTTCTGCAGAGTGATCTCATACAGTTCAAGCCCCAGCTGCCTGTCAGTTCCAGTACTAGCTTACATACAAAGTACTCCTATATAATAATATGATTTCTATCATACGTGCCGCCATTAATTAAATATATATTCTGAAATAAATGTAAATCAGTTCTGGAAGATCTACTCCATCTACCGGTTCGACATGGCGGTGTACACCAAGATCTTCCTCAAGTTCCCTCGGCGGTTTTGGCCCGTGGGCGACGGCAAGCAGTTCTTCGTGTACGCTAGCACGCGCCGCGGCTACTACGGCATGTGGCAGTCGTTCCAGCGGGAGTACCCGGGCTCGCACGTGCTCCTGGTGACGGTCACCGACGACGAGTCGCGGCGGATCGAGCAGCAGCCCGACAACGTCACCAAGGCGGAGGCCATGGCCGTGCTCAGGAAGATGTTCCCCGACGTCGACGTCCCTGACGCCACCGACATCTACGTCCCGCGCTGGTGGTCCAACCGCTTCTTCAAGGGATCATACTCCAACTGGCCCATCGGCGTCAACCGCTACGAGTACGACCAGCTCAGGGTACGCATGCAATAAAATCTCATCGACCAGTTAGTTTGTTACCTGCTGGCGCATCGAATAGTAATTAATAACCGTGCTGTGTTAAAAAATTTTTTGCATGTTACTATTTCTGCATGCGCTGACAAAAAAAATTTAAAGGCCCCGGTCGGGAGGATTTACTTCACCGGTGAGCATACCAGCGAGCGCTACAATGGCTACGTCCACGGAGCATATCTTGCAGGTCTCGACTCAGCTTGGCCTCGTATCTCTTGAGTATATACGATGTTGTTTGCTAATGCAAAGTTGCAAGCTACTGTAGTAGCTAGCTGCTTATGTGTGTTGAGAATCTTGAGATGTTTTCAGGTATCGACTCTGCAAACATCCTGATCAATCGCATCTTCAAGAACGAGGAGTACAAGGTCCGTGGCAAGTACGAGGACCAAGCTGCAGAGGTAAACAGCCAGGCTGCAGAGGTAAAATTTAGGTGATAATGGTAGCAGGACTGCCGGATCAACAGTTCTTTGTATTGGTGTACATCGGCACAATAGCAACTGATGGACTGACAGCAAAAAAAAAAAATTATTGCAGGCTAAATGAGTGATGGTGAGTCGACGTACCTCGCTAAGGGGAAGAATAAACTACTGATGCTGATCGAGATGCCATACTGGTTTCTTTCGATGGCATTTTCAGTCTTTAAGTTGCTGCACTACTGTCTCGGTTGTTCATGTGTTTCTGTTGTATAGTACTCCGTACTGTTCTCGGATGCTTTGCGCAGCTCTGGAGCACATTATATGAGTGTGATGTATTTTCTGCCGGTCTAATTATAATAAAAGCACAGGCACTACTCCTGTTTGCTGATTTTGTTTTTTTACGGCTGCACATCAGTCATCATCTATCTCATCCTTCACGTTTCATATACACTAATGCGAGTTGGATAATACCTAAATTATTTTGGTTCAATTTGACCAATCAGAGGACGATCGTAAAAACCGTGAGCCTAGCTATCTCAACCCAAATACCCAAGGGATAATAAATCACAATCCACGGGCCTAGCTACTTCGTAAACCCAAACTTAAAGATGTGTGCACATCAATCAACGTTTTAGCTACCCGTCACATCAATCTTCTTTCCACTAATTCGGAGTATTAAATGTAAATTAATGACAAAACTCGTTCCACGACCCCTACCTTAATTTTCGAGACGAATCTAACGAGCCTAATTATGTCATGATTAGACAACGTGGTGCTACAGTAACCAATCTCTAATGACGGATTAATTAGACTTAATGGATTCGTCTCGCAATTTCCGGTTCATTCGTGTAATTATTTTTGTAAATAATCTACGTTTAATACTCCTAATAGACCTTCAAAGGAGACTCAAAAGTTTCACTTCGCGAACTAAACAGCCCCGAAGTGCGATGAGGACTTTGACAATTAAAACCTGCAGGTCTGAATCTTCTAATAAAAGCACAGGCACAGAGGCACCTCCTGTTTGATAATTTTTTTAAACTGCTGCACGTCACTCTCGTTCTTCTGCACATTTCATGTGCACATTAGCGGTGCATGCATGATCCGTGGGATTAGATCATTAGAACCTACAACTCAAGCTTAGCACAAGCCTTTCTTACCATCTAACCTACAAAATTCATGTGATGATGAAGTTAGATATGCTTTTCTTTTTCCTTTGAAGTAACTGATCCTATATGTATTTCTACTGCTGTAATTTTGTGACGTGCTACTAAAAAAATATGTTCACAGAAAATCGGTTGAAGACATAAATAGATAGTCTAGTGGATGGTGACATAGCATATAGTGGATGGTGATATGATGCATAGTGGATGATGATGTGGAATACTTGCATGTTGAGAGAAATCCAACCATGACTTGTAGTGGGTACCGATAGATGTCACCCTGAGGCACTGGTGTTATTGTGTGGTACTAAAAAAGACCTTCGAGGATAAAAAATGTGCTCAGTACTAATTTCGTGCTTTAGTACCTGATGAAAATGTGTCATCATTATCGGAAACTCGTAGTTTGCCGTGTGCCCGAAACTTTCGCCTTGTGCATTTTATCGAGCACATGGCAAAGAGGTGCTTTGCCGTGTGCCTCAAAGTTTTGTCGTGTGCCTTTTTTTTCCACACGGCAAAGGCATTCTTTACCGTGTCTTTTTTGTTGGCACACGACAAAGTCATGAGTTTGTCGTGTGCTTCTTCGAGGTACACGACAAAAGTAATAAAAAAAATTTCCTCCTCTCCCTCGAATTTTTTCTACTTCCTACATACAACACGGGGTACTCCGTTTTAAATTTTCGTATATTTATTTGTTGTGTGCTTTTTTTTTGAGTCATGAGTTTGTTGTGTGCTTTTTCTTGGCACAAGGCAAAGTCATGAGTTTGTCGTGTGCTTTTTCTAACACACTTCAAAGTATCAGAAGAAATTTCCTCTTCTCACCTCTAATTTTTTTCTACTCTCTAAATACACATTTGGTACATCTTTGTATTTGTTTGCTATATTAACTAATTAATTATATTTTAAACAATTTTGTGAATCAAGTCAAATTTGAATTGTAAGTGATTTAAATAAGAGCATTTTATGATGCTTGTGAAGTATTAAGAAGTACCAAGTGTTTTGATTTTTCCACCACCTGATTAATTAAAAAATAATATAATTTAAAAAAGGACACAACGGTAATCTTCATATCCTGTACCAGTCGATTGGCCCTCTCTCGCATCTTGCAAGATCACCGATAGCTAGCTGAGACAACTATTTTTGCTCCCCTTTAAACATATTTTCCAATTTGCCATAAATAATGTTACATTTCAGCATCAACAATTGATTGATATTGCGCAGGGTATGAACCTACGGGTATGGTGGAAAACATTTAAATAAAATTGGAACACAAACTCTGTAGTGCTTAGTGAGGCTTAAGTGACTCAGTATGAGTACCTGATCTCTGCATTTTCTTTCTCAGCAGGCCTGTTCGTTTGGCTGGTTGTTGGTTGCTAGTGCTGATTTATTCTGAGAGAAAAGTACTGCTGGTTGGTTGCTGGTGGCTGGTTGCTGATAAGCCAAACGAACAGGGCGAACATTCAACAAAAGAATCTTTGAATTTAAGAACTTCTTTGGTTGATGCTCAAATCTGGCATATGGAAAGGTCTTCTTCAATGCCACACCATTCACCAGAAAAGAATCTCTCATGGTACCTCGAGGAACCTAAGATACATCACAACATCAAGCCACAACATCAAGTTTTAATGTCTCATACCTAGCATGCAAAAGCCCCCTAAGAGCATCCAAGAATTAAAGAGTGCAATATATGAATGTCATTTCTACTTATCGAAACTACATTTCTTCCGGATCAAAAACATGGCTTTTACTTGGTTGGTCACCTAGTGAATCGATCCTTAACATACTCGTGCTACCATGTTGGGTCGACGGCGAGCTCGGTGCCGTAGACCTGGCAATCGAAGCATTCGAGCCCCACTGGTACGAGCATCCTCGCGACCACCATTAGCTCCCACCTAGCGTCACCGCTGCCATTCCCGCATAGTTATTTAGACCAGACCGGACCGGCGGTTCGACCGGTAAAAGACCGAACCAGGGCCTCCAACGGTCCGGTTCACTTAAAAGATCGTTCATGCGATCAGACCGGTGAAAACCGGTAAAACCTGTCGGTTTTTTCCGGAACCGGTGAACCGGACGGTTCTACACGAACCAGCCGGTTTTTGTTCCTACCCTCTCATCTGCTTGGCTTTCCCCCACGTTGGCCCAACAAAGGTCCAGCCCACGTACACCTTCTGCTCGTCATTGGTCCGCTCCATCAGAGCTCGGACGACCCGCACGGCGGCGGCGGTGCATCGCAGAAAAAGAGACGCCGGCGCCGGCGTATCCCGCTCGATCTGCGAGCAGGCCAGCAAGCCGGCGGCGCATCACGAGCAGGTGGCGGTCCCCTTCTTCTTCCGCATCACCTGCGCCCCTGCCCCGTCTTTGCTGGCTGTAGCCGCAGGTCAGTTCGTTCGCTCATCCCTGACGACCCCCTAGCTTGTCGTTCTTCGCAGGCAAAAGTCTCTCATCCGTGAGACCCCTCCCTTCCCATTCTTGACCAGGTGGAGAGGGCAAACCCGCAAAAGTCAAGCAGGCCGTGGGGCAAACCTGTAGAGGCACCCAGCGACAGCACAACTGCATTGCGTACGGTCAGCATCCAAATTCCATACATAATGATTTGATTTGTATATTGCTGGTAGATTTATATATTGCTGATCTGCTTGTATGGATTAAACACCGGAGTAAAGATCTTGGCAGCATGGATTTTTTTTTGTTCACTGTGATCTTCTAGTTGGACTCTGAAGAAAGCTTTTGAGTTGTCAAATTGTACTTTAGGTTGTGAACTTGTCTGTGCGGTTGTGCATTTGTGACTTATTGTTCTTGCCATGTGGTCCTGTATGGCTGTGTTAGTCCTATACTGCTCCTATTGTGAAGAACTTGTTATTTCATACGTGAATTGTGTTTTTTTATAAGCATATTTTTTTTAATGTGCAGATATATAATATGTTATGTACTTGTATATTGGACCGGTTCAATTGCATGTGTGACCGGTTCGCTTCAACGGTTCACTGTAATTGAACCGGCGGTTCATCCGGTTCATAACGGTTGAACCATTGAACCATTGAACCGAAGGCCTCACCGGTTCGATTACCGGTCCGGTTCTAATAACTATGCATTCCCGTTCTGTGAGCTCGAGGACCGAGGAGAGTGCGATGCCGACCATCGAGGAGCTAAGGCGCTGCTGTAGACAGGGACTCCGAGCCGCATGCAGACACGTCAACGCCACCTCTGGTCGATGTCCTCCCATCGACACCGCAAACACCTCAGGTGGCCCCGTATCAGGTGCAACGACGCTCCATCAAGGGACCAGTGCGCCCTAGATCGTCCCCAACCACGATGACTCCCGCACCAACGCGTGGTCAAGCGCTCACACAACAAAGCCCCCAGCACTTGATTGCTCACCTTGTCGCCTCCGTGCTCCAGCCACCCTGCCTCCTTATCCATCTTCTACCCGCCTGTCGCAACCACCCCGTGTTGGCCGGAACCCAATCCTCTGCAGTACTTAGAGGGACTCACTGTCACTTACATGTGGGTCCGGTCCCACATGTCAGTGAGAGTAGTCCCTCTGCAGTACTGCAGAGGAGACTCATCCGTGTTGGCCCATGCCGCCGCGAACGGCCCAGCCCCACGTGCCGGCCTCCCCGCACCGCCGCTCACCGCTCCACCCGACTCCGCCGCTCGCCTCCCCGTGCTGCACCGGACAGCCCAGCCCCACGCCGCCGCTCGCTGCTCCGCGCACGGCCAGCCACGCATGCAAGAGCAGGGTATATGCGCTCCAGTCCAGCCAAAGGGAGACTGTCGCATGTGAGGTGAGTAACGTGGGGAATGTTGTGCATCTTCCAGCTCAGACCACGCCATGTGTGAACGGTCGAGCCTCAACATACGTATTATAGGTTCTCTGCGAGGTACGTTAAAAATACCAATCAACCGTTGTTTCCACACCACAGCATAACACTGCTCATTTTGATCCATGTTGGTTGCATCATAGAGAGGCTTTGGTCCAGAACCCTCCATGTCATCTTGTTTGGGTAAGACATTCTCAATGCTAGAAGCTATCGTACTCCCTCATGTTTGGTACTAGAAGTCGTTTAGAACAGCGATACAATCACCAAAACACAACTTTGACTTTTATTTTTTATAAAAATATTTATTAAACAGTTATATATATAAGTAATTTTCAAGACAAATCTATTTATATGATTTTCACATTTCCAAACTCAGTGATTTAAAAGCTATTAATGATTTATATTCCCAATATTTGACTTAAACCTTGTCCAAAACGACTTCTATTACCGAACCGGAGGGAGTAATTTCTATACAGACATCATGTCAAGAACTATCTTACACAACATAATTTTCTATTATAGTATCTCATGATTCATTTGTCTCTCTCACCGCTGATCTTGATTTACGTGAAGATTGATTTCTTTGTAAATACAGTACTACATTAGAAAAAATTATATAAAAAGTAATTAATTAATTTAGACTCTATCATGAAATCTCTATATTACGAATCTGGGGTCCAAGCTTCAGCACGCGATAACACCACGTCACCTATTAGCCTAACAACCATTGGATCTGGCGAGAGAGCAGTAAGAACCATTCGATTGGCTCGGTGCGGGTCTTTCTCCGCCCGAACCAACCCGAACACTCGCGAAACCCCTCGCTCCGCGGCCTGCAGCCTACCACGCTCCGCGTCTCTTCTCCCGTTGACAGCTGTGGCGTGCCCTCCGCGGCTCTGCCATCCCCGCACCTCCTTCCTCTCCCCCACTAGCTCCCGATCCCAAGCTCCCATCCGCGTGTTGTTGCCCCGAACATCATCGCTTGATCTGGCAGCCAGATTTCGTGGAGAGCCCAAACTACGGCGGATCGACAAACCCCAACGGTGCGGTGGCGGTGGAGGCCGCTAACGGCCATGCCCGTGCGGGCGTTGCGGAGGAGCTGGACGCCGCTGGCGGAGGGCGCGCGAGCGGCGAGGCCACGACGACACCGCTCCAGTCAGGCCTGTGCGCATGGCGAGCACTCCACGTTCCTTCCCCGTCGAGCCACGACTAGCCCTAGGACCGCAAGGACCTGGTGCAGCTCGCCGGCAGGCAAGACGCTGCCTCCAAGGCCATCCTCCGCCAAATCAACACCGACGTCCGCACCCTGCGACCTGCGTGCGTGCGTGAGTACTCTGCTCTGCCGAGCCGCCTGCGCACCTGGCTCGGAGTCGCACTGGTAGGGAGAGGGGCTTTAGTCCCGGTTGGTAAGGGGTATAGGTCTCTCAAGTCCAACCGGGACTAATGATGAGAGACAAAAGCCCCCCCCCCTTTAGTCCCGGGTGAACCAACCTGGACTAAAGGGGTCCTTTAGTCCCGGTTCGTATTACGAACCGAGACTAAAGGGGGGCACGCCAGCGCCTGCGCCCACCCCCTTTAGTCTCGGTTGGTAATACCAACCGTGACTAAAGGGTCTCGTCTCTTTTTTTTTGCTGTTTTCGATTTGACCGTATATTCTAATTGTTGTCTAACCCGTATATGTACGTATACGTATTTGCACTTGTATATATGTATACCTGTCTATATATATCATATACGCACTTAGATTAGACTTATATATAAATTAAACCCTATATATCTACATATATAAACTTATAAATGTATATACACATAATAATTTATACACATCAAAATAAATAGTATTTTCTTAAACTAGTATATATACATCAAAACCCTAAACCCTACAGTATATATACATCAAAATATCATTCAGTTCAAATTTCTAGTCTCAATTAGCTTTCCTCGGAGGTGAGTCGGTCAATTGGATGCTTGTCATAATAATGTTTTCCTTGTGGATTAACCACCTCGTCCATGAGGAATCCCATGAGAGCTTCTTGAATTGCCAAGAGACGATCCTTCTCAATGAGTGCGTCCCTTTTTATAATCCTCTGTAATTTGCAAATAGGTTAATACATTACACCGAGCGATTAAATATACAAAAGAAGATAAAATTGATGTATTATTAATAGATTTATTTTACTTACACTATCATCATCCGCGTTGCCACTGAAATGGTGTATGTGCTCACAGACGTAGTACCCGCATAAATTATTTCCTGGTTCTTGTCTCAAACACTAAAGTGGAGAGGAGAACAGATTATGAAATACTAGTGTTATACATTTTAAATATTCCCAATCTGAAGTTGTTATTTGGTATACGTACCGGAAAATCAGTGACCCATCTAATTTTTTCTCGAAATGGTCCTTGGTGTTTTGCAATGAACATGGTCCAAGCTCTGAGGCAAAATAATAAAAGATACAATGTTAGTATAAAAGCTAAATATATATATTGCATTAAAGAAAATGTCATAGATAGAATTATTACTCGTGAAATACATCTTGAAGGTCTTGGTATTCTGAGGGATCTTTTCTCAATGAATCATACACATTGATGTTGCTATTGTCGATAGTGATTAGGAGTAGAACCTAGTGGAATCTGTATGCATGCTCATGAAGATTAGAATTGACTAAATAGAATTAACAAGGATAATTAGATGACAATCGTACTTACTTGAAGTTGTAAGGCAGTAGTATAAGGTTCTTATAGTGAAACTCATCTAAGTGCCTATAAATTGTCTCGATTGTTGTTTTTCGTTGGTCCCGGATCTCCTGCTCGTTAACTTTTGATGGGTCCATGAAAGTAATTCTTGAATAACCCTTCCTTCGCATCTCAGTAAGTTGCAGGCTACACAAGAAGAAAGCCAAATGTTAATTAGTAGATAGACAAATGTAATAAATTTATTAATAAACATATGAAAATATGTCACTTACAGACACCAGGCCATCATAAGATCGGTATTCACAGCGTCCAGATGGTAAATGTCATAGATATCACTGAATTGGAGCCAGACCACCTTCTCGTTTTGAAGGGCAAAATCTCCAGGTCTCACGAGCATACCAAACATCTCCAGGCCCTCAGCTGACTTCTGCAAGTACCAGTCATGAAATCTACGTATCTTAGTTGGGAGCTTGTTGACCAATTCTGGCTTCACTAGAGGTTGTCCTAGCTCAAAGCGCCATCTAGGTACGAAATTTTTATCCGCTGGTAGGTCTTCAAGGCCGAGAATACCACCAAGAGGCATCCTTGTTTGTTCATAAAAGCTAATGACATTAGCCAGTTCTTCTTCAGACATGTTGTCAATTACTTTTTGTGCTTCTGCACTGAGGCCCGCAAACAAGTTAGTCCGATCGGTCGTGGATGCATCTATTTGCTTCTCCATGTTCTTGTTTGTGGCGGTCCCCGACGTCGACGCAGGTATTTGCTCGATGTAACTATTCGGCGACCCTCGTTGTCTCTTCTTAGCATAAGACTTGTCCACCGAACGCTCATAGTCCGTTTTCAACTCTACCGGCGGTTTCCTTCTCCTTATTGCTTCCCTCTCGTGTATGAAAGCCTGGAGTCTCTCCTTACGACCTTCATTTTTTTGACCTCCAGCTCTTCCTGTTTATTTTTTTCTCTCACTTTTGCAAAGAAGTCCGCGACTTCTATATCTACAATCGCTTTTGTTTCTTCATCTGTCATCTCCCATGCTAGCTTCCTTGGCTCGGGCTTTTTCTTTGCTGGTCGTTTTCGTTTTTTCTTTGGTGGTTGCACCGACTTGAAAGATTGCGCTCGAGACCTATGTGGCTCTGCGGCTGATGGTTGCTGAGGTGAATTGGGAGGGATGTCATCATCGTGATCGCTGGAGCTCGCTTCTCCCGAATTGTCGTATGGTTCTTGCGGAGAAGGTGAGCGAGCAGGTAGTGACGATGACGGCCCCGGAGACGATTGTAGAGGCTCGCGAGCAGGTAGTGACGATGACGGCCCCGGAGATTGTAGAGGCTTGCGAGCAGGTAGTGACGATGACGGCCCCGGAGACGATTGTAGAGGCTCGCGAGCAGGTAGTGACGATGACGGCCCCGGCTCCAGGGGGTCTCTCGGAGATCCATCATTCTCAGGGATTATGACGATGTAACGTTTTGGCCATAATATGATACCGTGTAGCGCATCCTTAAGTGTCTTTTCCCCATCACCTCCTGGGATCTCTAGCTCTAGCTCCTCAAAATCAGGTTGACAGATCTTCTCTACGCTAACTGAGGCGTAGCCAGGTGGAATCGGCATGCCGTGGCTCGTCTGTCCAGGAAACTGCGCAAAAGCACTTCCGTCTGCCACCTGAGAAATAATAATTAATGAGTTATTATTAGCATGAATTATACCATCATTGTGAATTCCTATCCACAAAATTCAAAGTAATATATATGCATCAATTATTGAGCTAATAAAAGTATGAATTATACATACCTTCATTTTGATGTTGCCGAATGGCTTGTGAAGCTCACATGTGGTGCGCCGACAGATGTCATCCACAGGGTACCGTTGGCTGTCCACTTGAACTCCTTCTATTGCCCTTTGCTCTTCGGGAACCGCTGCGTAAGCACAACTGCTTTTGTGAGCAGAAGCAACTTGTACTAGAGGCAGTCCTCCAGATGGGGCCATCTCATTTAATGCAGTGGCCACTCGCCGTTCAATATCTGTCGTCACCTTTTCTCCGTGTTCTTTAAGTATTTTCTCTATCTCTTGCCGCCGTTCCTCCTCTTCGCGCTCTCTTCTTCTTCTGCGGTTTCGATAGGTGGCAATGTCTCCCCTGAAGGCAAATTTCCATGGTACCACCCCGTAGCCCCTGCAACGTCCTGGGTGTTCTGGATTCTTGAGCGCCATAGTGAGCTCATCCATCTCTCTGTCAACCTTCACTCTGCCCGCTCTGACATCTTCAATTTTTTTCAATATTTCAAGTGCAGCCTCTCGTAACGAGGGTGGGTAATCAAAGGTACCATCTTCGGAGTTAATTGTGCCTCCATGAGCATAATACCAATTCTTCATTCGCTCGGGCCAATCATAGACCGCTGGTATGGTACCTTGTGTGAGAAGGTCTTCTTCCATTTTCCACCACTTGGGAACTGCAAATGCGTAACCACCTCGACCAAGATGATGGTCGTGCTCCTTCTTACCACGACTTTTCTTCCCTCGTGCACTCATCTTGGCGAAATCTTCACTTTTCTTGTATTCCACAAAGGACGTCCAGTGTTCTTTTAACTTGGGATATTCAATCCAATTTGGAGTTCGATTCTTCTTGATATAATCTTTATCCAGTTGCTGCTTGAACTTCTGAAATTGTGTTGCCATCCTCGTGAGAGTCCAACGCTTCACATCGTTTGGTTCAACACCTTCAGGAAGTGTGAAGTGTTTTAGAATTTCTTCCCACAACAAATTTTTCACTGAGTCTGGAACCACGTGTGGATTATCTGTTTTTCCCTTCCATTCTCTGTAGCTGATGGGCACGTTGTCCCTTACAATGGCCCCGCACTGTGACACATACGTGTCCTTGATTTTTTTGGAGCACATGGTTGGCCAACATCTGATACTTCTGTGATATGATAGATGACATGGCCGGTGAGTACTTGTGTACGCCCTCTCTTTGTCTTTTTTGATGTGGAGCCTGAAGCCTACAAGTTGCAGATTCGTTATTTAATTAATTATGTAAGAATTGAGGTTAGAGAAATAAGAACTATGAAGTTAATGC
Source organism: Cenchrus fungigraminus (assembly GCA_036936925.1). Lineage (NCBI taxonomy): Eukaryota > Viridiplantae > Streptophyta > Magnoliopsida > Poales > Poaceae > Cenchrus > Cenchrus fungigraminus. The sequence continues at coordinate 94,398,109 of CM072776.1, read as the reverse complement.
ATGAGATATATATATATATATACCTCGTGGGAACATTCAATACTTTCATTCACAAGATTTTCCTCATTGTTTCCAGTATTGTCCTCAATATTTGTTGCTATGTCCTCGACAAGGGCGGCATCCTCCTCATTCGGAGGTATGTTCAAGTACATGTCCGCCTGACTACACTCCTCGTCGGTGAAGGTTGCAATCGTATTTATACCACTAGCAATAATGTCGGCCATAAAGTTGTCATGGTTGTCATCCATTTGGAATAAACAAGAATTTTCTATGAATTTATGGAATAATCAACAATTTCTAAGAATTTCTTGAATAAACAAGAATTTTCTTTGAATTTCTAGAATAAGCAACAAGTTTTTTCTATGAATTTCTGGAATAAGCAACAAGTGTTTTCTATGAATTTATGGAATAATCAACAATTTTATTTGAATTTCTAGAATAATCAACAATTTCTAAGAAATTCCTAAGAATTTCTTTATTGAACAAGAATTTACTTTGAATTTCTGGAATAATCAACAATTTCTAAAACTTTCTAGAATAAACAAGAATTTACTAAGAATTTCTTTATTGAACAAGAATTTTCTTTGAATTTCTAGAATAAACAACAAGTTTTTCCTATGAATTTCTGGAATAATCAACAATTTCTAAAACTTTCTAGAATAAACAAGAATTTACTACGAATTTCTTTATTGAACAAGAATTTTCTTTGAATTTCTAGAATAAGCAAAAGTTTTTCCTATGAATTTCTGGAATAATCAACAATTTCTAAAACTTTCTAGAATAAACAAGAATTTACTAAGAATTTATTTATTGAACAAGAATTTTCTTTGAATTTCTAGAATAAACAAAAGTTTTTCCTATGAATTTCTGGAATAATCAACAATTTCTAAAACTTTCTCGAATAAACAAGAATTTACTACGAATTTCTTTATTGAATAAGAATTTTCTTTGAATTTCTAGAATAAGCAAAAGTTTTTCCTATGAATTTCTGGAATAATCAACAATTTCTAAAACTTTCTAGAATGAACAAGAATTTACTACGAATTTTCTTGAATAAACAAAGTCGAAATATTTCTACTAACTTGTGGACGAACGATGCTTGTTGGTGGCGATGCCGTGTGGGAGAATGACAGAGGTGACGGGAAGTCACTTGTTCAAGCCGACGCGGCAGTCGTCGACTTCAGAACTATCAAACTATGAAATTGTATATTAGAAAATAATTAAGAACTCAAATACACAAATAAGATTTTGGTCCATAGTCGTTGATGCTAATAAATTTATATGTATGACTGTATATACACACAAAAATATACAAAGCATTACAATTTATTTCTATTAAATTTTCTTTCCATTTCTATAAATTTAAAAACTTTCATGCATATCTATGAATTTTTTATAACTACATATATATCAATTGATAAACTAAATCAAATAAATTTAATTAAAAATGCTTGCTGACGCAAGCATTTCACAGGCTGGCGTCAGCAAGGCAGAACCCCAGCGCGCGGCCCGGCCGGTCATCGGGGCACGCACGCACGCCGGTCGGCGGCCGCACAGGGGGCCGGCAAGCGGCGGCGACGGCGCGACATACCGGTCGGGCTGGCCGGCTGGTACGGTCCTGGATCCGGATCAAGGGGCGACGACGCGCGTGGAGGAGTGGCCGGCGGGGGCGGGCGCACGGCAGGGAGAGGGCTGCGAGTCGGGGAGGAGATGCGCGTCGGGGAGGGGCGGCGCGTCGGGGAGGAGCCGCGCGGCGGCACGTCGGGGTCGTACCGCGCGCGGTGAGGGGCGGACGTCGGCACGGCCGAGCTGGCCGGCGGCGAGAGACGGCGATGCGCACGTGTCGGGGAGGGGTGTCGCGTTGGGGAGGAGCGACGCGTCGGAGAGGGGCGCGTCGGGGACGGGCGCGGCAAGGAGAGGCGGCGGAGACGACGGAGACGAGAGGCGAGGCGGCGATTTGGGGAGAAACGGCTAAGTGCCGATCTGGAAGGCGACGGGGCTTATATAGAACCCCCCCTTGTCACGGGTCATATTGCCAACCGAGACAAAAGGCCCTTTAGTCCCGGGTTGTATTACGACCCGAGACTAAAGGCCTCCCTTCACGACTCGTGACAAAAGCGGTATTTCGCGCGGGAGCCACCTAAAGGCAAATTTTCGCATTTTAGTCCCGGGTGCTGTTACCACCCGAGACAAAAGGGGGTCCTTTTGTCTCGGGTGGTAACACCACCCGGGACTAAAGGGCAATTTTGCGCGGGAAGTTAACATTTCTCTTTTCCTTCCTTATTTATCTCATTCCGTTTTGCTTTGAACATTTAAAAAAATTATTAGTTAAAATATTTGTGCCATGCAAAATTATATTAAGTTAAGACCAAAAAAATACCTACTTTTCTATGCACATATTATTTCAAGAGTTGAAACAATTATTTCTAATTTTCGTTTACAATTTGAAGGAGAAAATAAATTAAATTGAAAATATTAGTAAACCAACTCAGAAAAATCTCTGCTTCAAACACATTTATGATATAATGATCCATATAACTAATTATCAATTTTACATTTAGCTAATTTTTTACAATGACTTATGTATACATACAGAGATCACCTGATGGCTATTACAAGGCACGACATTACTTAATACCAATGAGTACAAGTCCCAAGCTGAAGCTGGTCAGCTTCTAGCTTTTGAACCTCTGCTTCAAACACATTTATGAATTCGCGTATTGTCTTCGAATGATCAACATGCTCAGGAAGAATGTAGGTAGGCCTCCAGTTCTCATCATCCAGCTCATAACGGAATATATCATCAAACTCACCCTTCTTCTCATCTTTGTCTTTGTTTACTTTTTGATATAATGATCCATATAACTAATTATCAATTTTACATTTAGCTAATTTTTTACAATGACTTACATATACATACAAAGGTCACCTGATGGCTATTACAAGGCACGACATTAATTAATATCAATGAGTACAAGTCCCAAGCTGAAGCTGGTCAGCTTCTAGCTTTTGAACCTCTGCTTCAAACACATTTATGAATTCGCGTATTGTCTTCGAATGATCAACATGCTCAGGAAGAATGTAGGTAGGCCTCCAGTTCTCATCATTCAGCTCATAACGGAATATATCATCGAACTCACCCTTCTTCTCATCTTTGTCTTTGTTTACTTTTTGATATAATGATCCATTTAACTAATTATCAATTTTACATTTAGCTAATTTTTTACAATGACTTACGTATACATACAAAGGTCACCTGATGGCTATTACAAGGCACGACATTAATTAATACCAATGAGTACAAGTCCCAAGCTGAAGCTGATCAGCTTCTAGCTTTTGAACCTCTGCTTCAAACACATTTATAAATTCACGTACTGTCTTCGAATGATCAACATGCTCAGGAAGAATGTAGGTAGGCCTCCAGTTCTCATCATCCAGCTCATAACGGAATATATCATCAAACTCACCCTTCTTCTCATCTTTGTCTTTGTTTACTTTTTGATATAATGATCCATATAACTAATTATCAATTTTACATTTAGCTAATTTTTTACAATGACTTACGTATACATATATAGCGCACGTAACCTCCAGTACCGACGGAGCAAGCTGTTCAAGCAAGATGTCGACATTCTCTCTCTCACTCTCTGGAAAAGGTGTCTAATAAGAGCTAGTATATATATGCTGGAGCTGGCCTCCTGAGAGGTGTCACCGAAAATACTATGCTTAGGCAGCTTGCTCCTATCGGTACTGGAGGTAGTGCAATATATGTCTAAATGCATGGTACTGGATTCATAATAAAGTAGCTAATTAATAATAATTAATACTAAGTTCATAAAGGTTCACATAGCTAGCTAATTAATACAACTTCATATAATAGGGTACGGTACAAAGCCTGATCCATGCATGCATAATATTACGGAGCAGCACGCGCTTGTAGATATGGAATATGATTAATGTCTGCAATCCTCCAGCCTAGAACTCCCTCAAAATAAGCTAGAGCGCGTACTAGTGCACTCTCCTCCGCTTCCGGAGGAGTGTCACAAACAGCACTGCAGACATCAAACAATGGAGCCTCGGGTTCTGCTGGCTTGTAGAAAGTTAGAATTGTTTGACTCTTCCAATTGTTGGTGAAAAACGGCTCCCCACCATAGTAATCCACCCCAACTCTTTCCACGACTTGATTAAGAATCACACGGAAGCTAATTGAAGCATAGGTAGAACCAGAGCAATCCTGCACACAATCAGATGATGATGAGATATAATAACCTTATGAAAGTTCAAAATATATATGTACCAGAAACAAATTAATTAAGAATGAATAAAAATTCTTATATATATAATATATATATATATATGTATATTATACCACAACTCGATGAGTCCTGCAAAGCCTCTCTGTAGTCTCAACCACATTGCCTTCACCCGCCTCGAGTTGTCTTAATTTAAAATAGGAAAGGTCCGGCACGAAGCACCCAACATTATTCTGGAGCTGTTGTAGACAATCCTCCACGGCAGTCCTCTCTCGGGTTAACCGAATAGGTGATGTTGAGCCAACTGTTGCAATAGCAACCATCGGGTGTGGCGCGCCTACTGGCAACTGGCCGTAGTCTACATATCGAGCAGGTACGGTGATAGAGATATACACTCTTGCCATATGCTCATCAACGTGCTCAGTTTACACTATAGAAGGAGTACCATTCATATCCCCGATAATGTCTCTGAGCCATCTGATATTGTTGATAACCTACAATAATTATATATGTAACTAAAATTACAGATTTTCCATGTGAAATGAAAAAAGTTCTATGTAAAGCAAATTAATTTCAATTCTTATATTACCACGTTAGCTACACGTCCCGGATCACCCATTTGCAAGGTAATCTCGCGGTGAAAGTGTAATCCTGGACGTAGAGGCAACGGGTCCTCCAAAACACCTCCACGGCCACCAAGACCTCCACGGCCAATGCCACGGCCACCACGTCCGCCACGGCGACGGACTATGCCACGGACACGGGCGCCATTACCAACACCACTTGACGACGACATTGTTAGCTCAAACTATTTCCAAATCAAAATAACACACATTATTCACAATAAATAGGATTAGTTTACATATATATATAGATTGGATTCAATATATGCATAAATAGAAAAACAAAAGGGGATAGAATTCAACACTATTATTACTATACATAACCTTTATGAACCAGCGACTCAGAAGACCCAGATGCTCCGGGAACTACAACAGTCTCACATCACCGTCATATACACCTGACTCTCCCACTTACAGTACTACATCACCATGCCCTACACCTCCTATCTAGTTACAGTCCAACGTCACGGAGCTGCTGTCCCCACCTAGCCCGTGACGTTAAACTGTAGCTAATTAGGACGTGGGGCTGTGTATCAAAAACAAGAAAAATAGGAAAATGCTTACATTTATTCTATATAAAAATAAAAAATACTTAATAAAAGAATTTAATCTTCTATTTCCTCCTATAGCTACCTAGAAATAAAAGCATTTCTAAACAATGAAAGAATGGAAATACATACCTAGTACATTTTCTGTATGTCTATTATTTTCTTTATGAGCATATATTTTATAAGCTATATGTACAAGTAAAATTCAATTTTATGAAAAACACGAAAATAAGAGAATGCTTACATTTATTCTATATAAAAATAAAAAACATACTTAACAAAAGAATTTAATCTTCTATTTCCTCCTATAGCTACCTAGAAATATAATCATTTATAAACGATGAAAGAATGGAAATACCTAGTACATTTTCTGTATGTCTTCCTTTATGAGCATATATTTTATAAACTATATGTACAAGAAAAATTCAATATTATGAAAAACAAGAAAATAAGAGAATGCTTATTAATACAAATTTAATGAAAGAAGGAACAATGCAAGTACCATCCTAACTACATTTTCACGTATATATACAAAATCTCATCTCTCTAATTTAAGCTCCTCCTACCTAGCTACAAATTAACATTTCTATTTTCTCCATCTCTAAACCATAAAACAAAATTTAATCACAACAAATGAAGGGAGGATGAAGATTCCAACCTTCACAACACTTTGGAGGAGAGAAATCTTCACAAACTAATGAAGAAAAAATCGCAGCACCACCCTAGGCTTGAGTCGCCATGGAGGGGAGGAGCTTGAGCTCGCGGGTGAGTGATACGGTGAATGGCTCGGGTGGCAGGAGGAAGAAGGAGGTACGGTGCTTATATGGATGCCGGCCTTTAGTCTCGGCTCGTAACACCACCCGGGACTAAAGACCGGGGGCAATTATTGCCGGATAGAGCCGTTGGGAGCCCCCCCCCTTTTGTCACGGTTGGTAATACCAACCGGGACTAAAGGGGGGCCAGCTACAGCAGCCATTTCGAGTCACGTCGACGAAAGGTCTTTAGTCCCGACTCCAAAGTTGAACCAGGACTAAAGACCCGAACCAAAGCCTCGCTCTCTACCTGTGTCGAGGAAGCGACCACGGTAAGGCTGGGCCTGGGCCCACTTGCGGGTGCGGCCAAGCACTGCTCTGACCAGATGACACTCCACCGTCGTCCGCCGACTCGCCGGCAACACGCCGACCGAATCAACCAGAATCGGTCTGTCCCCTCTTCGGCTCTACGCTCTTGGATGAGAAAAACATAATAGAAACTTTTCCAGGGTTCCCAATGCAGAATATCTTGACTCTGGCTTACAAGATTTTGAGAATAACCAAATGTCCAAAAGTACAGAGGCCTATATGCAAAGCTTTTGTCATATTAACTTTCCCTTAATCTCTTTCCCTTCTGTATTTCAAATGTTGACCACTATCTATTCTCAGTCAGATAGCATGAATTTGATGATTCACACAGTCGATTAAAATGTACTCAAATAGACTGGTTTGATAAAACAGATAGCCAACCTGACATCATCTCTGTTTGGTGCTACTGTGGCATGGTTATTTCCTCAATGCATTCTTCGTGCTATAAAAGTTAATAACGAATATAACACAAGGAAACGGTATGAAGTCTGATGAATGCGTCATGGAAGAAAACTACCTATCCATCATCTTACATTTATAGCAACGTAGTATAGTACTCATAGCCATATTCAACACTTTTTATCATAAAATGCTGCTCAACATATGCAGGGTATTCAGGATTAACAATACAGTTTCTCCCTAATAAGTATGTTTATCATTTAATTTCTTATACCCATATTCTACCAATCTCAATTGGCATATGTACAATAATATTTGAGAAATCGAATCAACCAGAGGTTTATTGCCACCGCTCAAATCCTGCACATACTTGTACTCTTAAATAAGAGTCTACGAACGCTATTGCCCACTTTCAATCGAAAAAACTTGCAAATCCTATATTTCATATAAAATGCTTGTATGACTAACACAATACTGCAAATTACACCGCAAAAGCCGAAGCTAATATTATTCACACTAATACTATTCACACTTGTCTCGCAAAAGCCGAAGCTAGCGCGGCAAAGCCGCGTGTTGTTTCTAGTTGAGTAAATTTCATCGGCGGTCTTTAAACTTGTCTCGAGCTCTCATCTCGATCCTAGTATTCACAAAATACACGTATAGGTCCTTAAACTTGTCCTGAGCTCTCATTTTGACCCTTCAAATTGTCCTGAGCTCTCATCCAAGTCCCGGTACTCTCAAAATGCACATATAGATCCTTAAACATGTCTCGAGCTCTCATCCTGATCCTTCAACTTGTCCTTCACTCTCATCTGGGCCCATATGTGGACTTTTTTTTCCTGTCTTTTAGGATTTCGAATCAATCTCCAATCCCACCTGAAATTGATAAAAAAATCATCCGAACAAATGAGTGATTAATAATATCGGATGCAAGATGTGATTTTTTAGAGTTGTTATTCTAATGCATTTATTCAATAATTGATTTTATTTTAGAGATTAAAAAGAAAGTGAAAACCATTTAACCTTTTCTCGAAAGTTTTATAGAAAATCATAAAAAATACTATGTGCTACAAATTTCGGTATTTCACACTCAATTCATAATGAGTTTGGATTAAATTTTAGTGTTATTCAAACTTGGTTTGAAATACTAAAATTCATAAGAGTTTTTTCTAAATAAATGAATACATTTCAAAAGCATATGGACCCAGATGAGAGAGAAGGACAAGTTGAAGGATCAGGATGAGAGCTCTAGACAAGTTTAAGGATCCATATGTGTATTTTGAGAGTATCGGAATCTGGATGAGAGCTCATGACAAATTAAAGACTCGGGATGAGAGTTCGAAACAAATTTAAGGATCCATATGTGCATTTTGAGAGTACCGGGATCGAGATGAGAGCTCCGGAGAAGCTTAAGAACCGCCGGTGAAATTTAATCTTTCTGGTTCGTATTGGAATTGGAAGTGCTCTCAACGCTCCAAAGTCGAAACCTGCTGTCTCTTCCCAACGGGTTGTGGACTTGTGGTTGTGGAAAGCCGTGGGGAAGAGGAACTGCACTTCCCATCTCTCGTTCTCTCCCCATCCCCGCGGCCGCATCGGCGCATCCCCTTCCCCGCCGCCGCCAGCGCCACCGCTTCCCCTCCCCATCTCGCCATCCGCCCTCCTCTACCGCCACCGCCGCGCCCGCCGGCTTGTCCCACCGTCGCCCCGACCCGCAGACGGCCGTTCCGCCACCGCATCGTCGACCGCCGCATCCACAGTGGAGGCTTCCGGATTCCGCCCAAGCAGCCACATAAAGATAAAAAGAGCTAGATCCAATCGCACGTCTTCCCTCTCTTCCAAGTCGACAGCACCCGTCTCTTCCCTTCCTGCACGCGAAGCGCCAACCCTAGTCCAGCCCCGATCTCTCCCGTCATGGCCGGCAAGACGAAGGAGTTCGACGGCGCCAGCCCCGCGTGAGTCCTCTCCTCCGCCTTACGCCCATCCGCTTCCTTTTTGCGCCGCGGGAGCGGTTTTCGCTGAATTTTGTGCTTCTCCTTTTGTTTTCATGCAGCAAGATCTTTATCGGCGGCCTCTCCAAGGACACTAGCATGGGTACGTTCGGATCCGCTCCTGCTTTTTGCCTTTTCGTGTATCCCCGTTGTTCGTTCTAGCGTCTTTACCTTGAATTAGCTAGGGTTTGCTCGTGTTAATTCAGATCTGGTAGATAGTTGCTTGCGTTTATCTTAGTATGGGCGCTGTGGTCTAGTTGGTACAGCGGATATTAATTGATTATCGAATTTTATGTGTCATGTAGGTATATGGCTGTCCTTATACTAAGGAAGCATGTCTAATTTAATTCGGCGATCATTGAATTACGTTCTTGTTGACTTGTTTAGTTGGTGGGCGAGGAGATACCCCTTGAATTTATTGTTTGTTGGATTTTGTAATCTGGTGGTTATTTCTTGTGTGAATTACTTGATTTTCTCTTGGGCTCATGACATGGTTAGGTTGGGGATGAACTAATCTTGTCTGAGTTACTGTGATATAAATACATGGTTATTATTTTGCTCTACAGCAGTACCATTTTTCTTATGGAACGCCCTTGCAAGCTGTGCCTGTTGCTGTATGGTGTTAAGTTATTTTAGCCTTTTGCTACTGGTATTTTCTGTTAACTTGGCATCTCTTAAATTATGGTGAAACGCAATTTGTTTATATTATTGGTGTCTACACTTTATGTCTTTTAAGCAATGTACAAAAATATTCAGTGCCAAAACAAGTACTTGCATGTTTCTTCTGGCATATTATGATAGATGGCTTTTTAGAAGCTACGTTTTGTGTGTACCTTGAGATATGATCAAGTGGGCCTTGACATGTAAGTTTAATAAATAAACTAGCTTACTACTAGGTCATTGGAGCTGTAATACTGTTTTTTGTAGCTATTTTGTGTTTGCGACTGTGACTTGACTTGAACTGTGAAGTTGCGTCATGGAAGGTGTTAAGGTGGCCCTTAGTTGCCAGTTATATTCTCTGACCTTCAACTTGCAGCTAACTTCTTTACTTAACTTGCAGGTACATTCAAAGAGCATTTTGGGAAGTATGGTGATATAACCGATGCCGTCATAATGAAGGACCGCTACACTCAAAAGCCTAGAGGCTTCGGATTTATTACCTTTGCAGATCCTGCTGTTGTTGACAGAGTGATTGAAGATGAGCATGTTATCAATGGAAAGCAGGTAAATATTTTGGTTGTCTTTGGTTTATATCTCGCCCTTGATTCTCGATGCACCATGTTTCATGAGAGTCTATGCTAAAAAAGTAAACATGACATGCACTTTCGTGTGTAGTTTGAGTTTTCATTCACTGTTAAAATACAGGTTGAAATAAAAAGAACTATCCCTAAGGGTGCTGCCCCCTTGAAAGATTTCAAGACAAAGAAGATTTTTGTTGGTGGATTACCCTCTGCTCTAAAAGAAGGTATTGTTTGTTACTGGCCTAACTAGATCTAATATTTTGGATAGTAAGCTGAAATTGTCGATGTAAATTGGTTTGACAGATGAATTCAAGGAGTTCTTTTCAAAGTTTGGAAAGGTGGTGGAGCACGAAATAATCCGTGACCATGCAACCAACCGGTCACGCGGATTTGGTTTTATAGTCTTTGATGCAGAAAAAACTGTAGATGAGTTGTTAGCTAAGAAAGGCAATATGATTGATCTAAATGGTTCTCAGGTGAGATTTCGTGTAGTGCCTTCTGAACTTTGTAAATCTAGTTTCGTACAGCTGGGTTTGCACAGAGTAATAAATTTTGGCTCTCTTGTTCTAAGAGGGCACATACTATTGCTTATTTTGTTTCACTTGCTTCAGTTGCACTCTTATATGAGTAGCAGGTTATTAGCACACTCCGTTCTTGGATGTAAACAAATTTGAAAGGGAATATAGGTTGACTTTCTTGCTTTGCTGTAGGTGGAGATCAAGAAGGCAGAACCAAAGAAACCCTCTAACCCACCACCTCGTTCACTTGATAGCGAACCTAGGAGCCGTCCATATGCGGAAAGTTATGATGGATTTGGCAGCTCCTATAACTATGGTGGTAGTTTTGGCCCTTATAGATCACCTGGAAGTTTTGGTGCTAGGCCTGGTGGATACAGTAGTGCTTATGGTCCAGGTGACTATGGTAGTGGCTATGGTGCTTATGGTGGAGCATTAGGAGCATACCGGGGAGAATCCTCACTCTATTCTAGTCGCTTTGGTAGCACTTATGGAGGAAGCTTTGGTGCTTATGGTGGTGGCAGTTATGCTGGAGCCTATGGCCGTGATGCTGGGGGTTATGGTGGTTCTAGCTATGTTGGGCCTAGTTATGATTCTTCAGGTGCTAGTGCTGCTTCTGGTGCTGGGTATGGCACGAGTGGACTCTACGGTGCTAGGACAGGCTATGGTAGCACTGGTGGCAGTGGTGCTGCTGGTCGTTACCATCCATACGGAAGATAGAAAAGCATCAGGTGCTGCTGTGTTTTCTAGAGAAGCTTGCAGAAGATCAATTCTAGATGTGCGCTCAAGAGATATTCTCTGCATCTAGAAAGCTTATTGAAGTTCAATATGCTCAGTCTGGTGTACTACTTTTAGATCAACTTGTAGAACTTAAAGCCACTATTTTAGTGTTTGGAATTTAAGCATACTTAAGACTGCATATGCACTTTGATAGATAGACAATTCAATGAGTCAAAGATAGCCATTAGTTTAGTTTATGCTCATGACTTGTTGTCTTTTTAGTCTATCATTAAGCTTGATGATTGGATGTGTTGATTCTTTGTTAGAATAGAGGATTTGCTTTGTGTTTGTGAAGATTGTGGTAGTTTGTCTGACTTAAGCTAGGCCAATGTTGATGGTGGTTGCTCCAACACAAGTCTTGTTTCTTGAGGTTAGTTTGTCTGATGATGATAGTTACAGAAGTGCCTTGATCTAGCAGTTGGGTTGGCTATTTGTTTGTTTAGGGCTTTTAAAAAGTATCTTGTATTTGGATTAGTTGTAAACCAATAGTGGTCTGGGGATGCTCGTGAGGGGATTTTTTTTTGGATTATGACTGCTGTTTTTGTGTTTTCATATGCAACAGATTACTGATAGTGTTTAAGTTTCACGGTTCTATTCTGAGCCTTAGATTATTTTGATGCATGTCTTTGTTATCTTGAAAAGTAATCCAGACCAGCAGCTGTTTGTGACGCATTTATTATGTGGTGAAATTTCCCCTATTGTCGTCAATGTAACAGGGATTGTTGCAAACAGTGCACTGGCATTGTTGTTCAGCATACTACAGCATTGTTCAATCTCAAGTCATTTTTATGTACTGGCATCAGATTTCAGAATCGTGCATCAACGTTAAAAGGCTATACTGGATCATGCCTATATATGTTAATGCGAAAATAAATTGTTGCCGTCATCAGAGGTTACAATGCTCGACTGGTGACGCTTTTAGTGTACCAGGTAATAAAAAAAGTTGATTAGTCGAGAATAATCGTCCGAGTCGAGCGACGTGTTTTGTGCGCACATCTTCAGATCACTAAAAAGTATCCTGGTACGTCATTTTACCCTCCACCTCCGTCGCCCCCTCGCGCACCTCGTTTCTACCACATGCCCCCCACCCCCACGGCCCACCCCCCACACACACTGACACGTGCGCGTGTTTGATAAAGAAAGAGCAATATACCATTTTTCTCAACAAAGTAACGCTATACGTCCTGTTCGCTTGGCTTATCAGTCACCAGTCAACAATATTTTTTTCACAACAAATCAGCCACCAACAACCATCTAGCAATATTTTTCTCTCAGAACCAATCAGCACCAGCCACCAATCAACAGCCAAACGAACAGGCTTATAGTCGTGAGTTCTTAAAAAGGAAGCAATTGCGCAAATATATGTATATCATCGAATGCAAGTTGTGTAGGATTTTTTTATGAACTTGGCTATATCACAGTCGGTTGTGATATAGCTTATTGGACAGCCTACCCTTTTTTGATAAGTAGACAAAATTAAATAACCACGTCCTTCCTTTTTTGTTCATGTGCCTGCAGTACCTTGTTTTCCTTTCTACTTCCGGTCCGGAAAAAAAGAGAAAGTGTAAAAAATGGCTAGATTACAGAACTATTATGCCTTGATCTCGTTGTACTGTTGCCTATTAAATTCCATTAGGTTGCATGTACCTTGTTTTGTTAAACAAAACTCTATTGATTTTGTAGGAGTCAAAGGAAGAGGTTGTGGGGAGCAGTCGTTATGGATTTGAACAAGCTATCACCAGAATTTGATTTTGATTTCCTTGATGTTGAAGCTGCAAATCCTTCGAATTCTTTTTGTACTTAAGCAGCTATATTAGCTACTGTTTAGGAGGAAATACCCTATGAGCAGGTCAAAAATGGCCAGGTTAACAAGCCATATGACATAACAGGTTAACAAGACATATGGAAAAACTCCTAAGGTCTCACAAAGGGATCCTGCAGCAGGAGGACTTTATTACCCTACTGCATGGATGCAACCTGTCAACAAGGCGTATAATATAGTTGATAAATGAGATGTATGGTTGTATAAAACATTAAAAAATTTGAGCTTGGTATGCTTATTTCTATATGCAGACATATTTCAGCTATGTTGATATATGTTTTTTCCAGCTGGTTGATTGAGTTGCTTTTTGAAATTAGCTAAGGTGATGGCTGATTGCTTTTAATTTGAGTACCAAAGAATACTACGTTATAGTTGAAAAGTGTATACTCTGATGTGTGGTGCAAATTAAAAACATGGACCCTATTTTTACAAAATTACTATCTACAGAAAACATTTTAAAACATTTCAGACATAATGATATGTGTTTGTATCTGGTTGATTGAGTTGCTATTTGGAATCAGCTAAATTGGTGCTAAAATGCTTCCAATTTGAGTACTAGAAAAGGCTAAGTTGCTTTTTTAGGAAGATGATAGGCGTACCTCATGCCAAGCCTAATTTCTGCTTCCAATTAGTCTCATTTTTTCGTATGTGAACCATTTATAAGTCAGCAGCTTCCAATTAGTACAATATGGATTTGTGTGAGCCTACAAAAACAAACTGATAAGATATTGATGTACTTAAAATCCCATGGCACGGATTGATTGAGGCCACTCACAACCTATGTACCAATGAATAAAAAAAAGGATCCGCTACCACACAAGATTAAATCCACAAAAGACCAATAATGGAAATTAATAACTTTGGTCTGACAACAATGTCAAAATTATAACTCTGCCCTGTTTCAGCCTAGAGATACTAATTATAACTCTGCTCTATCAACAAATGTCAAAAAAATTCGGCCTAGACATGTAGCAAATTAATAAAGTACAATGTTTTGCCAAATTCAGAACTATATAATTGCCTATAGTATACCAGTAGTATTAACTAATAAGTACAATGTTATTGCTTAACTGAAAAGGAAAAATTGGCTAATGAAACACAAACTATTGCTTGACAAAGTACAGATTATTGCTTAATAAAGTACATATTTTTGAGATGGACACAAACACCAAGGCCATATGTGTTGAACTGAACAATATAGATGGATCAATGCAAGTTAGTGTCAAATTAGGAAATGGAAGAGTAGTGCACAGATTGCATGACTTCTACATACCACACAACAAAAATATCCAGTCACAAGTGGGTGAGGCTAAATCACCTTTCTTGAACTGCAGCAAAATATCCAGTCACAAGCGGACGTCGAGATGGCTAACAGGAGCAGCTGAGGCAAAATCGTCTTTCTTGAACTGCAGCAAAATGATAAAAGATCAAATCAATTAGCATGTATCGCATAATCAGAAAAAGAAGCAAAAAAAGTAATTGGATGAGGTGTCGCACTAGCTTCGCATATCCTAATAATCAGCAACCACTCAATAAAAAGGGTCACCAGTAATTGCTCGGCACTTGCATTGTTTTGCTCGATTCATAACGAAAAATTGCAAGATGCGAGCTATATAATTGCCTACAAAATTGTGTACCGGCTGTACAGATAGACTCAATAAAATGGCATGCATAATTTAAGATCAAAATATCATACTCAAGTTTTTATTATTTCAATTAAGCTCATAAATCATTATTTGCTAATGCTCATCAGATGTAATTAAATTATAATTGGCACATTAGATACTTGAAACACAAAAATGTTGCCTAAATTCTCACAAAAGTTGTTGCCTAGATTCTAACAAATTGTAGAATGTAGAGAAAAATAGAACAGATAAAAATTGTGTACTAGTACAACAAAAAAAACATAAGGAGCTGTTGAGACAATATGCAGGAGCATACAAATTGCTTGCATGTCATTGCCTATCTATAAAAAATATACTATTGGTTGTTGCCTAAATTCTAACAAAATTGTTACCTAGATTCTAACAAGAGGTTGCCAACATTCTAACTAAATGTTGCCTAAATGAATCTGCATCTGAAAATGCTCTACAGAAACAAAAGGTATTTAGTAAATGGTGCTACAGATCAAAGGATCAAACGCAATGACATGCAATCTACATTTTCTCTCATCAAAACATTATTAAAGCATACACCACGAGATGCACAGTGCTGCTTCCTCGTCGTGGCGCGACGTGGGCCCTTGTTGGGGTTCGCAGCTCGCCGGGCGACGCCGCCACGAGCGCACTCGCTGGGGGACTCCACCACGCGCGCCCTCGTCGGAGGCCGCTGAAGCCACGTCCACCCCATGCCGGGGCAGCCGCTGCTCCCGCGGGCCGCGGCACCGGAGTCGCCGCAGCTCCGTCATGCGCGTCGGGGGCCACCACACCGAGGCCGCAGCTTTCTCGGCAGGGGTCACCACGGGTGCCGTAGTCGGGGAATGCCGTGGTGCCCCCACATGCCAGCCCTTGCGACGGGGGCTGCCGGAGCAGACCCTCCGCTGGGGGCTCACCGGGGCGACCGCAAGCCCTTGCGAGGGGCCACCGTCGAGTGCCCTCGCAAGGTCACTGCCACGCGCGCCCTGGAAGACACCGCGCGGGCCTCCGCCAGGGGGCCACCGCCGTGCGAGCCGTCGCCGGTGCCGCCGAGGAACTGGATGAAGGAATCGGAGGAGGCAGGAGATCTGGAGAAGAGAATGGATGATGGAAGTCTGAAATGGATGCGTCCGCAGTCCGCACTCCGCCCCCGTGGTGAGAAAGATAAGATGGGCCCCAGCCGGCTGTGAGTTTTTTCTCAGGACAGCCGGCTGGTTTGAAGTCTTTGGCTTTTATCAAAGCACAACACTACTATGAACAATACCAAGAGTGAGCCCTAACAATTCATTATTGTTGGCATCTTTTAGGGTCAATATACGAACGCACTCAAGCATACGGCGTGTGAAGAGTCTTGCTGCAGCTCCCATGTGCAAGCCGGTTAGACCGGATATAGTGGCCGGTCAGAACGATCACCGGAGATCCTAACAGTAAATCAATGAGAGCTCGCTCAAGAGGAATCCCATCCGAGCAAGTGCACCTTGGGTTGTTATAGGATTGGCAGACCACCTAAAACGTCTTCATACACTGTAGAGACGAAGGAAGAACAATAAGATGGAGTTGGAAAAGTAAAAGATACGAAAATAGAAGATTGATTTGATAGATTCAATTGGGATACTCTCAATCGGCTGTGGCTCTTTATATTTATAGGTTGGGACAATGGGAATGTTTTGTCTCGACTTATGTCGAAACCCTAACAAATCTCGTGCCAAACTTGTCTGACCGCCCTTATGAACAAATCTGGTCGGGATATAGAACTTTTCGAAGTCATATCTCTCTTATCCGAAGTTAAAATATGATGTTCCATATATGCATTTTGATGTCTCGACAAAAGCTATGATGATGTCTAAACTGTCTTTTGGGTGACTTGACCAGATCAGTCTGACCGGTTAGGGACACACGTCTGATTGGTTTGTCCAAAACAATTTTTGGCGACAAAAATTATGTTAATATTACATGCCACCCAATGGCTAACAAACCTGAACTGTATATACATGAGATAATTAGCTAACGCTACCTGGCATCAGAAACTTAGAAGAAGACCCTGCTTCACTAAAAGACCCTAAGAACCCTTTGTTGCTGATGATGGTGGGGATGGCCGGATGGCGATGGCTTCTCAATCGTACTGGATGATTTTACCAAATATGCCTATAAGATTTTCAGAAGCAGGGAGATCACAGGAGAGCATGCATGGGATCAATGCAAGACCCACATGTGACAAGAGTCCTCATCTTCAATTCTCATCAGATCCGGGACGAGTCTCGTCTGCAGTAGCTGCAGAGGGACTCTAGATCCACGCAGCATGAAAGAGACACTTGATTCGTTTACTATTCCTGTAGCATGAAAGAGACACTTGATATACTCCCTCTGTCCCGGAATGTAAGCATTCCGGGCATTCAAACTGAGAAATAGCGGTGGCTGGAAAAGACGCATGTGCCCTTGAGTTCTTTTACTCCGGAGTACTATGAGACAAAAGAAAAAGCTGCGGTCACACCACGGCATGCGAAAGCCGCCGCCGTAGGAGTAGCCACGGCCGCCGCGCCCGTGCGTGCTGCGAAATCCGCCACGGCCGCGGCTCCCATCGACGCCGCCGCACCCGTGCATGGCGTGAACGCCGCCACCACCGCACCTCCCGTCCCAGCCGCAGCAGCCATCACCGCCGCCGCACCCGAGACTCCCCCCGTTGCGCCTCCCACTGCTGCGACCCCACCTCCCCACCCGCCGCCGCGTGACCCCGGAGCGGAGCTCGCTCAGTTCCCCATCGCCAACATACGCCTGTAGGACCACAGTGAGCCCGCAACCCCGGCCTCCTCTTCCTCCCCGCCGTCCCGTCCCCACCCAGCAGGTCGAGGTCGGTGAACGCCGACACCGTGCTGCCTCCAATCGACGGCGCTGCACCCGTGGGTGGGGAGCTCCTGGTGGCGGAGGGGCGCGAGGCCGTCGGCCTTGGCCGCGGGATCGACGGGGTGGGGAAGAGGGGCGAGATCAGCGCTGGGATGGAGACGGAAGTGCGAGGTGGGGGAAGAGGGGCGAGATCGACGAGCGGTGGTGCGTGGGGAGCTCCAGGTGGCGGAGCGGCGCGACACCGCCGGCCTTGGCCGCGGGATCGGCGGGGTGGCCTCGTGCGGCGCTGCGGAACGGAGGTATGGGGTGGGGGAAGGTGCGGATGGGGATGAGATCTCGATGGGGGGAGTGCGGCGCTGGAGATTTTTTTTAGGGGGAATCTAGTGTGGGGCCCACAACTCACTCCCAAATGCTTACATTCTGGGCAAAAATTCAAACGCCCCAAATGCTAATATAAGGGGACGGAGGGAGTAGAAGTTAAAACAATCTATAGCAGCTATATTCACACGCACAAACCGGCAAGCAATGATTCATTTACTGTTCCATGAAAGCAACACTGCACGTGTATTTCACGAACTAAACTTTAAGTAGGTATCACATTGATGTAAGACGCTAATTAGAATTAAAAATATGAACTAATTGTATAACTATTTACATAAATCGTAATTAATTCACAAGACGAATATATTAATCTATGATTAGTATAATTAGCACATGTTTACTGTAGCATAATATTATCAAATCATAGACTAATTAGACTTAATAGATTCGTTTCACAAATTAGCCACCACTTATGCAATTAATTTTATATTAATCTATATTTAATACTTCTAATTTGTAACCAAACATTAGTCGCTAGAAACTAGACCTAATGACCTCCCATAATCCCCTCGTGTGTAGCAGGAAATAGACACTTGATAAAAGTTAAAGGAGTATTAAATCTAGATTAACGACATAACTCATTCCATAACCTCCGGATTGAATGGTGAGACGAATCTATTAAGTCTAATTAGATCATGATTAAACAATGTATTACTACAGTAAACATCTCCTAGTGGTAGCTTAATTAGGTTCAATAGATTTGTCTCACGAATTAGCCTCCAGCTGTGTAATTAGTTTTATAACTACTTCATGTTTAGTTTTCCTAATTAGCATGAAGTTTCAATGTGACACGGAATAAACTTTAGACCTCGGATCCAAATTAACACCGCTAAATCAATCTACCAGACAACAATGATCCGTTTACTGTTCCATGAAAGCGAGAGCACAGCTAATGATTTAGCCCGCAGCTAACCGCCATGCCATTTTGAGCTCACAATAGCTTGGTCATACAATCGGTTGGCTGTAAGTTGGCTGAAAGGATGGCTATACCGTTAAGTTGATGAAAATTTTGGTGAAAGTGGTGAAACTTTTGCATTGGGAAACGTGTTCTGTGAGAGGTGGCACGGTCTGCTGGCGGTGGTTGGGGACCTTGGTTCGATTGAAGGCTGGCCGTGGCTCCTGCGTCATGTCGCCTGGACACCTGGTTGTGGCTCAGTCGTGTGGCTGGCCAATGGCTGGCCGGGACGGGCATGGCGTGGCTGGTGGCAGTTGCTGACGGTCGTGGCCGTGGCTGTTCCTGGCGGCCGGGAGCCGCCGGCCCTACCGGATCTGAGCATGCGGCTTGGAGATGGTGGGGTTGTGGGCGTGCTGCGCGCGGGCGTCGTGGTGTGGAGAGGTGGTGCTCCCCTCCCACCTCCTGATGTTGTTTCTGGTCCGGTGCCGCCATAGTGGTGGGGTTGGGAGGTTCCAGGTGCATGCGGGGGCTTTGAGGTGGTGTTTCTAGCGGTGTCGGGCCTCTTCCGGTGCAGGCGTTGTGGAGGCGTGAGGGAGCAGACTGCTGGTGTGGCCGAGTGTGTGTGGCAGGCATGGTGCTGAGTCGGGCAAAAGCCTTCACTGACACTGATGTCAGTGGCAATGGTGGCGGTGCCCTTGTGGTGGCGCTCTCCCTGCTAGGGGCACCATTATGAGGCGCCATGTTCCTACTGCACGTGGCTCTCTAGGGTGAGAACCCGGTCCTTTATGGACGTGCAACGGCGACGCCATTGGCGTCGTGCCCTTCTTGGAGACGTCGCATCTGAGACCCGCCTTGGTTACATAGTGGTGCCGGATGGTTGGTGATGTCGCCTGCGCGTAGCGGCATAGGAGGTGCGCTTGGTTCGTGTTGGCAGGAAGGTGCAAAAGACCAATGGGTGTTGGAGGTCTTGAGTTGCACGCATGGTGCTGTGGTGACCTCGGTGGCGGTTGGGCGAAGGTGTCACTCTCATAGCGGCATTCAGATATCTGAGCCTTGGCAGAGGTGTGCGAGGCGGTAGATGAGGTGAGGCCCCCACGCAGAAGGGCCGGGATCAGTGACTTTCATCGACGTTGTGACGAGGTGTTTGTTGATGCACCACTGAGACAGGGGGATCGATGATCGTGAGTGTGGCTTGAGGGTGATAGACTCATGGTAGAGGAGTTCGAGTTGCCACCGTGACTTACAGCGGGCCGCAGCATTCAGCGTGACGCATCGTTAGCGACAACGGCGCAGTTGGCGGTGGCTTTCTTCCGGCTTCTCTCCCGGATGGTGGTGGTGTAGTGTCATGTTGGGTGTGTTGTTTGTGTAGGGTGTTTGTTTCGGCGCGTTACGTACAATTGCTTTTCTTCGTATATGATGCGACAGTGATCTTGCCTTTATTTAAAAAAAAGACGCTGCAAGCCAAATTACATAGCTTCTTTGTTCCTGCAACACATGTGGTCCCATTTAGTTTCCTTAATTTTTTCCAACTACCCGTCGCATCGATCTTAGGATATTAATTAGGAGTATTAAATATGAATTAATGACAAAACGTAGTTGATAACCCTCCTTTTTTTAATTAAGGGGTAAAGGTCTCGTCTCAACAGCAACAGCTTGTTGTTTACAACTTAAAGCACACACGAAACCAGCAGGACACAGCCTGCATAAAATATGCCATAATTAGACAATGTCGTGCTGCAGTAAACAATCTCTAATGATAGACTAATTAGACATAATGGATTCGTCTCGCAATTTCTTGTTCATTCATGTAATTAGTTTTGTAATTAGTATACGTGTATTACCCTTAATAGACTTGGAAAGAGGTTTTAGAAAAATTTGCACCAATAGACAGAACAAGCAGATCGAAGAAAAGAAACGAGCTGTTATTCCAAAAGCCAAGCCTACTTTTTTTTATGAAAAAAAGGCCAAGCCTACTTCTACACCAAATCTTTTTTTACAAGAACCACATATATTATATTAAAGCAGCAAAGTTACAACCAGACTCCTGAAAAAGAAGCCAAATACAACAAAGTCCCTAAAACTAGATCCGGAACCGCCGCCGGAGAGCAGGTCGTCGGCGAGCTGCACCAGATGTGACACGGACGCAAGGTTGCGGTAGTGCGGAAGGGCCTCGCAAAGCGTAGGCTTGAAGTAACGGAAGACGCCATCCAGGGGAAGCATCACCGACGTCCCAGATGTTGAAGCTGGCGTCGACGGGTATGATGTCGTCGTCTTCGAAGCCGGTGGTGTAACGCCCTGGGTTTTCAAAATCGGAAAACCCAGCATTCTGTCTCGTGATAGTCCCTGGATCAGACGCTATCACGCACAGGCATTCATCACAGATAAATAACACAGTCATACATCGAAATAAAAATCAGAGTACGAATAATAATCTGATTATTACATGTCCTGATTATTCGGAGTACATCAATACCCGCCTCTTGGCGGAATAACAGAAATAAGAGCCTACGCAGCGGTAGCTATCTCCCAAAAGGTGTCTCCATCTTCAGGCATCTCCCACAGGCATCCTTGAGCGAAGCGTCGTGCCCCCTCAGTCGTACCATCCGTCGGCCTTGTTGTCGTAGTCGGACTCGTACCCTGCAAGCTCAGGGGCTATCCCCAAGGATCGGGATAGGTCCACGTCACCAACCGTATGCAAGCTTTAAGTGGACTATTTCTAAGGGAAAAAGAGTATATCAAGGTAGTAGCAGGGTTTTCTATGCAGCAGCAGCAAAAATAGAGTAATATCTCCATAAGTTCACCATATCCCATATCTCTCATCCGCATACGGATACATCTGGTCACCCAGATCACCGTCACCATCACCTATCTCCATCTAGGGTCGGTGCGAGAACTCCCACTTCTCGCACCTCAATGGTTGCACCCGGATCCGCGAGGTAGAGGGAGCAACTCTCCTCTCCCCGAATACAACCACGGCTCACCAATCACACTCATCCTATAAGGGGGAGGTAGAAATCCCAAAACGTAAGAGTCGGAGAAACAACGGGCATGTTCATAACCGAGGACGCGGCTATACGTATAGATCTAAACTCTGCAGAGCGTGTACACCAGTACCCAACTCGGAATAGTACACGGACGGTGTACGGCCGACCGAGCCTACCCTACCGAACGAACACCTAGGAGTTACGATTCCATCCTGCATCCGGGTCTCGATGCGGTCCTTCGCAAAGGTCCACCCCAGAACTGTGAAAATGCCCCCGTGTGGCCACACGGGGAGCGCCCAAAGGGAAGGGACTTCACCCTAACCCTCTCACTGATACCCTCTATCCTACTGGCAGGTATGGCATCGCACTTGCTAGGGTCGGGCGGCCCTATCCCCACTCTCGGCGAGGTGGTGTGTACGAAAGTCCAGTGTAACAGACGACCCACTCGGTTTCAGACCGGGGCGAGCTCATATTCTCCACGTCATCACGAAATCCCCATCACCTGTGCTCCTAAAACAATGTACCTGCCATAGGTACCACATTGGGCAACGTCCGAGAAGACGATCCCTGGCCCCTGATCCCAGATCAGGTTGTCTCGAGCTCACCCCCGCCAAAGTATCCCAAAACACCTTCTCCTGCCGGTTTTCCCAACACACGCCAAGAGACTACCACAATAATCCCCACACATGCATAGCAAGCTCAGCACATCATCTAGCTTAAGTAAACAGTAGTAGTAGGTCAATCAAGGACAAGTATGTAAAAGAGGCTATGCATGGGTTCATCATATCCATCTCTATGCATTAAATAAAGCACTAGCAGTTCTAAAAGCCATGCCTAATGGGCATTCAAAGAATGGTTGGGCGTGAACCTGGGTACGCGTAGTCGTCGTAGCCGAGGTCGTCGTCGTAGTCCTGGTTCAGCTCTCCGGCTCCGGCAGCTCCTAGAAGCGTATTTAAATAAATAAACTCGGCTACTAATGGCAATAAATCCAAGATAAAGAGCAAATAAGATCCAAAAAGAGGCAATCTCTAGTCTAGCACGAAGTTTGGATTTTTAGAAGATTTTCAGAAGAAGTTTCATATTTTTCGGAGCTAAAACAGATTTATTATGATTTTCCGAAGATAAAATACATTTCTGAAATTAAAATACATATATACAATATTGCAGACTTTTAACTAGCTCTAGACTAACTCCAGCTAGCTTTAAAGAGGCTTATAGCCAGCTGTAGGCCGGCTACTGTGCTGACGCGGCTGCCACATGGGTGGCTTCAAGCCGGCTCCAGCCCACGTGGCTGCCACGCGGCGGCACGGGTGGCGGCGCAGGTGGCGGCCGCACGGGATCGATCCCGTGCGTGCCTGTGGCGGCGCGCGGTGTGGGCGCGCGTGTGCCACGGCCCTGGGTGGCCGGCCGCACGAGATCCGCTCGGATCTTCCGCGGTGGCGTGCGCGTGTGTGCGGGCATGTGTCCCAAACCCCTGGGGTTTTGGGGTTGCCGGTAACAGGTGCTCGGTGAAATGTCCACGAGGGACTCCGGCGGGGCAACGCTCGCCGGCGGCGAGGTGCGGCCGGGGCTGGTCAGCAAGCAACGGGGCTCGGCTCGGGTGGTGTTTGCGCGTCGATCCAGACCACAAGAGGGGCACCTAGGGGCCGGTGGCGACCCCATCGGCGGCGGCGTGGTGTGAGGCGTGGCGGCGCAGAACGGCGATGGTCGGTGACGGCGTGTGGGGGCGCCAAGACTCCAAAATCGCGCGTGCGTGTACCAAGCAAAGCGAGACGAACAGAAAACTGGGGCTTTCGCCCTTCGTCACCAAGCGCAGGGCCTTGCCCGCCATAGCGGAGCTCGGGCATGGCGGACACGGTGGCGGCGAGCAGGGCTCCCGCGGCCAGGCACGGGCGCGTGTGGGGGCGTGCGGTTGCCGGCGGCGAGGCAATCACGGATAGCCCAAAATGCGGTGCCTTTCCCTTCTGCTTCCGCGTGTACGGGGCAACCCCCCATGGCGGCGGCCATGGCGGCACGGCGGGCAGGGTGTCGGCGTTCCGGGGGTGTGCGCGTTTACACGGGTCAAGGGAGGCGGCGGAGGCGTGCGCGTGCATCAGGCGACGGCAGCGGCACCTGCAGAAACTTCCCAGCACGGCTCGAAGGCCGGCTTCACCATGCGGCGTGCGCGGCGGCGCGGCGGCGGCAGCGACGGCGTGCACGTGTTCCGCCTCGGCTCGAAGGTCGGGTCGTCCACAGACTGGCGGGGAAGGTTGGCCTCACCTCGGTGGCCTCTGGCCGAAGTGAAGGCGTCGGTGAAGAGGGCTGAGCAGGCTCGTCGGCGTTGGAGGAGACGGCGGCGCGGAGCAGAGGAAGCAGGGGCGTCGCGGTTCCTGGCTTCGCGGCGTCCCCGAGCTCCCACGTGCGGTCCTCCGGCTTCGCGAGGTCGGCGGCGAGCTCGCGGACGACCTCCGGGTCTTCTTCTCCTTTCCCCCTCCTCCTTCTCCTCCGGCGGGCAGTGGCGAGGTGGAACGGGGAGGACTCCCCGGCGGCTAGGGTTGGGAGCTCCCCTGGGGCGCGGCGGCGGTCTACTTATAGCGGAGGGCAGCGCGGGACGCGTGGACGGCCGGGATGCGTGGATGCGCGCGGGGGCACGTCGCGACGGCGGCCACGGGCGGCGCCGCGGCGCTTTGGCGCCGGCGTCAGCCAAAGCGGTAAAGGGGGAGGATGACGATGGCGACGTCAGCGTGACGTGGGCGTGTCGTCATGCGGGGCCCAGCGGCCAGCGACCCGGCGCGCGAGCGCGGTAGGTGGTAACGGGCCGCGCGCGAGTGGGCCGTGATGGGCTGGATCGTGGGAAAAGAGAGGGCGTGGAGTGCGTGAAGAAAAAGAGAAGAGGGGCGTTGGGTGGACTTCGGGGTTTTAGACTCGGGGCCCAACAGTGCAGCTCCCCTTTTCCTTTTCTAAAACTATTTACTCCTTTTCTATTTAGTTTCAAATTTGAACATAAATTCAAATTTGAAACCCACACAAGTAAACTCCAAATAAAACCAAATGAACTCCAAGTTTCTCACAATAGCATTTTTATATTTCCTAGAAATTTTATTTAATTCAACATTAAATCTAGGAATAAAGGAGAGAAAAGGGAAACATCCTTAAATAATTTGGTACTCACTCAAATAATTCATCAAAAATTTTAAATCCTCATTTTTATTAATTAACATTCCTCAATAAATTTGAGGGATGTTACAGGTGGGTGGCTCGCTGCCGAGCCGGTGCCGGAGAATCTGGTGAGGACTTGTAGTCAACTGGTTCAATGCTGCTTGATAGGGAGGAGAATAGGCGGAGGCGGATGAGTAGTTCATGCAGGGCGGATTGGCTTAGATCTGTGGAGCGGTGGTAGTGGAGCGGGCAATCCAAGCCAGGGAGAAGGGAAAGCGAGCGGATTTGGTGGTGGAGTGACAGGGCAGAGGCGGGGCGGTACAGGGAAGGAGGACGGGCGGACAAGCTCGGATCTGAGGGAAAGGGGAAGGGTGGCGGAAGATCTGAGGAAGGGGATGACGACGGAGGAGGTGATTTTATTTAAACATACCTGGCCAGTGGAGTCGTCGACGACGAGCTCGTCGTTGAGGACGAGGGCGACGACGGCGGTGAAGCAGACGAGGCAGCTACTACCACGACGGGAGAAAGCCATAAAGGCAACAAGAGAAACTAAAAAACCTAGATATGTAATGGATCTTCAAACGGGGGGGGCTCCCTTCCCCTACTCGCCTCCGGCGAAGCGCTGGAAGGGAGAGAGGGAGGAGCCCCAACGAGGGGGTTGCTAATAAGCGCGCGCCAGGAGTGATCGATTTTCCGACATCGGCCTGCAGCACGCCAAGCCTGCAGCACGGCGTGCTGGTTCATTTCTCCTCGAGCCAGCACCCACACACGTGCCCCTAAGGTAGCTAGTCCCTTCCCCCACGTCACTTGTTTCCGTGACCTAAAATTTATGCTCATAAAATGTTTCGATGACTAATTTAGTACGTAATTTTTTTCTCATAATTTTGTCTGCAACACAGTTCGCGTGCATAATTTTTTACTTTAAAAAAACTTTAAAAAAGCAAGTTATGCACATAATTTTTTCTCTAACAACGAGTTATGTGCATATTTTTTTCCTGATGACAAGTTATGCACATAATTTTTCTTCTAGGGGTAAGTTATGTGCATAACTTTTTTTAACTAGTGATGAGTTATGCGCATAACTTTTCCCCTAAAGACGAGTTATGCACATAACGTTTTTCCTAACGACAAAGTTATGAGCATAATTTTTTTCCTAACAAAGAGTTATGTGCATACTTTTTTCCTCACGACAAGTTATGAGCATAACTTTTACTTAACGATGAGTTATGCCTATAACTTTTTTCTATAACAAACGATTTATGAGCATAACTTTTTCCAGTAAATAATTTACAGGATTAACTTATACACCTATGTATAATATTTTCTTGTATAAAAATGAAAAATAGGACGCGGTGGAGGAGGAGAACGAGAGGGAGAGAGAGGCTTCGAGAGCAAGCAGTCACCTCTGCATCAACTGGAAGCCCGGCTTTGCCTACACCAAATCTTTGAACCTGTTGATCAGAGGAACCAAATCCAGGCTGCTGTGCTGATGGAATCTAAAGCGCAAAATCGACAGGGCAGCTGATGCGGCGGTAGTACCAAACACTGACAAAACAAATGCAAAGCAGAGCATCAGCACCGACTGCTTCTCTCGGCACTAGGGAACTAATCGCTCTGTCGCTATTTATGCTTCTCTCGGTACAACTCGTGCTTCACACAGTGCAAAATCTCAGCCAGAACATCTGGGAATCACACCGGATTTATAGGCAATCTACTCCGACCAAAATCATCCGAAAAGAATTAGCCTTCAACTCCAATTACTGAAATGTCGAGCTAACCCTAGGTGAAGAACAAATTGGGGAAAACTTCAAATCCGTGGTACTCAATGAAGAATTTGTTATGGGATCATCCTAGAATTACTCCCAAAATATAGGAGGACGAAAAATCTCAAAAATAACTCCGAAAATTCCGAAAAAAAAATAAATTTGATGAAACAAATTAACACGAATTTGAATCTTGTATTACTCCACCATGTACTGTCACAAACCATTCTTAGCATAATCAAATCTTTGATGGCAAAAAGATCAAATCAAAGACTCATCGTCTCTCTCGAGA
This sequence comes from Cenchrus fungigraminus, assembly GCA_036936925.1. Lineage (NCBI taxonomy): Eukaryota > Viridiplantae > Streptophyta > Magnoliopsida > Poales > Poaceae > Cenchrus > Cenchrus fungigraminus. The sequence goes on along the minus strand of CM072776.1, from coordinate 94,370,891 downwards.
CATATCCGACCTCCGCCAAGCCTTCGACACCTCGAAGTCTTGTGCTTTTGCTCGCGGACCGCCTACTCGCCTCGCCTCCCGGTTTTACGAATGTTGTTCACAAATACGCTCCTAAAAGAAAAATTTTAGATATGCACTCTGACCTCGCCGCTATGGTCTATGACGCCATAAGTTGTGGCATCGATGTCCAGAGGCTGTTCGGCTGGCCTGACCTCAGCTTATCTAGGCTTATTTTCTCTCACACAATACTATGCAATCTACCGGCCGAACACTATTCATTCTACCAGCCGAACAGCCCCCCAGTTTTTGTTGCCGTTGCAGCCAGCTTGGCACCACAACTCATGACGTCGAAACGTGTAAGCTTGGTGCCATGATATATAGCGCTAGGTCAGGGTTCATTTTTTTTATTTCTCCTAAATGCGTTTTTATCAACTTTCTTGAAAAAAAATAAAAAAGGCTAAAAAATAAGTCAGACTCGCCTCCATCCCGCTTGACTCAACCAACGTCGTCTCCATCGCTTGACTCCGCTTGAACAGTTGAACTCCTCGAGTCCTTCGGTCCAAGCATCCAACACCTGCCTATCACAAACTAAAGAGACACAACACACAATATATGTTTTACACGCACAATATTCGGTTTGCTATTATAGCATAATCATGCACGCACATATGAAATATTGACTTAACCGGTAAAGTCTCAAATCGTCCAATAAATCACTCACACAAATAGATCTGGACACATCTTAACTTGGTCTCTTAAGCAAAGATCAAATTTATAGCTTTGTTGAATACGTGGACCGTACATGTTTTGGGCTTTTGGCAAAATAAATGGGGGCACACACGTTTTATTGTTCTCTGAACATTCATTCCCCCCACTGCTCCATCATGCTATATATAGTGGTATAGGATATGAATCAAATTTATGGTTTTGCCGGATACGTGTGCGTGTCCCCACATTTTTGGTAAATAAATGGAGCCACACATTTTATTTTTCTCCTTAAAATTTTCCGGAAAAATATAATGTCCACCAACCGGGCACGCAGCTCGCGTCGCCTATCGAGAGGCGACTCGAGGGGATCCTTCCCCGCGCTGCCAGTGCCCTCCCCCCCCTCCGCCACACTCGTCGACAGCCGCCGCCACCTCCACTGCTGCCGGCGGCGGCGGCCGGCGGCAGCGCCGCGTCCTCCTCCCCTCCCCCTCCCTTCTCCTCCCTTCTCCCCACCACCACCAACCTCGAGGTCGCCTCCCCGGTCGCCGGTGACCGCGCACCTCCCAACGCGGCCTCCCGACGCCACCTCCGCCCTCCCTCTCTCCCTGCCTTCACCTCACCGCCTCCTCCACTGGGATCCAGGGCTTGGATCTGGATCGGCGGGCCCGTTGATCCGGCGGCCGCGGCTGCTCCGGCCACCGCCGGCCGGCGAGGGGCTCTCCCGGCGTGGATCCGGCCGTCCCCGGCGCGGTTCTAGCGAGCTGTGGGGCGGCGGGCCTACATGGACCGGCGGCGGCGGCACCTCGGCTCCCGGTGGCGCCGGTCCCCTCAGCCTCTTCCGCCGGCTCCGACGCGCGTGGGTAGGGTGCGGCTGCTCCAGCCGCCTAGGCACCCGCGCGGGTGTTGACCCGCCTCTTCCCCGATCTGGGTTGGGTGCAAACCCTAGATTTGGGTCCGAGCCACCGCCGACGCTCGCCGCTTCGCCCCCTCCTCGTCGACGACCGGCAGCTCCCTACCCGACCTCCTCCTCGCCGGCGGATGCGGTTGCTCCTGCCGCTGGACGCAGCCACCCTCCGTGCCGGCAGCCGCAGCTCATCCCCGCGCCCTCCGCCTCGTCGATGCCGCCCTCACCAACCTCCTCATTTGCTTCGCCTGTGGCTACCTCCGCGGCTTCCCCGTCGGCCCCCGTCGACCCCCTCGACGGCGTCCCCTGTCGGTGGCCGCGGCTCCCCCCCCCCGGCGCACCGGCGGCCGCGGCTCTTGTCGGCGGTCGCTGTTCGTCAGCGGCAGCGGCTCCCCTTCCCCAGCTGGCGTCTACGGTTCCCTGTCAGTGCCGCCCATCAAGTCTCCTCGACGGGTCGGGTGTTGTTGCCGTGAGGACCCTCGGCATCGCTGTCGTTCCGGTTGGCTGCAGCTCCTACCTCCACCCTCAACCTCTCCTCCCCCCTCCTTTGCTGCCTTCTACCCCCGGTCTTCGTCGCTAGTCGAGGTTGCTCCGAGCCTTGCCGGCCTGCTGCTATTCCTCAGCTCCTCCCGCGCCCTGGACTGCACGCTGCTTCTCCATCGGTTCGCCTACCATCCACGGCTTCAAGGTTGGCTGCGCGGAGTTGGTTTTGGGGCTTGGCGAAAGCCTCGCCCGACCTGTGTCGGGCCGACAACGGCTGCGCTTGTTGGCGTAGTTCACCTCGCTGGAGGCGTTGTTGCTGCAGCCCCAATACCATTTGGTCTGCAAGGTGAAAACTTGTCTGCTCCTTCCCGGAGAGACGGATGATGGTGGCGCCTCGTCGTTCCCTCCTTGGTGGCATCGTCCTGCTCGACATCCTCGCTCGACCTTCGAAGGCCTCTAGATGCTAGGCGGCCGGTGACGTGCGTGTGTTCTTGGTGTGCTTGTTGTCAGCAGGGCCGCGCCTCCCCTACCCCTCGTTTCTTGTTTGGTGTGGTGGTGTCGTGGGGTTCTCCTTCCTGTAGCGTGCTGTGTTTAGCGCTTTGAGTCTCTTCCAAGTTCGCCTCTTTGTAATTCAAATTCTCTCCTCTTAATAAAAAACGTACTTTGCACGTCCTAAAAAAACAGGCATGCAGCTACGATGCATCCTTCGAGCAGCTACATGCACGCATCAGCATGTATCGAGGAGAATACATAGTGCAAACTCAAGGGTAGATGCAAACTTGGAAAGAACTGCCGTGAACCATCAGATCGGAATCGTGCGTCGTCGATCATGCTCCATGGATCATGGCGCTCGTGAAACATTTTACAATTTAATGCCTGCACAGCTCAGATTCTTTTTTCAGTTAGACCCCTTCCACCCACTTCCAATTGCCATGAACCCCATACAGAGCCCTTCCACCCGATGACCCGAGCACGAACGGCCAGCACTGGTGCGAGTGCGAATCTGGTATACTCCGTGCACTGGCCCAATTGATCTGTCAGGCAGTCCTCGAATTGAATCTGTAAAACAACTCTAAATCCAGACCATGGAAGCGGTCGTAAAACCATCCACACTGTTGTTGCTCTATATGTTTACTCTAAAAGAAATATTGTAGTCACATCAGCAAAAATCTTTACAATAACTTCTTTCGCATTGCTGTTACTCTATATATTACTCTACATTCAACAAACACATATTTTATTCATCTATCTCCAACTAATCCTTCAATTAAAAATTCATCTTTACCTGTACAGGGGCTGGCGCAGCCGTTGATAGCCTGTCCCTAGTGCCGAGAACGCCCATGCTGTAACGCTCAACTTACGCCAGGAGTACCGTGAAGTTAGCTTTACGGCGTCGTAGTGCATTGTTTACTGACGGCGCTACAGCACTTTTTGCTCTGTTTTTTACTCCACACAACTTACCGCAATATATAGAGCAGAGCGATGCAGATGGTCTAACCACAGATGCATTGATGATGGCAGCCTGCCGATGCAGCCACCACCACCGTGCTCTATCCCGTAGAGTCTCCGGTCTTGAAGGTACTGACGTCATCATCATCATTCATCGTGTTCGGCTTATCTTAACTTGACTTATCTCGGTTTGTTTCAGCTTATCTTCTCTTGCACAATATTATTTAATCTGCACGGGGATGCTCGGCCTTGGCAGCGTTTAAGATCCGCACCGGCGGAGCTGATGGCTGCCCGGTGGCCCGCCACCGCCGGTGGAAATTGGGATCGTTTTTGCGAAGGGTCTGATGGCACATTTGGAAAGGAGGACAGGGTCTAATAGCAAAATGTTGCGACTACTGGTTCATCTCACGCTCACACCGCGCATCTTTTATTCAACGGCTCACAAAGCATGTTTCCACTACATATATTCCCCCGATATCGATCGTGCAACCATCTCCGCCTATATAAGCGCGCATATATACACTCTGAGCTGCAAATCGATCTCTGCGTGTCTTAAGGACCGGAAGATCGAGGGGAGTAAAAAATAATGAAGCCCTCCGTAGTGATGATTGCTCTAGCGGCGGTGCTGCTCGCAGCAACGCAGGACGCCTCCGCCTCCGGGCCAAGGGTCATCATCGTCGGCGCCGGCATGTCCGGTATATATAACCTAGCTAGTACATCATTCGCACAACTAACGTCCTTGTGTTCATGGCTAGCTTCATGCATGAGAGAGATGCTATTGCTATTGCGTGCAGGGACCTCGACGGGGAGGCGGCTGTGGGAGTCGGGTGTCCAGGAGCTGTTGTTCCTGGAGGCGACGGATCGCGTGGGCGGGCGGATGCACAAGCACAACTTCGGCGGCCGCAACGTGGAAATCGGGGCCAACTGGGTGGAGGGCGTCGGCGGCAAAAAGGTCAACCCCATCCTGCCCATCGTCAACGACGCGCTCAAGCTCAGGAATTTCTACTCCGATTTCGACAGCGTCGTCGCCAACGTCTACAAGGAGAAGTATACATACTTACGTAGTATAACGTTTGATTTGCCGGCGTCGCATCACGTGTGATTTAGAGAGTGTTTGGATCTTCAAGCTAAAGTTTAAGACTTGTCACATCAAATGTTCGTAAGGCTGCAAAGGGGTAACCGTTAGGTGCACATCCGAATCTCTTTAGTTCAATTATTTGTACTACTTCTTTAAAATTAAGCTGAAGTACACTGGTGAAAAAACAGTCTTCCGTCCCGTGTGGGAAAGGTTTTAAGTCTCTAAAGCCCACCCGGGACGAAAAGGGAGAGACAAAAGGCCCCCCTTTGTCACCGGGTGGGCAACCGGGAATAAAGGGTGCCCTTTATTCCCGGGTGGTAGCCCCGCCGGGACAAAAGGGGAGGGCCAGCAGCGCCTGTGCGCCACCCCTTTAGTGCTGGGTGGTAGCCCCGCCCGGGACAAAAGGAGAGGCACATCAGCGCCTGTGCGCCACCCCTTTAGTCCCGGGTGGTATTACCACCCGGGACTAAAGACCCCGCTGTGAATTTTTTTTGTTTCATTTCAAATTGTTCTAATAATGTTATTCGCGTATATGCTCACGTATTTGGGTGTAATTTATGTATACGTATAAATGTTTGCACTAATTATACGTGTCTACTATACGTACTATATGAAGAGAATAAACTTATAAATAAATATATACACACATTATATTACATCAAAAGCATAGATAGTATTTTCTGAAAGTAGTATATATATATACATCAAAATATTTTACCATACTAATTCTAGTCTAAAGTTCCACCGGAGGTGCTAATTAAAATTTTTCAATTCGATTACCGTCATAGTGATTTCTGCCTTGTGGATTAATCACCTGGTCCATTATGAATCCGCAGAGACCTTCTAGAATCGCCAAGAGTCGGTCCTTCTCAATGATTGCGTCCCTAATCATATTGTTCTGCAATGTGCAAATAATTTAATATATTACACACAAGAATTAAATATATAAGCGATTAGAAAAAAGTATTATTAATTGATTTAAAATAATACTTACAGTATAATATGACGGGTCTGCCTCGCAGAAATTGTGGATGAACTCACACACATAGTATGCACATAAATGTGTCCCTGGTTCCTGTCTCATACACTAAATTGAAGAAGATAATTATGAAAAATTAGTGTTATGTATTTTTAATTTGCCCAATATGAAGTTGTTATTTGGTTTACGTACCGGAAAATTTGTAGTGAAGTTTATTCTAGGTTTCCATTGTCCAGGGTTGACAGCTTTGAATTTTTCCCAAGCTCTGACAGAAAATAATGAAAGTTAGAGCTAGATAGTGTTAGTAAAAGCACACTATTGCATAAAAGGGAACGTATGGATAGAATTATTACTCTTGAAACATATCTTAAAGGTCCAAGTATTTGTCCGGATTTCTTCTCAACGAATCAAAGACAAGGATGTTGCTTCTGTTGACATCAATTATGAGAAGAATCCAGTGGAAACTGTATATACATAAAAGCTCAAAAGATTGGAACTAAATAATGTTAACTAAGATAATTAGAAATGCGAACCCCTAGAAATTAAGATGGTAAGCACACTTACTCGAAGTTGTAAGGTAGAAGTATCAAATCCTTGTAATGCAATTCACACAAGGTCCTTACGATTGTTTTGAATGTTGTTTCTGGTTGTTTCTTTACTTGATCTTGATTAACTAAAGATGGGTCCATGAAACCTATTCGTTGGTAACCATTCTTCCCCATGTTATGCATTTCCAGGCTACAGAAAATGAAAGACAAAGTTAATAATTAGAGTATGCATAAATTTGTTAATTAGGGTATGTATTGCACCGTCACTTACAGGAACCAGGCCATGACAAGATCAGTATTCAAGGAGTCAAGATGGTAAATTTCATAAATATCTTTGAATCGCAGCCAGGACAACTTCTCGCCTTCACCAGCAAAATCTCCCGGTTTAACAAGTATGTCAATCATCTCCAGGCCCGCCTTAGACGTCTTCATGTAGAAGTCATGCAATCTACGCATCTGAGTAGGGAGTTTCTTCACCAACTCAGGCCTGACAAAAGATTCCCCATGCTCGTAGCGCCATCTAGGTACGAAGTTTGGGTCCCGAGGAGGTGATTCGTGGCCGAGAACATATTCTAGTGGCATCCTTGTTGCTTCTTGCATTGCAATGACGGCCGCTAGTTGTTCTGCGTCCATAACTGCAAGAGCTCGTTCAGTTGCAGTGAGGCCGGAGGCGACGTAAGTCTGTACTCTTGACGTCGACGCTTCTGTTGCCTTCTTCGTTGAAGGCTCTTTCGCTGACGTCGACGTTTGAGTTGCCTTCTTCATTGAAGGCTCTTTCGCCGACGTCGACGTTTGTGTTGCCTTCTTCGTTGAAGGCTCTTTCGTCGACGTCGACGCTTGTGTTGCCTTCTTCTTCTTCCTATAATCCTGTGGCATCGTCGACCCCGGTACATAAATGATTTTCTGAGCACATAAATGATTTTCTGAGCACATAAATGATTTTCTGAGCACATAAATGATTTTCGGGCGAGAGTCGGACGAGAAAACCTAAGTGTCAGGCGGGGTCGAGCGAGTCGGGCGGGAGTCGAGCGAGACTACCTAAGTGTCGGGCGGGAGTCGAGCGAGTCGGGCGAGAAAACCTAAGTGTCGGGCGGGGTCGAGCGAGTCGGGCGGGAGTCGAGCGAGACTACCTAAGTGTCGGGCGGGACTCGAGCGAGTCGAGCGAGAAAACCTAAGTGTCGGACGGGGTCGAGCGAGTCGGGAAAGAATCGAGCGTGTCGAGCGATACTACCTAATTGTCGGGCGAGCGAAAAAATTAAAATCTCTAAATACATATTTTATCTCTAAATACATTTCATCTCTAAATACATATTTCATCTCTAAATTCAAATCTAAACTCTCTAAAATCTCTAAATTCAAATCTAAAATCTCAAAATTCAATTCTAAAATATCTAAATTCAATTCTCAGCACATAAATAAATTAAATCAAAACATAAAAAAATGCTGACGTCAGCCATCAGGGGCTGACGTCAGCAGTTCCCTCACCGGCGCAGCGACGGCAGGCTGAGGGGTCGACGGCCGGGCGGGCGGGCGCGGGGGAGACGGCGGCCGGGCGCGGACGACGTCGGCGGCCGGACGCGGGGGAGACGGCGGCAGGGCGCGGGGGCGGCGGAGCGAGGTCGACGGGCGCGGCCGGGAGCGACGGCGGCGGAGCGGGGGCGGCGGCGGAGCGGGGGCGACGGCGGCCGGGAGCGGCGGCGGGGAAGACGACCGGGCGCGGCGGAGACGTCGACGGGCGTGGGGACGACGGCCGGGCGCGGGCGGGGTCGACGGGCGGCGTGTGGACGACGGCGCCGGGAGCTCCGGCGACGGAGAGGGCGCGGGGCCGGCCGGGCGCGGGCAGGGACGGCGAGGTGCGACGGGGTCGACAACGGCGGGGTGCGAGCTTCGACGACGACGGAGGCAGGCGCGACGGAGGCAGGGGCGACGGCGGGGAAGACGATGGGCGGAGTGTGAAGTGGAGGTTGGGGAAGAAGGGGTGGATCCGTGGGATTTATATCACGCCCCCCCCCTTTAGTCCCGGGTCGTAATCAGACCCGGGAGCAAAGAGACTTTAGTCCCGGGTCGTATCACCACCCGGGACTAAAGGCCCCTGTAGACCCGGGAGCAAAGAGCCTTTAGTCCCGGGTCGTATCACCACCCGGGACTAAAGCCCCTTGCGCGCCGGAGGGCGGCAAGGGCAAAATTTCGGCCTTTTGTCCCGGGTGGTGTTACCACCCGAGACTAAAGGCCCCCCTTTAGTCTAGGGTCGTAACTCCACCCGGGACTAAAGTGTAATTTTCGGCGGGAACTGTTTTTCCCCTCCCATTTCTTTTCTCATTTTCACATTCTATCTCTTTGAAATCAAAAAAAATATAGTAACTTTTACTATTTTTTTCATGCAAAATTATATTTAGTTAAAATATAATAAACTGTACTTTGCTATGCAAAATTATATTTTAGAGTTGTAAACATTTACTTCTAATTTTTATTTGCAATATTGATGTGCATTCCCAATAAAATTCAATTAAACCGAAAAAATAGTAAATTAATTCAGAAAAATCTCAAACTTGGTGGGTCAATCTCACATGACATATTCAAGCTTCATAAAAAATTTGATTGTCATTTACACTCTGGATCATTTCAGGGGTGCATTCAGCTCAACATTTAATTTCCACGTGACGTCGCACGGAAATTCAATTAAACTGATACACAATTGATTTGATCAATAATCATTACATTACGACATTAATCTCAAGCACGTAAGTACGGTGTCTCTTCACGTCCAAGCAATATGCTTGGGTCAACTTCGACAGCGAACGGAGGCATGCCATCAAACTGATCATAATCATCGGATTGATCTGTTTTGTCCTCGACTCCCACGATTACTCTTTTACCTGGAAGAACTATGTGACGCTTTGCCTCTTGTGGTCCTGCTTCTTGGGGATTTTTGTTCTTCGGTATGCTAGTCATATACTTCACATAGAAAACCTGATGCACATCTTTGGTAAGCACGAATGGATCATCTTTGAACCCAATCTTGGTAAGGTCCACTATTGTCATTCCATATTCATCTCTCTTTACGCCATTCAGGTTTACCCATTGGCAAAAAAAAAAGAGGGACATTCATCGCTCCGTACCCAAGCTCCCATATCTCTTCTATGATACCATAATAGCAGGTCTTGCCCCCATCTTTTCCGATGACGCCCATACGGACACCACTATTTTGGTTTGTGCTTTTGCGATCTTGAGCTCTCGTGTAAAAATTGTAACCATTCATATCGTAAGCTTGAAATCTTGTAATTGTGCTACAAGGTCCCCTGGCTAACAAAGCTAGTTGTGGATGAATCGTTGAGTTTCCGATTAGTTGTTCACTCAACCATGAGGGAAATGTTTCCAAGTGACGGCGTGCAATCCAGACTGGGGATTTGGTTGGATTTTGAGAAGCAATAATCTGCTCATGTTTCATCATATACGGAGTCACCAGTGATGATTGTTGCAGGACTGTTAGGTGTGCTTTATGGAACAAATCAGTATTATTGCTCAAACTTGATTTCCTTCCGATGGTACCCTTTCCCTGTAGCCTCCCCTCGTGTCGTGATACTGGAAGCCCAATCGAGTCAATTGTGTCGACAAAATCAACACAAAACTCAATGACCTCCTCAGTTCCATATCCCTTAGCAATACTTCCTTCCGGACGGGCACGGTTAAGAACATATTTCTTGAGGATCGACATGAACCTCTCAAAAGGCCACATGTTGTGAAGGTATACTGGACCGATAATAGTAATTTCTTTCAAAAGGTGTACCAGGAGGTGCGTCATAACATCGAGGAAGGAAGGTGGAAATGCCAACTCAAAGCCGACAAGACATTGAACCGCATCATTCTGTAGCTTTCCTAGCTTGGCTGGATCGATTGCCTTCTGTGAAATTGCATTGAGAAATACACAAAGCTTTACGACCAGTAATCGTACATTCTCTGATAGAACACCCCTCAACGCAACTGGAAGCAACTGTGTCATCAACATGTGACAGTCGTGGGCCTTTAGATTTGTGAACTTCTTCTCTTTCATATTTATGATCTCCTTTAAATTCGACGAGTAGCCAGACGGAACCTTAATACTGTTCAGGCAATCAAACACGCTTTCCTTCTCTTTCTTGGTGAGAGTGTAACTAGCAGGACCATAGTAATCAACATCATCATCATCCTCTTCCGGATCAGTTTCATCATCACCCTCCTGCGGAACTTTGGGAATCTTATGAAATTCTTTCAGGTCCTCTCGTGCTTCATTGGTATCCTTCGGGTTACCGTAACAACTCATGAAGCCTAGCACATTCACGCAAAGATTCTTCGTAAGGTGCATCACGTCAATTGCGTGTCGGACCTCAAGGCTACGCCAATAAGGTAGCTCCCAAAATATAGATTTCTTCTTCCACATTGGTGTACGCCCGTTGGCGTCAGTTGGAACAGGTTCACTACCAGCACCCTTTCCAAAGAAACAACGGTGACCATTATACACGACCTTCTTACAGTTTTTGAGATGAATACCTTGTGTTCTATGTAAACAGTGCGTGCATGCCCGATATCCCTTGTTTGTCTGCCCAGAAAGGTTACTTAGGGCAGGCCAATCGTTGATGGTTATGAACAACAATGCTCGTAGATCGAAGTTCTCTTACCTATCCTCATCCCACACACGTACGCCCTCTTCCCGCCATAGCAGTAATAGTTCATCGACCAACGGTCTTAGGTACACATCAATGTCGTTGCCGGGTTGTTTTGGACCTTGGATGAGCACCGGCATCATAATGAACTTTCGCTTCATGCACATCCAACCAGGAAGGTTGAACATGCATAGGGTCACAGGCCAAGTGCTATGACCACTGCTAAACTCCCCGAATGGATTGAAACCATCCGTACTTAAACCAAACCTTATGTTCCTTTCCCCGTTCTCAGAAAATGTCTTGAATTCTCTATCAATCTTTCTCCACTGAGACCCATCAGCCGGATGTCTCAGCAGGTTGTCTTGCTTATGTTCCTCGGCGTGCCATCTCATCAACTTAGCATGTGCTTTATTCCGGAACAAACGCTTCAAACGTGGTATTATAGGAAAATAACACATAACCTTCGCCGGAACTTTCTTCGTTTTGTCACGGTGCCCCTGGAGATCACCATCATCTTCATCTCGCCGAATCTTATAACGTAGTGCTTTGCACACAGGACAAGCATCCAAATTCTCGTAATCCTTACCCCGATATAGGATGCAATCATTAGGGCATGCATGGAACTTCTGTACCTCCAACCCAAGAGGGCACACAGTCTGTTTTGCTTCATATGTGGTGGACGGTAATTCATTGTTCTCCGGAAGCTTGTCCTTCACAATTTTTAGCATCCGTTCAAATGCCTTATCAGACACACCATGTTTGGCCTTCCATTCCAGCATTTCTAGTGTAGTACCAAGCTTTTTGTGACCTGGCTTGCAATCTGGGTATAACGGTTTTCTGTGATCTTCGATCATACGTTGGAACTTTGCCTTTTCTTTTTCATTTTCACAGTCCCTTTGTGCATCCTGTAGAACCTGGCCGAGATCATCAGCAGGCTCGTCAGCATGTGCTGGTAACTCTTCTTCGTCAGCATCTTCCATTAAAGTATCTCCAAAAGCTTGACCTGCGGCCCAGTCCGGAATACCCTCCTCCTCTTCTTCGTCGTCTTCCATCACAACCCCTCTTTCACCGTGCTTGGTCCAAACCACATAGTTCGGCATGAATCCGTATTTCAACAAGTGGAGGTGAAGTGTGCCCGGATCATGGTAGTCTCTTTCGTTTCTGCAATCGGAGCATGGACAACACATGAACCCACTCGCATCCTTATTTTTTTCGCCACTTCAAGAAAACCATGCATGCCGGTAATGTACTCCGCTGACCGTCTGTCAGTGTTGTACATCCATTGCCGGTTCATCTGCATCATATTAAGTGAAAAAATATCCATGTTAATTCTACAACACTAAAGTATAAAAAACAAAAAAAATCTTAGTACAAATGAATGAAAGAAGATAATCATAACAAATGAAAACTACTTATTACCAAATCTAAAGTATACTAATATAAAAACTACATCTCTTAGCTCTTAAATCAAATTTTCTATTTTCTTAATTATGGCATAAATTTTAAGTATAATAAATATACACTATCCCTAGGTCTCATTTTCTAATAACTAAATTAATAAATTCTATTTTCTCTAATAATACATAAGCTAGCTAAAAGTAAAATTTTTATAAAAACAAAAAAAAATCTTAGTACAAATGAATGATAGAAGATTATCATAACAAATGATAACTACTTATTACTAAATCTAAAGTATACTAAAAACCTCATCTCTTAGCTCTTAAATCAAAATTTCTATTTTCTCCTTCTCTAAACCATAACACGAAATTTAAACACAACAAATGAATGGACGATGAAGAATAATACCTTAGCAACACCTTGGAGTTGAGAAAACTCCACAAATTGATGACGAAAAATTTGGGCAGCACCTCCCTAGGTTTGAAGCGCCATAGATCTTAGAGGAGCTTGCTTTTGAGCTGTCAGTGAAAAATGGTCGGGCAGGGGGAAGAAGAAGGGAGCGTGCTGTTGATTTTGTATAGGGGAGGCCTTTTGTCCCGGTTTGGATTACCAAATGTTGCTTTTGAGCTGAAGGCCGGCCCCGCCAACCCTTTAAAGGCCGGCCCAATTATTGCGGCCGTTGATGGCTGGCCTTTAGTCCCGGGTTGGATTACCAACCGGGACTAAAGGGTTGCCCCCCAATGACCCTGTTTTTTTAGTTTAATATATATTAAGGTCTCCAAAATTTGTGATAAAGACTAATATTAAGGCTTAATCAATACTTTGGAGGTGAGAACCCTAATATTAAGGTTTCCAATAAATTAGTCACTGGCCTAACATCAATACTTAAGGTCTTAACAAAAAATATAAAAAAGTTCGTACATCAATACTTAATTAAGGTCTTACAAACAAAAAAAGTTCATACATGAATACTTAAGGTACGGTCTTAACAAAGATAAAGGGTGCATCAATGCACGACACATATTTCACACTTCATTCTTCTTCCTTAGATAGTCAATATAGTTGAAGTCTCCGATCTTGAAGTCGAGAACTTTAGCGAAATATGCCAGAGAATGGATCAGTGCACTCTCTATCGCTTCACAATTACGGTCACATGGACTTCCATAAATTTCAAACAGTGACGGCGAGGCAAACTGATATGGCCTGTAAAATGAAAGATGAGCCTGATACTTCCAATTTCTTGTTTGTATAGCATTTGAATCTGTGTAAGAAAATCCCACAACATCCATCACTTGCTCTAGAATTGCATGAAAGCTCATTGCCGCAAAAGTTTGACCAAACATATCCTACAATTAAGAATAATGTTATTACAACGCATTAAAAATGCTGAATAAGAGTAAATGGTGCTCCATACCATGTCATGTTCATTTAGCCGACAAAGTCTCTCTGTGGTCCTGGTGACACTTTGTCCTTCCTCGAGTGACTTTATTAGAAAATAAGAGTAATCTGGCACAAAATACCCATTAGCGTTTAGTTGTTGTAAGCATGCCTGCACGGCGGTCCTTTCATAAGTCCTCTTAACCAGTGCAGGGGCACCCCACCCAACAATCGATACCATTTGGATGGGTTCTGAAGACATCGAGGAGTGATTTTGTCCACGAACAGGTATGTCGAACGAGATTTTTAATTGTATGCAATTGTTTGGACCGACAATGGCGCATTGTGTAACAGGAGGGGTACCACCTAAATTTTCAACAACATGTGCGAGCCACTGCAAATGATTGAGAACCTGCGTTGTATGAAAATAATATTATTATCCGTGTGTAGTACGTAAACATAAATTTATACAACGAAAGAATATTACTATGTTGGGACGAGGTCCCTGGCTTCGATCACCAGTAGGTAACTCAATCACACCATGGGTGAAGCGTATGCCTGGACGACGAGCCAAAGGTGGCCGGTCATCAAAACTGATTCCACGACCGCCGCCATGACTTGCCATAGTTATTCTGGACTACTCTGTAATATATATAAAATAATGCTTAAATAAGAGAATGCTTAAATTTATTCTATATAAAAACAACATATATAAGACCAATTTTCTCATTTTCTAATAACAAACCGACTGTAGTATATGGAAAAAAGAAAAAAAATAAGAGAATACCTAAATGTATTCTAAATAAAAATAAGAAATAATTAAAAAAATGAATTAAATAGGTAGGTAGTATATTTTTGTTTGGTAATGACCATTTTTTAATAAACTAACTTCTCATAAATTAAGCTAAATGTAAAATTAAATGCATCTCTCATCTAAAAGTTAAAATCAATTATCTCTATAGCAAAAACTACAAAATCAGAGGATAAATCCCTATGTGAAACTATTCTTAAAAAATATGTGAAACTAAATACATTGTTAGCTAAATCCATCTCTTAGCTCCTCCTACCACTAAAAATCTAAATCCATATTTTCTCCATTTCTAACCATAAAAACGAAATTTAATCATAACAAATGAAGGAAAGATGAAGAATCAAACCTTAGCAACACTTTGGAGGAGAGAAATCTTCACAAATGGATGACGAAAAAATTGGTTAGGAGAAGAACTAGCTAGCTCTCTTCACAAACTATCTCTTAATAAGTCTCGGGTGAATGTGAGCTCGGGCAGAGGAAGAAAGGGAGGCAGGGATTTATAGGCGCACCCTTTAGTCCCGGGTGGTGTTACGACCCGGGACTAAAGGCTTACCCTTTAGTCCCGGGTCGTAACACCACCCGGGACTAAAGTCTGGCGCCAATAATTGCAGCTCGGAGCCGTTGGACGCCAGGCCTTTAGTCCCGGGTGGTATTACGACCCGGGACTAAAGGGGGGGCGTTGCAAACAGCCTTTCGAGGCCACGTCGCCCCAAAAGCATTTGTCCCGGTTCCAAAGTTGAACCGGGACAAATGCTTGGGAACAAAGGTCGTTTTTCCACCAGTGGTAGTACAAATAATTGAACTAAATAGGTTCGGAGGTCCACCACATCATAATCAATTTGCACCCCTAAATGTTCGGATGCTAATCATTAAGAGGACTAAATATGATCTTGTTGTAAAATTTATTACACAAGATCTGGACTAATTCGTGAGACCAAGTCTAATTAATTCAAGATATATTTACTGTAGCGTCACATTGTCAAATCATGAATTAATTAGATTTATAATAGATTTGCCTAACTAATTAACATCCATCTATGTAACTAGCTAGTCTAAGTATTTGATGTGATAGGTGCTAAAGTTTAGCACGGGTATATATCTAAGTACCACCTTACCTACAGTGATTGACCGAGAAAATCATAGAACTCTATAAATTTTATTACAGGATCTGCATCTAACAAACGGTAATAAGAGCCAGACACAAATGCTAAATCTGCATCTACGTAGTTCGAATTGTATTGAACGAACCAGTTAATATGTCCGTGGTCCTGATCGAGCTCTTAATTATAAACACTGAAAAATGTATGGCCGGCAACACCCAATCAGAGCTTGTAACGTGATCATGAACGATATGTCCTCCTCAAAGAAGAATGAGGAACGAGACATTTTGAACCGTATTCCATTGACAAAACTAGACGACAAGGAAAAGAAAAGAGGGTGAAAAGGCCTGATAAGATGGAGAATAATGGAGTACTGTACGTGATAAGAACTGATCCTTAAAAAAAAGAAAACATGCACCGATCAGTATTTTCTTGGTTTCATTTTTTTTCTTTTGCGCACCTTTTTAAACCCTAATTTGATTTATGTTTTTCACATCCTTAACTTGCCCAGCGGTGGCCTCTACGACAAGGACTACGTGGAGAATAGAATGGACCGTGCCGACGAGGTGCAGCAGCTGGGCGCCAACCTCAGCAAGAAGATGGACCCCAGCGGGCGCGACGACATCTCCATCCTAGCCATGCAACGCCTGTTCAACCAGTACGCCCTTCGTCTCCATCGTCTACCTTTTGTGATCTCGAAATTATGATCGAGCTAGGGTGATCCATGCATCGCCGCCGTGCTGCAGCCAGCCGAACGGGCCGTCGACACCGGTGGACATGGCGCTGGACTACTACAAGTTCGACTACGCGTTCGCGGAGCCGCCGCGCGTGACGAGCCTGCAGAACACGGAGCCGACGCCCACCGACGCCGACTTCGGCGAGGACTCCTACTTCGTCGCCGACCAGAGGGGCTTCGAGTCCATCATCCACTACATCGGCAGCTACTACCTCTCCACCGACGCCGACGGCAGGATCTCCGACCGCAGGGTCCTGCTCAACAAGGTAGTATCTATATTGTATTTTTTTTAAACGGACGGCAAAACTTTGCTAAATTTTTATTACAAGAAGAAAGAAAAATAGAAAAGGTGAAAAACAAAACAACTAAATTATTAGCCATTGTATCTATAAAATTTATATAGGTGAGACCCACTACACATCACGGATAGACTTCTCTCAATATGAAAGATGCTCACGTCACCATTTACTAGATCTTCTCTCAACATGCAAGCTCTCCACATCACCATCCACTATAATCATGAATTTATGTCTTATACTAATTCTCTACGGCTATGCATTGTGTTAGTATTTGCGAGTATCATGCTACAAATTTCTAATTAGTTCTCTCTCAATAAAATGAATGTGTTTTCCTCTATATTATTATTTGCAAAAAATATTGTGATGTAATCATTTTAGTGTTTCTACTTTCAAATTGCATCTTCAAATTTTGTAGAAATTCCCGCAGCAACGCGCGGAATATCACTTAGTGTACAAAGAAAGAGGAGGTTGTACACTAAAAACAACTGTGTATGTACGTGAAAATTATTACAGGCAACAAATAAAAACGCCGCGTGGTGGTGCACATGCACATACATGGATGGATTTTTTTTCGAACAACTACATGGATGGATATAATTTGCAGGTGGTGCGACAGATCGCCTACAACAACCGCAGTGTGGTAGTGAAGACGGAGGACGGCTCGTCGTACGCCGCTGACTTCATCGTCGTCTCCACCAGCCGGGCGTCTTGCAGAGCAACCTCATACAGTTCGAGCCCCAGCTGCCAGTCGGTCCCGGTGCACGCTAGCTGCATACTCCAATCATATATACGTGCCATTAAATCTGTTCTGAAATAAACGCTAATTAAATAACCAGTTCTGGAAGATCTTCTCCATCTACCGGTTCGACATGGCGGTGTACACCAAGATCTTCCTCAAGTTCCCGCGGCGGTTCTGTTCTGTGGGCGACGGCAAGCAATTCTTCGTGTACGCCAGCCAGCGCCGCGGCTACTGCGGCATGTGGCAGTCGTTCGAACAGGAGTACCCGGGCGCGCACGTGCTCCTGGTGACGGTCACCGACGATGAGTCGCGGCGGATCGAGCAGCAGCCCGACAACATCACCAGGACGGAGGCCGTGGCCGTGCTCAGGAACATGTTCCCCGACGTCGACGTCCCCGACGCCACCGACATCTACGTCCCGCGCTGGTGGTCCAACCGCTTCTTCAAGGGATCCTACTCCAACTGGCCCATCGGCGTCAACCGCTACGAATACGATCAGCTCAGGGTATGTAAACAAAATCTCGTCTCGATCAGTTACCTGGCGCATCAAATCAAAGTATGCAGCAATTAATCGTGTTATATGTTAATTTTTGGGAAAGTTGTATCACACCAGAGCATTCTTTTTAACTCTCGCTCTCGAATTTTATATCCAATTAATCCATGGATGCCACCACATTCTTCTTCCCCAACACCAGCGAAAATAGGGTTAACCCCTGGAGCCACCGGACTTCAAAGGGTCGTTGAGGAGCTCGCCAGCATGGCGGTGGTCGCGGTGATGGTGGGACGGCGAAGGTGCCTCCAGTGGTGTAGGCAGCAATGGGGCAGCAGGGGCTGAAGCCCCTCCTACTGCGGTCCTCCCTAAACTCCAATCCCTAGCTTCGCCACTAGGTGTCGCCTGTCACGATGGTGGAGGGGGTGCAGGCGGTAGGGGCGACAACCTTCAGCCCATTAGTGGCGGCAGCGATGGATGGCGGTGGCGATGCAAGGTAGGTAGACGATGGCTAGAGGGACTTGATGAAGAAGGCGCAAAGAAGCTCGCCGATAGTGGTTAGGGCCATGTTGTGGTGGCAGGTCGCGTCTTTGACGTTGCCGTCTCCACTGGAGCCGAATGGGATGGCATGACAATGGTGGGGGTGAGCGCTCATGAGTCACGTGCGCGGAGGCGATGTTGGTTTTGGGTGGGTGGGGGTGGGGGTCAGGGGTCGGAGGTGGGAGGAGAGGATGAACCTGTTTGATAAAGTGGACTGACTCAGCTAGGCTCGTGAGTGGTTGGATTCGGATTTTGTTTGATGGGCTGCACAGCAGCACAGCGGAGTGGGCTGAAGTTTAGCATCGGTAGGGTTATCACCGCAGCCCACCCACAGTCCTCCACTCCTCCTCTATGTTCTGCAAAAATCCTCCAGCCGCCGCCGTGCTACCCGACCGAGCATTCGCGTTGGCCGCTCGCCCACAGCGTGTCGGGCTGAGGCGGTCTGCACGTCGAGCAGCGCGGACAGACTCCCGCGACCGCAGCTTTCGTGGCGCTGGTCGGGCTGGAGAGGCATCCCCGGAGCTCCCTGCACCATCGGCCGGGACACCTCTGCCCTCCCATGGCTGCCCATCTCTCCCTCCCTCCCTTTCTTCACCAACTAGGCACTGGAATCGGTCGCCCTCTGCCCCTTAGCTTGGGCTCTGGCGTCCAGAGCGCCGGGGGATCCTTGAGCTCGCCTCCTTTCATGATGGGGCCTGGTGAGAGGAGGCAGTTTTCTAATGGTTGATAAGATAGAGAGTGGGAGTGGATCTAAGCCATCGGATTTAAGATCCAATGGTTGAGATGGTGAAATACTCGGATTTTTTTACATGTGCTGCTTATTTCTGACAAAAAATAAATTAAAGGCGCCGGTCGGGAGGGTTTACTTCACCGGTGAGCACACCAGCAAGCGCTACAACGGCTACCTCCATGGAGCATATCTTGCAGGTCTCAACTCTTTGGCCTGCTGTTTTCTAATGCAAAGTTGCAGGTTAGGAGTAGCTGCTTATGTGTGTTGAGTGAGTTGTTTTCAGGTATCGACTCTGCAGACATCCTGATCAATCGCATCGTCAAGAACGAGGAGTACAAGGTCCGTGGCAATTACGAGGACCAAGCTGCAGAGGTAGGTAAACGGCCAGGTCGCAGAGGTAAAATTAAGCTAATGGTAGTAGCAGGACTGCAGGATCAACAGTTCTTTGTATTGCATTGGTGTCGGCAATACCAACTGATGGACTGACAGCAAAAAATTTCACTGCAGGCCTAAATGAGTGATGATGAGCGTGCCTCATTACGGGCACCACAGCAGGTCAACAGGGGAATAATAAATTGCTGCTAATCGAGATGCCATGCTGGTTTCTTCCGGTGGCATTTTCAGTCTTTAATTTGCCGCACAGTCAGTTTGTTCATGTGTTTCTGCCGTCTAGTTCTAATATCCGTGTGATGTATTTTCTGCCGGTCTAATTCTAATAAAAGCACAGGCGCTACTCCTGTTTGCTGTTTTTTTTAACGGCTGCACATCAGAACATCACTCTCATCCTTCTGCACGTTTCATATGCGCTAATGCACATTGGAAAATACCTCAATCATTTTGGTTCAATATCACTGATCAGAGGGCGATAATACACCATGGGGCTAGCTAGCTATATCAACCGAAGGGATAATAAATCACAAACCATGGCCCTAGCTACTTTGTAATCCAAATTTAAGATGTGTCACTGCACATCAACCACATTTTGATGATGTGCGATGAGGACTTTGGACAATTTCACCTCCATTGTTAACCAGAAAACATGAACAAAGTCTAGAACAGATAAACAAGTGTTCAGACTGACTTAACAGACGCGTGTTGCAGAGGAGGTCCATGCTTAAGAAATTACCACTAGAGTGTCATTTGGACAAAGAGGCAAAATAAATAAACTACTGTCATCAGGGGAAAACACACATATTATATATGTAGCAACAAAACAGATATGTGTACAATTCATACTAAAAAGATAGCGACTGACTCCATCAAGTTATCATTAACTGTTAGCATCGCTTCCACCAGTGTCTGATGTACAAAAATATGTTAGGAAGGATTTCTTCCCTTCGACCTCTACTTTTAGTCTCTCTCCGCCCCTGGCTTCCATCACTTGTTTCACAAAGCAGTGGAAAGGTTAATGTTCTGGATGAAGAGATATTAGAGTAGGGGTGGAGGAAGAAGTTCCAATGTAAAAGGATAGGGAGATGCTCGAGGCTTCCATGTTAGCAACATCCATTCATCAGAGTGCACCAGGTTCTTGATGAAAACGGAATGCTGTGTCTCGTATACCAGTGCATTGCTGCTATAGTTGTAGTTGTGCTTCTATCAATTTCTGAGAAGCATCACATGGTTCACCTTGAAAACATTTCATGACAAGATAAAAAGTCTAAGCTTGGCATGAGCCTATGATCCTATGAAGAGTTGGCATAGCTAGAAGAAATTCTGACCATAGGCCCAGGCCCTTCTGAAGTGAATTGGCAAAGCCATAGGCCCTGCTGAAATGAATTCAATTCACGCAATCTTCCAGATAAACTCTAGGTGCAGAACTGATTTCATGACATTATTTATATTCATTAAGACTTATTAGTACATAGGGTCAGTATACAAGTCTGAGAGGAAATTATTCTGAAATTACTACCCTTTTAACAAAGCACAACACTATGAACAATACCAAGAGTGAGCCCTAGCAGTACATTGTGGCGACAGAAATTATGTCAATACATGCCACCCAACGTCTGACAAACCTGAACTGTATATATAGGAGATAATTAGCTAGCTATACTTGGCATCAGAAACTTAGAAGAAGGCCCTGCTTCCATAAAAGACCCTAGAACCCTTTGTTGCAGATGGTGATGGGGATGGTGATGGCTTCTCAATCGTACAGTAGTCAGAGTCATCATTTGAGGGACTACTATTCTCAACATCCAAAGGAAGCTTCATCTTTGCAAGAGAATCTGTGAACTGCTGCATGCTCTTCATGTACATGTCAACTATGTCCTGTTGGACAACTGACTGTTCCGGCTGAAGATTAATGCTGATCAGAGGCTTGACAACTTCATCCTTGGGTGCTGCTTCAGAAGAATCAACCTCACCATCGGTAACATCTTGGCTTTTCTCCCTCTGGCTTTGTCTTGTGGATGCCTCAACAGTGGTCTCTGAAGGCTCAGAAGTTGGCTCAGAAACTGATTGTTGTGTTGCAGAAAGGGTGGTGGAGGAACCCGAGGTTGAGATACAACTTAGAGGGCTTTCATCCTGATGTTCCTCCAGCTTATCTGCACAAATTGCAGTTCCAGGCACAGCTGCACCGAACTGCAGCATCTTGCCATTCTCGGCTTTTACAGGGTTCTCAGAGCCTGGGAACTCAATCTTTCCAAGTTCAGAAGGAATATTGTTATCATTTCCAGAATGCAGCAACTTGCCATTCTCAGTTTTTATAGGGTTCTCAGAGTCCAAAGACCCCATCTCGAGATACTTCGAGACCATAATCTCATCCTCATTCACAACATTTAGGTCTGGGAACTCAATCTTTTCAAGCTGAGAAGGAACCACACAATCATTTCCAGAATCGGACACTCTTGACACTGACTTATTGGGTGATGATATGAGGATGACATCTGGGGAACAACCAGCATATGACAAGGACAGCTGCACAAAACCAGCTGGTGTGTGGAACAGGTCAGTGGATGTCAGGGAGAACTCCTGGACCAGCTTACCATCACCCATTGCAATGTCTGCCAGAGGAACAAGGGCAAAGCCAAGGAGCTGGTCCTCCAGGTAGTTCCTCACCCTGCTCAGCATCCATACCTCGCATTTGAGCGAAGCGTCCAGCGTCTGCACGTCAAGCTGTAGGCTTTCTTCAAATACTGGGTTGTGCCCAGCACCGTTAATCACCTTGGTTGAGCATGAAACATCCGGGCTGTTTGTGAGGCACAGCTTTGCATATACATCCTGCTTGTGGTAGATACAAACATTGTGGATATCGCGTGCCTGGTGTACAAACACATCCAAGTAGCCAATGGATTTGTCCTTTCTGGCGGTGTCAGCAACAAAGTTGGTGGCCTTCTGAGTGATGATCTCAGTGTTCAGCAATTGTGGCTCAGGCACAAAGGCAGTTTGGTACGCCGCCATTGCAGATGTGCTAAGTACACACTACACACAAAAAAGATACAGGTTCAATGATCAAACAGAAAGCATGTTGTGTGAACAAATAACACGACTTGTACCCTTGTAAAATAATAACAATACAAAGTTCAGCATAAATCAAACTGATACTCATATAGTCAATACATAGCTACTGGACCTACATTGGAGATTTTGCGCTCACAGTAGCAGAACACATTAAATCATGTAACACTAATAGGTGAGATGATTGCTACTATTAGATTTTAAAACTAAAGAACTGAAGCAGATAAAACTTAAAAGTAACCCTTGGGCCCAGGCTACTCTGTGATTCGAAAGTAATTTAGGTGAAATGCATTTGGGTTCAGATCTGAAGGAATTTTAGCTTTAAAAGATCTCCAACTGCAGCAAAAGACGAAACTTCTGGTGTTAGAAAGGTGACAGGCACTGATTTTTTTTCGGAATAGTAAGAGCTCGTGTGGATTAACAAACTGGGGACACAAACAGAACCAATATTCAGGGCATAACGGCAAGAGCCTGCAACTTTTATAGAAATCAGAAAGAGGTTGCATTTGTATATCCAACAGGAACCTACTGTCCAGCCCAAATACTCGAATCAAATATATAATTTGATAATTCTCCGGCAAAGCGTGAACGCAAAATGACATGAGAACATTGGTGTGGGGGTTCAGATAGCTAGGCACAATCAGAATGCCATACTCGATTCAGTGAACAAAGAACGGAGATTCTTAGCCTATTGAGGTAATCAAAACCCCTATCCGTAACGGAAAGGAAAAGGAATCCTTCTAGAACCTCTTATATTGGAGAAATTTGAGGATTTGGCCGAACAGGCAGGAGGAGATCCAGAATCAGAGCAGACAGTAGCGCAAAGAATCGTGTGGACTCGCAACAGAAACTAGTGGCGAACTAAAGGGATTAGCAATCCCGTAAAGCAAAATCACGGGGAGAATGGCGGTAATTACCTCCTTCGCTGGAGATTGACGGGGAGTGAACTGAGGTGAGACGCGCTGTTGCGGGATTTTGTGGGGAAGCGTTCGCTGTTGGGTGCGCGAGACCGGAACGGGAGGGGAAAGGCCAAATATAAAAAAAGGAGCGCTGCTTTTTTCAGAAAGGTCATCATAGTTTTATCAAACTACAGGAATTTGGAGCGTAGAGCGGCATGGAGCGGGATCGGTATATGATTCTATGACATCTTAATATCTTTGTGCAAAAGTGCCCGGCCGAGTCAGGTCAGCTGCGGCTGCACTAGCCGACGACGGGGATCTTCTGCTGCAGAGTTCCAACGGCGAAGTCTCTGAGACTACGACCTGCTCCTACCATGACACTCCAACGGCAAATTAGCATATATTCGCCTCAAAATTAAAAAAGGGCTATTGTTGCGACATGGCTGTACGTAGAAAATTAGCATATATTCGCCTCAAATTTAGAGAATTGCTGCCTTCTGAAACAAAGGCAAGGGACTGTCTGCTTTGCAGATCAATCCTATCCCCGAGCAGACAGTCTTTCAAAGCTGGTGTCTGCTTTGTTTCAAAAGGGGTTGTCTTTCAAAGCTCTGACGCTGAAACTAAATTTTTCCCCTCGAAAGACAATATTTTAATCAGTAGGTTATTCAAGAAAGTTATCTCGACAGGGACGACGATGTTTGTTGTCAAATGTATAATTGTAGTTGAACTCGTACATTTGTCACTACCAGTGCCTAGTGTCTACTGCTTTGCTGCGAAGGTGCAGAAACACAAAATGGCATGTGCCATCAGTTAATAAACTGCCCCATTCTTGTACGTATATGTTTTCTTTCTTGGCCCTCTCATCTCATGTCGTATCCAACACCGTCAACCCAGCGACATAATTTGGTCAACGTCTCAGAACAAAGACCTCTAGAAGGAGCATCAGTGGAAACTTTCTTCATATTCTGGCAGCAGTCATCAGTGAAGATGATAGGCTGGTGGATGCTTGCAGAAATTCTCACTGATGTGTCTTTTATTAGCCTACTGCCTTACTGCATTCAGCTGCAAGCAGAAAAAAAATAAAAATCAAAGCTTAGTCGTGGAGTTGATTTCAAGTCTTTCAACAAAGTATCGCCAACTTTACACCACACTACACCAAAGCGTTTTTATCCCGGCAAAAGGTACTTCTGGATTCCGCTCGTGCCGAACAAACTAACTTTAGTGCAACAAGATCATCCGCACTGTGCCACAAAAGGGTTGTTTTATGTAGCTGCTGGCTGGACTGGCGGTTCTCACTTTCTTTTCCATTCCAAAAAACAAACGCCACTTCACTCACAAGCCCCCGAAAAAAGGCATAATAGTACGCATCTCACTTACTGTTTTCTCTGTCCAGTGAGAAAAGCTTTGACAAAGTTGGGCGAAAAAAGTTGCCTTTGTTCCTGTCCAACTCGCAATGTGAACACGGTCAGTAGTTCAGTCCAAGTGCTGCTGAGTGCTGACCAGTGGCCAGTGGATAATCTCGATCCCTACTAGCTGATAGGTTAGCGAAGGTAAGCGCACACATCAGCAGCCAAAGGCATCCCCATCATCACGTAGATAAATTTAAGGATGGACTTGCAATAATTCTTTCATCCGAGAGACCCAAAGAAACAAGCAAGCCACTAGGATCAAGGAATAAAGACCAAGGAAAGCGCCGTGGTAGTTGGTATCCATTGATTTGATTGGTCTTGTGCGCCGTTCTATATAATTTTAGCATCTCTGGCGAGTTAGTTAGGAGTCAAAATTGTTGTTACTCTCTCTAAGGTTAAGGTAGATACCGTTAATTTATTCCTGCTTTCAGTTTCGCCCTGCTCTACGTTTTCAGAAGCCGGCCTGAAAATTTGACCAAGAGGCAAGAGGAACACAGGCTGATAACTCTGCTCAGTCCTTGCCTCTCTGCATCCTCTTGTCATCCGCAATGTAGGTGAAATCAGCCATCGCGTTGACCTTAACGATGGACGGTTTAGTGAAAATGTTAAGGCCCGAGCGGGATGGGAGTGTACACTGTACAGGTGCAAGTCCCTACAACAATTGCCAGCTACAACAATTAGCACGAAGATGGCGGCTAAGTTGTGGGCTGCTACATCTAACCTGAGCATTTCTTGGGCCGGACCGAGGAAAAGCCCGGTAGCTTCCAAAAATGTAGCCCACGCCCGTCCATTGAAATCAGACAGAGAGGCCGGCAATTGAATCAAGACGTTGACTTCCTGCAATTAGGAAGACTACAGGCAGAAACAAAGAAAGGGTCTCTTCTTTACTTTGTGATGAATGAGATGATCAGGAGTACATTTCTTTACAGAAAATCGCTATCTTCCTACAAACCATAGATTTCGTTGGGTAACTGCAAGTCAAACTTATACAAGAATCACTACTTTTCTCTCTCTCTATGTATATATATCGAGAAAGGACGGAAAAAGACACTCTTAACATGCGATGAAGTAGAGCACGGCTTGCCGTTTGTCCAGCCGGTGAATGCACCCCACTGTGGAGTATGGACGTGGCATCCTCGAGACATCGCTCTCACCGGTAGAGATGTCCAGATGGGCCAAGCCCGATGGGCCGGCACGGAAACGGCCCGAAAAAGCACGGCACTAGAACGGCCCGGCACGAAGGGGATAGTGCCTCGGGCTAGCACGGCCCGATGGTCGGACCGGGCCTGGGCCGCACCCTCGGCACGGTGGCCCGGCACGGGCACGGCACGATTTCTGGTCAGCCCGATGCGGCCCGACGGCCTGTTAACAGCCCACCAATACGACATATAAGTACCAAAGAAAACCCTAACTCCCTCCTCCTTCCACTCCCACAGCCGCCACCCCCTCACTCCCTCACCTCACGCCTCAGCCGCGCCTCTCCCTCCCTCGATCCTCGCAGCGTCCTCCCTCCTTCGCCGCGGTAGGCATGCCGGCGGCCGACCGCCGCTGCACCCGGCACCAGCACCAGCACAGCTGCCCCTCCTCCCTCCCTCCCTCGATCCTCACCGCGCCAGGCACGCCGCTGCGATGGCATCCAGGCACTGCCGCAGGCCGGCGGGATCGTCGTCGCGGCCAGGCTCCGCCGCGGGCCAGGCGGATCTACTACACCGCGGCCAAGCGCCACCGGAGGCCAGCGGGATCTGCGCCGCTGGGGGGCGCATCGCCGTCAAAGAACTGCTAGCCGCCGCGCGGCCGTCCTGACCTTCCTCTTCCCACGCGAGCACCGCACCGCCTCCTCCGCCGTGGTGGCGCGGCCAGGGCGACGACCGCTGGACACCGACACCGCCCGCCGCTGCCGCGACGTCGTGTTGGGGCGCGGCTGCTCGCCTCGTCGGGCCAGACGGGCCGTCGGGCCCTGCCGTGCCTCGGGCTGGCCCGGCACGGCCAAAAGGGCCTTAGGGCCGGGCCTGGGCTGGCAGGTCGGCCCGGCGGTCCGACACG
Source organism: Cenchrus fungigraminus (assembly GCA_036936925.1). Taxonomy (NCBI): domain Eukaryota; kingdom Viridiplantae; phylum Streptophyta; class Magnoliopsida; order Poales; family Poaceae; genus Cenchrus; species Cenchrus fungigraminus. Next base: position 94,344,075 of record CM072776.1, on the reverse strand, counting down.
GCCCGGCACGAAAAACCACCGTGCCTGTATAGTGCCGGGCCGCGTCGGGCCGGGCCAGATCGGGCTAGGGCCGGGCTAGGGCCGGGCGGCCCGTTTGGCCATCTATACTCACCGGCCCCGCCCTCCAGGGCAGGGCTCCATCCAACCCGCCACCGCGCGCTGAGCCAGCGAAGCGAGCACTAGAAGGCAGCTGCCCTGTCCTTGACGACGACGTCCTCCACCTCCCTCCTCATGAGCTTCTCCTCCTGCTGCCTGCGGCAGAAGACCACCCACGCGTTCACCTCCAGCGCCACGCAGGCGCCCATGAGCGTGGCCAGCGCCAGGCAGTAGCCGAGCTTCCAGTAGGAGGCGCCGAGCCCCATGACCTCGAAGCCCTGGAACACGTTCACCACCCCGACCACCACGCACCCGTACCCCACCAGGTGGTGGTACGACTTCCAGTACTTGCGGTACCGGTTCGTGGTCTTGGGCCGGAAGAACATGGCCAGCGTCTGCAGGCTCCCCGCCGTCGCCGCCGCGATGCCCAGACCGCGGTGCAGCTTGTACGTCACGCCCGGCGACGCCCACCCCATCACCAGGCCCACCGCGAACCCGGCGGCGCCCAGGGTGTACCCCGTCGCCTGCATCGCCGCGTGCGCGTAGAACCACGCGGGCCCCGCGGACGCGCACGGCCGCAGGTACCGCGCCACCGCCGCGCCGATTGGGAGGAGTAGGCCCCAGGAGAGCGCGTTCAGGGACCCGTGCAGCCACTGCAGCGTGGCCGAGGCGATGAGCGAGGCCTCGGTGGCGGTGGTCAGGATGTCCACGGTGGCGTGCGACGCCAGGTCGGAGGCGTCGGTGGGGTGGATCGTCGGGGAGTAGCCCTGCACGTAGAGGCCCCGGTTCCACACCAAGTGGACCCTGGTGCGGTTCGGGGACAGACGGATGGTGGCGGCGATGGTCACCTTGGCGCCGTCGCGGACGGTGCGCGCGGGGGCGAGGAGCGACGCCGAGGACGCCAGCAGCGGGATGTCCAGCGGCCGGGACACGAGCGGCGACGCCTGGAGCTTCACGTCCGGGGAGAGGACGAACGGCAGCGCGAGGAGCGCGCCCGTGGACGGGTCGGAGAAGGCGGCGACCACGCGCGCCCCGGTCATCGCCGGCGCGGCCGCGTTGATGCCCCAGGCCACCCACCCCGACGGCGAGATGAAGGAGCCCGTGAACGCGGCGTCGAGCGTCGCGTTCCGCGCGTCGTAGGTCCACGCCAGCGTCGCGCCCTGCGTCGGCAGGGCGATGCACTTGTCGTACGTCTTCACGGGCGTCGACGTCGTGCACCTCCCAGCCGCCACCGCCCCCGCTCCGATAGGAAGGACGGCGGCGGCGACGGCCATCGCCATGAGTAGCAAGCCCCGCTGCTGCCACGACATTGCCGCCGCGCGCTGTATCAGTGTCACACGGCGAGTGGCGCGAGAGCAAGCTCAGCCACGCCCACGGCGCCTCGAGCTAGTGAGGTGCGTGGCGCGTGTGCTTAGTGTGGCTTTGCGTTGCGCGCGTAAGTGGGGTTTTAGTGGGGGCGTTCCGACTTCCGAGGGTGTGAGTGCGATGATTGCTCTGGGGTGGGATGTGCGTTCGTTGGTCGCCTCTGTCTCGATGGGTTCTTAGCTTTGAAGGCAAGGGACGAAAGGCTCCAAAAAGAAGGCTACATGCGCCCTGTGAACTTTGATCTGGATCTGTGTGGTGCCGACCCTAGCTAGCTTGGCCCCCGTTCTTTGCACCCAGCTCTTGGCTGATCGGATTAGTAGGTGTGTAAATTCAAGTGGTGGTCGCCGGGCCGACAGAATAGTGTGCGATGTACAATGTTACTTGTAAAGTCCTTTTCAGTTTTTATATAATCTTTGGGATGTACAAAGATGTAGCAGCAAATGATAACTAGGACCTCCCAAGGACAGTAAAAATCAGCCATCATCTGTGTACACATGCTTGACACACTCACTTTTGGGTGCAGTGCTGTGATCCATTCCACTCCAGCTTTGCTGAACTCGGTAATGATTCAGTGCAAGCACTCGTTCAGGTTAGGTGCGCGCTGATCCCAGCAATGAAGTTAACTGATTGCAAATGGAATGTTTGGTGAGCGGGCTCTCACTCACAACGTGGTATGGGGATGCGATGTGATGGATTCGAAGAATATTTATTTCCAGCTTATGACTTTCTAGTCATGCGTGGTGCTGCTGCTATGATGGTGGTGGTGATCATGATGATGGCCCTTGTCATTGTTGGCTTCAAAGGCACGGCTACGCGCTACGGCTACGAGATTGTGGGATTTCGGTTCGGAAAGTGCTGAATTCGTGAAGAAAGTAGCATGGGTGCCTCCAGTATCAAATTCGAAGCACGCCTCCGGGGAAAAGCAGGTGTAGTTTATTATGCTTACAAAAAGCATCAGTGCAGTGTCTCAGACCCGTCAAATAACTTTATAATCACATTTGTGTGCCGAACATAGTTGCAATTGCTGAATTGCTATATATGTTTGGTTAGTTATTCTGTGACTAAAAGCACAACTTCTGAGCAAGGCATAAGTTAATGAGCATGAAATGGCTCTGAGCCTCTGACTGAAGTCTGATGCCAAACTAAATGGAAAGACAAAAAGAAAAACGATTAGGATCCTCCTCCTCCTTCTAGCGATGTTTCATCACAAAATCAGAACTTCAGAAGACTGATAAAGATGTAAAAACTGTTAAAAAAGCAACTGAGTTCTCATGAACATACACATCACTCCATGCCATGCTTCCTCTGTTGAAACTCATGAGTAACTACCACGAATGGAGGTTTTAGCAACAGGATAAGTGCTTGATAATGTCTCTCATCAAACGTGGCATTTCATCGTAGGTTTTTCTCTTATCATGGATGCCTGATGAATTCTGCTTGTGGTGCTGAAACTTTCGAGACACGTTGATGGTGCAATGCTTCAAAGGAAACAAAGACCAGAAAATTTTCCATTAAAAAATGAGGAATTGCCTGCCTGAAATGACTCAGTTCAGTTGCTTTGAACAAATACCGGAACAGAGCAGAGCAGGTAGGACGCAGCAGCCAGCAGGCCAATCCAACAGCAAAGCAGGCAGGAATACGTTTTCAGCTTCTACACACGTACTTTCTAAACATCTTTCACTTCAAACGGAAAATCCGTCTTCACAAGGTGTCCACGTAATTCTAACGTATTGCTTTTAGGTCTAAGCCAGTTGACGTCACTGCCGCTGCCGGGAGCCGAGTCGAATCCGTGCTGCAATGGAGGTGTCCGAGGCGGCACCGGCGGCGGCCGCCGCCGTGGAAGAGGGTGGGACCGGCGGGAAGGGAAGCTGGTATGTGCTGGGGGAGCGCGCGGTGCTGGTGCCCTACCTGCGGGAGCACGTGCCGCGGTACCACGAGTGGATGCAGGACCCGGCACTGCTGGAGGCCACTGCGTCGGAGCCCCTCTCCCTCGACCAAGAGTTCGACGTCCACCGCTCCTGGACCCACGATCCCCTCAGTTCCGCAACGCACCCATCTTTCTAGTTTAGCTCGATTTGATTTGAGGCGTTCTGTTTGATTCGATGGATTCCCTTTCGCTTGCTTGTTTGCCTGCAGAGCATACATTCATAGTGTTGGACAAGGAGTTGATCGAGGCAGAGTTCTCGCCCGGCAATCCGCACACCGAAGGTTAGTTCCTCTGTTCTGCTCATTATCTTGGTAGCCCTCGCCCCTCGGCTTGTTCAGCTTCCTGTTTGATCATGAATCGGGAGAACAAAAATTATGTTGACTTGATTTTGACTGTTATTAATTTTGCAACGAATTCGAAAATTGTGCCTTAGTTGCTGCCATTAGGATGTTCAGAAATATATAACCTAGAATCGTGCTAATTTAGTACTACCTTTGTTCTTCCGTGGAGTCATACAATCGAACCTACACATCTCCATTCAGCAGAGAGCACATCCCTGATGAATTTGAAGAGGTTTTGGCTAAGTATTCATATTTCTTGTATGTGATTTTGCTTAAATGATTGCTCATTGTTCAAATATCTGTCAAACACAATAGCTAGGCTAAGGATACTGCTTGTGTATTTTCCTAATAATCGCACATCCATCTTTATTTCTTTCGGTCCCAACATCAAAATATGGTATGTGAAGTGAAGAGTAATAAAATTGTATCCAAGTGGTGGGTCGTTTATGTTCAAGCAGGTTCAAGAGCATAGTAGTGTACACCGTATCTAGTAGAATAACAAAACAAAATTTCTGCTTGGTTAGGTTTGTTAAGTCCACTCAAGCTTTTCAACTTTTAAATTCTGTTTGTACTTAGTATTGTTTTTTACCTATAATAACTTTCCTTTTCTTGCTAGCATTCATTTCTACTTTATCCACTGCAGCTATGATTGGTGATGTAAACATATATATGAATGACCTTGATGATATGCAGCTGGCGGAGATAGAGATTATGATAGCTGAACATAAGAGGTACCTTCTCTATAACACTGATCATGTCACTGTTGTTACCATCTCTGACATCTTTTTGAACTCACACCATTCTGTAATGTGGACAGTTCATGTATACATTTTTACTTGGCTTTAATAATGTAATGTGGGCATCTTACTTGGTTCATGAATTATGATGTGAAATTTTTTTGAGAGATCAAACAAATAGTTGCAGCTATTGCTAGTCCTTTCTATTTTCAGTTCACTTTCTTCCCTACCAGATCTGTAGCATAGCATAGTTCGTAATCTGCAACCATGCGATAATCTAGCGGAATTACACTATCGCTGGGAAACTCATTTTGTACTGCAAGAGACAAATTCTATGTTGCACGTGATGTTTTGTACCTTGTTTGTCTAGCTTATCAGCCACCAGCCAGCAGTACATTTTCTCACACCAAATCAGCATCAGCCACCAGCTACCAGTCAGCAATAATTAGATATGTCACATGAAAGTTAAGTAGATGCTGAACTGAGAACAGAACAGGCGATTTTAGGCTTTTAGCATGAGACAGTGGTACTTTCTGCTCGTGCAAACTAGAATATCCATTTTTTCTTGTCGCAGCCGTGGGAAGGGAATTGGTCAAGAAGCAATCTTACTGATGATGGCATTTTCAGTAGAGAAATATGGAATTCACACATTCAGAGCAAAAATTAGTGAATCAAATACGGCATCCCTTAAGCTCTTCAGAAAGTTGGTGAGCATCCCTCTTTTCTCATATTCTCATTTGTTCACTAGTTTGCTCTTTGATCATAATTATATTTCTCTGGTTTGGATACAGGGCTTTAAGGATGCTTCATACAGTGCGGTGTTTAAGGAGGTATGGACTGTGATGCTTAATCTAATTTTTTCAAAGAATTGTAAGCATTACAAAGAATGTTTTTGCTAAGCTATATCACAGCTCCTCAACTTGATGTGCCTCGAGGCTCAGCAAGTAAAGAAAATGTAGTAATCGTCCACTGAAATAACACAAATTACTTCAAATACATCCCAAAAAAGAGCAATCAGTCAAAATTCATTGTCTTCTCTCAGGTGACTCTGGAGGCACCTGCTGATGCACTGCCGTTGAGATTTCCTCTAACCGTAGGAGATTGGTGACAACTGATGTGGCCGAGCTGGTGTCATCCAATTATCGAGCATCTCTGATTGGTTTTTATGGAGCTGAGGGCAGAAGCTAACTCCACAAGCTGTGGGCCGCACGGCACCACAACTCCTCAAGCTGCCTAGTGCTTACTGTTTGTCTGTCTCTCTGACTAAGAATTGCTCTGGCTGATATGTATGAAAACTAGATAACACAGTATCACAAACTCACAGTTGTTTGTGTAAGACCATTGTTAGCTTGAATTCAATGGCATTGGCATCATGGCAACATGGAACAATTTGCAGGTATCTGCCGTCAGTACATGGTTTTGCAATCGAAGTACTATATGCACCAATGTTCCTACTTAACGACGCGGTTTTTACTTATTCGAAATGGTCATCTATCACTTGAAGAGAGTGAGATACCTACTAGTGTGACTGATGTTTGCGCACATGTTCTCAGCTGTTAGCCTCAAATGCCTGACGGGAGGTAAAAGAGAGAAGAAAATAAAAGAAGGAATAAATCTCTGGGCTTGCGGAGCAGGTCCAGGCCCAGTCAAGAGAATGGGGTGAGATCTGGGCCCACACGGCACTCCAACTTGGTACAAACCCTTGGGCTTGGGCACTGGCCGTCTGGCGGCGAAACGGGGATAACGAGACAGGAAGGGGAGAGGAGGAACCGAGGGCGCAGACAAGATGGCGGCGAAGCGCGAGAACGAGTCGGACGGCGAAGAGCTAGGCGGCGAGGGCTCCAATCCTGTCGGCGGTGGCGCCACTCCGCCGCCTCTAGGCGCAGCCCCCGTCGTCTGCCTCCTCCGCTCCGTCGGGGACTTCGCCGGCGGCGCCTTCGTCGGATCCGTCTTCGGATATGGTACTCCAGCGATTTTCGATTCCCTTGTTTAGTTCAATAGTTGTTTTACTCTACTCATCTTCTGATTATTCCGGGTCGTGTCGATATTTTCTGCTCTGTAGATTTTTGTTTGTTATTAGATAGAGCTCGTAAAGGATAGAAGCCTTTCCCCCTATCTGCCCAGTGCCCAATTCCTTAATCAACACGAATTTGTTATTGTCGGAATCCATTAAATTTGTTGTTTCAGTCCTCCTTACTGTTTCCGGTTCTAGTTGCACATATCATGCACAGCTATGACTAATTTGAAACTTAAATCTCTATTTGTTTGGACGATGTGGGTCTTATTATCACTCTGGTTGCCAAGGGTACATCAAAATGGTTTAGTCTATATTTAGCTACACGCAGGGGAGAATCTAGCCGGCAATATCGCCGGGTCATTACTGTTGCAAGTCAAGGTCTCACCTTATACAGCAGTGCATAGCTGAGAGTTTTCACTGGTTTGCCAAGAATCATCACAGCTGGATAAAAGAGCCTAGATCCGCCCTGGCTACATGTGTGGCTGTTTTCCTTGAAATAGAATTTCTTATACTGCACGTTGGATTCCTTGGCCAGGACAAGGCTTGATCACTAAGAAGGGTTTCAAGGGCTCATTCAGCAACGCAGGGTCCTCTGCCAAGGTTAGTTGATTGTGGTGCTTAATGGAATTATTTTCTTTGATAAAGATATTGCTATGTGCTTTCCTGGACAGCTCTGCTCATGACAAAAATTTTCTTGATTAGACCTTTGCAGTTCTATCTGGTGTCCAGAGTTTGGTTGTATGTTTGTTGAGAAGATTGCGTGGGAAAGATGACAGTAAGTATACCATGTTAGCTGGCCATCTCTTTGTAAACATATCCAGAGTTGAATTTGGAAAATGGACTGAATCGCTCTGTTTGCAGTTGTGAATGCTGGTATAGCTGGTTGTTGCACTGGCCTTGCTTTGAGCTTCCCAGGTATTTACAGCGAGCTTAAATTTTTGTCTTACTGTTTTCTGATACTGCCCTCAATGTTGATGCATCTTAGTTCAGCTAGCTGTTTCAGAAATGTTGACTCTCTCCTCAGTGGTACAGCGTTTGCAATCGTGTTTGTGTGGTAATCTTGTTGCTGTGTGTACCTACCTCTCCCCTCATCCATGGGTTCCCGTGTTCCTCTTGATAGAACAGCAGTTATTCCATAGAATTTTTATGAGAGCAAATTTATGTGTTGAATGAACAGTTTTGAGAGTCTCATACTCTCATGTGCTGTTGGAATTATATACCAATTGGAGAATGAAGTTTGTTGGATGTGCTTAGGCACATTTACTTTTTTTTAAAATTAGTCTGGAACCATCCATTTCAAAAGTTAGACACTGGGAAGAATTTAGAAAAGGGTTAATGAATATGAGTATTAGACTGTTGTTTTGCATTCAACAGAAACTGAATCTTGCATGCATCTTTTTGTGCTGACTAGTGACTAGCACAAGTTACATCAGAAAAACCATCGCTGCAAATGAATCCCGAGAACAACTAGCGCACTGTTGTATATACATGTTCAGTTGCATGGTGCTTGACCTCATACATTGCCACCAGCACTTTGCCAGTGATATGCTATAAACTTTGTTATGTGATTCTCTTAGTTTGCTCCACTTTTTTTTTTTTACTTTCCAGCATTAATAATAGTGATGAATGGCTTAATTGTGTTACAATTTAGCACTGTGCTGTTAGTATCTGGCTAGTTGTCTGATTTCAAGCGGAAGATAATGTTCGTGCTTGTGCTACCCTCAGCTGCTATTTGCAATGACCTAAAAAGAATGTTAAAAAAACATAGGACTACATTTATTTGGGACTTTTGTGTATCCTTCTCTTAAATGTTTGTTTTTGTTTTATCAGGAGCACCGCAAGCATTGCTCCAGAGCTGCGCCACCTTTGCAGCGTTCTCTTGCATCATGGAGGGGCTCAACAAGCAGCAGGCTGCAATGGCTCACACACTTGGTGCAACTGCATTGACAGTCGGGAATGAGGAAGGTGGTGTTCTGCCCCCGTTCACGCTTCCACCAATTCTTGATGCATCGGATGCTTTAGCTTCATGCTGCCAAGCCTTAGTAAAGCCTAAGCGCTGGACTACAGGATAGGGGAGAGACATGCTGAAGAAAGGTAGCTTCAGTCTTTGGTTCTTTATATGTTGACTTAGCATACCTGCATATGTAAATTTTGTTTTTTGGACAAGCTGTGGAACGTGCCCCAAACCTAGATTTGCTTCAAGTAACTGGCAGGTTTTCCTGATGTGTTTATGCTGAGAATTTTGCTGGGTCTGGCATATTAAAATCATAAATACTTACCTCTATGTTCAGCTGTTTTGCCCTCATTGATGTAGTGAAGTGACAGGTTTACACTCAGATTGTTAACTGGTTACTTTAAGCATAGATTCTGCATCAACGCAATACAAATTTGGCTCGAACGTACTGGATGGCATTTGCGGGTTCAGTGAGTGTATGGACGAGTTTCCGTATGTTAAGCAACACCGTCGCACATCGGTCCGCATGCAAAACTGTTTGCGTCGGAAATTCCTCCGTAGAAGCCAGAAATCCACTTCAAGTTGCAAAACTCCTGCGAGTATTTTCGTTCAACCTACGGTCCAACTTCAACTCCTTTCGAGAAGTATTTTTGCTCCTACACTGCGAGCATCACGATTACACTTGGATTATAAACCATTAGAAATCGGAGTTTCTTTCAGAAATCTTTGGACACGCCGGCACAGGAGACCAAAGTTACCTGGACGGTACGACACGGCGGTGGATATATCGGACTAGGCTAGCGCCAACGGTACAAAAACCTGATACTGGCGTAGTTCAGTACGGTAAAATGCTACGATGTTGATGTAGTTTAGCACTGTATATAGCACACACATCTTCCCAGTTGCTCTCTCACTCGCAGTGTGCAAAATAGCGCACGCAGATACGTGTTGTATTCTACCTGCGATGGCGCCACGAGACCACACGGTCCGGCTCATCTCCGGGGCCACGCTGATGCTGCTGTTCGCGGTCGCGGCAGCCCAGGGCTGCGCGCCCGCCAAATTCCCGTCGGGGAGGTCGTTCCAGCGGTGCATCGCCCTGCCCGTGCTCGGCGCCAGCCAGTTCTGGACGTACCACGCGGCGAACGGCACCGTGGACCTCGCGTTCCGGGCGCCGCCGCAGGGCGCCGGCGGCGGCTGGGTCGCGTGGGGCATCAACACCGAGCGCCCCGGCAGCATGGTCGGCAGCAGCGTGTTCCTCGCCTCGCCGGGCGCCAGCGGCGCCGTGTCCGTCCTGACGACCGTCCTCGAGAGCACGTCGCCCAGCCTCGCCAACATGACCCTCCCGTTCGACGTGCCCGTCGCTCCCGCCGCCGAGTACGCGGGCGGCGCGTACACGATCTACGTGACGGTGGCGCTCCCGGGGAACAGCACGGTGCAGAACACGGTGTGGCAGGCTGGGCCGCTCAGCGGCGGGCAGATATCGGCGCACCCCATGTCCCGGGCGAACCTGCATAGCACCATGAGGCTCGACTTCTTGTCCGGCGGCACTAGCACCGGGGCGACCAACTCCATGGTGCACCGTCGTAACTTGAGGAATTCTCGTGGATGAAAAAAAGAAGCCCGGCAGTTGCTATTTGCCAGTGTTTGTTCATACGGAGTACTTTACAAAAGTTTTACTCTGAAGATCAAAATGCTAAGTGTGTTGTATGAATAATATGCTTTCAACAAATCACAGCCTCGCCTGAATATAATGCGATTGCAAAATACTGATACTTCGACAGTGTCAACGTCGTTAAGCCAATTGTCCAAACAACCTCACTTGAACAGCTGGCCTCCTTCTGCCTTTACTTGCATAACCAAGAATCTACACTGTGCAAAAGATCCAGCGACCCTCTCAACACACGAGCGCGCACTCACAGCCCTACGCGTTCGGTGCTCTCCACATCCATCCAATGGCAGGACGACGAGACAACTCGGCGTGGCTCCTCGCCGCTGCCGTGTTCCTCGTCGCGGCCACCGCCGCCACGGCGCATAACAACTGCTCCTCCGCAAATTTCCGCGCGGGGCGGTCGTTCCATAACAACTGCACCTCCCTGCCCGTGCTCGGCGCCAGCCTGCATTGAACGTCCCACCCTGCGAACGGCACGGCCGACGTCGCGTTACGGGCGCCGCAGAGCGCCACCGGCAGGGTGTCGTGGGGGGCTCAACACGGGCCGCCTTGGCAGCATGGCCGGCACGGCAGCAGCGTGTTCATCGCCTCGAACTCGCGGGACGGCAACGGCGGCGCGGTGTCCGTCCTGGCGACCTACCTGGAGAGCACGGCGCCCACGCTCGCCAACAACACCCTCAAGCTCGCCGCCGTGCCCGTCGCGCCGGCCGCTGAGTACTCGGGCGGCGCGTACGCCATCTACGCCACGGTGGCGTTTCCGGGGAACAGCATTGTGCCAGGCCGGCCGGAGCGCCGCACCCGAATCCTCCCCCAGACCCAGCTCATTCGACTTGGGTCAGCCCATTTTCCGGGCACACGTGCGCGTCGCCAAGTATGTTGGGGCAAAGAGGCCGGGCGTCGCGTGCTCGCCATGCTTTGCCCCGGCCGACTGTCCCCGTCCGCCGCACGGCGCACACGCATCGCTTGCTTGGTCACGACGTGATGTTTGTTTGCTACGAGCAGTAGTACTCATTAACTTTCGTTGATCCGGGGGTGAAATTACGGTGGGGAAAGGTCTGAAACCGACCTGTCCGGCAGGTGCTTTGACCCCGGCCGACGCACGAAAGCATCCTGCATTCGACAACACAACAGGGCCAGGGCGTCATGATAGGATCGGACTACTAGGCGGCGCCGGTGTGAACCAGAGCATCTCATTCCAATGTTCTTGGCTTGAAATTGAAGGTAAGGTGACTTACAGGGACGAGCTGACGAAACGCCTTCGCAGTTCACCACGTGCGGCTTTGCCGGAGCAACACGATAGCCGGGTCGGAAGAAGAAAGATAGAGTAGAAAAGAAGAATGAAGAGCCGATCGGTACGGTACCGGATAGCGAAATGTGCAGCAGGTTCAGGTATCATCGTGTAGCGCATCTTCAGCTTGTGTTCCGAGCACTAGAGTCTGGGGCACGCCTCCAGCTTGCCACTCATTCATTCCATTTTCGAGCCAATAGATTTATTTAGCTGTGATGGAGAATCATTGATTGTAAATTGTATAAAAGGTGCAATCCAGTACAGTTGTCAACCTCAATACAAAACAGCTAATTGCCTTTGAGATTTTGATTTTATTTCAAAACGAATGTAAGCAAACAGGAAAACAGTACATAAGCAACATTCGGTCATTTGTGATCATTTATTTTAATCGACCAAAAATCTGATCCCTTGTGTAGCATAGACCGTCTCACAGTAGATGTTCGCCTGCACATTGTTTACTTGTGGCAAATATTTGCTTCTAACCGAAAAGACAACAAAACATGGAAAAACAATCCTCACTACAGAGGAGTATGTGTCACAAGATGACAAGAAGCAAGGCAGTTATATTCATACATAGACAACAGGAGTGGCAACCAAATTCACTTTCATGTAAATGGAGTATGAAATCATATTGGGATGCTTAATGGTCAATATAAAATCTGAAATTATCTGAAGCTGATATTGTTATCCGAAGTGCTACTATTCAATGTTCAGCATAGTTGCTCTCCACCAAATTCCGCACTCTGCACAGTGACCACCATATCTCTGCACGCCGCCCACCGGGCTACAAAGTCTTAAGCTCTGCAAATGAAATTCAAACCATTAGTCACAAAAATAAAATGAAAACACAATTATGATTCATTTCAGAATAAACGGTTAGCTACAGAAATCATCTATAATCTATAAACAAAAGGGCATCTATGAAAAAATGATATCAAAATATATGCTTTAGCCACAGAAAATGTCTGAAATTTAATAAAAATGCATTTACCAAAACTGATGCCAGTGGATATGTTTAGCTCAACTTGCAATTCATAAAGTTCAATCACACAAAAGATTGGTAGTCAGAATCAAAAAGACCATGATGCATTTCACTACTGCATTTTTTTTAAAACAATGCGACCAGATCGAAAAATTTCTGCCACAGCGTCATTAACAAACCAATGCAAATTTAATGTAGGAGAGATTTATATAGATAAAGCAATGCATATAGGAAGGCAAAAGTAAGATTATGCGACCCATTTGCCATATTCATAGTAGAAGATATGCCAAGAAAACCATACAACCTCTATATCAGCAATTCAGTTCAGGATCATATAGCAGGAAGCATGCAGATTACCTTAAGAGGTTGTACAGATGGATGTAAACCTGAGCAAGCAAAACTGGCAGACAAATCAAGCATCATGTGTCATAGCAAATTGTTTTTTTATATCTGCAGCTTCACAAGTTCTGTAGGCTGTATTATTCACAAAGCACATTGTTTTATATATATCTTTGATCAGGCATAGGCAGTAATATCTTAGGCCTTGTTTTGTTCGGCAAATTGCCACTATTCACCTGTCACATCGAAGCGTGCTACTCTCTCTATTTACGCGCCCCAATGCGGCAAGTTGCTAACAAATTGCCGCACCCGCCACATCAAAGCAAATTTGCCGAACTAAAGGCCTTAATTAAGTGAGCACATAATATCAGCCAAATTAATTGAGGTGGTGGTTGTCGTGGATCAAGAGAGCAGAACTTGAACCTCAAACTTAGAAGTTAAACCATAGCATGGAGAGACCGCTCATCCATTATACATCTCCCCTAAGGCACCTGCACAGAGCACATTAAAATGATTAGTGGAGAACAATATATGCAGAGATCATAAATCTACAAGCTGAAATTGAATCATGCTAAGGCAGAAAGCCAATAGTCCAAATCCTAAAGTAAGGAAGCAATCAATACTTCGGGGACAAAAATATACAGCACCCAAGAATGGCGTAAATCAGAGATAAGTAGATAAAGAAGTGGAGGATTCACCTCACCATGCTTAGCACTGCTGATGCCCCACAGGGATTGAACGCACCTACAGACCCGACGTGTTGGAATGGTGAGGGGGACAAGCTTTGCTGACTGGATATGCCAACATGGACCACCACATCAGCTTGGGGACGAATTTAGACTCAAAACCAAAGTTTGGGGACTAAACTGACCTATTTCAAAGTTCAGGGATGGAATTGAGCTCTTGGGTAAAGATGAGGGATGAATTTGGCTATTCCGCCTTTCTTTTAGATGTTCAGTTTTTGCCTTGAGTTCTGAGGTAGCAAAATGCCATGGTCTTTTATCCAGTTGAGAAAATTAATCCATTTGCCCTAGTATTTTTTTGATATTTCTGTCAGTTTTTTTAGAAAAGAGATTACCTCTGCTTTTATAAAGAGCACCGATGCCCAACATAAAATACAGAAGAGGGACTAAAGAAGGAGAACAAGCTATCCTATTACGAAACCAAATCGCTCAGCTTGTAGATCTTACCGAAGCCTTCATCTTTTGTCCAGCACCCTTACCAAAAATTCTGTCAGTTCGTGCTAGGAGAACATGAAAAGTCTGTTACAAAATTAACATGGTCTAAGACTACTTTGATTCCCGAAATACTACTAGCGATAAGAAACAGATACGCTAGTACTCCAAAATTACAAGAGGGATCAACAAATCCTACACATGCTAGGAATTAGACCTGAGCATTTTGCGGGCCGGGCCGGGTTCGGGCCGGGCCGAAAAAAATCCATGTTATTTCGGGTCGAGAAAATCCTGCCCATGACCGTTCCACTGGGCGCATCGGGCCTCAATTTTCGGGTCGGGCTCGGGTCGGGCCCGGGCTTGGGCGGGCCGCCCGCGCATTTTATAGTGTAAAACAGCTAAAAATAGCATTTCGAGCCGGACTCGGGCCAAGATTTTTTTCCTCGGGCTGCAAGATCTGTGCCCACGCCCGTCCAGTAAGGTCCGTGGGCGGGCCGGGTTTGGGTCGGGCCCGGGCCGGGCTTGCGGGCCGGGCTGGGCTGAAAATGCTCAGGTATACTAGGAATACATAAAAGGAACAGATCCAAACATCCATCACAGTATGTGCAGGAAGAGATGCAGACGCATGTGCAGGAAGAGATGTAGACGGTATACTTACAGTGCAACACACGCGAGGTTGATGACGGTTGGAAGTCGAGGACGATGTAGATGTAGTCGATGTAGGCGTGGACGAAGTCGGAGTAGAGGAAGCAGTGACGAGCGGTCGTGAGTACGCTTCCCAGAAACCTGATCGCCGGCACCCGTGCAGGCCTTCAGATCACCGGCGTTGGTTCGGAGACACCGCTCTCCCTCGATCCGCTGCACGGCGGACGGAGGAACGACAGAAGCTCAGACAGCGGCGCGCGCAGCGGAGTAGATGAGAAAGCGAGTTGTGGCGTGAGTCTTCCCGTCAAAAGGACGTCTCCTTTTATAGAGAAGGCACCGAACCGCCTATGTTTCGATCTGCCAGATATCCCGGAACCGCCCCCTGGTATCTTTCGACATCCACCCACGAAGCCGCCGCACATTCGAGGACGTGCTTATCCCGCTCCGAGGGCAGACGTGGCAGTCTAGGTGTTGGCGAAGTGGACCAAAACAAAACAGTAAAAAAAAGAGAAACAGTACTACATTGCATTTGCAGCAAAGGGTGTGCATTTTATTTTCTTCTTCTTCTGCTAAGTTAGGCAACATACCTGTGTTTTGTTGAGAAAGATGAAATGTGTGGATTGACATCATCCTTCATTTCTAAGTTGACATGTTTAGTTGGGGAAAGAAAAAATTTTGGGTGTCACATCGGATGGATGTCGGAAGGACTTTTTAGACATTAATAAAAAATTAATTTCATAACTCGTCTGGAAACGGTGAGATGAATCTTTTGGGTGTAGTACACTTATGGCTAATCATGGAACTAGTTAGACTCAAAAGATTCGCCTCGTCCTTTACGACCAAACTGTGCAATTAGTATTTTTTTTAACTATATTTAATGCTTCATGTATGTAGCCACTGAAAAAGCTCGGAAGAAAGGTGATGGCACTAGCATGTCGACAAAGAAGTACAAGTTAAGTACTAGAAAGTTGAAGACGTAGCATTTCCAAAATTTTAAACATAGAAAATGAATGTTTTTAAAACACAATAAATTAATCACAAGGATAACTGAAAATTGAATAATAAATAAAAAATGGAGGAATTAAAATCAACCTGGGCTTTGCATTCAGAAAAAAACTAAATCTGGTCTTACCTTTGCGTGTTGGGCTTGATACGGGCCGTTCGACGCTGACTGAAGCCGGGCGATCGGTGCGGTGGAAGGGGACCTCCCAGCGCTCTCCTACGCCAGCGTCCTCGGGTCGCCCCCTTCGGTTCTTCCTAGCGAGATCTCGCCGGCGCCGCCCGATTCCATCTCCTACGCCGCCCTCTGCCGCCGCCACGACCTCCTTTGCCGGTGCTCATCTGTGACGCAATTCGCCTCCGAAGCTCGATCCGGCCACCCCCGCCTTCAGGTAGGTCATCGTTGCCTTCTCAGGTCAACATCCATGAAGGACATAGTCAAAGGGGTCGTTCATGGTAGGAGTCCCTCGGTTGCCTTTTTTCCTCCTCTCTCACCGTCTTAGGTTTCGATTCTGCTGTTGCGGGATCAGTGGAGAAGAGGAGTGAATGGATTTGAGTTTTGTTTTCTCAATTTGGAGCCAAGGGTCTCACAGATTAAAAAAAAACAGAGACCTCCGATCTGATTTTCCTTATCCTCTGTGATGTCCAATTTGATGTTAGTATCACTTAGGTACGCCTTCAATCACTAATGGGATGACTTGGGGATCGAACCGGGCACAAGAGCAGCACTAAATGCTGGCTGCTCTGTTGTTACTTTGTTATTCTGCTAGTCTGAGCTTGCGATTGATGTTTGGGCACAAGGGAACCTGGCACGAGATGTTTTGAGCATTGTAGAGGGGATTCAGTGTCTCTGCTGTACCATCTATGAACAATTCAATATCCATTTTAGGTTATACTTGTTCCCTACAGACACTCAATGGAAAAACAAATAATCTATGATTAACACCAAATGGTGGCATAACAAAACGTTGATTTTCGAGAGAGGAGGAAATAGAATCAAGTCGTTTTGCTTCAAAGTATTCGTCCCATGGGCTCAGAATCGTGTCGGGGCCCGGGCCCGAACTTTGTTCCTCGTAACAGGTTCAGAAGACCTCCCATCTCCGGCAAACCGCGATGAGGTCTCCCGCCGCTTCCGCTGTCGCTGGCTCCGGCACAGATTTCCCCGACGCTCTGCCCTCCCCGACCTCCCCTGCGTCAGCATCATCCCATCCCAGGTGAGGGACCAGCACCCGTCACTTCCTCGATTCACTTATGTGTATATATATGCAACTGACCTTCTTGGGATCCTCTTCGTCCCCAGCCCCGGGGGCCACTACTACCTCGCCGTAGACCGCACCCAGTTCAAGATGGTGAGTTCCTCTGTCTCCCTGCCCTGTCTCCCTGCCCCCCTCCGCTTCCCGGTGCTGCGTTTGGATTCCATTCCCTCAGATGCCGATTGACTGGTTGTGCCTAGTTTCGCGATACCACCGGCTGATTTCTCTCTGTTCTTGATGATTTATAGTTGTGTTTGTGTGCAGAGGACACTCATGGAGCTCCTGGGCGTTGTTTCTGATCGCCGTGGCGGGCTGCCGATTGCAATATGTGTTTCCTCCCGGGATGAGCTTGATGCTGTCTGTGCTGCGGTCGCCAACCTCCCCTTTGTGTCAATGTCACCGTTGGTAATTCATAACCACAATTTCGCAACGTAGTTGTAACTTGCTCGATGTATTTCCATTTGTTCCATTTCCTCCAAAATTTCATGGTGGCTTCAAAGTAATTATGCTTTACATCTAGCATGTTTGCTCCAAAAATATATGACGTTTTCCATCCATCTTAAGTATTGTTATGTGCCCAAATGTCCCAAGTTTTCTTGCTTTTCTTTCACCTCTAGCATGAACATTGTGACTCGAATCCTTCGCTTCACATCAAAATCCACATGTTACTAATGGATCTTTTTATGAACAGTATAGTGATCAGGCTGAAGCAGAGCGTGCATTGATTCTTGAGAAGTTTCGTCAAGAAACAATTCAGTGGAATCAGACCGCTAAAGCTACTGATATTACTGAAAGTTCTAAGCCTGAAAGTGTTGGCACAAAACTAAGCATTATAGTATTGACAGATGCTTGCTTGCCGCTAGCAGCGATGGCAGAGGCACCCCTTATGGCTCGTGTGCTGATGAACTATGAGCTTCCCACAAAGAAGGTCAGCTTTACCCATATTTCTTGTTTCTAGTACATTTTGTTCACAAACTATGAAACTGTGTGTGTGAGTGTTTTTTTTTTCTGGCACTCATATTACACATTTTTGCTGGCTCTTATACTTGTACCTTTCTAATGTCTTGCCTGACCTGAATATTAAAATTTGAGTTTTGCAGGAGGCTTACTTAAGACGCATGTCAACATGCTTGGCAGCAGGTATATTAAGATATTATTGAATTGATCCATCTCTTATTCTCCTCAATGTAGCTGATGGGCTTTGACAATGCAGATGGAATTGTAATTAACATGGTTGTTGGTGGTGAGGTGGCTACACTCAAGGCTTTAGAAGAAACCAGTGGTCTGCTCATTGCTGAGATGCCAATACATGTAAGATATACACCATTATTACTTTTACTTTGGCAAAATATTCTCTTGTGGTCTAAACTTAAAAATATTTGCTATCCAGGTTTCAGAGATATTATGACAGTCTCAACTCTACAACTTCTCAGATGTTACTATTTTACTTTCACACTGACTGCTTGAAGTTTTACTTCTGTTACTTAGATTTGTTTGGATTCATTTTCATGATACAGCTTGTTCATAAGATTAAATCCCTGATGAATTATAATATAATAATTGTTACTGCTGTGCTTTTCCTGAGAAATGAAAGAATTATAGTCGTGGTTGAACATCCAGTAACATTCTTTGTTTACTCCATGCATAATTTTTTATGTTGATGCATATACGCTTAAGTGCTAACTGTTAAGAGAACAAGAATTTTCAGACATATACTAGCATGGACCCTTTTTCTAGGTAGGGATGCATTTGGCTATTCCGCCTATAATTATATTTAACAAACTCAAAAGATATCAGAATTATTGAGTTATCCTTGTATTCGGAACAAAAAAAATGAGCTATTATCACCCCTAGAGGCATTCAGGTCATTTTAACACAGAAAATCGTCTGAAAATAATCAAGATTGCCAAACCACACTGCCCACACGCAACTTATTCTCACAGTCAACAGGCTTATCTGATAATTGAGCTCTAGAAAAGCGGATACAAACAGGCCCACGTTTATTTGGCACCGTATTGTAAACTATAGACTTATCTCAACAAAAGGTAAACTATAGACACTCAATGGAAAAACAAATAATCTATGATTAACACCAAATGGTGGCATAACAAAACATTGATTTTCGAGAGAGGAGGAAATAGAATCTAGTCGTTTTGCTTCAAAGTATTCGGCCCATGGGCTCAAAATCGTGTCGGGGCCCGGGCCCGAACTTTGTTCCTCGTAACAGGTTCATAAGACCTCAGAGCTTGGTCTAAAAAAAAAAGACCTCAGAGCTCGTGAGGAATATTCCACTCTCCCTGCTTCGGTTCCCATCTCCGGCAAACCGCGATGAGGTCTCCCGCCGCCGCTTCCGCTGTCGCTGGCTCCGGCACAGATTTCCCCGATGCTCTGCCCTCCCCGACCTCCCCTGCGTCAGCATCATCCCATCCCAGGTGAGGGACCAGCACCCGTCACTTCCTCGATTCACTTATGTGTATATATATGCAACTGACCTTCCTGGGATCCTCTTCGTCCCCAGCCCCGGGCGCCACTACTACCTCGCCGTAGACCACACCCAGTTCAAGATGGTGAGTTCCTCTGTCTCCCTGCCCCCCTCCGCTTCCCGGCGTTGCGTTTGGATTCCATTCCCTCGGATGCCGATTGACTGGTTGTGCCCAGTTTCGCGGTACCACCGGCTGATTTCACTCGGTTCTTGATGATTTATAGTTGTGTTTGTGTCCAGAGGACACTCTTGGAGCTCCTGGGCGTTGTTTCTGATCGCCGTGGCGGGCTGCCGATTGCAATATGTGTTTTCTCCCCTCCCGGATGAGCTTGATGCTGTCTGCAGGGTTTTTTTTTACCAACCGGTATATCTTTACCGCCACCTAGCGGTAACGGTATACCGCAGTGGTATAAATGGTAACCGCTATTTACCGCTCGAATTCAAATTCCAAACCAAAACGGCTAATACAAACGGTTTGCAGCGGCATACCGCGGTATAAACTATTTTTACCGCTCCGGTTTGAATTAAAACCGCTACGGATTGCATTAAAACCGTTTACTAGAAAAAGGGTCTCCGGTTTGAAAGAAATGAAAATTTTGGCAAGAGGTTGGCACAAAGTAGTGTTAAATACCACCCCCAATCAATAATTTATAGTTATGCATAGAAATACCACACCAAACACAATAATATGAAGCGTGCATAAGTGAGTTGATAGTTGAAATACAAATAATTCGATACAACTCATTAAAAGTTCAATGGTAGAAAGGAAAGACCCCCATTTGGGACGCCGATTGGTACTCGGCGATGGACATGACATTCAAGCCTCTCACCCTAAGCAACTCACCCTTGTACTGTTGCCAAGTTAGGCCCGTTCACGCCGATGTTGTCTGCCATTTACTGACTAACATGTTGTAAAAATGGGGGTCTTCCCATTCATACACCCATGTCGTCTGTGCCTGCACGTTTATGTCAGGAATGAGATAAAAATTGGATCCTACTACAATTCCTACCTAAAATCCTAAATCCTAAAGCAAAATAAACCTAAATCCTAACACAAATCATACCTAAATCCAAATGCAAATGGTACCCACATCCTACAGCTAATTTCTACCTAAATCCTAAAGCTACCTACCTAAATCCTTAGTCTCTCCTACACTCCATTCAAAAAAAAAAACTTACCTCAGACCAGCAGCTACTGCCGCCTCCCGCCGCGGTATACCACCCGCCCGGGGCGGACTCCCGCTCCCACCGCGCGGGAGCGGACGGATCCGGCCGCCCCGCGGTATACCGCAGCTCCCGCGCGGCTTACCGCCGGCAGCGAAGCGGACGGGCAGTAGGGCGAGCGGAGGTCAACGCGGGGGCGAGCGGGGGAGTGTTCTGGGCGTCGGGGCGACACGCTGGAGCCAGAGGAGTGTGGATAGGGTTGCTTTGAGCCGGTTGGGCCTGATGGGCCTTAACGGGCCGGTGCTCGTTTTTTCTTTTTCTTTTTTTCTATAACTTCTAAAGCTCGAAATAAATACTAAATGTACTCAAATTTGAAAACTTTTGACACCATCAGATTCTATAAATCATGAACTATTTTTTGGGGATTTTTATAGATTTTTTCATTTTTTTGAATTCAAATTTGAATTTTTTGAACCCTAGCGGTTTTAACCGGCCGGTACCGTTACCGCACCGGAGCGGTAAAAACGGTTACCACGGTAACCGGTGCGGTAACGGTCGGTAAAAAAAAACCCTAGCTGTCTGTGCTGCGGTCGCCAACCTCCCCTTTGTGTCAATGTCACCGTTGGTAGTTCATAACCACAATTTCGCAACGTAGTTGTAACTTGCTCGATGTATTTCCATTTGTTCCATTTCCTCCAAAATTTCATGGTGGCTTCAAAGTAATTATGCTTTACATCTAGCATGTTTGCTCCAAAAATATATGACGTTTTCCATCCATCATAAGTATTGCTATGTGCCCAAATGTCCCAAGTTTTCTTGCTTTTCTTTCACCTCTAGCATGAACATTGTGACTCGAATCCTTCACTTCACATCAAAATCCACATGTTACTAATGGATCTTTTTATGAACAGTATAGTGATCAGGCTGAAGCAGAGTGTGCATTGATTCTTGAGAAGTTTCGTCAAGAAACAATTCAGTGGAATCAGACCGCTAAAGCTACTGATATTACTGAAAGTTCTAAGCCTGAAAGTGTTGGCACAAAAGACAAAACTAAGCATTATAGTATTGACAGATGCTTGCTTGCCGCTAGCAGCGATGGCAGAGGCACCCCTTATGGCTCGTGTGCTGATGAACTATGAGCTTCCCACAAAGGTTAGCTTTACCCATATTTCTTGTTTCTAGTACATTTTGTTCACAAACTATGGAACTGTGTGTGTGTGTTTTTTTTCTGGCACTCATATTACACATTTTTGCTGGCTCTTATACTTGTACCTTTCTAATGTCTTGCCTGACCTGAATATTAAAATTTGAGTTTTGCAGGAGGCTTACTTAAGACGCATGTCAACATGCTTGGCAGCAGGTATATTAAGATATTATTGAATTGATCCATCTCTTATTCTCCTCAATGCAGCTGATGGGCTTTGACAATCAACAACAACAACAACAGCAACAACTTAGCCTTTTGTCCCAAGCAAGTTGGGGTAGACTAGAGATGAAACCCACAAGAAACAAGGGTAGGAGAAGCACAAAGCACAAGAACACAAAAGAACAAAAGAAAAAGGAAAGATCATGTTTCAGGCACATTGATAGTAAGTCTCCAAGCACTTCTATCTATAACTAACTCCTTGGGGATGTCCCACCCCTTAAGGTCTCTCTTGACCGACTCATCCCAAGTTAGTTTAGGTCGACCTCTACCCCTTCTTACACTACCGACCCGGTCTAGCACCCCACTACGCACCGGTGCCTCAGGAGGCCTCCTCTGGACATGACCAAACCATCTCAACCGGTGTTGGACCAATTTTTCCTCAATTGGTGCCACCCCAACTCTATCCCGAATGTCTTCGTTTCGGACTCTATCTCTTCTTGTATGCCCACAAATCCAACGTAACATACGCATCTCAGCGACACTCAGTTGCTGGACATGTTGTCTCTTTGTAGGCCAACATTCAGCACCGTATAACATCGTCGGGCGAATCGTCATTCTATAGAACTTACCTTTTAGCTTTTGGGGCACATTCTTGTCACAGAGGACGCCGGAAGCTTGGCGCCATTTCAGCCAACCGGCTGAAATCCTATGCCTAACATCCTCATCAATGTCACCATCCTTCTGTAGCATCGATCCCAAAAACCTAAAAGTCTCTTTCTTGGCCACCACTTGTCCGTCGAGGCTCACAACTCCATCTTCATGTCCAGTCATGCTGAAATCGCACATCATGTACTCGGTCTTGGTCCTGCTGATTCTAAAACCTTTCGACTCTAAAGCGTTCTTCCACAGCTCAAGCTTCCCATTAACCCCTGCCCTAGTCTCGTCCACTACCACCACATCATCAGCAAAGAGCATACACCATGGGATACCACCTTGGATGTCCCTTGTGACCTCATCCATCACCAAAGCAAATAAATAAGGGCTCAAAGCTGACCCCTGATGGGCTTTGACAATGCAGATGGAATTGTAATTAACATGGTTGTTGGTGGTGAGGTGGCTACACTCAAGGCTTTAGAAGAAACCAGTGGTCTGCTCATTGCTGAGATGCCAATACATGTAAGATATACACCATTATTCCTTTTACTTTGGCAAAATATTCTCTTGTGGTCTAAACTTAAAAATATTTGCTATCCAGGTTTCAGAGATATTATGACAGTCTCAACTCTACAACTTCTCAGATGTTACTATTTTACTTTCACACTGACTGCTTGAAGTTTTACTTCTGTTACTTAGATTTGTTTGGATTCATTTTCATGATACAGCTTGTTCATAAGATTAAATCCCTGATGAATTATAATATAATAATTGTTACTGCTGTGCTTTTCCTGAGAAATGAAAGAATTATAGTCGTGGTTGAACATCCAGTAACATTCTTTGTTTACTCCATGCATAATTTTTTATGTTGATGCATATACGCTTAAGTGCTAACTGTTAAGAGAACAAGAATTTTCAGACATATACTAGCATGGACCCTTTTTCTAGGTAATAGAAAAAATATGTTCACCGACATAAATCCATTATTATTGATTTATAGCATTGACCAGATCAACGGCAGAGTCGCAATGAGACTTGGGCTTCTTCAGACAATCGCTGCAGGTCGCAACCACAGAACAAATTGTTCACGAGCTTACATATAGAATAAAATGGCTCCACCTCCACTTCTGCTTCAGCGAGTAGCGTTGTGAGTTCGATTTGAGTTGACCGAGCGGAGCTTCATGGAAATCCAGGTCGACGTCCCAATCCGACCGGATATATCCTTTCAAGTTTTTAGTGGAATTTTCAGTTGTGACTTGTGTCGATGTCTCAATCCGACCAAGCAGAGTTGTGACTTGTGAGTTCGATTTGAGTTGAGCGGTGCGTGTTGATGTCTCAATCCAGCCCATCGGAGTTGTTTGGTCTGCGGACCTGAGTTGTTGTGGTACACCCCTTTAGTTGTGGCGGTCGAGTGACCGGAGTTGTATGGTTTTCGGTCCGGTTTTCCTTATAAACTGGACCAACTCTCTTCTTCTCATAAAAATTCGGGAAAGTATGAGCTTTCGCCGTCCGTTCAAAAAAAAAAGAATAGACGACGACCAAAGCACAGGTCTAAGGCCAGCCTCATCTCACGAGTGTTGCGATGCCGCAGTGTATGGGTGGGGTAGGGGTTCAGAGAATTTCTCGATCTTCTGCTTAATATAATCAGCATGTTCGTTTGGCTGGTGGTTGATACTGATTTGTTCTGAGAGAAAAGTACTGCTGACTGATTGATGGTGGCTGGTTTGGTAGTTGGTGGCTGATAAGTCAAACGAACAGTGCGGGAGCGGTCTTAGCCGCACAGTTCGAGTTTATTTTTTAAAGAATATACGACGACCCTACAGAAGGGGATGAAAGCGCGTTTCGTGCTGCAAAACGGCTTGTCCTAAAGAACCGTGGTCAGAACTCAGAAGGTCATCAAGGCACCACTCCAGTTTAGTAGCCACGGAATGACGGAACCCAACTGCTGGCAGGCCAACTACTATACTTGTTCGGAGACCTCTCTGCCAGTCCACCATGTATTAGGACCTTGCAGCGACATGCAAGCAACATTTCTTTTTATCATCAACGTGACCATATGTTTTCTTTCTTCTCTTATAAACTATATAATAAGGAACTACTCCGTACCATCCTTGTTCTGATTTCTGAATATGCTGCTCTTATCCACACTCCTGCATCACATGCCACTTTGACCGGCTGGTACAAAAGTCAAATCCCAACGACCAGTTCCTAGGACAAGTCGTATGGCTTTGCTCTCGTATAATATGCTCCTGCTTGGCACCTTCGTTCCTTCCTTCCTACATAGTCTTGATCACAACTTATTCTACTGTTTCTACTAATACTATCTGAAGTTCTGAACGATGTGTACTGGTAGCCATATGCTTCCATTCCATTAGAGCAAACCTTAATGTGAGACCATCAACAACGAACTACCCCTGTGTATGATCTTTTGTTTGCGACCACCTGATGTCAGTAATGATGCTTTGCGTTAGGAATCAGTCCGAGTAGTTCATTGTGTATTCAAACAGAGACACTTTCTTGTGCCCTGTCAAGACTGAGAGTATGAAAAAAACTGCAAGGAGTATTACAGTATTGTGCTGAATATTATTGTATTCCTTTCAAAAGCCCTGGAAAATAAGCGTGGCACGGTCAATGATGGAAATCACCTTACATGTCACCATGTCTTACCTACGGTTAATGTGAACCGAGAAAGCAAACGCACGAGTGGTACAACTTTTCAGACACTGAAAGAAGCGTTCCCTGAGATGCAGAGACCGACACGTAGTTTCGAATTTTCTACATTTTTTTGCGAGGAATTTTTGGTACATGGCTGTATGCTCCAGCATCTTCGTTTTTTAGACCTCACACATTGTTCTATGAATTTTCAGTGAGACGACCACAGAGATGAAAAGTAAGGCGACGACAGAGATGAAGAGTAAACCTGCCTTCTTCTTTGTTTTGTTTTGTGGCGTTGCCACAATCCATCGTTGTTTGTTCAATTGTTCTGTTCTTCCATACGTTCAAACTTTAGTCCACTGTTTGAATATGTAGTTGGATGTTTACTTCATCGAGTTTTTTTTTAACGGACGGCGAAAGCTTACTTCATCGAGTTTTGACAGAGATAGTTAGATAGAAAAATGAATCATGTATCATCCATTCCTCTTTTCCTTATCTCTATGTTTGAATCATGCATTATTTTAGGTAGGTTAGCAAGCTGATATACGTGTTCGGTTTTTCGATCCATGAAAACGTGGTGAAGACTGACAAGTGAGCAAAAAGTGGGACGCATCCAATACGTGATACATACTGTAGTAGAATGTGACTTAACTATGATGCTTCTTACACTGCTTGTTCTTCAGCAATCAGCATACTGATTGTACACTAATACAAGCAAACTAATAGCACTGTTCATTCTGAGAAAAAGAATGTGCAGTAAAAGAGCTCAATTACGGTGAAAAGGACCGGTAGTGAGTTGGCAGTATTGGCAAAAGCCGTGGCGTTTTCATTTCTTGCTTTGTTACGCATAAGCAGGTTTACTATCTGGTTACTGTAGCACTTGGGTTTCCATCTCGGATCATCTTTCAAATGAATTTTACTTTTACTTTAACGAGCCTTGTTCGATAGTGCCACAAGCATGCACAACTAATATCGCAATCCTCACGGCCATCTGCAAAAGTTGAATTATGAAAACGATTTTCATCTCTAAAGTCTTCAGGCTTTAATTTGTTGTCACGGTGATTTATCGTTTGGCTTCTCATCATCACCATATCAAAAACCCGTTCAGAGTTTCAGTCAACCTGCTTAATCCACTCAACTTTCTATACCAATATATTAAATACGGTGATGTCGTTCACCCCCTTAATCCGTCGCACGCGTACGAACCCCACCGTCTTCTTCCTCTAGAATCCAAATCCGGTCACCTCCAGTCCCGACTGCAAGAGGCCGGCGGCCGCCGCATCTCACACGCCCGCACGTCCTCCTCCAGCTAGACAGGTTTGATCCGCCGTCAGTGCGAGCACAGGTCGTCCGCCACCCTCAAGTCAGGTTCGCCGCCACCTGCACCGGCCATGGCCATGGCTTCGCACGCCTCCCAGCATTATTCGCACACACCTCTCCCCAAGCCAGCGGCCAGGAGCTGTTCTACGCACTTCGGAGCCGCCGAGTCTTCCCCACGTCGGCTCGCCCGCCACCCTCCACATCCGCGCTTGCTCGACGCCGCGTTCATCTCCTCTTTCCGCAAGCCAACCGTTCCCAATCTTTCCAAGCCAACCGCTGGTCCGCTGCTAAAAAAAAACTTCCGCAAGCCCATGGCCTAGATGCAGTCCGGCCGCCGTTGCTCTTCGGCGAGCTGGTTCACGCTACTAGCCTACGGCCACCGCCTCGCCTCTGGTGCGTCCCGCACTCCTGCTCCGTCTCCCTTTGGGGCGAGCAGGTTGCTGCCCGCCCAGCTAGGCGGCGAAGCTCGGTCGCGCCGTCGTCCGCAAGTCAGGCCACAACACTCCGCCGCGCAACACCGTCTGCCCGCATCGAGGCAGGCTGTGGCCACCTCCTGCGCCAGCCATGCCCGCCCAGCCACTCAGCCAGGCCGCAGAGATTGGCCGCGCCGCCTATCTGCCCCTGACGAGATCCGCTCCACGGCAGCGCGTCACCACTGCCGGCGCCATCCGCACCCGCGAGCACCTCGCGGCCGCCGGTGCTAGCTCGTCCTCCCCGTGCCGGCAGCTGCCGCCCACCTCTACCTCTGCCCCGGCCATCTTCCCCACAAGCAGCTCCCGCCCAGCTCGTTGCCTGCGCGTCGCGCTCGCCGGCCACACTCGCCGGCTCCGACCACCAACGGCCAAGGCCAAGGCCGCTGCACCTGCTCCCGGCGGCGAGTTCAGCGCCGCTCCCTGGGTGGGTAACGTCTGCATGCCGGCGGCCACGGCCCGCCCTGGCCCCCGCCCCGCCTCACACCTCCGGCGCAAGGCGCTTGGTGGCTGATGGCGCTGCGTGCTGTATCGTTGTCAGATACGGGGAGATTTAGTAGCCATCACGCCATTTAATGAGGTTTTATGAGGTGCTAATGCATAGCAAAGGATTGATACTCATAGCTGGGATGCGATTTGGTAGATTCCGGTGCATGGGATGCTCGTGCTAATGGGTTTTCGCCATTTATATGCTCGGTGTCCAATTGCTTGTTTCCAGCATCTCAAT
Organism: Cenchrus fungigraminus; assembly: GCA_036936925.1. NCBI lineage: Eukaryota > Viridiplantae > Streptophyta > Magnoliopsida > Poales > Poaceae > Cenchrus > Cenchrus fungigraminus. The sequence continues at coordinate 94,316,450 of CM072776.1, read as the reverse complement.
ACCATCTCAATACCATGTAGCAGATGAGTGAAATATGAAATCAGACCCACGAGATATTATTTCCTTTAGCACCCTATGACTAATCCTATTTTCTTGTTAACTCAGACGGCCCTTTTCCAAAATATTTGGACTGCAATTTAAATATTGAATTTTGAAGCCTTATATTGAGATACATCTGGGTAACATATATTTTGAAGCCTTAGCTGATAACCTGAATTTGTATGGAGGGAACTTCAATAACCCATTGGAGAACAAATAATGGAAACCTATTAATTTCACCCTCGTGTATGACTCTAAAATTTCTAACTATATATTAATAAGATGTAGTGCTTGTGCCCTATTATTCTTCTTATATTTGCGTTTTTTGGATATAGTGAAATTCTTGACTTTTATTGTAATAGAGAGAACGGAAACCATGATGACTTTATGTCTATTTTTATGCATGTTATGGAGGGAGTATGTTGTTAATATCAGTACCATGTTTTTCATGTTAGAAATATTTCATAGCCCGTAGCAATGCTCTTTTATTTGCACACTAATTCCCATATTTTTTTCACAGAACTAAACAATTGTTCACAGGTCTAAATTATGATTGGATTTCATCCTCTTCTTGTAATTGCTTGATTTGGGGCAGACAACCTCCATGGCAGAAACTGGTTTGTTTATTTCATCCCTTTTGCTTTCTATCCCGAATCCAAATTCTACTTTAATCCTGATTTGATTTACAATTATGTAACAAAAATAATTAGTGATAGCTCTTATCCTATATGATTCATGTTGACAAATGTTGAGAAACACCTGTGAAGGTGTGTGCTGGATTAAAAGGCAAGCCCGCGATGTTGACAAATTGTTTAGCAATGCTGATTCTCTGTTCAATTGTTCTTCATTTATTCTATATTCGAAAGTAAAAATTATACTTTATATAATGTGAAGATAAGCCGTACTTAGGTGCACAACTCATCTTTATTAGATTGATCGAAGGATTCACACCGACATCATTTTAAAATTTGTGAGTTCAATGTTGAATGCTCTCTTAAATATTAGTATTGTTTTAAAATCCCTCATAGTCAGGTGATGTGTATCATGTACAATGACAAGTGCTCTGTTTTTTCCAAATACACTACATGCTAGATGCTTGGGTACAGGTTGAGGTCTTTTTAAGATTTGTATAGTAGAAAGGTTGTTATACGTATCTTTGAAAACATAATTGTGAAAGTTTGTTTTATTCAACTATGTATCACCAAGACATCAAGACCCTGATTAAAGTATTGACACAAGCAAGCAAACAATATCCTTTGGTCCTAGCTGTTGATTAGACTATTTATATGTTGGGTATAAAAAATCATGTTTCCCATGCTATATGTATTTTTGTCGGATTTTTTTTTTGTCCGTAGCAACGCACGGACACGATGCTAGTGGTATTATACGGATCGGAGGTGGCGTCGTCCTTGCAGGCACCTACAACTTGCAATGTAAACTGAACGGCTGAACCCGGAGCTGAGAGCTGACCGTCAACATGTATACGAGTCACACATGCTGACCAGGTCGATGCACCTCATCGCAGAGTCTGAATTTGGCTACGGCACAACTGAATTGTCGCCAAGTATTTTCGTCTCGTAATCTACGAGTATCTACATACCGCATACAGTCCGAATACGGACACAGTACATGCAGATGCAGTATAGTCGAACGAAGTTGACCGTGAAAGCCAACAAATCTTTCGTTCAAAAAAAAATAGGGAAAAGTCTATTTTTCAACCTCCAACTATTGCACAAGTCTGATTTTCAACCTGCAACTACAAAACCGGACAAAGAGGGTCATTGAACTGTCAAAACCGGACAATTTTGGCCCTTTGGGTGGTTTTGAAGAGTGGTTTTGCATTTATAAAAATTTTAAAAGTCTAGATTTAATGCAAAAATTCGTAACTATTTCATTTCAAATCAGAAAAATATCAAATCAGTGCCAATTTTTTTCTAAAAATGTAACCTATCTATTGCTATTCTATTTGGCATTATTTGAAACTTAGTTGTCTGTGTTCCTTGTATTTTATTACAAGCAATAAAATACTAGAATAGCAACAAATATTATGTAAATAACACTAAATAGAGTACCAACAAATGGCCTACATTTTCAGAAAACTGTTGGTATCAACTTCATTTTTTTTTAAGATTTGAAACGAATCAGTTATGGATTTTGACCAAATCAAAAAGAACTGAAATTTCTAGAAAATGCAAAACCACCGTCAAAACCACCCTAAGGGCCAAATTTGCCTGGTTTTAACAGTTCGATGGCCCTTTTTGTCCGGTTTCGTAGTTGAAGATTGAAAATCAGACTTCTGTTATAGTTGGAGGTTGAAAATTAGACTTTTCCAAAAAAAAAAAGGAAGCCAACAACTCTACACGTACGTGGAAGATCAAAGCTGCAAGATCTACTAGTAGATTTCATCAGCAAGCCAAATGTGAAGAAGAAGAACGAGTCGACCGCGACCGGTGTCTTAACGGCAAACCAAGTCTTGATGATCAGAAAAGGGAAGGGAACGCGTGGCCAGCGTCCATATGGCACGCGCGCGCGCCTGCCTGAGGAAGACGAGGCCGCCTCCAACTGCTGTCGTCCGTGCGTTCTGCGTAGATTTGGGAGACGAATTGAATCCGTCCGCGCCGGCCGCCGGGCATGTCGTGTGCTCTCGTGCACGCAGCGAAAAAGCGCATCGGCAGCTAACCAAATTTGCAGTACACTTGTTGGGAAAAAAAAAAGATGCTAGTGGAAGAAGACATGTTTTAAAGAAAATGATAGAGATTCAAGTGGGGGGAATGGTAAGATGTAGTGGGGCTTAGATTGTGCGAGAAGGCCGAGATAAGCTTGTGCCAAATTAAGCTCGAGATACTTCGGAGCCTTTTGACAGCACAGTGGTCGCTTTTAGATTTAAAATCGAACTGAGCTGTCCCAAGTCCCCATTCCGAAGCATACTCTCGATTGCTCGTCAAACAATTGCAAAGGCCAAAGAACACATGCCCAATTCTCTCCAAACAATAATGCTATTGCCTGAAGCGTACGACAAGGATAGCGGCAGGACAAGGGAAGGAAGCTAGTACAAGAGTTGAGACCGAGCTGACCGAGGGGAACACGGTCTACGGTCTCGAACTTGCCCCTGCAGCCAGCCGCCCTCACCTAATCCTCTTATCTGAATTTCTTCTATTGGCTGCCTAGTTGCCTCGCTGGCCAGCCAGCCTCCCTCAACAACTCTCGGCAACTCGGCGGCGTGGAACCGGGCCACGACCCTGCTAAACCGTGGAAAAGGTATGCCCCCGCACTTGCGCAACTGCAACAACGATCCAAGAACTTGATTTTGTCCGGCCAGCAGCTGTCTGCAGCACGGCGTTCTTTGCTGAAATGGCACCTGACATCATTTGTCATTATGATAATAAGCAAGAACACCCTAGAGCGTAGTATGCCTGTAATCATGCCATGTTTACAGCATGTCCAGTTGTTGCAGTCTAAATAATCTGAACCCGCCGTAGTACAATATTATATGTTACCTAGAACATTCAACACGCGCTTGTCCCAGATGAAAAATGCTACCTCGAGTATCCAGCGCTTAAGAGAAGACCATGTCGTATCATAGCTTAAAAGTAGCAGATACTGTTTCGTAGAGTTGGGAAATGAAATCCCCAGATGAGGCTGCAAAATTGTCGACCAGGTCAGCCCGCCCGACCGAACCTTCCGAGCACACGACAACCTCCCAACAACCGCCCGCCCGCGCGCGCTTTCACGGTGGCACACAAAGCTCACCACTACATATATAGCACGGCTCCCCTTTCCCTCCCTCACCAGCTGCAGCCTCAAGCCTTCACACCTCCCTCCGTTGCATCCGATCGGCGGCACCTCTCGAAATCGTCAACACCTCAAGCCGCCAGCAGGTGCTCCGGGTACCACTCGCTCGCCATGGCGCGGCCAGGCCACACGGCGTGGCTCCTCGTCTGCGCCGCCGCCATGCTCCTCCTGGCGTCCGCCGCGACGGCGCAGGACTGCCTGTCCGCGAGGTTCAGCGACGGCCGGACCTTCCTCAAGTGCAACAGCATGCCGACGCTCGGGGCCAGCCTGCACTGGACGTACCACCCGGGGAACGGCACCGCCGACATCGCGTTCCGGGCGCCTTCGGGCACCGACGGCTGGGTCGGCTGGGGCATCAACCCGACCAGCCGCAGCATGGGCGGCAGCAGCGTCTTCGTCGCCACCCAGAGCAGCGGCACCCCTTCCGTCCTCATGACCAACCTCGAGTCCACGCAGCCCAGCCTGCAGGCCGCGACCCTCAAGTTCGGCGTGCCCGTCGGCCCCACCGTCGAGTACTCCGGCGGCGCGTACACCATCTTCGCCACCATCACGCTGCCCGGGAACGCCACCCAGCACAACACGGTGTGGCAGGCCGGGCCGCTCAGCGGCGGGCAAATATCGCAGCACCCGACGGCGCCGGCCAACTTGGCGAGCACCACCAGGCTGGATTTCCTCTCAGGCTCCAGCACCGGGGCGTCCAACTCCAGGCTCCGCCGCAGAAATGTAAGCTAATGCTCTCCTATTCCCTTCTTGGTTCTTCCCCTCAGGCTACCTTGACTAATAATTATCTAACGAAACAGAGATCAGCGAGACGATATTTTTCTCTCTCTATTTTTTTCTAATGTTTGATTGAGCCTCTTCTCCTCGTCGACTTGTTCAGACCGACGTTAGGTTTGTAAGCTATTAGGATAAGCGATGCACTGACGGCGACGTCGTGTTGATTAAGAGGCGGCTGGGTTGGAGATGACAGGAATTATGAAAGCTACAGCATCGATCACATCACCTATAAAATCCGCCAGATGGTCTAATAAAAAGAGAGAGATGGTCAGAATCCAATTCCCAGAAGCAACCCATCTCCCTTGGGGAGTACTCCGTAGTAGTAGTTGAACGAACCAGTAGCTAGCCACATCAAAAGTTGATGCGTGATGCCAAATTTCCTGCTTCCTGACGTACTCCGTAACACATCAGACGACGATTTCGCCTTCCCAGCAACTCCTAATCAAGCTTGTCTGAATCGTGCGTGCTGCAGATCCACGGCATCCTGAACGCGGTGGCCTGGGGCATCCTGATCCCGACGGGCGCCATCATCGCCCGGTACCTGCGCGTGTTCGAGTCCGCGGACCCGGCGTGGTTCTACCTCCACATCGCCTGCCAGTGCTCCGGCTACATCCTGGGCGTCGCCGGCTGGGGCCTGGGGCTGAAGCTCGGCAGCGAGTCCGTGGGCATCACCTACAACCCCCACCGCAACATCGGCATCGCCATCTTCTGCCTGGCCACCCTGCAGGTGTTCGCGCTGCTGCTCAGGCCCGACAAGAAGAACAAGTACAGGCTCTACTGGAACATCTACCACCACTCCGTCGGCTACTCCGTCATCATCCTCGCCGCCATCAACATCTTCAAGGGGCTCGACATCCTCAAGCCCACCAGCGGATACAAGACCGCCTACATCGCCGTCCTCGCCACGCTCGGCGGCATCGCGCTCTGCCTCGAGGCCATCACCTGGCCCATCGCCATCCGGAAGCGCAAGCGCGACAAGGCCACCACCAACGGCAACGCCAGCTGGCAACAGGGCGCGTGATGAGCTAGAATCTCCGGCCTGTGCAGTGTGTGCATCATCGGCACGGTGCGCGCGTGTGAGCTTTAGTTTTGCTGCGAGCGAGCGATTCGATATCGATGCATGTGTTTTTTAGGGATACTGTTTGCACCTTTCCTGTTCACGGTTCTTCTTCAGAGTAGCTCCGATCCTTCCTCTTCTGTTTTGGTTAGGGTTCTATTCTATGATGGCATTATTTGTACACACTTTTTTCCTTCTTCTTTCTCATTGATGTATGATTAATCTATACCAATCTATTATTTTCGGTAGTGTCGGTCAACCCCCCACCCCCACCCCCTAATCCGTCGCCCTCCCTCTGCTCCCGAGCGCCCGCGCCGCCGCCGTCTCCCGAGCACCTCCAGCACCGTCGACGCCCTCGCCGAGCTCCGAATCGAGCTCCGCCGGGAGATCCGGCCGCCACCGCAGCTCCTCGCGCCGGCAGGGGAGCGGGGTGGGCGGAGGAGGAGGAGCTAGAGCGCCCGCGCCGCCGCCGGTCCGTGCCGGCCAGGCGGCCATGGACACGGCGGCCTTCTCCGTGGCGCCGCTGGCCTGGGGCGGGCGTCAAATCGAGGCCGTCGTCCTCTCCTCTCCTCTCCTCGCCTCCGCCTCGATCCACCGGGCCTCCGTCCTCTCCTCGCCTGGATCCGGGCTCCCCTCCGGCGGGGGAGAGCAGGAGACGCGCCGCGCCGCCGCATAGAAGCAGGGGACGGCGTGCCCACCGTGCCCGTCGCGCCCCTCGAGGAGCGAGGAGGTGGGTGGAGAGACCCACCAAGGAGGAGGCCGGCGGCGAGCTGGCGATGGAGATCGAGTCGTCGGTCACGGCGGAGGACTGGCGCCGCGCGCTCTCCGTCGTCGTGCCCTCCGTCGTCGTCCTCCGCACCACCGCGCCGCGCGCCTTCGACACCGAGGTGGCGGGCGCCAGCTACGCCACGGGGTTCGTCGTCGACAAGACCCGCGGCATCATCCTCACCAACCGCCACGTCGTCAAGCCAGGTAGGAACTGCTGCCTTCAGCACCCATTCTCACGTATCCTCGACGTGTATTCGCGCAAATTGTGAATGATTTGCTTGCTGCTGCTGCTGCGATTACCGCGGTGACAGGGCCTGTGGTGGCGGAGGCCATGTTCGTGAACAGGGAAGAGATCCCTGTGTACCCCCTGTACAGAGATCCTGTGAGTATATATTCTGCTCGATTCCATTCTGATATGTTCTATTGCTTTCCCAATGCTAATGCCACGTGTTAATCCAAATTTTCCCCCTCTTTTCTCGAAACAGGTACATGATTTTGGTTTTTTTCGCTATGATCCAGGTGCCATTAAGTTTCTTAAGTATGATGAGATTCCGCTGGCACCTGAAGCAGCATCAGTTGGGCTAGAAATCCGGGTTGTTGGAAATGACAGTGGTGAAAAGGTTCCCTGAATTCTATCCTAATATCTTACTGCTACATACCACCTTGTAAAGTACGCCACATAAATTTCCTTGTTAGCCACTGCATCCCACAGCTTGTCCATGTTTTGTAATTGCTCTTTATCAATCCTTGCTGCCGTAGTTTTTTTTCCTATTTCTGCACTGCGAAGCAAATCTTCTGTGAACTTATGCAGCTAGGGTCCCATCCAACTCCATAAAAGCCTATTATGTTAAATCTTATAATTGCGACATGTTGACATTTCAATTTATGTGCTTAAGTTTCTCTTACAAATGCTTTGCAAACAATGATGTGGTAGAACATAATTAAATCTCATTTATCCTTAACTCTCCCTGTGGTTGAGAGTTTTGATTGTATTGTTTTTGTGATAAAAGTATATCCACGTGTAAAACCTCTGAGTTATTGGTCACGAGAAATAATTCTATCCTAATATCTTACTGCTACATACCACCTTGTAAAGTACGCCACATAAATTTCCTTGTTAGCCACTGCATCCCACAGCTTGTCCATGTTTTGTAATTGCTCTTTATCAATCCTTGCTGCCGTAGTTTTTTTTCCTATTTCTGCACTGCGAAGCAAATCTTCTGTGAACTTATGCAGCTAGGGTCCCATCCAACTCCATAAAAGCCTATTATGTTAAATCTTATAATTGCGACATGTTGACATTTCAATTTATGTGCTTAAGTTTCTCTTACAAATGCTTTGCAAACAATGATGTGGTAGAACATAATTAAATCTCATTTATCCTTAACTCTCCCTGTGGTTGAGAGTTTTGATTGTATTGCTTTTGTGATAAAAGTATATCCACGTGTAAAACCTCTGAGTTATTGGTCACGAGAAATGTTTGGTAGCATGCCTTTGTACTCTCCTATCAGGGAAAACTATACGGAGTGGCTGCATCTCTTCCCCCAATTTTTATCCCTGTTGGTTTTAGACTTTTCATTTTGCTTTGATTGTGATGACATGGTTCTTGAGAGCTTGGTGTGTGAACAAAAAGCGACAATTCATGCATTGGCGCTGCTCATGCTTTTGATGCCTGCACACTCTAGGTCTGACCACCTGCCCAGATTGACATGCGAATGCGTAAAAATCTGTTAGATGAATGACATAGGGAATTGTGAATACACATTTGTTCTCCATCTTTTTTTAATGCCAAGACAAGGCCTTTTCACCATGTATTAGTTTCAGCCGTTAGCATTGGTTGACCCAGAAGATGCTTATTTGACAAGTTGGCATGCAAACATATTATGGATTCACAATGTGCTTGTTCAAATTGTTGGATACTAATCCCTTTTTACCGAGTGTCTTTTATGATTTGAATGGACTGTTGACATAAGGATTTTTTGTCTGGATTCCCTACAGACCTACAGTTGTCGCAGAGTGGTGCTGGCATTTCCTAGCTCATATCTTTACTGGTATTCTTGGGCTCTACTGATGTATAGATAGACCAGCTATCAATTTCTTGTTCTAAGATAAGGATTGGTTCATATTGCAGTCCCATCTATACGTTTTTCTCTCATGCCAATTAGGTAGCATGGTTGAGAGAACTCAAAAGGCAGAAGCTTTTCATGTTTCAATATACATTTTATTACTTTTAGCACCATTTCTTAATCTTTTTTTTCATGTGGCAGCACAGTGATCTTATACTTGCATGGTTGCTATAGGCTAAAACCTTCTTATTTCTACAAACATTTCATATGAATGGAGCAGTACATTTATCCTACAGGCTTTAGTTTTTTTCATTACTTTGACCTGTTATGTTTTCTTATTGCTTCTGAATAAAACAAGTCAGGGGAAAAGGTATTGAAGTAGTACTGCTGCATATGTTACATTTCATTTCATTTTCAGATGGTATAATTTACAAATAGTGTGCTATATAATTTATTTTTCGTGCATGCAGAACAATATATATAGTCCAGATTGTAGCAACAGCTGCTCTATCCGTGCAAGAATCTGCTGCTGAGCAGGGGACGCGCCGCGCCGCCGTATAGAAGTAGGGGACGGCGTATTCTGTCTGCCTCAAGAGTTCAGAGTATTTTGGCATACAGACTATAGACAGCAATCGTAGCAAAAGTCGTCCAACTCATTTTGGGTTCCTGAGAACGATGATGACTGAATCCCCGCGGAGGAACATCTTGTTTGCCTTTACCAGTCTTTGGTATCTGTAACAGGAGAAACCCATATTTCAGCATAATTACAGTACCTGATACTGTAGCTTTCCATTTTCCATTGCTCCCCTTTTGACATTGTTTGCTAAGTATCATTGCTTCTTTCTTCATGTTACTCCTGTGAGTTTGATGCTATACTAGATTACTATGCAATTTGTTTTGCTTTTGGGGCTTAGGTCATTCTATGCTTTTTCCAAGATCTTGGTCCTTAGGCTCTGCGGTGACATGCACTATTCCTTTTATTGTGAATTTAGACAAGTATGATCTGTTTGTTTGTCGGTGTAGCAGCCCTAGACACTACTAATTAAGTATTTCGTTGTTGCAGTTGTTGTACCTTGCCTTTATCACCCCCATTGTGCATGACTTCTACAACTATGATATGGAGAAGGCGGAATTTGCGCAGTTCTTTGGGAAGTTCACCCAGGTAATTGTTGTTTGCAAATCTGCTAAGCAATGCATAGGCTGTCAAAGTATCTGAATACCACATGATACCTCGTGCTTGCAGGATTTGGCACTCATTGGAGCACTTCTCTTCTTCCTGGGCTTGAAGAACTCCATCCCGAAGCGGCAGGCCAAGAAGAAGGCTCCCAAGGCGAAGACGAACCAAGGCTCTCTAGATAGTTGCAGCCGTAGGGGCTCAGGTGGTGTCAGGAGACGGTCTATTGTGAAGAAAGCTGCGATGTGAGCCAATGCCATGGTGCGGCGCTTTCATATGTATCAGATTCCATTTTGCAGGGCACGACCCCAATGAAGGTGTGAGTGGGTGGATTAGGTGACTAGATTGTACCATTATGTACTTGTGATTGGTTTGTTGGACTAGGTTGCCGATGATTAATCTTCTCCATTTGATTTATCTTGCACTGGGCCTTGTTAGCAGTGCAGGAAATCGCTACAGATAATGGGTTGGGAATTCTTTCTTACATCGTCTCGTGAATTGTTTATTTCCTTGTGTTTTTATTAGTTTGGCAGACGTGCAGAATCCAAGTGGTGAACACTTGTGAATTGAGTCGGGTTAGTACTAATGTGGCCTCGTGGTTCTCACTAACCACCCTGAGACTGAACCGATACAACAGCTAGAATAACGTGTCATGTACCTCAGTCCACATCTCCCTAACATTCTCCAGAACCATGTTGCAATGCCGATCAAATGCCCTCACACGACCAAGTAGCTTCTTGTTGTTCCGGCAGTTGATAAGAACCTGAGATGTAAGAGAGGACAAATTATCAGAATAAGGAGCAACTGAACAATTCTACCTGCAGTCAGCACTAAGAAATTTAGCATAAAGTCCAGGGTTCAGAACCTCAGATCTATTGACTTAAAATGTCACATGGAACACTGAGACTTGCTAGACACTTAGACTGGAAAAATTAGTCAGCTTACTACAGTATCAGTCATTACACTCTGAAAACAGATCCGGGCAAAAAAAAAGACAAGAAAAGGAACTTCAGACAGTGAAAATAAATGGCACATGATCCATAACAGATATGCATGAAGGTAGACCAATGTAGGCTACAGATTACAGAACCTGGAGATAGAAGCACTAGAAAAATAAATTAAATTAAAGGTATATACGTTTTATGCAGGATGTGCCAAAAATAAAGAGAGAGTTTTTGACTGACCTCCTAACTTCAGAAACAAATGAAGCGAGATCGTTGCTGCCCGAAGATATCAAAGGACTTCTTTCACGCATCAAGTCCAAGAAGATGTAAAATACTAGAAAATTAGAAAATAATATTATTTTGGTCTCTTGTACGACAAAAGCATATTAATTTAGTATTTTAGTTGGATTTTTTTACATGCATTTACATCTCTTAGTATCTTACTGTTCATACATTTACAATCATTATTCTTATTGTTAATTATTATGAATTTCGAAAATTAAAATATGTAAGTCATTGCAAATAGTGGATTATTCTTTTGCGGAAATGCAACATGCTTATCACTGTAGCACAATACCTAACTTATTTACTAAACATATGGTTACTTTCATTGTTCTTAGTATTAATTATGAATTTCGAAAATTAAAATATGTATTTGCGATGGAAGAAATGCTTCATTTAATTTAAGTGCATGGGAAGATACAATCAATTAGTGTCCAATGCCCGTGGCAACGCACGGGCACTTCACTAGTTTTATTTATATGCATAGTGTATGTTTTCGATTACATGATGGGGTTCGGTTTCATTCTGTTGAAGTTTAATTGACTAGTACAACTGCACACATGCATCTTGTGGATGCATTCCGGTCACAGCGGCAAAAATAACAGAGCGGTTGGTTGCTTTCGTCCAACTGAAGCTTCAGTCAGCCTGCAGGATGCAGCTGTTGGAGATTTGGTCGTGTGCTCACCAGAAGACGCGAAAACAACAGCGGGGGGAGGTCTCTGGACGGATATGATATCGTCACGGAGCGAAAATCAGGGCATGTCTGCCCTCTCGATTTGACGGCATCGTTTCAGGCCAAGTTTTGGAAAGATCGCATGAAGTAGTTCTGAAGCTCACCTTTATTAATTCAGACACAAGGACAGCAGGACATATAAACCGTGGACCAGGAAAATATCAGGTACAAAATAAAAGAGATGAAAATGATCATCTTGTGAAGCAACCTAGTATGAACGACCCGAAGATACGATGTAGCTGAGCTACTATATTCGTGTCATGAGTCAGGACCGTGTATTGCCTTTTGGTCTCAATCATTTAAAAAAAAATCACGAGATAGTTGCAGCGAATGAGTTGCCATGGTTGACACGCCAACGAAGGATCAACCTGCTCATGCATTTCGTCGAAGGTCAAGACACGTATGCAAGCATGATGGTGTAATGACGTTGATCGGTTTGGTTGATGGACTGGTTATTCATCTCCATGGACATTCGGCCCCATTATACGACAAGGTGATGTGGAAAGCAAGGTTACAGAAAGGGCTAAGTGTTAAGCGAACGCTAACTCTTCGTCGACTCTAGAGAGATCTTAAGCGTGCTTAGCCGCGCATAAGCCTTTTCTAAGCGTCTACGTTGATTATCATTTGAAACATGGCGTGGAGCAACAAGCAGTAAAATAAATTCCCCCCCAAAAAAACAAGCAGTAAGCTAAAAAGGAAAAAAAATAAAGCTTGCACTATCTTGTGACGTTCGTTCAAAAAAAAGCTAAAAAGAAAAAAAAGAAGAAGAAGGTCACTAGTACGGCCTACATCAAAGCCCACGTTACACCGAGGGGAGGAGCGCTCGGGGATCCTATATGGCTTCCGGAAGATGCGTAAGCATGCGAACTTCCAGCCCACCACCGACCCACTAAACTTCTTCTTCTTCCTCCCACCGGCGCCTCCTTCTTCTTCATGCCGGCCACCACCCCCGCCGCCTCCGTCACCGGCCCCGGCCGGCGGCTCCCCGCCGCCGCGCCGCCCGCCCACCCCCCACCCCCGCCCTCCAGCCCACCCTTCCTAACCCGGCGCGCCTCGCCGCCCCCGCCGCCGGTCACCGGCCCACCGCCGATCCGACCCCGCCTGGCCGGTGGCGCTACCGCGCCGCCTCGCCTCCGCCGCCGGCCGAGCCGCCGCCGGTCCTCCGGCCCCCCCACACCTCCCTCCTTCTAGGTCCGCCGGCCATGGAGGCCCCGAACCCCCGAACCCAAACCCCGAAACCCTAACCCTAAGGCCGCCGCCTCGACCGCCGACCGCCGCGCTACCTCCCACCCCTCCGGGCACCGGCGTGGAAGCACGGCGACGCGTGCGAGCGCGACCCAGCCAGCCAGAGAAAGGAGAAGGTGGAGATCGTGCGGTTCCTGTGACCCGCACGAATCTCAAACACCGGGAGGCAGCGGGCCTTCCCACCTTCCGGAAGGTATACTGCGGGAGCGCTCTGCCTCCTGGCCCAAACAGAAGAGAGAGAGGTTGTTGCGAGAGAGCCCACGATACGGCCCAACTGGCCCAAACTCCTCGCGCCGCCCGCCCCCCCTATACATTTCCCGAACCCTAGAAGCCCCCCTGCCTCCTGCGCCTCCACCCTCCTCGCCGCCCCTGTCCCTCTGGTACGTGCCGCCGCCGTTTCCTCCGATTCGCAAGCTTCTTCGCGCCCCGTCGCGCCGGCGCATCGCGTACTGACGTCTTCATCGTGTTCTTCCCTCCCCCAGCCACTCCAAACCGTAGCGATGGTGTCCGGCTCGGGCGTGTGCGCGAAGCGCATCGTGGTGGACGCGCGCCACCACATGCTGGGCCGCCTGTCCTCGATCCTCGCCAAGGAGCTCCTCAACGGCCAGAGGGTCGCGGTGGTCCGCTGCGAGGAGATCTGCATGTCCGGCGGCCTCGTCCGCCAGAAGATGAAGTACCTCCGCTTCCTCCGCAAGAGGATGAACACCAAGCCGTCCCACGGGCCCATCCACTTCCGCTCCCCCGCCAAGATCCTCTGGCGCACCATCCGCGGGTAAGTGAGCAATTTCCTGGATCCGTCGCCGCGCCGCCGCTGCTTTGGTTTGCCCATTTTTCGATTTGGTAATTGAGTTTTCTGCTTGTTACGGTTATGCAGTATGATTCCGCACAAGACCAAGAGGGGAGAGGCTGCACTGGCTAGGCTCAAGACGTACGAGGGTGTCCCGCCGCCGTACGACAGGACCAAACGCATGGTTATCCCTGACGCGCTCAAGTACGTGTTTTCATTCGTGCTAATGAGAGATCAGGTCTTGTTTACTGTGTGATTTTTTTTGTCTGTCTGATGGTGTTACCCCGTTGTGGTTTGTAGGGTTCTGAGGTTGCAGCCTGGGCACAAGTACTGCCTTCTCGGTGAGCTCTCCAAGGAGGTTGGATGGAACTACCACGACACCATCAGGGTAAGCTTTGCCTTCTCTGCTTGTTTTTGTGTGGTGATGTTTGGACAAGGATACCTGACATGCAAGTTGCAAGTACTTTAGGTTAAAGGAATTTGTTTGTAGATTTGAACTGTCTACATTGTAAACGAGTATGATGTTAAGTCTGATAATTTGTGTGTTCTTAGAAGGTTTTGATTGTGAGGAGCATCTTTAGAATTTTAATTTATTGCTATTGAATTAAGTGCTGGAATAGATTATCTATTGAAATGTGCATGATTCTGGATGAAGAAGAAAATCAATCGGATTCCCACTGATTATTCAATATGATTTCAGCAACCAGCTACTTCTGACAATCATGTCATTTCAAGATTTGTTTGTTTGCTTATAATGTTAGGCTTTTGCTAGATTGTGCTGATGTATCATTTGTAATGATACTTGATTGCAATTCTTGCTTGGTTATATGGTGAACAGAATGCTTACTTAAATCATCTCTGTCTAGTATATCTCTGAAGTCATTTTTCAATTTTTTCTGTTGTTTCATTGTGTTTTATTTATTAACTGATGACTGACTTTGTCATTGTTTAATTTAAATTTTATTGCTTTAGGTTTGCTTTTGTAGGATGTTCTTTTAATTGTCAATATTGTGTTCGTGATGTCTCATTGTCATGTGTGTTTAACTTTAATCAGGAGCTCGAGGAGAAGAGGAAGGAGAAGGCGAAGGTTGCCTATGAGAGGAAAAAGCAACTGGCTAAGCTCCGCGTCAAGGCTGAGAAGACTGCCGAGGAGAAGCTGGGATCTGAGCTGGAGATTCTTGCCCCGATCAAGTACTGAGGAGCTGTGCTTTCGCGCGGCATCTGTTTTGTGCAACACCTGGTCCCGTATTTCAATTAGTTTGGTAGAACTTTGTGACAGTATAATCTTGAGTGTTAAACTTTGAGGTTGGTAGAACTTTGTGACAGTATAATCTTGAATGGTAAACTTTGAGGGATAAACTGAGTTATCCATCAGCATCTGCGATGTTTTTGAAACATTTTCTAGTCAGTGAATGAACTGTTTTGTTTGTAGATGAAATCGAGTGGAACTTCAGGTGCAACATCAAAAAGCATATTTTGCAACTGTGTCATCTACCAATCTTGATTGATTCATGGCAATTGGTAATGGCAGATTTGCTGTAATTAATAAGTAAATAATATACAACAAGTGCTCTTTCAATACTAAGATGGAGGTGCAATCTGAAAGCAATAAATAAATAGTTTACAACAGGTGCTCTTTCAATACTAAAATTGAGGTGCAATCTGAAAGCAACAGAAGTGCAAGCCACCTATCGATCTCACATTGAATTGCAGTCTTGCAGTGCACTAGATTTCACAGAGAAACCACTGGCAAAATTAGAAAGAAACACATAGATGACAAAAGATAGCCTGAGAAAGGAAAAAAATCTATATAACCCCCTGATGTATTGGCACTGGATTACATCACCCCCTCAACTATCAAACCGGGTTTTTAACCCTCTCATTTTTGCAAAACCGTTTAAAGGACCCCTTGAGGTGGTTTTGTGATGTGGTTTTACCACGTTGGCACGCTGAGGTGGACTGAATGTTGATACAGAGAAGATGACAGCTGGGTCCCGTTTGTAAGTGGGTAAGGTCCCTCTCATTCTCCTTCCCTGTCTTGCTGCAAGGGAAGACATTACCGGCCGCCCTCGCCAGTATATATCCAGCATGCCTGACGAGACGTCGTAACTCATGATCGATGCGCCGTCCGGAGCTACGGCAAGCAGCAACAAAGCGGACAGCTTCAGTTCAGCGGCACAGAGGTGGCCATGGACGCGGCCGCCGGCCGGTGCTGAAGATCTCTGCGGTGGTGGCGGCCGGCAGTGATGAGTAGTACTGTGATACGGGAGGGGCGTCTTAGGAGTACTTTGCATGGATCTCCGTTGTTTAGTTGGGTACAAATCTTCCTGGATCTCTGCGGATTATTGGAAGAAGACGTACAAATTAATTGGATGTTCGGCCGCCTGAACCCGACTGCCCTTGAAGTGTACTCATTTCTATTCTTCGCTAACTAGAAATAGGCTGCTGGAAATTTCGATTTGGGTAACAGACATCTTGAGATGCTCGATTTTTGCAGCAAGGTGTTGGATTGTTTAGCCTCAAGGTAAAAACAAAACATCAAGCAGCCCTGGAGAACCTCGGCAAGCAGCTTGCACGGTGGACGAACGGCATCATGGGGAAGCAGCTTGCGTGGCTGCTACGGACAGCCTCGCAAGCAGCAAGAACGGTGTGGAGGATGTAGTGGCAAAGAAGACCGGCGGCGGGCCGTGGCTCAGCTCGGCGCATGCAGGTGGTCGGAGGCGGCTAACACGATGCTGTGAGCGGAGGCCGGCGGCTCGCGCGTGCTTCGCTTTGGGGGCGCCGGCGGGCGGCCAACGGGCATACCGGCCGAGGCGACCAGGTAGCCACGGGAGAAAAAGGAGAAGAAGAGAAACATTAGCCACTTACAAGTGGGACCCAACTTGTCCATGTCGACATTTCAGTCCACCTCAGCATGTTATGTGGCAAAACCACTTTGCAAAACCACCTAAAGCGGTCATTTAAACGGTTTGGCAAACTTGAGGGGGTAAAAAATCCAGTTTCATAGTTGAGGGGGTGATGTGATCCACCATACATACGTTAGGGGGTTATATAGACTTTTTCCGCCTGAGAAAGGAGATGCTAGGCAGCACAGATTCGAGAGGCAACAGTGCAATCTCTTGCCGTCGCCGTGGACGTGGATCCGCTCGCCGTTGTCTCGCCGCCGGGAACTCGGGATCGGCCTCTTGCTGCCGCCGGGAGGTATCTCGCGACTCGCGAGGAGGCCCCGAGACATGTCGTTATTTAGAAACACTTGTCGTTTTTTTTACTCGGGCTGGAGTTATTTAGAAACACTTGTCATTTTTTTACTCGGGCCGGAGGAGACGATTTTTTATTTTTGCCGGTTTTAGCCCAAAACAGAGGAAGAAATTCTGGGCTCACCGGTCTTCCAAGCAGCAATTTCGGCCCGTCGAAAAACTTGCAGACCTGATATTAACAGAGGTTTTGGCCCAAATAATAGCCTTGCAAACAGGCCCTAAACCTATCTTTTTCTTCCTTCTCCGCTCGAGGCGACCCCGTCGTCCTCACTCCGCCGCAGTGTGACGGCGGCATTCTTCCTCCTCCTAAATCCTACGTTGCACCGATACGGGATACGGATACGCCGATACCGATACGGTGATACGTTGATACGGCATTTTCCAAAAACAAGGATACGCCAATACGGCAAGTACATATAATATTGTATAATAATTGTTACTAATATGCATAAGTATAATGTATATTTAATAGAAAAAATAGCTAAAACAAATAGTGATCAATATACCAAAAGCCACACAAAATAGAGGCTCAATCCAGCCCAACAAGAGCAACTTACCTACAAACAAACCCTAAATAAACTATTTTTTATAGATTTATAAGTGACAAAAATAGAAGTTCACTGGTTTAATAGACAAGATAAAAGGAAAAGAAGTAGAATCTAGGAAGAGATGGGCCGTCGGCCTGCTATTTCCGGTCCAGCTAGCCCCCTTCAATCCAACCGCCGCCGTCGCATACTCCACGAAGAACTCCACGCCGCCGCCGCCGCCGCATCTCTTCCCCCTCAGCGCTCCACTCCAGGCAGGACAGCGCCGCCGGTACCCATACGCCGCAGCTCCCGCGCGCGCTTGCCGTCCACCACCGCAGGCGTCGCTTCCCGCGTGCCCGACGCACGCGCCGCCCGCGGGTCAACGCGCGTGGGAACGAGCCCGCCGCGCTCGATCCGTCGCCGCCGGGAGGGTGGAGGAGACATCTTCTCTTGAGCCGAGCTAAGCCGCCGCCGGGAAGCCGTCCAGGATGGGGTACAACCGCCACAGGCGCGGCCGCGGATCCTCCTCCTCGTCTTCGCGCCGCACCAAGCAAGAAGCATCCTTGTAATAACACGCAACTACTTGATCTCTGCTTGCACTAGATTTTACCGGTCTGCAGTTAGTATTAGGGAGACGAATCAGCTCAACTTAAGGTCTCGATTATGATTCTTAGCTCCTTCTTTTACTTGAATGTAAAAAAAAAAAAATCCGTTGCGGTATCGTTTTGTTCAGTTAGGTGGCGTGCGTGTGCTCTTGCTGCATAGATATTGTGCACTCCAGTTTATTTTGCACTATCGGATTATAATATTGATATCTTCCTTTTACAAATGAAGTAAAGCCAGAATTTAATCTTCAATTTCAGGGATGATGGTCCTGGGACGTCACTTCCAAGGCAGGAAGGTACACATTTTCCTTTCTTTCTTTTTTTTTGGATATTCTGTGGATTGAACATGTCTGATAAATTAATGTACTCGTGATATCTTTACATGAAAAAGGAAATGTCGCCTCCTGAAACATAACAATAAACTTGACCAGATTTAATTATTTCATCTGCTCCATCATATCATTCTTTTATAAAACATCAAAATCCGGTTTAAGGATTCACCAAATCACTTTACATGTTTACAGCATTAGTCAGAAGTCAACCTTAATCTTATTGTTGAGAATATCATTTTTTATCCAGAGGACACTGAAGAGGAATTCAAAGGTTCAAGAATTCAGCTCGCAATGTGGGTAGGTGCACTATTTCAATACAATGATATGGTGCTCATTTGACACTATGATGCTCTGCATTCGCTGTTGTATAGGACTTTGGGCAATGCGATGCTAAAAGGTGTACTGGTCGTAAGCTTTCAAGATTCGGGCTTCTAAAGGTAACTACTTGATTCACCAAAATTCCAAACGATCAATCCCTTCTCATCCACTGAGAATCAATATTATGATTTAACTGATGAAATACATGAAAAATATGCAAATTAGGATACCCATGGATATAATGGTTAAAATTTTAAAACAAACTAAAGATTGCTCCAACTAGTGTTCACGCTGACTATGTTCAAACTAGTGTTCAGTTTATCAACACTAGCAGTCTAGCACTCAGCCACAAAAAAATTAGCTGGTCTTAAGAAGATTATTATTTGTCTTCCAGGAGTTGCGAGTGACCAATGGTTTTGGTGGTGTTGTTCTCAGGTACTTTTTACATTCTATGTGTTTAAACATTTTCCATGCTGTAAATTCAAAAACAAACTAAAGGTTGCTCGAGTAAAATGTGTTTTTGAGACACACTATTAGTTCTGCTGCTTACTTGTTTTCATTACGTTCTCTTTCAGCCCTGTTGGGACACAATGTGTATCTAAGGCTGATCATCCTATTGTGCAAAGAAAAGGATTGGCTGTGGTTGATTGTTCCTGGGCACGCTTAAGTGATGTCCCTTTTGTGAAACTCCGCTGTGGTGCTCCTCGACTCTGTAAGATAATTATATCTAAATTTCTTCAATAAGACAGTACATTTTTTTTTTAGAAAGAGGCTTTTGCCCTGCTTTTATAGAAAGCATATAACGTTGGGTTTACAGACTCCGACTCAAACATGCTGGGGTTGCCAGCTTAGCAAGGAGAGCACAGATGACATCACTGGTGAAACAAAAGACTTAGGAAGAAAAGAAAACTACTAGAGGGAACACTCTCAATAAGACAGTACATTGATGTTCATTAATCATCATTACGAATTCTGCATGTGGTCCTTGGGATTATTCTGCCCTATATGGTCTGCATGGATCCTAGTAACGCACATGAATACAATCTACTACTCCCTCCATCCCAACTTACTATTCGTTTTGATTTTTCTAGATACACCATACCAAAATGTGTGTATCTAGGAAAGTCAAAATGAATAGTAATTTTGGATGGAGGGAGTACATGATTATGTATCATTTCTAAATTTGATCATCTTGTCAAATTTATTGTTCGAATTTTGATCATGCACAATTCCATTTTGGCTTGTTATCTTGTAAAGCTGATTTTCTTGTATTGTCCCACCTAGAAATGGGAGAGAGCGTACACAACTAATTAGTCTGAGAATGTGGCTTTATATGTTAAATAAATCAGAATTGTATCTTTTCACAATGGAGCTGGTTTATTTTGACATTTGCAGTGCCATGGTTGGTAGCAGCAAACCCTGTGAACTATGGCCGCCCATGTCAACTGTCTTGTGTGGAAGCTTTATCAGCAGCTCTCATAATATGGTAATTTTTTTTGAAAGCTTACCTAGCGGCTAACGCCATTTTTGGATAAGTTACTGGTGAATTTGTTTCATGCACAAGTTATTGTTATCTGTCAGCTCATGCTATTTATGTATTTGCAGTGGGGAGGAAGATACAGCACATTTGCTTCTAGGGAAATTTAAGTGGGGCCATGCATTCTTGTCGCTAAACAGGTTAGTCCAGTGGAATATTTAAAGTATCATATGCTGGTTGTAGTGAATCTGTACTTAATGATCAAACATTGATTCCGGTGTTTATGATACATACAGTATGGATGTTTGAACGCCATACCATTTTGTGCAAACTACAATCTGTATTCTTTTTTTCGAACAAATACAATCTGTATTCTGTAAAGCAAAAGTTGGATAGATGAACTTTATTTCCTGCCTCCATAAGCTGAAGGTTTGCCTAACCAAGGATGTTGCCAAAGACAATCCATGCTGTCCTGTATACACTAATACACATTGTTACAATGTATTTCAGATAGTTTTTTTTTTGAAAGAAATTTCAGATAGTTTTAAGAGGCACTGTGTAGCATATTTCGTTGTACCACATTTTCACCATCATCCAGCAAATTTCAGAAGGCGGTAGCAGAATCGTGTGAAGTGGTCATTCAGTGATCCAAAGACAATCCATACTGTCCTGTATACACTGATAACACATTGTTACCATATTTCAGATATTTTCAAGAGGCAGTGTGTAGCATATATCATTTACCGCATTTTAACCATTATCCAGCAAATTTCAGAAGGCAGTTGCAGAATCATGTTAAGGATAGAGGTCATTCAGTTAGTGTTAAAACAAACCATCCAACATTATTTGTTCATGTCAAACCTTCAGCAGTTTATGAAGCCTGAATTCTACACACTAGGCATGCCTCTTTCTACACATGATCCATTTAGGTCAGGTTGTCACACCCTTCTGTTGTAACTATGTGCAGAGACCTCCTGAAAGCATACTCCCAGTGTGAAAATGGCTCTGAGATAATCAATGTGCAGAACTCCTGGTTATCAAGTAACTCGAGTGTTCCAAAGCCACCTGTAAATGGTAATAATCTCAGAGACACTGGATCCTCCACAATCAATCCATCTTTAGATTACTAAATTGATTATGTGGTCATTGATGTTGCTTACTTAAATATTTTGTGTGACAAGCAGAAAAATCTTGCCGGAGCACAGAAGAAGGATCTGAGTGTGATTCTGATGATGATTTGCCGCCTCTGGAGGAGAATTTGAACCACTTGAACCACAACCAAGATGAGGAAAGCGAGGAAGGATCTGAGGATGATTCGGACGACGATTTGCCACCTCTCGAGGAGAATTTGAACCACTTGAATCCCCACCAAGACGAGGGAAGCGAGGAAGGATCCGAGGGTGATTCTGATGACAATTTGCCACCTCTTGAGGAGAATTTGAACCACTTGAACCTGAACCAAGACAAGGAAAGCGAAGGAAGAAAGTAAATGTGAGTAAAAAGGAAGAGTTAAACCGGTGTTGGTCTTCAGTTACAAAATAATTGAGCAGAAGTGGTTTAAGCGCCTGCTGTGAAACAACCCATTGTTGGACGTGAAACTCCAGTTGCGTCTGAATCATACGGATTCACTCAAGGTTGGACATTAATCCTTGTACATCTGTGGTGCATATCTGTGTAGCACAAGCTATGTACACAGAAGGGGGCGCTCGTAACTTAGCATGCGCCTTTTTAGTTGCCCCGTCCACCTTTTTCATAGCTTTTGAAGCACTAAATTGAGTTCCTTGTGCCAAAACTGAACGGGTCCCTTTTGAGAACTTTTCAGGCAATGGACGGATCCATGTGTGCAAATTGAAATTATTATTCGAATAATGCAATGAAGATACATGTGCAGTGTGCATTTTTGTGGATTGACGAGTACCCATTCTAGTAGTATACTCCGTAGTTGTCAGCGCATCACCGGCGCATAACAATGTTATTGATCACGTGCTACGTATACATATATACTATATAAGATAAATGCGGTGGTGTAGGTCGTCGCCGGCGCTCAGGCGAGGAATTTCCTGAGCCTGGCGGCGGCCTCGAGCACCCTGTCCCTGCTGTTGAAGGCGCTGACCCTGACAAACCCCTCGCCGCCGGGGCCGAAGCCGCTGCCCGGCACGGTGATGACGTGCGTCTTGTCGAGGATCTCGGCGAACACGTCCCAGGAGCGGCGCCCCGGGAAGCGCACCCAGACGTAGGGCGAGTCGGCGCCGCCGTAGACCTCCTTGCCGAGCGACGCGAACGTGTCGACGAGCACCCGCGCGTTCTCCTTGTACACGCCCACGACGCGGCGCACGGCATCCCTGCCTTCCTCCGTGGCGAGGCACGCGACCCCGCCGGCCTGCGCGACGCTGGACGCGCCGTTGAAGCAGGTGCAGACGATGCGGTCGAAGTCGCGCGCCACGGGGGAGCCGTCGGCGTAGCGGAGCTCGGCGGGCACCACCGCCCAGCCGAGGCGGACGCCCGTGAACCCGGCGAACTTGGAGAAGGAGGAGACCTCGATGGCCACCTCCCGGGCGCCGGGCACCTCGTAGATGGACCGGGGCTTGCCCTCCGACACGTACCACGCGTACGCCGCGTCGAACACGATGATGGAGCCGTTCCGCCGCGCGAAGTCGACGAGCTCCCGCAGCTGCGCCGGGGACGCGACGTGGCCCGTCGGGTTGTTGGGCGAGCAGAAGAAGATGACGTCGGTGCGCGGCACGCGGGAGAGGTCCGGGAAGAAGTTGTTCTCCGGCGCGCACCGCATGTAGGCGATGCCGGCGTACTTGCCGGCCTCGTCCGCCGCGCCGGTCTGCCCCACGATCACGCCGTTGTCCACGTAGCCCTGCACACGGACATCACAGGCACGCATGTGAATCGTATCGTATCGGGCAGCTGCTGCAGAGACGATATGTGGTTGCCCTGCCTGCCTGTGAAATGGGTTGCGGGACGTACCGGAAAGGTGGGATCTTGGACGGCGATGCTCACGTTGGGCCCGAACAGCGTCTGCACAAGGGAAGAAGGTTGTGAGATCGATCTATAGCATCAGTAGCCAACTACTCATCACTATTCACTAAGGTAAAGTCTCCCTGTGTGTACCTGGAGGCGTGCAATGTCACACTGCGCTCCGTCCGAGATGAACACATCAGACTCTCTTATCCCCATGTTTGGGTACACTTTCTCAGCAATGACCTTGCGCAGATTCTGCACATTTCCACAAAGCAAAGCAGATCTTGGTTCAGTGAACTGCCACATGGGCTTGCTGTACGTAACAGTACTAGGATTAACTAAACTTCAGAGTTGAGTGTGGAGGGTGGTTCTCTGCATTACCATTTGACCCTGCTCCGGTCCATAACCCTGGTATCCTTCTGGAGTGGATAACGCGAGTGCATACTGCACAAAACATGACAGCTTTTTTTATTCCAAGTACACAACTGATAATTATTCTATTTAAACAAGCCAATGAAATTATTGATTCAGGGGTTTCAGACGTGCATGAACCCGCACCAAAGTCAAGCAAGCAACCCTAAATTTTCTCAAGGGTCGCAGTCATCGAATCTCATGCTCCTTTTTGTCCCCTGCTTGGCATACCAGGTATATATGATATGCAGTAAAAGACATCCACTGACCAAACCATTTGGAATTTGGAAATGCTCTATCGGGTCGGTGTAATTTCACCGCATATTTTAGGTTTGCCAGGACCAGGAGAGTACGTCAGTTTAGAGATGCTGTGGCAGTATGTGTGGAAAACAGCGAGAACAGGGACGCCATGACGTGGCTGCAGTGACGTACACCAGCCCATCATGGTCTCGAACAAGGGGAAAACCTTGACAAAGGAAGGACCGTTCGAGTTTTCTCGGTAGAAAAAGTGCAGCATGTAAAACAAATGACACACAGTAAAGTTCAGCTAATTTTCCAACTGGTGGAAGCAGAAGGATCTTGGCACTTACTACTGAATACTAGTACAACGTAATCTTCTTCTACGTTTAGGCGAAAATTCTTTTTATGTAAACGAAACGTGCGAGAGTCTGGTAGCACGCGAACATGACGTTCACATGCATGTTCCAGAATTGATTTGATGTTGTGCAAAACACTCATGCAGGGTGAACAGCAGCACAAGCAAATACTGCTTATGTTCTACTCTAACATATAAGCATTTCTAGTTTATAATCATAAGTTAAACTATATTGAGCTTGACCAACTTTATATAGAAGAGTACCAACATCTACCACATATATATCCTGCAAAAATATAGATTATAATGATCCAATACTACTTATTTGATACCGTAAATGTTGTTATTTTTTAAATCTATAAGCCAGTAAAAAAACTGAAGATGATTTGACTTATAAAACCTGAAATACTTATATTTTCGGATGTAGGAAGTAATTCAACGCTGATGGGTGATGGCAGACACAATCTAGGACAGCGATCATTTTGACTATTTTTGGTAAGAAACTAGAGAACAAGTTTAGAAAGATAAGTATAGTAGTTCAATTCTTGTGTCTAAAGAGAATAATGTCATACATGTAGGACTGCATTTAACTACCTTGTATATCTCTTCTCGCCCAAATTAGTTTTCTGCAAACATTATTTCTTGGCAAACCTAGCAAGTTCAGTATGACTTAAAACATAGGAGTATTCCATTATTTATATCCAGGCAGTTTGATCTGTATAGTAAGCCGTTGTAGCGTCTGTGTACAAAGTTGCAAACGGATCATATCCGGCTAGTCTCTTGCTCAATATTATTTAGATCAGTCTTTGAGATTAAATCTTAAGTTGACATGACCTTATTTATTCAATTAACATTTTTTATTTGCTGCTGCATCAGCATATAATTGATCAGCCACACGCATTTTCCGGCAAGGCGGATATCGAACTGATCGAACATTTTTTTAGAACCTGCCGATCGCCTTGCGTGTTTAGTCGTTGCTAACCATTTGCTAGCTCCGGAAACCGCCAGAAAGAAGTATCACTACAATAATTGGCTATATATTTGCAGCCAAGAATATAATTAGTCTGACAATGTAAAACACCGCATGTAGCTTTATATTGTTTTAAATCTCGCATGCCTGCATGTTCATAGAAAAAAAGAGAGAGGAAAGAACAGTTCAACCTTCAAATAAAGAACAAAGAATACCTCAGCCATAGCTGACGTTATGACGCTTGGAATGGGTTCAGTTGTGTCACCGATACCCAAGCTTATGACCTTAGCGTCAGGGTACTTCTTCAGGTGAGCTTCACGCTTCCTGCTAATCTGAGAGGAGGATCAACTTAACACGTTAGTTTTACCGAAACAAGATCGCAAATTACCATGCTTGTCAAGCTGGTACCTCCGGGAACAAGTAGCCCTTCTGAAGCTTCTCCATGTTTGGATTGCGAAGAACGCTGGTCCGCGCAGCTGAATTGGAGCAGTAGTAACATAGAGGAAGAAGTTGTTAGACATGATGAAATATCAAAGAATGCAAGAGGAAATTACACAGAAACAGCTAGCTAGCCATATGCCATGGTCCTGGTATAAGCATGCAGTACCTTCAGTCTTCACATGAGGGGCAATAACATCCAGTGGAAGGACAGCCTTCTCAAGGAACCTGCACACAAACGGAAGAGACAATTAAATGATTTGAAATCCCTAATTATGAATGCATGTATCATCCACACACACTACAAATTAAATGAGCTGAAAATAAACAAATGAAACTTCTGTATGCCGTACTTGGTGGAGATCATATTTGCCGGCATGGATGCAGCTTGGCCGCCTATACTAGCTAGAAAGCTCGGGAGCTAGAAGCCTAGAATAATGTGACAGCGCTTGGAGGCAAAAGGATGATGGCCGTGTTTTCAGTGTCGGAGCACAACCAAAGGTGGCAAGAGCAGAATGCGAGCAATGCTGGGTTTGTAGAGTTCAGAGAAGCCTGGATTTATAGAGTTGAGAGAGCTGGGTCGAAAAGGCTCGCGTTGAAAAGTAGCCTGCTCCTTTCCGTAGACTGCTGCCCGGCTGGATGGTCCACCTTGAAAATGTTTAATTTCCATGGTTGGAATGAAGCAATCTGAAATGAGTTTCAGTTGTTTCAAACAGATTCGCTAGGAGTCCTTGGCTACGCATAGTTTTGTCTCCCTTGGCAAGCTATGTCCACACCGGCACTGATCACCGGCATGCCACCTGTACAGACAGCTAGCCCACCGCCGGCATTCAGTCTTGCGTTCCATTGCCACTTTGCCAGACCGATGAGAATTCACAGGATGAGACTTTCTAATTTACCAGGAGGTACAAGTTCCTGAACCAGAACAAGACCAGGTCAGGTGAAGAGTTCCTTGGACCAGGTACTATATTTTTTAGATAATTTTCGACTTCAGATATTCTCTTTCGATTCGAGAATGCATCACGATATACGTAAAAGTAGCCACCGCCACGAAGTTACGCACATGTGAAGGACGGTGTACTACCTCTCGATGTGAAGGACTCAGACTGACTATAGAGATGGTTTTGTGCCTTCTGTACCTGCATACCCTGCAGCATGGCTACACTGCCGAACTAACAAAACTCCGCGGTGCTGCACTGAAGGGACGTGCACATGTGTGCAACTTTCCAGACAACTGCCTGATGAAACTGTTCTAACTGGGATTTTCACTGGCATTACCCTCATGGTCTGATTATGCGCTTGATTGATTCTTCGTGTTCTTGCCGAAACATTTCCTCGTGCAGTCCCGGGAAGAATTTTCAATGCCGACCTCAGACCTGACCATTACCAAGTCCTCCGATCATCACTTGTGTAACCGTACAAAACGAGGTACGTTGAATCTGTGTTCTTTTTCCTTTTTTCTCTAAAATGAAAGGTTCTTATTAACCACTGTAAATATGTATAACTAGGTGTAACCCCGTGCGTTGCTGCAGAGATTTTTTAAACAAAATTTTAAGCTAAAATGTGAAAGTAAAAACACCAAAGTGATTACATGAAAATATTCATTTGTAAACAACATTATATATGAAAGTCTATTATTTTGTTGAGAGTGAACCATTCTAAAATGATTGATCCTACATATATTTTAACTGCGGGAATTTTGTGGTATGCTACTCACAAATACATGCTATTAGCCACAGAAAATTGGTCGAAGACATAAATAGATGGTCTGATGGATGATGACATGACGTATAGTGGACATTGACATGACGTATAGTGAGTTATGATGTGAAATACTTGCATGTTGAGAGAAATAGTTAGTGGGTTCCATCTATATAGTTGTATATGATTGCTGAGTGCGTCGACACACCTGCTAGGGTAGAACATATGCATGTGTCTATCAACTCCGTAATGCTCGACATCTACTACTGGTTCCATGTCTATTCTTCTTCTTCTTCTTCTTCTTCTTCTTTGATTTGAGAGGGGGAAGAAGGTCAACTTTGCCCACATTGTACACTAGCTAGAAATTCAATGGAACGACAATTGCTAATCTTATGTCTGAGGTCATGACCTAACCTTAAAAACAAGAATATCTCCAAGGTGCAAACAAGCCAACTGAGTTGACTCCAAAATCTCCTTATATATTGTTTTCAGGTAGACCTTCTGAATAGCTAGGTAATTTAAGTCAAGTCATAAGTTTCATTTCCTCCGGTCAGGGTCAATGCTATAGAAGTAGTAGGTAAGAGTGGTTAACAAATCTACCTGTTTTGTTCAAATTAATTTCCTTCAGGTTTTGCATGTGTTTTTTATGAGATGACAGCAGGTCCTTCTCTTACAGTGGATGCATGCTGCACTGATGCTGCAGTTTGGGGTTTAATTTGGGTTTTGAGAGTTCATCCAATATAATCATCCATGGATGCCGAGCTTCGAGGATCTTGGATATATGGCAGGTTGGTTATAAGTGATAGCCTGCACATGAAGCTCACTCGACATGCATTCGTGGTCAACCAATGCAACAAAAAGTGGTTGGTCAGCTCACACATTCATACACGCATCAAGTACTCTTCATGCATAAACATTATTATTAAGTAGAACTTGAATAATCAATTGCGTTATTGTTTGATTAGCATCAGCAGACTTCGCATACTTTTTTCTACACACTTGCATATATGCTACCTCGACCTGGAGTGAGTACTTGTTCCGTTCATGTTTTCTTAGTCTTTGATATCACATACACAAATTTCATTTACATATCAAATCAAATCAGGGTTCGAATTCTCAACTTGTCATTGGTACGGTGCTTGCATTTTTCTAGATTTATTTCACGATTTAACTGGAGGTAGGCGACGTGACCATAGATAGCGAGCGAGACGCAAGTGGTATTGTGTGTTTCGAAAAAAAAAATATTGTTTCAGATGCAATGAACATACAAAAGAAGACAAGGACTTTGTACATGTGTCACGACAGTTTTGAAAGGAAAGAAAATGCAATGAACCTTTTTACCTTGGTGAACAAAATAGTTAGCATTGTTCCCTCGTTGGGTTGAACGGTTCCACGTACTTCAGGAGTCACGGCGGAGTCAAGGCAGTGGTGCGATCCCGTCGTTGTTGCTTCGTTTTCACTGTGTGCATGCTTTCTCCTTCATCCATGCGGAGCTTTTATATCTTGTTGGGAACTCGCTCTTCTGCATACAGGTCTGCTACACACGTCGTCCATCAATTTTGTCTGCATCAAATTTGTCCTTGACCGTCTGTGTCTCTGGGTGCGTGAGCATTTCGCTCGCTCCCTCCAGCTTCATGAGAACGAAGAAAATTCAGGACGCTAGCTGCTTCAGTTATATAATCAAATCGTTAGTAGATTTCAAGAACGCGTAAGAAAAATGGGTACCACCCCATTGTGTTAACAGCGTGTGGGAGTTAAGAGATACCGAAACGCGGCAACTGCGCAGAGTCAACAATTGTTTCCTGAAGTTGGTTGTGCTTGCTTGTAATGGTTGGCTAACTTGCACTGGCGATCACTTTCATGCTTACATTTGTAATCACCATTTCCTAGAAGGCTAGAAATGAAATATGTTCACCAGCAGTACTGCTGTTTTTAATAAGAAGGATAAGATAGTCTTTATTAGTGATAGATGTCATATGCAGCGTTGTCCATTAATTTTCTTGAAAATACATTTTTGTGTGTTTTTTTGTGGTAAACAAGAACATTACATTTATACTCCCTCTCAAAATGTAAGGTATTTGTCAGCCTGTTCTTCTAGCTGGCGGCTGGTGGATGATGCTGATTTATTCTGAGAGAAAAATACTGCTACCTGTCTGATGCTGATTTGTTTTGAGAGAAAAGTACCGCTGACTGGTGGCTGACAATCAACATCTCATGTATTTATATTGTTCATCAAGATCATGAAACCGATGTACTAATATATATGAAGGTACATTCAAATATGAATCCAATATCGCTAAAGTTGCTTGTATATATGCGGTATATATAATCTATAACTTTTTAGGGTAATTTTCTAGAAAATAGAAAAAAAAATCTATAGTACATTAGACTTGAAAAGGAGGAAATATTTTTCCTCCTCCTGAAAACCATACTCTCGAGGTGAAAGAAAGGAGGAAAGAACCAGACGTGCAGCCTGACGTGACCACATGGATCTAGATTTTCGATGGGCACGCTTTTTCCAAAAAAAATCTTGCTTGCTACGTGTTTGCATGTTCTTGGAAATGTGTATGAATGTTGGTGCTCCGTACACACGAGGTTCCTGGCAATGAGCTGCAAGCCTGCAACTGCACACGCGTGGCAAATATAATGGCGGTGGAGCTGTGGTCCATCCAAGACGAAGCATGATTCGGGATTTCAGATTGCGAGCGAGTGTGTAGCGCTTATGCTTGATCGATCGGTGGCTCTCTCGAACGATCTATATTTCCATGAGGTCAAATGACGATATACGAATATAGGCTGTGCAGTTTTTTGCCGCCTCCTAGCTTGCACGTCTTTTACATGCTGCTACCAGCCGGATCGAATAAGAGATGTGTTGTCAGAATTTTCCACGGGTAGTCCTCGATGGTGAAACAAGATAAGATGGTTACACACATGACATATGAGATGCAGTGTTCGTGGGAGTGGCAAGCTTGCTGAGGTTGCCGTCAGTAACTAACTGCCGCGTTCCACAGTGCTGTCTGTGCACCAGGCCTCTGAGTATATGATTGTGAGAGCTCATTTTATTTGTGACCTGCAGTCCTGCAGCCAGGTTTTTTTACTGTTGGTAACCGACTAAGCGGTCGGTTATACCGCGGTAACCGGTCCGAACCGGTTGCGGTAACTAACCTGGTCAAATTTGAAATTTCAAATTTGAATTCAAAAAAATTGAAAAAAGAAAGAAAAATTTGTAAAAATATTTCAAGGTCCGTAGAATTTAATGGTGTAAAAATTATCAAATATTAGTGAATTTAGTATTTTTTGTGGGTATTAGAAATTCAACACAAAAAGAAATGACAGACAATTGATCTTTCTTGGTCGTTTTACATTAATATGTGCATAGGTCATGCCAAATTTTCATTGATTTCACTTCGCACAATTTTTGCGTAACGTCATTTTCATATGTTGTGCCGCAAATTCCTTACCGACCGACTAACCGCTGTAACCGGTTGAATTGCGTTTTAAATTTGATTTTTTGAATTCATTCGGTATTTGTTAGTGTAACCGGTCCGGTTAACCGTTATTATTGGACAGAATCAGATAAACCCGTTAACTAGATTTCCCGTTTTTAGTAGTAGTCTTTTGCGATTTTTACCATGCATGACAGCAACCCCCGGCCGGTAATTAATTGTTACCAAGACTAAAGTTGGAAAAGGCAGACTTGGCAGCTAGCTATACGTAACACAAGAGGTGTGTAAAAGAATAAGCGGCTCCAGGTGGACGTTATTATTCGGCTCCATCTCTGCTTGCCGGTCGATCTCGATCGTACCAGAGCGGACGGCGACCTCACTGCGTGCTAGCTTGCTGGTGTACGTGTCCGAGCGAGATGGCCGGCGGCTGGCTGGATGTCCGGTGGGCAGGGCTAGCGTAGCGAAAGTTTTTCCATGCGAGATACTAGATGCCGACGGTGAAAGGGAGGTTTCCTCCCAGTTTCCAGGCGGTCGTCGTCTCCTCCGACCCCGTGCATGCATGCGATGCGGGCGGCCGTGCCGTGCCGTACGCATCTGATCGGGACGAGGCGAGCTCCATCGGCGGTGGGCGAGCTCCGATCCGGACCACAGGAAGAAGAAAAGAAAGCAGAGCGAAATTGTAACGGCCGGTGCCCGACCTGACCAGAAATAACGCGGACCGCCACGTGCGAGAGGTGACGCGAAAGCCCCCCACGCAAGCTTAGCCCGATCGCATTGACTGACTCGATCGTCGTGTGGGGTCGTGCCGGAGCAGTCCACTGGAGAAATTCGGGATGCATGTGTGGGTCTATTTCTTTCACTGCAAGCGCACGAGATCGAGTGCGCCGCCGGCCGGGGAAGGATGCATTCCAACATGTGCCGAAATGGACCTTGTGCTTGCGTTACGTGGAACGGCCGGGTGCGCTGTGCAAGTTCGTGCTCGATCGCCTCTCGGATGATCCCGTTTCTCGATCGTGTGGACGATGGACTTGAATTTTGAACGTGATGTTGGATTGCTGGAATTTGCGGTCTTCATTTTTCAAGGTACGGTGTAAACCCCTTCAGGGGAGTTGGCACGTACGTCAATGTGCATGTAGCTCCCTCATGTTGTCACGTTACCCCCACAAGGCCCCAAGGCGCATGTAGCTCCACGATGTAATAAAAAGGAAAAATAAACCAAATTTGATGACTTTTTTTTTTGTCGAGAAAATGGTGACTTCTTCTTGAGGCCGGAGCAAGCAAGAGTTACTTCTTGGGCCCTCATGTGGTCGCATTGTCGCTGGCCAGCCCATGCACAAGAAAATAGCAGCGCGAAGTTGACTCAGGGCCCATTTAAGCCTCAGTGGGCCGTACATGGCGTGAGGGCCCATCTTAACTGGAGAGCCTTAAATTTTTTGCTGCCCACAGTTCGCTGGAGCATCACAATTTGTTTGCCTACAAGCAGAAGCAGGTTAGCAGCACACACACAAGCTTTTGGCCAAACTCCAATCATACAAAATACAATCACAAAGCAACACTTGCATGATGACGGGGGTACCACTTCTGCGTGCTCAAAAGCTCCTCTGACCCGAGCGTGTCTCCATGAGTGCATGACCCACTACATACCAAAGAATAAAGTTCAACCATTATCCCCAATGAAGAATGGTGCCCATGTGAAACGGAACGAGAGATCAATACCCCTTTCCTCTCACAAAGTGCATCAAAGGAGCATGCATATTCCTGAAACAGAATGAATGAATCTCTATTTTATTAATACTGTTCAGACTTTTTAAGCTTAAATAAAGTTCTTCACCACATATGTCAATCAGGCAGATGATTACTTAAACGCTTTTGACACGGCATACCTCCCAATAGAGGAGGAATATGTTACTGAGATACTGGACCTGTCCAGATCCTTATTCAAACCAGATACATCAACATTGTCTTCTATAACTAATTTAGCTGAGCTGGATGCAAAACTTAAATTATTTGCTGACAGTGATGCATCGTTGCTGGTAACTTCAACAACATTAGTTGTGCTATCCGATGCCAAATTCTCACTAGAAGTTATGCAGTCTTCTATAACTTGTTTGCTTACAAAATTTGATATCTCAGTAAGGTCATCTATATCAAGATAGTTCAGACCAGTGTGCTCAGCAAGCTACTAGAAGGTAAAATGAGATTGGAAACAAAATAGGATAAGAAATTAATGATAGATCGTAATAATATAAAGGGCTATAAGGTAAAGGCCAATAGATAGTCTAGGAAAATCCTAGATGCAGTATAATTGTAACTGAGTGATTCACAGCCACCAGGGCGCTTTTCTGAACCTCGGCCACCCAGGCACATATATTGATCAACTCACTCCTGAACCCCAGGCTCGTCGTCGTCGGTGACCTCTTCGGTGGCCTCGAGTTCCACGTACCCTTTGAGGCGGTACTACTTGAAGATGTCCTCGTGGATCGCCTCGATCTTTTTAACCAAGGCACGCGTTTCCAGTTCTTCTTTGCGGATCTCCTCCGGAGCCAGGGCAAGCATCCGATCGGGCATGTGTCCTGGATAAGGGGGACGGCGAAACGGCACCACGCTTTCGACGCGCTCCTGGTTGAGCCTAACCATCCTCGTCCTCTTCCGCTTGCCTGGCTTTGATCCGGCCTCCGCCGCCACGGGCTTGCCCTCCTTAGATCCGGCCTCCGCCGCAACGGGCTCGGCATCCGCGACGTCCACGGGTTTCCCCATGCGCCTGGCTCGCAACTCCTTCTCCTTGCGCAAGGCGCGCATCTCCATCTCGCCCATGGCTCGCAACTTCATCTTGGCGCGCTCCTCCATCTGATCAGCGGACTCCTCCGTTGTTGCTCGCAACTCCATCTTGACGCGCTCCTCCTTCTCAGCGAACTGCTTCGTGGCTCCCAACTCCATCTTGGCGCGCTTCTTCGCCAAGCGCCTGGCGTGGCTCTTCTTGCGCAAGGCGATCCTCTCCATGCGCTTCACGCGCTTGGCGAGATCATCGGCCAACTTCTCCATGCGCTGGACGCGCTCCTCCAGCGACGACAGCATCGCTGCCCCCTCACCCGTTTCCATCCCTCTCTCGATTGAACCCTAACTTCCCGCAACATCCGTTTATTTCTTTTTTTTTTTAAGAATTACATCCGTTTATTTCTTGGGCCGGAGCAACCGAGCAAGCAAGAGTTCTTAGACCGTGCGCAAGCGGGCAGGCCCATGCGGCGCTAGAAGATGCCATAGCCCATGTCAGCGGGTGATGCTAGGCATCACTTCGGTGATGATTGGCAATCCATCATTGAAGGCCCGATAACAGCCCAATGGCCCATCGGTCCAAATCCGCAACCTTTTACCTTATCCTCTCCCCCCGCCCCCTGCACCGGCCGGCGTCGTCTTCCACCTCCCTCTCGCTCGCCCCCGCCTCCGCCCTCCTCCCGCGTCTCCGTCAGTTCCCGCCGTCGGATCCGGCGGCGGGCCTCCCCCGCGCGCTAACACGTCCGACGTCCCTTTCCTTCCTCCTCTACGGTGCTCGCCCCCGCCTCCATCACTGACCGCCGTCTCGCCGGCGGGCTACTCCCCCGCCCTGACCTGGCCCGGCCGCCGCTTCCGCCGCCAGGGCCCTAAGCCGCCCCACGACCATCCCCACCGCCTGGCCTGTCTGCCTCCCCCGGCAGGCCGCTTCTTCTAAGGTCGCAGGAGTAGAAGGAGAGGAAGGAGATAGATCTGACACATGGGGCCCGTATAACCGCGACCCATGTAAGCCCTCCGTGGGCCATCCATGGCGTGGAGCGGCAAATAACAGAATTTGTTTGACTACAAAATTCTCAAAAAAAAAAAAATTATTTGGCTACAAGCAGGTTAGCAGCAAACACAAGCTTTTATTGGAACCAAATTCCAACCATACAAATACAATCACAAGCAGCACTTGCACGCTGACGGGGCACCACTACTGCGTGCTGAAGAGCTCCTCTACGGCTCTACCGAAGCGTGTCGCACAACCCGTGGAACACTTTAAGAGCTGCATCAGCTTGCACGATAGCGAAATCCACTGCCGTGGACAGAGTCGATAGAAATACAGAATATCACACACACGCGCGCGCACACATGTTTATTCAGCAAAGGCAACGGCGTGGCGAATTCAGCATTCCAGATCGCCGCCCTTCTTGTTGGCCAGGCACGCTTCCACTGCCTCGCCAACCGTGAGGAAGATCCAGGCTTCTCCACGTCTGTCGACGAGCCGTGCTAGTTTCATCTTGTGGATCACCTGCCATCCAGGGCTGGCTATAGCCATCTACACATTGTTGTTTTCAGCAAGATTAGGGGGTTATTTTACCTAGAAACCTGGAGTACGTGGTTGTGTTGCATCAATTTTCTGCAAACCCAAGTAAAGTGTGAGAGTATCAGAGCGTGCACGCACCTGTATGCCGTGAGACACCAGCTCCCCGCGCAGTTCTTCCAGCGCTGCAAGACCTGCGGTGTCAATGTTCACCACATCTGCACACCAGGGAGTCAAAATAGCAACTGTATAAGCTTCGTGATAGGTCGTGGTACTAGCAGATTAACAAACTTGTGGAAATTCATTTACTTGACATGTCAAGAACGACCGAGTGGATTTCCTTGAGCGTTTCGGTTACCCATCCTGTAATCCTGAATACAAGAAACACGTGTTAATATTTAGAGGTGCACCCAAATATGTTGATTCCACTAATCCACTTGTTTAATTAGAAGTCAGAAGAATTCATATATATATACCTCTCTCTGATGAAACTGGCGTTTATGAAGCAGAGGAATGAGGTGTCAATGCGTGCAGTCAGAACAGCTGGTGTTTGACAAACCATTGGGTACTGTTCGATGTTGCAGAATATGTTCGTCCCCTGAAGCCTACCAAGGATCTGAACCTGAGGCCGAACTGAGTGTACAATAACCTTTGCAAAGGAGACACCAATCTGCAAAATATACTCCATTGGTGGAATGCACTTTTGAAGAAATCAAAACGGGAAAGGTGAGCTTGAACGAGTAATCATACCGCAACTAAAAGCCCAATTTCTACTGATCCAAATAGGACACCAAGGAATGAACCCATGCACGTGAGGAAGTCCATCTTGTCGACTTTCCAAAGGACGCAGACTTCCTGCACATTGATTAGCCCCGGAAGTGCTGACAGAATGATCGATGCAAGTATGGATACTGGCGTATAGAACAGGAGCTTCGTGAGCAGCTCCAAGGCAACCATCACAGTGGCAGCCATGACAACATTTGACACGGCTGTCTTACAGCCAGCAGTGAAGTTCACAGCTGTCCGGGAGAAAGACCCTGCAGATAATGGCGACCGTAATGTAGCTGTAAAACAAGCTAGCAGTAGTACATGATGATGCTGAACTTTTTATACACCTGTTGCCACATAGCAAGATGATAATGATCCTGCTACATTCATGAAGCCCATTGCTATCATTTCTTTATTGCCATTCAATTTATATCCGTTTATGACTGAAAAGGAACGACCAACAGCGATTGCTTCCTATAACAAAGTAAGAAACAGCAGAGAAGAATTCATATAAGTTCACTCCACTTAAAAGAAACCTGCATTGTATCTACTAGTTTTGTTCTATTACAACTGAACTCATGTAAGCGTTAGTTGATTTCTTTTTAAAAAAACCTGCAGAGTTTCAAAGCAAATGCATAGTAATTGGCGAGACAATTTAAATCTAAGTAGTGGAGACTTGGGGATTTTGCAATTGTGTACATATTTGTTGATGTAAGAGTGTTGAATCGTCAATCAGCTCAACTGCTATATTAGGGGACGTTTGTTACAATGATCTATGGTGCAGTGTAATATATCCATACAGTAATACATACCGTTAGAGCAATAACAGCACAAATAAGAGCTATCTTTGCACATTCCGTAACATAGGGTCCATTGAGATTTATCTGCTTTACTGAACTCGAATTGATGCCTGCATCCACTTTTTGCATAATTTTCACACCACGGTTATCAGCTCTAGTCATATAAACCATGAGGGTAGATAATGCAACTGAGAGCACAGGCGCAATCGCTGAGACCCAGAAGAGCTTCTTGTTCTTCCGACCCTGAAATTATTAATCTCCCAACCTTTAAATCATGTATTGCGAGAAAACAAGCAGGTGAGCATATAAGAAAATGAGAGTGAGAGCAGCTAGATAATCTTACTATGAATCTCATGCCAAGAATGAACACAAAAAAGGAACATCCAATGAAGAAGTTCTCGGCATGCCACTGCCATCAATGTGCCAGATGAACGTTGCATTAAAAAGGAGGTATCCAAAAATAACAAACATTATGACATAAAATGCAAAAAAGAACAATAAGGATTTATCAGACAAACATCTAGAAATTAAAAATTACACTAGTCAATCAAAGACACATTTCCTTACAGACATGTCTTGCGGTTGTCCAATCAAGACTAATTGGTAGAGAGAGTTTACAGTTGCCATAGCAAGATTGACTATGCATATGATAAGCTTAAGATATAAATAATTGTATTTTTTTGTTAATGCAATATTAATTTTCACATCACAGCTACTGAAATTAAATTATTCAGTAACTGAAAATGTTTTATCCTCGGCCTTAACCGAGAAGCTACTTTCACTATAGACTATACTATATTGATTATTGAAACTTTACTTCTAACCCTGAAATGACAGTTTTCCCCTCCTTTTGTTCCCTATCATGACTCATGAGGACTTCTTTAACTGCTCATACTTATTTTCAGGATACCCTATCCAGTAGGGTTATCCACTGTTGTCCTTTGAAAAAGGAAGAAGAACAAGAGGAGCTGATTCACTCCTACTGAGGGAGGGAATCAACATGCATGATCATTGATTTGTTTCGTTGGAGCTTTTCTTTTCATGATATCGTTCTGTGTCCATTGAAAGTGAAAAGAAGGGCAAAATGCTTACTGGTTCATGAACAGAAATCCAAACTGCTCTGGTGACAGATACAATATCTGTGTTACTTGTAAAATGACTAAGCCCAAGTAGCCCCTTCAACTGCTGCAGTCCAATAACAATGGCAGCACCTCCCATGAATCCAGTGATTGCAGCATGTGAGAGAAACTCCACAAGGAAACCCAACCTAAAAACATCCATGCAAAAGGCCAATTAGTGAAAGGAAAGTAAGCTTGCTGTGATCACAAGACTGCAAAGGCTATACCTCAAAAGACCAAATGCAAATTGAAAGACACCGGTAAGGAATGTCACAGTGAAAATCATTTTCCGATAGGAAGCCGGATCGATGGTTGGGTCAGCTATCTTCTGAACCATTGATGAAAGCAAGAGTGACACAACTGCAACTGGTCCGATGGCTATCTCCTTAGAGGTCCCCATAACAGCATATACAAGAGGTGGCACAGCACTTGTATCTTCCCCAAAAAGAAAAACAGAACCATTTAATCAAAAAAACATCAAAAGAAAAACAACAAAAAAATAATTTTAGTCCCAAGCATGAAATGCAAATTTACTTACAAAGACCATACTGAGGATCCAGTTTGGCTAGATTTGCATATCCAATGCTCTAGAAAATATAAATCCAATAAAGCACGTCAAAATCTCTGTACATGTAAAATATATGTATGAGTAGTAACAATATTACTTATCATCCAAAAAATGTCACCTGTGGAATGCTAAGGCTTGCGAGAGTAAGACCAGCCATGACGTCGCTTCGGAGAGACTTCAAGTTGTA
The DNA here is from genome assembly GCA_036936925.1 of Cenchrus fungigraminus. Classification (NCBI taxonomy): domain Eukaryota; kingdom Viridiplantae; phylum Streptophyta; class Magnoliopsida; order Poales; family Poaceae; genus Cenchrus; species Cenchrus fungigraminus. The sequence continues at coordinate 94,278,004 of CM072776.1, read as the reverse complement.
GCTTTTCGACCATTCAAGTATTGGAAACAGACTATGCAGAATTGACATTGCACACATAGAGAGTGTGAAATTCTCATCTGCACTTCGGTAGCGAACTGCCTTTCTCAACATGCAAATAAGTTGATACCACAGGCTTGGAGGCTCTGGCCCTTGCAGCACCAGGTCTGCAAAATCTTCCATTTTGGGTACAGATGCCTCGCTTGCCATAGGCTCCATGGCTGGTTTTGAAGTGTTTGGGTGAACTCCCTGAGAGAACTGCCAAGATTCCATCACATCGTATTTGTCCCTAGAAGACTAAGGCAAACAGCACAGATCCGTGTGAATCTTGGATTATTCAGGCGTATTTCACTGCTCTAAGTTGGCGTTACAATGTGTTATATATAGTGGTCTTGGTTTATGCTGAGTACTATTCAAGAAAGGAATGGACACACTATAAAGGGGCTGTGCCTATAGTTCTTGGTTAAAGGAAGTACCGACAGGAGACAGTGCATCATACACGGTTGGGCCTCCTATTCTGAAGACGCATCTTGGTATGCAAAGGAGGCACATTGCATTCTGACAATCCAATACGAAATTACGAGTCGACTTTATTTCTGCAAGTGTTTTTGAATGATACACCAAATGAATTCAACTGTACCCCAGATTTCTAATCATGACTGTGTCACTAGATTTTGTTTTGATGGAAATGCAGGTTTTCTATCTGACTATCTGTGCTAGAGCCTAGTGTTTTCCAGTAGTCATGTACTTAGTTGCATGTGTTTTGATAGACTTTTCATCAAAGAGCTTCAGGAAAAAAAAGGCCATAAACCGTGCTATAAGCCCCTAGCACTGTTTTTGCTGATCTACAAGAAGGCTCTACTTCCAGTTCTGAGTGTATACTGGTGATTTGTGCTTAGCCACAAGCAAAAGCTACACCAGAAAGCGTATATGGTTTGTAAATGAAGGATAATGTACATTTGCTTACAATAACTTTATTCCTTATGCCCCATCTCAGAGAAACCTTGGAACTTTTACAGTAGCCTTTTGATTTGAAAACTAGCATGCATGGAGGAGTGAACATTTTTCTAGTGCATTATTGTTATAATGGACTATGCTGGGGTGCTCGTGGACACAGTTTTTATGGAGGTCAAAGGTTGGAACTTCAGCAAAGGAGCAGCAACCAGTACTAAGAAAAAGAGGTTCCGATCGTCACAAAAAAGCTTTCTAGAACCAACAGGTAGCAGTTACCACTTCCTGTTCAGAGGATTAGAAGAAAATTACTTTTTATGTCCCCTCCGATCACATTCTCTTTGCCAACCAAGAAATTAAAGGCAATACATGGAGACACAAGGATCACTGCAAATAAGATTCTTGACCTGCAGTAATATGGTTGAAGGAAAAAGTGGTAAATGATAGAACTTAATGGGATTTTGCCGTAAATAATTGCACACCTATCCTCGTTTGACTTTGCAGTTCTTCAATCACCATATTCTTGAAGCAAAGAATTTAAAAATAAAAGAAATGTTAACCGTAGGATGAATGATGACAGAAGTTGTGTTATAGCACTCAACACATGAGGCTTATCTTTTTTTTGCGATAGACAAGGAGGCTTATCTTGGAGCGTCCCTCTATTTTGTGCACTGCATATCATGCATATGGTAAGTGCTAAATTGGCAATCGTTACACATTGATTATGCCACCACAGGCATCCAGCCAACATACCACATGACTTTTCTTGAAGCAAGATTCGAATATCAAGATTCTATACAATCAAGTGTGCTGATAGTGATTATCAAACTAAATAGTCTAGCCTTTGATTTGATACAAGTTGGCCTTACCAAACAAACGTGTGGCAGTAACAAATATGGCTAGCCAACAATGGTGAGTGGTTGAATGGTGACCACATATTATGGACCCAAGGCAAGCAAGTATAAACTTTGACCATAATACACAAAATAGCTCATTGGATGTTGTTGGAGGAAGTGGTCTGTCCACTTAATAATTGCCAATATGCATATGTCCCTTTCAAAATTTTGAATGATATGTTCCTTTCAAAACTTTGAATGATTGGCTAGAGTCAACTATAATACTGTGACAGAAAACCACGCACGGACAGGATGTATAGGCCTAGACGGAACTAAGTTTCTTTTTTGTCCATTTCTTTTTAGGTGCAAGCAGCCAGACTCGATTGATTTCATTACCCCCTCTAGTAAAAATGCACTCCCTCCGTTTCAAACTGTAGGTTAGTTTAGCTTTTTTTACGTTAATAGATATTATTATGCATCTAGACATACACTGCATCTAGTTGCATAGTAAAAATTATGCAACTAGAAAAATCAAAACAACCCACAATGTGGGACAGAGGAAGTAAAGTAAGTAACTACCATTCTTTGTTACGTGCAACCAAACTATATTGTTTTTCTTCGCATAGTTCTCAACAACAACAGACTGCAGAGTATGCATCCATTTTCTCTGAATGTAAAACCAAGATAACGTGAAGGCTTCTTTCAAATGCAGAGAAAGAAACAAAGGTGAATGTTTCTTTCTCTCTTTTTATGAATTTTTATTTCGAGGGAACTAACGATGAGTGCCTCTGTAAGGTCGTTTTTAGGGAATCTAGAGGGCGAGAAATAAAAAGCCGGCAAGAAAACAATTGCGTACATTGATAGGGTGAGCTCCATTCATGGAAAATGGAAAACAAAAGCGTAAGGTCGCTGCTGTAAGAAAGCGCATCTCCGAGGAAATCGATGGCGAACCTGAAGACAAGGCCGAGGTTGGCTCTCTCGCCCCTTATCCTCCTCCCCCATTCTTGGGTGTTTCGCCCCATTGCTGCCTCATTCACAGTCCATCCATCTCCCTCTCCTTCCTCTCGTCGGTTGCGTGCAACACTCGCTCCCTATTGACCTATTAGCCGCCAGCTCCGCACTCTTCCGCATCGCAGCAGTGCCCGCACGGGAGGGCGGCGCGCGCACGCGCGGCAGCGAGACCGGCGGCGCGACGCCGGGAACGGTAAGGGTAAGGCACGCGCGGTTCTCGTCGACCCGGGGCCGGGCAAATGGGCCCGAGTGAGTGGAGCGAGTTGAGCGGCCTGCCCCAACTGCTAAGCACAGCAGGCTGGCCTACTTTATTTATTGGGCCATATATGGCCCGTTATTAACATACACCCTCGATTTCTCTGTTCTCAAATTGCACGTCTGAGCGGCGGCGGGGCACGACGGCTCGACGCGGCGACGGCGTCGTCTCGTCGAATAGGCCGCCCTCCTCTCCTCCTCCCCGAACCCTAGCGCCGAGTCCGCGGCCCACCGGACGGGTAGACGGCCGGACAGAGCAGCAATGGCGCCTTTCCCCTGTACGCCCTCTTCCTCGCTCTTCTTCTCAACTCATCCTCGGGTTTTTACAGAGGCGCAACTGTATTTTAGAAAAGAGAGGCGCAACTATATATGCTTGTGGTTGCTTCTTTGTTCTTAATTTCCGGTAGCTCTTGTTAGGAGGAGGTGCTGAACTCTTTTTTTTTTTAACCGATGCAGAACTATTTTTAGGTTCGATACTTGGTTAAGTATCATGAACCACAAGCATACAGTTGCGCCTCTGTAAAAACCTTCGTAGCACGGCAGGATTTTAGCCTGGTCCAATGTTTGTCCCCAAACATGTCCAAATCATCATGCATACGCCACTTTAGGTTATTTGCATTGGGAGTATGCGTGAAGAGGGAGCTAGAAAAATATAAGGAGTGGACGTGAAGATACACTTATCTCCGATTGATAACTCCTTGGACTTTGCCACATTTGACTTGGAAGAGGCAATCGAGATGTATACAAATTATGAACACATAACTCTATTGCCATGTGTGAGTATTCTGCTGAAATTATTGGCCTAAATTATATGTACTGATTGGGCCAGTGCCTTATTAACAAGCAACACTGGATAAGCCTTCAGCGCTGGTGACAGATAGAGATGCTTTGAACAGTCAGGCTTTATTTTTTTTAATAATGCAGTCAAGGTTGGTGAGTAGTAACAGAATGCATGATAAGTCGTCGTTGCTCAGTTCATCCTCCAATCAGGCTGTACGTAGTTTCCTTGAGTCGCTATAACTAGCTAAATAATCCTATACATGCGATTGATATCATGCCTGGTCGCCTGAATTGATCTTGATGTCTTTCAGTTTTCTAAGAGGCCTTCCTAACAATTGGCTGATAAAAAACAAAATATTTAGGCTTTCTGTTGTACCGTTTAATTTTTTTAACTTTATTTCTTATGTGCATAGTGGACTTTGGAAGGAACTAAAACAGAAAAAAAAACAGAATTGTTGAGTTTGTGCGAGTGACTCGTGTATACATTACTTTAATACAACATAAATGAAAAACACCTAGATAAACGATGGTGGCTTTCTTGAGACTCCAGATAAGCTAGTTGCAGCACTTATGAGTATCTCACAATTTTTTTTACTCTAGTTCAACGACTAGTCGTTAATTTTCTAGACGTCATCAACACCAAAGGCATCATGTAATTTTGGATCACATGTTCATTAGTCATCTGTTCTTCTGACATTCTACGTTCTTGCATCCAATCAATCACAAGAAAAATAATTTGACATCTAGACAGGCATACCAAGACAATGGTGATTGGCTGATGATGTCAATAGGCAATGATTAGGGTAGTAATCGTGCTTTGAACGATAAGGTCTGACATCTTGTAATAAACTAGACACCGAGTCAGAAAAAGGGAGCTGAATGCTAAGAAAGTCTGAAAGAGGAAATGTATGCTTGTTGTTGCTTCTTGTTCTTAATTTCCGGTAGCTCTTGTCAGGAGGTGCAGAACTATATTTAGGTCGATTCAGAGATACACCTGGTTAAGTATCATGAGTTCATGAACAGAATACCAAGTATGAGCCTTTGTACTTTGTAGCACTGTAGGATTTTGTTCCCCACAGGCCTCAGCCACTACAGCCAGTAAGTTATAGGTAGTTGCCTGCTCAGCATGTGCAAACATGGCAGTAACACCTTTTAGGATGCAGAGTTGCATCACTTATGGGATTTTTTCTACTGATTAGCACACGCTCAACATTCGAGAGATGTGCCCTTATGTGCAGTCAGACAGGCTTCCTCTGCTTCACCTACAGTCAGGAAGATCCAATCTTCTCCTATTCTGTCCACAACCCGCGACACTTTCATCTTCTGTACAGCATTCCATCCTGGACTGGATATAGCCATCTGCAGATAGTTGTTTCAGCAATGTCATGAGAACATTTTTTACCTGACCATTTGCACTACAAGCCCCCCCCCACCCCACCCCACCAAAAAAACTTAGAAGTACGCTGATCAGTTCAGTAATTTACCTGTATGCCAAGAGACACCAACTCTTTGTGTATTTCTTCGAGTGCCGTGAGGCCTGAAGTGTCGATGTTTACAACACCTGCAAAAACAAGAACATGGTTATGTCAACCTTTGAAATGAATCATAAGCTATCTTATTATGTGCATAGTCTTTTAGCTGTCCATAGCGTTTGCACGGGTATTATACTAGTCATAGAACAATGGCGAAGCTTGCCTAAGAATTGAGAGGTCAGTGCTTAGATAAGACAGCTACATTAGTGTATATCTAACAATTGACTAATAAAACAAAGCATTTCCTTCTATAAATCTTACACGTGGCCTTCAACACTTACTTGACATATCAAGGACAACAGCTTGTATCCTCTCTTTGGTCTTTCCATCTGACATCTCCACTTCTTCCCGTACCCACTCTATTATCCTGAATGGACAACATTTGTTTGAAATTTATACTGAATTTTCATAAAGCCAGGTTATATTTTGAGATCTCAAGTACCTTTCTTTGATGAAGGTGGCATTGATGAAACACATGAAGGATGTCTCGATGCGTATTGTCAGTACAGTTGGAGTTCGGCAAGTTACAGGGTATTGCCTGATGCTGCAGAAGATATTTGTACCTTGTAGCCTGCCAAGAACCTCTACTTGAGGTCGGAGTGACTGTATGATGATCTTTGCAAAGGAAATGGCAATCTGCAGCAATCAGTCCCCAGGAGGTCAGAAATGTAAAACATAAAGGTCAAATGTGATTCAAATGAGGTATATCAAGCATCTTACTGCAACTGCAAGGCCAATCTCCACCGAGCCAAATAGAACACCAACGAATGCGCCGAGGCATGTCAGGAAATCCATCTTGTCAACTTTCCATATATTGCATGCTTCCTTGATGTCAATCAGTCCGGGAAGAGCTGATAGAATGATGGAGGCGAGCACCGCCATGGGCGTGTAGTAGAGGAACTTCATAAACAACTCTAAGGTAATAAAGACCGTGATGGACATGATGATGTTTGACATGGTTGACCTGGCGCCTGCGCTGAAGTTGACGGCTGTTCGGGAGAATGAACCTGCAAAACATTTGTCAGACATGATGGCCACCATATTTTGCTTCTTTTTTCAAAAGATTGGTTCAGGCACTGAGGCACCGATCAGGATGATCACCTGTTGCAACATAGCAGGAGGATAGAGATCCAGCAACGTTTGAAAATCCCATGGCGAGCATTTCCTTGTTTCCATCAAGTTTATACCCCCTTATAGAAGCGAAAGACCGTCCAACAGCAATAGCTTCCTGAGAAAAGCAATGCAAACTTCTCTTTCAGGGCATCTGCATTTCACGGTTGACACACGAAACGATCGAACTGCTTATTACTATGTCAACTTACCGTAAGCGCAATGACGGCACAGATGATGGCAATCTTGGCACATTCAGCGCTGTGTGGCCCATTCAGATGTATCTGCTTGGCTGAGCTTGGGTTGACGCCTGCATGCACCTTCTGTATGATCTTCACGCCGTGCTTGTCAGCTCTTGTTGCGTAGACCGCAGCAGTGGACAGGATGACCGAGAGCAAAGGCGAGATCGCAGACAACCAGAATAACTTCTTGTACCTCCTCCCCTGTGGTTCCGTTGCACAATTCAGGTTGTTGTGTTAAATGGTTAGTAAGTTGCCATCGGCCATTCGAAAAAGATGAGTGGTTGAAGAGTCATCTTACAATGAACCGTGTGGTGAGGATGAATATAAGGAACGAGCATCCGATGAAGAAGTTGCCCGGGTGCCACTGCATTTGGACAACACAGACAAATGGAGCCACATGAGAAGAGGACATGAGTAAAGCCAAGCACCAGATGGAGGAGTTGACTTGAAGGCCCGTGCTATCCTTGTCCGAGCAGTGGGCTCCAACACTATACACTGTGCACAGGCAAGTGGCCATGCTCTTTATCCAGAACAGTTTGTGAAGTGGAATATTATTCCAAGTAATGACCGTGACTAATCGGTGTGTCTGTTGTGGTGGCCTTGTGGGGTGGGGAGAGAGGAAGAGCACATGCTCCAGCACGATAAAGCCAATGCTTTCCTTGGCGCCAGAGACAGAGCGAGAGATAACTCACGGGGTCATCGTGTAGAGCCGAGCACACTGCCTTGATCACCGAGACGATGTCGGTGCTGTTGGTGAAATGGCTGAGTCCAAGCAGGCCCTTGAGCTGCTGCAGACCGATCACGATGGCCGCACCCGCCATGAACCCGACGATGGCGGCGTGCGAGAGGAAATCGACGAGAAATCCCAGCCTGGGACGCCAAGAGCCGACATGGTTAAAGACCACATGTGTATAGAGCACTTCCCAACATGGGAGAAGGCAGCGGAGCGGAGTATATTTGCACGTGAACTGCGTAAAGGACGCTTTGGTAAACTGAGCAGACCTGAACAGACCGAAGGAGACCTGGAAGACCCCTGCGAGGAAAGTCACGGTGAAGACGAGCGACCGGTAGGCCGCTGGGTCGGCGGCCGGGTCGACGACGTTCTGGATCATTGACGACAGCAGCAGCGAGACCACGGCGACGGGGCCAATGGCGATCTCCCTCGACGTCCCCATGACAGCGTAGATCAGAGGTGGCACAACGCTCGTGTCTTTCAGGAAAAAACACACAGAAACATAGGATGAGAGAGAGAAGCATGGCGTGCTCATCACGGGCAAGCTAAACTGTTCAGCATCATTGAGAGGGTTGTGATACTTACAAAGTCCGTACTGAGGATCCAGTTTGGCAAGATTGGCGTATCCAATGCTCTGCAATATCATATCCGAACGAATCGCATGTCAGATAAGGACGAGCAAAAAACTGCACATCTGAAAATTTCAAGGCAAAATCTATGATCTTTGGAGCTTATGGTGGCTGCTGCCTTGTTTTTTATGAATGCTGTTGCTGCCATGTAACTGCTTATGTTTTATCTTCGTGGCTGTGTTTGAGGTTTAGTGCAAGAAACACCAGCCAGTTGCCACTCCGAATTACAGGACTACAGACTACTGGCAGTTGCTAGCTTTTGCTCGGTTGTTATTTGTTGGTCAGATCACAGATCAGTACAGTGAGTTAACAAGAAGCAGCTGAAACTGAAGCGTGAACACAGAACAAGCGTGTGACACATGGTAGCTTGTGATTTTTATTTTTTCGAAAAAAGAATAGCTTGTGAATCGAGCAAGCGTGAATTGTACAAAAGTTACGATAGATCCTTGGAGCATATATGCTTGTTGCTGCCATGTATGCAACTACCGATCGATGTTTATCGCGTGATTGTGTCTGAGGTTTAGTGCAAGAAACACCAGCCAGCTGTTGTACGTCACCCCAAATAAAGATCGATGTACTGAATCCAAGACAACTACGACCAGTTTTACTTTTGCTCGGCTGTTATCTGTTGGTGAGGCCATTATACTCATCAGGTGAAGACAAACAAAGCATTACGAAGAAGCAGCTGGAACTGAAGCCTTGAATGAAGAACAGATGAGCAGGCACCGGAACTCCGGAAGAACCTACCTGCGGGATGCCAAGGCTGGCGAGAGTGAGGCCGGCCATGACGTCACTCCTGAAGTCCTTGAGGGTGTAGCTCCTCCCCCACTGCAGCACCGGGAACACGCACTGCAGCGCCGTGAGGGCCCACGCGCACGGCGGCGCCCGGCCGCCGCCGGAGGCCGCCCGTGGCCGGAACGCCTTGCCGACCACGCCGACGAGCTCCTCGCGCAGGCTCGGCGGGCTGGGGCTGTTGAGCACGAGCCTGCCCGTGTCCGGACGCTTGGATACCTCGAATGCGAGCACGGTGGCCGACGACTCGACGGCTGCCGAGGCCTCCATGGCTGTCTGTTGAAGTGTTTGGGGAAACTCGGGAGCAGGAGCTCCCTGGCTTAAAAAGGGGGTTCTTGTTCTGGTTCTGGCGCTTGGACGGAGAATAATATTTCGGTGAGGTGACAGCGATCAGTCGACCACGGGCGGGCTAGAATTCCTCTCGTGTAAACATCACCGTGGGAGACGGATCGTGTAAGGATGGACGGCGATATGATTCGCTGGGGGGACGGTTGTATCAGAGGAAGAAGACACCCATCCTCCCGTGCATGGGTGATGAGGGAGGAGCTCCCAATGCAAGGGAGGAATGCTCGGTTGGAGTTGGGGGAGGATGGATGCCGGAGACAAATTGACGAGTTGCTATATATGGGCTGGGTGCGGTAGACTGGTAGTGGAGTACTGGAGTGGTGGCATGGACCAGGCACACAAAGAGGGCCACATGCGTTTCAGACAACCTTTTTCGTTGCTTCGCGATGATTGAATGTGTTGCTGCTGCCGCGCCCGCGTGACTCACTGTTACAGTTTTGTAGATTTGCAAAAAAACAAAAAATAACTTTTACTTAAATCCGTTGCTAAAATTTAGCAACTTTGATTCAAATGGATCCAACTAAAATACCGCTACATTTTAGTTGGAGCTCAAAAGGTATTTTAGTCATTAGCTATTCAAGAGCTGCTAAATTTTACTAAAATTGAGCAAATTTCAAAATATCTCTATAGGTTCTTTCAATTACCCACCGTCACCCAATATTAACTCATCGTTTTCTATATCCATGGTTTGGCAATAATAAATTAAGGGTAGCTTGGTTTAGAAGAATTTAGCAAGGGGTCTAAACAACACTTGCTAAACTTTAGCAACCTATGTTGTAGTTTGCTCAAATAAAATTATAAACTTTAGCAACTTCATTCCAAATAGGATCTAAATTTTACAACATGGTCCAAATGCATCCTTCATTAAAAAAAATCATCTAGTAACTTCATTCTAAAAAACATCCACAAGATATATAACACAGCCGCTTGCTGGTTTCATTTTACTATAAAAACAAGATCTAGCCATACCGTCCCTAATGTATGCACCTGATATATAACCATATGAAAGGTTTGTGTACGCGTGCCGACAGTATATATTTGACTATTGAACCTGGTGCAGTAGAAATTCCCCGTGCATTTTTTTAAAAGACAAGAATCGGATATGGGTCATTTCCCGTAATTTGAATTCTCACATTATATAAGTTTTTTTATTGGATGGAGCAGAGACCTGCAGAAGCTTGATTGTGCTTTCAGAAAACCCAGTTTGCTTACTATCTGATTTTATCAACCTTGAATTATGTCGATTCATAAGTGCCAACTCAGTAGTATGATGTTAGTGATGTGTTCAAGAAGCAATCATAACCATTCGAATTAAAAGCCCACATGATATTTGATCCATGAGAGATTAAGATACTAATGAACCTACAATTTGGAAGTTTGTTAGTGTGCTAGAGGTACACCGTTCCACCACGTCACAAACCTAGCCGCCACTTCCTCTCAACCTAACCCAGAGACCCCAGTTGGGTGGACGGTGCAAGTGCACATACCCAGGGCCGACCCTGACTTTTCGGTGGCTCGGTGCTGAAAAGAAAATGGAGGCCTACATTCACCATAAAAAATACAAGATAATATTGGAAGAGTCATTGCCATATTAACGACTCTAGCACAGTCACACTAATAAGTATAAAATACATAAGAGAAATGTCTCTATATCATTTAAAATATTTTTTCTAACAGTTCTAGATGCAAAATCAATATAAAATACACAAGAGAAATGTCTCTAAGAATATTTGGAGGCCCCTGACTTTTGGAGGCTTAGTGCGGTCGCCCCTCCGGCACTAGCCTAGGCCGCCGGCCCTGCACATATGCATGATGTTTTTTTTCATGTAAGTGTGAATTTCGTGGAGGGCGGTGATCAGCGAGGTGTTGTTGGGACATGGACGAGGAGGAGATGATTATGATCAACGTCTCTACATCGACACACATCTATATTGGACTAACTGCTCCAACTCTTCTTTTTCCACTATGTTGGGCGTTTAGTGGTAACTATCCATAACTCATATACTCGTAAGTTTCATGAGTGATTTGGTAATGTAATTGTTATTGTTAAAGTTGCCTACCCGTGTTTCCCTACATGATGTCTATGTGTATAATCGTAGGGTACGTGTATATATAAGTGCCCGTATTCGTATTGTGTTTGAAAAAAGAATATGAATGACTGTCCACTGACAGTTTGGTCACTTAATTTTCCAATTTGATCCATTCCATGGAGTGTTCCAATGATGTTGGTCAACTCTTCTGCCACACACACGTGGCTAAGCATGTGCCCACATTCTGTTACTACCACACACACAGGACTATATTATATATTTAAATGCATTACTATCGTACTAACATCATCAGTTATGCTAAAAAAATGCTAAAAAATATGAACATGTGACCCATACACTGCTGCACCTTCCGAATATAATTAGCAAATGAAGAAGAATAAGTCGCAATAAGGAAGTAGCTGAAGAAATTTCTGTTTGGTATCATCTGTCGCCTCAAGAATGTCAACTTGGCTCCTGTGCGATGCGAGCACTCAATTTTTGCTACTTGCTAGGGATACATGGTGCCTCAGATAAACATTTCGGATCAAGCATGATAAGGCTATCGTGGCGCTCGTACAGCTTGGCTCCGTGGTGTCGTCTATGATTCAGCAACGAGATTAAATTATTAGTTAGTACTAATTATGTGGTACTCTGTTGATGACCATGCGTAATATTTTTGTTCAACCTGGCACTGAATTTGTGTCACTGATGACGGCAGATTTTGCAGACGTCTTTACGTATGGCCATTGTTATAACCACATAAAAAAGCCAAGCCCGCAGCGAGCCGGCAACTACCGAGATAGTGAGGCGGTTAGCAAGTGCAAGTGCAACACGAATCTTTGGACCAATGATTAAGCAAGTGAAACACTCAGAGGTGAATCCTGCAATGCGCGATGGCAATTGGCTGGGAGTGATAGTGCTTCTGCAACACCAGTGGTGGTCAGACGATAGAGGAAAGTGCCAGTAAAACTTTCCTCGATGCTGGGTTAGTGGAGATGGATGCCCTGAGCACCTTACGCAGCAGGACAGGTACTATGTCACGGAGTATACTTGTTAAGTAATGCATATGTGCGTTTGGTTTCTGAAAGTTAAAAACCTTGTGCTCATGCTGAAACCATTTTTAGGCCACAGGTTCTAATCTTCACATAACACATGAGCATCTATATAAAAAAACAACTGACGCTTACTGTTTGTACGTATTGAGTACGTATCATATTTTGGTCGGTCAGATATGTAGGTCCAGTTCTGACATCAGATGGATCATATCTGTTCTGAATTCTGCCTGTCCCTTGGGGAGAACTCGAGCCCGCTAGCTCATAAATAAATTAGGGAAAAGTCCGATTTACAACCTTGAACTAGCACACAAGTCTGGTTTTCAACCTTAAACTACAAAACCAGACATAAAAGGCCATCCAACTATCAAAACCGTGCAAGTTTCAACCTTTGAGCGGTTTTGGAGGTGGTTTTCCATTTTGTGAAAATGTTTAAAAAAATGGTTTCATCTAAAAAATCATAACTAATTCATTTTAAATCAGAAAAATATGGAACTTATACCCAAAGTTTTATAAAAATGTCACCTATCTATTGGTGAACTATTTGGAGTCATCTGCATCTTATTATTCATATTCCTAGTATTTTTAGAAAAAGCAATAAAAACTAGAAACTTGAACATATAATATTTAAAAAAACTCCAAATAGTGCACCAATAGATAGGTGACATTTTTATAAAACTTTGGGTATTAGTTCCATATTTTTCTGATTTAAAATGAATTAGTTATGATTTTTTAGATGAAACCATTTTTTTAACATTTTCACAAAATGGAAAACCACCTCCAAAACCGCTCAAAGGTTGAAACTTGCACAGTTTTGATAGTTGGATGGCCTTTTATGTCTGGTTTTGTAGTTTAAGGTTGAAAACCAGACTTGTGTGCTAGTTCAAGGTTGTAAATCGGATTTTTCCCAATAAATTATTGGGGTCCATTTGATTCCCTTGATTTGCTCTACTTCTGAAGTTCTGATCCTCCATTACTCAGCTGTCTGGAACTGTGGATGAAGGAATCCTGTTCTGCAGTTCACAGGATGCAGGAAGGCATTATTGTGCAAGCCACCAGCAAAGTTCCTCAGATGCATAGCATGGACGCGCACATAGCCAATGTAGAATATAAAGTCCGTTTCCATTCAAGCATTCTTGACCTTGGTTGGACCTCTTTATAATTTACACTATTCCCTCCTCCCGTCCCAAAACCCAAACTATTTTTATTTTAACTTTTAGGTACATAATTTTTATTGACATAGTATATATTTGTGTGCATATCGAAACCTATATACTTATTAGAAAAGGAAAAACAAAGAGTAGTTTGAACGGATGGAGTAGTTTTCAAAAGGCTTATTTTGATTTCAAACTTAGCAGTAACCAAATCATTACCGATCACCGTCTTGTAGCCGTGACTTTCTAGCTCTCCAAGTATTTTCTCGCGATTGATTGGATGCAGGTGGGTGGATCATGTAAGTTCATTCTCAGTGCAAGTTGTATGGAGGTTTCAATTTCATTAAATGAAATTTCACATAGGCAAAAACAGTGACATGCCATGAAATTTATGAAGAGAGAAAGGAGCTGGATTTGATGGGAATGAAATCTTGCATACACAGTTACATAGACCGTGAAACTATGTTGAAACCTCCATTGCTAACCATTTGTTTCACCTCCACAAATTTTTTTCAATCCAATGTGGCTATGACTAGTATGATAGTACCTAATTTAAGTATAATTACAAGTGGTTACATATTCATTTTGCACATTTGATCTCAACACCATGCAATGCTATGACTAGCATATGAAATCGTGGAATGAAATTGTGCATTGGGTTGTTTCTTTCATCAATTTCAATATTTATAAATAGCGTGGCACTCTTGAAAACAGCATAACGACTCTCCACCGAGAATGGCTCAAGAACTACAGAATTTTAAGGAACATATATATGACCCCACATTACACGACATCTTTGGTGTTTGTGACGTCGACTCGAAGATATGTATTGATCATTTGCACGAGAGTAAAACTGGTTGTGATTGTGATGTCACATTAGAAGATATAAGTGCTATGACCAGCTTATCTGAGTCTCAAGAACTCCTCCTTCTTATTTATCTAGTTATTCTTGTAATTCAGGTTGCGTTTATAGTAATACATGCATGAGCCACTTGCATGCACAATAATGCTGCTTAGTTTATTTACCAGTTAGATATTCCGCGAAAAGTCTCGGACTATAAAATTGAAAAGCATCAAGACCCACAAAGGGCACCAATCGTCCGTATAAGAAAATACTACGTACACTATCATGCAACATGTCACCAAGTTGATCATGTCACCAATTTGAGCAACGACGACCTATCATGCATTCTGACATTCTGTCATGAACCTCGATGATCCACGCTTCTCTATCTGTCTTCTGTCACCAACGCACGCTATCACAGTCTGAAAGCTTATCCATTGTGTCAATTGTTAAGGCAACTAGCCGACCAAAACGTATAATTTAGGCCAATAATTTCAGTAGAATTCTTGCAAAGAGGCCATAGAATTATGAGTTACTCACACACATCACCGGACGCGACCTCCTCGTTAATTCCTCGAAACACATCTGGCTAGCTACTCCTTAATTCGTTTTATAATTGTATATGTGCATGGATCGCCTCTTTGATCGAGGTCAAATGTGGCAATCTCCAAGTATCATATTATGTATTCCCTCCGTTCCATAATACTTGTTAATTACACATGTTCACACATGGCTACGACAAAAAGCTCGGCACACTGTCCAACTATCTTTATCAAGAGGTCTTTTACGGTACACAATACCACCCAACGGTGTATTATCGGGTTTTTTCAGTTTTTTACTATGGGTAAAATGGTAATTTGCTCGATGTATATTGTTTGGAAAAAATTTCCCGCTGCCAAGGTTACATAAAAAGACTTGATTTCATATATTACAACAATATTATTTTATATATTTCCGATAATACCCATGTACTACCCATACCACCTATGAATACCACCCTTACCACGCTAAAAAAACCGGTGGTACAGAATTAATCTCAACCGTCGGATCCTTATATATAGGTCTTTTTATATTACATATGAGTCCTTTTCAACCGGTAGTACAGGGTGGTATTGTGTACCTAAAAAACCTCTTATCAAAGTGCAAGTAATTACATGTTGTTACTTCCTCCATTTCAAATTATTATTTGTTTTGATTTTTTCTAAATATATACTCCCTCTGTCCCTAAAATAGGTCGGTGTTGGTTTCCATGCCACAAGTTTAACCAGATTTGTAGAAAAATACATGCAACATTTGTATTTCTAAATAATTTTGTTAAAAAACTAAATTCAAATATCTATCTAACAATATTAATTTTGTACCATAACTATTAATATATTTATATATATTTAGTCAAAGTTGTTTATTGGGAAGCGAAAACGACAGTCTTTTGGGAACGGAGGGAGTAGCTTTTACTGTGTGCCTGGATATTGTATTTTGAACATTGCCTACATATTATATCTAGATACATAATTTTTCCATGTACTTTCACGGGTAGAGTCAAGGGCTTCGGTTCCGGTTGGTAACGTGCATAGGAACTTAAAGTCTAACCGGGACTAATGATGAGAGACAAAAGGGGGTCCTGGGTGAACGTACCAGGACTAAAGGGTAGGGCACACCAGCGTCAAAAAAATATTTGAAAATCCCTGGGAGGCCCCCTCACACACGCACGTCGCAAGTAACAAGTCACGCGATTTTTGTGCAAAATATACGCGCGCGGTACAGGTATTTGAACTCATGATCTCTGGCCTCGCACATAGCTTCCTTACCATCTCACCTACATAGCACATCTGGTTGAGTAGAGGATGCAATCCTCTTATAGTAACTCGTGGGAGACCCTTTAGTCTTGGTTGGTAACACCAACCCAAACTAAAGGCCCCCTTTAGTCTATGTTCGTGTTAGGAACCATGACAAAAGGGTTACCCACCTTTAGTCTAGGTTGGTGTTACGAACCGAGACTAAAGGCTTCCCTTTTAGTAGCCTTCATGCATGGCTTTTGCCCGTCGTGGCCGCTACATGCTGAGTTCGGTCACCGCCTTCGTTGTCGCCGGAGCTTGCTGCGGCTTCCTCGTCGCCGTCATCCTTCCTCCCCAGGTTAGTATCAATAAAATAATCTTCTCCCTAATGCCTTCCCCAGCAACTTCCCCTCCAGTCTTCTTCATCCTATGTTGCTGGGGATTTCGCGCCGCCGCCCCCGATCTGGCCGGAGATGAGGCCGATTCGCGAGCTCCTCCTATGGATCGGACCCCCTTTTGGGTGGATCTGGTCTCTGGGATTGTCTCCAGGTGTCTCTCCCTCCCGGCTTCCTCGACTCCGCCCCACTCTGTCCCGCTTCCGCCGCCGCTTCACCCCGCCTCTACCGTCACGTCTCGCAGTCAACTTCTACTCTGCGGCAGATCCACAACAACCAAGAAGAAGTTCATCAGGTGTTGGCCCGTTGACCTCGCCCTCACCTGGGATTCGACCTGGAGCTCCTCTTCTACCTCCGGCGACGGTGATACATCCACCTTTCGGTCGCCCGGTGCGCTCTTCTTCGACTCTGTCGATCCCCCTACAACCGACGCACTGCGCGGTCCTCCATCCAGGTGTAAGCGTCTCCGACGCCTCTACGGCCTCCACCGGCGAGCTCGCCGTCACCGACACCGACGATGTGCTTGTTCTTATCCGGTCTGTGGACCTTGTTGTAATTTCGGTCTTCCTCGAGGACCTATTTGTAATATGGCTGCTTAAGTATTAATATAAGTGTAGTTGTAAAAAAGGCTTCCCTTTAGTCTCGGTTCGTAACACCAACCTATACTAAAGGGGGTGACCGGGTGACTCTTTTGTCACGATTTGTAACACGAACCTAGACTAAAGGGGGGTCTTTAGTCTGGGTTGGTGTTACCAATCGGGATTAATGGGGGTGAGCACTCCTGACATTAGTGGTCACATCGACGCAAACCCTTTAGTCACGACTCCAACATTGAACTGGGACTAAAGGGGCGTATCAAAGCCTCCTTCTCTACCACTGTTTAAAAAATATAAAATGAGTAGTATTTTGAAACGGAGGGAATATCAACTTTGTCAAATTAAGTACCAGCTCAAGCGCTTAGCCTTCAGCTATGCGGCTTAAGCTAGCTCAATATATGTGGGAGTGGAGTTGCAAGCAGGGCAGGTGCTACTTTTTTTTAAAATATTTGCAGAGCACTGCAGCATCATTTAAATAGGAAGCAAGTCTTTACATTGAACTATTACAAAATAAAAAAACACATACTGATAAAGCACTCAAATACAGTAGAAGTCTCATTATCAAGGCACAACTATGAAATTAGACAGGGACGGATATCCAACTGTCAAAATCGAGCAAACGTGACCCTTTGGGTGGTTTCAATAGCGCTTTTGCATTTATAGAATTTTTAAAAGTTTAGCTTGAATTAAAAATTTATAACTAATTCATTTCAAATTAAAAATATTAATTTGGTGCAAAAAATTCTGCAAAATGTAACCTATCTGTTGGTATTTTATTTGTTGTTATTTGAATCTTATTAGTTGTTTATTCTCCTTGTTTTGGTTACAAGCAATAAAACACTAGAAATAGTAACAAATATGATGTAAAAAAGTCCAAATAGAGTATCAACAAATAGCCTATATTTTTTATAAAAAATTTGGTGCCAACATCGTGTAAGGAGTCGGATGCTCGTAGCCTAAGAATGGGAGGGGTGAATTAGGGAACTTAAAATCTTAACCTATGGTTTCCTCTACTTTGCATAAAATAAATTAGATCATTTCTATCTAGTTGTGCAATCTATGGTTGATCTAGTGTGAAACCCTCATCTCGAAACAACCTATAGCCAATCCTAGCAAGATACTACTCTAGGAAAGTAAAGGCAAGTAAGGATTGCAACAAAGTAATGCGGAAACGTAAAGAGGGATGAGAGGAAGCAAACTCTTGACAAGCGATTTATCCCATGATATCGGTAGGCACTAATCCACCACTAGTCCAGGTTGTTGAAGCACTCCACACAAGAGTATTACTTCCCGGTTCCCAAGTCTCTCCCAAGAGCACCACTTGACTTGCCACAAAGGCACTCGTCAAGCTCCCTCGGTCACATTGATGTCGTCTCCCCAAAGAAGCTTCTCCACCAAGGGAGGGGGTCTCCACGACTCCACGTCCCCCGCACACAAGCATCCTCGCCTCTCCACACCAAGTCGGAGGGTCGAAGACTTGTCGAAGAGCCACTCAAGTCCCAAGGCTTCCCGTGCACCTTGTACAACTTGATCCACTCAAGAATCACCTTACAAGATTGGCACACCTGCACTCACTCAGCTCTAAAAACTAAGCCTAGCCCTAAACACACACACAAAGCATGTGCTAAGTCTTTGGATGAGCACTTAAGCAATAGTATGACATGGATGTGATCTTCAATGTGTCTCGCACTCCTCTGCAGTTCCACTCAATCCAACAACCTCAAATGGTCGAGTGGAGGGGGTATGAATAGACCAATGCATCAAGTTAGGCATTGGCTAACGGCTACTGAAATACCGTCGGATGAACCGATGCATGCTTTTCTGGGCCATCGATTCATCCGGTGCCCCCTCCATGTCACGTAGCCGTTGCAACTCTGCTGACATCAATCATCTGGTGCATACACCGACAGCTCCAAACTGACCGTCAGTTCATCCGGTGTTGAAGTCCGGATCCATAGCTGCTCCCAGGACCCAGGTACCGTCGATTCATCCGACAATGTCTTTTTGTTGTTTCTTTATGTCTTGAACTTGCCATCACTTAGAGTTAACATGTCACTATTTAGAGCATCAAAATATGTTAACTTTGATTGTAGTTTCATCCATGGGACCTATAAAGCCTACAGGACATGCTCAACCACAATGGTTAGTCCTATTGACTATATTGCCATGAATCACCAAAATCATACTCGAACAAATGGCTAGACAGCCATATTCACCACACATCGTACTTTTTGATTCAAATTTTAATTATGAATCTTTTGATTGAACAAACATTTTAAGTTTATAGAAAATGCAAAACTACCCTCGAAAAACCACCCAAATGGTCAAATTTGATCGGTTTTCACATTTAGATTGCCCTCCCTGTCTGTTTTTTAATTGTGTGTTCAAAATTACACTGAGGGTGAAAATAAGACTTTCCCCCAAAGAATTTATGTTTGCTTTGTGTGCGTGCATTCGAAATTGAAGAATTGTGGATAGGATCCTTGGAACTGAATGGTATAAGCCGTTTTAGCTTGGCATTATATTGCACATATGTCCGTCCTCATATTATTTGGGGCTCTTTTACGGTGGATCATACCACTTTATATCTGTGACAGAATCGCCCAAAATAATTTTGTATTATCGCCTAAGTCTGTCCACGTGGTCATTAAGCAATAATAAAGAACTATTCTGTCGCCTCTGCCGGGTCATGCCCGGTGAATCACTTACAACAGGATCGCTGATATGCGCAAAGCCCACACGAAGGCGGGACCAGAGTACAAGTTCAACATTACAAAAAGTTCACAAAGTTACATTATTACAAACCAGGTTTTCATACATAAAAGTAAAGGTGATTCAGAGTTTAAACAGTGGAAATAAACTAGCGGAAGATACACATGGGAGGCCATCCATAGAGTATCACTCATCGTCATCCTGCTCCCACTCAAGTTCCCAACCATCTGGAATAGAACCAGGCCAGATGGGGTTACCTGAAAACCACAAATAAAGTAAGGTTGAGTATACTAATACTCAGCAGGACTTACCCGACAAAAAAAAAGACTAGACATGCAAAGATTTTTGGCTGCTAGGTTTGTTTTGCCAAAAGCGACTAAGAGTTGATCCTTAATTTCAAATTTTAGCTCATATTCTAGTATATTATCCATTCTAGGTAAGCACGTAAACTAATCAAGCAGTTGTGCAAACAATATTAATCAAGCATCAAAATTAATCCATATGTTCCATAGTACAAGATGGGGTAGCCAGTGGTTAAGCAGTCTCATGTAACGGTGAGATACCGACGATCGATCGATTAAATCCTTGCAAGGCAAACCAAAACACACGAAAGAAGGTACACCCCAAGAAGTCAAATAAAATCGAATGCGGGGTATAGCTCGACCAGGCGGTTCCCAGCGTCCCACAGTTTGGGATCAGACGCTACAAACTCTGGTACACGGTTATCCGGAGGGTCTATCCCGACCAGTCCGGAACTCACACACTATACCACGGGTAGCTAGCCCGGAGACGCAACCCAAGCGGGTAGCTAGAAAGATCCCACCCCGGTTCAGAAGGTACTAGGCTTACCGGTCCCATTCCCGACAAGTGCTTGGTATGTTCAAAAGCTTAACCAGCACATACTACTCGGTCGAGACCGATCCCATTGCTCTTACCACATGAGCGAGTCCATTTAATCATATCTTATGATTCCAACATAAGAACCCTATATCTCACGAGCAATGAGACATCACTCGACTTCTACCGTGTTCTTAAAGCATGACATCTATCGAGCCTATCATACTAGTAAAAGAGCATAGGAACCTAAGGATCATGCATCTAAGGTTTCAAATCAACTCCTAAAACTTAAATGCACAAAACATAACATAAATACTGAAAAGTAAAAGAGATGAGTTTATCCCAAAAAGGTTATATGCACTCCGGTGCTTGCCTTCTTCTACTTCAACACTAGCCTTGGGCTTTTCTGGACTTTGGTCCAGGCCTTGATCACTAAAATAAGTTAATATTAAATCCCAATCAGCAACTTGTCCTTGCTCTTCAACCCTTGCTTGAGTAAATTCCGTATTATCGCCTAAGCCTGTCCACGTGGCCATTAAGCAATAATAAAGAACTATTATGTCGCCTCTGCCGGGTCATGCCCGGTGAATCACTTACAACAGGATCGCTGATATGCGCAAAGCCCACACGAAGGCGGTTCTGTCACAATATCATTGTTGGAAAAGGACCAGTATGGAAGGATCTGACGGTTGAGATTAATTGTATACCACCACAGCTTAACATGTGGTACATGGTACAGGGTGGTATGCATATGTGGTATAGGTGGTGTAGGGGTATTATTGGTAGTTTTTTCTTGGTGGCATAAACGAAATATATGATTTTTTATTTCAATTTTATTCATTTCCCTCTGGTGGTATGGCAAAAAAAAATTCAAATTTCAAAAATGATTTTTTCCAAACTTTTTTCACTTCAAAATTTTCTCGATGGCACAAACGAAATATTTTAATTTTTTCATTTCTCTATAGTGGTATAGCCGATTCTTTTCAAATTTCAAAATGAAAATTTTCATTTCAAATTTAAAAAATGAAAATTCAAAATTTTCCATTTCTTTGTGGTGGTATGGCCATTTTTTTCAAATTTCAAAAACAAAAATTTTCATTTCAAAATTCAAAAATGTTTTTTTTCAAATTTTTCATGGTGGCATAAACGAAAAAAATTTCTCGACCCGAGGTTGCCAAATTTAATTAAAATTTACAAAAATTACCTATTTACTCTTACCAAAAATAGTCATATACTGCATACCACCACATGGTGGTATAGTCCACCCGTAAAAGAGCTCATTATTTGACCTGCATCTTGTGTTTGTACCTACTGAATCCTATCCCATTGTGTAACAAAGCTTTGCCATTAATTTCTTCTACGGAGTAACAATTTGGTACACGTTGTCCCGAATCCCCAACACTGCTTTTCGGGTCTGTCGAATGAGAGCTTGTTTAGGTACAAGAATTTTTTTTTCTCGAATACGCGGGAGAGCTGTGTATCATTATATTAAAAAGAAAATAGTGTTTTAGTACAAGCGCAGCCAAGGCATGCGCCCAGCTCGGCAAAAAATAAACAAGACCACACAGCCGAGAGTGGAAACCGGGGTACGCTAGGCAATTACTCGCTAAAAAGGCTACCTAAATGGGTCGCTCCTGCACTAATCCAAATGTCATCCTCATGCTTGATGGTGCGGAGCAGCAGGTACGGCTGGTTTTGGTCCCTCGGAAGACGTGCGTGTTCCGTTCTTTCTATAGTTGCCAAGCGATGAGGGCAAAGAGAGTGTCAAAACCCTTCCGCTTGCTCGCTGGTAACTGGCGCAGAAGGTGATCCCACCAGGACTGCAGGCTCCAGAGCGGTTGCGTTTGCAAGTCGAGGTTGCCAAGATTTCTCAGGATGAGCCACCACACTTGCCGGGAGTAGGAGCAGTGGAAAATGATGTGTTCCATGGTCTCGTCCTCCTGATCGCAAAGCCGGCAGGTTGGGGAGGTTTGTAGCCCATGTCGAATGCGTCGTTCCGCGGTCCAATGGCGTCTGTGGAAGGCTAGCCAGACGGAAAAAATTCTATGCGCACCGCGCGCACAGGGCCCTGGGTGCGCCCCCCCTCGTGGCAGATTGCTATTGGCTGGGACGCCCACGGTTGACGGGTCACGCGGGATGCTCGGCTCGGCTCGGCTCGCAAGATCGAAGCGGACGTCCCGTTCCTTCTATCCTGGTTCGGCTCTTGCAGGAACGAAGGAAAAGAGGAACGCGGTAGCCGGCGGCCTCGTCATCGCATCCCGCACGTAGGGTTCCGAGCTGACATCGATTCATCTCCCTGGAAACATCAACTGTCTTCATTAGAGTGGTCTGGAAGGAAGATCTAGGAGCTTTCCGTCTAAGTGTTTCTTTTGTGTTCGTGGAACTTAGTTTCTACCTGGTTTGTAATATCGTTCTCCAGAGTGTGTTTAGAGTGGGGAGGTTCAAGCATGTCTGTTACTTTTCAACCTATGGCTTGTAAGCTCGCGCTTTGCGCTCCTCTGTAAAAACTGACACCCCTAGTATGCTTCGTGCTTTTTGAGTAAAGCCGGGTCAATTTGGCCTTCTATCTAAAATTCATCTCCCTGGGGCGGCGCGGCGATGCCATGCCGGAAGGGCGGCGCGGCGAAGACATGGAGGAAGGGAAGGGCGGCGAAGCACTACCCTAGATGGACAAAATATGTTAAAAGTGAATCTCATATTGAAACAAAACAAGGAGAGGAGGGAGATTTGAATGCACATGCAACACTCATAATGAGTAAAGGTCAAATTTGGGTACAATTTGACCAAAGTCAACATTTGAAGTTTCAAATTCGGAAACAAATTGTGCAAAATATGAGATTTGGGGTTTTGATCATCCAGAACTTAGTGGGAGTGCTTTGGGAGTTAAACTTAGTCCCTAAATACCTCAATTAAATCTTCAAAGTTGATGACTAGATGTTACTATTCACAATCTGAAAATTCAGAACTTTAGTAAAGTTTGAAACAACATCAGTTACCTGTTTTTGAAAATTATTTCTGAGCAACTTTGCATCTAAACTTTGGCTCAACAGTAGCAAAATGGGATCTATGAACATTGGTGAACATGTACTCTCATTTGTTGAGGTAGATGTTGGAGTTAATTAATTTTAAGAGAGCTCCAAAAATTGATTTCAGCACCGGGTGCCAGAAAGTGGGACAGGAGTAAAGTCTGAAATAACATCCGTTAGCTGTTTTTTAATTTTATTTCTGAGCAACTTTGCATATAAACTTTGGCTCCACAACAACAAAATGAGATCTATGAACATTAGTGAACATGTACTCTAATTTGTTGAGGTAGATATTGGAGTTAAGTAATTTTAATCGAAGCTACAAGTTGGAACTTTGCCACTATGTCAATGTGTTAACTGAGCCATTAGTTCACCTAGGCCGCGCGAGCCGAGCGGGAGCGAGCCTTGCAGACTGCGCAGGGGCAGGAGCGTGCCCGAGCCGAGGCGAGCCTGCAAGCGATCGAGCCGCTCGATCGATGGAGCCTGCACCCTCTAGGACGTGGGACCCGGGATACCTATCCAATCACGCGACGCCACGCAGGGGTGCGCACCGAGGCCGCGGTGCGCCCGGTGCGCATCCAATTTTTTTCCCGCCCGAGGAACAACTTGACTCGGAGCGGCGCCCATGTTTTCCATATTAGGTTGGCCCCGGGCATCATCGCCTTTCCTTGGTGAAGAACTGCATAGGCGGAGCTGGCCGAATACTGCCCGTTGGTGGTCCAACGCCAAACAAAAGAGTCGGGCACGCCGTCGGTGAGGTGGATGTGTTGGAGTGTTTCTTGAAGGAGTACCAGGTCGGCGACGGCAAGGTCGCCAGCGTTCGTCTGCCAGAGAATATTGGAGTGGAATGGAAGAGATTGTCGGATTAGAGAGGAAATTAATTGATTATCAACTCAATCTTCTTCTACTCGAACACTCTTCCGACCAAACAAATTGAGAAGGAAAACTATCAAGGTAGCGTGTAATAGCTAGCCACTGCTTCTCCATCTTTCTCTTGCTACAGAAAAAGGTGGTAAGAAATGTACTCTACTCCCAAAGTCTCTGGCTACCTCAGCCGTAGCTTGCGACTCGCAACAGTAGATGCCTCTCAAGCAGAGAGCACTGGCGACCGGCAAGTCAAGAAGAGGAAACCAGAACATGGAGTGGAGCTCGAATGCTCGATGGTTGGACAGTGGAGAAAGGGGGGCTCCTCCAAGATTAAAACATTGAATAATAGTAATCTCTCTCATTGCGTCCAATTTTTTTAACTTAAATAATAGTAATTTTCAAATTCTTTACCTTTTCAAACCTAATGAGAGTAGAACCCTAACGCGATTTTTGTTCGATGAGCCCTATGGATGGAACGATTTTCTAACCATAACAATGAAAATTCTCATTAACATATTCATCTTGACCCTCGAAAGTGCCAAGCGGTGTTCATGATCGCTCCTCCCCTAACTCGCTCCACCGCGACACGCCTAAATGCTATGGTCAAAGATCAGATGCAAACAAACTACATAAGAATTGCGCCCACAAAATTTGTTGGAGATGATATCATGTACACATGGTATCAAAATTTAATTAATACGGGGGCTTTGCCCCGCGGTTTTCGGCTCAAAAAATTTTAATTAATACGCTCAAAAACTAAACAAGGTCCTCCAAAAAAAATCCTTATCTAGTACCCCATTCCAAAATGCTTAAAAAATAAAAATGAATAGTAATTTGGGACGGATGAAGTAGTAGTAGCACAATCTCCTATTCAAAACCAGCAAAGTCAAACATAGCCAACAGATACTTTGGCCTTTGATCCTTTTGTTTAGCCCCCCGTCGCCGCTCGGTCTAGATCCTCCTGGTTCATTGAACCTGGAGTCCTGGACACGGTTTGACTCTCTCTCTTTCCTCCGCTTGCGCACTCTTCTTCCTTCCCTTTGCTTTAAAAAAACAGCGGAGCTCTCGCCTGACCCACAATTGCGTCTACATTCCAAACAGCCCTCGGCCATCCAATCTGCAAGTTTACTCCATTGGTGGGTCCCGCTAACTCAAAAGAAAAGAAAGGAGGAAAAGGTCTGGAGGTGCTGGAGCCTGGAGAGTGGAGAGGAACATCATCAGTAACATCACAGTGAGCAAAAGAAAATCTCTGCTCTTTTACATTTGCTCGCTTTTCATTTGTTTTCTCCCACGTAAATCTTGTTATTGGGAGGAAAAGTTACCGCGGTCATAAAGCGTTAAGTTCCTGCCTTCGTTCTGTTTCCTTTCGCTGTTCTTTATTTGGGTTCATTGAAGCTGCTTTTTGATTGCTAATCGGAACTTAATAAGTTTGGGTGCGTTCAGTAGGAATGTTATTGGTATATATATCGAATTGGCTTGTTCAGATCGATTGTACCATATGCAATCACTCAAAAAGATAAGTCGATGGCTTGTTTAGAGAAACTGCGAATAGGAAGGGCAAGTGGGGCAGACTGATTATCCCAGAGACTCACTCCCTGCAGCAATTTTCAGTTGCATGTATGTATCCTTGAACCTTCAGCTAAAGACCAATGGTTGTATCCATAAAATATGATTCATTGGTGTTTCGAGGAAAATGAAATTGCTGAGTGAAAATCTGATCCTGACCTAGTAGTTGACTGAAACATTCGAGGTTCTCTTGATGTCGTGATCTGTACTGAATAGTACAGTACAATGGGGGGCACTGCCTCAATGGCATCTATGATGGAGAGAAGTAGACAGGTATGAGTGAGCTAGGGTGCTTTTCTAAGCAAGTGATGAGAGCCATCAAGAGTGCCTGGGATCTGTTAGGCAGAGAATGCGGTGCTGGCTGCTGTGCGCTTTAGAACCTTCTTCCACCTCCGTGCCTCATCACATTGCATGTGTGGATCTGACTGAAAAACTAGCGATGAATTCAGCCAGCCTTTGTGGCGCGGACTTAAGTTCTTGGACCAAGTTGATGTGATCGACATCCCATGATACATTACCAAGAATTGCAAAACCAACAATTTACAAATATATCAGGGTTTTTGCGGCGACTGTCTGTCGAGCTCGTAGTATTTATGATACATCGGTCAGATAGTGATTTCGAATGGGAATAATTAACAACCGCATTATTGAGGCTTGTTTGGTTGTTACATCTTATAATTTTGGTAGTTGATAGGAGTTCCGCTTTGTGAAGTCTGTCATTGATCAACTTGTTAAATTTCCCTTACGAAAAAGGAAAGGAACTGGACTTCGAAATGAGCTGGAGTTGACAATACGACTGTCTTTCATCTCTTGAGTATTTTCATACGTGAATATATGTACCTGTCCTCTTCTTATTCGGTTGTCGATGTTGATCGTGTTAACACAAAAGTCAGAAAATATATGCCATGATCAGCGAAGCTTGTTCGGATATACATGTGTTCTTGGCTTTTTTTTTTTAAGAAAACAACGTGGCCCAGCGGCCCACCTGAAAGGATTCATTTCTTGGCAAAATTAAAAAGCTCCTTTGTTTTCTTTTTTATTACTTGATAAACTGTGACTGGTGGCGCAAGTGCAACTATGAACATCACAGGGCAAGGTAAACACATGGCAACTAGGTCCTGTTTTATAGGTAAATTTGAGCCACCGAGAGTGCCTAGAATCTCTTAGAAAGATTGTCTTTCCAGGGCAGTGGAGTCAGAACCCTCCATAATTAATCGACTAAATCATCAACACAATGCAATCTCAAAGCCTAAATGAAAAAAGGGAGAGAATTCCAGCCCTCTATTTGTCATATGGAAATTTGCCTGAGTATTAACCAAATATGTACTGCAATTGCGAGTCCAGGAAACTGCTACATTTTGGCTTCAATAACTGAATGCCCAGGTTCCTGACCCATCCGCAACTTCAGAAGTTGTTTATTATAGTCTAAAGTTTTGAAGTCCACTCTGTATATTTCTTACACCAAATACAGACTTGACAAGTTAGGTTTTAATTCATGTGATCTTTTTTTTTTGAGACAGCATGTCATCCTGTTTCAACTGCTGCTATCTGCAAGATCATCTACAATTTGGACATGGTGTTCAGCAACTGATGAGCTGGGTGCTGAACATAGTTCATTTTTTGTAGCAGATTCATAGCTTGCTTCTCACCTTGGCACCTATTAAATTAGAGGTTTGACTTTGAGCTGTAGCAGGAGGGGGGCTCTGCACCCACGTATATATAACGGGCAGACAGTCCCTGGCTTCTTCACCGTGCAACAAAGCAGGCCTAAAACTGTAGTCTAAGTGCTTCTGCTGCTATCAGCATCTCTGTGTAGGTTTCTTCATCTTCTAGCTCATTTTCGAGGCTTATACATGATGCTGTGGTTAGAAGTTTGGCTTCATCAACTCATTACTTGTGTTTCTTCAACTCCTTTGTTTTTTTTTTTTTTTTGATTCTTCAGACAAGCAAATATTCTTATCTTCGTTTTGTTCTTACCGTTAGTTACTGCTACTACCTTAGTTGCACCATGCATGCAGCTGGTTTTGTGTTCTGTGAGTTTTGATTCGAAAAAATACTGGATTTTTCATCTGAAACTGGTAGAACCGATGGATTTTTCTCCTGTGCTACCCTGTTTAACAACGATATTTTCTTGCACAAACATACTGCCGTTGTGTTTCCTTATTAATTCTCTACTTTTGCTCCACAGGTAGGCGTATACTCCTGAAACACAAGTAATGCCACGAGCCGTGTCTGACGGAGGAGAAGGCTTCGACGTCGCCAGCCGGACGTCATCGCACCGCCGCATGGACAGCATCCAACATGGGCACGGCTACAAGGTCGGCTTCCCGCCGAAGAAGAGCCTCTTTGCCGAGTTCTCTGACGCGGTGAAGGAGACATTCTTTGCTGATGATCCGCTACGGGAGTACAAGGATCTGCCCAAGTCCAAGAAGATATGGCTTGGCCTGCAGCAAGTCTTTCCCGTGCTCGACTGGAGCAGAGACTACTCCCTCGGCAGGTTCAAGGGTGATCTCATTGCCGGGCTCACCATTGCCAGCCTCTGCATACCCCAGGTCAGTGAACTTTACACCTCTCTTGCTGATCAGCGAAAGCACAGTCCATGCACTGAGGCAATCTGATATGTATAACGCGCGCCTTCAACTACAGGACATAGGTTATTCGAAGCTTGCTAACCTGCCACCTCACGTCGGACTATGTAAGTGCACCCATACATATTCGTCTCTTCGTTCTAGTTGAGGTCACTTCCAGCAACTGTGTTGATCAGAGAAGTGCATGATCACCAATTTTACAGACAGCAGCTTTGTCCCGCCTCTGATATATGCGGCGATGGGCAGCTCCAGGGATATAGCCATCGGCCCAGTGGCTGTGGTATCGCTGTTGCTCGGTACTCTCCTCCAGAATGAGATTGACCCGAACACGCACCCACTGGAGTACAAACGGCTGGCGTTCACTGCGACGTTCTTCGCAGGGGTTACTCAGGCTGCACTTGGATTCTTCAGGTCAGTGCCTTCTGGTGATTCTTTGTTAATTCTAGTGGCCTCTTGGAATGAACAGTCTACATAATCTGTAACTGAACACTATGACAGGCTAGGGTTCATCATAGAGTTCCTGTCTCATGCTGCCATTGTGGGATTCATGGCCGGTGCTGCCATCACAATTGCTCTTCAGCAACTGAAAGGTTTCCTTGGAATTGCACATTTCACCAAGAAAAGTGATATTGTATCAGTCATGGAATCAGTCTGGGGAAATGTTCACCATGGGGTAAGAGATATTGTACCGTGTGGATCTTTATCTCTTGTCTCATGAAAACCCCAATATTTGAGACTTGAACAATTTATTTTTACACTCTTGCTGCAGTGGAATTGGCAGACATTACTGATCGGTGCATCCTTCCTGGCATTCCTTCTAGTAGCCAAGTACATTGTAAGACAGTGCTACATGCTCCAGAATCGCATCTTGGTTTTCCTTTGACTACTTGCAGTAACCACACATGTTTCTTTCGATAATTCAGGGGAAGAAGAACAAGAAGCTCTTTTGGGTCTCTGCGATCGCACCACTTATCTCAGTGATCATATCCACCTTTTGTGTGTACATCACTCGTGCAGACAAGCATGGTGTTTCAATTGTAAGTCATGCTTGACTACTCTCAGAGAAAGGCAACTATATCTTATCAGTTGAAGTTAACAATAAAAACACCACTGAATAACTGCAGGTCAAGGACATAAAGCAAGGAATCAACCCACCTTCAGCTAGTCTCATATACTTCTCTGGCCCATACTTGGCGACAGGATTCAGAATTGGAGCAGTAGCTGGAATGATAGGCCTAACAGTGAGACTAACCCTTTCCCTTTTTTTAGGAAACAGACTTCTTAACCTAAAATGTTCAAATTCATGATAACATGGAAAAATATTCTATGTTAAAAATGTGCTAATTCATCAACTGATGCATTTTATCAGGAAGCAATTGCAATTGGAAGAACATTTGCTGCACTCAAGGACTACCAGATTGATGGGAACAAAGAAATGGTGGCTCTAGGAACAATGAACATTGTTGGTTCAATGACTTCTTGCTACGTAGCCACGGGTAACAATTGATTCAACCGAAAACAATTCATAGTCCATACAGATGTACCATTTTTTTCTGACAGAAGTTTTTTCTTGTAGGTTCTTTCTCGCGATCAGCAGTTAATTACATGGCTGGCTGCAAAACAGCAGTATCAAATGTTGTTATGGCAATTGTCGTAATGCTTACACTGCTGGTTATCACCCCACTGTTCAAGTACACTCCCAATGCCATCCTTTCCTCTATCATCATATCAGCAGTGCTTGGCCTAATTGACTACGATTCGGCCTACCTTATCTGGAAAGTTGATAAATTGGACTTTCTAGCATGTATGGGAGCATTCCTCGGGGTCATATTTTCATCAGTGGAATATGGCTTGCTCATTGCGGTGTGAATCATGACCATTTCTTATATGCTACCAACAATTGAATTCCGGTACAGTAGAAGAGATTTTGACTTTTTTTTTTTTGTAAATAGGTTGTAATATCACTTGCTAAAATTCTTCTCCAAGTAACACGGCCAAGAACAGCTTTACTCGGAAACCTTCCACAAACAACTATATACAGGAATGTTGAACAATATCCAGATGCCACCAAGGTTCCAGGGGTGCTAATTGTTAGAGTGGACTCAGCTATCTACTTCACAAATTCCAACTATGTTAAAGAGAGGTAAAATGCTTGTATTCAAAGCTGTTTCTGTTACTGCAAAGACTATACTAGTATAAGGTTTCAGAGTGGCGTATTTTATAGTTATCACCGATACAGCTCTTTTGATAAAATGAGGTGAACCTGAGGCATTATTAAATAATTTAAATAAAATGTACAAGTATCAAAAATAAAGGATAGGATGCTGATGTTCGCAAGAAATATCACATAACCCATTTTCTATTCACATCGACATATGGCAGATAAGGATTTGGCATGCCAGGCACTAAATTATATTTTAGATCCCTCCATTAAATTACACTTTGAGAAAATTGAAATAAAACAATTATTTTTTCCATTCGAACTGATTATTTCATAATTTGGACGGTAACATCATTGCTAAGGCTGTTATATGATCTTCAGAAGCAGAAAGTCAACTTGCACTTTCTTTTAAAGGGAGTGCATGACTACATTAGAAGCTTTTCAAAAATTGGCTTTAGGTGTAAACACCATAAGATGAATATTCTAATGGCATAAGTTTAAATGAGGTGCGGTTTGAGAAAATATTACATTAGCTGCATTGTACTATATGATTCTGACAGTAGTTAGAGAGAGAGAGAAAAGGATGCATCATCACAATATATATATTTCAGGATCCTGAGATGGCTCCGCGATGAGGAGGAACAACCACAGGACCAGAAGCCCAAAATTGAGTTTCTGATTGTTGAACTATCTCGTAAGAACATTGTTTTGTCTCAAATAAGGCAGTATTCTTTTATAAAATACATGTAGTGATTCAGAAAACTGTTTTAACTCTGAACAGCTGTAATTGACATCGACACGAGTGGAATCCATGCCATGGAGGAGTTGTTGAAAGCACTTGAAAAGCGGAAAATTCAGGTAAATCGCCCAATCACTTTACAGCTATTAGTGGTCTAGCTGTGATACTGCATTACTGCTAGTCTGGCTGCTAACACAAAAAAGTTCATGGAAGAAACCCTTCACTAAGATCAAACCGTATTTCGATCACTTACAGCTGGTTCTTGCCAATCCCGGGCCGGCCGTGATCCAGAAGCTTCGCGCAGCGAAATTCACAGAACTGATTGGTGAAGACAAGATATTCCTGACAGTCGGTGACGCCGTGAAGAAATTTGCTCCCAAGGTGGTGGATAATGTCTGAAAGAGTTCCAGAGTCATGTGCCGGAGGAGCGATGGGAAGTATAGCTATTCTTTACCACACTCCATGTTTGCCGGTGACCGGTGTGAATTTATAGAGCAGAAGCAGGACGGGACGGGAGTGAATGACATGGTTTGCAAAATGGTAAATAAAGAAGATGCGCTAGAGTTGGAGCACATCACGTTTTGCGAGATGTGGTTGGATAAAAAGAAGATGTTGGTGGCCTAGTTGGGTGTCTATGTCAGTCCGTGGTTGTGGAGTATGTTCGTTCTGTGTTGGCAAGCACTTACGAGATTGAAGGTTTGATGGATCAGAAGATTCCGATGCCTGACGATTAACACATCACCATTCATCGTTGAAAGAAGAGTCACATGTTTGGGATTTCAATATCTATGTCTGTATCTTATAGTAATTTCCTCCTTTTTCTTGTAATTCCAGGCTTTATGATGAAGTTTTACATTTGCTCATGTATATTCTGTTACGTTGATCCAATCACTTTACAGCTATTAGTGGTCTAGCTGAAATCAAAGGCTTGATTGTGGAGCACTGGAGTGAGAGGGAATTTGTTGAAGAGAGAATTCTAGGAGTATCTTTGTTTCCTTCACTCCTACCGGGCATGAATGTGCAAGAATCAAGATGTATCGAATGCCGCACTTGGCTCCCTAGTCCCTAGCTAGTAGCTAGCTAGCGATTCCCGGGGTCACGACAGTGAAAGAGAGAGACACGAGGCTCACCTGGCCGACCGGAATCGGCTAGTGTTGCCGGCCGAGATGCTGATCGCCGGTAGCCGCAGACGGTTCCTGACGGCGGACAGCCGATGCCGATCAACAGTCGCTGCCGTGCCACCACCGTCGCACGTGGTGAAGTCCCAATTCCCAAGTCGGGCGGGGAAGGCGGCTACGGCCCCAGCATGCCAGTGTAGGGCAGGAGGAAGAAGCAGCGCGGGTGCTCGCCCACCGTCCGTCGCCCTCGCGGTCGGTCGCCGGCGGCGCTGGCCGCCGCCATGGATTTGGGCGTGCGCGCGCTAGACCGGACCGCAACTGCGCTGGCTGGCGGGCTTGGCTGCCCGCCCGACGACCTGCTGCTGGCCCGCGCGGGCCGTGGCCTTCTGGGT
This sequence comes from Cenchrus fungigraminus, assembly GCA_036936925.1. Lineage (NCBI taxonomy): Eukaryota > Viridiplantae > Streptophyta > Magnoliopsida > Poales > Poaceae > Cenchrus > Cenchrus fungigraminus. The sequence goes on along the minus strand of CM072776.1, from coordinate 94,244,939 downwards.
GATATTTCCACAGACGGGCCGTGTTTACGCGAGATTTGGGCGGCGATGAGCCCATCAATCACTTGTTCGTCTTCAACTCTATCTTCATCGTGCTGCTCCCTCCCTCCGTTCCGGTGGCGAACCCGATGAGAGCCGTCGCGTCCCCGCCCTCCTCTTCCCTTCTCCCGTGACGGCATGACGCCCCTCGCTCCCTCGTCATCCCTCCCACCCGTGGCGACCCCTCCCATTGTTTACGAACCCCTGGGCTGGGCTCCCCCAACACGCCGTCGCGCGCCTCACACCGGATCCCGCCCCCTCGCCCCCGCCTTCGTTTCGTTTTCTCGCGAGCCGCGAATCCGCGATAGCCGCAGCAGCTGCGGCTTCTCGCTCCTTGAAGCGTCACAACCCGTACCCTGACGGGGGCCCCGATCTCCATCGCTTCCTCTCGTGGAGACATTCCCACGAACACCTTCGCCGCGCGCCTTCCCCGGCAATCCACAGGTACGCCCGCCGTGGGACGCGCCTGAAACCTACACGATTAAGTGCTGCCGCAGCGAGGCTGAGACGATGCTGGTAGTGAATTCCATGCATGCCGAACTGGGCTCGGGATTGGTGCTTTTGCCTGCATTCGTCTTGATCCATCTGAGGCTTCAAGTGGTGAGCACTGTGATGTGTGATGGACATGTACGATCGGATGCTGAGTGACGATGTCCTGCCAAACTTCGAGTTGTCCACAGTGCCGGGGGATCGGTGAATCATACAAGGATGCTGCTGTTGGGGGTACTGAGACAATCATGAGAAAAGTGTGTTCAATCAGGGATGAGTCCAGTCCCAGGCCTCCAGGGGCATTCAGTACACCTAAATGCTTCTGCTAGGAATCGCGACTTGAATTCAGCATGTGAGCCATTCAATCGGATGATGGGTCTCACGGCAACACTAAATGCTTCTGTTATTTTGTTGCTAGGAAAAGAGACTTGGATTCAGCATGCGATCAATTGGATGATGGGTTTGGAACTATCCCCATGGCTGCATTGTGGGATTCCTGAGAGCTATCTGTTGGTACTGAGCATGAGGGAACGCAACCAAATGTCTGTGTTTCAGGGATGCTCTAGTTTGTTTTTGGGCTGTATTCTACAGGCGGATGGCAAGACATATATCCTGCTCTCTAATACATGTACATGTAAATTCTAACTGGTCGAGAGTGGAATAGTCGAATCTGCACTTGTTTATGACATCATGGAGATGTTCACGTGGTTTGCAGAACAACAGGATACATGATGAGATGATCATATAGTGTTGCATTGGTGATGCCAGGAAGGACAACGAACATTTCAGGGAAACACGTGACATACAACACCCTCATCAATTTTTGTTGTGGCCTAGCAGATACTACTATAATACTGGTGCAGTAGTGCTCTGCATTCTAGGCTTACAGTACACTGAAGTACTGAACTGATTTGTGAACTGCAGTTATTGCAAGACAGGAAACCTAGATTTATCCTTATTCTTTTGGCCTCTGGAATGTTCATTGAAATGCTGAAGCTGAACCATGTGTTATACCCGGCTCACCTTTGTTACTTATTTTCAGATACTATCCCCGGTTTTCAAAAGACATTGATTGTTCCTAAAGTTGCTTCTTAGTTATGAGCTAGCAGAACTTATTGATTATGAGATTTACTCCTTGTCAATCGATTGAGATTGTGCTTATCCTTCAATCGACAGGATCTGGGTTGAGGCTGGGGGGTTGGGTGTTGGGCGGGAGGTGGGGGGAGTGGCCGGCGGCGAGATCGCCGCCGGCCGAGGTGGTGGTAGAGGTCGGCGGTGATGGTTAGTGTTCTGGGTTTCCGCGGTTTGGGGGCTCTGTCTCCATGCCCGCTGACCTTAGAGAAGAAGAGAAGAAGGTCCGGGATGGGAGGAATCGACCGGCGGTGGGCGGCGGTGTGTGGGCGGCCGGCAAGGCGGCGGAGCGCCGCCGGCCGGGGTGGTGGTTGTCGGCGGTCGGGCCAGGTCTAGGGCGGGGGCGTCACATCAGAGGTTAGGGGAGGGTGGGGATTCGGGGTTGGAGGTTACCTATGCTTGCGGGCCTAGAGGGAGCTCCGGGAGGCTCGCCGGCTGGCGGTGGAGGTGGGAGAGACGGCGGAGGAGCGGAGGCGGCGGGGGCGCCGCCGGAGCCGGGCGGTGGAGGAACCCCGGTGGGCGGCGGAGGCGGCGGCGGGGGCATCAAACTCGGACGGTTTAGCGTAGGGCGGTGGAGGAGGCGGGCTGCGGAGGCGGCGGAGGCCGCCGGAGCAGGACGGAGGCGGGGGACGGCGGGGGCGTCGCATCGGGAGCCGCCGCGGCTTTCTATCGGGAGGAAGAAGATGATGACGCCCGGAAGTCCGGAAGATAGGATAAGAAAGAAGAGGCGCGAATTTGGATCGTTGGATCTGCATCCTATGGATGGGAGTAGTGATTGATAGAAAATCGTTATTTCAATCGACTGATGAGGAGACAAATCCATTGATTATATAAGATTATCATCAATTGTAAGTTTGTGACTCAGCAAATGCTATTGGGTGTTTCAAGATTCTCTGAAGTCGGGGAAAAGGGTTATGGGTTTCCTGATGACTGATGATACACAGAACTGATTCTTGGTTTTTGCAGGATCGAAGAAATGGAAATTTTATCTCTAGAATGATCAATGAAGTGGTGGATCATGGCATATGCCCATATGGAGGTACCCAACTCTATCCATTTTAGATTTTGATGCAGCCTTTAATGAATTATGATCACCCCTCTCATTGCCAGTTTAGTTACATGTTGCATAAAGCCAAAAGCTAATAAAGTAAGTAATAAATTGAAGCATTGTGCTTCATGAATTTGAAGTTCATGCATTCTAGCAGCAGTGAGGGGAGGGGGGATTCTGACACAAATGTTTTTTTAACCATGCGATGAAACTCTTGGTTATGTTTGATTGCTTTTCCAACAATCGTGGATCATTCTGGAGATTATGGGGAAAGGACTGTTAACTTTGGGGGAGACAGGGTTTCCGAGTTGCTCTAAGTCAGTTTTCTTAGAAAAAAAAGGAAAGGAAAATGATGCCACTTACATGGAGCTAGCAAATTTGAGTAAATCGTCTGCATAAGGACATGAACAAGACAAAGAATGCTACTGGATTTAAGGATTCGAGGCTCTAAATATATTAGTAGTTTTGTAGTTGTAGTTGTAAGATGCATCCACTTCCTATGATCGACTGTCTGTTCATTTTTCAGCAATGGATGTTAATAAACAACTTAGACTTATCGTGTGAGCTCTAGGCAGTGGGCACCCACAGTATCAGACTCCTTGGCCAGTAGAACTCGCGGCTCATGCACTGTCCGTGACCTTTTTCCCCTGACCATGTTGCATTAAACCTTTCATCTTTTCTCTTGGTTCAGCACGTATTTCTAATATGTGGGCACAACCTATTGAATAGTGTGAACAGTGCTGAACTGGTGACTCACGTACTATCCGTGATCTACTTCGGTTTCTGACGAAGTGGCAGTACATTCTTAAAAGTGACATGTCAGTTCTAGTAAGCCAATGTGATATTTGCCCTTGGAATGCATGTAGTTAACTAATTAAACATGCATATAAGAACATATTAAGCTAAACTTGTTTGCCCTGATTGTCTGATTAAATTTGAAATCATAATTATATTTATCATTTGTACAATGTTATCGTGCATGAAAATTTGTTTGTTTTACAAGCTAAGTCTACACTACCATATATTTCAGTTGCCCATCAAAATATGAAATTGTAAAAGCCTTTTAACTTTTCCGTGGTTGACTCTAGGCCACCTTCAAAGTAGAGGATGTGCCTTTGATGTTATTTGTCATTTTTTTAACAGCTAGTATGGCTTTAGTCTCACCGGCCTGTATCCTTTTCTACTTCATGTATATGTATCTGATAAGTGCTAAATACCTTTCACATGCAGATGTATATCTAGGAAGCATCATATATAGTAAAATACCCAAAGAAGTTACAAGGCCAAAATGCAACAGAAGTACACTGCAAATAAGCCCAGAACTCAGAAGCCATACAAAATAACGAAAGAACAGCTAGCAGGGCCATACATGCTTATAGTAGATTACAGATGAAGAGAGGTATCGACATCTACATCACTCCTATAGCCTGAATTCTGCATTCCTCCCCACGAGCTTGCTGGTGGCGGCGAAGTCTGGCCACCGCTGGCGCCAAGCCCGTGGTACACCGGGCCACGGAGGGGCCTAGACGGCCGGATCAAGTCCGGATGCAAGAACCACCTTGGAGGCCGCTCGGTGCTGTTCGCCACTTGCAGGCCAAGGTTCAGAGCCGAGGACAGGGGCCCGGTACGGTCAGCATCTGTAGTGTGCACCTTCGTCTGCAGCTCTCTACCTTCCCTCATCTCCTTCACCTTCTGCAGGTTCCTGAACCTCTCTTGGAGGAGAGCTATGGAAGATGTGTGGACGATGGAAGGGGAGGCCTCGCTGCCGTGCCTTCTCATCGGAGAGGTTAGAAAGTGTTTGGTGCAAAGGTACTAGTTTCACTTGCCTGTCTGTGATGTGAAGGGTTTGTGTGTTGGTGTATCTGTTTGGAGCTAGCTAGGTAGTAACAGCGAAGGGGGGCTGATCGATCGGGGAGGGTTTGGAGGGCGCTGAGGTGAGGGTGGGGTATATATAAGGGGGGTGAGGGGCGTGGTGTCCTCTTGCACTCGCTCACTCACACTGATTGCATGTGTTTCTGTGCCAACTCCAATGGATCCAATCCAGGCCATAGCAATTTGCAGTGGAGAAGGAAAGGGAATCAGGGTGAGGCATGGAAAGTCCAAGCGGGGAAGGGCCTCGCAGGGTAGGGTGGGGGGAGTGTTGCTGTGCAGTGTAGTAGGGGGGTTTGGTGATTGGATGTGAGGGCTTGAGGAGCCACTTTTTAAAGGTGGCGGGAGTAAAGGGTGGGGAGGTAGTACAAACCAGCGTGGAGGCTAGCGCTTGGCGCGAGATCGTGGAGGGGAATATGGCCATATAGGATTTTGCGATGGTCTTTGTCCTGTAACTCTTGCCATGGAAGCGAGTGGTGGGGGGTGGGGGGGGGGGACCTTTTCTTTTTCAAGAGTTGCTGGCTCTCCTAGCTTGTCCGAGCCCTCCTTGTTCCTCAATGTTTATCCTTGCCTTGTTTGATGTCATGGATTGGGACAGGAGCGCCCCAAGGCGGTGAACCGTTCCAACACCGGGTTCTTTGTTTAACCCCGGGGGGTTTTGGTGGGGCGTGTGGGGGTTGAGAGTCATTTTGATGTTTTCTGTTGTTCGGTTGCAGGGGGTTCTAGTGCGCGGCTCAAGTGTGGGTTAGTGCTTCCACCAATCAACCGGCCAGACGAAGCGTTAAGATTTGCTTAAATAACATTACCGGCTCTGATTCGGTGATTCTATTTTTTACTAGGAACAGTTGGAGCAAGTCGAAGCTTTTCTTTCGGTGGGTAGGTTTGTTTAGCCTGAATGATTATTCTATGGTGTTTTTTAAATGCGGTCATAAGCAAGAGTCGTAGGCCCAAATCATATGTTATGCCAGAGGGGGGAAAGAAACAAACACTAGAGGCTCCCATGCATGATCTCTAGCCTATGCTACCTGTAAGCCCACCAAGCAAGCAGCCTGCCCTGTCGTCGTGGGTGGTTAGTTTTCCTACTACAAAGCTAGCTAGTTTATTTACCAGAGCACTAAGACCACCCGCACTGGGGCCTTTATCCGTCTCCTGGAGGAGACGGATAAAGGCCTGCCCCCCGCAGCGGCGTCCTCCAGGACGACTGGGAAATCCAGTCGCCCCCGCTTCTCCCTCATTTCCCCAGTACACACGGACTCACGGGAAAGGACGGTGTGGCGCGGGCCCGCACACCGACGGTTCGTCCGCGCCGGGAGCCGGAAGGGGGAGAAGAAGAGGCGCCGGGACCTACCGCGCGCCGCCCCTTCATCCGTACCCCGCCGCCGCTCAGGAGCAGGGGAAGTGGAAGGGAGCGCCGCCGGTGCAGGGGAGAAGTCGAGGCCGCCGCCGGTGCCGGCTCCGACGACGGGAGAGGGGGGAGGAGCCGGAGATGGGGAGGGCGCCGGGCCGTGGAGCAGAGGAGAGCTGCTGCAGCCTCCCGCCGCCGTGGAGCACCTCGAGCTCCGCCGCGCCTCTGCGTACTTTAAGGGCATCGGGGTCGTGGATCCCGCTCGCCGGAGGCCGCCCCGCCTCGGACCGCTCGGAGCCCGACAGGCGTGCCCCTGCTCCGCCCTTGGCCCCGGTAGCTCCAGGCCCGGCGCGAGAGAAGCCAGGCTCGAGCTCGCCGTCGCCCCGAGATCCACGACGGCGCGGACCTCCGCAGGCAGTTGACGGAGCAGAGAGAGCTCCACACGTCGCTCCTTGAGGCGGCCTCCCTCGCCGCGGCGCGCGCCGCCGGAGGTCGAGGACCGGCTGCTCCGCGAGCTCCGCGCCGCCGAAGTCGTCTGCACCTCGCCGCCACCGCATCCGCCCGTCGCCGAAGTCACCTGTACCTCGCCGCCGCCGCATCGTCCCGCCGCCGCCGCATCCGGCCGCGAACGGAGCAGGGGAGGACGAGCCCCGACCTCGCAGGGGAGCACCTCCACCGCGGCGGATCCCGCTCGCTCCGAGCCCCGACCTCTGCTCCTCGCGCCGAGCCCGCCACCGTATCCCGCAAGGAGGCCCGCCGAGCACCTCCAACACCGTCGAGCTCCGAATCGAGCTCCTCCGGTGCGCCGTCGGGCTGCTGCTCCGGTGCGCCGTCGGGCTGCTCCTCCGCCCCTCCCCTGCGTCTCCAGTCGCCGGAGGCCGAGACGCCGCGCCGCGCCGCCCCTGCTCTTCCGCGGCCGCTGGGGCAGGACGGACGGCAGGAAGCGGGGAGGACGAGGAGGACGCGGTTGCCGGCGCCGCGCTGGTGGGCCGGAGAGGAGGGTGCGCGGGGGGCCTCTGCTCCTCTGCCACCCGCCGCCGCGAGGTCCTTGCTCCGCCGCGACGCTCGCCGGTGAGCGGAGAAGCCGAGGGAGAGTGACTCCGGGAGAGAGACCTGGACACGGGATGGGTGTGGCGGGTCCGCGGGTGAGTGGAGATAAGGTTGGAAAAAAAGAAAAGAAAAATAAAAAGTGGGCCCCACAGGTTTGTGGTTGGGATGAAGGAGAAATATGAAGGAAGATGGATGTGGGAGAAATAGATATGAAGAAGAGAATATTAATGATGAGGATAGAATATTCTGTTTTGAAGAAGGTTTTGAAGTTCTACGAGTGTGGATGGTCTAATAATAGCCTGCGTTTCTCTGGCCGTGTGGGCACGGGCCAACATGTGTGTGCATGTGTGGATGTTTAAGGGGGCCTCGCTCCTTTTCGTTGTCAAATGAGGTTTGCGTCACTGTGCGTCAGAAAGGGACGGGTCATGTCATAACTTGCAGATCCATGCATCTCAATTATGCTGTCATGGCTGCTGGTGCCTCCCGTCAGTTTTTGCGTTTGTATAACCAGACAAATACAATTGTCAAGGTCGTAATCGATGACCGATCGAGTTGATTATTGACTCAATCCCACCACGTCGTATGGTTCCAAATTCGGATTATATGATATGATGTGTACATGTGGCATGTGTATCAGTTCGGTCACCTCATCAGTATGTTGTGTACCTATAGCTAGTTAGCCTAAGCTTAGCTTAGCTTAGCTAGATACTAGTGCTAGATGGTTAATTAGCTTTGATATTATATTATATTGCTCCATGGTCAGATTAAGCTGTGTTGAAGTTCGTGTTGATGGCCTGGGAGTTGGGTACTGATATAGTATCCTTGTAGGTGTTGCGCGCGTTGCATGCGGCGCACAGAAAAACCAAGTGCTTGGGTTTAGTTCCGGCAAGACGCCCAAGTGGGCAGGTTCCAAATTTCTTCGGCATTATCATTGATCGTACCCTTTGGTTGATTGATTGAAACGAAACTACCTGCTCGTTTGAAACAACATGCATGTACTAGGGGTGTACGTACCGGGAAGTGATCATGAAATTCTCGGAGGAACGCATCGGTTGCGATGGCGCCACACGCGAAATGTTGCCAAGAAAGAAGCAGTGTCGAGACCGAGCCGTAGCTCGGATGGCTAGCGCTGCAGGTGCGCGCGCTGCCGGCCAGCGTTCGATTCTTGGGTCGCGCTGGTTTTCTCACCGGGAACAGTAGTTTCCCAACTGCCTTCTCGTTCGCCTCTTACGCGTGGAGCCACAAAGGGAATGTGACGCGCCCGTCGCCTACGGAATCGGAGGATTCTGGTGATCTCAAGAAGGACGCGATCTTTGATCTGTGTGTAGTTGTAGGTCTGTTTGTACACAGTAGCGTGTGGTGGTGTGCGTGTGTGGAGTGGGCGTGCGTGTGTATGATCAGATACTACAGCTGTACCCAGATGAGAGACACTCAAAAAAAAAAAAAAAGCAGTGTCTGCTTGTGTCGCTTCATTTCATTGTTAGCCTTAGGATCCCCATCGGCGCGCTGAACTTTGCTATTGCTCTGCTCCATCCAGAAGATTTTGGAAAAAGTATGCTCAGAACCTCAGGCAACTTTACTTTAGGGTAAAGGGGGTTAAATCCAAACAGTTCCGACGAGACGATCTGTTAAACAGTGCCACTGCGCGTATCATGCTGTTGCCCTGTGCGGCGCTCCGGCCCACGGGCCACGCCACGCAGCAGCCATGCACCCAATCCCTGACCCAGGGGCCCTCCCTTCCTTCGCAGACGCAGCGGAGCGGAGTGTCCCATTTCCACCCGACGACGACACACACACCGTGACACCGTGTGCTGTCCGAAGAAAAAGGGTGACGCTGATGAAGCAAGCCATCAGCAGGCAATTATGCACGCGGCAGCAGCAGCGAGTAGCGAGCGAGGCGTGTCCCCTCCGACCCGCGCAGCGATGATTCGCGCCGGGGGCGTCCCTCCGGCAGCTACCTGCTGGTCCTTCCGCCCTGATTTCCTTCCCCTTTTTCTTCTCTCCCGGTGATGGGAGCAGAGCGAGGACGGTTCACAGTGCCGCCCCCGGCCGGGCTCATGATGCGGTCCGGCGACGAAAAGTTCACAGCCCCGCCGGCCGGGGGTGGAGGGAGGGGGGTTTGGACGGGAATGGCGTGCGGCGAGAGCTCTCTTGCCGGGCGAGCGGGCACCCGTCCATGTCCATCGGGGCGACGGCGACCCCGCGCTGCACGCCTCCGCGCCAGCTTTTGCACGCCGTCGCGTTGCGCTTGGCGCGCAGCTGTTCCCTGCATATGCGCGCCGCGACGAGGCCGACGGGTCCCGGACGGACGGGGACCCTCCCTGACGCGTAGCGGCTAGCGCGCGCGGCCGGGCCGGGCGGGGCAGGGCAGGGGCAGAGAATCTTTTTGCGTGCGCGGCCGCGGCAGCAGCGTCCGTCGAGGTCGAGGTCCAAGCCGAACGAGAACGACCGCGGGGGATCTCCAGCCTCCTCCCACAGCGTCGCGTCGCGCCGCGCCGCGCCGCCTTTGCTGCCTGCAGGCTCGCGCCAGCGGGCGACGCGTCGTGTCCTGACGCCGCACACGCGCTCGCGCTCCTGCGATTGGCCTTTTGGCCGTGGCATGGCGGCCGCGATGGGCGCGAGGAAAAGATGGAGCACGCTCACTTCCGTTCCGAGATCCTGACGCCAGTAGATTTTGTTGCGGTATGATATGCGTACTATACTATACGTATATGCGTGCGTGGTCAGAGCTTTTGCGCACGTTGTGGCTCAGCAGCATGGGCAGACATGCTGGGGGTGCCTCGGTTGGGCAAGCCGCAAGCGCCCGCTGCTCCTGCTCTGCACGTCACCACACCACAGTGAGATCGCCGGCCCAGCGTAGTACGCCCCACGCGGCCACACCGTACACCGGTCGATCGGCTTCGGCTGTCTCGTCCTCTTCTCATCAACGTCACCACATTGAGCGGCTCAGAACGAGAGCCTTCTCCTCCGTTACATTTTATTAGTATTAATGGAGTCCTTGCATTGGGACTGGACATGGAACCCTTTTCCTTGGCAGAAATCATGCCCATATTTCCTTGTTTGGGTTAACAGAAACGTGCATTTTGCCTTTGGCTCAGCACGGGTCGATGGAGTGAGCCAAGTGCAGCTCAGTTGGCGAAGCCCGTGTGTTTGACGAGCAAAGGCTATGGAGTTCTTTGAGATATTGTCGTCGGGATTGGATGGTGTAGTAATAATATATAGGGAAAAGTCTGATTTACAACCTTGAACTAGCACACAAGTCTGGTTTTCAACCTTAAACGACAAAATCAGACATAAAAGGCCATCCAACTATCAAAACCGTGCAAGTTTCAACCTTTCAGCGGTATTGGAGGTGGTTTTCCATTTTGTGAAAATGTTAAAAAAATGGTTTCATCTAAAAAATCATAACTAATTCATTTTAAATCAGAAAAATATGGAACTTATACCCAAAGTTTTATAAAAATGTCACCTATCTATTGGTGCACTATTTGGAGTTTTTTTAAATATTATATGTTCAAGTTTCTAGTTTTTATTGATTTTTCTAAAAATACTAGGAATATGAATAATAAGATGCAGATGACTCCAAATAGTTCACCAATAGATAGGTGACATTTTTATAAAACTTTGGGTATAAGTTCCATATTTTTCTGATCTAAAATGAATTAGTTATGATTTTTTAGATGAAACCATTTTTTTAAACATTTTCACAAAATGGAAAACCACCTCCAAAACCGCTCAAAGGTTGAAACTTGCACGGTTTTGATAGTTGGATGTCCTTTTATGTCTGGTTTTGTCGTTTAAGGTTGAAAACCAGACTTGTGTGCTAGTTCAAGATTGTAAATCGGACTTTTCCCTAATATATATTGCTTATGTTTACTTCTTTTGTATGTGTGATTTTTTTTCTTGTTTTATTCGTGTTCAGCTGTTGAGATAAGAATTTGGATGTGTAAGTAGAGGTCGAATTTATTTTTATTATTAAAAAAAGTGTAGCGTAGTGGCTTAATTTCGGTCCATCAGGTGAGTCTCCTGCACAACACGGGAAGTTGTTTATGGTAACTTTTTTTTCGAGAATCTAGTAAATTTGTTAATCTTACCATATTCGGAACATATTTTAGTGAACATGTCAGCATGAGCCCTGCCTACTATGGGGACACAATTGATTTTTTATTTTTTGAGAAACGGGGACACAATTGAATTGTTGTATACCGCAGTTGTAAGGTGGGCCTATCTCGAACACTCACATGGGCCTCCACCTGCATATAACCTTGACGTTGTTTGTAGCCCATTCTATGTGGGCCGGCCGTCGCGCACGAATCTGCCAAGGCCTTGAGCCTGCCCAACAAACTGATATGCATGCATCCGCCCCTGCCTGCGCGGCTCACTGCATCTGCTCGCGCCAGTGCGCCACCATTCACTTCTTCATTCACACGAGCTGCTCTGCCTGACTGCCTCACAGTTGATCCGCTGTTCACCACCCGCTGCACCTTCCCCCGCAACATCGAAACGGCACTGCACGGCATGCTGGCGCTTGAACGGAACTGCCGAGGCGCAACGGTATAGCCGCGTCGGGAAAGCGACGGGATTCATTCAAGGCATCCTGTTTGCCCGGTCCGGCTCCGATCCGTTCATGGTAGCTGATGCGCAGGTACCCGTCCCCCTTTTGGCCATCTATCTTCCGAGGGCCATCCATCCATCCATCTACTTGTTCTCGCGCGTCCTTAATGGCGGTGACACCGACGCGCTGATCACCCGGCGCGCTGTCCGTCGTCCTACTCGTTCGACGAAGACGACGCTCGGGGCTCTCATCAGTCGGCCAAGCAATTAAGCACACTGTCACGGGCGACCATCCGTCCATCCCTGTACGTACTACGCCATGATAGGGACGACGACGACGCGCATCGCTTGCCGGCTTCGAACGAACCCGCAGGCATGCATGCATGCTCCGAGATGCTGGGCGCACGGACGCCTTGAAAGCCACATCTGCTTTCCACACTAGCTGCTGCTACCTCTGATTGCACGTCTCGATCGCAGCCCTGCTACTTTCTTTCCCCCATTAATGTCGTTCGGGAACAGCAGTTGCATCGTCCTGCATGTTGGATTGTTGAGCAAACTGGTAATGGGCGGTGGGCATTCATGCCGGAGCCACGAATTAGGGCGTGCGTGGTCCGCGGCTCCGGGCGCGCGCGCGCGTACGCCGTCGATCAGCAGTTCGTGGGCCCCCCGGGCGGCGTCAATCCTCAACTGCTGCTGATGTTATTACACATCTCAGCATCACTTGCCAGGCAGCAGGCTGCCATATAAACAGAGAGTTGAGAGTTCAAGTTCAACCCATCCGGGACGAAAGTTCTCTGAATCTCGCTCTCACGGGAGGCTTCGTCGTTTACTCCATGTAGCAATCAGCAGTGCTACGGATACAGATTTGTCAAGTTCTCTGAATCTCTGAGTGCGTGCTCTGAACAAGAGCGAAATCTGATGAACACACTACTGCTAGGATGCATTGCCACTGACTACCCGCTGGGAGCTTTAGAAGTCGACAAGAAGCACCACAATAATGCCATTCAAAACGTCTGGTCCTATGCGGGACGACTGCATCTAGGATCTTGCCATCCCCCATCCGGGCGTTGCATTTGCATTGCATCTAGACAAACTCATTTGACAGCGCACAGGGAGGAGAGATCTTTTCGTTTCATTACAACCCCGCCGAGATGCAAGGCGGCTTCAATAGTTGAATCTAGACACACTGTGAAGCAGCTCGTGTCGCGCGAATGACAGAGAGAATATTTCACTAGTCCTGCCGTTTGCCACCTCATTAACTGTTGTCGCTGACGGCTGACGTACTCGGCGGCTACGAGATCGAGCATTGTTCTCACCCCTTCCACGGTGAAAGTGAAACCTTCTCCGTTCGTTACTCCCTTGCAGCTGAAGTGGACAGTGGTCACAAGTGTGCACTGTGCACATAACAACCGAGCACACAGTTAGCATTGCCTCCGCCGTGCAAAGTACCACATCAACGTCTTGGCAAGGCCATCCATTGCTTTGCTTGCATGCCCACGTCGGGCGCAGGTCAATCTGCCATTGGCGCTCCCAGTTTCCCTTGCTGGAAGGTACGAGATCGGAGAGTAAGAGTAGTACAATGTTTTCCCTTCGCTGGGAGGGACGGACGAAGTAGAGAGATACACGAGATAGCCAGCCAGCTATCCATACAGGTGCTGCTGAACTAGAGTGCCGTAGCACCCACCACCACCACCACGCACCACCACCACATCGTGTGTCCGGAGAGCCAAGAGATAGGCTCAAGAGTTCCTGACATCACAGGCAAAACAGATCACAAGTCAGCAGACTTCAAAATCGTGTGCTGTGGTGGCAGGGCGGCTTCAGGTTTTATCAAACCGCGAGCTCTTGCGGACGCAACTTTTGGAGCTTCTCTCTACCTCCCTTTTGTTCTCATCGCTTTCTCTTATTGGTGATTATTAGAGAGCACCTGTCACTGGAGGATTGCACGCAGTCACTAATTCCAAGTATCTGCAGCCTACGAAGTAACGAGTACCAAAGCAGAGCGATGCCTTTCTGGAGTCGAGTTGAGGAATTGAAGTTGGCTAGTTCTACCGAATTTTCGTTTTAATTCGTTCAAAGATTCACACTGAATTTGAAAGTTCCTGAGCTACAAGGCTCGTGTACATGTTTCTATTGGTGAGTGACCATGAGGTGCCTTCTTTTATAAATGTAGCTTTAAAAAGTACGGCTAGAAAACCTGATTGTTCTCTTACAATAAACGTATATATCCAGGGATTTCAAAAAAAAACATACTCTGAACGATGAGTTGGGTCACTACTTTCAGACCAGAAAGGGCTTGACACACCCCCTTTCACCAATTTTGTTCAACGTTATTGTGGACATTTTAGCGATCCTTATTAAGAGGTCCAAGAGACAAGAACTTTTGGGGGGCTTAGTACCCCATCCGGTGGATGGTGGATGGTGGACTCTCTATTCTGCAGTATGCGGACGATACTATCCTCTTTCTAGAGGATGATGTTGAGAAAGCCGTTAATTTATTCAAGTTCTATGTGCTTTCGAAAATTTATCAAGTCTTAAAATCAACTTCCACAAGAGTGAACTTAACTTTTCTGTTTTGGTAAGACAAAGGAGAGAGTTGACCAGTATGTGAGTTTGTTTGGGTGTAAGGAAGGAGTAATGCCTTTCAGGTATGTGGGAAACCTTGATGAGTCACAAGAAAATTAAGAACACCGATTGCAGAGAAGCTGAGGAAAGATTTCAGAAAAAAATAAGTAGTTGGAAAGGCAAAATTTTGTCCACCGAGGACAGGTTGGTGCTGATTAATTCAATGCTCTCAAATTTGCCAATGTATCTTATGTCTTTTTTTAATACCTAAAGAGGTGCTTAAAAAATTCAACTACTGTAGATCAAGGTTTTCTGGCAAAGTGACGGACATAAGAGGAAATATCGACTTGCGAAGTGGGGTATCCTGAATACACCAAAGGGTGTAGGGGACTTAGGGATCCTTAACTTAGATGTGCAGAATATATGTTTGCTTAGTAAGTGGTTATTCAAGCTTTTAAATGAGGATGAAGTATGGCAGAACATGTTAAGGGGAAAATATCTTTGAAACAAAAGTTTGTCTCAGGTAGGCAAGAGGAGTGGAGATTCACAATTCTGGAAGGGTCTAATGGGTGGGCAAGAGGAGTGGAGATTCACAATTCTGGAAGGGTCTAATGGAAGTTAAAGATCAATTTCTTGAGAGAGGGAGTTCTGTGGTCCATAGTGGCCGGCAAACGGCGTTATGGAAAGATTTATGGATTGGTGAAAAACCTCTGATGGAGCAATTCCCTTCCCTTTATAATTTGGCAAGAACAAAAAGGCCATTGTTGCCCAATTGTTAAGCACATCCGACTTAATGTGTCTTTCCGAAGAGCTTTGGTGTACAACTAGAGGATCATGATGATGCCTTTATGTGGTGCCGCTATAAGAAGGTTTTCTCCACACAATCTAAAAAAAACTCGACTTGCGGCGAGTAATACCACTCCCACGGTATTGTATTAAGCAGAAGAAGACCTTCTCACATAGATCGAGAAAATCTTCGAACCCATATCCCACCCATACGCAGCGGCACCACAACACTCATGAGATTATTCTGTCCTTAGACCTGTGCTTTGACATGGGACAGACGATGAGATTTTTTTTACAATAGCGGACTAGTGGGAGGGCCACCTGGTCGCTCAACCACGCACACATGTGCGTCTGCCGGGGAAATAAATTCCCCTAAGTGCAAATTCGATTCTCCTAGGAATTGAACCTGCATCGGCTAGCCCGCACACCGACTTTATGAAAGAAGAAAGAACTCCTCATAGGTGCATTAACTGGAAGGTAAAACTTCCACTTAAAATTAAGATTTTTTTACCTTAATCAGGGAGTAATCTTAACTAAAGATAACCTTGTCAAAAGAAATTGGAAGGGGATGAGAAATGTTGTTTTTGTGACTCAAAAAGAGCATTCAACATTTGTTCTTTGATTGCCGAATGGCAAGGTTGGTGTGGGGTGTTGTTGCCATTACTTTTGGCTTTCGACCGCCAACTAGTGCGAGATCCATGTTGGGTCCTTGGTTGAAAAGTTTTCCTTTCAAACTTAGAAATAAAGTTTTATTGGTGTTGTGACGGTGTGTTGGGCCTTATGGCTTAGTAGGAATGACATTGTTTTTATCCCTAAATCATTTTTGCGGGTGATCTTTAGAGCGACGTATTGGATCAGAAACTGGGCTATCCTCTCTAAAGAGGAAGAGAAAATTGACTTGAAGGCCGGTGGTTATTGGCTGGAGGTCCGGATTCTGAATTTCTTCACCAAGGCTAGCCAGAACATCCTGATGCGTCTGGAGTGCTAATCCTTTCGATGTAGTCTTTGTTTGGGGTGTTCTGGGTGTCTGCTTTTGATGAGTTTTTATCTATAGTACTGTTCTGCAGCCTGCTGGTCGTTTGTTTTTGCTCTGTTCTTGTTAGATTTGATCGTCTTGGTTAGTGTCAATCTTCTATGGTTGTAAGGTTACTAAGCGTTTCTAAGTGGAAACCAGATTTTCCCTTAATTAAAAAATATACGTAGGACAAAGATTTATTTTCCCAGATCAGCTTTTCTTGATAGGACATTGGAGGAATAAATTGCATGAAAGATATTTATATACTCCACCCAACCCCCATGATCGATCCGGCCAAGGTCTCAACACCTTCATTCCTTCAATGCATCTTCTCATCCATTGTCTAGAGCTCTAGGCTTCTAGGGTCGAAGGACCCATCATCTCTGCTTACCAGTGTTAGGTGCACTACGTTCTTGTCCACTCTTTTGAAAAGTATAGATTTGTAGAGTTTAGAGTTTGCATATCTTTTGTTGATTCGTACGGTAAATTTATTTTGAAAAAATATTATTTGCTGATTTGATTGATTGGTTTGTTCTGAGAGAAAAATACTGTACATGAAGCAGAAAGAAGAGAAGCCGAGTAGATTGTACTAGTACTCCCTCCATCCCCGAAGGAGTGTCGCCGTGGGTTTTTTTGGCACAAGTTTGCCCAAATTTGTAGAAAATACGTGCAACATTTGTGTCTCGAAATAAATTTTATAAAAAACTAGATTCAAATATCTATCTAACGATATTAATTTTTTACCATAAATATTAATATATATTTTTATATATTTAGTCAAAGTTGTTTCTCGGGAAGTGAAAATAACACTTTTTTGGGGACGGAGGGAGTAGAATAAACCTAGTGGTTTGACATGGATTGTTGAAGCAAGCTAGTGTCCCTGTGTTCAAAGTAAAAAACTCATAAGAGATAGCAATACAATAACCATTGGAGAGGACGTAAGACAATGGAAACAAGATTCAAGCCTCTGCACCTTTGAAAAGTGTGCACAACCGTTCGATACAATAAGGAGCTCTTAGCCTCAGACCTCACATGAGGGAAAGAGGATATGAAACTTACCCACTCATAGCTAAACAAGACCAAAGAATTAACACAATATTGTCCAAAAAAAAGAATTAACACAAAGAAAGAGTACGTAAAGAAAACCTACCCCTTGCGATGATCACATGCATATTCTACATTACATGATTAGATTCTCTTTTTATATTTTACTACACAAGAATGTCTATTTGCTGGATCTAGACAACACTTAATCCGATGTACTCCCTCGGTCCCTGAAAGACAGTGGGGAAGCTACAGAATTTCGTCCCGCAATGACTGTCGTCCGCAGCAGCATCTAGGCCTGGCTAGTCTACCACCAACACCGTAATAATTGAATCAGCACTGCATCCCTTGCTTCCACTGCGTCACGAGCTCCCACCACCACATGTTCGCATGCATCCCTTGCTTTCAGTACCTCGCGAGCTCCCACCACCGCACGTTCGCATGCAGTAAAAAAAATCAAACAGGCACCGATCATTACCATATAGGGTACCAGAGTCTTTCGCCGGTTGCATTGGTTGCCGCAAAATATCCGTGGCGACCGTCTTTCAGGGACGGAGGGAGTATATAGATGCATGAGACACCTGATAGAATGAGGACACAGCAACAATAAACGGATGTGTAAAACATCTATGGGAATTCCTAACTTTTATTACCTCCAACTTGTCTCAACAGAAAACTTATTACCTCCAACTGCCATCGTAGCCGGGTAGTAGGAGTCAATAGAGGCCAATGAATTTATGCAAATATTATTTAACTTAAGCATAAGAATAATGTACTTTTAACGCTACGTGATGTAACACATAAGGCATTTTACTATTAAAAATTATCTAGTAATGTCCGCGCCAAACATTTCTCGCATTTTGTATCCATCTTTCTCCATCAGCTAATGAAACTAATCCATATAAATAACCCTTTTATCTTGATTAAAGCAAATAATGTGAATATTATATGGTTAACTTGGTGTATTTGCATTCAATTCCAAGAATAGTTTCCACCAAATCCAAATCCTTCGCTCCATTAGAGCAGTTAACAGCGTGTTGAAAATCACGTGGCAGTCCGTGGATCTCGTAAAAAATGGAGCCAAAACACGTCGTCAATGTTTCATCTCACGCACTCATTATAGAGTATTGATTTCTCTCAACCGGACGGTTACCCAACCCAAACCATAGCATGCCGGGTTGGTGGAGTGCATCTAGCGAAAACCCTGCACATTTACGGTCCTCTGCCTCTGCTCTGTGCAGCTGTGCTTTTAAACGCCGCGTCCTCCCGCAGCGTACATCGCGGCTCCAGTTCACTCCTCCCCCCGCTCCTCTCCTCCGTCCCGCTTCCATTCTCTCGCTCACTCGCAGAGTCGAGTCGCAGGGGAGATCGGCCATGAGCCAAGGACAAGGAGGAGCGCCCGCCGACAATGGCGTCAGCCCCGGCAACGTTCCGGTGTGCTACTACGGGCAGGCGGGGCGCGTGCCGGCGGCGCTGGAGCGGCGGGTGCGCGCCGCGGAGCTGTTCCTGCGGTGCGCGACGTGCGGGCTCGCGGTGCTCGCCGCGGCGCTGCTGGGCGCCGACCGCCAGACCCGCGACTTCTTCTCCATCGAGAAGGAGGCCCGGTACTCCGACATGCAGTCCCTCGTGTAAGCGCCTCTCCCCGTCCACCTTCCGTTCCAACGCCTCCTCCGGTCCTCCCTGTGCAGTATTTCATCTACCATTCGTTACGGCCGGCCTCACCATGAGCCATGACCATGATGCATGGAACATCAGCGAGTGTTTTTTTTTTGTTACCAGCAAATGTCTTTCCTTCTGCGCAAATTAAGGTCTCCGCGATTAAAGTTAGCATGCTCACACGTCGCAAATCCTGTACAGTGATATTCCCTTTCCAGCGTCGTTGTCCGGCCAAATTATTTTTTTGCGAGCATGCTATTTCACGGTCATTAGAGATGGATGGGTGCTACCTTTGCCTAGCAACTTGTCAGTAAAGACAGAGTGATCTTCAATCTACTAGCAGTAGCAGACTAGCTAGGAGTTTTAGACAATCGACTGATGGCCACTAACAGTAAGCAAGTGAAGGAAGGTTCCTTCACGTTTACTAATCTGGTTTCCTGGCTCTGGCTGGCCATGTCGAGCTCGAGCACGTCAATTCCTAAACGCGCAACAGAGATGGCGCCACCAAACGGAATAGTATCAGATTTGGTTGGGCACTGGTGAGAGATTATTAGATTAATGGCGAGGCCAACGGGCAACCACACGTACGGCGGGAGGCGCAGAGGAAGCTGCTGCCGGGGCACGCACGTGTAAGAAGGAGGGTAGGGGCTCAAGAGTAGGGACTCTCGCTGGAGTTGGACTGAAAAAGCAAGCTCCTGTAAAATAGGAGGAGCCGCCCCTACTCACGAAGTAGGAACCTTGAAATAGGGATTGCTGGAGATGCTCGTATATCCCTGCCGCTTGGGCTTGGTGAGAGGACCCATGCTTTCATTTGCCAGTGCCGGCGTGGCTCGGTGGCTGGCTGCACGAAAGCCGCCCTTGACCGTGCACGGGCAGGCTCGGCCGGGGGTCGTTTGCATTGAAGATTGGAAGGAGGCCGCGGGTGTTGTACCCAGAATAGCAGCTGCTTTCATTTCATGGCGCTGCCTGTCCTTGTTGACATCGCAGTCGTGTTCTTCTCCCTTCGGCCGGTTACTCTGGTCTGGTGGGAGTGTTGGCGGTGTGTGAGTGCGATTCTGTTCTGGATGTGGAGTTTTCACTGCGAGGGGTAGTAACCATTGGCAACTACCACGTGGTGGCCAGGCTACCCGATGTTTATGGTTACTAGATCGATCATTCATGGCCGCGCATGAATGCGACCTACTTCTCGCCTACCAGCGCGGTTCCGGCACATCTGGAATTTCAGTTTTGTTTCACATGCCACCAGTGCGTATTCCTCTGTACTACTATATTTTCTCTCTATCCACTATTTAATTGAGATATTTTATTTCTATATCCTGGAATGGCTCCATCCACAAGGGTGATAATTTTTTATAGGCTCTCGAAAAACAAACAATTTTATATCCCATAGCATATGGTTGTACTATCTTTTAATTAGAATCGAGTAATTAGAATTATTGCCTCTTCAGTTCTTACAGTTCTAACCATGGCATGGAGAAACAGTGGCATCAGTATTGCTTCGAAAATGCAATTGACACAGGAGTCCATGATCACTGTGATTTACTACTAGTATGCTTGGCAGTCAACAGTGATAGGTATTTATAAAATGGTATATTTTTTCTATTAATATTCACAGTAAGGTCTTCGCCTCTTTGGCGGTGTGCACACAGCTGCAAGGAGGACCATCATCATGATGCTGCGGCATGGATCGTGTAACATTCAAAGTACTGACATCGAGAGCTAACCATGCCCACAAAGTAGGTGGTTTTTCAATAGAGACACATGGAGGAAGAAGAAGAAATCCTCAAGATTCAAGAACCGTTACTCCATTTTTTCCACCCGAGTCCTCATAACCAATGTTACGAATTGCTAATGATTTCAGCCAGAGCATATGTTTGAGCAAAGAGGCAGAATTGTTTGCTAAAGCTCATTTGCTTAATTTGCAGATTTTTGGTAATAGCAAATGGGATGGCAGCGTGTTACAGCCTGCTACAGGGTGCGAGGTGCATGGTGAGCATTCTGACAGGCGGTGTCCTCATCAGCAGGCCCATGGCCTGGGCTATCTTCTCCTGTGATCAGGCAAGTATTTATAGATTTGTCACCGTCAGCCTTTATAGATTTTTGGTCGCTGTCTCTATGTTCTTTCATGTGTGTTACTTGTCACTATCAAGTGGTTATTGTTCTGATATCATTTCTAAATATTTTGAGGGGAGATGCTGCCGTTCTGTAGCCCTTGAGCACTTAACGTGTGCATACTGAATGTGATGGAGACATAAGTAGACTTTTACCCTAAGTTTCGGCTCAGCCTAGTAAGGTTAGGATTAGCCTTTTAGGAGAAATACTTTTGATCGAACAAGTAGCCATTCAGAGCTGGACAACTCTGAGTCGCAAGCGCAAAAGTCATATTCAGATAGCAGATTGGGAAAGGAGATGAGAAAATCACCATGTAGGAAGAGTAATTTGTAGAGTATGCTGGACGTGTCAATTGTTGATAGCAACAACACTCAAGTCTTCTTCTGGTCAACATGACATTCTTTTAGGGAGGGAGATCCTGACATATAATGAGAAGGGAAATAAAAGGCGTATTAATTATCTCCTTAATTTTGCATTTATAGCACACAGGACGCCTTTCATGTCCCTGGAAATTGCTGATTAGGTTTTATGGTCACGTACACATGTCACATGCTTGGTACCTCTGCATTTGGTCAAGGATTTTAGTACAGCAGGTCACATATCACCGTCAAATCCTCCCTGGGCTATGGTTTAGCATATTCCACTGAAACTGTAAATCACTGTGACCAATTAAACTTGCTTAAAGAAAAAATGAAGTTTATATCCAGGCACCCAGCATAGTTATATGTTACCCTTTTTGCCCGCAAAAAAAAATGTTACCCTTTTGAAGGCATATATATAGAATACTCGTATATGTGTTGTGCTAGTGAGGCGTTATGTTCTATGAGTAGCAAACGTTGGGAAACAGATTGAGACTGTGATGGCTCACTGTCAAGTATATAAACATGTGTATTTGCTGCCTGATTGCAGCAGCATCCCCAGTACAGCACAATCAATAACCACAGCGATATATGCAGCGTTAGCAGGTAGCAGTTGGCGAGACCACAGATCACAGATTCACAGCCACCATGCACATGGCATCAAGCATGCCAAGCTCTAGATTGTTCTAATGCCTGTCTTGCACTAGACTGTCGGCAGCCCTTTGTTCTAATGCCTGTTCGTGCCCTAAACCACGTCAGTACAGTAACTCTTTGCGTTCTGTGAACAACCTTGCGCCGCTTTGCACGCGTGCAGGTGATGGCGTATTTCACGATCTCGGCGGTGGCCGTGGCGATGGAGGCGGCGATGATCGGCAAGTACGGCAACACGCAGTTCCAGTGGATGAAGACGTGCCACTTCTACAAGCGGTTCTGCGCGCAGGCCGGGGGCGCCATGGCCTGCGCCGTCGCCGCCAGCCTCAACATGGTGGGCATCTCGCTCGTCTCCGCGTTCAACCTCTTCAGGTTGTACGGCAGCGGCAAGGGGAGGAAGTGATCGATCATCAGCGCCGCCGCCGCCGGCGGCGTTCGACCTCTTGGATCAGTCGTCTAGGAACACAGGCCGGCCGGGGCTTGCCGCCGCTGGCCTTTTTCTAGGTTTTAACACCCAGCTTGCAACCATATAGCGCTGTACGTGGAAGGCCTTCAGTCTTCTCCTCCGATCCGGTTTGAGGTTTTTCATTTTTTTTTCCTGGTGTTGGGATGCTGCTACCTGTCGTCGTCTGCCAGCGTAGCCATAAAAAGTCTCTGGGACGCTCGCCCATGTATGTAAATGATGTGAGGTGATCCGAGGTGTTTGTGTACGTAGTATGGCAATAAACCAACAAACCGTGCGGGGAAGCGATGTATCGACGATTACTGTCGCCGCCTGCAGATGCTGCACGATATATGGCAGGGCTAACAAAATTACTGTCCCGGTTTACTGATGACGTAGCACCTGCCATCCTTTACGGCTGAGGCTGGCTTTAATGATGGCGAGTCGTCAGCACGAGGTGTTCTATCTTCTACGGCAGCGACACATATGTCGAATGCAGCTGGCCCTGGACGAAAAGCTCGTGGCTCGCAGCTAGCTCGGCTCGGCTCGATGCATTTTGCAAACGAGCCGAGCTAGGAATTTTGCTCGCTAGTTATAACGAGAGCTGAGCATGTGTAGCAGGCCAGCAGCCAAAAAAGCCCATGAGTGGAGCACCTTGAAATAAAACTAGCCCAACAACCCTTGGTTCCTCGACTTCATGGCCACCTCCATCTCCATACCTTCTTGTTAAGCAGAAATCTTATCCACAAGCGCATCGGCAGATCGATGTCCGCGGCGCCGCCGTTCCCAGCTCGCTCAGGTGCGCCGTGCGGGCTATCCCCGATCCCCATCCACGAAATCAAAGAGGGTAGCAGCGGAGGGAGCAACCTGATGACCCGACGGAGCTATTTTTTAGAAAAAGGAGGAATTTTTATTTCGGCCTCTGCAATCCTTATTATAGTTCTTTCAAGCATCTTTTAAACCACAACTCTCAAAGAGCGAACTAAGCAAATGTGCAACATTATGCGTCGATCCTCTTAAAAGACGACCACCCGTGCTTGGCGAAGATCTCCATAGCCATAGTCTCGCACGAGCTATGGAACTCGCATGAGCTCTTTCCCTCAAGCCAAGCTTTAGGAAGTGGCCATGCTCTGGCCTCTGGACGGATGCTGCACGAGCAAGCTCCAGTACCTCAACTCCTGAAGCCTTCTCACGGGCATCAACTTTGTCGCCTACTAGGCCACGATGTGGTCAGCAGTTTGCATTGCATCTCCCGTCTCCAATAATCCAATTCGTGTTTCTCTCTGTTTCCTACGTTTTTCTTCGATTGACCCTCTGATTTGAGTACAATCTTTGACGAATGATGCTATGAGTTGAGTAATCGCTGATGAACTGGCATCCAAATCGATCCAGGGAATGTGAGGTACGCTATGTATTGCCTTTGCGAGCTCGCAGTGCATGTTGTGTTCGCGACTTGCACGAGCTCGCGAGCTGGATCGAGCCAGCCCGAGCTTTCCACGAGCCGAGCCGAGCCTAAGTTTTGGCTCGTTACGTTAACGAGTCGAGCCGAGCCAGCTCGTTAATGTAATGAGCTGGAGCGAGCCGAGCTGGCTCGTTATCCAGCCCTAAATGCAGCATGAAGAACCTATTATGCATGTTCTTTTCTTAGGCTGTCCACACTCGTTAGCACGAGGTACTCCAAATTCATCTCCTAAAAGAAATATTCCTGTCTGGTCATCGGGATTTTACAGTCCAGTACCAATTTTCCCGCACCTGTCATCCCCTGTATCTTGTACTCCATACCAACCATCATCCACGGGACCCCATACGTCATACTCTGACTTTTATTTACCCCCATCCTCCCTTTCTCTCCCCACTTAGCCCCGGTGTCCCTGCTCGGCTCCTCCTCTACTTCCCACGGCGGCCCTGCGCGCGGAGCTCGCTGGCGTGGCGCGAAGACTGGCCGGCCCGATGGAAGAGGAGGAGGTGGCGCGGAGCTACTGTGCGGCGACGCGCGTGGTGGCCGGCCGGCCCGAGGGAAAAGGAGGCGGCGGTGTGGCGCGACTCGACTCGGCGGAGCTCGTCGGCATCTCCCCCGACGCGGCCTCGAGATCCCCAGACTCGAGCAGGCATCCACGGTGGCCCGGCCTTGAGATCCCCAGCGAGGAGGTGGGGCACTGCGGCGTGGCGCGACCGGCCAAATCTGTGTCTGCCACCCCCTTCCTCCGGCGGCGAGGCTCCCCCTGGTCATCTCTCCGCCCTCCCTCCTCCCTCCCTGCGGCTCGCCTGGCCGGCCGTCCGCCACTCCTCGATGGCAGCGCACCTCCCTCCTCTCTCAGTATGGGCAGCGGCGACGTTCGGCGCGGAGCAGAGGAGCGGCGACACTCGGCTCCCACGCTCGGCCTCCTCGGTCAGCACCACGCGGCGGCCCTATCCCTCTCCTCCGCGAGGCGATGACGTACGTGGAGCTCTCCGTGGCTCCATCCCCAAGCTCGGGTGCTCCGACGGCGGAGAAGGATGCGGTGCGGGGCGTGCTCTGTCCTGCTCGGGCGGCGTGGGTCCGGCGGAGATCTCGCGACAGTGGCGACTTCTGTCTCCTCTGCGGCGCGACGAGATCTGCTCGGTGGCGAGGCAAGGGGCGAGGCAGGGCCGGCGGCAGAGAAGCCCGGTGACGCGCGTGCCGGCGGAGCTCTCTGCGACTCCCAACTGCGATGGCGTGCAGCAGCAACGACGGCACGAGGTGGGGCCGCTGCAGGGCGTAGCGCACACCCTGGGAAGCGTTGGATTTGGCGCAGGTCGGGGGCGAACGGGACATGTCGTAGGCTTTGGCGTCCACCGGTGCAGTAGAAAAAAACGCCAAAGGCCTACGGGAACGTCCAATTGCTTTTACCGCACCTAGAGGCTGGTCGCACTCGTTATACTCCATTTGCATACCCTAAAAGGGAATATTCTGCCTAGTCATCGAGATTCTCGAGTACAGTATCAGTTTCCCCGCACCCGTCATCCCCTATATCTCATACTCCATACAAACTACCAGCTACGGGGTTCACATGTCACTCTCTCTCCCCCTCTTTTCTCCTTTTCTCCTCCCTTCTCCACCCGGCCTCTGTCTCTCCGCCTGCAGTCCACTCTCTCCTCCCCTGCTCCATCCCCTGTTGTTCTCCGTGGCGGCGGGAGACGGTGTTGGGCGCGGCGGCGGGCGGGCCTGAGGAGGATGCCGAGGGCGCGGCAGGGCGGGACCAAGGAAGGAGAGGCGGGCACGACTGCGTGGCTTCGAGGAGGGCGGTGGTGGCAGACGGCGCGGGGGTACGGAGCAGCTCGGCCTCGAGCTCGGCCATGAAGCAGCCGCGCCTCCATGTCTCCTCCTTCCCGCGGATCCGGACGTCCGCACCCCTTCCCCTGCCCCCTCGCGGCCTCGCGATTCCCGTCACGATTTGGTCAGCGAGCTCGAGTTCGAGCCATGGAGGCCCTAGCGGTGGCGGCTCGGCCTGCAGGATCCGGCACGGCAAGGGGAGGCAAGGCGCAGCTCAGCCGCTGAGATCTCGGATTCCTCCTCTGCTCCGCCAGGGTCACGGCGGCGGCGGGCCATGGTGGAGGCGGCGCTCTGAATCCGGCGCCCGGTGTCTCCTCTCTCTCTCTTCCAGAGGCGACGGTGGGGCCTCAGCGACGGCCCAGTCTGCAGCACAGCGGCGGCGGCGGTCCCCTCCTCCCCTTCTCTTCCTCTCCTCCGGCAGAGATCTCGGAGCCCTGCTTCCTGCTCCGCGCGCGGGTCTGTTGCGGCGGCGCGGGAATCTCCAAGACAAGGTGGCTACTTCTTCCTAGCGGTCTCCGCTGGCAAGCTCCGGGGCGGGCGAAGCTCTGTGGCCCTCGATTCGCCACGAGGAGCTGCCCCGGCGTCTTCTCTCTTTTCCTCTCTTAGCGCGGAGCAGCAACGGCGATGCGAGGTGGGGCCGCCGCGGGGGCGTAGTGCACGCCGGGAACGCGCTGTATTTGGGGAAAGCGGGGAGGAAACGGGACGTCCCGTGGGCTTTGGCGTCTGTCGGTGCCGGAGAAAAACGCCAAAAGGCGTACGCCACGGTCCACCGTGTCGCGTCCCGTGTTTTTTACCGCACCCAGTGCTACCAGCCTTACTCTAGGTGTATTCAGTTGGCAAAAATTTTCGCCCCAAAATTTTTTAGGTTTTTCTAACACTAGTTAGAATTATTAAACATAGATAATTATAAAATTAATTTCACTATTGGATGTGAAATCACGAGACAAATCTATTATGTCTAATTAATTCGTAATTAGATATTGTTTACTGTAGCATAATATTGTCTAATAATGACATAGTTAGGCTCATTAGATTCGTCTCAAGTTTCAAGGTGAGATTATGGAATGAGTTTTGTCATTAATCCACGTTTAATGCTCCGCTCCTGATTAGTGCTCTTTCAGACAGGTGCATGGTGCAAATTTTGGGAACTACGGTGCCCGACTATGAGTAAATTGTATCCACCGTAGTACACCAACTTGTATGATTGCATCACTTTGATACGTCAAGTTGCAAAATGTGCAAAGAGGTACATGAACTTGTAAAATGTGTGTTCACATGTATACCACCAAGCGTGTTTTGTCATGATCATGACGGATTGGCGGCCAATCTTACGTGATGGGCCTTTCTATATGGAATGAGCCGGTCGGGTGAACCCGTAAGTGATGGGCCTTCACCGTGATTTGGGCCTCTATGTCTCTAACATCAATAGCATGGGCCTAAAGAAAATGCACGCAATTATTTGGAATGGGCCACGGTTGGCAATGGCCCATTTTTTTTCCAGAACTGTAAAAAATAAATCAGAACTGTAAAAACAAATCTACTTTTCCCTCAAGAAACGAACAAAGAAACTACTTTAGATACGGAAACGGGGGCATTACTCTTTTAAAGGAAGAGGGAAATGGAGCATAGCCATGGGCCTACTCTGACAGGACTCATGCACTACAGTCAGCCCATTTGGCTGCACGTATTCGGCCACTTGTTGCATTTCTGCCTAGCGTCGTCCAGAACCAGAAGCAGACTGTCAGCTCTGTAGTGTTTAAAACCAAATTATAAATCTGGCAGCATGTATCCGTCGTGTTGAGATTTGTGGGTTACACTGCTCCCTTCCTCTGCGACACAGGCTTTGTTCGGCAGGTCCTCTGTTAATTTGTATAGTATATTTGTTTTGAGAGAAAAGTCTGTATGCTGATTTGTACAACTAATTTATTTAAGAGAAAAGTACTCACATGAAGTAGAAGAGGTCAAGAGGAGCCGAACGAAATCAGTTTACACTGACAGAGGAATTAGGTATATATCACAAAGACAGAATATATCGATACATCCATGCATGCAACCAACTACAAGTACGTGCACTGTATCTGTTTTTTTTTTTCGAAATTAAGATGTTTGTGATAGCCAAACACGACAGCAGGAGGGCAGAAGAATATGCTCCTGGAGTTGTA
This sequence comes from Cenchrus fungigraminus, assembly GCA_036936925.1. Taxonomy (NCBI): domain Eukaryota; kingdom Viridiplantae; phylum Streptophyta; class Magnoliopsida; order Poales; family Poaceae; genus Cenchrus; species Cenchrus fungigraminus. The sequence goes on along the minus strand of CM072776.1, from coordinate 94,217,333 downwards.
GACGTTACATGGCTACGGAGTACAGATCTTTACGCTCTGCTTGTAGCCTGTAAAAATGTATGTACAATGCAGGTACACACAGCATATGCAAAAACCCTGCCGCAACCAGTTCAAGTAACAGTATGCGTATCTTTGTTGTTTCTGGATAGGTACGCCGATGGAGTCCAGTCACTCCCGATTGCATGCGCCACCGCGAGAATCCGGCCGGTGTGTGCAGGCCTGCAGGGCGCCAGGGCCAACGACGCGTCCACCGGCGTACCAAGGCAGCGTCGTGTAGCCCTGGCATGGGAGCTTGTCATTTCCACGTACGGGATGCAGACATGGGGGGTGGCCTTGCATTGGGAGGTTGCGCGTGGCCCCTTCCCACACGGGAGCTTGCCCCGTGACCCTCCTATACCAGCTGCGGCTCTCGTGTCCTCCTGAATCCTGAGTTCCTGACCGGCCGGGCCGCGCCGGCCGCCGGCCGGCAGCACTCGATCGTCTGTCCAGGACGGAGACGAACACACGCAGATGCCGTACTACCACGGCGGCGTCGGCTTCGTGCTAGCTCCAAGACACCTCTCCCTGCATGCGCGCCCCCGTGAACTCTCGACCTCGGCGTGTTGCGACGCCCGGTGCCCATGCATGGTGCACGTGTGGTGTGTGTCATCATACCGCCGAGCGCGGCGGCCGGCCGGGTCGGTCGTTACGATGCGAGCGGCTAGTACAACGTACCCCGGTGATGTGTTGTTTGCTGCTGCGAGATACTCTATGTGCGTTTGGCACGGTGGATTGGTGGAAGCACACGTCTTGGTGTGGTGAACGAACCCGTCGTCGCAGTGTCCGGCCGCTAGGATTTGGCAACATGATGGCGATGACAGCTGATCTGCTGGCCTCTCTCGTGAACGAAGCGAAGCTGCAGCCTCCATGTCGTTTACGAGGCGTCCATAGATTCTTCAACACACAAAAGGATTCCCCAGCGGCCAGTGCGCGGCCTATAGGTGTGTCCGTGGTGTAAACCTTGGGGTACGGTGGTGAATAAGAGTTGAATTGAACTGTGAAGACTAAATGAGGATCATGATCCCCGACCATATAACGTCCGATTGCAGGATATGTTTATTCGAAACGAACATTTTGATATGTTCCACACACCTTCGGTCTTGGTGCCGCTAGCTTGCAAATCTCCGTCGTGCTGGCGTTTGAGCTAGATTATTTCAAATTCTTTCTACACGTTCAGCTGTTAGAAATGCGGGATTTCTCAACATAGAATCACAAAATAGGTAGGGCTTAGGCACGCATCTTCATTTGATGATGAGTGGCTTTTGAGATTTTGTCCATGTAACATCACCCTAATTTTTCCTTACAATCTTTTTTCTCTTTCGGTATATCGAACCACCACCTAGTATCTTATCCGTCTCTGCGGAAAATAGATATTTCAAGAAAATATTTTGAGTTATGTGTTATTTTTTTTCTCTTCACTCATATCAATCACCTAGTCGACTTTTTTGTATTTTTTGTGAGTTGTACGTGTATCTACTCCAATAATACTATTATCATGTATCTTTAGGGGCAATCTGGGTAGTTAGTCAGTCTCTCTCTTTTCTCCTGTCCTTCTCTAAGGATCTCAGCAAGTTATGCAGTTCTCGAAGAATGAAAAAAAAAAGCAACCTCCATGTTCTTGGATGTGTTTAATTCGAGGATGACGGAGAACAATTCCGATTTCCGACAATAAGAAGACATCGCAGATGAGTGGAGCTAGCACGTGACATGTATTTCAATTTGTTCATAATGATACTTATGCATACATTACAGAGAATTAGTTTTAACCGATCATCTTTATGAATTTTGGCTTCATTCCTGCCACAAGATTACCAGAGATGGAAACACACCGTCGTTAGAAATGACTGTAATCAGATGATTCAATTACATCAACTCTGTTATGTTGACATTTAGTTACATTATATGTGCACCGGCCATAGCTTTGCATCATCCATATTCTAGTTTAATTGTACGAGGAAAAGAAAGTACAATAACTTGTAAAAATGTACTCCATTAATTATCTTGGTTCAACCCTAACGTTACGCTTTGGATTCATATATACCCGATCACATGTTTTCGAGAGGGTAGCACCACCGTAGCACAGGAGCATCCCATGCGTGGGATTTGGATGAATGCCAGACATCGCGCTCGACGCATCATGGCGCCATGCACCGCCGGCTCTCACAGCTAGCATCCGATGCGGCAAATGCTTTCTGCAGCGCTGTAGCTGTTGGACGTGACATGACGATCGGTCGAGCTGCCCCTTTCACGCGGGCGACCCGACTGATCGTTGAAGCATTCGAACCGAACCGAGGCCGAGAAAGAAGCGACGACGACCTTTCCAGAAAGCCAGCCTATTGTTTCCAGAACCGGAATGCGCCCCGGGCACGCTTTCGACTCGGTCGCACGTGGAGACGGCCGGTCACCAGAGAACCGTCACGTTACCCTTTGGGGGCGCTCTGGCTCGTGATGTGGCCAACACGGGAGCTAGCGCTGTATCTGTACGTGCAGGCAGACGGCAGGGTGCAGAGGCTACACTACACAGTGTCCACAGCAGGCAGCACCACGACGAGGTGTCTCGCTGGCTCAACGGCTCAGCCTGCCTGTAGACCGGTCTCGCTCTCACAGTCACAGGGCCACCAGCCAGAAGACCCGTTTCGCTCGTGTCGTGGGTTTTTTTACCTTTTGACCGCGTCCATGCATGTAGTGTACTGTAGGTCGCAGGCCTCTGGTTCGGCAGAGCAAAAAGCCTAAAATGCCGAGTGGAGCGTAGCAGGAACCGACCCAGCAGATCTGCGCCCCCTTGGGCCTGCGCTGCGCTCGCCTGCCGAAAATTTTCCGGCGGCCTCGGAGCTCGTGAGCAGACGTCGTCGAGCACGCCCTGCTCAGCGAATTCCGTGGCGGCAAATATCACAGAGATGATACGTTTTCGGAAGGGGTTTAACGGCATCCAGTGCTACGATTTGTGGCGACGAAAACCACGGCGTGGTCCCGCGTCCCATTTCCGCCGCGAGGTCCCCTCGCAGTTGACGTCCGGTGGTGCGGTCCGGTGGTGCAGAACAGAAGTCGCAGTTTACTCACCTTTTGCGGCGAAAAGGCGATCGGGCTCGGGCCGGCCGGCCCCCCGGCGACGATTATCGGGTGCCTGCCGTCGTCAGCCCTCAGCTGACGAGCTAGCGCTCGATCGGCGTCACGGCTGGACCATGCGTGCGTCCCGTTCCCCATCCATCGCCCCCGTTCCCACAGCAATGCAGGCGCAGGCAGGCAGGCAGGCGCCGACGACAGCCATGGAACGAACGAAAGCAATGGCGACAGGTGATGACTAGTAGCTTAGTTGGTGACGAGCTAGCTGCTAGTAGCTCGATGGCGAGCGCGCACGGCACGCGCGATGGCGAGCGCGCACGCAACGCGGACGCGGGGGCATCCGGCCGAAGCAACAGCAACACGAGGAAGCGGTACAAGGCGCGTGCATCGAAATAGCAAGTCGCCAAGCGGGCGCGGACAAGCACCACCCGGCGGCAACGGAACCAAACCATCAGCGAAACGCAAACGCAATTTAATATGCATCTCAGGTACAGCTTTGAATTGATTGAACAGCGCCTGCTTGCTTATTGTCCCTTCTTCACTCGTGCTACTAATAATCAAACCAATTAATAATAATCTATGTCAAGCGCGCGGCGGCCGGCGTCCGTCGTCGTCTCGTCGACGTCGAACACTCGCTCAAGGCTGGGCGGCAGCTTAGGGCGACAAGGACGCGACGCGACGCGACATGGAGCGGTCGGACGGCCGGCAATGGGATGGCTTGAGGCCTTGAGGGACAGCGGTTGCCGCAGTGCGTGCCCCGCCGACCGCTGACGAATGCCATCACGACACGTCCACGGGCTTGCAGAGGAACAGCAGCGACGACGGCTGCTGCTGCTGCTGCTGCCTCCCGGCGGCTGCGCCCCCGCCGCCGACGCCGAGGCGCTCGTAGCAGTCGATGGAGAAGAGCGAGAGCGAGAGGGAGAGCGACAGGTGGTGCGCCCGCGCCGCCTGCGCCTGGGCCAGCGCCCCCGCGCGCCCGAGACGGTCCAGCGCGGGGCCCAGGCAGAGCCGGTACAGGCGGCGGTACCCGCCAAGCGCGGCGACGACGGCGCGCGTGGCGGGGCCGGCAGACACCGCCGCCGACGACGACGCCGCGGCCGGCGGCGCGGGGCCGACGTGGCGGAGGCAGAGCGCCTCCCAGACGGCATCGCGGCGCGCCACGGCAGCCCAGAGCCGGCAGACGCAGGCGGCCGCGGCGAGAGACCGGCCGTCCAGGCGCCCAAGGATCTCGGCCAGCAGGTCGGCGTTGTCGTTGATGTTGTAGCACACGCCGCCGCCGCCCCCGCCCCCGCCGCCGAGCAGCTGGATGCGCAGCTCCAGCTCCGTCACCTCCACGGCCTCCCCCGGCCGACGCGGCGGAGGCGACGCAGCACCTCCCATCCGCCCGTCTCTTTGGTACGTGGGGTACTACGAAGAAGTGGGAGGTGGCCGAGGAGGACCGAGGACGAGCACGCCGTGGGGGACGAGAGAGATAGCGAGCGGGGAGCTTTATATATAGGGGAGGGAGGTGGAGGCGGGGGTTTTGACTCTGCGTCTCTGTTTCTACTCCTCCTCTAGGATGCGCGTGTGGGCCCGGGGCGCCCCCGAAAGGCGATTAGTAAAGCTCTGCGGCGATCCAATGGCAGTCGCCGACTCGCCGTGGAAGAAGAGAGGAGAGGAGAGGAGAGGAGAGGAGGGAGGCGAGCCGCCGTCCGTCGTCAGCGCTAATTAATCCCCCGGGCCAGGAGCATGCAGGAGGGCACCGCATGCAAGGCGGGAGGAGGATCCGAAGGGCGAGACGGGGCCAAGCGGGACGTGCCAAGCGGCGTGGAGATGCGCGACGTACGTTACGTTACGTACACGGTGGCGCCGCGAGCGAGGGGTTTAAAAGTCTTCCGTCTCGACGGACGCCACAGGACGACGGGGGACTCGGGAGGCCGGGAGGCGCAGGCCCGCACAGCCACCCCCGGCCGCGTCCGGTACGGTGGCGCTAGCTCCTCGGCAGCTGAGCTGAGCGCGCGGCGACGGGGGCACGCCGCTCGCCGCCGCCGTGTAGCGGGGGTCGCCGTACGCGCCCGTGTTTGCTTGGGCGTCTTGCGCGCTCGTGTGGGGTGTGTACGTGCGCAGCCGTGACTCCGGGAGCGAAATCAGGACGTTTTTGGCTTTATCAGGGATGGGCCGTTCCCTTCCCTCACATGTAGACGCGTCGTGCCGCGGACAGCCGTCCGTGCGTGTATCAATGATCGGCGCGGCGCCACACCTTTTACTACAACAACTACTGTAGCTTGGTCAAGGGCACGGGACGGTACATTCTCAAAAAAAAAAGGGCACGGGACCGCGCACGTACGGGTGGTCGCTACTCGATAAGCCTAGTGTTAGCGTACAGTTTCATGGTTAGAAAATATGTAACTGTGTTACAGTGAGTTTTATGGGTATAAAACTCCCCTAACATTTCATTAAACTCTCTCATTCTATCTTATTGTTATGTCAGCAAAATTGATGATGTGGACCGCCATGAAACTCTTTTTTTAGAAACACGTAATACAGATGCAGACGCTCATATACACACACCCACACTCGTCCCTACGGATACACTCACGCAACCCTACCCGGCTACCCCTATGAGCACCTCTAAAAGACTGATGAGCCGGTAAATCCTCGAGACTAACGAAGTCACCACACCGACGAGAACGTTGTCTACCACTAAAAGCATAACACGGTTAAATTCTGATAAATTCGCTCTTACGGGAAGTCCAACCCAAACCTCAGTTGCTACCGAAATTTTTTGTAACCACTAGACTATAGGTCTTCCGCGTGCAATACCTTGAAACTCTTTATGAAACCTCATCAAAACTGGCTTAATATCACGCACGCGCGTGGCAGAGCAGCGGCCTGTTGGCGTGGGAGTTCTTGGTTTCTAGAGCAATATTTTCTGCGAGAGTAAAAATCCTGCCGGCCATGGCAAGTGACGTGAATCCGTGCGGTAGGTAAAGCGATTCGTGTGGTACGGTGGCGCATGCCACGCCACCAACTACGGTGACATTTCATGCCTTAATGGGAACAGGAAACAAACGCGCGTGCTTCTTTTTTGTTTTTTTATAAGCTTTTATTTACGCTTTGGTGCATCGTCCACACCTTTGTTTTACTACTGTTTTTGTACTACATGCTTGTTTTGACCTTTTTGACTTACTTTCTTCTTGGTCCACTGTACCACATGGGCACAAGGTGTGGGAGAGAGGGAGAGGCGGAGAGCTACTTGCGAAAGGCCGGTAATTTGACTAGTTTGGGTTTGAGATTTTAGCATCAACGTCTACTACCAACCTAGCTAAAAGGTGGTAATAATTCTGTGTACAAATCGTATAAGTACATTATATATGTCGATGCACCCTATATTTGTTTTGAAACAATCGATGCATCACATTACATAATTCTAATTTGGATGGCCTCAATTATGCAGGTTTGCACGCACTAGTCACTATGTACTAACGGCTGGACTTTTTCGTATGCACATGATCTAGTATTCCATATTTCCATAGCGCGTATAGCTTTATTCCATATTCGACCAAATAGCATTCCCTTTGTTTTTGTCTTGGTTTACTCGTAATTTTTCACATAAGTAGCACTGCTGTTTAATTAGATTGCGGATGCGCCGCCACCATTGTAAACTACTCGTCCTAGCCGTCCAAGAGATGGTGCCTAGGCTCACGACAAGCAAGCACATTTCGTGACCGCTAGCTCGTGTGGTTTTCGGGACGCCCTTTGCTTTTTGGGGATCGCGTTCCGCCGAGAAAAGTGGAACGAGGTCACAACGGCTACCTCCAAACCATGCACCACACACCCAATGCTAGGCACCATGCATGCGTACATGGATCTCCTCGATCCGTGTATTTTGCAATACATATAGTATGTGTTCGGTGTCACTCACATCAAAGTTTATTTGTTGATGGACACTCACATCAACGCTATAGCTGCTGCTGCTGCTACTCTTCCAAATCGGAAGCTGGCGATAAACAGGTGTCGATCTAGGTGCTACTAGCTAGCAATCCACTCTTGTTTTTTGTCACTGGACGCTTCACTCGATCTGGGCAGCAAAATGATCATGAGACGATATATTTCCACATAAACATGACTGATCCTCACCAGCAGTTAACAAGCTAGTGGTGCTATCCTATGTCGTTGAAGAGGTAGCACCACCGATTGTAACTGGAGTGGTAACAAAATTTACCCGTCGATATATCAGTACAAAAAAAAACCCAAGCTATATATAATTTTGGTAACACTTCATGAGTTATAAAAAAAAATGTTTTCCCCGGCGACCGTTGGATACCGGACAATTGGGGCTCTTCAGATCATGCAGTCATATATGGATTTCTGTGATGATCCCATCTGCATCGCCGACGGCCTGATGAACCGTGTAAGACGCGGACCACCTGTCATCTGGACTATCGATACGTACACACACAACTGAGAGAGACATGTGGGAGGAGTAGACGAGTAGTGCTACTAGGTCCGAGAACGTCTCTATCGGCACCACCAGAGTACAAAAGAAGCATGGATATCCGCCCTAACATGGCATCACGCGCCCATTGCGTCACCGGCCTACAGGCCCGTAGCCGGACAGAGAGAATTCAATTTGCAGCCCGGCCGGCCGGGCTCGCTCTCGCGCTGGCTGCCGCAACAACGGCAACCCACCAACCAGCCGCCGGCCATCCAGTAGCCGGCAGCGCGCCATGATGAGCTGCTCTGCTCCGGCCGCAACCACCCTATGCATGCAGCACGTACGCCCGGCGCCGTCTCGTCGTCACTGTAGCTCGCTGCTGCGGCGGCGGCCTCAACCACCTCATGGTGCGCTCTCTCTGCTCTGCATGAGCGCTGGCCGGCCGTGGCCGGGCCCTTGCCATTAATTTCCCGGCTTGGACACTACCCTCTCGGACAGGATTCCTGTAAACGAGGCAATGGCATGTGCCGATCCGAGCGCTGTGTGTGATGAGCGTGGTACTGCCTGACGATTAGCCCGGCCCCGGCCGGACGTCGTCCTCGCATTGTTTCCCTCACTCCCTGATAGTTTGATTTGATTTGAGGCCCGCGATCGATCTAGTCCGTGTCGCGGATGCTGCTACGGCCTACTCCTGCACGACACGAATTCGTCTCCTCTGCCATCGATCGCTAGCTCTCGCGATGCATGGCACTGGCATATACAGTAAAAGAGTCAATTCCTTGAGTGCCACAAAAATTTAGAAGACTTCCTTGAGTGTCACAAAAATTTTCGAAGTTCCCTGAGTGTCACAAAAATTTTCACTTATGCCTTCTATGTCATTCCGTCTATCTTTCCATCCATTTGCAGTTAAGTGTGTGTGGAAAAGACGATTTTGCCCCTCCTGACTTGAGACCCCACATGTCATGTTCATCTCTTTCCTCTCGCGCACCTCCTCCCCTCGAAACTCCTGGTGGCGTCAGGTCGGCCTCTGTGCCCACCGCCGCTCCCATCCTCCACCGAGCCGCGAACTCCTCCCGGCCTCCCCATCCTCCGCCGGTCTTGGAGCTCCTCCTGTGGTGTGGCCGGTCTCTGTGCTGAAGACCTACAGAGGCGAATAGAAGACACAGCGACGCGACCCTAGCGAGCTACGCAGTAGCACATAGGCGTGGCCGCGGCCACGGCTGCATGACCCCAGCGCCCTACGCAGCAGCAACGCATGGGGACGGCCTTGGAGGCATGTGCGTCGCGGTCTCGACCCGCGGCGGCGCAATCCCAAGGAGCTGTGCAGCAGCAGCGCGCGGGCGCGGCCTCGACGAGCGTGGAGGCGTGACATCGGCGAGCTGTGCAGCAGGAGCGCATGGGTGCGACCTCAACACTGCTCCTTGGGGCAGAGCCCACAGGGCTCAAAGGCTCCAGTCACCTTGAGCGTCAGGCGGAGATCAAAATCAATCCATCTAGAGCACTTGATGACGAATAATTTGAGTAAAATCGATTCGTTCGCTGTAGAGCTGCTTGCGCGCGTCGACCGCAGAGCTGCCCGCGCGTCGGCCGCCGCGGTGCTGCACGCGCGCCGGTCACTGCGGAGCTCCAGCTCGCAGGCGTTGCGGAGCTGCACGTGCGCACCGGCCTCCGGGGAGCTGCGGCCAGCGCGTCGGCCGCCGTGGAGCTGCACGCGCGCCAGTCGATGCGGAGCTCCAGCTCGCGAGCGTCTCGGAGCTGCACGCGCGCGTCGGCCGCGGAGCTCCAGCTCGCGCGCGCCGAGCGTCGTAGAGCTGCACGCGTGCGTTGTTCCTTGGGCGGCGCGGGGGCAGGAACAGGAGGGAGGCGGGTGGGTGGAGGAGGAAGAGTGGAAACTGACGAGTGGGTCCCATGGTATGAGGGGCAAAATCGACTTTTCCACACACACTTAACAGCACATGGACGGAACGATGGACGAAATGGCATAGAAGGCATAACTGAAAATTTTAGTGGCACTGAGGGAACTTCGAAAATTTTTATAGCACTGAAGGAAGCCTTCTAAATTTTTGTGGCACTCAAGGAATTCACTCACAGTAAAATGATAGGATCTGCGTGATTTGATCCCCTTACGATAAGCACACACGCGTTCATGCACCGAGCGACCTTTGAATTCCTGTCGATAATGGAGCTTCGTTCTAAATCCAGCGGCGGAGTACCCAATCAGTGAGTAATGATTGGGGTTAGTAAAAGTTACCGGGGGGCAAGTTCAGTGTCGCCCTCTGCGGTTCTAGCGCATCTGCAATCACGGCGGCAATGATCGGGCCTGAACGTGCATGGAAGCGACCTGCTCGATCGCTGCTCTCGATGATTCAGCCCCCGCACAAAAAGCGATCCTTCCACTGATCATTGCCGGTGGTGAGTGCCAGCGCTGTGGGCTCCGGCTGCGTGCCGGCCCCTTGTCAATCGCAAGCCATGGACGCGAGCTCTTGTCCCGCCCGCGCGCGCACTGCTTCCCCGGCCGGCCCGCTGGGGTTGCTTTCTCCTCCGCGCCCGGGGAGACTTGGACACGCGGGGGCGCAGCGAGGCGGCTGTTCGCTGTGCTCGCGGCCGCGCACATGGCGGTTCACGGGGCGCGTGGTGGAGTCACGGTTCACGAGCGGGGAAAGACCTCGCCGTGGAATCTTCCGTTTGTTTACTTGCTCGATCGCTAGCCTTCTCTCTCTCTGTGATCAGGCTCCTTTTTCAGCTTTTCCCCTGTTCCGTGGGGGTTGCATGTGTTTGGCAACCTTGCGCTGGACGATGATCGACTGACTCATTATCGATGGCCATGGCCTCGTGCATGCTCCAGTGCTTGTGCCGGTCAAAAGGCCCAAGTTCCTGTCCCGGCGGCGCGTACGTCATGGACGCAATCATTGTTCTTGGATACATACTAGGACTGTAGGAGTAGCATCATGTACAGTAGCAAAGACAGGGCCATTCTGCGTTCTTGCAAGCAATCACGGCGGCTATGGGTTAGCTAGTTGATGCTGTCTAGCTACGGGCCTAGTAGTAACGTAGCACGTGCTTTATGCATACAACACAGACAAGAGAACATCACCATCGTCTGTACATTTATAAATATGATATCACCATCTCTCGTTGAATATGTAAAATTAGTGACTAAAACTTGTTCTAGTTATAGGAAGAAGAAAAAAATTAGATATACAAATGTTGTATTCTTCAGCAGCTTACCTATAGTGCGGTACAAGTTTTCTTGATACAATACACTGACAAGTAGGCTCTGCTCGCCAATCTCCCTCCTCCTCCTTCACCTTATAGGATGGTGAAGAACTACGATAGCTATTCCTTGAATGGGTGCACTTTCCACACGAGGAGCTTTGCTGAAGGAAAAGTTACACAATGTGATGGCATAGCAATTATTGCAAAGACTTCTAGTTTCTCAAGCACAAGAGATGACAATCCATCTATAGGACATGTTGCTTACTATGGCCGCATAACAGAAATAGTAGAATTAAGCTATCTGAACATTGGATATGTGGTGCTATTCAAGTGTGATTGGGTTGATAGTGTTCAAGGCAGAGGATTTCGAACAGACACATATGGGATAAAAGAAGTGAATTTCAACAACTTACTAAGTAGTGGTTCTAGTGCCTTTGATGAGCCTTTTATCTTAGCAGCACAGGCTACCCAAGTTTATTATGTGCAAAACCCTATAGAGAAGGATTGGTATGGTGTGGTCGATTCTCCTCCAAGGGACTTCTTTGATATGGAAGCTAAGATTGATGAGTGTTGTTTCTTTAATAATACTGTTGTAATGCCTAGTCTAGAAGGGGAGGATACAAATTGGACTATGAATGATATAGATGGAACTATAGTTGATAATCCTCCAACGTAAAAGATGTTTACTGAAATGTTTTACATGAGGACTTGTTTGCTGTGCATTATTGTACTGTTTTTTTTCTAGTGAACTATTTTGCTTATTTTTTTAATTTTCTAATTTGTGACTCTGAATCGACATTGCAGGAAGGACGAGCCAAAAAAGAACAAGAGAAAGCGAAGCTCTAAGGGCCCTCCACAGGGAGCAGAACAAGAGATCTGCTAGCTCATCAATGAAAATGGATAAATTATCTCTGAATATGAACTCACTGATGAGTAAGGAACCTATGAGGGAATGCCTTCCAGAAACAAGATTTTACAACCAGGTATGATTTTCTTTGAGATTTGATTGTGATTTATTTGTATTTTTATTGATGAAGAACAACCAAGTATTGATTGATGAATTAACCTGTCAGGAAACAAAGGGAGGGGAAGGTGAAACTGAAGATGAAAGTGATTCTGAAGACGGATCTGAAACAAACTTGGATGATGACAATGAAGATCTAAAAGATATTGTTGGCAGCATGGAGCAACTAGGCAAGTTTTTAGATAATGATTATTTATGAGCATGATATCACATATGGAAAATAGACTAGATTCTGATATCTCTTTAATGCAATCTAGAAGCTGAAAAGAAAAAATGGAAAAGAGGCCCAACCAAAATGGAGTCACTATGGAAAGACCACGATGCAAACAATAAAATAAATCTGAAGTTTAATTGTTTTGGCCAGCCTTGTGGTCTGAAGACTTGTAAATTAACAAACTTCATTGGTACCCTTGTCAAGGGAAAAGAGATCTCTTTGGTAGCTAAAAATTGGTGTAAAGTAGCAAAGGCTGACAAAGGAAAATTGTGGCTAACTGTCCAGGTATATCAATAGAGTCTATCTTGCTTTATTTCATTGTTCTGAATGGATTGTATGCTGATTTAGATTGCTCACAGGCTTTCTTCAATGTTGATGAATCTTTCAAGCCTTGGGTGTTGAGATCTGCTTGCAAAAAATGGAAAGATTCCAAGGTTGCTCTGAAGAGGACATTTTCCAATCCCAATGTAACTCGAAGACAAAATATTCGTAATGGCTGTGGCCAAAGGATACCAGATCAACAATGGGAGTGGCTGGTAAGGTACTGGAAGACAAGTGCAACACATGTTAGCAGTTTGGTTTTCTTCTAGTTGCTAAGGCAATGTGCCATGATTGATACTTACTTTTCTATCACTGTGTATCAATATTTGTAGGCTAAAAGTGAGAAAAATAAAGCCATTCATGCAATGTAGCTCAATGGGACCCACACCACATGATCTAAAAGCTTTGCTGTCACACTAGATGAACTGGTATATTGATTGAGATTCATATGCGTTTCATTCAATCTGAGTTTCCATTTACACATATAAATATTGTTATTTGGTATTGTTATAGGAAACCAAAGAAGGAAGACAAGTTGGGCGTGCTGAATTGTACATTGTTACACATATCAAGAAAAACGGCGAGCCAGTTGATAAATACAGTGGAGATAACATTGTAGGTTTATTATTTGATTCAACTTACAAATTTCAATTTTTATCACAAGGAAATATTGGTACTAGCATTATATGTTAACTCTTGATTTCAATTTTTCAGAAGGAAATCAAAAGCCAACTTGCTGCTAATCCACCACTTATTGGTGAGGATGCTCATGATGGAGACGTTTTCTCAGGGCTTTTTCCAAAGGAAAGGAGTGGAAGGTGGAGAGGACTTGGTTTACTAGTAGGTGGTCGAGCTTCAAAGGAACTCGCTGAAGTGAAGGCTGAATTGCAAGAAACAAAAAATGAGAACATAAGGCTGTGGAGTGTGATTAATGCATTACAGAAGAATCAATCTGCATTGCAGGAGCAACACAATGAATTGAAAACCATGTTACTAGCATCTCAGGAGCGAATACCTGCACAGAGTGATCGTAAAATTGTACAAGAACCAAAAGACTCTCTTGTGGATCATCAAGACAAAGAAACTCCAATTTCACACAGCAAGATATCGAAAGTTAAAGCTGAGGCATATCCACTTACAATGAGTTCTTATAGCTGACAGAATGCATATCATTTTCTTTCTGTATGTTTTTTCTGTAGAACCAAATTACATTATTTTTGTTTTATTACATAAATAGTTTGTGGAAAAGAAGACAAAGTCGACTCAGCAAACTTCAAAGAAAGGACAGCCGACCCAGCAAATGGAGAAAGCTCCAATTCTTCAGCAAAAGAGGAAGGCCATCCTTTCAGACAAGGATATGCATAAGAAGCCAAGAAAATTTCAAACACCACTTCAGAAGGTGTGATGCTTTTCTTTTAAATATATATTTAGTATTCTCCAGAAAGTAAGTTGAAAAGAGTCTTAGTAAGAGTTGGTTTTTGTAGGGTGGATTGGCTGTTCTTAAGCATGGCTTGGAAGTTGGCTTGATTTCTCCACAAAGCACCAGCATGATGGCATTTGCAACTATTCAAGCCACTGATAGAAAATCTAAAGCTGTAGATGGTCAAACCCTTAATGATTGTGTTGAGGTTCTTGTCAATACTGTATTTTCTAAAACTACATTGCTACCTCATTCACAAGGCAACATCAGCAAGCTTGCAGCAGCGGTTGGAAGATGCATCCGATGGCCACGAACGAATGTAAGATGACACAAATGTGTAGTTCCTTTTGAGTTTACGCATATTAGCAGCATTATATGTATTTATTTCTGAACTTTATCTCAGCTTGAACCACTGCATGACGGAAGTGGTGATCGGCAGCCTCCAAAGGAAGATTCTGACAAGACAAGAGCATGAGCATGTCATCTGTGAAGCTTGAACCACTAAAAAATCTGAACCTTCTGCTTGTAGTTTTGTTAGAAAATGAGCATATATACCAAATGTTATGCTTCTTTATTTAGGACCAAATTTCATTTGTCTGCAATGTTGAACTATGTGATCTTCTAGCATTGTTTGATGTGTGATTTATATAGCATGGCAGGGCTGTAGGTTCATTTGCAGAATCTGTAATTCAAATAGCATTATTTGCATGGTTAACAATGTGAGATATACATGTATCGTGTGAAGCTGATATGGCATGAAGTTGTTGATTTAAAACGCCTTATAAAGATGTTTTAGGCATTTTAAAAGGTGCCTGCAAAGATATTTTTAGGTGCTCTGCCATATTATGTTTAGAAGGCCTACAGAAAAATGCCTCCAAAAGCTTCAAGGCACTCAGTAAAACGCCTCCACTTGTGACTTTTGGAGGAGTTTTTTGAAAATGCCTTCTATTACATTTCCCTTTACTGAATACTGTAGCGTTTTTAAAAATGCCTTCTAAAGCCTTTTGAGGCGTTTTACAGCCCTACATAGGCGTTTTAAGATGCCTTGTATTAGCAACTCTGCTGTAGTGTTCCTTTTCTCTCATCTTTGCTAGCTCGCGGGCGCCGGCGCTGCTCGTACCCTCCCCCCCACCCCCCCAAACCCCCCCCCCACCACCGCCATCCCTCCGCCTCTTCATTGACCGCGTCACTCCTCCAGTGATCGAGCCACACTCCATTGCCTTTTTATTGGATGCACCGCTCCTCTACTTAGTTTGCTCATCAGTGTCCAAAATCGGGGACGCTAGCTGACCCTCGTCATCCTTGAATCAAAGCGGAGACCGGCTGGTGGTGGCGCTCACCTACACCGCCCCTCAAGCTCCTTCCATGTCCAAATCAATGAGATCATTGATGGAGTTGTTTTTTAATCTTTTTTTGAACGGACAGTGAAAGCTTAAGCTTTCCCGAATTTTTATTAGAAGAAGAGAGTTGACCCAATTTATAAGGAAAATCAGGCCCGAAAACCATACAACTTCGGTCCGAAGACCGTACAACTAGGGAGGTAAAGCACTATCCCTCACAACTCCGATCCATTGACCGTACAAGTGTACAACTCAAGGAGTAGAAACCACGAACAACTCTGATCCGCGGACCATACATTTTCGGTGGATTGGATTATTGGGACATCAACCAGCACCGCACAACTCAACAACTCGGTGGATTGGATTAAGATATCAACACGCACCGAGAAACAACTCAATCATCTCCACTAAACTCTGCTCGGTCGGATTGGGACGTCGACACGAGCCAACACACCACTTCTACGGAAAGGAACCTCTCTTCTTCTCTACTTTTTTTTTTTTGCGTTTTGCTATTTATAACAAAGAAAAGAAAGAGGGAAAAAGGAAGAAAAGGCCCTCACAGAAGCAACCATGTCAAAGCACCAAGACGGGGAAGCCTGACGACACCACCGACGACCCATGGAGGAAGCAAAGCCCGCGTCAGAGATGCCCAACATCACCTTGAAGAAGAACATGACGCCCGATGCGCCGTCGACGTCGTCCTAAGAAGGGATGGGTTTTCACCTGCATCTTCGCCGCGGAGCAACGAGATGGTTGGCGCCACCATGGCGCTGCTGGGAACCTCCGCACGACTGCCACCATCGGAACCACCACGGCGCCGCTGGCAACGTTCGCGCGAGCCATCGTCGATAATGCCACCACGGCACCACCGACACATCGCTGCTGGAGAAAGGCGGCTCGGGGCAACCAGCTACGCCACCATAACGTCTCTGGAGCACCGTTGCTAGGCCGCTGCCAGCCACGCCACCATGGCGCCGCAAGCACACGACCAAGCAAGCCACCGCCGGCCACGCCACCAAGACGCCACCAAACCACATCTCCACAAGCCATCCTCCAAACAGAAATTAATTCTTTTAGATATCATGGTACTCCATTATACCTTATGCATCAAAGGAAATGCACCCAAAGAAAAGAATGAAGCACGGGAATCAATTCTTGGAGTCGTGCTGCGGTCTGCAAGAACAAACAGTTAATCTGAGTCACCTTGGGATCAAACGAAATAAGTGGGGGAGTATAAATGCACTGGCGACTGGAGTAGACTGTAGACATGTACTGTAGTAATGTAAGCGCTGTGCAGGTGCAGGGGCACGGTGCGCGATCCCGCGGAACGCTGGTCTAACGAACGCATTCAACAACGAGCAGGAGGCGCTGCAAAGATCCCGCGCTGGTACCTCATTTTCGCTGGGACCCAACCTGGGGCAGACGATGATACATTGATGCTGCACTCACTCAGCTGGTAATGTTGATGATGATGCCATGCTGCCGGGGTTATATGGTTACCTCGATCGAGTCTGTCTCTGCACCTGCCACTTTCTTATTAAAGTCTGAAAGGTGTATGCAGATATGGTCAGAAAATTTATTTCAGGATCTTTGTTGAGGCAGTACTTTTAATTCGTGCTAAAAGAACAACGAAAAAGAGTCCATGGAAACGGGATAGAATTGGAAACGTAGTAATTAATCCAGAAAGGGAACAAGCATGCTTGCCATAACACTTGCGCTGTGCTATGGCTTCCCGCCATTAGCTTACCACCAGCTGCAATTGCTGCTGCGCGCATGCAGGGCGGGGCTACTTGGGTCGTTATGGGGCGCCATTTTCCGGTTTGTTTACTTGCTGCTCGTCCCAGGAACGGCAACCTGGCCTTTTTGGCTCAGACCAGCTTTTGTATACGTTGCATGCCCCCATTCCGAGAGCTCACGTCCTCCTCCTCCCTACTGTGTCGCATGCAGGAGCAACAACAGCTACGACACAAGGAGATGAAGCGGCGCATATATTACAAGCGCATGCCGCATTGATAGACAGCAGTTCGTACCTCTCCGATCCACAACTTGTCAGCTCAAACACACACAGTACAGTACATGGCCATGAAAGAGAGTACAGTATATGTGAGGTATCATCAGTGTCAGTGATCATCAGTAGCCTCTTCACCTAACCACAACACTATACTAATCAGTTGACTCTTGGGCACTAATCCTTCCAAACGCTAGCAGCGATCGAACCCGGCCGGCCTGAAGCCGATGACGCGGGGCGAATAAATTAGAGGCAGCGGCGCGCGCGCGCTGGTGAGGCGGCAGGGGCATGTCGCGGCGTAACAGAGATTCCCAGCACAAACGCAAAGTCCTAGGCTGATTAATTAGGAGCGCAGGCGCAGGAGGGGCGGGTGTGCATCGCATTCGCATGCATCCAAGGCAGCCCTCACGTGGGAGTCCCGTAAACGCGGCGCCCCTGCCGGCCGGCCGGCCGGCGACGACGACGACAAGCTAGCAGAGCCATGGATTTGGTATGGACGCGTGATGGACCGCCGGCCGTGGATTTTGGAATCGATCGGTTCCGTGCATGGCCCGCCGCTGCTGCCGCGCCATGGCGCATGGAGAGGCGGCTAGATGAGGCCGCGCCGCGCCGGCCAGCTATCCAGCAGAGGAATGCATGCATGGCCGGGCGGCTGGCGACCTCGTCAGTTGCTCGCTCGTCGATCAGAGAGAGAGAGGAGGTAGTTCAGCTTCAGAAGAAGCTCAGAGCTGCACACACCGCCCCGTTCGTCGGACCTCGTCAGTCACGGGGTGGTGAGCTCGGGTGCGAACAGAACAGGGGGAAATGGCCAGGGAGACCGACGTGAGGCTTGTGACCGACCATGCAGGTCGAGCCGAGCGCACGGCGCCGCCGCGCATTGATCGCGCTTTGTAGGCTTGCTCGCCCATGTATTTAAGGCCACTTTGGCACGGCCTGCTTGACGCGCCTCTGCAAGTCTGCATGACTGCAAACCCTGGGTGCGTGAGCGCAGCGGTGGCAGTACTTGGATCTCGGATCAGGGCCGATCGATCGAGCGACGAGCGGTGACACTGTGGGTGACAAATATACGATGCACGGATGCTGGATGCAGACATTCAGTACGCGCACTCCTGTTTGCAAAGCTTTTGATCCAGAAATAAGTGCATCTCTTCAATGCGATAGGGATTATCCCCTTGTCTCCAAGCTCAAACCCAATGCAAACTGGGGAGGTTGCAACTCAACCGACATGAACTTGCAAGCAGTTGTGGGCTACGGCTACGACCAATTAGGTGTTCACATGTGACAACCAGTGTGTTGCAAGCAGAGAATGAGATTCCACAAAGTTCCAGCGTCACGTCATCTGAAAGAAATCAGAAAGGGAAGAAAAACGGGGGGAGCGTAACGTGAGGCTACGCGTGCGATGGACCCAAGCTGAAAATGAGCAGGCAACGTAGCCATGAGTGAGCTTTAGACCCATCAGCGCAACCCTTGACGTGGCCGGGTTGCAAGGCAACAATGAGAAGCGGGGCGGTCGTAAGACGCCGCCGCGTCCAAGCAACTTGATCGGATTGATTGGAACTCGACGTGAACGGACGACGACGGCGTGGTCGGATCCGATCCGTATGATCATATCAGAGGATTCGGCCAGGGCTATACTATATATGAGGATAGGCCTTGATGATTCGAAACGACACGGCCGCAGCGACAACAGCATCGGCTAACAGCTCTACTGTTGGCGGTGTGCGTTTAGGTGGGAAGGAGAGGGAACGGGATCGGGCGCGTCGTCGCCGCCGTTGGGCCGTAGCTCTTGAACTCGAGCCCCGATGCGGGTACCGTGTGTCCTGGCCATGTCCAGGCCAGCTTCGTTATTCCGTGCAGTGCGTGCGTGACGGGAGGGATCGGACGGATCGAAGGGTGTGCGTACGTTGCGGGGGTGTGGTTTGGTGGCGCTCGGCTTGGGAGCGCATGCTTGGCCGCACCGCACGCGCCGGGTGGGGAGGGCGTCGTGGCGTTGCTTCCCCGGCATCGGCCAACGGCGAAGTAGATGCCGCCATGGGAGTGGGTGAGGGAAGTGAGTTGACCGTGGCGCTGCCGCTGGATAAACCATGCGAGGAAACGAGTGGATTATTCGGGAAACGAAATTCGCTTGCTTCATGGGCCTTGATCTTCCCAGGACAGAAGTAGTACAAGATAGATCTTGAGGTGCTTGCGCCGTTGCGCTGCTACTGCTGCTTTTTTTTTTAGTGCGACGCGTACTGAGATGACAGCCGCGTTAAAGAACGGTGCTTTTTTTTTTTAGATACAAAGAACGGTGCTTTTTTTTAGATACAAAGAACGGTGCATATAAAAAGCCCGTATTGTACTGTTCAGCGGTTATCGGGCCTACGTATTGGGTCTTAGCGAAGCAGCGTCCAAGGCCCACAGTAAAATGGGCCGAAACCAACGCTCAACTAGTTTGGCCCATTTATTATTTACAGTCCTACCGGACTTTTTCCTAACCTAATCAAGGGCATGTGTTGGAATAAAAAAAAAGGGCATGTGCTAAAAAAAAACAATCAAGGGCGTTCGTTTGGGCTACTCAGTCATCAGGCCCATATGCTACAGAGTTCGAATCCTTTTAAGTCTGATACATCGGCTGCCGTTTGCACTTTACAGGTGAAATCGATCGGACCTGCTGCAGGAAACAACAAAGCCCGCGCATTCTCCTCTTCTCCGCTCTGCCATCTTTGCATCGCAAACACCGTCATGGCGATGGCCACTTGTCTAGTGCCGAGATTCCTCTCCGGCGGCCGTCGAATGCTACCCATTCCGGCGACCCTGTCTGTCAGTCACTGTCAGCATGGGGAAGGCACTCGATCCCTTCGGAATTCAATCCAAAGGCGGCGCGGTGCCCCCAAGCCACCGATAATCTGTGCTCTACAGTCCACAGAGCTGACTTCGCTGAAATCATCGAACGATATCTCTCGATTCCAAACTCCTCCCTAGCTATCGAATAAAAGCTACGGGCCGCGACGTCGCGCATCCGGTAGCCGTAGGCGTCAGGTGCGTCCACTTGGCACAGGCTCTCACCTCTCTCGTCACCAAGATTCTCATCTCTCACATTCTCAAATGCTTAGCTCCTCACCTCAATTATTGGTTCCCCCCCGACTCTGATGTGAAAACGCCACTGGTGATTTTTGTCTGCGCAAAGACAAGCAGTCAAATTCTCGATGGAACTGCTAATTCGTTCCTGGCCAGTCAAGTTCTACTTGGGGCTGTAATAGTTTTCGTGCTCTGATTTGTTTCAAGCAGCACTTTCGAGATTCTTCAACTGATATTCTTGCCCTTCGAGACCTCGTCGATCGTCTGGTTGACCTCCTGTAAAACAAAGGCTAAAATGTCTAACCACTATTGGTCATAGTTATTTGCGCTCGAGCAGTACTACTACCCCTTTATCAAAATATTTGTCGTGTTGATTTTTTTCCCACAATGTTTCATCATTCGTCTTGTTCAGAAAATTATATAAGTATCATTTATTTTGTTTGCGGCTTACATTAACATCAAAGCTATTTTAACAATAACTTAATTTGTTTATAATGTTTGCAACAACATTTTAAAATTTTGAATAAGACAGTGATCAAACAGTGCGACAAAAAAAACAATAGTGACACTCGATATTTTAAGAGAGAGAGGGAGCAGTATTAAAGTATGTAGTGGAGTAGAAAGAAAGCGTATGCTTCCACACGCCACAGTGGAACAAGAAATTGAATATTTCAGCGCTGGAACAGAGCTTGGATTGTATTTACAAGCAACCGATAAATTATCAGATGCATATCTTGTTATTCCTGCCAAAAAACCAAAGGAAAACGAACAGAAAAAAATATGGTCTTGCACTAGGGCTCAATGTCTAACTGAGCTCCCACTTATGCAACGCAGCTCTCTCTCTCGCTCTCTCTGTATGTTTTGGGTATAGCAGTGGCCATCGACCACAAATATCTTTTGGAGGGAAACTCTCCTGCACTAAAATGTTTGCACTCAAATCCCTCTAGGACCCTCAAATCACGTAATCCGACCACCCCTGCTCCATGGTGACCCCGGGTTGCTCCTCCGGCCGCCGCTGCGGCACCGCCTTCTTCCCGATCGCCTTCGCGGGGTTCCCGACGGCCGTGGTTCCCTCCGGCACGTCGCGGAGCACGACCGCGCCCGCTCCGATCGTCGCCCCGGCTCCAATGTGCACATTGCCGAGCACGCTGGCGCCGGCGCCGATCAGCACCCCGTCCCCGACCTTTGGGTGCCGGTCGCCGGACTCCTTCCCGGTGCCGCCGAGGGTGACGCCGTGCAGGATGGACACGTCGTTTCCGACGACGGCCGTCTCGCCGATGACGACGCCCGTGGCGTGGTCGAGCAGGATGCCGCAGCCAATGCGCGCGCCGGGGTGGATGTCGACGCCGAACACCTCGGAGGCGCGGCTCTGGAGTAGGAGCGCCGGCGCGGCGCGGCCGTCGGCCCACAGCGCGTGCGCGGCGCGGTGCGCCTGGAGGGCGAGGAAGCCCTTGTAGTAGAGGAAGCAGTGGACCATCCGTTCGCAGGCCGCGTCGCGGTCGCGCGCGGCGCGGAGGTCGGCCCGCGCGGCGCGCCCGGCCTCCGGGTGCGACGCCAGCGCGCCGGCGAGGAGGTCGCGGAGCGCGTCCTGCGGAAGGACGCCGGGGACGCAGAGCTTGGCGGAGAGGTGCGCGGCGAGGGCTGCCTCCAGCGACGGGCGCGACAGGACGAGGTCGGCGTAGAACTTGCGGAGGATCGGCTCGGCGTCCGCGTCGGCCTGCGCCTCCGCGCGCAGCTCGTCCCAGACGTCGTCGTCGTTGCCGCCGGTGCCGCCGCGGGCGCAGCAGCCGGCGGTGTTCGCGGCCGCCGGAGGAGCTGCGACGGCGGGCATCGCGCGGTCCGTGGTGGTGGTGGTGCAGTCCGGCAGGTAGCGGTAGATGGCTCTGGAGATGCGGCCGGCGTGCGTGGGGTGCCACTTGTCGACGCAGGCAGCCATGTGTGCGGCGCGGCGCGTAGAGCAGGGCAGGGGAGATGCAAGAAGAGGCAGAGGAGGTTCTTGGTGGTGGGAGCGTGGAGGTTGTGTTGTGTGGCCGCTTACACAAGGCGTCAAGTGTTTGCACTCCTATATATACGTGTCTGCCCCGCCGGCGGAGAAGGGAGGAGGGGCCAGAGGCAGAGCAGCCGAGCCGATCAGGCGAAGCTTCAGAGAAGAAGCGTGCCTCGGGTACAGGTGCGTGACCGAATGGTGGGTGTCTGGAGACGAAACCCTCTCTGCTGACTCACCGCATAATCCCTGTCACCGCCGTGCTGTGTGTACGTGGCTACAACATGCACATGCCGTGACCGTTGCGCAACATACATACCGAGTCGTAACGGCCGCAGCACCACCAGCGTAGCATGCTGTCCGGAGAAGATGCACGGCTGTGTAGGAGCAACAACAAGCCCTGAGGCTCTGTCGATGTAAAGCCGGAGGGGAAAGCATATGCCGAACGAACGAATATTATCATCTGCCGATCAAATTCGCCCGGCCGGAGGAGCAGCACTGCGGCAACGAAAAAGATCCCGAAAGCAAGAAAAAAAAGAAGGCAACGCCGCCCGGCCGAGGGAGAAAAGAAGGCGGTCAGTTGCGGCGTTGGGTTACACACGGCGGCGGCGCGCGTGGCCCGGCGACACGCACACGCTCACGGCCGGCCACCGGGGCCCCTTTGCCCGCGTGCGGACAGGACGTTTCGGCCGCGGGGCGCACGAGACGTTTTCTCCCGTGGTGGTGGTGGGGATCGGGTGGGCTCGCGCGCGCGGCGCACGCAACCTCAGCTCCTGCCTCCGTCGCGTGGCTGCGGTTCGTTCCCGGGCGAACCAGAGAGCGCGGCGTTTCGCGGCGGTAAGGGCTGCGGCGCCCCGGCCGTGCCGTCACATATTCGATCGATCGCCCATGAGGTGTCGATGCTGTCTGTGTACTAGTAGATCGATCATTGTCGTTGCGCTTTCCCCCTTTTTCTCTCTTCTGTTGCGTTTTTCATCTGAGACCACTAAAATCAAATCCGGCAAGATACGCGATTCGCCTAGCTAGGACCGGACTAGCCACACCGTTTTTGCTACTACGTACAATGCTGCTACTTCCGGCCGGTCTTCTGCTACCTTGTTCTTGTGGTCCTAGGAAGTACTCCGTGTCCTAGTATTTTTCAAGTTATCCCCAAAATACAAGAGACTCCTAACATACTTTGATTGTTTTAATTATGAATTTGACATGGTTAAATTTGTAATCAAATGTATACTTCGACAATTATAAATTAACAATCATAAATAATATAAGATCTGATAAATTTATAAACAAATGCTCAAAGTTTAATTTGGAAGACCATGTTATATCATGTCATATCTTATAATTTTTTAAATAGGAACGTAGGGAATAACTCAAAGAATTAATCGTGCTGGATTTTTTTTAGAAAAAATGAATCATTCTTGTGCACTGAGAAGCAAGTGTGAAAGCGAAGATTATCCACAGAGGCAAGATTCAGGTACATGCACAGGGTCGCCGGGCACCGAGTCTCAGCCTTGACCATGAGTGGCGGTTAAGCAGCAGGAGAGACATGGGGAGTGATGCACGTTTTCAGGTCAGACTAATCACCCGGGATCCATTGCGCACGCCTCACCCGGCCGTTCACCCAGAGGCTGCCAACGAGCGCCGCAGAGGATCCGGTCCACCAGGGAGCAGGTGACGTTTGGAGTGACGGGGCGACGAAAAAGTCGTAGGGTTTCTTCACTCACTGCGAGTTGCGACCCGAGCTTCCTATCTTGGCGTCACATGGGACCGACGGCATGGATCGTGGACTTTTTACCGAGGTCGTCGTGCCCAACCTCCTATCTCCTTGGTAGCCAAGGAAGGAATCATCGACACAAAGGCCTTATGCCCCCCACGTTCCAGGGTCTACCTCCAGCCATCAGGTGGTGCTGATGCAAGGACATACGCACACGGACATGGATGGGTGTGATGTGAGGCAATTGCAAAGGGTAATTGAGCTTCTTCAGTCTTCACGTGTGAATTGAACCATACTACACAAATCATTAATGGGCATATATGCTATGCACCTTAATTGTTCACTTGTAGTTCAAAATGTCGTCTATGAATTATACTCCTATATGAATGATAAGATTAATCGCTACATGCATGCAATCATGTGCATGCCCTTTGGGACATCTCCAATCCATGCAAGGCTACAAAATTCTGCACTGCAGCATGGTCAAGATACATCAGCACACTGTTCTGTGTGTTTAGCATCCGTCTGGACCCCCCGAATTGCACGGCTACAATAGATCCTGCCGTAGATGATTGCCACGGGCGACGTAGCAAGTGACAGTGTGACACCACTGAAAGCAACGTCGTCCTGTGGTGGTAGTCATCAACCAGAGCTAAGCTAGTGCGAACTCGAAGTTGATCCAAAAAATTAAAGCTACTCTTCTTTTCATAAAAAAAGGAAATTGGAGGGAGAGACGACGATCCGAGCAGAAGTTGCATTCAAATTTGCCGCACACGCAACAAGCACAGTAGTGTGAACACATGACCATCATGCATGTTATCCTTTCCTTTTGTGTGCAGTACAAGCCTACAAGTCTAACTAGCTTCACCGTCGAAGCACAGATGCACATCGACGATCTTAATCTGTACAGTACATGATGGTGATTTTGCCTGGTGTGTCTGATGACAGAGAGATATATACTCCATTTGACATGGTTTCGGTGGAACGGTTACCGCCTTTCATCGGAACGGTTAGTTAGCGCTCTAATCCATGTACAAGTACGTTACCATGGCTCACACACACGCAATGACGCAAGTGCTTTCGGTGGTTTACTTAGGGACGACTGTCTACCTGTATCTTGGGTGATTATCTGGCATCCATCACCCGGGCAACCTAATTTATTGGAACACCTGATTTTGAGGGGGACACAAATTCAGGTGCTGATAGAGAGGTTGTCACCTGAATTTGCAAACTATCATATTTTCATCTACTCAAATATTTTTTGTAGTCTGTCAAATAACAGTTTTTTTGGATATTTGAAACCCCTCAAATGAAAATACAAATTTCAGAAATAAAAAAAACAACTCACTATTTTACATGACAAACACCAAGAATTTACAGTGACGCTAATACTGTAAATAAAGTAAGTGTAATGGAGCTGTAAATAATGGAGTCAAACATTTTTGTGCTAATCCCGTGCGGGGAGAGCTTCCTGGGTGCTGTCCTGTACCAACAGAAGTAACACTGTGGTGGGACCATGCTGTCACCGAGCCGAAGAAACAAAATCGACGAGCAGATGAGGTTTCCCAAAAAAAAAAAACAGAACAAATGAGTAAGCAGATCGGACGGCAAGATAAAGGATGGTTACAAATTCAGGTGACGAGATGCCCCAAAACACCCAAGCAATATATAGCTTTTCCCTTTACTTAGCTTAACGTCTGATAGAAAACACCCAAGCAATATACGCAGAGCCTAAATGTCAGATTTTTACATGGATCCTCCTTCAGTATAAAATTCTCACTGCAAACAACCTCGCCAAACGGGGATGGCCGCACGACCCGTTGTGCCAATTATGTAACGCGGCGCCGGAAACGCCCACACATTTATGCCTGGAATGTCCGTTCACCTAGAACGTATGGACAATTTTAACGTCACAGCTTGGAAGACAAGATCTACAAGTATCGCCCCCACACACCATCAATAGCTGGTGGAAACGACTGCGTCGCTCCTTCGACAAAAAGGGAAAACCCACTTTTGACGGGCTCATGCTATATTTTTGGTAGAATATTTGGAAGGAACGTAACAGAAGGATTTTCCAGCACAACTCATTAGACGTAGCAGAAGTGGCTCTTTTGATCACAAATGACACCAAGTTGTATCAAGATGCAAGGACAACCACACGACGAAAAGCTCTGACAAGTACTTCACATGACGGTCATGTTTAGCGGCTCCCAAAGTTGTATCTCCACCCCCCCCCCCTTTTTCAAGTTGGCTTAGTAGTTCCGGAGTTGTTTGAGGTCGGAGCCGGTAGTTGTGGCTCCTCCTCACAGATGCTTTCTTACTTTTTTTTATACCTTTGTTTTGCTTTTTGTGCTCTTCTTCTAATAAAAATTACGGCAAATCTCTTGCCATTTCTTTTAAAAAAAATGCGCACTTGCGGGTGTGAGTGTGATGTGCACGCGTTTGTAGTTCATTTTAAACTATGTTTTTTCCTAAACATCATATATTTACAAACAGAGCGGGTGACTGCAAAATGGAAAATGAGCGTGTACGCTATCATAGTCACATACAGCAAAGATAAGTGTCCTTTTGCAAAAAAAAAAAAAAAAAAAAAACTTAGAAGCTCAAGTTTGTCCGGCTCGTGTAGTAAAACTATATATGCTATGGTTTGAAAATGTACTAACAATTAACGGTCCACCGAAAAAAATGGTGCTATTATGCAATGAGTAAGCTGATGGTGACATTGGGTTATTCTGCACTTAAATATAGCTAGTAGCGTCTGCAATTTTCAGTGCCCTGATCAAAAGATACCTTTAGCATCTGACTTCTCTAGTGAGCAAGCAGCCAAGATTATATTAGGGAAAAGAAGGCCAAAACATTGAGAACATTTCGACAAGATCATATGGCCCCTCACAAAGGATAGGCTATGGATTTCCACACCGACCAAACGCTCACCCCTCGAGTCTCCGCAATGTCTTGGACTCTTGGGTCGTTTTCGTAGGTCCACAGAGGATGACTAGACTACATGGCACTAGGAACATGGACTATGGATGCTGGGGGCTGCCGGCTGCGTACTACGGGCTGCTAAAGACCAACTTTATATCTTCAATTCCTTTTCTTCAGATAAAAACAAAGAGTACTTGATCTTGGCTGCACTGCACCCCAGCCCCAGTCAACTGAAAATGGACTTCACTTTAGAATATCCAAAGAAGAAAATTTGGTTGTACCTCGCTTGCCTCAAATGGCTTAAAATTTGTACTGCAGCAGGGCCTTGTTTAGTTTGCTAAAGTTTTCAACTTTTTCTCCACTCTCTCTCCATCACATCACATTAAATACGTCAAAAGACATATGTTCGGAGTATTAAATATAGTTAAAAAAATAACTAATTACACAGTTTTGATGTATTTCGCGACACGAATCTTTTGAGCCTAGTTAGTTCATGGTAGGATAATATTTACCACAAATAAACGAAACGTGCTACAGTGTGCTACAGGAATTCGAAACGTTGAAAAGGCAAATTTTTCACCGAACTAAACAAGGCCCAGCTCTGAAAAGGTCGAGCTAGACCAGTTGGTCAAGTTGCTCGTTTCACACCCTACTACCCGCCGGAGTTTGATCCCTCGGACGGATTTGCGACAGGAGGTGCGCATTTGTGTGCACGATGAAAATTTTTTCCTCTCACACGTCTCACATGAAAACATAGGTGATAGGTCTATTATGAGTATTGAACGTAAATTAGTTCGCGAAGTGAAACTTTTGGGTCCCCTTTTAAGGTCTATTAGGAGTATTGAACGTAAATTATTTACAAAAATAATTACACGAACGGACCGGAAATTGCGAGACGAATCCATTAAGTATAATTAATCCGTCATTAGAGATTGGTTACTGTAGCACGATGTTGTCTAATCATGACATAATTAGGCTCGTTAGATTCGTCTCGAAAATTAAGGTAGGGGTCGTGGAATGAGTTTTGTCATTAATCTACATTTAATACTCCGAATTAGTGGAAAGAAGATTGATGTGACGGGTAGTTGGTGAATATTTGGGGAACTAAACTGGGCCTAAAGGCAACCTTATCTCACGTGGTGCGTAGAAGTTCGAAAATTTTCTCAACATTGTGAGAATGTTTTCTTCTTAATATAATGCCTGTGAGAATGATCTTAACCAACAGGTCATGTGTTTTTATTTAAAGTCGGCTACAGAACAACGGTTGTTTTTCCTTGGGTCTGGTTATCATGTAATCTAAGTGCTCATTGCAACTTGAACTAGGAAGTTGGAGCTTTTGTTCGCCGAGTAACATATTCTACCTCATTGTTCTCCTTAGGTAACACAGATGATCAACCTATTCGCTTGGCTGGTGCTGATTTGTTGCGAGAGAAAAATACCGCTGACTGACTAGTGGTTGGTAACTGTTGGTGAATTAGTGCGAGAGAAAAGTACGGAATTGGTGAGAGAAAATTACTACCGCCTAGTGGCTGATAAGAAGCAAACATATGCTTATTTGATAATTAGTTTTTCAAACTTCTTGCAAAATGGAATAGCTAGTTGCCTCACAAGAAAAATACCTTATATCTCACTAAGGTACATCGCCTACGAAAATTGACTTAAAGATAATGAGCTTGAACTCAGGTAAACTCTTCAGAAGAAGAAAATAGAAAACTTTGCCCGTCCGTAGAATCGTCCAGATTAAGTACGATCAACATGAACAGAGGAATTTACTTATCCAGATGAAGCAGACGAATTTGCAGGGACGGGAAACCAAGTATATCAGATACTGACTGTACATTTACATCACCAGAAACTTTAGTGGATCCAGAACATCGATACAGCTTAATGTAAACCAACTCATTCAATATGCTCCAATGAAAGATAATTCACCTCTCAACATCTTTCCTATTACAGGCTCTATATTTCTGAGTCCCAGACAGCAAAAGGATCAACTAGAACGGCTGCAGAAAATGAATACCACATTACATCAAACTCTGACAACTTCAGCTCCAGCAGAATCATAGCTTAACCTCAACATCCACACCGGCAGGAAGCTGGAGCTGCATCAATGAGTCAATTGTTTGGGCAGTTGGATACATGATATCAATCAACCGCTGATGCGTCCGGATCTCAAAATGGAACCGTGAATCCTTGTGCACGTGGGGCGAGTTGAGCACACAGTATACTCTCCGCTTGGTCGGCAGAGGAACAGGACCCATGGTCTTTGCGTTGGTTGTTTTGGCAGCTTCAATTATCTTCTTGCATGAGTCCTCTATCAAAGGAACCCAATAGGACCGCAGTTTGATTCTGATCTTCTGCTTGGGTGCCAACTGAGAACAGGTAACATTCAAATTAATTGTTGTTAGTCCTATATGCAGCTTCTGCAGGCAAACTGAAGAGCGAAGATATCATATAGAAACATGCAGTTGAATTAGGGTAAGGACATTACAATATTTAAATATGTTTCCAGTAGGAAAATGAAAGCTTATGAAATGTTAACTTCTTATAAGATGGACGTCCACTTATGTTTTGCCACAAAATGCTGTAAACTAACAAGTCAGTTAGGCTTGATTTGTGAAGGCAAAGTGTATGTATATGCTGCGTGTATTGTAAAATGGGGCAAATATGGTAACATTCTGAGATATAAATGTTTAATAAAACAGTTCTCCACTAAACGTATCTACTAACATTATTGTCAGAACAAGTATATTGGGCCCCCAAGAAAAAGATAGTGGCTACATTTGTTTCCACCTACCCTCATCAAGATTTAAGAAATTTCAGTACAATTGCAGCTAATTCAAGCTGATGAGATGCATATCTATGATCAGCTCCTTCAATAACATGCAATTCATGGTTACTTATATGCTTATCGAACTCTAGGGCATCCTCTGGTGGCACAACATTGTCCTCAGCGCCATGTACTGTCAACACCCTGCATTTTGGGTCAACAGACATGCATGCACTCTGCATATCTGTCTTAAGACGGTCCATCAGACTTTCTTTGGTCACACGGTAGATGATTTGTCCTTCTTTGTCTTCCACGTCAATGAAACCATGCTCATTGATCCTTTCCATGTAATCATTTCCAAAACGGTCTCCAATTCCACATTCCAGATTAAACCTTCCAGACAGGTTAATAACTTTAGGTATATCATGATACATGGATGCATAGAGGATAACCACATTTCCTCCCTTACTGTGGCCAGCAATAGCATAGGTGTCACGTTTGTGTTTTTTGAAATGTAGGATCACGTCATGTAAATCATCCACTTCTTTATAGTAGTTGCCATATTCAAAAGTACCTTCACTTTCTCCATTGCCAGAAAAATCAAAACGAAATATGCTGATCTTTTCTGATGTCAATGCATTAGCGAGACTCAATATAGTTCTACCTTCCTTAGATGACCTAAAGCCATGGCACAACACTACAATGTCCTTAGATCCAGCTTCATGCAAAACACCAACAATTTTCTCTCTGTGTCTGTTTCTTATCACTATTTTCTCTTGTGACACATCTAAAGAATCACTACAAGAGCTCAACTGTGCACAAGGTCTCATAACAATTTCTTTTCCAGCAGTTCCATACAACAACTGCACACAAATACACACCATGGACATGCTTAACAAGCAGATACATGAGGTGATACAATAAGAATATAATAATAATGAGTAGCCTCAGTGGCAGATTAAATAGCACTACCTCTGTTCTATTTTATTACTCACAATAGTCATTTTGGACAGACATGGTATCAGAAACATACATTGTCCATCTTTTCTAATTTAATAAGGGCATAGTTTTTAGTGACAAATCTATCCATACCATTTCCATGTGAGGAAAGTAAATAGCTTTATGCATGTTTAAAAGGTTGACAATTCATATTGATAGAATCTATTTTACTGCAGGAAGCATGGACCTATGTCAAATTCTGGATCAGGAAAAAGGTTCCAAGGGAGATAAGCAAGATGACATAGCATAGCTTGTTGATTTTCTTTTTAACACAACCACACAGCTACACACTGCTATTATGTTTGTTTATAAAAATACAATCGTATTTATTACACAAATCACATGCTTATGGCAACTTGCATGCCTATAGCATCTCTATATTTACTATACTTATTTTCAGAAAAGTTGCATCTGTGTAAAACAGTAACAATAGTAGTACATGCGTAGATGTTTAATCGAGACCTTATGATCTGGTCTCATCAAAACAAATGTGGTATATCTTTTTTTCTCTTTATCTTCATCAAGGAGAGAATTCCAATTTCCCCCCATTTACAAATTGATTAGGAGTTCAAATACTTAGTGCAAACTGCAAAGGAAGTGTCCTGGGTAATAAGTAAATCTATTCATGTATTGTTCACATAAATATAGATCCATGCATAACAAAGCAAGAATAAAATAACAAATTCACAGCAGAAGCAAACTAACAGAAAAACATAAAAAGAGCAAAGAGAATAAAAGAACTCAAACACCAAATGACAAGAGATAAGCCTACAAGAACGACATTGTTTTTGCCACTGTTCTGGATCTCTACTTGTTTAGAGCATTCATTTGGACAACTCTTCTTAATAACAACAAACACTTAGTGCCATAATTTTTTCTGAGTAGGCTCAATAATTCCAAGGAGGAACAGACTTAGCAACCATGTTCCCGGAACGATGGGAACGGGAACGTGGGACGGGGTACGACACTTATGAAAGGTTTTTACACTAAATTGTTCCCGTTCCCGGAATGTTCCCAGAACTAGGAACGTGGCCACGTAGTTCCCAGCTGAAGTAAGTTGATTTTGAAAAGCTAAACAGTCATAGACCATTAGATATCCTCATCCCAGTTCAATAAGATTTGAAGGACACGCTACATGCTCATGAATAATCTATTCAATCAGTTAGCTACGCATAACTCAAGCATCAATGATGCTAAACTGTCTAAGCTGATATGAGATATACCAACATACATTCCTGACATCCAAATCACAGTCACATGAGAAAGAGTTCACTTTTAATTGAATTATCTTTTTAAAATGTGCTGTCATATTGTCTGTTATTTTTCTGACACTCCGACCATTGATCCAGAGAGTTCATTCACTCCACTATGTTGCTGTCCAAGTAGAAATGTTCCACCCTGAAGCCTGAACCATTTCTCAACTCAGCTTAACAAATTCCGAGTACACCGTCGTTTCCATTTATTATGATTATACCAAAAAAATGCATTATGCAGCAACAATAAACGAACATAGGTTATATGGCAACAAATTATCACAGCATAATCACCGCAGTGACAATATTAGAGCTATACGTACATCATAATCTGGAATTTTAATTGTCAGGGAAGGTACCTGCTCTCCGTCCTCCCCAATCGACGATGGTAACGGAATTCCCGTTCCCTCCCCTTCCTGAAAGCACGAGCATAACAATTTTAGTCACAGAGTGAACAAGACGGGCGCGAACTGAATGAGTAATGCAGCCGTATCCCATGGCGCCTATATTGACTGTGTACCACATAGCAATCCACTGGTTTGGGACTATACGTGCTCGAAAACATTTGGCGATATATCAGCATAGTCACGTACCGGTGGCGCGGGGATGCCGTCGTCGGAGAGGGTCTCTGCGGACGGAGCGGCGGCCGCGCGGGAGCGGAGGGACGACGCGCGGAGTGAGGAGGGGAAGGAGAGAGACGCGGGGCTCGGGTTTGCGGCGCCGCGGTGGAGCAAGAGGAGCGGGAGCGGGGAGGTAGTGGAGGTGGAGACGGCCATGGCGACGGAGGAGGGAAGAGGATGAGGAAGCAGTAGGTTGCCGTGGGTTTTGGAAGGCCTCTGCTTCGCTCTCGTTCTGTATTATCCGATTCCGGGGTAGATTTGCGCTTCAGCCCCTCCAGCTCTGCTAAATTCTTTTTTTGAACTTCAACAGCTCTGCTAAATTCGCACTCACACAGAAAAATAACAAAACAAGCCTTGTAATAATTTTAGACTGAAGAAAATACGAATTTTTAATTCCTACTGCATCATTTTCCAGTACATATTAAGATTCGTACTGTTTGCCAGGATTACAGACAGCAACTTCCAACAAAAAATATGCAAACTACCTTGTCAATCTGGTGACTGGTATCCATTCACTGTTTCAGGCAAGTAGGCAAATAAAGAGTTTCTTGTGTAAACGGCCCATCCCACATTCCAGTGTTCAATTTCAGGAATTGCAACTCATTGTGCTAAACATATTGAATTAAGTCAGCTCAGGCGATAAGTAATTTGGTAGCAAACATTTTCAGCACAGAAGTTACAGACTCTGGAGCAACATTTCACAGACATAGATAATGACAAGGGAAGCCGAATTTAACTCTACAGTACAAACGAACATCCATAATTACAATGCACCGTTACTATTAGTTGCATTTTCGACCAACGGAATGAACAGCTGCAGATATTCACTTCCCTTCCTTATCCCGACCCTCACCACCATCCCCAGCACTCCTTTTCCCAATACCCTTCAGAGCAGCTACAAGGTCCAGGCCCGAGTGCTGCTCGCGAAGCCTAGAATATGATGGACCAGCTGCCGGCACCGCCTGTTTAAGTTGCCACGGTAAAGGCTGCCTATTGGGAGATGGAAGCATATTTGATTCATTTAACGATCGATCGCTGAAATTTGGCTTCACTGTGGTATCTGCTCTATCAGAATCCATCGCGCATGATACCTCATTAAGGTTGAACCCACGAACACTAGTTTCAGTCTTGTCACGATCAGATTTTGGAGATGTTGAGAAAGGGGCATTTGATGGCCAGAATGCCTTGCTCAACTCATGAGGCTCAAGTTTAGCAGGCAGTCGACCATGAGCACTGATTTTCTTGTCTTCCTCTTCTTTCACAATGACCATGTGATCGGGCTCTGAAGGTTCAGGGCCTTTTTGCTTAATACTATCGAATGTCTTATCCTGATACAGATCCTTGCCACTTGACGAGCGCCCTGAATAAATGGTGGTCATTGGGAAAGCTTTCTCTGGAGGTGTGGCTGGTGTATAGTCAGGGGGGAGCAAATCATCCCAGTTCTCCAAGAGTTCTTTGTACACTTTGCGTAGAGTGACCTCTGTAAGGCCTGTTACTTTACAGATCTCAGCCTGAGTTTTGCGCTTGTCTTCGAGCTGACAGGCAAGGTATATTGCGGCAGCAGATATACTTATTGGGTTCCGCCTTGTGCAGAAGCATTTATTAACAACCACCTCACCAATATGAGCTGCAAGTTCCTGAGGAGTCGACATGTGATATGTTGAAAGCAGATATTAATTTCTGGCATAATGTTTTAGTAACAGTTTTTCAGCTAAAATATGATACCTGGGCAGATTTATTCAGCTGGAGCAAGCTACAAAACCGAGGCATATGAACAGCAATTGAATTGCTGTTAAGAGGTTGGCTCAGTTTCAGAGATTCTCCGAGTATTTTGATGTATTTTCCTATCTCTTTCTGAGGAAGATTGCTAGCAGTAGAGATTTCCTGATCATGTGGTAAACAGAAGGTGAATCAATACTGATTGATAAAAGTAGTGTTACAAGAAAATGGTTCACCCAGATATTTGTGAAGTATTTTGATGTTTTTCTTAGCTATTTCTGCAGAAGATTACTACCATAGAGATTTCCTAGCTATTTAGTGAATATAAGGTGAAACAGCTCTAGCTAACAAATATCAAGTGTTTGTGTATGCCTGAAAATGCTACGCCAAATGTTTGTGTAACGCTATCCAAAGGTGGCTTAGCCTTTGGTTCAGTCATTTGTCAATGAAGCATATTTGATGTGGTTTCAGCTGAATTCAGGTATTCATAACATGGTTAAAGTTAGATTAGTTTGTGTGAGCTACAATTTCAGGTCACGCATGATGTAACTAAGTCAAGCAGTAACAACTATCAGTTTAATTGAGAAGAAATGCAAATGCACATTCATCAACATCAATGATCAACCAGAGAACTGAGGAAATGCTTTATTTGATGGCTACAAGGGGATAGAGGATACTGAATACTCAGGACTGAACACAAAATTAGCTTGGTGATTTTGGTCGCTTATTTCAATATGCTAAGGATGTAGCATGTCTTTCAGAATTGAAGCTACAAGATGATTTGAATTGACTCGCACAACACCCAATTTCCAAGAAATCAAATCTCAAGACACTGCAAACTTCCATTTCAGAAACAACAGTATTACCTACACAATCCTAATTGCTTGAGGAAAAGCATGCTTATGTATATCCATATCTGCACTGGAGCATTAGAACAAACGGATGGTGAGCGTGAATCACAGACAAACCTGCAGCGTGCGGGGCTGTTGCGCTTCGCGGATGGCCTGCACGAGCGCGGCGGTCGCGAGAGCCTCGACGCTCCGGTTCCTAAGGCAGGTCGCGGAGGAGCAATCCTTGAAGAGATCGAAGGCGTGGTCGGCTATGTACCGGTCGAGCCTGAGTATGGAGGCGACGTCGACGATCTGGAGGTAGGCGCGGAGGCTGTCGACGGAGACCATGGGCCCGGCGGGGTCCGGGTTGGAGGACGCGGCGGCGGAGTCGCCGGCGAGCGCGCGCTCGAGCTCGGCGAGCTGGCCGGAGAAGGCGGAGGCGGAGCGGGCGAGGACCGGGTGGCGCTCGAGGGAGAAGGCCGAGAAGGCGGAGACGAAGCCCGCGGGGAGGAAGGGGTCCTCGTCATCTTCGCCGGCGGGGGAGGGGGAGGGAGCGGGGGCGGGCTCGACGGCGGTGGCGAGGTCGGGGGTGACGAGGGGGAGCGGGTGGAGGGAGGGGATGAGGGGGAAGAAGGGGTGCGTGTGGAGGTGGCGCTCGAGGACGATGCGCTCGCAGAGGGAGCACTCGGAGACGGCGCGGGACAGCGGCGGCTGCGTCGTCGCGCATCGCGCCGGCCCCGACGCCCGGCAGTAGGGGCACTGCGCCGCCGCCTGCGACATGGGTGGGGGACTGCGAGTCTGCGACCGGGGGGGCGGAGTCGCCGCGCAAGTGATGAAAGACTCGGAGAGAGGATGGCTTTGGCTTGGAGCTGAGCTTGTGTGAGTTCACACTCCAGTCAGACTTCCCATCCATTACCTTTGAATCCATAAGCTATTTTTTATTAGTCCACCTTTTTTAACTCAAATAGCTCAAATAGCAACCAAACAGGTAGGCTATTTTAGAGCTATTTACAACTAGCTTACCCAAAAAAATTATCCCCCAAATACATGCTAATTGGGCTATTTTTTCTAAGGGCAAGGGAGAGAGGGGTAAGGTCAAATAGCCCTTGGATCCAAACAACTCAAGAGCTATTTCATTAGAGAGCTATTTTCTTAGGCTAAATTTTAACCCTCAAAGTAGCTCTAGGCTATTTCTCCGAACACGCGTTCCTAAAATAAGTACTCCTAAAATTAGATTGTTTTCCTGTGCTGATCCAGCTAGAGCACCTTGATCTTCTCTTTATTTTCTCCATAGAATCAAAGAGAAACCAACTGATATGTGCTGTTGTTGCATCGTTATGCTAGAAGTAAACAGTCCCGTGCTCAACAAACATCAGAAAGAACTTTGGCAGATGAAAATTACAGTGTTGAACAAAAGATAATACAGAAGGACGACAAGAGCAATGAGATCAGATGAAACTCATGAAAGTGAGCCATTGCCATCAGTAGAATTTGTACCTCGTGCAAGTCAAATGGAATTCTCACAAAACACTACATGAGTTGTTTAGTTTGGCGAATTGCCTGCATGGTGTCGGCAGTTCAGCACACAGATACAGCGCGAACAGCCAGGAACAAACAATATCAATCTCGATTTAAACTCATTAATCGGTACTGTTGACGCGAGTTTTACAAAGGGATCTGATCCCGTATATTCTGCCAGTGACACTTCTGATCTTGTACAAGGGAAAGTGGGGGTGGTGTATTTCGTTACAACAGTACCAAACTCTCATTTACCTGAACACAAAGGCTTAGAGTCAGCCAAAACGAGTAAATTTTGTTTCGAATTAGGCGTCAAATTGTGCTAGCATGTTCAGAGGTTTATATATTTTCTTTGTAACATATCAACACGTTAAACATTAGGATCTCAGTATCTCACACTACAGTGAATTGTAGAACTACTTAGTGTTGTCAGCACAGAGCCACATGTACAAAGCAGACCAAACCAAACATAACTTCCATGTGCAACCAAGTCAAAAGACCCCCTATCGAAGCATTTGTGGCATGAATTAGGATAAGTGTCATAGGCTAAAATGTTACATTAAAATAAAATTGTAGGTTATTGTTGATTTTTCTGCGGAACAGCTCAAAGTTGAAAACCGAAGCTTACCATAATTTTGGTATTTCTTTAAGAAGTTATATAAAGCTTTAACAATGGCACCATATTTCATTGACTTTAGTGGTCCCATATGCCTACAAAAAGAAATGTTGAGTTCTCTCAATTGTGGAAATAAACTATTAATGGCACACAATGATTTCTCAATCAGAAAGATTAATTCATGTGTTGGTGGAAAACTTACATAATTTCAGTATACCGTAATCTCCATGCAGGAAAGCCTAAATGACATCTAGCAGGACCATACATGAGAAGAAGATTAGGTTCTGGCCCACCACAACCTAAAAGATGAAACCAGAACTTAAATGCTCCTCACCTTATGATAATATAGTTGATAAAATCACTAGCAAATGAAAATAAGTATACCAAACAGATCATGGAAACTTTTTCAAGCATACCTACAGCTTTTAGCGCACTGGCCATGTCAGCTTCTGTAAATGTTGGCTCCCTTTTGCCATTTCCATGAGTATCATCATTTAAGTAAGTTGAGCAAAGTAAATTGGCTGCTTTAGCAATGCCCTCCTTGCCATCAGAACCAGAAAAACACTCTATTGTCAAATCTTTGTGGCTAGAGGGTGAAATGCTTGCACCAAGACCCTACATGTTGACATGAACAGTGATACATAGTAACAGTAAAAACAATCAACAATCCAACCAGCAGAGAAAATGCACAAAGTAAGAGAAGCTCAGCATTGTAAGTAACCAAATATTCTCCTACCTTCCCATCTCTTGAACCCTTCATAGCCGGTTCAAATAATTTCTTCAGGACTCCTAGGATGCAACATAGAATAGTGAGACAATAAGATAACCTTGTGTGTGCTAGATAGAGCCCACGGGTCTCAAGAAAAAAAAAAGAGAGTACATTCATCTATGAACTTCAGAAGACAATGTGTAAGAGCAACAGGGCAGTTAGTTATGTTCACTCTACCACTGTCCCAACCAACTCTCGAGTATTGTAACAGCCCAGGATTGATGCTTAAAATCACTTGATTTCTTATAAAACATGTTCATTTAGACAAAAGAAATTGTCATATAGGTAGATTAGCAACCAAGGATGAACTTCAAACTGAAATTACATATCCTAGAAATTCAAATGATGAACTCATTTGTCTTACCCTCAATGTCGTAGAGACATATATACTTCACACCCATAGTTGAAAGCCAGCACAATAGCTGCCTGATCTTCTCTGCATTTTTAGCTTCTTTGCTATCTACCACAATAGCCAAGTACTTCAGTCGATCCAGGTGGAGATACCGATACTTCCGCAACAACCCAGACGAAATAAGATAGCATTCTAGATTATAAATCAGAAGAGACCACAAATTAAAAATGCTGATTGCCAAGTGGATAATGCCCCAAAGCAGTCCCAAAATGAGTTTGAGAATAATCGATGGTCCAGACATCTGCACACAGAGCAAATACAACTTGTCATGCTCTCCCGTGGAATGCACTACCTGATCACAGAAATATATCTAAAGAGCTATAAAAAATATTAGTAAGATTTAGATTCTAACCCTCAATGCATTCAGATAATTTGATGCCAACATGCAGTTATTGTTCTGGTTTGCATAACAGCAGCTCATAAAATGTACACTTGTCACAACTCACATCACATCATTCATATTGCTTATGCATCCTAATTTTAGTTTGTAATTCTCAATTGCCAAACAAACACATGATAATCGAGAACATGGCTGACCTGAAAAAAATTTGTTAAAAACAAATAGTTCATTCAGTACTGTTATAGTATTATATTCATGGATATGGATTAGTTTCCATGATGCATCTCAACACTCAGTGAACAATTTGAAGGGCTTGCAACAATTAAACTCAGGTGGCCATGAAAGTAGGATTGATTTGAACACCTAAACTTTCAACAAAGGTATTGCCTTAATGGGCATGGCGAAGTATGACTGATATAAAGAAATTGCACTATAAGAATCAAAGGACAAGGTTTAAAAATTAGACACTGATCCTTCAATAGCATTCCTTCCCCTCACCAGATCTAAACCTCACTTCAAACCAATCAAATTCTATAGATCAGAGGTAAAAGGTGTAAGGAATGCTGCAAAAGAAGCCAATCCATGAGCATGCATACATACATGTGGAGGAGCCTGATTCATGTAGATGGGGGCCTGACTGGGCACAAATGACTCCCTGCACAAGAACCATAAGATCATTATTCTCTCAAGACAAGAGAAAAGGGGGGGGGGGTGCAGGGAGAATCATACACCCAACCAGACAAGATATGTCAGCATCAAATCCTGGCAAATTACATTAAACGTTTTCCTGCACCCTTTCTACTTGCTTGCTCAACAGTGGATTACAGAAAGACTTAGACACAACGAGAAGCTAACAAACAGCACAGGGGAAAAGGATGGTGAAGCTAGAAGAAGAAGCAAGCGAAGAAATCTAACATGGCTTTGGAGCCCATGGCAGTCAGCCAGTCGCAGCTGAGCTGAGAGGGCTGCTGAGGAGGAATAGCAGAGGCACCGACCGAAGACAGGTGTCCAAAATAAAATAGAGAAACCTATTTATGGCTGTGTCTGGACTGATGGATTTAGAGAAAACTAATATCACAGAAATCACATGGTTTGGCGCCTCATAGCACGTCACAGCGTACTGATTGTCCTGTTTGAGTGTTGACATCCTTTGTTGCTTTGCGAGTCTAGAGCCTTCAAAGAATTCCTTTCTCCTTTTCACTTTCTGAGGTTCTCTTCATTTTTTTTCTCCTTATTCTTTCTAAAACGCCGTAGCCATTAAATGGTAGCCACGACGTGGTAGCAGGTACATGCGTGCATCTACAGCTGTGGTACGCAGCTGTGGCCACCCTGAAGTTGCCGGGATGGGGCCGTGCACCTTGGCTCCTGGCCTTTAGAGTGATTTGAGTCAAAAACAGTGAACATATAGATATTAATTGAATAAATAATTCATCAATAACACGCAGCAAAATCTCACAAGATTACCAGATCCATTAATCTCCACAGTCCATAATATTCAGAATGCAATGACCGCATCACATACCAGATCCCTGGACACTGAAAAAATGTCTAAATGATCTGCTCCTTTATATCACAGGCATATAGCCAGATTAGTTTGTGTAATACAAGAATCATATCAATTAACAGTGTCCGTACACTTGCAGATTTAGTGTTGCAAATGTGACATGGACGATTACTGCAAAGATGTGTTGGAAGGGGCTATCATTACAAAATTGTCTGGTATTTCTCCGGACTCTCTGAGGCCCACTCCTTCAAAGATATCACCATGCCTAGTCTAATGAAATATGTTAGGCTGTACAGAATGGTGTAAAAAATGTCTCCTTCAGTGATCATCCAGTATAGTCAGTAAGAGTTTGCAACATCTTCACCAATAGTCCCTGCATGAGCAAACTCCATCCCTGAAGTGGTGAAACCGATTCACATCCCTCACAATAATCTCTCGCTCTGTGAATTTGGAGATGAACTTGGTGACTGAATGACAGTCCTCGCACAGCCTCAGGTTCTTGGTGATCCTGATTGGCTCTCCCCTGCCACTGTTGATAAACCCAAAAGCCACAGCCAATTTCTCACTGTGGCCAAGCAGAATCCTCTCCTTTTCCTCCTCTTCAATATCATAAAGAACACTTCGTGTGTCAGGAACATAACCCTCATTCTTCATCTGTGTCACAAACTCACCTATCAGGGCTTGCAGCTCCTCCACCTGTGGGTTCTTGTTATCCACAGAGCCAAACGAGTACAGCTTCTTCTTCACCTCTATCCAGCTACAACCTGGCACCTTCTCCAAAGCATGCTCTTTAAGTAGCTCCTTTAGAACATCAACTTGGTTCTGCAATTTAGCTTGAGCATATATATCTGCCAGCAGGACATAGTTTCCAGCATTCTGGGGTTCAAGATCGAAAAGATGAGAGCATGCCATCTCAGCATACTCAACATGGCCATGAATTCTGCAAGCTCCAAGAAGTGAGCCCCAAACTTGAGGGCTTGGTCCAATGTGCATGCTCTGTATCAACTCCACAGCTTCATCCAAACGCCCAGCACGACCAAGAAGGTCAACCATGCAAGCATAGTGCTCTGCACGGGGTGTGACATTGTACTCCACCATTGATTCAAAGAGCTTCTTTCCCTCCTCCACAAGTCCATCATGGCTACAAGCCCCAAGCACACTGACAAATGTGATGATAGTTGGCGAAATGCCCTCCTTTATCATCTCCTCAAACACTTGGAGTGACTTACGCCCAAAGCCATGCATTCCATATCCAGATATAAGTGAATTCCATGACACAACATCCCTTCTACGTCCTATCCAATCGAAGATGTACCGCCCGATTTCAAGGCATCCACATTTGATGTACATTGCCATCAATGTGTTGAGCACTGAAACAAGTGAGTCAAAACCCCTCCGAAGGATATATGCATGCAGCACTTTGCCCTGCCCAAGCGCATTCACCACAGCGCAAGCTTGCAAAACGCTAACAATTGTGATTGAGTTCGGTACCAGGTCTGCATCAGAAGCTATCATCTCCTGGAATAGCTCAATCGCATCACCAGGGCGCTCATTCTTGGTGTAGCATCCAATCATGGCACTCCACGACACAATATTCCTCTCGGGCATCCAAGCAAACACACGCTCTGCGTACTTGACAATCCCAAGCTTCGCATAGCAGTCGATAAGAGTGGTGGCGACATGCATGTGCAATCCATAGCCACGACGAATGGCATGAGCGTGCATCTCCCGTACACGGGCTGAGGCTGGTGCGTGCGATGCTGACCCTGCAATGCACGCCTTAAGCCCATGCGCGTAGCTGTAGCTGTCGACGGGGACGCCGAGCCGGCCCATGTCCGCCAGGCGCGCGAGCGCCTCCTCGCCATGGTCGGCAAGCGCGAGCGCCTTCAGCATCGCGTTCCACAAGAAGATGTTCTTCTCGGGCGCCTCGTCGAACACCTGGCGCGCGGCCGGGAGCGCGCTGAGCGCGGCGTAGGCGTCGATGAGGCGGGTCGACAGGAACGGGTCCGAGCGGAACACCGGGTCGGCCTCGAGCCGGCGGTGCACGGCGGCGGCGAGCGCGGCGTCCCCAGCCCGCGCGGCGGCGAGGAGGAGCGATTCGTAGGTGCGCTGCGTGGGCGCCGGGAGCCCCTGGAGGAGCGCCGCGGCCCGGGCGAGGCGCCCTTGGGCGCACAGCGTCTGTATCAGGTGGTTGTCGTTCGCCGGCGAAGCGCCCGAGGACGCGGGCGCGAGCGACGCGAGGCACCTGAGGCGCGTCAGCCTCGGCCGCCGGGGCCCGAACGGGCGGTGGGGGAAGTGGAGTAGGGAGGTGTGCGGGGAGGCGGGGGCTGACATGGGGGTGGAGCGGCGGCGGGGTGGAGGGCGGAGGCGCCGGAGTGCGAGGAGGGGCTTCACCGTGCGGCGGCGCGGGGATATTTGGAGGTGTGGTTAGGTTGGGTTGGGTCGGAGCTCGGACAGAGCGGGTGGAAAGCGGGAGGCGGAGCGAACGGAGCACCGCGCGCAGGTGGATTCTTGCACAAGCTGAATTGAAGATTTTTGTGGCTTGGCAGGGCCCAAGTGGGCTCTTTTTCCGCTGCGGTGTGGTGTGTATTTGGGCTAGAAATGAACCACAATGTTGGTTTCTCATTTCGGCTGTGCGCATGGCGGGCTGAGTTTTATTAATCTTGTGGGGTAGGCCAGAAAAAGTAGCACAATATTTCTCAAACTAGTGGAAGTGCATGCTGATATAAAAAAAAGTACATACAAAATGTTTACATAATCATACACATAGAAGTGCATTTTTGAGAAAACCACTGAACATGTGGCTCATTTAATGTTATAAGTGGCAGATAGTTACTTATAATGGGCGTGGAAAAAATCTACTTCACCCCCCCCACTTATGAGGGCTGGAACACATCACCACCCAACTTATGAAAATGGATTTTTTACCCCCCTGAATTTTCTAAAACAGGACAAATCACCCCCTGAAGCAGTTTTGAAAAATCATAGTAAATCACAGAAAAATCATAAAATGGAAAATCCAATTGTGTTGGATTCTAAATGAGTACATCTACACAATGAACATATAATATGGTATGTTTAGTACATTTTTTTACAGTTATGGAGAAAAGCATAGATCTAAAGTTACAACAAAAAATATGTACTAAAGCATTCCATATTGTATGCTCACTGCGTAGAACTACTAATTTGAAGTCCAACACAATTTTATTTTTCATTTTATGATTTTTCTGTGATTTACTATGATTTTTCAAAACTGCTTCAAGGGGTGATTTGTCCTGTTTTAGAAAGTTCAAGGGCTAAAAAATTCATTTTCATAGGTTCAGGGGTGATGTGTTCCACCCTTCATAGGTTGGGGGTGAAGTAGACTTTTTCCCTGAAACGTCAAATAAAATGGACCGGAGGTAGTACTTTAAAAATTCTAAAGGGACCTAAATTTAGTATATCAAATCTAAATGGCTTTAAAAACTAAAATTCTACCATCTATTTTTAATAAACATGCTTGGTGGGACAAAATAACAAGACTGGATGGTTATTGGCCATTGAACCTGACATATACTCACCATTCTGAGCATAAATCTATCGTCCCATTTTCCGCCTTTTCAACAATGGAGCGAACAAGTTTCATTACTTACGAAGCAATCTAATTGCAGTTTCAGAGCCTCTACCAAAGTCATTCTCTACTCCTAAGTAATAGAAGACCAACACAATAGTTGAAAAACACAGGGTTGCCTGCTGCATGGGAAACTATCATTACACCACCCGCACAATAGGGTGTTAAGATCTCGTAAGTACTGTAAAGCTAGACATGGACCAGCCACATCTGAAAAGAATTACAAGGTGTTCCATATATGCATCACAACTCACAAAGGCTTGATGGCATCTCCTACATAGAGGAAACTCCGGCTTCAATGGAGCTTCCCTTTTCCCCATCTGCAGCACCCCAATCCGCGGGTGCTTAAATGGGATTTCCATTGGCACATACCTTTATGTATGTATGTTGCGAGTGACCTCTGACCGATCATGCAGAAAATCATATCATGTTGGTTCATCCAAAAATTTTTGATGCAAAACCCTGCTTGAGATTGGTTAAAATAAATCTATGTACTCTCTTCTTATAAAGTAAAGAAAATAATGAAAATGAAAAGCAACGGTAATAGGGCTTTTAGTACTCCTCTGAACCGTAATACATCAGTACAATGTGTCATACCTTTGACAATTTAATTTAAAGTTTTTATAACATCTTGGGTGAGATGATAACTACATAATGCGTCCAGAAAAAAAAAGCAAGGCAGACACAAATGTCTTACAAAAACTTAATTTAACACAAAAATTTATCCTCACTATTGTTCACGGAAATCCCCCCAAAATCGAGAAAACCCCAACACGTATAGTGCTCACAGAACCCCTGTTCTAATAAATTAAGCCTTCAAACAGCTCCCTGTCATTCAAATGCCATGTGTTAAGAAGTGAAGTAAAGTACCTCAGAGAGGCATACACACATACACATCGGTGGACATCGGTGGGGCAGACAAGCAGCCATTCGTTCACACAGAAAATTCAAGCCACAATGCCCCCTTAATAGAAGCTCAATAATTTAATACCATGACACATCACTTTAATGGCAAATAGTGAACCTGAACCAAAGACCATCTCCAAAACATCAGATGCTGAATAAAACATATAGAAGTTCAGTCCAGCAAGATGCTTGAGATCAAGAGAACAACGTCAGATGA
The DNA here is from genome assembly GCA_036936925.1 of Cenchrus fungigraminus. Lineage (NCBI taxonomy): Eukaryota > Viridiplantae > Streptophyta > Magnoliopsida > Poales > Poaceae > Cenchrus > Cenchrus fungigraminus. The sequence continues at coordinate 94,172,505 of CM072776.1, read as the reverse complement.
TGATTGGGTATCTTATGCACCAGTAAACTGTCAGGAAAAAGCTTCCTAAGCACTGATATTCCAGAGGCATATTAAAAAGATGTATGTTGAACAAAAATATACTTTAGGCAACATGGTGTTAAAGTGCAGACATTTATTTTTCAAGTTCGTTACCGAGTTAAATGAAGTATAATTAAATAAGGACCTCCTACCTTTTCTGCTCCTTACAGAAAATATGCATGCAGTAGGCTGTACGTCCTTGGGTATGTGTCAAATGGTTCACACCTGTCCATGACAAAAATATCTACGCTATTAATTAGTACAACATAAATAATACAAATATTGGTGCTTAATAAGAGACAATTATATGAAAAACAAACAAGAAGTTTGATGATAATTTTAATCAGACACTGAATTTTTATCTAATGTAGTAAATAATTTTAAATCAGGATAAAACATGAATGGTATTTAATCAGCCCAGGATATAAAAATGCATACCAGTCATGAGCCACTCAAAGAAGCCACCGATCATAAATTACACGTAGTGTATTTGGCTCAGTAACAGGAATAGCATTTATCACCCAATCAAATTTCTGGTTGTTCAGTGCAGCTGCAAACCTGGATACGGAAGTCGCATAAAAAGGCAAATGGTAGGAATAAACAAGATCACAGTACATAAGCACATGAGACCATTTTCATTATTGTGTATTTCTGAAAAGTGCAGCTTGCCAGACACCCCGGGGGAAAAATAAAACAAATATCCTAAGAAAGCTTTGCACTAACAAATTAGTTTAGCATACTATACAGTATACCAATGGTGTAAGCATTCATTCCATGGAACAATAGTTGGGCGGGCCAAATTATCTTCTTCTACTCCAAATTCATAGACAGAAAATACATGCAGTCACCTAAACTGAGTGCAAATTTATTTTATTTAACTATCTAGCTCGACACTGGCATGTCATACTACCGCCAGAGTCAGAAGTTACCTAGAAAAGTTGGTCCAAAAGAACCACATAAGTCAGAAATTACCTACAGCAGCCAACAGTGCTATGTTGCCCTTCCTTCCTAAAACCTTAACAAAGCTGCTGTTGCCATATACCAGTATTTTAAATCCAACATTTCTAGGTATTAGTACAAATAAAATAACGACAGGTTTTGATAAACCATAGGAAGCAAATAGCCTTACAGATTTCATGTATTTAATATTTTTCAAAATTTCGTCCCAAATGATGTGTAATTTTCACTTGCGATGTGTAGCACATTATGTAACATTGCTTCTTGAATTTGAAGAGGTAGCATATTGGTTATTTTAAACTTTAAGAATTTACAGTGGAATAAAAAACATCATTCAAATGCAAGAGAGCCCCTTAAGTTTGAGAAAGGACTTCATTACATTAAAGATAGATAGAGAAGTTAAGAGTTTCCAACTTAATTAAGAAGCAAATGAATGTAAATGGCATACCAAGGTTGAATTTTTATCTACAGCCTAGTTTCAGGCATCCTGAATTTGAGGATCCCCTCAAGTTGCATTCCTGGACCGAATTTCTTCCATTCCAAGGATTAAAAAAATTGGCATTACCCATCATACATTGTTGGGGAGTCAGAAAATCGGATGGGACTCCTGAACACAGGTGAAGGGAGATATATGAACAAATACGCGAAAGTGCTTAGAACGCGGAGACAAAGAATCTCCGAAAGTCTGTGCTCGCCTCAAAAGTTGTGAACCCCTTTACACGTGCCCTCGAGCCCCCTTTTATAGGGAGACGAAGGGATTTTTACATTCCGAGATTACCCTCGAATCTAGGGAATATTCCAAATGTGAACATGTACATGAACGTCTTTCACATCCCGTGATTTGCGGAACTAATTTCATACATTTACAAGCCAGCTACTCGTTCACACCTCGAACCCGGACTTTTGGCACCGCTTCTTTGACTTGGTACATTCGCGATTTTCGCCTCAACCTAGCGAAGATTCGCAGGTAGTCAGCTTCCCGCACATCACCACCGAAGCCTTCACCGAAGTCGGACTTCACCGAACTCGCAGAGATCTTCAACATCGCAGCTGTAATGGAGTTTTCCCGTCCCCACGGAGATCTCTGAAGTTTCCATTGCTAAAGTTTCCCGAATCAGCAACGACCTCCGAAGTTTCCCTCATCCTGAAATAAGAAACAGACCTGCGAACTTGTGGTCATTCGGCGATCGTTTCGCCCATAATCAGAGGGTTAGCGAATTCCTTAAAAATCACGAGAGCGAAATCTTCACTTGGCTCTTTCCCGCACGTTTCTATGAATTCGTCGGAGTCCTAACATATCCGAAGTTTCGAGGGTGAAAGGTTTTTACCCAATTCCCCAACACTAGCCCCTCGGGGAAGCGGGTTAACTCCGACGATCCGTTTCCACGAAAAACTCTCAGAAATTTGGTAAAAAACGTCACCCTCGGAACGTCGGAGTGTACACGCGTCCCCCCTGAAATGCGCAACGGTCATCTCGAGACATCTTCTCGAAACTACCCCCCTCTTCCCTTATAAATAGAGACCCAGCGCGGTAACTTTATTTCACCGCTTCGCTGTTTTCTTCGAACTTTTGAAGCACTCGCAGCGCAAGACCTTTCGTCTCAAGATTCCCGAAGTTCGGCAACTTCTTCGGTCTTCTAAGGTATTCTATTTGCCTTTCTTATACTTCGAGCAGTATCTAACTTTTTCGTAGATTTTTCGTTTTCCGTAAATTAATATGTCTTTCGTAATAATTTTTCTTCCGAAAAGGTGGCTCGTACTAAAAGCACTGCTAGACCGATGACCACCGAAGAATTGGTTGCCGCTGGTATCCCACCGTCAGAAGAAAATGCTCCCCCAAGTACAAGTAACTCAGCTGCTGAAGTCGTTCGAGAATCTGGCAGTCGTGAAGATGGAGAGATAAAATCCGGGAACAATTCTGATGGCGGTGAAGATCTTTCTAATGTCGAAGTCAATCTGAATGAGCTGATCTCTTCAAAGGCTTCATACCCCACGGCCTTTGTTTTCGGGAAATCCAAAGTTACCACCGAACTTATCAAGGAATACGAAGAAACTGGTTTCTTCCCTTCTGGTGATGGTCGTCCACCTTCTGACGAGGAGACCCCTTCTCCCGAAGCGAATGAGATTGTTGTTTTCAGGAATTTCTTCATTTGCGGTCTCAGATTTCCCTGCGATACTCTTCTTCCAGCTATTCTTGAGAAGTTCTCTGTGAAGATACATCAGCTGACACCTAATTCTTTCCTGGAACTCTCGAAGTTTTTCTGGATCATGAAGACTTTCAAGTGCAATGCTGGTGCTGATATTTTCGCACGTCTGTTCGAGCTTGTTACTGATAAGGATATCCTCAAACTCAGCGACGGAAACTTCTACGAAGCTCACTATGGTTGCTGCACCTTCAACACTCGAAGAAAAAATGTGTTTCAGCATCTTACTCGTATTCAACTTGCTCCTTGCAGTAAGAACAACTTGCCCGAAGATTGGCGATCATATTGGTTTTATCTGAAGGTTGATATGTCTAAGGTTTCTGGCTACACTGGTCCGGCCTACCCGTTCTATTCGCCAATTACCCCAGTGACCGCTATTAGCACTGCTACATTTAACAGCCGGGCCCTTGGTTTCAAGAATTGTGAGAATGCTTTCTACCTTGCCAGCACCATTCTTGGTGGCCGTGACGCTATTGAAGAATTTGTTGCAGCTCAAGTCTGGCCCTTGTCACATGGCTGGAAACCTTCAGATGTTGTTTTTCTTGAAGTGGATTGGGCTTCTCAGAAAGTGTCATTTCCGTGATTTAACTTGCGACTCGAGGATGGTCAAAGCTTGGATGATTTTATCCTCGAAGTCGAAGAAAAAGTCACAGATATGGTTGGAGAATTTACTCTAAATGAATACAAGGCCTACAAGCATATTGTGAAGCACAAGAAGAGAGTGAATCGCGTGTTCTCAGAACTTGGTGTAGAAACTGCCCTTCGATCTCGCCCGCCGGGTGTAGACAAGAAGGTTCCAACTGTTGCTGTGGCTGGTTGTTCGGCTCCTCCTCCTAAGGCTCGAAGGAAGAGGGCCTCAAAGAAAGAAAAGGCTAAAAGTAGCGCTGGTGACACCTCTTCCCCTGCTATTTGCCCGTCGAAGACTAAGTCCTTAGAATCCAGCAAAAGGAAGAGAAAAGCTTTCGAAGTTGTTTCCGACGCTGAGATACAAGCGGCTTCCAGTCTTGCGAAGTTAGGCAGGAAGAAATCCAAGAAGGCTGTGAAGAAAGTTGTTGCCGCTGTCGTTCAGCGTGTTCCTTCGGCGCTTTCTGATGAGGAGATGATAGATGAGCCTCACCGAACAGGTTTCTTTTCTTGCTTGTGCTGTGAATTGAGATTTGGTGTTCGTCGTGGTTGTACTCCGAGTTTTGAGAACGATTTTGTTGATATTGAAACTTTTTCAGACATTGTTCCTGAGGCTCGGGCTGCCCCAGATGATTCTTCTGCCCTTGCTTCCGCTGAGGCTGGAACTTCCAAAACTCTTGCTGCCGATGATGAAGCCTCTCCAAAGTTTACTGAAGATTTGGAGCGCACTGTGGATCGGAGCGGTGGTTTGCTTCGGGATCCTCCTTTGATCGGGACTCGCGAAGATATTCCCGACGAACAGGACCCCACTCCCTCAGTTGCTGCTTACAACGAAAGCTTTGGTACGTCTTTTAAGGGTGAACTGTTGAGTGTTGGTGGTCAGGTGGTTGGTGCGGACGGTGGTAGTCCTAAGTTTTCTGTGCTGTGGAAGTCCCCTAAACTTGTGAGTGAAACAGGGGGAGAAGCTTTGAAGAAAACACTCCGCTTGACTGCCGAAACAACTATTACTGCTGAAAAGCAAACTTCTTCCTCTCTACAGAAATCTTTGACGATTTCTGACTCTGCCATCCAAGGACCTTCGAAGACGTTTAATGCAAAAGGTTTGTTGGTTGTTTTCATCTTTATTTCCTGTGAATCTTCTTACTTCCCTTATTGATCTTGTTGTTGGTTCCCTCTGGTTTTCGCAGGTTTTGAAGAAAATGTGCGAAAGCACTCTTCCTCGGACCTTTCTAGGTTCAACCATATTTATAATCTGAAGACAGCAATTGTCGGGAGGTTGTCTCGGAAAGGCTCAATGAAAAGGAGAAGCTTGTCGCTAAGCTCAATGATGAATCTCAGAACTTGAAACGTGACTTAAACAAGGCACAGGCTTCAAACCTCGAAATGGAGAAGCGAATTACTGAGCTAGCAGATTCTTTGAAGAAATGTCAAGAAGAGAAGAAACTTGCTGAAACTGCTCTTCGCGACTCAAAGAAGGATCACGAAAAACTTAACAAAACTCGTGAGGATGACCTCAAAATGATTGAAAATCTTCGCAGAGAAGCTGATAAAAGCACGAAGACTATTGATGAGCTCTATAGTACTAATGCTGAGCTTTCAACGAAGAACACTGAGCTTGCGAAAACTTTGAGCATGAAAGAGCAAGCTATTCTAGATCTCGAGAAGGCTTTGTCTGAGCAGAGCGAGACTTTGAGTAAGGATGTTGATGAAGTCAAGCGAAACTTGAAACTTTTGTTTGAGGAATACAGGGAGGCTCTGAAGCAATTTGGCACTCGTTCGAACCCATTTCCTGAAAAGGATGATATTTCAGACATGATTGACTGGATGCTGAAAGAGTTCCAGGCTCTTCCAAGCGTTATTTCAGGGGTTAGCGATTTCGCAGCCATTTCTTCCGTCGAAAGCCTGCTCAAGCTTCTCTCTGATTTCGATTGCGCTGACCTTCCGAAGTTTCGTAGAGCACTCTCGCGATTCCCAGATGCTGCGGGTACCTCAGCTATCTGAGCTGATGAAGATGTCCGTGCTCTGAAAGTGAAATTCGTAAAGGAATTCTGGATTGCTAGCGGACAGGAATTTGCGAAGAAAATTGCTCGTGAAAAACTCGAGGAGGTTTGTTTTCTGGGCTTCATTGAAAAACTCGTGTGAAGTCTCATTGACCTCTTTCTTCTTGATACTAATGTTTTTTCGAATCGCTTTTTCAGTTGATTCAGAAGGAAGCCAGTGCCAAACTTGAGAAAACTCTCAAAACAGCTTCTGAATCTGATGATGACGAGGGAGAAGATGTTTCCGGAAGTAAAGGGAGCAGCAGCAGCGACGATGACCAAGATGATGGAGAAGGGGAGAGTTCTGATCGACGCACCAGTTCTCCGAAGGTTGATATTGTTGGATGAGGCGGATCTTATCCGAATTCTTGCTTTTGATGTTTAAAAGCTGCGAACTTGTATATTCGTGGGCTACGGTCCTTCCTAAACTTTTGTCTTGTAATCTTTAACCTGCGTAGGTCCTGCAAGGTGGACCTGTGCAGGACATCATACCTTTGCGTATCCATCGTCAAGACCAGATAGTTAGTGGCGAAGCTTGGCGTTTGTACAAAGAAGCTCATCCTGGATGCAAATTCTCCGATTTTTGGCTTTATTGTTGTCAATACTTCTCAATGCGTAGCTTCCAATTAAGTTGGTTTTTTCTTCAACGCGACGGTTACGCTCTTGCGACTGAAACTTCGAGTTCGCGCCCCTTCGTGAAGACGGAGCCCCCTAGCCCCCTAAGCGGTGATTGTAGCTTTGCTTATGCCAGCGATGTTGCAGAGAATCGTGGCCGAAGTCCAGGCCGTATTGTCGAATTACCTTTTTGATTTTGCAGCTCTTCGAAGCTGTGTATCTGTAATTCTGCGAAATTTTGTATGGAATTAAGGCAATAAATTCACTTTTTAAGAAAAAACGTCACCCTTCCCACCTTGCCGTTTTCATGCAAAATTTCATGCATGTCTCTTACCGCTTACTTTGGTTCTCTCTTTAAGCGCAAAAATTTGTACTTCATCAGAGTGTAAGTCAACAGAATTTGCTTCGCGAATTTTGTGGACTTACGCCTGAATGGCGAACTTGCCCCAGTTGATATCGCAACTTTCAGTTGCTTCAACCAGCTTGTGCTCTTGTCATTCTTACGAAGATAGTTGAGCCCCTTAGCTCATATAATGATATTTTCGGTTGAAAAATTGTGACAACCCGCCCAGGAAAATACCGTACTAACGCCTAAACCAATCCACTTTGGTCATTAGGCGGTAATAAAGTATCATCCCGTCGTTAGTTGCCGGGTCAAGCCCGGTAAAATCACTTTCATAGCAACAAAGGATCGACAACATGCATTAAAACTCACGCGAAGGCGAGTCCAGAGTACAATACATAGATTAAGTCCAAATCTGCCCCGTAGGGTTCAATTATTACAAACTGAAGTACTTGACATGATAATGAAGTTCAGAGTTCGAAAACAGCGGAAATTAACTAAGAGGTGCGATGAGCATCACAGGAGGCCTGCCATGATGCCTTCATTCATCGTCGTCCACCCACTCCAGCTCCCAGCCCGGCGGGATCTCTCCAGGCCACACATCACTAAAGGCATTACCTGAAATCAACAAATTACAGCAAGGCTGAGTATACTAATACTCAGCAAGTCTTACCCGTCGGTGACAACTACATCACCAAACTCTAGACATGAAAGGCTTTTTGGCCAGTGGAGTTCTTTTACGGAAAAGCAACAAAGAGTATGTCCTTACTTTCAAGACTTTAGCTCAGATTCTAGTTGATTACTCTTTTCTACATGAGCAAGCTATTGCAAGCATAAGTTGTGCAATTCAATTAATCAAACATAAATATTCACAATGTTCCATCATTAGGGATAACATGGCCAGTTGGATAAGTAGTCTCAGATAACGGTGAGAGGCCGACAACCGATTGATTTAAACCTTGCAAGGTGAACCTAAACACACGGTAGGGTGCCCTCACATTGGACAACCACCAGGCGGTTCCCAAAACTCTTCAGCTCAGGATCGAATCTTACAGTCTTTGGTACAGGCTATCTGGCATACCCCGCAAGGCACCCAGAATCACACATGCACCACCGGTAGCTAGCCGTGAGACGCATCTCAAGATGAGTAATAGTAAGATCCCTCACCGCCTCATTAAGGTACTAGGCTTACCGGTCCCATTCCCGACAAGTGCTTAGTACTTTCAAACACTTAACCCACGAAAGCCATTGGACCGGAGCCCAAATCCCATGCTCTTACCACGTGAGCAATCCATTTATAAAGATCTTATGACTCTAACATAAGAACCTATTCTCGCGAGCGACAAGCATCACTCGACTTGTAACGGTCCTATAGCATGGCAGTCATCGACCTAGCATACTAGTAAAGGACAAGGGTACCTAGGGATCATGCATCTAGGGTTTCATTTCAACTCCTGAACGTAAATGCACAAACATCCATAGATAGTTGCATAAATTTCCAAAAACACTTAGGTTAATGCACCAGGGCTTGCCTTCGTCAGCAAAGTTAGCCTGGGGCTCCTCGGTGTCCTCGTTCACTTCCACGTACTGCAGCTCCGCGTCAGCTCCTCCTTCCTCGGCTTCCGGCACGAGCGAGTAGTTACCGTCGGGAAGTTCTACACGGGATGCATATGCAGGATTATTGTGTGGAGTGAGAGATTAATTATCACAACCAACTCTTGTTGGCCATATTCACCTTGACAAACATTTAATTAGCATTTCTTTCCATTAAGGTCATGACATGGGGTGTTTTAGGATTTAATCCTTTTGATGGTGACTGTGTACAAATTTAAGCAAATAAAACAATTTAATTTCACAAATCAGCAAGGGTGGGTCTTTAGCTCCTAAATAAGCTACTCAACATTTTGATAAAGTCATTTAGGGAGCAAGGATGATTTTTCCCACTTAAACCTATTATGAAGTGTATTTGAATTCCAAATCTTTTAATTACAAAATAAATTATAAAAATAGTGGGAGGTGCATTGCAGGTCCTAATTACCTAAACAAAGCCACTGATCCAACATTCACATTTAAATGAGCCACAAATTAAATATATCGAAAATGACATTTCCTAGCTACCAAAAATATGAGAAATACATAAATAAATAAATAAGGCACCTCTGCAGCCAAACTCACTCCTACATCCTCTCTAACCCTAAACAAGTCTAGCAAACTAACAAACACATCAAGAACTAATTTAAAATTTGAACTAGGCATTTAAATGTAAACCTAGGCATAAAACAACAATAAATACTTCTGACAGAGATAAAATCATGATAAATACAGAAAAGTTGAATCTAGTCATTTCATGAACATATCTAGAAGTTGAGGACAAAAATATATTTACATTTTTCTACAAAAATCATTAAGGCAGAAATAGCATAAATGAAAAATAAATCATATTAAAATATCTGCTCAATAACTTTGTGCAAATTTTTGTCCAGAGTCTACACATGACAAATCTAGCAACATATACAAAATTTAGCTCCATAGCTTCTATAGAATTTGAACTACAACAAATGTATGTCAAATTGAGTTTGAATTTTCATTCAAAATCTACAAGTCAAATGTATGGTCATGCTTTGTAGAAGTTGTATATATAGTCTCACTGAAACCAACAAAATTGGGTTTGTATTTTTCTGAATTTTCTACGAATTTCTATGATTTTTCTAAGGTGCTGGACCTAATTGCAAGAAAACTAAGATAAAGATCATTGCCGATAGGTCCCTAGTTCACAAATATGCCCCTGGACTTCACATCCGTGCCCTCGGCGGCGGGGGTGAGTTCGCCGGCGGCGAACGGCGGCCGGAGCAGGTGAACAAGCGGCATGGACGTGCGATTGAGCTCACCAGGAGTCGATTGGTGGTGGTGGCGTGGCCGGAGGTGGCTCCGGCGAGCGGCGGCGGCGAGACCGCGGCGGTGTGGCCGCCTCGGCTTGAAATCCAGTGAGGGGGAAGGCAATGTCGGAAAACAAGCGACGGTGGGAGCTCCACTAGGTCCTAGGGGAGGTGTTGGAAGGCTCGGCCGGCGGCGGGAGCGGGCGGAGGTGCGTGCTCACCGCGGTGGCGGTAATGGCGGTCAGGCGGACGTGTGCGTGCGCGCGGGCGGTCGGGGGCTCCTTTTATAGACGACGGGTGAGCGTGCAGCGGACCGACGCCTTCGCCTTGAAGGCATGCGTGCGGGAGAACAAGGCCCGGGGGCGGTGGAGCCGTGCCGGCTGCCGGCCGGCCGACCGAGGCGCGGCGAGGCTCGGCGGGTGCGCATCTGTCGCGTCCACGTGTCGGGGACATTCCCTCCGCGTGCGAGACGGTCGGGGGCGGGGCGCGTGATGATGTTGTCCCCGTCCTCGCCGGACTGTGGGCCGGTGGGGGCCCGGCCGTCGAGGGAGGCGGCGGTACGCCGGCCTGCCGCGTGGTGGCGCGGCGCGACGCGCTCGGCACGGGAGCGCGAGCCAGAGCACCGGGGTGCCGGTTCAAATTCCATTTGCACACGTTTGACTGGTTCAAACTTGAATTTTTCAAATGCAACTTCAAAACCGCCAAAAAGAGAAGTTGTAGAAGGGCTATAGGAGATCAACTTTTGTGCAGGTCGACCTATGTTTCGAGCAACGGTTTGAGCATGAACTGCAGGCAAAGTTGCTGACTTTCATGGCGCCGAGGAATAGTAAAATGAAGTTTGACTTGGGTTTTTGAACTATTTCCTCTTCGAATTTGAAATGCCACCTTAAAGATGAAATGTGTCCCAAGAAATTCTGCACAACTTTTATATTGGCAGATTTTTGAGTGTTTAAACAAAATTTGGAGAACGTGGCCAAAGTTCTAGGACAAGGTGTGGACATCAAGGGGTTTGACCACTTTGACTAGGGTTTGGACCATGGTAGGGGATGTTGACTTGCTTAAGGTGCTCATGGGTGATTGTTGGCTAGGTTTGCGAAGTGATGACCCAGGTTGACCAAGATTTGACCAAAGTCAACAAGTTTGACTTGTCATTAGTGTTAATTAAAAACCTGGGGCGTCACAAAAATTCTCCTGAGTGGACATTGTCTCAAAAATTTACCGGCAGATCTTCTTTGCTAAGATTGTTGGATTTCTCATTCTCACGACTCGGAGAGATTTTTTATCAAAATTACTTCGTGTTCTTCTTCGCGAAAGTCTCATGACGAAAATGTTTGAACTTTCTTGGCCACAACTTTCTGTTGCTTCAGGCTCTTAGTAGGATGTCCCTTCACGGTGGGATCTAGGCCACAACTTGTTGTTGTCTCAGGCCTTTTCGTAGGATGTCCCTTTACGGTGGGATCTAGGCCACAACTTGTTGTCGTCTCAGGCCTTTCGGTAGGATGTCCCTTTACGGTGGGATCTAGGCCACAACTTGTTGTTGTCTCAGGCCTTTAGTAGGATATCCCTTTACTCTGGGATTTTGGCTTTCACGGAGCCCTCGGCTATCAAGGAGCCTTTTCACAAAACTTCTCTTTCTCATGATGGAATTTTCGGCTATCACAGAGCCTTTCATGAACTTTTCTTCAGATGATGAAATTTCTGCTATCACGGAGCCTTTCACAAATTTTTCTTTCACACGATGGATTTCGGCTATCACAGAGCCTTTCATGAACTTTTCTTTCACACGATGGAATTTCGGCTATCACGGAGCCTTTCATGAACTTTTCTTTCACACGATGGAATTTCGGCTATCACGGAGCCTTTCATGAACTTTTCTTTCACACGATGGAATTTTCGACTATCACGGAGCCTTTCATGAACTTTTCTTTCACACGATGGAATTTCTCAAGACACCTGATTTGGGGGAAAGCTCTTTTCATATATGTCATAAAGAGTATTTACATAGGATCTGCCTCGTTAAAAACCTTGCCCCTTGATTTAGGGCCCCCTTTGCAAGGAAAAGAGTACGATCCTTTTTATTCTAAGGTAAATGCGAGAAGTAAATATTTTTGTTCCCGAAGCCACTTATAGTTCTGTGGTTCAGGTTTTTACAATTTTTATGGAACTTAAATTTACGAAAGGAAAAGCTGAGAATAAATCTAACTACTTTCATGATTCTCAAGGGTAGTACCTCTTTAGGTTGTCTGCATTCCACGAATGCGGCAATTCTTCACCGGTTTGGTCTGTTAAGCGAAAGGCTCCTGGCATACTGGTTTCTTTTGCTATGTAGGGTCCTTCCCATGATTCCTGAAGTTTCCCGGAAATTCTCCCAATTCTTCTTTCTTTTCAGCACTAAATCACCGGTCTTGATGTCTTTCCTCACTATCTTCTTATCTTTCCATGCCTTTGTCTCCTTTTGGTATTTCTCGATGTTTTCTGAGGCTTCAAGAATTGTGAGCTCGATCATGTCCTTCTCAATTTTCATTTCAATTTCTTCGATTTCTTTTGCTTTCTGAACTCTCAAACTTTCATTCTTGATTTCTTCTGGTGCCATCGCCTCAGTCCCGAATAACAGGCGAAATGGTGTGAAGCCTGTTGCCCTCGACACTGTTGTGTTGTGAGACCAGATTACCCTTGGCAACTCATCTATCCACTTGCTTTTCTTCTGATCATATAGACACTTCTTGATTCCCGAAAAGATCAGCCTGTTTGCCCTTTCAACAGCCCCATTGGACTGCGGATGATAGACTGAAGAGTACTTCACGTGGGTGCCCAGAGTTTTACAATATTCCTTGAAAGAGTAGTAGTCGAACTATTTTCCATTGTCAACGGTTAACTCTCTTGGTACTCCGAATCTGCAGATTATGTTTTGCCAGAAGAATTTCTGAACTGTTGACGCAGTAATATTCGCCAATGCCTTCGCCTCCACCCACTTGGTGAAGTAATCAACTGCAACTGCTGCGAACTTGCAATTTCCTTGAGCTGTTGGCAATGGCCCAACCAAATCCATTCCCCACCTTTGCAGAGGCCATGATGGTGGAATTAGGTGAACTGGCATGGATGGTAAGTTCTGCTGATTCGCTATTTTTTGGCAGGCTTCATATTCCTGAACCAGCTTCTTTGCATCAAGGTTTATGGAAGGCCAAAAGAATCCTTTCTTTATTGCCTTTCCTGCTAGTGCTCTTGTGCCTATGTGCGCACCACAAAATCCGCTATGGATTTCCTTAGAAGTTCTACATCTTTTTCGGATGTTATACACCTTAGCCACGATTCAGTTACTCCAGACTTCTATAGCTCTCCATCCACTACGGCATAACTCCTTGCCCTTTGTCTTAACCTTTTTCCTCCAATTCCTCCTGTGGTTCATAGTGACCCCTCAAGTAGGCCATAATTTCAGCTCTCCAGTTGTGACTTTCTATGTTGTTCACAGTTTTTGGCTTCGGATCTTTGATGGATGGTTCTCTGATGATTTCGAAGAACACATCTGGAGGTATCGCTTGCTTTTGTGCCGCTGCTTTCGCCAACTTGTCCGCTTCACTGTTGTCATTTCTTGAGATGTGTTGGACTGTGTAGCCCTTGAAGTGTTTCTCCATTTCTCTAACTTTCTTAAGATACTTCACCAGAATCGAATTTCTTGCTTCGCTTTCTTTCTCGATGTGTTCTTGAATTACTTTCGAGTCTGTTTTGATGATGAAAGTTTGCTGACCCAAAGCTTTCATTTTTCTCAAGGATAGCAGCAGAGCTTCATATTCTGTTGTGTTATTCGTCGAAGGGACATCATCCGCGAAATCAAGCCGAGCAGCATATCTTATCACGACTCCTACTGGAGATGTCACAATCGCTGCTATTCCAACCCCTCTATCAAACCAAGCCCCATCACAGTGCACCACCCATGGCGTGGTTATATCTTCGCCAGAGTCTTGGGATGGCGATGTCCAGTCTACAACAAAGTCCGCTAGGACTTGCGATTTGATCGTGTTTCTTCTTTCGAAGTCCACAGCGTATTCTGATAGCTCGGCTGCCCATTTAACGATTCTGGTTGATGCTTCCTTGTTCGTGAACAGGTCGTTCAGCGGTTGATTCGTGATTACTCTTATTCTGTGTCCTTCGAAATAGTGTCTTAATTTTCTTGCTGCCATGATAACTGTGTATGCTATCTTCTCTAGCTCAGAATAGAAAAGTTTGGATCTTGAAAGAGCTTCTGAAGCGAAATATACAGGGACTTGTTTCAACTTTCCATCCTCTTCTTTCTCTTGCACTAGAACAGCACTTACGGCTGAGTTGGAAGCGGACAAGTACAGGAGAAGTGGCGATCTTGGCTCTGGAGGACATAGCTTCGTCATGTTCGACAAATAATCTTTGAGTTCTTGGAAGGCTTGTTTCTGAGATTCAGACCACTGAAAATTCTTGGAACTTCGGAGAATTTGGAAGAAAGGCAGACTTCTTTCTGCAGCTCTGGGTATGAATCTGTTAAGGGCAGCCACTCTTCCTGTCAGCTTCTGTACATCTTTCACCGAAACAGGTTCCTGCATTTCTATTAGAGCTTTGATTTTGTCGGGATTTGCTTCAATACCCTTTTTTGAAACCAGGCAGCCCAAGACCTTCCCTTTGTGAATGCCAAAAACACACTTTTCAGGATTTAGCTTAAGATTTGCTGCTCTAAGATTCGCGAAGGTTTCTGCTAAATCACTGATGTGGTCGTCTCATTTGATGCTTTTGACGACTATGTCGTCGACATATGCAAAAATATTTCTTCGAAGCTGAGGATGGAGCACTATCGCTATCATTCTCGAAAAAGTGCATCCTGCATTCTTTAGCCCTTCTGGCATTCTGACGAAGCAATAAGTTCCGAAAGGTGTGATGAAACTTGTCTTTTCTTCGTCTTCTCTTCGCACCCTGATTTGGTGATATCCTGAGAACATGTCCAGGAGTGAGAGCATCTCGCTGTTGGCAGCATCATCAACTACTTTGTCCACCCTTTCTAAGGGAAAGTCATCTTTCTTGCAGGCTTTGTTCAAATCTGTGAAGTCCACACACATTCTCCACTTCCCATTCTTTTTCTTTACTGGCACAGTGTTGGCCAGTCAAACAGGGTACATGACTTCCCTAATCACTTTGGCATCCTGAAGCCTTTGCACCTCAGCTTCTACTGCCTTGGCCTTTTCTTCGGACATTTTTCTGAGTATCTGCTTCTTCGGGGTTACTCTTTCATCTGTGTCAAGGGCATGCTCGATAATATCCCTGTCGACACCTTGCAAGTCCTTCGCTGACCAAGCGAAAACATCTTTATTCTTGTTTAGGAATTCGACGAGCTCTTTCTCTTCTTCGGGGCTGAGATGAGCCCCTATCACTACTGCTCTATCTGGCATGTCATCTAGATATACTTTCTTTGTTTCGCCATCAGCAGCTATCTCAACTTTTTCTTTATCTCTCTTGGCCTCAACATAGGGTTCTTTCCTTTCTTCGGTGGAGTTCAGGTGATGTACATTGCTTTGGCCCGGCGTATGGCCCTTCTCTATGTTTCTAGCTTCTTACAGATCACCGAACACTGTAATGACTCCTTTGGGTGCTGGGATCTTCATGCACAGGAACTGTTGTCGTATCACGGCATCGAATTTATTGATGAACCCTCTGCCGAAGATTGCAAGGTAAGGGTGGTACATGTCTACTACATCAAACGTGAGAGTTTCTGTTCTAGCATTGTCAAGATCCCCGAAAGATACTGGGAGGGCTATCTTTCCTGCTGGCTTGATTGGCTTTCCACAGAATCCCAGAAGCGGGTATTCAGGTGGGTGGAGCATGTGCGGACTCAAACACATTTTCTCGAACGTTTTCATGAACAAAATATCGGCAGAACTTCCATTATCCACAAGGACTTTTCCGATCACCCATCCGGCGATATTCACTTCGATGACCATGACATCGTTGTGATCAGTGGATTTCAACTTAAAATCTTGTTCGGTGAACGTTATCGGCACCTTGGCCCATTCTGGTCGCGCTGCTGGACCATCGTTGATGACTGTGTTCACAGATCTAAAGTAATTGTTCCTTTGCCTCTTTGTTTCGAACTCCATGGCTGAGCCCCCAGTGATAGGCATGATAGTTCTGAAGGAAGGCAATGCTTTCGGATTACTGCCTCGCGAACTTGACTCTGGCTTTACAGAATTGGCTGGCGGTGGTGGCAACATTTCTTGAATTGGTTGTGGTTGCTGAATTGTTTGGATTGCCTGAGACTGAGGAAAGAACTGTTGCGAAGGCTGCCATGACGACTGTGTCTGTTGGAATTGCTGAACTGGGATCGGGCTTGGCTGAGGACCCATCAGCTGTGGCTGCCAGAAGTTCTGATGGAACTGGTTTGGCATTGTGGAGGCAATGGACATCATGGTTTTCTCTTGCTGAATTGTTGCTACATTCTTTTTGGTTTCTGGGCAAGCTCGGTGCTATGACCTCTTCCGTGATATCTGCAATAAAAGTATGGATCTCTTGGATCATGATTTTGGATTTTCGGAGCTCCTCTTCCCCTTCCTCTTCCTCTTAACGGAAAACCCCCTCTTGTGCTTGGCCTGTTGTCTTGGTTGAACTGTGATGAGGGATTTTCCACGTTATTGATGTTTAGTGGGGTTTGGAATTGAGGCCTCCATCCTGTTCCTCTATTGCCCTGTCTTGCTTGGTTTCGTTCAGCTACTCTTTTGCGATGATCTTCATCAGACTTGATGTATTGTTCCAGTTCATCAAAAAGTTCTCCAATGCTTTGGGGTTCCTTTCTGGTCAAATGTGAAGCTGTTGGTCCTGGAGTCAGACCTTTGATTAATGCTTGGATTGTTGTTTTGTCATCTGTTCCCGGAATTTGAGACTTTTGTTGCATGAATCTTCTTACGAAGCTCTGCAGTGGCTCCCTATCTCTTTGCTTGCAACTGAAGAGGTCCGATGGCTTTGCAGAAGTTTCATGAAACACTTGAAATGCCTGTATGAACTTTGTCTTGAGATCAATCCAGCTGCAGATTGAGTGTGGAGGCAGCAAAGAATACCAGTTGAGAACTAGACCTTCGCAAGCAATGATAAAAGATTTGGCCAATGCAATATCATCTCCTCCTGATGAATTTATGGATGCTTCATAACTCATAATGAACTGCCTAGAGTGTCCATATCCATTGTATTTCGGGAGAGAAACTGATTTGTACTTTGGTGGCCATGGTGCTGTTTGCAACCCGAGTGAAAGTGGCGATTCTGGGTCCGCGAATGGCGAGATTCCATTGCCCGTGAAGAAGTTTTCTCTCGGGGTTCTTTTGTGCTGACCAGAGCTCTGATATGGCGAATCACGCCAGAGTGAACTGTTTTCTTGTTCTCTCATTTCATCGATTTCTTTTTGCATTTTTTCCAACTGTTCTTTTGCCTGGATAAGTTTCTCCAGTTTCTCCGAAGTTTTTCTTTTTGCTTTCAGCTGACTCGCGAATCTTTCCTTCTCCTTCTGAAGCATCAACACCTTTTGGTTCACTGCTTCCAGTTGTCTGTCCACAGTCTCATCATCTTCTTCTTCGGCAAATGCTTCTAGAGTATGCGCAGTTTTCTCTGCCCGTGCCTTCTGGAGAGCTTCAAGTTTTGCTCTCCTTTCCTGGTCTGAGATCTGCGAAGGTTCTGCAGCGAGAGAGTTTCCATTGTCTTCTTCGGTGTGGTGATCTTCCTGATCTGCCTCAGTGGGTGTGTTCTTCTTGGACTTCTTCTGTGGAGGCATCGTGAGTTGTTTATCGGCTGAGACCACGGTGGGCGCCAATGTTGGGGAGTCAGAAAATCGGATGGGACTCCCGAACACAGGTGAAGGGAGATATATGAACAAATACGCGAAAGTGCTTAGGAACGTGGAGACAAAGAATCTCCGAAAGTCTGTGCTCGCCTCAAAAGTTGTGAACCCCTTTACACGTGCCCTCGAGCCCCCTTTTATAGGGAGACGAAGGGACTTTTACATTCCGAGATTACCCTCGAATCTAGGGAATATTCCAAATGTGAACATGTACATGAACGTCTTTCACATCCCCGTGATTTGCGGAACTAATTTCATACATTTACAAGCCAGCCACTCGTTCACACCTCGAACCCGGACTTTTGGCACCGCTTCTTTGACTTGGTACATTCGCGATTTTCGCCTCAACCTAGCGAAGATTCGCAGGTAGTCAGCTTCCCGCACATCACCACCGAAGCCTTCACCGAAGTCGGACTTCACCGAACTCGCAGAGATCTTCAACATCGCAGCTGTAATGGAGTTTTCCCATCCCCACGGAGATCTCTGAAGTTTCCATTGCTAAAGTTTCCCGAATCAGCAACGACCTCCGAAGTTTCCCTCGTCATGAAATAAGAAACAGACCTGCGAACTTGTGGTCATTCAGCGATCGTTTCGCCCATAATCAGAGGGTTAGCGAATTCCTTAGAAATCACGAGAGCGAAATCTTCACTTGGCTCTTTCCCGCACGTTTCGATGAATTCGTTGGAGTCCTAACATATCCGAAGTTTCGAGGGTGAAAGGTTTTTACCCAATTCCCCAACATACATCTTAAGCAGCACTACAACCATGTTGATTGTCGCTGCAACTCATACAGAACCCCATGCCTGCACAAATCAAACCAGTGAGGTTAAATCTGAACCAAGCACGTTCATGCAAAAGCATATTGGCAAGAGGAAGTAGTCAGCTCAAAACGGGATCTACCAGCAAGAAATAATTCTTTTGAATATCTCCCATCAGTTGCAGTTCGTGCTCCAATATTCGGAAGCATTATTCGTAGATGAAGATACTTGAGAATCAGTTGTCTAAATTCTTGGAACCAACGAAGAAGTCCCGTGCTCAACAAACATCAGAATGAACTTTGGCAGATGGAAATTACAGGGTAGAACAAAAGATAATATGAAGGACGACAAGAGCAACGAGATCAGACGAAAGTGAGCGATTGCCATCAGTAGAATTCGTAGCTCGTACAAGTGAAATGGAAGTCTCAAAAACATGAGTACATGGTATCAGCAGTTCAGCATACAGATACAGGGCAAACAGGCAGGCACAAACAATATCAATCTCGATTTAAATTCATTAATCAGTACTGTTGACGAAACTTTTACAAAGGGATCTAATCCTGTATATTCTGCCAGTGACACTTCTGATCTTGTACAAGGGAGGAAATACAGAGTGTGGGGGTGTGGCAATGAACTTAGTAGTATATCACCAGCAGAGGAGGGGGGGGGGGGGGTGGTCTTCGTTACAACAGGACCAAACTCTCATTTACCTGAAATGCACAAAGGTTCAGAGTCAGCCAAAACAAGTAAATTTTGTTTCGAATCAGGCACCAAATTGTGCTAATGGGTTTATATATTTTCTTCATAACATATCAACACAACACGTTAAACATTAGGATCTCAATATCTCACACTATGGTGAATTGTAGAACTACTGGGTAGTGTTGTCAGCACAGAGTCACATGTACAAAGCAGGCCAAACCAAACATGCAAGTATGCAACCAAGTCAAAAGACTCCCTACTGAAGCATTTGTGGCATAAGTTATGATAAATGTCATAGGCTAAAATGTAACATTAAAATAAAATTGAAGATTATTGTTGATTTTTCTGCGGAGCAGCTCAAAGTTGAAAACCCAAGCTTACCATAATTTTGGTATTTCTTTGAGAAGTTATATAAAGCTTTCACAATGGCACCATATTTCATTGATTTTAGTGGTCCCATATGCCTACAAAAAGAAATGTTAGAGTTCTCTCAATCGTGGAAATAAACTATTAATGGCACACAATGATTTCTCAATCAGAAAGACTAATTCATGTGTTGGTGGAAAACTTACATAATTTCAGTATACCGCAATCTCCATGCAGGAAAGCCTAAATGACATCTAGCAGGACCATACATGAGAAGAAGATCAGGTTCTGGCCCACCACAACCTAAAAGATGAAACCAGAACTTAAATGCTCCTCACATTATGATAATATAGTTGATAAAATCACTAGCAAATGAAAATAAGTATACCAAACAGATCATGGAAACTTTTTCAAGCATACCTACAGCTTTCAGCGCACTGGCCATGTCAGCTTCTGTAAATGTTGGCTCCCTTTTGCCATTTCCATGAGTATCATCATTTAAGTAAGTTGAGCAAAGTAAATTGGCTGCTTTAGCAATGCCCTCCTTACCATCAGAACCAGAAAGACACTCTATTGTCAAATCTTTGTGGCTAGAGGGTGAAATGCTTGCACCAAGATCCTACATGTTGACATGAACAGTGATACATAGTAACAGTAAAAACAATCAACAATAGAAGGAAGAAAAAGTTCTTCAGGAACCAAATATTCATAGATGCATTGTAAGTAACCAAATATTCTCCTACCTTCCCATCTCTTGAACCCTTCATAGCCGGTTCAAATAATTTCTTCAGGACTCCTAGGATGCAACATAGATAAGTGAGACAATAAGATAATCTTATGTGTGCTAGATAGAGCCCACGGGTCTCAAGAAAAAAAGAGAGTACATTCATCTATGAACTTCAGAAGACAATGTGTAAGAGCAACAGGGCAATTAGTTATGTTCACTCTGCCACTGTCCCAACTCTCGAGTATTGTAACAACCCAGGATTGATGCTTAAAATCACTTGATTTCTTATAAAACATGTTTATTTATACAAAAGAAATTGTCATATAGGTAGATTAGCAACCAAGGATGAACTTCAAACTGAAATTACATATCCTAGAAATTCAAATGATGAACTCATTTGTCTTACCCTCAATGTCGTAGAGACATATATACTTCACACCCATAGTTGAAAGCCAGCACAATAGCTGCCTGATCTTCTCTGTATTTTTAGCTTCTTTGCTATCTACCACAATAGCCAAGTACTTCAGTCGATCCAGGTGGAGATACCGATACTTCCGCAACAACCCAGACGAAATAAGATAGCATTCTAGATTATAAATCAGAAGAGACCACAAATTAAAAATGCTGATTGCCAAGTGGATGATGCCCCAAAGCAGTCCCAAAATGAGTTTGAGAATAATCGATGGTCCAGACATCTGCACACAGAGCAAATACAACTTGTCATGCTCTCCCATGGAATGCATTACCTCATCACAGAAATATATCTAAAGAGCTATAAAATATGTTAGTAAGATTTAGATTCTAACCCTCAATGCATTCAGATAATTTGATGCCAACATGCAGTTATTGTTCTGGTTGCATAACAGCAGCTGATAAAATGTACAGTTGTCACAACTCACATCGCGTCATTCATATTGCTTATGCATCCTAATTTTAGTTTATAATTTTCAATTCTCAATTGCCAAACAAACACACGATGATCGAGAACATGGCTGACCTGAAAGAATTTTTTTTGTTCAAAACAAATTGTTCACTCAGTACTGTTATAGTATTATGTTCATGGATATGCAATAGTTTCCATGATGCATCTCACACTCAGTGAACAATTTGAAGGGCTTGCAATAATTAAACTCAGGTGACCATGACAGTAGGATTGATTTGAACACCTAAACTTTCAACAAAGGTATTGCCTTAATGGGCATGGCGAAGTATGACTCATATAAAGAAATTGCACTATTATAAAAATCAAAGGACAAGGTTTAAAAATTAGACACTGATCCTTCGATAGCATTCCATCCCCTCACCAGATCTAAATCTCACTTCAAACCGATCAAATGTTATAGATCAGAGGTAAAAGGTGTAAGGATTAAGGAATGCTGCAAAAGAAGCCAATTCTTGAGCATGCATACATACATGTGGAGGAGCCTGATTCATGTGGACGGGGGCCTGAGTGGCCACAAATGACTCCCTGCACAAGAACCATAAGATCATTATTCTCTCAAGACAAGGGAAAGCGGGGGCAGGGAGAATCATACACCCAACCAGACAAGATAGGTCAACATCAAATCCTGGCAAATAACATTAAACCTTTTCCTGCACCCTTTCTACTTGCTTGCTCAACAGTGGATTACAGAAAGACTTAAACACAACGAGAAGCTAACAAACAGCACAGGGAAAAGGATGGTGAAGCTAGAAGAAGAAGCAAGCGAAGAAATCTAACTTGGCTTTGGAGCCCATGGCAGTCGGCCAGTCGCAGCTGAGCTGAGAGGGCTGCCGAGGAGGAATAGCAGAGGCACCGACCGAAGACAGGTGTCCGAATCAAAATAGAGAAACCTATTTATGGCTGTGGCTGGACTGATGGATTTAGAGAAAACTAAGATCACAGAAATCACGTGGTTTGGCGCCTCATAGCACGTCACAGCGTACTGATTGTCCTGTTTGAGTGTTGACATCCTTTGTTGCTTTGCGAGTCTAGAGCCTTCAAAGAATTCCTTTCTCCTTTTCGCTTTCTAAGGTTCTCTACATTTTTTTCCTTATTCTTTCTAAAATGTCGTAGCCATTAAATGGTAGCCACGACGTGGTAGCAGCTACCTGCGTGCATCTACAGCTGTGATACGCAGCTCTGCAGAATAAATTATGTAAATACACCAAACGCGTAGTGCGTTGATATTGCATATTCAAAGCGAGCTCAGTAGGTTTAATATTGAGCAATCAAAAGGCGAGCTCAATAGTTTATCTAATCTGATGAACACCACAGCATCGCTTAAACAAAAAAGATGGCGTGTCAGTGCTAGAGAGATGGCTGTACCGTGAGAAGAAAATCAAATGACCATTCAAAAACGAAGAAGAAAATCAAATGCAACACGCGCATTTCGGCAAACACCTGGCATGCAACATGCGGTCACGCGAAGTGGACAGGCATGGCCATAGCCCGCAGCGAAAAGGAAGCTTTTCACGGAGAGGGATGGGGGAGGGGCGAGTAATTGAGGCGGACCTGCCGCTGCCGGCGAGCGACGCGCGGCTCCGCACGCTCCCCCCGGGCCCGGCGGCGTCACGGCCGCATCCCGCCGGGCGCGGAGGCGGAGGCAGCTGCTACGGCGGCGGCACGGCCAGGGGCAAGAAATCGGGGGAGACTTGCTGAAAAATCGCGATCTGCCGAAATCAGTCACGTGGTTGAAAGCGTTAGGAGACGACCGATTTCGATATACCAACCACCAGGCGGGCTGGCTGGGCTGGCGTCGATTTCATTCTTGCTTGGCCTATTCTAGCTAGATTGTCGATTTCCTTCCTGGTTGATTAGGCCTTAGAAAAACGCAACATGGGCTTGGGCCAAATCACGTCTTTAATGGCCCAACCCGTCACCAAAGAACGAACGAACTTGCGAGCAGAGAGATGATTGATTGATTGATCTGATTCCGGCGTGATCGATCTTGGTAAGACGACGACGCGAAAGATGCGAAGCATGGCGGCAGCACTTACTTTGGTGCGGAATACGAGAGGAGGGAATCCGATCTGAATTCGGCAATCCAGTGCTAGCTCACTTATCCGAGTGTGTGAGTGGTGTCAAATTGAGGCATTGCTGTCAATCCTTAACCTCTTCAAGTCTTCATCAGCTCCACACTCCAAGTGCTCCGGCACACGAGCCGTATATGCTCGTCGTGGTCACGGTTTTCATTCTTGTTTGCCTCAGTGTCGTTGGTTTCGCATTTTTTGGGTGGACCACGAAGCTTTCCCAGTAATGGCATTGGGATATTGTTGGATTAGATATTCCTGCCTCGGATTACAGTATCATGTGCCCCCACCATACGAGCCTTGAGCCCTATTGATCTTTTTCCCCCTCGGATTACCCTATTCTGGTGCATTCTGCCTGCGCATCTTCAGAAAGAGAATGGAGGAACCCAACTTTATATGAAGCATAATACTATTATCAGTCACGGGCTTCTTGTCAAAAGAACAAATATAATGCGTGCAACTGTCGCAATCTGAAGATCATGAACATTGGTGTGAGGTTTTAAAAGGAAGTTTCAGAGGTGCTAACATGTTTTGCAAGTTCTACGAGAAGATATTTTGTTCAGTGCTTAACCGGGAGAGGATGGCTACCTGAACGCAAGATGGCTGCATTATATTGGACACAACAATGTCATGCCTTCATGATGGTTTTGAAAAAGGCCCTCTCCCACTGCCACTGGTGAGGACGACGACCCATCTCCACCTGCACCAGCGGTGAGACGCTGATAGAAGGCACTGAAAGGGTACAGAATTAATTAAATTAAGGCCCCCGTAATAGTACGCAGATGCTATGCTCGTCGCAAATTCCTTCCTAACAGCCGTATATAGGAAGAAAACAAGATCATCAGTGGAGGTACGCCCTAGCCCCGGCCGGCCTTAATGGCGCGTGGAAACGACAGATACCTGCAACCGGCCTGTTCATCCTGCAGCTCTAACTTCGCATAAGATGTATCAAGCTCACCCGCCATTCATCAAGAGTGAAAGATCGCTGCAGGCGAAGCTATTAGCGTGGTATGCACATCACGCGCTGCGTGGCCAACCTTTTCCTGCCTCTTCCCCATCGGCAGGCAACACAAGGAGACCAAGACGAAGACGACGACGAAGACTGAGGACGACGGCAGGCTCCTGATCTGACATTCTGACGACGGTCGCTGGATCGGAGCAAAGGCATTGAGTGCACGCGTGCGCATCGCAAGCCCGTACTGAGTTAGGCGCGAGCGCGATGGTATGGTATGATTTGATATTAGACGAGACCGAGATGATGCGCGCGCGGAAGTTTAGTGCAGGAGCCACTCGGGTTAGCGATCCCTCTCGCCGGGGACTTTTGCCGGCCGACCTCCAACCAGATCGAGGGGGTGTTCCAAAGATATTACACGAACCGATCGGATGGGTTCATGGGTACTGGGAATTGGGATGTGGTGGGCCTGTGGCTGCTGCCACGCCGGCCGTCCGACGAGCTTTAAGCCTTTCGCGTTGCCTTTTCCACGGCCGCGTCGTAGTACTAACTTACTAAAGCTCGCGCGTGATCTGATATTCTGATTATGAAATTCCTGATGGCGCTCTTGATCGCTCCGGGATTATTGGTGCGTGGCGCATAATCCTCTTTGATGGACAGGTACTGAAAGCAGCTGCCTTGCGTGTCGAGTTCGGCCTGGCCACGGGCTCCGATCCAGAGGGTGGCTGCGAGCGAGCTCCCTCGCTCCCCCTCTTTTTCCTCAAACTTTTGGGCTCGATCATCATGCGTGAAATCATGATCCTCATCTCCTACCAGCAGCTAATAGCCTTCATCTGCTTTCTCTGCGCTAGCTGCATCCAATCACTGCGCGTTGGGTTGAAATATAATCAGAATGATCGACATCATCTATCTATCGTAGGATATGATTTTTTTTCTTAGGAAACATCCGAAGCACTGGATTTGCTTATCCTGTTGCTTTTGCTGGGATAATGGCAGCTCTGAAATCATACGTGAACTGCTACTTTCTTGGTCTTCTTTTTTGGGCTCGAGGACACAGGAAACTCTCATACCCGGCCGCCTGGAGAGTGGAAGCGTGGATCAGCATCAAAGACAAAGAGCCACGCACACGCCGGCACACTGCACCCACGCACACATCAGGGCAAAAAGACGATCAGAGGGCGGGAAAGGGCACGATCAAAAGAGCAAACGCACTAAAGCAAAACCGGGACCCACCTTTTGGTGCCTTTGCCCCCATCCTGAAGGCTGAAGCTCTTAACGTACACATCAGCATCTAGTGCCACCTGGACATCGCCTCTTTTGATTGCAAGAATGGTGATGTTTCCCGGGAATCCAGAGGCTCCAGATCATGGGCTTGGAAAGTGTAACTCGGGCATCCTTGGATATATCATCCTCGATCGTGGCCAATTATATCCCCAATTGCCAATTGCTCGAATTGGTATCGTATGCACGTAGTTGGAGCATAACAAGCCATTTCTTCTAGCATGCCAATAATGGCCAGGCGTTGCAAAGAGATGGTCCAGAAACGTACGACTGGCTGCTGTCGAATGAACCACATCCTTCCCCTCATCAGGCCAAAGCCACTTCTATCTGGATGTCGGCTAATTTGTCCGTTGTTACGCCAATAAGAATCATCAACACACCAGGTAGCAGTTGATCCATCAGATCGGTTAAAAATCCAACTAGTACTGATTCTGCCTGCCCCCACTGGAAACAAAGTTTGCTACTGTTGCGTCCTAGACTCCTCTAGTGTCCTGCTGCCAATCTTTTCTTATGTCCCAGCGAAATGATGTCTACTGCGCTCCTCAAACGTAAGAAAAAGGATCCACTGTGGGTGCGGGCTGACACTTTCAGAATCTCTCACCACTGAATTTAGATTGTTCCACAGGCGTCGGATCATCAATCCAAAGATATTTTGGGTCCTGCTTATTCCTCTACCTCCTCAGCAGAAAAGAGCAGCGCGTGCCTAAATGTCATCCTCAGGCACCTCAGCTCGTCGTAGTAGGCCCGGAGGTAGGGCCGATTTCTTGACTAAAGTAAATAGTAAAACAATGCTATGCGTGATGGCAACCTAATCCCGGCAGAGTGGCATCTTCAGATACTACAAAAGTTGCAGTAACCGCGTAAAAGGATTGCTTGAGAACTGCACCCTCAGATAAAAAAGAGAAAATACTGCAATGCGCTTGGAGTAACGTGCTGTTAAAGTTGAACCGCAATTCCACAAGATAGCAAAATTAAAGATCAATGGATCATCCACATTTTTCTTTCCAATCTGCTGCCTTTGAAAAAGCTGACGCCGATAGTGAACTCGGAGGAGTTGGAGGCAACGTGTTCGAGGGCAACTGGTGTGGTCGCTCTTTTTATTTCCCGAGTCCGAGGCGAGATAGGCACGGGCGGCTAGTCTGAATAACCGGTGCGGCTAGTCTGAAACTCTGAATTCAGAGCCAAGATTCTTACGGGATCCTAGCTACTCGAGTAGTAGTACGGAGTAGTCAGATAGCCGGCGCAGCTACCTCACCGGCGTGGAGCCGTGCGAGCGCGATCTCCGGCGAGAGATTATGGATAGCCGTGAAAAGAACCGGGAGCAATAAAAAGCGGTGGAGTAAGAGCCAAGCGTCAGTAATGGCGAAAATGGACGGAGGGGGCGCGAGATGAACCCGGGCACGGCAGGCGCGAGCCGCGTCCGCCGCTGCCGGCCGGCGGCGCTGTCGCGTCGCTCTCGCGCGGCACGGCGAGTCCACAGCGCCCGGGATGCGGAGAGGGCTCGGCGCCACACACGCGTCGCGGCGCGGCGCGGCGCTTTCATGGACCACAGCCCCCCGTCTGCTCCATTCGGTTGGAGCGAGCTCTCCTCCGGTTTTCTCGCGGTCCGACCATACAGGAGGACACGGGCGCTTGTCACAGAAATAAAACCTGGCAGAACCGAAATGAAAAGGTTGGTAAGGTAGGTTCGCAGAAACAAGCAAGGTCTTAGTTACGGCTGATGAACTGAACAGGAACATAGAGGTAACTTGTCGATGCCATCAGTTACCTCGATCATCAACTTGCACTCAACAAAAGGTAACTAAATATTAAATAAGCTGTGATGTGATGGAAGTTCCCAGCGTAGAGGAAGAGCGAGCGGTGTGTGCAACTTCGTTTTGGCTTTGTCCATCGCCGAATGCCCATAGCGCCATAGATGTTCACCACTAGCTGTCTAACTGCTGAGAGCTTTCAAGGCTGGACCGCTGGATTGCCGCCGGAAGCCTTTGTGCCTTAGTTCGTGGCTACGAACGGGCAGGGCGTGGCATTGCCAGGAGTCACAAGCGCGAGCAGCTCAACGCGTACACAAACTTGATCAGGCTGTGTTCGTTCTCAAGATCCTCTATCACTGTATGGACACAATAAAGTCGCGAGGATTACGAGTTCGAGGCGCGATAGATCGATCGGTTGATGTCGTAGCGCACAGAGAAACTAGTGGTAGCCGTGTAGTAACTAGCACAGAGAGTCGATCGGGCTATGGTAAGCTAGGGCGCGCGCGCGGGTGCGTTGTGACGTCAAAATCGACGTGACGACGAGTAGAAAATGGGCGCCATGAGTCCCCATCACACAACTCTCGAACAACAAGCACTTGAGTGTCCGTGCGTGGTGTCCCGGTCACAGAGGAAAAAACCCATCTGCTGTGCCGTAGCAGCCTGTGCTTTTGATTACTCCTATAACCGAAGGTGGCGTCGTTTTACCATCTCGGGAGAAACATTGGGAGGATGGGAGCCAGTTCGTGGTGGCGAACAGCAGCTCGGGACGACCGGGCGTGGGCGGCGGGCCGGAGGTGTGTTGTCTGTATCGACGAGCAGGGAAACGGGACAGCGACGAGGTGGGTGCCGGCACGCGACCGTGGCGCCCTGGTGCCGGAGGATGCAAGGGTGACGGCGGCTTGACGCAGTGGGTCGTAGCAGGCTAGCAGCAACGAGCAACCGCGAGCTCACCGGCCGCTAGACATGCACGGAGGCCGGCACGAGATCGATTAGGCAGGCACCTGGACCGCTGGACGTGTTGGCAGTTGAACTACGACTACTACGTACAACAGTAGTGTACTAGGATCTGATTTCCTGCTAGCAATAAATAAATACTCATCTATTTCAGAACCTGTCTGTTAATCCAACAGGTACGTACTTGGAGCTACCTTTCGTCCTTCCACGCTCTGGTGGTGGTCCAGCTGGCGGTTGACTGGGTCGTCGCCGTGACATGGCGTGACCCGTCACTGGCTTTGTGGGACCGTATGCTGCCTGTGAGTATAAGTACGTACGACGGCTATCGTGCATCTGAAGAAGAACAATGCAGCTGCTACAGACCGTATGTACTCTTGCAGAACGTGAGCTGCCTCGACACTGATTGCCATCCACTCCTCTTCTTTTCTATACGCAGCCACGGATGAGGCTCCCTATATAACAGGGCCAAAGGACCAGCAGGCAGCCAGGCACCACACCACACGCGGACCACTCCCGCACTCCTCTCACACGCAGCTCGTCCTAGGTAGGAGCTCAACACGAGGAGTGTGAGGACACGGTGCTCCGGCATTGGCCGGTAGGCTCGTACAACAATAATCGAGAGCACACAGGACCACCCCGGTAGAGAGAACACAGAACTGGTGCCAAACTGACACCCGAGACCAGCACGCGGCCTCCGGTAGATCTCCACCGACACGCTTCGGCCATGAGCACGGACGCCGACGCCGTCCCGGCCGCCGTGGCGCCGGCGAAGCGCGCGCCCATCAACAAGTACGCCTTCGCGTGCGCCCTGCTCGCCTCCATGAACTCCGTCCTCCTCGGCTATGGTGCGTGCGTTCTGTTTTCTCTAGCCCAGCACGAACAGAGAGCGTGCATTTCCCACCTCGCACGTCCATGCACGCAGCCGCACGTATCTTTGTTCACCAGCTGTGCTGTTAGATGATGCATATGCTAACAAACTCTCATCACCCGACAGACATCTCGGTGATGAGCGGCGCGCAGCTGTTCATGAAGGAGGACCTCAAGATCACGGACACGCAGATCGAGATCCTCGCCGGCGTCATCAACATCTACTCGCTCTTCGGCTCGCTCGCCGCCGGCTTCACCTCCGACTGGCTCGGCCGCCGCTACACCATGGTGCTGGCGGCCGCCATCTTCTGCACGGGCGCGCTCCTCATGGGCCTCGCCCCGGACTACGCGTTCCTCATGGTCGGCCGCTTCGTCGCCGGCATCGGCGTCGGCTTCGCGCTCATGATCGCGCCCGTCTACACCGCCGAGGTCGCGCCCACCTCCGCCCGCGGCTTCCTCACCTCCTTCCCGGAGGTGTTCAACAACTTCGGCATCCTCCTCGGCTACGTCTCCAACTTCGCCTTCGCGCGCCTCCCCGTCCACATCAGCTGGCGCGCCATGTTCCTCGTCGGCGCCGTGCCGCCCGTCTTCCTCGGCGTCGCCGTCCTCGCCATGCCGGAGTCGCCCCGGTGGCTCGTCATGCGGGGCCGCATCGACGAAGCGCGCCGCGTCCTGCAGAGGACCTCCGACTCGCCCGACGAGGCCGAGGAGCGGCTGCTAGACATGAAGAAGGTGGTCGGGATCCCCGAGGGCGTGTCCGACGCCGACGACGTCGTCGCCATCGTCCGCGCCAACAACAAGCGCTCCCGCGGCGACGGGGTGTGGAAGGAGCTCCTCATCAACCCGTCCCGCCCCGTGCGGCGCATGCTCATGGCCGGGCTCGGCCTCATGTTCATCCAGCAGGCCACCGGCGTGGACTGCGTGGTGATGTACAGCCCGCGGGTGTTCGAGCGCGCGGGCATCAAGTCCAAGACCAACTCGCTGGGCGCGTCCATGGCCGTGGGCGCGTGCAAGACCTTCTTCATCCCGATCTCGACGCTGCTCCTCGACCGCATCGGCCGGCGTCCGCTCCTCCTCGCCAGCGGCGGCGGGATGGCCATCTTCCTGTTCACGCTGGCCACGTCCCTGCACATGATGGACCGTCGGCCGGAGGGGGAGGCGGCGGCGCTGGGCCCGGTGAGCATCGCGGCGATGCTGTCGTTCGTGGCGTCGTTCGCGTCCGGGATGGGCCCCGTGGCGTGGGTGTACTGCTCCGAGATCTACCCGCTGCGGCTGCGGGCGCAGGCCGCCGCCATCGGCACGGGGCTGAACAGGATCATGAGCGGGGCCACCACCATGTCCTTCCTCTCGCTCTCCAACGCCATCACCATCGCCGGGAGCTTCTACCTCTACGGCTGCATCATGGCGGCGGGGTGGGTGTTCATGTACTTCTTCCTGCCGGAGACGATGGGCAAGAGCCTCGAGGACACCGCGAAGCTCTTCGGCAAGGACGCGGACGACGAGGACGTCGCCGTGGCCGCCGCCGGACGCCACGAGCGCAAGAAGTCATCATCCACCGAGCTCAGTGCTCAGCAGCACTGAGCAAAGTGACATCCATGCACCACGTGTCCGTACACAGATGTCGTCCCGGGTGTGGCCGAAGCTCTTCAGTAAAGCTTCGATGATAGTACTGGAGTACTGTATATTGTTTTTTTGTCTTTGGTGTGGTGAATCTTTTAGAATCATGCGCGCTTGTTTATTAATCAGATCTGTCGATTTTTGTTGATCCGTGCGCGCGCATGTAGGGTTCGAGCAGAGAAAAATATCACTTGATGTTCCACGTGTAAATACATCTGCTTTTTGTGCGGAATTTGACGACCAGCATACCTACTCTACTGAACATACTCGGTCTAAAAATATCTGGCGCCATTTCATTTTATCTTTTCTCATTGGTTGTTCTTTTAGTTATGAAATGCATACTCACTCTTTTGAAAATTCTTCCAAACATCCATTTTTGTTTTTTTTTTCTCGTTAGATCCCGGACAACTTGTTTTCGACGAAATGATTTGCATATCGCGGCAGATATTTTATGTTGTGGCACTGTGTCTCTCAGACGCAATGGCTCACGCACCTCTCGTCGTCCCTTCGAAATTATTCTACTTTCACTGCAATATGCCCTGAATAGATCATGTGTGCGTGCGTCCTGGGTTCGCACGCGAAAAGCTAGATGACGAACAATGGCAGTACCTCGTCGTCCCTTCGAAATTATTGGACTTAATGTACTCCCTCCGTATCATTACAATGCAAGTCCAATAATTTGACGTTATTGACTTCTTTTCACAACTTTGATTATTCGTCTTACTCAAAACATTATGCAAGTATCATTTACTTTGTTTTTACATTTTTATTATTGTAGTTATTTTAAGTTTAACTTATCTTTTGACACATTTGTGATGATTTTTTGAATAAGACGAATGGTTAAAGTTGTAAAAAAAAATCAATGGTGACAAGTATTTCAATATGGAGAGAGTATACATACTAGTGTCGGGGTTCTGTAACCCCCGGCAGATAATTTCTCAGATTGCGTGCCGGGCCTCGGACGGTTGCGCAAACGGGGGGTACACAGGATTTATACTGGTTCGGGCCTCCGGAGAGTAACACCCTACGTCCAGTTCGTGCTGCTGTGTTATTTGCGCTGATTTGTAGTAGGGGTTACAAATGGGCGAGAGAGGGTGCTTGGTCCCAAGTCTCTGTAGCGTGAGAGCCATGGATGGCTGGAGGTAGAAGAAGGAAAAATGAGAGAGGCCTTCCCTCCGAGGAGAAGAGAGAAGGGGAAAGTAAAAAGTCACACATCCCCTCGAGAGGACCCTGCTCTCCCTTTTATCAAACAAGGGGAGCAGGTTACATTAATGTGATGGGACAAGCCAGGAGGGAGAGAGAGTGTGCATGCACAACAGGTGTAGAGGGGAGCTCTTCACTCGTGCCGCGTGTCCCGCTGTCCCTGTTTGCTGCTGTTGCTGCATGCGGTTGCCTGTCCTGGTGTCGCTTCTTCACATGCAAGTGATTGGAGTAATGAACGCCTCCAACACCTAGCACATGCATGGGAAATAAGGACCCACAACTATTCGGGAGGGATGCCAACTAGTCGGAAGTCACATGGTTGGAGAGCACATGACGTCATGGAGTTGATTTATGGCCGTTTTCCTGCATGAAAATAAATCCTCCAACATCTGTCACATGCATGGTCAATGAGGGATGCAAAACTACTCGGGGGAACCCAACTAGTCGAAAGTTGCATGTCTCTACATCACGTGATGCCATGGCTTGCCTTTATGGCCGTTTTCTCTCACAGAAATAAACCCCGGGAATACCACTTGGTTTGTGGGACGCTTTCCTGCATGAGAATAAATCCAGAAAACCACCAAAAAATAGCCCGGAGGCCATCGTGGCCGCGATTGTCGCTCGTAATCGCTGTCATCGGGTACCCATAATATTGGGTCCCGTCAGTAGCCCCCGAGCCTGGGAGGGAATTGTAGACTCGTTCCCAGGCTCAGTCGAGAGTGTTTGGTGTTAGTGTTGTTCTTGATTTTCCCGGTGGGTGCGTGCGAGCGCATCCGCCGGATGTAGCCCCCGAGCCCGCGGGGGAGTCGAAGATTCGCTCGCGGGGTTAACGATTTTAGAACCGAACATCGTTCGTTAAGGGTGTAGTTACACCCGAGTTTGCGGGTGGAAGATGAATTTTTGGTGACCTCGTACGGCGCGAGGCACTAGTCGGGGAGTCGGTGTCCCTTTTCGTTGCGTCTCCCTCACGCTTCCTTTTCGTCAGGAAGGAGGGGTTGGGTGACTTCGAAGCTTGCCTTGTTGGCCGGGCCTCGGTACCCGGTGAGCTGCATGCGGGTGAGTTCGAGTGAAGCCTCGGAGCCCCATTCGCCGGGCTCCGAATGGATCAGCTGGTGATCGACCTCAGATTCCTGATGGTGAAGTCATCTAGTTACCGAGCCCGTTCGGTTAGGCTCGGCGGCTCGGCGCCTTTCCGTCGGGGGGAAAAATCATGACCTCTTTTTCCATCAAGACTCGAACGCAGTTCAGGATGCCCGCGACGCTCGTGCGTCCGGGTTCCGGCCGCTGGGGCCCATCCCTCGCCGCCCCTCGCTCGGGTTTTCGGGAGCGGCTGTCGAACCCTTAGACGGGCCAGCCTTCGAACTCCCTGTCGTCGGTGCGTGGCGCCGACCTTCGGGTGCAGAGCCGCGAGGAGCCGCCGGGGCCACCGGAAGAGTGCGCTGCTGTCGTCGCGACTGTCAGTAGTAGTCGTCTAGCCCCCGAGCGTGAGGGCCAGGTGGTAGTCACCGTCCCCCAGCCCCCGAGTGCGAGGGCCGAGTCTGCGGTTGTGTTCCTGCAAAAGGAAATCGGGAGACAACAGTACATGGTGCGACAAATTCCAATTTCGAAGAAAGAGCATTTGACAGTTTACAACAAGAAATCTAAGTCCAACTCTTTTAAGTCTATTTAATTTCCTTGGGAAGTGTTCCTGTTGCGTTTAAGCACCTGACCCCCGACAGCCGCATCCGTAGCGCAGGGAGCAGGCCGCGTGCACGCGTAGGAAGTGTAGGCGTGGGGTCGAGGTTTCACGATTTAAGGCGTGTGCTTCCCGAGTACTTTTAGCGACTTGTGTCAGAGAGGGAAAAGATATGCGTCGGTATGTTCCGGCGACGCATGCCAGTGTGTGTTATAACTGGAAAAACATTGGTGCTAGAAGTGTGCTTAGCTCGATTTATGTTCGCGTCGGGGGAGTCGGCGTGTCGTTTCCGGGCCCACCCTGACCAGCCCCCGAGCTTCGTGTCGCTCGCGGTGGTCGAGCGGACGGCGTTGTTGTTGATGGCGGCGCCGGCGGTCAGTTGGGGTGCGCTCATGAACGATGAAGGTGCGAGCTGGATCGCCGCGGCGAGGCATGCGAAGAAGGATGAGGTACGACGACGAGCAGCTACGCAGCGATCGGTCTCGGCTTGCCGCCGCCCATCGTGTTGCTCGAAACGGCTTTGTTCAGATCAGGGCGGCGATCAGACGATGTTGCAGTTCGTTGCCTACACAAGAGAACTTGGGTACAGATAAGAAAATCGTGTCTTTAGGTCTGAGAGGCGATGTTCCCGAGTGGGAACTTCACTTATCGCAATTGTTTTTCCGTTCCCGAGGAGTTTCTCGGTGTAGACTCGTTCGCACGACTTCCTTCCGCCTCGCACGAGAAGACCCTCCGAGGAGTTCCTCCGAGAAGCCCCTCTGAGGAGTTTCCGCCTCGCACGAGTAGTTCCTCCGAGAAGCCCCTCCGAGGAGTTTCCGCCTCGCACGAGTACTTCCTCCGAGAAGCCCCTCCGAGGAGTTTCCGCCTCACACGAGAAGGCGCCCCGTCCGAGTAGATTCGTGTCCACCTGCGAGTAGGAAGGGCACGAGGAGTTTCCGCCTCGCACGAGAAGTTGCCGTCTCGCACGAAGTCCGCCTCCGAGTGGTTTCGTGCCCATCCTGAGTTGGAGCGACTGCGTCGGAGGTCGAGGCAGTGAAGAGGTTGGGAGGCGGGCGCGCCGCCGATGTCGAGGAGGCAGAGAAGATCGGGGTGAGCTCGTCGTGCCGCTGTGCGTCGGGCCGGCTCCGGTTGTCCGCCGTTGACGGCGAGCTGCTACCGCCCCACGGCGCGAAAACGCCAGGGACCCGTTCCTCGTCCAAGGTCGGCTCGCCCCGCCTACTGGCCGAACTGCTCCGCCCGTGGTCGGCGCGTGCGCCGTGGCTTCGGTCTCTGCCGTGCGCGTTGCTGCCACAACCCTGCACAGGAAAAAGGGGAGAGAGAGAAAATTGTGCCGGACGCGCCGAGGTGGTGAGTCGGGACGCCGCGCCGTGGCGCGCGAAGGAGCAGCAGCCGCGTCCAGTCTCCCAGCGGTGAGGTAGGGACGGTCGCGGGTGTGATGCCGCATCGAGGCTCGAGGAGGAGACGGCGCGGGTCGGGCGCCGCGCGTTGAGGAAATCGAAGTAGGACCCTGCCGCGCGGTGAAGAGGAAACACCTGGCGTCCGAGGAACCCATCGTCCCGACCAGCCTGCCCTCCCCGAGCTTCGCGCTCGGGAACCCGAACTCCGCGTCCAGGTCCGGCGTCCGCGGCCGGGGCGCGGCTCCATGCTCCGAGGCAGAAGGAGATGGTGAATCATTGCGCCGAATCGCCGGCTGCGCCGCGCGTCGTGCCGAAGCAGGGGAAAAAGTGGCGGGTGTCGTGTCACAGCGTGGTGAAGAGGTGGCGGGCGCCGAGTGCGCCGCCGCGGGCAGAGAGCTGGACGGGCGCGTGACGGGCGCTGTCGTGGTCGGAGCAGGAGGCGCGAGTCGCGTCCGGTCGCCGAGCAAGGAGGGGGCCACGGTCGCCCCGCCGCCGTTAGCTGGACCCGCGTCGGGCCGCGTCGTGAGGATGTGGAGGCAGCAGCCGGGCCGTCGGGGCGCGCCCTGTGGTGAAGGAGGCGGTGAGGCCGCGCTGGGGGACCGCGTTCCGAAGAGGCGGAGGCGGGCGACGAGACTGCCGTGCGGCGGAGTCGAAGGCGAACGTCGCGCCTGGGTGGCTGCGCTCCTGTGGAGGAGATGGATTTGGGACGACGCGCGTCGGGCTCCACACCACGAGGAGGAGAGGGCGCGGGCCGCGGGCGCCGTCGCAAGCGCCGAGGAGGAGCGAGCTGCGGACGCCGCACGGACGCCGAGGAGGAAACGAGCCGCGGGCGCCGCGTGGGTGCGGATGGCGGGCCCCGCGTCGAGTCGCCGTTCGGAAAAGAGGAGCGGGCACTGCGCCACGCACGCCGAGCGGAGGAAGGTGAGGTTGCCGAGGTCGGGACGCCGTCCGCCCGACGCTTCGCTCGTCGCTCCGTGGTGAAGGTACGGGGGGCCGCCGCGTCGGGATGCCGCCTAACCCCGTCGCGTCGGGTGGGGCCGAGGCAGGCCGCCGCGTCGAAGTAGAGAGACGAGCGGGTCGGGGCGCGGTGAGGAAGCCGAGGCGCGTGGGGCCACCGGTTGGCGAGGCGCCACCCGGTGAAGGATTCGAGGAGGCGCGGCTCCGTCGCGTAGGGAGGGAGCTGCCGCGCCACGCCGCCGTGGCTCCGCCCCGCCCGCCGTGCGTGCGTTCGCCGTGCCGTCGAGGTCGATCCGGAGAGGAGGTTGCCGGTCGCGGTGGTTGAGGAGGCACGAAGAGGATGAAGCGGTGGAGTCTGCGCCGGGCGACGAGGACGAAGAGTCGACGGTGGAATCGCGCCGGACCGCCGCGCCGCGAGGCAGAGGTGTCGGGCGCCGGGCCGTCGGTCGTGTCGTGGCGGAGAAAGATGAGCGCCGCGGTCCCGCACCGTCGCGGAGTAGCGCGCCGCAGACACCGCCACGGACGGACAGCAGGAGAGGCGCTCCGTGGGCGAAGAGGAAAGGAACGCGCGACGGGCGTCGTCGTGGGCAGAGAGGAGCAGGGCCGCCGGCCGTCGGAGCGTGCGCTGAGCAGGACGCGTCGGCGGAGTGGTCGAGGTCAGCGCCGCCGTGGCTCCGCTCTGCTCGCGGCGCGCGCGCCGTGGCCGAGCCGTCGCCGGCGGTTGGTGGAGAGTCGCGCCGCCGGTCCTCCCTCTCCAGTCTGGAATCACGGGAGGAAGGTGCCGCCGCGCCGACCGCAATGGCGTACGGGGCGCCACGCCTGCGTGAAGTTCAGATACAAGGAGGAGGTCGCTGCTGCGCCGACCGCGACGGAGGACAGACAGCACGCCGCGTGCGCAGGCTGCAGGAGGAATCTCGATTTGGGGCTCGCTGGCGCGGGGATTCGTAAGGCGCTTCGGCTGCTTGCTCCCTCGGTGGCTGTCGGCTCTTGCGATGAGAGGAAGTAGGAAGCGTTGACTTGCCTTTTTTTTGTGATCCAGCAGGAAAGAGAGAGGCCACCACCGCTTGGATTTTTCGGCCGGCGATGGATTTTTGCTCTTGTGAAGAAAAGACCAAGGAAAAAGTAGCTGGCCGCAGCGGCTTGAAGGCGGAGGAGTTGTAGTTGGCCGTACGAGACCTGCAAAAAATGTCGAGACACGCAAAGCCCCTTACCTGGCGCGCCAAACTGTCGGGGTTCTGTAACCGCCGGCAGATAATTTCTCGGATTGCGTGCCGGGCCTCGGACGGTTGCGCAAACGGGGGGTACACAGGATTTATACTGGTTCGGGTCTCCGGAGAGTAACACCCTACGTCCAGTTCGAGCTGCTGTGTTATTTGCGCTGATTTGTAGTAGGGGTTACAAATGGGCGAGAGAGGGTGCTTGATCCCAAGTCTCTGTAGCGTGAGAGCCATGGATGGCTGGAGGTAGAAGAAGGAAAAATGAGAGAGGCCTTCCCTCCGAGGAGAAGAGAGAAGGGGAAAGTAAAAAGTCAGACAGCCCCTCGAGAGGAGCCTGCTCTCCCTTTTATCAAACAAGGGGAGCAGGTTACATTAATGTGATGGGACAAGTCAGGAGGGAGAGAGTGTGCATGCACAACAGGTGTAGGGGGAGCTCTTCACTCGTGCCGCGTGTCCCGCTGTCAATGTTTGCTGCTGTTGCTGCATGCGGTTGCCTGTCCTGGTGTCGCTTCTTCACATGCAAGTGATTGGAGTAATGAACGCCTCCAACACCTAGCACATGCATGGGAAATAAGGACCCACAACTATTCGGGAGGGATGCCAACTAGTCGGAAGTCACATGGTTGGAGAGCACATGACGCCATGGAGTTGATTTATGGCCATTTTCCTGCATGAAAATAAATCCTCCAACATCTGTCACATGCATGGTCAATGAGGGATGCAAAACTACTCGGGGGAACCCAACTAGTCGAAAGTTGCATGTCTCTACGTCACGTGATGCCATGGCTTGCCTTTATGGCCGTTTTCTCTCACAGAAATAAACCCCGGGAATACCACTTGGTTTGTGGGACGCTTTCCTGCATGAGAATAAATCCCACCAAAAAATAGCCCGGAGGCCATCGTGGCCGCGATTGTCGCTCGTAATCGCTGTCATCGGGTACCCATAATATTGGGTCCCGTCACTAGTATATACCCTGAATCCAGACAGTGCATTTGTGCGTTGGTACAATCGTGCGCAAAAAGCTAGACGAAGTACACCCTGATCATCATCAGTAGGGCTGGACAAAATGCTTGTAACTCGTTAGCTCGCTCGGCTCGTTGCTGGCTCGGCTCGTTACACTAACGAGCCAGCTCGAGCAGGTATTTTAGCTCGTTAGGATAACGAGCGAGTTCGAGCTGGCTCGCGAGCCGCTCGCGAGCTTAACGAGCTCAGCGCAAGTAGTGGCCAGCGGCCCAACATCCAGCGGCCCATCCTACTTTCCATCGTTCCTTAGCCATCCCCATCCGAGCCTGCGACCCTCTTTGCCCACTTCCACCTTCTCGCGAAGCAAGAGTAACGGGAGCGCCGCCGAAGCACTAGATCTCGCGTGCGCTCGTCCTGCTCCATTCGCCTCCCTGCCCTTCTCTGCTGTCGTAGCTCATCGTCTCTGTAGTCTGGATTTGAATCACTCGAGGCGCCCCAACTCCCAAGTATCGTTGCTCCTAGTTGCCTCCCCTTGTAATTGGCATTCTGCTCAGTTTCCGCTGAAGATTTTTGGGGTCTCGACTAGCTTCTTGGCTGTGGAAATTTGGGTCATGGCCTCTCAATTGCTTGTATCGTGATCTGCATATTTTGTTACTGGCTGCGAGCATGGGACTTGATTTTTTGAATGCTGATTCTTCTGGCCCCGATTTCTACTTTCTCGTCTGCTCTCGCTGGATAAATCTATGCAGTTTTTTTTCGTTTCCTTGCTTGCAGAGACGGCTGAATTGCGCGGCCTGTCGATCTTTGCCCTCACGCAGTCACTCGCGGGTTGTAGTGCGGCCTGCCGGCCATAGCCACCGCGGCCTTGCGTCCCTGCCCCTCGAGCTCGCGAGCCACACCGAGCTGGCTCGAGCTGCTAGCGAGCCGAGCCGAGCTACGTTTTCAGCTCGTTTAGATAACGAGCCGATCCGAGCCAGCTCGTTATCCACCCCTACATCAGTGCCCACAGGTACGCATCTCCAGCAGTTCCAGCGACGTCAATTACTGTATCAATTATAATTCAGGAACAGCTTTAGCGCGCAATGTCCCTATTCAACCTCTCCAATCACGCTGATCTCCGACGCCATGATGAGGTTTACGCCTCACCTAAATCTGTTCGCGGCGGGATCTCTCTCTGCAAACCGAAAGTTTTTAGGACATCCTGAGACACAATTATGACGTCGTGTAGAAGATGCCTGGGCCGCACCGTGGGTGTAAGAAAAGGCCCACAAACCCTCCTCGAGGCCGGCCTACGACCGTCGTTAGCTTCTCCGATTCCGAGTCGGCGGCGGTTCAGAGAGACTCAGAGTCGGTTGGGGACTTGGGGTTCCAGGGCTATTTAACACAGAATCCGGGGGCTTTCGCCCCAGAAAACCAACGCAAAGCGCGGCAAGCCGATGGAGCAGCCGGAGAAGATGAGGCACCACCACCTCCCGAAGCCTGTTGCGACGGCGCGGATGCCCGAGGAGAAGATCGATTTCTACAGGTACATGGTGCAGACGGATTTCGAGGTCAAGTACTTCCGAGAGGAGAACCACACACTGCGCAGCTTGGTCGAGCTAGCCAAGGAGCACTCGGCACAGCGCCTCGAGGAGTACGAGGCCAAGGGCTACCTCGAGTACTGCCCCTCCGAAGCCAACCTCCACCACAACAGCAGCCAGGAGGACATTAGTACTGGCGAAGCAGGCAACTAGGATGTTTTCTTTTATCGCAATCACGTTGTGTTGTGTTTACTACTAGTATTATGTTGAGTCATGTAAGGGCTGTCTGAATTGCGCAGCGTTTGTCCGTACTGTTAAGGCGAGTATAGTTTTATGTATGACTGAAGTATGTGTGATGGATCAAAGTGTGCCTTCACTGAATGAACTGGATCTCAGCTGCCATTGTTAACTGTATCAACTCAATCCAAGTCTCCCCACTGTGTTTGAACCGTTATGTTAAGTAGTATGACACTGACTACTAATTTTGAGGAAGGAGTTGAAGAAAGATGCCGGGAATTCCTGCAACACGGGATGCAAAACGAATGCTTTTTGGTTCAGCACCCTTCCTTTTGCCAGCGAGATCTGGAATTAACACGGTTGTATGAAATTGTTTTCGCTGGTCGTTTTGGCATGGATCAGCACGATTATCCATCCGAAAAGATTTCTTCAAAACAAGAGCAAGTTGAACTACTAGTCTACTACACTGCACATGTTCGTTGTGGCCTTATTACAAATCAAGATTGCAAGAGGTCTAACGCACTCCAAGTAAACTCAAAGGGCTCAAGGCGCTCTCAAAGGAAAAAAAAAGTTTACGCGAAATCGCTCATTATGGCAAAATTTATCTGGGCCGCTATTTAGTAAACCACCGTCGGGCCGATTGATTAGGAGGACATGGGCTCTGAATAGAGAGGTTCGATTCGTTTGATTGAATTGAATGCCTATCTTACTTATAGGCCTAAGGCCCATATCCGTAATCGTTGCGACACCTATCGACCTCAATTCAAAGTTTGTCCATTTGATGGCAGACTGACAGTTAGTCACTATATTAGAAAGACCGGCGCGGCGTTACCGCGCCATGACATGTAGCCCAGTGATGGGTAGGAAGGTTAGAGATATTTTGCAGATTTTAGGTAGCGCTTGGATGTCAGAATTCAAGCTCAGAATTGGGAATTGAAATTCGCAGACCCTGATTCCACCGTTTGGATGGCATAGGAATTGAGAAATGGAATTGTAGTCCCCTGCGGCATTCCTTTCAACTGCCTGCGCCCTCCAACAATTCGGAGCTTGGAACCTCTGTATTGGCTGGCATTGGCTCCACCCCTAACAAAATCGCACGACACCGACGGCCTGCTCGAGCTCCGCCGGCGAGCCGCCCTCCCCCTCCGCCGGCGAGCCCCGCGACGGTGGTCCATGCAGCGCCGCCGACGGCCTGCTCGAGCTCCCCCGGCGAGCCGCCCTCCCCCCTCCACCGGCGAGCTGCCCTCCCCATCCGGCGGCCAGCTGCCCACGCGGCCGCTCCCTATCCCCGCCGGCGAGCCTTCCCCGCTCCCTTCCCTACCCCCACGACGATGGCCCGTGCCGCGCCGCCCCTCCCTGCCTCCTTCGTCGGATGGCAGTGCCGTGCCGCCCCTCTGCCTCCCTCGCCGACGGAGAGAAGAAGATGAGGTTGTGGGGTACCGCTCACCGGCGGCGAGGGGGGCCTCCGTACGGGTGCAGGAAGACTCCAGTGTGGAGAGGAGAGGAAGAAGATGGTCATTTCTCAATGCCATAGTGTGAACATCCAAACACAAATCGGTATTCACTAGTTTCTTCGATTCCTTCTAGCAAATTCATCAACATTCAAACAATAGCTTTGATATTGTAACCTAATACCAACACTACTCTGATTTGGTATTCAAGTCAATTCAATGCCAAGGCTTCCAATATCTACATCCAAACGAAGCCTTAGGTGGTGGATTAATTTCATAAGACTTTAGAGTATTTCTTAGTTAAAAAACATGGATTGTGAATTCATTGTGATAGAGCTAGAAGACTTTTCCGCAAAATTTTGAGTTGTGGATAGATTTGCAGAAAGTTTAGAGTCTTTTTCTATAAAAGTCTTTGTACCATGTTGACGGGACCCAATATTATGGGTACCCAAAGACAGCGATTACGAGCGACTATCACGGCCACAATGACCCCTGGGGTATTTTTGGTGGTTTTCTGGATTTATTTTCATGAAGGAAAACGGCCCCAAATCAATTGGTATTCCGGAAATTATTTTTTGTGAGGGAAAACGGCCACAAGTCAAGCTATGGCATCACGTGGCCACCAACAAGCAACCTCCGACTAGCTGGAGGCCTTCTCGAGTGGTTTTTGGACTCCTACATGCACCAAGTGTCAGGAGTAGTCAATGCCCAAGCCGCATGCATGAGGAAGCGTG
Organism: Cenchrus fungigraminus; assembly: GCA_036936925.1. Classification (NCBI taxonomy): domain Eukaryota; kingdom Viridiplantae; phylum Streptophyta; class Magnoliopsida; order Poales; family Poaceae; genus Cenchrus; species Cenchrus fungigraminus. The sequence goes on along the minus strand of CM072776.1, from coordinate 94,130,629 downwards.
GCACCAGGACCAGACAAAAGCAAACATCGGGACCCACAGCATGGGAAAAGGCTTCCCCCGGTACACCTGTTGGGCATGCACACACACTCTCTCTTTCTCTCTCCTGACTTGTCCCATCACATTAATGTAACCTGCTCCCCTTGTTTGATAAGAGGGAAAGCAGGGGTCCTTTCCCAGGGAGAGAGGCTCTCTGGCTTTTTACTTTTTCCTTCTCTCTTCTCCTCGGAGGGAAGGCTCTCTCTTTTTTCATTCTTCTACCTCCAACCTCCCATGGCTCTCAAAAACTACAAAAACTTGGGAACTCGTCCCTCTCTCGCCAATTTGTACTCCCTACTACAAATCAGCGCAAATAACACAACAGCACGAACTGGACGTAGGGTGTTACTCTCCGGAGGCCCGAACCAGTATAAATCCTGTGTACCCCATTTGCGCAACCGTCCGAGGCCCGACATGCAATCCGGTATAAATTTACTGCCGGCGGTAGAGAACCTCGACAGTTGACGCGTCAGGTAGGGGCCTTTTGCGTGTCACGACGTTTTTCATGTCTCGGATGGCCGACCACATCAAGAATCGAGCGACGACAACAGTGTCCGCGACGCCGACGGCCGCAACGACGCCAACCGGCAACCGCGGCTCCGCGGGCGACGCCGGCGATTGCAACGACACCAACGGCAGCCGCGACGACGGCCACCAGCTACACGTTCGACCACCCGACGAGCTGCGCGCTTCGACCGACCAACGACATGCCACCGTGGCGTAACCACGACCGGCGACACGGGACGCCCCGTCGGCCAAGTGCGCAGCAGGACCTTCCGACCGGTCCCGACTCCCTGACCGGCACCTCAAATCCACGTCAACAAGCGTGCGAGCCAGACCCCGCCCGGGACATACCGCCCAGCGGCAAGCTGGGCGGCAGCGTGCTCCAACTCGTGCTGCCGAGTGCCGAGGCCCACGCAAGACATGCCAACCAAGCTGTGTGCAGATGTACCCGTACGCTCGGGGGCAAGGCCCATAGAAAGTACAGGTACAACTAGAAGCAAGCAATGCTAGCAGCCACAACAACGGCCACGTCTGTGTTGACAGCCATGGCGCCGCCGACGGCGGCGGCAGCCGCGACATCACCAACATCGACCGCGGCGCCGCCACCGCGACTCCACCAACTAGCTGCTGCTCCCTTTCTTCCTTTTGCAGTTCGCGCACGGAGTAAGCCGCGGCCTAACTGCTCTCGTGTTCTCTGTATTTCCTCGACGCAAGAACGCCCAGGAGCAGCGCGGAGCGGAGGACGCAGCGGCAGCGCGCACGGTAGTGCCACACGCAGGGCGGGGCAACGCTAGCACACATGGCGAAGGCCACAGCAACGGCACCAGCGACGATGGCACGGTCGGCGCATGGCGGAAGGACAGCGGCCTCCCCACGAGGCGGCAACACCCCAAGCATCCCGTCACGCGCATTCCCGACAGGGTGGACGGGCGCAAGGGCAGCAACGCGGGGCAGGGGACGCGGATCCCCTTCCGCTGGCGGCCTCACCTCCTCGACTCGCCGCCGTTCTCCTCCTCGATCCCATCAACGGCATCAGGGCAACCTCCTCGAGCTCGACCTCTACATCAACGATAGCCTCCGGCCCACGGCTTCCTCCTCCCCACGACGGAGCTGACCGCGAGCGGAAGCGAGGGAGACGGCGACGAACGGCCGCGCGCTCACAACAACTAGCAAAATCGATTGCTCACGGCCTCCTTTTCTCTCTCGTGCTCTCAATTCTCATGGAGTTGGCTTAATTTTTTGTTGGCCGAGGCTGCAGCGGCCGACGGCGCGGCGACTCGCTCCTCCACTCCGGCGCGCGGCGGCCCCGCATCGCGGCTCTTCCGCTTCGGCGCCCGGCGGCCCCGCATCGAGGCTCCCCCGCTTCGGCGCCCGGCGGCCCCGCATCGCGGCTTTCCCGTATCGGCGCCCGGCGGCCCCACACCGCGGCCTCTCCGCCTCGCGTAGCGGGTCCGGCCCCGCCTCCTCGTCTTCGCCCGGCGCGGCCCCCTCCTCAGGGCGCGGCTGCCCGACCAGATGCGCCCCGGCGCACCGCCACCTCTTCGCCCCGCAGCAGGACGGCTCCCGTCGCCTCCTCCTCGGGGTGCAGTCGCGCGGCCCGACGCGCGCCGCCTGCTCGGACCGCGGCCGCCCGACTCCACCTCCTCGATGCTCGGCACGGCGGACGGCGCGCGACACGGCCATGTTCTTCTCCTCGGCGCGGACACGACTCTGTTCTTCTTCGCCTCGGCACAGCGGGTGGACCTTTCCCCGCCTATGCGCCGCTCGGCGCTCGACGTTCCCACTTCCTCACCGCTCAGCGGGGCGGCGCCCCGCTTCCTTCGCCACGACGCGACGCGGCGCCCGCAGACTCCTCTGCACCCGCGGCCCATTCCTCTCCGAGCTGTGGCCCGACGCGGCGCGGCGCTCCGGCTTCTCCACCTCGGCAGGGCGGCTCGGTGGCGGGGCGCACCGCCCCCTCCGCCTCGGCGCGTCCGCTTGACACGGTGCCCGGCCTCCTTCTCCGCTTCTCCACCGGTGGCCTGCGACCCGGCAGCGGCGCGGCCCACAGACGGCACGAGTGGGGCAGAACCGCGGCCGCGGACCCTGGCGGCCGGACGAGTGCGCTTCCGCATCCCCTGCGGCGGGTTTACTCCCCGTCGGGAGAGGTGTTTCTCTCTCTTCTTGCCCTTTTTTCAGGACTGATACTCGGGCATCACGGCAAAACTACTCGGAGCCGGAAACTTCTCGAAAGTGCTACTCATGCGAGGCGAAAACTTCTCGGAAGGGCTTCTCGAAAGGGTTTCTCGGAAGGGTTACTCGTGCGAGGCAGAAACTTCTCGGAAGGGCTACTCGTGCGAGGCGGCAACTTCTCGAAAGGCCTTCTCGTGCGAGGCGGAGAGTACTTGTGCGAGGCGGAAGGAAGTCGTGCGAACGAGCCTACTCGGAGAAACTGCCCAGGAACGGAAAAATGAGTCGTGCAGATGGAGTTCTTGCTCGGGAACATCACCTTTCTGGCTAAAAACATAATTTTCTTGTCAGTACCCAAGTTTTTATGTGTAGGTAACGAACTGCAGCATCGGCCGTCCGCCACCCTGATCAGGACAAAGCCGTTTCGAGCAACGCGACGGGTGGCGGCAAGCCGAGACTGACCGTTGCGCGACTGCTCGTCGTCGTACCCCATCCTTCTTCGCATACATCGCCGCGCGTGACCCAGCTCGCACCTTCATCGCTCACGAGCGCACCCCGACCGATCGCGGCGCCGCCATCAGCAACGACGGTCAATGGCGCTGGCAGCCATCTGGCAATCGCCTCGAACGAACCCGGGACGTCTCCCGCACGAAACCAACGACGACTCCGACGAATTGCCGACCGCCTCGACAGCCGTCCGCTCGACCACCGCGAGCGACACGAAGCTCGGGGGCTGGACAGGGCGGGCCCGGGAACGACACGCCGACTCCCTCGACTCGAACATAAATCGAGCTGAGCATACCCCTAGCACCACCGTTTTTCCAGCTATAACACACCCCGGCACGCGTCGCCGGGACACATCAGCGCACTTTCTTTTTCCTCTCTCACACAAGTCGATAAAAGTACTCGGGGAGCACACGCCCTAAATCGTGAAATCTTGACCCCACGCCTACACTTCCCACGCGTGCACGCGGCCTGCTCCGTGCGCTCGCTACGGATGCGGCTGTCGGGGGTCAGGTGCTTAAACGCAACTGGATAACTGCCCGAGGAAATTAAATAGACTTAAAAGAGTTGGACTTAGAATTCTCGCTGGGCGTTGTCAAACGTTTTTTCTCTTAAACTAGTAACATGCCCGCGCGGCACGCGCGGGGCCCTCAAATAATTCAATTTACCATTATGATAACATCCTCATATCAATTTTTTAATAAAATAATGATCTAAATAAAAAAGATAAGCATGGTTCTATACTTAACTCTTTTAATCACAACCATAGTATGGAGTTCCAAAAAAATAATTAGAAATATCGCTATGAGCACAAAAAACATGTATATTTTTTATAAATATACATTAACCATTAAAGTAGGTACAATAGATGAATTTTTAAATAAAATTCTTTAGAATAATGTTACCATATATTTACTCCACATTTTATCCTATACAGTGCATCATAGTCCTCGGAAATCTAGTAAACAAAAGTTTTCCTTGCCGGGTTGGGCAAGGTTAGCTCGCTCATTGTCGCTGAATTGAGTCTGTTGATGCTGAAATCAGACTACTAAAATCGAACTCAGCAGCTACCAAATTAAATCCAGCTGCTGCCGAATCGAACCCCACTCCCACTGAACCGGAACCTGTCGCAGTCAAATCGCGCTCTTTCGGAGATGACAGAGATGAAGGGGAGGGTGTCGGCATCGGCATGAGGGTTGCAGCGCACCGGCCGCCAACGATGGGTCCCTTGCAACAATGCTGGTTAGGAGAACAAGACACGACATCAACGAGCTATACTCCATTCGTTTATCTTTATAAGACGCACACATTTATCAAAATTCAAATTTTACAATCTTTGACCAATAATTTAGCCAACATTATTTTTGTTTTTGTAACATAAATTTGGAATGTTTAGATTCGTAAACACATCTACTTTCCAATGATTATAAGTTGATACATAAATAATATAATTTATAATAAACGATCGGTCAAAGTGTAATTTAGCGACTCGTGTTGAGTGTTGTCACGACTTATAAAAACAAACAAGTGAGTAGTTGTTGTCACGTCTTATAAAAATAAACAGAGCAAGAATTATAAGTGGATTTCACGTATCATTTTTGTTCTCATCTGTCATCCTTGAGATCTTTGCTTCATCAAGAGAATATTCAAAGAAATGTACACATATGAGTCACCGTGTAAACAGAGGAGTGCTTTCTTCCCAGAGCAGAACTCGTGCGCTATCTACTGGCTATGGAAGCTGGAGTACACACTTTCTAGATTAAGAAAAGAAAAAAAAAGTCGTCCTCTCCAATGCTTTCATGATAAATGAACAGACCAATAAGTTGGTAGGAAATAGGAAGCAAGTTAATAGAATGCGATGAACATAATTGACATTGATGTTTTACCTTCGAGATCCTTATCCACACGAATCACCAATTCTCCTCTACTGATTTTAGCACAAAAACAATGGCAAGACCTTTACCAGGCCACGGTTGAGATCCAAGAGGAGAGGTATTCACACCAAATTTGAACTTGCTGTGACCTATGTTTATAACGGACATGCCAAATATCCAAGTCCTGTACTACCCTCCAGGACTGCTGTGGTTTCCCTTCTCACTGCTTTTTTTTTTGAAAATAAAAGCAGGAGCACTGCTATGTCATATAAGAAGAAATAGCAATGGTACACAACGCGCCGAAGCGGACACCACCACATGAACAAACCCTGAACAGAACAAACACACCCAAAACAACACACCACCAACCCCAACAAACTGGGAAAGAAGATCGAAACAAGCTGCCGACACCTGCGCCGTCGTCACCAACGCCGTGTCACGCCGAAGGCGCAACCCGCTGCAGACCCGAACGGCCCCCTGAGCTCCTCCACCATGGGACTGTCCCCCTCAAGCTGCACAAACACGATCGTCGATCCCTCTGATCCAGTGAAGCTTCAACACACACTCTCATCTCAGTACCAGGGGCAACCACTGATCCTGGCAACTCTGCGTGGGGGCCTCGCCTCATCCACCGCCTCACTTCTCTTGAATGGCAGCGCAAGGCAACCAGCACCCACGGGCCCTCAGCACCCTGACAGCAACACGGACCAAGCGCACCGCCCGCAGCACCACCAAACACCACCACCACCAACAGAAACGGCGGGACTCGAAACACGATGCCTCCAAGAAGGTCACGACGGCAAGGCGCCGCCGTCGCACGTCCGGATGGACGAGGTCTTCACCTTAGGAGCCCCACGCGACAAGAGCATGGTACCTCGCAATGACACCCCCAGCAGGGAGAACGACGCCCCAAGAGCGCCGCCATCATGCCCACCGCCACCGGTGAAGGTTTTCGCCCGAATGCACCGTGTCTGTCGCCCGCTCGTGGTCAAGGTAGCAGCCTGCACCCCACCTCCTTCGCAACGTTGCCACCGGAAGAGGCCCGGCGCATCCCGAGCACCACCTCGGCACCACAACAAACACCAGCCAGCCGCCCTGGCCCCACCACCATGGTGACACCGAAACGGCCACACTGACGAAGGAGGGGGGGGGCATCGGTGAACCGGGGCCCTCCGTGGCCGGCCGTGACCATCCGCCGACGGCAAGGCCAAGCGCCGGCTGCCGCCGTCACCAGCTGTCGCCGTCGCCGTCGCCTGCCCCCCATGGCGCAAGCACCGCCGGCACCTTGGCCCGGCGCACCCTTGCGCCGGCCGCCAGAGCCGAAGGCGCACGCCCGCCGCGCCGCCGTCATCCACAGTCGCCCGCACCAAGCTCCGCCACAGAGTCGCGCCCCCTGGCCGCGCAGCCCTCAGATCCGGCCGGGGCAACACCGGATCTGACTGCCTCTGCAAGGTTTTCTCACTGCCTCTGCAAGGTTTTCTCCTGGCTACGAACAGAATAGATGCAGTGTAAATAAACTTCTCTGATTTTTGAAAAGAAGATGATTTGCTGGCTCCAATACACACTATAACTTGCAGGGAGCATAAGCTTAGGGTAATATTTAACAGAAAATCAGCTTCTTTTAGTTTCAGAAATGGATTTGATCGACATAGTAAAATCATTATAGGCTTATAGCAGTGGTGCCGTTCACTTAAGAGGAAAAAGAAATCAAATCCAACTTTTTGAACCCAATCCCAGCTACCTGGTTCAGATCATTAAACATAAATATATTTGTCGTAAGAAACATTGGATATTTAAAAGTCACATGACCATGTAATAAATAATTGTTGGATGCATATGACAGGACAAATCCAACATCTCAATTCTCATGTTTGTAGAGTTCAGTAATCATGTTTATGACTGAAGGGTTATTTCCCCCCTTGCAATTAAAATTTACATGGGTATTTCATCAAGCAATTTATTTACGAAATTGCATCAACCATTTGCATGTAAGAATGATTAATGTGGTAACACAAACATGTCACGAGCTTATTGGAATACCAGTGTGCTTCCTACATTAATTGAACATTTTAACAGTAAACATACACATTGTTGAAATAAACATATTGTTTTTAGGAAGAAAAAAAAAGCAACACGCAGCTAATAAGAATAAGAAATGATATATAAGCAGTTATTTGCACCTCTATAAAAACCAGCAAGACAACTCCACACACGAGGTACAAAACTTGATTGGCGGCTTAAGAGTGCACGGACGTTTTTCTTTATTAATGTCCAACATGATCACAACCTGTAATACCACATGTGCATGAGAAGAGTGAATGCCATCTGTTAGTGAGAATATTACTACAGAATAAAGTCAGTGATAAGCAGCACAACTGCAAGTCCCTAATAGTCAAACCATGATGCAAACACTATCACGAAGACAGCGCAAGTCATACTGGATCAACTCGAGGGTGTACATCCTCTTCTTGCAGGACTCGTTGCTGCACTGCTTACGCCTTCCGGCTTCTTTAGGGACCGCCATTGCCCCACAAGCTCCACAAAATTTTGCCGTATTGTGCCACTCCAGCAGTGCTCGAGCCTGCTCGCATCAGAATTCAAAAATGAAATCAAGCTTGTTGATTGAGTCCACAAATCAAAAGGAGCCTCTAAATTAAGGAAGGGATTTTTTTGGCTCGCGGGCGGGTGGGAAGAAGTAAACTGACAAATCTGGAGCATTCCTATAACCCAAAGATAATTGTTACAGAAATCCACTCAGTTATTGTGAATACCATGTATAAAGACAGTGGCAAATGACAGTACCACTAACAAAGACAGAAAATTGATCTGTTGCGCCCCAATTTCATAGTTCTAGAACAGAATTCAGGTTCACAACACCATTATTAGACAGGAAGTCGTTCAAATTAAATAACATACACAGTTGAAGTTTGCATCGATTTTGATCTGATCCTAGAACTGCAGAGGATCCAAATCGGTTGACGGACTCACAGATCAGTTCTTGACAAGCCTCCAGCGGCTGAGGTGAGGGCCCTGGCGACGGGCGGTGTGGGAGCGATGGTGATGGGGACCCTCACGGGGAGCAGCGCCTTGTTGCAGAGGAGCACGAGCGTGAGCACGCGGCCGCTCGACGCCACGAGCTCAATCGTCCGGTTGCGCGGCGGCCGCTCTCCGTCCCTTCTTGAAGAACATCACTCGGCCTGGGCGGGAGCGCGGAGTCGCGCAGGGCCTCGTCGCGGGCGGCGGGGCCGGGGGCCGGAGGGCGGGGCGGGTGAGGCCTCCCCACCGACGGCGATCCCCGGGGAGATGCCGAACCTGCGCGGATGACTGCTTCGACATTGACGTTGTTGACTTGTGATGCGAAATTGGGTGAGCTCCATCGTCCGGTTGCGCGGCGGCCGCTCCGGCCCTTCTTGAAGAACATCACTTGGCCAGGGCGGGAGTGCGGAGTCGCGCAGGGCCTCGTCGCGGGCGGCGGGGCCGGGGCGGGTGAGGCCTCCCCGCCGACGGCGACCCCCGGGGAGATGCTGAACCTGCGGAAGACTGCTTCGACGGACGTCGTTGTGATGCGAACTTGGGTGGGCCCAGCGGGTACGGGTGGCTGGGTAGGTGGACCTTTGGTGAGAAAAAGATTTCGTTTTTGGCAGAAACGCTCTCCAAATTGCGATTTTTTGGTACTTCATAGTCCTTCCACCCTATCCACTTCCAAAAACATATGACGGGTGGGTCCGGCGTGAGGGGTAAGGCGGGCCCGATTTGGGTGAGAAAAGTTTTCAATTGTCTTCGCTCCTTATAGTATAGATTAGTATTTGTCACACCACGTACTGCTGTCCTCCGATTTTCTTCTACAGGAACAGGTCCGCAGACTCGGCCCTCGCGCTTGGGGGTTGGGAGACGACGACTACTGCGTGGCCCCCACGCTCGGGGGCTAGACGACTACTACTCGGACCTCGCGCTCGGGGGCTGGGCGACAACTATTCGACCGTCGCGGGGACAGTATTGCACTCTTCCGATGGCCCGGGCGGCCCCTCGCGGCTCTGCACCCGAGGGCCGGTGCCACACACCAACGACCGGGAGTTCGAAGGCTGGCCCGTCGAAGGGTTCGACAGCCGCTCCTGGACACCCGAGCGAGGGGCGGCGAGGGATGGGCCCCAGCGGCCGGAACTCGGGCGCACGAGCGCTGTGAGCATCCTGAACTGCGTTCGAGTCTTGATGGAAAGTGAGGTCATGTTTTTTCCCCGACGGAAAGGCGACGAGCCGCCGAGTCCAACCGAACGGGCTCGGTAACTAGATGACTTCACCATCAAGAATCTGAGGTCGATCACCAGCTGATCCGTTCGAAACCCGGCGAATGGGACTTCGGGGCTTCACTCGAGCTCACCCGCACGCAGCTCACGGGCTGCCGAGGCTCGGCCAGCGAGGCAAGCTTCGACGTCACCCAGCCCCTTCTTCCTAACGAAAAGGATGCGCGAGGGAGACGCAACGAAAAGGGAAACCGACTCCCCGACCAGTGCCTCGCGCCGTGTGAGGTCACCAATAATTCATCTTCCTCCCGCAAGCTCGGGTGCGACGACACCTCTGACGAAACGATGCTCAGCTCCAAAATCACTAAATCCACGAGCAAGTCTCCGACTCCCCCGCGGGCTCGGGGCTACACCCGGCGGGTGCGCTCGCGCGCCCCCGCCGTACGAGCGACGATCTGAACCTGGGAACGAGTCTACAACTCCCTCCCAGGCTCGGGGGCTACTGACGGGACCTAATATTATGGGTACCCAAAGACAGCGATTACGAGCGACTATCACGGCCACAATGGCCTCTGGGGTATTTTTGGTGGTTTTCTGGATTTATTTTCATGAAGGAAAACGGCCCCAAATCAATTGGTATTCCGGGAATTATTTTTTGTGAGGGAAACGGCCACAAGTCAAGCTATGGCATCACGTGGCCACCAACAAGCAACCTCCGACTAGCTGGAGGCCTTCCCGAGTGGTTTTTGGACTCCACACTACCCATGCATGCACCAAGTGTCAGGAGCAGTCAATGCCCAAGCCGCATGCGTGAGGAAGCGTGGCACCAGGACCTGACAAAAGCAAACATCGGGACCCACAGCATGGGAAAAGGCTTCCCAGTACACCTGTTGGGCATGCACACACACTCTCTCTCTCCTGGCTTGTCCCATCACATTAATGTAACCTGCTCCTCTTGTTTGATAAGAGGGAGAGCAGGGGTCCTTTCCCAGGGAGAGAGGCTCTCTGGCTTTTTACTTTTTCCTTCTCTCTTCTCCTCGGAGGGAAGGGCTCTCTCTTTTTTCCTTCTTCTACCTCCAGCCTTCCATGGCTCTCAAAAACTACAGACTTGGGAACTCGTCCCTCTCTCGCCCATTTGTACCCCTACTACAAATCAGCGCAAATAACACAACAGCACGAACTGGACGTAGGGTGTTACTCTCCGGAGGTCCGAACCAGTATAAATCCTGTGTACCCCCATTTGCGCAACCGTCCAAGACCTGGCACGCAATCCGATATAAATTTACTGTCGGCGGTAGAGAACCCCGACACATGTATTGTGGGAGATGCATGGATCGTGGGTCAATTGTTATAAGAAAATTACATGAGAGTTGGCTCGATCGAGGTAGATGTCGTCAAATTGTCTGAGAGGTGGCTTATGTAAATAGTAGTTTTGTAAAACTTGAAGGGGCTTCATTAAAATATCTAAGAAGTGGTTGTGCTACTATTTATTTTTGATAAAGCTTGAGAAGGTTTTTATATAATAGGCAGCCCTGTTGGCATTCATTCAAAGCTCGAGGGGTTTTCATAAAGCTGTCTGGAATAAAATTATATTTTTGCAAAGTTTGAGGGGGTTTCCATGAAATTATCTCTGGAGGTTGGACTACATATTAATTTCAATTAAATTTGAGAGAGATTTTGTAAAATTGGCTGCACTCTCGGCATTGCACAAAACCTAAGAGGTGGTTTGAGCAAATACTATTTCTTCAAAGTTCGAGAGGGTCTTTGTAAAATTACGCGAGTGAGGGCTGAACTACACATTAATTTCGACAACGTACGAGTGGTTTTTTTTAAACCGTCGAGCCTCATGAATGATCTGAGCCATCCATGAGCGACCGGACGGCTCTCCTTTTCTTGATGGTGTGGCTCAATGGGGTGGCAAAAATCCCCCCACTTTAATTCTTTTAAAGAAATATGAGAGGTGTTTTGAGCAAATACTATTTCTGCAAAATTCAAGGGGGCCTTTGTAAAATTACCTGAGCGAGGACTGGACTACAGATCTTTCCCGCTTACAGAATGAGAAAAACATAAATTTTTAATCAAGAATCCCGCTCAATAGAATAGTGGGTCTCACAAACTAATATGTGTGGGTCCCACCTGATATGGGTCCCACACGAATATCACTTGAATCCATGTGGGTCCCGCATGTGGGTCCCACCTAAACAGACTGGGTCCCGCATGAACAGTGTCTGTGGATGATCTGAGCCATCAACGCGTGATCCGACGGCCGTGAGTTTCTTGATGATGTGGGCATGTGGCGCAATGGTAGGGTAAAAATTGCCCCTCTTTTAGGTCTTGTAAAGATATAGTCCAAAATACACATTTTAAGGTTCATGTAATTGTGGCATTACCATCTGACATGATGAAGTCCACTATCTTCAGATCAAATTGCACACTAATTTGCAACTTTTCCCCCGGTGATGTCGTCCACACCATCTATATTCGGATGTGTAAGGGCGGGAGGCGGTACACGTCCATACGGCAAAAATGAGGCTGACATTCTTCTGCTATGTCCCAATGAGCCGGGAGATTCGTGCACCATGGGCTCCAGTCTCTGTGTAGCTGTAGGGTGTATGAGTGATCAAATCACTGTCAGTATTATTAGGTTTTTTACGGTACACAATACGACCTGTACGGTCGGTTGAAAAAGGACTCGTATGTAATAAAAAATGACCTATATGTAAGGATCTGACGGTTGAGATTAATTCTATACGACTGGTTTTTTTAGTTGTCGTACGGTAGTATTCAAAGGTCGTATAGGTAGTATAAGGGTATTATCGAAAATGTAAAATTATATTGTTGTAATATAGAAAATTAAATATGTGAAATGTTTTAGATAGTATAAGGGGCAGCGGGGAATTTTTTTCAAAATAATATATATCTATCAAATTACCATTTTACCTATAGAGAAAAACCGATAATACAACTGTACGACTATTGGGTCGTATTGTGTACTTAAAAAAACCTCTGTTCTCAACGGATCCGTGCCGTTCTTGTTCTTCCTTTTACCCCCTGGACCCTGGTGCACACGCGCGGTGGCCGTTCGGCTCCGTTTCCCAGTCAGCTTTCGCCTTTACACGCCAGGAGCAGAGAGGGATGTGATGTCCACATGACATTGGGGGTGTGCCCTCTTGGCTGCCTCGTGCGCGCACTTCTGAACATGAGGCATTCCTTAGACATTGCTTGGTACAGTGGGCCAGAAAAAATATCAGCCTAATGACACCTTGTCGCTCGCCTGCAATTAAGTGAGCTCGTGTGTAACAAGTTTAACAGCTACGGAGTACCAGAGATTCAGAGCTGCATCATCACAGCTCAAACAACAAAGTTTAACAGAACCGGATTCAGGGAGCATAAAGAGTAAAATGCGTGAGCGGTACACCAACTTGGCACGAGGTGTCACTTGGGTCCTTGAACTTTCAAAATGCACATTCACAACCCCAAACTTGCTAATTGGTTCATGTTAGGTCCAAACCATCTCTGCTCATGCTAAACTGCCTAGGTGGCGTGGTGATTAGATGCTGACCTAGACTGTCCCTTTCTCTTGTCATTTGGTCCTCGCCATGGCGCCGGCCTTCAGGCCCCTGCCGCTCTTCTCTCGCCATCCGCCGGCACCAAGCACCCCCTTCCCCAACCATGGCAGTCAGCTTGGCTGGAGCAACCGGCACGGGATGGATGGCGGCTGGGCCGGCAACAGCTGCTCAGCAGGGATGGACGGTGGCCACGACCTCTGCACAAGCTTCGATGCGCGCTGGGCGGTGAAGCTCCGCCTCGATGCGGTGCGCTCCTTTTTGGGCCACCGGCATGGGACGGCCAGGGCAGCTGGTGCGCGCGACGGACGGAGCTCACAGTCGCCAGTTCTTTGGGGCCGCGCCGGTAGCCCGCCAGGCAGGGAGCTCCGTTGGTCGTCGGCGGGCCACCGCTGTCGCCGTCCTCCCGTGTGTCCCTGAGACCGGCACACTCCCTAGCGAGCGCGACGGTCGGAGTCCCGACGCCTGCTGCTGCTCCTGTCGCTGCCTCAACTACGGGATTCCATAGAGGCGTCCGCCGCGGCGGAGGAAGAGGAGCGAGGGGCGGCGGAGGAGCAGCGCAGTGTGGTGGAGGAAGAGGAGCGCGGCGCGGCATCAGCGGAGGAGCACAGATTGAGAAGGAAGAGCATGAGATCGACACACGCCACCAACGAGCGCGAGGGCCGATGCCTCGGCAACCGCTGCTGCTCCACCGAGGACGGGGACGACCACGGCGCGCCCGAGCAGATGCCCCTGCTCCGACCTCGAATTCAATGCGCTTCGCCCCAGCTCCCGCCGCCGCTGCTGCTGCTTGAGTCCATGGAGGCGTCGACCCCACCGCAGCGACGGCCAGACAAATAGGACGACGGCGACATGCTAGCTTCCACCCAAAATCATTAAATCAGAGCAAAATTGAGCCAATCGAGCTCCTTGCAACCATCAGCCAAATACTCCCAACCCTGAACGTCACCCTCCAATTCCCCGTGCTCAGGCCTCCTCTACCTCTCCGCCCACACACACGAGCCACGCCTAGCACAGCCCGAGCTGCTCCCTGCCGGCAATCGCGAATCTTGGGGTCGTCACTCAAGCCGCAGCTCGCAGCCGAGGAACCCGAGCTGCCGGCGACGCGACATACTTGAGCGCGTGCACCAACTGCCGTATCGCGCCGGTTGAGAGGTTGAGCAGCGTCGTGACGCCGTGCTCCTGCAGCATCGGGTCCGTGTGCGATAGCAGCTTGACGAGCGGCCGCATGCCCCACGCCGCGGCGATGCCCACCCTCGACCTGTGTGGGCGCACGCTGCTGTCGCCGCCACCATGGCTGGGGAAGGGGGCGCTGGGTGCCGGTGGATGCCGAGAGAAGGGCGGCAGGGGCCTGAAGGCTGGCGCCATGGCGAGGACCAAACGACGGAGAGAGAAGGGACAATCCATGTCAGCATCCAGTCACCACGCCACCTAGGCAGTTTAGCATGGGCAGAGATGGTTTGGACTTGACATGAACCAATTAGCAAGTTTGGGGGTGTGAATGTGCATTTTGAGAGTTCAGGAACCTAAATGACACCTCCTGCCAAGTTGGTGTACCGCCCACGCATTTTACTCGAGCATAAATGTTCAAGTCCAATAGGGGACCTCTAGTCGATCTTGCGTCAGAAAAACTGCTTGTTTGCGAGAGACTGCTACTCCAGAAGACTAGTCGCGCAGACTACCGTTCAAAGATCCGACTGAATCGACGTGAAAACAATGGCGATCGATCGACAGCGAGCAAGACGGGGAGCTGGAATCCTTAATTATTTGCAAGTGGAAAGGCCTTCCAAATTAAACCCAAGCGAGCTTTTTTTCCCATGTCGTTTCCCGGCCCGTAGCTTTCACTGACGCCGGCGATGCCGCCCCGTTGAACACTTAACCGGGCAGAGGAGCCAAAGCCATGCCCTAAACCCATACGCAGGGCACTGTTCCTAGTCTCCGCCACGAGGTCAGTCCTCGAGTCAGACCCGTCTCCGGACTCCCAGAGTTCCCGCGCGCGGGCCGCAGCATGTGGCTGCTATGGTTGCCTTGTAGCTGTAGCAAACAGCGCTATGTTCGCTTGGCTTATCAACCACCAGCCAGCAGTACTTTTCTCTCAAAACAAACCAGCCACCAGCAACTAGTCAGCAGTACTTTTCTCTCAGAACAAATCAGCACCAGCCACCAGCCAAACGAACAGGCTGCAGGTTGATTTTGTTGGGGCCTTGTTTAGTTTGCTAAAGTTTCTAACGTTTTCTCCACTCTCTCCATCACATCACATTAAATACGCTAAAAGACATATGTTCGGAGTATTAAATATAGGTAAAAAAATAACTAATTACATAGTTTTGATGTATTTCGCGACACGAATCTTTTGAGCCTAGTTAGGTTATGGTAGGATAATATTTACCACAAACAAACGAAACGTGCTACAGTGTGCTACAGGAGTTCGAAACGTTGAAAAGGCACAATTTTCCACCAACTAAACAAGGCCTGGGTGAAGAAAAACTGGCGCGGAATCTTTGGACTCGTTTAGCTCTGCTTCGCTCACACCATGGATGCTTTAGAGGTTGTAAAAAAGTTCTCCTTGTCGGCGACAGTCGTTCTGAACTTTTGATTGCAGCTCGGTAGACTTGTGCAAGCGTATCTAGCTAGAGCTGTGGTGGCAATTTGGTAGCGGTGGCGTGTGCCACTGAAGTGTGATTGGAAAATGCCCACGCACAATTTTCAAATTTCAATCGCAGTTGTTTACTTTCGGGTCATTGTACAACTTTTACTATTCATGGTGAATAAGCTGCTGCCGCCTGTACAAAATAGGGCCAGAATGTCAAGACCAGACCACCTCGTTGATTGGCACGGCGTTTTTCACTCGGACAGCAGATATATAGCTCGACAGGGAGTGGAGAATATTGCAAAACGAAGACCGGCCGGCCGTAAGCAGGAGACGGTGGCACACCGGACACAGTCACACAGCAAGTGTGCCGTGAGCCACACCCTCGCTCCGCCCGTGCTTCTTCTCCGTCTCGCCATGTCGAAGCAGGACGCCTCCGACGGCGGCATCCCAGCCGCCGAGGCGCCGGCGAAGCGCCCTCCCCTCAACAAGTACGCCCTCGCATGCGCCATCCTCGCGTCCATGAACTCCATCCTCCTCGGCTACGGTACGCGCGCGGCACGCACACAATAATTCCAAGCAACGCGTGGCGTCTGCCACTGAACGAAGTGTGATCGAGCTAGGCAATCCATTCAGGTTCTTAACGTTGTTTCCCTGTACGTACATGGCGGCAGATATCTCGGTGATGAGCGGAGCGCAGCTGTTCATTAAGCAGGACCTCAAGATCACGGACACGGAAATCGAGATCCTCGCCGGCATCATCAACATCTACTCGCTCGTCGGCTCGCTGGCGGCCGGCCGGACGTCCGACTGGATCGGGCGGCGCTACACCATGGTGCTCGCGGCGGCCATCTTCTTCGCGGGAGCGCTCATCATGGGCCTCGCCCCGAGCTACGCGATCCTCATGCTCGGCCGCTTCGTGGCCGGCGTCGGCGTCGGGTACGCGCTCATGATCGCGCCCGTGTACACGGCCGAGGTGGCGCCGACGTCGGCGCGCGGCCTGCTCACGTCCTTCCCGGAGGTGTTCATCAACACCGGGGTCCTCCTCGGCTACGTCTCCAACTACGCGTTCCACAGCCTCCCAGTGCACCTGAGCTGGCGCGTCATGTTCCTCGTCGGTGCCGTCCCGCCCGTCTTCCTCGCCCTGGGGGTCCTCGCCATGCCGGAGTCGCCACGATGGCTCGTCATGCAGGGCCGCATCGGCGACGCGCGCCGCGTGCTCGCCAAGACCTCCGAATCGCCCGCCGAGGCCCAGGAGCGGCTCGCCGACATCAAGAAAGCCATCGGTATCCCGGAGGGTGTCGGCGGCGAAGATGACGACGTGATTGTCGTTCCCCGCAACAAGGGCACCCACGGCGAGGGGGTGTGGAGAGAGCTGCTCCTCCGCCCCACGCCGCCCGTCCGCCGCATCCTGATCGCCTGCCTCGGCCTCCAGTTCTTCCAGCAGGCCTCCGGCATTGACTCCGTCGTGCTCTACAGCCCCCGGGTGTTCCAGAAGGCCGGGCTCACGAAGGACAGCAACTCCCTGGGCGCCACCATGGCGGTGGGCGCGTGCAAGACGCTGTTCATCCTGGTGGCGACGTTCTTCCTCGACCGCGTCGGGCGGCGGCCGCTGCTCCTGACCAGCGCCGGCGGGATGGTGGTCTCTCTCGTGACGCTGGCATCGGTGCTGCACGCCATCGACCGGCTCCCGGCGGGGCAGTCGACGTCGTCGCTGGCGGGGGTGAGCATCGCGGCGGTGCTGACGTTCGTGGGGTCGTTCTCGATCGGGATGGGCCCGATCGCGTGGGTGTACAGCTCGGAGATCTTCCCGCTGCGGCTGCGCGCGCAGGGGTGCGCGCTCGGCACCGCGATGAACCGGGTCATGAGTGGGACCGTCACCATGTCCTTCATATCGCTATACAAGGCCATCACCTTCGCCGGGAGCTTCTATGTCTACGCCGGCATCGCTGCCGCAGGGTGGGTGTTCATGTTCTTCTTCCTGCCGGAGACGAGGGGCAGTAGCCTGGAGGACACGGAGAAGCTCTTCGGCGCTGGCGGTGGCGACGGCGGCCAGGACGGCAGGGAAGATGAGCGTGACGAGCAGAAGAAGTCCACGGAGTTGACTAGCAGTCAACAGCCAGCAGCCACTTGATGGGATGAAGTTGGTGACATCTGAACTGCTAGTGTGTACTAGTCAATAACAGGACAGGAACTGGTGATTTGTGGTCGGATTTGGGAGCGTGCGACCGAATAGCAGGCGGGCTGGGCAAATCGGCCCCTATTCACGACACATGCTTGTAGAAATTAGGAAGTGTTTGGTTCAACCAGCTCGAATGAAAATGGAAACAAGTTACAGTTTGATCAGGGTTCACTGATTGTACTCGTCACCCAATATGCGTGAACCCCATGTGTTACAAAGCAGCATGAGAATGGGCCTGTTGCTCATTGAGTGACATGGTTCCTTACCTTCTCTCGTTGAGTTTTACCAACCAGAGCCAGCATCTATGGAAGTGGAACGAGTCAGGCTCGGCTTGATATGACCATGTCTGTAATGTCTAGGGACTTATATGGTATAAGCGCCCCCTCAACATCATCGATGCGGATCGCGTGAGCTGTGACTGAGCACTGAGCAGGCAGCAACGAGATCAACGAACAAGAGAGAAACCGAGAGCAGCGATATTTTTTTATTTTCATATTTATTTTTTCATGATTTTTTCAAAAATATATGTCCTTTGCAAATTTATACCACCACCGCCGTATGATATGACGTTTGGGTCCAACCGCCATATGGTACGGCGGTTAGAGGTGCTATAGTGCTCCAACCGTCGTATCACACGGCGGCTGTGAAGTGTGAACAATACCCCGCAACGGGATGGAGGCCATGGTACTTGCAACCGCCGTTAAAAAATCATAACTTTTTTGTATGAATTTGGATGGAGATAAACTTTATATAAAAGTGGTAGCTTTCGACGAGATCTGCAACTTTGTAATTCAGACATTTTTCATTTGAAGTCATCTTCAAACTCAAATAATCAATATTCTATCCAGATCTGTCTTTGGTATCAAGATCTGGATAGTATATCGATTATTTGAGTTTGAAGATGACTTCAAATGAAAAAAGTTTGCACTACAAAATTGTAGATATAGTCGTAACTACAATTTTCATATAAAGTTTACCTCCATCCGAGTTTATACAAAAAAGTTACGATTTTTTGAAAACGGACTGACCCCTACCGTCGTGTGACACGACGGTTGCAGTTACTATAGTACCCTCATTTGGTACTGTTCACAACCCCCTGTGTGATATGGCAGTTGGGGTACTACAGCGCCCAACTGCCGTATCATATGACGGTAAAAGTATAGTTTTGAAAATTTTGAGATGGGACATATATTTTTGAAAAATTGAAGAAAAAATAATAATAAATAGATTCGAGAGCAGCAGCTGAATAGCGAATTTTTTAATATAATTTTTCTTCGATTTTACGAAAATAAATAGTCGGATTCAACATTGGCAGAAATAGTCTCGTACCGCCGTTTCAAACAGCGGTTGGATTCCTGCCGCCGTTTGAAAGGGCGGTAGGAACCTACCGCCGCAGGAAACGACGGTAAGGGCACGCCAACCGCCATTTCAAACGGCGGTTGGAACCTCCCCATGTGGCCCGCTCGACAGACACATACCGCCAAGGCCAACGGCGGCAGGCGGCCAACCGCCGCTTGAAATGGCGGTTGACTGACCGTTGGGGACTTACCGCCAAATCAAATGGCGGTAGGTCTTACCGCCACATCAAACGGCGGCTGCACCACTCCTATATAAAGGGCCGCAGCCCTGCCGCTGACGGCTGCCCCCCCTTCCTCCTCTTCTTTTCCTCCTTGGTGGCCTTATTCGGTGTCCATCAGGTATGTCTCCAATACTTTCCTCGTATAGTTAGTTTAAATATGGTAGAAATAGTTTAGAAAATCTAGAAATAGTTTAGAAAAATCTAGAAATACTTTAGAAATTCCTAGGAATACTTTGGAAATTCTAGAAATACTTTAGAAAGTCTAGAAAAACTTTAGAAATACGTAGAAATACTTTAGAAATTGTAAAAATACTTTAGAAATTCTAGAAAAACTTTATAAATTCGTAGACATACTTTAGAAATCGTAGAAATACTTTAGAAATACTTTGGAAATTGTAGAAATACTTTGGAAATTCCTAGAAGTACTTTAGAAATTCTAGAATACTTTAGAAATTCATATAAATACTGTATAAATTGTAGAAATACTTTGGAAATTCCTAGAAGTAATTTAGAAATTGTACAATTCTTTGGAAATTACTAGAAATACTTTGGAAATTGTAGAAATGCTTTGGAAATTCCTAGAAATGCTTTAGAAATTCGTAGAAATGCTTAGAAATTATGTGTGACTTTATATTTCATTTTTTGCAGCTATGACTCAGCAGCAGGCGCCGCCTTTTCCGCAGCCCCCTGTTGGTGCTGTTCGTCCTCCTCGGGAGCCCCTGCCGTACGTGCTGCCCGAGTTCTTCGACGAGACCACAGACAGGGCGCACCGGTCCTACCACTCCGCGATTAGAGATGGCAACGGGTAGAAACCCGTCGGGTAGTACCATTCCTTACCCACACCCGTCAACTCTAACTCTACCCGTTAAAAAACTCATACCCGCATGCGGGTATAAGTTCTTACCCATACCCGCACCCGTGCGGGTTTTTTTACCCGTCGGGTAACCCGTACCCGATAGCATACCCATTGTAATCTAATATAATTGGAAACATAACACATGAGAAAGTGCATATATCAACAAATTGGAATAAATAAAAAAGATAAATTATAATTCTAAACCAATTAATAGTCTAATGAAGCATAAAATTATTAGTTAGTTATCAATATTAAGCTATTCTTCACTAACAATGTGCAAATTTACAAGTTTATCACATATTGTAGACGGGTATATTTTACCCGCGGGTATGCGGGTATGGGTAGTATGTACCCGTACCCGCACCCGCTTACCCATCGGGTACATGATATTGCCCACGGCACTCCTGGACCGGCATGGTAACTCAAATATCTCTACTCGCGGGGCACCGTGCGTTTTAGAGGCCCGGGGCACTACATGCCGCTTCACCCCGGCTGGTGTCCGAAGTATGTAATACGATACCTTGGTATCTTTGTATTTCCTCATTTAATTTCGTAATTAATATTTATTTTCGTTTTGTGATGCAGGCTACGCGCAGCAGGGCTTCTTCTCCTAGCGCGCTTGGTTGAGGGGGACCTCATGCGGGCCACTTTGCGCCCGGCGGAGCGCAGGTCGCGCTTTGGGTTCGACTACCAGCTGGTCTGCGCGCTCCTGGACCGGTGGCGCCCCGAGACGCACAACTTCCATTTCCCCTGGGGGGAGATGGCGGTGACTTTGGAGGACGTGGCCCTCCTCTTCGGGCTACCATGCTCAGGGGAGCCCGTGGGGGCTGTTGACCCCCCCGACCCGTGGCGTGACGATATCCTCGCGAGGTTCGCCGTAGTGGTGCGTCGTCCCAGCGCGCCAGAGGTGACTGACTTCACCAACTCCCACGGCCCCACGTGCGCTTGGTTGCGCAAGTACAGCGTACGTAGCTCTATCTATCGTGTTTTCATAGTATCGTTTTTCAGCCTCCGAATGAATTTTGAATTTTTGCAGGTCTCGTTCATGAGAGAGGACGCCGACGAGCCGACGAGCAACAGGCACTTGGAGGCGTACCTGTTGTGGTTGTTCGGCTACGTGATGTTCTGTGGGTCCTAGGGGGACGCGGTGTCGAGGTTTCTGATCCCCCACGCGCGGAGGATCGCCGACGCCACCGTGGAGGAGATGCCCCAGATCAACTGGGACGCTTCAGTTTTGGCCGCGACGTACAGGGGGTTGTGCGCCGGGTGCACCAAGACGAGCACCCAGTCGATCCTCCTCGGATGCCCACTTTTGCTGCACCTGTGGAGCTACGAGCGGCTTCCCGTCGGTCGGCCATCGGTTGACCAATCGCCGTAACGGGCGCTGGAGGAGGGGGACGACCCAGCAGACAGGCCGACCATGGGGTCGATGTGGTGCCACCGCCAGGTTCGTACTTTGAGCTAACTTCATTCGTTAGCTATTTGAAAGTAATGCATATCGTCGAGCTAACTCATTCTCTTGTTTGCATCTCTCTTGGACGGAGAAGACCAGGAGGTCGTACCTGGACTTCGTCGGCCAGATCGACAACCTCACGGACCGCGAGGTTATCTGGCAACCGTTCACCGATGCCTTGGTCGCCGCGCGTGCACCGCAGGGTCTGTCGTCCCTGTGCTTTCGGGACCGTGACTTCTGGATGACGAAGACGCCGCTCGTCCACGACATGTACGTCGAGGAGTACCACGTAGAGCGCGTGATGAGGCAGTTCGGCCTCTACCAGGCTTCGCCTGTGCCCGTCGCACACACCGTCGACCCGTCCGTGCACCAGTAAGTTCATTGCAAACTTCATTGGTTTTTGTTGACGAGTGACGAAAGTTAGTTTGCTCACCAATTGGCTGTTTCTTGTTGTAGGTGGACGAGGAAGGGGTCGAGGACTTCGGGCCTTTTTTGGCGAAGCTGCAGCAGTACATGGACGCGTGGGCGGCCGCCGCGGATCACGTCGTCGTCGAGCCGCGCTTACACGACGACGACGCTTGAAGAGTGTACCTGCAGTGGTACACGGCGAGGACCCGGACGCGCGTGACGTACGTCCCCCCGAACCCTCGCCTCGACCTTGTGCCAGCGTCGGCGTACCCCTACCGACAGGATCAGACCCACTACATCTTAGTAAGTTCTTTTGCATTAATTCAAATTAAGTCACATTCGCTAAAGTTTCGTTGTACTAAGAATCCGTCCGATCTTGACAGTACGACACAGCTCGGGAGATGTACCAGCTGGCCCAGTACGTGGGCTCGACGATGGACCACAAGACGTTGGGCGGGATACGGACAGAGCTGCAGAAGATGGTGGGCCTGAGCCAGCGGTTGATGCACGCGGTGAACTTCTGCGGCGATGAGGGTTACCTCCTTTCCCGCCACCCCTCCTCCTCCAGCAGCTGTGCCTCCGCCTCAGCTTCGTACCAGGCACCCTCGTCTTCGACACGTCCACCGTTCGCGCCCACTGCGTCCGCTCCGTACCTGCCGCGACCGAGTGCTTTCTATGCCACAGGTACATATTTTTTCTTCCTAGTTATATTTTGTAGAGAGACCACGGCATATTTTTCCCCATGACTGACTAATATTTTTTATAGAGAGACCACCGATACCTACGGGACCGGGGTCTTCGTCGTGGGTAGGAGCTTCACTTGTTCAGCAGCCAGTGTTTCAGCCACCTACTTCGGAGGACTACAACACTGGCGAGACACCACCACTGGAGTTTCAGTTGGACGACTTGTTCCGCGACACCGCCAACGAGATCGGTGGTACACAGCTAACAGGAGCCCCGCCCGTCGGGACCCAGCCGACGCAGGAGCAGCAGCGCGCGATGATGGCGGACTTCCACGACTCGGCACAGCGTGCAGGCGAGGCGTTGGCGGAGGCAACGTCGACACGTGCACCGTTCGCGCTCGTTCTCGCCCTCGACACGTCCACCGTTCGCGCCCACTGCGTCCGCTCCGTACCTGCCGCGGCCGAGTGCTTTCTACGCCACAAGTACATTTTTTTTCTTCCTAGTTATATTTTTATAGAGAGACCACGACATATTTTTTTGGTCAATTACTGACTTGTATTTTTATAGAGAGACCACCGATACCTACGTGACCGGGATCTTCGTCGTGGGCAGGAGCTTCACCTGTTCAGCAGCCAGTGTTTGAGCCACCTACTTCGAATGACTACTACACTGGCGACACACCACCACTGGAGTTTCAGTTGGACGACTTGTTGGGCAACACCGCCGACGAGATCGGTGGTACACAGCTGACAGGAGCCCCGCCCGTGACCTAGCCGACGCAGGAGCAACAGCGCGCGATGATGGAGGACTTCCACGACTCGGCACGGCGTGCAGGTGAGGCGTTGGCGGCGGCAGCGTTGGTGGAGGCGGATGCGCGGCGCGGGCGACCGGAGGGGGGCCCGTCCCGTGGGGCTCGGCTACTCCAGAGGCAGCGACCGGAGGGGGGCCGTCCCGTCGGGCTCGGCTACTCCACAGGCAGCGACCGGAGGGGGACTGTCCCGTCGGGCTCAGTTGCTCCCTTAGCGACACCGCCCCCCGAGCCGGCGGTCGGAGGACGCGATCGCCATCCACGAGGCCCTCTCACGTACCCGACCCACCACACGAGGGCTGCACAGAGGGCGGCAGCAGCGGCGAAGAGGAAGGAGCACCAGATCCCGCCACGACCGACGAAGCGCAATCGTATTTAGATTTGTTTTTGGACACTTGTCGTGTACATTACTTTGTTTGTTCTAATTATTTTATGTATTTTCGTATTCAGTTTCCAGTTATTTCGCATTTATAGTATTGAGAAAAAACAAAAACGAAAAAACCAAAAAGAAAAAAGAAAAAAGAAAAAAAAACAAAAAACACCTACCGCCTTCTGAAGCGGCGGTAGGCTGCAAGAAACCGCCATTTCAATTGGCGGTAGCTGCCTGCCAGCCAGCCGCCACCCAACCCGGTCCTGCCGCCACTATTGCAAACCTACCGCCTTTTGCTGCGGCGGCAGGTCCTTACCGCCAGTTGAAACAGCAACCTACCGCCATTTCAAACGGCGGCAGGAACCCAACCGCCGTTTTAAACGGCGGTTCAAGGCTATTTTGATGAAACTTGCTGGAGATTCATTCAGAAGAAAACGAACTTGCTTGAGATTTAAAATCCGGTTAAAAGTGCTTTCACGGTACTCTTCAAAGCATCAGTTCCGGTCACTTCCGGACTCGCAGTTTTGAATTGGGTCTCAAGAAATTAAACTGCATGCATTCCAAACCTGCAGCCAGCAGCAGCGTGCCAGCGTGATTCGGTTTCACCCCAGGCGTGCGGCGTGCCAGAGACATTTCCGAACCCAGCGCGCAGTCCACTTCACCACGCAGCCCCAAGTGGCCGGCGGTCGGGCGGCACACCTCAGCGTCACAACGGCGGCCACTAGCATCCGGCGCGACCGCGCCACGTCTCGCCCATGCACGGACGCACCGCGCCACCGTCTCCCACGTCGCCCGCCCGCAAGGCCCAAGCCTAGCTACTTATCAAGCGGCCCGGGCGCGCCATCACTCTCGGCACAACACAACACAACACAACCCGCGCGCGGGGACCGGCCGGGGAAGCAGAGAGGATTGTAGCTTAGCCAGATTGGGGGCCATGGCGGGGGAGGCGACTGCTGCTCGGTGGCTCGTCCTGCTCCTGGTGGCGGTCTCGTCGGCGTCGGCGGCAGCGTCCGGGAAGCACGAGAGATGGAGGGTGGGTGGCCAGGTGGTGGAGAAGGAGAGGCGGAGGGTGGTGGCGAAGGCCGAGGCCGAGGCCGGGACGGTGACGGCCGTGGACGTGGCCGACGCGGCGGGGACGGTGTACCGGCTGCACTTCATCACCATGGATCCCGGCGCGCTGTTCCTGCCCGTGCAGCTGCACGCGGACATGGTCTTCTACGTTCACAGCGGTACGTTCCGTGTCTCGAAAATTTAGAGTGGAGTATACTGCCCATGTAACTAGCATTTTGAAAATTTGATTCTTGCAAGTACAGGACGGGGTAAGGTGACTTACATAGAAGAAGATAGCGGCGAACGAAGCTCCCTGGAGGTTGAGCGAGGAGACGTCTACAACTTGGAGCAGGGGAGTATCATGTTCATCCAGAGCTACCCCAACGCCACGCGACAGCGTCTTCGGATCTACGCCATCTTTACCAGCGAGGGCATCAACGCCGACGACCCCTCGGTAAGAATTAAACCTCCAGCTGCTGCCCAATGGTTCTAATTGAACTTGCGTTGCCAGGGATAGATGTTCATGCTTGTAACCGTTATTATGCATGCATGCAGAAGCCCAAGGTTGAAGCTTATTCCAGCGTCAGTAATCTGCTCAAAGGGTTCGAAACAGAAGTTCTCCGTCTCGGTTTTGGGGTATGTATAAGAAACTGTATTATGCAAATGGCACATGCGCCTGATGGTCAACAGACTAATCGACGACATCCTTTGCAAGGTGAAACGAGAGGTGGCGGAAGCGATCAAATCGGCCAAGACCCCGCCATCGATCATACCCTACAACCCACACGAGAAGGGGGACGACGACGACAAGTCCAACTGGACTGAGGACATCGTCGACGCTCTGTTAGGAGTGCGAGACCCGGAGGAGTTTCTGAACAAGAAGAAGGGAAAGGACAAGAAGTCCAAGAGCAAGGCGTTCAACTTCTTCTCCGGAAAGCCCGACGTCCACAACTGCTACGGATGGAGCAGCACGATGACCAACAAGGACCTCGACGCCCTGCACGGCTCCAACATTGGCATGTTCATGGTGAACCTGACCACGGTAATATTAATGATTGAAGCGCGTGGTTAGCTTCAGTTCGCCACATTTTGCATGCACTTCAGTTGTTGCATTGCAGCCTGCAGGGCCCTTCTTGTGCCTAGCTAACGGCATCAATTGTCCACCGACTGAATTTGCAGGGTTCGATGGTGGGGCCTCACTGGAACCCCAAGGCGACGGAGATCGCCATCGTGACGGACGGAACAGGGATCGTGCAGGTGGTGTGTCCGAGCATCACCAGCAGCAACTACTCTTCAGGGGAGAATAGGAGAGGCCACCGCGGCGACGAGGAAGGCAAAGGCAAAGGCGAAGGCGTCGCCAAGTGCAGGAACTCGGTGTTCAGGGTGAAGGAGGGGGACGTGTTCGTGGTGCCGCGGTTCCACCCGATGGCGCAGATGTCCTTCAACAACGACTCGTTCGTGTTCGTCGGGTTCAGCACACACACGGGCCAGAACCACCCGCAGTTCCTGGCCGGGAAGGGCTCGGTGCTGCAGGCCATCGGCAAGGAGGTGCTGGCCCTGTCGCTGGGCCAGGAGAACTCGACCGCCGTGGGGAAGCTGCTGTCGGCGCAGCGGGACTCGACGATACTGTCGTGCATCTCGTGCGCCGAGGAGCTGGAGGAGAAGGCCGCGGAGGAGGAAAAGAGGAGGGAGCAGGAGGAGAAGGAGAGGAAGGAGCGAGAGGAAAAGAAGAAGAGGGAGCGAGAGGAGGAAGAAAGCAAGAGAGAGCAAGAGGAAAGGGAGAGGAAGGAGGAAGAAGAGAGGGAGAGGCGAGAGAAAGAGGAAAAGCAGAGGCAGCGGGAGGAGGAAAGGGAGAAGAAGGAGCGCGAGGAGGAAGAACGGAAGAGGAAGCAAGAGGAAAGGGAGAGGAAGGAGGAAGAGGAGCGGCAGAGGAGAAAGGAAGAAGAGAGGGAGAGGCGAGAGCAAGAGAAAAAGCAGAGGAGGGAGGAGGAAAAGCGTGCGAGGAGAGAACAGCAGCAGAGGCAGCGGGAGGAGGAAGAACGGCGCAGGGAGGAAGAAGAGCCGGAGAGGGAAGAGGACGAAGAGGGGGGCGAGACGAGCCGCCGCCGTATCGTTTGACCAAGCAACTGAAGAAGCGCAACCGTCTTGGCACGTTCGGGAGTGGCTGAGCAGTGGTCTAGTCGTTGCTCCGTACAAATAAACGGTGTGCCTCACTTGTTGAGGGCCACTCGACTCGTGTAGTGAGTTCACTTTGTTCCTGTTTTGTGGCTAAACTATGCTTGTCATAAGCATGCTCAGCCTGCTTACATCATCCCACATGTACAAAACGTATCGTAAATAAGCAAATAAAACTCAGTGTGGTCAGATTGCAGCCCCTTCTCTCATGCCGCTGGCTAGTCAAATATGCTACGTGCTGTGCACACACTTTACCTTACACCCCGGTTCACTTAAGCATACTTCCACAAAAAAGCCTCGGTACAGAGAACACAAGCATGCTACCGGTATTTTAGAATGTGAAGAGCACGGATAGATGAAACAAGAGCCATATATTTCAGTTCATGTCTCTTGTCCAGAGATGCATTCAACCGACAGAAAACCCATAGCACGAAACTAGACAAGCATTCTGCCCCAGACTTAGCATCATACGATTGTATGGTAAAAATTTGTTCCAAAAGGACATGGCAAGCATTTGTAGCAGCAAACTGTACAGAATGTTAATTCTGGAGGCGTCAAAGCAGTTCTGACAAGTACCATCCACCAAAAAGGACGAGTGGACTACTCACACCGGAATAGCTATTCCCTTGCTTGACAAGTTGTCAAGGATGTCGTTAACAGCTTGACACAACCCAGAAATCTGCAAGTATAAAGCAAATGTAGTCAATCGGCCTGGATAGTTATCTAGATAATAAAAATATGTACATGCTATTTTTTTCTTTTTTGGAGCAAAACTTTAGTTGCGGGTAATTATGGAGGCCAAGCTTGACGCCTATGGCCATACTGCCTTAGTGCGAGCGTGCAACCTTTTTTTCTTTGCATTCCCATGACATACTAGGACTCTAGAACTGAACATCTTAAACAGCAAAACTAACCTGCTGGTCCCATTGTTGTAGCTCTTCGGTGTCATCGTCAAAATGTATCACAGCTTCAACCTTTGTGAACCAACAGAGAATGTGAGCACAGTTAAAATTGCCACTCCCTCCTTCCTATTATAAAAGACAGTGGATAGTTCCATTTTGAACTATCCAACATCGTATATAAAGGGACGGAGGGACCATATGCCTCAACATAAGTCTCAAAGAAAGAAAAATATGCTAAGTACCTGATCAATTGAACCCCGCATTCTATCCTCATAAATCATCCGAGATGCTATCTTCTCAGCCTACCAGTGTCGAATATTGGTAATTAGGATCAATTTTAGAAAATTTTAAAACATATACTAGAATCCGGATGACAGGTATGCAGATACTGAAATTAGAAGCAAACTTGCATATAGTGAATGAAAATATATACACTTTATATTTCCTAGCACTTTGCAGCAATTCTCTTCAGAATCAGTCAAATAAAAGGCAAGCCAGATCAACAGCAGGGTTAATAAGATGTGGTGATAAGATCTTCGGCAAAGGGAATTACCTTCCTTGGATCAATGCCCAACAAGGTCCCAAGCTCATCAAAGCTGAGGGAATAAGGTGGTTGGTTAGCGACCTACCATATATAGACCATGATTAATTTTAGTAAACATAGGAGAATGGATTCACCTGATATTTGTGTATAGTTTACTGGCACTAAGGAGATTATGCTCAATCATTGCCCGGTCAAGCACAGTGGACTTATCTGGTAACAAAGCTTTCTGTAGTTTATAGCAAACAAACTGTCAAGGACCATCACAAGAAAGAACATGTAATGAGCGAGGTATAGTGTTTCACTAACCTGATGCGGCCTCAGCTCCTCCGCAAATGCATCGATTTCTGGTTTCCTCAAAATCCTTTCAAGGTAAACCTGAAGATTCAGAAAACACGGAGACTATCAGTGAAGTGAAATCACATACCAAGATAATCCCAGGGGGGGTAACACTAATATCACAAACCTTCTGCAGTATTGGATATATCTTCAACTTCGAGCATCTTTCATCCTGAAAGGGGCATAATAAAGTAAGAGGCATCCCAAAGTCACAATTTAAACAAGATTTGCACAAGATGAATATGATGCAAAATAAACGCATTGAGAAAAAAAGATACAACCCCGACCTCAAATTTATCAAAACATCTACTCAAAAGATGTTGATTCAATATATGTTAGGCCAGCACATACTACGAGAAAAAAATCGATAGGTGATCTTTATTAATCGTAGAAAAAATTAAAACATAAAATCCTTGAGTATTTGGTATCTTTTGCACCACCTTCACAGAGGAGAGGTCATAGGTGAATGTTACTTCGCCACTACAGTAGTAAGCTAAGACTGCAACACATCTTGCTTAACACATACACAAGTGCAAAGCATTTCAAAATGATTTGAATTGAATCAAGCATTAACAAGCAATGTCTCTAGAGTCGTAAGCACATTCGTTATTCTCAATCATAAACACAGCTCGAGTTAATACCTTGTACAGCGTAGCCAGAACACGTGAGCGTTGTGGACCAGCACCAGCCAATATTGTGCACGTCACAGCAGCACTAAGAGCTTGCTCTAGAGCATTTTCATCAATTTCCCTGGCACCATATGCAAAAAATGCCAGATCAGCATAACAACTAAGGGAAGGTTCAGAATAAAATAGGAAAACAACATTGGTTTCTAATGTTATAACTTGAGAAAGCAATCACACAAAATCAATATGTTATTTGGAACCAGAAAGACAATGGAATGACAACTTTTTAATGCTGCGAAGAACAGAACATATTGCAGTTGGGGCAAAAACTCTTACTCGTCTCCAATCTTGCGTTGTTCAATCTGAGAAATATCATAATATCGAAGTGCAGCTTCCAGGAATCTTCTTTTCAGATCCAAAATCCTTGCATAACAGACCTTAAAAATAAAGGGAAAATATCAAGCACAATCACGCTTTGATCCTAAAACAAAACAAAGAAAAAATTCCCAAAATAACAACCTTGTACTGTAAGTTTAGAACTTCCTGTTGACTGTTGGTGACCAAAAAAGATGCCTTGTTGATAAAAGCCTCAGCATTCACTGCATCATCATCCTACAAAAATGTAGTTAAGAGTTGAGCGAACATGATACACAGGTAACAGGAACAGCCAAATAGGGCTAACCTCTAAATAGAGTCGTGCAATCTGGACACATTTGGATAATTTGTTGGTGTCATCAAGCATCCTGATTTTTTAAAAAAAGGCCAAGATTACCACGTCAGCATGTAAAATTCCATTAATATATATAGAAAGAGTCAAGATAAAAGTCAGTTTCTACCTGATTCCTGAGTCCAAGTCAATCCCACTAAGCATCTGGGCTGCTTTCGACCATTGTTGTTCAGACTCATATAGTTCTGCAAGCTTCTCTCTAATCACTACAACCTGTGGATGAATAATCAGCCAAGTTAGATATAGAGGTCGGTATAAAAATTTTCTCTACAATTGACCAAAAATTGTATAGAGTGATCCTGAAGTTATTTCACAGACCCCAAAGTCGATGAAGCAAATATTAGAAGTGATTGTAGACACACATAAAAAATGTAGTACAATAAAAAATCACTGGAGAATTTCAGTGTATCAATGTCACTATAATTCGTTATGTTTTTTTCCGAGCTAACTTTAACATCGAACAAAACTAATAGTTACAAGCTCCAAGACTACATTATTCTTTACATGTGAACACCTTTCGGCTTCTGTCATTGCAATAGCATATATCTGGACATGTCAAGTAAACACTACTTCACCAGAAGTCTTCAGTTCAATTTATAGATAAAACACGGTGGATAAAATAAATAGCTATTGTTCCGTTTTCTTTCTTTTTTTTTCTTTTTTCTTTTTTGCTTTTATCAAGACAACACGAAGACATTACAGTTAAGCAGCTTAACACACATCATGCCACTCCATATAAGGTATAAATTACAACTCCCTCGGGTAGAGCGGAGGTAATCTACTGATGCATATATTTCCATATGAATGCACAAGAAGTCAATCATGTATCGTGCAATAGTATCAATCTCCTTTATAGTAATTACCATGTCTATTAAAAGACATGGTTATGAACAAAGTGATGGGTAAATGCAACAATAAAAATGTGGAAATCGGAAACAGTGCCACACAAAAACAAAAGAAGTCCCCAACTTTCCCAAATCAAATGCAACACCATCCACTATCCATATCCCATAAATTCAATGTTTACTGGATCAATGCCAAGCTTCTCACAGTGAACGGTTAGAGTGTTGAACTCCCGTCCTGACCCATGTTTGAAGCACGGCACCCTCTTACAACAAAGCCCAGGGGTAGTCTCCTCCCATGGTCGAGTTTGTTACTAGATCAATAAATATGAACAGAATCACAGAAGTTACAGCAGGTCATAGAGCTCTCTATCTGTACCTAACTGACATGTCAAACTACAAAAATCGCAGGACAGCCAGACAAATTTGAGAGCTCCCCACTAGCTCTAAAATTTGTCATATCTTCATTTTGGGTAAAGTATAAACTAGGAACTGAACACGCAGAAGTGGTATCAATAGTTCCACTAACCCTTCACTAATATTACTCAAATTTCCATACCATTATAGTGATATAGCATTCCAAATGAGTTCAGAAAACCAATTCCAGGACAATATTATCAGGACAATGTACAGAAGCTAATATTATAATCTGGGACTTTAAAAGTAGCATTCATAGAAGTTAACCAAGGTGCCCTACCTGCTCCTCGAAGGAGACCACACGCGGCTGGATCTGCGTGAGCGCAAAGTGGGCGACCTCCTTCAGCGCGTCGGACTCGAGCTTCCCAAGGTCCTGCGCGAATGTCTGAAGCAGCTGCCGCGACACCACGAGCGGCACCTCGTCCGACACCACTGCAATCACACCAATCCCCACAGTTTAAGCCACAACGAGAGCAAAATCTGCAGAAACCTAGGGTTAGGATAAACGACTTACTGTGGCTGAGGAAGCGCTTGGCCTGGGAGATGTCCGGCGGAGAAGATGATAGGACGGAGGCGAGGATGTGGCGGTACTGCTCGATCTTCTGGCGCTGGTCGGCGATCGCCGCGGCGCTGGCGAGGGCGCTGTCCATGGCTTCGTCCGCCCCGGTGGCGCGGGTAGCCGGAGGGGAGGGGTTGAGGGGTGCGGCCGGCGACGGAGACGGAGAGGGGTAGCTAGGGTTTTTGGCGTTCGATCTGTGGGCGATGCTGATGGCTTGGGAGGATGGAGGACTGGAGTCTCCGAGTCTGGAGGAGTTCTAAAACTGTTGTGGGTTTTGCGCAAGTAGGATGGGTATATACGGGCTTCGTATCATTTGGGCCTAATTTTCAGTTTGAACATAATACCGAAGTACGAATTTTTTTATATTTTTTCTTCGATTTTACGAAAATAAATAGTCGGATTCAACATTGGCAGAAATAGCCACGAACCGCCGTTTGAAATGGCGCTTGGACTCCTACCGCCGTTTGAAATGGCGGTAGCAACCTACCGCCGTTTCAAACGGTGGCAAGGGCACGCCAACCGCCACTTCAAACGGCGGTTGGAAGATCCCCCACGTGGCCCGCTGGCTAGGCACCTACTGCCACGGCCGACGGCGGCAGGCGGCCAACCGCCGCTTGAAGTGGCGGTTGACTGACCGTTGAGGACCTACCGCCAAATGAAATGGCGGTAGGTCCTACCGCCAAATCAAATGGCGGCTGGTCCGCGCCTATATAAGGGCCGCAGCCCCTGCCGCCGCCGGCTGCGCCCCCCTTTCCTCCTCTTCTTTTCCTCCTCGTGGCCTTCTTCGGTGTCCATCAGGTATGTTTCCAATACTTTCCTCGTATATTTAGTTTAAATATGGTAGAAATAGTTTAGAAATTGTAGAAATAGTTTAGAAAAATCTAGAAATAGTTTAGAAATTGTAGAAATAGTTTAGAAAAATCTAAAAATAGTTTAGAAATTCTAGAAATAGTTTAGAAATTATAGAAATACTTTATAAATTCCTAAAAATACTTTAGAAATTATAAAAATACTTTGGAAACTCGTAGGAATACTTTGGAAATTCGTAGAAATACTTTGGAAATTCCTAGAAATGCTTTGGAATTGCTTAGAAATACTTTGGAAATTGTAGAAATACTTTGAAAATTCCTAGAAATACTTTAGAAATTATAGAAATACTTTAGAAATCGTAGAAATGCTTTGGAAATTCCTAGAAATGCTTTGG
This sequence comes from Cenchrus fungigraminus, assembly GCA_036936925.1. Classification (NCBI taxonomy): domain Eukaryota; kingdom Viridiplantae; phylum Streptophyta; class Magnoliopsida; order Poales; family Poaceae; genus Cenchrus; species Cenchrus fungigraminus. The sequence continues at coordinate 94,097,423 of CM072776.1, read as the reverse complement.
AAATTCCTAGAAATACTTTAGAAATTGTTGAAATACTTTAGAAATTGTAGAAATACTTTGGAAATTCCTAGAAATACTTTAAAAATTATAGAAATACTTTAGAAATTCTAGCAATTCTTTGCAAATTCCTATAAATACTTTGGAAATTGTAGAAATGCTTTGGAAATTCCTAGAAATACTTTAGAAATTCGTAGAAATGCTTTGGAAATGCTTAGAAATTTTGTGTGACTTTATTTTTTTTTTGCAGCTATGTCTCAGCAGCAGGCGCCGCCTTTTCCGTAGCCCCCTGTTGGTGCTGTTCGTCCTCCTCGGGAGCCCCTGCCGTACGTGCTGCCCGAGCTCTTCGACGAGCGAACAGACAGGGCACACCGGTCCTACCACTCCGCGATCTGCGGGGCAGAGTTAGGCACCGTGCGTTTTAGAGGCCCGGGGCACTACAAGTCGCTTCACCCCGGCTGGTGTCCGAAGTATGTAATACGACACCTTGGTATCTTTCTATTTCCTCATTTAATTTCGTAATTAATATTTATTTTCGTTTTGTGGGTCAGGCTACGCGCAGTAGGGCTTCTTCCCTAGCGCGCTTGGTTGAGGGGGACCTCATGCGGGCCGCTTTGCGCCCGGCGAAGCGCGGTCGTATTTAGATTTGTTTTTGGACACTTGTCGTGTACATTACTTTGTTTGTTGTAATTATTTTATGTATTTTCGTATTCAGTTTCCTGTTATTTCGCATTTATAGTATTGAGAAAAAACAAAAAAAACCAAAAACAAAAATGAAAAAAAACAAAAACAACAGCTATGACCTACCGCCTTTTGAAGCGGCGTTAGGCTTAAAGAAACCGCCGTTTCAACTGGCGGTAGCTGCCTGCCAGCCTGCCGCCACCCAAACCGGTCCTGCCGCCACTGTTGCAATCCTACCACCTTTTGCTGTGGTGGTAGGTCCTTACCGCCAGTTGAAACGACGGTACTACCGCCACTTCAAACGGTGGCAGGAATCCAACCGCCGTTTCAAACAGCGGTTCGTAGCTATTTCTGCCAATGTTGAATCCGACTATTTATTTTCGTAAAATCGAAGAAAAAAATATAAAAAAATATTCCCGAAGTACAATTGTGCTGTTGGGCTTCAATCTCCCTAATACGCCTCCACTACCAAAATGGGCTGCGACCTGGCCTATTTTTACGGCCTGATGCCAATTCAAAAATAAAATCTATACTATAAAGAACGAGTTCTTTTGAAAACACTTTTTACCAAAAGTTCTACCCTTTACCCCTCACAGGAGGACCCACCTGTCACAAAAGGCCCACCAAAATCATCAATTCGGGACGACGAAAGGGGGGAACCATTTTTTCGACGTTAGAAATTACTTTTGGCGATTTTGGCTTGCTTTTTTCACCGGCGCCTTGTTTACCCGCCTTCTATACCCACATTTTCATTTTGGAAGGTGTGGTGGCCTTGTTTACGCGCCTCCTATACCTACATTTTCATTTTGGAAGGTGTGGTGGCCTTGTTTACCCGCCTCCTGTACCCACATTTTCATTTTGGAAGGTTTGATATACTTCCACCAATAAAATGAAGCTTCCACAAATACCCACATTTCATTTCCTCCTTGATTAATGGTTTCCATTGTTTGTTTTCTTTCCTTTCATATAAAAATTGTGCCGTTTTAAGTCCTTGTCGCCTCCCTTCCCCCCTTAAATTAGAATTATGGACGAACCTCGACTTCAGCCTAGGGGACGCAAAAGGCAGAGAAGTGGAAACCCTAATGTGTCCAATGACACATCATCAACGTTAGGTATGATTTTGGTTTATGTATTTTTGTTTGTTCATCCATACCACTTTTTGGTTTATGATTTTTAAAATTTTCGGTGTTTTAGATGTTCCTGTCCAAGAACAAGTTCGTGTACCTCTTGGTGACGTGAGTAACCAAGTTTTGGTTCGTCCCAACGCAGGTTGAGTTTTCTACGAATCCATTGTTCAAGCTTGCTTTTTTGGGTTTATAATTTCTACGGATCTATTGAATATTTTTTTTGTTAGATGCTGATGCTCAGAAGAGAGAACAACGACGTCAAAGGTACGCGGCATCTAAGGATGCCATAAACGCCAGGAGGAGAGAAAGATACGCACATAAGAAGGCCTCTGAAGCGGTGACTCTTCAAACTAACAATGGTAAATTATTAAATAGAACATTTGTGTATCGGTCTACATGAAGTAAATTGGATTATCTCAAATTTGTGAATGTTTAACAACAGGATCTATGTTGTCTGAACATGAGAATTTATTAGACGGTGACGATGATAGCTGGCTTCGCCGCAACAGTTCATATACAAGAGTGGAGAATGTAGTTCCAGGTAAATGAATTATAAAATTAATAATTCCAGTATGTTTATTTTTTTAACTTTTAACATTCTTAACAGATGCACGTCGTCGTCAATTGGAAAAGGCCAGATCGAAAGATAAGAGAAAATATGAATGTCGAACAGATGAAGTAAGATCTTCGAAAAACGACAGAAGACGTTCGAAAAGAAACGGTGACAATGGTACGACCATTAAACTACCGACGCTCCCTTCAATTTATTATGACTAACATTTATATAAAAAAATTTTAGGTACGGATGGGGTTTGTACAATGCAATCTGTGGTGACGAAACAAACTCTTTCGCCTTTCGTTCATGTAGCAACTGGTCTTAGTGTCGACGAAGGTGCGTGATTCTATGTGTATACACCTATTGAATATTAAATATTTCGGCACGTTTATTTTTTTAACATTTAACATTCTTTATAGTATAGATATTAAATATTAATGAGTTTTGTATTTACTTTGCAGCAACGCCTAGGACACAACAGTCTGTGCCAGCAGGCGTGGTTACACGTTCACCATCAAGATGTGTCAACCAAGGTATGTATAATTCTGAAATGGTTATTATTTGGTACCAGGTTAATTAAGTAATTAAAATTTCATTAATTTATACGGGAAAATCGTTCTCTTAAAACAAATATCGTCAAACGAGCTCCCCAAATCAACCGCATCAGCCACCCTCGAGCGAACCTCCGCTTCGCTCGAGGGTCGGACGGCACGCGGACGAACTTCCGCCTCGCTCGAGGGCCTGGCACCCCTCGATTAGCTTCCTGCCACGCTCGAGGGGCCAGCGTCCCCCCCTCAGTTGATCTACGCCTCGCTCGAGGCTCCCCCCTCAACCTGAGGCGCTCTACCTGCTTCTCCCGACAGGGGCATTAAAATTGCCCCGTCACCGCGCGGGCGCCACGGTCAAAAGAAAGATTCCCGCCACGCCGAATGCCTGACATCGCCCGCTGTTGCACCATCCCGGGCGCTGTGTGAGTACTGCACACTCGCTGTGCGGGTAGACCGGGGTCCTTCCCCCACGCCGTGCACCTCGAAAAGGCATGGAACACCCTCGAGAGGCGTACGACTGGCGAACATGCGCACGACCGGGGACACCCTTTATAGTATATGATATAAAATATAAATAGATATTACATATTAATGAGTTTTTGTAATTACTTTGCAGCAACGCCTAGGACACATCAGTCTGTTGCAACAGGCGTGGTTACACGTTCAGCATCAAGATGTGTCAACCAAGGTATGTATAATTATGAAATGGTTATTATTTGGTACCAGGTTAATTAAGTAATTAAAATTTCATTAATTTATCAAAAGGAATCGGTGTTTGGGAGCCGGACGATCCTGATATTGCCTTACCAGGTTTCCTCTCGTAACTATTATGAGTTTCTTGAATAAATAATATATATTCATGTTTTGTATTATTTAAAATATTGTAGAGGAGGATTTAGATTGTAACAATCCAAACGAACGTTCGCGTGATGACATGCAAGATGATGATCCGAGAGTGAGCTATGAGAAAGGTAATTAATATAATTGCTTATGTAATAACATTTTTAATTTAAGGTAAATAACATAATTGCGTATGTAATAACAATAACATTCTTATTTTATTGTGAATTCTAAAACCTTTTTACATTCGTTGTTGCTTATCAACAGTGGTAAAATACAAGACACGTCGGGATCCTGATGTGGTTATTGTAAATAAAGAAGATCCATACCAATGGGTGTATAAAGATTTACCAAAAAAACATCACCTGCTACGGAAAGTTCCAAATTGTGAGTATTGTGGTGCTTTGAAATTCAGTAGCGAAACGCCAGGGTTCTGTTGCAGAAAAGGGAAGGTTCAGATTTATGTGCATGACCTACCATTTGAAATACGTCGTTTATTTGAGAGTCAAACAGATTGTGATGCCAAGTATTTTAGAAATAACATACCTTATTTCAACTCGCATTTTTCGTTCACATCATTCGGTGCTACGGTTGACGAACGCACAGCCACAGCCAAAGGTATATATAGAATTGTATGCATTATTTTACTTTTGTGATATTAGTAACTTTACGTTGATTCTCTTATTTTATTTAAACATAGGCACCGGGATTTATGCATTCAAGGTACATGGTCAAATTTATCACAAGATTGACCAATTAAAACCTGGTGGGAAGGGACCACGCCACATGCAGCTGTATTTTTATGACATAGATGAGAGTATGGTGCATAGAAGAAACAGATCTCCTCATCTTGACCAGAATTTGATTCAGGAGATCCTTCGAATATTGAGCGATGTAGCTAAGAATCCTTACCTACATAATTTCAAAATCCTGGGGCAATCAGACAATATCGAAGAGTACAAGATTGAGTTAAATACAAGCATTTCTATTGATCAAAGGAGGTTTAATGCGCCTTCAATGGACCAGGTAGCTGCGATATGGCAAGATGGTTCTGATGAGCAACGAAAATTCAAGCGAAGTATAATGATTTATGCAAATTCTGGGCATGCCACCTTTATACGTGCTTATCATGGTTGCTATGACCCATTAGCTTACCCGCTCTTCTACCCTGGTGGTGAGACAGGGTGGGAAGACAAAAAGGTGTTGTTGGAAGAAAATCCCGTTCCACGATTCCCGAGGGTAAAACGAAAATACACAAAAAGAAAGAATAAAGGTACGTCTTCTATGGAAATGTTTTAATATTTTAAATTCACATTCACATTATATAATGGAAATGTTTTATGTTTGTTTTGTTATTCATAGTATGTTTGTTTGTTTTGCAGATGATGCTCCCGGCACGTCTAATGTAACGTCATAAGGAAATGCGAAAAATGCAAGGACGAGAAAGAATGTGTCAGTGCTTCCATCTTTTGTTGAAGATTCTGGTAAGAACATAATCTTGTCGGCTGTTTAATTAACATTTCTTGAGATCCATCTAACTTACTTGTCATGACGCAGTCATTGATGCGGATGTGGATGACGATGGTAACGGTGGTCATGACAACGACAGGGGTGAAAATGACCAAGATGGTGGTATGTTTTTTCCACGGCTTTTCTTGCACTTGTATATATAATATATTGATATATTATATATTACGCTATTTATGGAAAATTACATGTGACTGAAAATATGTATACTAGGTTCGAGGCTCCATGTCAGCGCTCGGGAGTATTATTGTTATCTAATGCAAATACGAGATGGTGTATTTAATGTATTTTTTCGTGGCGGACGTCTCTTCCAGCAGTGGGTTGTTGATATGTACATAAAAATTGAATCAATGCGGCTTGATTGGTACTCCAACCCTGATAACCAGAAAATTATTCGAGCAGATCTATATCATGGTAGTGTGAATTGTAAGTTACACGTAGTTTATTGTATAGATAAATACCAAATAATTGTTCTTTATAGTATAGATTTATGTGGGTTTGTCATTCTGCAGGGTATCGTAGATTGCTTGGCACTCGGTGATTCTGATGCCAGAAAGGTTGGTAAACGTATCGTGTTGTCAAAGGATTTCCCAGGTTCTGACAGGGATGTTCATTCACGTTTTATGGATGCTATGGCTTTGGTAGCACGGTATGGGCGTCCTGATTTTTTCGTTACAATGACATGCAATCCGTATTGGCCAGAAATTACAGACCAATTGCTACCCGGTCAGACCCCGCAAGATAGACCCGACGTTGTGGCTAGAGTCTACCATGCTAAGCTACGTGATCTTCATGACTTCATGATCGTAAAGGGTCATTTTGGTAAAGTTGCAGCCTGGGCACATGTTACTGAGTTTCAGAAACGGGGACTACCCCATGAACACTTTTTATTGATTATGGAGAAAACTTCTAAGCTGAACGGACCTGATGATTTTGACAAGTATATATCAGCTGAGATGCCTGATCAAAGCAAATATCCAGAGCTTCATAGGTTGGTATGCACCCACATGATGCACAGCCCCTGTGGGACTCTTAATCAAAAGTGTCCGTGTATGATTGATGGAGGGTGTCGTTTCAACTATCCACGACAGTTTTCTGACCATACGCAGCAAGGGAAAGATGCATACCCAGTATATAGAAGACGGGATGATGGTCAACAAGTATTCATGAGGAACCATTGGTTAGACAACAGGTGGGTGGTTCCATACAATCCTATTCTGTTGATGCGTTACAATTGTCATATCAATGTCGAGGCTTGTTGCAGCATCAAGTCTATCAAATATATATACAAATACATTTATAAAGGACATGACAGCGCTTCATTCTCTATTGAATTGGGTACGGCCGATGGACCTATTGAAATAAATGAAGTGAAGCAGTACAGAAAAGCAAGATGTATTACTGCGATAGAGGCATTCTATCGACTATATTGCTTTCCATTGTACAGCATGTATCCACCTGTCCTTCAGATGCAAGTGCACCTCCCTGGAATGCATATGGTACCTTTCAATGATACAGATAGCCTTGAAGAGGTTGCAGCACGTGCCCTTTCTCAACGATCTATGCTAACTGAATATTTCAAGATGAACATCGAAGATCCCAAAGCACGTCAATATTTGTACAGGGAATTTCCGGAACATTATATATGGGTCAAGTCTGGTAAATATTGGAAACCAAGGAAACAACATTTCCAAATTAGAATGTTAGTTTATGCTAATCCAGCTGAAGGGTGCAGGTACTACCTTCGAATTCTTCTAAATCATGTTAGAGGTGCAACATCGTACGAGTCCCTTAGAACTGTTAGAGGTGTTTTATGTCCTACTTTTAGAGATGCTTGTGAGAAGCTCGGGCTTATTACCAGTGATGGATCGCTTGACGAAGCAATGACTGAAGCATCACATTTTCAAATGCCGTGCGCATTAAGGCGCATGTTTTCTATCATAGCTGTTTTTTGTGAGTATGCTGATATACGTAAACTTTGGGACAATCACTTTGAATCAATGGCTGAGGACTACCGCCGCAATAACGGAGATGAATCATACGTAGTACAGTTGGTGCTGAGGGATGTAGCCGACATTGTGCGATCCATGGGGAAGGATATCAAAGATTTTGGTCTACCCCATCTTGACGAATCAGGTACTTTTTTCACAACGCGTGTTATATTGGTTATGATTATGAAAATACGTATTAATCAAAATAATAATAATTCTGTCTAATAATAATTATTTAAGTTTTTGTTAGTATTTAGTATTAGTATATATATATACATAATTTACATTTATGAATTATGTATGATAATTAATTTTACCAATGTACAGATGCGACCAGAGATTACTACAGGGAGCTAACACAAGAGAGAAATGTAGTTTTCAACAAGGATGATTTGAATATAATAGGTTTGTTGAATTCTGATCAGCTGTCTGGTTTCAATTCAATTATGGATCATGTGATGAATAAGAGAGGTCGGGTTTTTTTCGTTGACGGCCCTGGAGGTACTGGTAAAACATTTTTGTACAAAGCGTTACTTGCCAAGGTTCGTTCTATGGGATTAATTGCTGTTGCAACTGCAACATCGGGTATTGCTGCTTATATCATGCCTGGCGGGCGTACTGCACATTCAAGATTCAAGATCCCAATAAAACTTGGTGAAAATACAGTCTGCAACTTTTCTAAACAAAGCGGAATGGCAGCTCTTTTGCGTACAGCATCGTTAATTATTTGGGATGAAGTGGCCATGACGAAAAGACAAGCTATTGAAACCCTTGATAGATCTTTGCAAGATATAATGGATTGCAAAGAACCTTTTGGTGGTAAGGTTGTTGTATTTGGAGGGGACTTTAGACAAGTTCTTCCTGTTGTGCCATGTGGCACTCGAGCACAGATCACAGATGCAACCTTGCAAAGGTCGCACATATGGGATAAAATACATAAGATCAGGTTGTCGCAGAACATGAGAGCACAGAGTGACCCGTGGTACTATAATTTCCTTTTGAGGATTGGTAATGGTTTAGAAGAGAGCGATGCTAATGACTATGTGTGGCTCCCATCAGATATTTTGGTTGAGTATAAATCCTAAGAGTCTATCGATATTCTGATAAAGCATGTGTTTCCGGATTTGAAAGGTAATTGCACTTCATCAGAATATATGCGGGAGCGGGCAATTTTATCAACTAGAAATGAGCATGTCAATGCTATGAATGCTAGGATGATCAAACAGTTTCCGGGAGATGAACATGTTTATTTCAGCCATGACACTGTCGATGACGACACTACCAACACATATCCACTTGATTTTTTGAACTCTATCACCCCTAATGGTTTGCCACCTCATATACTCAGAATAAAGAAAAACTGCCATGTTATCCTACTTCGCAATCTTGACCCGCACAATGGTCTTTGTAATGGCACTCGGTTGGTTGTTAGGGGTTTTGGTAAACTCATAAGTCACCTTCGGTCCAAGATCCTGAATTAAGAAATCAAGACATGAACAGCAATATTCCACTTGTTAACTTAAGATTAATCATGTTGCAATCAGAGGTGATCAAAAATTTGTTTCAAACTGTCTAAGATAAAATTCACATAAACACTTGTGTACGAAGAATGCTACTACATAAAATGTTGAGATGGATTTGCTCACTGATCTTTAACTCGATGGCTCAGAAACAATTTCGCAATCACACAAAAATAATCACTTCAATGTACTAAGCAACCAGAGGAATTAAAGACTATGTTCTTGAATGGTAAAGGGGTAACTTAAATTTGGTATGAGTAAGAAACATTAATGGACGCTCCCATCCGAAATCCTGCCATCTGGGGGGGTGCAACTCCTCGCTGGACTCCTCCGCCGGCTTCGTCTTCTGGGCGTTGGGGTGCTGAAAACCCTCATCGTCGGCCTTCCGCTTCCGTGGCATCCTAGCGGATTCAGCGTCTGCTTCCTGAGATGCCCGGCCAACATCGGGGCAAGGAAAGCACCCCAGCATCGCCCCCTCCGCCTCCGGTTCCTTCGAAGACCCCGTCTCCCGGCTCGTGGAGGATGCCGGCAATGCGGCCTTCGGCGAGTAACGGCGACGAGAAACCCTGGACGCCACAGGCGAGTCCGGCTGCATCTTGGCGTGCTGGTCCGGCGGTGGGGAGGTTTGGAAAGTAATCGGAGTTGGGCAGTGGTGGGGAGGTTTGCAAAGTAATCGGAGTTGGGCGGCGGTTGCACTGGGTGCTTTCTACTGTAGCGAGACGCCTGGGAAGGGGCGAGACAGGCACCGAAACGTTGGGGAAGGCGGGGCATCTAGGCACACACAGGGTGCGGTTGACACCAGTTATTTTCCACCGCAAGCGGTAGACAAATGGAGCCCACCATGAAGGGCCCACACAGAAACCCCACACCAAAGGGATGCGGGCGGCGGTTGGGTGGTTTCTACTGTAGCGAGACGCCTGGGAAGTGGCGAGACAGGAAGCGAAATGTTGGGGAAGGCGGGGCGTCTAGGCACACACAAGGTGCGGTTGACACCAGTTGTTTTCCACCACAAGCGGCTGACAAATGGAGCCCACTACGAAGGGCCCACACAGAAACCCACACCAAAGGGATGCGACCCATGAGCATCATTTCTAAATTGTACTCTCTCTATACTGCATTTTCATGTAGAGAGTCGGCTCCATATTTCGATTGTCATTCAGAAAATATATATACGGATGCATAGTCGTGTACTAGATGCATTTATGTTAATTTAAATGCAACCACAATTAGTACAGGAAACATATACTTTATACAATACTGTAAAGTATTGTGCAGACGTTGAGGCTGCTTTTGGGAAATGCAAATAGGACCCACAAATATATGTGACTTAATTTAAACGAAATCACGAATATTATAGGAAAAACATATGCTTTGTACAATCTTGTACAATATTGTACCGAAATTATGGTGCCGAAGCCTGTTCAAATTGATCAAAATTGGGAAGAAACGTGGATCGTGTGTACTATTTGAAACCAGCAGAAGCACACAGTTCCTTTTTTTGGAATTTTGTTGGACAAAAAAATTCCATCATCGGGGTCATGCTTATTTTTTGGAAATAGATTAGTTAAAAGCCTTACAATAAAAAGATAAACAAAAATCGCTGTCTTAAAACAAAAATCGCTAAATGCGCTCCCCAAATCAACCGCATCTGAAACATGAACAAAGCCCACGACCTGCTGCGGCCCAACGACCTCCGCGGCCCATCAAACATCCGCACCAGCCACCCTCGAGCGAACCTCCGTTTCGCTCGAGGGTCGGACGGCACGCGGGCGAACTTCCGCCTCGCTCGAGGGCCTGGCACCCCTCGAGTAGCTTTCCGCCTCGCTCGAGGGGCCAGCGCCCCCCAGCGGGTCTCCGCCTCGCTCGATGTCGTACCACGTGATGTTCGTACTCACGCGATGACCTCCCCGTGGTTGTCGTGTCTCGTACCACGGGTGCACTGTATGGTCACGGGACCTGCCTCCGAGCAAAATTGCAGTCATCGCCCACAAAAGACAAGGCCTGCCAGGATGTTACCAGGTGGGGGGACATGCGCAGCAATACATCCACGGATGAACAGCGACCTTGCTTTTCACGTGACAACAGTCATCCGATAAGGATGCCACGCCGGCTGGACTGCGGATAAGATCCAAGCTCGTGCACCGCGGCTATAAATAAGTGACCGTGCCACGGAGCGCACCACTTGAACCAGCCGAGAGAACCATGGCAAAGCTGCTTAGTAATTCTTCAGTGCCTTGTGCTGGTACGCGCCCACCAGAGCATAGAGTTAGGCCATCAGCGTCTGGAGCTAGAAGAATGCTTGCGAAGTTAGGGGAACTGCATCAGCCGCTTCACCTGCGCCCAGTGAGGAATCCAGGTGCAGCGTAGGGCAGTACATGGCTTGACAGACCTTGTGAGTGGAGGCCTGAGGCCATGCTGGAAATCTCCGTGCTGCACCGGGGAAGGCCCGAGGTGATGCTGGCTCAATTTGGAATCTTGTGGGGGAACTCGAGTGTAAGTGAGGGCACCACAGGAAACCTTCTGGGGCTAGAGTAGAGGTGGCTGTGTGGCAGCTGCGACCTCGGCGACGGTGGAGGTCCCCAAGTAGGTCCTGAAGCTAGAAGAAAGCTTGCGACGTGCTTCATCAGTCTAGGTTGCGTCGTAGGCATTATGTAAGGTAGATCAGGACTTTTAATATGTTTGCATCTTGTAATTGGTCATGGGCCAAAGTCCTTTGTAGCTTACGAAGCTTTTACACACGTGTTTGCGTGGCAGACAATGTGTCTCGAGTGTTGTGTAGAGGCGCCCGGGCGGCAATGGCGTGGCCAAGGTCCCAGCGGGGCTATGAATATACTCATATCTTTCATTGATTAGTTTCTGGATATGGTGCCAGTTCGGTATTCCCTGCACATCTATTATATATTCATTGATTAAATTTCAATTTCCTAATTTAACTTGTGGCTTGTGAGGTGATTTCTTTGGTTGTGCGGTCATTTTGGGTTTAGAAATATCCTTTTCCATAAATATAGCATGACGTATATGGTATAGTATTTGCTTCGTTAATTAGTTCGCTAGAAAGGTATTGTGCTAGGTGCAGATTATTTATTGCCAAACTTTAGTTATTTTTCTATCTGGAAACCTCACGTCTCCTATATAAATATAATACAATACTAGGTTCATCGTTAATAAAAAGTTCATACAACATGATGATTTCGTTCGCATCTTTCCTGTCCTTGGATGATGCAATGAAAAGTTCTCATGGTTCTCTTGTGGATGCCTTGGGTATTATTTGCCATGTTGGTATGATTTACCAACACGTTGGGTACTATGTTATCAGGGAGGTCGCCATAAAAGACAACCGGTATGTTAAAACATTATTATTAGATTGAATTAGTAAATTGTGTTATCTAGCTTTCTGTGACACTAAAGAATGCTTTGGGTAGACGCGTTGTGTTTCTACGACTTCTAACAGATCCAAGCGAGATCACTTTACGTATTTTGTTAGATGCATGCGTTAACAGAAGCATGCTTATTGCCACACGTGTTAGTGTGAATCAGGTCTCAGGTAAAACATACTAAACTTTCTCTATATTGATTTTGTTTTCTCGTAGTACACAAATATCGATCTACACTTTCGTGTGCCTTCTTTTCATATTCAGGTTGCTTAGATGCGCACCACGGTACATCAATAACTATCATAAGGTTAGCAGCTAGCTCGGAATTCTCATGCATCGAAGGTACATTTTGTCCTAAATATTTGCAAGGTTGTTATTTCGATTATTATCATGTCACCTTGTTCTAACACAATTTTATTCACTCTATATTGGAGTTAAGTTGTTAGGGCTTCCTTGCATGTTGATGATCTTGTCGATGATGAGCCACGTATATTTGGAGACTATTTTTCACCGCTTCATAACAGATGGTGCATAAGCATATGCATGAACCTTCTGGGCTCACTTCGTGTTTCGTCCGGGGTGCAGAACCATGTGTTCTGGTGCCGCATCAATGTCATGCTGTCACATGCCGTTGAAGTTGTTAACGGTGTTGTAAAGCAAATACTTGGCACCGACGAATTCCTGGTTGGAGTCGACAGCAACCGTCCTCTTGTATTTCTTGCAATTGGGCAACAAGAGGACTGCTCGAAGGTCTTAGGGAAAACTTATTATTGTCGTAATATAGTTGTTGAGTTTCATCGTGTTCACTGCCTTGGTTTGTATGATTGATGTATCACGGTTGATGGAAATGAAAATCAATAAATATCATGAATGAGATTTCAGTTTTAGCCAATATTTAAAGCTTATATTAACGCATTATACCGGAAAATTGTATTAACCCCTGCGAAACAGCTGTGTCGCGCCACATCATCCCCGTTCTACGGATCTTCTGTGGATGCGACGACGTGGCCGGCGCACATAGATCCCCTGCGCCAGCTAGAGTACCAAATTTGATTTGTCCGGATCCGGTGTGCCTGGTGCGCCTGCGGTCTTCTTTTTAAAAAAATGCATGATATAAAGTGTTAATAAAGAGATTATAAAATATAAGGAAATTCTCCGTTTGTTTATTTATTATTATTTTAATTTTACATTGTTTTATTTAGGATTTAGGATTATGATTAGGAAAGAGATCAAGTAGTTTCTCCGTATGCTAATGATTCGCCCGCATGTAACGGCATGGTGATGTTGATTATACGTATCATGGAAAGTGTAATGTTATATATTATTATTATATCAACAAAGATTCATAATTAATTACTTGAACTTTAGTATAGATTATAGAGTAAGACAATAAAAAGATTTCTAGGATCCTCTTATCGCGGGCGCATCAAATCTATAATTATGGATATCATACCATAATGATAATGATGACGACAACGATAATAAGACAAGTAAGACAATATAAATAGTAACAAATTAATGAAATTATTGTATTACCATAATAGGATATAATTGATGCGCTATTTAACACCTGTAGGTTGAGCACTCCTGTGTGCGGTTTCCCATCCACGAATTCGACAATGATCTCATCTGGAGTTTTCCTTACGCTAGAAGCTGCTCTTGCACAGCCCCATGGTACCGAAGTTTGCGTCATCGTTGTTGTAGCGTCTGTTGGCCCAACTGAATTAAAGGGTTTCAAGCCGTTCTACACACGGGAAATTTGTTTGAAGGACACGAGGTTAGTATTGATTCATACTGTTTATACTTTTTATACATATGTTATATAATGTAACATGTAATATTGCCCGTGACACATTTTTTGCATGTAGCGGCATAGCATTTCTTTGTGTCCTCACTGACGAATACACAGAATATGGCAGTTTATTCACCCATCCCCATACGCGCAATGATTTTGTCATTGCCACAAATGTCCTTGTTAACCGTGATAGATGTGAGTTCCATATCAATATCATTGGATTTTCGTTCCACAACATGTCATGTCTAAATTTTAATGAATACTTTTGTTTTATTCCATTATCCAGATTGCCTAGAGGATTCATACGATGCGTCTATTACATTCTTTCAAAACGGAGGGTATCCATGGCTAACTAACCTTGAAGGTGATGTATAATATTTTTAGTGGCAACATTTGTTCATGTGATTTTATTATGATTTTATTCCATTATTATGTGCACTCTTGTTACATCGTTCATATTCTGATTGTGCAGGAGTTAGGGATGGTTTGCGAAATGATTGTACTCTGCGTGATGCTATTAAGGCTGCAGTAGCTGCACGAGAAAATGAGATAAACAATGTTGATCTAGTACAGAATCAAGCTTGGTTTCCTCGGTCTTCACGCGATGCTTTTAAACTTATGATAGACGAAAAACGTTTGCTTATGGGTACTGATAATGAAGATGATTATTGCGTATGTGGAATGGTCGACGACAAAGGTGGCAGGTGCATCTGTGGAGGTAGTTATTACTATTAGGTTATATACGACGATGAATTTACAAGAAAAAGAGGGATTGCACACCCACATGTGGAGGTTCTTAGTTGATACAGCAATGTATCTTTATCAATAAAATAAAATTTTGTGCACACTCAAAATGCACTCTGTCCTTTTTCTTGTGAAATAAAGAAGTAGATGTATGTTTTGGTGCTCTCCATAAATTATTCACTAATTTTCAGGCATAATTTTCTGACAAATATTTGGTTGCACTGATTTTTGACGATAATCTGTAGTGTTGTGTGTTTCACGAGCGTACTTTCGGCCAAATGTAACCTAAATTGGGCTCCTGGTCGGGTTGAGTCCAATTTGGGTTGTAGTTTGGTCCCGTTGGCCCAAATTTTATAGTATAGATTTTTTTTGGCCTTTTCTTTTTTCTCGCCCTCGTATCAAGTATCAATCCACATGAGTACATGACGATGTTTTAAAGGCAAGACATGTATTACTTGTTTATTATTTTCTTCTTGTGTCTCTTATTTGACATGTTAATTATGTTATAATTCGAGCACATGAACTATTCAGCCTAAAATTTCATGAAATATATGTTATGAATGCTCGCATAATTGTGCATGCTATCTTGCATGCTGACGTATTGCTATGCCCAAACATCGTGCGTACTAACAGTTAAAATATGTGAGACGTTACTACTAGGGCCCGAGCAAAACTCGTCAAATATATTAAAGTTTTTCATTACAGATAAAAATGAAAAAAAGAAAAAAAGAAAAAGGATAAAGATACTTAAAGATAAAGATAAATATTAAAGATAAATATAATCGCATTGATATGACATCATGCGATTATTAGTCTATGATGATGGGATCATCAGCCGTCCCAGTGTTCTGTGGAGGTTCTTCGGCCTCGCCACCAACGCTCGGACTACCTGGGTCCGACGACGATGGAGATGGGCTCGACCAAATTTTGATCCGTTTGCGTACACGGTGCTCCTCCTCCTCATCGAAGTCAGCCACGTATCCTTCGTCTTCTTCATCTTCCCCTTCACCATCTGGTGTGACGGCGGGGTGCAACTCCGCCATCGCCATAATGGCGCTAATGTCACTATCACTCTCGGATGGGGGCTTCTCTTCCCAATCATCTTCGAACGACCAGTCAGGTGACGACGGTGGAGGAGAGTTGCTTGGGGAGTCGTCGGAGCTCTTCTCGATGGGTAGCAGATGCTCCTCCTCGTCCGAAGACGGATCTGACCCCCACCTGAAGCTGCCCGGCATGGCGTTGTGGAACTAATAGTGAAAGTTTCTCGCTGAATTGGAAAAATGACGTGGTAGTATTTGTGGACGGAGTAAAAACATTTGCAAAGTTGGAGCGGTTTTTATAGATGGATATCTGGGCGCCGCGTTTGAGGAGGTGAAGTCAAAACGATTCATCTCCAGTGGATTCCTTTACGTTTTCCATTCACACAACTCTCTTCATTCACCTGTCTAAGTCCCATTAGGAAGTTGAAAAATTTGACCTAGGGAAGGCCTATTTCTGTTTTCCACGGGTGTTCACCGCTTCGTTAATCCGCGGCGTCGCAGTTAAAACGTATGACTACTCGCCTCGGGAGTAAAACGCGTGCGGCACTTATTGGATCTGCTGCTCCAGCCCTAGCCTTTTAATTCACCTACAGCCTCCGTCATGGAGTTTTCCATCCACAAGAAATCAGCGAGATGGAGTTTAACGAGTTCTGGTTTTCACCACTTGGTCATTTCGTAAAAAGATATGCTCCTTCCATAGATTATGGAGGGAGTACCCTTTTTAACTTTACACTTCCATTCTTATGATAGCTTGTCCATTATTTATGGCATAACAGAAACAAAAAAATACGTGTACATTTACAGAGATTGGTTTCTAATTGAAAAAATATCAAACACATACGGAAACAATGACATTCATTCAGCAGAATGATAGAAACCAATTTATGAGGATTTGGAGATTCTAAAAATAATGCATAAAATATTAAATTCCTTGATTTCCTTAAATGGTTTATGCATGGCAATTTTTTGTGCTTGTGATTTTTCTATTTTTTATTTATTTTGTATGGAAAGATATCATTTTGTTTCTCCTTCTATTAACAAGTTCGCTAATTTAGTTCTGTTGACGTCACCGCATGATGACGTTGATTCCTTTATTTTGGAAAGTTATATATTGCTAAATATATAACTTTCCAAAATCTATACTTACTTATATATATCAGCATTGAAGAGCAGCCCACGCACCTCCCATGCACACAGACCACTACAATCATATATAGTCCCTGCTGTCGAGAGCGAGGCCATTCATCATCAATAGCACAACATCCTCAACAATCGTAAGTGCACTCATCAGTTCCTCATATACGTGTCTTAATTATTTTTATCTATATATATAAATTTATATATACTATATATATATTTGCGTGATTGTGTGTATACATATAGATACTACAACACATTTTTTATTTGTTCTTGATTATCAATTAATGTTTTCTTGAACCCATGCTTGTTAAATCTGGCCGTGCCCATGGCTTTTGTCGTAGATGAAGCTGCATCCACCGGCGACGATGTCGGAACCGTCGATGTTTCGATGGAATCGAGTGTCAATCCTATGGCCACTCATACTCAAGAGGAATCCATGGCGGATATAACTGATGAAATTGCGTCCACGGGCAACCTTAGAACCGTCGATGATTCGATGGATCTGACTAACAATAACATGGAGACTGATACTCCAGGAGTAGATAAGCATGCATCAATCGTTGATGGTAAGGTATTATCTGATGTAGTTAATGATTCAGCGCTCATTACTTCACTATTCTCTGATGGAGGAACAACAAGCATGGACATAACGGAAAATGTTCTGAGTAATAATGAAGAAGTTTCCCAACGAGTCTCTCCCATTGGGACGAGCGAGAGTTTTTCGATTAATACCAAATTGGATTCAACTAAAGATGTCGTGATGAAGACAACTGATTCAGATGTTATGACACGTGTTGAGGAGAAACGCCACTGTCATAACAAGCCCAAAAAAGCACATGTAAAGCAAATCAGTGTTCAAGGTACCATATTTGTCCCCATGAATAATTATTTTCCATTATCCTAAAATATAATGCTAATATTTTCGTGTTTGGTTGAAGATTATCAATGTGACATTCATGATATGATAATAATTGATTCAATAATGTTATTCGATGGGAAGACAAAAGTTGCCAGGGTCAATGACTCCTATGCTACCAGGAAACATTTTGAATGTCTTTTAGATCCGGAAGCACTTGTAGAGTCCGATGTAAGTTATATACACCATTTACTTTTTTTATTTATGTATTGATGAAAATTATAAATGTCTTGTATGTGTGTTAATGCAGGTCGTCGACGTTTACATAAATTGTATAAAGGCTCAAACAAACCTCAAAAGCAGGGATGGTCGCGACGTATATTTGGAAACTACCTTAAATTCAGAGCTGCACCTCAAGTACGGCCAATATAAGGATAACCATACCGAAGCAGATAGAAATACCGATCCTGTGCTTGAAAGAGTCAGCAAATATATAGAGCATGACCTTGTAAGTGTGATTTTTAGAAAAAAATATATCAAGTATATATCGAGCACCTAACATGATTTTTTTAAATGTGCAGGTATTCATTCCTGTTAACATTAAAGACTTTCATTGGTACCTTATGGTCATTAATGCTCCTAGGCGTGAAATTCAGTTTCTGGATTCCTTTGGAGATTCATTTGATCGTCAGATGGCTAATGACATAGTGAGTTTTGGTTTCCGAAAAAATACAAGTTTTCTTTATCTCTTACCAAACACATTCCTTTTTTAATCTCATTGTGGTGTATTTGTATAATGAATTGCATCAGCTTAATGGTATAGCGTTTCAAATTAATATAGTAAGAGAGTTCATACAGACTGAATGTATGAAATGGCCAGACCTTGACGTACACTCTTGGCCTCCAAATGAAGTCTTCAAATACCGGATGCAGTCAGATGGGTACAACTGCATACATTTATTTTTGATTTATTATTGCTTATATATGGATAATTTTTAATTTGAACTAAATTCGAAGTTAAAATATCTATACATCCTCAAATTTTCCAAATAGAGTATCGTGTGGACTTTTCATGCTTAATTTCATGGAGTATTGGACGGGAGAACGACTAACAGACGAAGTAACACAAGTAATCACCAGTCTAATCAATTTACAATTCGGCGTGAAAAAGTTGGATTTCAACGTATTTTCTTTTTGTAGGAGTACATGACCTTTTTCAGGTTCAAATTAGCAGCTATTATCCTGCATTCGCCATTGAACAGTGTTATTCTCAAGGATCCCTCCAACTTGTCACTTTCGATTGGGGGAAGTGTCATTGCAGAAGCTCCTAAACAAAGTAACTCGAAAACCATACCTCCCTCGCAACGGATAGTGTCTGAAATGCTTTCTGGTATAAGTTCAATGAGTAAAGTGGATCTTTCTTACGGAATTTGCCAGAGCATTTTATTAATTCAAAGGGAAGATTACTTGAGGTAAATGCTTCTCTACACTTTATTTATGTTGATTAACATGTAGATCACAGTGTATTAAGTTGGAATAATATATATTATTCTCAGCAAAGTGTGGGTGCAAAGTTCCAAGCCATATCCTATACGTATCACACTGAAACAAATTCAGGAAATACTTGATACAAGCAAATCAATGGATGTGGACTGCTTCAACATGGCCGTTCGGATGATTGCAGCTGATGAGTCCGTGTTCTTTAGAGAACCGATGCCATAATATTTGGACCTCAAGTTTTGTGTATGTATTCAACCCATTACCCACTAATGAGAAGCCCTGAGTGCAAACTGCTGTTTTAACTCATCTTTTCGTTGGCTATTCAGGTGGACTATAACTACCGACGTTACTACAAGCATCGTGTTGTCCCAGATCATAAGAAGCTGAAAGAAATGTTTGAAGGGTGGCCTAACGTTGGTGTGCCATTATCTAAATGCAATGAGGTAAGACATAGCATTACTCAAATGCACTATATATTATTTACAAGCATCAGTACTACTTCAGCTGTGATCTGACTTCGTACTCCTAGTGCTCGTAGATTATGATACCATTTCGGTGCTTGGGAACATACATCATGTTCCCCTTTCACTTGGGTCGTAGGACAATACGTATATTTGATACAATGCAGGATCACAACCGATTACCAGGTGATGACCCGACCTCTTATTATCTGGGTCACATACAGAAAATTGGAAAAGTGCTTGACCTTGTTATGGAAGAGGTGAACCCAAATTGGAATGATGACGTATATGACTGGATACGCAGCTTAGCACCATGTTTGCTGAAAACTAGGGACAGGTAATTTTACTTTGCTCACGTAATTACCCATGCTTTAATTTGACACATTGACACGTGTACATATTGTTTGTACAGGAACATGTCAGGTTACGCAATCATCAACTACATGGACTTGTGGGATGGGGAACACATGTGTGCTCAGCTACGAGATGTGCGTCTTACAAACCCTATTTCACTGTATCATGTGTATTTATTTCTTTTTCGGAAATATTCACGACCGCACACCATTAAACTGCAGGATTCAAGTACTCTCAGAAGGTGGTTCTTGATTGATTTGCTTAAACACAGGATGAATGAGTGCGTGGATAATATCCCATACGAATTGAGATTTCTTGTAAGGCTTGCCTGTGGGGCGAGCAATGAAAAATATTGTTAGTAAAAATGATGTAAATTAAGTGCTATGAATTAAGGCATCCAATATACGGTGCCCATAGTTGTCGAGATTATATAGAGATTGATATTTGGTACGTGTGGTTTAAAAAGTTATGTGTAATTTATAGGCTAGCTACATTATTACCGTGTTCGTCCACTATGCTTGACGCCCAATGCCCATAGATACATATATAAATATATAAATAATAAATATAATAAATAAATATTAATGTTTTAAAGTATGTATATTGGAAGTAAACTCAATGTATCAAGTACAAGTCAGAAAGAAAACAAGAAACGTAAAAAAACATGATTTCAAAGATAGATTGGAACCATGTGCATGGGAGGTGTGTGGGCTGCTCTATGCACATAGATTAGTCCGCGTTTTTCTGGAGTATATTCACATGAGCACTAGGGTTACCGTTGTTTGATTTTGAATCACATAAATTGATTATACATATGAAAATTGAATCTCGCCATGCAATTTTGTACAAAAATCAGTTTCCTTTTGCGAAGCAGGACACAACCCAGTCCTCATCCAAAGCCCACGACCTGATGCGGCCCGACGGCCTCCGCGACCCATCAAACAAGCGCACCAGCCACCCTCGAGCGAACCTCCGCTTCGCTCGAGGGTCGGACGCCACGCGGGCGAACTTCCGCCTCGCTCGAGGGCCTGGCACCCCTCGAGTAGATTTCCGCCTCGCTCGAGGGGCCAGCGCCCCCCAGCGGGTCTCCGCCTCGCTCGAGGCTCCCCCCTTAACCCGAAAGGCGCGAGGAAAACACGATAACGTATGAAATAAAACTCGCAAATAAAACTTGTGCATAACATAATATATTGTTTCTACAACGTCCAACGGGCCTCGATTCATGGAAAGGAGGAGTTGAATACAACACAGATTGCGTGCTACCAACCATATTAAGTAATAAGGAAATAGATGAATTTAAGATTTGGTGCATTATTTTAGGATCTCCATACATACCTTTTTGTCAAAAAATTGAAAAAAACACAAACACATACGGAAAAATGTCATGCATGCAGCAAAAGGATAGAAACCAATTTGTGGTTTCATGAATTACTTTAGAATCCCTGTTTTTATTAATTGTCACGTTCAATTTGAATTTCACCTAATCGTAACCATGATCATCAAGTGTTTGATGTAGTAGCAATCTTTTGGTGAAAACCTGGGGAGTGCCCTGGCTCCACTCCCCAGGTTCTGTTGCGCGTTGAGGCGCCGGCCATCTTCGCCTATTCGATCTCCAGGGCGTCCATCGCTAACTTCATCTTGACGCTTGGCGACCTCCGCCATGGTCGCCTGCGGCTGCGCTTCTTCCCCAGCTTGCAGATGGCCGTTGCGGCGCTTCCGAATTCACAATCGGGGAGCGCGTCGCCAGCGCCGTCTCCGGGCTGTGCGGCTTCGTCGGATTTCCCTCCGGCCCAGTTTGGCCTGGAGACCGGCCCAGCTACCGGCACCACCGGTGCCACCGGCGCGACGCCTCCAGTCCCCGAGGCGCGTCGGCTGCAGCGTGGCAGGCTGCGTCCCATCGGCGCGGCCCTGCATGGTTCCCGCGCATGGGTGGTCGTGTGCTCCCGGTGCACGCCACCTGCCCAGGCGGGCGGCCCCCAGCCGCTCATCCGGACACCTGGCGCTTCCGGCCCATGCGATGGGTGCAGGGGGATCCTGCCTTTTCCCACCGACGGGGGTCTTTTCCCCCTCTTCCGGGCGCCGCAGCTTCGCCTGCAAGCCCAATCCAAGAAAACCCCCGCCGCTCCCACGCCACTTTCGCCGCTGCTGTTGCTTCTCTGGCCAAATCCCCGCCGCCTCCCCGCACCGCCACCCCCTCCCATCCACCGCTCACCGCCATTGAAGGTGGCTGTTTCCGGTGCCTTGCTTCCGACCACTCTCGCTCGGCGTGCAGGGTACCGATCCGCCGCCGTCGGTGCTGGGCGTTCGGCCACTTTGAGCGCCAGTGCCGCGCCCCCCGTCGCCGTCGCCTTGCCGCCATGCCTGGGCTCCCCTTCGACAGGCTCCCCGGCTCGTCCTCGCCTCCGCTACCGGGGTGGCGCTCTGAGGCCACCTCCTCCTCCGACTCGCCGCCACCGCTATCAGCGCTGGAGGAGCTTGAGGAGCTCCCGGACGCCGAGGATCTTGAGGAGCCGGTGCGCCCCCAATCCATTGATGTCTACATGCCGTTCGTGAACGTGTCGCACTTCAACCATCTCGCGTACGCCACCATCACCCCACCGCACAATGCGCCCGCCGACAACATCCGCGACGCTCTCGTCGCGCAGGGTGGTAATGCTCATGTCACCCTTGCTCCCTCCTCCTATGGTGCGATGCTCGTCATGTTCGACGTCCATGCTCGGCGCGAGGCCGCCATCAACACGGCGCCGTTCGTGGGACAACACCACACCATCGTCCTGGAACGCCAAGAGGATACGCCGAACCGGTTCCACTTTGAGCATGACGCGATCATCTCCATCGCCATCCGCACTACCCCCTCGAACACTGGAACCGGGAGCGCATGATCTACGCCATCGACCCCTTCGCCAATCCGCACAGCGTCGACCCTGTCTGCCTTCAGGGTGTCGACTACTCCGTCGTCCTGATGAAGGTGAAGGCCGAGGACACCACCGACATCCCGCTTGAGGAGTACTTCAAAAACCATTGCGGGCTTGGCACCTATGCGTGCATCTCCATCATGGACATTGAGGAGCTGGAGGATTCGGACTCACGACTCTGGCCCATGCTCCCCTGGCCCAGGGAATCCTGCCCAGCCGGGCGGAGCGCTCGGCCTTGGCGACGCGCCAGGCCCCCATGGCACGCCTCCTGCCCCCGCGCAGCCTGGCGGCCCGGGTGCATCCAGTCCACCCCAAGATTCGGCCGCTCCAGGTGCTCCGGAGCACATGTTCGCCCGCGACATCCTGCCTGTGCCCGTGGGACGCCTCCGGGGCTCCACCATCCTCCTCTCGGTGGAGGCGCGCCCGCTCCTTGTCAAGCCGGACACGGTGGACATCACCCTGCGCGCCGGGTCCTTCTACGAGATCCGCGTCACTGGTCCCAGCAACTATGTTGGTGTGTACCGTGTGCCGCTCCAGCCAGCACGTTCCGGCCTCCGCGGTGACCAGGGTATGCTTGTGGTTAACCTCTGCTCCGCCTCCATTGGTTTTCTCCATCAGGTCTACACGGTTGGCGCCGGCAACTGCACGGGCTTCTCTGTGGATCCCCTCTGTTCTGGCGCTGACTCGGCTCTGCCGCCGTCCATACCGCTCAAGGATGCGGCGCGCCTGTGCGACGGCGCCCCGCTTCCGCGCAGGGGCCCTGGTGTGGGCGTCCCGCTTGTGCCTGGAATGGGGGACCCTGCCCCTGTCGCGCCATCGAGCCCTGCTGCTCTGGTGGATCCTGTGCCCCGGAGCGTTCTTGAGGATCCTGCGCCGCTGAACGCTGCTCTGGAGGACCTGGTGCTCCTGGCCGCGCCTATTGCCGCAACCTCGCCTGAGAGCGCGCTGAGCTGCGGCTCCCTCGACCTCGACTTCGGCGTCCTACCGTGCAACTCGCTGGAGCTCACTGCGGTCAACAAGGATGCGGAGCACGTCGTCACCAGCGTCGCCATCCCTCTCCCGCCGTCCCCGCCGCGGGCCGCCTCGCCACCTCAAGAGCCCGCCATCGATCTCCTCTGCCATGAGGACATTGACGATCTTCTGCAGGATGGGCGACATCGCAGGCACCGCGTCTTGGCTCGTGAGCGCGTGCGCGTTGTCCATGAGACCGTCGCTGAGGCGGCGATCCGCCCCAAGAAGCGCAAGCTGGGCTATGACACCAATGCCCCAGCTTCATCCACCTCGCCTACTGCCCCTGTTCACCCCGTGAGCAACAACGTCGACTCCGGCATTGGTACGGGTGATGGGTCGTCTGCTGAGGATGCGGCGCACTGCGACCCGCCGGGCGTTCCAGCCTGGCGTGTGGAAGATCTCCAGCTGCTGGGGCGCGCCTGTAACGTTCCTGAGGACCGCCTCGACGCCATGATCCTCGTCCCCACCCCAAAGCTGGCTCCCTTGGATTGATGTTGCATGCCGTCGCTGCTCGGCTCCATGCTCCCCTCTTTTGCTGTCGATGCTGTATGTCATCGCTTGGGCGTGTCCAAACTAAACATTGCTCGTGCGCCTGCACGGAGCCGCTTGTATTATGCTCGCTGAACCTTCAGGGGTGGCCGCGGCCCCCCTCGCTGCCGGGGCACGGATGGGAAATCTGGGGTGACCCACTCGTGTTTTATTGCCTGCTTGGTTTTCTTGTTGCCTGCCATGGTGGTTTCTTGGTTCTTCAATGGCTAACCCCACGATTTGCTTGTCTCCAGGAGACTAACCTCCAGCACATAGACACCTTCAAAGCCGCCACCTTCCTGCCTCGCCCCCTCGCCTCCTCCTTCGCCTACCTCCCGTCCGTTGGCGCCTCGGGTGGCATCCTAACGGCCTGGGACCCTTGCTTCCGCGCCCTTCCACCATAGTGAGTCTAAGAAACCCCCCTCGGCGCACAAACTGCCTCTCCCGTTTGGCCAACGTGCCGTGACACCGATCACAAGTGCGGAAGGGGTGGACTCGCGCTCGTCCCTGAAGTGCCGCGTGTCGGCCTTTTATTCCTCTGGTTACCAAGTCACGTGCACGGGGGAAGCGGATCTTCATGGGATCATGCGTCGTCCACATCGTCTGCGGCTAGCGGATCATATGCGGCTACTTCTTTTGTATATTTCAGATTTATGAGATATAGTAAAATGCCGCAGTTTTTTTATTTCATTGTCCAGAAATTAGTGCAATTGTGAGATTGAAGCTATTATTGCAAGTAAACTCATGAATGCGTTACAACCTAGGAAAACATAACTTATTAATATTAATATTTTTTGAAATGAGATAGCTAAACTCATGAATACATTCCAACTGAGGTGATTCCAATTATGAAAAAGAGAGAACAACGTCTCGAGCAAAAAGAAATTAAGAAAGAAAGCAAAAAACTCTTTATTGCAATCCAATCTGAAGTGACACTACTGATAGCGCATAGAAACATGACACTAGATGCAGAGCAAAAAAAAAGTAGTAAACTAGAGGAGCTTATTTGCTCTCGACGGTCGTGTTGGGCGAAACCACATCGGTGTTCTCATGGAATGCCTGTCCAACAAACGAGCCCCTTCTCTCATGGGGAGATCGATCAACTGCATGCTCTTCTCCTTTCCTGGTTCCATGGAGAATATAACGACATCATTATCGGCCAAATCAGCTACACACACTGTTTGGCTTGATCCACTCACTGTCCATGTGGAATGGGTAGTTTAGTCCAACGAATATGGAGTGTTTACCATCAGTTGTATGGATGCGCTGCCATGTTCCTTTTGCATCATCAAACTTGTAGACTGTCATTGCATCGATGTTATAAAACTGATCATGCTCATTGACAAGAACTCGCCAGGAGGGTGCATAGTACCTTCTGTCATTACCATGCACACAGATCACCAAAAGCTCATCATCTGGGGACTTGGCCAGGTAGAATGTGACCTCTGGGGATTCCTCAAAATGATGTAGATTTGGACCAGTCAGTTTCAAAGGGTATTCCTGTGGACGTTCAATGTCCCATGAATATATGCAACCTTCCTCATCGACAACAACCAACCTTCCCCTATGAAGAACGACATCAACGTTGGTTGATATATAGTACTCCATGCATCCGGCCCAAAACGTTGGGTGCCTAAACGTCTTCCATCCAACATCCCCCTTGGAAGTTGAAGCTATCAATCCGTCGTCAAAGAGTGCAATTGCCATGTAACCCTTTATGCTTGAAGGCGTATGGCATAGTACAATGCGCCTGAGTTTACGACTACATGTCTCAGTAACAATCTCTAAATCATACAATGCGCTGATTTGAAATTGGCCCATCGTTGTTAATGACGGAAGGGGTACTGTATCTCCCGTTATAATATTTTTAAGGGTAAGGGAGCACCTATTGTCCGAGATGACAAGCCAGTCATCCTTGCCACCTACCCACACCCTGTGTTTCAATGACTCTTTTTCGATGCAAAATGCAGTCAGATCATCAAAAGAATGCATACCAAACGTCCCCTCTGCAAGAGATTCTTCCACATTTGTACCATCATTGTCTGGCCTAGATGTCAACAGCGTAGGTGTTCCTACATTTTGTGACAAAACAAGTATGTTCAAAGGCGATAAATAATGCGACATGTGTAAACTCATAAAAACATTGATTGGACATAATATGTGCAGATGACGAATTAAAAATAAAATATATTGTAAATTTAAGTTACATACCTGACTTCAGAATTTTGGTGCCGAGTTCAAGGCATGCATCACGCCATGATTCGCACGTTGCCCAGAAGTTCATCACATCCATCTGGTCGATGCGGTCGATGATTGTGCTGCATAGGTCCGTGCAGAGCTGACACCATTTCACACCAACATCTCGTGCGGAAGGGGGAGCCATGGTTGTTTGGTAGTGCGTGCATAGTTTACACCATTACACACCAATTTATACACTGAAGATTATGGTCCACTTTATTTTTCGAAAATATGGATCCATTTTCATTTACTGTTCAAGTTATTTTGCAAGTATCAGCTTCATTATACCGTATTATCAACTTCCATAAAATTACACCTTCTTTCTATTGTATGCACTACAGCCATCATTATATCTAGAAGTATTTTAGGTAAACAGAGATTAGTGTGGTTCCATGTCAATTTATTTCCATTCGTAATATATCATTCCACGTAAATTAAAACTCGATATATTGAGAGGGAATCAAATTAATCCAATTGCTTCATGCACCATCAAGATTATAGTGATCCATGTTGATTTATTTCCATGGTTAATGTATCATTTCATCCCATATAAATAAAGTATAACTCTATAAAAATGTCTCCAGACCAATCAAAAACAGCCATTCATCCTATTAGCATACCCAAATGACGACGACAGTGATGTTCTCCTCTGCCTTCGTGCAGGATCTGTCTGATGCTATGTCTGAACCGTATGGCACCATGGTAGATGTGTTGGCTGTTGTTGCTTCAGTTGGTCCTTGGGATCGACAACAGTACAGTCCATTTGGTACTCGTGAAATTTGCTTGGTGGACACAAGGTCACTCGTGAAACTATGTCTATTCTATATTCTATATATATGTATTTCATTATGTTTTTTCGCCAATGGTTAATTTCAGTGTCAACACTTATGATTTTTTTTTGTCATGTGCAGTGACCGCGTCGCATTCTTACGAGTTTTGACCAGCTACGGACAGGGTCATAGTGCAATTTTTGCTGAAGCGGACTTGCGTAATAAGTTCGTGATGGCTACTAAGGTTCTTGTCAATCGTGATAGAGGTCTGGCTTCATTATTTAATTCAAAAATTCTGTTGTAGTAGGTTTGAAACATTTTTTCTTATTACTAATACTAATTTAAATATGCAGTTTCGTTGGAATCTTCACCATATAGTTCCATCATTTTCTTTGACAATGAAAGATGCCCATGGGGATCGCCGCTCCAAGGTTACAACCTTTTTTATTATCCATTTACCATCGAAAAAATCGGTATATTGATATAGTTAGATTTCATGTCCTTGTAGATATCAGAGATGGGCTGAGACGTTTGACAGTGACTCGTGATGATATAAAAATAGCAGTTGAAAAATGTTCTTACCGTGTTAGGATTCTACAAAAACGTTCACGTGCAATACAGGAAAACCTTTCTATGGCGGATGCATACGATCACATGATGAATGGCAATCGTGGGGACGCAGGCATGGACATGGACTTGGACGGAGACAAAATTCCATGTACATGTGGCATTGTCGATTGAAAACTGTATCTATTTACTATACTTTAATTTAAATAATGTGATGTCATGTTAACATCACTCAATTTGAGGAAGTTGCAATCTTATTATATTTGGAATAATGTAAACTTTTCTATCGCGAGTACAATGCTATAGCATCACATGAATGTTTAAATAATGTCATGTCATTTCTATCTTTTTCATAATTGTTAATGATTGATATTCTCATTTTTTGGTAGTTTAATTTGTCAACACAGCCAACTTTCCTTTTATTCAAGCGCACAACAATTTCTAGGCTAACGCGTTGCGTGCTCAACTGCCGTGATTGATGTCCTCAGTTTTCGGACTTTCCTTCCATGTGGACAACAGGTGAACATCGCCAGCCCAGTCTTATAAATATCAATACGATTACCGGCCGTAATGTTGGAAATGTTGCGTGGTTTGAGCGATATTGAAAGAAGAGGTGAAACTTTAAACTTTGTATATATATAAAATATAATTTAGTTGCCTTGGTAATGAAAATGGGCCATGGCACTTGGTGTAAAATTAATGCATTCCAACTCATTTGATTCCAATAGTAGCACAAAAAATAGAGAAAAAGAACCTAGCCATAATACGTTCTTTTTTATAAACATTTAAAAAAAGAGGATAGAACATCATTTAAAAGAGAAAACAATAACGTAAAAAACAGGACTCCAAAAAGATTGGAATCATGTGATAATCATTATTATTTATACTTAATACTTAAATTATAAGAAAAATAAACTCTTCATTATAATCCAATCTGAAGTGATAATAAATTAGAGTAGCTTCTTTGCTCTGGACGGTCGTGTTGGGCGAAACCACATCGGTGTTTTCATAGAATGCTTGTTCAGCAAACGGGCCTCTTTTTTCTTGGGGAGATCGATCAACTGCATGCTCTGCTCCTTTCCTGGCTCCATGGAGAATATAATGACATCACTATCGTCCAAATCAGCTACACATACACTGTTTGGCTTGATCCACTCACTTTCCATGTGGAATGGATAGTTCAGCCCAACGAAGATGGAGTGTTTACCACCAATTGTATGGATGCGCTCCCAT
Organism: Cenchrus fungigraminus; assembly: GCA_036936925.1. Classification (NCBI taxonomy): domain Eukaryota; kingdom Viridiplantae; phylum Streptophyta; class Magnoliopsida; order Poales; family Poaceae; genus Cenchrus; species Cenchrus fungigraminus. The sequence goes on along the minus strand of CM072776.1, from coordinate 94,068,110 downwards.
GATATTTTTGCATCATCAAATTTGTAGACTGTCATTGCATGGATGTTATAAAAATTATCATGCACATTGACCAGAACTCGCCAGGAGCTAGGGGGTGCATAGTACCTTTTGCGATTACCATTCTCATGGACAACAACTTGGCAGGAGGGTTCATAGTACCTTTTGTCATTACCATGCACACAGATCACCAAAAGCTCATCAACTGGGGATTTGGCCAGGTAGAATGTGATCTCTAGGGATTCCTCAAAACGTTTATGAGGTATATACGGATGACCCATCCTCAAAGCGTATTCATCTGGACGTTTAATGTCCCAAGAATATATGCACCCACTGTCATCGACTGAAAGTAACCTTCCCCTATGAAGAACGACATCAACGTTGGTTGATATATAGTACTCCTTGCATCCTTCCCAAAATGTTGAGTGCCTAAACGTCTTCCATCCAACATCCCCCTTGGAAGTCGATGCCATCAACCCGTCATGAAAAAGTGCAATTGCCAAGAAATCATTTTTGCTTGAAGGCGTCTGGCATAGTACAATGCGCCGAAGTTTACGACTACGTGGCTTATAGCATGGACTTATTTCAAATTGGCCCATCATGGGTAATGACGGGAGGGGTACTGTATCTCCTGTTACAAGGTTATTAAGGGTCAGGGAGCACCTGTTATCCCATATGACAAGCCAGTCATCCTTGCCACCTACCCACACTCTATGTTTCAATGACTCTTTTTCGATGCAGAATGCAGTCAGATCATCAAAACAATGCATACCAAACGCCCCCTCTGCAAGGGATTCTTCCACATTTGTACCATCATTGTCTGGCCTAGATGTCAGTAGCGTAGGTGTTCCTACATTTGGTCATGAAACATGTATTTTCAAAGGTGATAAATAATGCGACATATGCAAACTCATAAAAACATTGATTGGCCACAATATGTGCAGATGACGGCTTCAAAATAAAATATATTGTAAAGTTACATACCTGACTTTAGAATTTTGGTGCCGAGTTCAAGGCACCTATCACGCCATGATTCGCATGTCGCCCAGAAGTTCATCACATCCATCTGGTCGATGCGGTCGACGATCGCGCCGCATAGGTCCGTGCAAAGTTGACACCATTTCACACCAACCTCTCGTGCGGAAGGGGGAGCCATGGTTGTTTGGTATGTGTGATGCTATCGTGATGCTTCATGTGCATCCAGGGATGCTATAGTGATGGTTCATGAGGTCATATAAGTTTTGACAATTTATATATACACTTAAAATTGCGATCCATATTATTTTTGGTAAAAATGGATCCGTTTTCATTTATTATTCAAGTTATTTTGCAAGTATCAGGTTCATTATACCATATCATCAATCATGAAGCATGCACTACAGCCATCACGATATTAGTGTGGTGCCATGTAAATTTATTTCCATAAGTAATGTAATCCATGTGAATTATAACTCGATATATTGACAAGGATATCTAGCACTATTTTTAGAAACAGGGATTATAGTGATTCTATTTTTATTTTATTTATTACCATGTCAATTAATTTATTTCTATAAATAGCATATCGTTCCATGTAAATTACAATCTATAGAAATTCTCGTGCCCACCGGTATGTATTGCAGATAGTCATCACGATATCTAGCACTATTTTAGGAACACGGGGATTATTGTGATTGCCTGTCAATTTTTATGCCCCTATATATGTAATAATATCTTCAACTTGTTCAACGGAAAACTACCTTTCCTTTGCGTCCTCCGTATAGAAAGGCACGAAACCATGCTGTCTCTGCGATCCTATGGTTTTCTTTCTATTTGTAAGCTCCTGAATATTTTGCAGGAAATACATTTTGCTTGATTTTGTAGGTATACTTCCTTTCTAATACAGGTTCATGTACTTCCCATATTAATTAAATCTTACCTTTTTTGTTACATGTATATTGCTATATATAACATCAACCAGCGGGTTTAGTTTTCCAATCACCTCATTCATCCCCTCGACACACAACAAAAAACAAGACGGCATCGAAGAAACGGGAAGGTACACTACTTGACGGTGAGTACACGCATAAATGCAGTACTAGAAAACTGTAGTGTTCATTCCCATTCCGTCTATGTATATCTATTTTCATTATAAACTGTAGCATTGCTTTTGGATGTTGTCATATCCATTTTCCCTGTAGAGATAGGATTCATTTGTTGTTGATTTTTCAGAAAATAATGGCTCTAGGTGGTTTTCGTATGCGTGCTTCGAGAGTCGTTGCTGAGATGCTTGGTGTTCAACATGGTCATCAAGATAGGGTTGTTTTGTGTCGAGTTGATCGTGTTAAGTACAGTCGGTACTTCACTGTGTTCCTTGTTCTGCAATACATTCTTTGGTATCAAAATTTTCGTTTAGCTGTAGGAAGGCATGGTGAATATATGTACGTCACCCTGCCCACCTCTGCAATGGTTGAGACTTTGCATGGACACCGTTACAAATGGAAGAAGGAGGTGTCATTCCATCGTATTACTTTTCTTAACATACGCGACTATAATAAGCCAGATGAGATGGGTCGAGATGTAGTAGAGATGCTATATTAGTCACTGTACCTCTGGTGTGTTTCATGTGATCACACAACAAGAGAAGAATAATTTTTCTATAAATAAAATTCAGTTATAGTCAGTTTTAATGTTGCTGTCATTTTTATTTATATATACGCCTATATAAATGAATGTTGTTCAATCAACGTTGTTTCAAGAAGAGAATATATTAATCGATTCGTTACATGTTTAGTTATATCATTTTGATTTGGTTTGTGTATGAGTTTGTGTATAGACTCGCAGTGTTAATTGTTTTTCAATCACGTAGATTACTTGTGTAGTTCATTTCTATGTGTATAGTTTTCATTTTGGCTATCATTCCTGAACACGTACACCAGATACATGTGGGGTTAATGTTCTGCTACGAGTTTGTCTTGGTTTCAACTAAAAGTTCGTTGTCTTTAGTACAGAAGGTAGGTACAAGTTCCATAACAATATGGCTCCATTTTTCAGATAGCGTTCTTCCCTAAATGTAAATGGATTCTTCCAAGCAAGCATATGTTGCAATGAAGGTTCGTGCATAACAAACCTGATCAACGCGTGTCTTTAACGAAATATATATATGTATTATATGCCTTTTTGATGTATAATAACACGTGTAGGCTGATAACCTTCGGGATGTCCACATTCAAGCGACGAAGGTTCTCAGATCTGTTATACAGGAATTAGGAGGGTCTGAGCCAGTTTATGATGACTTGTCATTGCATCCTTCCTTTTTAAATTACAAGTTGTCCTTCGAGATACCTTCAAAGCTCACGGGGGCAGGTAAGGTATGTGTTACCATACGCGGGGTGATGCCCGAAGGAGCTAGCAAACATGATGCTTGTGAGCGAACAGCACTCGATGCTTTGCAGCTGCTTCAGCATGACCATGACCTTAATGTTCTAGATTGTAACTGGTCCGAAGCTTTGGAAATTCGAGCTAGGTGCGCTATTCTGGTGGATCAGTTTGTTGAGATCAGAAACATTCATGGGTTGGTACATTCCAAGTGTTTGATGGTCACGGAAGGCATAGAATTTGCATCTGACGTCTTGTTAAACAAAGCTTATGAATTCGAGAACAAAGCTGTGAAGGATATTGGTCAAGTTGGCATGGCAAAGGTTTATAGAGATTGTGCTAATCAACTTCAACTAATAAGTGAAAGATCAACGGGTGAGGTGCAGTGGCAATATGGATTTACTAAGACGTCACAGAGCTTGTACAGATCGAAACTACCCAGGCCATACATCGATTATACTAAATTGATGCTCAAGGTCAGTATTTTTTACATGTGATATATATTCTCCATAAAATAATGGTAGATATATCTACCCTCTATTTATATGCTGATGATTATGAATGTCTTCTTTTTTATCCATCTTACTTGTTATTATTACTATTATTGATAGGTAGGTGATGTTAAAATTATCGGTGGGCTTGCAGTTATTCTCGAGGAAACAGCATCCAGCGTAGAGTTTCAATATCTTGACACCAAGATTTGCGAGGTTAATGGTGGAGGATACATTGGTGCAGTTCATCTTTTACACCTGCAGTCTGGAGACGAAACATGTTTTGAAAGCAACGTCGTACAGGACAGGTCTGAAGCTGTCTTTACTTCCATGGACCGGGCTATTCGACACCTCTGTCAAACATTTGGCCTACGAGTTATTGATCCAAACTTCACTGTAGTTAGAGAACTTGAAGAGGTTGAAAAGGCTTTGAAAAAAGAGATGGAAAAGCTTGCTGATGGTACTGGTGCACTGGAAACTTGGCCTCATGAAGCAATACTTGAGATTCACAGTCTGGCCGACCGGTTTGATGAAGACGAATATATCCACCGTTTGTTGGTTGCTATGTGTTTCGATTTGAGTCGGCACCTAGACGTTGTACCCTAGATGATCAAAGATGTAGAACGTAAGGCCAATTTTTGATTTTACTATCATTCTATACTTGGCGTGGTTTTGATTTTACTATCATTCAATTTCCCATGTACGGGTTTGATCCATTTTCCTATGAAAACAATAAAGTCTTATTTTGCATTTTTTAATAAATATATATAGTTGTATTATTTTCGGTCAAATGATGCAGCATCATTACAATTAAAGACCCGCTGGGGGGGCGCTGGCCCCTCGAGCGAGGCGGAAAGCTACTCGAGGGGTGCCAGGGCCTCGAGCGCGGCGGAAGTTCGCCCGCGTGGCGTCCGACCCCCGAGCGAAGCAGAGGTTCGCTCCAGGGTCGCTGGTGCGGTTGTTTGATGGGCCGCGGAGTTCCTCGAATCACGCTTTCAAGGGCTACCTCGAGCAAGCGCGTTCGTGGTCGCCTCTAACCCTGAGTGCCCGTCACGGTCCCCTCGAGGGATCAGGCCTCGAGCCCCCGTTTGATTGGACCTTTGGGTTCACCTTCTCTTGGAAGGAATCCCCATGCCCTTTCGTGTCGGCCGTGGACCCGGACCTCCCGCGCGTGGTCATGGCCCACGTGGCGTTGCACAAGCGTGATGCGCGCGCCTTTTTAGGCGGAGTAACGGGCCGTTCAAGGCGTTCTGCGGCGGTTCGCGTTTTTACCGCACCGTCATGATGGCGCTAGCGCGTGCGTGCGGTGATTTCGGAGTAGTGGGGCCCGGGCGACATCCATCGCATTAACTGCGGCCGCCCGCCTCGGCCTTGGCCCCGGCCGTTCGATCTTTTTGGCCCCTTTTACTGTATTTATGGTAGTGAGTAGAGGGGAGAATTTTTACATTATCCATTCGCTCGCATCGCGCCTGCCTTCTTCCTCCTCTCGCCCTCTGAGCTCACGCCCACTTGCTCCCCCCACCTTCGCACTCGTTTTCCGCTTCCGCCCCCACCATGGTTGAGTACCTCGAGGTCGGGCCGTGGTACCAGTCCAACGTGGACGCGCACACCCTCGAAGGGCTCGTCGCCGGCGGGCAGCTGACGGCCAACACCGACCCGAGCAGGCCGGCATGGATCGTTCTGCCGGTGAATCATCAGGAGCCGCAGCCCCCGGAGGGGTACGTGGTGAGCTTCGTTCGCCTTCATGAGCGGGGATTCAACGCCCCCGCCAGCAAGTTCATGCGGGGGTTGTACTACCACTACGGCGTGGAGCTGCACAACTTGGCCCCCAACTCCATTTCGCAAGCGGTGACCTTCGTAGGCGTCTGCGAGGGGTTCTTGGGCATCCCCGTCTCGTGGGACCTGTGGCTCCACCTCTTCCGGGGCGAGCTCTTCACGGCCGCCGGGGGCAAGGGCAAGCGCCGGCCCGTTCGCGCCGGCGGGCTCACGTTCGCGCTGCGGGGCAGGGGGAGCGGCGTGTACCCGCCCTACAACATGACGACCAACAACACGGAGTGGGACAAGGGGTGGTTCTACCTCCGCAACGACGGTGCCGGCCTCCCACCCTACACCAGCAAGGTCCTGGACAGCTGCCCGTTCCACTGGGCGCTCGGGGTGTCCGACGACGTGCGACGGACGATGCTCGTGCCCTACATGGAGGCTCTGAAGGCCTTGAGGGAGGCGGGGCTGGCCGCTCCAGCCGTCCTCGCACAATGCCACCGGCGGCGGGTGATTCCCCTCATGGAGAGGGCGCTTCGCATCTACGAGATGGCGGAGGGCGCGGACCCCGACGAGCTGGCGCGGTCGCGGCTGCTGGCCGTACCCTTCGCCCCGGTGTATGCGGCCCAGAGGGCAAAGCGCGCGGTGGACACCAAGAAGATGGTGTGCGAACCCGACAAGGTGTTGTGGTCGCCCCGGATGCGTCCCGACGACAGGCACATCGAGCTGGTAAGAAATTTCTGCCAACCTCGTTAGTTTTCGATTTGTCTTTAATCTCGCCGGCTGACCCTTGACAATCGTGGTGACGGCAGCCGGCGATGGAAACGAGTGCCTATGGCTCGGATCCTCCCACGCCTAGGTCCCACGCGGCCAACCGCGGGCGGCAGCAAGAGGAGAAGGAGCGGAAGGACGCAGAGAAGGCGACGAGGAAGAGGCGCGAGGAACGCCGCAAGGCGCACAGCCTGGTATGGGTGCAGCGGGAGAAAGAAGGCCTTTCTCTCCCACCGACCCCAGAGAACACGAGCAGCGACAGCGACGGCGAGTGGTCTGGTCGGAGCTGGAGGAGGGGGATGAGGACGAGGTGCCTTTGGCCGCGGGGGCCAAAGACAAAGATGTTGTTGTTCAGGCCCGCGCCGCAGCTGCCTCCGCAGCGGGCGCGGTTTCAGCTGGCGAGGGCACTGCGACGAGGGGTGTGCCCGGCACGGGGGACGTGCCGTCCGCGCAGGCCTCGAAAAAACGCAAGCGTCAGGTGTCGACCCGACGGTAAGCATCGTATCGAACTTCATTTTGCCCAATTTCGTTCCGTCGAGTTCCTGATGTTTCCTTTCCTTTTCTCCCAGCCGCACTGGTGCTCCCATCGCGCCCGAGCTGGCGCCAACCAAGGCGCTGAGGGCGGGGGCGCGCGACGCGGTCCGCACAACGCGACCTCGCTCGGTGAGGACACCGCGGTCGGCGACGGCGACAGAGCCACCACTTCAGATGGTGGCGTCGCAGGGCGTCCTGCGGGAGGAGGAGCGAGCCCGTGCAGCCAGGCCCGGGACGGGCGGAGCGAGGGAGGTTTCGCCCGCGGCGGATGTGGCGGGTACGCGGGACGCGGCACCGGCGGCGGACGACGGCGACGCCATGCTTCGATTCGCACCCAGGGCGCCGCAGGAGTTGCACGGGGCCGGTGCGTCCTCATCGCGCCAGCCCGGCGACGACGGCTTCCCCGAAGATTGGTGCACCGGGCTGGAACGGCCCGAAGTCCCATGGCAGACGGTGGACCACGCGAGAGCGGAGTACAACGACTGGTGGGAGTTCCTTCGGGTTGGGTCCAAGGTGCAGGGCCTGCTTCACGAGGCCGAGAGGCTACACACAAATGTGGTGGCGCCGCTCTTTCCGGGTACGTGTATTCGTTTCGTCTCTCCTTTCCTCTTCTTTCCACCCTCACTTGTGTCCCATCTGAGTCTTCTCCATGTCCTTTGTGTTGGCAGCGGCTGCGTTGCGACGCTGGGGACAAAATCACCATCATCGCCAACCTGCACACCAAACTAGAGGAGGCGTGCCGGGAGAACGAGCATGTGCACCCGACGATCAATCGTCTTCGCGAGCAGCTTGATGAGGTGAACGTGTACTTCAAAATGAGGGAGGATGACCTGCGCCGTACAGAGGAGGAGCGCGACACCCACCGTGACGTGGCGGAACAGAAGGCCAAGGAGGCCGAGCAACTCAGCACCGCGCTGTAGGGCAAGGATGGAGAGCTCCAGCAGGAGCGCGCTGCTCTCGGCGAGGCCAAGTACTAGCTCGCGCTGAAGGACACCACCCTCACCGAGGCGCAGGCTCGCGCTGAGCGCGAGCGCATGGCACTGGAGGACGCTCAGGCGCGCCTCGCTCAGGCTGAGCAAAAGGCTCAGGAGGTCGAGGGGCTTGCCACCGCCCTGAAGGAAAAGAGCGATGCGCTAGCGGCGGTGGAGGGCCAGCTTCTCGAGGAGCGCACCGCTCGTGAGGGAGCGGAATCTCAGCTTCAGCTTGCGCATGAAGAGCTTGGAGGGGCGAGGAACGCGCTTCAGGAGCGGGAGACCTCGATCCGCCAGCTCCAGCAGGATGTCGACGCCGCGCGAGCTGCGCTCGAGACTGAGAAGATGCGGGTCGAGGGTAAGTCGCGTTCCTCAGCCCCTTTAGTTTTTTGTTAAGTCCTTTCGAGGCTTGACATTTGCTTTCATGTCGCAGAGCTGCAGAAGAGCTCGGCGAATCCTTCAGAGGAGATGCGGGCTCTCCTGGTCGCCTACGACGAAGCCCAGGGCGAGTTCAAGAACCTGGAGACCGCTGCTCTCGTGGTGTGCCGCGAGCTCGAGGGGGCCGAGGGTCATTCCTCGGGTAGCTCGGTGGCGAGCCGCCTGCGGTCCCTGGGCGGCCGGGTCACCGAGCGCTTGTGGGGCGCCCTTCGGCTCGGCGTCCAGAAGACCTTGGGGTTGACCTCGACCCACTACATCCTCGACTTCGGCCTGCTACGGGACGGCTATGTTGTTCCCGAAGGCGTCGTGGGCGAGGAAGCTGAGCTTGAGGCCATCAGGATGGTTGACGCATCCATGGCGGAGCCTGCCGCGGCCCTCGCTGACATGTTTGAGGTGGACCTGTTCCCCGACGCGTGTCGGTGTTTTAACCCGGCAACCTACCAAGGGGAGTACCCAAGGTAGACGTTTGTGGCCTCGCCGAGATCGGGAACTCGAAGGAGAGACACACGGCACACAATTTAGACAGGTTCAGTCCGCTAGGTGCGTAATACCCTACGTCCTGTATGTTGCGTAGCTCTGGATTGATTGGGTGTGTTTACAAGATGATGCAGATGATGAGAAAGGGGCCCCTGCCTCGCCTTATATAGTCCGGGAGGCAGGGTTACAAGTCGATTTGCCAGAGGAGTACTAGTCGTGTACGGCTAGGAGTACTCTACATGGATCCGGACATGTCTAGCTTCCGAACTGAGTATCAATCCTCTATAAGCCTTGCACTCCACGCCAACAGGTGCCGTGTAGCCCAAGTCGGGTAGTCCCAGGGGCGCACGGAGTAGTTGGTCCCAGTACCCACCTGTGTAGTGGGCCCAGGGATGTCCGTACGACAAGCCCCCGAGTACTTTGTAGTCGAGCAGGATGTCTTCGAGTAGTCTTGACGGCCTTGGCGAGTAGTCTTTGAGCGTCCCCAAATTCCACAAGCCGAAAGTCCTCAAGAATGCTTGAATCATCCCGAGGCTGGAAGGTACTCCAGCTATCTTTGAGTAGTCTTGAAGTCTTCTCGAGTAGTTCCCAAGCGTCCCCGAGTGCTTCTCTCGAAGGTCTTCAATAGTACTCGTGTTGTCTTGATGAAGAACCATATGGAAAATGCGATTCGGAGAATCGCATTCCATATGGAATGTAGCCCCCGAGCCTTAGGTCGAATCGCAGATTCAAGCTGAGGGTCAATCTGAAGTTTTGCCAATCTTATCCCGAAAAATCCGGAGAAAAAATCGAAGGACACGTGGCACGGAGCCCCCGAGCCTTGAGTCGAGTACTTTCTCTCGAATTGAAGGATCATCTTGACTGTAGAATGTGTCCTGAGTGGGATCTAAATTTGATGTAGCCCACTGAATCCGTCGGACGTAGTCGAGCCCCCGAGACTGAGAGCGTTGAGTACTGGAATGTGAAAGGTCAGGCTGCCGCGGCGGAGTCACCCGTCTGGCACTTATCTGTCCGTCTGGAACTGAGCCGCCCGGCGGCTTATAAATAGCCAGTGAAACCCTTAGGGTTTTTTTATTACTCCCAACGACAGCATTCCCACAGATTAGATTTGAGAGACTGCCCCCTCTGCTCCTCTGCTGCCACCGCCGCTGCGAGCGTAGATTAGATCTACTTGCGCCCGCCGCCGCAGTCCGCCCACCGCCGTAGCCCCCGAGCGAATGCGAGTGAAGACACCCGTAACTTGGAGGATGAAGGCTTCCCCGGCGAAAAGCTCGAAGACAGGCGCGTCGAAGAAGAGGAGCTGTGATGAGGCCGGAGATGCCGGCCAGTCGTCGTCGTCACCGCCTGCCTCCCCTCGCCCCAATCTGGCAAAGGAGTGGAAGAATGCGAAATTGAAGACCGAGGACCTCCTCGCCTTGGTCAACAGCGGATTCCTCCGTGAGAAGGGGATAGACTTTTGGCGCACCGCCACTGGAGACCCATACCCGATGGAGAAGAATCCGGACGAGATCCCGATGTTCGCGCGATTCGTGGAGCGTGGACTCACGCTGCCGGCCAGCGACTTCTTCAAGGGGATGCTCAGGTACTACGGTATCGAGTACCTCAACCTCAACCCCAACGGGATCTTCCACACTTCCATCTTTGTGCATTTCTGCGAAGCTTTTGTGGGGATTAAGCCCCACTGGATCTTGTTCCGGAAATTCTTCCGAGTGAAGCTGCAACCGAGCACTGATGACCCGCGAGTAGTCGGAGGCGCCGGGATTCAGATGCGTGAAGACGCCGCCGGCTAGTACCTGCCGTACAAGCTCATCGATTCCAACTAGGACTGGAAAGCGAGGTGGTTTTATATTGCCAACCATCACCCCGAGCTGCCGAAGCCGAGCGGGCGTCAACCGAAGCATGCGCCGTGGTGGAACACAGAGCCCACCATGCAGGAGGGTATTCAACTACCCCCGCTGCTCAACAAGATTAAGGCCTTGCGGGAAGTCGGACTGAGGGCCGAGCATGTGACCTTCAGTTTCATGAAGAGGAGGGTGCAGCCACTGATGGCGCGAGACACCCTCGGGTACCAGTACACCGGCGACAAGGATACGTCCCGGATGCCTGGCTTCGAAGTCGAGGACGACGTCATCATCGAGAGGCTGGGCAAAATCTTCAAGGATATGCCCCCGTACACACCGTGCCCGGTGCCAGAGTACTCCGCGACACGGCCGCCCAACCAGGTCAGTAGTCGTGACATAAGCCCCCGAGTACTGATGTGCTTGACGTAGTCATACTCATGCTTGCTTGATGTTGTAGGACGATGTGGAAAAGTACGTCTCCACCCTACCCTCCCCTCCGCGACTTGAGGGACAAGCGCAGGGGAAGGGGGAAGCCAAAGCGAAGGAGCATCGCGAAGTCGGTGAAGGTGATGATGCCGTCGTCATCGAAGACGGCTCTGATGACGAGGATGAAGAGACGCTGCAACAGCGGTTCCAGCTCCGCTCAAGGTTCAGCCGGGCTGGAATGCCTAATATTCCCGTCATCGAGAAGCCATCTAGCCTGGAGGCTAGCTTGCCGGCGCCGCCTAAGAAGCCGCGCAATGTGGCGCGGAAACGTGCCGTGAAGAAATTGAAGCTGTCAGAGGCCGCCAGGCCGGAGGTGAGTAGCACGACTAGTGTAGTCGAGTACTGCCGATAAGTAGTCTGTTGCTGACAATATGACTTGTATTGCTGCAGGACATCCCCTCCTCGGTTCCTGTTGATCAGGGTGATGAGGATGTCTGGGAGACAGTGGGGGCGGTTGCTGAAAGGAGCATTAGCCCGCCACCGGCTACTGAAGATGTCATGCCAGAAGGGGTGCAACAGCAAGCTGACTCCATGGAGCCGCAGGCGTCAGCGGAAGAAGCCCAAGACCCACATCCGACTGCGACTGTGGAGCAGCCAGAGGAGATCCCTGTGGAGGCCGGAGCTACAAGCAAAGCTGGCATAGTTGATATCGCCAATATACTGGGCGCTCCGACCGTGACCGTGGTGCGGTCAACTCTGTAAGTTCTCTGAACTCTTGAGTAGTCGTGTAGTTGACAAGCTTTATGTGGCTGACCGGTCACTTCGTGATGCAGGAAATCCACGGACTTGTCGTGGGACGGTGGGGAGGCCAGCACTCCAGCCGATGGAGAAGACCGTTCGGCAGAGGTGCGCGAACCCATGCCACCACCTCAAACTGGAGCCGTAGCGGAGCCGATGCTTGAAGAGGCTACTCTGGTTGAAGGTACACGTCCAACCACCGCGAGTAGTAATTATGAAGAGTAGTCGTAGCCGTTGTCTGACTTGTTGAAGTGATCCTGACAGGAGCACAAGCCGAGGGAGCTACGATCCCTGGGGCGGTAGCCATGGAGACGGCTGCTGTGGAGTCCACGGAGCCGGTTGTTGAAGTGGCGACAGCAACAGCCCCCGAGCCGGGGACTACGGTAGCCCCCGAGCCGAGCGCGGAGGAGCGGGTTGATCTGCACCCCGAGGCGAGTACTGACGTCATCGTTCGTGAGGCGATTATAGAAGATGTTGTGCCGCTCCGCTCGGCGCCCATGCCAGAGACAGGATCTTCAAGCCGCGGTGGTCTTGAGTTGCTGGACGATGATCTCATTGACCCGGCCTTTGTGTCGCTGGGCATGGAGTCGTTGCGCCGGACAGAGAACTGGATCAAGGTACACTGCAAGTACCCTGAGTATACTTGCCTTTCAGAATGCTGAGTACTGACCAGCTGCTGTGTCGTACGCAAGGCTTGGTGGAGAGATCTCGTCAGAAGACCGATCTTCTGAAGGGATATGGTGACACCGTCCTCCGCGCCGAGGCTCTGGGAAGGAGCTAGAGAAGTCGAAGAAGCACTCCGCATTGCTCCAGTCCAAGCTTGATGGCGCCTTCGCCCAATACCATAACGAAGTACAGGAAATGCAGGCGAAGAGGGATGACTTGATCCGGATGAACAAGTCATTGCGCCAGAAGAACAAAGGTATGTCTTCCACCAAAGCCACCGGGTACTTATTGTAGTACGTATGAGTAGTCTGACCTTGCATCGAGTTGTCTGCAGATCTTGAGGCAAAGGTTGACCAGCTGAAGGCGTCAGAGACGGATCTCAAGAACATCGTGTACCGCGAAACCGACAAGAGAGAGGTACTTGAACATGAGTACGCTCAGTTGCGCCATGAGTGTATCAAGCACATGGAGCTTCGTGAAGCCTCAGACCGTGACTTTGACAATTGTTATAAATCTCTGCAGAAGCTCAATGAAGACTGCGAGAAGCTTCGAGGTCAGCTGAAGGAACTCGAAGAAGCCGCGCTGCCCATCGCGAGGCTGATGGTGCCACATCCGGGCGGGCCTAAGATAGCCCCTCTGGTAGACAGGCTGAAGGAAGCCCCCAGGCATTTGGCGACATACGTCAAGCACCTGGTGAAGTCCATCCCGAACCAGGTGTTGGCGTATATGAAGTCGTACTGCCCAGAGGCACCGGTAGATGTGGTAGCTGGTGGTCTTGCGGCGAACTGTTCCGATGAGTAGTACAAGACTCTCCTGGAAGAGATGGCGCCCATCGCGGAGCAGGTGGCGGAGAAGCTGAATCTCTGATAGATGTACCTGTAGAGGTAGCTTAGAGTAGTTGATGTAAGACAAACAAAGTAGTCAGAGACTTGTTTGAAATATCAATGAAAGTTGTCCACTGCTTGTATGTGTAATGAGTACTCGTGGCCGCCAGTTGCAGCGAAGTGTGCGGAGTACCAAGCCGTGGGAGTAGTCGTGAGTAGTAGTACTCAGTATGATCTGCCTAAGCAGGAGACACAGTAAACAAGTTGAGTGGAATCAAACTTTATTACTGATGAAAAAGGTACACCTGGGTGGCCAGGGCCATTTACAGGTGAGTAGTCGCCAGGACCCATAGGCCGCCTACGGCAAAGTGTTTGCTAGGGCCCTCGAGCCGCTTACAGCTGGAGATCCGTTAGTAGCCGTATAGGCTGGATCTATAGAGTACATGGTCCATAGACCGCCGCCAAAGTCCTTTTGCTCTGAGCAGCCCAAGATCCGTTAGTAGCTGTTGACGCTGGATCTTGGAGAGGAGTAGTCCGGAGACTTGTGCTAGGACCGAGAGGCCGCTTACAGCGAAGAGTCCGTGAGTAGCCGTGTAGACTTGGACCCGTAAATGAGTAGTCGAGCGACTACGCGTAGAAGCGACACAGCTGGTCGACGTTCCACGAGTTGTTGATGTCGTCGCCTTCAGGTGTCTGGAGGCGATATGAGCCAGGTCCGGTCACCTTTGAGACTGAGAAGGGACCTTCCCATGGTGAGCTCATTTTGTGTAGTCCGTCCGTGTTCTAGATACGACGGAGGACTGGATCGCCGACGTTGAAGGAGCGTTCCTTGACGTTGCGATCGTGATAGTGACGGATACCCTCTAGGTACCTCGCTGACTGGACGAGAGCAGCGCAGTGGGCTTCTTCAAGGCTGTCGATGTCAACCTGTCTGCTGTCTTCGGAGATGCCTTCGTCATACTGTTCTACTGCCGGGGGTTCCCACATCACGTCAACGGGTAGAATAGCTTTGGAGCCTTAGACCAGGAAGTAGGGCGACTGCCCTGTTGGCTTGGTAAGTTGAGTACGAAGCCCCCAGAGTGCGTTGGGTAGTTCCTTGATCCACTTGCCTCCTTTGGTGTTAGCTGCGTCGTGCAATCGCTTCTTGAGGGTGTCGAGTACCATCCCGTTGGCGCGCTCGACTTGTCCGTTGGCGCGCGGGTGGGCGACTGAGACGTACCGGACATCGATCCCGCTGTTCTCACAGTACTCCCAGAACTGGTGATTGTTGAAGTTGGAACCCAAGTCTGTGATGATGCGATGGGGTAGCCCGTAGCGATGCACGAGTTCATCCAAGAAGTCAAGTACTCTATCGGCCTTTGGGCAGGTTACCGGCTTGACCTCGATCCACTTAGTGAACTTGTCTATGGCCACCAAGACTCTGTTGAATCCTCCTGGCGCAGTTGACAGAGGCCCAATCATGTCGAGCCCCCAGCAGGCAAAGGGCTAGGTTGGTGGTATGGTAACTAGCTTGTAGGCCGGGACGTGTTGCTACTTGGTGAAGAATTGACATCCTTGGCACTTTCTGACGAGTTCTTCAGTGTCAGCCAGAGCTGTGGGCCAGTAGAAAGCTCGTCGGAAGGCTTTGCTCACCAGTGTGCGAGAAGACGCGTGGTTGCCGCAGACGCCCTTGTGGATCTCCTCCAAGATGTCCTTGCCTTCTTCCCGAGGTATGCACTTCATGAGTACTCCAGAAGTGGCACCCCGCCTGTAGAGCTTGTCTCCGACGAGTACGTAGGTCTTGGCTCGGCGGACGAGCTGTTCAGCCATGTTCTTGTCGGAGGGAACCTTCTGCTCGCGGATGTAGTCGATGAAGGGTTGTCTCCAGTCCACGTCGATCATTAGGACCTCCTGACCGGGCTGCGGTGGCACAGGGTCAGTGGTCGTTGGTGCCGGCTCCGGGATGGATGGCACGTGAAGCTCGTGGACGAAGACTCCGATGGGTACTTGTGCGCGAGTAGAACCAAGCTTCGACAGGACGTCCGCTGCAACGTTGTTGTCGCGGACGACATTGTGGAACTCGAGACCATAGAACTTGTTCTCGAGCTTGCGGACTTCCAGACAGTAGGCGTCCATGTTCTCCTTGTTGCGATCCCAAGACTTGTTGACTTGGTTGATGACCACTGCGGAGTCGCCGTAGACTAGTAGCCGCTTGATGCCCAGTGAGATTGCGAGGCGGAGCCCATGCAGTAGGGCCTCGTACTCGGCTTCATTATTGGAGACCTTCCAAAAGATCTGGAGGACATATTTGAGTTGTTCGCCCTTTGGAGAAATCAGGAGTACCCCTGCACCCGCGCCCTCGAGTTTGAGTGAACCGTCAAAGTACATCACCCAATGCTCTGGTCGCTCTACTGGAGTTGGTAGCTGATTCTCCCGCCACTCTGCCATGAAGTCGACTAGTGTCTGGGACTTGATAGCTGTGCGTGGCCTGAAGTCAATGTTGAGGGCGCCAAGTTCGACCGCCCATTAAGAGATTCTTCCAGTAGCATCTTGGTTGCGAAGTATGTCACCGAGCGGGTAGTCGGTGATGACGACGATCGAATACTCCTGGAAGTAGTGTCATAGCTTCCGCGAGGTGATGAGTACTGCGTAGAGTAGTTTCTGGACCGGCAGATCGTAGCTTCAGTAGCTTTCTTGGCGCGGCGGATCTCGTTGATCCTGTGGCGGGCATCGTAGCCGCCGTGAGTATAGCCGGTGTTGTGGCTGTTCGCGTGGCCTCAGCCTCCACGGTCGCCGCCGCCACCAGCCCTTCTTCCGCCGCCATGGGAGGAACTGCCGCCACTGCTGCCCCCGCCGCCACCACCCCCACCGCTGTGGCCGCCATGAGAGGGCCCTCCCACAGAGGATCTAGAGCGGTTGGGAGTTGGTTGGTGTTCTCCACGGACACGGTTGCGTCCGCCGTCTACTGGAGTGCGGCTGCGACTAGTGGCTTCGTGGTTTCCAGCGGGAGTAACTCTGTTGTTAACCCGCATGAAGTAGGCGTCCTCAGCAAGCTTGGCGATGACGTCACCTGCGCGATGCCCCTGGGCCTGCCGTGCTATCGTGGTGATAGACATAAGGCATTGCTCAGGGGTAGTGTGCACCCGGTTGGCGACTTGATCCAGAGCCTCGTTGAGGTTCCGGATGGGGAGAGCTTCCCGGAGGCGTCGGCGTCGATCGGCCCGCTTCCTGTTGCGGTCGCACCGAGCATTCTTGTCTTCGGTAGTCTCGTTGGGGGGTGCGTTGGCTGATTCCTCATCGTCCGAGATGTCGTCGAGGTACCGATCGGGCCGGGTTCCTGAGGTTCCAGTTTCCCCGGCCGTCATGAAGACTTCACGGTCAGAAGTGCAGAGGCCGGAGTCAGTAGTCGCCACCTCGGTGGGGGTGTGCTCGTCTTCGTTTGGAGCCAGCAGGGTCCCCTCCTGGAAGGGGAGTGTCTCGAGGTAGGCGACGCAGTGCGAGTTGTCGTCAGTCAGGTCTACGGGCTTGCAGTCGGGCCAATAGACGAATCTGCCGGCGGGAGTAGATGTAATGACCAAGCCAGCGGCGGGACCCGACAGCGGCTCCTCGGTTGCGTTGAGCTCGGACTCGGACTCGATTGGGTCCGAGCCGAAATCGAACTCGTAGGAGGAGTCCGAGTTGTAGCCGGGTACGGCGTTGGAGTCCGAGGAGTACTCGGAGACAATCTCCTTGCCGGCCCGGCGTGCGGCGAGGGCTTCCGCGTGGGCCCTGCTAGAGTTGCAGAGGCCGTACGGGAAATGCTTGTGGAGGAGGACCATTTCACACGATGGCTCAGGAGCCGGCTCGCATGATTCGATCCATGGCGACGTCGAGTTCGAGTTGGAATCAGATCCAATCTCGAAGTCGGCGACTTGGTTGCAAAGCGAAAATTCGCCGAACTTTTCGACGAGTGGACCCGTGATGGCTTCGGGAAGCATCACGAGTCCGGTCTCCGGGTCTGGGGTCATGGTGAGGTAGCGCTGGAACGATCCAGCGCCATCAGCGGTACAGACCCAGGCGCCGAAGACGAAGGTATCGCCACGGTTGAAAGCGGCGGTTGGCTTGATGACGATTGAAGCCGTCGAGTTCGCCATGAGATCTTCAGCGAGATCCCCTACCTGGCGCGCCAGCTATCGATGTTTTAACCCGGCAACCTACCAAGGAGAGTACCCAAGGTAGACGTTTGTGGCCTCGCCGAGATCGGGAACCCGAAGGAGAGACACACGACACACAATTTAGACAGGTTCGGGCCGCTAGGTGCGTAATACCCTACGTCCTGTATGCTGCGTAACTCTGGATTGATTGGGTGTGTTTACAAGATGATGCGGATGATGAGATAGGGGCCCTGCCTCGCCTTATATAGTCCAGGAGGCAGGGTTACAAGTCGATTTGCCAGAGGAGTACTAGTCGTGTACGGCTAGGAGTACTCTACATGGATCCGGACATGTCTAGCTTCCTAACCGAGTACCAATCCTCTGTAAGTCTTGCACTCCACGCCAACAGGTGTCGTGTAGCCTAAGTCGGGTAGTCCCAGGGGCGCACGGAGTAGTTGGTCCCAGTACCCACCTGTGTAATGGGCCCAGGGATGTCCGTACGGCAACGTGGCCGAGGGTGAAGCTGCCGCCGCTCCAAGCCACCGCGCCCCCTGAGGACTCGGGTCTCGACGCCCGTTAATCTTTTGTTAGAATTTTGGACGAGTGTTGGTCGTTGTACAAACAATATATTATGTTATGCACAAGTTTTATTTGCGAGTTTTATTTGATATGTTATCGTGTTTTCCTCGCGCCTTTCGGGTTGAGGGGGGAGCCTCGAGCGAGACGGAGACCCGCTGGGGGGCGCTGGCCCCTCGAGCGAGGCGGAAAGTTACTCGAGGGGTGCCAGGACCTCGAGCGAGGCGGACGTTCGCCCGCGTGGTGTCCGACCCTCGAGCGAAGCGGAGGTTCGCTCGAGTGTGACTGGTGCGGTTGTTTGATGGGCCGCGGAGGCCGTTGGGCCGCAGCAGGTCGTGGGCTTTGGAAGCTTACAAATGTTGTGCACTTGTCGTGAGGTGGCCAAATATTAAATATGTAATATTGTAATATATATAGTTGCATCAAATAATTCTCTATCTTAACATCGCAATGGAATATCTATGTTTGATGAGCATTTTCGATACTTTTTTTCAGACACGTGCGTGTCGCACGTGCACTTTACTAGTAAGATATAATTTATAAGTCCATGAACCCTCAAAGCAAGCAAGCATTTTGGAACTTAAAACTTGTTATAATTGGTTTATTCTATATCATAAATTCCCCTTTTAAAATAAACTCTCCACGAAAATTTCAATGAAACGGGTGCCAAGATGCTGTAGAATCTGAAGTACCTAAAAGTTGGGAAAAGGTGCCGCGGTGATCATAGGTCCTTAAATACCTTGTGGCCGTTGCAGCTGTACCGAACACGTCAAAACTGAAAGGAACGAAAGTGGCAAAATCAACTTCAGATATGGTTTGCTGGAATGAATGTTTTCAAATTGGTCGGTACGTGTTGCACCTTATTACATTCTTCAGGTCGTCAGGTGCAGGTGGAGTCGGTGTTCGATGGCTAGCCGTCTTCAATCATGCTACTACAGCGACCATACGTACCAGCGATCGTATCATACAAGTTGAGAACGATGAGTCGACGACCGGCCAACCAGCAGTCAATTCCGGGCGCCGGGGGATACGACACACACACCCACCCACCACCGTGTTCATTCCACCTGGTGGCCCGTCTCATAACTCCCCACGGCCCCGATAAAAGCTGCACGCTTCCTTGTCCAACGTGAAAACCGCATCAATGGTGCATGCATGCGCGCGCGCTCCCGTACCGTCCCCTTCCCATCCGCCCGCTCTGGCCGCCCGCCAGCCCCCCTCTGGACCAGCACGCGTCCGGCGAGTTCAATGCGACCCCGTCCCGCGCCACCGGCCATGGTGGCACCGTGGCACGGCCCGCGGCGGTCACGGCGCATGGGATGGGACACCCGCCCGTGCGGCCTTGCGCTCCCTGCGTGTGGGGATCGTGGGGAGGGGAACGGCGATGCGAGTGCGGAGGAGCACCGGGTGGTCTCGTGCCGGCGATCACGACACCAGCGGGGCAGCGGGTGGGTGATTTCAGCGCACGCAGGGCTACAGTGCCCCCCGGCGTAGACTGCAGCGGAGTTTTCTGCTGCCCTGCGAGGCTGCGACTGCGAGCACACAAAAGCATCTGATGATTGGTGACAACCCAAGGCAGGAAATTCAAGTGCCCCCGCAGCACGTTCAGAGATCAGAGCAGCAGCCCGTTTCTCACACAGGGTGTGTATCGTCGTCGGACGGCCAAGATGTGCCCGGCTTCCGGCTTGTGCCACGGTGATTAGTGTACAAAGCCTTGTTTTAGTTCGGTGGAATATACGCAATGTCACGTCAAATATTCTTTTTTTTGCGGCAAGTCACATCAATTTCTGATACTAATTAGAATGACTAATTAATATCTGATTATAAAATCAATTACACACATAGACTGTAATTCGCGAGGCGAATCTATTAACATTAATTAAGCTAATAGAAGAAGGAGCATATTGTCTAATCATAATGTAATGAGACTAAATAGTCCCTTTTAGCTCCCCCACCCCTACTAGTAAAGTTTAGCCTCAAGACTAATTTTAGCCTCACTTTAGCCTCACCTGTTTGGAATTTTAGCTCCTGCTAGAGGCTAATTTTAGTCCCTATGATCCAAACATGCTCTAAATAGATCTGTCTCGTGATTTACCCCATATTATGAAATGGTCCAAACATTCGATGCGACAAAACTTAAAAACCTTGACGATCTGAACAAGATCGAAGATGTGAAGGGACTGATCTGCACCATTCATTGAGGATGTGCTCGACCTTTAATTCCTCTTGACATTTTTCTCTACGGGCCTGATGCTTGATGTACAAGTTTGCCAAACAGTGCGCGTCAAAATGACCGGTGAGTGGCGTCTTTTCGGATATATATGATTGTTCCTGGGACAAGTTTTGCAGTAGCCAGTAGGTGAGGGGGCTATCACTTTGCCACTAATTCAGATTTCAGAACAGAGAGATGGAGTTTAATCGAGTTGTTGGACTGGACCCTCCGCAATCGTATACTCACAACAAGGTCCTGCACTCATCCAGGCTCCAGCTGAAGCTTTTTCTAAGAACGGCAACAAGGAAAAGAACCCACGAAAGGCTTTTTCTACCTCCGTTCCAAAATATAAGTATTTGTTGACTTTTGTTGATCACGTTTAACCATTCGTCTTATTCAAATTTTTTGAATAAGACGAATGGTCAAACGTGCATCACGGAAATCGAAGAATGCTTATATTTTGGAACGGAGGTGTTCCATCTCATCAAGAACAACAAGGCCTCCGTCCGAGTGGTGTTGCCTGAAATGGGAAGAGGTGACCGCACCAAGAAAAAACTACCGGATCTGGAATCATTTTTGTAGAAAAAAAAAACTACTGGCAGCATTACGGTTAACCATACGCGGAGGGCGAGTGTCACGGTCACTGATCTGTGCACGCACGTTCACAAATTACAAGCGGACAAGCGCACGGAAGTTACGAATGCAACAGGCTACAGCGATGGACGCCGCGCCGTGGATGGCCCCCCCGCGACAATGCCTGGTGGAATCTGGACACGGTGGCGTACGCTCGCATCTATAGGTCAAAGCGAAACGTGATGCACGAACTACTACGTACGACGCATCCATGATCCGGAGTTGCATGTTCGTCGGTTTAAACGGGCTGCACTTGACGACAGTACGCTGAAATTGACTGCGTGGCGGTGCACGAGCTAACCAGACCCCCGTTCACATGGATTGGTAAAATAAACTTTCCCGTTCCTTTTTTTGCCGGCCAGACCATGGCACGATGCATCTCGGCCATCGGATCCAGGCACAGCTATCCTGGACGAGAAGGACCACAAGAAATTTCCAAGCCTGATCTATCAGCCAAATAGTCAATGCCTGTATACTAAAAAAAAAGTTTGTAGAGGAGAGTGATGGGCCAAAAACAAAAGGGCTAGTAGGACGGTCCAGTGGGACGCTACCCACCAGGATTCATAACCTGGTGCTCGCACCTTTTCCTGGATTTTCCAGGATTTACCGGCGTTATGCGTTAAGTGGTAAGCGACGTTCCCGTCGACGACGAGACGCCATTGGTGACTTCGGGAATCTCCAGATCTGCCGGTGCTCAGTCCTTCGAATGTGCTCATAGGGGTAGGGTTTGCGTACGTGTATTCATAGGGGTGAGTGTGCGTGCGTGTTGTGAGTGTTTGCGTTATACTGTGTGATTCTAAAAAAAAGATTATTTACGCAGTACGTGATTTACGTAGCACATGTGCGTCGTTGAGTACTTTCCAAGACACACCGTGTAATTTTTCGCTTTAAGCCTTTAACCAATGACGATGCCGCAGCGCTAAACAAACTCCGAATCTTTCCTTGTCGACGATAAGCAAACCAAACGCGCAAGCAAATTCAGACGCTTAAAAATAAGCAGATGCTGACAAGAGGTTGTACCGAACAAACAAAAAAGCAAGCACTTCCAGAGCAGCTTCGTGAGAACGCCAGGTGGGCCACGCCACCGCCTAGTCCCACAAGTCAGCGTCGCCGGACGGTGCCAACGACGGCGCGCTGACGGAGTAGGCAGACAGCAACAGGTTAAGATAAGTGGTTATGATAAGCTAACCGGCCTGCCCGCTACTCTTGCAATTGCAAAGCGGTTAAGTGAGCTAAACCTGATAAAGAAATCCAGCCGCGGAGGAGACCCATGCGCTGGCTGCGTTGGTCAATGGTTGTCACGATGGCCAAGGCACGGAGCGGAGGTGCTGCCCCATGCCGGCCCGGCCGGCTTTCTTTTTGGTACTCCCTCCGTCCCTCAATATTAGCATTTCTATCATTCAAAATTTTGCTCACAATGTAAACATTTCTAGGGATAAAGACAAAAATAAAGTGGTTGGTAGGTAGGTGGGTAGTGTAAGATGAGGGGTATAGAAGTCTTTTAACAGCTCCGTTATTTCTTGAGTTTGAATGCTAAAAATACTTATATTTAGGGACCATACTTATATTTAGGGACGGAGGGAGTAGTATCTGCCACCGCCGCGCGTCATCTCAGCTCCGATCAATCAGCTTCGCGGCGTGGCAGCGCCCAGGGTACATGCGTTTTTTTTCCAAATGCTACGCCTACGCGAGCTAGCCTTTGGCCGCTCGGATTACAAAATCGCAGGACACGTTGGATTCGATTCGTTTTCTTTTTCTTTCCTCGACCTGCGAACTTGCCAAGCGTGGAGGCGCCACCGACCCACCGTGATTGACAATTTCAGTCACTCACTTGCCACAGCTAGCAGGAGAGCAGCTTTCCTATTGAATCAAAGATTGTTAAGCTTTCATGAAAAGCCGGGCATATATATGACTTTGGTCGAGAAAAGTTTTGATAAAACCTTGATTTTGTGCTACGTTCTTGTACGTACATGCTCATTGCTCGTGCACATCGAATTGGTTTGGATCGCGAGTCTAGCTAGATACGATTGTACGAAGTACAGCACCGAGCGCTCTTCACACGGTATCTGCAAAAGCGAGTGACACTACGACATGGAGCAAAAAGGATTCGAGGTTAGCCTGCTCAGTGCAACATTTAAAAAAAAAAAAAAGTCGTAGCTTTCACAGGTCGCTTTCTGCTTTGCTCGTCACTTCTTTCATTTCTAATACAGAGCGCGTACAATACTGAAAGCCCTTGAAAGGATCAGCAAAGTTGTTAAAGGAAAAACTCAAGGCTTACCTTTTGCTTGCTGGAGAAAGCTACTGAGGCACAGCTATTTCGGAATCGGGCAACTTGGGCGAACACCATAGGAAAAGGAAACGTAAACAATGGTCAACCGGGCATCCAAGCAGATCAACGCCGTGCAAAGATGCCGTTTCCCCAGCGACCAAGGCAAATTGTGATATTGATCAGAGGGGTCCGGTTGAAACCAAAAACTCGTGGGAAACGAGACAAAACAACCGTCCTTTTTGGATGGCGATGTCCAGGGACCTCTCTCGTGCTCCGGAGTAGACTCCGTAGGTTGTTGCACTGCAGGGAGCCAGGGATCCGGATAAACTCGCGCGTGCATCCAGGGATCCGGCGAATGTAAGCAACGTCTCGGCTGGTCCCGATAAGATAATTGCTGGCGCCTTGGTCCACCAGGGCCGATCGGTCTTCCGGAGATGCACGAGAAGTTGCTTACATTCTTCCGAAGGGTGCACGTGCAGTGCCCCTCCCTACACTACTACACTACTGATCAGATGATATTGAGCTTTTGAGTGGTTAGTTTTTTTTAACTCGGAAGCTAAATTTTTTTGGAATTTTCCATTTTTCTTGCAAACTCAGGTTTTCTAAACTTTCCGCTTTTCGAAAGCTGCACGACAAATTCGTTGAAAGGCGGAAGATCAAACAAACAGGATAGATTTGAAAGGTTGACTTACCAAACCTAAACCAAACGCAAACATATTCTCAGGATGGCCTTTCACCAAAATGCACGACCGCACATGGGAAACACACACTTGGAGGGAGAAGTTGCTTTTTATCAGCTGACTGGTACATCAAAATTCAACGGAAGCTCAAGAATTCCATTAGTACAAGCAACGCAATCAAAGCCGAGAGTGACAGCCGCTTGATCACTCTCTGCTGCAAACAGTGGTGTTCTCCCCGAACTTTCTTTTTCCGCCTGCCCGAAAAACAACCCTCCCTCCCCCTCCGAAAAGAAAAATGTCGAAAATCCCCCCCAAGGAATATTAGACCTCGCGCTACACGACAAGGCGCCTGCCGGGCCGGGCGCCCCGCTTGACTCCGCTAGCGAGATGCCGCCCATCCCGTCCGCCGCCTGTGCCCACGTGTACGGCGGCGATCACTCCACGCCATACCTCACCGCCCCGGTGAGCTCACCCACCACTTAATGCCGCCGCTCTGGGCTTGCCCCCTTCCTATCCCCCCGTCTTTTTTAGCGGCTTGTGCGACTGCTCCTCCTCCCTCTTCCCCTCTCTCTCTCGCTCGCCCCCGCTCTTGTCAGCCGCCGTCCTGAGCTAGCTTCCCACACAAGCAGACCGAACCACCCGGCGACCGGTGGTTTCCGCCGCGGCCGCGCGTTTTATGCTCGCCGCGGCTCGGCTCGTGGGCTGTTGTAGTGGGCTGCTCTCGGCCGGGGACCTTTCTGCGAAAGCGAAGATCCCGGTATGGAGGCGGAGGCGACGCCCACGACGGCCGTGTCGTCTTCCGGCGGGGCCGCGGCGCTGCCGCCGCCCGGCCCGCCCGCGAAGAAGAAGCGTGCCCTCCCCGGCATGCCAGGTGATCGATTTTTTGCTTTCCCTTTTGTTTACTCGTCGTTTAGTGGTCCGAGGTGCCGTGCGTCCCGGCTAGCGCTCTTTGTCGTGATCGATGGCGACGGCGCCGTGGCTGATGGTGGTGGTGGCGGTGGTGCAGATCCTGACGCGGAGGTGATCGCGCTGTCGCCCAAGACGCTGCTGGCGACGAACCGGTTCGTGTGCGAGATCTGCAACAAGGGTTTCCAGCGGGACCAGAACCTGCAGCTCCACCGCCGGGGCCACAACCTGCCGTGGAAGCTCCGGCAGCGGAGCGGTAAGGAGGTCCGGAAGCGGGTGTACGTGTGCCCGGAGCCCAGCTGCGTGCACCACGACCCGTCGCGCGCCCTCGGCGACCTCACCGGCATCAAGAAACACTTCTGCCGCAAGCACGGCGAGAAGAAGTGGAAGTGCGACAAGTGCTCCAAGAAGTACGCCGTGCAGTCGGACTGGAAGGCGCACGTCAAGACCTGCGGCTCCCGGGAGTACCGGTGCGACTGCGGCACCCTCTTCTCCAGGTCCGTCGGCCGGCCGCGAATTGCTGCTCTACACTCCGGTCCCCCTCCCTCCTCATCAATTGCTTCCTTCTCCACCCACCCAATCCCAATTCCGTTGACTGACTTGTGCTTCGCCGTGCGCACGTTGCAGGAGGGACAGCTTCATCACGCACCGCGCCTTCTGCGACGCGCTGGCGGAGGAGAGCGCCAAGGCGCGCGCGGAGGCGCCTCCAGCCGAGAAGAACGGGGGCTCGCCGGCCGTCGGTCCGCCACCGGCTCCACCGCCCACACAGGCCTCGGTACCTGCCGCCCCGGCGCCCCTGAGGCAGCAGCCGCCCCCGCCGCCACCTGCGCCTGCGCCGCCTCACCGCCCGGAGCAACGTAATGGTCAGTCTTAATTGCTTATCATCTTCTAGCCGTGTGCTCGCTATTGTGGTCAAACTCGGTAGTACTTGGAGCAGTACACCTTCGATGCATGTTTGGGATTGGAATGTCATGGTGTTTGCAAGTTTGTGGGGGAGGAGGTCTGTGTGATGGTTTTTGTCAGGATCTGGGAGGGCTAAAATAAAACCAGCCTTGTCCCGGAGCTGGGGTGAAGGACTGTGTTCTTGCACGCGTCTCGGAACTCCATTACACCATTTCGCACATGCTCCCCCCACGACGCCATGACTTCACACGAGGGAAATCTTGGGAGTGCGGGGGGCTGGATTGTTCTTGGTTTCTTTCGGGGATCATGCAAAGTGCGCCTTTCTGAACTTCTCGGAACATTGAATCCGATGATTAAAAAAGTGCGCCCACGAACACATGGAAAAAGATCCCATCATGGCGCTCGTCGCTTTTCTGCATCTGTCTTTATTGCTGGAGCTTTTAGCGCTTTTTTTACACTAATCAATCTGGTCTGAACCGGATCCTTTCTCCTGATTTGCTAATGCCTCGCTGCAATGCATGCAGAGCCGGAGAACAACACGCCTGAGCCCGTTCAGTTCGCGCCGCCGCCGCCGCCGATGGCGCCCGTGCCGGCGCTCTCGCAGACTTCGGCTGCCGCCGCCAATGTCAGCGCTAGCAGCAGCAGCAGCGTCGCGGGGACATCACAAAGCCTGATCGGCGGCATGTTCGCACCGTCGTCAATGGCCCCAGCGCCGCAGTTCGCCGACCTCGGCGGCGGGGTTAGCCGCCCGGAGCGCGCTCTGCCGGTCAAGCCCCCATCGTTGTGCCTCGCCACGGATGCGTCGTCCTCGATCTTCTCGGCACCGGTCGCCACCGGCCGCCAACAGTTCGCGCCGCCGCCGCCGCCGTCCCCGTCCCCGTCTCCGCACATGTCCGCCACCGCACTGCTCCAGAAGGCGGCGCAAATGGGCGCCACCTCGTCAAGCTCCTCGTTCCTCCGCTGCCTCGGCCTGGACGTCTCCTCGTCATCGCCGGGGGCCTCGTCGTCAGGCCAGCAGCACCACTACGAGGCCATGCAAGCGTCACTACCGGACACCTCAATGCAGCAATGGCCGCAGCGGATGGAGCCAGAGCCCTCGCCGATGCTGTCTCCAGGGCTCGGCCTCGGGTTGCCATACGACTCCACCGGCGCTCCGGTGTGCCTGCCGGATCTCATGATGGGCCCGTCGTCGCTGTTCAGCGGCAAGCCGGCTACCCTGGACTTCCTGGGGCTTGGCATGAGCCCCACCGGCGCGTCGGCAAGCAGAGGGTTCTCCGCTTTCATGCAGCCCATGGGCGGCGCCGTCGGGATGGCCGGTACCGGCGCCGGCGCCGCGGAGACGTTCGTCGCCGGCCGTGGCCCCCAGGCCACGCCGTGGGAGAGGAATCCGAGCACCTCGCCCATCCTGTAACCACACTAGCCAGCTAAAGCAAGGATCGTCGGAGGAAAACAGTAGATCAGGTTCGATTAGCAGCTACTAGAGACTCTTTCCGCTGTCTGTTCTTGCTGTTCTTTTGTTTCTTTTAGCTCTGGTACGAAGTTGCAACTTGCAAGCAAGCTGAAAGGCTTGTCTTGGTCTCAGTTCTTTCTGCTACTCTCGCCCACCCCGTCTCGATGCCCTTGTCTCTTCCCGATTGCCCCCATGCTCCTGTCATCTAGCTCTTGGCACTGGGACGACGCAAAAGTTGATCCCGAAATTAATGAAGAATTGGTGCTGGCTGGGACGATTCCGCGGCAGCAGGTGATGATGATGAACATTCAGGGGACCCTGAATGGGTTTGAACTTTGAAGTGTCCGTGTCATCAGACACTGGCGCCGTTCCTCCCGGCACTGTTGACGCCTATCAATGCCGCCTCTGTGGCGCCAGGTACATGCATATGCGTCTCGAATAGCTGCTTTGAATAGGTAGGTTATCGCAATGGAGTAGCGATTTTTTTCGCGGTGGTTGGCTACATGACTCCGTGGACGCTGACCGCTTCTTGGTTTAGGCCTGCAGATTCTGATGATTATTGAAGCATCCTACTCAACGCTTTTCTTGTTTAGACTCTTTCAACTATTGATATGAGAATATCCCAACTATTGATAGTACTATCAGCAGCTTGTAAGACTTGCTTGCTCATCTCTTTAAGGGCCGTTTGTTAGGTTTGTGGCTGAAACTATTCCGGTTGTTGCTGCTCTGTTGAAGCAGCTTCTCTGATGAAGCTAAAGTTGTTTTAAAAAAATATTTGGTAAAACGATATCTCAATGGCAATACACATAACTATATGATCAATTAATTTTTTAGCTTCGGCCAGTCGTTTTGTGACTTTTTTCTTTACCAATTTGGATGATGAACTCATTTTTAAGTTGTTCCTTTGATAGTTCTCACCAAAAATCAATGGAGAAACTCTTTGAATAGTCCTATCAAAGAGCTCTTTAACCGACAGTGCAGTGCTCCTGCGATATTTTCGAAAAAAAAACAAGGAGATTTTGTCCAGAAATAACTATTCATCTGAGAGAAGCCATTAGGCAGACGTATCATGTTCTTAAACACGATACAATAACTGCGACAATGTCGAGAGACACGTCTGCAACGGCAGGTCGCCAAGTCGTACGTACCCATGGAATAACCTGGGGTTGGAACAGCAAAATTGTGACAAGGGCAGCGACATGCGTCCCTCTTGTCATGAAATGACGAGGTTTATATCGCAATCTACGGTGTGCAAGCAAACGGAGGGAAGGGAATCGACAGAAAACGATCGAGCGCGCGTCGTCTTCGTACGACTGCCTTGTGCTCATGGACTCTGTCGTGCTGCTAGATTGCCCGTTTCGAATCATGGAGTAGTAGCTGTTGGATGGATGCCCTTTTGAATGGCAGGTCACAGTAGTCAGTACTCGTCGGATGGCTTTCAACTAGTGTGTGCGCCGCGCCGGCCTGACGCGGACGACTTTTCGTGTGTGCTCGAGTGCACCGCATGTGCGTGGC
Organism: Cenchrus fungigraminus; assembly: GCA_036936925.1. Taxonomy (NCBI): domain Eukaryota; kingdom Viridiplantae; phylum Streptophyta; class Magnoliopsida; order Poales; family Poaceae; genus Cenchrus; species Cenchrus fungigraminus. The sequence goes on along the minus strand of CM072776.1, from coordinate 94,039,505 downwards.
AGGTCGCTGTACCTGTACTTGGTTCGCGACTTGTTGTGATCGGCATCGGCTGCCTACTTCTGAATCCCTGCAGAGATGCAGACGGGACTGCGCGTGGGTGGCCGAAGGAGGCAAAAGCTGGAGGGAGCGGGGGAGCCGGTGGGTGGTGCGAAACTCTCTGATCAGCTGCATTTGTTTGCTCGATTTGGCCTGCAGTACGCGCGCGGGAGCTCACATCACGTACCGCATCAGGTATTTGCGGCATTTCATTCCAGCAGGAGCAGCTGCATTCTGAGAACATTATTGTCAGGTTAGGCATTAGTGCAGACCATAGACCACAGCCTCGTGAAAAAAAAACAGAGACAGAGAGTACTGGAAAATATCCGACCTTGGCAACTCTTTCAGAGAATTTTTGAGAAGCTTGAAGATTTTAATACTCCCTCCGGTATTGTTAAGTCGTTTATAACAGTGAGACAGTCTCTAATGTACAAATTTGACTTCTTAGTATAAAAATGTTTCTTAAAAACTTCACAATTCCAAACTTAATGATTAAAAAGTTATTCATGATTTATACCTAATGTCTGACTCAAACCTTGTTCAAAACGACTCCATTTACCAAACCAGGGGAGTATTGAAACCTTCGAGCTTCTAAAAAATTCTAAGGCATTAGGAGGGGGTTCCACCTACTGTACATGCAGTTTGTAGGAGATTAAATCAATAAAGGAAAAAGGCCAGAAAGATTTGTGCAGTTGATGAAGTGATGTTGTTTTTCTTCTTCAATTATGCTCTATATGGATAACCAAAGCAATGTTGTGCTTGAAGATTTCTTAGCAACTAATGGCCCGTTTGAATCCATGATGTTAAACTTTAGCATTTCTTAAAGTTTAACACCTACAAGTGTTAAACTTTGGCACATGGTTATACAAAAGACTCATCTACTCCTTATCAATGTCATTTGCCCCTTAGGGGTGGGGAGGGAGAGAGAGAGAGAGAGAGAGAGAGAGTGCAAGTGGGGAGGGTAGAGGTTGGAAAATGCTCACCTTGATTCACTTTTAACACCCATAACCACCCCTTGGGGGTGTTAAACTTTAACACTTCACTTCTAACACTTCTGTTTGGATCCATGATATTAAAGTTCAGCAAAAAAAAACTGAAGTGTTAAAATTTAACACCATGGATCCAAGCAGGCGCCAAGCGGGTTAGGTTGTATCGTTCCTTGATGTTCAGATTGCTCAACTCGTATCACAATAATTTCTACGTAGATTGGTTTTTTCAACTAAATCCTAAATCTTCCAGAGTTTTCAAAGTGGTCCTGATGTGGGAGGAGTGGACTTCCGCAAAATTGCATTATCTATACTATAAGGAGCGAAGACAATTGAAAACTTTTCTCACCCAAATCGGGTCCACCGTACCCCTCACGCCGGACCCACCCGTCATATGTTTTTAGAAGTGGATAGGGTGGAAGGATTATGGAAGGACCGAAAAATCGCAATTTGGAGAGTGTTTCTGCCAAAAACGAATTGTTTTTCTCACCCACGTCTTCTGTACCCACCATCCATACCCGCCGGGCCCACCCAAATAATCGCATCAGAAAAAAAACCTCCTCGCTTGTGCACTGCCCCCGAGCCGCCACCGCCGCGATGCGGCTCCTCGGCCTCCACGCGCCAGCGTCGTCCGGCCTGCCGACGGCGAGCCCCCGCCCTGTCACGGTGGCACGCGGGCGCGGTGGGCCGACGAACCCGAGGCGTGCTGGCACCCCTCGCTGTGCACCTCCGCGCACCCGGTGCTGTATCTGTTCCCACCCGCCCGCGAGGCGCAGGTGACGCCCCACGATGCTCCCCCTCCACCACCTCCTCGCCGGCGGCCTCCACGCGCCGGCGTCCTCCGGCTCGCCACGGCTAGCCGACTGACAAGGAAAGGACACAGTGGCGCCCGGACGACCCAGCAAAATACCGCCTGCCCGCCGGTTGTCCAGATCGAGTCCGCCGCCGTCGTATAAGGACAGCCTTGCGTCGGAGTTCGATGAGACGGTGAGTACCCGCCGCCTGAACGAAGCCCCTTCCCCAATCCGGTAATTTCCCTCATGCTTCCCGGCTCTATCTCTCTCATGGCCTGCAGACGCCACACTTCCCATCGGCATGGAGGAGAAGGATGCGGCGCCGACGGTGGCCGCTGAGAGGAGGCTGACGCGGCTGCGTGTGGTGGGCCAAAACACGAAACTGCAGAAGGCATCGCGAAGGTCCAACACGGGGAGGAGGCTGATTTGTTTTGATTTCTCTTCTGGGCTCCATGAGAAGAGTGCTTCGATATGTTTGCTTTTCTGGATGTTGATTTACCTCCACAAATAGGGTCTGATTGGGCTCTTGCGTTCGGAGGGAATGATGGAGAAACTTCACACCAATTTAGCACAGGAGCTCCAGTTGCTACGTTTTGCTTGCTGTGTTGCTCCATTTGCTTGATTCCTCAAGATGTTTGATAAAAATGTCAGAATTAACTAGCGCACAATCATGGCCAATCTCTGCCTCCAGAGCAAGGTACTATTAACTTGTATCATAATAGCATTTAGAGAGCTCCTGTTGCTAGATAATTTTGCTTATTCGAATTTTATTCCTAGCTACTAATTCTGTCATGTAGCTAATAATTGTTTTAGGATATGGATATGTTTGGCTTGCAAGTTAATTTCAGTGTACCTACATCCTATTTTGTTCCTATTCTGCTTATGAATGCTAATTCGTTATATGTTTCTGTTGGTGAAGTAAAGACGGTTGTTAATTGCATTTAAGATTTTAAGTGGAATATATGTTCCAACTTCCATGTTGCCATAATCAAAACAATATCCTTTCTCTTTTTTGGAGATAAAATGTTCAGTGATATGTTCAATTTTAGGGTTACTATCAGTTTCGTCTTTTGTTTTTCGTTGCAGACTCTAGAAATTTAGAAGTTGTATGCTTTAAAAAGTCCCACCCTTGCTGAAATTTCATAACACTTTTTCATGTTTTACTTGACCTATTTAAAAAAATATATGCATACTACATGATGTAAATTTTTTAAAAAATGTTTGCATGTTTAATGGACCTTTAATCTCAGACTGGTTTATCTTTTGTTTATGATAGACATCAGCAGCACATTTGATTGAAAGGGTAATATTCGACAATGAAGCATTCACCAAAGGCAAAATTGCCCGGAAACAATTGCTTTGGATATGTTATATCTGATCTTCAGAAGTGGGCTGTTGTCGAGAAATTTCAACCTTCTTCAAAGTCAAGTTCTAATCTAAATGGTCCTTGGGCAAAAGCACAAATTATTAAATGAGCACAGCTCAGGAGATTCCATGTGACCAGGGAGTCAGAGGAGCTCTGCCATAATTATGAAATCTCATATGCAGCGGCTCCCTATCATTAATCCGGAGGTTCGGCTGAAAATAGAGGTTCTGCTGAGAGGGATGGTGCTGATGGCAGCAGACGCGGCAGTGGCCGGCCATAAATGGGTATTGAGTTCTTCCTTGAACATGGCTACCGCCTACTCATTAGGGTATTTGAATTATTTCGCCACTTGATAATTGAATTCGTTGCCACTTTCGAGGGCTAGCTTTATGCGATTTACAGTAACATGATGTCCTTTCAACCTTATGATAACATGATATTATTTGGTGAATTGTACATTAAGGCATAAGTTTTTTGAGGCTTTCATACACATATTAGAGTACTCAGATCTTGTAGTTAAACTATTTGATGATTGAAGGAAACATCATTCGCGTAATTGCAAAATTTTCTTTCCAAAGAAATATTTAGGTTTCTATTTGACTTGTGCTCCACCAAAAAATGGTTCTCCTTCGAAAAAATTAATATCTGTAAAATAGTAGCATGAGAAGTTATACAGGGTAACAATTGCTTTCCATTAAAGTTCAGCATCATATTCCATTCTAACATACAGTGTTGTTTAACATACAGTGTTGTTTTGGCTTGCCTTCCCTTTGTTCGATGATTTCCTTGGAGGAGGACTCAAGTGTTTTGTCTAAATGTTTGATATGCTTTAATTTGTTTGCATGAAGTTGTCAAAGTACAATGTTACCAAGGTAATTAGGCCTGTTTAGTTTGGGGGAAATTTTAGGAGAAAATTTCGAGGGCTTTCAAGACCTATTAGGGGTAATAAGCGTAGACTAATTATAAAATTAATTACATGGATGGACAGAAATCGTGAGATGAATCCACTACGCTTAATTAATACGTCATTAGATATTGTTTACTGCAGGACAATGTTGTCTAATCATAGCATATTAGGCTTGTTAGATTTGTCTCGCAAATTGAGAGGGGTTATGTAATAGATTTTGTCATTAATCCACGCTTAATACTCTAATTAAGACGAGTAGGTGGGGAAAATTTTGGAAACTAAACGGGTTCGTAAATTCATGTTTTGGTGCACAGGGAAAATTTTGGGCACGTGAAACTATATACAAGTGAAGGATTATCTTAATAAGAAGGATTATAAGTGACACTTATTAGTTTGTATCACTATACTAACATATTTTTAAGATTAAGTTATATTTTTTAATACGTGCGTGTCGCACGTGCATCTTACTAATGTGAAAAAGGTGCTATAAAATTTCGTGATTGTTGTAGACAAAGCTTATTAAGATTTAGCATAATTCGTTACAACTCCCACGTGAGTTTTCGGGCATTGGTTCTTTCATGGCTATGACCTAACAGAGAACCATTAGGCCATATCAAGTGGCTGTCCAAAGTGAATAATCTAGAGTTGGTGCACTCATGAATCGGTTCAAACTAGTAGAGAATGCCATTCGTACAGGAGAGAAGATTCAGACCATATTCTTAAATCGATTATTCCTAGTGACATGGAAAACCAAAGAATAAGCCCACATGTCATATACTAGTGTTGTTAACCATGAAGCACATTGTAACAAAATCCCGAAATACGGCTAGCAAAGAATCTGCCACCACGTACAGAAGGCCTTATATTGAGCTTGTTGTACAGTACTTTTCTCTCACAACCAACATGCCGTACAACTTCTTACGCAGTATTTTTCTTTCACAAGCAATCTGCCGGCTTATGCATTTAATCCTCCCAAGGTCGCAACTCTAGTTGCTTGCCTACCCCGCTGTTTCCAAAGGATGTCCATAATGTAATGACCCACAAAAAAAATAGGATATGCGTTAAAGAAAAACCAAAAAGCCTATTTGCAGTAGGAGTATGTTCAAAGCAGACCAGCGAAGTGAAAACCATGTTTGCTATTGATAGGTCTGCGCTTTCTGTCGTAGGATCGATCAAAAGCTCCAAGAACAATCCGATGAGCGTCAAGCGCGCTGCGCGCGTGCCGGATTTCAGCGCGCCTTGGCCCGCTCTACACCCTGCCTCGCGGCGCCTAGTCGAATGCAGATGCAGGCACACCGCCCGCCGCACAGCCACGCCACGAGAGTGGGCGCGAGGTGTTCAGACCTCAGACTTCGCGGTGCCTACCGCAACGTGGTCACCAGCGCGCCAGCGCGCGGGCTCTACCATGCCCGGCGTGCCCGTTCCAGACGTGAATCGGGAGTCAGTTTTTCGTGGCCCGAGTGCTGGATTTAGCCGTGTCCCTGCGTCCTTGTTTTGGGCACGCGACAAGGATTGGCTTTGCCCGGGACGGGGTCCGGTGATCCCGAGCAGCAGCTGCACGCCTGCGCAGCCTGCGCTTGTCCCGCTAGGCCCATCACTGGCGGCCAGGCCCCTACCTACACGACGACGGTCCCCGTCGCGTGTGGGTGGAGACGAGAGATTTCAGATCGGAGCCCCCGGTTTTCCGCTTCCAGTCCGGGTGGGACACACGACACGGGACGCGCGTAATCCGACCTCGCTGACGGGGACGCTGTTGGGCTTTGGCGTATGCGCCGCGCGCACGGGGGCATGGCGCGGACAACCTCGCAGCTCAAACGCGGCGGGGGCAGGCACGGCGACGGTCGGCAGTCACCGGCCGGAACGCGCGCGCGGACGTTCAGGACGCGTGCGCGCACGGCGGGCGCACGGGCGCTCGCACTCCCATCATGCGGCCCGTGACGTAGCTGTACCGGGCCTGCGTGTCGTTGCCTGGCCCTGGTCCGGTCAAACGCGTCAGCACGAAGTGAATGCCGTTCCCCCCGGCTGGTCCAGGCTCCTGCGCGCGACGTCAAGTGGGAGGGCATCGATCGAGCAGGTGCAGGGGAACACTGCCAGTACGTCGAAGCCATGCGGCCTCGCCCACGTGCCGGAGTAATTGCCGTGCCCGTCCGCGGCCGGCGACCAACCGTACGTGTGCGTTTGGACGTGTAGAGATGTTTACGTGTACCGTACACGGTGTACGTGGTGGACGCCGGCCCGGACATGGACGGAAGGATACTTGCGCCGCTGCTGGCTTAGCTACTGTGGCCTGGTCTTCCGTTGGCGGGCGTGCCCGTGTCTGCTGCCGGGAATAGTGACCCGCAGATGGTGGCAGCTTCCTTGCGTGCTCGTCGTAGAAAACGGCAGCGTCCTATAGGGGTCCGTACAGGAAGGGAGTACTCCGTCCCTCGCCGCAGAGAACGATTTCGGTCCCCATACCATACGCGTGAGACCTGACTACAGGAGACGTAGGCTAGGCGAATTCGAATAGGCGATGGCGTCACGACCAGGGTTTCAATTACCATTGGTAACCGGCTGGTTTACCGCGGTAATCGGTGTTACCGGACCGGTAACGGTACCGGCCGGTTACCAACCGGTGGGTTTTTAAAATTTTGAATTTAAATTCAAAAAATTGAAAAATGAGAAAAAATCTCTAAAAATACTGTAAGATTTATAGAATGTAATGGTGTAAAAAATTTTCAAATATAATTGCATTTAGTATTTTTTTCGAACATTTGAACTTAAACAAAAAAAGAAAATGAAAAAAAACGCGCAGCCCATGTTCGCCCATCCGCTCAGCAAAATATCTGGCTCCTCTTCACGGTCACGGGTGAGTCGCTGCTGCATTCGTCGCACACTGCCCACATCGTGAAGTCCCTGCGCCGCGCCCTCCCCTCCGCATCCGCTCCTCACCGCCGCACTACCGCCCGCCGCGAGCAGTTACCGGCCGGGAGCCGCGGTTAACCGACCCGGGCCTGGATCTGCGCGGCCAAGGAGGTTAACCGCTCCTCCCGGGCGGTATGCCGCCCTCCGCCGGCGGTCAGGAGACTGGTAATGCTGGTTAGCCGGCCCAGTTACTGGTAAGCTTCCTCTCTCATGTAGAATAAATAGAATCGTAAAAATAGAATAAATGATTTGATTTCGTTGATAAGATTTAGCATTTAGGTTAGGACCGACGGGCAACGGCAACCGTAATGACTATTAGGTATGATTTAGAAATCATATAGATTTAGGTATAACCGTGTAAGATTTATGTATGATTTAGGATGTGATTTAGAAATAAGATGTAGAAAAGATATGTGAACTGGGAATTTCTATTTCGTAATATCCTATTTCATATGACTGAGAAATGACTGAGAAAGAGAATATGAGATAATAAGATTGAGAATTGAGATAAGATTTGATCACCGTGTTATTAAAAAATTATGCAAACATGGTGTAATTTTTTAAAGAATGACATAAATTTTACTATAAGTGTATAGCCTGTGCATGATGATGACTATGATATTTGTATGTGTAATTATAAATTGTTGCACCATTTGTGACTATAATATTTGTATGCACGATGATGACTATGGTATTTGTATGCTTAATTATAAATTGTTGCTGATTTTTTACAACATAATTCATGTCAAAATTTGTATTTATTTCGCACCGGTGGACCATACAAAAATAGCCGGTAATTTATATTTTTCGAACGGTAACCGTTGCAACCAGTTCGGTATACCGCTATTACCGAGCGGTATACCGTTTGTTACCGAATGAGTAGCGTGGTTTGGGTGGGGATTTGAATTTGGGCGGTAATCCACGGTAATCTCGGTATACCGTTACCGCTCGCCGGCGGTAGCAGCAGCGCGGTTGGTAATTAAAACCCTGGTCACGACAAGGAACAACCCCAAATTTTGAGTATTAAATGCAACTTTGACCAATAATTAAGGGTGTTAAATAAATGCAGTTTACAAAACTACCTTCGCACCCCTAGGTAAATTTCCGAGAGGAGGCTAATGAGGGCATTGACCACATGATTAGAAGATGGTTACTGTAGCATTACTGTAGTAAATTATTAAATTAATTATACTCATTAGATTCATCACGTAAAGTTACACCTATGTGTGAAAAGGTTTTGCAAATAGACTTCATTTAGTACTCCATGCATACGAGATTCTTTTTTCTGAAAATTTTTTGGAACACATTTAAACACGGCCATAGATGCATTCTCATTCTTGCTGTCTTGCAGATCAGCACTGAAAGCAAAAATAGTAGCCTCCCTGCGGCAAAGCACAGTCCGGGCTAGTATCCATCAATCATCCGCGGTATCAATGTGTTAGATAGGAATTGAAAAAAAAATCAGCCTTCTTTGACAAGTAATTAGATATATTAAATAAAAACAGTTTACAAAACTACATTCACAATCCTACTTTAATTCGCGAGACGAATCTAATGAGAGCTCTTAACACACAATTAGATGGTGGTTACTGTAGTATTACTGTTGCAAATCATTAAATTAATTTTGTTCATTATATTCGTCGCGTAAGGTTACACTCATTTTTGAAAAGATTTCAAAAATAAACTTTTTTCACTATTCCATGTACTCCTTTTCCAAAAAAAAATTGAGAGGAATCTAAACACGAACGTGCTCATTGATGGCTTGGAACTTGGGCTACGAAAGCTGGCCTATGAGAGCTCCATTGACTTCGTAGAAACCAGTAAACCAGGAAGGAGAGGATTGTTTGTTAATTACGTTTTATTAAAAATACTAACATCACGCGGGGATAGTTATACCGTCATACTAAAGATCTGAAGGGTCGCGTGTTTGATCCACAATCACCGCAATCCTTCTGCGGCCCAGCCCATGACGAAGCCGACCTCCTCTGTTGGCTTTTCATCCCTCGTGTAAGAGCAACTTCAAGAGTTGCCAATTTGTATTTTGTCAATTTGTAAAAAGATATGTTAAGTAAAAAAAATCCATCTCCAATAGTTTGGCATAATCCATTTGCCAAATCCAGATCTAACTTACATCAGGAACCCTGAGAGAGAAACGAAATTATGTTTCTACCCTTCCACCTCTTGAAAACTTAAATCAGGAATCCTGAGAAAAAGCAAAATTATTTTTACACCCTTCCACCTCTTTTAATGCGGGAGGATGCGTCGCGGCGCGCGCAGAGTCGGTTTTTCCCAACTTAGGATAAATGGCAACTTGAGATGAGAAACTGTTGAAGAATATTTTTTTCTGTTTTTGCCAAAAAAATAACAATGACAACTTAGGATGGGGAACTGTTGGAGTCGCTCTAAGGTAAACACAAAGGCAAGTGAGTGCAGCAACTACAAAATCCGACGAGCGGTTTTTACAATGAGTTATACTCCTCCGTCTCATAAAAAAATGCAATCCTAGTTTTTGAAAAAAAATCCCACAAAGAATGTAATTCTGGAAAATATATCTAATTACCTTCCTAATTAAGTGGTCAGATCTGATTTACGTGGCAAAACTTACTGTATTTGGCAAACAAATGAGGGTATTAGAGCGCCTCCAAGAGACTCTCTATTTTCTTAGCCAAATATGAAAAATTGTGCCCCTTAAAAATAGAAAATCATCTAATTATACAAGGTAATCCAAGAGACTAGATGACATGATCCAATATTATGGGTACTCAAGGACAATAAATACGAGCGGATCTCACAACCGCGATGGCCTTTGGAGTATTTTTGATGTCTCTCTAGATTTTTCTTGTGAAGGAAAACGGCCATGAATTAAGTAGTATTCCAGGGTTTATTTCTGTGAGGGAAAACGACCATAAAAGCAAGCCATGACATCACGTGGCCACCAACAAGCAACCTCCGACTAGGTCAATGCCTTCCTGAGTGGTTCTAGTCTCCACACTGACCATGCATGCACTAGGTGTCAGAGGCATTCATTGCCCGAGCCACTTGCGTGGAAAGACACGGTACCAGGACAGACAACCACGCGTAACAATAATAGTGAACAGGGAACAAGTACGGCGAGCCCGCGGCATGGACAAAAGCTCCCTTGTATTCCTTTTGATCGAGCTCTCTCTTTTACTTCCACCTTTTACCATTCCCAATCATGTAACTTGCTCCTCTTGACATATAAAAGGGAGAGCAGGGGACTTTCTTTAGGGAGACTTCTTTTACTTCTTTCTTCTCTTCTCGGGAGGAGCTCTCTCTCCCATTGTTCTTCTTCTACCCTCAGCTAGGCATGACTCCCACACACTGCAGAGACTTGAGACCGAGCTTGTTGGACTTTTAGTAATGCCTGTTGGACCTACCTTGGGGTTGTTTGGGATCTCTCTCTGGATTTTTAATCAATGGTGCTTCATGCAAAGCTCCATTTTAATATAACTTTTTTTTCAGAGAAGTTTTCATTATCGACTGCTGGGCACTTTGGTATCACCGGAATGACATCATCTTTGATGGCACCAGACTTTCTTTTGCTTCTTGGAAAGTTTTCTTCGTTAAGGAGTTAAAGGCGGTTACCTTGAGGGTAAAGCAGCAGTTAAGATACCAAATTAATTTGTGACTGAGTAGTCTCTTATAGATATTTTTTTCTCTTTAGGCCTTTGGCCTTGTAAACTGTAAATATCTATATATAAAAATAGCGGTATGGGCCTCCCTACTGATTAAAAAATGTTGAAGAGAAATGTTAAAATATTTTTAATTTAATAGTTATCAAGTGAGTTATTGGAAAAATGAAACACTCGACTTAAAATGAAGTTTGATGGGTTGGAAGTTCGTATGTTTGTCAATCTTCCGGAATCCGTATCGGAGCCCCCCACCGCCCGCCCATATGACAGGCTGCGGCCTCGCCTTGTCATCCCGAAGCCGCCACCCCGTCGCCTGCGCCGCATCGCTCGCAAGCCGCCGCCGCCGCCGCCGCCTGGTACACGCCCCACAAGTCCGCCACTCATAGACCACCCCGCCGCCCTCCACTGCTGCCAGATCTTCATCCCCCGATTAGGTTTGTCGGATCTCATCCACTGGGTTCTTCCTTTTGCTCTGTCCTTTCCCTCTTTCGTTTATATTGGATTACATGAGCAATATGGTAGGGGAATCTTCAGCTTCCCTTTCTGGATCCGATTACTCCAGTTATGGTGACTTCTCCAAGGCCGCCGCCGTTGGTAAGTGAGATTAATCTTTGCTTTCAATTACAGAAAGATACAACGATTAGTAGATCGGATATGTCAATCCTTGCGACTTCGAGTAATTATTCTATAATTTTTCCTCGGTGAAGATGCACTTTTTGCGCATTATAATTTCTTTAAGATGCGAGTTTTTAGGCTTTCTTTGGATCCAACCTTCTAAAAATTAGATCTGTCACATCGAATGTTTAGATGTTAATTTAAAGTATTATAAACGTAGATTAATGACAAAATCCGTTCCATAACCCTTCCTCTAAATGATGAGACGAATTTTTTAAGCCTAATTAGACTACGATTAGACAATGTGGTGCTACATTAAACATCTTTTAATGATGGCTTAATTAGGTTTAGTAGAATGATCTCACGAATTAGTCTCCAACTGTGTAATTAGTTTTGTATTTAGTTATCCTATTTAGCATATCAAAATTCGATGAAACAGCTCTAAATTTTAGACCCCTGGATTCGAACACACCGTAGTTAGATTTTTTAGTTGGTTATTTAGATCCGATTTTGATTCGATTTACCAATTATTGTCCTTCTTTGATAACGGTATAGCGTAAGATTAATTTCTGGTCCGATTTGGATTGATTTACCGATTATTGTCCTGGTTTCTTCGAGAAAGGTAGTGTAGCGTAAGACTGATTTCTGGTTGGATTTGGATTCGATTTACCAATTCGTTCTCCATTTTATATAAACATAAGTATTCTTACATGTACTGTGCCATCAGATTATAATCCACTATTTTTGGCAGGAACTTATACAGGGCTCAGCTGGTCTGACCTGCCGATTGATATCCTCCTTAGAATCCTGCAATACCTTGAAATTCCCCAAAGAGTTGCCTTTGCATCAGTCTGCTCCGCATGGCGGTCTGCTTCTGCAGCCAGTGGCGTCCCAAGTTCCAGCTTGCCATGGTTCATGTCTTGGACCAATCTTATGGAGGAAAGGAAGAAGATGCATGGTGGACGCACCCTAACCTGTAGCTTCTACCACCTCCTTGATGTCAACAAGGCTTATCCTGTCAGTTTTCCACGACGTTGTTTTGTTGCTTGCTGCGGAGCCTCTCATGGATGGCTGATTATGGTGAATGAACTCTCCAATCTTGTACTCTACAACCCTTTCACTATGGCTACGATAGATCTCCCACCTGTTACTGATTTTTCATGCGTGGATGCAGTCTATGGTGACAGTGGGACTTTGGAACATTACATTTTCGTAAAGAAAAGGGTTCATGAAAAGAATTATCTAGGAACATGGTTCTACCAGAAGGCGGTGTTATCTTGCAGTCCATCTAAAACTGGTGACTATGTGGTGATGATTATCCATCGTGACAGTGACTGGCTTTCTTTTGTCAAGGCAGGACATAGCAAGTGGCAAGTAGCTTCAATTCTACCTGAAAGAGGGAGAGACAGGTATGCTGACTGTGCGTACCATTATGGGAGATTCTACAGTGTAACTTTGCATGGAATGGTAGAGGAATGGGATCTTGATGAACCAAATGGACCAAAAAGGAATATTATAGTTGCTTCCGGGCACCCTGGACGTACACTTTCTAGGCATCTGGTGTCGACCACATGGGGTGATCTCCTGTGTGTAAGCTCAGTTTTTGCACTTGAATGCCCGGATGGTGTCAAATTCCAAATAAGCAAAGTTGATTCTGATGGATGCAAGAAGGTTACATATGCAGATTTGATGGATCATACTATGTTCCTTGGACTGAATCATTCGGCATGTTTACCCACCAGGAGTGTCCCGGGGCTACTACCTCACTGTATCTATTTCTCTTCTCCGTGGATGACCAATACATTTGATTGGCTTCGTAAAATACGTGGTGGTTGGGGAGGAGTAAGGGCGTATGACCTAAAGAGTAAAAGGTTCAAGTGTGTTTTTTCTTTGTGCGATCGCAAAGAATGGATAAGCCCTTACGAAGTCTGGATCACACCGAATTTGTAACTATTGGCTTCGATATAATCTTGTATGAATTGGATCACCTAGAGTCTTCATTTTGAATGTAACCGTTCAAATGCTTGGATCCAACTAGCGTTACCACTTTGATCCGATTCAGGGTTCAATGAGAATTGATTATGCACGAGGTTGCTGTTACTGTGTTGCGCAATCTAATACGCAATGGGTGTGTTTGGTAGGGTGCATGATCTTAGGCCTGGCTGGAGGTCAGATGCAGGCTCTGGTGAGCTAGTATGTGTGGATGCAGGTCGAGGTGTTTGGTTATACCTGACTGAGTTGTGGATTTGTTTGGTTGGCAGCACCTGCTAATGTATGAGATACTTGAACTAGTGAGATCATCTTAAAAAAATTTCATGTCGTGTTACAAACTTCGTGAATTTCTCTTCTCTTTAATTAATATTATGAACATTTACAATACATTTTAAAAATTTTAAATTTCAAAATTTCAAAAAATATTAAATTCAAAATTTCAGAAAAAATATTCATGTAGGATCTCATTTTGTTGCATTAACTATAAAGAATACGATAGTTCAAACGGATTCAAAAATGAAGCAACAGTCTGAGAGAAAAAATAATTTTAAGTTTGCAACACAAACTAAATTCCGTCCAACGAATAACACGCTGACACGTGTCACGCACAAGGACCTGAACCTGCATTGGCTGAGTTGTGAAGCTTTAGGCTGCGTTTGGCACAACTGTGGCAGCTGTGGCTGTGCTGGTGAAGCAGATTTTTTGTTGAATCCGAAACTGTTTTAGAAAAACGTTTGGCAAAACAACTTCTCCCGGCTGTGTAAAAGGTGAAATGTCCAAAATACCCTTTCTTTTTCTTTTTTATTTCTTTTTTCCTCTATGTTCCTTTTACGTTTTCCTTCTCATTTTTTCTTTTTTTTTATTTCTCCTCTCCCAATATCTCCACCGCATCCTCCCCTGCCTTATCCATTCGCCCTCCCCTGCCTTGCCTGTCTCGCACTCGTCGCCCCACCCCCGCCGCTCCTCCCCTTGCCGGTGATGTCCCCCGCCGCCTCCCACCTTCCCCTGGCCTCCCTCGCGTTGCCATCGAGCTCCCCCGACCGGGGCCTCGCCGTCATCCATGGAGGCAGCCCGCGCAGCGTCGCCCCCGTCGGTGCCCGTCCAACTCGCTCCCACCGGCGCGACGGCGCAGTGGAGCTCCCCAGCCGGCGCCCCTCCAGATCACCCCCGCCGGCCTCCTCCGCCTGTCGCTCCAGCGCCCGGCGGTCACCTCCAAGCAGGCCGCCTCCGCCCGGCTCCACCGCCACGGTCCTCTTGCGCAGGTCGCCGTCGAGCACCTTCTCCGCGCTTGTGCAGTCGCCGTCGAGCAGCTGTCGCCGAGCACCTTCTCCCCGTGCGCCGTGCCCTGACGGACCGCACCCGGGGGCAACGCTGGAAAGAGCGTGGCGGAGCGGGGGACGAAGCGGGCGAAGCGACGATTTCTGGCTTCGCCTCCCCCAAATCGCTCTAGAGAGCAGATTTTCCGGACGCAGCTGCACGTGAAGCTGTTTTTGGGATGCCTTTGTCACAACTTCGCTCAAAATAGCTCCCGAAGCTGTCGGTGAAGCTGTGCCAAACGCAACCTTAGACCACCCACACCGGGTTCACCATCCGTTCCTAGAGGGTGTTTTCCAGGAAAGGAGCCCGCAACAGCTTCCTCTAGGACGAGGACGGCAAAATGGTGTCGCCTCCCCAGTTCCTCTAGATCCAGAGGAGCAGCGGGCTTACAGGAAAGGACGACGAGCGGGACCCACGAGTGGCCGTTGTTGTTCCGCGCCGGCAGCAGGAAGGGGGAGGAAGAGACGCCCTCCGTCGTGCCCGTCTGCTGGGGAGCTCGAGGCCGTCGGCGAAGGGGCGGAGGGGGTGGAGCAGGGAAGGGGAGCCTCCCATCGCTGGGTAGTGTCCCTGCGTCCTTGTTTTGGGCACGCGACAAGGATTGGCGTTGCCCGGCCGCCCGGGACAGGGTCCGGTGTGATCGCGACCAGCTGCACGCCTGCGCTTGTCCCGCTAGGCCCATCACCGGCGGCCAGGCCCCTACATACACCTACACGACGGTCCCCGTCGCGTGTAGAGACGAGAGATTTCAGATCGGAATTCGGAGCCCCCGGTTTTCCGCTTCCAGTCCGGGTGGGACACACGACACGGGACGCGCGTAATCTGGCCTCGCTGACAGGGTCGCTGTTGGGCGTTGGCGTATGCTCGGCGCGCACGGGGGCATGGCGCGGACAACCTCGCATCGCCTCGCAGCTCTCCGTGGCCGAGGCAGGCGCGGCGGCGGTCACCGGAACGCGCGCGCGGACGTTCAGGCGCGCCACGGGCGCTCGCAGTCGCAGCACTCACACACGGAGCCTGTGACTGGCCCTGGCTGGTCCTGGGCTCAGGGCCCCGGGACGGGATCGGTCGAGCAGGGGGAACAGCCGAAGAGGACGTCGAAGCCCTGCGGCCTCCCCCATGTGCCGGAGTAACTGCCGTGCCCATCCGCGGCTGGCGACCAACCGTACGTGTGCGTAGTAACATGTACATGGTGGATACGCCTGGACATGGACGGACAGACGGACGGATACTTGCGCTGCTGCTGGCTACTGTGGCCTGGTCTTTCCGTTGCGGGCGTGCTCAGTCATCGTGTCACGTGTCGGCGGCTGCTCAATCGCCCATTTCCTTGCTTGCGCTCATCGTAGAATTCGGCACGGTCCGTATATGAGGTGCAGTACAGCGTGTACAACAGCACGGCTCGTACATGAAATGCAGAGAACGGCTTCCGGTGAGCGTGATGAGACTGCGCGCCTGAGACGTACCCGTACTACTGCGTGCGCAAATGTGTGCACATAGGCTAGTAGGCGCTAGGCGATGGCGTCACGACAAGGAACACCCCCAAATATAGATGCATTCTGCCATTCTTGCAGATCTGCACGGAAAGCAAGAATGGTAGCCTCCCCACGGCGAAGCACAGTCCCGGGCTATCGATCAATCACCCGCTGACCCGCGGTCCCATTTCCTGCTGGTGGCAGGAGTACCTTTGCTTTGGAGTAACGTGCTCTTTGATGGCTCCGGTACTTGGGCAACAAGCCGGGCCTGTGGGGGCCATTGACTTCGCAGAATCAGTAACCCATCGAGAAAAACATACAGTATAAGAAATTTACTACAGGAATCTAATCACGCGGGGATAGCTCAGTTGGGAGAGCGTCAGACTGAAGATCTGAAGGTCGCGTGTTCGATCCACGCTCACCGCAATTTTATCAAGTCTGTTTTTTTGCTAATGATTTCCATATCATTCTGCGGCCCAGCCCATGATTGTGCCAGACCCATCATCAAACCCTCCTCCATGTGGGCTTTCATCTCCCGGACAAAAGAAAAGCAAGGCAGCAACCAACAACAAAAATTCCAACCCACCAAACAGCAATCATTAGTTTGGGCACAGCAAACTGCCGTGCCGTTCTCAAAAAAAAAAAAAAAAACAAACTGCCGTGCCGAGAAGACGCCCGCTCTCGCGGAGTTTTAACTGCCAGTGGGGGGCTTCACGCACAAACCCGCCATCGGCATTCCATCGGTGAACCGCACGCGACGCTCGAGGCAGAGCAGAACGAAGATGGACGCGGTTTGCCGCCTGCGTTACGTAGAAGTGGTCCCACGAGGCCTTCTGGTGGCGCTGCTCGCGGCAGCAGCCATGGCGAACGGCCGGCGGCGGGGAGTGCTCGTGCCCATCCGTGTCCGCCTCCCCCGGCGCCGTGTTCTTCTGGAGCAGAGCAGAATGAAGATGGACGCAGTTGGCCGCCGGCGTTACGTAGAAGCGATCCCACGAGGCCTTCTGGTGGCGCTGGTCCCGGCAGCGGCGGCCGCGGCCATGGCGAACGGCCGGCGGGGAGTGCTGGTGCCCGTTCGTGCCCGCCGCGCCCGGCGCCGTGTTCTTCTAAAGCATGTCGGGCCTGCTGCGGCTGCGGTTGCCCGACTCGCCTGTGCGTGCCTCTGGCAGTGGTAGTTATATTTGCGACTTGAGTTCACTGTGAGTCTGAATTTGGTTTACTGTTTCCAAAAACACTGTGAGTCTTGTACTCTGATGCTAACTCGATCAACAAAGCAAATATCATACAATTGTGTTAATTCCAGATCTCGTGGGGAAAGGAAGGATGCTGTGTTAATACCATTTCCAAAAGCATGTGTACTGTACATTCACAACAGAGTGGTGCACGAGTCTCGTACTCGTTATGCTAACTCGATCAACAAAACAAATCTCAGACAACTGTGTTTATTCCAGATGTCGTGGTGAAAACAAAAATTAAATTATGTTTCTAGGATCCTCCGTTGGAGGAGTTCCCGGCAGCGGCATCCTTCTTCTTCAACTCCTCAAACTTGTCAATGGCAACCTGCAGCTCGTCTGTGCCTCCCACCGCTCTCATGGTGTAGTAGTAGACCCCGAGGACGAAAGCAGACAGACCCCCAGCTACCACCAGGTTTCTGGTCTTTGGTGAAAGCCTTCTGAACCCCGCCATCTCAGAGTAGTAATTGTTCGGTACTGCATGCATGAAGCAACAGAGGCAAATATTAACATCACAATTTCATGGAACTATTGGAGCCATGGTAATATCAATCAACCAAAATTACTGTTTTTCTCAAACAAGATTGAAAAGCATTTAAGTTCATCCTCGCCTAATAAACTAAATAAAGGAAAGGGAAAAAAAGGCGATTTTGTAATGTATATTTTCTACTCCTTCATACCCCCTTCTCATCTTATTTTTCTGGTTTCACCATATTCCTTTCCTTCCTAAGACAATCTTGTTGTATAATAAAAAGTATAAGGAAGATTTAAGTGCGCTGTGCAATGTTGAGAAAACGTAAAAGGAACATTAGATTTAAATGCACAATTGATTTAAAAGTAGCAGCAAGCAAGCCTGCATAGTTTTGTGAGCACCCTGCATAGTCGACAATCGACATCTGAACTCAGACCTCTCTCAACTCTCAAGTACCACTATGAACTCAGACCTCTGTATACTCTGCGGCTGCTCAACCAGGACCTTCAAGCTGCTGAAGCCACAAGATCATGCCCCCATGATGTTTCTGTTCCAACATGCAAGCATCACAAAGAATGGCTGCAATCGACGATCTAGCTAGCATAGATATTGTTTGCAGTGATGAAAGTGGAACTTTCATCCTCAACAAGCTTAATGCAGACAAGCACCTGGCTGAGGGAAATAAAGTAAATATGCCCTTAGCCCTCTCATGCCTTAATAAGAGTTTAAATTTGTCAATCCAGATTTTTTCGAAGAGGCATTACTTAGGATCAAGTAATTCTCATGACTGGCTAGAACACATCAGTTCACTTCCTATTATTCAATCCTACTAACAAAAGAGCAGCATTGACATACATTAAAAGTGATGGCAAAGCGTATCTTGCTGCACCTGAGCAAGTACCACAAGAATTAAGGATTATCTAATTAGTATCAACCTATCATGTGAGGAGACAATGTAGCCTCTATCTTAACTTGCTATCCACATGGCACAGCCAAAAAGAAAATACGAGTACGACAATTAGGTCCATTTTCTTTAAAAAAACGTGAGGTCAATTTTGTCTACCATTTACACCACTTAAACTAATGACTACCATAGGATAACCAGTTTTATGCATATGTTGACTTTGCGGTAACCTGTTCTGTTTTCACCATCCCAAGACATGGCTGTTAAATTTTTTTAAGAGGCACTCTACTTTTATCTCAGAACAAATCAGCCAGCAGAACAAATCAACACCAGCCACCAGCCAAACGAACATGCTGACTTGTTTAAATGCTAAGACAAGATGATGACAGGTATAGTGGTGTACTCTGTACTGCCAGCTGAATAGTGTCATAACGGTCTCATGTTCTATTTATTTATCTCCACATTTCTTAGTAACCTTTTGACATTATCAAGTCAGGGCAAACCATATCCAAACATGAACAATGCATTTTGGGTTATCAGCTGAAACACCAAACGGCGTTCAAAGAAATACACTGGCCCCATCTACAACTGGGGCGCGGCAACGCCGCGCCTGCATTTCTAGTTGAAATAGGTTTTGCGTCAGTAGAGAACGACTAGCACCATGTAAAAATTCTATGCAAATTACTATTCGTTGTCATTTGAGACGGAGGGAGCATGACAAAATTTTAGCCTAGGACCAACATAGAACTCATATGTCACGACTCACGACACAAGTGAATCTAAGGATAACACTAACAGACAGGATGCTCTCCATTCCGAAAAATCGACACAAGAAACCAAAGAAGACACCTCCAACTAACGGATTGTTACCCCCACAGCAATTCTCCTTCTATTAGACAAACATGGAGGCGTCTATTTCAACACAAAAGCGCCCATGGGAGAATCTGTGGCAACGAAGGGGACGCGCAAGGAGCCAAGGAAGCAGGACTCACTCTGCTCAAAGCCGACTGTGCCAATGGAAGTTCCAGAGAGAGGACCGCTGTGATTCCGGCAAGCTCACGACGAGTGCGCTCCGCCTGGTATGGGTGCCTGCCCCCTTCTTCAACCGCTTCGCGCCGCCCAGTTCTGGCCGACGGCGGATCTCGTCGTCTAGGTTGAAGCTGGAGAGAGAGCCTGCCTCCTGGGCTGGGCTGGTTTGGGCCATTGTTGGGCTAAGCTTATGAGAGCGTTGGCACCGCAAACTCTAAATTATTATTATCGTGAATGTTAAAAATTGAGATTCTGACGCTTCTTTTTTTCATGGCTCCTGAAAAAAAATCATGTGATTGAGGGTTTATTCAGCATGCTGGGAGAATGCTTCCTTTTCAGTAAAAAAATACACGTTATTATGGGGCGTCTTAAAATGCAGGATGAAAATTTTTGTAGTGTCACATCACATGTTTCATGGGATGTTGAAGGGGGTGTTTCTGATACTAATAAAAATACTAATTGCTCCTACAGAACATGTCTACAAACCGTGAGTGAATTTATTAAGCATAATTAATTCATCATTAGTAAATATTTACTGTAGCAAGATATTGTCCAATCATGAATAAGTTGTCACAATCTATACAATTAGTTATTTTTCATGTATATTTAAAAAACTTCATACATGTGTTCAAACATTGATGTGATCAGGTGAATGCTTTTTTGAATTTTGAAAGGAAGCAAACATAGCCTACGTCTCATTTTCAGTGGTGTCGGACCAACGTGCGCACACGGACGGAGCTAGGATTGAAGTATAGGAGCGGCTCTCCTTTACTTCCTCCTTCTCTAACCTCTCTTTCCCTTCTACTTCGTACTCAAATTTGTAGGAGTTTAGGAGGGTTCTCGAGCAGTCGAGCCCCTTCCGCTCCACGTACGGCGCATGAATTACCGGCTGCAGCAAGCTGTAATTCCAAGTTCCAACACTTTTTTGCCATTTTAGCATAATCTTTTCTTCACCCAGCAAGGCGCTGGCCTTCATGCTTCGTCCCCATCCATGAACATATGATTCTCCACGGAGTACAGCGAGCCGCTGCGCCATGACGGCATGATGCTGCCGCCGCCACGTCCTGAGCGAGTCCCTCAAAATCAGGGGAGACACTCGCATCGTCAAAGGCTTTCTGCGGAGGCTTGTCAGGAAATTATGGAAGCCTCCACGGCCCTAGCGACTAGCGACCACCATGCGGTCTAATCCAACGCGTGGCTTTGGGGCCTCATGCTTGGCTACCCTACCAGCTCCAAAGTTTGGCCAACATCTTTCGAACGAGTAGGGCAATCAACACGTCTGGACGTAAAGGTGGGCGGCCGTCGGCGGCTCCCGTCTGCCGCCCCCGCCGGACATTTGGAACCGCGTCGGGAACGCCAGTGTACCACACTGTACTTACAAAGCGATAAAGACGTCTGATTGAAAATTAGTAAGAATTTCAGCGATTCATTCAGCTGTCAGTCGTTCCGAGTATCATTTTTCAGAATGAAAACATACGAAGGCAGAGGCTACTAGTACTTCGGAATTTCGCAAGGAAACATCCTGAATATCTTTAGTTTCTACGGAGTAGACATCTACGGATACGGATCAAAGTTCAGAACACGCGTCAAGTACTAGAACAGTACGCAGATCAATTAATTGGAGCATACAGGACCGTCTAGAATTTATTCGGAGGTACAGAGCACGGAGCAATCCTAGTATATGCTCCGTTTCTAATAGAAGGTGCAAGCATAGCATGGAACAAAGTCAACTGACGACAGAATGAAATTCGAATTCGAACCACAGACATGTGGCCGTTTCGAAACATTCCAGTCGTTCATTTACAGGTGATGATCGTTAGGCACTAATGTCACAGGGTACCCATCTTTTCCGGTGAGGCCATGCTAAATGCCGAACCGTACCGCTAATGCATTACAGCAAAATTCCAAGCTTAACATTTCAAACTCACCAAGCTAGTAGGTCCTGCATCCTGACTTCGCCAAGCTAGCTAGGAGCCTAGGACTGAGCACAGCAGGGTAAATATTTAGATTGTTAAATTGGGTGAAAATTTGATACTGGAATAGTGCATTGGACAACGTCTTTTGAGAAAAGGTGTGACTGGACGTGCCGTGTGAAGAGAGACTTGAGATGTGGAATTGGTCAATCTAAACAAAACAACTGCAGAAAATGAGACTATGCAAACCATGGAGTTGCGTAATACTTGCCTAGTGCCTCTAGCTCGATCCATGGTTTGTCTCTCTTTCTAGCTGCTGAAAGGAACTGAAGAAACATGCTAAAAAGCTGTGCAAGGGCAAGAAGAGAATCCAATCCAGGCCTCGTTTAGTTGGTTGAAATATTTACAAATTTAACTGCTGAAACTCATGTAGCACACTGTAGCACATTTCGTTTGTTTGTGGTAAATATTATCCTACCATAGTCTAACTAAGCTCAAAAGATTCGTGTCGCAAAAGACATCCAAACTACGTAATTAGTTATTTTTTTACCTATATTTAATACTCCGAACATATGTCTTTTGACGTATTTAATGTGATGTGATGGAGAGAGTGAAAAAAAAAAGAAACTTTAGCCATCTAAACCAGGCCCCAAGCTCCTCTAGGTCAAGGCTGGCGTGAATAAAGACGCTTTGAGATCCCTCAAAAATCCAATTTCCACTCGCAAGGCAGGAGTACGCTAGTCTATCAGTAAAAATGTTTGTCGCATCAAATCATATCACGTCAACTGTTTGCCTTGTTTCTGCGCAGCCTTTTCCTGCAAGGGAGTGATGCCCTATGGTTTCCCTATTTCTTCAGAACGATTAAAATGGTGTTCCTCAAAAGAAAGTAAAATAAAAAAAATACACAAGGTCCTTTTTAGTTCAAAAAAAAATCCTACTCAACTGTCGCATCGTATCTATAGACACTAATTAAAAATATTAAATGTGAATTAATGAGTATAATTATAACATGATCAGATAATATTGCTACACCAAGCAATCTTTAATGATAAATTAATTATGTTTAACGGATTCATCTACGTAATTAGTTTTGTAATAAACTTAATACTCCTGATAGACATGACTTTAGCTGCTTAAAAATTTTTGGCAACTAAAGACCTAAGTTATTTTTTTAACAAACTAGGAACCTAAGAGACAGATTTTTTTGCGGTCCGAATTCTTTGTTTATTCTAACCGACTGCGAGCAGGAGCAGCCGAGCACCAAGCTAGTGCGAGTGGGCGTCGCATGGCTGCCTGCGGGGAAGAAAATGGAAAAATATTTGATGGAAACTACCTTTCCGGTGAAGCGTGAAAACTCTTTTAAAAATCATACTTGTAAGTTTTAAATTTTTTTGAAGTGATGCACATCCGTAGACACACTTTGTGACAAAACATGACATGCAAAACTATTTTGCAAAAGTTCATGAAAAATGATAAATTTCAAGCGCATTTGCACTAGAAGGCCAATTTTCAGGGATTTTGTCTTTTAGTGTTTATGCACATGAAATTTGTCATTTTCAATTGATTTTTTTCTAGTTTGAGTTTACTTCCCAATTTTTCAACAAAGTACATCTATGAATGCATTATGAGAGTGTGTCGTTTCATATTTTTTTTGAATATTTATAAATATAATTTTTAAAGGAGTTTTCACGTTTTCACGTTTTACTCCTACCAAACAGTAGCAGGGCCTACCAGATAAACCGGCGTTTCTGGTGATCTGATCGGCCGATGCGAGACGTGAACGAAGTGAGCAGTTCGTCTGGCAGTTCACGTTCTACTCTACTCGTTGAAAACATAAAGGAGAAAGCGAGGGGATTGGGATCGAGAAATAGCCACACACTCACTCTTAGGTCACATCACATCAGGTCAGGCAACCGAGCCGTGACGCCAATGTCCATAGCTGGAAAAGAGAAGAGCTAGCATGCAGATGCAGGAGGACGAAAGCAGCCGGAGCCGTGATCACGAACAAGAAAACGTAATTTACATAAGACTACATGTACATATTAATCGCATTTTTCTGCACTACATAGCTGCTTCGCTTGGTAATCCTAGTATTAAGCACGTTGGTCTAGGGACGAGGCTGCGGCGGCCTTGCAGCTTGAAGCGTGGGAGGCGGCGTGGGAGTGGGAGGGCGGCGGGTTGGAGAAGACGGCCTCCCACACGTCGCCGAACGCCTCCACGATGTCCCGGCGGTGGCGCCGGTCGTTGAGCGCCAGGAAGCACCGAAGCAGGCTCTCCAGGCCGTCGGCGTCGTAGATGCCGCGCCCGACGACCATCTCCGCCATGGACCGCCTGAAGTCGCCGCGCGGGTCGTCGGAGCGCTTCACCACCGCGAAGCCCCCGGCCATCGCGGCCGCCGCTGCCTCCTCCTCCTCCTCCGGCTGCTGCTGGTGCCGCCTCACCGCGGCGCCGGTGCTGTTCCCGCTCGCGCCCGTCGACGACGACTCGGTCGTGGTGGTCGACGCCACGGGCAGCGCCGCCGACGACGACTCCGCCCCGAACGGCTCGTCGCCGACGTCGTCGTCGCTGCTGAACCACCCGCTGTCGCCCGAGGACCAGCTCGCGGGGCCCGCCGGCGCCGCCCTCCGGAGGAGCACCCTGCGCCGCCGCCGGCGCGAGTGCCGCACCCGGCGGCGGCGCGCGTCGATCTTGAGGCGGGGCGTGTCGTCGCCGTCCCCGTCGGAGGCGTACGCGTTCGCGGCCTCGATGACGTGCCACCGGGAGCTCTTCAGCCACCGGTACGCGGGCGTGCCGCGCGCCGGGGGGAGGTCGTCGGCGCCGCAGTCCACGGCGGAGCCCCCGGCGCCGCAGGATGCCGGTGGTTGGGACCCCGGCCGCCGAGGCGCGCGGCGCGGGCAGCACGCGCCGCCCGCGGGGGACGGGACGACGGGCGGGTGCTCGCCGCGAAGGAGGGTGGTCGTCGGGGTGACTGCGGCGGCGGCGGAGGGCGAGCGGCACGAGTGGAAGAGGCGCTTGGCCATGCGCGGATCGTAGGAGCTAGGGAGCGACTTGACGACGCAGACAAGCTTGGTGTGCCGGCGAGGCGATGTCCAGTGCGGGCGGAGGCGTAAATGAGGCGGGGGTTTGGTTGGCGGGTTTATAAAGGGAAGCGTGTGCGGAAACGAGGGTCGGGGTGGATGGAAGCCGGCAGCCTGTTGGCTTTGGTGGTGTCCAACCTGATCGGGGGATAAATGGTGGTTGGAGTGTTGTGGGCAATCTGCAGAAGGATCTTCCGTGTGTTTGTAGTGTCTGAACGTGATTCAGAGCCACATGGTGTTTTCTGTCGTTGGCACTAACCGTAATCTGCAGCACGGCTTCGTTTGTTATAAGTACAGCAGCATGAATTCACACGGTTTTGTCGTATAAGCGAGCGATGCTCTGGTATTTTGTTCGTCATGCTTCCTTCAGGTGATACAAGTTCAGACGCTGCCGTTTGGGTTTGGCGCTTCCATGGCCGGCGGTCCCAGAGGAAAAAGGCGTGGACCATGTCGAAGCCACGGCGACGGCACTATCTACCGGCTCTATCGAAGCCGGCCGACTACCTCTTCCAGAGCCGCCGCCGCCGCTGCTGTCTGATCTCCCGCCATAGTGCAGTGACCTGCCGTCATGGGCGCGAGGCTTGCACGCGTCCATCCGTAGGAGCCACCAAGTTTCAGTTGTTGAAAGCGTGAATGAAGCATTTCCATGGGGCGAACACCAAATACTTCTCCGATGGTCGAAGGATAGCCGAAATACTTGAATAGTTGACGACACCCAATGCAAGGTTTGGGCACCCATGGTCGTGCCAATGCAAGAATTTGTCGCGGTCCTGTGCCAACTTGTATTGGTGTGGTTGCTTCCGAAACAGCCCAATCTTTTTTTTCCCCATGTAAAGGGAGTACTATATGTCAAATACTCAAATGGTGCGGTGTACCTTGGTGAGGTAGAAATGGTGTACTATCTGGCAAGAATCTACCAGTGCTAGGATTTTACTGCTAGACCGAATTTGATGATGTCTCCACTCCACCCACATCACACGGTGTGCATGTGCGAGTCGTGCAGAATCCGGCGCGTTTGTACCACTCCCTCCTCGTGTCGAGAGCTACTCGTAGCAGTACGAGCAAATCGTAAATCATTCCCAGTCGAAGGTCCCTTGCCGCGACAGTTTGTTCGAACTAGCTAGCTAGGTAATCCCCCGCGCGGGATTATTTGAGACCTTTTCGATCCAAATTCCAAAAACTATGAGAAGTTGTGCACCTTTTTATAGTTGCAGAAAGGAAGCAAAGAAGTCACACGATGGGCTGAAAAACCATTATTGATTGTCCTTGAGTTTATGATCGATATGATTGATGTTGGTGTACTAGTTTTTCTCACCAAACACAGAACAATTAACTAATGGTAACCACTGCGAGTATTCTTTTTCATAAACAAAAAAAGAAAACTTGTCAACGGCCTCACCAGATTTTGCGACACTGGCAGTGTTAACGCCCAACCACACGCATGCCGACCTGCTCCCTGCCCAGCAAATCAGCACCTCCGCACGCAACACAACGGCAACGCACCGCCAGGGTCGTCGCTGGATCAGGATCACCACCATCTCTACGCACCACGCACCATCAGTCCGTCCTGCGATGTGCGATCCTTCTTCCCTGCCGTGCGCGACAGCCGACACCCACACCGCGACGACGCCCAGACCTTACCGCCTCTTCTCTTCTGCCATGCCGTCGTGCCCGCGCAGTGCCCTACCGAGACCCCGGAAACAGAGGTGTGTGCACTCGTGAACCGTGATCTCGACGAGGGATGGGCCGGCGGCCTGCGCTCGCCGCTCGGGCAGTCAGGCGAACCGGAACCGGAAAGAGGCTAGCGACAGTGCCTGCGCCCGTGCGCGCACGCAGACGGATTCGACCGGAGCAGGAAGAGACTGGGCGCGCACACATGCACGCGGATCCCCGACCTGTCGCGAGCTGCTTGTCCGCGCTCGCTTGTCCTCCTCCAATGTGCCAGCGGGCGGGCAGCGGAGCGGCCGCGCGCGGTCCTCCAAGTGGATAGACCCTTCGACCCGGTTGGCTGTGTTCGGATGCTCTTATGGGGGCATAAGTCGTCGGATTGATTGTGAGAGAAAAATACTGCGTAAGAAGAAGTCAGCAGTTTGATTGTGAGAGGAAAGAAGCCGAAATAACTGTGCAACAAGGGCAGCCGAACGCTCCCTCAATCCAGCCAGATTCCGGGCTGCGCCACCCGGAGAACCACCGTGCATTTCTACGCTGCTCGGCCTTGCCGGGCGTCGATTAGAGCACTCATGGTGGTTTGATTGGCGCGCCCGTCACTGGTGGGTGCAGTTTCGGTATTAGCTGTCGTGTCAATCAGGCGAGGATCTCTCTGCAATTCTGCATACAGCATAGTACGTCGCCATGTGTATTTTGCGTCATCGTCAGCTCTTCTCAAATCTCAAAGCATATGCTTTAGCGCTTGCTTCTGATTACGCCGAAGAGAAAAAAAGGAAGCCCACCACCACCAGGCCACTGCCAAAAAAAAAAAAACCCCCCAAAGTAAAGAAATACTCGTATGTGGATCCATTCGTAAACTTCGGGCCACAAAGAAGGCGTGAGGAATCAGTTTGGGCGAGAAGGGGAAGGGGCCCATCGAAAGATTTTGCTCCTTTCTCATGCCATGAAATGGAATTTTTTTTATTTTTCTATTTTGCTTTTTACGATTTTACAAAAATATATAGCCCCCTCGAAGTTTTGCAAAACTACTCGTATACCTCCAAATGAAATGACGGTTGGGTAGTGTAGTACTTCCAACCGTCATTTCATACGACGGTTGGGTCTACTGGCGTTTGAAACGGCGGTAACTCCCTTCACATTTAAAAAAAATATAACTATTTTCTATGACTTCGATGGAGATTAGCTTTATATAAAAGTTGTATATCTGGACGAGATCTACAATTTTGTAGTTCAAACTTTTCTCATTTGGAGTCATCTTCGTGCCCAAATAATGATATCAAGAATGCCCCATCTCTCTCCCCCTCTTCATGCTGCCGACGGAGGAGCTCGAGGTGGTGGGCGCGTCTCCATCTCTGTCGCGACAACGAGCGGGCCGGCACCGCACACCCCTCCTTCTCCCTCGCCGAGCTCTGCCGTAGCCCCCACCTCTCCTTGCGCCAGCTCGGACGGGCGGTCATACCCCTCCTCGAGACGGAGCTCAATCTCCCGTCAAGGAAGGCCTCTCCCATCAACCTGTCCTTGTGCGGGCCCCATGCCACATCAGCGTAGCAGACGAAGCTAGCTTGAAGGACAACGCTGCGGGCCTTTTTCCTTCAAAAGGATACTACCTCCGTTCCAGAATATAAGCATTTGTTAACTTTTGCTGATCACGTTTGACCATTCGTCTTATTCAAAACATTATGAAAATATTATTTATTTTGTTATGACATGTTTTATCATCATATATATTTTAAGTATATCATAATTGTTTTTATATTTTCACAAATTTTTTGAATAAGACGAATGGTCAAATGTGCACCACGGAAATCGAAGAATGCTTATATTTAGAAACGGAGGAAGTACGAGGGTATGGTTTAAAGGACCGCAGTGCGGTCAGTCTAAGATTGAAATATAAGGTGAGTTGTCTAACCTAATTTATGGACTAATTACCCGAACATGAAGGGGCCATTGCCCCCCTAGTGACTTCGTACCTGACAACAATGCATGGATCTGAAGGAATCGAAAGGAGTCAAATGACGGTAGCCACCCAAAAGCCTAACCTAGTTCCGCGTGAGAAAAGTTAGGCGCATGCCGCTTCCCCTACCTCCGCTCCTACCGCTCAACCTAGATCCAAGCCACCAACGAGATCCACACCTACCCTGATGAACTCCCCGTCAATCATGGAGGAAGGCCATCGGAGATCTCAGCCCAGGCCGCAACATCGACACAAGTTCTCCCCTCAAATCCAAGATTCACCACTTTTGGAACTTTTTATTCAAGGTAACTCTGTCGATCTCTCTGTCTCCCACCTTCGATCCTCCCTGCTAGCCAAGGAGATCCACCAACACAACTCTGAACCTCCAGGAAAACGTGAATCCACCCATTCCCCACCTTCTCCAACGCAGTCGTCTCCGCCTCCACCACCAGCCACCCAATCTCTCACCACTTCCACACATCCCCAAAAAAGGCATTCCCCTTCCCAGATTTGCCGAATCCCACCTACAAGCATCAACCCTTTTCTTCTTAAATCTTTGAGGAACTTAGAGAACTCCATGGCTTCAGCTGTTTCTCTCCATGCCATGGAACTAGCTCCCCTTTGCCAGATCCGTACTGCTTCCCCTGAACCTCAGCAGGCCCCTGCTCCTCAGACAAGCTTCAACTTCCTAATGGAAGTGGCACATTCAGGAAAAGGCAAAGCAAGGCCTATTTCGGTTGTAGCAGCAAGATCCGACCTGTTTCAAGCCAGCAATGTTCACCAAAATCATCTCCAAGCTCATCAAGACGGCACAAGCAGCACTGTCTCTTATGACTCACAGGCTAGGGCGCCAGCCTCAAGGGCGTCGGGTGCCAAATGAGTTTCATCAGCTGGAACTGTCGAGGCTCGGGCGGGAGCCTCAACAGTCCAACCCTTAATCATCTCGCCCGCCTGATCTTAGCTACCAAAGCAAAGGTAATTTTCATTTCAGAAACTCGCAATTCTAAATTCACAAATACCCAATTGATTAATCGCTTCTCTATGCATGGCTGCAAAATTATTCCGGCAGATGGTCTTTGTGGTGGCCTTTGGCTTTTGTGGAATAATGATGTAGATGTTAACATAGTTCACTCTAGCAAGTACTATATCCTAGCAAGCTGTTTGTATAAAGAAACTAATAGGTCCTTTAATCTAGTTTGTGTGTATGGTGATCCCCATCATCGGCAAACCACCTTGATTTGGCAGGATGTGTCTACTTTTGTTTTAGCCTCACCACACACTCCAACTGTTTGTATGGGGGATTTAAATGAACTTATGAATGTTTCTGAGAAATGTGGTCCTAGAAAAGCTAATATATCTCGTATCAATAATTTCTGTTGCATGGTGAAACAATGTGGTCTCTTTGATTTAGGCTTTAATGGCCCTGCTTATACTTGGACTAACAAAAGGACTAACGCTAATCCTACTTATGAACGTCTAGATCGTTGTTTAGCCAATGCAGCATGGTGTCAGTTGTTTCCAAGAACCTCGATCTACCATCTCCCAATCCTTTACAGCGATCACGCTCCGATTTTGACACTGCTGCAAGGTTCCACAACTCAAAGCAAAAAACCCTTTAGGTTTGAAAACTGGTGGCTCCTAGAGGAAGATTTTCATGATTATGCCTCCACCAATTGGCAAGCAACACAAAACAAACCTTTCCATAGCCGCACAAAAGCCCTGGCAAAGAATTTGAAGATATGGAGCAGGAAAAAAAGGCCTATACATGAACAACTTTCCACCATAGAAAATCAGCTCACCTTACTTCAGTCTGCACACCCAGCCAACAGAAACCACTCCCAAGAACAAACTCTAACCTTACAGCACCACCAACTCCTACAAAAGCAGGCTGAATATCACAAGCAGAGATACAAAAAACAATGGGTACCCAAGGCCGACAGGAACACCAAATTCTTCCACCAAGCAATCCTCAAAAGAAACAGGAAGAATAGGATCAATTTCATGCTAGACCAACAAGGGAACCAGCTTGCAGCTCCTCAAGATATTGCTCAAGTCTTGATACAATACTTCAACACTCTCTTCACAACTCAGCTCCATAACACTGCAGAACCAAACAATCAACCCCACCAGGTACTTTTACACGATTCTTTCATCTCCTCAACACCTGATAAGTAGGAAATACACAAGCTCCTCAAACAGATGCGGAGAGACGCCTCACCAGGACCAGATGGTCTAAACGTCGCCTTCTACAGAGAAGCTTGGCCTTGGATTGCACAAGACGTCTTGAAGCATATCACCCATTTTTACAATACAGGTACCCTCCCTGAACACATGAACCACACTCACATAGTTATGATCCCTAAGAAGCAGTCTTGTACTATTCCTCAGGATTATCGACCAATCAGTCTTTGCAATGTTTTCTATAAAATTGTTGCCAAATCTTTAGCGGAAAGGGTCAAGAATCACCTCCCTCATCTCATACACCATGCACAGTACGCTTTTGTCCAAGGCAGGCACATCACAACAAACATAATCATCACTCAGGAAATAGCTCATACCTTTCACTTAGCCTCCTGGAAACACAAAGGTTTTATGCTCAAACTAGATCTGGCCAAAGCTTTTGACCGTATAGAGTGGCCCTTCATTGTCCAAGCGCTTCGACGCCAGGGGTTTCATGGTCATTTCATTGACCTTGTCCGCTCTTGCATGGAAACACCCACGTTCTCCGTCTTAGTCAATGGTCAGCCTTTTGGCCCTATCCAAGCTCAGAGAGGTATCCGACAAGGATGTCCTTTATCACCCTACCTTTTTGTCCTGGCCATTAATGAACTCTCGATCTGTCTCCAAAATGCTCTACAGGAAAATCAGTTGTCAGGCATATCTCTAGGCCCAGACTGCCCTCCCATTCATTCTCTCCTTTTTGCTGACGACCTAATCATTTGTGGTACTGCAGACATGCAACAGGTCACTCGCACAGCACACATCTTACAGAATTTTTGCAATGACTCTGGTCAGACACCTAATTGGAATAAATCTAGCATCTTATTCAGCAAACACGTAGACCAGCAAACCAGAGACTCCATCAAATCTGTCTTTCCTGTTCAAGATTTACAATCAAACACTATACATCTTGGCCATCCAATCATCATTAACAACTCTGATAGGAATTTGGCGTATGATTTCATTTATAACAAATTCAAATCCAAACTTACTCTCCTCAAGGCCAACTCTCTCAATCATGCAGGCAGAATCACTTATATCCAATCTGTCTTTGCTTCTATTCCTATCTATTACATGGCTCATGTGCTCTTCACCAAAAAAATTTTAGCGAAAATCACAGCTATTATTAGAACTTTCTGGTGGGCTGGAGTCCAAGAGGAAGATGGCACTCAACCTTTTCATTTCAGAGCTTGGGAGGACATTTGCCTTCCAAAAGAACTTGGTGGCCTCGGCTTAAAGAACATGAAAAATGTCAACAAAAGTCTGCTTCTCAAAATTGCGTGGAGCATTGTTTCCAATCAGGATCAGCACCTTTCTCAAATTCTAAAAGCTAAATACTATCACAACTCCACTTTCTGGACTGCTCCAAAACACCCACCTAGATCCTTGTTCTGGGCCTCAATCCTTAAAGTCACTCATCACCTTCAAGACAATTGCTTCTACCAAGTTTCTCAGGGTAACACGATCATCTGGAATAATCCCTGGTTTCCTTCATGGCAGCAAATCCACTCTTTACTACAAGATAATATCCCCAATCAAAACTTACCAAATACCATATCTGATCTGTGGATCACGGGCTCAAAAATCTGGGACATTCCTAAAATCACTACTCTGTTTGGCCCTGATGCAGCAGCACAAATTGCACAGATCCAAATTTCCAATCACAATAGACCTGACATTCTGTGTTGGGGTCCTGCACCTAAAGGCAAATGTACTGCTAAAGAAGCTTACAAACATCTCGCCACTAGTGCTCCTCCTCAACCTTTGCAAACAGGAAGTAGAGATCTTTCTAATCAGGCACAGTCTCTATTAAACAAGATTTGGGAAAACAAAATCTTGCAGCCCAGGTACAAAGCCTTTGCTTGGCGTCTAATCAGGCAAGCCATAGCTTCAGGAACAAGAGCGGCCAGGTTCTCCACCAACATTGACAAGCATTGTGCCAGATGTGGGCAAGATGAAACTGATGATCACCTTTTTTTCAAATGTACCTTTTCCAGAGCTATTTGGTTTGCAGGATCTCCACCTCTACGCACAGATCAATTACCGCAAGGAACAGGACATATTCAGGATCACTTGGTCCTTATCCTTTCCACTAACAATTCGGTGCAGGAGCAGGTCAGGGTGATTACAACCCTCTGGTATAT
This sequence comes from Cenchrus fungigraminus, assembly GCA_036936925.1. NCBI lineage: Eukaryota > Viridiplantae > Streptophyta > Magnoliopsida > Poales > Poaceae > Cenchrus > Cenchrus fungigraminus. Next base: position 94,006,859 of record CM072776.1, on the reverse strand, counting down.
CTGGCGAGCAAGGAACGATCTGAGATTCAACCGCAAAAATTGGAGTGTATCACAGGTTCTACATGCAGCAACAGCAGACATAAACACTATCAACAGGTACTACATGGAGGACAGGGAACAAACGGCGCACAGGGAACAGGACCAACAACAAGGTGTACTAGCAGATGCCAATGAAGTCCATCCATCACAACAAACTCCGGGCATACAGATCTTTGTGGATGCTGCAATTCAGCAGGTACCACAACGTTATCTACCTAGGAAAGCTGACCTAAGGATCCATTTACAAGGAGACTTACAAGGAACACCCACCGAGCTACTGATTCAAGCAACACATCCCCAAGCACAAGACCCACTACATGCTGAGACTTTAGCTTTGGAAATGGCATCCAAAACCAATGAAGCCCTGAGTATTCGTCAAGTCTCTTACAACACTGATTCACAGTTACTAGCCTCAACTATAAACTCTCAAGACCCAATTTTATCTGCAGCAGACTGGAGGATAAGGCCATCAATAGCACATTTCATCCAACATAACAGCAACTCCATCTACAGATGCAACAAGCTTCCAAGACAAATGAACAAGATGGCACACACTTTAGCAAAATTTGCTTTCCAGTCTAATGTATCCTCGTTTTCATTTACTTGTATCAATCCTCATCATGCTGGCACATGCCCGGTCCAATTGGCGTTGGCCAACCTCCTTTGGGATGATTTCAATCCCATTCTTGTAAACTGTTTATGATTGCAATATATTTACCAAGTATAAAAAAAAGCCTAACCTAGTTGGAATAAAAAAAGGTGTTTACCGCCCAAAGTGATGTCTGGATCGTGGATGCCGTTTGAGTGAGCACAATAGCGGCAGAATATGCTTGCAACCAGCACACTTTCATTAGGACCCTGATAGGGGACGAACAAACATCAAATGCATTCCGTATTTTTCCTCCTTCCTCTATTTTTCTTACCCCTCCTCTTTTGACGTTTTTTTATTTTTTTGCTTCTCTTCTCCATTTTCATCTACTGTTCGTTAGGCTGGTGGCTGGTTTGTTCTGAGAGAAAAGTACTGCTGGCTGGTGGCTGATAAGCCAAGCGAACAGGGCTGGTGGCTGGTTTGTTCTGAGAGAAAAGTACTGCTGGCTGGTGGCTGATAAGCCAAGCGAACAGGGCTGATGCTACAAGAATAGCACAAAGCTTTATATTGTCAGGGGCAGCTTCTTACAACCCAATTCATGGGTGCAAACAAACTCAAAGTGGCACAACAGTCCTTCACATCCAACAATGAGAACATGCACTAAGGGTGCGTTTAGTTCATGAAGTGAAACTTATGGCCCTCTTTCAAAGTCTATTAGTAGTATTGAACATAGACTACTTACAAAAATAATTATACGAATGGACCGGAAATTACGAGATGAAACCATTAAGTCAAATCAATCCGTCATTAGGGATTGGTTACTGTAGCACAATGTTGTCTAATCATAGCATAATTAGACTCGTTAGATTCATCTCCAAAATTAAGGTAGAGGTTACGAAATAGGTTTTGTCATTAATCCACATTTAATACTCCTAATAAGTGTCCAAAAATTGATGTGACCACCATGAGATATAGATGTCCATATGGCCCGGTGAACGGCGGCCCGCCCGAAAGCCCGCTGAAACGGCACGGCCCAAACACGGCACGGCCCGGTAAGCCGCGTGCCCGGGCCGGCCCGGCCCGTACACCGTGCCCGGGCGTGGGCCGCCACCCCAGCCTGCCGAGCGGCACGGCTTGACACGGTGTGAACAGTGCCGGCCCGGCTAGGGCCCGTTAGCCGTTATCCCCTCCTCCCATTTCCCCGGCCCCAACGGCCCAACCCCAACGGTCATCAGCCTGCCGGCTTGCGTATAAAAACGCCCCCCGGCGTCCCCCCGCCCCCGGTTGCCCTAACCCTAATCCCATTCCCCATTCGCCCCGCGCCGCAGCCTCTCGCCCTCTCTCACTCTCTCGTCGTCTCCGCCGCTCCGATCCGCGGATCCGCCACTGCCCCGCCGCCTTCTCTCCTATTCCCCGTCGATCATCTCGCCACCGGTGAGTAGATGTCGTAGATCTGAGCTTCGCCGCCGCGACTCCTCGGTTCCTCCTCGTCGCCTCCCCATCCCTGGGTCCCCCGCCTCCGATCCCCCCTGTCCTCTACTCATCCTCCCGACCTCCCGCCTCCGACTCTCGCCGTGGCCCGTGGCCACGGGTGCCGGTTGGTCTTCGTCTTCGCCGTCTCTCTCGGCTCCGGGCTCCGGCTGCGCAGGTGTGTGACCCTCCTTAACCCTAGATCTAGGCATCTCCGATAGTTTGACTGTGATTTCGTCTTCCCTTTCTTACTCTCGAGTCTCGACTGCTTGTCTGCTTGCAGGTATCATGCAGATCATGAGATGATGCGCGGGGCCGCGCGCCGTTGAGGAACGGAGCCGCGGAGGTGAGCTGCAGGACGAGGTCGCCGTCGTGATGGACGACATGGAGGAGTACACCATCAACGACGACCTCAGGGCCTGTGGGCTCCCCGGTGACGACGAGGACGACCTGGCGTCCGGTGGTGAGGCATCGCTCGGTAGCGTTGCTGCTCCGATCAATGTTGATGGCGGTGATGGAGGTGCAGGTGCTGCTGCTCCTCCTGTCCAGCCCGGGATGCCTTCCTCGACACAATCCGTGAACACCACTGACAGCCTTCGGTTGAAGTGTGTCCGGTCTCGTGCCTGGAACGACTTCGATGAGATCTTCGACACTTTGCCCACCGGCAAGAAGGTGAGAATCGGTGCCAAGTGCAAGCACTGTGGTCAAGTTCTTTCTGGGCGCTCTTCTGCTGGTACTGGACATTTGCTTCGGCACGAGAAGGTATGTGTTACTAAAACTCAACAAGCTGCTCTAGTTCAGACTCGTCTGCAATTGAAAGCTGGTGGTACTGTTCTTACTACATGGGAGTATAAGCTTGATATTGCTCGTAAAGAACTTTACCGTTTGATTGCTAGACTTGATTTGCCTCTTGATTTTGGCTTTGAAACTACTTTTGAGGAGTACATTCAGCGTGCTCACAACCCTCGTTTTAAATCTGTATCTAGGCAAACCACAACTAGAGATCTTGAGAAGTATTGGCTTGGTCGTAGATATGAACTGATTGATAAATTTAAATCTGTTTCATCTGTTTGTTTGACATCTGACATTTGGTCTGGCAATGCTAAGGAACACTACCTTAGTGTGGTTGTTCATTATGTATCTGCTGATTGGGAGTTAGAGAAGAGAGTAATTGGTTTCAAGCTCATTGATTGTTCTCATACTGGTGTTAACATTGCTGAGCATGTTGAAGATGTTGTTTCTCAGTTTGGTTTGATTGATAAGGTTTTCTCTGTCACACTTGATAATGCTTCTCCAAATGCTTCTGCCATGTCAAGGCTCATACCTAAATTTGTTGGTTATCTTGGTCCTGATCCTGAACCACTTGATAATGCTACTGATAACTTGTGTGGCCTCTTGCACCAGCGCTGTGCATGCCACATTATAAATCTAATTGGCAAGTCTGGTTTGAAAAGGATCAAGGTCTATCTTGAGGCTTTCAGGTCTGCAATTTCTTTTTTGAACTCTTCTAACCAACGCATTGCTCAGTTTCATAACTTTTGCATTGTGAAGAATGTTCGCCCTCGTAAATTCAATTTGGATATGGATGTGAGATTGAACTCTACTTATCTGATGCTTAAGCACCTTTTACCATATAAAGAGGTTTTCTCTACATTTATTGGTGCTAATTATGGTTTGGTTAATGGTGAGCCTCTACTCAGTGAGGGGCATTGGGTTGTTGCTCAGAAAATTCTTGAGTTTCTTGAATTGTTTTATGAGTCAACAGTTGCTTTATCTGGTGTTTACTATCCTACCAGTCCTTTGATTCTTCATCATATAATTGACATTGCTGGTCATTTATATGCCCAAGAGTCAAATGCATTGCTGATGAACATTGTGACTCCTATGAAACTGAAGTTCCTTAAGTACTGGTAGAACATACCTTTCTTGTATTCCTTTGCATTTGTTTTGGATCCTAGAGCCAAGATGAGAGGTTTTCATAATGTTCTCACTATTCTTTCTCAGCTTCTTGGTTTTGATTATTCCAATTACTACAGTGAGGTAAGAACTGAATTATATAAACTGTATAACAAATATGAAACCAAGTTTGGTGCAGTTAGGGGTCAAAGAAACACTCAAGCAACTGGATCTACTGGTAAGAAAAAAACTGCATGGGGTAAGATCTATGGGTCTCTTGCTGCTCCTCCTGGTTCTTCCAGTCATTCATCTACATCTACTCCTCCTATAGCTGCTGTTTCTGAGTTGGCTTCTTACTTGGACAGCAACACTGTCACATGTTTTGATGATGAGTTCAATCTTATGAATTGGTGGCATGAGCACAAACTTACATATCCTATTCTTTCTATAATGGCAAGAGATATAATGGTTGTTCCAGTTTTCACAGTTTCGTCGGAGTCTTGCTTTAGTCTAACTGACAGGGTGATTGAGGAGCGGCGTCGGCGGTTGCTGCCTCATACAGTTGAGATGCTGACCTGTGTCAAGGACTGGGAATTGGGAGATGCAAGGGCACAACATGAGGTTGAGAAGGGGATGATGGAGCTGAAAGGAGAAGGGCTAATGGAAGTTGAAGCAGATGAAGGGCCACCACAAACTGAGTAAGTGACTGCTGTCTGCCTGTCTACTTTCATTGTGTAGTGTGATTGTGTACAATGTGATGCTATGGAGATACTGAATTACTGAAACATGTTTGAATTCTTTGCTAGGAGTGCTGGTGGTGCCACTGCCAGTGGGTCTGTCACTGGATCTGCACCTACTGTGTGAAGTGAAGGAGATGCAAGTGCTTTTGGTCTTTTGGGAAGTAAGGACAAGAATGATGCAAGTGCAAGGCAGCAAGGCGGCTGAGAGACTTATTCTGTTGCATTTGTGTTCTATTCTTGTAATTGTCTGCATGTGATGCATGTAATGAACAATTAACTTGCTTGAATTGTAGATCTAGGCTGTAATCTTTTTCCCTTCCAGGGTTTCTCACAAGGGTGACCTGGAAGGTTTTTAATGAGGCAACTATCACTTGATCATAATGATCAAGTGTAAACAGATCTACAATTGCTTTTGTTTCATCACTTTTATCTTGAACACTTGAACAATTGAAGTGGTGAAAATCTGTACAAATTTGTGTGTGAACTTCCTTGCCGAATTCTCTTTCTTGTATTGTTCAATTACTACAATGTATAGTTCTATTGAAGATTTGAAGTTGTTGAAGTGTTTAACAAATCAGAATATGTAATCTCTTTACAACTTGTGAAATTTGGAGAAGAATGAGTGTTTTTTCTTTCCACGGGCTACGGGCTGGCCCGGGAACCCGTTAGTGCTCGTGCTGGACGGGATAGCCCGGCCCGAAATGGCACGACGGGCCCGAGCTTGGGCCGCTCCCCCAACCCGTGGGCTAGCACGGCACGAGCCCGATAGGTGATAGTGCCGGCCCGGCACGAAGATGAGCGGGCCACCCCGGGCCCGTGCCAGGGCCGGGCGGTCCGAATGGACATCTATACCATGAGAACATATGCTACCAGCAGGACGTCCGGAGGGACGGCAAAAATCGGACGTGCCTGCTGCTGCTTCCGTTTCTGACACGGGTCCCGCTAGGCCCCTGCTATCTTATCTCCTCGGTCCTCCACAGCCACTCATGCACCTCCCATTCTCTCTCTCTCCTATCTTTTTCTACTGCGGGCTACAGATGGAGAAGTCTACTCCTGGGCGTCGGGGTGCCGAGCCCCGGCCTGCCGCTCCCCCGCGGTCGGCCAGGGACGCGGCCGGGCGAGGTAGCTTGCCGGCGGCGGTGGGGGCCATCGGGTCGCCGTTCCTAGAAGTGTGGCTGGGCGGAGCTCCTACTTGGCCTCGGGCACGTCACGGAGGAGACACGCCATGCGCGGGTGCAGGAGCCGGACGACGCTACGACTCACGGGAGCGGAGGGAGACGCCCATGGCCATGGGTGGAGCTCCCCAGCAGCGAGGGGCGGAGCTCACCGACATCCATGGCGGAGCTCCACGCGGCCAGGGGTCCCGGGTCGGCGGGGTGGAGCTCCTCCGGCAAGCGCCTGTGGCCCTCGGCCGGCGAGGAGGAGCCCCCGGCGGCACGACCCCTCGCGGTGTGGGAGGGGCAGGTGAGCCGCGTTCACCGATGTGACCCTTCCTGCACAACTCCAGTCTTCTTCCCAACCAGGTCTGCTGCAATGTTGACATGTTGCAAGCTATTCAAGTGGGTGTTTCAGAGGTTTGTAAGGCATGTTGCAAGTGTTTTCGTGCGGATGTTGCAAAAGTAGATCTAGATGTTTTTCAATGTTGCGGATGTTTGATTCTTCCCACCGCAACGTTTGATTCTCGATGTTGAAAGTGTATGTTTGGGTGTTCCAGTTCGAAGAAATGTTGCAAGTGTTCCATGCTGATGTTGCAAAAGTACATCTCAAATGTTGCAAAAGTAGATCTCGATGTTGCGCGGATGTTGTTTCGAATGTTGCGAATTCTTCGTGATGTTTTTTGGTGTTGCAAATATTAAATTTCAATGTTGCAGATATTGTATTTGAATGTTGCGACGAAACGTACGATCTGAGCAGATGTTGCGACGATGTTGCGACGAAACATACAGTCTGAACAGTAGATATTTATTATGATGCACTGTAGCCGTCAGATCTTAAACAGATGGTGACAGATGTGTCCGACGGGAGTTATCCCGCCGGACGTCCGGGCGCTAGCAGCCCCGTAACTTTATTCTGTCAATGTAAAACTGAGAGTTTAGGATCAATAGCCCAGCTCCAACACGAATTTCTCTCCTTCCTCGAGTAAGCAGTGGCGGCTTTATTCTGTCAATGTAAAACTGAGAGTTTAGGATCAATAGCCCAGCTCCAACACGAATTTCTCTCCTTCCTCGAGTAAGCAGTGGCGGAAGTCACAAATAGTTTTCAAGCCAATCAACTTATGTTTATTAAGTTATGATTAGACAATGTGATGCTACAACAAATATCTTCTAATAATGATTTACTTAAATTTAATAGATCGTTTTTTATGTAATTAATTTTATAATTAGATCATATTTAATCATTCTAATTAACAGCAAACTCAACTCGATCTGGCATTCAAATTTATTCACAACAATATTTAGAACAGAACTGGTCCTTTTTTTTGGTTTAAAGTTTGTAGAAGGCAACGTAAAAGGGTGTAGGAAGTTCACTATATAAAGAACATTAATGCGTACCGATAAATTTACAGTAGACAACAGATTTCTGAAGGTGAAATTTGTTTTATGAGTTCAGAATCATTTGGTCAAATATTGTATTTATTTATTTATTGAACAAGATTTGTATTTATGTGTTATAATCATTTGAAGAAGAATAGTGGCATCAGATAATAAGCGGAGTTTTTTGTCGACACAGAAGATTAAGTGTCTAGCATATAAATATTTTTTCATCACTTGCCACCGTCCTTTTTACGTTTAAAAAAAGTCACAAACAGAGAAAAATGCTAAGAAACAGTAGGGCAACAATGGCATCAGATAATAAGCGGAGATTATTAGTCCACACATGGCAGTAATTCCATTGAGTGTAGGGCAACAATGGCATCAGATAATAAGCGGAGATTATTAGTCCACACATGGCAGTAATTCCATTGAGTGTGTAGGATAAAGAGTTAGAACATCATTTGCCAGCTTACGACGCGCAAAGTGAACGAAATCCAAAGACAACAAATAAACGGAGATGGATCTGATAATAAATTATTAAACTCACGAAGCAATTTTGATTAAACCATTTGACTCCAGAGCAATGCAAAGGCTGCTAAGGGTTGGTAAGTTAATCTCACTCTCTGCACCAGCTTTGTTTCCAAGGATTCTCGGTTCAATCGTTGACTGAATCCTACCCAAGAAGAATTTAAGCAAGGCGCATCAATAAAATAAATCCAAATCTAATAAAGAAAAAAAAAGTTCAAGGCTCAGATGGATGCGTAAACCAATCACAGATAGATCTCAGATGTCCAGACATAGAAATAGTTAAGCATCTTCATCACAGCACAAACGATTTGAAAAACTAAGGGAGAAATTAACAAGAGGATGGATCGAGATAATTTTGCATCTTTCTCTCGGATGCCACCCCGAAGGAAGGCACGGAAATTGCAGACGAATCAACACGGCATCAGTTCAGACCGCCCGTCTGCTTGAACTCTCTTCACAGAGAAAGAACCAACAGCAAAACCTCGCACGTAATAACAAATGCAAAAAAAAAAGAAAAAAAAAGAGAGGATCGAGTAGGCGGAAGCGGAATAGCAATCGCAAAGGCAAGAACAGAGCGCGCGCCGCAGGGACAAGATGGAGCACGGCGGCTGCACGGGGGTTCTCTATGTATATAGAGGCGAGATTAGGGTTTCGGAGACGGGCCTTTGAAGGCTCAACAGGTAATGCCGAGTAGGCCGCTAAGTAGATTAGGCCCACAGACCAATGGGCTTGCCAGATTTTTTTTTACATTTTTCTTTCTTTTTTTCAAAAATATATGGTCCGATTTTTTTTTTGCAAAAATATACATCTAGCGCCGTGGGGACGGCGGCAGGGACCTACCGCCGCCACGGCGGTAGGGGTCCAGTCTGTTTTCAAAAATTTGTAATTTTTTTGTTTAAACTCGGATGGAGGTAAACTTTATATGAAAATTGTAGTTTTCGACGAGATCTACAATTTTGTAGTTCAAAGTTTTTCCATTTTAAGTAATCTTCATAGTCAAATAATTTGAAGTAATCTTCATTTGAAGTAAACTATCAGATCTGGATAGTTTATCGATTATTTGAGTATGAAGGTGAGTTCAAATGGAAAAACTTTGAACTACAAAGTTGTAGATCTCGTCGAAAGCTACAATTTTCATATAAAGTTTACCTCCATCCGAATTCATGCAAAAAAGTTACAAATTTTTGAACATGAACTGAAAACTGAGATCTCGATATGAAAACTGAGATCTGGATAGTATATCGATTATTTGACTATGAAGATGACTTCAAATGGAAAAACTTTGAACTACAAAGTTGTAGATCTCGTCGAAAGTTACAATTTTCATATAAAGTTTACCTCCATCCGAGTTCAAATAAAAAAATTACAAATTTTTGAAAACAGACTGGACCCTACCCCACGACAGTAGCAGACGCTACAGTACCGCGCGTGTACCTACGTCCCTGCCGCCGCCCCACGGTGCTAGATGTATAGTTTTGAAAAAATTTTTGCGGATCATATATTTTTGCAAAATTGAGGGGGGAAAAAATGTAAAAAAAAAATCGGCTTGCCAACGTCGCGCGCGGAGAAGAAGAAAATTGCGCGGCCGCGGCGCCGCGCTGTCAGCCGCTGAGCCTCAGGTGGCCGTTTCGCGAGGCGACGCCGACGTGACGCCGCAACGGACAAGCAAATCCGGGCCGCCGTTGCCGAAACGCCAGCCATGCGGAATCCCCAGCGCCGCTCCCCGCCACACGCAGACGCAGCTGCCTCGCCCAGTCAGCCTCCTCCCTCCAGGCTCCAGAGGCAGCTCGGCCCCCGCTTGGCCGCAGCCAGCGCACCATGGCGGGCGCGGGCGCGCCGCCGCGGAGGTCGGACGTCGACTTCGCCGACGTCTTCGGGGGCCCGCCGCGCCGCTCGTCGGGGAACGAGCACCGCTCTCGGCGCGGCTCGCTGGACGGCTCGTCGTTCGGGTCGTCCGCGCCGAGGGCGCGGAGCGGGGGATCGGACGCGCCCGTGTTCGGGGACCACCGGGGCAGCTCCGACCATAGGAGGCAGCTTGGGGAGGAGTTCTACAAGGACATATTCCCCGGGAGCGAGGCGGCGTCGCCCAGGCGGGGTGGCGTCGGGGATTGGGGGGATGCATTCGGCGTGCCGGCGTCACCTGGCTCCACGACCCGCCCGCGATCGAGGTAACGAAGCGAGCTTTTTTTTTCAGCGAAGGAATATCAACAATCTACGTGTCTTGAAATGTGGGCGTTCTGATTATGAAATGTTTGCTTATGTGTACATATCTGTGGGTTTAAGGTTAATCAAACTAGTCTATCAACCCGTACCCCCGCACGAGCTAGCAGTTTTTTCACTTAGCATAGCACCTCCATATGTGTTTGATTTGTATTTAATTGACCATTTTATTTTAAGTTATGAACAACATAAAAATTGGTATTCTTATCTGTCTCATTCATGAATATATGAGTATATGACGACACACATTATGGGAAGTATTTATTATATAAACAATAACATAAATGATATATTAATAATTATAGAAACAGTAATTCAGAATATTATTTTGATGCACTTTAAGATTTTATTATATAACTATATGATTTAGATTCAGATTTAGGGGTTACTTTAAATTTAATAAACATATAAGTGGATAATTTATATGCAAATTTAGAAGGGTTATTTGATATTGTTTTTATAGTAGCATAGGTGGGTAATTTACATGAAAATTAAGGGTTAATTTACATTATTTTTTATAATGGCATATGTGGGTAATTTAAATACATGTTTAGGGGGTTTCTTTAGTCTATTTTCATAATGGCAGAGGTGGGTAATTTATTAGAAAGATAACAGATCCAACGGCTATCATGATTAGAGATGTTGAATTGATGGCCGGATGTTTCTGATTTTTGTGAGAATTTATAGGATTTCTATATTTTTTTTAGATTGTCCACTTAGGATCCTAGGTGGCATCACGTGGAGACCTCAAAAGGAGCCTCCAATTAGTAATAGTAAGATTGGAGATTATTTCTTGTCGATCCATAAAATTTGAACACTAAATTTCCATGACCCTTCCCATTAGTTGCCAAATGCACTCTAAAGGGAAGCAATGGAGCCGACGAGTCCATCAGTATCACTACTAGGCTACTAGCTGATCAGCTCCTTAATTCTTTTGTAAACCACATATTTGGTTCCACTTCGGAATGTACAAAATGAAGGATCAAGTTCTAACATTTCGAATTCAAATAGTGTTATGCGCGCATTAACTTGACTCTACCCACAACCTCCTTCCTGCAGCTTCTCCATGAGGTTCAACAGAGGCACAGATGGTTCAATGCCTACTTCTCTCTCAAGGCAAACATCCAACAAAAATGATGATGGGACTTCTTCTTATGCTTACAGTGTTCCAGCTTCACCGAATGCATCCATGGACAATTATCTAGCCCAAGGGGCAGCCCAACAAGATTCAAGGAAGAAGCCCTTTTCATTTCTATCTAGGTTTCGTTCTCAAAGTGGAAAAAAGAAAAACATGTCTAACCATGTCAGCTCCATGGGCAGTGAATATGAAGGAACTCCTATTAGCTTCGAAAGTATCATGGCCACTGACAAGTTCCATTTTTCATTCTACAAGTGGGCAAGCAAAGGAGCCTTTTTAGTGCTGCCAGCTACTGCAGAAGAAAAGGCTGGAGACGCTATTGGACTGAGAAGCTTTCCTCAAGTTGTTGTGCAAGCTATTGACCTAATCGATGACGAAGATATCATGTCAACTGCCACTGGAGCATCGAAGAGTCAACAAGACTATGAAGATTTCAAATCTGGAAAACATAGTACAAACTCAGCAACCAAGGAAGGAGCTACTCCTTTACCCTCTGATGACTACATGCAAGGTGATAATAGGGTAGAAGCATGTTCTCATTTGTTCAGAATGCTGTACACCGAACCTCTATGATCGAAGTAATATTTTGTCCCTTTGCATAGTTGGAGTAGGGTAACTAGGTTTCCATTATTAAGCCAGAGTAAAAAGTGCATTATCTAACTCTTGTGGTAGCAAAGGGCCTGCCATTTCTAATGGAAATAAGTTAGACTGTTATTGTTAGAAATAAATAAATTATTGTCTCCGCCCTCCTTTTCATGAATACATGGATTCCTGCTGATGAGATTTCTGTGCAGGAATGAAACAGGGAAATGATCATACGAAAAATGATGCTTCATCAGCTAGCCCAAGCGCTAAAAGTTCTCGACCGCCTTCAGGAGAGAAAAGTCGTAGTAGCAGGGTAAAGGAAAAGGTGAAGGGTTTCATAAAAATATTTAGCCCCGAGAGTTCACCAAAGCGCAAACGAGCACCAGAAACACCAGACCAGACATACATGGGGAAAAATGGAAGCAAAAGTGAACTGCAAGATAAGTTTAGCATATCCAGTCTGGAGGCCAATGAGGATGTACAAACAGCCCAAATGAACAATCAGAATGCATTTATCCCTGAATCTTATCCAGTATGTCTAATCTGAATTATCTATTACCTGGATACAAATTTATCTGAATATTAATCTGTGATACCAATCTGTATTAAAATCCTTGAGTTCTATCTTAAACAAAACAGAGTGTTTATACATGTTAAATTAATTTCTGGATTATTTTCAGGTGAATGATGTGCAGGAGAGAATGGACAAACCAGTCCTGACAGATAATAGTAAAACAGAAACAAAAACGGATACAATTTCAGGAAGCAATAAAGCTTCTTCTAATGGTAAGTCCTGGTAGGGAGGGAATATTTTAGAGACCAAGTGTGCTTGAGAACAAGTTGAAATAGCCACCTCACTTTCAAGAAGAAACTTCAAAATTTGCTTAACATTGTCTTGGTTGTTTTCTACGTCAAATGAAAGACCACAACAGGCTTTTCTTATTGTTATGTATTTTCTGTAAACATTTAGGGACCTAGCTGCATTGGTTATTAGTTACAGTTGAGATTATACGGTTTGTTTGTACTTTGTAGATGTGCCATGACTAATCTAGAAATTAATTTCCAAGCACGTGGTTTCTCTTTGATGTTCTTTTTTTAATCATCACAAACTTGTGTTCTTGTTCCCAAAAACAAATCACAAATACATTATGCCTTATTCTTCTGTTTTCAGAGTCAATACGTGATGATACAAAAGACAAAGCAGACGACACAATAGATCATGAGGAAAGTGATATTGAAGATCTTGATGGTTGTGTGGTATGTGTAAACAGCAGTCTTTAAATTATTGAGATTGATTCTGTTAGCAGATATCAGCTGAGGTCATGAGGAGCTGGCCTGATTTAATTTCCAAATACTCCAAGCCTGGATGGTTGAACAAATCCATTATTTGTGTAATATTTTATTAGCTTAGAATGGGATGAGCCATAGCTCCAAACCTAGATGATTTGGCCTATTCTGAAGTTTGCCCTACCAATCCTACAGGTATTTTAATATGCATTGTAGGGGCATTAGACATTTAGTTCATTCATGCGAGAACCTCTGATATGTCGTATGTGTCTCCAGCACCTAGGTGCTGCTAAGAGTCTAAATTTGCACCCTACAAGTGTCATATGCTGCTGTACTGAGAAAAATTACTGAAGGGTACTGAGAAAAATCACTGAATGGTACTGTAGCAAAGAACTGCAATAGAAATATACAGTCAAAATAAGCCAGCCTTCTCTTGGTGGACCGGGGTTCGAAGTATGGCACCTTCTTAGAACAAAGCCAGGGGGTCTCTCCCCGTGGTCAAGTTTTTTTATTTTATATGTAGTTCTGAAACCAGCATGGATATAGTTTTGAAACCTAAGCTAAATTAATTTTAGTTTGTAGTTTAAAAGATAATTACATATTGTTTCCTTTAAGCTTTGTAAAGTAAAGACATCTTTGACAAGTGCACACATTAAACGGTTCCTGTTGTATGGAATCCTCTTGTTATGTATTCTTTGCCTAACAATTTACTATATTTCACCAACCAGGTTGAGCATGTCTCTGAAGGCGATGATCAAGAAAAGGAGCTAATAAAGGTACTATATGGAGGATAAATTGGTGACTGCTATGTGTTGCTATATTTTTCCAATTTTATTGCTTCCTTGAGTGTAGGTATCTGAGTCCAAAATTCGTGAATGGTCGAGGGGAAAAGAAGGAAATATTAGGTCATTGCTTTCGACACTGCAATGTGTAAGTGCAAGATTATCAACCGTATGTGATTTCTTATTGTATACTATTGTCAACTCCTTTTCTTTCTAATAGGACATAACAACGTTGCAATGTTGAATATTTATGCTATTTTAAATCTCTTTGAAGTATTCTATAAATGATGCATCCCACCACTTCTGTTTTTCTTTAAACTAAAAGTTGTGTGCTCGGTTAGGTTCTGTGGCCTGGGAGTGGATGGAAACAAGTTCCTCTTGTTGATATAATCGAAGGAGCAGCAGTCAAGAAAGCTTACCAGAGAGCATTATTATGCCTCCATCCAGATAAGTTGCAGCAACGAGGAGCTGACATGCATCAGAAGTATATAGCAGAGAAGGTTTTCGACATTCTACAGGTACAATGGATTCTTCCCAAGCATATTTCTGATTTGCTTAGGAGGTTATGGTGGATGGAGCTAATTTGAGATGTAGTATTTGACAATGGAACTATGGAGGCTTGCTACTACCTCCAGGCTTTATCTGCCATTCTTTAGTAACCTTTTTTTGCCGAACTTCTGTCTCAAAGCCCTCCAAATGTAGATGGTCCTGAAACCATACCAAATTGCTTTGATAGTTGCTATTTGCAAACGGCCCAGTTCTAAAGCAGCAGCATACTAATCTGAATGTTTCCCAGGTGCTAATTATCCTTTCCCACGTTGAAGTACTCCAGCAGTCTGATTACATATTCCTAGTCCTATCATGCATTTGCATTGATGTCCCGTCTCTATAAACAGAATCAGTTGACATATTTTTCTCTTATATCTGCAGGAATCATGGAATGAATTCAATTCAGTCAGTTTTGGATAGTATTAGTGCCTTAATTTATTATTCTTTTGGCCCAATGTTTTCCACGTGTCTGCCACTCTGCAGCAGTTGGTCGAGCAATATAGACGTTATTACTGGAGGCACAGGCAATGCTGCCTTGTGGCCTTTGTTCTTGTTCAAAATATCCGCCTGTGTTACATATAACGAGTATAGCATGTATTAGTTAGGTCTATTGTATCCAGAATGAAATACCATACAAGTCGAATGGTTCATGTGTGCACAACTTTCTGTTATTCTGTACCAGCTTCTAACGCAAATGAATGGCCCGCTGCCGGTATAAGAACTTCTACTCAGATTACTATACTGCAGAAAGCAGCAATATTTCACAACCTCTCTGGACCGAACAAAAACAGAAAAATAGCATTGACAGACACGCAGAGTTCAGACTTCAGCGAGTCCTCGGTCAGAAAGCTCCTTCCGTCAAGCATAAACGTTGACGGCCAAAATTAAAACATTGGTGGACTGGACCAGAACACTTGAGGGTCCCCTGTCCGACTCGGACTCAAATTTAGATCCGAGTTGACATCACATTCCGTGGGTCGCAAGTTTCCCATGCAAAGTAGTACAATAGGAGCTGGGGCTGGGGGAATCCAAAACGGCAGCGGTAATCTGATCTCCCGGGCACCTCCCCGCATTCTTTGCCGCCGCCGCCTCCGGGGCGCCTCCCCCACTCCCGCGCCGCGGCGGCCGCCGGGACACCTCCCTACACTCCCGCGCCCGATCTCCCCCATCCCCAATCTCCTTTCCGGTGTTTCCACACTCCGCCGGTGCCGGCACCGCATCGTCCCTGGCGGCGCCTTCCTCTCCTCGTTGCCAAGCAAGCTCTCCGGTCGCCGCCGCACGCGAAAATGATAGACATCAAGCTCTTCCGCGCCGGCGACGGCGAGGGCGCCGATCCGGATCGCGTCCCCATCGAGCTCGTCCTCGAGTCGCAGCGCCGCCGCTTCGCCCCCTGCGAGGACGTCCACGAGGTCGCCGCCCTCGACGACGCATGGCGCAAGAGTAAGAGATCAAGCCCCCATCTCCTCTCCTCCGTGTGCCTTAAACCCTTCCGGTTACCCGGCCGGTTCGGTCTCTGACACGCAGGTTAATTAATAATTTCTCTTCGTCGTCCCTCTGCAGTGCAGTTTGATCTGGAAAAGATCAGGAAGGAGCTCAACGCCACCAGCAAGGCCATCGGAAAGCTCAAGGCCGCCGTAAGTCTCGTGTCCTTCAGTTCTGACTTGTAAAACGCGTTCTCTCGCGAAACGGCAGAAGCTCTCACTGTTTCCGGGTGTTTTGCGCACTGTTCTGATGGAACGGACTGGTTTGTTTTTGTTTTTGTAAGGGAAATCAAGAGGAGGAGGCGGAGAAGCTGATGGATGCGACGAAGGAGACCAAGGAGAGGCTGGCTGCCAAGGAAGCTGAGGTGCACGAGACCAAGACCAAGCTCGACGCCAAGCTCTTGACAATTGGCAACATTGTGCACGAGTCCGTGATCATCAGCAAAGATGAGGTGCGCCGCAAATCTAGCTCGTTTTTGGTTGTTCACACCGTAAAAAAACTTTTCATTCTCAAATCGTTTTTATTTTTATGGAAAAAACGAAAGAAAAACTTAGTACAATGTTGAAGTAGTAACCATATTAGCTCCACCCAACCTTGTTTCTCACTCCACCCATTTTGTTGATGGAATTCTAATTAGTTGCGATCTAAGGTGGTATAAGAATGTAAGGTCGGTGTTGATTGTCATCCAATTCAAGAAATTGGAAGCGGACCCTTACTTGACTGCTGCAATTTAATTTTTGCAGGCAGATAATGCAACTTTGGTGACATGGGGAGAGAGGAGAATGGAAGAGAACTTGAGAAATCACTTTGATCTTTGCAGGATGCTCGACATTGCAGATTTCGAGAAGGGTATATGCTTACTGCTTTTCTATATTTTTAGAGTGCTCTCTTACTGCTGCCAATGTTACCTGTTTTTACCCATGTTTTTTCTGCTGGTTATTTTTTTTAACAATAACATGCTTGTTCTTCTCCTTGATGCAATTCTAGTACTTATATATGTTGCATGTGATTTTGTTTTGCCTCAATTACGCACCAAACTACCAGCCATCAGAATGTGAATGAGAATGCATATTAACATATTCTGTACCCTTCAACTGATTTCTGCGTACCCAAACAATATTGCTAGTGTGTTTATTTGTCTCTAAGTTTCTAGGGAATCTCTGATCATATGTTGTGTGCTGAATTTTTGCAGGTGTTAGCGTGGCTGGCGGACGGGGTTTCTTTTTGAAGGGTGACGGTGTCCTTCTCAACCAGGCATTGATAAATTTTGGGCTAGCTTTCCTAAGAAAGCGCGGCTTTAAGCCAATGCAAACCCCCTTTTTCATGAGAAAGGAGACTATGGGAAAATGTGCTCAGTTGGCCCAGTTTGATGAGGAACTTTACAAGGTAATGCTGATGAAATATCCATACTTGCATATCAAGTTTGGATGATCATAGTTTTTTTTTGTTGGAAAAACAATACAGTATTTTGCTGTATATTCCATCGCGCATTCAGAAAAATTATGATAAGTTCAACTGGACTGTATATATTTTATCTTTTGGTAGGCATACTTCTGATTCTAAATCATTCATGCTATTAAGAGATTCTAATTTTCTGCAAATGGTGATGAACCATCAATATATATGCAACATTGATACTTCATAGTTGTTGGATTAGATGTTTTCTCAGGTGTGTTCTTTGATTAAAAAAATATATTTATTACATGCTCATGACCTTTTGTTGCATCTGCTAGGTAGCTGGTGATGGGGATGAGAAGTATCTCATAGCCACCTCTGAGCAAGCATTGTGCGCTTATCATCTAGGTGATCGCATATATCGTGCTGAATTGCCCATCAGGTGGGTAATGTCCTGATTCATCTAGTTTGTCTTTAATTGATGTGCACTTGCAATTTGATCTAAATAATCGTGCCCATTCAGATATGCTGGTTTCTCCACCTGCTTCCGGAAAGAGGCCGGTTCACATGGGAGAGACACTGCTGGCATCTTCAGGGTGCACCAGTTTGAAAAGATCGAGCAATTCTGCATTACAAGCCCAAATGGAAACGAGTCATGGGAGATGTTTGAAAAGATGATTCAAAATTCACAAGATTTCTACCAGGAGGTAGGTGCTCTGTGAATTTTAAACCATACTACCCCCACCATATTTGTATTTGGAAAAGTTCCATTTTACTATCCTCACCTATCCACTTTCTCCGCTTAATCCCCTAACCAAAATTTAGGTTTGATTTACTCCCATCTACTATTTTAGTTGGTCCAATCTACCCCCAAATGAAATTTATCCTTTTTTTATTCCTTTGTGTACAACAAGTTGAGTTTTGAGTTCAAATTTTTCCGGGTGACTTGTAACACAATGTCCTACATTATAAAAATATATAATGATTTTTTCATCATTATTTTAATGAAGTTTTGTATCACTATGATCAATTTCATATTAAATATTCTAGATCTATGAAAATAAAAAAATGTTAGTATATTTTTCTACTATGCGTCGTCATGTGTGGACTTTTTCCTTTGTATTTTGAACCGTTATCTTTGCAAACCTGTTTACACATCCCTGTTTAGACATCCTTTTCCTGTCCCTCTTGCAGCTTGGACTACCATATCAAGTAGTCTCCATTGTGTCAGGTGCTCTTAACCTTGCTGCTGCTAAAAAATATGATTTGGAAGGGTGGTACCCTGCATCACAAACCTACAGAGAATTGGTGTCCTGCTCAAACTGCACCGACTATCAAGCACGAAGGCTTGGAATCTGCTACGGACAGAAAACGGTAAATTTCTGTTTCATTTCGATTATGTAGCCTAACGCTTCATGGCTCTGAATTTCATCCAGTGTGCATAATATAAAAGCCTGACCAATCCTATCACTTTTCAGAACCGATGTGTGGACAAATCGGAGGGTGATGGTCAGTCCAAGCCACGGAAGGATGAACAGCAATTCGTTCATATGCTGAACTCCACGTTGACTGCAACTGAGAGGACAATTTGCTGCATTCTGGAGACCTACCAGACGGAGGATGGCGTTGAAGTGCCCAGGGCGCTGCAGCCATACATGGGTGGAATAGAGTTCCTTCCTTTCGTGCAAAACTTTTAGTGGTTTCCCCCCTTTCTTTAGCTTGCTCACTTCAGGCTTGTAAAGTTGAAATTTCCATTTTCCAGTCGCCAGAAATTTGAGTATGTAGTGGACGGGCAGATTGTAGTAACCTGCAATTCGACTTGTAAGCTCAAGATGTGCTGGAAGAGGATTGAAGTGAACAAAACATTCAGATGGAAGAGTAGCAAAATTAAACATCTGAAAAATAAAAGTCCATGAGAAAATTTGTGATGCGTATCACACTGGGCATTTTTTAACCGAATCAACCTTGTCGATATCGGTGCTGGTTTGAGGCATTATTACCAACATAAAAGCGAAAGGAAACTGCCCAAGCGAACAGAAAAAAAGAAAAACGATCCTGGTCGGCCCAAGCCCAGATAGCGTAACCAAGCCCACCTTCGCGTAAAAGCGAAAGGAGGAAACTGCCCTAACTTGCGCCGCCGCTCGTTCTACTGCTCGACTCCTCCCCCTCGTTCCAGTCCTCCTCTTCCGCCGCCGCCGCCGCCGCACACCGTCGCAGGACGCAGGAGACGATGCTCGACATCAATCTCTTCCGCACCGACAAGGGCGGAAACCCGGACCTCATCCGCGAGTCCCAGCGCAGGCGCTCCGCTGCGGTCGAGCTCGTCGACGAGGTCATCGCCCTCGACAAAGCATGGCGCGAAAGTAAGCGTCCCCTCTCGCTGCCCTGTTCCCCCCCTGAACCCTTCCAGATCTCGGCCTGGTCTCTGATCCCCAGGTGTTCTCGTCGTTCCCGCAGGGCAGTTCGAGCTGGACAAGATCCGCCAGGAGCTCAACGCAACCAGCAAGAAGATCGGCAAGCTCAAGGCCGTACGTTTCGTCTCCATTTGCGATGCACTCGTTATCCGCTTTCCTTCGCGGCAGCGGTCCTGGATTTCGTTTAATGGTGGTGTGTTTCTTTGCAGAGCAAGCAAGAAGAGGAAGCTAAGAAGCTGATGGAGAGCACGGATGAGATTAAGAAGAGGTTGGCTGCCAAGGAAGCTGAGGTGCAGGAGGCCAAGAGCACCCTCGACGCCAAGCTCACCACTATTGGCAACATCGTGCACGATTCTGTGCCCGTCTGCGACGACGAGGTGCTCTGACAGTTTAGTATGCTATTGTTCTTGAAACAATTTCGGCAGTTCCCCATTTTTCTGAAGAAATAGCTTTCAGTAGTTGTTATATTGTAATGTGGCAGCCATAGATTTTTTAGCTCCACTCCAACCCTTTTGCAATGGGAATTTTAAACTTTTTGTGGTGGTGCTATTTGAGGACGGGAACAACATTGCATTGCCTTGATAAGTTGAAATTGCCTGTGAGCATGCATACTCTTGTACAATTTATGCTCACCTTGATTGGCAACATTGTTCATGAGTCTGTGCCTGTCAACATCAACGGCACTGGCAATTTAGTTAGCTGTTGTTCTAGAAACTTGTAAGGTGACTTCCTTTTTGCCAAAGAAACAATGGTTCAGTTATTACTAGTAGTAGATTGTGATGTGGCAGCCATTGAACTGTTAGCTCCGCCATAACCCTTTGGTAATTGGAGTTTTTGTTGTTTCTTCAATGTGCTATATGAGGATAAGCAACCAGTATTACTTTGATAGGTTGAATTTGCTTGTGAGAATGCAGGTCTGTTGAATTCCCACTTAATTGCGTAAATTTTAGCTGAACTGATTTGGTAGCTACTTATCTGCAGGCAAATAATGCAATTGTACGAACATGGGGTGAGAAGAGAGTAGAGGAAAATTTGAAGAATCATGTGGACCTTTGCAGGATGCTTGACATTGTTGCACTGGAGAAGGGTATATGCTCTTAATATTTTCTCTATTTTCAAGTGCTTTCTTACTGCCAATAGTTGCTTGTTTAAGTCTGTTACTAAACCCATCACCATGTTCCTTGTCATCATTCTTGTATGTCTGCATCTGATTGTGTGCTGCCTGTACGTTATATATTCAGCATATGCTTTTCAACAGTGAACCCTGCTTAACCAATTTCAGATAGCTCTTGCCCCTTGTTTGCACCACAACCGTGGTTAAGAATGTTTTGGAACATATGTGCTCTTCAGCTGTTGAATTGCACATGTACTCATCTGCCTATTGTATTTGTGAACTTTGAACAATCTTAGCATTTACCAGAAAGGAACTTTCTTTCTGGTTCCCTCCAAGAGCCTGCATGAAAATGGGGTATTTCAATCCCTAGTCAGAATTATGAGGATCCTAGTTGCGCACATTATCCCAGAACGTGCACATAAAGTATCCCTGTACAAATTAAAACTAATAACTTAATAAGGTTCTCTTTCAAATTTCAATGTGATACCACATGGTCTTGGGATATCGACTATGGATTTATGCAGAAACCCAGGATTGCTATCGCGTCTTGCTTCTCTTATTCTTGAGGAAGACTCTTTCAACCTATTGCCTACTCAATTTCTGCAGGTGCTGATGTGGCTGGTGGTCGGGGTTTCTATTTGAAGGATGAAGGTGTCCTCCTGAACCTGGCGTTGATAAATTTTGGGCTAGCTTTCCTGAGGAAACGGGGCTTTAAGCCAATGCAAACCCCCTTTTTCATGAGGAAGGAGACTATGGGAAAATGTGCCCAGTTGGCACAGTTTGATGAGGAGCTTTACAAAGTAAGCCTGATGAAATACTCCCTACACAGGTGTCATGCTGTTTATGACGCAACTGTACCCACATGCATAGTTTTATGACTTTACGTATGTTTTTGTAGTTTTATAAGTTATGCTTTTGTAGTTTTTTTTTGGGGGGGGGGGGGGGGGGTTAATAACATCATCTTACTGTATTAATTTAATACAACCTTTACATGATAATTAAGGTTCTATGCAAAATAAAAATTGGTAAATTGTGTCCTCTGGTAACTATGCAAACAGTTCTAAAGCAATTTCATGTTATAAAGAAAATCTAATTTCTGCGTACTGCTGAGTGGTAACAATATTGGCAAGATTGCTCCTAAAGAAATATATTTTGATTACTGTAGGCCTAATGGTTCAATCTTATGTTTGATGAATTGGACAAATATTTCAGTTGTGATCTTTGATAAAAGAATAGCATGTATATGAACATTTGTTTCTTTGACAGGTAACAGGTGATGGCGAGGACAAATACCTCATAGCCACATCTGAACAGCCATTATGTGCTTATCATTTAGGTGATCGAATTTACCCTGCTGAGCTACCAATAAAGTGGGTAATTTCCTTACTGCAGTTAGTTTGCCACTAATTGCTACACAGTAGTAAATTTGACCATAAATAAATTGTCTGTATAGATATGCTGGGTACTCCACCTGCTTCCGGAAAGAAGCAGGTTCACATGGAAGGGACACAGCTGGCATCTTCAGAGTCCACCAATTTGAAAAAATCGAGCAATTCTGTATTACGAGCCCAAATGGCAATGATTCTTGGGACATGCATGAAGAGATGTTGAAGAATTCAGAAGATTTCTATCAGGAGGTGTGCATCGGTGCTTTGCTAACCATAAGTATCGCATTTACATCTTGGACTTGTCTTTAGTCTTTACAAACTTGTATAAACTTTAGTAAATGTCCATCTTGCAGATTGGCCTGCCATATCAGGTTGTCTCCATTGTCTCTGGTGCACTTAATGATGCTGCAGCTAAAAAATATGATTTGGAAGCATGGTTCCCTGCATCAAAAACCTTCAGAGAATTAGTGTCATGTTCTAATTGCACCGATTTTCAAGCGAGGAGACTTGGAATTGGTTACGGCCAGAAAAAGGTAGATTCTGTGTCACTTGCATCATTGTAGTTTTCCACCCAATGTGTATAAAAATGTTTTGACCAGTCACTAATGCTTGCCGATGTATGGAAAAATCACAGAATGATGAGCAGTCCAAGCAGTTTGTTCATATGCTGAATTCTACGTTGACTGCTACTGAGAGGACGTTATGCTGTATTCTGGAGAACTTCCAGAAGGAGGATGGTGTTGAAGTGCCAAAGGTGCTGCAACCATACATGGGTGGAATAGAGTTCCTTCCTTTCAAGCAACCTCTGGATGTCAAACAAGCTTCTGACTCCAAATCAAACAAGTCCAAATCAAAGGTCTCTATCTGCCTCTGCTGGTCCCTTTTCCCAAAACAGCATTCAAAACTATTTTTATCTTATTTTTTGAACCCCCCTTCCTGACAGGGAAATGCTGCTTGAGCTGGACGAGGAACAAAGTCAAATGCATGCGATGCAGAAGTGAAGTGATGGACAATATGCATCCTTGTATTATTTTTTGGGTGGTATCAGTATTTATAACATGACCATGACAATGCAGCTTTTGTGTACCCATTTTGGTTTCTTGGTTACCACACTATCTGATAACAGTACTTGCACACTGATGTTTCATAGCATAGGATTTCTTGCAATCAGGAATGTTTGAGCACCACCATCCCAACCTTCTGTGTTTATTGCGATACCACAACACTGTTCCTCTGTGTCGTTCTTCTTCAAAAGCAACACCGTTGGTGTTCCCTGGCTTTGCCTATGTAGTGCTTCAGTTTCGGTCTGTCAGTGGATCGATTGCTTTTGGGTCTCTGTTTTTGGAGTGCTTCTATGGCTGAAACTGGGAAATGCGTTTTGGTGGCGACCTGCACTTGCGCTCTTGTATTCTGCCATTGTTTGGTGCACGATTGCGTAGCGTGGGCCAGATTCTGAATGCTGCTGGCCATGCTTTTCCAGGTTTTCACTGCTCAACGTGACTGTAGCCCTTGGATTACCCCTGTAACTAAGCATTCAAGCTTGAGAGAATCCGAGACGCCTGTCCGTCAGTTACGACTGAATGGCCTTTGCATTCCCCGGTAACGAGAAAGGTGTTCCGTTCTCTATATGGAACTTGCATGAAACATTTGCACTTACATGTTGTGGCTGATAAGCTAGACAAACAGGGTGGTTGATTCTGAAAGTACTTGGGGGTGGTGAGACCTGTCAGGAGCGATCGCGAATGGACGAGGTTCCCCGGACGCAAGGGTGATGTGAACGTGAAACAGGCCTTCCCTTGCCTCGACGCCAGCCGGCCAGGGTAAAGCCAAGGCAAATTTATGGTTTGCCGACGGGAATAAAGGGACCATCTGGATGAGCTCTAGTAAAACCCCCTTCATCACCAAAGGTCCTGCATGCCTGCGCCATTACGCTACCCACTATTCATGCCGTTTGATGGCACTGTCAGCGAAATAAACTGCCCATGATTACAGGGAGATTGGGGGGCCATGGATGATCTCTATCTCTCTCTCTCTCTCTCTCTCATAACAAATTGGCATGTTGTTAATTCTTTTAGCAGAAAGATTGTGAGATTATGCTGAGCAAAGTGGAGACAAAAGAGGGGAGAGGGTGTGTGCTCTCAGGACTGGCGTCCAAATTTGATCTTGTGATTTGTGGGGGGTCCGGGAGTTCGGCAGATGTGCTGGCCACGTTCCCGGATTCCGGTTGTGATGAATGATAGCTCCTCCCACCAGTCAACTAGGTGACATTTCAAAATGGGGGAAAATAAAATGGTGTCTAACTTTTCTGGACAAAATGATTTCCGATGGTTCCGTCCTCAATAATTCTGTTCCTCAATAAGCTCCTATAGGTGAAATGCTTGTCAGCAACTCAGCATCATCTGTACAAGGAACTGTACTGTGCTGGGATTCGGTCTGCAGAAAAATGACTACTAGGCAGGGCTATATACATGCAAATGCAATCAGGTTGAGGGCAAGTTCACGTCACCAAAAAAGAGAAAAAACGAGGACGAGTTTTTTTCTTCTTTCCCGGTAAATGAGGACGAGTCCACTATGTTCTTTTCCGAAGCAAAAAATGTGTTTATCTTTCCAATTCAAATTAAAATAAAGTTTGTTAATTTATGTGAGGAAAACTTTATTGATTATCAGATTCCGCAGCACTGCCTTTTCCTTTTGCAATTATTGAGTTTCACATGGCACTAATTAACTAGAGATTCCAAATGGCTTCCCTTGGTTTTTTTTGTTTGTTTCAAAGAAAAAGAAATGATCAGGTACCGAAGTCCCAAATGGCAGTGAAGTTCGTATTATTTCTAAAGGCAAAGAGACACCCTTTTTTTTGTTGTTTGTGTAGTTGTTTTAACATATTCTTTTTTTTTTAGAGTTGTTTTAACATATTCTCATATTTTGAAGAAGACAAAAACTGCATCGCCCTGAGGAATGAGAATATGATCACCCCAACGGCCCCCCTTAGGTATTATATACAAGCTTTCAGTGGATGCACTTCAATTGAGTTATTTTTTCCCTAGGAAGGATGAAAAGATCACATGTTCTTTTCAAAAACTTTGTTAAATCATTTTTTTGTTTAATCTTCATTCAAATGAGCTAGCAAATCAAAAGAGAAGAGTCAAGAGATTCTCCCCAGCACAGCTCTCCATGCCCATGGACCCTGACCACTTGTCCTTTCTCTCACTAGCCACTTCTCTCTCTCTCTCCTCGATGTACAAAATGAAATGCTGCAGAGCTTTCAAAAAAGGGAGAGAGAAAAAAGATAAAATAAAAAAGACAAGGCGATAAATTACAAAACAACCCCACCCCCAACGGGCCCCCCTGTTTCCAATCCACGCCACGGTGCTTTTCCCCAGCCATCACGAGACCCCTTCCCACGCTCGCCGAAACCAACCAACGCCACCACCACCACCCCACCACCAGTTACTACTGCTCCCTCCCTGCCGCTGCGCCTCGCCTCCAGGAATCCCCTCCTCCTCGGATTCCTTCCCCCGCCTCAGCTCCCGGCCCCCAGCCCCCCCGCAGCCGCCTGCACTGTGCTGCCGGCTGCCGCCTTCGGCACCGCCGTTCGCCTTCCGGGCTCCGCCAGCCTCCGGTCCCTCGGTAAGCCGCTGCTCCGCTTTCTTGGTTACAGCAATGCAGCAGGATCTTGGCTTGGATCTGCGCTCGCCTGCTTCCTTGGGTTCCTTGGCGTGTTCGATTCTCGAGCTGCTGCTCGGTTCTTGGTTCTGTGGATTGGGTCCGGCGGTGGAATTATGGCTTTGTCTCTCGTGTCAACGTCGGCTGTGCCTCCGGCTTCCCATCTGGAACGAGTACGGCCGTGGAATTATTTCTGGGAGTTCAGTCCGGTAGCGGTACCAAACGTTGCTTTCGTAGCAATAGTGCGGCTTACCTGCTTGTACTCAAACTGTCGTTGACGTTTACTAGGTGGTGCCGTGATGTGTACATGCTTACGGTTCTCTGCAACCTTTTGTTCGTAGTAGTACTGGAGTTTGTATGGTACATGAATGGTAATTTGGTACCTACTGGGTTCTGGTTATCAGCATTCTTGAAACAGAAGGCCCTCTTTTTTTTCTCTCCTAAGTGTTTGCTAGACTGAATGAAAATGCTGCATTGTCTAGAGAGAAAATGCACTGTCTAATAGGTGTGTGGAGACAGGAAAACAGATCTGATCTTTCGACTCTCTTTTAGAGCAGCAAGAGAGTTTAAATTTAAAACCGTAGGAATATCTGCAGTTTTTCAAGCTCTTCCGTGAATACTGACTCATTGAGCAATGCATTATGGGGACTGAATTGCAGTGCTGGATTTCGAAATCACAACTGCAGTGTGGCCCTACCAGCATTAGTTTCACTGTCCATTGTTCATTTCAAACTCAAGCTGACAGGTTCACATGAGTGTGCAAGGAGTGAATTGTCGTCGTTTGGGGAGATTACTGAACTCCTAATCTCTTAACATGTCCTAATGCTTTGGGACTTTCATCAGATGCAATGCATACAGACACCATAGTAGCTAATGAGCTGTCTATAATACTTGGAGATCCTGATGACTGGTTTGTTTTTGTTTCTTAAAGTATTGGTAGAGCATATGCTAAGAAAAAAATTTCCATGGATTTTTTTTCGCAAGCCCTCATTCTTGGTCTTCAAAATTCTACCAAAACCATTGCTATTTTCGCTATTAATTGCTTATGTATCATTATCAATTTCAAACTGCTGCCATGGAAATCAATGTCAGAGAACAACTATGGCAGCATTGCCTTTTTTCATTTTCTTAATACTACCATTTCTAGTGGTTGTTGAAGTAGATTGCTCATATGTTTTATCTCACTTGATTGTGTGAAGGGAGGACCATGAAGCTAAGAACAAAACGGCCGGAATGGAAGTCCCTCATGCCACTACAACTAAGCAGGAAATCTGCTATGCGTTTCTTTTTGTTCCCCAAGGTTCAGTCGGCTGGTCAATCGCCAGATGATACTCCAGTTTATCTTAATGTGTACGATCTTACACCCATGAATGGTTATATATATTGGGCAGGCCTTGGCATATTTCACTCAGGAATTGAAGGTTCTTCTCTTTGCCATTTGTATCTACTTTTCTTTCTTCCAGTTAACCTTTAACCAAACACTAGTTCTTTTTGTGGTGTTTTGTTGTTCAACTATTTTTTCGCTTGATCTTTGAGAAACTATAGGACTATAAATCCAGTAACATGGCCATCAATGACCCATTATTCTTTTTTGCCATGATTTATATCTAGTACTGTGGCCTATCTGCTATTTCGCCATATGAAGTTGTTACTTAACTATATTCAATGATCCATGTCTGCATATAGGTTTGTTCCATGCGATAAATTATTTTGTCCATTAGGATGGTTCACTGCAGTAACCTACCTGAAAGTATTAAATCCAATCAGTGCTGTAAGGGAATTTTGTATGCATTGTTTTGCCTTTTCTAGATGAGTTACACATCACATTGAAAAAAAAAACTCGACCTGCGGGGGGTAAGACGGCCCCCTGCCCCACCCGTGCATACCGGCACTGTAGCCCGTGTGAGACGACCAATGACCTGGGCCGGGCCTTGAACCTATGCTTTGGTGTGGGACAGACAAGGGGATTTTTTAAACCCCAGCCTGAAATTCGCTCGCTCGGGGAGTCAAACCCAAGAGGCCAAGACCTAGGGAGGTGCCACTCAGCCCCCTAACCAAGTCAGCTAGAGGACCTTAAAACTTTTCATTTTCTTTCACTGATATGTTCAGCCGATATTGTTACATTCGCATATGTTATATGTATCAGCTTACCATATACAAAAAGATGAACGAGATGGTTGAGTTCTATGCTATGTTGGTCCTGTATGAAACGAGAAAATATTACACATTTTTTTTTATAAACAAGAAAATATATTGCTGTAAGGGAAGATGGTTTGCTTGATTTTGCTGGATCCTTTTTATGTTTCAGGCGCCAAATACTTCTTTATAATCTGAAAAACAATTTGGTTAAAAAGATTAATTAATACATATGCCTGCATCAGCAACTCACGGACCTTTCTAGTAGAGATCTTTCTAGTAGAGATCTTTACAGATCCAGAATCCAGTTTTATTATGGCTTAGTAGTGGTTTGAGAAATTTTCTTTAGGTGCCCATGGAATTGCTAGGACATGCACATTTGGTGTCCTTCATGGGGCAGTTGGCTCTGAGAAAGATGAGAACTGCTGAGCAAGGGAAGGATGAAGGAAGTGACATGTGATGCAGAGTAGTTTGGTGAAATCCACAAGGAAGACTGGGTAGGGAGGTGGAGTTGTCTCAATTGGATATGGATGGGGAGAAGAAGTAACTTAAAAGTTTGTCAATACTCAATTCCACTACAAGATATGCATTAATAAATTTACATCCTGCTAGCCAGTTTCCACAACCGGCCAACCGGCATGTTTCTGGGACTAGCCTAGACCTTTCTTCAGATTCAACTCTCTTTGCCCACTTGAAACTGTCATATCATAATGCAGTCAGCCATCAGCAACAAATTGGCTGAGCTATATGCAGCACTGTGATTTTTGGACTGTGAATGCTCGCCATCTCAAATTGTATAAGTTTTCTGGACCGAGAATGATTTCTGTAATTATCTTGCTGACCACCTGAAGCATCTGACCAAAAACAAAAGTCTATAGATGTTTTTTTTTCTCAAATATAAGGTTTTAGAACTGATTCTCAGATCACTATTGATGGCATTTTTTCTTCGCAGTTCATGGTGTTGAATATGCATTTGGAGCGCATGACTTTCCTACAAGTGGAGTATTTGAGGTAGAGCCTCGTCAGTGCCCTGGTTTCAGATTCAGGAAATCAATATTTCTCGGTACAACATGCTTGGATCCAATCCAAGTTAGGCAGTTCATGGAGCTACAGTCAGTAAACTACAATGGAGATACTTACCATCTTATCACGAAGAACTGCAACCATTTTTGCAAGGATATGTGTTACAAGTTGACCGGTAACAAAATCCCAAAATGGGTGAACCGGCTTGCCAGAATAGGTACGATAGCTTTAAATACATGTGCTAATGCTTATAGTAGTTCAACGATTTCATGCAGCAAAGGTGACAGTGATTTAATGCGACTCATTGTGCTTAGTCAGAATGCATTAAGCAGCTTTAACAGTCTTTGGCACCATTTTTTGCTCTATATTATTGTTTCCACTTTACTTTCTAGAAATGTGGTTTACCATGGTTACAGAGTTTATGAACGCTGTGTGGTCGTTCTGCAAAGTGGAAGTACTTTTTCTGTCACACCATATCACAATGTACTCTGTAACTGTGCACCTGACATGTGCATCCACAAAGAGCTTCGAGAAATTTTGCATTATGTTTTCAGCAGGTTATTGCATTCAGCAGCATGCCAACTAAGGGAACATTGTCAGTTTTGACCGTATAGGTTTATGCCAAGCTTTGTGTTTCTACTTTACTAAGTAGTACTGTTTAAATGTAGCATTTTTATGTGAATACTGGTACTTGGGGTTCATATTATGACCATCATGTGCATCTGTTTGTTGTAGGTGCTATTTGCAACTGCCTTCTCCCAGAGTCGCTCAAGATATCTCCAGTCGGCCATGATCCGAACAGTCAGTCTGAAGATTCAGAGAAAAGGCGGCTGAGGAACCCATTTAGCTGTTTCTCTTCAATCTCGAGCCACAGACAGCTGCCGTCATCTTCCCCTTTCCCACCATCTCCTGTGAAGGAGCGTCTTGCTCACAGCTCATCCAGGAAATCCAGCACGGCGTCTCTGAGAAATAGTTAGCCTGGCCTGCCTCCCCCGTGTAACTTCTGATACCAAGTTGTGCTAATTCGTTCAGTGTCAGCATCTGGATTGCACGGTGAGTTCTGTGCTTGTAGCTCGCTGTCAGGTACTTCATTTGATTCGGTAAAAGTCTGATGCCTGATGTCGTTGTATCATGTGTTGGTTCGCCTCGGAAAGATCTGTTGGGGGTGAATGCCACTCGATTCTACCCTCCCTATGTACCCAGTGACTTGTATATTATTCTTTCAGCTGTTGAGAAAGCACCACCCCTGTCGATCAGTCGTGCCTGGAATTTTCTCACCCAGCTCGTTTTGACAATGCTTTTGCAGATTAACAGTGTTCGTACACTGTAAAAGTAAACTCGTTTCTGGGTATGCACATCATCAATCATACAAGTGCATAATTCTGTGACGGCGGGACCAGGTTCGATGGGGCGGTAGGCACCGGAAATGGGTGACGAAAATTCTGATGCCTGTTCCAATCCCATAGTACAATTCCAGGAGGGAAGCACACCGGATAAGAATGCCTCCAGCAGTAAGCAAAGGTAGCAGTAGTGGCAGTGGTACTACCGGTCGGGTCGCCTCTAGTGACAGTCCCCTTTGGCTTTGGCTGGCTGGGCTAGCTGGGTGTTCTCCGTCCTGCCTGCCTAGGCGTTCCCCACACCTGTCGCCTCTCGGTCACAGGAACACTGAACCGGGGCGCCGGCCGTGGCCGGCTGGCCGCTGCCGCGCCATAAAAGCAGGCGACGGCGACGGCGACGGCTCGTCGTGCTCGTGCCCGCGCGGCGGCGGGGGCGTACGATCCGAGAGTGACGGCCTCCGTGCCCGCGCGCGCGCGCTCCGGCGGCCTCCGGTTCGCGACGAAACGGGACGTCGCCGTCGGGGAGTGGATGATTGGAATGGTGATCGGGTTGGGTTGTTTTGTTTTGTTCGCTTCGTCGCCGCCGTCGTCGTGCCGTGTGACGGCAGACGGGCAAGAGAGGACAAAGGGCCCGGGCGCTTTTGATCAGGTCATCTCATTCTTGCTTTGCACCAGGCGCCTTATCTCCGGAGAGAAGGCAGCTAGGCTTTTAACAGATGCATGGCTTTGATGCAATCATTAGCTACGGATAATTCTCCCCTGATTTTGGGTTTTCCAGATGACACCTCACTTGTTCTAAGTGCAGTCAGTTACAACGCCTCTATCACAGAGTCGGCGTACCGAGCGTTAAACATTTTGTTTATGCATCTAAAGAGTGCAATTGCATTTTTTTCCAACACAGATGGTTTTTTTCCCTTTACGAGGAGGAACATTGGAAGAAGATGACCTATCAGGGATGTCCAAGTAAAGCAACAGACAGGGACGTTCTGAAACAGCCCAAAACTCAAATGAAGCCCAAAGTATTGGGCCGAAGCAGACTCAACATTTCAGAGCTCCCATCAGAGACCGATGAGCTAGCAGAAGACACCAAACAAGCATGTACAAAGCATCTTCTGATTGCGATTACCCCCAATAGTACATCACGGAGATCACCAGTCCATGATAAGCACTTGCATGATAATCCACACATATTCACAAAGATTACCAGTTACTACTAATCTACATGGCTTCAACAAGTTACTGAATAGACTTAATTCTCGTCAGGACATTGATGACTGATAGAACATACTACTACTAGCTGACACTTGGTTGCTACTGCTGCTGCTACGAGCCCTGCAAATCGATCGATTCATGAACACGAAAATAGCTAGCCGATTGCCTGATCCCCAGTTAATCCGTTGCTGACCTCCTGCACGCACGCTCAGTTGAAGTGATCGTAGACGCTGCCGAAGTAGTTGGGCGCGAGGTCCATCATGTTCATGTAGCTGTTGTACGCGTACTCGCTCATGTAGGTGAGGTCGGCGGCCTCCTCCGCCTCCACCCCGAACTGCCCCACCAGCACCGCCGGGTGGTGCGTCACCGTCGAGAACGACGACGAGCTCGGGCTGCTGCTGCCCGCGCCCGCGCCGCCGGCTGCCGCCGCCGCGGCTGTTGCGATGAGCTTCCGCTTCTCCTCCTCCGACTCGGCCATCCTGTCCTTCATCTTCAGCAGCTGCACGACGATCGACAGCGCATCGCATGCATGAATGAGTTAGCACTCAGCACAGCAGAGAGAAGATGCATCAAGGATTTAACAAGGGAAAAACTAGCAAGCTAGTGATTCCGATGCGGCGTGGCGTGGTGTTACCTCGGCCTCGAGGTGGCAGTTGTGGAGGACGACGGCGTCGTGCGCGGCGCGGAGCTTGGAGAACTCCTCCTCCATGAGCTTGCTCTTGTGGCGGGCGCGGCGGTTCTGGAACCAGACGGCCACCTGCTTGGCGTCGAGGCCGAGCTCGGCGGCCAGCTGCACCTTGCGTGGCGTCTCCAGCTTCCGCTCCTTGCGGAAGTTGATCTCCAGCTGCCGCGCCTGCTCGTCGCTCAGGCGCCGCTTCTTGGCCTGCTCGTCCCCGCCCTCGCCGTCCCCCGCCGCCCGCGGCTTCCGCCTCCGCCGCTGCCGCGCCTTCTTCTGCTCGCCACCTGGCAGCACACAGATCACGATGTACATTACGCGTGAGCTCCCAGTAATAATCTCGAACCCCTTGCTAGTTGCTAGTAATCTGCTATAGAGGAGGCCGGAGAGAGAGATCGATGAACGACTGCGCGACGACTCACCGGAGCCGGGGGTGGCGGCCTCCGCGAAGCTCTCCGCCGGGAAGGCGAAGGACGGGAACAGCAGCCTCTCATCCTCCTCGCAGCCCATCTTCCCCGCGAGCCCCAACAAGCAGCTAAGATCACACTCTAAAGCCGCAGACGAATAAGCAGGAAGCCACTACCACAGCTAGCTGCTCCTGTGTGTAGCAAGCAGATCGACTGGACTAATGCTCACTCCGATCAAATCGCCTTTCAATATGGTTGGTAGCTACAGACCTTTGTGTTCTCTGCTCGCTCGGTCTGTGGTAGTACCTTTGGATTGGGTATTTCTATAGGTGTTGTGCGTGGTGTGACCAGCTGTGTCGTCCGAGTCTGTGAGCTCGGAGTCCGGCCCCGGGATTTTATAGCCGGCCGAGGGCCGGAGTCGGAGGGCGCTGCTGTACTTGCTGATAAAAATTCTGGTGTGGAGTCGCGAGAAAGGAAGAAAGAAAGCAGCGACCCGCCGAGAGGGGCTTTGCGTGCGTAGCGTAGCGTAGCTGCCTGTTCATGTTGTGTGCATCAGCTAGACGAGACGAGAGAGCGAGAGAGGAGGCCAGGGGAGTAGTAGTTTATTAGTAGGATAGTGGATTAATGGAAAGGGGAACGAACTAGGCGGGAGTTGGTAATCGCTTGGCAAAGCGAGGGCATAATAATCTGCTGCTGCGGCTTAATCGGCAACCAGACATCAGTTAACTTCAACATCTAGCTCCACAGTAGCAAAACGACATCTCTGAACATTGGTGAACATGTACTCTCATTTGTTGAGCTAGATGTTGAAGTTAAGTAATTTTAATCGAAGCTCAAAGTTAGAACTTTGTCACAATATTTCCAAGCCGTACGAGATGAGCAGCAAGCGAGCCGAGCACCAGGCGAGCCGCGTGGAACAGAACGGAGGACACACCGCAGCGAACCATCGAGCCGAGCACCGCATCAAGCTGAGCCGAGCAGCACGTGAGGGTGCGCAGCGGAACGGAGGAGGACGCGAACCAATCCCGCATCGCGTCCAATCCCGTCCTAAAATTGTGCATTCATAACTTAGTGGGAGTGCTCTGGAAGTTAAACTCGGTTCCTAAGCACCTCAATTAAATCTTCACAATCTGAAAATTTCAGAGAATTAGTGAAGTGTGAAACAACATCAGTTAGCTGTTTTTTGAAATTTATTTCTGAGTAACTTTACATCTAAACTTTGGCTCCACAATAACAAAATGGAATCTATGAACATTGGTGAACATGTCCACTCAATTGTTGAACTAGATGTTGGAGTTAAATAATTTTAAAAGAGCACTAAAAAAACTAATTCACTGCACAACCGCGTCCCTCCTTTTCTTTTTCTTCATGCGCGAGCCGATCCGGATCACGCGAGAGAACGGAGCCGTGCCGGAGCCGATCCGAGCCAAGCAGCACACGATGCGGACTGCGGGAGCCGCGCGGGGGCCGCGGACGCTCCGTCCAATCCCGCGACGCCACGAGGGGGCGCGCACCAGGGCCGCGGTGCGCGCGGCGCCCACCAGATTTTTTTCCCACTCCGTCGCCATCACGCGATTAAGATAACGTAATAACAGCCGTAGCTAGCGGCCGCCTTTTGTCGACAGGGACGCCGCGCACGCACTGCCGGTGGAGACGGAGCGGTGGGTTTTCGTGGCGTAAACTGTGACTTTCTGTTGCGCTTGGGGGGTAAAAATGCAAGCTTTTCTCTGCTGCTGCTGAGCGATGCCGATGGCTACTGCGCGCACGCCTGCGCCTGCCACTGCCAGCTAGCACTGGCAGGTAAAATTTGACGAGCACCGGCCGTCCGGGAAGGTTGAAAATTAAGGGGCTGTTTGGCTCCCAGCAACGGGCTGCCACACCACGGTGCAGCGCGCCACAGCTTGTGGCGGGGAAACCAGCGCCTCAGCCCTTGGCTGCTCCCTCCGTTGACTGTAGCATGGCGAACTACTGTGCGCGGCTGCTGTGGCGTGGGGCACTGTACCGTGGCGATGTGTGGCGGTGAACCAAGCAGCCCCTAACACATGCACGCACGCACGCGCGCGCGAGCGAAGAAACCTCTCCAAGTAACAACCCCAAGCAAGCAAGCTCTCTGCTCTTTTTGAAACGCTAAAGCGCTGCAAAAGTGAAGTGAAAACAAAAAAGAAAACGACAGGTTTTTTAAAATTTTAATCTTAAAAAACGACAGGTTTTCGTTTGTGTGATGCATGTCAGAGTGGAAGCTAGAGCGGATGGTTGGAGGTGGGCGGGGTACGGTAGTGTTTGAGATGCACAAGTTACCATGGCAGCGAGCGAGCGCGTGGGCGACGAGCTAGCTTGTCGGCTTCCGGGGCCCGGCCGCGCGCGGCCGGGAGAGAGACACACACACATGACACAACCGCCTAGCTGCTCCAAGGCCGTAGCAATTGACGTCAACTACGGCATGCACACGCCTGCGCGCTGTACCTTTTCTTACAAACACACGCCTGAATTTTTCCAAACTGATGATTGTATATGCCCACACAGAGCTTACGTTGCACAAGCCAAGTACTAACATGATGACAATATAAACAAGTACAAGTGTCCGAGAGAGAGTTAGAGAGGGAACGACCTAGCACGTGAAGAAGCATTAATTTGTGATCGATCCGCCGCCGTGTAAATGTTTGACCGCGACGTGCTCCTGTATATCGCCGGATCGGATCGATCATCGGATGGACGAGGAGGGTTCCTTGCGGTCTCTTCTCTCCCTCTACATACGAAACCTCTCGCTCGCTGATGCGTCGCTTTCCAGCTAGCAGCTCTACTCTCCCTCATTTGAGTTGGGTACGTGCACGCACAGCCCGGCCAGCTGCACACACCAGCCGCCTAACGGGAGATATCGTCTGAACAGTGCCGCACGCTTTCTGATCCACCCCCGCGACCGCGACGATCAATCCATGGCGATGGCGGGCTACCAAAAGCTGGCTAGCCGAGAGCCCGAGACAGACGACGGGATCGGACGGCCACACCGTAGCTTTAGGAAACCCCCTGGCATTGGAGTCAAGAAGGTTCGCGTGTGCCTGCCTTCTCGAACCGCGATATATATGCTAACAGCGATGGAGCTACCCGTAAAGCACGTAACGCCAGCCGGCAGCTGCGGTTCGGCACGCAGGATTCTCCTGTTTGGGACGAGGAGTCCAACCCAAGTCTAACACCCGGCCGGGGGCACCACCACGCGGCACGCACACGCACACGCACACTGCTCACGCATCCGTGCTCACTCTGCGAAAGCGGTTCAGATATCGATCGGGTACGCGCACTACTGCCTCCTTATCCACGGCGCGCATGTACGTGGTCAAAGGCTAATTTATGCGAGAGCTACGCGAACCACTCCCTGGTCGGGTTAGTTTCAACAGGGCGCACCAGTACGTCCTTAAGACGAGGCCACCAGCAGAGGAGTGAGCAATCCGAGCGTAGCTCGGATGGCTAGCACTGCAGGTGTGCAGTAGCCCGCCCGGGTTCGATCCTCTGCGATCGCAGCCTGGGTGTCTCACCGGGATTTATTCCCAGAATAATTTCGTCTGCCTCTCACGTATGGTGCCACAATGGTCAGAACGACGTGCCCGTCGTCTACGGATCAGGTGTGATTCCGTCGATCTCAAGAAAGATGCGTGCGTAGGGGTGTGCGTGGGTGTGAGTGCGTGTGTGAGGTGTGAGTACGCACATGATCAGATGCTACAGCTGTACCAGTAGAGAGGTGTAAAAAAAAAAAGGACGGCCGGCCGGGATCGGAGCTCCGATCGAGCTCCTCGTCCCGGCGACCGGTCGGTCAGCCTCAGCGACCCTGTTGGACGACGGACTCGAAAAGAGCAGCTAGCTCGCGCGCGTCGTCCTCGAAAAGCAACTAGGGTTAGGTATGTAGGAGCATCACCTGCTGTGTGCGTGTGTACTAGCCATAGCTAGTAGATTAGGCTACGGCATACGGCTGGCTCATCATTTAACGAGAGGGAGAAGAAGGGTTCCCAAAGTGTATCCGCATGCAGCAGAGAGAGACGTGAACTGTTCATCTTTGCTGCGCGCAGCTATAGCTGCCGCTGAGTGCTGAGGGATTCATCGATCGGAGAAAGTTCTCGTGCGCAATCCTTTTTCCTTGCTTGGAAGCATGGCCGCCAGCGAGCGAGTACTACCGTGTCAGTGCTGCTGCGATGCGTACACATGCACTTTGTACGTTGCAAACTGCATGCCTGCCCTTTTTTTTCATTGAGGAGTCGTCGTTCATCAGGCCTCCGTCCACACGGGTCAACATTGGCACGGTCGTTACTCGTTAGAAGCATTTCGGACGCACGTGTGGATCGGAGCTAGTAGGCAGCTTATTAATTCCCCCTACCTCTGTTGTAGGGGAATTAATTCCTTCGAATCCACTCGAAAGAGGATTAACCGAACAAGATTTAAGCATTTGAGGTGGGTTACTTTTATCTCGCTATACATGACGACTATATCGTGCATCAAGTGTTTGCTAAATGCCATATTGCTGATGTGAAGTTTCTCTCTTTACAGATGCTTATTGCGCAGTTCTCTCTAGTCAGCCTTTAATTCACGAGTGATGTTATGGTGCTTGAAATTTCCTCCCATTTCCTCCACCCAAAGTATTTTCCTCCCGCAAAGGGTAATTTGGTCATTTCGCGTTTGTAGGTCGTCCCCCAACCCGCGCCCCCCGCGGCCCGACCCACGTCCGCCCCCTCAGACGACGCGCACGCATCACGCGAACCGAGAGGCGAACCAGAGGCGAACGCCATAGACTGCGGCGACGGCTCCTCCGGCGAGGATCTCGAACGGCGGCCCTCCCTCACGCCTCCCTGCTCCGTAGCCAACACAGCCCTCATCTCTCGCTCCCTCCAGCTCCCGCCGGCGCCCTCGCAAGGCGTCGCACCGGTGGCCTGCCGCGCCACCGCCTCAGGACGCCATCGACTTCTCCCTGCCTCACCGGACGTCGAGCCCCGGCGGCAAGGCCGGCCGACACAGTCTTCTTGCCTCAAGCGCCCATCCCCATCGGACCCTGTTCTTCTCGCCGGTGAGTCAAGCAACCACGCCTTTCTCCTCATCTCTCCCGTGCTTTTTAGGGTTTCTTGATTCATGAATAAGAACCTTGCAGATGTAGTATTTCTTGAGTCATTTACAAGTTATTGATCTAGTGTAGGCACCCCCTGTAGATAGATGCAGTAGTTCTTGATTCGTTTTCTAGATCTTGTAGATGTAGGTGACAAATTAGTTGTTCAAGTCATACTCCAAATTACTAGATCTTGCAGGCAGCAACACTTGCTCTGAATTCTTTTCTTTTCAGGCGGAAATGTCCGATGTTGATTCTTTGCTGGAGTACAATGAAATAGTTATGAAGATGTTTAACAGTGAGGATGAAGGATTTCAGTTTTATAACAACTACGCTTATGAGAAGGGATTTAGTGTGAGGAAGGATTACTGCGAGTGGGACAGGGACCTGAATGAGAGGAACCTTCGCAAGTTTGTTTGCAGCAGTGAAGGTTTCCGCGCACAGAAGCACCTTAGGAGGGAGATCAAGTTGCGGAGGTCGCGGAATGTCACTCGCTTTGGTTGCCGTGCTAAATTTGTGATTGCACTGGATTATGACACAGAGCAGTGGTTTGTGAAGGATTTCATCAACGAACACAACCATCCGATGATTCCACCAGACCTATCTTGTTTCTTGCGTTCTCACAGAAAAATTACTGATGAGCAGAAAGCAGAGATTGTGCATATGCAGGTTTTTGGAATCCGCAAACACCAGATAATGGACAGTATGCTGAAGCGGCACGGTGGTTATGATAAGGTTGGATTTACAGTAAGGGACCTTTACAATTTTTGCCATCGCAATAAGTTGCAGATGCTCTCCGCCGGTGATGCCCAAACAATCATGAATTACTTGATAGCTCAGAAACATAGAGATCCAGATTTCTATTTCGACCACAAGAGAGATGGGGGAGGGCATATGACGGGAGTGCTTTGGTACGACTTCCAATCTCAGATGGATTATAGAGCATTTGGTGATGTCGTCGTATTTGATGGCACTTACAAAACCAATAAATACAACCTGCCTCTTGTTCCTTTTGTTGGGGTGAATCATCATAAAAGCACAGTTCTTTTTGCTTGTGGAATTGTTGCTCATGAGGATAGTCAGTCCTATGTGTGGCTGCTTAGGGCATTCACTAAAGCCATGTCTCAGAAACATCCAGTATCTGTGATCACCGACGGAGACCTTGCTATGCAAAATGCAATCAGTATTGTGTGGCCGAATGCATCGCATAGGCTATGCGGATGGCATATTGAGAATAACATTGTGAGTAATATTAAGGACGATGATGTGAAGGAAGGGATTAGGTGCTTTCTTTATGATCGTTGCTCTATAGAAGAGATTGAGTTGAAATGGATGGTTTTCTTGAAGAAGCATGAGGTCACAGATGAGAACTCATGGCTATATCAGATGTATGAGAGGAGGGAATCCTGGTGCGCTGCGTATCATGCTGGTAAGCGCTATTTAGGATTGAGGAGCAACCAGCGTAGCGAGAGCCTACACTCTAGGATCCAGTTTAATCTAGATCGGAAAATGACACTGGTAGAGCTGTTTCAACACTTTGACAACTGTCTTGTAAAGCTGCGAACTAGAGAAGCGACTCTGGATTTTGTATCCAATTACAAGCCATGCTTGGAACCAGATGCTTCGTTTTTTGTGCATGAGGCTGCAAAAAGGTTCACAACAAGTGTTTTTTATGATGATGTGCTGTACAGTCTGAAAGCAGCTGAGAATTGTTATTTGATTGAGGAATTGGATAGCTATGACACTGTTGTGTATGAAGTTGGAAGGGTTGATAAAGGAGAAAAACGATACTATGTGAGCTGTGACATACGTGTTGATGAGGATAAGGTCAAGGAAATTTCATGTT
Source organism: Cenchrus fungigraminus (assembly GCA_036936925.1). Lineage (NCBI taxonomy): Eukaryota > Viridiplantae > Streptophyta > Magnoliopsida > Poales > Poaceae > Cenchrus > Cenchrus fungigraminus. The sequence goes on along the minus strand of CM072776.1, from coordinate 93,967,326 downwards.
CTTGTCTAAAGTTACAGTCCCTTGGAACCCCATGCTCACACATCTTCTTTGTGTTGGGCTATCGCGAAGAAAATAAGCTTCCAGACTGCTGTGTATTGGAAAGGTGGACGATTGGTGCCAAGCGTGGATTTCCTCCTACAAGGAAGAGCACAATGTATGACTATTCTGATAGCGTACAGAGGTACAATGACCTACACAATATCGGTCGAACGGCAGCCTTCGCAGCAGCTCAATCACAAGAAGCATTTCAACGGCTCAAACGCGTTCTTGAAGAGGAAGCTGCTATGATTCCTGTAAATATAGGAGAGGGTGGACGCAAGACGTTTGGTCCTGTGCTCCCACAAGCCCTGGATGTTGATTCTGCGGAGTGCTGCAATGTATTAGATCCCATACGCGTGCCTGGCAGAGGGGCCCCGAAGAAAAAGTTGAAGTCAAGTTCAGATAGATCTGACAAACATTGTACCCTATGTAAAGATCGGGGTCACAATCGGCGAACATGCTACTTGAGAGATGAGGTAAGCTAAGAGTAATTGTGATCAAAGTTTAAAATTGATTGTCTGTGAGCCATGTGTAGTTTTTGCTAATGTCCCTCTTCATTTGTAGGATAAAATGCTCCCTGAGGATGTGTTGGATAAATGATTCGGCAAAGGTATACATTCCAACAAAATTCAACATTCCTGTATATGACTTCTCTTTCTCCAGTACCTGTGGGTTCTTGTTTGGCTTCATGAAATCAAGCTGAGTTTGTGGGGGCGAGTTATGTTCTTGGCAAATTTCATTCTCTTAATAATTGTCATTGTTCCTGCCTTCATTGTGCCTATTTTGTTTCTGCCTTTTTTTATGAGTGCTTGCTGTATCGATTGTTCAACTCTTACTGAAGCATTCGGATGCATCATTGTACTCAATAAAAGCACTCGGACGAAGCTAAAAGCACCCGGACGAAGCTAAATGAATGAAGCTAAAAGCACTCGGATGAAGCTATAAGCACTCGGACGACGCTAAAATTGTAACTAGGCGGTTCTCTCCAAGAGTCTTTGTAACCTTTGCAATGCGGAATTTATCATTTGACATGTGGATCATGTTTTCGTTTCGGTCGCTGCATTTTTTGTTGATTGAGAGTGCAAAAGGAACGTTAACATACCGTCGTTACGTTAACATGTAATGTATGGATCGGCAAGTAAAACAACATATTGTCGGCAAGTTAACATGCCATAACACATCATTGTATAAGCTAACGTAACATAACATGACGTAACATAACATGGCGTAACATAACATGACATAACATAACATGACGTAACATAACATGTCACAGATAGGCGCCACGTTGTAGCTAGCGCACCGCAAGTTAACATAGCATGTCAAGTTAACATGCCATAACATTGGTTAACATAACATGTCAAGTTAACATATCATTATTTAAATTGCCATGTCACAGAGAGGCGGCGTGCCGTCGAGTTAACATACCACGTCAAGTTAACATACCGCGTCAAGTAAACATACCACGTCAAGTCAACATACCATGTTAGCATGTCCCAAGTAGCCTATCCATGGTTTTTTTAAAAAAAACATTTCATGACACTATTAGTGGTCACAACCTGACTCTTCATTCATAACTAACAGCATGAAGCTGTTAAAACCATTACACTGTTAATGGTTACGAGCTGGAGTGCACACAAAAGAGGACACCCATGAGAATGTCTCAGATTACTGCATAATGAAGAAAGACACTTGTAGCAACTGAGTCTGCCATCTGGTTTTGAGCTCTGGGTATGTTGTGGACCCTGGAGGAACCTGTCAAAAAGGCAACAATAGACTGGGAAAAGGGTTTGGTGCTCCAATCCGGTGCATCAGAGGGATTAGCTGCATTGATACAGTTGGCAAACTGATTATCAGTGAAGAATTGGGTGTATTATTGGAGACCAGATAACGTTGAAGTCCATTCCAATGTTGGACCATAAAACCTCACTATTTACTGTTTTTTTAGTTGAAACTGGAGCTTATACTTGTATCTGGTTGAACTTTTTGTTTTAGTTACTTGTACAGTGTAGAATCCCTGACAGATCAGCAGGAGATGCAAGAAATGGGAGAGAAATTCAATGAATACCCCTGGGAATGGATGGGGCTTACAAAGAGAAACATATAGCCTGGCCCCGGAAGAGCAGTACAAAAACTTCTCATACCTAATTCTGGGGAAATAGCAATGAAGGCGCACCCTATAATCCAACTTACTTTACATAGGAAAAAGTACCCATCACATTGTGTTATTCTGGTGTTCAAGCAGGCATGCAAATATAATGAGATGGGGGGAACATATTACGAATTCAGACAAAATACTACATGAGCAGAAGCACCCAGAAAGCTTATTTTAAGGTTTGTCTCATACTCAGATCAGTACCATGGCTAATATGCAAAGAACGATCAAGCTTTTCATTGACATGCATGATTGAATTGTGATCACCCATACAAAACATATGCATAAAGCGATTAAGTGTGACAAAGTTCAACACATGGTCCCAATATTACATTAGTGGATTGGTGATGAGGATCACCATATATACAGACTAGTCCATACTGCTCATTACTTGCTTAATTTGTACACAACTAGCAAAGACCTCCTGATTGGCCTTGAGATGGAACATAGCATACCTGAGATTTCCTAAATAGTAACAGGCGTGGAAGATGCTTCAGTGTCGAACTTGTGCCGCCTGAGCCTCGACAGTTCCAGGCGAGGTGTGTCTAGGCGCCTCGGCAGTTCCAGCCTGAGCCTGACCCTGACCCAAACCTGGTCCATCAATCATGTCCCACAACAGGGACCCCAGCACCATGCAGGTCTTGATGAAGAACACATCCTCATGACTGCATACATGTCTCACTACGACCAATGTGACTATGTGAGAGATGCCGTACAACTATCTCGAAATCCTTCACAACCAAGAACATGTCTCACATAGATTCATGTGACTTAAGTGAGAGTCGTTCATGGGTGTGATGGATGCGTAGTGTAACTTTGACATAATCACAAAAGTTTCAATTGGTTCTGACAAAGTGGTGCTACACATCCTCACGACTGCATACATGTCCCACTGCGACCAATGTGACTATGTGAGAGATGCCGTACAACTATCTCGAAATCCTTCACAACCAAGAACATGTCTCACATAGATTCATGTGACTTCAGTGAGAGTCGTTCATGGGTGTGATGGATGCGTAGTGCAACTTTGACATAATCACAAAAGTTTCAATTGATTCTGACAAAGTGGTGCTATACATCCTCACGACTGCATACATGTCTCACTGCGACCAATGTGACTATGTGAGAGATGTCATATATATATGTGTACCACAACTATCTCCAAATCATCTGAAACTTGGCTAGGATGTTCATGGATCCAAAATGAGGTGTCTATGCAAAAAAACATTATAGGACATAGAGAAAAAATAAAAAACAAATAATTTAAAACAAACAATGTTCAAAAAATATCCTCCCCTAGGTTTCGAACCTGGGAGTCGGGGGTTTAGAGTCAATGGGTCCTACCATTGGACTATGTAAGTATGTTGGGTAATGACACAGATATATTATATTTAAACATAAACTCTTTTTAAAATTGAATAAGAGCTATGGAGGCCACATGTCAGCACCGTATTATTATATTCTCCTCCTCCACCGAGCGCTCGCGGGAGCCAAAACCGCAGTACCGTTCCAGTAGGGCCCTATCTTGGGAGTGAAACCGTTCCGTGATTATCGTTATCCTTCACTGTCACGAATTGAAGTTTTCAGCCGCGATTACAGGGCGCCTGACCACGCTCCTAGCCCCACCGCCCCCGCTTATCCCGCAAATATTATAGGATCAGAAGCAACTTACATGGAATCGGCGGCGGCCATATCGTAATTTTAGGATCCTTCCTATTTTGTTGAGCCCGGCTTCGCCCTACCACGATATAAGGTGGGAAGCCACGTCGGTTGCGCCCCTTCCCCTACGCACTCCCATCTCTCTCCTGCATCCCCAAACCCCACACACCTCCCATCTCTCATGCCCACAGATCGATATGGCAGATGCCTGCAAACAACAGAGCACAATCTTTCAGGGGCTACGCCCTCCCCCATGCAGTCAGTGCTAAGCCGATGCCAGCATTACTTATGCCCTAACTGTGCAATATATCTCTCTCCATGCAAATCTCCAATCGGTGGCCTCGGAAACCCGAACGCGATGTGCTGCAACTGCTGGTGCGCAGAGGTACGCAGATGCATCATGGGTTGTAATCTCTCAGATTCGAGTTCCGACGACGACGTCTCAGATTATGAGGTAATCTTCTGGCAAAGCAACATTGACTTTTTTACTACACAATCCACATGCCACATTACTGCTTCTAATTTGTTACATAGGCATTAGGTTTTTCACGTTAAGTTTCCTCTTCTCAGTCACGGAAATTGCAGATGCTTAAAAGGAAGGCCCGGGCTACAAAAAAGAAGCTTGCTGCTATGAAAAATGAACAAATCTACCACGCAAGGCAGATTTACAAAATGTCCCAGACTATTGCTGATCTCAAAAAGACTATCGCTGATCTCAGAAGGATGGTTGAAGTCAGGCCTGCCCACATTTAGAAGCAATGGCAAGTTAGTGTCTCACATTGAATTACTTCTGTACCACTTTGTGGCTTGTTTGTTTCCTTTGCTCAAACGATGTTGATCTTCAGTATCATGATACTTGGTTTGCAGGTTGTCGACTGATGCATGGAGCTCTCGCCCACCAACCCGTTGCAGTCAGTAGGGAAGTCTTCTTCAATGTCGTCAGCCTATCTCGGCGTTGCTGCTGACGCTGCGCGTTGGCCTCTGGACGCTGTCTCTTCCTCTACATGTAGCAGTAGTAGTTCCTCTAGATGCCTTGGCTGTTGAGTGATTTGTCATAAATTTCCTTGGTCTTGTGAGACAGAAGCATGACAATTTATAAAATATTTTTTTGAACTATTCAGTTTCAGTTCTGGAAACTTGTGCTACCTTAAAGCTGCTGCAACTTGAGAATGTTTACATGTATACTTGCCTTGGAAGATAACATCTGTCACATGGAACATTATCTGGCGAAACAAAGGGTTTGTAGCTAGATCACACTGTATGACAAAACAACGTTCAGGTACTCAATAAAAGCACTCGGACGAAACTAAAAGCACTCGGGTGTAAAAGCACTCGGACAAAGCGTTGCACAAGTTAGACAAACGATGTGGGACAAAACTCCCGCCCACAAGAAATTTTTGGTGTAACCATATGTTTTCTGGTATGGTACCTTTCAGATAGTGCAACTTGAGAATTTTTACATGTATACATGCCTTGCTGTTGAGTTTCTTGCATCGATGATAATATTTGTCACATGAAACATTTTCTGGCGAACAAAAAACGAAATGACAACAAATAACAAAAAAGGATGACAAAAAAAAGGGGGGCAATAGGGTCAGGTGCCACATGTTTGGGATCAACCTAACGAGGAAAACCGAATCACTTGACTACTAAAGGAAATGTGTTAGTAATTTCTATCCACTGCGCAAGCCTTTCTATATAAGTTAGGTAGCATCCACATGGGAAGGCGAGGTGGTACTGTCTGTGGTACTATCTCCCGCGCCAGGAAGATTTATTGTCATTCGGGCCGCATTGGGCTGATTTCATGAACAAATTCGACCCAGACTAACAATGGGCCCAATCGGGAGGCGGGAGCGCGCCGCATCAATCTCCGACATGTGGGGCCCACGTGTCGGCGCCCATCCTAACGTTATGTTCTTCACTGAGTTCATGTAATTCCACTCGTTTTGTTTTTGATTCGTATTTAAAATTTCAAACTTGTTTTTCTTCGTCTTCCGAACTCCAAATGAGTTGATTTTTTTTCCTACAAACTTTTAAAAGCACTCTCTACCAACTAAACGCATTCCATTTAGCTTTCATAGTTACATTATACATTACTAATGAAAACCATTTAGTGGTGACTTTTTTATTTTCTCAAATTTTTTCTAAAGTCGCAATCGAAACGAAATTTGTCCTGATTTATTTTGTAATGACTTACCTTGTTCATAGACACAAGAACAATTTTTTGTAACTAATTTGCAAATGTTTACATTTGATTTGATTCATCTCATTGCATGCTTGTGTTCAAGTTTCATATCACATGTAGCTCGGTGTCCCTTCAGAATACTTTTTTTTTCTCGAAATAAAAAAAAATATCTAAAAATATAAGCATGATAGGGAGGGTTTGAAACCTCTACACAACAATTTTGAGTTCAAAATTCATTATATTTTTTGAAATAAAAATAGTCAAATTAATTCAAAAAAGCATTTTAAGTTTATTATTTTTGTATCTGCCAAAATAGTTTAGATTTGAATGCGAATTTAGGTATACAGATCTGTTACATTCATGAGGAACTGCACCAATTTTGGTACATTTTGTTCCAAATGTTAATCTATGTACAAGGTTTAAAAATTCATGGAATGATTTTGAATTGAGTCACTGGCATGTGGGGCCGTCAATTGATTTACGTCTTCTTGACACGGAAACGTACTTTGGTACTCTCAAAGACAGGTGGGACCTCCTCGGCTCCTCTCGTCCCATCCGTGCCCACAAGTTCCAGCCGAGTTCCCCCCTTCTCCTCCCCGTTCCAGTTAGGGTTTCGCCGCCGCCGCTTCCGCCTCCATCTCGAAGATGGGCAAGGTTGGGAAGAACCATGGCCATTCAGCACGCGCCTCTCAACAAAAGCGGGACGCATCCGGTAAGTTCACCCGGGGATCCGGCGTCGAGGTGGCGCCTGAGGCCAGCGGGGGCCGGGAGATCCCCTCCGCCGCCGAGCGCGCGCCTGAGGCCAGCGCGGGACGGGAGATCCCCTCCGCCTTCGAGCGCGCATTGAGAGCCATCGCGCGGCGGGAGATGCGCTCCGGCTCTGGCATCGTGGCCAAGAAGACCATGGCAGGCGCCACCGCGTCCTCGTCCTTGTCGCCGGAGCACAATGTGAGTACGATTTTTCTCCACCACTTTCCCTCTCTAATCCGCGTCCCACTATCATCTCCGGCTATGTTTGGGTTCCGGATTAGTGTTTTGGATTATTGTTACTGAGGGGTTGTGTCCTCATTCTCCATCTGATGTATAAAATGCTTTTTTGCATGCAGCTAAGAGCAGAAGAGCAAAGCAAGTTGGACGTCGGGGTGGCGCGAGTCACAGAATGGCTGATGCAATTTTAGGATAGTCCGAAGGAAAAACCACCGGTCGAGGATATCTTCTGATAGGAGTGCAAGGGATTCAGCTTGTGCTGTTTGTATGATCCGTTTTAGGCTTCCCTGTTTTTGTAACCTTTGGCTGCTATCAGCCCTGGTTTTCTCTCAGTGGTCTTTATGTGTTAGAATCTGTAAGCTGGCAACCTGTACTCTCTTATATGCTAAGCAGCGCTTTTGTAACAGATGGTCGATGCTTGTGGTTGTTGCTGCAGTCGAGAAGGCAACAAAGAACAAGTAGTGCTTTTGTGTTGACTGTGTCTGTAAAGAGGGATGAAATTCCAGTAGTTATGTGAACTACTTCTTCTGAATCCCGTACTGATGTTCAGTATGTTAAATACTTGTGGTTTCAGCTGGTGAATGGAATTGCCTGTGTCTGACATTTTACAGTTTTTGATCTTTCGATGTCAAAGGCCTTCGATATTTGGTTCAGCTTTTACATATGAAAATTTTTACATGTATACATACCTTGGCTATTGAGTTTCTTGTATGGATGATAATATCTGTCACATGGAACATTTTATGGCGAAATAAGTGGTGAGGACATTTTTCTTTGTTCCTGCCTTCATTGTGGATTTTTTCATGGAGTGCTTGCTGTATTGAGTGCTCAACTCTGACTGAACCAAGATAAAATTTAACAAGCACTGGGTCATTAACCTGGTCAGACCAGTTCTGAAGCATACGGATCGATCATGGTACTCAATAAAAGCACTCAGACGAAGCTAAAAGCACTCGGCCCAGTGCTAAAAGCACTCGGACGAAGCTAAAAACATGTATGTACAAATGCCCGAAATTAGATGATATTTGTCATTGAGATTGTACAAATGGTTGTGTCAGGCAATTTGTGCCTGATGAATCTCAAAAGGATATCATTCTGTCTGTTTGTTACTAGATAGATCAACAGTCGTCGATCTGATGCCTTTCCCTGTACCAGTCCACAAAGCCACAAATTTAGGTTTCTTTACTAATGTATAAACACTACCATTTCAGCACCAGCTACAAACAATTATGTTTCCACAACGTCACAGGTGAGAACGATCATCAGAGATAAATGCAAGAACACAGATCTACCAACATCACCTAGCAAAAGCTCATCACATGGTACCTCACTTCATACTGCAATCTATCACATAATTTGCAGTGTTCATTCAGCTGCAAAAACTGAATTCATGACCCAGGGATCACTTCACATTCAATCAGCATCATTCATGGCATCAATATACTTCAATGCCAGTCACACTGAATGCAATTACTATTCAAATGATATGTATTGTTTTGCATAGTAATTCAGTTAACCAGAACAAGAACAGACATAAAATTCATTAACCATGTCATTCCTTTACATGATCTATGCAGCATAATAGACAGTATTTGCCATCCAGTTATGGTTTTCTACAGTCACAATGACTGAATCACCGGGTCTGTACACCTCCTTATGTCTCTGCAGCTTCAATGTTGGGGATAATTGCTGCTTGGCAGCTGAAGGGATCTTCTAATCTACTAACCATCCAGCACTTTTCATGAAACAAAGCCCTTGCGGGAGTTGAAGTTTCAGTAGCTCTAATATGACAGATTTTTCCACCACTCCATGAGAACAAGATAATACAGGTCAAGCCATCAGTGAAGCCATCCTGTGCCCCTGAAATTTCAATGTGCCATGCAAGTTGAGCTTACAAGTTATGTGAAAATGGGAGCAAAGATTGAACAACTTTTCATCATGCAATGCTAATTGTAAACCTGTACTACACGACCATCTGCTCTTGGAAACATCTAAGCAATTGTCTGCATCTTCTATCAAAGCATTCATGAGACATTATCAAGTTGCAATTCAGGGAGTTGGTTGAGAGGAGGGGCAGTAGTGGTAACCTCTGGATCCGCCGGCATAGAGCCGCTCGAGCAGGGGCGCCGGATGGGAGCAAGGCGGGGGGAGGGGGGCTTTGCTGCTTGGAGGAAGGAAACGGCCTGGATCTGCAGGGCTGGCGGGGAATGGAGCCGCGTCGGCCCTCGGCCTTGCCCCGCCGCGACGGAGAGGCACCCGCCGCCGCCGTCTCCGCTCGACCGTGTGCAAGAGGAAGAAGGGGAGGGAGAGGTCGCTTGTGCTCCACTTAGGTGGAGGCTGACCGGAGCTGCGGACTGCGGCCATCCTCACTCGCGGCGCCCTCCGTCTGCCGCCGTCGGTGAAGACCTGTGGCCCTCCGTCTGCCGGCGGCGGCGAACTGAAGCGCTACAAACCCTAACCATCTAAAAAAGAAAAAACTTTAGTAAACGAGTTATACATCTCAACTATATTACTAAAAACATTATTTTCACGTTTATGAAGTGACCATTATACCCTTGTTCAAAAATAAGAATCACAAAACTGCAATTAATGTCATCTCCAAATCCCCACATTTGTGGAGGAAATGGGAGGAAAATTTTTCCTCCTAGGCCCACTCGTCATAGAGATAGGAGGAGGAAAAAATTTTCCTTCATCCCATTTCCTCCTAGCCTCATAGCCATCCGATCGACCGCTCTCGGACGACGTGAGCCAATCATTTTTTCCCCAAAGATAATAAAATTTTTCTTAATTCACTGTTATCCTCTTTTGGTTGAGTGACAGATTTGGACGTGGAGACATTCGCGGGCGTGCATCAAGAAGTGGCCAGGGTGGTGGACGACAACGACGCACAGCGATCACCTGACCACCAAGGATGAATGCATGGCGGACTCTCTATATATATTTACGCTTTGGAGTGTGTGTATATATATATATATATATATATATATAAAGCTTGTCTTTTCGTGACCTACAAAATTTTGAAGCCATACTTACAGCTAGTAGCCAATTATATGTACAGGATCGGATGACACCTGTTAGTTTGATTTGATCGTCCATTTCGAGAGAAAAAAAAAAGTCTAGTTTGATCGATTTCATTGGATCTAATCATTTAAACCCGCGCATAGCAAAACCTTCCGGGAAACGTAATCCGGCCATCACCATTTCTAGCAGCTGCAAGATTTGACGTCTTGACAGGGTCCCCCGGTGGCCCGGAAACCCTTGTACGTGCTGAGCAGCGATAGCGTTGTTGTGGGTGACCAGATCTGGAGAGAAGACCCGGGGGAAGGAATATTGGAATTGAATGGCCGGTCCATGCTAGCCGGGGGTGCATGCATATTGGAGCACGGGACCGGGGGTGTCTGGGGCCATCGGCAAGTTCTTATTCACCAGTCAAATGTAATGTTTCTATGATAATTATAAGTATGACAAAACTCATTTCATAACTTCAGATAAATCCGTGTTGTGGTGCTATAGTAAATATTTTCTAAGTTAGCTTTAATAGATTCATTTCATGATTTTCAGTCTATATGTGTAATTTGTTTTTCAGTCTATATGATTTTCAGTCTATATGTGTAATTCATTAGTTAACTATTTTTAAAAAAAACTTTAACATGGGTAAACTCGACGTGACATTTTCAACCACTTTTTTAACCAGCATAAACAAGGCTAGGAAGATGCCTGCATGCCGCCGCTGCCCGGTCGTGCACGTCGTGTGGGGGCAGGCCGTGGAAAGATGAGAGGCGAGGCAAAGGCACCACTACCAGTCCACCAGCAGCGATCGAGCAGGTGATGAGGTGAGGACCAAGAGGTCCAGAGCCTCGACCGGTCTCGATGTCGCGGGCCGTCACATGGGACGTCTCGAACGTGTCGCGGCCCCGCGCGACGCCGGCGCCGGGGCCGTGCTCCCGGCGCGCCGCCACGCGTCCACCCCTCCCGTGCGCGCGTCCAACGACCAGGCCAGCCGATGAGATGGAAAAGCCTGTGCGGCGCGCACCGGGCCAGAGCTATCCTATCCGCGGCAGGCTTTCCGGGGAAAGCGACCGCGCGGGAGAGCAGAGCGCCCACCACCGCGCCGCGCCCCCGCCGGGACGGAATGGTCGCATGGATGGATGAGGGGTCTGAGAGCTCGGCGGCACCACCGGCGCGGCGCTAGCTGGGCGCCCACCGCCACGGCGTGAACAGGACATCCTGTCATGCGGCCGGCGCCGGAGGGGCGCGCGGGCCAGAGGGCCGGTGCTCTGGCGCCTGCCTGCCCCGACAAGCGCGCGCGCTACGCTGCATCTGGACCGAGGAGAGCCCACCCCGAGCGCGGCGGGTGGGGGAGTGCCCCCCCGAGTGCCGAGTGGAGGGCAACTCGGATGTCATCCACCCGGCGCGGAAAGAAAAGTAAGCGCGCGCGCGCGCGGGGCGTCGTGAATGAATCATGATGGGATAACTGACCCCCGTCGTACAGTAGACCTAGACCCGGGCCCCGGCGCGGCGGCCGGCCGCGCGTATTGGCCCAGCCGTCGTGCTCCATTCTATCCCTTGTGATCTCGTCACCCACCATGCATGGCGTACGTGACCGAGAGACTTGAGCAGCCGGACACCTAAACTAGCTGCTACAGGGGGCTGTGCGTACGGAGGGGCAGGGGCGTTTCGGTTTCGGGCGGGTGAACAGCACCCATGCCGTTGCCGTAGCTTGCCCGCTCTTTCTATTTCTCGGAAAGAACAAGCATGGCTAGGGGGGGTCGGGGGAGACGAGACGAGACGGAGACGATTAGCCCTGGCCTGCCGCCCTGGGCCATGGCTGATACAGACCGTGGACGAACGAAAGATGTTGCGTCAGGGCAGGGAGAACGGCCGGCCGGCCGGGGGTGGTGGTGGTTCGGTTGGTTGGGGCTCCGTCCGGCGCTCCGCCCTCCGTATCGGAGGTGACGGCGTAGAGACATAGCTAGCTAGGGGGGCACTGCCAGTGGCAGGGCAGTCACCACTCGTCCACTCACTGACTCACTCATCAGGCGTGCGCCTGCGCGTACGGTACGAGCGTAGGAGTAGCTGCACCGCATGTGGCGATGCCGTGGCCGCGTACCTGCTCCGGCGAATGGCATGCACGCGCCTTTCCGCCATCTGCTCAACTCATACGTACAGTACTGATGATGAATCGACCAGAGAGCGAGGCAGGCTTGACTTTAAGGGCGTACTGGATTTACAGCCACGTTGAACAGGTGCTTCAAAAGTTCAGATCCCAATCCCCAAGCAGGACTTTTCTTAATTTATCGTCGGAATTTAAAATTCAAAAAGACATGAAGATGCACACTGAGATGGTGAAAATGAATGAGTTTTTGCTCCAATGCTAGCTAATCTCTCCTCACATCTCTCTCCCTCAATGGCAAAGGTACAAATTGCCATGTAAGCTCTGCAAATAGTGAACAAAATATCTAGCTTCACCCAATCACCCCCCTGTGCCGAGTTGTATCGACCACATGCTGGCCACTTGATAAACTAGATAAAACCTTCAAGTACTCCGTCCATAATAATCCACACATATAATACTACTGTTATCTGCACATGTACGAGATGATTTGATGAGCATTCTTAATTTATCTGCTCCGAAAATTAGATATTGCTGCTTTGGCAATACAAAAAGACAAGGTTAATATTATATTAAATAACAAAGGACAAGCTTATCAAATCTCCATTTGTGTGTGTCGTGTTGTACTGCAATATTGGTTTTTTTTTAGAGTTTTAGAGTCATAGCCCCTGCCTTAATGAAAAGACCAAGGAAACAGTTTACAGCCCAAAAAGTCTCGAGCACGCTTAACAGTTTGGGGGGAGCCCCACACACGCCCAAACTGCTCCCCTTAGCTCAGAGGGAGAACGGTGACACAGCACCACACAACCGAAACTAAAAGCAGATTAACGACACCAGAACCAGAAAACCACCATAACCACAACTTCACCCATCCTGACCCCACAGTACCATGGCCAGGCCTTCCATCTGAAGGGGATCTTCTGACGCCATCAGCTCCTCTGCAGTCACCCTCTCCTCTTGATCCAGCAGCATATCCAGTTCATGTAGATGCTTAAGCCACCCATTCATCCGCAGTGGCCCCTCTCTTTTCTTCCTCAGCTCAGGATCACTTCTGGATTTCTTGCCATCCATTGCAGTTTTGAGATTGAGTCTTCCAAGTCCTGCTTCCTTTCGGCTGGGCATAGAATTGTCCAATTCTGTGCCAACCCCACCACGCGCATAAGAAGCTGCGGCATGCACTTCCACATTCCATTCTGAAAGCATAATTCATTCCTTAGTTTCCATAGCGCCCACATGGCAGCAGAGCTAAGAATATTAGTAACAATAAATCTTTTACAGCTTAGCCAACAAGCACCAATATCCTCAAAAGACTCGCCAATCTGACGGCCTACAATCATCGAAATCATACTCCACATCCTCTTAGCTACAACACATTCAAAGAAAAGGTGCTGACTTGTTTCTAATTCCTTACAAAACAGGCAAGAAGCATCATCTACATGTTGTCTTTTGCCTAAGTTGTCTCTAGTAAGCACTTTATTATTGAAAAGCAACCATAGGAAGAACTGCACCCTAGGGGGGGATATGCAAAGACCAGATCCTGGGAACATGGACAGGAATAACCCCTCTAAAATTGATCACTTTGTATAAAGACTGAGATGTATAAATGCCATTGGAGAAAAAATTCCACACTAGCTCATCTTCCTCATCCCTGAGGACAATTGTTGAAGCTAGCTGGATTATGTCTAGCCACACTCTCCACATCCTACCATCTACTGTTCTCCTAAAAGTACACTTCAAGTCATTACCATCCCAAAGGTCAGCAATAGTCCCACCTTTTTCATTAACAATAACATAGATATCCCAGAACTGCACTGCCAGGCTAGAAGCCCCCAGCCAGTTATCCTCCCAAAACTTGATTTTTTTCCCATTCCCTACTCTCCATCTATAGCCTAGTTTAGCAGCTTTTGCTGCCCACATGAAGCTCTTAAAAAACTGAGACCCATTGCTATCATTAGTGTAAAAAATATTTGGATGTGTTGTTCTATATTTGAAGTCAATCATCTTTTCCCACAGCCTCCCTCCATCTGCCTGGTATCTTTTAACCCAAGATCCCAAGAGACAAATGTTCAAATCCCTAAGGTTTGGGACACCAAGCCCCCCAAAGTCCTTGTGCATACTAACACTCTCCCAGTTAGCTAGGTGATATCTATGTTTATCCTCGGAATCATTCCAGAGACAGTTTGCTAAATGAGAGTTTAGAAGCTTAATAGCCCATTTTGGAAATTTAATGAAGGACAACAAGTACACAGGGATGCTGGCTAGGCAGGCCTTGACCAGGGTTAGCCTAGCTGCATGAGACAAAAGTTTCCCCCTCCAACTAGCTATCTTATTCATGATTTTATCTATCAGAGGTTGGAGGTCTTCTCCTTTTAACTTATCAAAATGAAGCAGGATGCCCAAGTATTTAATAGGAAAGCCCGCCACTAGGCACCCAAACATGTGAGCAGCTATATGCATTTGTTCCTCACTAAGGTTCAGAGGTACAATCTCACTTTTGTGGTAGTTAATTCTCATCCCAGAGATCAGCTCAAACCAAACTAGGATACATTTAAGATTTCTTAGATTATGCTCCGTTGGATCTGAAAAAAGTATGGTATCATCTGCGTACTGCAGAGATATTACCCCTCCTCTAAACTCAGGCATAAGGCCCTTGATTAGACCGCCCCTTTTAGCTTTCATGAGCATTTTGGTTAACACATCCCCAACCAAATTGAAAAGCAGGGTGAGATGGGGTCACCTTGTCTCAAACCTTTGCCTGGTTTGAAAAAAGAGCTCTCTTCCCCATTCAGCACAACCCCAACAGATCCACCTTTAACTAAGCATTTCATCCATCCTACCCATTTTGCACTGAAACCTCTAGTGGCCAAAACATGAAAAAGGAAATCCCAGCTGACCCTGTCATACGCTTTCTCGTAGTCTAGCTTCAGGATCACCCCTGGTTCCCCATTTTTGTGGCCATGATGAACTAGTTCATGAGCCACAACTACACTTTCCAGTATATACCTACCTTTGATGAAGGCACTTTGATTAGTAGAGATCAATCTCTGTGAAATTCTACCCAGTCTAATAGTTAGGACCTTAGAGAAAATCTTAAAGCTGCAATTAATCAGACTAATAGGCCTAAAATTCTTCATTTCCCTGGCATCTTCAACTTTTGGGATAAGGGTTATCATGGTAAAGTTCAACCTATACAGATCCAGGTTGCCCTGATGGAACTCCTCAAACAAACTCACTATGTCTTCTTTAAGCACATCCCAAAATTTCTGATAGAATAAGAAAGGTAGGCCATCAGGCCCAGGAGCACCCTCAGCATAACTACTAAAGATGGCTTCTCTTATCTCATCTTCAGTGAAGGGAGCATCCAAGTTGTCCCTTTCCTCTTGAGTAACCAAATCCTCTATGTCCCAAAAGTTTGGACCTAGCCTAATCCCTTCATTCCTTTCTTCTGCAAAAAGGTTTTTATAAAAATCTACAGCCACCCTTATCATGCCCTCCTGGTCTTCTACAAGACCATTGGGGCCCATCAGACTACTAACACTCTTCTTCCTAGCTCTCTGATTTGCAACAGCTTGAAAATACGTAGTATTTCTATCACCTTCCAAAAATTTCTTATCCCTAGACCTCTGCCTAATCTTAATTTCTTCTAGGGAACAAATTTTCCCCAACTCATCAGTAATTTCTTTAAGCTTAATGAGCTCCTGGGAAGAGAGCCCATCCTTCTCTGCTTTGTCATCTAACCTATTATACTCTTCTGCTAACTCACTCTTCTTTTTGTTTAGCATAGCCACTTCATTAGAGGCCCACCCTCTTACTAATCTTCTAAAAGTTCTAACCCTAAATTGCCATCTGTCCATGATATTGCCTTCTCTACAAGGCTCACTCCATGCTTTCAGCACTATCTCTTTAAAATTTGCTTTTTCTAACCACCATTTTTCAAAACGGAACTTCTTCTTCCCAAAATGGATGTTCTGACCTGCATTTATCAGCAGCGGGTTGTGATCACTAGGAGGTCTTTCCAGAGCTTTTACCCTAGCCAGGGGAAACGCCGCCTCCCAATTAGTGGTGACAAAGACCCTGTCAATTTTAGCCATCACCAGGTTGGTTTGATTGTTTGTCCAAGTGTAAGTTTTGTTACTAGCATCTAACTCTATTAGCCCCCATCTACTGACCCAGTCATTGAAAGCATCGGCCCATTTATGATTAATAACCCCATTACTCTTATCTTTGACAAATCTGACCAAATTAAAATCCCCTCCTATCAAAGTGGGGCCCTGCCATCTAGCCATGAGCCCATGGAGCTCATCTAGGAAGGCTTGCTTCCCATCTTCATAGGGGGAACCATACACCACAATGAACTGCCAACTAAAGCCACTTTTTTTATCAAGCATCATAACACTCACAGAGAAGTCTAGGATCTGCCCCACTGTAACTACAAAAAGGTTAGAATTAGCTCCTACTAAAATACCTCCAGCTGTCACTCTAGCAAGTTTAGAACACCATGTAAAAGGGGTATTCCCAGTTAAAGATCTAAGCATACCAGGGGAGTAAGTCTCTTTCTTAGTTTCTAAAACACCCACAAAATCAACGTGGTTCTCTCTTAACCTACTAACTAGAGCAGGGATCCTTCCAATAACGCCAAAACCTCTAATATTCGAAAGAAGACCAATCATTTTCCTATGATTCTGTTTCTAGTATGTCTCCTCCCCCTTCTTTCTATTATTTCTACTTCATTTACCATCCTACTCCCATCCTCGGGGGTGACAGTGTCAAAGCCTTGCCCACTGTCACTAGGATATGGCTCTTTTTTGTCATCAGAGGTTCTACGGCTACAATCTTTACAGTTTGCTACAAACATTTCATTCCTCTTCTCTTCTTCTATAGCTAAGCCCCTGGCAGTGCTATCCCTGATAGGATTACCATCCTTCTCAACTAAACCTATAACATCAGCAGAATCTTTCAAAACAGCAGAGGTAACATGATTGACTAAGAGGTTAGGTTTACCTTTAAGGCCTTCTTCATCCCATTTCCTTTTCACATCTTGCGCTTTCTCTAGCATGGACCTTGTCTCCCCCACATGTCTCTGGCTTCTTCTTTCTACTACAACAGGCCCCACTCTTTCTTCTTCTTCTTCTTCTGCTTGTTATTATCTTCTTCAGCCACTTCACTGACAGCATTTTCATCGACCCTCTCAGATTCACCATTTTCTGATTCCTTCCTTAATTCCTGACCTTGGCTTGACCCTTCCTGCGAGAACAGGCTGTTTTCAGAGTACACCCACTCTTCTGGAAGCCGCATCATTTCTTTGTCACTGTCATTCCCTCTGGTTTCGTTACCCATACCGCCATTTCTTTGTAACTCTTCTTCTTCATCAGAGTCACTTAACTCCATAGTTTTTAGCAGGTTAACACAGTGAGGCATCCCCATACCCTCATCCAGCAATCCCTCTTCAGACCTCTCCTCAAACAGTCACCTGGCTCTACTGACTGAAACTGTTTTTTTGGTTTTTGTCCAGACCTGTTGTAGGAGTTTTGCTACTTTTAGACCCTTCTCTCTCCTTGTCTTGATCACCTTGTTTTTTCCAGCTTCCCCCATCTTTCTCTTCTGTTTGTCTTCTTCATGTTCTTCTCCCAGTATGTCATCTTCTTCATCTTCCCCTTCATCACTTTTATCTTCATCACCACCCCCCTTATCTTCATCTCCATCTTCTTAAGCAGATTCTTTTTCAGCACCTTCCGCATTAAACTGAACCATGAACAATTGATCATCCATTTCCATCACTCTTTTCTCAGGGATCATTGTAGGGTCTTTGCAGTTAATCTTGACTCTGATGATGCTGAAGAAGCTTGAAAAAAGTGCCTGCCAATCTACCTCAGCCAGTTTCCCCAAGCTTGAAGCAATCTCTCTTATAGTGACCCAATCACACCACTTGGGTGGCACACCTTTTATCTGTACCCATGTTTCCTGTAGCTTCCCCACTGGCTCTATATCTCCATCCCATACTCTCAGAGAAGCCATAACTTCATCATTTTTCAGGTAAAAGAAGGTAGCTCTCCCCAGGACTTTGCTCTCCACCTTGATGTGTGGTGGGAATTTGACCAGGTATCTGAATTCTTCTATCTTCATCAGCTTCCAAAGCCAATCCTTATCTATCTGGTCCTTCAAGGTTTGAACTATCTCCTCCTCTTCCAGTTCACCCTCTTCCACTGTAAAGACTCCAAAGTTATCAAATCCAGCCCAGTGTTTGAACCTCCCTGCTCTTGGGGCCACATCAATGTGATAAAACCCTAGCCCTTTGTTTGCACTACCATAGTATTGGGCAGCTAATTGTTGGGTTTTCCATTCTGGGCACACCTCCACCACATGATCGTTGCTGTAGCAGATGAAGCATACCTTTGGTTTGTTGCAGGCACTACTGTAGTGACCAGATTCACCACACTTGAAGCAGATAATCTGAGGAAATTTGCCTTCTCCCTTATGCCCATCTGTTTTTTCCCTGAGCTCCCTGATTCATCTGTCCTATTCTTGACCTGACCTTCCTCCTTGTTCTGCCCCCTCCTGTCTTGCCCTTCTCCATTGTTGCCTCTATTCTGGGACTAATTCACACGTTGATGCTGAAACTGCGGACGGCCTCTCCCCCCTGGAAGTTCCCCCTTGGTCTCATCTGTTGGAAGAAGGGCGGTGGGCGGTGGGGCGGCTGCTGCATCTGTGGTGGGGGATGAGGTGGATCTGGGAAGAATCCATAGGGTTGCGGAGGGTAGAACTGCTGCTGCGGTGGGTATGGATTCGCAAATTGATAGTTGTCATTCCATGGTCCCCAATCCCCTTCCGGCCGCGGTCGCTGAGATCTCCCTCCTCGCCCTCGCCCCGCCATGAGCGCTTGCTTGAAGCTTTTCTTCTCTCCTTCTCCCCAAATCCTTTCTGCGAAGTTGAGCTTCACTGGATCTCGACTCCACACATCTCTCGAACCTACCGGAAAGTAATCTTCAGCCGCGAAAGCTCCCTTGTCCCACTTCCTCTTGTCGATCCAGACCAGCTCCTCTCTCGCCGCCTCTCCCCTCCGAACCCTAGGTTTTGGTGGATGAACTCGTCGGGGACGAACCAGAGTTGCCCGAAGAATTCTAAAATTGCCCCTCCCTCCTCCGATGGATTCGGGTCTCGGGTGCCAGCTCTGTCGTCCTCCACCCGATTCCTCCTCGACTCCTCAGGCGCCACCTGTCTCCCCCTGGAGCCTCCTTTTTTGCTTGGAATTCGCCTTTCCCGCGCGGCCGTAGCGGCGCGAGGCGGTGAGCCTCCTTCCCTCCGGGGACTGGAGCCTCTCCAGATCTCCGCCCAATCCCGGCGGCGATCCCTCTCCGGCGGGGGCCGCGCTGGATGCGAGAGCCGTACTCACGTACACAACTGTAACTCTCTCCTCACGCCCCAGTTTCGGTAACACTGGATAAGGCCGGCGTACTCATGGCCCTCCAATGCAATTGAGCTACCAATAACCACCGCATGTCCGCATGCATGGGAAAGAAAGTGTCGAAATCCATCAGTGTACAAAAATCACCATCTAAAACTTTATCCGTGCATAATCCCTTTTAGCTCTTTGGCTGTTTGCTCTCTCAGGTATAGGACGACGACACGCACGCGAGTTAAAAGAGAGGGTGGCAATGCGCCACACACACACAAGCTAGACACGGTATGACAGTAGCGCAAATCTAGACATCCTCGCTTTAACCACCGGATTAAGGTACCGATCAGTTTAAACAAATCACGCCGTGGTACGACTAGCTTTGGACCTATCCGGCCTGAGCCTGACCGGAGCGTACGACTCGCCGGCCTTTCACGTGCATCCATGATCCCCAACCCCTGTAGTCACCAACCTCGCCGGGGCCGGCCCAATCAGCCGCCCCAGCGCCTTGGACACCGGATAAGGATCGTTGCTTTTGCTTAGGGCACGGTAAACTCCGGGGTTAGGGTTAGCTAGCTAACTCCCAACAACTACCCATGCCATGCTTCTTTTGCAAACTCCAGCGAGTGAGAGGTTAATAAGCTCTTAAGCATCCCAGCTTTTGACTTCAACGACGCAGTAGTTTCTCGCCTCCATCCTTTGCCCCTGCTCTCTAGCTGTGCTCGTTGTCCTTTTCCTGCTTGTTGCTCTTTCAATTTTGCTGACTATTCCCTGGCCAGGAATCTGCCCGGCATCACGCGAAAATCTAGGGTCATTTGCAGGAGTGTGTAGGAGTACTAGCTAGCTAGTAGTAAACTAACAAAATTCTGTCAGTGTTGTAGTAAAAAAAAAGTGGGGGAGCTTCTTGTTGCTGCTTGGAATAAGATGCCAAGTAGTAGCGTCGTAGAGCACATCACCCCGGGCTGAGAGAGAGTGTGTGTGATTCCCTGTCACATGCTGATGCCTAGCTACCAATGCAAAGCTAGGGCATGGGGCCGATGCTGCTGCTGATGCGCATGGCACCTCACGCAGCACAATTTGGCAGTTGATTAAGTGATTAGCCTGACAAAGAAACCCTCAAGTGGCCGAGAGCCGGGGCATAAACAAAACGGGTGCCATCCTTATCTCAGACACCTCCCCGCCCTGTTTCCCCATCTCCAACTTGCGGAATCCCGACGCCATTATAACTAATCCCCCCCAATCACCAGCATACCCTAAAATATAAATCCGCCAACCCACCAAACCTAATCCCCTCGGGCCACGGGCTACGCCTCCTTTGATTAGGCGCAGGCGCGGCCTAATCAGGGCTAGCTACTAGCAACGCCTCAGCTTTAATTTGGAGGCTTTGACGATATCAAATCAGCATATGTTTAATGGGGAGGAGACGATCTCTCCGATCCTCTCCTCCGCGGCCGCGCGCCCGGATTGGGCGGCAGCTCGGAGCGGTGTCGTGGGCGCCGGGGAGGGCGACAGCGACGGTCGTGGCCCGATGCCGAGACGGCCGGCCGGCACTGGCTGAGCTCGCGCATGCACGCTGATCGGAGGGGGAAAGCGGCAAGGAACGCCTCGAAGTGCGTGCGCGGCGGATTCGGTGATCTCCCGGCCCTCTTCTCTCTCTCTCTCCCGTCGCTGGCCTTTGCGTGATCGGCTGATCGATCTCGACCACAGCTGCTCGGGTTAATTAGGATAAAGTTTGGAAGAGGGTTTAGCTAGCTAGCGCTGCTAATACCGATGGTACTAGCGCCCTCAGCTCGTTCGTCGTCACGCGCGCGCGTGCAGCTAATTTCGCGCCTGCCTTAACTGACTTGATCGTCAGCTTCCGGACGTGTTCCCTTAACAGTCGTGTGGGTCAATGCATGGGTCAAGGTATTCAACAGGCTAATAGTCAAGCTCCCCTTCTTTGACAACCTTACTTAAGTATGCCCACTGTTTCTTTATACTGATACAATGGGTGCTGCATGCAAACATTCTTTACTACCATCAATCCACCATCATCATTCATCAATATAATCAGTTTGTATGCTTCTGAAAAGCAAGCATTTCTACGGTAAACTTGTCACGCTAAGTAATTTCTTCATCTGTAAAAAAAATGCAATGCATATTCTGATCTACTATCACGCTGTTGAAGTTAGCTACTCCCTCCGTTCTTAAATATATAACGTTTAGGTTAATCAAATTAGTTCATTTTATTTTTAACTAATAACTAATTTGTTCTAAACATTATATATTTTTTATTTATGGACGGAGGTAGCAGTAACCATGTTTTTTACCCATTCAGTTTTATCTCTCATTTGTGAGTACTACCCGGTGGTAAGAACATACCATCCAATATCCATACTAAGTTTTTATCGGCTACTAGGAGCTCCTCCACTGACCGAGCGACACGTGTATTCAACAATGCCGGTGCTAGGGCTTGCGCCATATCGTAGCAACAAGTGTAAACTCGAGGCTTTGTTTTCACTAATGAGAATCATGCATGGCCCGGCTTTCCCCGAAAGGTGCCAAGTTTCGTGCCACATTTTAAGGAGGCGGCTTAATTGGCTGGCAAGCAAGCTTCAAACCCAAGGCTGCTGCACACTTGGCATGCTCCGGTCCATGGTTTGCACGGTTTGTTAGGATCCTTCTTTCCCATGCCAACACCTTCACCACACTTTCCCTAGTACTCTAAACTAATCCCCAGTTGCACGGTAAAGCTTAACCACACCACCCAGCCACACAAGCAAAGGATGGCCTGGCTTTGCTAGCTAGCGGCCTAGGGTTAGGGGACCTCCGGACCTGGGGGACCTTGGAACATTCAGACAAAATTAAAGGCGAAAGGCTAACGTTAATCGCCACTAAACAACTCGCTAACCTTTGTGGGCTTATGCTCCGGCCACACGGCGAAGCTCACACAGGTGGTGATCTGGCATGATGTGGACGGGCATCGCTGACATGGCGTCTCCCCGGACGCGACACGTGTGAGACGGGTTCGGGCGACGGCGTCGCCGGAGCGCAAGGGCCCCGGTGTGCGGATGCCGAGACGCCCTCGAGGATCGTTATATGAATTGTTGTGGGAGGGGGGAAATGATGGGATTCCAAGCTTAAATATGACCAAGTGTTTAGGCTAAACAAATGGTTTTTGCGACTGAGGTTGGAGGAGAACACGTCCATGGCGAGGCGAAACATGGCCATCGTGTCGTGATTAGTTTATGGGCCCGTTTTAATTAGGTGTCGGATTAACCGTATTGAGCGCTTGAAAGGTGCGGGAACTTTCGTGTGATCACTTTGTTTTAGGGGCACACTTCTCAAGGAAAGGCTTTATCGTGTGATTTGCTATACAAGGCAAGTGAGTGACATATGGGCTGACGCATCATAACCATGTCAACACAACACTCTATGCTTTTTTCGTATACTGTACGTAATCAGCCCCCGATCGATCGATGCAGCATTTATCTTAATTTTGAACTTGCACGCTAATCATAAGTCTGCAAAAACCAAGTGAAAACAATAGTAGGCACTTGCACTGCGGCTGGGTTTATGCAAACATCAACCGTGTCAGTTTGTCTAAAAGCAAGATCGATCGTAAAGAATGCAGAAGTGTCAGCTAATCTTGGAGTAGCAGGAAAAGAGAGCAAGATCAGCGGTAAATTGATATTCCCACCTATACTCAATCATATCCACTCACCGGTTTAATTGACACCCGCTAATTGTTCTTGGAATAAAGAAACTTAATTATGGTAGGCAATCAGATGCAAGGTTCTTTTGTTGGGGAATAAAAGAGCAGAGCAATGAAATGGCGAACTGCTAGAACATTGTATACCGCATTGTCTGTACATAGACACCAGAACCAGACACCGTACATTCAGAAAACAACACGGGTCACTTTACATCAAGGCCAATCAAAGTGCATTCTGCAATACCAATATGATACATGTCAGAAAGCACGCCACACCAGAAAGCCGTCCAATTTTCTTATACACTATATACACAACTTGCTCTGTTATGCACTGCCAAACTGTCATGACTATCACAGATAAAAACAATGAGTCAAGCTGACCTTATTGTTAACTACATCTCCTTGATATCTGAATCCTCTGAAGATGGTGAGCTCAACTTCCTATCAGGCAATGTTAGTTCTGCTCTCACATTGTTTTCACTGGCCTTGTGCTGGCTGCAAGCCTTAAATCTGAAGCAACACGATAAATGGTCGTTAACCATCCCGGTAACTTGCATAAAGGAGTAGATTGTTGTAGGGCCAACACATTGGAAGCCTCGGCGCATCAAGTCCTGCTTATGGCTTCAGCTTTCGGCGTCTTTGTAGGTACTTGGCGAGCATAGCGGAAGCAGTTTGCGATGGGCTTGTGGTTCACAAAGCTCCAACAATAGTTGCTGAATGATCCGAATTCCTTAACCACCTACATGTAAGCATTTCGAAATATTAATACAACAAATACGGAATTTATGGAGCACATGGTACTACACATGAGCTGTTTGATGCTAAACTGCAAATCATGTGCAGAAGAAGGAAGCCCATGCATCAAGATTTGGCCCATGCAAACGAGGTACTCTCTTGGGCTCTCTTTACTTATGGCTACGAAACGACTATTGGCACTGTGCTGCTCAACTGATCGCTAAATAAGTAAGCAGCAAAGGAGAAAAGCAAGCTGAAAGGATCTCGCTCGTGCCAAATTTATCATAATTTATCATATGCCCAATTTTCCAGCATGTTGTTAAATGGCAGATAAGAAAACAGCAAACGAATTCAACAAAACTGCGAATATGAGAAGTGCAATATGAGAATTCCTACATTTCCGTGTCACCCTAAACTCAACAAACGAATTCAACGCAACTTTGAATAATTGTACGAGTACAGACTCTGTACCTTCTGCATTTGCTTGGCATTTGTTACAACAGCTCGTATCTTTTGCTCTGACAGCAGCACACTTCCATTTGACCTCATCAGGTTTATCTTCTTCTCTGAAAATTCACAGACGGATGCGGAGTTGAAGCCATCAAACATCTCCCTGTTACAAAGCTGAAGTATCAGTGATCATTACAACACTTCTTTTTATGAACAGAGTTTTAGTCATGAAAGCGAACCTGAATTCCTCCCTCTTACTCAAAATGGCAGGCCAAGAGAGTTCAGCTAAGGCTTGCGATAGCGTGAGCAGCTCGAAGAGCGTACAGTCATCATGAACTGGAACTCCCCATTCTTCGTCATGGAAAACAACATAGAGGGGATCTGAAGCAATGGTATGATGTTAGTTGATAATTGCAGGCCTATACTTTCATAGAGCTGAAAATTCAGCAGGCGTTTCTTGTTGCAAGAATGACTCTGTACTAAAGAATTCTCAACCGTAACACTAAAAATTTGCAATGTACCAGAGGAAGCGTAGATAAAAGAAATTTGCTTGGACTTCTAGTAAAAACATAGTGCTTGGAGCAGTAAAACACAAACAGGAGGGATCAGCAAAACAGAGAAGAAATTAGAACGCACCTGAATTTGTGGTGATCCAGGAACACCTCATCCTCCCGGCATCCAGGCTAACTGACAGCGGTGGCGGCGAGCTCCTACCCCTCGCTGACGGGACAAGCATGCCATTCTCCCCTCTACTGCTCCTGCCCCGCTTCTCTTGATCGTTTGGTCCCTTGGCCTTCGAATTGGCCGGCGACTGGGCTCTCCCAGCTAGCTTGGCCCTGGCACTGGCTACCTTGGAGGAAGCAGTGGATAGACCCGTCCGGACGCGGCGGAGCTCCGGCGAGGTGGATCCTGATCTGACGCCCGGCATTTGCAGTTGCTGAGTCAATGGTTTCTCGCGCTCTGCAGTGGCTGTTCAGTTCTGCAGGGCGAGCGGCTTATTAACGCTATTTGAAACGGGTGCGCAAGGACGGAGTTACCCCTGCCGCGAGCGGCAGGCGCCTAGCAGCCGAGCGCTGGGGCAGATACGTCATTTGGCAATGCCGTGGTGGTGTCGGACACGGCGGCCGTGTCGGGCTGGGCGTCGCCGTCGGCTGCTGGTGCAACGGCCTCGGCACCAGGGAAGGGGGTGGCGTCGCCACGACGCCACGTACCGTTACGCACAAGCATTGCCATTCGCCGCCAAGTCCCAACACGTACTCCAGTCTCCGTCGCCGCGTCGGCGCGTCGTCCCATTTGCATAACCGCCCGCCGCCGGCGCTCCGTGAGTTCGCTTGCGGCAGCCGGCAGGATTCCCGTCGGCAAAGATATTCCCATTCAAGTACGGAGTACTCTGCAGATGTGTCCTTGCTGAACCTCCTTCCAAATTGTAGGGATGCAAGGAACACCGACAAGACGAATGAACACAGAACTGAAGAATGTGATAGGAGCAACAGGATACGGCAAAGCCCAAAGCTCATGTCCATCCTCCAACCATGATCTTCAAAGCAGTGGTATACTCCACTGTTATACTTATACAGGGAGAATCGTCAGTTTACATGAGGAACCTAACCAAGGGCATTAGCTCCAGCAATGGCTGTGGGATCTTGAGCTGAACTGTAATGTTGTGTACAAATTTTTTCATCTCTCTGACTGTCTGTTGCCGCTTGCTCTGATGAGTTTCCCAGGTATGCAAGGAACTGGGTGGATGAGTGGATCAGCTCCCAGACCAGCCTTGATAGATAGGATTTACTGAACCTCCAGCTTTTGACCAAATAAATTGACCTTGCTAGTACCAATCAAGTGCTGCTGGGAATCAAGAAGTCGTGGTAGGACAGCACTGGCAGGCGGTCAGGTTGTCTGGAGCTAGGGTGTTCTTCCGCTTCTTCAGAACCTGAAGAAACACATGAAGTGGTGTTAAGTCAATAACAGTCAGCGAGAGAAGAATTATACAACAATTTATACACCAGTCACGGATTGGCTCTCTAATATATTAACAGGAAATCACCACTTACTGGAAACTAAAGATACAATCGTAGTACAAAAGCACTTGCCACAGGTGGCAGTTTCAGATGCTCATATCATGCTATTGCCAATCAAATTAGTTCTCTGAGAAGTAAACGGAATCCTGAAAGTGAAGTGGCTCATTTCCCCAAGAGGTCCATCCGGGAAACAGCTCTCTGGCAAAAAGCTCAATGCATCTTGGAGGTTTAGGACCTGGAATGTATTCTGAAAGTAATTCTTTTGCAGGTTAAGGATAAAGTGATTGACGATCTGTTGCATTCAACCAAAAAAAAGTGCTACATCGTTTTAGTGTTTATTCCAAGTTATAAACAGAAGGGGCACTGAAGTATTTCAGTGAAGGATACTCTCAAGGGGAGGTTTCCTTGAGTGAGCACCTGGAACACTCATGATTACTTGGCTTCCTTCTAACAACTTGAAGTTTGACTCTTGCTTAGCATCTGTGTTCTACATGAACATAACAGGAGAATAAAATAGATATTTAATAATACTGCTGCATAACAAAAGTCACAGTTAAGAAAAATGACAAGTCGGCCGGCGGGACAAACTTACGACATTTATGTAGCCAAGAACGAGGCACTCATAAGGCCTGTGATGGAACAAGTCTAGATCACCAATTAGAGAACCATCAGGTTTCACCTATCATTCGCGTAGATTTTTAGAACCAGATTGCAGAAAAATAATAATGTAACTATAAAATTAGCAAATGTATTAATGAAAATACAGCGCCAGCAGGTTCCAAATGAGTATCAGATGTAAACCTTCAGCCAATAAAATACAGTGGGATCTTTCACCCCCCAAGAAGGAAGCAATTCTTTCTCAACAAACATCCGCAGCTTCTCCCTGTTTGTAATCCACAAAACAAGAAGGGCCCCGGCTGTATGGACAAGTTCTTGCACTGGAAGATACAGTAAATATCTGTTGGGAAGTGTAGGATACCTGCAGAATAATGAATGAATGATTTATCACTCTACAAGGTTCCTAACTCACAATATATAATGTTGAAGTGATATTTAAAGAGATGAAAAACGGTGATGAGCATGAGCTCATTTTAACCATAAGTAGTTTAGTTTTGCAGAGAGTCAAATCATGCTTTAGGTTTACGGAAGAAAATGATGCAACATAAAGGCTCTATGGTTAGCTATTAAGGTTACAATATCTGCACTTGATTGGACTGCACATTCTGGCTTGAATATCAGCTAAAGAATGTACCTAAAACGAACCAGGATCATGTAACAAAAGCAAACATAAGAGTGTATATAGTTTGAGGCATGAAATTGACAGATGTGAAGGATAAAGCAACACTGAGACTACTCCTAAGGTCTGCAAAAATGCAAAGCCCAGCCTCCATAATGGCAACCATAGTTTAAGTCATAAGGTCCATCTAGCGCTCTAGGCACTCTTAACTTTTATTTACATGACCGTTTAAAAAGGTATGAAAGTTGTTATTAAATACTTCATAGAGAAAGCAAACTTACGCTTCTTTCTGACGAACACATCCATTCTCCCAAGGTGGGTCAACAACTATAAGATTATATCCTTCGTCTGAACTACCTGAATGAAAAAAGGCAGTAAACCAACAAAATAAGGAATCCCTCGCAAGCATAGAAAAATGTGTGCATATTTAGCCAATGTTGTCACATACCAGGAATAAAATCCCGAACATGTTTGAAGTCGGTCTTTATGTCAATGGGTCACCAAGAACATGAAAAGGCATTACAAATTAAAGGTGGATCATTGAGTTAACTGAATTATAAAGAAGAATATGCTTACCATCAAGAAGCAACTTCCTCTTGGTAATATATAACGCCTATTCTGGAACTCTCCTTCCGCCTCGTCAATTGCTTCAACACTGATTATGCTATTAAATAGTGGAAAGGATGTCTTTTGGGCATGAATAGAACCTAAGCATCAGAATGAATACAACACTGCTTCAGTGTTGCAATTTGTAGCTCCAAACATGGTCATCGAAAAAGTAAATCATCCATAGAATTACTTTACCTTCCCCATTGCCTGGAACAAGTGGATTCCGAAAGCAAACTGTGATCTCATAGAATGGTACTCGCCATGAGGTCCCAAGCTCGACAAAATTATTCACAGGACCACTTACCACATCAAGTGTGTGCTCCTTGCCCTCGATCATCTTGGAAAGGTGCTCCAGTAGATATTTGTCCTTAATGAGTGATTCATGTGCACTTAATATTAAATTCCTCGCCTCCTAGTAAAAGGTAACAACAATATATTCAGGCAATAGAACACTATCACTAGACAAAGCACACTTCAGAATGCTATACAACTTCCAAACAAATGTTTGATTCCACTTTCAACTACCTAAAACTCGAATACTCGAATCATCTAACACATAGTCAAAGTCAGCCAATAATCCTAGCAATCCCAGTGTACCAATACTATCAGTTTAAACCAAATAACCAATGTT
Source organism: Cenchrus fungigraminus (assembly GCA_036936925.1). Taxonomy (NCBI): domain Eukaryota; kingdom Viridiplantae; phylum Streptophyta; class Magnoliopsida; order Poales; family Poaceae; genus Cenchrus; species Cenchrus fungigraminus. Next base: position 93,938,421 of record CM072776.1, on the reverse strand, counting down.
TCTTAACAATTATCATTTTTATTTTCTCATAGTAAAGCAGTGTTGCACATCACCTGGTGTCGCGCTTCAGCGATCCGCTCCATGGCATTGAGCTCCCTCGGCTTCGGCTTCTGATTACGCTTGCGCTTCTCCCGTTTCTCGGGATGCTCCGTCACTGTGTCACCTACCTGACGCGGCGGCTCGAAGCTTCTGGAGTAGTACGCAGAAGGGACGACGCGGAAGCGCTGGTAGGCCCCGTTGAGGAGGCGGACCGGGTCGAGGAAGGTGGCTCTGGTGCCGGTGCCGGTGCCGTCGAGGCGGTAGACGCCGGTGGCCTCGAACGACCGCAGCTCGTCGCAGATTTCCATCTGCGGCGGCAGCGGCAAGGGATTGGGAGGGTGTACCCTACCCTCAACCTGAGTTCCTTCCTTCGCGCCTGCGCCGCGGGCCGAACGCGGCGCACCACCGCCGTGGGAGGTGGCCTCCTCGCTCCACCTCAGTCCTCAGGTAAGCGGCGCCGCCAAGTAGCCCCGGCCGGCAGTGAGCGAGCGGGCGCGGAGGTCAGGGAGGCACGCGCCGCCGGTTGGGGTTCAACTAGCCAAAGGGCCCCACCAGCCAGAGACGAGGGAAACGTGAACTGGCACGCGCCACAGCGTCCCCCCGCGAAGCGAACCAAACCCATCCGCCATTGGATTGCGCCATGCCCATCTCGCACTTCCTCTCGCCGCCTTCCTTCCCCTCCCCGCCGCGGCCCCTCCTCCGCCATGGGGCGCCGCGGCGGTGCCCGACGCCACTCTGTGCCTCCCTAACGCTCCCGCCTCCGCGCCACCTGGGACTCGCCGCGGCCCGTGGCGATGGCGGTATGCTGGGCTCGAGTAGAGCGCGGGCGACTGGATCGTTTAGGGTTTGTGCGGTTCCCGGAGACGGTGGTGCTAGTGCTGGTGGTACGGGGATCGTGGCGGCAGCGGCGGCCACGGTGGTACTCGCGGTGATGAACCGGGTGCTCTACAAGCTGGCGCTCGTGCCAATGAAGAATTACCCCTTCTTCCTCGCCCAATTCGCCACGTTTGGGTAATTCAGATACTTTCAATAACCCCTCACCGACTTCCGCGGAATTCTACATTGTTTGTGCTACGGGGTATGGACTGCACTGGTTGTTTTTCTCGGTTGATCAAATGTACACGTGCATTGATGGTTTTGGTCTTTTGGACTTTTGGCTTGACAAAGTTAAATTTCCTAGGACATACGATGTGCAATGCTTTGATTGAATTTAGTATTGGTAGAATGCATGTGTTCTTTATACACCTCAATGTTTCCTTCGCACAAACTGATTTCTAAGATGAATGAACTACTCACTTGTTCTTTGCAGGTATGTCCTAGTGTATTTCTCTATTCTCTTCATAAGGTTTCGTGCTGGGATTGTTACTAGAGAAATGTTAGCACTTCCAAAGGCACAGTTCATGCTAATTGGCTTACTAGAAGCGCTAGGTGCTGCTTCCGGCATGGCTGCTGCTGGTAATTGATGATGTCTATTTTACTGTTGCAAGTCATTGTTTCAAGTGTGTGCATTTAGCAGTTTCAGTAGTTCAAAGTTATGGTTTCTTAAGACCATGACTAAATGGATTTGTACTGATTTTGTTTGTTCTTGCAGCTATGTTGCCTGGTCCATCTATTCCAGTATTGTCGCAGGTAAAATGTCTAAATGTACCACTGAGTCAGAATGCATTGTTTATATGTAACCCTGTAAAATGCCGGCCACATGTATGCTGTTTTTTGCTTAGCATTTCTCTTTAGATTGTTATGTTCATTATAAATGCTAGATCAACTCTTTTAAAACTGTTGTGGGCACAATGGTGGCTTCATTTCCACATGCTCAATTGTATATTACTTTTAAGCGATCATATCAAGTATATCCACCTTCTTCATGACTACTTCTCATTCTATCTTCCTGTGAGTACTTTAACATGCACTGTCATCTTTTTGCAGTCTTTTCTGGTTTGGCAGCTTATCTTATCTGTCCTCATCTTGGGAAGGAAATATAGAGCAAATCAAATTCTTGGCTGCTTGCTTGTCACAGCTGGAGTAATTTCAGCAGTCGCTAGGTGTGTATTGGAATACTTAGCTTTCTACTTTTGCTTACTCTTCTGTTGTACTTTCATATTGGGCACAAAAATAATAGTTACATGCTGGCTTATTCAAGTATTCAACACCATTGTTATTTTTTTGGGAATTATTCAACACCATTGTTTGTTGAGCTTGCTTTTGTTAAGAACATACTGGCTGTTATCAAGGCACATTGGTTCGTCGTAGGATGTGCAGGCAATAAGAGAGTTTGCATCTGCTATTTCAGTTTGCGCTAAATAGTCACAATGACACTTTGTTCCATAAAAGTTAGTAGCATAAATATTGATGTAACACCCCGCCCACCAAAGCCGCACCGCCCAGCCCTTCCGTAGGGGCGAGCACGCGTACACATAGCACCCTGCTTACACTTTCGTCCTCGCTTCGTGTAAAAGGGTTAACCCGAGGATGTTATGGCTGGTGGACAAAGGCTTATAAGTTGGCTCCACCCTTACTCAACTAGCAATGTGGCACTAAACACGCGCACCTGCGCTCATGGGCCACTCATGGGCCATCCAAATTGGGTCGGGTGTGACATTCACCCCCCCTCAAAGAACCCGACGTCCTCGTCGATCCAACTCACCCGTCCAGTGCCGACCCATACGCCATGGCGTGTGTCCCATCCCAGGCCCATGCGCGCATGCATATGTCCGCACACTGACCCGAGCAAATGTCCAGGAACCTTCCCTCTTAGCGCACGACCGTACGTCCAGTGCCGACCCATATGCCATGCCGTGTGTCCCATCTCAAGCCCACATGCGCCATGCGCCCTATGCTCGCACACTGACCCGTACGCGCAACCGCGAGGGTCGGCTCTGATACCATTTGTAACACCCCGCCCACTAAAGCCGCACCGCCCAGCCCTTCCGTAGGGGCGAGCACGCGTACACATAGCACCCTGCTTACACTTTCGTCCTCGCTTCGTGTAAAAGGGTTAACCCGAGGATGTTATGGCTGGTGGACAAAGGCTTATAAGTTGGCTCCACCCTTGCTCAACTAGCAATGTGGCACTAAACACGCGCACCTGCGCTCATGGGCCACTCATGGGCCATCCAAATTGGGTCGGGTGTGACATATTGACCAGCACATAGACATTTAACATATTGCTTGTGTATTCTGAGTTTTCAGTTGCATGTTACTGAGAACATGCCTCATACTCCCACAAGATATATAATATAAAAGCTAAACAAGAGCTTGGAAAATACAAACTGAGAACTGTTCATGGTGGATCAGTTGTATGCTCATGGCTTTATTAGTGGTATTATCCTCAACTTGATTAGCCTTTTTGTTTTTTCTCAGTCATGTTTTTTTTTCTGTATGAATGTAGTGGAGCCAATGGTGGTCCGTTTCTATCTGAACTCAATTTTTTCTGGCCAGCAGTAATGATGGTTTCATCTGCATTTCAAGCTGCTGCTTCCATTATCAAGGTTGAGTTTCGTCATCAGTAGTTTTGTGGTGGAAGTTTTAGATTATTCAGCTCTATAATTCTTTTTTGCACTACTGCAGGAGTTTGTTTTCATTGATGGAGCGAAACGCCTTGAGGTTTGTATAATTCTATTAACAGTTTGATTATTTATGTCATTCATTTTCGATACTGAAATCACGATTACTCTTTTCTTTTATCTTGAAATTTACATAGGGAAAGCGGCCCGATATATTTGTAGTCAACTCTTTTGGTTCAGGTTTTCAGGTAAAGAACGGAGTTTGTTGTTTTTGTTAGCTGTCGGTTATTTGTCAATAATTAAAAAAGGGAATGGTACTAAGTTTATTCTTTGGTACTCTATGACGCGTTAGAAAATTGTAGTGGTTTGCTTATGAATCATAGAACTTTGTTCATTGAAAATCTGCTATCTTGAATCATACAGGCTCTTTTCATTTTCCTACTCCTTCCATTTCTATCTAACTTGAAAGGGATACCTTTTGCTGAACTCCCTGTGTACCTAAATCGCGGTGCTGCATGCTTTCTGAATATCGGAGGGAATCTGAAGGGTGAGTACGTTTCTTATAGTAGTACCTTCAGATAGTAAATGAGTGTAACATTACCTCATATTCTCATATTTTGTAATTTCAAATATATGGTTGGTTTGAGGAAAAATAACTTCTGGAATGTTCGAGGAATGAATACTATCCATATGTTCAGTGTAATCGTTCAATTATTCATTGAACAGAAATATATCTACAACACTGTGCTGCATTTTTAAACTCAACACTTGAGGCCCTTAGTCTGACTCTTGACCACTTGTTACCTATAATCTATGATGTCAGATCATTTGCTAATGGTTTTATTTTCAGAGTGCCATGGGGCTCCTTTGCTACCACTTCTCTACATAACTCTGAACATGGCCTTCAACATTTCTGCTCTTAATCTGGTGAAGATGTCTACTGCGGTGGTCGCTTCACTGACATCAACTTTAGCAGGTTATGCAACAGTCTGTTCTCCCTCTTCGTATTTTAATGTTGAACCAAAGTACTGGTGCAAGGCAATCAGAAAAGGGTATATCAATCTTTTGAGTTTCTAAAATATTAAAAATCGAGGCGCCTTGAAGTCATTTGAAGTTGTACTAGAACCTATTCCCTTTAAGCATGAAGTCATTTGAAGTTGTGCTAGAACCTATTCCCTTTAAGCAGGTGGCATACTCTGTTACACGAGATTGCCTTCATGTGGTTCACGACTAAACGTTTGAGGAAACAGAGCCTTTTTAGTCAGAAGTATTTGTCGCATGTTTCTTCCATTAGCTCTGTTGTATACCGTTTCTAACGTTATACTTCCCTGCAGTACCTCTTACCATCTATGTTCTGTCACTGCCTCTGCCATTTCTACCTGAAGGAACAAATTTGAGCACACCTTTTGTAATTGGGGCTGCGACCTTAGTGTTGGGGCTGGTTCTATACAATCTTCCTCAAAAATCAGCTGATCAAGTGAAGAAAGATTAATCTAAACTGGTATTGTGTATAAGGATGACGGGAAGCTATATCTGTTGGTGCTCCTTCACATGGCACAATTTGATGTGGAACTTCTGCTACAGACATTTGAGACACACCTGACTGAAAGTATTCAAACTTCTGCTGTCAGTTCTTATTGGGCAAATGTAAGTATCAACTACTTTCAGGAGAGTTAAGGCTTCACAAGTTTCTTGGTTGTATAGTTCTTTCTCACCATTTTTTGGGGGGGTTAATAAAAGGATGTCATGCTTTCTTTTGTCTCCCTCTCATACTTGTGGCTCCCTTTTCTAGGTGCATAGTTATTAACTTATTATCATGCACTTAGATATAGTGTATGTCTAGATGCATAATATCTATGAATCTAAAAAAAGCCAAAACAATTTGCTTATTGCTTTGTTCCGATTTGGAAATTGGAACAGACGGAGTACTTGCTTATTGCTTAGCTAGATGATAGGCAATTTTCCCGAGTACCTTGACCTGTTTATTTAGTAGATATCTGCCTATCATCGCTTATCATGATGATAAGCATGACACTCTGGTTTCAGCAAACCATATTTCCACACGTGGGATTGTTTCTACTGCCAAACGGATTAAAACTGCAGAATCGGTTCACGATTGATTCCTGCGATCCGTTAGCAATCCGAAACAGGTAAGTTCTGCCTTGCAGGCTTGGATTTTCTGGCAGCATGACCACAGAACAGAAACTTGTCGGACAAAGCTCCTAGCAAGTACTACTAACAGAGAGAGAATGTGGACAAGAACAAGACGGAGTTCGTTGCTTTGCCCGGGTACCCAAAGTCCAAGTGACATCCGTGTCATACGTGTGCGGGCACATCCGCATCCGCATCGAAATCTCAAGGATTCTTTTAGCGGGCAGCGATGACGCTCGCAGAAGAGAGATATGCGTGGAGGATGCATCGAAAGAAAGTAACAGTAGCTGCGCACCATTTCGTCAGTAGCACGCATATGGGATAAATTTCCGAAATTCGGTCCCCGGGCCGAGTGTTCCAGCAAGAAACCTGTCTACGAATTGGATGGCCTAACCGTTTGAATGTCACCGAAAATGTTTTGCCGATCCGTGGCGGGTATTTTTGTTCAATGGCGACAGTTCCGCCGAAAATGTTTGGAGCTGTATGGGTTGTTGTGTGAGGCCCTTTTGTCCTGGATCCTTGTTCGTTCGACTCCCCGTACGTGCTGCGAAGAAATAGGTTTTGCCGGGTCGTGGTCAGGCCGTGGTTTGGTCCGATGCTTTCTCCATCGAAACGAAATCATTTCGATGTGGATTTTCAGTCGTGGTGCTGTAACTTGCTAGCGAACGGCAATCTGAGTGCTGACCACTCGACTCAAGAGTCTCCTCCATCGTCTCCTCCGTTCTGAACGCAAGCAAGTCCCTCTCGGTCTCGGGCCTGGCTCATCAGTCACCATCGACCCAAGAGCCGGCCCCGGCCGGTGCTTCTTTTTCTCGATCGGCCGCGCGCGCGTCATCATGCTGCAAACCACGGGCCTGATGAGCCTGACAAAGGCACAAAGCCATGACACTGCGCACACGAAGCGGCTCGCTCTCGTCGCTCGTGACAAACTAGCACGCACGGTGGCAAAAAAATCGTAGGATGAGGAAACCTGCAGCGATCCTCCCTCCGGTCACGATTACATTATTGGCCCCGAGGCTGTGGCATCCCTTACACAAAAATTGTAGGCATGGAGGCACGTCGTCCTGGGTCGAGAACTCGAACGAAACGTCATGCGTCAACAGGCATGCATAATTGCGTCGGAAATCACGCACGCGAGATCGTCTCTCAGCTGGAGGAACAAGGAAGAAAAATTGTATAAATGTTTGGCGGTGATGCAATGCAAGCCAAGCAACCTGATCGAGTCTATGGATGGGAATGGGATCGACCACCCGTGGGCAATGGTGTAGCAAGGCAAGCAAAGCGTGTCCGCCAATCGGGCACCCCCGAAGCTCTCAAGCCTCTCCTCAGCTGTCGTCAGCTGCAGCCTGCAGGCCGGCTAGGCGGCTACCGTGTGCGCCGCCACTCTCCACACGTGTCGCATCAGCGAGCTGGCCACGGATCACCGGGCCGTTGCTGCACTGGATTTCTCAACGTGGTCACGATCGACATGTAGATGTGAGACCGTGCCATGTCGTCGTCTTCGCGGGCGGCTGGTTGCTGGGCTAGTGCGGTCAGCAGACAGCAGGTCAACAATAGACCTGAGCATTTCACGGGCCGGGTCGGGTTCGGACCGGGCTGAAAAAAACCCGGGTTTTTCGGGTCGAGAAAATCCTGCTCATGACCGTCTCATAGGACGTGCCGGGCCTCAGTTTTTGGGCCGGGTCCGAGCTTGGGCGGGCCGCCCGCGTATTTTATAGTGTAAAATAATTAAAAACAGCATTTCGGGTCGGGCTCGGGCCAAGATTTTTTTTCGCGGGCTTCAAGATCTCTGCCCATGGCCGTCCAGTAAGGTTCGTGGGAAGAAGAAGATGTTCAGCCCTCCTACATCTGAATCCTAAATCCGTCACTGATTGGTAACTATGCATACCTCAATCTCAATCAGTCTGCTGTGTCACGAGAATCTTATAGGTGCGTAATCAACCATTACAGTTTTGCACGGTGACAACTCACGGAGTGTCATGATTGCGTAAGTAGAACTGATCGAGAACTTGATCTTGTGGATGAATTCCATGCTGTGTTCTGCAAGTTTTCTCGAACGTGACATCTTTTTTTTAAAAAAAAACATGACGTGGATTCAAAACGATCAACTTTTGAAAAACACGTACTCCTTCCTTCCGTCCTAAAATAACTGAACATCTCACTTTCTGAAAAGAAAAATATTTTTTGGCCAAAATTTATATAAACAATATGACGAGGGTCCAGATTATGGCTCTCTTTGACGGCGAGATAATCACTCTTGAGGTGGAGTCTTCTGACACCATTGACAATGTGAAGGCCAAGATTCAAGATAAGGAGGACTAAGAACCCCTGTCAAGACCATTACTGGCAAGACGTCTTGTTTCCGACTAGTTGGGAGCTTCCCCGACAAGTTTCCTACTAAGAGAAAGCTTCTCCGACAAGTCTCCGTCTCGCACGACAAGTCTCCGCCTTGCACGAGGAGTCTCCGTCTCGCACGAGGAGTTCTCGCCTCCGACGACCCGCTCGTTCGCACGAGCAGTTTCCGTCTCCGACCAAGACGCGGTCCACGCAACGTGGCGCCACCCCGACGCACGGACTCCCCCGCTACGACGCGTGGGGCGCCAGTTCCCCATGCCATGCAAGCACACCAGCTGGCGGCACGCGCGGGCAGCCAGCTCTGACGGGAGCCTTAATGCAGTGCTGTTCAGCCGCACAGCCATCAACACGCCGTCCCATCCGACCCTGCGGCACGCCAACTCTGACCGAGGCACTCAAGCACCCTCTACGTTTAGCGCTGGTCTACGATTAGGCCCTAACGTGGCGAGCTCACACCGTACTCAGACTGGTTGAGTCAGCACCAAAGTGCTCGGAGGAGGCGCCAGGTGACCAAGATAAACAGCTCCGCCCCGACACGCGGCGGCTTCGACGACAACGCAGCTCAGTCGCCTTCAATACGCCCTGACAGACAGCGACGTACGAGAAGACGTCCCAGCGGCCGGCACTGTAGCTTCTAATTTGTTTCCCTTTTTGCCCCTCCCCCTTACGTCTATAAAAGGAAGAGGAGGGCAACCGTCACAAGGGTTGACGAACCGAACTCTCACACCCCAGGGACTTGGGCTCGACACCCTCTCCCGACCAGTTTGTAACCCCTACTACAAACAACCCTAACACGGGAACTCGGCAGCTAGATACTGGACGTAGGGTATTACTCCTCGGAGGCCCGAACCAGTCTAAATCCCGGTGTCTCTTGTGCTAACCATCCGGGTCGGACACACGATCGATACAAATTTACTGCTCGGCGGTAGAAAACCCCGACAGTTGGCGCGCCAGGTAGGGGCACATCGTGTGTCTCGCCGAACTTCACCAACGACTCGGATGGAGGGCCGCAGGGTTTCGCTGACCCCTGGGGCCACCATGCGTTTTGGCTCCCTCGGCTTCGTCTATACCGGGCCGGCGAAATCCATCGTCGGGCGAACCTTCGCCCGGCCTGCCCGCCCCAACGCCCTGGCGGGGGCGGCGAGGCGCGCGGCGTTCGTCCGGGGCTTCTCGGACGAGACGATCATGGCCATGTTGGGACCTAACCCAACACAGGAGCGTTTTAGGCTCGCCGCCTACTACCTCACCGACCTCGCCTTCCAGGCCAGCGGAGCCGAGCCGCTCGCCTGGGGGGAGTTCATGGAGCGGTACACCGCCATGTACCCCCGTGGACAGCCAGGCCTCCCGGACGACCCGGTGACGGCCTACGTGAGCGAGCTACGAGCGACCTACGTCGCCCCGGGCTCCGCGACAGCTCGGAGGGCACCACCGACACCCGCGCGCGACCCCACGCGCGAGTGCTTCGTCTGCGTGGCGTCGGACTCGAGCAGCTCCACCAACCCGGAGCCGGCACCGCACCACCGCGCTACCGACGCCCAACGCAGGGCGCGCCTCGACGAGCTCGCCGAGGCCAGGTGCCAGCTTGACGAGGAGTTGGCCAACCTCCACCGGGAACTCGGGGAGGACCGCGGGCCCCGTGACCAGCAGCCCGCCCCGCAACCTGCCCCGCAGCAGGTCCCGGTGCGGGAGCAACGCCGCGAAGGGGACGGCGAACGGCAGGACCGTCGCCCTGCCGCCGAGCAGTCCTGAGCCCGCGCCCCGACACCGCTGGCTCGAGGGCGTGAACGCGACAACAATCGACGCGCCTACGAGGGTGTGAACGTCGACGCCAACGCCGACGGTGACGCCCCGCCACTCTTCAGGCGGGCGTCACAGAACCTGGCCGCTGCGGCTATGCTGCTGCACGGCTGCCCGGAGGCAGCGACCTCCGAGGAGAGACGAGTGCGCCAGCAGCTCAAGGAGCTACTCGAGGCGGCGGCGGTGCAGCAGGCGGAGAGTTCTGCCTCCCGCCAGCGGTCGGCACGCGACCGAGGGGCGGCACCCTCCGCACATCGTCAGAATCCATCCCCCTCTCGGCATCGAGGCCGTGGGGATGGGGCCGGAGCCGCGGCATCGGCGGTCAAGGAACGTCTCGGGCCCAACCGTGATGCCCAGGGCACCATTGAGGCTCGTCGACGGGCCGCTAGCGTCGACAACTACCGAGACGGCGACAACCACAACCGCCACGACGAGCACCGCTCGCGTCGACACGACGACCGGGGACGCGGGCGACGCTACGACAGCAACGACGACCGTGACCGTAGCTAGTCGCCGAACCAGAGGGGTCCGCGGGCTTTCGGGCAAGGCGTGCGGGACGCGACGTTCCCCTCGCGCTTCCGAGCCCCGACCAACGTCCCAAGATACGACGGGGACACTAACCCCAGCGTGTGGCTGCAGGACTACCAGCTCGCGTGCCACGCGGGTGGAGCGACAGACGATCTCTTCATCATCAAGAATCTGCCGCTCTACCTCGGTGACTCTGCGCGGACGTGGCTCGAGCACTTGCCCCGCGGCAAGATCAACGATTGGACGGACCTGCGCCGGGTCTTCGTCGGCAACTTCCAGGGCACGTACGCCCGCCCCGGCAAGCAGTGGGAGCTGCGCAACTGCAAGCAGCAGCCGGGGGAGAGCCTGCGCGACTACATCCGGCGTTTCTCCAAGCGTTGCACCGAGCTCCCCGGCGCAACGGACAACGACGCCATCTCGGCGTTCCAGAACGGCACGACCTGCACCTCCCTCACCACCAGCTAGGGCACGACCGCACGCCCCGAACTACTCGGGAGCTCCTCGACATCGCGAGCAACCACGCGGACGCGCGAGGAGGCGGTCGCGGCGACACTCAACACCCCTCAGGGCAAGGGAAAACAGGTCGTGGACCACGGCGAGGGGCCGTCGTCGCACCCCAAGAGAAGAAGAGCGACAAGTGTCGTCGTGACGACAACTTTGTCGCGGCGGTCGAGCGCAAGGCTTCACGCCCCAAGAGCAACCCGACCAAGCCCGGTCCCCCGGAGGACCACTTCGAGAGGCTCCTGGAGGCGCCGTGCACCCACCATGAGGTCCCCGTCAAACACACGCTCAAGGACTGCCGTCTGATGAAGAACTATGTCAACGGCACGCTCAAGCCTAAGGTGGCTGATCCGCAGAAGAAGGCTGCGCCCGTCCCCGACAACGACGACGACGACCTGGGAGCTCAGTACCCTGGCGAGGATGGCGCAGTCCACATGATCTTCGGCGGGTCCCAGGCATGACCCTCAAGGCGCCGGGAGAAGCTGATCCGGCGCGACGTCTTCAACGCCGAGTCCTCGACGCCGTCCTACCTGAAGTGGTAGGAGGTTCCGATAACCTTCGACCGCAAGGACCACCCCGACTACGTACCACAGCCGGGAGCCTACCCACTAGTGGTGGCTCCCCTATTCAGGTCCAAGCGGATCCACAAGGTCCTAATGGATGGGGGAAGCGGCATCAACGTGCTCTACGCGTCAACGCTTGACGACATGGGCATCCCCCGATCCAAGCTGCGGCCGTCGACCGCACCATTCCATGGGGTCGTCCCTGGGATGGAGGCTCTCCCGATCGGGCAGATCGATCTGCCCGTCACGTTCGGGAACCTGCAAAATTTTCGCACAGAAATCCTCACCTTCGAAGTGGTGGGGTTCTCGGGGACGTACCACGCCATCCTCGGGAGGCCGGCTTATGCGAAGTTCATGGCCGTGCCCAACTATACGTACCTCAAGCTGAAGATTCCCGGTCCGAAGAGGATAATCACAGTGGGGACTATGTTCCAGCGTGCATTCGAGCGCGACGCTGAGTGCTTCCAATTTGCGGAGGCACTGATCCGGTCCGAGAGGCTCCACGCCGAGCCTTCCTCCGAGGACCAAGAAATCCACGAGTCGTCCAAGCGAGCGGCCTGCTCTTTCGAACCCGCCAAGGACGTCAAGGATGCGGCCGTCTCCAACGATGGCCGTACGCTCCGTATCGGGGCGACGCTCGATCCTAAATAGGAAAGCGCGCTCGTCGACTTCCTCAAAGCGAACCTCGATGTGTTCGCATGGAAACCCTCCGACATGAAGGGAGTCCCGAGAGAGGTTGCTGAGCACAAACTGAATACCAAGCCGGGATCAAAACCGGTGAAGTAACGCCTCCACCGCTTCAACGACGAGAAGTGCAAGGCGATTGGCGAGGAGATCAAGAAGCTCCTTAGTTCAGGGTTCATCCGAGAAGTATTCCACCCCGAGTGGCTTGCTAACCCTGTACTTGTAAAGAAGAAGAATAAGAAATGGAGGATGTGTGTTGACTACACGGGCCTTAACAAGGCATGTCCCAAGGATCCGTTTCCTTTGCCTCGCATAGATCAGGTAGTCGATTCGACAGCTGAGTGCGAAACCCTCTGTTTTCTCGATGCGTACTCCGGGTACCACCAGATTGCGATGTGCATAGCGGACCAACTCGCGACTTCATCCATCACTCCGTTCGGCGCCTACTGCTACAAAATGATGCCCTTCGGGCTCAAAAACGCGGGCGCCACGTTCCAAAGATGCATGCGACGCGTCTTCGGGGAACTCATAGGGCGAATCATCGAGGCGTACGTCGACGATATCATGGTCAAGTCGAAAAAGACCGGCGATCTAGTCCCAGACCTCACGGAGGTGTTCGCGAAGCTGAGAGAACACGGGGTAAAGCTTAACCCCGAGAAGTGCGTTTTCGGGGTTCTGAGGGGTATGCTCCTCGGCTTTGTCGTGTCGGAACGCGGCATTGAAGCTAATCCCGAGAAGATCTCGGCCATCACGGACATGGGGCCGATCCAAAACTTGAAGGGCGTACAGCGCGTCACGGGCTGCCTCGCAGCTCTTAGTCGCTTCATAGCGTGACTCGGAGAGCGCAGACTGCCGCTGTACCGACTAATGAAGAAATCCGACCACTTTGCGTGGACTCCCGAAGCTCAGGAAGCGCTCGACTCCCTCAAGAACATGCTAAAGAGTCCACCGATCCTCATGGCTCCGGCGCCTGAAGAGCCGATGCTCCTATATATCGCTGCAACAACCCAAGTGGTCAGTGCTGCGCTGGTGGTCGAACGAGAAGAACCCGGGAGGTCACTCAAGGTGCAACGCCCGGTCTACTTCATGAGCGATGTACTTTCCGACTCGAAGACTCGCTATTCACAAATGCAAAAGCTCGTGTATGCTGTCTGGATGACCAAGCGCAAGCTCCGCCACTACTTCGACGCACACCCCATCACCGTGGTGTCCAAATACCCGCTCGGAGAGGTGATCCAGAACCCCGAGGCCGAAGGAAGGATAGCCAAGTGGGCGCTCGAGCTGATGGGGCAGAACATCTCGTATGCACCTCGCAATGCCATCAAGTCGCAAGTACTGGCGGACTTTGTCACTGAATGGACGGAGATCCAAACTCCGCCGGCGCCCATTGAGCACGAGACGTGGACGATGTACTTCGATGGCTCGGTCATGAAGGAAGGAGCGGGAGTAGGCCTTGTCTTCATCTCGCCTCTGGGCGTGCGCATGGAGTACATGGTTCGACTTCACTTCCCAGCCTCCAACAACGTCACCGAGTACGAGGCGCTCATCAACGGCCTCCGAATCGCGGTCGAGCTCGGGATCTGCCGTCTCGAGATCAGAGGAGACTCAGAGCTTGTCGTGGATCAAGTCATGAAAGAGAAAAACTATGTTGATCCGAGGATGGCGGCGTACTGCCAGGCCGTTCGCGAGCTGGAAGGCAAGTTCCATGGGCTCGAGCTTCACCACGTGCTACGCGACTACAACAAGGCCGCGGGCATCCTCGCCAAAACTGCATCAAGCCGCAAACCAGTACCGCAGGGGGTCTTCGCGAGTGACCAGCACGCACCCTCCGTGCGCATCGAAGGGGAAAAGCCACCAGAACCCGAAGGTCCAGAAGTCATGAAGATCGACCAGCCGCCCGAGCTGAACCTCGAGGACCCGGATTGGCGCTTCCCCATCCTCGAGTGGCTTGTCGAAGGGAAGCTGCCCTCCAACCAGACAGAGGCACACCGCATCGCGCGACGGGCTAAAGCGTTCGTCCTCATCGAGGGCGAGCTTTACAAGCGGGGCGCTGCAGGCATACTCATGCGGTGCATCCTCGGAGATCAAGGCAAGGAACTACTTCGCGAGATACATGCCGGCACGTGCGGGCATCACGCCGGTCCGAGGACTCTTGTCAGGAAAGCTTTCCGACAAGGGTTCTACTGGCCCACAGCGGTGGCGGACTCCAAGGACATCGTGCATCGTTGCGAGGGATGCCAGTTCTACGCTCGACAAACTCACCTCCCGGCGCAAGCACTCCAAACCATCCCCATCACATGGCCCTTTGCTGTGTGGCACCTCGACATGGTGGGGCCGTTCCGACAAGCGCCCGGGGGCTTCACACATCTCCTCATAGTGGTCGACAAGTTCTCCAAGTGGATCGAGGCTCGACCCATCGTGAACGTCCGCTCCGAGGAGGCCGTAGCATTCTTCACCGACATCATCTACCGCTTCGGCATACCTAATACGATCATCACCGACAACAGCACCCAGTTCACAGGGAAGAAATTCCTCAACTTCTGCGACGACAACAACATTCGCGTGGACTGGTCTGCCGTGGCGCACCCGAAGACGAACGGGCAAGTCGAAAGGGCGAACGGTATGCTGCTGCAAGGATTGAAGCCTCGCATCTTCAAGCGCCTCAAGAAGTTCCGAGCAAGATGGGTAGCCGAGCTACCATCCGTTCTCTGGAGTCTGCGCACCACGCCTTATCGAGCAACCGGCTTCACGCCATTCTTCATGGTGCATGGGTCGGAAGCAGTCCTGCCCACAGACATCGACTACGGTAGTCCCAGAGTGCGAGCTTATACCGAGGAAGGCAATCAGGTCGCGCTCGAAGACGCAATCGACCAACTCGACGAGGCACGTGACGTGGCACTGCTACGCTCCGCCAAGTATCAACAAGCCTTGCAGCGCTATCACGAGCGCAATATACGCGCCCGCGAGTTCCAGGTCGGGGACTTGGTCCTCCGACGAGTTCAAGGCAGCAAGGATCGACACTAGCTCTCACCCCCGTGGGAGGGGCCGTTCATCGTCGATCAAGTACTCCGACCCGGAACGTTCAAGATCCGATACGAGGACGGTCGGGTCGTCTCCAACGCATGGAACATTGAACATCTATGGCCATTCTACCCTTGAGTAAATGTTCATATCTTATGAATCAGTGAATAAATGCCGCATGCTTTGTTCATATGTCTACAAGTTCGTAAACTTCTCGGTTGCCATGCTTCGATATGTTGCAACTTCTCTAGAGGCTGAGCGGCGAGCATCTCTGTACCTGCACAGAAACGCTCCCCGCTCGGGGGCTACCCAGGGCACGATGCCTTCCTCTCGTTTTCTACATTTTTTTCAAAACAAAAATCGACAGCTATGTCGCGACCAATCACACGTGCGAGAGGTCTTTTGGCGGAAGACTCAACCTTGCGAAAAGTAAAGATGGCGGCCTGCGCGGGGCTTGGTGCTGTTGCTCGTTCAACGCTCCTAGCACCTACGCCTCCGTGGCTCCGGTGCGAAGGCTTGCGAGCACAGTCCAAGTCCATAGGCCTCCATCCGACCTCTTTTCAAAAGTGCTCGAGTAACCGTTCAGACTCCGGTCTAAAACGATTTTGACGACAAAATCTCGCAAGTTACTTTTCGAGTATCCCCGAGTACTCGGGGGCTGCGAACGCGTGGCACCCCTTAGCGGTTTGGGATGGCTAGGCTCTCCGACTCTTACGCCCCCGCGGCTCCGGAGTGGAGTTTAGTCACCTCATAATTCCTAAGTTCTGCTACACGTTGCTGCAGTCGTCCCTGGGTGCTCGGGAACGTTCGAGCCGTAACTTCTTTGAACAAGTTCTCGATAACATAACGCTGTTCATGATGTTACACATACGAACTGTTCTTAATTGCCTACATCTAAGCATGATACATCTAAAGTGAAGGCCTGGAGCTCTCTAGGTCTTCTGGTGTGTCTCTTTGCAACAGGTCCAGGTCCTTCATGGCGGTGTCGGCCATGTCGCGGGCAAAGGAGGCGCAGTCTTCTTCGAGTCGGTCGCAGTGCTCGTCGGAGCTACCAGGGGCCCAGCCGCCGCTCAGCGCCATGCGATCCAGCCCTTGGTAGTGCGAGTCGAACATGGCGAGCACCCGGTGCACCACCCTCCGAGCGGTCGACAGCTCCTGCTCCTTGATCACTTCCGGGAGGCGCCCGACCTCTTCTAAAAGCCTGTCGGGGAGCATCGGCCCAAAGGGAACGCCGAGCCCTGACAGGACCCTGCTGATAGCTCTCGCAAGTTTGGCGTGATCCAAGATGCTCGCCTTGCAGGACGCCTCCGACTCGCGCAGGGCGTTCTTGGCTTGCTCAAGCTCGACTGCGACTTGCTCCCGGGCCATCCGGGACTGCTCGAGCTCGGCCCTAGTCTGTGAAAAGGTCAACAAGGCGCAATGAGCAAACACGGCGTGGCTAATTCAAGAGAAGAGCAAGGCAGGATCGAAGGGACTTACTCTCGAGCTGCTCGATTGAGCCGTCCTTCTCGAGGATCTTGAGCTCGGCTGCGTTCACCTCCTGCGTTTTTTCCGTGAGTTTCATGGTCATCGCAGCGCGGTACGTGCGCATCCCTGAGACCATGAGAAGACAAATAAACTTCGACAAAACCTAACGAAAAGGAAGAAATTTGTAACTGGAAGCGTTCGAGGCCAACTCACCCTCAACATCCTGCGCCAATTTGGAGTTGACGTCTCGGAGCCGGGTCACTTCGTCGGTGACCTCCTGGAGCTTGTTGGTCACCTCGGAGAATTGTTTGTTGACCGTCCTGAGGTCTGCGCCGGCGGTGACCAAGTCTTGTTCCAGCTCCGCCACCTTCGACTCAAGCGCCGCCTTCTCTTGGGCGGCGGTCTGAGCGGCGTTCTGGGTGGCGGTCTCGGTAGCGGCGGCGGCCTCGTTGGCAGTCGATGCGGCGGCCCGAAACTCCTCGATCTTTGCCTCCGCCTAGGCTAGCCTCGCCTCGAGGGACTCCCGCTCCATCGCGGCGCTGGCAGCCGCGGCTTGTGCGGCCGTGGCGCGGTCTTTCGCGGACTTCCTGGCGGCCTTGAGCGTGGCCCTCGACGACGCCTCACTCACCACCGCCCCGGCGGCGGCCACGCGGGCGACCACCAGCTGCATCTCCAGCTGGGCCCTCTCCGCTCGGAGCTCATCGATGGAGCGCGCTCTCCTTCTACCGGACTCCGCGAGCGCCTGTTCCGAGTGAGAGGACATCAATCACAAGATTTGCAAAGAACAGAAAAGACAAGAGTAGGCTACCGGCTCGAAAGGACTTACCGTTGTCGCCGGAAGGATGAGTTCGTCGAACGCACGACGCGCCCACAAGAGACCCCGCTCGAGGCTGCGGCAGGCTGCGGTCTCCTCGTCTTTATTGTCGGGCGCGTCCGCCTCGAAAGCGGCCGCCCACGTGGAGCGGGCGAGGTCGGTGATCCGCGCGTTGTCCTCCTCGGGCTCCGGCAGCAGACCTGCACCTGAGCCCTCCCCGACCTCCTGGATCTCCGGGGAAGCGACTCCCACAGCGCTCCCGGGAACATCGTGTTCCTGTGGGGCTGGGAGGGTCGGGCTTGTGACAAGCGCCGCTTCAGTGACAGGAGCAGCAGGCCGGGGTGACGACGACTCTGGCGCGCTCGCTGCAGTCGATTCCACGACCGCGACAGGGGACGAGGATGCGCCGTGAGTCAGCTCTGCGCCGGCCGCAGGTTCTCCGAGGACCTCTTCGGTCGCCTCCGACGTCGCTGGGGCCTCGGGAGCTCCGGCAGCACCGGCCGGGCTCGGATCCGACTGCTCCGACGTGGCTGCGTCGAGCACGGGCTCCTTGTCGGCGGGCTCCGCTGCTCCAGCCGTGGTCGCTGCCTCGGGCACGGCAGACCCGGAGGCCTCGACCCCCAACTCCTCCGGCTCCGACAGCAACTGCTCCAGCGCAGCCTCAAAGATTGCCGTGTCGTTGCCCGGGAGGTCGGGCCCGTCGAGGTCGATGACCTCCCGAAGGTGGGCAGCCGCGGCGTCGGCTGCCGGCGCCTCCACCGCGTCCCCGCCCGCCTGCGACGCCGCAGGCGCCGAAGCTTCCACCGCCGCCGGCATCTCGACATCGTGCTCGCCGGCCGATGGCGGTGGGAGCACGATCTTCTCGGAAGACGCCGCCCCGACATCACCACCTCCCGCGGTGGCCTCGACCAACGGCTTGGTCGCCGCCTGGACAACGCCCGCACCAGGGGCCACCTGCCCCTCGGCCAAGTTGCCGGCGTCCGACGCCGGCGGAGGCGCCGCTGACTCGACCACCTCGGTCGCCACGACCAACCCGCTCCCGTCCTGCTCCGCCAACGGTTCGGCGTAGGGAAGCGACGGGCGGGGCTCGGACTGCAGGCCGCGCGCGCCCAGCACTGCGCGTTTCAGAGGCGCAAGGCTGAGCACGCCGGTGTCGTCGCGGCTGAGGAAGACACGAATTAAAGATAAGAAGTAAGGCGAGGACGAAGAATAATAAAACAACCAGGAGTGGCGAACGAGAACTCACATGGAAGACCGGACGCGAACCCGCTTCGTAGGCCTATCCGATGGGCCCGACTCAGGGGCTGGCCTTTTGGCCCCCGCCAGCTCGGAAGCTGGTTCCCGGCGCTCCGCCGGCGCGGGAACTGATTTGTCGCCCCCCGACGACTTGGGGGCGGCGCTTCGATCCCCCGACGGTTTGGGGGCAGCACTTCGATCCCTCGGTGGCTCGGGGGCTGTCCTCCCGGGCTCCGCCGCGCCGGAGGCCGGTCTCTGACTCCCACCGGTGGAGAGGAAGACTTGCACGGCCGGGGCGCCACCGCCGCGGATGACTAAAGATTGGAGGCGCCGCTGGGGGCGCTCGTGTCCCCTCCCTGCGGCGCGGCCGGAACAGATGCCGGCGGAGTCGACCTCGCCTTGGACGACGAACGCCTCCTCAGGGAGTCCGAGTCCGGACGGTCGGAGCCGTCAAAGAGGTGGCGGGAGGAAGGCTCTTGCTCCGCCGGTCGCTTGGGTGGATCGTCCCAGCGTGGGAGATCCCTCCGCCCCTCGGAGGTGCGTGAACCACCAGGGGCCGCCTGTGAGCGGGTCACCCTTTGATCTTCTCGACCAGGGCGGGACCCCGGCCGCGAGCTAGAACCCGCGCCCTTCTCGCGAGCGCCCTGCTCCGATCGTCGTGACGAGCTCACCTCCACCGCCCGCGCGCGGCGAGAGAAGGGGCGACCCGGATATGCCGCTCCAGTCAACCACCGCGCTTGGCTCGTCCCCACTCCACGGCGGCGACGGCGACGGATCTTCGTTGGAGGAGACGTTGCGCTCCCCCGCCTTGCGGCGCTTGAAGAGGTGCCAGTGGGCACCAATCCCCAAGTACCCCTCGCACAACGCCTCAAACGCCGCCATTTGCTGGACGCTGTTCGGGTTGAGATGCTGAAGCTGGAGCCCGTACTCGTAGAGGACAGCCCGGATGAACCGCCCGGCGGGGATGGAGAAGCCACGCTCGTGGAAAGCCACGAACGAGACGAAGTACCCTCTCGGCGGGCGCGGCACGGACTCCTCCTCGGGCACCCTCCACTCTTCGGCGTCGGTGAGTGGAGGGAGCTGCCCGGCGGCGACCAGGCGGTGCAGCATCGAATGGGACACGTTGGAGCGCGACCAATTCGACATGGCGACGGCGAGCTCTCGCGTACGGCTCCGGCGAAAGAGGCGGCGGCTCTGTGGGCGAGAGGGGCGAAGGAGGCAAACGGCGACGGCAGTGGAAAAGGCAGGAGAGTAAAAGTTCCAAACTCTCCGCCGGTCCGCGGTTAAAAAGGAAGGGGCGCGGCCGGCGGCCTTGAATACTGGGCCTGCCACACCGAAGAGACGCCTGCCCACGGACACGCGCCCCGGCGTAACTGACGCCCGCCTGCGCGACGCCTCGATCCTCACTGGGCCCAGCTACCTGAACCGCCCCCCACTCCGTCTTTTCAAACCGTCTCATCCGCCACGTCGGTCACGACGCCCACGACTGCCACGACTACCTCAACAAAACATCCAAGAACCACGACAATGCCACTGAAGATCAAAACCCCACAAGCGAGTCTACAACTCACTCGTGGGCTACATCCGGCGGATGCGCTCGCGCGCACCCACCGAGAAGATCAAGAGCAAAGATCGACGCGACGCCTTTCGTCTGAGCCTGTGTGCGAGTCCTTGACTCCCTCTCAGGCTCGGGGGCTACTGACGAGGGCCCAGATTAGGGCCCCCTTTGACGGCGAGATAATCACTCTTGAGGTGGAGTCTTCTGACACCATTGACAATGTGAAGGCCAAGATTCAAGATAAGGAGGACTAAGAACCCCTGTCAAGACCATCACTGGCAAGACGTCTTGTTTCCGACTAGTTGGGAGCTTCCCCGACAAGTTTCCTACTAAGAGAAAGCTTCTCCGACAAGTCTCCGCCTCGCACGAGGAGTTCTCGCCTCCGACGACCCGCTCGTTCGCACGAGCAGTTTCCGTCTCCGACCAAGACGCGGTCCACGCAACGTGGCGTCACCCCGACGCACGGACTCCCCCGCTACGACGCGTGGGGCGCCAGTTCCCCATGCCATGCAAGCACACCAGCTGGCGGCACGCGCGGGCAGCCGGCTCTGACGGGAGCCTTAATGCAGCGCTGTTTAGCCGCACAGCCATCAACACGCCGTCCCATCCGACCCTGCGGCACGCCAACTCTGACCGAGGCACTCAAGCACCCTCTACGTTTAGCGCTGGCCTACGATTAGGCCCTAACGTGGCGAGCTCACACCGTACTCAGACGGGTTGAGTCAGCACCAAAGTGCTCGGAGGAGGCGCCAGGTGACCAAGATAAATAACCCCGCCCCGACACGCGGCGGCTTCGACGACAACGCAGCTCAGCCGCCTTCAATACGCCCTGACGGACAGCGACGTACGAGAAGACATCCCAGCGGCCGGCACTGTAGCTTCTAATTTGTTTCCCTTTTTGCCCCTCTCCCTTGCGTCTATAAAAGGAAGAGGAGGGCAACCGTCACAAGGGCTGACGAACCGAACTCTCACACCCCAGGGATTTGGGCTCGACACCCTCTCCCGACCAGTTTGTAACCCCTACTACAAACAACCCTAGCACGGGAACTCGACAGCTTGATACTGGACGTAGAGTATTACTCCTCGGAGGCCCGAACTAGTCTAAATCCCGGTGTCTCTTGTGCTAACCATCCGGGTCGGACACACGATCGATACAAATTTACTGCTCGGCGGTAGAGAACCGACACAATACTACTATCTATGATGTGTAATGAGTAGATTGAGCAAAGAATATACTTTTCGAATACATTTATTTAAAGATATAAATATTGATACTATTTTAAATATTTTTAGTTAAATTTAAAACGTTTTGATTGCTCGAGAGGGACTAGTACACTACTACTAGTACTGTCGAGCACAAGGGTCATGTGACCGGGCCAAACACGGGCCCGCATGTCAGCGACGTTTTCCTATAAAGGAAACGTAGTCGTGTCCTGTGTCCACGCACCGTCCTTCTCTGAAGATTCCTGGGTGACCACGTGGTAGCGCCCATTTGGTCCGGCCGGCTCTCTTTCTCTGGTTCTTTTGTGCGCGTGTCCGCTTTTCAGCCGTTCACACTGGTCAAACCGGGTCTCGCAGTGCTTTACCCCCGTTGCCATCTCCCTCTAGAAACATTACGCCTTCTTTCTTCCTAATCCCTTCTCCAAACTTCATATTGGCCATGGAAGACTGGTGCGCCCAAAGCTGAGCTTCACACAAGGGGAATGGATAGAAAGCTTTTGAGACTTGGCTATCACACAAAGGAAACAAATAACGGCCACACTTCTGCTGATGCATGCAAAAAGTCTGGAAATTCTATTTATTCAAACAGTCCAAATGTGGAATTGTGTGGATATGCATTATGTATATGAGTTGGATTAGTGTAAGTTACTCTTACTCCTAGTCTCACCTTGCACGTTTTGTGATTATCCACAGACATGTGGCTAATTAGTGGGAGAAGATGACCTTAAACTGACTGGGTAGTCTCTAGCGGGAAGAATTCAGACACTCCACTCATCAGTTTCAGCTCGGAAGCTTTCAGGGTCCGTTTGGATGTAGATATTGAAGGGCTTGGTATTGAATTGGGTTCAATACCAAAGCAGACTAGTATTGGAAATGTGTTACAATACCAAACCTTTTATTTGGATGTAGATGAAATTGCCTCCCAGAATCAAAGGATAGAACAAATATCAATTCAAGTTTGGATGTGTGTGCGGTGAAATTGGAATTGTACCTTCTCCTTCCTCCATCCAGCTGAGCAACCAAGAAGGGGAGCAACTGAGCAGGGGTGCGGGACGAGCCTCCACACCATCGCCGCCGACAGCTGCTTCCACGAGCGTCGCAGGCCCCGCTGCCGGTTGCGGCTCCACCTAGCCCCACATGCGCTAGCCGCCGGCCGTCGATCCCCAGGACCGCGTGCGCAACCTTTGTGGCCGAATCGCTAAGGAGGGAAGGGAGCGGGCGGGCCTCCATCGCCGGCCGTGAGGAAGAAGGGGTCGCGCGGGGCCGCCGGACGTGAGGAAGATTCAGCCACGCGGGGCCGCCGGACGTGAGGCGGATTCGGCCCCACGCGGTGCCGCCGGACGTGAGGCAGATTCGGCCGCACGGGACGCCAGCCGCCGGCCGTGAGGAAGAAGGGGGCGCGCGGGGACGCCAGCCGCCGGCCGTGAGGAAGAAGGGGCCACACGGGGAGGAGGCGCCGGCAAGGAGGATGCAGAGAGGAGGGGGCACCGGCTGTAAGGAAGAAGGGGGCAACGCGGGGAGCAGGGCGCCGGTCCAAGAAGGGTTGTGCGGGGAGCAAGCCGCTGGCGTCCGTGAGGAAGAACGGGCCGCGCCAAGGCTGTTTCGAGAGTTGAGAGCAGGTCGCGCGGGATGAGACGAATGCCAGCGAATACAGAGGGTAGAGGCTCTGATTTGTTCGACGGTGTGGGCAAGTGAAAGGAATGCCGCTCGGTATTGGATCACAATTCAGTTTCTCAATTCCGGCGACATCCAAACAGTGGAATTGGTGCCCACGAATTCCAATACCCGATTCTAAGCTTGAATTCTGGCATCCAAACGGGGCCTCAGGGATTTCAGCAGAAAAATGCAGAGTTCAAACATGTCGGCTACGCCACCAAACCTGATCAGATTATCAGAAGCTCACCGGAAACGCACTAGATCTTGCAACTGAATCTGGATTGCAAATCGCCAAATTGTTTTCGATGCGCCGATTAGCATTTGCCTTTTTACGCTTTTTGCTGTGAGCCCGACAAAGCACCGTGCCAAACAAAACACGCGCCACGCTCTCTCTCTCTCTCTCCTCGCTTGCTTCCACCAGGCAGCTCACCAGGCAGCAGCTGAGCCGCCTCCGTCCTCCTCGAGGAGAGAGAAACGGAAAGAGGCAGCAGGAACACGCGCAATTGCTGAGTTGCTGCTACACACATCGCAGCAGTGCACACCACTTCCACACACGCGCGCGCCCGGGGAGATGGAGTGACAAGCATCGGGTTGCTTCCGGCACTGGCCATTGCCAACCCCGCCCCATCCCCTTCGTCATGCGTACAAGCCATCCCCACACCACCACTCCACCACCACCTCCTCCTCGCCTGACGGCATCCGCTGCGCCGGCACCGCTCCTCCGCGGAGCTCAACAAAACCCATCACAAATCCATCCCCCCTCTCCCCCGGCCCCAGCATTCATTCCTCTTGCTTCCCCGAAACCTCGCGCTTGGTCTGACGCAACGCGCCTTCGATCCCTGAGATAAAGCCCGCCGCTTTTCGCCCCTTCCGCCAAATCCAGTTCTTGTTTTTTCCTGAGCTCTCGGAATTTCTCTCTCGGTTCGGTTCTTGGGAACCCCTTAGGTTGCTAGAATCCTTGGGTTCTGCCAATGCTCGCTGGTTTGATCCGTTTTAGTTCATGAAACGTTTCTTGATTGTTTGTTCCTAGATTACATTCGTCCAAAAGGGATTTTTTTCCCCGTTTGGGGGTTTCTGATTTGACTGTGTCACCGACCGTCTCTGCTTCCGGCAATGGGGAACGGCCACAGCAGCAGCAGCAGCAGCGCCAGGCGTCCGGAGACGTCGGAGCCGACGCTGCCGCCTGAGGCGGCGCCGGCGGAGGAGCTGAGCTCGTACGAGGCGGCGTGCCGGTCGGACCCGGAGCTGCGCACGTTCGACACGACGCTGCAGCGGCGCACGAGCCGCGCCATCTCGACGCTGGCGGTGGGCGTCGAGGTGCGGTCGCTGTCGCTGGACTCCCTCCGCGAGGTCACCGGCTGCCTCCTCGACATGAACCAGGAGGTGGTGCGCGTCATCCTCGACTGCAAGAAGGACATCTGGAAGAGCCCCGAGCTGTTCGACCTCGTCGAGGACTACTTCGAGAGCAGCCTCCACACCCTCGACTTCTGCACTGCGCTCGACAAGTGCCTCAAGCGCGCTCGCGACTCCCAGCTCCTCCTCCACGTCGCGCTCCAGCGATTCGACGACGAGGAGGACGCCGCCGCCGCCGCGCCCTCCGCGCGGTACGCGCGCACGCTGCACGAGCTGCGCCAGTTCAAGGCAGCCGGCGACCCCTTTACGGAGGAGTTCTTCGCCGCCTTCCAGGCCGTGTACCGGCAGCAGCTGACCATGCTGGAGAAGCTGCAGCAGCGCAAGCACCGGCTCGACAAGAAGATCAAGACCATCAAGGCGTGGCGCCGGGTGTCAAGCATCATCTTCGCGACCACGTTCGCAGCGGTCCTTATCTGCTCGGTGGTTGCCGCGGCTATTGCTGCCCCGCCTGTTGCTGCCGCATTGGCCGCGGCCGCTGCAGTTCCCCTGGGGTCAATGGGGAAGTGGATCGATTCGTTGCTCAAAGGGTATCAAGACGCACTCCGAGGACAGAAGGAGGTGGTGAGTGCAATGCAGGTCGGCACGTTCATTGCCATCAAGGATTTGGACAGTATCAGAGTTCTCATCAACCGGGTTGAGGTGGAGATCAGCTCAATGATCGACTGTGTAGAGTTTGCGGAGCGGGATGAGGAGGCAGTGAAATTTGGGGTGGAGGAGATCAAGAAGAAGCTGGAAAATTTCATGAAGAGTGTTGAGGATCTTGGGGAGCAGGCAGACCGGTGTAGCCGGGATATCCGTCGGGCAAGGACCGTGGTGCTGCAAAGGATCATCCGAAATCCAAACTGAAAAGAAAAACAAGGACGAAGAAGTAAGGTACGAATGTCTTAAGATATAGTCATGTACTCTGGATAATGTTGTGATGGAATGTACATAAAAGATACACCTTGTAGAAAGATGTAGATGAATCAAATTATTTAACCATCATTTGATTCATGTTATCTTTGCTTTCATATTTCATTATTGCTTTCCCCCTTTAGTACTTTGTAAGATTAGTGTTGGCGTTACTACAAGTTCTCCACATGTTTTGTGTGATCAATTATTCCATCCTAGCTATAAGTAAATATATTTTTAAACTCTACTTTTTTGTATTGCTAGTGTTAGACGCGATATGAGTCATGATCGTGATCCGAAGAGCGAAGAGGTCATTTGAGTTAGCACTTAACAGTCATGCTATTGAACTCAGCTTCCACTTTTCTTGAAGTATCAATAAGTCCAGGGTTCTCAAGTCTCTTGACAAAGAAAAATAGAGAAAGGTCGTTATCTAGGCTCGTGGTTGTTGCTGTGTTCCAGACGTGTGGTTGTTGTCGTCTCTGTCCTTTCCTCAAGTCATCTATGCTTCTAAGTGAAGGGAAATTTTAAATTCAGAAGTTCTGTGGTCTAAGAGAACATCTCAGTAGTGTCCCCCTTGTCTTTCTTTAATTGAAACGATTGGTAAAAATGCTATGATCCAAAAGTAGCAAAATGTTTAAGAATTTATTTTCAAAAAAGTTATCTGCTAACAAAAAACATTTTATATTCTGTCAGGTTTATGTAACTTTTAGTTAACTCAATTCCCTGTCAGAACATCCTTTTCTTTTATTTTCTATTTTTGAAAGTGAGTGTCATCCCTTTTCCATTATCAAAACAACAGAAATACAGAGTGATGTCTTACAGTTACAGAACTAGATGGGGCCAGGGGAGAGAGAAACTAGAAATCTTGAGACGACCCTGCATAACCAACTACAGCATTCATGCTAGCCTGGGTTGACTTCTTGCTATCTCTGCCCACATTATTTTCAATCAATTACATTTTTATTCTCTTGCTTTTAACCTATTGTACTTGTTACCCGCAAAAAAAAAACTATTGTACTTGTTTATATAGAGCAGCACATTATTGTTCCCGGCGATTCCATTTCATAGCACTAGAAGTATTTGCACTTTTCCTACATTCTGAATATCTGCACATGCTCCATGATGTCAAAATTTAGTGACTAGCAATTATTTTATAATCTATGCAATTCATTTGATAAGATAGTCCCCATTTTCAGCAACATGCCAATTGTCATAACCATGGTTCTGGAAAACTGCTCTATAGTTCTTTCGGAATTTCACAACCATGTTATGCAGCAAACTGCTGATAGTTATGGTCAGAATAGCAACATTTTCTTTGATGACACATTGAGAACACCTTGTATGTTCGCTTTCCTCCTCGTAACTCGTAAGACTACATGGAATTGGTTGTTCATTTTATCTTACAATTCATATAGGATTCAGAATTCTGGAGTCCTAAGTTACATTTGAAATGCCTTGAAACTTTGCATCATGAAAAATTAGTGCAAGAAATATTTGATTTGTTCTTCATTATACAATGCGCATTTTTCTTGTCAAATTATCGATCAGTGAGGAAACCCATGAACTCATTAAGTTTCTCATGATTTTTGCAGGGATTGGTGACAGTGATGTGCATGAAAGGGTCTGTGGCTTAGGCAAAGAAGCAAACAAAGTAATGATTGTCCTGAAGCAACAAATAATGCTCGTGGACTTGTGTGAAGAAGAGTCGGCATAACTAACTTATATGCTCCGTATCCAATTGTCTGATATTTATGGTTAAGAAAACCGGCATGGTTCTTTTCCCCTTCATATACCTTATTTTTAGGACATCACTATACTGTTCTCCGGGTCGTATCCCTATATCTCTAGCCTAATAATCGCCGTGAGAAATGCTGTGTGTATTTGGCACTGGGATTGTTCATGGTACATCTGTTACATATCCTCGGTGGGTTTGGAACTTATTAGAACTAGTAAAATGCACGTGCGACACGCACGTGTCTAAAAAATCATAATAAACGTGAATTAGCTTGTAGTCCAATGGTAGGCGGTCTAGTGGGATGCTACCACCAGAGTTCAAATCTTGGTGCTCGCAACTTTTCCTGAGATTTTTTCAGGAATTACCAACGTTATGCGTTAAGTGGTAAGCAACGTTCCCGTCAACAAGGAGACGTCAATGGTGACTTCGGGAATCTCCAGATCTGCTGGGTGCTCAATCCTTTGAAGGTGCTCATAGAGGTAGGTTTTGCGTACGTGTGTTTATAAGGGTGAGTGTGCGTGTGTGTTGTGAGCGTGTACGTTGTACTGTGTAATTCTAAAAAAATCATAATAAACAAATTTTTTGTTTATAAATAAAATGCACATGTCTAAAAAAATCATAGTAAACAATGTTTATAAAATGAAGTTATATATGCATATACAATAATCAGGAAACCTAACACCCGAACTTTTGGGCCGCATGATACTTCCAAGTAAGAACATCCACATACCATGCTTCATTTTCCTCCTCCCGTATGCGCTCGACATTAATACTTCCGCTCACCATTCACCATCAAGCTACCATCAAGCTCATGCTAACCACGCCCCTTCCTCCTACATCTAGGAAAGACTTGCGACATTTCAAGTATTTGATTGAAATACTCCCTCCGTATCGAAATACTCGTCGTTATTGACTTTTTTCTACAACTTTGACCATTCGTCTTATTCAAAAAATTGTGTAAGTACAATTTATTTTGTTTGCTATATGTTTTATTGTTGTATGTATTTTAAGCTTAATTTATGGTTTTAGTTGCAAGAAAAAATCAACGACGACAAATAATTTATACAGAGGGATAATCACACAGAAGGATGCACATGAAGCCACACATGTAGTGAGCATGAGTAAAACCCGAGCAGCTTTTGACAACGGAAACACAAGTTAGCTACATAAAAAGTATCCCAAATATCACCCAATGTTTCCATTCCCTTTACACTACGTTTGGATGTTGATATTCAACCTTGGAATTGGGAATTGGAATTGGAGTGCTCCAATACCTAGTGTTTGGATGGTTTAGAATTGGGAATTGGAAATGAATCTCAATGCCGATCGGTATTCACCCCATCTGCAACTCATCACCCTCAATACCGAGGGTCCCCTTCCGTTTTGCGCTGAATCCGCCTCCCTCCGCAAGAAGCAGTTCTCCCGACCGAGCAGCTGCTCCCTCGCCGGCGGCAGCGAGGCGCCCTCCTCCTGTCCCTCGACGTCGGCGACGCGGTGCCCCCTCCTCCTCACCCTCGACTCCGGCAGCACGACGCCCCCTCCTTCTCTCCCTCAACGCCGGCGGCCCCCGGCCTCCTCCTCTCCCTCGCCAACGGAAGTGCAGCGCCCCCTCCTCTTCTCCCTTGCCGACGGCGGCAGCACGACGCCCCTCCTCTTCTCCCTCACTGACGGCGACGGCACAGCACCCCTCCTCTTCTCCCTCCTTCTCCCTCGTCAACGGCGGCGGCGTGCCCCTTCTCTACTCCTCACCGCCGCCGGCGTGCCCCTTCTATTCTGTATTCTCCCTCGCCGGCGCCCCCTTGTCTTCTTCCTCCATCTTCCTCCCCGGCGGTCCTCCTCAATCCCCATCCTCACCGGGCCCCTCAATCTTCATTCGCCGGCATGTGCCGCGCTGCAGGTGCGCCGTCACGGCCCTCGTCGACGTGTCGGAGCTGTAGGAGGCGGAGGCGCCGGTGAGGAAGAGGAGAAGCAGTGTCTGTCCGGTGGAGAAGAAGATAGATAATGCCAAATTATATTGCATGCACATCCAAACAAAGCATTGGTTTTGAAACGTTTTTGAATTCTATCTAGCAATTTTATGTACATCCAAACAATTGATTTGGTATTGTGAACAATTTCCAAAACAAGACTGCATTGGTATTAGACCCAATTCAATACCAAGCCCTTCAATATCAACATCCAAACGAAGTGAGTGAATCCAGCCGCACACGCTTCCTTAAGGAGCTGCTACTACGACCAATGAGCACCTTAACCATCATGCGTCCAATCCAATCAAGCTTGATCTACTTCAGTCTTGATGTCTATCTCTGCCACCAGTAGTAATCTTCATATCCTGTAGCATCTATGCCAGCAAATTAGTTCAGCTATAGAAGAATATCTTTTTCCATATTAAGTATTTCAAATACCCTTTTCATCTATACTATCTATATTATAAGAATTGATACAAAACAGATGCAGGAATTCCATAGACCAATAAGCAACTCCATTGAAGAATCAGTACGAGATGGTGTAGGAAGTAGTGTAGATGCATGCAAGTTCACAAATGAAAAAAAAATCCATACTGGAACAGAAAAGGAAACACAGATCCATACCTTACAAGATGTTATCTAGCATCTAATTACAGCTTCAGGATTAGTGTACTCAATGGCCATGGCAGCTGCAAATATGGATTATAAAGGCACTTGTGTACTACACCGCAGTAGCGCAGCCCCTGGTCTTAACAGCATAGGTAACTGCTTTCAGGGCCCTGATCTTTCAGCAAAAGAACAAACTCGAAACCCCGCTGTTATGCCCAACCTTGACAGATGGCAGAACTATTTGGTGACATCTCCATGTTTGTCAAGCAGCCATCGCATGTTGTACTATAAAAAAACCATGTGACCATGAAATGGAAGATACCAGAGCATGATGGATGTGTTTTCAGGTTTAAGAGAGCAGTCCTAGCTTTAAGTAAAATTATTCTAGTATCTTAAGCAATGCGTATATGGGGATCTGAGCAGTACGTACTGACACTGATAGTTTCTTTAGAGAACCAACTTAACAGCTCCAGTTGCAGGACTAATGCATTTGTATCCTGTAATTTGATGAAAAAATATTGGTCTGGTTTATTTTTGCTTTCTACAATTCCGTAGACAGTGACATGGATTCTCCTGTGTTCGCCAATTATTTTTTAGTCCAACGAAAATGCTAACTTCCATGGCGAACAAATTAGTTATTCTCAGTCAAGTGGAGGTTGCAATAATATTTTTATCATGTGTCTTTGCCAATATACGCCGGTAGTACTATGATAAACAACAAAGTATCTAAGAAAGGTACACAGAAAAATAAAAAAAACAGAAAGAGGGAACGTTTTTTGACTTTTTCTCTAACAAATGAAGAGAAGTACTGTTGAGCTATCTAGTTGTGCTTACCTTCCTGCTGTCCGAGTGTATGATGACCAAACCCCATTACTGATGGTTCCATGAAGATAACTGGTAGCTTAACGCAACTGTCACTGGCTTGTTTAAAAATATTTTCTCCACCAGCTATCTGATGACCAAACCCCATTACCTTAAACTTATTTCGTTTGAGCAGATTTTCTAATTTTAAGCGTCTGTTATCCTCGAGTTTTAAACTTTTGACCACTGAATTTGTATATCTTTCTCTCAAGCCACTTTAATTGTATCCATATGTTCATTTGGACCAATTAATGCTAGACCAGGATCGCTCCTGCTAATATCTAGCTAGCATTCTTGGTCTCTGCAAGTCTGAAACTATGAACTCCACACAAGGCCTTTGGCTCCGAAATCAAATTCCCTAGATTCGTGATCAAACGAAATACACATGAACAAGGATAACTGAACGTGCAAGTGCAAGCAAATCGGCGAAGATGATATAATGCAAGTGGCACGCAGAAAAATATGTGATGTGTGAATTGCACATCAAGCTAGGTAAGCTATACCAACCTCTGCTCCTGGCTGCGCTCCGTCGGGCCCTGAACCGGCAGGTGAAGACCGGCTGCTGCTGCCCGCCGCCGCCGGCTCCCCGGGCACCTGGTACACGACAGGCCCGCACTCTGGCTCCCCGCCGAAATGGAACACGTACCGCGGGTCGGGATCAGCCCGCACGACCATGTGGATCTGCACACGCGCCGAGGCGGTGGCGGCGGAGGACGCCGAGGACGTGGAGCGCGGCTTCCCCACGTCCACCCACTGATGCCGCTACGCACCGCGAGGCTTGACCTCCGAGTGTCCTGGGGGCTGGGGCGGCCGCTTTCGCTGGGGAATTGAACTGGGGCGGCGGCTCGCCGGTGTGGGCGCAGCGACGGGGAAGGATCGCGGGCGTGTGCAGTGACAGGAAGGGTAGATAAATCGGGTCGGACAAGTATATGGCGCGGGTGGGAGTGGGACTGTCGTTGGAGCGAACAAGTGTGGGTCGGTCGCCGCCGAGGGGGGAAAGAAGTGTGGGCCCGTTGCGGGTACAGGAGGGTGGGTATGCGTGGGTGGGGTGAGAAAAGAATTTCGTTTTTGGCAGAAACGCTCTCCAAATTACGATTTTTTGGTACTTCATAGTCCTTCCACCCTATCCACTTCCAAAAACATATGACGGGTGGGTCCAACGTGAGGGGTAAGGCGGGTCCGATTTGGGTAAGAAAAGTTTTCAATTGTCTTCGCTCCTTATAGTATAGAATAGATAGATAAGTGACTGGATTAGCAGTAATCGCTCTGCAAAGACAGGCCCACGGAATTTGTCGAAACTGAGATTTTGTGGGCCAACATAGGGCCCAATGAGTGTATCGCCCCGGCCACGGGCCACGGCCCACGGTGAACCCACTAGTACAGGCGGGGCGGAATCGAGTGAGTCGTCGTCCGTCGAATTTTTTTTAATATTTTTTTCTTCGATTTTACGAAAATAAATAGTCGGGTTCAACATTGGCAGAAATAGCCTCGTACCGCGTTTGAAATGGCGGTTGGATTCCTGCCGCCGTTTCAACTGGCGGTAAGGACCTGTCCCGTTTCAACTGGCGGTAGGATTGCAATAGTGGCGGCAGGACCTGTTTGGGTGGCGGCAGGCTGGCAGGTAGCACCGCCAGTTGAAACGGCGGTTCCTTTAAGCCTACCGCCAATTCAAAAGGCGGTAGGTGTTGTTTTTGTTTTTTTTTTCTTTTTTGTTTTTGGTTTTTTTGTTTTTGGTTTTTTTTGTTTTTGGTTTTTCTCAACACTATAAATGCGAAATAACATGAAACTGAATACGAAAATACATAAAATAATTAGAACAAACAAAGTAAGTTCTACAATTTTCAAAGTATTTCTACAATTTCTAAAGTATTTTTAGGAATTTTCAAAGTATTTCTACAATTTCTATAATTTCTAAAGTATTTTTAGGAATTTTCAAAGTTTTTCTACAATTTCCAAAGTATTCCTACGAATTTCTAAAGTATTTCTATAATTTTTAAAGTTTTTCTAGGAATTTCTAAAGTATTTCTATAATTTCTAACCTATTTCTAGATTTTTCTAACCTATTTCTAGATTTTCTAAACTATTTCTATAATTTCTAAACTATTTCTAAATTTTTCTAAACTATTTCTAGGATTTCTAAACTATGTCTACCTTATTTACTAAATATACGAGGAAAGTATTGGACATATCTGATGGACACCGAAGAAGGCCACCGAGGAGGGAAAAGAAGAGGAGAATGGGGGAGGGGCAGCCGCCGGCGGCAGGGCTGCGGTCCTTATATAGGCGCGGCCCAGCCGCCGGTTCGTTCGGCGGTAGGACCTACCGCCAAATCAAACGGCGGTAGGTCCCCAACGGTCGGTCAACCGCCGTTTGAACCGGCGGTTGGACTGCTGCCGCCGTTGGCTGTGGCGATAGGTGCCTGGCCAGCGGGCCACGTGGGGGATCTTCCTACCGCCGTTTGAACTGGCGGTTGGCAGGTACTTACCGCCGTTTGAGGCGGCGGTAGGTTCCTACCGCCATTTCAAACGGCGGCCGGAGTCCAACCGCCGTTTCAAGCGGCGGTTCGTGGCTATTTCTGTCAATGTTGAATCCGACTATTTATTTTCGTAAAATCCAAGAAAAAAATATGTAAAAAATTCTCGTCCGTCCCGTCCCGTCCGGCGCCGCGCACCCGACATGTTCGCCTCCATCTGCCGGAGGCGGCTCCTCCGCTTCCGCCAAATCCTCTTCGCCGCCGGCGCAGATCCCAGCCGTCGGCCCTACCCCATCGACGCCCTCCTCTCCCACGGCTACTCCTCGACGGCCATCGCGGGCGCCCCGCTATCCGAGCCCTGCCACGCCACCGTATCCAACCTGACCTGCGGGCTCTCCCCCGCATCCACGACCGGCCGCAACCGCAAGCACAGCATCTGCTCCGCCGACAGGGTCGATGCCGTCCGCGCGCTGTTCCGCAGCTACGGCTTCACGGACGCGGACATCACCAAGATGGTCCGCCGGCCCTCGGTGGTCTGCAACCTCGACCCCGACCGGATCCTCCGCCCCAAGCTCGACCTCTTCGCTTCCCTCGGCGTCAGGCCGCGGTGTCTCTCCACCGCGCCGGCCCTCCTCCACTGCAGCCTCGCCAACCACCTCGTCCCCTGCGTTCAGTTCCTCCGCGGCGTCCTAGGCACCGACGCCAATGTCTGCGACGCGATTTCCCGCACCCCACGCGCCCTCCACGCTGACCTGGAGAAGAACATGCGCCCTGCCGTGGCCACCCTGCGCCGTCTTGGACTCCCCGACGAGTTCATCTCGGAGCTCATCACGATCGAGATGGGCGTGCTCATGCTTTCGCCCGACCGCATCACCCAGATCTTCGAGTGTCTCAAGTCGCTCGGCCTGGGTGTTGCAGACCGGGGCTTCCTCTATGCATTCCGCGCTCTCTGCTGCCTCAGTAGAGAGAAATTGCTGCGAAAGGTGGCCCTGTACCAGAGCTTCGGAGTGTCCGAGGGTGAGCTGCTCAAGGCGTTCAAGAAGCAGCCCAATGTACCCCTCCTCTTGTCCGATGAGACCATAACCAAGAAGCTGCGGTTCTACCTGGACGAGCTGAAGCTGGAAATAAGGGATGTAATGAGGCATCCTGTGATTATGGGGTATAGTTTGGAGAAGCGAATTATACCAAGGTGCGCTGTGCTGAGTGTGTTGATGAGGGAGGGGAAGATTGCACCAAACATCAAGTTACCTACAGCATTGCTCTGTAGTACCAAGAGGTTCTCTGATAAGTATGTGATGAGGTATGCTCACGATGTGCCAGATGTTGTTAAGGCGTATGAGGGTAAGATCAAATTCGAAGGTTTCAGGTAGAGTGGTATTTCAGTTGGAAGCATTATGTGTAGGCTGCATGTTTGCATTGATGTTGGCATTCTAAAGTGCCATGTTCTGATGTTCCTGTCTTGTATGCATTTGCCATTTGGTAACCTATATCCTAACAGATTTAGAAATATGACATTGTCATGATGTCCAAGACTCCAAGTAACTGAATCTGGAATGCTGAAGTGGTTCATTCAATTGCTTATGCTCTTTAAGCTGGTCCTTCCATATATTTTGATATTTCTCTCTGGAATGGCCTTAGTACTCCTTTTCCTTTTACTACTTACCTGAAAACTCTATGCTCATTTTCCAATTGATAAATTTGTTGGTTTACTAAAAAGTTGAGAACATTCTGATTTTGTTGGTCCTCAGGATACTTGAGTGAGCATGTACCGAGTTTTTTCGTACAGAACAGCTGAGCTCCGTTTACAAAAGTTGCTGCCAGATTTGCAAAGTTGGGTATTTATATCAGTGGTGTTGTGTATCAAAATGCCATTCCATTGCCATTGCGAATCACAATTCACAAATGCCACCTGTATAGATGGCCATGTAGTGAAAATAAAGCTGATGAATTCGCATATGGGTTGTGTGCTTGCATTACATCAACACAGGGTAATTCAGAAAGGATACCGGGCCCTGCCAAGTGTTGGCCCGGCTCCGCGACTCGCTAGTCTGTGATGGGCTGCAAATGCTACGTTGGGCTTGGGGCATCAATGCTGATTAGGCCGGCCCGATTTGTTCTTGGGCTAGATCGCTTTCAATTCCTTACATGGGCTTTATTTGTTTTTTTTCTTGCGTTAAACGCCCTACTAACCTGCTTACGATGCTGACCTCAAGCTCGAGGTTGAACACTAGACTAGCAAGTAGCAACGTGGCGTGGCTCGATATGCTCGAAC
Organism: Cenchrus fungigraminus; assembly: GCA_036936925.1. Lineage (NCBI taxonomy): Eukaryota > Viridiplantae > Streptophyta > Magnoliopsida > Poales > Poaceae > Cenchrus > Cenchrus fungigraminus. The sequence continues at coordinate 93,903,106 of CM072776.1, read as the reverse complement.
CCCCATGTGGCTTGTCAGGTGCCAACTCACGGCCGGGTCTTTTGTTTTGCCAATTGACTCGGCTCGGGCGCTCGGCGACGCGCCCGTACGCGGCCCTCGATGCGCAACAGCGGCGTAGGGCCGCGCGACGCCCCGTGCACACATGCCACCACGGTTCCGTGCGCGCCCCCCGCCTGTGGCACCACCCCTCCTACAGGAGAACCAGGAATCCGCGATGGTGGCGCGCACGTGCCCGCCGATATGGGCACGGCCGGCCGACGCGTCCGCCGCGCGCGCGCCCCAGTTTTTGTTTGCTCTGCGGCCAGACGAGCCGCCGAGGGATGGGAGGAACTGCGGTCAACCTTACGCCGATGGATGTCCTAGTTTTGCACTCCTGCTGCGGCGAGAGGGAGCACGACGTGCAACCGAAGCACGACACGGCACTGTTGCTGGATCAACAAGTCGACGAACCTGTTTGGCCGTCACAGTATCCTGGACAACACGGGGACGACTGAAGACTGAACAGCTCTGCGTGCCACCCGTTGTAAGCAACGTTGTCGAGCGAGCCAGGCAATGCTGTCATCCGTTTCCATCAGCGGAAGGCTGGAGCGATGGTGGTCACTGCTCAGAACATCCGGCAACTCCTCCAAGCGGTGCCAAGTCATCAGGCCATCAGGGCGCTATCAGTTGAACCACCATCCTATACAGAGAAGCATCATTGGGATTGCTAGCCGAACCGCCTGGGCGGCCGATCGCAATCCATCCAGCCGAGTGGCCGGTCGACCTTTTCAGCCGTCCAAGGGGAGCGGAGCGTCGCGTCGCGTGCAATGTGCCGGCATAGTTTCTGAACACAGAAAAGGCTCTCTTCTGCGACGGGCGCACATGCGAGCATCACGATCGGATAACGGGATCGCGAGCAGGGAGGCTTTGATCGATCCCGTCCCCAATCCCGGCCATGATGGGCATTTGCTGCCACTGGCATGATGATGGCTGGGCCCCCCCCCCCCCCCCCCCCATGCCCTGTGTTCATCTCCATACAACACGCACATGTGTGAGTGCGCGTGAGATGATTCGGATAGGCCCGGGGGAATTGACGCATCGGAGACGATATAGTGCTGGATGGCAGGGTCGGAACTGTGTCCCCGGAATACTTTGCATGGAACTTTGTCCAAATGCCTCGCGATGGAGCTGGTCGGGAGGAGGAGGATCATGAAGGAAATTCAAAACAACTCCTATGGTGCGGATGAGTTCTGTTTCTTTCCTTCTTTCTTTTTTAAACAAAAACTAGGAGGAGCACCTTCAACTGCAAGAAGCCCCATACTGCATTAGGCATTGCGTCAAGCGTCATGCAGTGACAGAATCACCAGGATTATAGAAAACAAGATGATGCACCTGCAGCTGATCCGAGCCTTGGCTGTCCGTATCTGCGTAGCGGCCGTGCTGGTTTTCCTCTTCTAGGGGACAAGGATTGACTTTGCCTGTCATATTTTAGTGCCTGCCCTTGCTATGAATGCAAGCCTATTATTACACCAGGATGGATCCAAGGGGGACAGCCGCGGATGTGGCAACGCGATCGTAATTAACAATCGGAGGCATCGGCGGGAATGTGGCGGGAATCTTACCTCACTGTGCAAGGGATGTCGTGATCCATCCTTTGGGAGTTCTTGGATTCTTGCTTCTTCTCTTTCACTTTTTGTTTGTCTCTATATTTCTCAACAACATCGTTTTTCAGCTGCAACGGATCGGACTGTAAAAACGAAGCACTAGCTCGCATAAACCATCGTGAAGAGAGGAGTATACTGTTACAGCGAGCACAATAACTTTTGTCAGTGCATGTATGAGGCCGCATGTACAAAACCCAGCTGCGTGCCTTTACGCAGAAACAACACGGCTCCATTCGCGCATTAACGATACGCTGCCAGACGCCACCACTCATCGATCACACACAAGCTGCTGCGATGTGCGATCGGCGGACACCGGCAGCCGGGCCAACAACATCTGCTGCTCCATATGGCGAGGCACGATCCCTCTTGAATACCGGCACACCCCCATCGTATCCGATCAGATCGACAACGGGCTCGACCGATTCAACGCCCAACAGTACGCGTGTGCTGGTCGTATAAATACTCCTATACCAGTACAGCGCGTCGCAGGCGGTATACAGTGTCGTTGCAGTAGGCGTACAGCTGCCGGAGTACTCTGTACTACTGGGAGTCCTCCACTAGGGGCACTGTGCCGCGCCGCGCGCAGGGTGTGTGTGTGTGAGAGAGCACCTCGCGTCCTCGCCGCCTGCCTTCCTGCCGCTTGAGCGCGGGCACGGCCGGCCAGCAGCGCGGGCGGAGTAAATGAAGCCGGAGTAATCAGGGTGTCCTCGGATGCACGGACAGCGCGGCTAGCTGCCCCCGGCGCCACCGGCGATAAAGACAGCCAGCGCGGCCTTATTTACCGTGCCACATCACCCCGAGATCAGCACTGACCAGTCTTCGTTAGGGTTTGGGCGTTTGGCTGACATTGCCTCGTTGTTAGGTCTTGGTTGCGCCATGCATGGCGCCCAGCCTTGCAGGTAGCCATGCAATCCAATCCTAGCCGGTAGCCGCAGAAGCCGGATGGGAGTTTGGAGTACCGTGGCAGCCCAGCAAGGAATAATGGGGGAAACGCCCGGCCGCGGCCGGGCTTCAAACGGCGCCGCACAGAGATCCCGGCGCGTGACCGCGGTACGGCGGCGATGGATCGTCATCAATGGATGGATGGATCGATCGACCGATGGGTGGTGGCCGGCCGGTGGCGCGCCATGATCGCCAGCGCGGCGAGGCCGGCAGTACAGGCGGCCTAGCTGGAGCACGGTGTGATACGCGCCGATGCGAACAATCCCGCGCCCATCCTTTCCTGACGCCACGGGGCCGGCACCCCCCGTTGCGGAAACCGCCGCCCGCCGTGATCGATCGGTGATCCGTGCGCCCGCGCGCTTTTTTTGCCGCGCTATCTCGTCGCGTCCCGTCGTCGCCGGGTGCTTGCCGGGCTCGTTAAGCCTCGGGCCACCCTGGCTGCGAGAGCGACCATGCCTCACGCGAATGGCAGTAGGGCACCGGGCACCACCACCCCACAGCAATGCGCTCTCCGTTTACTAGTCCGTTACGACTTGCCGTCGAGGGCCGGCCGGCGTTGACAGCTGACACTTCCCAGCCAAGTAGCCTCCTCATCTGAATATCCTTTCTGAAAAAAAAACTGCATGCATAATGCATGACCCCGGTCGTCCTTCTGGGCAAAACCGGAAAGAGAGATGGAAAAAGGGTATAGAGGAGGGAAGCAGAAACACTGGTAGTACAGGATCACCAGCCAGAGCCACCATTCCATACCAACCAATGCGTCGCTTCATGTCACCGGTCACCACACCATAGTCTGTCCTCCCCGTATATAAATAAATATATAACAATAAGCTTATAAATAGGAGTAGCAAAACTGTAAATATTCCTTCAGCAACAGCAGGGTATAGCAGCAGCCAGCAGGAGTATCCCAGTATGTCGTCTCTGAATCCTCAGCTGTAGTAGCTGTAGCTGTAGACTGTAGATGCAAAGGAGTCCCCTCCTGCGCTCCCCTCCTGCGCTCCCCGTGTGCTCCCCTCCTGGGCTCCCCATGGCCTTGCCTGCGCCGGCCGCCCCGGCGGCAACGACCCCTGCCCCTACCCAGCCCGGCTCGCCGGCCGCGATGCCTCCCCCGGCGACCCCCTCCCCGAAGCTGGTGTCTTCGACCACCTCTGCGGCAAACCCTGCTCCCAGATCTGGTACCCCTCTTTCCCCTGTAGCTCGCCCCTTCTTCCCAAGCGGCTCTTCTACCGACGCGGCGAGCCCAATGGTGCGCAGCGACGACGACCTGGACCAGGTGGACTACGATTCCACCTCCTCGCCTTCACCGTCGCCTCGGTCGAGCTACCGGGACGTTGTCTGCAGCTCACCCAAACCGGTCCCTGCGGGGACAACGGTGCCGGTGGTGCTACAGGCAGCTCCAACGGTTTCGGCTGCCACGCCGGCGCCGCCTACGTCGCCGCCGCCGACGCCCCTCCCGCAGGACGAGGCTACGCCAACGTCGTCAGGCTGCATCCGCCACCGGCCCGGCGCACAAGGAGCAGCAGCGCCGAATCTCCCCACAGCTCCAAGCCAGGCTCGGTCCCATTCCGGCGCAGCAGACGGCCAACCTGGGCCGGCTCACCAGGGTTGATGCGGACGGGTTCGAGGAAGTGCTGCCCCGCTCCAGGCGGCGCCTCCGTGCGGACCCGGCTGGCTCCACTTCGTCGGCTACTGCGCCTCGTCGACCTCCACCCGAGCTGGACGGGCGTTGCCTCAACTGCCTTTCCTACTCCCACCGCATCGCCACCTGTCGCCGGTCTCGACGCTGCTACCGATGCCACGGACTCCTCCACATCGCCAGGGACTGCCCCTTGCCACGGTCGCCGCATACTGCTGCGGCGTCAAGCGGCGCCCCCTGTCGCCTCCCCATCTCGCAGCGCTTCGTCCGCGCGGGAGGAGCTGACACGCCGCCAGCATCGGAGGTGCCCAGCCGCACGCCCTCCCCGCAGCCATCGTCCGACGGCAGTCACCACAGCCCGACAGTGAGTACCTCGACGGGTCCGTCCTGCGGCTTGCAGCCGTCGGACCCGGAGTACTGCTACATCGACTTCAGCGATGAGATGGCGGCGGAAGAGGCACGCCTTCGCGTTGCGCTCGTCGCTCAAGTGGGGAACGCCTCCCATGCGTTCTCTCCGGCGGATGCTGCTACAGCAATCGTGGCCGCTACAGGCGTATCCTTGGAAGAACACTCGGTCCGGGCCTTCTTCCCGGAGAACTTCTTGGTGTTGTGTGCCTCGCAGGCGGCTCGAGATCGCGTTCTCGCCGCCAGCCCCATCCCAATGGAGATCACCATGCTATCGCTCCGGCCGTGGACTCGGTTGGCACACGCCGAGTCGGAGACACTGTACAACAAGATCCAACTCGAGTTGGTGGGCATCCCACCTCACGCTTGGAACCTGAGCATGGTGCGCAAGTTCCTTGCTCCCTACTGCTGGGTCGAGCGCCTACACGATGCAACCTTGCGTAAGGAAGACCTCAAGGAGTTCGTTCTCACCGCATGGACAGAGCATCCTTTCGCGATCCCGCCATCAAGGAAGCTCCGCATCGCCGAGCGGGAGATCCCTACTGTCCATTCCGACACGGACCTGCAGCGCATCTTCGGCAACCTTCCTCCCTAACTAAGGCAGAAGTGCACGCTCATCTACAATGTAAGCATCCACCTGCGCTCCATCGCCGACTTTCAACCACACACTCCGTCAACATCGAGCTCATCCATGTCCGATGATGGTGACAGCGGCCCTGACGGCAACCCGTACCGTCACTACGGGTTTCGGCAAGGCCATGCCGGCCCACGCATCTCCGACTTCCCCCGGCGTGACGCCAACGCCCCCGACGAAGGGCGGCGCGCTCCGGCTGGAAGCGGCTGGCCCACCTCTGACGCCAGGCACAACAACGCGACAACATCCCATCCGGGCCCACATCAAGACCTTCCTCATGCGGCTTCAAACAACCGGGACAAGACAAACGCCGCCTGCGAAGGGACAGCTGTCGAGCTGCGGACCGCGGGCGGGGACAGGGCGACCGGCCTTCCCCCCCTCGGGGAGGCGCAACGGGCGGTCAAGGACGTGCCCACTGGTCGCAAAGGTTGTCTGGAGCCTGACCGTGCTGCTGACCTCCTTCCACTCTGCTTGCAGGGCCCGGATCCCATGCTGGACGAGGCCGCTTTTCCACCGCCCTCGCAGCCTTCTGCACAAGGCGACGGAGCCTCTGCACAGCTCGTGGCGGAACCGGCGGGCACGCCTGCGACGGTTCCAGCCACTCCTGTGGGGGCCATGCTGTGGGATCCTATGTCACTGGAGGCCGGGCTTGAATCCCGCCTCGTCCACGACAAGATCCTATGTCACTGGAGGCCGGGCTTGAATCCCGCCCCGTCCACGACAGCCCGCATCAGTTATGCATGGCCGGCGACAACCAGGGGTTGGGCCGCAATGGCCCACTCCACCAGCCGCCCCAGGCAACGATCTTCATCAACGAGCCAAGTCAGGAGCCCACCACACCGGTTGTTGTTCCGCTAGATGATTCAGACATTCTGTGCGCCGAGGGAATGGCCCTGCCCGACGAGTCGACGGCTCTCCGCAGCTTTGCCGAGGCCGTGCAATGCAAGCTGCCCACACCACTGCTCCAGCTGCCGCTACGCCAGGCACGCTGCAAAGTGGCTGCGACAACGCCACCGGTGGAGCTCCCGAAACGCAGTCAGTGACAGGCAACGCTGGCGCTGGCGAACATCCCTCCAGCCCGGCGGGCTGAGGTATTGCTGTCCCAGCGTCTGGGCATGGTGCCGAAGAAGGACGCCAACAGTGAGGCAGCCAGGAAGGCTTGCGAGGAGTACTTTCGGAACACGAACTTGTCCCAGTCCTGTCGGGAGGCTGTAAACCAGCTCTTCCCCTCTCTTGGCCGGGTTACTCCCTCTTTGGGAGTCTTGGCGGCTTGAGCCCTGACGGCTCGCCGTAGTAGATGGACGACTCTCTCCATGGATCAGTACACCATGCTATCCTGGAACGTGAGCGGGCTGAACATGCGTGCGCGGCGTGATGCTCTACGGGTGTTGGTAGGGGACATCCAGCCGACGGTCCTCTGTATTCAAGAAACTAAGCTGGCCGTGATCACCCAATGTCTGCTGAACTCTTTCTTAGGTACTCAATACAGTGAGTTTGCTTACTTGCCCACGTCCGACACGAGAGGCGGCATCCTGATTGCCAGCCGCCGCTCCTTACTGACGCTCTCCGACCCTCATGTGGGATGTTTCTCCATCACGGTGAAGGTGACACATGTTGACAGCCACATTGTTTGGTGGCTCACGTCCGTGTATGGTCCTCAAGCCGACGGGGACAAAGCCCTGTTCTTGGACGAGCTCGAGGCAATTAGGGACGCTTGCCTGGGGCCATGGGCTGTGGTGGGGGATTTCAACCTCATTCTTGATGCGACAGATAAGAATAACGCGCGCGTCAACAGGCGCAACATGACTATGTTCCGTAGGGTGGTTGATCGCCTAGAACTCTGCGACATGCACCTCCATGGCCGGTTATATACTTGGAGCAACGAGCGCGCCAACCCGACACTGGTAAAGCTCGATCGCCTCCTTGCTTCGTTGGATTGGGAGGAGCTATTCCCCTACTGCTACCTTGAGGCTCTGTCATCCGATATCTCTGACCATTGCCCGATTCTAATGCACTCTAATGCCTCCATGGTCAAGACTAAACCATGGTTCCACTTCGAAATTTTCTGGCCGAAGTTCGATGATTACATTGAGGCTGTTCAAAGGGGTTGGCACTGCCCGCTGAGCGTCACTGACCCGTGCAGGCGTCTTGATTGCCTGCTCCGGAACGTGGCCAAGGAGTTACAGAGCTGGGTGGCTAAAAAGATTGGAAATGTCAAGGCACAACTTCTTCTTGCTAAGGAGGTGGTACTCCAGCTCGATCGTGCCCAAGACCGGAGGGATCTTTTTGCGGAAGAGATCGAAATGCGTCGAGAGATCAAAGGCCTCTGCCTCGGTTTAGCGTCCCTGGAGCGCACCATCGCTAGGCAGCGTTCAAGGATCACGTATTTACGTGAAGGGGATGCAAATACACGGTTCTTCCACCTGCACGTCGGGTACATGAAGCGAAGAAACCGCATCAGCGCCCTGGAAGTCGACGGAATTAGAGCAACCGATCACGAAGCGATGGCCGCCCTGCTCAAGAACTATTACGAAATGTTGCTAGGGCAGGATTTGGAGAGAGAAACCACAATCAACTTTGCAGCACTCGGCATCGTACAGCAAGACCTGGCATCTCTGGAGCTCCCTTTCACTGAGGAAGAGGTTTGGCACATAATCAAGGAGTTGCCCTCTGACAAATCTCCGGGGCCGGACGGAATGACTGGAGCGTTCTACAAAACAGCATGGCCGGTGATCAAGGATGACGTGATGCACGCGATCAACGCTTTCTACCGAGTCGATCGCCGGCAGTTTCACTGTCTCAACGGGGCTTACCTAACATTGCTACCCAAGAAACCGGATGCAGCCGCGCCAACTGATTACCGGCCCATAAGCTTAATCCACAGCTTCCCGAAGATGGTTTCTAAGCTCACGGCAAACCGGCTTGCGCTGAGGCTGGATGATTTGATCCAAAGGAACCAGAGCGCTTTCGTGAAAGGGAGATCGATTCCGGACAATTTCAAGTACGTCCAATGTGCAGCTAAGCTACTGAAGAAGCGGAAAATACCAAAACTCCTACTGAAACTGGATATTTCCAAGGCGTTTGACACGGTGGATTGGGCATTCCTGTTTGATCTGCTGACAGCCTGGGGTTTTGGCAGCCGTTGGCGCGATTGGGTGGCCCTGCTGCTATCGACAGCTACCACACAAGTGTTGCTAAATGGCGTGCCGGGGGAGAGGATCAACCATCGGCGTGGTTTACGGCAAGGCGACCCCCTGTCCCCCATGCTCTTCATCATCGTGATGGACGTCCTAAGCCGGCTGTTCTCCAAAGCGAGGGAACAAGGTGTACTGCAACCAATCGGGCACCCAGCGATCAAATATCATTGCAGTATGTATGCAGACGACGTAATCCTCTTTGCACCACCGACGGTGCCTGAAGCTCAAGCCATTGCCCGGATCCTCGCAATCTTCGGGAACGCCACTGGACTCCGAACAAACATCGCCAAATGTTCCATCACCCCAATCTACGGCGCTAATTCCATGCTACAGCAAATTCAGGCGGTCTTGCCATGCCAGATAAGCCTGTTCCCGATCACCTACCTGGGAATCCCGCTGTCCACCGACGTCATCCCTCGCTCCTACATCAGACCACTGGTGGACAAGGTGGCTGCTCGCCTGCCGGCCTGGCAGGGACCACTAATGCCCAAGAGCGGCCGTCTTGTGCTAACTAAGGCAGTTCTCTCCACAATTCCCACATATACGCTCATGGCGGAGCAGTTGCCAGCTTGGGCAATAGAGGAGATTGACAAGATCCGCCGAAAATTCTTTTGGGCCGGACATGACAGTTCTGTGCGCGGGAAATGCTTGGTTGCTTGGGCTACTGTTTGCCTTCCGACAACACACGGCGGATTGGGGGTGATCGATCTAAAGCTAGCTGGTTTGGCTTTGCGCACCAGATGGCTTTGGCTCCAGAGAACGGATCCAGACAGAGCATGGGCATCCCTACCTCTGAAGGTGGAGCCAGAGGTTCAGCAACTATTCGAGGCCTCAATCACAATCCATGTTGGGAACGGGGTGCAGACTTTCTTCTGGACAGACAATTAGCTAGATGGCGAATCGCTCGTTGATCTAGCCCCTATGCTGATCATGCTGGTGAGTCCGCGGACCTGCACAATCGAAATTGGGTGCGAGACATCACCGGCGGTCTATCGGTCCTCGCCATCATCGAATACCTGCATCTCCGGGACAAGCTCGAGGACGTCCAGTTGCAGCCAGGGCAGGATGATGTTGTGCGCTGGCGCTGGACGACTGATGGTCGCTACAGCGCTAGCTCGGCATACCAAGCTCTTCTCCAGGGTCACCGCGCCTTCCAGAGCTCTGAGCTCATTTGGAAATCATGGGCGCCTCTACGCATCAAGTTATTTCTGTGGTTGGCCTGCCGGCGCCGAATTTGGACCGCGGATCACCGCCGTCGGCGCGGTCTGGACGCCCACGACAATTGTTGGCTTTGTGACCAAGCACCGGAGACTGCCGATCACCTACTAGTCAACTGCCCAACCGCCAAGGAGGTATGCTGGCTCGTGTTCACCTGGGCTCGGTGCGCTTGCAACTTCGGCAACGACGACGAGCTGCGAGACCGGTGGGAGCACCTCGTCGCCATGCAACAGCCAAGGAGAGCAAAAGGGGCCTCCACACTATTCATGATTGTGGCATGGCACCTTTGGAAGGAGCGTAACCTGAGGTTTTTCGAGCACCGCACGGCAATCACTAGTGTCATCATAGATAGGATTAAGGCAGAGGCCGATTTGTGGGTTGCCGCGGGTGCGCGCAAGTTAGGACGTTTATTTTGTGAGTAGTCCGCATGAGGTAAGCACGTTCGCGTGTTTCGTAAACTTTCATCTATTCTCCATAATACAATGATACGCAGCTCTTCTGCGTATTCAAGAAAAAAAAGCGGGCATACCGAGAGATGCTTACCACTTCCAGCAAAAAAAGCCGCCGCGATTTTCAAGCCCGCTCGCCGTGACCGGTGGCATGGGGCTCATATGCATTGCTTGGCCCCGACGAGGGCGCGGTCCGGCTGTAAAAATATCCGTCGTCCTCGTCGGGGTGAGGGTCCAGCTGAGGGTACATTGGTTTTGCTTTGCGAAATACAAAATGTCCGGAGCTCTGCCGGCGGTGACGAGGCTCGTCCGAGGCCAAGGGAGTGTGGGACGGGGCCGGCCTCGGCGCCGGGCGTGGCGGCAGGTGGCGGCGCATGGTTCGAGCCGACCTCCTGGCAGCTGTGGACGGGCCCGTGCGGCGCGCTGGAGCCTGGAGCCGGAGCAGGCAGCAGGGCTTTGTATCTTACCGCAACCGTGCCCTAAACCAAAGGGACCCCCCGCCCCCGCGCGGACACAAGTACTCGCCGCGCACATGCCGCGCCCGCCGCTTTAAAGAATTGGCCACAGAGATCTTGTGCTTCAGCAGTAGTAGTGTACGTGCCCCTGGAGGCTGGAGCCACAAACACACGCTCCTAATGCTTCTTCATTATCTCGCTCTCACCAGCAGCTACCGCCGAGCCTCGCTCGCTCGCTCGCTCGCTCGTCCTCTTCCAACTTGGCAACTTACGCTGGGGGCTGGGGCCTGCTCCCCTTCCCCGCCGCGCTTTGAATACCACGAGTCGGAGTCGTGCCGCTTCCTTTTGGGAGGCTCACACAACGACAAGGACACGCATGGCCGCCACAGCCCCAGCTCCCAGCCATCCGTTCCAGCAGCACACGGACTGGAAATCTCAAGGGTTTGTTGTTTAGTGGACGGGGCAGCAGCACGCGCGGCGCGGCGCGGGCGCTTAGAGGTCCAGGCTGGTCCTAAGATTATTTTTGCGGATGATGACACTCTCGCGTTGGTTGGTTGGCCGGCATTCAAGGTGGTGGTGGCGTCGCGAGCCGCGCGCTGAATCTTCTGTTGCAAATATCTACAGGTGAGCAGTGGACGGTTCCATCAGCGGGGGGGATCGCCGGTTGACGTCAACGTTCACCCAGCAGGGACACAGCCCCCCAGGCAGGCGTACGGAGTACTACTCGCTTCCTACCACTGACTGGCTCGGACTAGGAGAGGCCGGGGCGGAGGGGATCGATCATGCTCATACACTGACAAAAGCGGCGGCAGCATATGACCGCGAGGTGGTGGTGCAAAAGGGATTTCACGTCGGTGCGCTTTGCTCTTGCTCTTGTTTTGTTTTGCCTCAGGTTGTTGTTTCCCACTGCAATGACAGCTAATAAGTGGGGGGAGAGACTAAACTCTGCAGATGGGGGGGCACACAGTTCACAGTGAAAACACACCACCACCAGCAGGCACCAGGGGGGCACAGAGAGAGGTGGCAAAACAGATGGGGATTACTGGATGGAATGGGAGGATCTCTTTGAGATCTGAAGAAGATTTGCAGACGCACTCGACCCTGCCGGCCCATCATCTCCCCGTGCTTCCAGGAGCATAGCAGGGCGCGGAGCCAAGCCAGCCAACCCATGAACATCCTTTCCCTTCACTCCAGCGGTTCCAGCCGGCACCGGCGAAACCTCCTCGCTCGATCAAACCCAGCACTCGGCGGTCACCACCTCTTCTTCTCCGGCGCACCTCTGCTCGCCTGCACAAACGTCACGCCGGCCATTTAGTTTTCCTTTTGGTAAGATAAGACTGGGACGCAAAGCGCAAAGGGGATACCAGATACTAGAAACAGAGCAGCATGCTCGATCTCACTGACCTGTCTCGTGGGCATCGGATTGACAGCAGCCGGGGAGTACTGCATTTGCATGTAGCCGCCCAGAGGCAGAGCAGTTCCATTTAAGGGAGACTGCAGGAACAAGAGGCGAATGCGGAACAGAATCAGTCACCGCCATGGGGAGGCGAAAACGAACGAACGGTGTCAGACATTTCACGGACTGGTGTCGTGAGCCGTGGCCGTGAGTGTACGACGAACCTTGAAGCCCGTCGTCGTGGTGGAGAAGGCGTAGGAGAAGTCCGCGGCATTGGCGATCTCCATCATCGGCGCGTCCGCGCCGCCATAGCCATTGGCCTCTGCCGAGCCCATCGCCTGGTGAAATATAAAAATCAGCAAACTTTGCATCAGCAATCATGGATGGCCTGGTATAAAGGAAAGCCAAGAAATGTGCGTGCGTGCGGGCGACCGGCAGCGGCGCATGGGCCCGGCACGTTACCTTGGAGTAGCCGAAGAAGGCCGGCGAGCTGGCCGTGTCCTCGAGCAGGGACGCGGCGGCGGCGGCCCTCTTGCTCTGCCGCCTCGCCACCGCTGCAGCCTCATCCCGCCTCCCCCTCCTCTCCGCATTGGCGCGCTCCGCGACGGAGCCGCCTTCGACGTCGTTGCCGGCGGAGCTCTGCTGGCGCGGGCCGGAGGAGGCGTCGGAGATCATGGACAGGTCGTCCTCCTCCGAGTAGTCGCAGTAGTACGCCTGCCCCGCCTTGCCGTTGAACCGAGCGGTGCCGTAGGAGTAGGAGGAGGAGTGGTCGTCGAGGTAGGTGGTCCAGCCGGACTGGCAGCCGCTGCTGCACTCGGAGCTCGCCGCCGCCGCCATCGCCATCGCCAGCTCCTCGTCCATCCCTCCTCACCCGCACAGCTCAAACAATGCCACACCACGGCTGGCGTCCCTGTCTGTCTACGGCTCTACTCTCCCACCCGTCCACCGCTAACGAATCCCTCACGAGCGAGCTGAGCTGCAGTGGTCAGGTAGACTGATTAGAGCTAGTAGCGGCTGTACACGAGCGCGTGTTGTGTTGTGTTAGCGGCGCCGGTACTACTGCTGCTAAGTAGCGCGGCGCAGAGGAGAGCGAGGAGAGGAGAGCGGGGGAGACGGGTAGGCCCCCGGCGCCCGGCGTGGCGTGGCGGCGTCGCTGACGGGTGGGGGGAGACGCGGCGTGGGGCCGGGGCGTCGGCGGCGAGCAAGAGGCGTCCGCCCGGAGCGACCACGTGCGGGACAGCGAGGCAGAGGGACGGACCCCCGTCGCGTGGCGTACGCAACTGTGACGCGGTGGGGGCGCCTCGCCACGCCACGCCGGCCCTCGTCCTCGTCCTCGTCCTCGTCTGACTCCCTCCGCTCCGCGACGGCCGTACGTACGCCACCCCGCCCGTCGCCGCGCTGGTGGATTGGGGACGGGAATGGGCCGCGGCCGGGTCGCGCCGCGCCTAGGGGTTTTTTGGAGGGCGATCCGGGGGCAACGCGCGCGCGGGAGGTTGGTTGGTGGCCTGGTGGCTGCCAGCTCCACAGTGCCGGGATTGTCGCGCGGGCGACGCGCCCGTGCCGCACGGCTGGAACGCGCGCACCCGTCCGCGTCGGCTTTTTTCACCTGAGCGAGCCGTGCGGCGCGCGCGCGGCGGCCGCCGGCGACGGTTGATTTCGTTTCGAGTAGTAGTACTTTGGGAGCTTGGGGGTTGCTGCTGGATCCACACGTACTTTGGCTGGCGTAGTACGTGCGATCGACGTTGTATCCCCTACCGGTCGTCAGGTGGTTTTTGTGGCCTTTTCGTTCTTGCTGGGGAAGAGCGCGGGACGGATCCGTGCGGTGCCGTGACGCGATGCCGTCCTCCGGTGATGTGCGCTCTAGCTGGCTGGATGGAGGTCGCTGTGAGCTGGCGCGTGTCAGTGTGATCGTAATTTTGTGACGCAGTGCCGCAGCACCACACATGCACGCACGTCCACAGCAGCATTGGGGCTAGCTCGAGAACAGGAAAGCGTAGGAATGTCTGCAAAATGGAAGTGTTGACGACTCATCGGAGGGAGCCTCGGTACCATGACACTCGCGAGAGCTGGAAGTGAGGTGATATGCATCAACTCCAGGTGACCTCGATCGCCATTTCGACCGGGGGGGTAAACTTTGCTGGTTGGTGAGCATCATTAGGACTTTTTATGAATCGCTGCAAGCCTGGAGAGAACGTAGTACTGCTACGTCGCGATTCGGCGAAAACACGAGCGCCAGCTGCTCCAGCTCCAATGGAGGGGAGGAATACGACAAGAAGAAAGCGCCTGCCTTGCGAGTCCATCAGGGCCATCAGCAGGGGGAACAGAATGGACCCTCTCCGGCGGCCCAACCTGGTGCAGCGTTTTGATTTCCGCGTCGGCAAAAGCGCTGCGCCCGCCCCGCCCAAGTAGGGATGGCAATGGGTGGGTGTGGGTCGGGTGTAGCAAAATCACACCTACACCCACACCCGTCAAAGAAATTCACACCCGCACCCATTATGTTAATGGGTGGATTTTTACACCCACACCCGCGGGTCACCCGCCGGGTGCCGGGCGCCCGTTGGGTCTGACAATACAACATTCAATGTATAAATATAATGGTAGCAAGCCAAACTTTCATCATAGTCATAGTACATCAGTACATCATCAAGCAGAATAAAAGGTCATCAACACTCAGTACAAGACAATCCAAGTAGATTGGGAATACATTCAATAGTTCAACAACACATAATAACATATCTAGCAGCATATTCAGCCATCCATGCACCATGCTTAATACTCCAGGAAGGCAGGAACCAAGGTCCATCCATGTTTGATTACGGATCAATGATATCAAATTCAGGTTCATCCTAGGAACAAAGAAACAACAACTTCAATAGAGATTCACTTTGTATTTGTGGCAAATATTGAAAAGTATAAGAATAAGTCATACCGATTCTTCCTCTTCATCAAGACGGGTTTGCTATTTTATGGGCCCCATGGGTCACCCACGGGTGGAAATCCACACCCGGCCCCGACCCGGTTTATTACGGGTGCGGGTGTGGGTGCACCCACGGGTGCAATTTGACACCCACACCCGCACCCAATGGGTCTGGCACCCGCGGGCACCCGCACCCATGGGTCGGACTGCCATCCCTACGCCCAAGGCTGGCTGATTGTGCTTTCCATAGGCCGTTCGATGATCCCGATCCAG
This sequence comes from Cenchrus fungigraminus, assembly GCA_036936925.1. Classification (NCBI taxonomy): domain Eukaryota; kingdom Viridiplantae; phylum Streptophyta; class Magnoliopsida; order Poales; family Poaceae; genus Cenchrus; species Cenchrus fungigraminus. The sequence goes on along the minus strand of CM072776.1, from coordinate 93,887,941 downwards.
GAGCGAATCAACTTCACCGGGGTCATTAGGGTCAAGTTCAGTGTGTGATAGAGTTTTTTTCTCTATTTTCACAGTGATTTAGTGAAGGATTTACAAAATTCGTCGGGGTCAGCTGACCCCGATAAACAGGGCTAGATCCGCCCCTGTCCCGATCCGATCATTTTTAGACACAGCTTCTATTATACTCGAGGAGTAGCTAACCGGATTAGCCCAGGCATAACTGGCAGATTTAATTCGTAGATAAAGTGCTCACGTCCAGATTGGCAGCAAGACTCTCATGAGTACATCTATTATCTTTATACTTGAGTGTTAAAAGAAGTCACCACGTTCACCGAGAGGGTCTAGAAATTCTCACGTTAATAAAAAAAAGAGAAGAATATACACCGTTGGATTTTATGAAGATTTGAAGGTCTAGATTAATCCAAAGAATACATAAATTCGGAATTAAAATAAGAAAATCCAAAGAGTCCATATTCAACACAAATACAATTAATAAATACATAAATGAAATTCCCACATTAATCCAAAAAAGAGAAGAATATACACCGTTGGATTTTATGAAGATCTGAAGGTCTAGATTAATCCAAAGAATACATAAATTCGGAATTAAAATAAGGAAATCCAAAGAGTCCATATTCAATACAAATATAATTAATAAATACATAAATTCGGAATTAAAAATAAGAAAAAAATAGTAGTTAATGTTTACATAGATTGGGAAAGCAAAAAAAAATAACTAACTGAAGCGTAAATAAAAAAATACAATTATAATTTAGAAAGTTTCACACGACGGGCATTAAATTAGTTCTATATCCCTGCTAAAGTACTAATTAGGAAGCTCATGAAATATTTATCCGCATAGGCATGTAGCCTTGCAAGGCTCTAAATGTCAACATTGATAAGACATAGCACATGATGAAAATAAAATTCTATTAGGAAATAAAAATCAATCTCTTTGTTGAGCCTCACATGACTCTAATATATATATGAGATGGAAATAAAATTATTTCTCAAATAAAGAAGAGAGGAACCGTGACCCCCAAGTTTGGCCTCATGATGACTTTAGTGACAACCAAAATGCTCTTCCCTAAACTATACTTCGTAGAAAACCACTCATATATGTATAAAACCGTCGGATGAAAATACATACAGAAGTTAGATATAGTCCGTTGTTCCCTCCCAAAGTAAGGGATTATAGTGCAGTGCCCTCGAGCAGGCGATCAAATAATCTAATCGGCAACATCTTCATGTGAAAAAGAGGGTGCAAGGAGGAAAGAGCGTAATTGATTGACTGCTTTATTTATTTATTTTCATCCAGTAGTTTAATTCACTCAATGCTGAAAGTCGGCGAAGAAGACACGAGCAGAGCATAAAGCGCAACAAGAGATGTTTAGAGCACGAACTAGGTAGACTATTTAGAGAAAGCAACCATGGGCATGGAGAGATAGCGACAAGAGACTGAGCAATCACTCATGGAAACGAAGATGGGGAATTTTATTTATATACACAGTCAATTGCACATTAGCCAATGTTTAACTGGGCCGCCGCTCAGGGATATGAAGGTGGGGGAATTTTGTTCAAAGAGTTGAAGTTAAGTCTTGATGGTGGGCCCGCCCATCCTGGCAAGCGAGCCCGAGACGACGGGAGATTTGGCGTGCAAAAGTCAAGACGCCAGACACAACGCCAATCAGTCCGGGTATCACGAGATACTATTTGTAATCCAATCTAGATATACTTCAGATTGTAACTGACGTGGACTAACCGTTGAATCAACACCACATCTGCCGAAACAAGCTCTGTCGTCGTAAAATTCAGGTGCACGAGAACCAAATCAAGCTCTTTAGCTACTGAATCAAACTCTTCGGTCACTGAATCGTCCTCCACTACTGTCAATCTGACATCTAATGTCGTCGATTCGACCTCCACTGTTGTTGGATTAACCTCCACCATGGTCGGATGGACCTTTGCTGCTATCGATCGAGCGCCTATGACACTGCTGGATCGAGCTACTAGGCGGGCAACAACAAGGAAAGCAAGCACTCCCATGTGAGCTCACCTTGATTTGCCTAGCAACGCGAGGCAAGCAGACAAGGCGTACAAGCGGCAACAAGTGTACCAAACATGGTCTAAGTCTCTTCGATTTTTTTTTGGAGATAGACACTGAAAAATACAACATGGGTAGAAGGCTAGGGAGAGGAAATACTTGATTCTGGCACATACAAACCTACAACCGTGATAGAGACAAAAAAATCAGATGCCACAGGAGATGATAAGATAAGATAGATTTGATGAGCAATCCACGTAGGTTTGCATTGCAGTAATTTGACAAAGAAGATGTTAAGTATGGTTTGGCATCAATCATATGGGGTTTGGAGACCAAAAGCGAGACGAGGACATCCTAGATAGCGACCAACGCGGTACGACTGCTTTGGTCAAAGAAGAACTGAGGTAGTAGACAACAATGATGGACAAAGTAGGTGGCCATAAATGGCTACAACAAATTGGCAAAATGCTCGAAAAAACAAGAAGGTGTGAGGTTGACAAAAGAGGGAAGACAACAAGAGAAAACATAAGCATTGTGATATGAATAAATATTGTGATACATCCGAGAAGCTAGCACGATGTGTGGAGAAATTTAAGCTACCCAATGCAAATATCTATCTTGCAAAATAGACATGAGGGAGATAAATTGAATTATCAATATGATGTCACCATTTAGGATAAGCATGCTCTGCAGTAGAGGGACTTTGTGTCCCTAGAACATGGGCTTGCTTGCGAATAGGCCACCTGTTAGTGACATGAGATCCTCCATAATAAATAAGGAGGAATAATTTTTCGACTACACATATCTATAAGTATAGTAAGCTTCCAAACAAGAATGAAAGTGATGAGATCAAGTTGGTTTGTCGTATATCTCCTAATCTTTTGAAAACTTTTGGAATTAGATTGGTATGTGATGCGTGAAGAACCAAACAACACAATGAACACGATGATGAACACAAGTATGCCCGCAATGGATAATGTTACCTACTATTGATGATCAGTAGTTATCTTGGAAGTTATAAAAGCATTGTAGTCAAACATAATGGTTACATTTTAGAAGACATAAGGTATATTCAACAACGGCTAAGGACATAGCATTTCAAGCAATAAATATACATCCTAGGAGACATGATACAATATGTATATATAAGAAATATCCTATGTATTTGTCGGGATCACAAGTTAGAAGAGAGAACCGACCACCATGCACCATCAACGAAGGAGGGGCCATCGATGAGCAGGAAGAAGAAAAAGAAAGGGGCATCGACTGTCGATCGTAAGGAAGATAGATTTTCAGACGAGAGGAAGAATGTATCGTTGGATGAGATGACGAAGGGGTGCACCCATATGGAAATAGAGGAGGACCTACGCTACCGTTGCTTGAGCCCACCCCAGATCAAGCTTCAAGGTCACCTACGTCGACAACTAACGGTGCCATGAGGTATGGCGAGCTCGCTGGAGGAGTTGGATCTACGCATCAGAAAGTGGAGAACCCAGACTCTGCGAGAGGTCAACAACCGAGCCAAACTCAGGAGCAATAGAATCAACAAGGCAGAGTTCGACCATCGAGAGTAGGGAGTAAGAGGCTCAGTTGGTTGAGGCGGGGACTAAGTGATGAGAGGGTAAACAACAATTTTTGTCCAATACAGAGCTCGGAGGTTGACACTGTATGCAGACGTGCAACAAAACGTCGAATGACATTCGTTATTAGGTCAAGTTCCATCCACACATTAAAACACCATCCAAATAACAAAATTGAGTGTACCAATATTAGTTCTGAATTTTGAGCTCCAATATTTACATCGGTATTAGTGATTCAAAAGGATGGATAAAGAAAATACAATGCTAACATAGCATTTTAAAAATATGGTTTATCAAATCTAACCGCGCTATTAGTGCGGGCCAACTTGCTAGTTGGCAAGTATTGGAAACGAAATGCAAAGTTTTCAGATACATGTATACTCTCTCTATTCTATTCTAAATTGTAGGTCACTTTGATTTTTTTTAAGTGCATTTTTTTCGAATCACACAGTACATCGGACACACTCACAACGCACGCACACTCATCCTTATGAACACGCGCGCGCAAACACTACCTGTCGGGGTTCTCAACCGCCGAGCAGTAAATTTGTATCGATCGTGTGTCCGACCCGGATGGTTAGCACGAGAGACACCGGGATTTAGACTGGTTCGGGCCTCCGAGGAGTAATACCCTACGTCTAGTATCGAGCTGCCGTGTTCTTGTGCTAGGGTTGTTTGTAGTAGGGGTTACAAACTTGTCGGGAAAGGGTGTCGAGCCCAAGTCCCTGGGGTGTGAGAGTTTAGTTCGTCAGCCCTTGTGACGGTTGCCCTCCTCTCCCTTTTATAGACGCAAGGGGGAGGGGCAAAAAGGGGAAATCAAGTAAAAGCTACAGTCCTAGCCGCTGGGATGTCTTCTCGCACGTCGCTGTCCGTCAGGGTGCATTGAAGAGGGGCTGAACTGCGTTGTCATCGAGGCCGCAGCGTGGCCGGGCGGGGCTGTTTATTTTGGGCACCTGGCGCCTCCTCCGAGCTCTTTGGTGCTGACTCCACCCGTCTGAGCGCGGGATATGCTCGCCACGTTAGGGCCTAATCGTAGGCCAACGCTAATCGTAGGGGGCACTCGAGTGCTTCTGTCGGAGTTGGCGTGCTGCAGGGTCGGATGGGACGGTGCGTTGAGGGCCGCGCAGCCGAACAGTGCTGCATTAAGGCTCTCATCAGAGCCGGCCGCCCGCGTGTGCCGCCAGCTGGCGTATTTGCATGGCGCGGGGAACTGGTGCCTCACGCGTCGCTGCGGGGAAGCTCGCGCGTCGGAGACGGAAACTACTCATGCGAACGAGCAGGTTGTCCGAGGCGAAGCGGAGACTCCTCGTGTGAGGCGGAGACTTGTCGGAGAAGCCTTCCTTTAGCAGGAGACTTGTCGAGGAAGCTCCCAACTAGTCGGAAACAAGACGTCTTACCAGTGATGGTCTTGACAGAGGTCCTCAGCCTTCCTTATACTGAATCTTGGCCTTCACATTGTCGATGGTGTCAGAAGACTCCACCTCAAGAGTGATTATCTCGCCGTCAAAGGGGGGCCCTAATCCGGGCCCTCGTCAGTAGCCCCCGAGCCTGAGAGGGAGTCAAGGACTCGCACACAGGCTCTTACGAAAGGCGTTGTGACGATCTTTGCTCTTGGTCTTCTCGGAGGGTGTGCGCGAGCGCATCCGCCGGATGTAGCCCTCGAGCCCACGAGTGAGTTGTAGACTCGCTTGTGGGGTTTTGATCTTCAGTGGTGTTGTCGTGGTTCCGAGACCTTTTCTGAGGTGGTCGTGGCAGTTGTGGGCGTCGTGGAGGTCGTGGCGGATGTGACGGCTTGAAAAGACAGAGCGGGGTCGGTTCAGATTCCCGGGCCCAGCGGGCATCGAGGCGTCGCGCAGGCGGGCGTCAGTTACCCCGGGGCGCGCGCGTGTGCGCAGGCGTCTTTTCGACGTGGCGGGCCCAGCATTTAAGGCCGGTGGCCACGCCCCTTCCTTATAAACTGTGCGCCGGTTGAGGATTCGAAACTTTTACCCTTCTGCCTTCTCTGCCGCTGTCGCCGCCCGCTTCCTTTGCCATTCACGCCCACAGCACCGCCGCCTCTTTCATCTGAGCCGTGCGCGAGATCCCGCCGTCGCCATGTCGAATTGGTCGCGCCCCAACGTGTCCCGCTCGATGCTGCACCGCCTCGTCGCCGCCGGGCAGCTCCCTGCGCTCACCGACGCCGAAGAATGGAGGGTGCCCGAGGAGGAGTCCGTGCCGCGCCCGCCGAGGGGGTACGTCATCTCGTTTGTGGCGTTCCACGAGCGCGGCTTCTCCATCCCCGCCGGGCGATTCATCCGGGCCGTACTTTTCGAGTACGGGCTCCAGCTCCAGCACCTCAACCCGAACAGCGTCCAGCAAATGGCGGCGTTCGAGGCGTTGTGCGAGGGGTACTTGGGGATCGGTGCCCACTGGCACCTCTTCAAGTACTTCTTCATGTTCGCATTGTTGAAGGACGACCCCCTCCCGGCGACCATCGGCTGCGCCAACCTCCGGATGAAGCAGGGCAGGGGCGAGAAGTACATTCCGTTCAAACTGACGAGCTCCAACAGCGCTGGCACAAGGGGTGGTTCTACCTCAAGAACGATCCCGAGCACGCGCTACCGGAGTTCACCGGAGTCTCCATCGCCCAAGCGCCGAGAAGTTGGAGCGGCGGGCCCCCGAAGGCGGAGTAGGAGAGACTGCTCAAGGAGCACTAGGCGGCGCTGGCCCGCCTTCGCAAGGCCGGAGTCGACCTGGCGGTCGTCATCGGTCAGTACCACTCCCGGGGGGTCATCCCGCTCCGGAGGCGGCCTCTCCGTCTCTGTGAAATGACGGCCAAGAGGGCCCCTTGGACAGGGACCGTGACCGCGCCCGAGCCGCCTTCACTAGAAGAGGTCCAGCGCCGCGTGTCGGTGGCCATTGGGAAGGCGTCCTACTCATGGCCGCCGTCGCGGCTCCTGCCCATGCTCCCCAACGAGGGGACCGAAAAGCTCGTAAGTGGTTTCTTCCTCCGATAAGTTTTTCCGACTACTTCGAGATCTTCGTCTGATTTGGATCTTCTCGGAAACTCTTGATGCCTGCTGACTCCTTTTGTCTCCTTCACACTTTAGCTAAGGAGCTCCCACCTCGTGCCCGCGAAGCCCCCTCTCCCGCAGGAGGTGATCTTCAACCGCAACCAGGCGACCGCGGAGAAGCGGAGAGCCGAGCGCAAGGCGCCGCACAAGGAAAAAGAGATCACGAAGCGCGATCGGAACGACGGCCGTATCAAGCGCCGTAAAGCGGGGGAGGCCAACGTCTCCTCCAACGAAGATCCATCGCCGTCGCCGCCGTGGAGCGGAGACGAGCCGAGCGCAGACGTTGATTGGAGTGGCATGTCCGGGTCGCCCCTGTCTTCGCTGCGTCGCGCCACGGAAGTGAGCTCATCGAGGCGGTCGGAGCCGGTCACCCGCGAGAAGGGCGCGAGCTCCAGCTCGCAGCCGGGAGCCCACGCCGCGCCGAGAGGATCAGAGGGTGACCCGCTCCAGGCAGCCCCCAGTGGTTCGCGTGCCTCCGAGGGGCGGCGGGATCCTCCACGTCAAGATGATCCGCCCAGGCGGACGGCGGATCGGGACTCTTCCTCCCGCCACTCCTTTGATGGCGCCGAGCGACCGGACTCGGACTCCTTGAAGAGGCGTTCGTCGTCCAAGGCGAGGTCGACCCCGCCGGCGTCTGCACCAAGCGCGCCGCAAGGAGGGAACACGAGCATTCCCCAGCGGCGCCTCCAATCTCTAGTTATCCACGGCGGTGGCGCCCTAGTCGTACAGGTTCCCCTCTCCACTGGTGGGAGTCGGGAGGTGGCGTCTGGCGCGGCAGAGGCCGGGAAGTCAGCCCCCGAGCCGTTGGTGGATCGGAGTGCCGCCCCCAAGTCGTCGGGGGATCGAGGCACCGCCCCCAGGTCGTCGGGGGGTGAGGACCCAGCTCCCGCGCCGGCGGAGCGTCGGGAACAGGTTTCCGAGCTGGTGGGGGCAAAAAGGCCAGCCCCCGAGCTGGGCTCGTCGGACAGGCCGGTCAAGCGGGTCTGCGTCCGGTCCACCATGTAAGCTCTTGCTCGCCATTCCTCATCATTTTGCTGTTCTTCGTCTTCACTCGTTTCTCATGTTTTACCCGACCTTGCCTTAGCCGCGTCGACACCGGCGTGCTTAGCCTCGCGCCACAGAAACACGCAGCGCTGGGCGCTCGCCACCCTCAGCCCGATCCCCACCCGACACCTCGTCCTGCTAAATCATCGGCGGGGCAGGCTGGGAGCGGGCCTACTGCGGCGACCAAGATTGCTGAGACAATGACGGCTCCGCCGGCGTCGGACGCTGGCAACTTGGTCGAGGGGCGGGCGGCCTCCAAGGCGAAGGACACCCAGGAGACGATCGAGCCGCCGGTCGAGGCCACCATTGGAGGCGGCGACGCCCAGGCGGCGTCTTCCGAGAAAGTCGTGCCCCCGCCGCCATCGGCCGGCGGGCATAAGATCGAGACGCCGGCGGCGGTTGAAGCCTCGGTGCCTGCGGCGTCGCAGGCGGGTGGGGATGCGGTGGAGGTGCCGGCAGCTGACGACGCGACTGCCCGCCCCCGGGAGATCATCGACCTCGACGGGCCTAACTTGTCGGGCAGCGATCCAACCAGCTTCGAGGCCGTGCTGGAGCGATTGCTGGCGGGCCCGGAGGAGTCGGGGGTCGAGGCTTCTGAGTCGGTCGTGTTCGAGGCCGTGACCATTGCCGGAGTGGCGGAGCACGGCGACAAGGAGGCCGCGTTCGAAGCGATCGAGGCGGGGCAGGCGGAGCCGGGCCTGGTCAGAGCTGCTGGGGCTCCCAAAGCCCCAGTCTCAGTTGAGGTGGCCGAGGAGATCCTCGGAGAGTCCGCGGCTGACGCCACGCTAGCTACCGCCGCATCCTCATCCCCCGCCGTAGTCGCGGGAGCGCCTGCCGGGAGCACGCCGAAGCCGTCGTCACCCCGGCTCGCCGCCCCCGTTATTGACGCAGCTCCCCCCACAAGCTCGATCCGCCCGGTCCCGCAGGAACACGATGTCCTTGGGAGTGCCGCAAGAAGTGCCTCCCCGGAGATCCAGGAGGTCGGGGAGGGCTCAGGTGCGGGGCTGTTGCCAGAGCCGGAGGAGAACGACGTGCGAGCCACCGACCTTGTGCGCTCCACGTGGGCGGCTGCCTACGAGGCGAACCCGCTTGACGACGAGGACGAGGAGGCCGCGGCCTGCCGCCGCCTCGAGCGAGGTCTCGGGTGGGCGCATCGTGCGTTCGATGAGCTCATTCTTCCTGCGACGACGGTGAGTCCCCTCGAACCAGGAGCTTGACTTTGTTTTTTCCCATTCTTGCAAGTCTTGTAGTTGATGATTTCTTGCCCGGAACAGACGCTCGCGGAGTGCAGTGCAAGGAAGGCGCGCACCATCGGGGAGCTCCGGGCGGAGAGGTCCCAGCTGGAGATGCAGCTGGTGGTTGCTCGGTTGGCCGCCGCTGGAGCTGTAGCGAATGAGGCCTCGTCGAAGGCAGCACTCGAGGCCGCCGTGAAGGCTGCGGAGGACCGTGCCACGGCCGCGCAGGCCGTCGCCACCAGCGCCGCGACGGAGCGGGAATCCCTCGAGGTGAAGCTAGCCCAAGCGGAGGCAGCGGCTGAGGAGCTGCGGGCCGCTGCAGCGACCACCAACGAAGTTGCCGAGAAGGCCACCGCTGCTGCCACCGCCGCGGAAGCCACCGCCCAGACCGCCGCCCAAGCCGCCGCCCAGGAGAAGACGGCGCTCGAAGCGAAAGTGGCCGGGCTGGAGCAAGACCTGGCCACCGCCGACGCGGACCTTCGGACGGCCAACAAGCAGTTCTCTGAGGTGGCCAACAAGCTCCAGGACGCCACCGATGAGGTGACCCGGCTTCGGAACGCCAACTCCCAGCTGGCGCAGGATATCGATGGTGAGTAGGCTTTGAATGCTGTCGTGAGCTTCTTTCTTTTCGTTGATTTTCGTCGGTGTTGATTCGTCTTCTCGCGGTCGTTGGGCTGCGCGCGCATCGCGCCGCGATGACCGTGAAGCTCACGGAGAAATCGCAGGAAGTGAACGCCGCCGAGCTCAAGATCATCGAGAAGGACGACTCGATCAAGCGACTGTCGGAGCAGCTTGATAGTAAGTCCCTTCGATCCTGCCCCGCTCTTCTCTCGACTCAGCCGCGCCATGTTTGTTCATTGCAATTTTGTTGACCCTTTTCAGAGACCAGGGCCGAGCTGGAGCAGTCCCGGATGGCCCAGGAGCAAGTCAAGACTGAGCTCGAACAAGTGAAGAACGCCCGGCTCGAGTCGGAGACGTCCCGGCGAGCGAGCATCATGGAACACGCCAAGCTCGGGAGACTCCTTGGCCAGGTCTTGTCAGAGCTCGGCGTTCACACTGGGCCGATGCTCCCCGACACACTTGTAAAAGAGGTCGGGCGCCTCCCGGAAGTAGTAAAGGAGCGGGAGCTATCGACCGCTCGGAGGGTGGTGCATCAGGTCCTCGCCATGTTCGACTCGCATTATCAAGGACTGGACCGCATGGCGCTAAGCGGCGGCTGGGCCCCTGGCAGCTCCGACGATTACTGCGACCAGCTCGAGGAAGACTGCGCCTCCTTCGCCCGCGCTATGGCCGACGTCGCGATGAAGGACCTGGACCTGATTCCACGAGACACACTAGAAGACCAAGAGAGCTCCAGGCCTTCGCATTAAATGTATCATATTTATATGTAGGCAGTTAAGAACAACTCGTATATTTTATGCCTTGAACAGTTTTATATCGTTTAAAACTTGCTTGGTCCTATTACGGCCCGAACATTCCTGAGCGCCAAGGGGCGACCACTGCAACGAGTAGCAAAACTTAGGAACTTGAGCTGACCGAGCTTCACTCTGGAGCCGCGGGGGCGTAGGAGTTGGAAAGCCCAGCCGTCTCAAGCCATTAAGAGGTGCTATGTGTTCGCAGCCCCCGAGTACTCGAGAGAATTCGAAAAGTAACTCACGTATTTTTCGTTAAAAACGTTTTAGGCCGGAGCCTGAGCGGTTGCCTGAGCGCTTTTGAGAAAAGGTCGGATGGAAACCTGGGGACTTGGACTGTGCTCGCAAGCCTTCGCACCGTAGCCACGGAGGCGTAGGTGCTAGGAGCGTTGAACGAGCGCCAGTACCAAGCCTCATGCGGGCCGCCATCTTTACTTCTCGCAAGGTCGAGCCTTCCGCCAAAAAACCTCTCGCGCGTGCGATTGGTCGCGACATAGTTGTCGATTTTTGTTTTGAAAATGGAAAAACGAAAGGAGGGCACGAGGGCATCGTGCCCTGGGTAGCCCCCGAGCGGAGAGCGTTTCTGCACAGGTGCAGAGACGCTTGCCGCTCAGCCTTTAGAGAAGTTCCAACATACAGAAACATGGCAACCGAGAAGTTCACGAACTCATAGATGTATGAACAAAGCATGCGGCATTTATTCACTGATTTATAAGATATGAACATTTACTCAAGGGTAAAATGGCCGCAGATGTTCGATGTTCCAAGCGTTGGAGATGACTCGACCGTCCTCGTATCGGATCTTGAACGTTCCTGGTCGGAGTACTTGATCGACGATGAATGGCCCCTCCCATGGGGGTGCGAGTTTGTGTCGATCCTTGTTGCCTTGAACCCGTCGGAGGACCAGGTCCCCGACCTGGAACTCGCGGGCACGCACGTTGCGCTCGTGATAACGTCGTAATACTTGTTGGTACTTGGCCGAGTGTAGCAGTGCCACGCCACGCGTCTCGTCGAGTTGGTCGATCGCATCCTCGAGCACGACTCGGTTGCCTTCCTCGGTGTAAGCTTGTACTCTGGGACTACCGTAGTCGATGTCCGTGGGGAGAACCGCTTCCGACCCGTGCACCATGAAGAACGGCGTGAAGCCGGTCGCTCGACAAGGCGTGGTGCGCAGACTCCACAGAACAGATGGCAGCTCGGCCACCCATCTCACTCGGAACTTCTCAAGGCATTTGAAGATGCGAGGCTTTAATCCTTGCAGTAGCATGCCGTTCGCCCTTTCGACTTGCCCGTTCGTCTTCGGGTGCGCCACGGCGGACCAGTCCACGCGAATGTTGTTATCGTCGCAGAAGTTGAGGAATTTCTTCCCCGTGAACTGGGTACCATTGTCGGTGATAATCGTGTTGGGTATGCTGAAGCGGTAGATGATGTCGGTGAAGAATGCTACGGCCTTGTTGTGCTAAGGTGAAGCCTAACACGAACAATGAATCGAAAGACTCAAGTAGAAAACACTCGGAAGACAAAAAGCTAACTCTCAACAGTGTAATCCTCAAAAGGCGATCCTCTTTACAAGTGCCGGTCGGCCTCCTTTTATAGGGAGACGAACATACTTTTTACATACCGAAATTGCCCTTGTGTAAAATGGATCAACCAAGAATGTACTAGGCTAATTTTGGGAATTCTCTATTGGGTCTTCACGTAATCGTCGCTTTCCTGAGATCGCGTCGCATATTAAGGCGCTTTTTTCCGGCATCAGCACGTGCGCCTGTCGGGTGAAGACCTTCAATCTTTTGGAGATGTCCCTTTCGCCTAGTGAATTCTCGTACCTGAAACACACGCAAAACCAGACACGATCGGGTAACTTGTCAGCGGCGACGAAACCCCCGGGCGATATGTGGGCTAACCCTCATTGGACAGTGAGAATTCGGCCCTGGGGTTTCGTCCTGGGTAAATCTGATAACATTAAGTCCGAAGCTTGGGGAGTTAAACCCTCCGCCCCATGCTGAATCTTTCGAGCGACAAAGGGTATCAGGCGAAAGCTGATGTAAAAAGGAAACATGTTACGGGTTAGAGGTTAGCACTTCCTATATTGCTATGGCTTTCGGGCGACGAAAGGTACCCAGCGAAAGCCCGCGGGTTAATGGAGAAGACAAAAACCGATTGGCTTCGGGGGCTTCGTCGCCTGTGCAAACGACGCCATTGGATTGACTGAACGCGTTTCGACGATTCCAAAGCGTTGACTTTGTCACTCTTGATTCTGAATCCCCCAACAGAAGCCCCTCGGTGGCGAAACGTTTGCGAGGCCAGAAACTTGAGCCGCCGAAACCTAAGATTCGAGAATCGAGACAAAAGAAAACGTCTTTCACGGCATTGACTCCCGAGACAGCCATACGAATTACTATTTTGCCCTCGCTTTTAGCCGTTAGGTTTAAAAGATTCGACCGTTACCGTTCGGTGCCTATAAATAGAGTGGGTCGGCGACGCATTCACACTGCTGTCGCTTTCGCTACTCTCCTTTCCTTTCTGAAATCCGCGATTGAGCTCTGAGGCTTCGTCTCTCGCAGATCACGTTCCGTGAAGACTGGTCGCTTATTGAGGTTAGTTCCAGCCTTTGAGAAAAAAGGGCGTTTCCTTCGCTTGTTTTCCGCGATGCAATGTTTTGAGATTAAGATTTTATAGACACATGGCTCGCGTTAGGCATACAGCTAAAGCGATGGAAGGCGAAGGCTCCCTGTCAAATCGAGAGGACCGTCCTGCTTCACCTGAGGCTGCGGAAGCTACCGCGGCTTCTTCTTCGTCATCATCCAGCTCGGAATTTGGTAAGATTTCTGGCTTGGATGGGTCTGCCAGCTCTCGCGAGAGCGGCAGTTCTTCATCCACTTCGAATCGCGATGAGAGTAGTGATTCCGATAGTGGGGATGATGTGGAAATTATGTTGAGCGACACAGATGCTAAGAAAACTGAAGCCGACGTTGAGGAGGGTGAGGTCGCTGAGGGGAGTGGCACTGCCGCCGTCGAGGAATCGGGAGAGAATTTGGCAAGCGTGAATGCTGGTCCTGAAGATTTGGTCAAACCCAGTACATGTTTCATGGGTCGGTCATTGATGACACAATTGGAGTTAGACGCCCTGGTTTCAGAAGGTTGCTTTTTGTCAGGTGACTGTCGGCTACCTGGGAAACAGACAACTCCGAAACCCCAGAAGAATGAGAGTGTGGTCTTCCGCGATTTTTTTACCGCGGGCTTTCGGCTGCCAGTGTCGAGAAGATTCGCTGAAATATTGGCGGCTTACAATGTTCAGATTCATCAACTGACGCCTAATTCGATCCCGCAAATTTCCAAATTTCTGTGGGCATGCCGCTCTTTTGCCGGAATGAATGACGTGGACACTTTCGTCCGTCATTTCGAGATTCATTGGGCCAAGAAGACTGTTATCGTGGATGATGAAGAGAAGGAAGCTCAATATGGTTGCTGCACTTTTCAGACTCGTCGAGTAAACAAGAACCAACCTCCTGTGGAACTATCCCCAGCTTATAAGAATAAGTGGGCTAATAAATGGAATTCCTATTGGTTTTATGCCACAATTCCAGTGATTGGACTGAACGCCCAACGTGAAGAAGTGGTGACTTATGACTTGGCCAGTCGTATGATAGATTTGGAAGTTGAATTGGCTCCGGAACTTAACAAAGGGAGTCGCTCTTCCGCCAGCACTAGCGCTTTCTTCCAAGCTACTCGTGTGATTACTACGCGAGATGCTCTTGAGGAATTCGTGGCGGCAGATATTTGGCCCTGCAAGCCCCGGTGGGGTACTTGGGCTTTTAGCATGAAACAATTGCCTGGACTTGATCACGAGATCCGTAGCCCCAAATTCAATCTCAAGCGCCCCGAAGGGAAGACTGATGATGAAATATTGGCTGAAGTTGAAAGAAAAGTCATTCAAATGATCGGTAATTACACTCACAAAGAGTGGGAGTGTGCCTAGATGATCTTGAAACATTCGGGTCGCGTCAATCGCGTCTTGGAAGAGATGAACGTTCCATGCCCACCTCGCCCGAGACCGGTGACAGCTGGCAAAAAGATGCAACCGGCGGGTAACATTGGGTCTGAGCCGGCGGAAACCTCCAAGAAAGGTAAGGCGGGCAAAACGACTGTTGGGGCGGAGGGCACCTCTAAGGTTGCGAAAGCTACTGAGGTACTGGCTCAGCGTAAGGCTGAAGCTGCGAAAACTACATTGCCTCCGCTTGCCGAGAAATCTTCCAAGTTGATGAAGATTAGTGAGAATTTGGTTCGCCGGAAGACTGAGGCAGCGAAAGTGGCCGCCGCCGAAAAAGAAAAGAAGAAGATTCATGATGTGGCACCAACCACTGGCCTGGAGAAAAAGACGTCCTCCAAGAGGAAAGCCCCAGACGATGCAGGGAAAAGCAAAGAAAACCCTACTGAAGAGAAACACTCTAAGGTTGCGAAACCTAAGGATAAAAAGTTATGGATCTAAACAACGACACAAGGAGATGAGGATGAAGATGTCTTGGCCACGCCGCAGATTCAACTGACGAGGAAATATCCTCCGAAAGCTAAAGAACCTGAAGAGCCGAAAGATCAGCCGGAAACTGCTCGAATTGATTCAGCTAAAAAGGCCGAGACGGAGGCCAAGAATGCGCGTGCGCGGGCATCTTTCTCCGCAACTTGTCCTCCTGAAAAACGCATGAAACAAACTCCGGAAGAAGAGGCCGCGGGTAAAAGATTTTGGGATCACTATGAGAAGACTGGCGAACTTTGTGGCCCTGATTTCCCCAAGTACGAGCCTATCAAAGCGGTAGTTGGGCTGAGAGGTATCATCGATGGGGAAGAGGAGTTGTCCTACATTGACGAAGACGTTCTGATGGAAACTGATAGGACTGACCCTCAGGCTTCGGCTCCTGAGAAAAATGACGTGAGTTTGACGGAGCAAGCTGACTTAACGAAAGGATCGGCAGCAAAGAGCCCCATCGATTTGGATTCGGCTGATAAAAACATCCGCGAGGAAGATTTGTCTCGCTCGCCGCCTCCTACCTTTGACGAGGCTGAACAAAATGTTCAAGCCCTGATCGGAGACAGCGGCGCGCCAGGATTCGGAGGGAATGATCCTGTGCCTTTGGAGACCACAGGTACCTTAATCTTGAAAACTTTCTCTTTATTTTTGTCAAATTTCTTTCGAAAGTTAACTTACCACTCGTGTGGTTTTTCAGTGGCCACTACTCTAGTTGCGATGGGGACCAAAGGCAAGAATCCCCAACCGGAAGGGCGAGAGGCACATGAATTGGGCACCGATCCTTCGGCTTTTGAGCCTGGTACGCTTCTTTGCTCCGCATCTTGATGCACTTTTACCGCCGATGATTTGTACTTAGGCTTTTCTATGTGACTGAATTTTGCTCTGCCTTTGGGTTTTGACTGATAGCTTTACTCTTCTTTTGTGGATGCAGATTTTCTGAACTCTTTGGAGAGCCTTAACGGCAAACAACTGCTAGACATCATGCAGTCCTTTCTTTCTAAAGGAATAGTTGCTGGTCAGAAAGGCTACGAGAGAATCGTGAAAGACTCTCGCGATGAAAAACTGCGCTTAGCAGAAGAGAATCGGAAACTGCGTGCAGAAAATGAAAGACTGAAAGAAAAGAAAAAGCACCTCACTGGCCAAGTTCAGGATCTGACGGGGCGATGTTCTAAACAAAAGACTGCTATGGATGCCTTGAAACAGGAGCTGGAAAAGAGTTTGCAGTGCTATGAAGAATGCAGAACTGAGCTTCGAGATGCGGTTGATCAAAACGACGCAAATCAGGTTCAGATCAAAACTCGAGACTCTCTGATTGACGAGCTCAAAAAGTCGAAGGCTGAACTAGAGAAAACTCTGGAGGACAATGAATCCTACTGTCACCAATGGGGAGTTCATTTGGCTCATGCCTATCGCCGAGTGCTGGAGTGATACGGCGCTGAAACCCAAACCTTCCGGGTTACCGACAACATCGCTAGCTATTACACTTGGATGAACGATGAGCTGAAAGTGCTACCGGACACTATGTTGAAGGTTGCAGATTACGGAGCGGCGACAAGCTCCGAGGCTATCCTTCAACTACTGGAAGCGCGCGGTTGTGAGCACTTCAAAGCTTTTGGGACTCGTGGATTCGAGTCTCCCTCCTCAGGAGAAATGCCAACCCCCAGCAAAACTGTTGACACGATTACTAAGATCATACTTCGTAAGTTCTGGGCGGAAAGTGGTCGTGAGCATGCACGAAAGAAAGCGGCCGATCGACTTGCCAAGGTTTGATCTTCGCAACTTCCGCTTTTCTTGATCTGCTTTGCTGACGTTGGGCATATTGTATTCTTGATACATTTCTTTTCTCATAGCTCTATTTTGGCCAGGCGAAACAGGCCTTGGAGCTGCGTGAACACCGAGCAATGCATGGCGCGGAGGCAACCCTTGGACCTTATGGACCATACCGAGATTGGCCGCCGAAACCTAACGCCGATGAAGGCGAGACCGTCGTCCCCGGAGCCCCTGTTCGTGAGTCGGCCAGCACCGAAAGAGAGCAAAATGACCCAATTACCGGCGAAACTCTAGCTCCACTGCAGCACGAAGGGCCACCTCCAAACCCAACTACTGATCCAGCTTCGGAGGTGTAAAACGAAAGAAGCTCTTGGAGAATTGTTTAGTGTAACCTTGTTTAGGTTGTAAAAACGGTGATGTAAGTTCTGTGTGAATTATTTTCGCAGACGTCGGGGGAAGGTGTAGTGTTGGATGTGATGCCTAAGACTTTCAGCCGTGCCAACACCTGCGTCAGCGGTGCATCTTGGAAGGTTTTCCAACGTCGATACCCTAAGAAAACTTTCAAAGAGTTTTGGGAATTTTGCTGTCAATACCATTCTTTGCACAGTTATCCCCTTCGCTTTTTTATGACCATGAACGATACTAGCAAGGTTGCTCTGGTGGAACCGATGGCTCACAAAGCCCCGGAGGTGAAAGAGGAGCCATATGAAGAGGAAGACACGGATCATTGCTTCGTGTATGACATGGCTAAGAGTCGCGGAGGGTGGTATTCAGATGGTAGTCGCATAGAGCTACCTATCTCGTGAAAATGATGTACTTAGATTAGCATTCTCGCTGGTTTCGATTGATGTTTCTGAAAGAAAACGTCTTCCCCCCTTCGAAAACTGGGAGAATGTAAGCTGAGAATTTCATGTACCGCCGAGCGAAACCTCGGACTTTAAATTCTGTTCATCGGTCTGTAATAAATAATACTCCGCTTAAGTAATTTTATGTTGACGAAAGGTATTGCATAAATTTTATGTAAGCGTAGAAAGGCTAGCCTACCATGCGACGCCTGGGCGTGAAACGCATTGTAGGACTAGGATCTGAACAAAAAATGTCGAATATTGCAGCCCCGAAGCTGTTTTTCGACAACGAAAATTTTCCGTTGCTTGGCCTTGGTGCCGTGGTGTGAAACCAGGCTTCACTTACTTGAAAAACTAAAAATTGATTTGAGACTTGGCAACTTTTTGTTGCTGTTTCGATTCAAAATTGAATCACTTTTGATACACCCTTTTGCGGATGGGCCGTTGCGAGAACAGCTCTTTAAAAATATTGATTCTTGTGAATCGTTTATGTTTCACCACTTGTGGGTGGGCTACTTTCGCGTAGCACTTCAATTCACTCGCTTTTGGAGTGGGCTATTCGTAGATAGCACTTTAAAGTATGCATGAAGGTAAAAAACAGGCAATGTAGGGAGGAATTATTCCATTCATTGAGGAAAGGAAATTTTACATCAAGGTTGCCTCGTTAAAAACCTCACGCTCCAGGATGGAGTCCCCGTATGTGAGGAAAAGAGTACAATCCTGTTATTGAATTTAAATTGCGCGAAAGTAAAAACTAGAAAAAGTAAAACTTACGAGTCGTTCGCATTCATAGTTCCATGCGACCGACTCCTACCAATTTACATTACAGAAAGAACTTACATAAGTTATCCACATTCCACGAATGTGGTAACTCCACGCCTTCCTCGTCCTTGAGACGAAAGGCCACGTCTCTAACGCTGCTCGCGACAATGTAAGGCCCTTCCCATGCGAATTGCAATTTACCTACTGAGTCGGCGTTCTTTTTCCTTTTCAAGACAAAGTCTCCGACTTGAATGTTTTTCAAAGAAACCTTCTTGTTTCTCCATTTTCGGGTTTCCTCCTGGTATTTTAGCAGGTTTGCCACCGCGTCAAGCCTGTCAATCTCTACCAGGTCCTTGCCCACTTCTTCGTTCTCACGAGAGCTCCCCATCAAAACCCTGGCGCTTTCATTGGCTACCTCTTCTGGGCACATAGCTTCGGCTCCGTACAAGAGCCTGAATGGGGTGAATTAGGTAGCTCTAGACTCGGTGGTGTTATGCGACCAAATCACTCTGGACAACTCATCGGCCCATTTTCCTTTTTTCTGATCAAAGAGACATTTCTTTACAGCTGAGAAAATTTGGCCGTTGGCCCTTTCGACTGCGCCGTTGGATTGAGGATGATATACGGAAGCGAAACGGAGCTTTGTCCCAATCATGCGGCAATACTCTCTGAAATCCTGATAATCGAATTGTTTCCCATTGTCAACTGTGAGTTCTTTGGGTACGCCGAATCTGCAGATGATTTGCTGCCAGAAGAATTTTCTGATGGTAGCAGAAGTGATAGTAGCGACAGGCCTTGCTTCAATCCACTTGGTGAAGTACTCGACCGCTACCACGGCGAACTTGAAATTGCCTTGAGCCGTGGGTAATGGTCCCACGATGTCAATGCCCCAGCGCTGCAACGGCCATGTAGGTGTGATGAGCTGCGAAAAAGCCCCTGGCCTTTGCTGATGTTTTGCTGCAAACTGGCAGGCCTTGCAAGTCTTGACAATCTGCTCAGCGTCTCTTATTGCCATTGGCCAATAGAAACCTTGCCTAAAAGCCTTTCCAGCTAAAGCTCTCGCTGCGATGTGAGATCCACACATTCCACTGTGAATTTCTTTCATGAGCTCAATGCCCTGCTCTTGTGTAATGCACTTTAGCAGCGGTGCACACACTCCCAACTTGAAAAGGTTGTCATCTTTGAGGACGTAGCCCTTCACTCGAGCTTGCATCCTTTTCATATTGTGAGCTTCGACTGGATCATAATGCCCACGAAGGAAAGCAATGATGGGAGCTCTCTAATCTATATTTGCGATTGCATTGACCGTACTGAGGGGTTGCTTATCCGGTTGATAGATGGGGCAGTAAGAATCTCGAAGAATACATCTGGAGGCATCGCCTCCCTTTTCGCAACTTTCTTTGCCAATTCATCAGCTTCCCCATTCCTCTTTCTCGGCAGGTGCTCAATAGTGAAACCCCGAAAATGTCTTTCCATCTTTCGTACCTCGGCAAGGTACTTGACAAGCTCTGGCTCTTTGGCCTCACTCTCCTTTTCGACATGATCCTTGATGACCTCAGCATCGCACTTGACCAGAAAATTGCTTGCTCCCAAGGCTCTCACCTTTCTGAGGCCTAAAAGGAGTGCCTCATACTCGGTGGTATTGTTGGTGCACATGTCGGATGGGTCTGAATAATCTAGCCTAGCAGCGTATCTCAGCTTGACTCCCGCTGGTGAGGTAATAACAGCTGCAATTCCAGCGCCTTTGCGCCCCATGCCCCGTCGCATCTAATTTCCCATACAGGAACCAGCTCCTCATCCCCAGTACTGTTGCAAGGTGAGGTCCAATCCACCACAAAATCTGCCAAGACTTGAGATTTGATTGCTGATCTTTTCCCAAAATCAATTGTGTGCTCCGATAGTTCTGTTGCCCATTTGGTGATTCTAGACGAAGCTTCTTTGTTGATGAAAAGATCATTGAGAGGCTGGTCGGTGAGCACGGTGACTTTGTGAGCTTCGAAGTAATGCCTGAGATTTCTCGTGGCCATAACTACCGCGTATGCAATTTTCTCTAGTTCCGAGTATAACAGTTTGGAACCTGATAAAGCCTCTGAAACAAAGTATACTGGGCTTTGATATTTCCCTTTTTCACCATCAACCTCTCGCACAAGGGCCGCGCTGACTGCTGCTTTGGATGCAGCCACGTATAGAAAGAGTGGCTCAGATGGGAGAGGTGGTGACAGTATTGCCATTTCCTCAATGTAAGCCTTTAGCTCAGCGAAAGCTTTGCTCTGCTCTGGTCCCCATTCAATCTTGCCTTTACCTTTCAATGCTTTGAAGAATGGAAGGCTTCGCTCAGCAGATCTGGAGATGAATCTATTCAAAGCCGCAACCCGACCATTCAACTTCTGAATGTCCTTCTTCGTTTTTGGCTCTTCCATTTCCCTGATGGCCTTTATTTTGTCCGGATTTGCCTCAATCTTCTTAGCTGAGATCAGGCATCCCAATATCTTTCCCTTTGTGACTCCGAATACACACTTTTCCGGATTCAATTTCAATCCTACTCTTCTCATGTTGGCGAAAGTTTCAGCCAAGTCACTGATATGATTAGACCTTTCCCCGCTTTTGACTATGAGGTCATCGACGTAGGCCTGTATGTTCCTACCTATTTGTGGCTTGAATACTTCCCCTGTCATTCTGGTGAAAGTTGGGCCGGCATTCTTTAAGCCTTCGGGCATTCGCACGAAACAGAAGGTACCAAAAGGCGTGATGAAGCTAGTCTTTTCCTCATCCTCTTTCGCCATCCAGCATTGATGGTAACCAGAGAAACAATCCAAAAGAGACATGATAGCAGCACTGGCGGCTGAATCAATGACCTGGTCCATTCTCGGAAGTGGGTAATTGTCTTTGGGCGTGGCCTTGTTGAGGTCTGTGAAATCTATGCAAATCCTCCATTTTCCATTTTTCTTTTTGACTGGCACAGTGTTAGCTAGCCATTTTGGATACATGACCTCGCGAATGACACTGGCGTCTAGTAATCTCTGGACTTCAGACTTGACTGCTACCACTTTGTCATCAGACATTTTTCTGAGCTTTTGCCTTCGTGGCTTGACCGTAGCATCAATGTTCAATTTGTGCTCGATAAAGTTGCGATCCACGCCTGTTAGATCTTTGGCGGACCAAGCAAACACATCCCTATTCTTCTGAAGGAATTGGATTAACTCCGCCTCTTCGGCTGGTGCTAGGTCAGACCCAATGATGACGGCCTGATCCCAAACCATTTCATCCAGCAAGACCTTCTTGGTGTCGCAGTCTGGCTGCACATTGATTTTCTCTTTGTCAAATTTTGGCTGCTTCTCCACTGATTTGGCCTTGGCTGCCTCGTCGAGAGCATTGACATTTCTTTGGCCTGGGGTTCTGCCCCTTTCTAGGTTTCGGCCATCATTTTGGTGGCCCCAGATTGTGATAACCCCTTGTGTAGCTGGTATCTTCACGCACAAGTAAGCTTGGTGTATGATGGCTTCAAGCTTGTTGAGAAAACCTCTACCCAGGATTCCATTGTAAGGATGATACATTTCCACCACATCGAAAGACAAATATTCCGGCGAATGGGCTTGTAGTCCAATGGTAGGACGGTCCAGTGGGACGCTACCCACCGGGGTTCAAATCCTGGTGCTCGCACCTTTTCCTGGATTTATTCCGGGATTTTCCGGCATTATGCATTAAGTGGTAAGCGACGTTCCCGTCGACGACGAGGCGCCAGTGGTGACTTCGAGAATCTCCAGATCTGCCGGTGCTCAGTCCTTCGGAGATGCTCATAGGGGTAGGGTTTGCGTACGTGTATTCATAGGGGTGAGTGTGCGTGCATGCTGTGAGCGTCTGCGTTGTACTGTGTAATCTCAAAAAAAAAGACAAATATTCCATCCTAGCATTTTGTACGGTGCCAAAAGAAACTGGCAGCGAAACCTTCCCCACTGCGTGAATGACACGGCCTCCAAAACCATTCAACGGTGTGTCGGGAGGTTATAATAAGTTTCTGCTCAGGGCCATTTTGTCATATGCATCTGCAAAGATTATATCTGCCGATGAGCCGTTATCAACCAAAAGCTTTCCCAAAGTCCAGCTTGCTATGTTGGCTTCGATCACGAGGGCATCGTTGTGGGGAAAACCTTGGAGCTTCACATCATCCTCGGAGAAGGTAATTGGGATGTGCGACCATCTAGTTCTCTCTACCCTTCCCTCTACACTGATGTTATGGACTTCGCGGAAGTAGTCTTTCCTGGCCTTCTTGCACTCAAATTCCAAAGCGGAGCCACCCGAGATGGGGAGAATGGCTCCGACAGAAGGAAGTGGGTCGTTTCGGCCCTCGACTTTCGCCGGTAAGGGTGGAGCGGTTGGGCCTTTGTACGGGGGAGGAGGAGGAGCGATGGGGTGCTGGTCAATAGGCCTACGCTCAACGTTTTGAGCTTGGAAAACCTGGGATTACCAGGGCGGTGGTTGGGTGTAATTCGTGACAGGTGGTAGGAACTGAGGTGGGTGGAAAGGATTGGCGAAAGCGCTTCTCCCAAAGTTTGGGTTCTGCCAAGCTGGAGCGGAATGGTTGACTAAACTGTTCCTCTCTTTTTCTTTCTTCTCTTCTTCGAGGATAGCTTCGAATCTTTTCTTGTCTCGGCAATAATTTGAACTGTGGTCATCATTCTTCTTGTGAAAAATGCAATACCACTTTCTTTTCTCTTGGTAGACTCGTCCTCTACCACGACCTCTCCCTCTGCTGCCTCTTCCGCCTCTGCGGCCGCCCCCTTGGCTTTGCTGTGGGGGACTTGGTGAATTGTTGTTCTGGCTTGGGGTGTCGCTCTGAGGATTGCAATTTTCCTGAGTGGTTTCTCCCTCTAGGCCAAAAACATTTTTGGGGTTTACGTGCGAGGTATTCCTGGGATTGGACCATTCCCTTTCGCTGGACTGGTTAGCTTTGGCGGATTTCTTTTGCTGAGACTGCTCCTCCATATACATTCTGAAGTCATTGTCTGAGCGACAGTACTTCTCGAATTCCTCGTACAAGCGCTGGATTGTTTTGGGCCTCTCGCGCATGAGATGCGAGCGAAATTGCCCTGCCCTCAAACCCACGATTGCAGCATTGATAGCAACGGCGTCCAGCACATTTGGTGCCTGGGCTCTGAGATGAACGAATCTTCTAAAGTAGTTTTGAAGAGGTTCTTTGTCCTTTTGCTTACAAGAGAAAAGATCGCTCTCGGTAAGCTCTGGACGCTGGAAACCCTGGAAATTCGAGAGGATCCGTTGTTTCAAATCTTCCCATCCATGTATCACTCCAGGGCTCAGGAGAGAATACCACTACGCTGCCGCTTCGTCTGCAGCGATAATGAATGACTTTGCTAGCACTGAATCGTCACCCCCGGCCGAAAGGATGGCAGCCTCATAGCCCATTAAGAATTGCCTAGGGTCCGATTGGCCCGAAAACCTAGGGAGTGGTACAGGCTTGTAAGACTGTGGCCACGGAGTGATTTGAATCTCCTGAGACAAAGGCGATTTAGGGTCCCAAGATCTCGTGCGGAAGGTGCGAGTATCTTGGTTCGAAGGGCCAGACTCGAAAGGGTTAAAGAAAGGGTTACGGCTGAAAGTGGTGTGCGGAAGGGGTTGAGTGAAATGCATGTTACCCTCCGCATATGTGGACTGGATAGGTACAGAATATTCAGGCGAAGGCTGGTTAAAACTTGAGGACTGTTTGGCTTTTATGAGGCGCAACTCTTCTTGCAATTTGGCGATTTCAGCCTTTTGCCTTTGGATTTCCTTGGCTGCTTCGGCCTCTTGTTGCACTGCCAAAAGCCTCTTTTTAGTTTTGGCCAGCTCATCGGCCTCCTTGCGCAATTTAGCCAGCTCGGCCTCGTACGCTGCCTTGGCCGTGGCCGCAGCAGCATCCTGGTTTGGCCTAGGCTGAGTAGCATTCGGTTCTGGGAACTCCTCTCCCTCAGTGAGCAAGTTGGACGGATTCAACTCCTCGTCAAGGGATGACGAAGCCCCCTTGCTGGAATTAGCGGTGGTCCTCTTCTTCCTTGTGGACATCTTGGGTTTCTTACTCGAGCCAAGCACAAATGGTGGGCGCCAATTGTTGTGCTAAGGCGAAGCCTAACACGAACAATGAATCAAAAGACTCAAGTAGAAAACACTCGGAAGACAAAAAGCTAACTCTCAACAGTGTAATCCTCAAAAGGCGATCCTCTTTACAAGTGCCGGTCGGCCTCCTTTTATAGGGAGACGAACGGACTTTTTACATACCGAAATTGCCCTTGTGTAAAACGGATCAATCAAGAATCTACTAGGCTAATTTTGGGAATTCTCCATTGGGTCTTCACATAATCGGCGCTTTCCTGATATCGCGCCGCATATTACGGCGCTTTTTTCCGGTATCAGCACGTGCGTCTGTCGGGTGAAGACCTTCAATCTTTTGGAGATGTCCCTTTCGCCTAGTGAATTCTCGTACCTGAAACACACGCAAAACCAGACACGATCGGGTAAGTTGTCAGCGGCGACGAAACCCCTGGGCGATATGTGGGCTAACCCTCATTAGACAGTGAGGATTCGGCCCTGGGGTTTCGTCCTGGGTAAATCTGATAACATTAAGTCCGAACTTGGGAGTTAAACCCTCCGCCCCATGCTGAATCTTTCGAGCGACGAAGGGTATCAGGCGAAAGCTGATGTAAAAAGGAAACATGTTACAGGTTAGAGGTTAGCACTTCCTATATTGCTATCGCTTTCGGGCGAGGAAAGGTACCCAGCGAAAGCCCGCGGGTTAATGGAGAAGACAAATCGATTGGCTTCGGGGGCTTCGTCGCCTGTGCAAACGACGCCATTGGATTGACTGAACGCGTTTCGACGATTCCAAAGCGTTGACTTTGTCACTCTTGATTCCGAATCCCCCAACAGGCCTCCTCGGAGCGGACGTTCATGATGGGTCAAGCCTCGATCCACTTGGAGAACTTGTCGACTGCCGCGAGGAGATGCGTGAAGCCCCCGGGCGCTTGTCGGAGTGGCACCACCATGTCGAGTTGCCACACAGCGAACGACCTTGTGATGGGGATGGTCTGAAACGCTTGCGCCGGAAGGTGAGTTTGTCGAGCGTAGAACTGGCATCTCTCGCAACGCCGCACGATGTCCTTTGAGTCTGCTACCGCTGTGGGCCAGTAAAACCCTTGTTGGAAAGCCTTCCCGACAAGAGTCCTCGGACCAGCGTGACGCCCGCATGTGCCGGCATGAATCTCGCGAAGTAGCTCCTTGCCCCGATCTCCTAGGATGCATCGCATAAGTATGCCTGCCGCGCCCCGCTTGTAGAGCTCACCCTCGATGAGGACGAACGCTTTAGCCCATCGCGCGATGCGGCGTGCCTCCGTCTGGTCGGAGGGCAGCTTCCCTTCGACAAGCCACTCGAGGATGGGGAAGCGCCAATCCGGGTCCTCGAGGTTCGGCTCGCGAGGTTGGTCGATCTCCATGACTTCCAGCCCTTCGGGTTCTGGTGGCTTTTCCCCCTCGACGTGCACGGAGGGTGCGTGCTGGTCGCTCACGAACACTCCATGTGGTACCGGTTTGCGGCTTGATGCAGCCTTGGCGAGGATGTCCGCGGCCTTGTTGTAGTCGCGTAGGACGTGATGGAGCTCGAGCCCATGGAACTTGTCTTCCAACTCACGCACGGCCCGGCAGTAGGCCGCCATCTTCGGATCAACACAATTTTTCTCTTTCATGACTTGATCCACGACAAGCTCTGAGTCTCCTCTGATCTCGAGACGGCAGATCCCGAGCTCGACCGCGATTCGGAGGCCGTTGATAAGCGCCTCGTACTCGATTCGGAGGCGAGATAAAGACAAGGCCTGCCCCCGCTCCCTCCTTCATGACTGAGCCGTCAAAGTACATTGTCCACGTCTCGTGCTCGATGGGTGCCGGCGGAGTTTGGATGTCCGTACACTTAGCGACAAAGTCTGCCAGCACATGCGACTTGATGGCACTGCGGGGCGCATACGAAATGTTCTGCCCCATCAGCTCGAGCGCCCACTTGGCTATCCTTCCTTCGGCCTCAGGGTTCTGGATGACCTCTCCGAGCGGGTACTTGGACACCACCGTGATGGGGTGCGCGTCGAAGTAGTGGCGTAGCTTGCATTTGGTGGTCAAGACAGCGTATACAAGCTTTTGCATTTGCGAGTAACGGGTCTTCGAGTCGGAGAGTACCTCGCTCACGAAATAGACTGGGCGCTGCACTTTGAGTGTCCTCCCGGGTTCTTCTCGTTCAACCACCAGCGCAGCGCTGACCACCTGGGTTGTCGCAGCGATGTACAGGAGCATCGGCTCCTCTGGCGCTGGAGCCGTGAGTATCGGTGGGCTCTTCAGGAGGTTCTTGAGGGAGTCGAGCGCTTCCTGAGCCTCGGGTGTCCACGCAAAGTGGTCAGACTTCTTCATTAGCTGATACAGTGGCAGGCTACGCTCCCCGAGTCGCGCTATGAAACAGCTGAGAGCCGCGAGGCATCACGTGACACGTTGTACGCCCTTTAGGTTTTGGATCGGCCCCATGTCTGTGATGGCCGAGATCTTCTCGGGGTTAGCTTCAATGCCGCGTTCCGACACGACAAAGCCGAGGAGCATGCCCCTCGGGACCCCGAAAACGCACTTCTCGGGGTTAAGCTTCTCCCCGTGCTCTCTCAGCTTCGCAAACACCTCCGTGAGGTCTGGGACTAGATCGCCGGTCTTTTTCGATTTGACCACGATGTCATCGACATACGCCTCGATGATTCGTCCTATAAGATCCCCGAAGACGCGTCGCATGCATCTCTGGAACGTGGCACCCGCATTTCTGAGCCCGAAGGGCATCGTCTTGTAACAGTAGGCACCGAACGAAGTGATGAATGAGGTCGCGAGTTGGTCCGCTATGCACATCGCTATCTGGTGGTACCCGGAGTACGCATCGAGAAAATAGAGGGTTTCGCACCCCGTTGTCGAATCGACAACCTGATCTATGCGAGGCAAAGGAAACAGATCCTTAGGACATGCCTTGTTAAGGCCCGTGTAGTCAACACACATCCTCCATTTCTTAATCTTCTTCTTTACAAGTACAGGGTTAGCAAGCCTCTCGTGGTGGAATACTTCTCGGATGAACCCTGAACTAAGGAGCTTCTTGATCTCCTCGCCGATCGCCTTGCACTTCTCGTCGTTGAAGCGGCGGAGGCGTTGCTTCACCGGTTTCGATCCCGGCTTGATGTTCAATTTGTGCTCGGCAACCTCCCTCGGGATCCCCTTCATGTCGGAGGGTTTCCATGCAAACACATCGAGGTTCGCTTTGAGGAAGTCGACGAGCACGCTTTCCTATTTAGGAGCGAGCGCCGTCCCAATACGGAGCGTACGGCCATCGTCGGAGACGGCCGCATCCTTGACGTCCTTGGCGGGCTCGAAAGAGCAGGCCGCTCGCTTGGACGACTCGGGTATTTCTTGGTCTTCGGAGGGAGGCTCGGCGTGGAGCCTCTCGGACCGGATCAGTGCCTCCGCAAATTGGAAGCACTCAGCGTCGCACTCGAATGCGCGCTGGAACGTAGTCCCCACCGTGATGATCCCCTTCGGACCGGGAATCTTCAGCTTGAGGTACGTATAGTTGGGCACGGCCATGAACTTCACGTAAGCTGGCCTCCCGAGGATGGCGTGGTACATCCCCGAGAACCCCACCACCTCGAAGGTGAGGGTTTCTGTGCGAAAGTTTTGCAACGTCCCGAACGTGACGGGCAGATCGATCTACCCGATCGGGAGTGCCTCCATCCCAGGGACGACTCCATGGAATGACGCGGTCGATGGCCGCAGCTTGGACCGTGGGATGCCCATATCGTGGAGCGTCGACGCGTAGAGCACGTTGATGCCGCTCCCTCCGTCCATGAGGACCTTGTGGATCCGTTTGGACTTGAACAGGGGCGCTACCACTAGTGGGTAGGCTCCCGGTTGCGGCACACGGTCGGGATGGTCCTTGCGGTCGAAGGTTATCGGAACCTCCGACCACTTGAGGTAAGACGGCGTCGAGGACTCGACGTTGTAGACCCCACGCCGGATCAGCTTCTCTTGGCGTCTCGAGGGTCGCGCCGGGGATCCACCGAAGATCATGTGGACTGCCCCATCCTCGCCTGGGTACTGAGCCCCTGCGTCGTCATCATCGTCATCGTTGTCGGGGAGAGGCGCAGCCTTCTTCTGCGGATCTGCCACCTTGGGCTTGAGCGTGCCGTTGACGTAGTTCTTCATCAAGCGGCAGTCCTTGAGCGCGTGCTTAACGGGGACCTCATGGTGGGTGCACGGGGCCTCCAAGAGCCTCTCGAAGTGGTCCTTCGGTGGACCGACTTTGGTCAGGTTGCTCTTGGGGCGTGAGACCTTGCGCTCGACCGCCGCGACGAAGTTGTCGTCACGACGACGCTTGTCATTCTTCTTCTTCTTCTTGGGGTGCGAGGACGGCCCCTCGCCGTGGTCTACGACCTGTTTCCCCTTGCCCTGAGGGGTGTTGAGGGTCGCCGCGACCGCCTCCTCGCTGTCCGCGTGGTTGGTCGCGATGTCGAGGAGTTCCCGAGTGGTTCGGGGGGTTCGGCGCCCTAGTCGATGGATGAGGGTGGTACAGGTCGTGCCGTTCTGGAACACCGAAATGGCGTCGTTGTCCGTCGTGCCGGGGAGCTCGGTGCAACGCTTGGAGAAGCGCCAGATGTAGTCGCGCAGGCTTTCCCCCGGCTGCTGCTTGCAGTTTCGCAGCTCCCACTGCTTGTCGGGACGGGCGTATGTGCCCTGGAAGTTGCCGATGAAGACTCGGCGCAACTCCGTCCAGTCATTGATTTTGCCGCTGGGCAAGTGCTTGAGCCACGTCCGCGCAGAGTCGCCGAGGTAGAGCGGCAGGTTCTTGATGATGAAGAGGTCATCTGTCGCTCCGCCCGCGTGGCACGCGAGTCGGTAATCCTCCAACCACACGCTCGGGTTGGTCTCCCCATCGTACCTGGGGATGTTGATCGGAGCCCGGAATCGTGAGGGAAACTTCGCGTCCCGCACGTTCTGTCCAAAGGCCCGCGGGCCCCTCTGGTCGGGGGACCAGCTACGATCGCGGTCGTCGTCACTGTCGTAGCGCCCGCCGCGCCTTCGGTCGTCTTGTCGGCGTGGGCGGTGCTCGTCACGCCGGTCGTCGTTGCCGTAGTTGTCGACGCTAGCGGCTCGACGACGGGCCTCGATGGTGCCCCGGGCGTCACGGTCGGGCCCGAGACGTTGCTTGACCGCCGACCCTCCGGCTCGATCCCCATGGCTCCGATGCCGCGAGGGGGATGGGTTCTGGAGTCACACGGAGGGTGCCGCTCCCCCGTCACGCGCCGACCGTTGGCGCGACGCAGAGCTCTCCGCCTGCTGTGCCACCGCTGCCTCGAGGAGGGTCTTGAGCTGTTGCCGTACCCTCCTCTCCTCGGAGGTGGCCGCTTCCGGGCAGCCGCGCAGCAGCATGGCCGCGGCGGCCAGATTTTGTGACGCTCGCCTGAAGAGGGACGGGGCGTTACCGTCGACGTTTGCGCCTTCGTTGGCGCGTCGGTTGTTGTCGCATGCGCGTCCTCGAGCCGGCGGTGTCGGAGCGCGGGCTCTGGACTTCTCGGCGGCAGGTCGACGCTCCTGCCGCTCGCCGTCTCCCTCACGGTGTTGCTCGACGACAGGTCGACGCTCCTGCCGCTCACCGTCTTCTTCACGGAGTTGCTCCCGCACCGGGACCTGCTGCGGGTCCGCTCGCGGGTTCCGTGGCCGATCCTCCCCGAGCTCTCGGTGGAGGTTGGCCAGCTCCTCGTCGAGCTGGCACCTGGCCTCGGCGAGCTCATCGAGGCGCGCCCTGCGCTGGGCGTCCGTGGCGCGATGGAGTGGTGCCGGCTCCGCGTCGGTGGAGCTGCTTGAGCTCGGCGCCACACAAACGAAGCACTCGCGTGTGGGGTCACGCGCGGGTGTCGGAGGTGCCCTCCGGGCTGTCGCGGGGCCCGGGGCGATGTAGGACGCTCGTAGCGCACCCACGTAGGCCGTCACCGGGTCGTCCGGAAGGCCTTGCTGTCCACGGGGGTACATGGCGGTGTACCGCTCCATGAACTCGCCCCAGGCGAGCGGCTCGTCTCTGCTAGCCTGAAAGGCGAGGTCGGTGAGGTAGTAGGCGGCGAGCCTAAAACGCTCATGTGTCGGGTTTGGCCCCAACATGGCCATGATCGTGTCGTCCGAGAAGCCTCGGACGAATGCCGCGCGCCCCGCCGCCGCCGTAAAGGCGTTGGGGCGAGCTGGTCGGGCGAAGGTGCGTCCGACGACGGACTCCACCGGCCCGGTGTAGACGAAGCCGAGGGAGCCGAAGCGCATGGTGGCCCCAGGGGTTAGCGAAACCCTGCGGCCCTCCATCCGAGTCATTGGTGAAGTTCGGCGAGACACACGATGTGCCCCTACCTGGCGCGCCAACTGTCGGGGTTCTCAACCGCCGACCAGTAAATTTGTATCGATCGTGTGTTTGACCCGGATGGTTAGCACGAGAGACACAGGGATTTAGACTGGTTCGGGCCTCCGAGGAGTAATACCCTCCGTTCAGTATCGAGCTGCCGTGTTCTTGTGCTAGGGTTGTTTGTAGTAGGGGTTACAAACTTGTCGGGAAAGGGTGTCGAGCCCAAGTCCCTGGCGTGTGAGAGTTTAGTTCGTCAGCCTTTGTGACGGTTGTCCTCCTCTCCCTTTTATAGACGCAAGGGAGAGGGGCAAAAAGGGGAAATCAAGTAAAAGCTACAGTCCTGGCCGCTGGGATGTCTTCTCGCACGTCGCTGTCCGTCAGGGCGCATTGAAGAGGGGCTGAACTGCGTTGTCGTCGAGGCCGCCGCGTGGCCGGGCGGGGCTGTTTATTTTGGGCACCTGGCGCCTCCTCCGAGCTCTTTGGTGCTGACTCCACACGTCTGAGCGCGGGATGAGCGCGCCACGTTAGGGCCTAATCGTAGGCCAGCGCTAATCGTAGGGGGCACTCGAGTGTTTCTGTCGGAGTTGGCGTGCTGCAGGGTCGGATGGGACGGCGCGTTGAGGGTCGCGCGGCCGAACAGTGCCGCATTAAGGCTCTTGTCAGAGCCGGCCGCCCGCGTGTGCTGCCAGCTGGCGTATTTGCATGGCGCGGGGAACTGGTGCCCCACGCGTCGCTGCGGGGAAGCTCGCGCGTCGGGGTGGCGCCACGTTTGCGTGGGCCGCGTCTTGGTCGGAGACGAAAACTACTCGTGCGAACGAGCAGGTTGTCGGAGGCGAA
Organism: Cenchrus fungigraminus; assembly: GCA_036936925.1. Lineage (NCBI taxonomy): Eukaryota > Viridiplantae > Streptophyta > Magnoliopsida > Poales > Poaceae > Cenchrus > Cenchrus fungigraminus. Next base: position 93,856,401 of record CM072776.1, on the reverse strand, counting down.
GCGGAGACTTCTCGTGCGAGGCGGAGACTTGTCGGAGAAGCCTTCCTTTAGCAGGAGACTTGTCGAGGAAGCTCCCAACTAGTCGGAAACAAGATGTCTTGCCAGTGATGGTCTTGACAGAGGTCCTCAGCCTTCCTTATACTGAATCTTGGCCTTCACATTGTCGATGGTGTCAGAAGACTCCACCTCAAGAGTGATTATCTCACTGTCAAAGGGGGGCCCTAATCCGGGCCCTCGTTAGGGATGGTAGTTTTGCCCGCGGGCGCGGGTATCCGCGGATACCCGACGGGTAAGGGTGCGGGCATCAAAATCCGCCCGCGGGCGCGGATACGGGCACCAAAATCCGCCCGCGGGCAGCTAACGGGCAGGAACTTCCACCCACGGATATATCCACACCCGCTAAAAAACAAGACATACATACATATATATATATATATATATATATATATATATATATATATATATATATATATATATATATATATATATATATATATATATATATATATATAGAGAACTATTACTCTATGGCTGGCCGCAGAATAGCCTATTCTGTAACCAGGCCGACGGACACTGCCAGCAAGCCAGCCGCTGGGCAGTCAGCCGAGAGAGCCCCAGGAGTAAATACCGGTCGTTATTACTGCCTGACCTATGTATTTTTTAATGCGTGCATGCGGGAGTTTCCAGAATTGATGCATGCACTATACCGTGCTCCAGTCAACACGTGCATGCAAGTGCCTTATGGTTAGTTGCGACAAAACAAATTAGACTATGGTTACAACAATAAACCATAATTTTACGATTTAGTTACCAGAATACTTTACCACGATTAGGTTAAATTAGACTATGGTTACAACAATAAACCATAATTTTACGATTTAGTTACCAGAATACTTTACCACGATTAGGTCCGAGGAACCATTTACTAAATTGTTTTTAGGGAAAGAAACCATTTACAATATTTACAAAGGGGTTCTACCATGAAATAGTCATTGAAAATCCAAATGGCTAAGGCAATATTTGAGATGGGACAAAAGTAATCATTCCCTGTAATATGTATCCTGATTCTGAACCATTGGATTTATTCATAATGAATTGAGTAAATTGATGACACCAGTTGTAAACCGACGAGCTACTCTGGTAAATACATTTGTGGTAAAGTTGATGCTGCTATTCTGGTAAGTACTGTGTGGTATGTTGTCCATAGGTGCACGATAGTACATGGTTACTAGAAAACGTTCTGAGCTAGTGTTTTCTAAAATTCATGCAAGTGTACACTGACCAGAATTCTAGATACCGTAATTAGGCGTCAATTTTACCAGAATATGCCGTTGAGTTACTACAAAAGTCATTTACCAATATGGAGTAATCAAATTACTATTACAAAAGTCATTTACCAATATAGAGTAATCAAATTACTATGCGTAGGCGAATGGGCTTGTAGTCCAATGGTAGGACGGTCCAGTGGGACGCTACCCACCAGGGTTCAAATCCTGGTGCTCGCACCTTTTCCTGGATTTATTCCGGGAATTTTCGGCGTTATGCATTAAGTGGTAAGCGACGTTCCCGTCGATGACGAGGCGCCAGTGGTGACTTCGAGAATCTCCAGATCTGCCGGTACTCAGTCCTTCGGAGGTGCTCATAGGGGTAGGGTTTGCGTACGTGTGTTCATAGGGGTGAGTGTGCATGCATGTTGTGAGCGTCTGCGTTGTTCTGTGTAATCTCAAAAAAAATTACTATGCGTAGATTGTCGTACACTATTACATGGTAACTGGTTCCTTTTGCTAGCTTGCAGGAGCGCGAGCATTCTAGTAATACTTGCACATGGCTGATGCAATAAAGAATTACTGGGCCTTGCGTATGCACATGCGCTACCCATGCACGCAGACCAATTTTGATTAGAAAACTAATTCGGTATTTACAAGTCACCGATCCGGAAGTTTTGACTGATGTTGATTTACCTAGTAACTGTAGGCGTCAATTGCGGTAATAACTCCCTGGTCCCCGACGGTGGCTTCTTTGGTGGTGTGTGCTCGCGCAGGAGGATGGGCAGCCAATCATGGTCTGCCAACTAGACTGGCCACAGATAAAGTTATTCTGCGGCTGCCGCAGAGTATACTCTCCGTGTGTGTATATATATATATATATATATATATATATATATATATATATATATATATATATATATATATATAGCCCAATAACACAAACTCTAATCCCAACCCCAATTCCCCCACCCGTCCGCCGCCTCCCCAGACCCCAGTTCCCCTTGTTCCCCACCCGGACCCGGCGTCCCGGCCGCCCCGCCCCTTTCTCATTTTTTTCTCTCTCAGAGCTGCGCGCATCTAGGGATTCTAGGCGGTCGGTCGCCGGTCAAGCCTCAAGCGGCGGCGGCGCGGCGCATCTACTCACTGCTGTAGACTCGCCGGTGGCGCTGGCGCAACGGCGCACCGCGCAGGCGCAGTCACGCACGGGCACAGCATCTCCTCGTGGGCTCGTGGCTGCCGCCCCTCTGGCCCTCCCTCGCGACCTCGCCCCTCCGGCCGTCCCTCGACCCTCGCGACCTCGCCCCTACGGCAGGCCAGCGCCCGGCGCAGGCGCAGCATCAGCACCGCGCCTAGTGCCCCGGTCGCCCACTCGCCCCTTCACTGCTCGGCCGGCCGTGAGCTCGTGATTCATGAAGCGGCCGTGAGCTCGTGATTCGTGAAGCATTAACAGGTAACATCAATCATTCAATCCTCGATTCCTCATCTGATTTGAGTCATGAACAGGTAACATCCCTAGTGAGATGGCTGGATGGTGGATGCGTGGATGCGTTTTTTGCACTTTGACACTTTGTGATCTGGACATTGGCTAGTGTGTGTGTCATTGGACATTTCTTCTTTGTGTTGTAATAATTAGATGTCGTGTGACAAATTGATACAATGCATTATGGTTGTCAAATTGTGGTGCTTCTTGTCTTCTTGACCTTGCTGTTCTTGCTGAAATGAGAATATTAATGTTATTTCTCGCGGGTGCGGGCAAACCCGATACCCGCGGATATCCGCGGGTGTGGGTGCGGGCAAGATTTTCCGCTCGCGGGCAGCCTTGCGGGCGGGTAAAGACCGGCAGCGCGGGCATGCTCGCGGGCGGGTAAATGCCTTACCCGCACGTACCCGACCCGCTGCCATCCCTAGCCCTCGTCACTACCCCTAGGAGCATCTTTGAAGACTGGGTCGGCAAATCCTCAAGATTGACGAAGTCACCACAGGCGCTTCGCTGTCGACGGGAACGTCGCCTACCACTGAAAGCACAGACGCCGTTAAATTCTGAGAAATTCGCTCCCACGGGGAGTCGAAGCCAGGACCTGAGGTGCTACCGGGGCTCTTATAACCACTAGGCTACGAGCCCTTTCGCAGGTGCATAATTTTTGTATATGTACTTAGATATAGTGTATGTATATCTAGATGCATAATAATATCTGTGAACTTAGAAAAAACAGAACGACATACAATTTAGAACCGAGAGAATATATTCTACCAAGTACTCAATCCGTTTCGAATTACTTCTTGTTTTGACTTTTCTATATATATACTTCTTTTGTTATGCACCTAGATATACTTAGATATAGTTGTTGTCTAGATACATACATAACAAAAAGGATGTATTAAAAACCCAAAACGAGAAGTAATTTGGAATGGAGGGAGTATCTAACACTGATCCAGCTACCTGCAGTCCCAACCAGGCTCCAAAGTGGTGCTGGTTTGATTTTGAGTTGTATATATGCATTTGTCCTGTTGGAGCTGTGTGGGACATGCACATGCAGCATGCATGGGTACACACTACACACTTCGATCAGGAGACGAGTAACCCTTTGGTTCAGAAGTTAACAAGGACCTAACTGTTCAATTTATTTGGTGCGTCCTTACTAAAACGGGGTTCCAGCAAGTATCAAATCAAAACTTAGCACTACTGATGGGGTAGTGGCACCAATGGCAGCAATAACGCATCCATTACCTCTCATTTGGATTTTCGTTCCCCGAGCACAAACAGATCTGTTCGTCTGGCTTATCAGCCACCAGCCAGCAGTATTTTTCTCTCAGAAAAAACCAACCACCAGCAACCAGCCAGCAGTACTTTTCTCTCAGAACAAACCAGCACCAGCCACCAGCAACCAGCCATGCGAACAGGCCGTAGTACTTGCTCACTGGGGCATGCATGCTTTGCATTTCATCCAACGTGCTTGAAGACAGGTTTGAACCTGCCGGGCCATGCCGGTACGAGCCAGAGTAAAACCTCTAGACCATCTGCCAGGCAGCCAGCGCGTAGCGAGCACGATGACACGAGAGAGACAGCTGGGCGTGTGTACGCGCACGCGATATCCTCGAGAGGGGAAACAGTGGCGCCGATCAAAGCTAGCTGCAGAGAGGCAGCGGCCGGCGCGGCAGGCCAAATAAAGGACGCGTACGCGTACGCGACGGCAGAGCGCTGCCATGTACGCACGTCGCTGCATGCGTGCACTCCGGGCACCCGGCACATGGACGCAGGCCATTTGGCTGTAGTAGCAGTTAGCACGCAGCTAAATAAGCCCGCTGATGCCGCGCGCGGCCGGCCGGCCGGCCGGATGCCGCCGCTGGAGACGTACATATACGCCAGCCGCCTGGACCAGAACAGTTAGTTGTGCGAGATTTAATAGGCGTACAACGCGAACGCATCCACGATTATATTCCACGCACCCGATCGCGATCAGATCGCGTCGAGGCCAGTAGCTAGGTCGCTCCGGGCGGCGCCATGTCTACCTCACCTGTTCCCAGAGCTTCTCGGCACGACGGCACCCCGCCTGGTTCAACCTCGCAACCGCCGGTCCGCCTATGGAAATTGGCAACAGAAGCACCCGCATTGACGATCCGCAACGACACGCGCGGTCGAAGACAGGTCATCAGCTGCTGATCAATTTATCTCTGCAGGGATGTTGCACAGTTGCAGGTAGCTTGCACAGTAACCTGATTTCCCTTAAATCGGCCGGGCTGGCGTACTGCATGCTTGTACAATCCCTAGCGCTCCCAGAGCTTAATTGACACGGCGCATGCACTTGAAGTGCGTCGATCCAGGGGGTTTGGGATCTGGGACACAGGCACACAGTGGCTCCAGCGAATGCTGCGCGGCCGTCCAGCTCGGCGCGCGCGTCGCGACACGCGACGACACCGCGCCGATCGATCGATCGACCAGCAGGCCGAAACTGTTCCGGCGTTAAGGGAGCGCCCAGTGCCTGCAGCGAGAGCACCCTGACACGGGACAGTTAGGCCGGCCCTCAGCTCGCGCGCGCGCGCGCGCGAGGGAGAGAGCTGAGCTGCGTAGCCGAGAGCCAGAGCCCAGAGCTAGCGGTCGCCGCGCGGCCGGGCGGCGCGACACGGCCCGGCCCTGCATGCGCACGGCGGGCAGGCGCAATTGAATGGATCCACATGCGCGCTGTAAGGCGCGCGCGGCGACACACCCATCGAGCCATGACCCCATCCATCCATGCGGCGGCCATGCTACGTGCTTTTATCGCGGCCGCGCATTAAACTTGCACGTGCGACATCGTACGGCCCACATGGAGGTCGCTCGCTGGCTGTGGCCAGCCGCGCACTCCACTCCCATGGGCGACGAGTCGACGACGGATGGACCTTTTGGTTTGCATGCACGCGTCGCACCTAGTACGTACACACTACAGTCTACAGTGCGCGACTGCTCGTGCGCACTTACACTACACGTAGAGGCACACTTTGGTACAGTCATTATGGGCTGACGTGCATGTAAGCACCAAAACATGCATGCATGTGCGAGGGATTAGCTCCATCCCCACTCCCTAGACATGATGTGCCTGCCGCTGTGTACAGGATAGTGCCAGCTGGCCGCACTGTACTGTGCCCGTTATAACCTGTTGACGTTGGAAATTTTTAAAACACACAACTGAAGCTAATTCATGGAGAAGACCTAACAAAATTTAATTTTTTTCCCTTAAATACACGTTTTGAAACTTTTATATGACTCATGGATATAGTTGATGTTATTATATTAATTGTTGGTTCCACATGCATGGCTCACAACAGGGTTTCGATGACAGGCTCCCAGTACGAATCCTGGGTTTGTTTTTTTTATCAGCAGAAAATCCAGGGTTCAGATGCATGAAAGGACATTTTTTTGTCCTTTTGTGTGCAGGTGTGTCTGATTCCTGTTATTGGACTTTCTGTGTGATTCGGGCTTGTTAAGATTGGAGAATGAGGTGGAGAAAAGGTGAATCAAGTGACTAGTTTTAGTTAATTCTAGGATCTTAGCTCAAAATAGAACCACCAGAACTTAATGAATTTCATACCTTGATCATTAGGGTCACCCATCTTGTTCTGCTACTTTTGTTTCGTTCTTGTTCTTGTGTATGTGTGAGTCGGTCGTTTCCCGGTGATGACAGTATTGGCTTGATCGGTAGCTTTCACGGGTATTGACCCGTCCCTTTTATAGCCACTGCTCACCGGGGGGACCGACATGCTTGGGTCGGTTCCCGTCCCCGATCAGGACGGTTCGGGGTGTTTCCACCCCGTTCCATTATCTTCTTGTGTTTCTTAATCTTTATTTTACTGTTCATTCACTGTTTGTAATTAATAAGCTTACTGTTTAAGCTTTACAGATCACAAACCCAACATTCTCCCCCTTGATCGTAAGGTTTAAACTTATAAGTTTATTTATAAACAAAATAGTACATCAAAGCAAGGATTACAATGGCTAATACAAGTACCACTCAACCCAGTGACTATAACATACTACTCCATCTCAAAACAAACTTCTTTAACTTAGGAGCTCCATAACTTATTAAACTTATACAAAACTCACAGACTCACTCTTTGATAAACAGTACACCAAGACACTAGGTTACAATAGTCAATTAAGCACTACTTAACCAAGTGACTATGGTTCCTGAATAATCTTGGAGAAAGTCCACATTAGGATTATGGGGAGACGATGTCACATTGGTCCCAACTAATCCAGGATCAAAGGCTTCTCTACCAAACCCATACCGGTAGCATGATCTTTAAATACAATGGGTGGTAGGCCTTTTGTGAGTGGATCCGCTAACATTAACTTAGTGCTTATATACTTAACATTTATTGTCTGATCCTGGATCCTATCTTTCACAACATCGTACTTAAGTTCAATGTACTTGGCACCTCTCATTGACATGTTGTTATTTGCATAAATTATTGCGGGTTGATTGTCGCAATATATTGTGAGTGGTTTAGAAATGCTGTCGACCACTCTCAATCCCGGGATAAAGTTCTTTAGCCATATTGCCTGCCCAGTTGCTTCATGACATGCCACATACTCAGCTTCCATCGTTGATGATGCAATAAGACTTTGTTTGGAGCTTTTCCACGATATGGCTCCTCCTGCGAGTGTGAAGATATAACCTGACGTGGATTTCTTAGTATCAACACATCCCGCATAGTCAGCATCTGAATAACCCAAAACTTCAAGGTTAGCTGATTTCCTATATGTGAGCATGAGATTTTTAGTGCCTTGCAAATATCGCAAGGTCTTCTTTGCTAATTTCCAGTGATCTGGTCCTGGATTCGATTGATATCTGCCAAGCATCCCGGTTACGAATGCTAAATCAGGGCGAGTGCACACTTGTGCATATATTATGCTTCCGACAGCAGAAGTATATGGAATTGACTTCATCTGCGCAGCTTCATATTCATTCTTGGGACATTGATATTCCCCAAACTTATCACCCTTGACTATAGGGGTAGGCGAGGCTGAACACTTATGCATATTATACTTCTTTAGTATCTTTTCAATATATCCTTTCTGGGACAGCCCCAAAATTCCTTTGGATCTGTCTCGGTAAATTTCTATTCCCAGAACATAAGAGGCTTCACCGAGATCTTTCATTTCGAACTTCGAGGTGAGAAATCTCTTGGTTTCCAGTAGCATATTTTTATCATTACTGGCTAAGAGTATGTCATCAACATACAAGACCAAGAAGATAAATTTACTCCCCTTGAACTTAGCATAAATGCAATTATCCTTCTTATTTTCTTTAAAACCGAATTGTCTCACAACTCGATCAAACTTCAGATACCATTGTCTTGACGCTTGTTTTAATCCATAAATAGATTTCTTCAAATGACAACCCAAATGTTCTTTTCCTTTCACAACAAAACCTTCGGGTTGAGCCATGTAAACATCCTCATATAAGTCACCATTTAGGAATGCTGTTTTAACATCCATCTGATGTAGTTCCAAATCATAATGAGCCACAAGCGCCATAATGATTCTGAGTGAATCTTTAGAGGACACAGATGAGAAGGTTTCTTTATAATCAATACCTTCCCTTTGTGTGAAGCCTTTTGCTACAAGCCTTGCTTTATATCTCTCAATATTTCCTTTGGAGTCACGTTTAGTCTTGTAGACCCACTTGCAGCCTACTATTTTGGCTCCTTTGGGAATTTCTACTAATTCCAATACTTTATTATTACTCATAGATTCCATCTCATTCTTCATAGCATTAAGCCATTCATGTGAATGTTCACTTTTCATGGACTCTTTGAATGATGTGGGATCATCCTCTAATATCTCACTCATATCTTCGCCTGTATAATTCATAACTTCACTCAAATAAGTGACATAATCATTAGGAATAGCTGATCTCCTTTCTCGTTGTGACCTTCTTAGAGATTGTTCATTGTTTTGATCATTTGTCACAATTGTAGGCTGCTGAACATCCTCATTTGATTTCTCATTGGTAGATGCATTACTCTTAGCAATTGCAGGAAATTCAGCAGGTGTTGTATCAGTGATTCTCTCAATTGGAGGTGCATTATTTTCATGTGCAGGGAAAAAGGGATCTTCAATCATAGGCATCGGAACATAGTTCTGTTTCTCCTCTAAATCAATTTCCCTAGTTGTCATGCTCCCCCTCATCATTTCATCTTCCAAGAACACAGCGTGTCTTGTTTCTATAAACTTAGTGAACTGATTCGGACAATAGAAACGATATGCCTTTGACTTATCAGGATAACCAATGAAATGACAACTGATTGTCTTGGGGTCTAATTTTCCCATATTTGGATTGAAAACTCGAGCTTCAGCATGGCAGCCCCACACATGTAAATAGTTTAGAGTTGGTTTCTTCCTAGTCCATAATTCAAAAGGTGTCTTAGGAACTGATTTGCTGGGGACTCTATTAAGAATGTGTGCAGCTGTCTTTAGAGCTTCCATCCATAAATTCACAGGCAAAGTGGAGTGACTTAACATACTTCGTACCATGTCCATTAGAGTACGATTACGCCTTTCAGCCACACCATTTTGCTGTGGTTCGCCCGGTGCCGAATATTAGGCCTTTATGCCATTTTCTTCCAAAAACCTTGCAAAAGGTCCAGGGATTTGGCCATAAGAAGTATGTCTGCCATAGTATTCACCACCACGATTAGACCTCACAATTTTGATCTTTCGATCATGTTGATTTTCAACTTCAGCTTTGAAGATTTTAAACTTATCTAATGCCTCAGATCTTTCTTTGATAGGATAAATATATCCATAACGGGAGTAGTCATCGGTGAATGTGATGAATGAATCAAAACCATCCACTGATTTCACATTAAAAGGACCACAAATATCTGTGTGGATTATTTCCAATACTCCCGTACTTCGATTTGCACCTTTCTTAATTTTCTTCGTATATTTTCCCTTGATACAATCAATGCAATGATCAGCATCTGCATCTGAGAAATCCAATGGATGGAGAATATTTTCTTTAATGAGACACTCAATTCTCCCCCTCGAAATGTGGCCCAAACGATAGTGCCACAATTTCGAAGAAGTCTCATTATCATTATGTTTACGCTTGGTACCGATGTTTGCATTTGAGGAGGAGTTAACATTGTAGGTGGCATCACACATAGAGATTTTATAAAGTTGTTCCCGTCTAACGGCGAGACCAACCTCTTTATTGTCAAACATAATTATACATCTATTGTTTCCAAAAGTACAACGATAACCACCATCATCTAAACATGAAACAGAAACTAAGTTCCGTTTCATCGAGGGTACAAAAAGAACATCATGCAACCAAAGTTTAAAGCCAGTATGAAGTGTAAGAGCAAAGTCTCCAATGACTTTAACTTCAGTTTCAACTCCATTAGCAACTCTAATTCTTCTTTCCCCTTTTCTTAGGATCCTCCTCGTAGCGAATCCCTGCAAAGAGTTTGCAACATGAATTGTTGCACCTGAGTCAATCCACCAAGAGTTGGTGGCATAATCAATATAAAAGGATTCATCAACAAAAGTAACATCATCAGTACCTTTCTTACTGAGCCATCTCATGAACCCAATACAATCCTTCTGACGGTGTCCACTTTTTCCACAAAAGTAGCACCCATCCTTTTCTTTGCCCTTTTCTTCTGAATTGGGATTTCCTCCACACTTATTTTGTTGGGATTGATTTGAACATTGTCCTTTTTCTTTAAACTGAGCAGGCTTAGGCTTCAAATACTCCTTCTTAAATTTCTTATACCTTTTCTTTTCGGAGTGTTTGACTTGATTTGCATGATCAACCCTATCTGCCTTAAGCCTTTCTTCTTCTTGAACGCACATGGCGATTAGCTCATCAATACTCCACTTTATTTTCATAGAGTTATAATTGATCACAAATGGAGAGAACTCCTGGGGCAGTGATGACATAATAAAATGGACAAGAAAACCCTCAGATATCTCCATTTCCATTGTCTTAAGTTTGGTAGCCATGTGACATTTCTTCATAATGTGCTCCCTCAGACTTCCCGTGGCATCATATTTTTCACCAACCAATCTTTTGATAAGAGTGGTAGCATAAACTTTAGAGGAACCCTTAAACTGCTCCTCCACTTTAGTGAGGTAGCCACTAGCTGTCTGAGTGTCAGGAATTGCTCCCCTTATTGTATCAATGATGGAGCTTTTAATGATCATAAGGCATTTTCGATTTGAAATATCCCATTTTGCCTTAGCTTCATCATATTCCTTTTTGAGAGCTTCATAATTTTCATCTTCCGGTTTAGGTTCAACCGGAGCATCATTATGTAGGGCATAATCAATATCCAACAATGCTAGAGTGATTTTCAGCTTCTCCTTCCATGAAGCATAATTGCTTCCATTAAGTTGCTCAATATTGCCCATTACTCCAGCAATTTGAGAGGCATAAGATGCTGCATTAGAGAAAATCAACATTATAAGCATCTTCTTTTATTGAATAAATCCAAATCAGCTTTGGCCAGAAAAGGAAATGAACAATAAAATTTTGTGACTTAGTATTTATTTATCAGCTTTGGCCAGAAAAATAAATACCAAACACACCTTATTGAATTTCATAAGCTTCTTCCATTAATTCAACCAAAACAGCTTTGGCCAGATTTGTATTGAATCAATGAAATTTTGTGATCAAATTATTATCAATCAGCTTTGGCCAGAATGACAATTATTAGCCACACTTAATCAGATAGTTTATTTGCAGCGGAAATAACTTATAACACATAAAATAATAATAACTTTCAAGAAATAATCATAATGTAAATACAATTAAATGATCATGAGAAAAAATATGGCACAACAAGTCTTCTAATTATTTTATTATTATTTGCTAAGGAATGACAAAATTATCTCTAAACATTAAACATGAAATAATAAATATAACATAATACTAAGTAGCAAAGCAATAATAATAGTCTAAGTTTCAACATCATTTTGGCCCAAAACTATATCAAGGTCCATTACTATGCAACCCATATTTCAAAAAAAAACTTCAAAAAATAACATGGGTTGTTTTCAAAAACCGGCCCGTGACGACCTACAACGGCCCAGCCAGCCCGTAGCGCGGCGCGCTACCCTGAGCCGTTGATTAGAAGATCAACGGCCAGGATGCGGCCCGGCCGGTTAAAAACCTGGCGGCCGGCGCACCCCCCTCCCCCCGAACCCTAGGTTCATTTCTTCCCTCCCACTCATTCTCTCCACCCGACGGTGGCGGCAGCGAGCGAGAGCGATGGAGCCGGCGGCGTGGTTCAGGAAGGAGGTGGTGCCACCGAGCTTTGCTTGCTGGAGGTGCGTGCGGCCGTGGCCGGCGCGCAGCCCCGTCAAGCATCGCTCGTCGGTGCCCTAAAGCCCCTCCTCCCGCACGCACACGTGGACCTCCGGCTCCACGGCGGCGGCGGTGAGGAGGCGCCAGATCCGGCCGGTGGCCGGACTTCCGGCGACGGTCGGCTCCCGGAGGAGGCCGGCACAAGGCCGTGGCGGTGGAGGTAGTGAGGCCGCTCGGGGCCAAGCCCCGGAGCGTGCGCTCACAGCACAGGGAGGTGACGGCCATGGCGGCAGCAACGACGGCCACCATGGCCCTAAGGTAGGCCTCCTCCACCTCTTCTCTTAGTACTTAGGGTTAGGGTTTTGATTTGGGGATTTTACTGTAGCTAGGGTTTTCGGATTTTGGGGAATTTCTTTAGAGTTTGCTTTGATTTGTGTTTTTCCCCTTCTTCTCTGTGCTTAATCCGTGACCCTAGGGACTTTATGTTCACTGAGCATCTTAATTGCATGATTTTGGGCCAAATTTTACTTTACAGTGGCATGGAAACATGAACATGATGAATAATTCAAACAAGAACATTTAATTTAGCATGAATTGTATACTCAGAATACTTTAGGGGTTCCATTTTGATGCTAAACGGCTCTGATGCCATTGTTAGATAATTCTAGGATCTTAGCTCAAAATAGAACCACCAGAACTTAATGAATTTCATACCTTGATCATTAGGGCCACCCATCTTGTTCTGCTACTTTTGTTTCGTTCTTGTTCTTGTGTATGTGTGAGTCGGTCGTTTTCCCGGTGATGACAGTGTTGGCTTGATCGGTAGCTTTCACGGGTATTGACCCGTCCCTTTTATAGGCACTGCTCACGGGGGGACCGACATGCTTGGGTCGGTTCCCGTCCCCGATCAGGACGGTTCGGGGTGTTTCCACCCCGTTCCATTATCTTCTTGTGTTTCTTAATCTTTATTTTACTGTTCATTCACTATTTGTAATTAATAAGCTTACTGTTTAAGCTTTACAGATCACAAACCCAACAACTAGAGGATAGTAATATATGTATGTAACTAAGAGCAACTCCAAGAGCTTAGCTGAATTTCATTTTCTATATTCCCATTTAGCTAACCTTTCCTCTTCATATCTCCTTACAATCCAACAGATTAGCTAAATGAGGCTCTTCATTTTTTTTCTTCCTTGGCCTTTCCCCAAGAAGCCGTCCTCAACTGCATCTTTTTGGCTCTCGTTTCTTCTTCCACCGGTCAATGGCAAAGCCGAGCCCGGCGTCCAGCCGCCGGCCGGCCAAATCCATCACCCTCTGACCGTCTCCCTCAAATCACAGCGGCATATACCGCCTGCACCTCCTTGTCTACACCCTCGACCCACCAAACGCCACCGCCACCCATCACACAGTTTGGGAAACGCAATTCCCCAACCATCAGTCACCTTCGACCCGAGCTCGATTCGCCGTCGACGGTGAGTCTTCGGTCGCGCTGCTAGCTCCACGACGTCGTGCCGCTACACTCTGCTCGGTGGCGTCCTCCTCCATCTCCCCGCGGCGCGGACGGTTGAGCAGGCGGGAGCACGCCCAGGAGGCCGCGAATGGCGACGGCGGCACGGCGAGGGAGGGGCGCGGGCACGGCATCGGAGTGGCCAGGAAGGGGCGCAGGGACGACGATGACACGGCGAGGGAGGGCTAGAATCACCGGATTGTGCGCGCGGCGCGGAGATAGCGATGGGGACGCGGTTTCTATATTTGACGAGCGGAAGAGAGGATTTCGCGAGGCAGATGACGAGCGGAGTCTTTTCCAAGTCTGTTGGAAGCCCGTCAAACACCAGATTTTCATTTTTTACCGATCCAAAATGGAATACATAGATTGTTGGAGTAGCTCTAAGACTGCGTTTGGCTGCGCGAAGTATGGTGCGTCAGTTGTCGGTGTTTAAACCACACAGCCTACCAAGGAGTGCCCGAGTTAGTTGGTGGTGGGCTCATCGAGATCAGGAACACAAATGTGAAACACGAAACACACAAATTAGGAGAAAGCTATTGTCGGTTACAATGTGTGCTTTCCTATTCTAGGAGAAAGCTATTGTCGGTTAGAATGTGTGCTTTCTTATTCTAGTACAAATCTTGTATTTGCCATGTAGACTACGCCGTCTTGTACCGTGATTCACATGTCAGAGTAGTCCCGGGGTCCAGTCCCCTGTACAGGCATGATCCACGTCGGCGGTGGGCTCATGGATGTTTGTACGACAACTACCTTTTCCAAATATACAAAAGTCAGATATCTTTGAAAGTGGTAAGCTGGAAAGTTGTTTCTGTCTTTTCACTCTCAAAGAAAAGATATTCCCTCTATTCTTAAATATATGACGTCGTTGACTTTTTACTCCAACTTTGACCACTAATATCTACTCCCTCCGTCTCGAAATGACTGTCGTTTTCGCTTCCCGATAAACAACTTTAACTAAATATATATATAAATATATTAATATTTATGATACAATATTAATATCATTAGATACATATTTGAATCTAGTTTTTTAACAAAATTATTTGAAGATGCAAATGTTGCACGTATTTTCTACAAATACGGTCAAACTTGTGGCACAAACACCAACGACGACTATCATTTTAGGACGGAGGGAGTACTGAATAAGTTAGTTAACTAATGTCAAATGTATATCATTATGTCTATTGTCAAATGTAATTTGGATTCGATTTGCAAAAATATTTGTAGAAAAAGATGAATAGTCAAACTTGTGAAAAAAATTAATGATGTCATATATTTAAGAACGGAGATAGTATTAACTTTTGGATATATGAAAAGTTAGTTGTCCAGAAAATCCAAGAAGGTGAAACAAATTAAACATATCTACGCCAGCCCCTGTTCCAACGTGAAAAGGAGTAGAACTCTAGAAGAGTGAGGCAGGTAAAAGTGGAATCTAGCTGCAGCCTGCAATAGCTAGGAGGAGGAAGAACAGCGCGCGGCAGGCGGCAGTAGAGCAAAATCGATGGAGATTCACCCGCAGGATGATCCGGCGTTGAGCGAAAAATAGCCGAAAACCAAAGCAATCGAATGGATTCCAAAACCGATTCTTCCTAGCTCCCCCCTCTCTCTATCAAGCCAGCGGGGCCTAATACGTCGCGAGATATTCGCTGCCGTAGCTCGCAACTCATGATGGCCAGGTGCTTGTTGGGCCGCCTTGTCGCCGTCACAACACGCGAATAATAATGCGTTCGCGATTCTCGGCCGATTCGCGTGCACGTACGTGCGAGGGATACTCTACTTTCTAATTTTTCTCAGTACTGTACGTCATGGGACGATACACGTCGACTCCTCCAGTCCTCCTGAGTCTCATTCGTTCGTTCGACCGGCAGATCGAGACGGCCACCCGGCAAACCGGCAGCTAGCTGGGCGAGCGAAAGCTAAGGGCGCGCGACGGGATTATTAATTGGTGGCCGGAAGGAGTTGCAGATTGCAACGGATCATGTGCTGCTGGATGCACACACAATGACACAACGTAGATGCATATTGGCGAAATATCTTCGACCACATATATATCGTCCAGACCAGTAGTAGGCTTTGCAAGAAAATCAACCAAAAGAACAAAAAAAAGATATTTCGCCACTTGCTAGCACCCAAATGCACAGCAATCATGAGCTTTTCGCGCTGATATACAAACCTCACATGCATGTCGATCGTGGACTTGTATACATCAAGTGTCTGTGCCGCACTGCATGCCTACCGAACATTCTCAGGGAAAATATCTGGACAGGTCTTCTGGTCTTGATCAAATGATGCCATTGATCGACGACAGGAGATACGTTGCATGCGCCTCTCGCTGTCGCCAAATTCTCATACACGTTCTCCGGACGTTTCTCACGTATATATGGTTGGCACTTCGCTAGCCTACTATACGCACTTGCTGCATTATGTATATATATCTTCCTTACTTTCAAAATATATATATATATATATCTTCCCGTAATATCAAAGACAGAGAAAACAAACGAGTCCTTTTTAGTTTTTGGGCTGCATATATGCGATGAAAAAGCAGAGAATATGATGGCTATATAGCTGGCTGGCCGTAACGGGTTCCGGGGACCAGGCTAGCAGGCTTGCATCTCTAGGACATGCGGCGGAGTATATGGATGAGATCGCTCACGACCTGACATGATCGATCGATCTCCCAACGGCTTCCATGTGCGTGCGACGCGACGGAAATGCAGGTGCCGTTGGCACTGACCATCTTGTCGCGTGTCGATCCCAAGCACTGACTTACGTACCGGAGTTCGTAGCGTACGTACGGTATATATGCATGCATATATTCCAGGAAGAAGTTAAGGAAGAAGACGTTCGAGACAGGGTTGCGGTACGGTGCTGAATCGTAAGCGTATCGACCGTAGGGCTCCAGAAACGGCGAGATAAATACTGGGTACCAGATGTGTACGGCCGTATATATGGCTTGTCGTGTACGGTGGACTCACGTACTAGCACACTGGCATCCGCTAGCCAGTGGCAGAGCCGGCTTTTGCTCACGACTAGGATCAAAAATCAGTGGCACAGCCGGCAACCGGGCACGCAGAGAGGCAGCAATTTTCTTATTATTTTTTTTGAGAGAGACACCCAAAAGGGTGTACTTATATCTGATTCATATCGAGGAAAACAATTAGCAGTACAAGAGAAAGACAGCTTGACACACAACGACGCAAAGAAAATAAAATTACATTGAAGAACACTCTGGTCGTCTTCTTCCTTCCAAAGTTCGTCGTCCACCGGAGCTTGAAAATTGCACTGGAAAGGCAACAAGGGAAAGGAGCACCTGCAAACGCCATCGCCACACAAGGCTTTGAAGACCGCAAAAACCACCCGCTACTTACAACGAGATCTAGCAAACGCTGAAAGAACATCGGCTGGGGCAACACCCCAAGCAACGCAGGCTTGCAATCCGTCATCACCAAACCAGCGGGTTGAAGAAACCGGAACTTGACGAAGAACATATCGAAGAAAGAGATCAAAACCGCCCCGACAAAGGACAGCCAATTGCATCTCCTGGCGAACACAATAACTGCAAAGATCTGAAGATAATCTACAGATCTGGCAGAACCAACTCTCACTGGCCCTCCGTCGGCGCCGGAAAGGACGTCGTCGAGGTAGGGAGAGGCCGGAGAGACCTTATTCCATAGCGTCATCTTCACCACCACCTTGTTGATGTCGCTGGAAACTAAACCTAGAAGAAAAAAACTAAATCTACAAAGGAAACGGGTCCCCCCTCCTCTCCCTACCGGCGCCGGCGAGGCCACCGGAGGGCAGAGGAGGGGGACCGTCTGGGACGGCGTGGGCGGCGAGAGAGAGGCGGCGGCGGCTATTAGGGTTGCGAGTCTTACGGACGCCGATCCTGCTTTTTCACTTTGGAGTGAGTTGAGTTGTAGAAGAAACTGAATAATTTTCAAAACATGCAATTTTCTTATTTGACGCAGGGGCACGCAGTAGCTGGCGCCTGGCGGTGGGCGGATTGGGCGGCAACCCGGCGTTTGGGCGGGCCGGCGGGTGGAGTGGAGGCGTAGTGGAGCACCAGGTGTCCCTAGTGGTGGCCCATAGAAGCCCACATCTCCTCATTGATTTTTGACCCAAAAATCATGTCTCGGAGGCCCAGCTCAAGACGACTAGGGGGCGAGGCAGCAGTCAGCAGTTCGCTCGTCGCTCCTGTCTCGCGAGGTGAAACTTTTGAGTTTTTTTTCAAGGTCTATTAGAAGTATTGAACATAGACTAGCTACAAAAATAATTACACGAATGGACCGAAAATTACGAGACAAATTCATTAAGTCTAAATAATCTATCATTAAAGATTGGTTACTGTAGCATGACGTTGTCTAATCATGGCATAATTAGGCTCGTTAGATTTGTCTCGAAAATTAAGGTAGGAGTTGTGGAATGGGTTTTGCATTAATCTACATTAAATACTCCTAATTAGTGTCCGGAGATTGATGTGACAGGTAGTTGGTGAAAATTCAGGGGACTAAACTGCGCCTGAGCTCGCGTAAGCCGCGGGGTTCCCGCGGCTGGCGCCGGTCATCCCCTGCCTACGGCCTGCCCGCCTGGCCTTACATGGGCGACCCTGGCTAGGTGGAGCTCCGCCTCTGCCGCTAGCATTTGCTGACTCCGTGTATGTTCGAGTGACACGCACTACGCCCGCATCCGCAATATTGGCGAAGTTTCAATGCATCCAAAGGAGACCATGACCCTCCACCAACACAAGTTTCCACCAGCCATTATGCACCATGGCGGTCCTGTCGCTTCCGGACACCACCACTCTCCAGAAGATCGATTGCCCCCAAAAAGGTCTGTTCTGGTAAAGCACCGCCAAATTCTCAGGGGGGGACTGCCTAGTGGCGTGGCAAATCGCTGGACAGAATGGGTGCGGCTGTGGTACGACGGCGGCTACGCTAAGGAGGAAACGCCGTGCTGGCGGATCTTCCAGGTGCTCATCCCGCTATATTACGACATCACCGTGGTGACCCTCGGCGACATGGAGACGAGTTCCTTCTGGCTTGATGCATGGGTCTACGTTGGGCGGCTGGAAATTGTCCTGCCCGCCCTCTACTCCCACTGCGTCGACACAGACATCACTGTGGCGGAGGTCGTCAATGTTGGTGGGCTCACGCCTTAGCTCCTGACACCCAGGTTGTCCACCGCGGAGCGACACGAGCTAGCGCTCCTGGAACACATGATCCATGACGTTGTGCTCTCCGACCGCCCGGACGGCCGCCGAATGGCATCCTCGTCCACAGCCATCCGCACCTCTGTGATCTACGCCGCCCTCCGCGGCCACGCTGGTGGCCCTCCCATGTCAGAGCGCAACTGGGTCGGCTTCACTCCAAAGAAAGTGAAGATCTTCTTTTGTATCCTGCCACATGGGCGTATGCGCACGCGCGTCGTCCTCCACCGGCACGGGGCCATTGATGTCCCGGACTGCCCCTCCTGCGACGGCGTCGACGAGGACTCCGATCACCTCTTCGCTACCTGCCCCCGCCTGCTGCATTTCTGGGCGCGGTTCCTCCCGTGGCGTGCACCGTCGGCGAGGGCACACGACGCAGCTGAGTCCGTTGCCGGACTGTTCTCCGGATGTCCCATTGAGCTCGGGCGTACCGCCGCTCTAGGGTGCTGTGTGTTGGAAATAAACTGTTATCGTGATCTTCTCGATCTCCAACCGAGAGGAACTTGTTCCTCACGTTTTTCCCCTACGTGATGGATCAGAACTCGTGTTCTGTAATCGGCAGGAACACAATTAGAATCCTATTAGGACTCTAGGCCCTGCCTCCACAGCTCCATATAAAACTAAGGGTAAGGCAAAGCCTCCAATGCATCAAATCAATTTGCTTTAGCCTAAAGACCAAACACCGATTGCTAAGGGAGCTGGAGGAGGTAGAAGCTCTAGTTCCTCGTCCACGTCCGGGTCAGTGCCGTTGGCGTCCAGAGGGGATACGTTTAAGTTGCCGATCAAGAACATCACAAGTTCTTGAGTCGGCGTTCGTCATCGATTCTACTACTTCAAGGCTGAGACCCGTACCGACTACATCGTCTCAGGAGGCTCCCATGGCGGCTACTAACGCTGGTATAAGTTTATCCCACCTAATTCCGCATTAGCAGATTGATTGTGATTTAGGCTATGTGATCCTGTGTTTATGTGCTACTTATGTTGAACAGCAATATTCAACAATTAGTATCAGAGCCGTACTTAGCCTTATCATGATCTAATCTTAATCCTAAGCCATGGTTTTACCCCTGTTTTAGTCGGTTTAAGATTAATTTGATGTGCTTTAGCCCTGCAGATTAGTTTAAGATATGCAATTAGATTGGTTTGTGCTTATCAGTGTGTTATTAGATAAATGCAGTAAGATTAAATGCAATCATATGCAAATTAGATGTAATCTAGTTCGGTTAATGATTAAAGTTCAAGTTTAAGTTTAATTTGACCTGTTAGAACCGAGTTAGATGCTCATGTGCCTAATTGCATGCCTAATTATGATAATTAGACCCTAATTAATTTTAAGTTCATGATTATGTTAAGTAATTAGGGTTAGTTCATCCCTGCTAACCCCAATTAGGCACTGTCAGTACTCAATCTCGCGAAATTACTCATCAATTCGTGAAATTGAAAGTGCATAAGCAAGTAGAAGGAGGGAAATCGAATCGAATTACAAAGATTCATCAGAAAAGATCCCCAAAATTCGAAAATCCCCAAATCAGCGAACCCTAACCATAACCCTAGGGATTAAGGGCTTCCCTGGTTGATGGCGGCGCACGGCATCAGGACGTCGCGCGCGCGCCACAGTCATCTCCCTCACCGGCCGCATCAGCAAGGGGGCACGCGCACGGCATGAATCGCCGTCGCCGTGCGCGCACACCCTGTGCAGCCGTCGGTGTGCTTTCGGGCCACCGAGCCGAGCAACTGCGGCATCAGACCGCCGCAGTCCGCCCTCGCGACTCCTTCATCGGTGCGCCATCAGCTCCAGGCTGTCGCTGGCGTCGCTAGGCCGGAGTGCCGCCTGCGCTCCGGAACGCCACCCACGCCCCACTCGCCCCGTTACAGCACCACCGGCGGAGCCCCTGGACTGAGGCGCGCGACTGAGTCGCACGCGTCCTCCGGCCAAAGGGCCCGCGGCGGAGCCTACGGTCGACGGCGGTGGATCATGGCGGCGGCGTTTGCAAGCTCGGGATCCGGGGGAGGAGAAAGGGGAGACGGGGTGACTGCGGCATGCGGGTGGAATGCGAGGAGAGTTAGGGTTTCCTCTGCTGCCGGCCGGTTTGGACTTGGTTCGGGTTTCCCTCCGCCGTCCGATCTACGACGAACGGCCAGGATCGCGCGCATCAGATCAGCGGCGCGAGCAGGGCGGGCCGCAGTGGGCCGATAGTTGGGCCGCTGCGCAGGCCGTAAGATGGGCCGGATTAGCTAAATAGAGGGGATGGGCTACTGTGGGCTAAAGCATATGTGGGCTAGTTTTGAGGTTTTGAGCCCGTTTAAGTTTTTCCTTTTATCTTTTATATTTTCCAGCTTATTTAATTTTCATAAGTCATATAATTGTTTTTAATTACTATTTAGTTTGCATTATTTTCGCTGAAAGATTATGTTTTCCACCATTATGCAATTAAGATGCTCTCTAATTAAGTGGAACCATCGAGAAGCTTAGTTAGAGTACACTTGTAATTAATTCTGACCATCGTTGTTTTAATTATGAGTTTAATGATAAATTTCATTTGTTTTCTGCCCATCGGTGATGCAAATTGAAATTTATTGCATAATTTTAATCGGACCATCGTAAGGTTATTATTATGCTTTTATGTGCATCTTTATTGTGTATTTTACTGAAACATAATTTTCCATAATTTTTAGTGAACAATGTGACCGGCTACCTAAACACCATTGAGCCACTTAATGGCACCAACTTTCCTAGCTGGAAGGAAAAGGTGCAGGTTATACTTGGCATTTTAGAGTATGACTCAGTCTTACGTGAGGCTAGGCATGTTGTTTCTACTGCTCCCATTGCTGATAATCCTCATGTCGATAAGTGGGATAGGAACAACAGAATAGCCAACATGATCATTAAGCAATCGATCTCTGTTGCCCTTAGAGGTGCTATTCCTGATAAACATGAGGATGGTTGTGAGTTGACCGCTAAGGAATTCTTCGATAAGGTTGAAGAAAACTTTAAGAGCTCCTCTAAGGCCTATGCTAGCACTCTCATTATGAAAATGCTAACATCTGAGTATAATGGGCAAAGTGGTATTAGGGAGCACATTTTGAGCATGTGTGATATGGCCAATAAGCTTAAGGCACTAGATATGGCCATCTCGGATGGTTTTCTGGTGCATTTCATTATGACTTCACTGCCTCCTCAATATAGTCCTTTTAAGATAAGTTACAACACTCAGAAAGGGACTTGGAACATAGCTGAGCTTATCAGCTATTGTGTTGAGGAAGAGGAAAGGCAGAAGGCTGAAAAAGGGAAGAATGTGGCTAACCTTGTTGGGTTTAATCATGCTTTTAAAAATCAAGCTGAATCAGGAAGCAGCAAACAGCCTAAGAAGAAATTTAAGAAAAATAAGGTGAATAAGACCACTTCACATAAGAATGCTCAAGATGCTAAAGTTTGCAAGTTCTGCAAGTCTCCTAAACATCTGCAAAAGTAATGCGCAGCGTTTAAGGAATGGCTAAAGAACAAAGATACTGATGTTGTTTCATTTATTGATGAATCATTCTTAGCTGATTTTTCCCCGAATACTTGGTGGATTGACTCAGGTGCTACTGTGCACATTTCCAATTCATTACAGGCATTCAGTTCGATGAGAACTATAAGAAGGGGGAGCGAAATCTTACAGTTGCTGATGGAAATGAAGTTGAAGTCGAAGGCGTTGGAAACTTCGCATTGGAGCTACCAAGCGACTTCAGTCTTCAATTAGATGATGTCCTTTATGTTCCTAGCTTAAACAGAAATCTCATTTCAGTTTCAGCATTAGATTATTCGGGACATGTTTGTGAGTTTGGCAACAATAAGTGTAATATTAAGTATCATAATATAAATGTTGGTCTTGGTTATTTGCAAGGCAAGCTTTATATGCTCTCTCTTGATAAAGATTATTATGTGATGAATGTGAGTGATGTGTCTAAAAAGCGTAAGCGAAATGATGAGACTTCTTCGAAATTATGGCACTGTCGTTTAGGCCATATTTCGAGGGGAGAATGGAACGTCTCATTAGGGAAGAGATACTACATTCATTAGATTTCTCAGACTCAGAACAGTGCATCGACTGTATTAAGGGGAAATTCGCTAAGACAATTAAGAAAGGAGCTACTAGGAGTTCGGGCCTCTTAGAAATTATTCACACTGACATTTGTGGTCTATTCCTAGTAACTTCAGTAGATGGTTATGATTCATTCATTACTTTCACTGATGACTTCTCTCGTTATGGTCATATTTACCCCATTCGCGATCGATCTGAAGCATTAGATAAATTTAAGATTTATAAGGCTGAAGTGGAAAATCAGCATAGTATTACTATTAAAATAGTAAGATCAGATCGAGGTGGTGAGTATTATGGGAGACATGCTCCATATGGCCAGATTCATGGACCATTCGCTAAGTACCTTGAGGAAAATGGTATTAAGACCCAGTATTCTATGCCGGGCGAACCACAACAGAATGGAGTGGCTGAGCGACGCAATCACACACTTATGGGCATGGTGCGTAGCATGCTTAGCTATTCTAGTTTGCCAGTGGAGTTGTGGATGGAAGCATTAAAAACAGCTGCACACATTCTTAATCGGGTTCCTAGTAAGTCAGTGCCCAAAACACCTTATGAATTGTGGTTTGGAAGGAAACCGACACTTAATTACTTACGTGTGTGGGGCTGTCCAGCTGAAGCTAGATTATTTAATCCACAACAAAAGAAATTAGACACTAAGACGATAAGCTGCCATTTTATTGGATATCCCGATCAGTCTAAGGGGTACCGTTTCTACTGTCCTAGTCGCCATATTAAGTTCGTAGAGACTAGACAGGCTGTGTTCCTAGAGGATGCAGAAATCAGTGGGAGCTTTCCAACGAGGAAAATAAGTCTTGAGGAAATCCGGGCGGAGCTTCCCATTCCGGTGACTCAAGAATCAGTGACACCTCAGTTAGTGCCATTGTTCTTACCCTCGATTCAGACTTCAAGTGCTACAGCTCAAGTTGAGGCACCACATCAGTCAGTGATTGTGCCACAACAAGAGCAAGTGGTGCATAATAATGAAGTGCAAAACCCTGTTGAGCAACCTCTACCCATTTCTGAGCCAGTTGTGAATGAGCCTATAAGGAGATCACAACGGCCAAGGAGGTCTGCCATTCCTGACTGTTATGAGACATACTTAAGTGAAGATATGTATGATGTCGGAAAGGTAGATGATCCTGTCTCATTCAAAGAGGCAATTTCAAGTGAGCATTCCGCTAAGTGGGTTGAGGCTATGGAAGATGAGCTTAAGTCTATGAGCACTAATGATGTATGGGACTTAGTCGAAATTCCTGATGGAGTCAAACCAGTAGGCTGTAAGTGGGTTTTCAAAATTAAGGGTGACTCTAAAGGGAATGTCGATAAATTCAAAGCAAGGCTCGTAGCAAAGGGTTATACACAAAAAGAAAGTGTTGATTATAATGAAACTTTTTCACCTGTGTCTAAGAAAGATTCGTTTAGAATCGTCATGGCGCTAGTGGCTCATTTTGATTTAGAGCTACATCAGATGGATGTTAAGACTGCATTCCTTAATGGTCACTTAGACGAGACAATTTTCATGACACAACCGGAAGGTTATGTTGTGAAAGGTAAGAAACATATGGGATGCAGATTAAAGAAATCCATTTATGGACTTGGCATTTGCAACCGGAATGTTTGGAAGATATCAGCAAAATCCAGGAAAGATCCACTGGATGGGTGTCAAAAAGGCATTATGCTATTGCCAAGGCACTAAAAACTACATGCTTACATATAAGAGATCAGATAATCTTGAAGTTATTGGTTATTCTGATGCTGATTTTGCTGGATGTGAAGATAGTAGAAAGTCTACATCAGGATATGTCTTCACTCTAGCAGGAGGAGCTATTTCTTGGAAAAGCTCTAAGCAAGAGTTAACTGCAGCGTCGACTATGCAGACTGAGTTTATAGCATGTTATGAAGCGACAGGACAGGCTGTGTGGCTTAAGAATTTTATTCCGATCCTTAAGGTTATAGACAGCATTACAAAATCACTTAAGTTATACTGTGATAATAAATCAATAGTATTTTTCATAAAGAACAACAAGTCAAGTGGTGCTTCCAAACACATTGACCTTAAGTATCGTGTTGTTATTGAAAGAGACCAGGATCGTACTATTAATGTCGAGCACATAAGAACTAATGAGATGCTCGCGGATCCGCTCACTAAAGACATACCACCTAATCTATTTAAGCAACATGTTCTAGACATGGGTCTGGTGGATAGTCTTTAGGTCCTGGTTCAAGGCCGTTATGAACTCCCAATAATGTATAAGCGTTCTAACAAGGTGTCTCAGTGAAACTATGGGTAACGGGGTTCCGGTAGCGAATTAAATGCTGCTGACGACGCATTGGTCTAGTATTTACTGTTTTACCGAGTGTGAACATTAGTATGATGCGAACAAGTTGTAGACCGTTCGATCAAGTGGGAGAATGTTGGAAATAAACTGTTATCGTGATCTTCTCGGTCTCCAACCGAGAGGAACTTGTTCCTCACGTTTTTCCCCTACGTGATGGATCAGAACTCGTGTTCTGTAATCGGCAGGAACACAATTAGAATCCTATTAGGACTCTAGACCCTGCCTCCACAGCTTCATATAAAACTAAGGGTAAGGCAAAGCCTCAAATGCATCAAATCAATTTGCTTTAGCCTAAAGACCAAACACCGATTGCTAAGGGAGCTGGAGGAGGTAGAAGCTCTAGTTCCTCGTCCACGTCCGGGTCAGTGCCGTTGGCGTCCAGAGGGGATACGTTCAAGTTGCCGATCAAGAACATCACAAGTTCTTGAGTCGGCGTTCGTCATCGATTCTACTACTTCAAGGCTGAGACCCGTACCGACTACATCGTCTCAGGAGGCTCCCATGACGGCTACTAACGCTGGTATAAGTTTATCCCACCTAATTCTGCATTAGCAGATTGATTATGATTTAGGCTATGTGATCCTGTGTTTATGTGCTACTTATGTTAAACAGCAATATTCAACACTGTGGACGGTCTGGAAAAGCCGGAACCGACGGGTGTTCGACGATGCTACCCTCTTCGCCGCTGCTATGGTTGTCCTCCTCGCAGATTACCTCCTTCTCTGGGTGTGCCGTGCAAAACGGTGAACGGACACCGAGCCTCTTATCACCTGGTGTTGTTTCATTGTCTATGTAATCTTTTTGTGTCGCGCTAAGCCGTTTGGGCTGTGGACCACTCTTATTCTTGCCTCCCTAGCCGTCTCCTTCTTGTAGCATGTTACTATTGCTTTGAGAAATGAATTTCCGTTCAGGTGGGTTGCTGCACCAATTGCTTTCTAAAAAAACTAATTACAAGGACTGTACTGCTATATACCAGCCTGACGCTGAGCATACACATATACTCCCTCCGTTCTTTTATATAAACATTCTTAGGGTTCAAATTTTTTGTCATAATATAAGTATTCTTAGGGATAGGACAAAATTAAATAGGGTTGGTGGGTGGGTGGAGAGTTGGTGAGTAGTGTAAAATGAGGGGTATAGATGTCATTTCCTTTCATTATTGTTTGTTGAGTTTGAACGCTTGAAATGCTTATATAAAGAAACGGAGGGAGTATAACTTTGTTCGGTTCGCTGGTGGTCGGTGGTTGATGCTGATTTGCTGTGATTTGTGAGAGGAAACTACTGCTGGTTGGCTCGCCGCTGGTGCTGATTTTATGTTAACGAAAAGTACGGATCGTCTGGTGGTGGTTGACGAACCGGACGAACAATACTGGTATAAAAGTTTGGAATATGAACGAATTTTTTTTGAGCATGAATATGAACGAATTTCACAATGATTCGAAATCCACGGTCCTTTTATTGGCCACTGGGGCAGTTATACGTCCGTCGCTCCGGCTTCGCCGAGGAGAAAAGAAATTCGGGGGCTCCTATCTCACTTCCGGAAAGTGGATAAGGATGAAACTATAAGCCCATAAGGCCCACCAACTTCTTCTTCTTCTTCCTCCCACCTCTTTCTTCTTCCTCCTGCCGCCTCTTTCTTCCCCGGCGAGCCTCCGCCCCCGCCGCCGCCTCCACCACCCCGGCCGGCGGCTCGCCGCCGCCGCGCCGTCCGCCCGCGACCCACCCCCGCCGGCGACCCCGCCCTTCCTAACCCGGCGCTCCTCGCCGCCCCCGCCGCCGGTCACCGGCCCACCGGCCGTCCAGCCCCGCCCGGCCGGCGGCGCTACCGCGCCGCCTCGCCTCCGCCGCCGGCCGAGCCGCCACCACCGCCGGTCCTCCGCGCCGCCCCCGCACCCTTCTCTTCTATGGCCGTGAGCCATTGGAGCCCTCACCCCGGCAACCCCGAACCCTAACCCACCGCCACCTCGACCACCACCCCGGCCGGCGGCGACCTCGCCGCCGGCCGCTCCTCCCACCTCCCACCCGGTCGTGCAGGGAAGCCGTGGGCGGCGGCGGCGCTCGCAAGAGAGGCGAAGGAGAGAAGACGAGAGGATAGAGAAGGAGATCGTGCGGTCCACGGAGCGTGCACCAATCTTAATGCATTGGAAGTTTCAACATGTTCCTAACTTCCGGAAGATGTATAGGATTCCCGAAGAAATTCGTTCTGTCCTTCAGATCGACTGGCCCAAGCCCATAAAAGCAATAAACAGGCTTAGGGCCCATGTTCCTTCATCGGTGCTACGTGACCATAGGCCGTTGAAATCCCTGGTCGCGTATACGCGCATGGTGCACCGAAATATCAATTCTACAGACTACAGTCGCGCGCTTGTTTCTTTCCTAGTGACCGATCCGACTCGTGAGTCGTGAGTCCTGCACTCCCCTGCGCTAATTTCCACACCCACGAGCATAGGCCCACAACTGGCATTATAATTCCATCCCGTTCACACACAGACACAGTGTCCTACTCCTACCCCTCTCTCTCCCATTTTATTTTCTATGCGTGACGCAAGAGTGCTTTGGCCCTTGCGCACACGCAGTCGCACGCTGGTGCCCATGTGTTAGTTCGGTTTTTTCTTTTCTTTCTCATTTTCTTTTTTCTTTTCAAATTTTTATATATCAAGCAAATATTATATAATGTATAAGAAAACAATTATGCGTGTAAATTGTTTTGTTTTAGGAAAAAGTTATGCATATAACTAGTCGTTGGGAAAGGTTATGTGTACAACTTGTCGTTAGAAAAAAATTATACATATAACTAGTCGTTAGGGAAAAAGTTATGCTCACAACTCGTCGTTAGAGAAAAAATTATGCATACAAGTTATTCTTCAAACAATTGTGCATACAAGTTGTATGCATAAGTTATGCGCGACATCAAATTTATGCTTAGAAATTATTTATAGTTCGCAGCTATACGTCGAAGTTGTGTGTATAAGTTCCAAAAATGAAAAGATGAAAATGATGTTTGAAAAAAATTATGCATATAAGACATTCTTCAAAAAATTATGGATACAAGTTGTATGCATAAGTTCATGCTGGCAAGTGTCAAAGTTATATATATAATTTTTTAATTGACAAAGTTATATGTATAAATTTTTTCTGTGTATAAATTATATATATAAGTTTTACTTTTCATAGTATAAGTTCTTTTTTGGGAAAAATTATAATGCATTTTGCATTTCAGATATTTTTCTTATGCAGCAGTTGCGTCAAACTTCTTTATTTTTTTCATAGGTATGCAGTGGTACAAGTACAACGTGACACGGAGGCCAACGATGAGCATGCATAAGCAGCGGGACGTGCAGGGCAGGGATGTGCGTGTTTGGCCAGCGATGCTAGAAAAGAAGTGGCCATTGCTATTACTGGTATTAAATGGGTAAGTTGTAGCGTCGTGTCGGAATTCGTTCGCTCCCAGCGCACGCGCGGTGCACGGAGCAGGAGAAGGAACGCTGGCCCTGTTGGTCTGGCTTATCAGCCACCAGCCAGTAGTATTTTTCTCTCAGAAAAAATCAGCCACTAGCAACCAGTCAGCAGTACTTTTCTCTCAGAACAAACCAGCACCAGCCACCAGCAACCAGCTAAGCGAACAGGCCGGAAAAGTCGCAGCGCTAGACGGACCTCGGGCGGGCACGACCGGCGGCAGCGCGCGACGCTCGCAAGAGACGAGAACCTGACTACCGGAGACCCCGAACTTGTAGCTGAGAATCGACGCCAGTACCAACGGCCGCCGGGACGGTGGTCCTGGTGCTCGTGCCACTCCGACCGATCCACCAGATTTGCTCCCGGCGACCAGCGCGGGCATGTGTGAGTTGAATTGTGATCACCCGTCGCCACTCGCTGCGACAACGTTTAATTTGTTTCAGTGCGAAAACACAGAGAAGAGTAGCATGTCGCGAACAATCTCTTCTCTTAATACGAATCCTGGCCAATACTGAAGCCAAGGAGCGCATCCACGTCACTTGGTGATCCAGGCTAGGGATGACAGTTTTACCCGCGGATGCGGATATCCGCGGATACCCGACCCGACGGGTACGGGTAAGAAATTTCACCCGCGGGCAGCAAACGGGTAGAAAACTTCACCCGCAGGTAATACCCGTTACCCGTTTAAACATAAAAGTCCATCAAAATATTAGTTAAGAGAAGTCCAATACATGTCTTTCAGCACAAGGCCAAAAAAAAACCCTACTGCTGCCCAGCATGGAGCGCCCTTGCCCCCTACGGATATCCTTATCCATTTCCTAGTCGTCGCCGTCCCCATCTCTCGATCCCTCCTCTCTCTCTCTCGTGTCGTTCTTGCTCAGGCACGCGCGCACGCACAAGCCACGGCGGCACACATGCCCGGCGGATCTCCTCGCGGCTGTCGGCCAGCCGGCCCTCGCCCCTCCAGCTCCACTCCCCGCCGACCGTCTCGGTCGTCGTCCCTCTGCCTTGGCCAGCGGCGCGGAGGCCAGAGGCCTAGGGTGCGGTGGGAGAAGAAGGACGCCTGTGCAGCGTTGCCGGCGCGCAGGGCCGCTGGTTCGCCGGCCATGGCACAAAGGGGCGGGGACGGCACCCTCGGCAAGGAGGATGCGGCGGCCACGGCAAGGAGCCAGGGCGCAGCCGCGGGGGAGCAGGCCGCGAGCGCTGGCCTCGCCGCGTGTGTCCGTCGGTGCGTAGGCCTACTGGCCGGGAGGCGCGGCGACGCCGGCCGCCACCGACGCGCGGGTGGGGGATCAATCGGGTAGCGGGTATACCCGATACCCGCGGATATCCGTCGGGCGCGGGTATGGGTAAGGTTTTGTACCCGCGGGCAGACTCGCGGGCAGGTAAAAGACGGTAGCGCGGGTATGCTTGCGGGCGGGTAAATGTCTTACCCGACCCGCTGACATCCCTAACCCAGGCCGTCGGATCGGTCGCATAGACGGCCTGGATCGGGCGAGTAGCGACCGTTTTTCAAAGAAGTCCCTAACATTTCACTGAATCACCCCGCAGTCCGGCGAAAGGGCTCGAGCGCCCGAGCACGGCAGCGCGCCGAGCACTGGCCGAAGAGGGGAGAGGTGAGAGCATATCAAAGTTCGAGAAGGGAGATGAGAAGAGGAGGAAGGACAAAGGGGCAGCGCAAGAGAGCCCCGGCCGCCGCGTTGACCTCGGCGCGGCTCACGCTCTACCTCAACCCCGAGGATGGCGAGCTCGAGCATGCCGCGACAGGGGAGGAAAAGGCCGCGGAAGAGGAAGACGACCTCGCTGTCGGCGCTCAAGGAAGCCATCCGTCTCCTCGGACCTTCCGTTTCTCGCATCTGATGTTCTCCCCGAACTGCTTCAACACCCTCTCGCTGTCGTCGCCGCTGGATATGGCGGGTCCCCACCGCGCATCCAGGCCTGCCACGGGCTGTGCCCCCCGCCGCAGCCCCCTCCAACACTGGAGAGGCGCACGCAGCCAACCCGCAGCACACCACCAGTGAGGCGAGAGCAGCGCGAGGCCGCGAGCACAGCAGGCCGGCGTAGGCAGTCGACGCAGCGACAGTCGCGCCGAGGCGCGGGACGCGCGGGCAGAATGGTGCCCCCGGCAGGTGGCAGCCACCAGCCCCATAGCGAGGCACCAGGCCATTTGCACGGCCACCGCGCGCCCATGGCAATGGAAAAGGATAAGGATATGAAGTTTTGTTAGAAACCCCTTCAAGAACAAACAAATCCCATAGAAAATTGTTTCTTGAAATCTGCCATAAAACACCTCGTGAAGATTACCTCCTTGCGATCCAGGCCTGCCCTATTTGCTTCGTGTAGCGACACTTACTTAGTAAACCCTGATGTTGACTGATAATTATGTATAAACTTCTAAATCTTCTAAATCCTCATCTCTACACCGTTACTCCATTTAAACTCCAAATCGAACAATTATTTTCCTAAATCTAGCGATGAACATCTTCAAAGCTTGATGTCCGCCGCCGCACTTGGTAATCCACCTGTCGTCGCGCCTCCGCCTACCTCAGCCACCGCCATGCCATTGTCGCTTGATAGAAAGGGAGAGAGGGAGGGGCAGACATGTACAGTGGATCAACTGACGCCTTCCTACTGACATAAAAGACATAATAAGAGATAATGCGGGTCATGAAAAAGACAAGTGAAAGATGTGTGCACCCCACATGCTTCGTGCCTCATGCTTTGGTGTTTTGCATAAAATAAAATATGGAGGTAATATGGGCATAGGAGAAGTTCGTATAGAATTGAGAATCGTCGATTACGATGACAAAATATTCCTTTAGAGATGAATTTTACAGGTAGTACGATTCGGAGAGCCTAATACGTGTGCCAGCGCTCAAGCATGGAACACGTACATCTGAGCATCGGCAAGGCACCCAAGTAGGGACACTTGACCAGTGTCGAGGTGCCGGAGTAGAGGACCAAAACACCTAAACAACACGGAACGACCGAACTTCTCAAAACACCTCCGGGTCGGAGCATCTCGCAACACCCGAATATTTCAAAACACCTTTATTAGAAAAAATGTGTTTAGGGAAAACAATACAGCAGTCCACATATTTCTACAAAAGAGCTCCCAATTTTTTTTTTGGCAAAATGGGCTTGGCGTCTAAGATATTACTAAAAGAACCATATTCTTTAAAACAAACAACTCCATGACCTAACCTTTAAAAGACCCTTTGATTTTCCTAAAAATATCAGCACATCAATAGATAATTTAATTACCTTCTCCCTGCAACTATCCATTAGGTGCACCAAATTAGATTCCATGATTACTATCACAACCATAGTACTCTCATTTTACAAGCTTCGAATATAAAGTGTTCCAGAAAAAATGACAACGACGGAGAATTCCATATAAGAAAAAAAATGAATGGACTACAACATAAGCACATGAACCTCACAACGCGAAACAGATGCTACGATCATATAGGCTCCGTATCAACTTTTGTAGAAAATATAATGAAAAACATTTAATTTCAAAATTATTTTCGCACTGAATTAATGCTAAACAGAGTTCACTGGTATTTTTCTATTCAACACATCATTTTAATATCCGAGCTCCAATTTATAACAATTGTGCTCCTGACTCAAATCCTTAAATACAAGGTCTCCATCGATCATACAACCACATATACGAGCCATCATATTAAGTGGCACGAAATTGAAATCATCTTCTCCCACAACACGCAGCACAAAAGGGGCAAGAATCCGAGAAAAACTTACCACACGTATAGAGAACAAAAGGAGCAAGAATATGAGAAACAACTTAACACACGTATAGAGAGCAATGATCAAAATATAAAATTGATCTACACATATACAACAACATAGTTTGACTCACATTAAAGAACAGACCCCATCACTGGCCATTCGCGGCAGAGGTTTTTCTAGTGCAACGCGAAACGTCGATGCGAAAAATGTCGCGCGAGCGATCATCCAATCCAACTAGCGCGCGCATCATCATCGGCGACACCGTGCTTGGAGCGTGTGATGACTGGATGGGTCGAGCTCGCAAGCATAGGATGTATCGATCTGTCAATCGGCAACGGAGAAACACACAGGGCCTTGACCTTGAGGGGCCTTTCTCCAAGAAGCAAGGAGCCATAGTTTGGCATGCTAGCGGGCTCCACCCGCGAGGGGATTATGCCTTTTTCTCCGTACAAAGTACAAACACAGGCGGGTGGGTGTAGGGATGGAACCGGATACCAATTCGGATAGCATTTTTTAGCCGTTCTTTTTTTATTTTAGCTAAATTAAGTATAATATTTTGTATCTAAAAATTTATATTCTTGTTCTTGGTATTGTGCTTGTTAAGATTCATACAAAATAAACCCCAAATGTGTGCTATATTTTGATCAAATGATGAAAAGAAATTCGGATTCGGATCGGATTCGGATACGGATGTTTTTTTCACCTTTTTCTCTATCGAAAGCAAATAATCCATAAAAAAATTGTAGCTAATTTTTTTTATTTTTTCCAATAATTAGCTGGTTATAATGCATAAAAAATTAACACCAAATTTATTTTATTGTGATCTAAAAAAATCAATCTATTACACAATTCAGATGTTTTGGTTCCATCCCTAGGTGGGTGGGGTGACACTGCTGCTTTGCCCAGGTCATGAGAGGCATCCGGAAAACATACTGTAATCATTTTAGTGTGTCACTGTATTGACCATTGACTAGGCTTCTCGCAGCACCTTGGTGTGCCGGTCGGCTGGCCATTGTTGAGGCTTTCAAGTCTCGAGCGACGGAGTTCTGACTTGAATGCACAGTGGCAGCGTCGTTTTTCTGACGAGGCACCTGCTTGCTGATCTGCGCCGCCAAAGGTGAACTCTGGTCGTGCTTGCCGTACCGCACCAGCCCCCTTGATGAACAATTCTCATTTCATTTCCCACGAGCAGAAATCGAGCTGCGCGGCAACCCTGCAGGACTGCAGCTGCCATGCCCATTTACAAAGGAACGAGCAGAGAATCCAAGCAAAATCCAGCACACTGACTAGTACTACTACTCCACCGGAACGGGACGAACGCACCCGGCTCGGCTGGTCCGTTACCCGCGCCAAAAACTGGACCGTGACCACGCATACAATTTCCTCATGTCCCGGCCGCCGTCCCATTAATCGGACCGGTTCACGGTCGCAGAATTTCCGGACACGAACACAAGCGACCTCGCGCTCACACACAACCGGCTACCACGCCGCCTATTTATATCCCAACAAGCTAGCGCCACCATGCAAAACACGCCTCCTCATCAAGTGGCACGAGCAGCCGTGCTGCTCGAGGATTTCCAAGGCTCCGACCATCCCAATGGCTTCTTCCACGGTGACGCTGGAGAAGACGAAGACCACCGTCCGGAGTGCTGACACGGGTGTTGGGTCGCCCAAGACCGCGATGAGGTCTCCTCTCCTCATGAAGGGGCGGAAGGTCGGCGAAGGCAGCGACGGCGAGGGCGACGTCATCGACAAGTGCTGCGGGCGCAGGTGCGAGCTCGTCAGCTACGACAAGCTCCCGGAGTTCCTCAAGCACAACGAGTTCATCGTCGACTACTACCGCAGCGAGTGGCCGGTCAAGGAGGCGCTCCTCAGCGCCTTCTCCATCCACAACGAGACCATCAACGTCTGGACGTAAGAGCTCGATACCGTTCATGTCGCGAGCTGAGCGCGATCACCAAGTAATTAGCTGCCGAGGATCGTCTCGTAGCGTGTGACCTGACGACGTTTTCTTCGCAATTTCCTTTCAGGCATCTGATCGGCTTCTTCGTCTTCCTCGCGCTCACCGTGTGCGCCGCCACGATGGTCCCGATGGAGTACGAGGCGTCTCGCTCCCCCCTGGCGGCGTCCTCGGGCCTGTCCAACGTCACCGGCAACATGATGGTGCTTAGGAGCTACAGTGCCGACGGAGCGGTCGTCGTGGCAATGAAGGCGATGCTGCGCAGCAACGTGTCCGTCGAGGCCGAGCTCGCGCTGCCGTCATCACCGGGGCACCGCGTCGCGCGGTGGCCGTTCTACGCGTACCTGTGCGGCGCCATGTTCTGCCTGCTGATGAGCAGCGCGTGCCACCTGCTGGCCTGCCACTCGGAGCACGCCAGCTACGTGCTCCTCCGCCTCGACTACGCGGGCATCACGGGGCTCATCGTCACCTCCTTCTACCCGCTCGTCTACTACACCTTCCTCTGCGACCCTCTGTACCAGGCGCTCTACCTCGGCTTCATCACCGCCTCCGGCGCCGCCGCCGTGGTGGTCTCGCTGCTCCCCGTGTTCGAGCGGCCGGAGCTGCGGTGGGCGCGGGCGGGGCTGTTCGCGTGCATGGGCATGTCGGGCCTGGTGCCCATCGTGCACAAGATGGTGGTGTTCGGGGACCGGCCGGAGGCCGTGGTCACGACGGGGTACGAGATGGCCATGGGCGCCGCGTACCTCGCCGGCGTGGTGGTGTACGCCACCAGGGTCCCCGAGCGGTGGATGCCCGGGCGGTTCGACCTCGCGGGACACAGCCACCAGCTCTTCCACGCGCTCGTCATCGCCGGCGCCTACGCGCACTACCTCGCCGGCCTGGTTTACCTCAGCTGGAGGGACATGGAAGGGTGCTGAGAAGAGCAGGCCTGACCTGAGGGCGACGCGCGCAAGCTGTAGAAATTTGACCGGATTTACTCCTCGTTTGACTCGTTGTCGATTGATTTTGTTTTCAGATCTTGTTGTGTTTTTGTTTTGTTTTTTTTTACAAAAAGTGAACATACATGTAACGATGCAAGAGGAATGTAACCAAACCTGTTAACTTAATGGATAATAAAAAAAGAGAAACGTTTGTACACTTGTACTACAAATACGGAGTGTACACACTCTCCCTCCATTCCACAAAGAGTGTTTGTATAGAAATTTTTTGGACACACTAGTAGGTATAACAAATGACCATGCTACCCCTAATAACTCTTATTAGTTGAGGTTGAAAACTGTGTAATTTACTAGTTTAATTTAATGTATTCTGAATAAATGCATGTGCATTAGAATCAAAGAAAAAACATTTTATTGGCTCTATGTATTTCTCAATGCATTTTTTCTTCGTGTGAGTGTTACTTTAATTATCTTAGTTTTAATAGGAGCCAAATGAAAACTTTTTGTGGGATAAAATTCAAAAGGTAAACGAGGACGGAAGGAGTATGTCGAGCGGATACTCGCAAGATAATAATAGAAAAGGACGGGTCGGACATCATAGGGAACTCCGGTAGAGAAATGCTTGGCTCCTACATCGTTTTG
Source organism: Cenchrus fungigraminus (assembly GCA_036936925.1). Lineage (NCBI taxonomy): Eukaryota > Viridiplantae > Streptophyta > Magnoliopsida > Poales > Poaceae > Cenchrus > Cenchrus fungigraminus. The sequence goes on along the minus strand of CM072776.1, from coordinate 93,820,448 downwards.
GATTATAGCACGCGCCTAAATTCCGAGCGTGCAAAGATGACAAAATCGATCGTCTTGTGGTTGTGGGCTTGTACGCAGGCGGACTAATCTATGTATGCCGTGGCAGGTCAGACGAGGAGGGGTCGAGGCATGGCGGCGCGGGCTGGGCTGCGCCGGCCGGCGATCGCGAACCGAGTCGGCCAGGGGTGGCTGGGTTTGGCGCCGTCGGGAACGGACGTCAAGGATATGGGTGGCCGGACCGGGCCAGCGAGGAGTCGAGTACTAGTCAATTTTGAGGCGCTGCCTGGGGAATTTATTACGAAGAGAAAAAAACGAGATGAAAAAGTTGCGTGAGAACGGCTGCGAATTTCGTTGATGGGATCTGAAGAGCTACAGTACGTACGGAGTGATGTTTACTTTCACTCACACGGGCTCGGAAAAATTGGAGGTCCTAGAAAATTAAATATTCCCTCGGGTTCCATATTAGAAGTCGTTTAAGACAGCGACACGGTCACCAAAGCACAACTTTGACTTCTCTTTTCTATAAAAATCTTTATTGAAAAGTTATATATGTATATTCTTATGAAAGTAATTTTCAAGACAAATCTATTTATATGATTTTCACATTTTCAAACTCAACGACTTAAAAGTTATTCATGATTTATATTCTCAATGTTTGACTCAAATCTTGTCCAAAACAACTTCTAATAGGGAACCGGAGGGAGTATGTCTTAAAATAAAGTGATGAGAAGAACAAAATCAATTTATGTAGTTCCAATCAACTCTTTAATTATTTATTGAATCAAGAGTTTTTTTTTAAAGAACAAATATCATCACTCTATGTTGTTGCGTTCTGCGTCTATGCGCCGATCGACCGAAAGACATACTCAAAGAAAATCAGGAAACAAAAGACATGTGATTCATCGATCAGAAGAAAATTGAACCAATCATAATGTATCTTGAGCATCAAAACAACAAAAAAAATATAGTGATTATACGAACGGACGTCAAGGATCTGGGTGGCCGGACCGGGCCAGCGAGGAGTTGAGTAGTCAATTTTAAGGCGCTGCCTGGGGAATTTATTATGAAGAGAGAGAGAGAGAAAAGAGATGAAAAAGTTCCGTGAGAACGGCTGCGAATTTCGTTGATGGGATCTGATTATCTGAAGAGCTACAGTAAGTACGGAGTGATGTTTACTTTCACTCACCGCTGAGGCGTTGACTCCGTGGGACTGCGCTGAAACCAAGTTCACAAAAAGGAAGCGCATGCGTGCCGAAACCGCCCGCAACCTGTTGTTGGGCTGCAAGAAATTAACCGATTTTTTCCAAAATGACAGACAGCCCACTACGATTGATATTTTTGCGGTCCACCCATTCATTCATATAGGCCGGAGAAGTTACCTTATTCGGCTTGTAGCCCATCTTCATTAAGAGCCCATAACAGCCCAACAGCCCATCCTCATACAGAAGCCGTCGCGAAGGGCCCACTTGCAACACAATAGGCCGAGAATTTTTTTATATATATTTTTTAATCATTTTGCAAAATTATACGACGGTTTCAAAATTTTACAGTTTTGACAACCAATCGCCGTGGCCCACGGCGGCCGCCGTGGCCCACGACGGTTTAAGGTCCAACCGCCGTGGGCCACGACGGTTCGGCAAACGCCGTGGCCCACGGCGGTTGCAGACGGCGGTTGCAGTACCCCCACGGCGGCAGGCAGCCACCATGGCGCACGGCGGTTGCATGTGGCCAACCGCCGTGGGCCATGGCGGTTGTTTTTTTTAAAAAAAAATTAGCAGAGAAAACACATACATTTGCAATGACATGTATGGTGCTAGTACTACCCTAACGAAGCACCTTATGAACTGATAACATGCCTTAGGGAATTTAGAAATTTCATTACAACATTCCTAATGAATCTAGTTGTACGAGAACTGCCCGGAGAGCATAGAGCCGCCGGAGTGTTGCGATGGCATGTAGTACCTAGGTGGGGGTGGAGGTGGTGAAGGTAGAGGGGACCAATCTTTCTTGTGGCATTTACAAGTGCAGGTCGAACATTTGCAGCACCGGTCTTCTCCTGCGCTAGACGATGGATCTGGAGAAGCCAATGCCTCCGACAGCTCCCGCTTCAGGTTGTAGATGACGACGTCCTCGGGGTAGTCGATGTACTATTACTAGGGATCAATAGCTGGTGGATCCACCCATTGCGAGAAATCGCAGTTCTCTGCTTGGGTGGATGTGACGCCCCAGGTTTTTAATCAGCATCAGTAGTGCTAATGACCGAGTTAAACACGTTGACTTTAGTCAAACCTTGGTCAACCTGGGTCAGCACCTCGAAAACCTAACCGACAAACACTAATGATCTTCTTAATCAAGTCAACACACCTTTGTGGTCAAAGCTTGGTCAAACCCTAGCTAAAACCCTAGTCAAACCCCTTGACACACCTAGTCCTTCTAGAACTTTTGCCGCGTTCTCCAAATTTCACCTAAACACTTCAAATTTTCCCAATATAAAAGTTGTCTAGTTGTTCGAGGGACACAACTTTCATGTTGGGTGGCATTTGAAATTTAGAGTGGAAAATGGTGTAAAACTGTGGTCAACGCTCGCAGTTCCTGTTCACCGGCGCCATGAAAACCAGCAACTTTGCCTGCAGTTCATGCTCAAACGGTTGATCAAAACACCTGTCGGCCTTTGTAAAAGTTGTAGAGGGTTAGTAGATCTGCAACTTTGCTATAAACACCTTAGTGCACTTCAGTTTCAAAATCTTGAGTTAAACTCAGTCAAACAGGGTTAGGCTGAATTGAACCGCGACGCCGAGCCGCGCTCCCGCGCTCCAGAGCGCCCGCGCGCGCCGCGCCACGTCGGCCGCCGCCGTACCGCACGTCGAGGCAGGCCTATGACCGCCGGTCCGTGCGCACCCGGTGCTGGCGTCAGCCTCCCGCGCGCGCCCCGAGACGGCGCCTCGGCCGGGGGAGCCGCGCAGGCCATGTGGCGCGTACGCGCACCCGCGACACCGGCCCCCTCCCTGCCGCGCTGCCCGCCGGTCAGGTCGCACGCACCCCAGGGCAGGCCGGGTCCCCACCTCGCGGTCCTTCCTTAGCGTCGAAGCATTGCGTCCCTCGCCGCCTATAAAAGAAGCCGCAGTGCTCCTCGCGCGCACAGCCCCTGCCACCGCTCGCCATTGCCGCCGTTGCCAGTGCAGCCGCCGCCGACGAGCTGCCTCCTCCGCTCACTCCCTCGACCGTGTGACCACACCTACCTCTCCTCTAAGACCTACTAGAACTTGCACCACCGCTTGTTGCCCTGCCGGCGTCGCAGCTTCGCCGGAGCACGAGCTCCAGCGGCCGCCGCAGCATAGCTCCACTGTGCGAGCTCGCCGGCCGCACCTCTGCCCCAACCAAGCCTAGGAGACCCCCCAGGCCGCCCTCCGCCTGCGCCCGGCCGGCCACGGCCGCCGGCTCGCCGGAATTTGGCCGGACCGCCGCTGGCCCGCCTCCTAGGGACCCAATTGCGAGTCCCGACTTCTTTCCAGGGGCTCATCTGCGAAGTAAGGGCATTTCTGTGAAAAACAAAAAGATTCCAGGGACCTTTAAGCAAAGTAGAATCTGAAATAGTATATGGTTTTGGCTGAGTCTTAGAAAATTCATAGAAAATCATAACAAAATCAGAAAAATGTCAAACTAATTTTGTTGGCTTCCTTGTGTAGAAAACTACAACTTTCACAAAGCATGACCCTACTTTTGAGTGCTAGTTTTTGCATGAAAAATAGAAAACCGTTTAACCTAGATCTGTTGTAGCTCCAAATCTGTAATCGATCTGTGGCTGAATTTTGGACATTTTGTGTTTTATGACATTCCTAGCTTCTGTAATAAAAATTGCACAAAGTTATGGTGTAGATCTTTTATTGTGAATTGTTTTGTATTTATGATGAATCTGACCAAATGATTTTTGCAGCCAAAGATAAACAGATTTTTGTGCTCAACTTCTGCATGTGATCTTGTTATGCGTAAATCCACCTTTGCTGAATTAATCACAATTTTATATCTGTCAAAAGTATTTAATCTTGTTTTCTGCCTAGCTTTCTTTGTAAATGCATAGCTCAAGATCTATAGTAGCTCTAGGTGTATATGTTGCATGCCTAGCTTAGTTTTGGACCAGAGGCCATGTGTGAAAAAGTTGGGATCCATTTTGTGCTTATTTATTTTCATATGCATTTATCTTGCTTGGATAGCTAGAATTTGTCTTTTATGATATAATTAATTTTATAGCTCCTTTAAATGTGAAATCTTGTGTGCAGTGGCTTTGTTTAGGTTATAGTGCTTCAGAAACACACTCACTGAATTTTATGAATTTATTTTATGAATAAAACCTATGGAGGCCAATTAAAAGCTTAATATTAAGTTAAATTGGAAAATCACCCACACCTCACCTAATGACCTTAGGAATGTGGTGTGAAACATTCTAGGAAGGTTGAGACCACTTCCTTGCTGTTTGTGAATTTAAATTAACTAATTTGCATAAATGTGTACACAGTCGCTATTAAAAGGAATAAATAATAAAACACCATGTGTTGTTACTTTAATAGAAATAATTTACCTAATATGTGTTTGTCAAGGTGAATATAGCCAACCATACTCTTCATGGTTGTCATCTGTTGTTTTGTGACTAATTAAAGGGAAACCGTCAATTAAATCTTGCATTTGCATCCTCGTGTAGATCTTCCCGATGGTAGCTGTACGCTTGTGCCGGAAGGAGGAGACGAAGGTGCTGACGGAGAGCTGCAGTACGTGGACATAGCTCAAGACCTGGACCAAAGTCCAGAAAGGCCCAAGGCCAACCTTGCCAGCGAAGGCAAGCCCCGGATCATTAGCCCTGTCTTTTAAAATTATGCATTTACCTTTGCTATGATTGTGCATTTACGTTTCAGGAGTTGAATGAAACCCTAGATGCATGATCTCTAGGTACCTATGTTCCATTACTAGTATGCTAGGTCGGTAGCTGCTATGCTATAGGACCGGTACAAGTCGAGTGCTGTTCGTCACTCGCGAGAATAGGTTCTTATGTTGAAATCATAAGATCTTTATAAATGGATTGCTCATGTGGTAAGAGCATGGGATTTGGGCTCCGGTCCAGTGGCTTTCGTGGGTTAAGCTTTTGAACGTACTAAGCACTTGCCGGGAATGGGACCGGTAAACCTACTAAGCACTAGGCTTCCCGCACCGTCTCATTAAGGTACTAGGCTTACCGGTCCCACTCCCGACAAGTGCTTAGTACGTTCAAAAGCTTAGCCCACGAAAGCCACTGGACCGGGGCCCAATCCCATGCTCTTACCACATGAGCAATCCATTTATCAAGATCTTATGATTCCAACATAAGAACCTATTCTCGCGAGTGACAAACATCACTCGACTTGTACCGGTCCTATAGCATAGCAGCTATCGACCTAGCATACTAGTAAAAGAACATATGTACCTAGGGATCATGCATCTAGGGTTTCAATTCAACTCCTGAAACGTAAATGCACAAACATAGCAAGGATAATTGCATAATTTTTAAAAAGCCAGGGTTAATGATCCGGGGCTTGCCTTCGCTGGCAAGGTTGGCCTTGGGCCCTTCTGGACTTTGGTCCAGGTCTTGAGCTACGTCCACGTACTGCAGCTCTCCGTCAGCACCTTCGTCTCCTCCTTCCGGCACGAGCGTATATCTACCGTCGGGAAGATCTACACAAGGATGCAAATGCAAGATTTAACTGACAGTTTTGGTTTAATTAATTCCAAAACAATAAATGACAACCATGGGGTGCATGGTTGACCACATTCACCTAGATAAACACACATTCAGCATACTCTTCCAATAAAAGAACAATATGCGGTTCTTCATTAACTATTCTATTTGATAGTGACTGTGTACATATTTATGTAAATTAATTCATTTAAATTTCACAAACAGCAAGGGATTGGTTTTGAGCTTTTTCACATGATTTACATCACACACACATAGGGTCATTAGGGGTGTGGTTGGTGATTTTCTCATTTAACTTAATATTAAGCTTTAATGACCCCCATTGCTTTTATTCATAAAATAAATTAATAAAAATCAGTGGAGTGTTTTATGAAGTACTACAAATCAAAACAAAGCCACTGCACACACATGTACACTTAGGAGAGCTATGAAATTAAATATACCAAAAATAACAAAAGCTAGCTATTAAAGCAAGATAAATGCATATGAAAATAAATACACATCAAAATGATTCCAACTTTCTCACACATGGCCTCTGGTCCAAAACTAAGCTAGGAATGCAACATATACACCTAGAGCTACTCTAGATCTTGGGTTATGCATTTACAAAGAAAATTATGTATATATCAAGGATAAATACTTCTGACAATTATAAAATTGTGATTAATTTACCAAAGGTGAATTTTGGCATAACAAGATCACATGAAGAAGTTGAGGACAAAAATCTAATTATTTTTAGCTACAAAATTCATCTAAGAAGATTTAGCATAAATACAAAACAATTCATAATAAAATATTTACAGCATAACTTTGTGCAATTTTTGGTACAGAAGCTAGGCACGACATAACACACAACATATCCAAAATTCAGCTACAGAGAACTTGTAGATTTTGAACTACAATAGATCTAGGTTTTGCCATCTTCTATTTTTCATGCAAAAAATGTCAGGAAAAAGTATGGTTATGCTTTACAAAAGTTATAGAGTTTTTCACAGGGAATCCAACAAAATTTAGTTTGAATTTTTCTGATTTATCTACACTTTTCTACGAATTTTACAAGAATCAGCATAAAACAAACACTATTGAAGAAACTGCTTTGCAACAAGGTCCCTGGAAGTTTTCGATTCCTTACAAATAGGTCCTTGGTTTGTGAAAAACTCCCTGGAAAGATCAGGGGCTTTGTAATGTCACCCCTAGGGGCGGCCGGCGGCGGTTCTCGCCGGATTCCGGCGAGGCCGGCGGCGGGAGTGGAGGGGAAAGGGCAGGGGCACGACTAGAGGCTCACCTTGGGTCGATTTGGGTGCTCGGACGGGGCAGGGAGGCCGGCGGCGAGCTCGCGCGGTGGAGCAGGACGGCGGCGGCCGCTGCTACTCGAATTCCGGTGAGGGGGCGGCGTACCCCGGGCAATGTGCGAAGGCTCAAGCTTCAGGAGGACCTAGAGAGGAGCCTAGGGTGGTGGTGCGGTGTCGGACGCGAGCAGAGGGGAAACACGGCCAGGGGGAAGCAATGGCGCCGGCGGCAGAGCTGGGAGCCGGCAAGGCGCTTGCACGCGCGAGGATGCAACGCGGTGCCCTTTTATAGTGGCTTCGCACCTTCTCTGCGAAGCAAGGGGAGGAGCGAAGGGGGGACCGGACGCGTGCGGCGCTCAGGATGGCGGCCGGCGGACGGCGCGGGCAGGGCCCGGCGGTGGGGCGCTGGTGTGGTCGACACGCGGCGGCACGGGTGCCTAGGTCGCTCGGGGCGCGTGTGGCCTCGGCATGTGCGCCTCGGGACGCGCGGCGCCGTGGGGGACCCGGACGGTGAGGCACGACGGCGCCATGCGGCAGTGCGCGTGGGTGCGCTCCGGCGCGCAGAGCGCGACGTCGCGCCGCGACGTCGCCGTCACCAGTTCGGGTTGCGCTACTTTGACTGCGAAAATCTCCAAAAATTTCAATAAAACCCCACCAAACTTTGAATACCAAAGTTGTAGAGCATCTATAGGAGAGTATTTTTCTCAAAGGCCGACATATGTTTTGATCAACCATTTGAGCATGAGCTGCAGGCAAAGTTACTGGTTTTCATGGCTCGGGTGAATAGTGCTTCCTGCAGTTGACCAAGTTTTTCACCCTTTTACACTCAAAATTTGAAATGCCACCCAAAAGAAAAGTTGTGCCCCTCGAAAAACTGGACAACTTTTATATTGGGAGATTTTGAAGTGTTTAGGTGAAATTTGGAGAACGCGGCAAAAGTTCTCGGAGGGTTCAAAAGCATTAGGGGTTTGACCTGGATTTGACCATGCCTTTGACCGAGATTTGACCACAAGTGAGTGTTGACTTGGTTGACAAGGTCATTAGGGTTGCTGGATAGGTTTTTCGAGGTGATGACCTAGGTTGACCAAGGTTTGACTAACGTCAACAGTGTTTGACTCGGTTGATTCGGTCATTACCACTAATGATGCTAATAAAAAAACCTGGGGCGTCACAGCCTACCCCCCTTAAAAAGAATTTCGTCCCGAGATTCGAAAATCCAAGGACAAAGTAGGGGAGGAGTTCTCGGATAGGGATGTTACCCGTGAAGTTAAGCTGGCCTTGCTTCACTTGAAGGGTCGGCTTCTTGCCGTGATTGCCTTTAGCTGCTCCGGGGTTCTGATTCTGCTGTTGGGGCTTCAGCTGCTTGGGGTGCGGGCACTCATTTGCATAATGCCCTGGCTGTCTACAATTGTAGCAAATGCGGGGTGGAAGTTCCTTAGGCTTGGAAACTTGCTGCTACTCCTTCCGGTATTGGAAGTTTCCCGAAGGTTTATCTTGGGACGGAGTCACTCTCCACTGCCCAGCTGACGAAGACTGTGGAGACCCATAAGTATGCTTCTTGACGAAGCGGAACTTCTTGCACGATCCACTGACTGAAGTGAAGTCAGCTTGTCGCTTCTTATCTTTCTATGCCTTCTTCATGGCGTCCTCCTGAGAGATAGCTTTGTTTACCAACTCATGATAACTATTGGGCTCCAGCAGATTTAGCCTTTCGTATAAGTCACCATTAAGACCATCACGGAAACGTTCCATCTTCTTGTCATCGGTGTCCACGTGATGTCCTCCGTACTGACAGAGACTGTTGAACTTCTGTGCATATTGATACACAGTATCAACTCCCTGCTTAAGAGCCAACAACTCTTTCATTTTCCTATCCATGAGTCCTTTTGGGATATGGTGGTCCTTGAAAGCTTTCTTGAATTCAGCCCAAGTGACTTCGTGTCCGGCAGGTTGCATGGACTTGAAATGCTCCCACCACATCAGTGCTTCACCCCGAAGCTGCAAGGTTGCAAAGTTTGCCTTGATCTCTTCAGAGCAGGGCAGGGTAAAAGCAGAAAAGTTGGCCTCTATGGCCCTAACCCATGCATCAGCTTCAAGTGGCTCTTCTGCCTTAGTGAACGTTGGGGGCTTCGTCCCAATAAACTGGGTGTAGGTGGTGACCGTATGCGGTCCATCATGATTGGCCCCATGTGGAGGTCTCTGTTCCAGCTGCTGTATCCGTTGGGCCATCTGCTGCTGTGTCTGCAGGATCTGGCGCAACACCTCGGTTTGCGTTGCCATGAATGCCTCTGCCGGTGTCATGGGTGGTGGCGGCAGTGGGTCACCACTACCCGACGCACCAAAACCATTGGGAGTGCTGCGTGTCGTCCCGACCATCTGGAAAATTGAGTTTTCATTAAACACACATTCATAAGCTTGCTCATAAAATTAACAAGTAGAATATGCACGACGAAAACTCATTTATGGTAAGTTTTGCAAAACCGGACAACACAGCGGTCATAAGCATAAAATTCATAAATCTCCGCTCATGTACCGAAAAAAAATTCTCATTTTTGGTTAGTAGGCGTAGGATTTCATAAGCTCCAAGGTTGGTATTCAACTCCGAGGCAAACTCCGAGTTAACATGCCTGAAAAGTTTCATTACCGCGGCTTTGTCTAGCTGATTTGGACAGCGAGCAGCGTTTCCCTAGAAATTTCATACTTCCGGTAGGAATGTGCAAGAATGCTGAAGTATGGTGAACACGATCGTCATGAAATTCTGGACAAGTTTGGTACTCATCATGGAACTCAGATCTGATCACAATTGGCTTAAACATTTCCCTTACGAGGATTACTGCAGAAAGATGTTCAACCAAAACATTACATTGATGAAGAGTTTCGGGATCACCATAACAACACCTGGGGGTTACAATGCAGCCTAGCCGCACAAAGAAAGCTCCTAGTCCAGCCTACCACAGACACTAACCAAAGGCGGCTGCACACACTAGGGGTTCCTTACGACTACTACACTCGTACAACTCATTACTTCATTACAAGCATACCAACTTCCAACTAGACAACAAACTAGCCTTAGGTTTACTCCTACTGCTTGAGTCTTCCATGCCGAAGGAAAGCTACGGTGAAGCAGGTCCAGACTCTACTCCAGATTCTCCTTGAATTTCCTCAGCATCTTGTTCTTCTTCTGGTCCGGGAATGATAGGTTCCGGAGGTGGAGCTGCTATCGCTTCCAGTTGATTCTCTAATTCGAACATATATTGGTCATTATGCTGCAACATGAAATTCTGCTCATGGATAACTTCACTTAATTCTCGAATCTTGGCCTTATCCTTGCGTCTTCCCTTCTTGAGAGTGGCTATCATTGCTCGGGCTTCCTTCAACGCTTGAGCGGTATTCTCCACTTCTTTAACTCGATGCCTATAGATTTGACGTCTATAGAACGCACTCTCTCCCACCATCAGTCGGTAGGTGTCAAACATGGCTTCGGAAAAACGAACTGAGGTGACAGGGTCAGGACTGTAGTGAGAATTGCCCTGAGCTGAGAGAAAAGCTTCACGTTCGACCCATGGTCCAGTGTGTCGCTCAGGTAAAGGAATCACTTTGGCTGCAGTGCCGGCTACCACGTCAGGGTGCTTCCCACAAAAAGTTGTGAGCGCTTCAAGAGCTGCCTTCTGCACAGTGTCAGCCAGGTTCAATCCTTGTGCCTTACACTCCCACTCTTCCCAAGCAGGGTTCGTCAGGCACACGGGAATCTTCACCTTCACTTCACAACGAAGGAGCTGGCCTGTGGTCATGACCTCACGTGTCGAGTACTCTGGATAAGCGGTGTACCCAAAGTCCTTCAGGGTGTCCCACAAGAGTGCAGGACATCCACCCTCCTCGATGTAGTTCACGAGAGTCCATGCTTCCACATCAGCCGACGCAGGTCCAATGTTGTCCATCTGGACATGACGACAAAAGTGAGAGCCAGACGGATGTGAGTGTACAAAGATAGATTCGGTCAACGATAGAAGAACTCGTGGTTAAGAAATGGGGTAATCATATGTACAAAGGTACAATCGTATGTTAAAACTCGAAACGAGCAGACATACATAATGACATAAGGTTCTGGCAGTTGTGAACAAAATTCATAACTTAATAACCAAAGCCCCAAAAATTCCCGAATTTGTGTAGCAACTCAACAAGGTTATGAGGCACATCTTCGGTATACAAAGGTTGATCTAGAACGGTTAGGAAGATGCTTCAACTAAGCAAGGTTTCGGATAGGGTTTCCGGAAAAACAGCAAGACAGGGGTTCACTAATCTGAGCATAACTTGAGATATACAAAGGCTATGACCTTGAACTTTTGCGAGCAGGAAATAGATTAGATATGGAGCAACTTTGGTAGAGATCGCCTAGGCAAGTTGATTCTTGAACAAGGTGCAAAGACCTAGGCAAACAGCCACAACAGATTTTTGGGCAGCAACACATCAACACACGAGAGGCTATGCAAGAAGAAGCACACTAGCAAAAATTCACCTTGGAGAGCACATAAAACATATAAAGGGTTCAGTTTTAAGTTTCCACAATTTTTAGCATGATGCAAGACGTCCTATTCGTCCTCACTCGGCGATCAAGCCAAAAATCGAAGTTAGTGCCGGTGGCAAGGCATATACACGTTTCTTCCTATAATAACTAGTCGAGAACTAGTCGACGCACACTTAGCGACTTACGAAACGTGGTTAGTGTACCTACAGAAGACCACAGAACACATTGAACCTTTTGTGCCAGCACTCACGAAAGCATCCACATACATTACCGTTCACTATAGAAATGGCACCCATGCGTTTGTCGCTGCATGGACAGCGTCCAACCTCGGACACTCTCCTTTTGAATGGAGTGCATCCTTGCCTCGCATATCCACAATGCGGAATGTCCACGTATGGCAAAATGTGGCGAGACACCGACGTGACGTGGGTTCCCATTAGAATAGGTCCCATCCATCCCTCACAGGACTTTCCTGTGGCACCACCACGTATGGCAAAACGTGATGAACTAGTATGGTTGTACAGAAAGTAAGTTCTGACAAGAATAAAAATGTGCTGGAAGTTAGCAAAATAAACCATAGATTTGTAAGCCACCTGAAAGAACCCAAAAATTCCCTCTAGGGCCTCTCGGTCTAATTCATCCTTAACGGACCAACGTATTTTTGCAAATCCAAACAATCTTGGCAAATTTTATTCAAAAACCAGTGATTAAGGTTGTTAATTAAACTTTGGTGCATATAATCGCTCTGGTACCAGCTGTGATAACCCGCCCAGGAAAATACCATACTATCGCCTAAACCAATCCACTTTGGCCATTAAGCGACAGTAAAGTATCATCCTGTCGTTAGTTGCCGGGTTAACGTCCGGTAAATCACTTGGAATTCACACAGAGGATCGATTAATTAGTCTCAGATAACGGTGAGAGGCCGACAACCGATTGATTTATAACCTTGCAAGGTAAACCTAAACACACGGAGGGTGCCCTCACATGGACAACCACCAGGTGGTTCCCAAAAGTCCTCGGCTTGGGATCGAATCTTACTGTCCCGGGTACACGGCTATCTGGCGTGCCCGACACAGTACACCCAGCTTCACACATGTACCCCCCTCTCCCGGTAGCTAGCCGGGCAGGTGATTACTCGAGATTAGTTATAGTAAGTTCCCGCACTGTCTCATTAAGGTACTAGGCTTACCGGTCCCACTCCCGACAAGTGCTTAGTACGTTCAAAAGCTTAGCCCACGAAAGCCACTGGACCGGGGCCCAATCCCATGCTCTTACCACATGAGCAATCTATTTATCAAGATCTTATGATTCCAACATAAGAACCTATTCTCGCGAGTGACAAACATCACTCGACTTGTACTGGTCCTATAGCATAGCAGCTATCGACCTAGCATACTAGTAAAAGAACATAGGTACCTAGGGATCATGCATCTAGGGTTTCAATTCAACTCCTGAAACGTAAATGCACAAACATAGCAAGGATAATTGCATAATTTTTAAAAAGACAGGGTTAATGATCCGGGGCTTGCCTTCGCTGGCAAGGTTGGCCTTGGGCCCTTCTGGACTTTGGTCCAGGTCTTGAGCTACGTCCACGTACTGCAGCTCTCCGTCAGCACCTTCGTCTCCTCCTTCCGGCACGAGCGTATATCTACTGTCGGGAAGATCTACACGAGGATGCAAATGCAAGATTTAACTGACAGTTTTGGTTTAATTAATTCCAAAACAACAAATGACAACCATGGGGTGCATGGTTGACCACATTCACCTAGATAAACACACATTCAGCATACTCTTCCAATAAAGGAACAATATGCGGTTCTTCATTAACTATTCTATTTGATAGTGACTGTGTACATATTTATGTAAATTAATTCATTTAAATTTCACAAACAGCAAGGGGTTGGTTTTGAGCTTTTTAACATGATTTACATCACACACACATAGGGTCATTAGGGGTGTGGTTGGTGATTTTCTCATTTAACTTAATATTAAGCTTTAATGACCCGCATTGCTTTTATTCATAAAATAAATTAATAAAATTCAGTGGAGTGTTTTATGAAGTACTACAAATCAAAACAAAGCCACTGCACACACATGTACACTTAGGAGAGCTATGAAATTAAATATACCAAAAATAACAAAAGCTAGCTACTAAAGCAAGATAAATGCATATGAAAATAAATACATATCATCAAAATGATTCCAACTTTCTTGCACATTGCCTCTGGTCCAAAACTAAGCTAGGAATGCAACATATACACCTATAGCTACTCTAGATCTTGGGTTATGCATTTACAAAAAAAATTAGGCATATATCAAGGATAAATATTTCTAACAATTCTAAAATTGTGATTAATTTACCAGAGGTGCATTTTGGCATAACAAGATCACGTGCAGAAGTTGAGCACAAAAATCTAATTATTTTTAGCTACAAAATTCATCTAGGCAGATTCAGCATAAATACAAAACAATTCATAATAAAATATTTACAGCTTAACTTTGTGCAATTTTTGGTAAAGAAGCTAGGCATGACATAACACACAACATATCCAAAATTCAGCTACAGAGAACTTGTAGATTTTGAACTATAATAGATCTAGGTTTTACAATCTTCTATTTTTCATGCAAAAACTGTCAGGAAAAAGCATTGTGATGCTTTACAAAAGTTATAGTGTTTTCACATGGAATCCAACAAAATTTAGTTTACATTTTTCTGATTTTTTTACACTTTTCTACGAATTTTACAAGAATCAGCATAAAACAAACTGCTTTGCAACAAGGTCCCTGGAAGTTTTCGATTCCTTACAGATAGGTCTTTGGTTTGTGAAAAACTCCCTGGAAAGATCAGGGGCTTTGTAATGTCACCCCTAGGGGCGGCCGGTGGCGGTTCTCGCCGGATTCCGGCGAGGCCGGCGGCGGGAGTGGAGGGGAAACGGCAGGGGCACGACTAGAGGCTCACCTTGGGTCGATTTGGGTGCTCGGACGGGGCAGGGAAATCGGCGGCGAGCTCACGCGGCGGAGCAGGACGGCGGCGGCCGCTGCTACTCGAATTCCGGCGAGGGGGCGGCGTACCCCGTGCAATGTGCGAAGGCTCAAGCTTCAGGAGGACCTAGAGAGGAGCCTAGGGTGGTGGTGCGGCGTCGGATGCGAGCGGAGGGGAAACTCGGCCAGGGGGTAGCAATGGCGCCGGCGGCGGAGCTGGGAGCCGGCAAGGCGATTGCACGCGCGAGGATGCAACGCGGTGCCCTTTTATAGCGGCTTCGCACCTTCTCTGCGAAGCAAGGGAAAGAGCGAGGGGGGACCGGACGCGCGCGGCGCTCAGGACGGCGGCCGGCGGACGGTGCGGGTAGGGCCCGTCAGCGAGGCGCTAGTGTGGTCGACACGCGGCGGCACGGGTGCCTAGGTCGCTCGGTGCGCGTGTGGCCTCGGCATGCGCGCCTCAGGACGCGCGGCGCCGCGGGGGACCCGAACGGTGAGGCACGACGGCGCCACGCGGCAGTGCGCGTGGGCGCGCAGAGCGCGGCGTCGCGCCGCGACGTCGCCGTCACCAGTTCGGGTTGCGCTACTTTGACTGCGAAAATCTCCAAAAATTTCAATAAAACCCCACCAAACTTTGAATACCAAAGTTGTAGAGCATCTATAGGAGAGTATTTTTCTCAAAGGCCGACCTATGTTTTGATCAACCATTTGAGCATGAACTGCAGGCAAAGATGCTGGTTTTCATGGCTCGGGTGAATAGTGTTTCCTGCAGTTGACCAAGTTTTTCACCCTTTTACACTCAAAATTTGAAATGCCACCCAAAAGAAAAGTTGTGTCCCTCGAAAAACTGGACAACTTTTATATTGGGAGATTTTGAAGTGTTTAGGTGAAATTTGGAGAACGCGGCAAAAGTTCTCGGAGGGTTCAAAAGCATTAGGGGTTTGACCTGGATTTGACCATGCCTTTGACCGAGATTTGACCACAAGTAAGTGTTGACTTGGTTAACAAGGTCATTAGGGTTGCTGGATAGGTTTTTCGAGGTGATGGCCCAGGTTGACCAAGGTTTGACTAACGTCAATAGTGTTTGACTCGGTTGATTCGGTCATTAGCACTAATGATGCTAATAAAAAACCTGGGGCGTCACAGTCGTCCCAGGATCAGTCTCAAGGAAATCTTCACGTCCCCAACCCTCAACAGCAGACTCCAAAGCCTATTGTACCCAGTTCTCTTAGTGGTAGCAGTGGGCGTCGTTGTTTCAAGTGTGGTGATCCAGGACACTTCGCTAAGGCATGCCTGCAACCTTGCTAGACCAAGAAACAACACCAGCTAACTCAGCTGAAGCAGGGACCAGTTTCCAAACCCAGCAACAAGGGCAAGAAGAAGATTGCTCAAGCCAGGATGGGTAGACTCAGCTTCACTTCTGTGGTTGATATTCCAGAAGGAGCACCAGTAATGATGGGCACATTCTCTGTTCGAGGCAAACCGATCCGGATATTGTTTGATTCTGGTGCTACACATAGTTTCATGAATGGAAAGGCGCTGAGCAAATTAGGACTGAATTCTTACAATACCAATAAGACATTTACGATTAAAACAGCGGGAGGGAACATCTCTTCCGAGTTGGTGACCAGGGGAGTACCCTTGGAATTAGGCAGCAAAACAGTTGACATGGACCTTATCATTTTGGGATTAGAAGGCATGGATGTCATTCTAGGAATGGACTGGATGAACCAGCATAAGGTTATACTGGATATTTCAGAGCGAATGGTAGAGATCAACTCACCCATTGTTGGAGCCACGACTCTATACCTACCTTTCAAAGATGGTGTAAATCCTTGTTCTTATGTGGCAATCAGTTCTCATCTGGAAGAAATTCCAGTGGTTCGAGAGTATGCGGATATTTTCCCCGATGAATTGCCGGGTATGCCACCCGACAGAGATGTCGAGTTTGTCATCGAACTTCAGCCTGGCACAGCTGCTATCTCTAAAAGACCTTACCGTATGCCACCCAAGGAATTGGCAGAATTGAAGATACAACTCCAAGAATTGCTAGATAAGGGTTATATTCGCCCAAGTTCTTCACCTTGGGGTTGGCCAGCTCTGTTTGTGAAGAAGAAAGATGGTAGCTTGAGGTTATGTGTGGATTACCGACCTCTCAATGCAGTAACAATCAAGAATAAATATCCTTTACCCCGCATCGATGTTCTTTTCGATCAGTTGGCTGGAGCCAAGGTTTTCGCCAAGATTGATCTTCGATCAGGGTATCATCAAATAAAGATCAGGCCATGTGATATTCCCAAAATAGCTTTCTCCACCCGATACGGTCTTTATGAGTACCTGGTAATGTCCTTTGGTCTTACCAATGCACCCGCTTATTTCATGTATCTCATGAACTCCGTATTCATGACGGAACTGGACAAGTTTGTAGTGGTATTCATTGATGACTAATTAAAGGCAAACCGTCAATTAAATCTTGCATTTGCATCCTCGTGTAGATCTTCCCGACGGTAGCTGTACGCTTGTGCCGGAAGGAGGAGACGA
Organism: Cenchrus fungigraminus; assembly: GCA_036936925.1. Taxonomy (NCBI): domain Eukaryota; kingdom Viridiplantae; phylum Streptophyta; class Magnoliopsida; order Poales; family Poaceae; genus Cenchrus; species Cenchrus fungigraminus. The sequence goes on along the minus strand of CM072776.1, from coordinate 93,803,389 downwards.
AGGTGCTGACGGAGAGCTGCAGTACGTGGACGTAGCTCAAGACCTGGACCAAAGTCCAGAAGGGCCCAAGGCCAACCTTGCCAGTGAAGGCAAGCCCCGGATCATTAACCCTTTCTTTTAAAATTATGCATTTACCTTTGCTACGATTGTGCATTTAGGTTTCAGGAGTTGAATGAAACCCTAGATGCATGATCTCTAGGTACCTATGTTCCTTTACTAGTACGCTAGGTCGGTACCTGCTATGCTATAGGACCGGTACAAGTCGAGTGATGTTCGTCACTCGCGAGAATAGGTTCTTATGTTGGAATCATAAGATCTTTATAAATGGATTGCTCATGTGGTAAGAGCATGGGATTTGGGCTCCGGTCCAGTGGCTTTCGTGGGCTAAGCTTTTGAATGTACTAAGCACTTGCCGGGAATGGGACCGGTAAACCTAGTACCTGATGGACACGGCAAGGCAACCTTTAACTACTACCCCTAGGACACCTGATGTGCCCCCCTGCCTGCAACAGTGGGGTACCTGTGCGAGTCTAGGCGGTCCGGCGTGACGTGCCAGTAAGCCTTGTACCGAGGATTGTAGGTTCCGATCCCGAACCGGAGAAAGATGGGAACCGTCTGGTCGGTGTATACCCCGTGTCATTTTTGTTTGGATTTTCTTGGGGTATGCATTCTTCCGTGTGTTTAGGTTTACCTTGCAAGGATTTAATCAATCGATTGTCGGCCTCTCACCGTTATCTGAGACTGCTTAATCAACTGGCCATGATATCCCTTAATGATGGAACTTGGTGAATATTACTGCTTGAATTAATTGTATTGTAAAATTCTTGATTGAATTAGTTGGCACACTTAGAAATGATAATTAACTAGAATTTGTGCTAAAATATTGAAAGTAAGGACATACGCTTTGTTGCTTTTCAGCAAAAGAACTCCACCGGCCAAAAAGCCTCTCATGTCTAGAGTTTGGTGATGTAGTTATCACCCGTCGGTTAAGTCTTGCTGAGTATTAGTATACTCAGTCTTGCTTTATAAAATGTTGTTGCAGGTGTTGTTTGGCCTGGTGAGATTCCACCCGGCTGGGAGCTGGAATGGGTGGATGACGATGAATGAAGGCATCATGGCAGGCCTCCTGTGATGCTCCTCGCGCCGTTTAGTTTAATTCCGTTGTTTTCAAAACTCTGAACTTCGTTATCGTGTCAAGTACCTTGGTTTGTAATAATTAAACCCTTCGGGGCAGTTTTGGTTTTTAATCTTGTGTGGTGCTCTGGACTCGCCTTCGCGTGAGTTTTAATGCATATTTGTCGATCCTTTGTTGCTATGTATGTGATTTCACCAGGCTCGACCCGGCAACTAACGACGGGATGATACTTTATTATTGCTTAATGACCAAAGTGGATTGGTTTAGGCGATAGTACGGTATTTTCCTGGGCGGGTTGTCACAGCTGTTACCAGAGCGATTAATGTGCACCAGAGCTTAATTAACCAACTTGATCACATGTTTTTGAATAAAACTTGCCAAGGTGGTTGTATTTGCAAAATACGTTGGATCGTCAAGGATGAAAATAGACCGAGAGGCCCTAGAGGGAATTTTTGGGTTCTTTCAGGTGGCTTAAAAAATCTATGGTGTATTTTGCTAACTTCCAGCACATTTTATTCTTGTCAAAACTTACTTCTTGCACAACCATACTAGTTCATCACGTTTTGCTATACGTGGTGGTGCCACAGGGAAGTCCTGTGAGGGATGGATGGGACCTATTCCAATGGGAACCCACGTCGCGTCTGTGTCTCGCCACGTTTTGCCATACGTGGACGTTCCGCATTGTGGTTATGCGAGGTAAGAATGCACTCCATTCACACGGAGAGTGTCTGAGGTTGGACGCTGTCCATGTAGCGACAAACGCATGGGTGCCATTTCTATAGTGAACGGTAATGTATGTGGACGCTTTCATGAGTGCTGGCATGAAAGGTTCGATGTGTTCTGTGATCTTCTACCGGTACACTAACCCCGTTTCGTAAGTCGCTAAGTGAGCATCGAATAGTTCTCGACTAGCTATTATAAGGAGAGACGCATATATGCCTTGCCACCGGCACTAACTTCGATTTTCAGCTTGATTGCCTTGTGAGGACGAATAGGACGTCTTGCATCATGCTAAAAACTGTGGAAACTTAAAACTGAACCCCCTTTACATGCTTTATGTGCTCTCTAAGGTGAAATTTTTGCTAGTGTGCATTATCTTTGCCTAGCCTCTCGTGCATAGATGTGTTGCTGTCAAATAATTGATAGGGTTGTTTGCTTGTTTTGTGCCCCTTGTTCAAGAATCATTTTGCCTAGGTAATCTCTACCAAAGTTGCTCCATATCTATCCAAGTTTCTGCTGAGAAATCTTTTCTTGATCGTAAGCTTTCAGATCTCAAGCAATGCTCAGATAGTAAACCTAGGTATTGCCGTCTTTTCCGGAACACGTCACTCTGAATCTTGCACCTTTGGACCTTGATCCTAGCTAACCTTGCTTAACCCTTGAAAGCCAAGGTTTGTTTCACGAACTTACCAAGTTGCCAAAAAATTTTGAAAATTTTGGGAACTTTGGTTTTGGAAATTTGAAATTATCATTTCGATGCAGTGCGGCAGTCTCGAGTCTGACTATTTGGGCAATTTGAGTTTTTGTCGTACATGTTCTACTTGTTGAACAAGCTTACGAATGTGTGACTAATGAAAACTCAAATTTTTCAGATGGTGGGCTCGACACGCAGCACTCCGAATGGGTTCGGTGATTCTATTGGCCGCAACCAGCCGCCACCACCACCGAACATGACATCCATTGCTACTCAAAATGAGATGCTGCTCCAGATCCTTCTACACATGCAGCAATAGCAGCAGCCCCATGGGAATCGGATTGATGCCCAAAGCCAAGTGATCGAGTACAAGCACTTTCTAGGTATGAATCCACCGCAGTTCACTGAGGCGGAAGAACCCGTGGATGCTGATGCTTGGATTCGGGCCATTGAAGCCATGTTTGCGGTGTTTACCTTGCCATGTTCAGAAGGATGCAAGGCTAAATTCGCGGCATTGCAGCTTCATGGTTCTGCCTTGATGTGGTGGGAACACTACAAATCCATGCAACAGCCTGGGTATGAAATAACTTGGGAAGAATTCAAAAAGGCTTTCAGAGACCATCACATTCCTAAAGCACTTACAGACAGGAAAATGCGAGAGTTATTGGCTCTCAAGCAAGGGTCAGACACGGTGTACCAATATGCGCAGAAGTTTAATAACCTCTGCCAGTATGGAGGATATCATGTGGATACAGATATAAAGAAGATGGAGCTTTTTCGCAAAGGCCTTAATAGTGAATTATTTGGATGGCTGAATTTGGTACAATTTGACAGCTACCACATGCTAGTGAATAAAGCTATCTCACAGGAAGATGCCATGAAGAGGGCCCAAGCCGAGAGGAAAAGGAAGGCTAACTCCATGCCCAATAATGCGCAGCTTTGCAAGCTTCGCATCATGCAGAAGACTTTCCCGGACTCCCAGCAGGCTTCACAGTCGGGAAGGTTAGTGGCTAAGTCGTCCCAGGATCAGTCTCAAGGAAATCTTCACGTCCCCAACCCTCAACAGCAGACTCCAAAGCCTATTGTACCCAGTTCTCTTAGTGGTAGCAGTGGGCGTCGTTGTTTCAAGTGTGGTGATCCAGGACACTTCGCTATGGCATGCCTGCAGCCTTGCCAGACCAAGAAACAGCACCAGCTAACTCAGCCGAAGCAGGGACCAGTTTCCAAACCTAGCAACAAGGGCAAGAAGAAGATTGCTCAAGCCAGGATGGGCAGACTCAGCTTCACTTCTGTGGTTGATATTCTAGAAGGAGCACCAGTAACGATGGGCACATTCTCTGTTCGAGGCAAACCGATTCGGATATTGTTTGATTCTGGTGCTACACATAGTTTCATGAATGGAAAGGCGCTGAGCAAATTAGGACTGAATTCTTGCAATACCAATAAGGCATTTACGATTAAAACAGCGGGAGGGAACATCTCTTCCGAGTTGGTGACCAGGGGAGTACCCTTGGAATTATGCAGCAAAACAGTTGACATGGACCTTATCATTTTGGGATTAGAAGGCATGGAAGTCATTCATGACGGAACTGGACAAGTTTGTAGTGGTATTCATTGATGACATCTTAATCTATTCCAAGAATGAAGAAGAACATGCAGGACATCTTCGAATTGTTTTACAACGCTTGCGAGATCACAAGCTTTATGCCAAGTTCTCCAAATGTGAATTTTGGTTGGATAGTGTGAAATTTTTGGGGCACACTATTTCCAAGGAAGGCATATCTGTGGATCCTAGCAAAGTACAAGAGGTTATGGATTGGAAACCACCCAAGACCGTACATCAAATCCGCAGTTTTCTGGGTTTAGCAGGCTATTATCGCCGTTTCATTCCGGATTTTTCCAGGATCGCTAAACCTATGACTGAACTATTGAAGAAGGGAGTCAAGTTTGTGTGGAGCGAAGATTGTGAAAAAGCTTTCCACACGTTGAGGGAACATCTGACTACAGCCCCAGTACTAGTGCAGCCGGATAATTCTAAACCGTTTGAAGTCTTTTGTGATGCTTCGGGCACCGGTCTCGGTTGTGTTCTTATGCAAGAGAATCGAGTCATTGCCTACGCTTCACGATCGCTTCGACCCCATGAAGTGAATTACCTGACCCACAATCTTGAGCTAGCAGCGGTTGTACATGCTCTCAACATTTGGAGGCATTATCTTATGGGGAACCGATGTAATATCTTCACCGATCACAAGAGTCTTAAGTATATCTTCACCCAATCAGATTTGAATATGAGACAGAGAAGATGGTTAGAATTGATAAAAGACTATGATCTAGAAGTACACTATCATCCCAGAAAAGCCAATATTGTTGCAGATGCTCTTAGCCATAAGGTTCACTGCAACTGCTTAACTGTGGAATCGTACAGTGAGACTTTATGTGAAGACTTGAGGAAGCTTCGATTGGAAATTGTAGAGCAAGGAAATTTGAATGCTATCTCTACTGAGTCCAATCTATATGACCGAATCATTTTGGCTCAACTTAATGATGAAGGCGTCCTGTTAATAAAACAGAAATTAGCTGAAGAGGATCCCAAATATAGTTGTTTCCATAAGGATTCAAAGGATGTGGGGTGGTTTGAGCAATGTCTTGTAGTTCCTGTTGATCCGGAACTCCAGAAGGAAATTTTTGATGAAGCTCATCTTTCCAAATTCTCTATTCATCCCGGAAGCACCAAAATGTATCAAGATTTGAGGAAAAACTTTTGGTGGTCAAACATGAAGGTAGACATAGCTAAATATGTGGTAGAGTGTGATACTTGCCATCGAGTCAAAGCCAGCCATTTGAAATCAGCCGGTGTACTTCAGCCATTGACCATACCTTTATGGAAATGGGATGACATAAGTATGGATTTTATTGTGGGTTTACCCCTGACTTCCAGAAAGAAGGATTCTATCTGGGTTATAGTGGACTGATTAACCAAGACTGCTCATTTCATCGCAGTACACACCACTTATTCTGTTCAAGATTATGCAGAACTCTATGTCGATCAAATCGTGCGCCTGCACAGGATTCCCAAGACCATTGTTTCTGATCGAGGTACTCAATTTGTGGCTCGTTTCTGGGAACAATTACATGAATCTTTGGGAACCAAATTGATTCGTAGTTCAAGTTATCACCCTCAGATCGATGGTCAGACTGAGCGAGTCAATCAAATTGTGGAGGACATGCTGAGAGCAAGCATCATGCATTTTGATAAGAGTTGGGACAAGTGTCTATCTTTAGCCGAATTCTCTTATAACAATAGTTATCAAGCTAGTTTGAAGATGGCACCGTTCGAAGCTCTTTATGGACGAAGATGCCGAACTCCATTGAATTGGCCAGAAGCTGGAGAGCGAACGCTCTTTGGCCCAGATTTAGTTAAAGACGCAGAGGAGAAAGTGAAAGTGATCAGAGAGAATTTGAAGTTAGCTCAAATGAGGCAAAAGAGTTATCACGATAAAGGAACAGCGCCCCGACACTATGAAGTGGGTGACTATGTATACCTCAAGGTTTCACCGACCAAAGGTGTACAGAGGTTTGGAGTCAAAGGGAAATTAGCCCCGCGCTATATCGGCCCATACAAGATCATCGAGGTATGTGGACCAGTCGCTTATCGCATCCGACTTCCGGATCAATTCTCGGCTGTGCACAATGTGTTTCATGTGACACAATTGAAGAAAGGTGTAAAGGTACCCGAGACAGAGGTAATCACGGAAGCGAATGCTTGGATCGAGCCAGATTTTTCAGTTGTCGAGCATCCGTTGAGAGTGCTAGATCAAAAAGAAAGAAAAACCAGGAGACATACCGTGAAGATGTACAAGATACAATGGAGTCACCATACTGAAGAAGAAGCTACTTGGGAGACCGAGCATTTTCTCAACACCAAGTATCCGGGTTTTCTTCAATCGTGAAACAGTAAGAACCTTACCCCAACCCTTGTCTTTAATTTCCGAATCTCGGGACGAGATTCCTTTTAAGGGGGGTAGGCTGTGACGCCCCAGGTTTTTAATCAGCATCAGTAGTGCTAATGACCGAGTTAAACGCGTTGACTTTAGTCAAACCTTGGTCAACCTGGGTCAGCACCTCGAAAACCTAACCAACAAACACTAATGATCTTCTTAATCAAGTCAACACACCTTTGTGGTCAAAGCTTGGTCAAACCCTAGCTAAGACCCTAGTCAAACCCCTTGACACACCTAGTCCTTCTAGAACTTTTGTCGCGTTCTCCAAATTTCACCTAAACACTTCAAATTCTCCTAATATAAAAGTTGTCTAGTTGTTCGAGGGACACAACTTTCATGTTGGGTGGCATTTGAAATTTGGAGTGGAAAATGGTGTAAAACTGTGGTCAACGCCCGCAGTTCCTGTTCACCGGCGCCATGAAAACCAGCAACTTTGCCTGCAGTTCATGCTCAAACGGTTGATCAAAACACCTATCGGCCTTTGTAAAAGTTGTAGAGGGTTAGTAGATCTGCAACTTTGCTATAAACACCTTAGTGCACTTCAGTTTCAAAATCTTGAGTTAAACTCAGTCAAACAGGGTTAGGCTGATTTGAACCGCGACGCCGAGCCGCGCTCCCGCGCTCCAGAGCGCCCACGTGCGCCGCGCCACGTCGGCCACCGCCGTACCGCACGTTGAGGCAGGTGTCGGTGTTTTAGACCGGCAACCTACCAAGGGGAGTACCCGAGGTAGATGAATGTGGCCTCGCCGAGATCGGTAACTCGAAGGAGAGACACGTGGCACACAATTTAGATAGGTTCGGGCTGCGAGGTGCATAATACCCTACATCCTGTATGCTGCGTAGTTCTGGATTGATTGAGTATGTTTACAAGATGATGCGGATGAAGAGATAGGGGTCCCTGCCTCGTCTTATATAGCCCGGGAGGCAGGGTTACAAGTCGGTTTGAGGGGAGAGTACTAGTCGGGTACGGCTAGGAGTTCTTTACATAGATCCGGACATGTGTAGCCTCCTATCCGAGTACTATCCCTCTGCAGTCCTTGCGCCTCACGCCAGCAGGTGCCGTGTTGCCCAAGTTGAGTAGTCCCAGGGGCCCACCGAGTAGTCGGTCCTGGTACCCACCGGAGTAGTGGGCCCAGGGATGTCTATACGACAAGCCCCCGAGTACTTTGTAGTCGAGCAGGATGTCTTCGAGTAGTCTTGATGGCCTTGGCGAGTAGTCCTTGAGCGTCCCCGAGTTCCACAAGCCGAAAGTCCTCAAGAGCGTTTGAATCATCCCGAGGCTGGAAGGTACTCCAGCTGATCTTTGAGTAGTCTTGAAGTCTTCTCGAGTAATCCCCAAGCGTCCCCGAGTGCTTCTCTCGAAGGTCTTCAATAATACTCGTGATGTCTTGATGAAGGGACCATATGGAAAATACGATTCAAAGAATCACATTCCATATGAAATGTAGTCCCCGAGCCTTAGGTCGAATCGTAGATTCAAGCTGAGGGTCAATCTGAAGTTCTGCCAATCTTATCCCGAAAAATCCGGAGAAAAAACCGAAGGACACGTGGCACGGAGCCCCAGAGCCTTGAGTCGAGTACTTCCTCTCGAATTAAAGGGTCATCTTGACTATAGAATGTGTCCTGAGTGGGTTTTGTATCTGGTTGTTACCCACGGAGGTCATCTGAAGTAGTCGAGCCCCCAAGATGGAGAGCATCGAGTACTGGAAGTTGAAGAGTCACGCTGTTGTCGCTAGGTCACCCGTCTGGCGCCGTATCTGAGAACCGAGCCGCCAGGGCCGGTTATAAATAACCGGTGAGTCCCTTAGGGTTTTCACTCCTAGTAGTTGCATTTCTCAGATTAGATCTGAATCGCCGCCTCCTCTGCTCCTCTGCTACCGCCGCCGCCGCGCATAGACGTAGATCCATTTGCGTGCGATGCCGCAGTGCACCCGCCGCTGTAGCCCCTGAGCGAATGCGAGTAAAGACACTCATTTCTTGGAGAATGAAGGGGTCTCTGGCGAAGGGCAAGAAGACCGGTGCGTCGAAGAAAAGAAGCCGCGATGAAGAGACCGGTGATGCCGGCCAGTCGTTGACGTCGCCACCTCCGTCCCCTCACCCCAATCCGGCGAAGGAGTGGAAGAAGGCGAAACTGAAGACCGAGGACCTCCTCACCTTGGTCAACGGTGGGTTCCTTCGTGAGAAGGAGGTGGATCTATGGCGCACCGCCACCGGTGATCCATACCCGATGGAGAAGAACCCGGACGAAATCTCAATGTTCGCCCGGTTCGTAGAGCGCGGATTGGCGCTCCCCGCCAGTGATTTTTTCAAGGGTCTGCTCAGGTACTACGACGTCGAGTACCTTAATCTCAACCCCAATGGTATCTTCCACGTCTCCATCTTTGTACACTTCTGCGAAGCCTTTGTGAGGATCAAGCCCCACTGGATCTTGTTTCGGAAGTTCTTCCGGTTGAAGCTGCAACCGAGCACCAACGATACACGAGTAGTCGGAGGTGCCGGTATCCAGATGCGTGAAGACGCCACCGACCAGTACCTGCCGTACAAGTAGATAGACTCCAACTAGGACTGGAAGGCCAAGTGGTTCTACATCAGCAACCACCATCCTGAGCTGCCGAAGCCGAGCGGGTGTCAACCGAAGCACAAGCCGTGGTGGAACACAGAGCCCACCATGCAAGAGGGTATTCCGCTACCCGAGTTGCTAAAGAAGATCAAGGCCTTGCGAGAAGCTGGGCTGAGGGCCGAACACGTGGCCTTCAGCTTCATGAAGAGGAGGGTGCAGCCACTGATGGCACGAGACACCCTCGGGTATCAGTACACCGGCGACAAGGATACGTCCCGGTTGCCTAGCTTCGAACACGAGGACCACGTCATCGTCGAGAGGCTGGGCAGGATCTTCAAGGACATGTCCCCTTATACACCGTGCCCGGTGCCAGAGTACTCTGCGGCACGGCCGCCAAATCATGTCGGTAGTCGTGACATAAGCCCCCGAGTACTGATTTGCTTGAAGTAGTCGTACTCATATGTGCTAAATGTTGTAGGATGACGTGGTGAAATACGTCTCAGTCCCGACTTCTCCTCTGCGACTTGTGGAGCAACCGGAGGAGAAGGGCAAGAAGAAAGAACGCCGCATGGTCGGTGAAGGCGAAGACGCCATTGTCATCGAGTCCGACTCTGATGATGATGAAGATGAAGAAACACTACAGCAAAGGTTCCAGCTGCGCTCCAGGTTTAGCCGAGCTGGGATGCCAGACGTCCCAATCATCGAGAAGCCATCCAGCCTCGAGGCTAGTTTGCCGGCGCCGCCCAGGAGGCCGCGCAACGTGGCGCAGAAACGCGCCGTCAAGAAGCTGAAGATCTCCGAGACGACCAGCCAAGATGTAAACACCAAGACTAGAGTAATCGAGCACAGCTGATAGGTAGTCGTGTGCTGATGAATTGTCTTGTAATGTTGCAGGATATCCCCTCCCCGGACCTCGTAGACCAGGGCGACGAGGGGGTCCTGGACACCATGGGGGCGGTGGCTGAGAGCAGTATCAGCCCACCTCCGTCAACCGAAGAAGTCGTGCCAGTAGCGGCACGGCAGAAGACCAGCGCTGCGGAGCCGCAGCCGTCGGTTGAAGAAGGACGAAACCCTCCGCCGGCCGCAACTGTAGAGCAACCGGAGGAGGCTCCTGTTGAGACCGGAACTGCCGCCGAGGCTAGCATAGTTGATATTGCTAGTATACTAGGTGCTCCGACCGTGACCGTAGTGCGGTCAACACTGTAAGTTCTTATGAACTTTCAAGTAGTCATGTAGACGGTAGGTTTGCATTGCTGACTTGATTGCTTCGTGATGCAGGAAATCCACAGACCTGTCGTGGGATGGTGAGGAGACCAACACTCCAGCCGACGGAGAGGGCCGCTCGGCGGAGGAGCGCGAATCCACACCGCCGCCACAGACTGAAGTCGCGGTGGAGTCGTCGTTGGAGGAAGCCACCTTGGTTGAAGGTATGTGTCCTGTCACCACTGATAGTCATTACGCATAGTAGTCGTAGCCACTGAGATTGACTGCGTGTACTCATTGTACTAGGAGCACAAGCTGAGGGAGCCTCGATCCCTGAAGCCGTGGCCATAGAGACGGCTACTGTGGAGCCGGAACCCACAGGACCGATGGCCGGATCGGTGGAAGAAACAGCCCCCGAGCTGGGTGTGGAGGTGCAGGACGATCCGCTCCACGGGATGAGCACGGACGTAGTCATCCGCTCACCCATCATAGAGGAAGCTGCACCGATCCGTTCGGCGGCTATGGCAGAGGAGGCATCTTCGAGCCGCGGGGGTCTTGAGCTGCTGGAAGACAATCTTGTCAATCCGGCCATTGTCGCTCTGAACATGGAGTCATGGCGGCGTACCCAGCAGTGGGTCAATGTATGTTGCGAGTACCTCGAGTAGTCTTGTACGACAAAATGCAAAGTACCCGTTTGACTGTTCTGTCTTCACAGGATATTATTGGAAGATCCCGTGAGAAGTCCGAGCTGCTGAAGGGGTACGGCGACACAGTCCTTAATGCCGAAGCCTTGGAGAAGGAGCTCGACAAGTCGAAGAAACATTCTGCGCTGCTCCAATCCAAGCTTGACGGTGCCTTCGCCCAGTATCATAACGAAGTGCAAGAGATGCAGGCGAAGAAGGACGACTTGATTCGGAAAAACAAGTCACTGCGCCAAAAGAATAAAGGTATTCCTCCCGCCAAAGCCTTTGAGTACTTAGTAGGGTACCTTGGTGTGATCTGGCGATGTGATGGGTTGTCTGCAGAGCTTGAGGAAAGGGTCGACCAGCTGAAGGCGTCGGAGACGGACTTGAAGAACATTGTGTACCGTGAGACCGACAAAAGAGAGGTACTTGAGTATGAGTACGCTCAGTTGCGCCATGAGTGTATCAAGCACATGGAGCTTCATGAAGCCTCAGACTGTGACCTTGTCAATTGCTATAAATCTCTGCAAAAGCTCAATGAAGATTGCGAGAAGCTGCGGGGCCAACTGAAGGAACTTGAGCAAGCCGCGCTGCCCATTGCAAGGCTGCTGGTGCCTCACCCGGGTGGGCCGAAGATTGCTCCGCTGGTGGACCGGTTGAAGGAAGCCCCCGGGCGTCTGGCGACGTATGTCAAGCACTTGGCGAAGTCGATCCCGAACCAAGTTTTGGCGTACATGAAGTCATATTTCCCCAAGGCTCCAGTGGACGTAGTCGCCGGTGGACTTGCAGCGAACTGTACTGACGATCAGTACAAGACCCTCCTGGAGGAGATGGCGCCCATTGCTGAACAAGTGGCGGAAAAGCTCAACCTTCAGTAGGAGTACCTGTAGGAGTAGCTTAGGGGATTTGATGTAAAACAAACAGAGTTGTTAGTAACTTGTTTGGATTATCAATGAAAGTTGTCCATGATATATCTGTGAAATAAGTACTCGTAGCCGCCACTTGCAACGAAGTGTGCGGAGTACCAAACCGTGGTAGAACTTGTGAGTAGTAGTACTCAGTAGGAGATGCCTGATTGGAAGGCACAGTAAATAAGTTGAATCAAACTTTATTACTGATGAATAAGTACACCTGAATGGTCAGAACCGTTTACAAGTGTAGTCGCCAGGACCCGGAGGCCGCCTATGGCTAAGTGGCGCTAGGACCCTTAGGCCGCTTACAGCTAGAGATCCATTAGTAGTCGTATAGACTGGATCTAGAGTACATGGTCTTGCAGACCGCCGCTAGAGTCCTCAGTGCTCTAAGCAGCCCAAGATCCGTTAGTAGCCGTTGACGCTGGATCTTGGAGAAGAGTAGTCCGGAGACTAGTGCCAGGACCGAAAGGCCGCTTACAGCGAGGAGTCCGTGAGTAGTCGTGTAGACCTGGACCCGTAAAGTAGTCGAGCGACTACGCGTAGAAGCGACACAGCTGGTCGACGTTCCACGAGTTGTTGATGTCGTCGCCTTCAAGTGTTTGGAGGCGGTAGGAGCCTGGTCCGGTCACCTTAGAGATTGAAAAGGGACCTTCCCATGGTGAGCTGAGCTTGTGTAGTCCATCCGTGTTCTGGATACGACGGAGGACTAGATCGTCGACGTTGAAGGAGTGTTCCTTGATGTTGTGATCGTGGTAGCGTCGGATACCCTCGAGGTACCTTGCTGATTGGATGAGGGCGGCGCAGCGGGCTTCTTCGAGACTGTCGATGTCAACCCGTCTGCTGTCTTCTGAGATGCCTTCGTCATATTACTCTACTGCCGGGGATGCCCACATCACGTCGGCAGGTAGAATAGCTTCAGAGCCGTAGACCAGGAAGTAGGGCGACTGCCCCGTCGGCTTGGTAGGCTGAGTACAAAGCCCCTAGAGTGCGTTGGGTAGTTCCTTGATCCACTTGCCTCCTTTTGTATTAGCTGCGTCGTGCAATCGCTTCTTGAGGGCATCGAGTACCATCCCGTTGGTGCGCTCAACTTGACCGTTGGCGCGGGGGTGGGCGACTGAGACGTACCGGACGTCGATCCCGCTATTCTCGTAGTATTCCCAGAACTGATGGTTGTTGAAGTTGGAACCCAAGTCTGTGATGATGCGATGGGGCAGCCCGTAGCGATGCACGAGTTCATCCAAGAAGTCGAGTACTCTGTCGGCCTTTAGGCAGGTGACCGGCTTGACTTCAATCCACTTGGTGAACTTGTCGATGGCCACCAAGACTCTATTGAATCCTCCTGGCACAGTTGGCAGGGGCCCGATCATGTCGAGCCCCCAGCAGGCAAAGGGCCAGGTTGGTGGTATGGTGACTAGCTTGTAGGCCGGAACGTGTTGTTGCTTGGCGAAGAATTTACATCCTTGGCACTTTCTGACGAGTTCTTCAGCGTCGGCCAGAGCTGTGAGCCAATAGAAAGCTCGTCGGAAAGCCTTGCTCACTAGCGTTCGAGAAGACGCGTGGTTGCCGCATACGCCTTTGTGGATCTCCTCCAAGATATCCTTGCCTTCTTCTCAAGGTACGCACTTCATGAGTACTCCAGAAGTGGCACCTCGCCTGTAGAGCTTGTCTCCGACTAGCACATAGGCCTTTGCTCGGCGGACGAGTTGTTCGGCCAAGGTCTTGTCGGATGAGACCTTCTGCTCGTGGATGTAGTCGATGAAGGGTTGTCTCCAGTCCACGTCAATCATCATGACCTCCTGGCCAGACTGTAGTGGCACAGGGTCAGTGGCCATTGGCGCCGACTTCGGGATAGATGGCGCGTGAAGCTCGTGGACGAAGACTCCAGCAGGAACTTGCGCGCGAGTAGAACCAAGCTTTGACAGGACGTCCGCGGCAACATTGTTGTCGCGAACGATGTGGCCGAACTCGAGACCGTAGAACTTATTCTCGAGCTTGCAGACCTCCAGACAGTAGGTGTCCATGTTCTCCTTGTTGCGATCCCAAGACTTGTTGACTTGGTTGATGACCACTGCGGAGTCGCCGTAGACTAGTAGCCGCTTGATGCCCAAAGAGATTGCGAGGTGGAGCCCGTGAAGTAGGGCTTCATACTCGGCTTCGTTGTTTGAGACCTTCCAGAAGATCTGCAGGACGTACTTGAGTTGTTCGCCCTTTGGAGAGATCAGCAGTACCCCTGCACCTGCCCCTTCAAGCTTGAGTGAGCCGTCGAAGTACATCACCCAGTGTTCTGGGCGCTCGGTTGGAGTTGGTAGCTGATTCTCCCGCCACTCTGCCATGAAGTCGACTAGTGCCTGGGACTTGATAGCAGTACGTGGCTTGAAGTCAATGTTGAGGGCGCCGAGTTCGACCGCCCACTTGGAGATTCTTCCAGTAGCATCCTGGTTGTGGAGTATGTCACCGAGCGGGTAGTCGGTGATAACAACGATCGAGTACTCCTGGAAGTAGTGTCGTAGCTTCCGCGAGGTGATGAGCACTGCGTAGAGTAGCTTCTGGACCGGCTGGTACCGTGTCTTGGACTCTGACAGAACCTCACTGACGAAGTAGACTGGTCACTGGACTGGGTAGGCGTGGCCTTCTTCCTGCCGCTCGACGACGATGGCAGTACTAACCACATGAGTAGTCACAGCGAGGTAGAGCAGTAGCTGCTCTTTTTTGCAAGGAGCCGTGAGGACTGGTGGCTTAGACAGGAAGTCTTTGAGCTGCGCCAGAGCTTGATCAGCTTCCGCGGTCCACGCGAACTTCTCTTGATGCTTGAGTAATTTCAAGAAGGGTAGTCCCCGTTCTCCAAGCTTCGAAATAAATCTGTTCAGGGCCGCCATGCACCCGGTCAGCTTCTGGACATCCTTGATGCAGGTTGGAGCTTTCATGTTGGTGATGGCGGAGATCTTCTCGGGGTTGGCTTCGATGCCACGATGGCTGATGATGAAGCCGAGTAGTTTCTCAGATGGTACACCGAAGACGCACTTGTTAGGATTGAGCTTCCATTGGTACTCTCGCAGGGATGCGAAAGTCTCTTCAAGATCGGCGATGAGCGTATCGGAGTTTCTGGCCTTGACGACCACGTCATCCACGTAGGCTTCGACGTTCTTGTTGAGCTGCCTCTTGAAGCAGGCCTGGATAGCTCGTTGGTAGGTGGTGCCGGCGTTCTTCAACCCGAACGACATTGTCGTGTAGCAATAGGCGCCGAACGGGGTGATGAATGCGGTCTTCTCCTGGTCTTCTTCCTTGATAGCGATCTGGTGATAGCCGGAGTAGCAGTCGAGGAAGCAGAGCAGGTCACAACCCGCCGTGGAGTCGATGACTTGATCAATCCGCGGCAACCCGAAGGGGTCTTTGGGGCAGTGCTTGTTGAGGTCGGTGTAGTCGACGCACATCCTCCACTCGTTGGTGTTCTTCTTGCGGACGAGGACGGGGTTGGCGAGCCACTCAGGATGGAAAACTTCACGGATGAAGCTCGCCGCGAGTAGTTTGGCGAGTTCCTTCTTGATGGCATCCCGTCGGTCGTCGGCGAAACGGCGAAGGTGTTGTCGTTTGGGGGTAGCTTTAGGGTCGACGTTGAGTGAGTGCTCGATCAGCCTCCTGGGCACCCCTGGCATGTCCGCTGGCTTCCATGCGAAGATGTCTCGGTTAGCCCGGAGGAAGCTGACGAGCGCGTCTTCCTATTTCGGGTCGAGACCCGCCCCGATCATGGTAGTCTTGCTGCTGTCGCCCGTCCCAAGGTCAATGGCCTTCACTTGGACTTCCTCTGATGGCTGAGGCTTGTTTGCGGTGTCGGTCTTTTCGGGAATCTCGAGTTCGGTTGGGGCGAGTTTCTTGGACGCAGCAAAGATCTCCATCATTGCAATGGGTACTTGGTTGGTCGCTGCGAGTTCCACGGCTTCGGTGTCGCAGTCGAACGAAATCTTCAAGTCCCCTTGTAGTGCGAGTACTCCGGCAGGGCTTGGCATCTTGAGTACCAAGTAGGTGTAGTGTGGTACCGCCATGAACTTGGCGATAGCTGGTCTGCCGAGGATGGCATGGTAGGAGGTTTCGAAGTCTACAACCTCGAACTTGATGTACTCGGTGCGGTAGTTCTCCCTTGTCTCCCCGAAGGTAACTGGCAGGACCACTGAGCCCAGTGGAATAGCCGCGTTACCGGGGACAATGCCGTAGAAGGGTGATGCGCTCTTGGTGAGCATGTCGGTGATGTCGAGCTTCATCTTCTTCAAGGTCTTGGTGAAGAGGACGTTAAGTCCGCTCCCGCCGTCGATGAGGACCTTGTTGAGTCTGGAGCCCGTGACTACAGGTTTCAGGACGAGTGGGAAATGTCCTGGTTCGGAGAAGCTTGTCCATTGATCCGCGCGGGAGAAGGTGATGGGTACCTCCGACCACCTCAGAGGTGTCAGCACCGCTAGTTCGATGTTCAAGACTTCCCGTCGGGTGGCCTTCTGAGACCGTCTGGTGGGTAGTCCACCGAAGAGGACATTCGCCATCTTGTCAGGTTCCTGGAAGTCGCTGTTGCCCTCGTCGACTTTTTTCTTGCCCTTCTTGTCGTGAGGAGGCTGTGGGTCGGGAGTATCCTTGAGTGCTCGCCGGAACTGATAGCACTGTTCGGTGGTGTGATTACCATCCAGATGCCACGGGCACTTCTCTTTGAGCAAGTCTCTGAAGCCGCCTGAGGTCTTTTTCGAGTTGTCCTATGCAGGGCGCTGTATAGCCGCGACTGTGTTATCTGGCTTGCGCTTGCGGTTGGAGCTCGAGTAGTTGTTGTTGTGGTGACCCCCTTGATCTTTGTTGTTGTTGTTGTTGCCGCCCGTGTTGCTCTTGTTCTTGCCGCGAATGGAGTCATACTTGGCGTTCGCCTTGTCCTCTTCGTCGGCCCATGACGTGATCATGTCTTTGAGCTTGGTGATGGAGCTCGGGCGGCGGCGACCGAAGTCTTCGAAGGTGCGACAGTGGTAGAGTCCATCTTGGAAGAGGTCGATGACTTCTTTGTTGGTGAAGTCGACTACGGTCGCGCGCTTGTCGAAGAAGCGCCGCATGTACTGGCGAAGCATCTCGCCTTGTTCCTGCTTGACATCGCCAGGTCCATGCGAGTACCCGAGCGCCCCATGGCGCCCGCGAAGTTGCTGGTGAACTGAGCATTTAGCTGGTCCCACTGGTCGATCGAGTTCTTTTCGAGTGACTCGAGCCATGTGAGTGGAGCCTGATCCAGACAGAAGGGGAAGAAGAGGCACTTCGCGTTGTTGTTGCCACCAGCATTTTCGATGGCCAAGGCATAGCACCTGAGCCACTGAACCGGATCTTGCTTCGCGTCATACTTGGAGATCCCGAGAGGTTTGAATTTCTCGGGAAGAAGCAGGTTGCGAAGTCTTGCGGAGTATGCGGGGAAGCCGTCGCTGTCGCTTGCTTCAGTAGCCTTCTTGTGGCGGATCTTGTCGATCTTGTGGCGGGCGTCGTAGCCACCACGTGCGTTGCCGATGGCGTGGCTAGTCGCGTGGCCTCGGCCGCCGCGATCGCCGCCGCCACCAGCTCTTCTGCTGGCGTCGTGGGATGAGCTCCCGCCGCTGCTGCCACTACCGCCGCCGCCGCCGCAACTACCTCCGGTGCCACCCTGGTTGATGCCGCCCTGTGAGGGTCCTCCACCCGAGGCTCTAGAGTGGTTGGGGTTTGGCTGGTGTTCACCATGGACACGGTTGCGTCCGCCGTCTGCCGGGCTGCGGCTAGTGGCTTTGTTGTTTCTGACGTCGTGAGTTCTGACGGGGGGTACTTGAGTAACCCTGTTGTCGACCCACACGAAGTAGGCGTCTTCAGCGAGTTTGGCAATGACTTTGCCCGCGCGGATCCCCTGGGCCTGCCGTGCTAGCGTGGTGATAGACATGAGGTACTGCTCAGGAGTAGAGTGTACCCGGTTGGCAACTTGCTCTAGGGCCTCATTGAGGTTCCGGATAGGGAGACTTTCCCGGAGACGTCTGCGTCGATCGTTCCGCTTCCTGTTGCGGTCACGCCGAGTGTTCTTATCTTCGGTGGTCTCGTTCGGAGGTGTGTTGGCAGATAACTCATCCTCCGAGATGTCGTCAAGGTACCGGTCGGGTCGAGTTTCCGAAGTCCCAACATCTGTGGCTGTCATGAAGACTTCACGGTCGGGAGTGCAGAGACTGGAGTTAGTAGTCGCCACCTCGGTAGGGGTGTGCTCGTCGTTTAGAGCCAGTGGGGTCCCCTCCTGGAAGGGGAGTGAGTCGAGGTAGGCGACGCAGCGTGAGTTGTCGTCCGTCAGGTCTGCAGGCTTGCGGTCGGGCCAGTAGACAAATCTGCCGGCGGGAGTAGATGTAATGACCAGGCCAGAGGCAGGTCCTGACAGCGGTTCCTCAGTCATGTTGAGATCAGACTCGGACTCGATTGGGTCCGATCCGAAGTCGAACTCGTAGGAAGAGTCCGAGTAGTAGCCGGCTCCGGTGTTGGAGTCCGAGGAGTACTCGGAGGCGATCTCCTTGCCGGCCCGGCGTGCAGCGAGAGCTTCCGCATGGGCCTTGCTAGCATTGCAGAGACCGTATGGGAAGTGCTCGTGGAGAGGGGTCGCTTCACACGATGGCTGAGGAGCCAGCTCGCATGAGGTGATCCAGAGCGACGTCGAGTTCGAGTTGGAGGCGGATCCGAGCTCGAAGTCGGCGACTTGGTTGTAGAGCGAAATTTCACCGAACTTTTCGACGAGTGGGCCTGTGGCGACTTCGAGAAGCGTCACGAGCCCGGTCTCTGGGTCTGGGGTCATGGTGAGGTAGCGCTGGAACGATCCAGCGCTGTCAGCGGTGCAGACCCAGGAGCCAAAGACGAAGGTGTCGCCGTGGTTGAAGGCGACGGTTGGCTTGATGACGATTGAAGCCGTCGAGTTCGCCATGTGATCTTCGGCGAGATCCCCTACCTGGCGCGCCAGCTGTCGGTGTTTTAGACCGGCAACCTACCAAGGGGAGTACCCGAGGTAGATGAATATGGCCTCGCCGAGATCGGTAACTCGAAGGAGAGACACGTGGCACACAATTTAGACAGGTTCGGGCCGTGAGGTGCGTAATACCCTACGTCCTGTATGCTGCATAGCTCTGGATTGATTGGGTATGTTTACAAGATGATGTGGATGAAGAGATAGGGGTCCCTGCCTCGCCTTATATAGCCCGAGAGGCAGGGTTACAAGTCGGTTTGAGGGGAGAGTACTAGTCGGGTACGGCTAGGAGTTCTTTACATGGATCCGGACATGTGTAGCCTCCTATCCGAGTACTATCCCTCTGCAGTCCTTGCGCCTCACGCCAGCAGGTGCCGTGTTGCCTAAGTTGAGTAGTCCCAGGGGCCCACCGAGTAGTCGGTCCTGGTACCCACCGGAGTAGTGGGCCCAGGGATGTCTATACGACAGCAGGCCTGTGACCGCAGGTCTGTGCGCGCCCGGCGCTGGCGTCAGCCTCCCGTGCATGCCCCGAGTCGGCGCCTCGGCCGGGGGAGCCGCGCAGGCCACGCGGCGCGTACGCGGGCCCGCGACACCGGCCCCCTCCCTGCCGCGCTGCCCGCCGGTCAGGTCGCACGCACCCCAGGGTAGGCCGGGTCCCCACCTCGCTGTCCTTTCTTAGCGTCGAAGCATTGCGTTCCTCGCCGCCTATAAAAGAAGCCGCAGTGCTCCTCGCGCGCACAGCCCCTGCCACCGCTCGCCATTGCCGCCGTTGCCAGTGCAGCCGCCGCCGCCGAGCTGCCTCTTTCGCTCACTCCCTCGACCGTGTGACCACACCTACCTCTCCTCTAAGACCTACTAGAACTTGCACCACCGCTTGTTGCCCTGCCGGCGCCGCAGCTTCACCGGAGCACGAGCTCCAGCGGCCGCCGCAGCATAGCTCCGCCGTGCGAGCTCGCCGGCCGCACCTTTGCCCCAATGAAGCCTCAAATCGAGCCTAGGAGACCCCCCAGGCCGCCCTCCGCCTGCGCCCGGCCGGCCACGGCCGCCGGCTCGCCAGAATTTGGCCGGACCGCCGCTGGCCCGTCTCCTAGGGACCCAATTGCGAGTCCCGACTTCTTTCCAGGGGCTCATCTTCGAAGTAAGGGCATTTCTGTGAAAAACAAAAAGTTTCCAGGGACCTTTAAGCAAAGTAGAATCTGAAATAGTATATGGTTTTGGCTGAGTCTTAGAAAATTCATAGAAAATTGTAAAAAATCAGAAAAATGTCAAACTAATTTTGTTCGCTTCCATGTGTAGAAAACTACAACTTAGACAAAGCATGACCCTACTTTTGAGTGCTAGTTTTTACATGAAAAATAGAAAACTGTTTAACCTAGATCTATTGGAGCTCCAAATATACAACCGATCTGTGGCTAAATCTTGGATATGTTGTTTGTTATGCCATGCCTAGCTTCTGTACCAAAAATTGCACAAAGTTATCATGTAGATCTTTTATAGTGAATTGTTTTGTATATATGACGAATCTGACCAAATGATTTTTGTAGACAAAACTAAATAGATTTTTGTGCTCAACTTCTGCATGTGATCTTGTTATGCCTAAATGCACCTATACTGAATTAATTACAATTTTATATCTAACAGAAATATTTAATCTTGTTTTATGCCTAGCTTTCTTTGTAAATGCATAGCTCAAGATCTATAGTAGATCTAGGTGTATATGTTGCATGCCTAGCTTAGTTTTGGACCAGAGGCCATGTGTGAAAAAGTTGGGATCCAGTTTGTGCTTATTTATTTTCATATGCATTTATCTTGCTTGGATAGCTAGAATTTGTCTTTTATGATATAATTAATTTTATAGCTCCTTTAAATGTGAAATCTTGTGTGCAGTGGCTTTGTTTAGGTTATAGTGCTTCAGAAACACACTCACTGAATTTTATGAATTTATTTTATGAATAAAACCTATGGAGGCCAATTAAAAGCTTAATATTAAGTTAAATTGGAAAATCACCCACACCTCACCTAATGACCTTAGGAATGTGGTGTGAAACATTCTAGGAAGGTTGAGACCACTTCCTTGCTGTTTGTGAATTTAAATTAACTAATTTGCATAAATGTGTACACAGTCGCTATTAAAAGGAATAAATAATAAAACACCATGTGTTGTTACTTTAATAGAAATAATTTACCTAATGTGTGTTTGTCAAGGTGAATATGGCCAACCATACTCTTCATGGTTGTCATCTGTTGTTTTGTGACTAATTAAAGGCAACCCGTCAATTAAATCTTGTATTTGCATCCTCGTGTAGATCTTCCCGACGGTAGCTGTACGCTTGTGCCGGAAGGAGGAGACGAAGGTGCTGACGGAGAGCTGCAGTACGTGGACGTAGCTCAAGACCTGGACCAAAGTCCAGAAGGGCCCAAGGCCAACCTTGCCAGCGAAGGCAAGCCCCGGATCATTAACCCTGTTTTTTAAAATTATGCATTTACCTTTGCTATGATTGTGCATTTACGTTTCAGGAGTTGAATGAAACGCTAGATGCATGATCTCTAGTACCTGATGGACACGGCAAGGGAACCTTTCCCTACTACCCCTAGGACACCTGATGTGTCCCCCTGCCTTAAACAGTGGGGTACCTGTGCGAGTCTGGGCGGTCCGGCGTGACGTGCCAGTAAGCCTTGTACCGAGGATTGTAGGTTCCGATCCTGAACCGGAGAAAGATGGGAACCGTCTGGTCGGTGTATACCCCGTGTCATTTTTGTTTGGATTTTCTTGGGGTATGCATTCTTCCGTGTGTTTAGGTTTACCTTGCAAGGATTTAATCAATCGATTGTCGGCCTCTCACCGTTATCTGAGACTGCTTAATCAACTGGCCATGATATCCCTTAATGATGGAACTTGGTGAATATTACTGCTTGAATTAATTGTATTGTAAAATTCTTGATTGAATTAGTTGACACACTTAGAAATGATAATTAACTAGAATTTGTGCTAAAATATTGAAAGTAAGGACATACGCTTTGTTGCTTTTCAGCAAAAGAACTCCACCGGCCAAAAAGCCTCTCATGTCTAGAGTTTGGTGATGTAGTTATCACCCGTCGGTTAAGTCTTGCTGAGTATTAGTATACTCAGCCTTGCTTTATAAAATGTTGTTGCAGGTGTTGTTTGGCCTGGTGAGATTCCACCCGGCTGGGAGCTGGAATTGGTGGATGACGATGAATGAAGGCATCATGGCAGGCCTCCTGTGATGCTCCTCGCGCCGTTTAGTTTAATTCCGCTGTTTTCAAAACTCTGAACTTCGTTATCGTGTCAAGTACCTTGGTTTGTAATAATTAAACCCTTCGGGGCAGTTTTGGTTTTTAATCTTGTGTGGTACTCTGGACTCGCCTTCGCGTGAGTTTTAATGCATATTTGTCGATCCTTTGTTGCTATGTAAGTGATTTCACCGGGCTCGACCCGGCAACTAACGACGGGATGATACTTTATTATTGATTAATGACCAAAGTAGATTGGTTTAGGCGATAGTACGGTATTTTCCTGGGCGGGTTGTCACATTGGAGTACTGCAAAAGGCAAGAAAACGTTACCAAACCAAAGAAAGATGCTGAACAAATATATGGACATTGCTTACCCATGCATGTGGGCAGTGCCAGAAGCGACGACTGGAGTTGTTCCATCCCTGGTACACTTGCATCACGCAGAACTCACCGTGTGAACACCTAGGCCACAACACCGTTTGTTGCGGTGCGTAGCTTCTAACATCACGCATCGATCTGAAGTCACTCTTGCCTTTCAGTGGGAAATTGCTTCAAAATCTTCTGATTGCTGATGCCACAACTCAGGACCGAAACCGTGTTCATCCCCACTCCACGAAGCCATTGCCTAATGCTGTGAGAAGAAGGCAATGAAGTGAATGGTGCTACATATAGGCAGAAGAAGGAGGGTGGCTGGGTGGTGGGCCCTTCGATCTGTGGGAAGGGAAACGAAGCAGTGACTCGGAGAAAACACACCCTGGTACTAGGGCACTGTCGCTTTGTGGGCCAGTCGATCCGTGGGAGGGGAACGTGTCAGTGACTCGGAGGAAACACAATGACTCTGCATATTACAATCACTGTAACGAAACACACGTAACGGATAAAACACACTCTAATGCAGTTCGATTAAAGTTTTTAAGGATACAAACCGAGGACCCTAGTTGACGATGTCATGAAATCCAACATTATTTGATACAGTCCGGCTAATACTCTAGGTCTACTGAGTACAACGGGGGTATTTCCCCTTCCTGATGGCATCTGGCCCAGCTGCCTTGGCCCGGCGAGCCCTCTCCCTCTTCCTCTCTCTATCGGCTTCACGGGCCTGGGCCGCTTCACGTTCTCTCATCTCCTGACGATGGCGCATTTCCTTCTACTCCTCCTTCTTTTTCTCCTCTCTTTTCCCACTCAACCATGCGGAACCACCTCTCCCTTGCATCACGGGCTTCTCCCTCGACGTAGCTCTTGTCGAAGTCAGGTTGCTCGGTATCTAGCCACTGCATGAAATCACAAAGAGGAGGTGGAGTCTTTTTCCAAAGACATGTCAGCAAATATTAAATCACAAATGACAAATGAATAATTGAGAAATGTGGTAAGTCTTTACTTTGGCTCTAAGGTTGCGGTCGAATGGCTGGTTCGGGTCGTGCGCATAGTTAGCGCACATGAAGAACCTCATCCCGTAGGCGTACCCCAGAACCTTGCACCTAACGAGCTTGCAATTGTCACTGCAGAAGCACATAGGAGTGTCGATCCCCTGTGGTACCTCGACATTGTCCTTCCTCTTCGTGAGGAACTCCAAGTCCAACTCAGGACCTGAGGAGGCCACTGCGAACCTGCAAAACAAGATTAGAACAATCAGAGACAAAAAATAATACAACTGAATCGGCATAAATTGTTACAAAAAAGAATAGAACAATCACCAGCAAAATAATACAAATAGAAGTTCAATTATTACAATACAGTACCATGTATAAGTTCATACAAGAAATATAGTTCAAATATTACAAATTCCGAAATTAAATGCCCCAACATTACAAGCAACTATGATCATCTGAATCCTGCGTTGGTCCTACGCCCACGTCCGCGTCCGCGTCCACGTCCGGATGGGGGTTGGGATGGTCCTGAAGTTGCTGATGAGCCCACACTGGCCGTAGGTGGTGCGTTGCAAGCATAACTTGTGGCTGTGCACCTCTTGTACGTGTGACCCGTGTTGTGGCACTTGTAGCACATCACTACCGCAGGTCCAACTTCTGCTTCGTCCATGTTGTTCCTAATCCTCTTCTTCTTCCGTCTTCCAACACCTTGGCACAACTGAGGATCTGGATTTGGTATGTGCACAGCATTTTCTTTGGGGTTCTCAGTAATGAACCCTGCACGAGGTAGCCCTAAATTGTTCGGTTCCAAATGTTTCGAACAGTTTCCTTGGCGTAGTACCATGGCACGTACCTATGGTAGCTGAATTGTTGCAGTTCATAGCATACGGCGATCACATGTGAGCAGGGGATGTGTAGTAGTTGCGGCTTCCGGCATGTACATCTGCATATTTGGTTGCCAACTTCAGCAACTTGATGCGTCTTTTCACGCGAAGGGCCTAAGTGCATTTTCCCTTCGCACTCAACCTCATAGCTCCACATAATTTCATTGTCATCAGATTGGTGCAAAGGTTGCACTGTGACCTTGTGTTTAAGTGCTTTATCCTGAGGCTTCGTCAGATACTCAGTCATTCTTGTGCAGTACGTCATTTGAGTGTTCCTCAGAACCTCATCCGCTATCTTGCTCCTTGTGTGAAAGTACAACATTGTACGATACATAAAGAACTCAATGATGCCAACTAGAGGAAGAGGTCTTGCACCACGGAGCACACAGTTGTATACCTCAGCAAAATTAGTGGTCTTTATCCCCTGTCTTGCTCCGCCCTCGTCAAACATGAGACACCACTTCTCCTTAGGCTCATTCTGAATCCACTGGCTGAAGGTCTTCACAGCACGCCCTCTTCTACGCCTGACTTGAGGGCCATCTAATCCCACATCCTCGAGAGAAATTGGCTCCTCTACAGGTTCGGAATTCACTGGCCTCTTTGCTATCTCCTCTTATGCCTTCTTTGTCAGCTCATCTAATTTCTTCCAGATGGCATCAAACTTCTTCTGCTGAGTCTGCTCACACAACCGCTCAAACAATTTAGACAGGGTCTTATTCTTGAACTGGCTGTGAAAGTTTGCTTTCATGTGCCTAACGCACCACCTGCTCTTAACATCTGGCCACAATGGAGCTCTGTATCGTTCTGTGCTGCCCTCTTTCATGTCATTGATTGCTTGCAAAATACCTTTGTGCCTATCGTGTATCACACATGCATCCTGCACATCCTGGACCACCATGTTCTTCAACCTCTCAAGGAACCAATACCAACTGTCTCCGTTCTCCCCCTCCGCAAATGCAATGGCCAAAGGAAGCAACTGATTGTTACTATCAGCTGCCACAGCTGTCAGGATTGTTCCTTTGTATTTGCCTGTGAGAAAAGTGCCATCCATGCAAATGACCGGTCGACACACTTTGAAAGCCTCAATGCAGGCACCCAATGCCAAGGGTGACCGCTGAAGCACAAGCTTGCCTGGTTTCTCCACACAAGAATAGTCCTTGATATCATAGTAGCTGCCAGGATTCATCTGAACTATTGTGTGTAGCAAGCTAGGCAAATTGTGGTAGGATGCTTTCATAAGTACCCCACCTATGCTCTAACACCTTCTTCTTTGCTTGGTATGCCTTGCCGTAACCGATGGTGTACCCAAATTTTTTCTCAATTGCACCGATAATTGCCTTCGGTGCATAATCAGAGCAATTCACTATGTGAGGGTACATGTGACTTGCAACAAAATAGGCTGAAATGTTTTGGTGCCTTACATCAATACGATCAAGGGTACAAGTGTGACCTTTCACTTCTTTCACCTGTAAGTAATTATCCCACTTCCCCATATATGCATACACTGGAAAAGAACAATCATCCTTCTTGCAACACACATCATATATCCTAGGAGAGCTCTTGACTACTCTGAACTCCCTGTGTAGAGTCAAGGTGGACCACTGCTTCACTGCATCCTTCATATGTGCAGTACTGGGGTACATAGCGCCTTCACAAACCTCATTCTCCGTGTACTCCCATGGCACATTCTCACCACTATTAACAGTACACAGGGAGAAATCGTAGTTCCGCCAATGCAAGGGCACATGATCCTCAGACTCATCATCATCATCATCATCATCATAATCATCATCTGAAGAATCCTCTTCCAATGCACGTTCATCAGCTTCCAACTCTCTCTGATATTGTCTCATCACCTCTGGATTTACTTCTCCCTCATCAATAACACCAGTGACAACATAACCTCTAGATGGCTGCTCACCCTCAGAATCCCCTTCTTCCTCCTCTTGTTGTTCACCTTCTTCAGCACCTTCCCCTTCTTCAGCACCTCCCCCCTCGTCCACATCCTCAGCTTCCTCATGCACTTGACTGCTAGACCCACCCTTCTGGTAAACTTGGACAAACAAAATCACAGGCAAACCAACTCGACATGCATTTCTGATAAAACCCCTCCATCGTGGAGCCCCTTCAAGTGCCACGAGCTCCCAATACACTGGTGCACTTCTGTTGATTAGTGCCATCACCGACATGCATTGGTGCTCTAAATCTACTGAAAATGCCTTGACCAGCCAGTTGGTTATAGCCTCCCAAGTTCTTTCTCCTGCTCTTGAAACATTTTCTTCAATTGAACTATAATTTGATAAGTCAACTCCTTGTGGACCATATATAATTTCTCCAATTCCATAATATAATTTGATTGTGACTATCTCCGACATGTCTGATTCATAATAAAAAGCAGTAACTGCTATCAAATACTATATCCAGGGACTAAGAAACAAATAAACTTATATCTAAACTAAATTAACAAACTAATCAGCCGCAATCTACACACTTAACAGTAAATATGTTACGTAATATAAACTACAACTACAGATCTATAAACTACAACTATAGATCTATACTCTAGAAATCTATACCATACATAAATCTACAGAAATCTACACTACACCGAAATAGCAATTAGTGAAATTAGTGAAATTAGTGAAATAACTGCAATGAAGCGAAGAAGCAGCAGAGCTTCACTGCTCCGCACCCTCCACCTCCCCTCTTCTCCTTCTCAACCCTAACCCTACAAACAGGACTTTTTTAATAAACGCATTGAATCACTAATTACGGATTCTAAGTATAGGTGCTAAAAGGGTTGAAATCGACGAAATACTTACCAATGAAGCGAAGAACCGGCAGAGCTTCGCTGCTCCGCCCCCTCACTCTCTTCTCCTTCCCAACCCTCTCTTTCTTTTTTTCCGAATCTTTATGACATTTCCAGGCTAATTTTCGGCTTATATAGAGGGCAGGAGACCTGCCGCTGTACGCCACGGCGGCTGCGAGGCCCCTACCGCTGTGGGCTACGGCGGTTGGTCATGCCGCCGTAGCGCACGGCGAATAGTCCTCAACCGCCGTGGCCCACGGCGGCTGACCTCCACACCCGTGGGGGCCCACGGCTGTTGGCCGAACCGCCGTGGGACACGGTGATTGATTGTCAAAACTGTAAAAATTTTAAACCGTCGTATAATCTATACTATAAGGAGCGAAGACAATTGAAAACTTTTCTCACCCAAATCGGACACACCTTACCCCTCACGTCGGACCCACATGTCATATGTTTTTGGAAGTGGATAGAGTGGAAGGACTATGAAGTACCAAAAAATCGTAATTTGGAGAGCGTTTCTGCCAAAAACGACTTATTTTTCTCACCCACCGCGTGCATACCCGCCCACGTGTACCCGCAGGACCCACCGAGGTTCCGTCGCATCCAAAAAAACACCCACCCGCGAGCCGCGGCCCCGGCGGTGGAGCAGGGCCGCTGCAACCTCTCCCCTCTGCTTCCGGCCGGCGGCCGGCTCCGCCCTCTCCGACCACGGAGGCAAGCCAAATCGAGGACTGGCGCGAGCTGGCCGCGCCACCGAGCTGGCTGACTGACCGGAGAGCTGGCTGTGCCGCCGAGCTGGCTGGCCACGCCGCTTGATCTGCCGGAGGAGGGAGCGCAGGGAGGGGCAGAGAGGAGAGGTCCCGGAGATAGGGAGGACACGCGAGTTGCTACCAGAGAGGGCTGCCGCAGGAGAGGGAAGAGACGTCGGCCCCCCTCCGCCGGGTTCCATGATGGGCAGCGCGGGCAGGAGCAGCGGTGGGCGGAGGTGAGGAAGAAACTCGCTGCGTCCCCGCAGGAGGAGATCCTCGCTGTGCCCCCGCCGGTGGACCACCGGAGAGGCGGTCTCCTCCTCCAGCCTCGACCCCGCTGTTGCCCCTCGCTCCCTCCCTCCTCCGGCGCCCGGGCCTCCACTCTGCCGGCGGGCATCCTCCATCGCGGCGGCGGCCTCTCCCTTCTCTCCAGTGCGGCAGGCGCACGGTCTCGTCGTCGCCCCGGCATGGTTGCCCAGTGCGTCTGGCGCACTCAGCCAACCTGTAGAAGAGGAGAGGGAGGGACAAACCAGAGCCTCTCAGCCGCCATCTCACTGCACCGACTGCCTGCCACTCCTGGTTGCTGCCACCCGCGCTGCTCTCGCCGCTGCAGCGCCTCTCTTGCCTCCTCCTCCTCCACAAGCAAATGAACAGATAAGATGTCCATGGGATGGAGCTCCTGGTTGCTGCCTCCCGCTCTGCCCCCTCCGCCGCCTTGATCCCCGGTACCTGCTCCTTAACCGGTGGCGCGCAGAGCAGAGCAGCTCCGCCCCCACTCCTCCGAGTAGTGCTCTTCGCCGGCAAAATCCCGCGCGCCCCGGCCATCTCCCACCGATTCCTCGCACTCGCACCTGCTCCACCTTCCCAGCGCAAGCCTCCTCCACCTCCCTTCAACCTTCGTCGCCTAAATCGCCAGGAATCGGAGTTCTCGCGGTAGCCCTGCTTGTCATGCGTCATCGGGGATGACGAGCTGTGATGCCCATTGGCTCCGCGCGGAGGCAGGTGGATGGCTCGGCGTGGAGGGGCGCTGGTGGCAGACCCCGCATGGACGGTGTAGAGCAGTGGTGCATGGCTCAGCGAGAGAGATGAGCGCTTGGCTCGCCGGCGGAGCGGAGGAAGGAGCGGCGGCGATGGAACCTGAGCTGAGCGAGTGGTGCGGAGCGGTGGGGTTTTTTTTTTGAGGATCAGATGCAGAGCAGCGAGGACACAGAACGATTGTGTGGATGAAACTAGAAGCTCATTTCATTTTTTTATTACTCCAACCAACATTTCACGTCACGACAGTGGGCTTCAATTTTTTTTAATCACCGATCATCTTTTCATGATTGATTAAAATAACCACACAAGAGTATATACAAATGCATTTGTAGTTGGTCTTAAGCTCCGTGCAAAATAGTAAATAACTCACCCTCTGTCTATGGGCTATATAAGCTGTATATACATCCGTATGTAAGTGCAGTTCAAGGTTTTGCAGACGACTTGTTGTCTAAGGGTTGTATGGAACTACTTACTGTGGATCTTGTTGTAATTAAGAAAATAGTAAAGTATAGCAGCATGTTTTCATACTGTAGTGGGTAAATTAGTCTGCCGAGAGCCCCGCGCGTGCCTCACGCCGGACCCACCCGTCATATGTTTTTAAGAGTAGATAGGGTGGAAGGACTATGAAGTACCAAAAATCGCAATTTGGAGAGCGTTTCTGCCAAAAACGAAATTTTTTTCTCACCCACTCCACGCATACCCACCCACCCATACCCACGTCGGGCCCACGCCCACCCAGCGGGGACGGTCCCGTGCGCGAGGGAACGGAGCTGTACGTGTTGTACCTGACGGAGGATCTCCTCGCCGCGCCGCCGTCGGGGGGGAGGGCGCCGGAGGAGGAGCTCCGCCTCCGCCGGACAGCGGCGGCGCTGACCTCCTCCGCCGAGTTTGACGCCACTCCCGTCGCCCCTCGCACCCCACCCCTAAATTTATTTTTGCCCCTGGAACTGCCATCCCTCGCGGGCCAATCCACGAGGCGCCGCCCTACCCTCTCCCTCTGCGCTGCCTTCGCCTCCTCCCCGCGCGACCGCGCCGTCTGCACGCCGCTTTCGCCTCCTCCTCCGCGCAATCCACAGCGCCGCCGACGTGCCCCTCCGCACGCCACCTCCTCTTGACCCCTCCGCCTCGCGCCCCCTCCACCTTCTCCTCTGCCTCCGCGCCGCCGCCCCAATTTGAATGCGTCGTCGCTGATTTATTCTTGAGTACTCTAGTCCACGGCGATGCGCAACTCCATCGTCCCGCGCTCCCGACGAGGAGCCGTCAAGGCATCGAGAGCCTGCTTCCCGACGATCTACTTGTCGCCCGACATGGCCTTATCCATTTTTCGTCATTCCAACAGATTTTCCGTCCGTTGGATGTTGGCTTGCACCTGCGTTTTGAGGACGGAGCCAAGGTACTCAAGTGGATCACCAGGCAGCCACGATGGCACATTTGCTGCACTTCGTTTTACGGGTAGGTAAAAGTAATGATGCTTCTTTTTACTAAAATTCTTCTTGGTGATGACGTTTACTGATGAGTGCCTCTGAAATCATTGGTTCTGCATATGATGGGAAAATGAAAATAGATAATCCGCAATACAGATGCAGATAATCTTTTAGCAGTTACACATTGCTCATTTCTCTGCTTACTCTGATACATATCCAGCTTAATTTGTTTTAATTAACTCCTCATCGTTTGTAGGAAGTGGCTTGATAAAGTTACCTATATGCAGAGTTCATATTTTCTTAACAATATTGCCTCTATGCGTTCACAATCAAATGAAAACAATTAGTGTGTACTCATTACACGAGATTAGCTCTGTCATCATTTTGGCATTTTTGAAGATTTCATTTGACTTCCTTCACTTGTCTTTCTTTTGTGCAGAATTTGGAATAATGGAGAAGAAATAAGTTACCAGAAGAACGACAGATTGCTGTAACAAAAAAGACTATGAGGTGACCATGAAGTTGCAATTAGTGTGTACTCATCAGGCGAGATTAGCTCTGTCATCATTTTGGCATTTTTGAGGATTTCATTTGCCTTCTTTCCCTTGTCTTTCTTTTGTGCAGAGTTTGGAATAACGGAGAAGAATAAATAAGTTACCAGGAGAATGACAGATTGCTGCAACCAAAGAGCCCACGAGGTGACCATCACTTTGCACTGTCTTTCCCTTTGTTCTGCTGACAAATTAGCATTTACTTAAATTTGTTCATTCTTTTGACACTGCTATGTAAAAAATTAAAAATAAAATTAATGCTTGTGTACTTCAATACGGATAAAAATAGCATGTTGCCATGAACATCATTTTGAATTTGTAAAACTGATTATGTTTCTTGATCTTTCGCCTCTGCGTCAATTGCATTTGACTGAATGTAATGGGCTTTCATTTTTGTCAGAATGATTTAGTATTGGTACTAAGCATATTGGGCTTGAAGTTTTCTTAGGCGCGAAGTACATATCCTTGTTGCTGGACTGAATTATTCATGGTCATGGGAATGTGTAAAAGAAAAGTTTTCAACTTGACTACTGGACATAAGCATCTTCCTGTGTCACTTTTATACAAAATGCAAATATGAGATTTGCTAAAGCAAACTTGAAATGAGTATTGGTGGCTGGTATACTGCGGTCGAGATAAAGGTGTGGCCAAGTTGCACTCTAATTTAACTCAGTCCAAGCTGTACTCTTAACATAGTTGAGTCCAAGATCCTACATATCCCTCCCCTGGTCATCCCCTCTCAGCGGGTGATTGATTGGTGCCATGCCATGACTAAGAAATAACCAAGTGATCTCCCCTAAGATGGAAATGCATGCAAATTGTGGCCCAGTAGTGGTTGAGTTTAATCTACTTGCATGTTGGTTGCTGCTGGTTCTCTGTTATAGCTTATTTACTTATCCCAGTTTCCTTGTGCAGGGTTGATTAGGCAGGTTATATCTTTCTGGATAGGCAATGGACGAAATTCCCGCATAGCATGGTTATCATGTTTTATATCTCAATGCATGGTTTGAACTAATCAATTAGAAAAAAATACAATTGTTCTACATTATTAAAGGTAGGTTGCTTCCTCTAAACTGCATTTCAAGCAGCTTTCCATTCTTGAGTCCAATGAACATATCAGGGAATTTTATAACAGATTGTTTGGTGATGGTTGTGGTATGCAGGAGAGGCTCATGAGGTGCTTCTTAGTTTCCTAACAGTAACAACAAAAGCATAGGTGCTTCTTAGTTTCCTAATAATAAATACAATGCACTTCCACAGGATCCTTTAGTATTATATTTTTTTCCGTCAACTTAAGTTGATAGATGATGTTTTGATATGAACACAGATGGCTCATTATTGATAAAAGGAAAGGCGGTTATTTGGAGGGCTGACGGGTCATCCTTCTCGACAAAGTTGAGGTGCCTTATGCAACTGTGATGGCAAGCTTGCTGTCAAATATCAAGTCTGTTTTGTTTGCGGTGATGTAAAACCCTACTCGTTGTGATTGGTGCATTGAAAAGTTCAAATAGCAAAATTTTAGCTTTGTGTACTATTTAGCTTTATTTTGTATGAAAAGTTCATTAGCGAAATCTTAACTAGGATCTTGGATGATATATCTATTTATTTTGTATTTGTACATGTTTTTGCATTATTACGTTCCTATCTATACTATATAAGGAGCAAAAACAATTGAAAATTTTTCTCACCCAAATCGGGTCCACCGTACCCCTCAAGCTATGTTTTTAGGAGTAGATAGGGTGAAAGGACTATGGAAGAACCAAAAATCGCAATTCATAGAGCGTTTCTGCAAAAAAACGAATTGTTTTTCTCACCCACCCCACACGTACCAACCCACATTGGGCCCACGCCCACCCAGCCGGGACGGTCCCGTGCGCGAGGGAACGAAGCTGTACGTGTTGTGCTTCTCTCTCGTTAGTTGCAGCGTCCAGCGGCGGATCTAGCGGTGGGGCGGGGTGGGCTCGAGCCCCCCCTACCGCTAGAATCCCCTTTGAGCCCCTCCTAAGCCCCCCTAGGATTTTGAGGAGGAGGAAGAAGGGAAGGGGTGGCTAGAGGAGGAAGAAGCACAGGAGAGCCCCCCCGGGGCTCGATCCTGGCTCCGCCACTGGCAGCGTCCATGTACATCGGTACTATACGGTATACGTGTCGTAGTACTATACGTAGTGGCATGGCAACAACCGAATTATAGGCCGCCACGTACGACACTGCATGCAGCATGCATCAGCTACATGAAACGATAATTGTACAACTTCCATGATTGTAATCATAAACACAATATATTTGTATGTCCTATAAAATAAAGAACTCAGAAGCTCGCTAAACACTGGCTCAACTCCGGCAAGGCGCGACCAGTGACTATCAAATTCTAGTAAAACGAATAAAACAGATTGATAACTAATCTGTTCAAGGAAACTTGAGATCTTACCTCAACTTCGAGTTGCATGGTCCAGTGTTTCAACCAAGCAAGCCTTCTGCGAGGATTTGCTAGCCCTACTATGCATGTGTCAATGTTGAGCACCACTACCATCCTTGTATGCAATCATCAAGTTCTTTCGTGATCAAACTTTATTAGCGACCGACATTGTATGCATGAGGTCCCGAGGGGGATAGACGTTGTAGGGCCACAAGTTACTTCAGTCACATGAACCCGTGGCATCAAAGAAAGATATGCGAGAAATCAAATAATAGGAAGAACAAATCATAGAGAGATATTATAGAGAAATATATATTATTTTAGCCTTGCACGAGTTATTATCGTGATTAATTTTAATAGAAAATGCAAATTAATTTCTAAAAGCACTAAGCATAGGAAGATAATTATGACATGAGTTAGATTTTATTATTGAATAATTTTAGTGGGTGTGACTAAATAAAAATAAAGTTTGTTATTTTTTGAAAAACATCATCCATGGTACATCTTTCTATAAAATAAAACTATCAAAATATTTTTCACCATGTATTTTTTACTATGTGCATGTTTAATATATTTTAAAATACGTGCGTGTCGCACGTACATTTTACTAGTTTTGCAAAATGATTAAAATATATATATATATATATATATATATATATATATATATATATATATATATATATATATATATAAATTCATAGGCCGATGACGTAAACATCTCAACCAAACTTCCGCCGATATCACGACCTGGCTGGTATCTTCTCCCTCCTGGCTGGTATCTTCCGCCGATATTAGCATGGGAGCCCTGAGCTGGCGAAGCGGATAGCAGCGAGCAAGAGCAAGCAAGCGCAAGCATGACACTACTAACTACTTGGATGAAAAGCCTAGATCAACAAGAAATGCACTGGCGAATGCCTGATCCAAGAACGCAAACACGCAACTGATCGAAGCAAGCGCCACGTCGCGGGAGGCCCCCCAAGCGGCCAAGCCCGGTCCCCTGACGAGAAAAAGTCGGCCGGGCTCGCCCCTCTTAACTTGCGCATTAATCCACTAAGGAAAACCCATGGAAGCAACAAATAAAACAAGCGGATACCTCCGCCATAACGCACAGGATTGTGCGGTTGCGGCCCGCGCGGGACCATCGCCGCACAGCATCCAGTTGTTGCTGCAAGAACGCGCGCTCCTTGTTGCTTAGGCTCGCAATCTCTCGTCCCCGGCGGCCATGTGTTCGTTGTTCTTGTTCCCCACCGCGCCCCGTCTCACCCCTCCCTACCCTTCAGGGAGACGAGAACGGAAGGCCCCCTTTTCGGCTTTCCCCCTGTCATGACCTCAGGGCGCCATGGCGTTTTGCTGGATCGGTCAGCCCCGCCCGGGGTTGCAAGAAATCCCCCAACGCAACGGCCTTGCAGCTTGCTTGGACACTAATCTTCGCCGGCAACGGGACAAGCTCGTCGGCATCCCCGCGCCCGGGTGACGCGCCCATCTCAACCCACGGGTTTGGTTTCTGCGGACGGGCGCACGTTCATTATACTAGGCCCCCGCCCTCGTGTTCTCCAGAATGTGCCAACGGTCTTGCAGATTTCAGGCTCAGGTGACGGCCGGCTCGAGGCGTGGCTGATACGGCCGGGCTCAGGTGACCGACCGAACTGCTTCCTCAAGGTGAAAGCAATCAGGTAACCACCGCAGGGAAATGTGCGTGCGCCGCGGACGGAGAGGAGGACGAGGACCGAGGGGATCAGATCGGGATCGCCGGGGTTGGTTGCTTGCTGCAGGCTCCGGTTAGTGCGGAGTTCGGTGCGCGATCTGCATGTGTGGTTGCAGCGGTCCCTGACCACGAGAGCGGCAGAGCCTGATGTGCACCCACACACACCGATGCACCAAGTGCCGTGTCGACAGCCTCCGTCGACGGCGGACGCTGAGCTGCTGAGATATGAGATGAATAATGATGCATATGATTGTGCATGATGCACGGAGGGCCACGGACTCACACGGCAGGGTTTGACTCGGCCGCCGAAATAAAGTAGGTGTGACCGTGCTTGTTTGCTCTGTCCTTGCGAAAGGCGTTGTACTTGGAATTGAAGATAGCCCTAGGACTGTTTGAATCGTCACTGGACGTTGATTTTTGTCTCTCTCACGTGTGCTGTCTTGTTCGGTCTGAATAGGATTAGAGATAGTGGGATGGATTAAATTCTCAGCAACTCTAAATCTCCCTTAATCCTCTGAATGCTATTGGAAAAGAGGATTAACCGAACTTGATCGAGAAATAGTTGTAGTGCCAATCATTCGGAGACAATACAATTCTATATAATATAATTGAATCTCTTGTTTGTAGCTTTGTTTTTATACTCGTATTCTAGCAATTTTATGGGTGAGTCAAATTTACCGGCAACCGTAGGGAGTGCTCCCTACGGTCGATCCGACCAGTATCCTGCCTGTGGGCCCACCACATGGTCCCCCACCCGCTGGTCTTCCACTCCCTTCCCCACTGGTCAAAAGCAAATGGGAACAATAGAAAACAAAAGTTTTTTGAGAAAAAAAATATGAAAATGCTAATGAAAATACTCCAGAACGTAAAAGTTTGGAAGAAAAAATTTCGAAACAACATTCAGAAGAAAAACTTCATAAAAATTTTTGGCAGGACTTTGTAAAATTTTTGAACTTTTAGAAAAAGATTCCACATGAAAAATATGAAGAAAAATAAAGTGAAAAGGTTTTTGAAGAAAACTTTTCAACCAAACTTAAGGAAAAATTTAAAAAAAAATAAAGAAACAGAAAAAAGTTTTTTTAAAAAAATCAGAAAATAAAATTTTGAAGAAAAAATTTCAAACAAACTTGAGAAAAAATTATACATAAATATTTTGGAATGACCAAAATAATGAACAAAGTTTTGGAAAAATCATGAAAAGTTTTAAGAGGAAGATTCTAATAAAAAAATTTGAAAAAAAGAAAAAGAAAAAAAATCAGTCGGCGGCCCCGGCGCTTACCTCGCGAGCGAGCTCGCCTCGCCGGCACCGACGCTCGCCGGCACGCGAGCTCGCCGCGGCCCAGCTCCTCCACTCCCCCGGGCTCGTCGTCGCACTCCATGGCCGTCGGGGATCCACCAGAGGAGCTCGCCAGGGCCCCGGCCCCATCGCCGCACCCCGAGGGCGTCCGCCGGCGGAGCTCGCAACACCTCCTAGCCACCGAGCCCGCCGCCGCCTGCTCTCCACTACCGCCGCTTGCTGGCCATTGCTGCCGACGCTCGCAGATCTGAAGAAAAGAGAAGAGAAGGGAATGGTGAGAATAAATGATGGGGATAGGACGGCTGGAGATGAAGGGGTGGGAGAATAAATGATGGTGGGACCCGCTCGTGGTGTGTGGTATAGTGTGGTGGCGAGTAATGTTGCGTGCGGTTGATTGTGAATTCAACATCGTGCAATTTTATTCATATTAGAATGACACGTCTAAGAGCATCTCCAAGAGACTCTTTATATTCTTTCTAAATAGTGAAATAAAGATTTTAGTGAAAAGATGTCTTCCAACAGCTTATCTAAATGGTCATCCAAATATAGACATCTTCTATTTCAGATTTTTCGCTAGTCAAGTATAGAAGACGAGAATGACTGTCTAGAGTGCGCATAAGAAATAAAAAAGTTGTTGGAAAGTGAAAAGATATAGAAAACGATTTTCATGCAAATGACTCTCTAAAATTTAGAGTATTTAGAGAGTAAAATTTAGAAAAACTCTTGGAGATGCTCTAACTTGTAGCCAACATGGCCCTATTTGCCATTTGTTCGAATTGATTTTGGTGATTCATGTTAACACAAGTAATGGGACTAACCACTTTGTCTAGCATGTCCTTGTAGGCATTCTTAGGTCCCATGCATATTACCACAAGTTAACATACCATGCACATGTTAAGTTACTCATAGCAGAAATGAGGACGCGAAGAAAAGAAAGGAAAAAGACACCGTCGGATGAACCGACGGTACCCCAGAAGTGAGCGTCGGAGCACTTGGTACACTGCGCAGAGGCTGGAATCAACTGGCACCATCGGATGAACCGACGGTCCATTTTGTAGATGCGCGGGATGAATTGCAGAGGAGAAGCAGCGAAGTCAGTAGCGTCGGATGAACCGACGGTCCATTGGAGGGTACCGTCGGTCTATCCGATGACCAAGTTTGAACAAGACAGGGACGCGTCAAGACTGGAGCAGTAGCACCGGATGAACCGACGGTGGAGCAGCGGTTCATCCGACGGCTCGAAGAAGCTAACAGTAAGGTTCTGGCCGCGAGGTCTTCAGCACCGGATGAACCGACGGTGCGTCGGATGAATTGTGTCAATGATCATGTGCAGTGGAGGGCAACGGCTAGTAGCACTGGATGAACCGACGCCTGGAAAAGCATAGCGTCGGATCATCCGACGGTACTACTTTCAGCAGCTTTTAGCCAATGACTCTTTGGACGCCTTGGGCTATTTATACCCCCTCCACTCACCCATTTGAGGTTGCTGGATTGTGTGGAAGTGCAGAGGAGTGCAAGACACCTAGAAGATCATATCCAATCCATCCAAGTGCTAAATTGCTCATCCATAGACTTGCGCATGCTTTGTGTGTGTGCTTAGTGCTAGGCTTAGCTTAGAGCTGAGTGAGTGCAAGGTTCTGCCAACCTTGTGAGGTGATTCTTGAGTGAATCAAGTTGTACAAAGTGCGCCGGAAGTCTTGGGGCCTAAGTGGCTCACCGGCAATCGTCTTCGACCCTCCGGCTTGGTGTGGAGTGGCGAGGACACTTTGTGCGGGGGACGTGGAGACCCCCTTCCTAAGTGGAGAAGCTCCTTAGTGGAGACGGCATCAAGGTGACCAAGGAGCTTGGCGAGTGCCTAAGTGGCGAGTCTTTGTGGCGAGTCAAGTGGTGCTCTTGGGAGAGACTTGGTGACCGGGAAGCAATACTCTTGTGTGAGTGCTTCAACAACGTGGACTAGAGGTGGTTTAGTGCCTACCGATACCACGGGATAAATCACGTGTCAAGAGTTTGCTTCCTCCCATCCCTCTTTACATTTCCGCATTACTCTCTTGCAATCTTTGCTTGCCTTTACCTTCCTAGAGTAGTATCATGCTAGGATTGACTATAGGTTGCAAAACTTGTTTTGGGATGGGAGTTTCACACTAGAACAACCGTAGTTGCACATCTAGGTAGTATGTTCTAGTTTTACTTCATGCAAAAATAGTAAAGCCATAGGTTAAGATTTTAAGTTGCCTAACTCACCCCTCCCCTCTTAGACTACGAGCATCCGATTCCTTACATAACTCTACCCGATTGAATGTTGAAGCATCATAACTTCCTGCTAGGTAATAACTTTATGAATATATTAGAGCACTACGGTTTTCGATAATATATTATGCATATCGTATAGTTCGGTACTACGGTATACGGTGTGCGTATAGGGGGCAGGCGCCCCCTCCCTTAGTAGCGTCTATTACCACATCTTGTGTTACAGCAATTTCAGCAAAACTCCTATTTGGCTTTGACAGAAAAAAATGCACTCCAACAATATTTCACCCTCACTCCTATCCGATCGTTTTAAAATACAAGTTGAATTAAAAAAAACAAATTGTACTCTAAGAATTTTCGCAACACAAAAGTATAAGGTGCAAAAAAAGAACTTACACCGAATCACGTCGAAGTATTTTAACATAAAATTTTTTCAACATTATAATTTTGCATATCTACTTTCCATCGTGGCGCGCACGGTCTCGATTAAATAAAACTCCGATTTCCCAAGACCATAAATTTTTTAGTGCGTATCCGCCAGACCTCCACGTATCACGTGCGCCCGCTATATAATCAGCTGACGGGATGGCCACGGGAAGGCCAGTTATTACCGTGCATCGTCAATTCGTGACCAATCGGTGTACGCTGAGCTCGAGCGCCAACTCCCCCTACAAAACGTTCGGCGCCGCTACCGCCCGCGTTTCACTCGCCCACCCCACCTCCTCTGTGCTGGTCCTCCTCTCCCCCTGCCGCAGAGAAACGCGCGCGCCGGGCGGCGGCAACCACGCATCGATGGGAAACTGCCAGGCGGCGGAGGCGGCGGCGGTGCTGATCCAGCACCCGGGCGGCGGCCGCACGGAGCGCGCCTACTGGGCGCTCTCGGCCGGCGCCGTCATGGCGGCCAACCCGGGCCACTACGTCGCCGCCGTCATCGCCACCACGCAGCCGGCCGCGGCCGGCGACGCCTCGGCCTCCGCGCCCGTGAAGCACCTCAAGCTGCTCCGCCCCGACGACACGCTCCTCCTCGGCCGCGTCTACCGCCTCGTCAGCTTCGAAGGTATACAGTATGACTTCACCCCACGCGCCGGCGCCGCCGCCGTCCGATCGATCCTATCCTATATTCCTATTGAGCATTGCGCCCAACGTTTTGCTCGCGGAGCTTGCTGAGCTGCTGGCCGTGTTAGGCCGGCCCGGGTGGTGCTTGCGTGTTCTTGTCCGGTTTGAATGCCATTGTTGACTAAGATGACGAAGGTAGCTGTAGGTTAGCGAGCCCCTTTCTGAGCCTTTTTTCTGGTGTCCGTACCTGGACTCGCTCGACGGTGACGATTTTCATCGTCGTTTCTGACCGGTTTATTTCACCATTCCTGGGTTTGCTTTTCTCATGTCGCTTTTCGGCTTTTGCTGCCTGCCGGTCCAACTAATGAGTGGATGGATGCATGAACACCGTGGGTGTGGTGGGCAGAGGTGCTGAGGGACTTCGCGTCGAAGCGGCACGTCAAGCTGAGCCGCGTCACGATCAGGGCCAAGGACGACGACGAGGTGGCAAAGCCGGCGGCCAAGCACCGCCGCCGGCGTGCCAGCGTCGACAGCCGCGGCGCCGGCGCCGGCGCCGTCGAGCGCAAGGTATCCGACCGGTCACTCGCCAAGGTACGCACGCCGCGCGCGCCCCTGATGGTATTCCGCTTTCCAGTAATCTCCAACCACTTGATCCGCTCGCTCGGTCTCCATCGCACGTCGACCACGTCCCCGCGTTCATTTTGACAAGCCGCTCGTTCAGTTACGCCGCGTGCATTCACTCCCGTTCCCATCAACACAGGTCATTAGCCGCACGGAGGAGGTGGAGCCGGAGCCTGCAGGCCCGTCGTCGTCGTCGGGCCCTGGCGCCACCAGACACGGCAACACCGACGCGGCGGCCGACCTCGACGCCGAGCTGGACGCGATGCTCGTCCGCCGCGCCGCCGCCCGGCAATGGAGGCCCGCGCTGCAGAGCATTGCTGAAGGGTGAAGGCCTGATGGGCGACCAGGCTTCGCCAAATCGCCATGCCAGTTCGGTCCCGGGCTGCCGGCCGGTCGGTGAGCGGCCGAGCTCAGTGCAGGTCGGTCGCACGCCACTTGCGAGGCTGACAGCGTATTGTAAAATAAGCGAGGAGTAAATTAAATTGCTATAGCGTCCCGTGTGGATACCACCGGCTACAGATGTCCAGTAGTAGTGTGTAGCAGTTGGGTAGTGGTAGTTGCTTGTAAGGTGGCGGATCGGTATACAAGACAGTATCGCATAAAATCAGTCTATTTTCGCGAGCTCTCTGTCTCCCATCAGGGTCACCATTAACGAAGTATATGGGTTCGATTTGATTTGATGCCACGGCATTAGCAGGCGTTTCGCCATTAACGAAGCACATGCATGCGTGACATGCATGATGCAGCTGCACACGATGTTAACGTGCCGGATTGATGGGAGGAGCTTCCGTTTTGGCGATCTCTGAATGAACGAACGCCACGCGGATTGATTGTCTCTGTCGGTTGGGCCGTCCGGCATCGAACTGGTCCTCCTGATTCGAGACTCCGGACACTAGTGTCAACGAACTGCCCTTTTCATTTCGTGCGTGATGAAGCCATGGGCGAGCCATTGGGATTTTGTACCGGGGTAGATGGCACGGGAGACGGAGACAGGCTGCTTGAACGGTAGATCTCACGAACTAGGGCGCTTGGCTGCAGACGGCAGTCGTAGGCATCTGGACTGGGGAGCCCTGAGCGCACACGTGCACCACTGGCTCATGATTTGCCTGGACGAACAGGTCGAGGGGTCGGCGAATGCGCCACTGCTGCAACTGCAATGCATGCCTGCAACACGAGCGAGCACGGGGGCCCTGGACGCTGGATGCAGCGAGCCAGCGACAGGACAGCAGCGAGCACTCAACACCTGCATGCTGCAGTTCACGGAGATGTCCAGACGGTGGCGCGATCTCTCCTCCGGACGCGTCTCTGAATACTCAGGCGTGTTTCGTCAATCTCCGAGCAGACGCAGGCGGACAGGTTGATGCGTGCGGGGGACGTGTTGCAGGCACGGGCAGGCAGCGGTGACCTGAAGGGTATCCAGGGCTTGAATTGCAGCGGTGACCGGAAGGGCTTGAGCCTGGCGCAGTGGCGCGCGTGCGCTTTGCTCCTTTTCGTGGACAAGATAAGTGCCTGCGGAGTGGCGCGCGTGCGCAGTGACCGGAAGGGCTTGCATTGCAGCGGTGACCGGAACGACTTGACGAATCGCTCGTCCGGAGTCCTCTCGTCAGGTACGAATCCTACAGCGAGCGAGCTGCGAATTGCCTGCCCCTTTGGCCTTGCTGACAAGTGACAACAGTAGCTAGCTATGGGGTTCCGGGGAGGAAAAACAAAATGGCGCTGACCAAATTAGCATAATCCTCGTCTCTCAATCCCGGGGCACCCCTCCCTCTCCTGTTTTCCTCTTTGTTCTTCTCGAAATTAGACGCAAAGCACCAAGCCGTTGGATTCCGTTTCCAACTGCAATCGTGTAGCTGCTCTAGACCAGGAAGATGAGCTACAGCAAATCCCCCCGTCCCAATGTGATGTGCTGATGCTTCTCAACGCATTTCAGATCCTTGTTACATTATTAGTATTATATTAAGATATTATCATTATGCATTTCCACGTTCGCTCGTGGTCGCCATGCTTCCCGGATCTTTTTTTTTTTTTTTTTTGCAGACCGGAGCCATTTTCAAAATCCTAACAGGTCAACCCCGACCAACAGATTGTTCACGCACGGGCAGGGCAGGATGGACGAACACCGCTGCCCGCCCATGCACTTTGAGTGAACGACCGACTAGTAGACTCAGGAGGCAACAGCCCATAAACTGACCGTGCGCCAACGCAAGAAGAGTTCTCAGCATACGGCTTCTCAAGCACTCGCGCACTTCTGATTTCTTCTACAACTGAATTGAAATGCAATTCTGCATCCAGAGGCCAACTGCAGTGAAGGGAGGATTCAACTAGTCCCACACCACAGCAAAGGAAGGTACACATACTTCTTTCTGGTTTTGTCTTAGGCACCAGCAATCACAGGATATTGCACACTACCAGCGGATTTGAAAAACACTTGCATAAAAATTACATGTCCCTTCCCATGTTTACATTCCTTCATTACACTACACCAGGTTAGATCACATCAGGTCGGATGGTTGCTGGATGTAAACATGATAGAGGTTGGGATAGTTCACAGTTCACTACTTGTTTCATCCATTCACAATACACCTGAGTTGCCACAAGCAGTTGCCCCTTCAACTTCATCCTCCTCAAGTGTCTAGCAGTCTAGGTAGTTTGCAGCCATCATCAGTTCCAGGGTTATCTCGGGCTCAATTGGAAACTCTGTTGTCTCCTTACCACTGCACAATCAGACCAAAGCAAAACAAATCATTCAGTCTGCGGTACAAGCAAACAAAAGGGCATGCAACTGCAAAGCATACTATCATCAAACTTCCATTGCGACTATGTGACCACTGGCGGAGCCAAGTGTCTGCCAATCTGGGCCATGCCCCCCACCTTGCTCTGTGATGATCATTCATTACCCAGTATTCAGTAATAGCGATTCAGAGCATGCAGCACAACAACCAGTATGCAGCACAGCATAGACTGAACCTTTTCAAGAGCTAAAAGTGCACTGCGGACCC
Source organism: Cenchrus fungigraminus (assembly GCA_036936925.1). Classification (NCBI taxonomy): domain Eukaryota; kingdom Viridiplantae; phylum Streptophyta; class Magnoliopsida; order Poales; family Poaceae; genus Cenchrus; species Cenchrus fungigraminus. The sequence continues at coordinate 93,760,095 of CM072776.1, read as the reverse complement.
CACACGGCTGTGGAAAGTAGTGCACCAGCACTTGGCACAGATATGGCTAAATCTTGTCCCAAAATGCATCAGTCTACTTGTTTAGGAAAGATGTTGCAATATTAATTCATGAATTATGCAACTTTGACGATACTTATTTGAAGTCACCCAAATAAAAATTGAAACATCCTCACAAAGAACTTAAAAGTTTAGTTTATCCTATCTTTAATATTTTTTCCTTTTACACATCACACAAAAATTGTTCCTTATGCTATTAAGACTATGCATTAATGCATAGTTTAAAGTCGGGGACAATATAATCAGTCATTTTGATTCTTGGCTCCCCTTGGTACAATTGCTGGCTCCACCAAAGTATGTGAACACTTCCACCTTAAATATATTTCATTTCAATAGTAAGCACCAAGAGTCATGAGATAAGTGTCTAGCCGTATACTGGTCCCATCATAGTTTCTACTACAAGGTAATGCACAGCGGAGGGTCATAAACTAAAGCCTGCTCTGCTAGGTGGTTGGTCCACCACAATCTCAACATGGAAGCAATTTATGTGCTTCAAGCCTTCAACAATCAACACTAGTAATACACCTGCATGCCCATCAAATTTTAACAGAAAATAAATTGTGCATCATCTATACTGAGCCATCCCATGTCTTCAACTACCCAACATGTGCCATCTTCAAGTTGTTTTAAGCATGCATTTCTCAAATTGCATACTAGTGTCTAAGCATGTATTTCCCAGATTGTTTTGATGACCATCTGTGTAGTCAAGTTTCCCACGCAAAAATTCACTGCATCTCAAGACTGAACCAGACAACTCCTTGATGATAACACAATAACTAACTGCCTTTATACTTGGGGATGTCAAGTTCCGAGTGACGATGTTTATAAGGCAGAAAACACTGCAAGGCTATATTCTCAGCATTATGCAGGTCAATAACATCACCTCTCCATTAAGAAGGCACCCCACACACACACACGTTAAGTCAATACTCTCCTAGATGGGTGTTAAATCTTAAATCTTTACTAGGCAAGTGGATGGTCAAGTCGAACCAGTCAACTAATTAAGACAACTGACAACAAGCAAGGTTATAATCTTATATGGGGCTCAAGCTTTACATTGGCAGCACTAAACTATACATCCAGGCTCAGGTTCAATACTTGAGGCTTATCCCAGGTCAAATGACACCACCAGTAAAATAAGACAAATTTGCATGACCAGAAATCACCAGTGCAGAAGAAGGAAAAAAGGCAAATAAAATATGGTAGCTGTGCGTACAGTGTGTTGAGCAAGCTAAGAAATGCAGATTAGATGTAGATGCTAAGCACCTCGTGCACCAATAGCCAGATGGAAATACCATTCTCAAAGCAGATCGAATTATGTGCTGTTGCTAGAAGATGACATTTCCAAAATACCAAGTTTTGTGTGTCCTGGACTAGCGAACAATAACATAGACACAAGGGTAATGCATTGCAATGTCCTCATTGGCTGTGCCTAAGACTCAACTTCCGATATATGCCAGAGTTGCTGGTTTTCACTAGATTAAACACAATTTGCTTGTTTTTAAGTGAACATTGACTACGGGAAGAACCAATAAGTGACTACATCAGAGACCCTTTAGATCTATATAGAGATTAATAATCTACTAGAAACTAATGACATAAGCAGAGCATAAACGATGAGTAATATAGGGGTTGGCCAAAAGTGGGAAAGGGGGACAAGTTAGCTACGTGATCAATCATCAATAATGCCTTAATTGTATGGAGTTATCATCAATAATGCCTTAATGTCTTTATGAACAACGCGCAGGGCATAAAAAAAAATCACAATAGGTTTTGACTTGTAGAGACGCGCACAGGCAAGTGAATCTGGGTGTAACCTGGAGTAACGGAGCGACCAGTAGAAGTACTGGCAGATCTTCTCGAGGACGTGGGTAGAGATCTCCGGGAAGCGGACCTCGCCGTGGCGGGTCTCGGAGAATCCGCCTGGATCATGGCATCAAGGGGATGGGGAAAATCAGAGGCGGATGACGGGTAACCGTGACGGTGTTGGGGGGAGGAATCGAACCAAATCGAAGCGAATTGGAGAGCTAAAGCATCTAAAGGTACCTGGCGATGTGAGCATGTTGCGCAGGGTGCTGGAGACCATGGCCGCCTTCTTATCGATGACGAACACGAAGCCCTCGGCGCTGATGAGCTTGACGACGCCTCCGGTGTCCTCCTCCTCCTCGGGCTCACGCGGAGACGGGGCCTCTCCCTTGCCCAACATCGCCTCTGCTGGGATTGGATTGGATTTGGTCGGTCGCTTCCTTCCTTCTGGCAACGACGAACGGGGAGGACGTGAGGTAATTTGCTTCCTTCGCGTAATTTTCGAATTAGACCCTGACTTGGATCGCATTATTCCTCTCGATCCGAATATTTACATAACCCCCTATATTGGATCGCGATTAATAACTGCGGTCCGAATATTTACATAAAACCCACTAAATTGGGTCGCGATTAATAATCGCGATCCGAATTTTTACATAAAACACCCTATTTGTGCCCCGATATCGTACAAACTAGTCCCTTCTGTAGTTCTGTTATCTTCTTCCCCACCACGGCGCACGGCGACGCAGCGCTCTCTTTCGGTCTTTCCCGTCCGCCGCCGGCGAGATCGACTGGCTGGCAAGCTGCGCCCGGTGACACATTCGGAATCCCCAGTAGCACCTTCCCGTCGTCGTGGGCTCGTGGCTGCCCTCATCCTCCTCTCCGCCTACTCCATGCTCCGCGCCGTCCTCTCCTCCCTTTCCCCGGGCGATGCGGTGAGGGCCGGGTCTCTACGGAGATCGAGGGCGAGTGATCCTCCAAGGTAACGGCCGTACAGATGGATCTGCAGTTTAGTGAGTGAGCTCTGGAACGCCACGATGGTCTTCGTGCTGCTCAGCCGCACCATCGTCGTGTGAGGTGTGACCCGTGCTCGACCACCGTGCGCTGGAGGCTTGGACCTGCCCCAAGTTCAGGGTCGACGACCCCGCTGCGCTCGAGGGTGGCAGTCTGGACGAGACAGTGGAGATCTTTTTTTTTTAGGATGACAGTGGAGATCCTTCAGAAGCTGAGGTAAACACCGCACATTTTGCATTCAGTTTGGCCAAGTTGGTTTGGTCATTGGTGTGGCTGAAATTGCTTACAATCGAATGAATGTGGCCTACGTTTTTTGCTTGCAGCTTGCGTATTGCAGCAAGGTACAGAATAGTACAATGGTACTAGTTGTTTGGAACATTGTGGCTTGCTGAAACAACATCTGGCTTGTTTCGTGTTTAGAAGAGACCGATGTTCTATTCTGGAGGGACCGAGGGAAGGAAAAACTAATGCTGTGTATTGTTGTATATTCTGTGGTGTGATTAGATACCACTTGAGAGTTTAGAGGGAGGGATAGGCTTGGTTGAATCTCCTGATTCCTGAACCTGGCCATCACAAGGCAATACGGTATCCTTGACAACAAGCTTCCCCAACAACCAAGCTCTCAGTTTTTTTTTTTTTTGAAAGATAGCAGGAGCACTGCTAATTCATATAAGAAGAAGAAGCATGCAAAGTCTTACAAGTTGTGATTACAAAAATAAAGGTGGAACACAGCACTTTGAACAAGCTCTCAGTTTGCATTGTCAATTTGTCTGTCATGGACGAGGATCAGAGGGCCGTTTTCACCATCGATGGCTGTGGGATCATAGGTGCTAATGTGCAGCTGATTGTCAGGAATGGTGATGACAATGCAATCCTCCTCATTCACAAGAAGGTGGAAAGAAATCAAGAGCTAATCTGCTAATGTTAAAGTTTCTGGGTTTTTTCCCCTGAATGTCCAAACAAACTTTCTGGACTGCTTTTTCTAATGCAAAAAACTCTTCAGCTATTTCAAGTTGCTGAATGACTGATCAAACTTGATCTCAACAGGGAGGCGTTGTTCAAGCATTGAGTGGTAACAACCGGTGGAGAGGATATTTTACCGACTATGGTGAACCAAGCAAGCTGGTTTTCAGCTTGCTGGATCCTAAAACCTGTCCTCTGCATGAAGGGTGATGTTCAGGTCACTGTAGAACCGAAGGGGAGAAACAGGCACTGGGACTATCTTTGTGGTCGGCTGATTGCCATCCTTGGCAACATCGATGGAGAGTCAACAAGGTGTTAATGCTAGTGTAGATGAGAGGTGCTTGCCTGCTCATCACAGTTGCGTAGCTTGATACACATTACACAGTCTTTTCGTTGATAGGTTACCATGGACATGAACATGATGTATATGGTATGGAAATGTGTTCTGTTGTAAAGTGTTTTGAGGTAGTTTGCTTTTCAATGAAAGTATCCTTGGATTCCTGCTAGAGTGAGAATGATTCGTAATAGAAATCGGACCAACGAGGTCGTCACCTCCTAGGCCACGATAGGATTTGCTGCTGCGAATGCTTTGTTTCCTCCTGGCATTTCTCTGCTCTGTGTAGGGCAGGTTCGTCAGTCACGAATCGTACAGGCTACAGCAGCGAGCTTGCGAATTGCCTGGCGCTGCCAAGAATAGACAGCATAGCTTTTCCGGAAAGTGAAAGAGAGAAAAAAAAGATGGCCTCTACCAAATTAGCGTAATTTTCTCCTGTTAATCTCTCGGCACCATCTCCTGTTTTCCCCTTTGTTCCTCTCGAGATCAAACGAGAGCACCACGCCATTGCATTCAATTTCCAAATCCCAATCGATATCGTGTCGTTGCTCGGAGATGAGCTACTACAATCCCCACGGCGGCCATGCCGGCGGCGCCCCCCCGCCGTCGCCATCACCGTCCCCGCCCCCGCCCCCAGGTGACTCGCCCATTCCTCCCAATCGCCAACGCATTTCAGAGCTCCGTGTTCCCTCGTGATCGCCATGCGAGCGGAATCATTTCATTTCGAATCCTAAAAAAGTTGATCGGCCGGCGTCGCTGATCGCCGTGTTCGTTCGGAAATGTTGCCATGTCTTGTGAACTGCCAGGGTACCCGATGGACCCCTACGGCGATCGCGGGACGGACGAGCACATCCAGCAGCAGCACCAACAGCCTCCGCAGCAGCACGGCACGCCTCCGCAGCAGCCGGTGTACGGGGAGCGCGGGGTCGACGAGCACCACCACCACCACCACCAATACCACCATCACCAGCACGGGCCGCCTCCACAGCAGCCCATGTACCCGCCGCCCTACGGGCAGCAGCCGCCGCCGCCGCCGATGATGTACCCGCCGCCGTACGGGACGCCGCCGCCGATGTACCAGCAACAGTACGGGCAACCGCCACCGCTGATGTACCCGCCTCCGTACGCGCAGCAGCCGCCGCCCCCACCTCCCCACAGGAGCCACGGCCCTTCGTTCGTGGAAGGATGGTACGTGCCAAAACTTACAATTTGGAGCCTTGGGAGGAACAATCATGGTGATGGTCATTTGTGAACGGCAACAATGGTGCATGCTATGATGCTACCATGATAATGACGTTTTTAATAGTTCAGTAATCACCTGCAATTGCATACTGTGTTAAATTTTGGTGTGGCTTAACAGCTTCGTCTTTTTAATTCTTTTCCGTTGCCAGTTGCGCAGGTTTTGCAGCAATCTGTTGCTGCTGCCTCATGGACGCATGCTTCTGACCTGAAGCTGAAGCCGCCTTCCTCCCTGGGGTGTCCGTCGGCCCGTCAGAGAGAGGATCAGAAGGAGCCAAGGAGGACCATCGCCTCGAGCTGCTAGATGTTCACTTGATACCTGAACTGTTCCATCCTCTGCAAAATTCCGTTTGCATTTCTACGCCGGGAATCTCGAGGTGCACGCAAACAAGACTGCCGGCCGATGCGACGACGATCGAGCTCTCATCCTGAAGCTGACGATGCCCTGGAGCGTTGTAGTTTTTCGTGTAGATAGGAATTTGTGAATAAAACACTGCAGCAGTGATGCCCGTGTACGGACGGCTTAGCTTGCTTTGCTGGTCGCTGCTGCCTGTACTCTGCATCCCCATTCGCCATCAGCATTTCGTCGAACACCACCGCTACCCGCCGCCGCCGCGCGCCGTGCCCCCACATCACGCGCTGCCGCGGCTGAAGCTACATCCAGAGGGAGAAACGGATACTGGGTGGCGGCCGCTCCACCCCGCGCCGGCCTTCGCCGCCGTGGTGCGCACGCGGGCGCCATCGGCCTTCCTCGCGGAGCAGGAGGGGGCATGGACGCATGGTTGCTCATCGTCGCTGGCACCCGCGGGGGCGGTGGAAGCGCGTCTGCTCGACGGTGGGAGCGCGGGCTGTGAAGCAGCGGCGGCCGCGAAGGGGGCAGCGGCGGCGCGACCTCGCCGGCGCATAATATCAATCGCAATCCGATATTTTGCGAAACACCCCCTTGTTTTTTCATATAGACCCCTTATCGCGACTAATAGTCGTGATCCGAGTTTTTGCAAAATACCCCCTATGTATTTTCGTACAGACCCCTGATTCGGATCGCGATTATTATTCGTGATCCGAATATTTTCAAATCCACCCCGGGTTTGGGATGGCCGTGGCCCTCGTCTCCTCCTCCGGCCAGCACGGGCCGCCTCCGCCGCAGCGCACGTACCCACCACCCTAGGGGCAGCAGCCGCCGCCGATGTACCAGCAGCCGTACGGGCAACCGCCGCCGGAGCAACGGTCCTTCGTTCGTTGAAGGCTGGTACATGCCGAACATAAATTTTGGAGGAGCAGCCATGGCGAATTGGTGATCGTGCTGCTAAGCCGTTTGAGATGGCACGTCCCCGGACTATCATTGATCCATTTGATAGATAGGCCGTGCAGAACTAAAGAAAGATTTCAACAGCTTGCAGATTTCTGTAACTAGCAATAAGTCACGATCAGCCGAGCAAGTAATTGTAATTATATTGTGATGGATATTTGGGAACGGCAGCAAGCAACATTATAAGAGTGAAATGCACCATGGGTCCATGAACTATTGTCCATCATGTTAGATATTTTGGTATGACCTCGGTCAACCGACGAACCGAGGATATGGGGGAGGGGGAGTGATCCGTTTACTCTCAGACTCGGATTCGACCCAACATGAATAAAGTCCGTTTGCCGTGATCGGGTGGCAAACCCTAAGTCTAATTGGGCTTGGCCCCTGGCCTACAGCGCTGACTATATAAGTAGAGGGGACCCTCGTGGTTCCCCACGCCTCTCACGTGTTTACACGCAAACCTAGGGTTTACCTCAAACCATAATCCACCCACCGATCGCTAAGAGCGCTGGAAGGCCTGGAAGCTCGAGCTCCGCGTTCTGGGCAGTGTCGTTGGCGTCCCGAAGGCCATCGATACCCTCAGAAGACGCTGCAAGGAACGTCTACGCTACAAGCCCGATGTCGCTCTCGTCGTCGACTCTGTCACCGCTGAATTGGCCTCCACCAACGCGATGGACAACACCGCCGCTGGTATAAGCCGAACCTACTCTCTATTTCTGCATTAGTTTAACGTGCTAGATGGGATCTACGGTAGACTAGTAGATCCTGATGATGTTTATGTTCTAAGTATTGTTAGTTTTATCTAACACATCACTCATCTGGGTCCATGAACTTTTGTTTTGCTCATCTGGATCCATGAATTTTTTCCCCACGGCTCATCTAGACCCAAAACTGTTCAAACTACCCTCCAGACTGTTTTGAACGACAGGTTTGGTACAGTAACCATATTTTGCTACAGTAGCACCAGCTTTGTTGAGTAGGATATATAAATATATATTTGTTGAGTATACTCCCTCTGATTTAGCATTAGAAGTCGTTTTGGACATGGTTTGAGTCAAACATTGGGAATATAAATCATGAATAACTTGTAGGTCGTTGAGTTTGGAAATGTGAAAATCATATAAATAGATTTGCCTTGAAAATTAGTTTCATAAAAATATACATATATAAATTTTTAATAAATATTTGTATAGAAAAGATAAGTCAAAGTTGTACTTTGGTGAACGTGTCACTGTCCTAAACGAAATCTAATACTGAACCGGAGGGAGTACTATCATATCATATGCTCAGTGCTTGACACGGGGCTTAAGTTTGTGCTTGGTCGATCTGCCTTGTTTTTCTTTTCTTTTTTGAAATTTCCTTTTCCATTCCCTTGTTTGCTCTAGAGAGTTTGCTTCTGTCAACGTAGGCTAAAAACTACAATAATAATAGTTAATTAATGTTTGGGTACGTAGTAAATGACATGATGTAATAAAATTTCTGAATTACACCCGCTGAACTTTCCAAAACCGTCCAAAATATTGTACTAAAGCATACTATATTATATGTTTATTGTGAAGATCTACTCATGTAGAGTCAAAGAAAATTCAATTTTCAATTTTATATTTTTATGTGATTTCCTATGATTTTTTTAAAAGATTCAGCGGAAATAAATAAAGAGGAAAAAGACAAAGATATTGCTACTGTAGCAACCCCGTCATTCAAAACCGCCTGGAGGGTCGTTTGAACAGTTTTGGACCTAGATGAGCGGTGGGAAAAAGTTCAAAAACCTAGATGAGTAAAACAATAGTTCATGGACCTAGATGAGTGGTGGACAATAGTTCATGGACCATGACGCATTTCACTCGCATTATAATTATAGTGATGTTTTGATGGCGCAGCAAGCTGCTACTGGCTAATGCATACCGAGTTTAATATCCGTGTTTCAGTAATCATTATCTGGTGACAGTTGTTCAGGGTTTAAAGCAACCTGTTGCCGCTGGCCGCTGCTGCCTCATGGACGCGTGCTTCTGACCTCGATCTCAAGCAAATGCCACCTTCCTCTTCCCTGGGGGGTGCCGTCGGCGAGGGTATCATGATTCAGGACTCAGGAGGACCTCGCCTTGAGCAGTTAGCTGCTCGATCGATCCCTGAATTGTGCCATGCTAGGCAACTGCAACTTCCGTTTGCATTTGTGCACGGGGGAATAGTAAGCTGCTTTGTATTCGCACCCAAAATTGACAGGTCTAGTCTGACCGGTCTGACCTGTGGGTACCACCGGTCAGACCGGTGTGGTCAAAGTCCACAAAATACAATTTGGATTTTACCATTGGATAGGTCTCGTCGAGTAGACCAAGATTCATATGTGGAACGTCCAAATCGGAGTCCGGATGAGAGAGATATGAGTTTTCCAAGATCTACACGCCGGGTGCACCGGTCCGACCAGTTCCCGTGACCGGTCTGACCGGTGCCCCCCCAATTCCGAGCCAAATTGAGGAGTCCTGATAGATTAGGCTTGTAAAAGAATTTCCTTACGGGGCAAGACCTCCCCACCCTATAAATATAAAGGGTCATGACCGATTGAGGGATATATCACAATCGAATCTATCAAATTTATCTTTTATTGTATTTACCTTTTCTTTCTCGTTCCCTTACTTTTTCCAACCCCATGTGCTGTTCCTCTACTACCTCCACGGCATGAGAGGACGTCCTAGCTGGCCTGCCGAGCCTAGGACAAACCAAGGTGCGCTTGCCCTGACGGGGTCCCTCCCGTGCGGACGTTCGTTGATCTACCGCCGGATTCTCCGGCGACCGGTCTGACCGGTGCCTACGAGGAGGTGCTGCAAGGAGCTTCTCAGCGCGCTGTTGGCTCCACAAGGTGTCAACACTTTGTTTTTTTTAAAAGAATCTCAAGCTGCACCCATAAGCTGGCAGTCGATGCAAGGACGATCGATTGTGCGAGCTCTTAGTGACCTGAAGCTTGCAACGAGGACCTGAAGCGTTGTACATTTTGCAGTTCAATCCTACACTTGACATGCAGAGATCGATCTAATCTCGGGAGAATGTTCCAGGCTTCTTCACTCAGCAGGCTCTGGCCTAATTTTTCAATTTTCACTAGCACAACATTTTACTCGACGCGAGTCGACGAACAACAACTATATTTTTTGTTGGAAAAGAAAAGAAAAGATGGGTAATGTTTGTGGGCCCAAAACATGATCAGCCCAAGTCATAGAATCTTTCGACAGTCAACTGGGCATAACAGGCCTAGGACGGCCCAACCCAAGTAGCCGCAGCACAGCGCATCGTGCGCGTCCATCAACACTTAGCGCCTCCCGACCGCACGATGGAACCCTGGAACCCTCATCCTCAGCTATATAGGCCGCTCCACCCCCGACGCTTTAAAAACCCTAGACGAAGCCGCGCCGCCAGTCTCTCTACCTCCCGAGCTCCAAGCCCCCGGCACGAGCGCAGCGGCGGCGCCGGCGACAAGATGGCGGTTGGGAAGAACAAGAGGATCAGCAAAGGGAAGAAGGGTGGCAAGAAGAAGACGTAAGTTCGCTAGCCCTCCCCGTTCCGTTCTTCAGATTAGATTCGTAGCTGTCCATTTCTTCGTTCCTTCAACCCAGTGCTGGTGCTGTTCTGATTGTGCTTTGAGATCTCTCGCAGCGTCGATCCCTTCGCCAAGAAGGACTGGTATGACATCAAGGCCCCCTCCGTGTTCTCCGTTCGCAACATCGGGAAGACTCTAGTCTCCAGGACACAGGGTACCAAGGTTTGTTATCATCCTGCTCTTTAGATCGTTTCGATTTGTACTGATGTTACGCTCTCTGTGGTAAAAAATTGTGCGCGTTTGTTTTTTTCCCGCGTGACGTGGTTGTGATAGCCTTATCTGCTTAAATGTGCTCTTGCCTTATGTGCGCTTACAAGTTCTATTTTAGAACTGATGTACATGTGGCTTACGAACTCGTATTAACAGATGAATGGTGTATCATGCTGTTCTTTAGTAAGTGTAGACGTGCAGTTCATCTACTCTACATATGCATCACTTTAGTGTTGGGGCATGTAGTTCCTGTGACATGTATGTTTCTTGATGGATATCGCTGAAGCTACTAGAGTTGATAGAATTCTTGTAGTAATTCGGTGCACACTGCACGCCTTGGTGTCTGATTCTCATCTGATTGTTGTGCATTCATGTTAGTTGGCACCTATCATTGGGATGCACTCTCTGTGGGAATGATTCTGCTAGTTATGTGTTTTTAGGTCTATATCAAGACTCTATCAAGAGTCATTCTGAATTGACATTGTGATTTTTTGGGACATGAACTGTGGATTAGTACTCTATGCACTTGAAACTTGAAAACCTTTTGATATACTGTTTTATTGACTTGCAACCTTGTCACTGTACTGTGTAACATGCTGATTCATGCATTTTTTTCTGTGGTTGTCTTAGATTGCTTCTGAGGGTCTCAAGCACCGTGTCTTTGAGGTTTGCCTTGCTGACCTTCAGAGTGATGAAGATCAGGCCTACAGGAAGATCCGCCTCCGGGCTGAAGATATCCAGGGTCGTAATGTCCTTACCAACTTCTGGGTAAGATGAGCAGCACATACTTATTGCCCCTTTCATTGTGTTTGTGTTGTTAACTTGTTCTGTTTGTTTTTTAGGGTATGGATTTTACGACCGACAAGCTTCGGTCCCTGGTCAAGAAATGGCAGACACTGATTGAGGCCCATGTTGATGTGAAGACCACTGACAACTACATGTTGCGGTTGTTTTGCATCGGATTCACAAAGAGGAGACCCAACCAAGTGAAGCGTACCTGCTATGCACAGGCCTCCCAGATCCGTCAGGTAACCTCTGTCGTTACTTATGTTGAAGAGTTCTAAAGCTAGCAATGTCCTTGTATATGTAAAATCACCTAAAACTATGTTAGCTTGTTTGTCTCACTAGTGCTGTATGTGCAGATCCGCCGTAAGATGGTTGAGATCATGGCCAACCAGGCCTCTACCTGTGACTTGAAGGAGTTGGTGTCCAAGTTTATTCCTGAGGTCATTGGTAAGGAGATTGAAAAGGCTACCTCAAGCATCTTCCCACTGCAGAATGTTTTTATCCGGAAGGTCAAGATCCTCAAAGCCCCCAAGTTCGACCTCGGGAAACTAATGGAGGTAATTGCTATTGACTGAGCTATCTTGGTTTTTTTTCAGTCTTTCTGTAGCCTTTCGTTCTAACACTTAATATTGCTTCTCAGGTCCATGGTGACTACACCAAGGAGGATGTCGGTGTCAAGCTTGAGAGGCCTGCTGAGGGTGATGAGGCTGTGGTTGGCCAGGAGGCTGCTGCTGCAGAGTAGGATAGTTATCATTGCTGTTTCGCTGCTTAACATATTTGGAAGATATATGTACTGTCACCTGTTGAGGTGATTATGCCTGCCTTTCTGAACAATTTTGGCTATGTTGGTAGTTCATGTCAGAAAACAAGTGTTTTTAAGTTTAAGTTTGTGGTTGTCTGGATCTTTAAGTTTTGATGTCATCTTCGTGGTGTCAAGTTGTTGCATGAGGTTGTGTTCTGTGAATTTTGTCCATACTATGTTCTGCATATTCACTTGGATGGATAGTTCTTTCTTTCTGAGTGGATATGCTCGATACTGCCTGCTTTTCAATTTTCAATTTGTATGTTATTTCAATGCAAAGGTTGACTGTCTGATACTGAACCGTTTGCCTTACTATCGGTGATGGATTGGTAGCTGGCTCGGCCATTGTATGATTTGTCGTCGACAATTCACTTGTGAAAATTGTGTACAAACAAAACCCATTTTGTGGCTCAGCCCGACTTCTCTGGATTTTTTGTGTGTCCTTGCATGCTCTCGTTCCCAGGCGAGAAAGCATTGAGCGCCATCCACCGAGTCCGTTCTAGTCCATAGAACGCGCGTCGTTTGACATCCAGGCTGCCGAGAGAGCCCCAAGATGCGACAGCAGAGAACTGGAGTACTGGACAGGTGTTTGTTGCAAAGTCACTCAAGGGTGACGGCCAAGTTACAATTCATGCGATTAACAAACACATTAAAATCAGAAAATGGGTACCAATGCAATCATCCATGGATTTTGGATTGAGAATAAGAGTGCAAGTTAATCAGTCCAGAGCCTGGGGAAGCGCATAACAGAGGGCAAAATTGTTCACGAACAGAAGTGAAAATTAATTTACATTCACAAAATTATATGCTTCCTACCTTTTGCAAGTGATAACTGGTAAGTTAATAACTTAAACGAAGAAAATTTCTACACGAAAAAACTGTGAACCTTTGCTACAGGTTCCTAAATCCTAATGCAGCATGACGGGGAGTTGCTCGGAGAAATCCTGAATCGGCGCCAATTCTCTGAGCTCGTATGCTGCCTGGAAGCAGTCCGCAGCCTCCAGCAGCGATCCTTCATCTTTCAGGACAAGCCCAAGGCTCAACCAGGCTCGGTGGTTTGTAGGCTCTAAACGGAGGGCATTGCGCAAGAAAGTTCTTGCAGTTGATAACGACTTCCCTCCGATATTTCGGAGAATTCCTGCCATACAAACCATGCCCGGGACATAATCTGGATCGATTGAGAGGGCAAATGAGAATGCCATCAGGGCTTCCTGGTGCAAGGATTGAGCCTCCAATAGAAGACCTGCAAAGGATCACATGAGCATTTTCATACAATTAGATCCGTCAAACGAACTATATTAGTTATATAACAGTTCTAGATACACACTTAACTTTTACGGAACATGATCTTTGCTTTTATGATGTAACTTAATATTATTATGTTTCAGGGACTATCCTACTTTCTTAATGCCCAGAGAACACAAAAACATCATGAAGAAATTGATTAAGTCACAAGAATTTATTTTAAATTTCTTTAAGGTTCAATGAAGCAATGGACATAGTAGTTTAATTGTAGCATTTGCGAACTCATTGTGCAAAAGCTCACTATTGTACAAACAGTAGCAGAGTCAACTTTTCAGTGGAATTACAGCAACCCAAAATTTTGAAGTAATAAGCAGATACCTCCTCTCAAGTCCCCACATAAGTTGCAAGAAAACAATCAACAAAACAAACAGCCAGTCCCAAACGAAGAAGCACATATTGCAAAGGAAGGGCGAACGGCTGGCAAAGTGGCAAACAGGCTACATACTGGTCTCCTGCTGGAAGAGCAGGCTACAGCATTGATCATGAAGAGGTGGTGTTTCCTGGACACGAACGCACATTTCAGAGCCCAATTCGTTGAGCCGCTAAAGGAGGAAGTTGTCCTCAAGTTAAGGAGACGTTTGGTAGTCAGGCACAAGGAGGTGCTGACAGTCTTAGCACTATTGCCATCACCTATCAATGCAGAGACTTATATAGTAGCAAGAAGCTGCAAGTTGTTAAGACTTTCAGAGTTGTTTTAGTTTAAATAATGGGTGACCAACAATGCCTTTTGCTAAATTGGAATACACGTGGGCTAAACAATCCAGCCAGGAAGAATAATGGGTCAATCCAGAGTTGTTTAGTTTGAATGATGGGTGGCCAAGGATCTGGCAAATGAAACCTGACGCGGTTTGGTTAGTTTGCAGGAAACAAAATGGAACACAAGGTACTAGAGGGGATTGCTTTGCTCACGGCTGATGAGGATCACTAGAGAGTCCGGCTGAGCACAGAAATAATTAAGCTCGGCCAAGATAGAATCAAAGTCAACAGTGGCAGTATGGTGGTTGACAGTGATTTTTTTCTAGAACATGCAGAGAGCTGTGCATCTCTAGATTAAGAAGATTTTTTTACAACGCAGGCCAAACCTTGCACGCGCACATGGACACATTACATGTAAGGCGATTATACAGCTACTGACACAACCTGTAGAGTGAAGGACACGCACACACTAGATAGCTAATCTAGCACCTGATCCCCAGAGCCTAGACGAACCGTTGCTGCCACCGGCTAGCTAATATGGTTGACAGTGTTGTATGGCCCGCAAGAAGACAATGTGAAGATCTTATTCTTACAAGAGCTGATATATGTAGGCAGGCTATCTCAGATAAATGGCTTGTGGTTATCAATTTCAATATGATTCTGCAAGCCAGGGACAAAAGTAACTCAAATCTGAATCGTAGAATCATGGGAGAATGGGCTACAGCGCCTACTTGCAGGGGGTTTCGCTTTCAAAGTTTCTGGCCAAAGATCAAAGGGTATCAAGAGGCCATATCTGCAGCCTGGACTCAGCCATTGATTGTTACCAATCCATTCCTTCACCCAAACACTAAAATGGCAAAGAACAGCGAGAAAACTGCAGCATTGGGCCAAAAAAAAGGCATAATAAGCTTCTGCTGCTATCAGCAAAAGAGCTCATTTGGATCTTAGACGTGGTGCAAGATTATAGGGACCTTAGTCCGGGGGGGCGGGTGCAATTCAAAAGAGATGTCAAAGCAAGAAACTTGAGTGTACTTGAGGTTCAGAAATTAAGGCTGAAACAACAGTCAAGGCTAACCATCATCAGAGCCACTGAAGTGTCAGACAAATTCTTCTATCTCAGGGTAACTGGAAGAACGAAGAACTTTTTATTCGGCAACTACATACCAATGAGGGATTTGCGTATACACATGACAATAAAGCAGAAACCATCTATCAGTACTTTAGCAAGCAGTTTGGAGAACAGCCAAGCAGGTCACATACTCTGGATTGGGAGGCCATTGGCTTGGAAAGCCACAACTTAGAACACTTGGAAGAGACTTTTACTGAAGAAATGAGTCCTGTTAGTAGTGAAGGACACAGAGGGTGACAAGGCACCAGGCCCTGATTGCAGTGCCACAGATAGGAGATAGTAAAAAAAGGACGTACCCAGTGCCGTAGGCTCCCACACTGCGCGGTGTCTGGGGGAGGTTATTAGCGGGAGGTCTTTCCCACACATCGTGCAATGTGTAGAGGCCACCGCTCGAACCTGTGACCTCTCGGTTCACAGGCGGCAAGCACTACCACTTGCACTAAGCCGCCCTTTTAGATAGGAGATAGTCTATAGAGAATTGGTGGTGCAACTCCTTAAAGGCATTACCAAAATACAAGAAGAGTGAAAGCTGCCCTTCTGATGTACATGGCATGGAACAGAAAGGAAGGAACCGCAGGGTTTTTGAAGGGAAATGAGAGCAACCAATCCAAGTGGCCAGACTGATCAAGGAAGAGATCACACTGCAGAGAAAGGCTCATGGGAGTCCAGAGCCAATTTAAATTTCATGAATTGTAAACCTAGAGTAAGAATAGGACTAGTTATGTATGTAATCGCATTGTTGTAAGAATTGCATGCCTCATCTTCTTATCTGACAAGACAGTGCTCCTGCTGATTATTAAAAAAAAGAGTAATAGTTACCTTTGATTTGCCAACACTTGGGATAAAAGAAATCGATGGATACGGCTTTTTCCAGGCAGATTTTCGAGTCATGCCATGCTTCGAGCTTTGAGTATATTGACGCCAAATCTAACCATGCGTCCATCTCCAACTTCTGCAGGGATTTAACCTGTCAAGATCAAATGGATCATGCGCAAGGAAGAAACACGGTACTCTTATTAAAGTTCAATAAAGATGAGGGCATTGTACCTCCTTACAAGTGGTCGATTTCCAAACTTCCTTCTTTGCTTGAATAGTTGAAAGCAAAACCCGAAAAGATTCCACTGCAGACTTGAACTGTCCACGGGAAGCCTGAACTTGTGCTTTCAGCCTCAAAATATCCAACTGATCATCTTTCTCTGCTTCGTCCATTGCAAAATCCGCTACTGCTTCGGCTTCTTGTAAATTTTGCTGTGCAGATAATACAAGAATTAATAACTTCCAGGCACTAACAGAACCTCCCATCACCATCTCAAGACATTCTGTTGCACTTTCAACAGCTGCATTGAGTTTCCGTTGCATTGCATTTTCCCAAGCAAGGCTGTACAATATTTCAGGATTATACTTTGCCATTGCAGCAGCATCCTGCAGCAGCCTCAGTGCATCGTCTTGTAATCTCGATTTGTCCAATTGTGAGGTGGAGGACCTAGAAAAGGGTCCATAACAAACTCCGAGAAAATGGTTCACGATGCTGATGAAATGCATATCACAACTTCTGAATGACTTCATGGCTTTATTTGCAAATTTTATCCCTTCAGAAGCATGCTTTGGGTTCTTACAGCACAGTTTTGCTCCCAAAAGAAGAGATGGAATATGAGGCTTCCCCTTTCTCTCCAGTACACAATAACCATTCCTTATGATATTTAATGCACTATCATCCATGCCAGCTGCACTATAGCAAAGTGCAAGGATATACCATCTATCCGATCTGGTATAGGTTCCAGGCAACAACATTTCTAGATGGCTGGCCAAAACTTCAGTGTGCCCAGATAATGGCAGTGCATACATCAAATGGTTCACAAGGTCAGGATCCCATTTTATTTCTTGGAGGGATAACTTTCTTGTTAGTATGAGTAACAACAAAATTGCTTCCTCTATATTGTTCCCAGGGCTTACCAGATTCCTTTCCTGAACAAATTCTTGAGGGAACATAACATCAACACCACAATACAGCAGAGTCACTGCCAGATCTTTTTGTAAGTTGGCAGACCTTTGAGAATCTAGATTCCATGGCTTTGCAAGAGCTCTCCGATATGCAATGATGGCTTCGTCAAAACAACCACTCCTCATCCACAGTTTAGGAAGATATTCTAGAGCTGAATGGAATATGTCTATGAGCTTACACTCTTCAGCAATACCATCCGGAACACCACATGGCCATGCAGACTCTACGATGTCTATGATGGTTCTGCATTCGTCTGCAGCATCTGCCATGATAAGGTAGCATGAAGTGAAATTCAGATTTATGCAACAAAGTTCTTTCAGATGCAGAAGATGTCAATATGAAGCGTAACAAACTTAATTTCAGTTTGTGAAATCTGCATGTTTCAGTTTGCATTAATCTTATTAAAAATAATAACTAGCCCCCACATACATAGGACAACAGCGAATCCACAATGCTTCTGGAGCTACTGTACATATTTCAGATGAAGATGCTTAAGTAGAATACAAGAAAGCACACTGAACAAAATGTGTCAATACCTATTACTTTACCAAGGGCGTCCAAAGATTTTGCTTTAAGCAATATGGCCTCTAGAAGCAAGCTTACAGAGTGCATTGACATATGCATTAGCATTCCATTCACTTGTGATGATTTCCTTCTTGAAGAGCGTGGTGGCGCTCTAGGCTTGACACTTTCAGCAATAGCAGTGGTCATTCGTGGTCTCAGGCTTCTTATATCAATTCCCTGAAGAACTTGCAATGCTGCATCAAAGTTCCCTCTCTGATGTTCCAGTCTACCTAACAATGCTCGGGCCTCCTGTTACATTGTCAAATAAATCTGATAGTGAGAAAATCTTTGCAAGACAGCTTATGTTCTTTAAAGAGCAGAAGTTGGAGTTGAGCCAAACCTCATAATTTAGTGAAAGGGTCTCTCTTAGGTCTGATTCTACTTCATTTACTTGGCTATCGTCAGGAGTTGTTTCACGACTTGCCATCTTTGAAGAGCCATTTGCTGAGAAATCACGTGTCGCAAGAGATTCTGGCGATCGAGGAAGATCATCAAACTTGGACTGGTCCCCGCTGCAAGTACATAACATGATCGCAGACATCTTTCGCGTGCAGATAATTTAACTTAATTTAGACAAAACAACTGTATCTCCTGGGATCTTTCGTCAGGCCACCATTCAATCAGTTATACTGCAGGATCTAGCAATGACAAATAAGAAGTCTTAGTGAATATTTCAGTAAAATACTAAGCATGAAACTCATGGGCAAACACATAAAAGACTATATATATATATATGGCAGATTTATCAGTATTCAGTTAGAGTGACGTCTCAGATTTTTTTTTAATACAGCTCTATGAATAGAAACAGCAAGGAAGGTTTGGAGTTTCTAGAACACAACTGTAGAACACAACTGGATTTACAAAATCAAGTGACTAAGGAGGCAAATGCCCACAGAAGATATAAAAAGGGTGACAATTATTTGCACTCAAGCTCGTACTAACTCCCAGGGAAGTTACAAACATCATCATATCCTACAGACCCAACACATATCAACATCACAGCAAGAGGCCAAGAACATTAACATCCAGTCCTATTGTGTACTGTCAACTGCAGCAATGGCCCACAACGCAGCAGACGGTGGAGAGATCGGTTCCATCCTCCATGTATATCCCAACCAACTATTTCATTAAAAAGAACAGGAAAAAAGAATAGGATAAATCCTGATGAACAAATGCAGAGTTGGACAATTCCCCATGAATAATTGCATGGCAATCAGATATTCACTGTTTTACACCTCAGGAAACACCGAAACAGCCGAGCAGACCAGAATTCTGGCACGCCGTACAACCTCCCAGAAATGCAGCCACGTTTCCCCCCGAAAAACGCCAGGGGGGCAGACTCAGCGTGGGGCATGAACCCCCGATCTTTACTAAGAAAATTAGCTGAACCCCTACCTCAGATCCCCCAAGTCCCACAGTGTGAAACTGAAGTCGCTGAAGAAGAACACTACGAGCCTACTCGAACCCAACAAGGATCAGCCATCAAGCACGCAGAAACGGATGGAAGTAGTACGTCGAAGATGGTCCCCCCAGGATTCAGCAAGGAAATCCGCAACTGAAGGATGACGCTTGCCCAATGCAGCCAAAACATCTCCCAGACGGCCAGACCAAAATTCACCCCGAGGAAGATCGCGAGAAACACTTTCCATCTAGACAAGGTTGGGCTGGTTTGCTTACCAGCGAGAGGAATCGATCCCAATGCGGCATGGATCCCCGGGCGCTCCAGTCCACGCGAGTTCCCCGCCAGGCCGCCAATCCAACAACACGAAACAGAGGCGGCGGCGAGACGAGGGAACGAGACGCTTGCGAGGGAAGAGTTTGTTGGGTGGGTGCGGGGGGCGGGGGCGGTGTGGCTGGCGTGTGCCTCGGTGGAATCAGGCTGGAGAAGGCGGGTTCGGCAGCGTGGGCGGTTGGCGGGTGCTGACGGTGACTTGGTGAGGAGGTGAAGCCGTGATTGCCTGAAGTGAAGGGGATGAGACAGACACGAGAAGAGAGGGGGGTGTGGGCGATGCTTTTGAGGGCCTGTACTGGGCTGGGCCGCCTGGTTTGGGCCCCTACAAACCCTACATGTCGGTGATAGATGATTGTTGGTTGCGTGGTTATCCGCCAGAAATGTGATCCCTACATGTGCATGGCACCGTTACGCGCCTGCTCGTCAGGCATTTTTTAAATAAAAAAAATGGTGACGAGCGACATGTCCTGCTCTTCTGAGAGGTGTTTTTTCTCAAAAAAAAAATGGAGGTGTTTCAGAGCCGGATACAAATACAACAAAGTCGGCTGCCATTAACAGCTGCTACAAATCCCACTATCTCGACTCGACAGGACAAAGCTCATTCAATCGCCCCCCTTCTAGCCAGGAAGTAGCGAGAGCCGAGAGGCCATTGAAGCCGGTGCCAGCTTTGTTGACAAAGATAGAAAAGGGTAGTAGCTGGCCACGGCATACTGCTGCCACATGATTCCGCATTCATCAGTGGCCGTAGCCCGTAGGACGGATAGCCTTTGACATTTCGGAACCCCTCCAGGCCGGCTGTCCCCTACTCCCTGCTCATTGCACTGCGCCACCAGTAGAAAGTGTAGGTAGAAGTAGAACCGAGCGATCTGGGGTGAGTGGGTACGGTGGCTCGATCACACGCTGCCAGACGACGGACGGGGGGCGCAGTGATTTCCCCAATCACCGAGCACCGAGCTGCAGCTGCAATCTTGGCGTGTTCTTCGGGTCGAGGGGGGACGCAACGCAGATCGCTTTCCTGCGGGTCATGTGACCTCTTGTTCTTGTTCCCCCACTCCCCTGAAAGCTACTGCTCCTGCCTCATGGCATGGACACATCGCACGTCGCGAAGCATGCAGTGATCCAAAAGGAGAGAAGAATCCAATGCGCGGCGATTGGCGACTCCAGGCCCGTCCATGACATGTGCGGTTTGGTGGTCTTTGACGCCGGCTGCGAGTGCGAGTGGTTAAGGTTAGGTTAATCATGATGATTAGCGGCCGAACGGGATGCCGGTGCGCCCATTTGTCCCCGGTACTCTACCGTTTGGCAGCAAGGTCGCTGCAATAGAGAGAGGCGTCGGTTCAGCTCGATGCAAGCCTGCGAGGCTGCTGCGATCGATCCAGACATGTTGCACAAGATAAAGCGTACGAGCGGGCTCCATGAGTGGCATTTAAGCCGCACGGCGTGTACTGAGCCCGTGCAAGAGGCGAGCAATCAAACCGGGGAAGGTACCGTCACATGCGACGCGTTGCTGACGTGCTCTCGTCAGAGAGGCCGCATGGCACTGTTAGGGTACTGCAGCACGAGCAATCCAAACCCATTCACACTCACGCCTTTCTCTTGGGGAATTTTAACTCGCGCCTGACGCGTTGGAACGTGGATGGGTCAGTCTACCAAAGCCATAGTTATTTCACTGTACGTGTACTGGTGAGAAGTCTACTGGTTACTGCCGCCTGCCGGTTTCTTTACTTTCTTGTGTGAAAACTGAACAAGCAAAGAGCAGGCTGGGGAGAAACAGATGGACAAGTGGAAGTGGAAACAGCATCACAGATTCACAGCTCACGAGCATCGCGTGCCTACAGTAATTCCCTCTGGCATTTTGTCGAAAAAGGATCAACACAATTACTCTAGTGCAGGATAATACTCACTCCACTCCGAAATTTACATAAACTCTGTTACGTATCTAGACATAACCATATACTTAGGTGTATCGTAAAATTTATATATCTAAAAAAGTCTAAACCAATTACATTTTGGAACTTACGACCGACCAAATGTTATTGAGAACTACTATGGAACTCAAAAAATCTAACTAAGCATATGAATTTATCTCCAATGTATTTTTCCAAAACACTGTCTTCCACAAATAACAAGCATCAACAAACGTGCCGTAACAAAAATTTGTAGCCAGACAAGTGCGATGTTTGCCTCACAATTTCAAATGATGGGAGTACTAAGATGGTGGGAAAACATGCTAAGGCACCAACACATAAACTGAATCAGAAAACAAAAATACATGATATGAACTCAGCTTTAGTCTTCATATGGTTGTGGCCATTAGAATCAACTGCTAGTGAAATCACAGCCCATCAGCAGATGTTCCTAGGGGCCCAAAGCCTTTTGGTGCTTAGTGACCTCAAGGCAAGCCAGCAACGGCCCAGGTCTATAGCTAAGGAAAATGCAATGTCAGACAACCCAGTTCAACAATTTCTCGGGTGAAGGAATCATCATACAAATTGCTGAAAGAAGATAAGGCTACCCTGCCTGACAATTTTTTACAAGGAAACAGGGATCAGGCTAACAAAATTGCTGTATCCTCTGAGCTCCACCAGGAGAAACTGGCAGTCAATGTCCGACATACTAAAACAAAAGAGGGCAATGTTATACTTATTGCTTGAGACGAAATAGGCATGAGCTTGGGCATCTGGGGCAGGTTTCAATGTGTGAAGTATATGGTGGACTCCATTGCTGTTACAATCTAACCTACCTTCTTAGCCTTTATCCGCTTGGAAGCCATGTACGTCACAGCAGCAGAAAGAGTGTACCTAAAACAGCAAACAAAACATATAAAGTGGTGATAAAGTGCCCACAGAGTTAGCATCACATAATTAGTGTCGTCTAATTCTGAACAATTAACCCCATGCACCAACATATGCCACCTCCTAGCTCATCGCATGTGAGCATGCAGATGCAGCATCTAGGAAGTTTAAAAATCAGGAGATGAGCATGTCACTTCCCCAGATCCTTATTCCCTTCCTTATTCTCAGATTTTCACACCTCAATTTATCATACCCACACAATTGCATTTCATGGGCTTATCCCATTGCTTCAATAGCGCGTAATGCACAAACAGAACAGAATATGTAAACCGGAAAAAAAAATATACTTCTGTAAATGCAGAGTGATCTACAAGAAGCAATGTTTCAATGGGAAAAGGCTATTGTCCAGTCATACAAAGTATGCCCACCTAAGTAAAGCTGTTTTTTAACACGTTAATCGTTCCAATATTGATCTGCACATAACATGCAACAAAAAGGGGGTTTTCTATGTTATGTTAATCATCCCAGTATTTTATCTCCACATAACACACAAGAAAATAGGAGTTTTCTATGTTCAGCACAAGTATTTCTGACTGAGAAGATGCCAACCATCATGGTCTGCCAGTGATGAACTGCCAAAACTCAAGAGTCAATTTACAGATACTGTGAATTTGTAGCAGATATCAGATAAAGTAAGATATTACTGTCCAAACATCCAGATAAGAGCAGCAATAGACTAGTTTCCATCAGGGTGAGTGAAACTACTGGTACCAATAGTCAATAATAAAACTAACACAGAATGAAATAATCCAACAGCGAAGCACGATGGGCTTAGGGTTAAGTGCTTACCATGTAAAAGTGTATTTAAGATGGTCTTCTGGCATCACTGAGTGACGAATCAAGGTGTTGACATCTTTTGGAACAGGATACGGGTTTGTTGGAGAGACGTCTTCGTTTATATCTTCTATATAAACAGTATTTTCAGGAAGCCCACAAGCACGAGCAATCATGGGAACATCCACATAAAACCACTGGCCACTACTGGGCTCATTCGCTGGAACAAATATGCTTGGCTTCTCACTTCCTCGGATTACTCCAATAACTCTTACAGGAGGTTCTCTAGGCTTTTCAATCTGCAAAAGGTAACTTGCATAAATTTGTGCCTAACTGAAGTAATGAAGATACAACTTAAGGGATATTGGATACTTTGATCTAAAGGAGGTACAGTACTTATGGCAACATGATATTGATTCAATTACCACAGACCCCCAAAAACCAGCCTACATTCCATACCATTTATCACTCTAGAAGCCACACACGATCCAAAGCAGATCGAGTGAAAGCAACAAATAGAATATAACTTACTTGATAAATTGCTGCCACAACGTTAGCATGTATAAGAATTTGACATACCATGTCACAAAAGATAACATTATAACAACACTCACTAAAGATATGCTAATCAAATTTGATGAGCAAATTTCACAATTTCACATATTTATAATTTTAGGTAACAGATCGGAAGCTAATCCAAAAGACGGGGAACAAATATCACCTCAGGAGATGGTTTAGGCTCATTAGACCAAAACTTCCACCACGAACTTTTTCCATCTGGTTGTTCAACAGCTTTTGATTCTGAAGCTTCATCCAGAATTTGGTGATCCTTAACGTTTTTATCACGCCATCCACGAGGAACC
Organism: Cenchrus fungigraminus; assembly: GCA_036936925.1. NCBI lineage: Eukaryota > Viridiplantae > Streptophyta > Magnoliopsida > Poales > Poaceae > Cenchrus > Cenchrus fungigraminus. The sequence goes on along the minus strand of CM072776.1, from coordinate 93,736,066 downwards.
CATCCTCTATTCACAAGGATAGGTGACTGCAAACTGACAAATCATTTCTTAGAAAGAAGAAAGATAAATGACTAGATAAAGAGAACCTATGAAATACTATGATTGGTTTTAATTTCAGTGATTGACAGGCGGAGATGTTGAGTTTGCTTTCAAGGACAGGAATGTGTGGGAGATAAAGTCAAAACAGGCTTAGAAAACAAGTTTGCATCCTAGTCGCCCATAAATCTGCATGTGCTGGCCAAGAACGTTGAAGCTATCAGATAGTACGAGGTACAATCCCTCAATTATGGGCCTTAAGGTTCCTTTATGCACAATTTAACAAAACACTGAGCAATTTTGTCTTTTGAGATTATTACTTGGGTCAGAGACTTCTCTGTGGACAAATACTAATTACAGCTGAACATCCCACACACCACCAAAATTGCAGACATACATCACCTATCGTTGCAACAAAACTGCAAATCTGCAGGATCAATGCCAAACATGTTTTACAATCTGCTGTATCTCTCGAATTTCAGTTCAGTTATGGACATATCATACATGAAAAGATAAACAGGAGTATTTGAATATAGGCAAGCTTTTCAATTTTTTCAATGGAGATAATTACATTACTTTTCCAGCTGAAGACTTCATTTTCCATGGAAAGGTAATGGAGGAGCATATAAACCAAACCAGTTTAGAATCAAAAGAATTGAAATCACTGCCAGCTCGAATATCTTTTACTAACTTAATTGTTTTGGTTTTGCCCTAACATAAGACACATCTTCATAGCTGTTTCACATCCTACATGGGATCATCTTATCCTTTGTCCCTTGTGAAGAAACTTCTTAATTTGATTAGTAGACTAAACCATCATTTTCCAATTTGACCACAGACAGGCTTTTACAGTTTACAATTTATAAATATCAGCCATTTTCACTGTAGTAGCTTTTCACAAGAACTACTCAGCCAAAATAAAGGTATGAAGCTCAATCAGTGATAGTGTCCTTGCACGAGTGCAATGCTGGTTGCTGGTTGTTAAGGTAATCCGGAAAATAGGAACTGTGATTCAGCATTTTCGAAATAACTTACCTGCTGGGCTCAGACGACCTAGGAATCAACGGAGTGATCACATAATACCCATTCTCTGTCACACCCGAGATGCTCCGGGAGCGAGGTCCGACGAACACCGACTTCTCCTCGTCAAAATCGCCCTCGCATACGATCTTCCGGAACTCCAGTCCTTCTGGATCACGCAGGGCGGCGGATGAGGCCGCCTCGTTCCACACCACGGGCTCCATCTCCAGCCTCCGCGTCCTGTAATCCAGCATCTCCATCTGAGGTTGAGCAGGAAAAACCACACGGTGAGGTCTCGTCGGCCAACAAAACGAAGCAGAGAGTAACGGGCGCGTGTGACCTTCTCCTGCCTCCTGAAGAGCTGCCATGTGCCGAGGCCGAAGGTGATGGCGCCGGGAGCGAAGAGGAAGAGCTTGGACCACGCGCTGGCCTCCTTCCCTGCCCCTGCGAGTGGAAGACGAACAGATTTGCGGATGATTCGCAAGGCATTTCGCAAGATGATGACGGTTAGGGTAGATGGGTACCTGGGGGCGGCGGCGCGGCCGCGCCGGGAGGGGGAGGGGGCGGAGGAGGTGCGGGTGATGGGGCGTGTGAAGTGGAGGCGCGAGAGAGGAGGAGGCGTTGCTCGCCGCCGCCTCCGCGCAGGCGGAAGAGGTGCTTGGAGAGCGACGCCGCCATCTCCGAGGTCAGAGAGGGTCAGGGGTTTGGAGTTTGGACTTCAGGACAGGTCGATTCGAGAGGGCAGCATCAGCATCAGCATCAGCGCGTAGGCCAACTGGGCAAGTCTGCATTTTCTTGGGTTGGAATTCGAAAATGTAAATGTTTACTGTTCATAAACATTATTACGATCTTTTTCATATGTTCGTATATGTGCCGTATCTTTGTTTGGGGCTTAATTCCAAACCAAGATTTGGATTGACAGAAGTAGTGAAAATTTAAGATACAATTGCAGTTTGCAGGGTAACAGTAGCTCGATCAAACTAAGGGTAGCATAGGATTTTACTTATAGAAATGTTGCACTATTGGCCGTTTACAACTTTACATAGAGCGCTCGGGAAAAGGGAACTTCAAGCAGAACTCCACGAAGCCTTTGAAGTAAATTTTCTCTAAAGATTTGGGATCTCTAAAAAGTAGCTTTTTTCTCTATTTCAAAAGCTAATCAATTTCCCATCGCACCTCTCCTGATACATGTATTTCACTTTATAAAACAACCAAGCAGATCCCTTGCGCAGATTCTTCTGGTGGATCCTTTATATTTACTTAAACGCATTTGTTTTCTCCACCAATGTTCATCTGCACGCAGTGACAGTTGATTTCATTTTTGTTTGATCAAACAAAGTGAAACAAATCACACAGCTCAAATTGACCAAGCAAGTATGGAACACTGAGAGCAGCCTCATGTAAGTTGTAACAGAGCACGCGCGCGCGTCCTGCCAACATATTGCCAAACCAGGTTAACAAATTATGAACACAGCATCCCTGATCAATACCTCTTGCATAATTTACAGCCCCAATGCTACGCCACATGCAAAAAAGAGGGAAACTGGAGTGCTTCAAGAGTTGATTGAGATCAATTCTTCTTTTTCGAGTGCTTCACCAGCCAGTCGATGACAGAATCAATGTTGGTTGAGTTCTTGCACGATATCATGAAGCATGCAACTTCTCTGTCAGTGATTGTCTTTAGGCCCCTGCAATACCATTAGCAGATGAGCGAAATGTATCGAACAGATATTCATGGTGGGGAAATTATAACCGACTGCAGTAGCTTAGCATGCACTTACATGACTTCTGTGAAGCTTTGCTTAGGGAAAGCTTCAGGCCTATCAATTTTATTGCCAATGACTAGTAATGGGATCCCAGTCAAAGATGGCTTGCTCAGGAGGTCATGGAGCTCACCTTTTGCAATGGCCATGTTTTCTCTATCTGCTGCGTCAACAACATAGCTGCACAACCAAAACAATATAAACATCCAACACTAGAAGTTCATTCCTTACTAATTCAACTCTGACTCCTCCAGAAAAACAAATCATGCACCAAGTTTCAATGCAGCTAGTTATTAAATATAAAATCTGTGGAAGTAAATAAGAAGAAAAAACCATACAGTTGGTGCAAGTTCCAGCTCATTATTTAAGCAAAGATAACGGAAAGTAAGAAACAGATAAAAAAGTGCTTCATCAATATCTAGTTACAAAAAACAAAAAAAAAACGAGCAAAAAGATAGAAATAAACAATACACCACCACCATAATACACCACAAACCAAAATTAGGAGGAAACTGGTAACAGGATAAAGAATGTCATCATTATTTAAAAAAACAAAATAACAAAAATACAAACACATGAGCAAGGCATCATCAGGAGAACTAAGACACAAACTGGTATAAGCAAGCTAACACTTGTCACAAAAAGGAAAATGAAATATAAGCCAAAGGAACAGTAGGATAGTTGAGAAAGACTTTGTACAAAAATCAAACTATCAAAATGATATGAACAAGGTCTTCCAAAATAATAGACAAGTGCAACAAGGCACAACAAATCATGACAGCTAGTGAGCATTAGTGCTATTCTTACTGTAAGTGGCAATTTAGACATGAAAGACGTACACAATTGCAGAAACTGCACGGCAGTATCTCTCCCACATGCTGCGGAATCTTGGCTGGCCTCCAAGATCCCACAATTTTATTGTGACATTTCCTTTGGTTACCTTTCTCATATTGAATCCTACGGTAGGAATCATATCCTCACTAAAGCCTCCGGTCTGGGGAAAAAGTTTAACCACGATAAATATATTTCATCAGGCATCCAGTACATGAGTGGTACCAAAAGTGTGACTTATCAGATACTTACAGCAATAACATTGACAAGTGATGTTTTTCCGGCATTTTGGAGCCCTATCAAGGAAAGCTCCATCTCTTGCTTGAAGAAGAGGCTGCAGATGTACAGAAGCAGAAAACCGTTATTCAAGCAGTCAAGCCCATCAAGCAAAACGAACAGCAGATTACATCAGTTCATCATTTTAGTTGGAAGTTGGAGCATATAATTACATATGTCAAAGTAATGCTCCACCACCCAGCAAGTGCATGTGCAAGACATTCTTAGAATTGAAGTTCTTTTGTATTTTTATGTATCCAGTCCAAAGCCTACCTGTCTGGTTGGTAGAGAAGAAATAAACTATAGTCTAGATGCCAATGATTGAAGTACAAAAAATAACTAGCAGACTCAGTTCAAGTATGGAGTATCATCCAAAAAACTTTCACTAGCGCTAATTGATGTTGATACTTCTGTGTTGTATCCGGAATCCATGAAAGTGAGCTATAACAAAAAAAGTAAATTGCCCATAACACTGAATAAATCATCCCCTTTTTGGTTTGGAAAAAAGTGGCCTTCAAAAAATTTTTTGCCTTGCAATCCCACAGATAATGGTTGAATTTGGCCGGAACGTTCAATTAAAAGCTTTTCTGCTTTGAGGATAGCTTAATTAAACTTGATTGTTATGTTAGCTTGATGGTCATACGGCAGTTACCCGCAAAGCTCCAAAATCTGAAGGTAGAAACCAACCATAAGAACCCAATTCCTTCCCTAATAGGGTCACCCGTACCGATCACATTGGCTACATGTTAAGAAGCTTTCCACCAGGCACCAGCAACCTACAACTTCGTAGCCTCCGTAACTATCTCAACCAATCATAACTAAACCAAACGAACTCCCAGATCTCCTAGACAGCGATCCCCCCGCACCCCGGCGACCGCAATGCGCAGCAGAGATCAAACCCGCGAGACACGAGGCACGACGAAGCATCCGGAGAGAGTATTATATATATACCTGCGGAGCCAGTTGAGGAAGGCCTCCCAGAACCCCATGGCGCCCGGCTCCCCTTCTCCTCCCCCTGGCCCTCCCGCGAACAAGAGAGGAGGGAGGGAGGCGGGCAAGGTCCGGTGGCGGCGAAGAAGGCGGAGGGGATCGAGGCGAGCGGCGACGGGTTAAAAGCGAGCGGGCGCGGCGGAGGAGGATTCGGTGGTGGCCTCCCTGTCACCCCCGCGTTTACTTTATTTGGAGGCGGAGGGCGACGCGGCGTGGATGGGGGCGGGGGTGACGCGGAACGGAGGATGAGAGGGCGCCGCGACCGCGAGCGAGGTGCGGGAGCGAGAGCCAGCTGCGTCGATGAGGCGAGGCGAGAGAGGAGGGAGGGGACGGAGGTATTATTGGCGTCCGGCTCGCCTATCATACGGCATCGCGTGGGCGCTTGTGATAGGGCGGCCAACCACGAGTGCCCTTCCGTTCCGGTATCCGCTCCCCTCGCCAACCGGATTCCAACTGATGGGTGGACTGATTTCTGGTAGCGTCTATCCATACGGAGCTGAGACCTGACATGTGTTTTCGAGAGTTCGATGGGGAGACTTGACCACCTGGGCTTTTATGAAGCCGCTCAGTATTTTGGGCCCGTCGATGGGCTGGCTACTTGTTGCGTTAGCGAGCCGGACTTCTTCTTCTTCTTTTTAAAGAGGAGAGGAGATTTGGCGGATCTCTCTTCTTCAGTTACTGTCGTGTCTGTCAGCAAATGTAAACCAACTGGGATGAGAAAGAATATGGAAATTGAAATATCCCTCAAAACTAAACATTTTGTAGGGTGCCTAAGACATAATAGTGTGCCTTTGCGCAGTGTCGGATCCAGAATGGATGGAGAGGCAGTTCATTTTCTTTTTCTTCTTCTTCTCCTTGCTACCCCTTTTCTTCTTCTTCCTCCTCTCTTCCTTCTTCCTCTTCTCATCCATAACTCAAAAGAAGAGGTATTGATGGTGTTGACACATGATGTTCAATGTGTTTAAGGATGAATGAAGATGTTAGCAATTGTTTCTTCAAATACAAATATGTGCGCAAATGTTTGCAAATGATGAATCTGGAAGGTGTGAGGTTGAAATTAGTAGACCTAAGAAATGCTAAGAAAGTAACAAGCTGCATCCTATCTGTGGAGGAGGAAAACAAATATAAGACCATAATTCTTATGTGGTCGTGGTGGGGTGAAAGAAACAAAGCTAATGCCGGTGAACATAGAAAAATAGTGTCAGAAGTAATGCATAAAGCAAGAAACATGACATACGAGGATTGTACTATGCTAAAGAAAACGGTTGAGAAGCATCATAGAAAAGTACATAGATGGTGTCCACCAACGGATGAATTTCTAAAAGTTAACATTGATGGAGCTTTTCTTATGGATAGAAATCCGGTCGATGGGGTTTCATTGTTGGAGATGCTGATGGGAATGTTGTAATGGCCAGAGCAAGGAGATTACAATCAGTTCATGATTCTTTTTGTGTAGAGAATCATACTTGCCTTGCGGCGTTGACAACCATCTCATATCAAGGTATCACGGGAATTCAGTTAGAAATCGACTCTTCTAACCTAGGGCGGCCAACCACGAGTGTCGTTCCGTTTCGGTATCCGCTCCCCTCGCCAACGGGATTCCAACTGATGGGTGGACTGATCTGTGGTAGCGTCTATCCATCCGGAGCTGAGACCTGACCTATTTTTTCGGGAGTTCGATGGGGAGACCTGGTGTAACACCCCAGGTGTTTATTAAAGATAAATACCTCAATTAGGGTGGTTAATCATGTTTAATTGGCTCATAAACATGTTTGACATGATCTTGCACACATTTGCACAAAAGACCTTGGTCAAAGTCAAAATGCGTGGTCAAACCCCTATGAATCTAAAAGGCTGAATTGGTTTTCTTGCGCGTTCTCCAAATTTCTCTATAGAAGTTCAATATCGGCCAATATAAAAGTTGTTCCTTATTTCCGGGAACACATTTTTCATAATTGGCGGACATTCCAATTTTGAGTGCAAAGCCGCTTAAATTTGTGTTGAAGCTACTGCGCACAGTAATTTCAGGGCCGAGATTTTGCTGAAATTCAACGCGATTTTGCCACAAATCCGTTGATCCAAACATATGTCGCCCTTTGCGAAAGTTGTAGGTCTATAGCTCCTCTACAACTTTTAGTTTTGAAGATTTTCGACTTAGTTGACACTTGTGGGAGTTTTGCAATTTCGAAAGTGCGCACGTGGAATTGAAACGGACGCCGGCGTCGCCGTTGCCGCGCTCAGCGCGCGCACGCGCGACCCGCCCGCGCCGGCCACGTGCCGCGCACGCGCTATTCCGGCGTACGGACACTTCAAGCCCGTCGCCCTAGACCGCGCACGCGTTGTGGGGGCTCCGCACACCCCGGGCGCCGTACGCCGCGTCCAGGCGCACGGCCGCAACTGGCCGCGGGCCCGGCTGGCCACGCGCCGTCGCGTGCCTCTGCCGCGCGCGTCGCACGCATGCGTGCAGGGCCAGCTGGCCACGCCACGCCGTCCGTCCTTGGGTACCCCTGCCTCGTCCGCGTCGTTCGCAGGCGTGCAGTGCCAAAACGCGAAGCCACCGCTCCGCCGGACGCCTGTAACGCCGCCGTCCCCTCCATGGCAGCCGCCGCCCGTCCCTGGGCAAGGCCGAGCCGGGCCAAGCCGGCAGTGCCGCGCCTCCTCGACACCCCTTCTCCCCCTAGAGCTCCGCCTCACCTCCCTGAACCCCACCACGCCACCGCCGGCCTGCCAGGGCAAGCCGTCGCCAGTCACCGGCGGACGCAGCGGACGCCCAGGGCACACCTCACCGCCGGCGCCCGTCTGCTCCGTCCCAAGCCCGTGCACTACCCCAAGGTAGCCCGTAAAGGTACAAATCGGCCCTAGGGCTGCTCACCGTCGAGCTCCGGCGACAGGAGCGCCACCGGCGAGCTCCTTCCGCCGGCGGGGACCCAATTGCTTTGATCTCAATCTGTTCAGGGTTGTTTTCGTAATCTAAGGGCATATGTGTAATATTGAAAACTTATTCCAGGGACCCGGCTGTAAAAGGTTTATTAGGGTTTTCTCTGCATCTTCGAAAAATCATTAAAAATTGTAGAAAATTAGAAAAATGCAAATCCAATTTTGTTGGGTTCCTGGTGAAGAAATCTACCTTTTCTAGAAAGCATGTATAGGGTTTTTCTGTATATTTTTGAATTAAAAATTAAAACTCAGTTTGATGTGTTTTTAGTGTAGTTTAAAATATACACGTGCTATGGACTTGAATTTTAGATATATTGCTCTTTATGGTATGTCTAGATTTGTGACCAAAGTTGGCATGAGTTTGACGTATAGATTTTTAGTTATGAATTATGTAAGCTTTATGCTAGTTTAATCTTGATGCTTTTTATAGCCCTTTTAATGAACTTTTCATTAAGTACATGTGCACCCTAGGGCTTTACCTTGATGAGTAGTATCTCTGGTAGAGTGGATATGATTTTAGGAAATTGTTTAATATGTGATTTGGATTTAATCTTGTGTAGGGTGATAAATTAATAACTCAATATATAAATAAGATCTATACTTGAGCTTTGGCCAGAAACTTAGTTTTGACCTAGAGAATGGCTAGGAGAAAGTTTAGATGAAAAAGTTTAGTAAATATTTTTATATGAATTAGTGGTGATTTACTAGGCTAAAATTTGTCTTTTTCGTATAAATTAATTTATAAATGTTCTTAATCTAAATTTTGGTTTGTGAGCTTAGAATATGCATATGTTGTTGTGCGTAAAGTTTCAACTCAGTTAGAATTAATTTTGCATTTAGTTTGAATTATAGGTGATTAAATAGTTAGAAAATGATTAAGGGAGAAATAGTAATGTGTTGTTAAATTGAAAAATGATTATATCCAGTTTAAGAACTGTTTCTAAAACTGTTAGAAACCCCACTTACTGTTTGTGAAGTTAAGTAACTTAATTAATTTTAGATAGGCACACAATCACCATGAAACTAGTTAGGGTTAATCATCACACCACCTTTATGTCTTTTGTGTAGATCTTTATGTTAAGTTGCTTAATTATGGACGCAATCACCATAGAACTGATCCTAAGATCAGCATTCACCCCCTTGTACTTTTTGTGTGAAATTAAGAGTAATTAAATGAATATGGCCAACAAGAGTTGGGTTTGGTGGTAATTCTCTCACCCATCACATCACCTAATGCATATGCATGCGAACGTGTAGATTTACCGGACGGGACGTACACGCTCACTCAGGAGGAGGAGGGAGCAGCTAGCGGAGAGGTGAACCAGACTAGTGTGCAGCAAGACCTGGACCAAAGTCCAGAAGAGCCCAAGGCTAGTGTTGAGTCAGAGGAAGGCAAGCACCGGATGCATATAATCTTTTGATAAAATCTCACTCTACCTTTACTTTTCAGTACTTGTGTTTTACTTTGTGCATTTAAGTTTCAGGAGTTGTTTGAAACCTAGATGCATGATCCTTAGGACTCCTATGCTCTTTTACTAGTATGTTAGGACGCTAGTGCCATGCTTTAAGGACACGGTACAAGTCGAGTAATGACTCATTGCTCGCGAGATATAGGATGCTTATGTTGGAATCATAAGTTGGTTAAATTGACTCGCTCATGTGGTAAGAGCAATGGGTTCGGTCTCGACCGAGTAGCATTGTGCTGGTTTAAGCTATTGAACGTACCAAGTGCTTGTCGGGAATGGGACCGGTAAGCCTAGTACCTAATGAACCAGTGCGGGAATTTTATCGCTACTAATCTTGAGATGCGTCTCCCGGTTCGCTACCGGTAGTGCAAGTGTGATTCTGGACGTGCCATATTTGGACGTACCAGTAAACCTTGTACTTAGGACTGTGACATCTTTTCCTAATTTGGGGAATGACGGGAACCGCCTGGTTGGGGTAGACACTGCACTTGGTCTACCTTCTTCCGTGTATCTTGGGTTTACCTTGCAAGGATATAAATCGATCGATCGTCGGTCACTCGCCGTTATCTGAGTCGGCTTGACCACTGGCTACCCCATATTTATTCATGGAACATTTGGATTAATATTGTTGCCTGTTTAATATTGTTTGCACAACATGCTTGTTTAGTACAGGTGCTCACCTAGAAGGATTAACATACTAGAATCTGAGCTAAAATTTGAAAGTAAGGATCAACTCTTAGTCGCTTTTGGCAAAACAAACCCACCAGCCAAAAAGCCTTGCATGTCTAGGTGTAATTTCTTTTTGTCGGGTAAGTCTTGCTGAGTATTAGTATACTCAGCCTTGCTTTATTTGTGGTTTTCAGGTAACTCCATCTGGCCTGGTTCTATTCCAGATGGTTGGGAACTTGAGTGGGAGCAGTATGATGATGAGTGATACTCTATGGATGGCCTCCCATGTGTATCATCCGCTAGTTTTATTTTCCGTTGTTTAATCTCTGAAGCACCTTTACTTTTATGTATGGAAAACCTGGTTTGTAATTTTAAGTACTTGAGGACTTTTATGTAATGTAATGATGTACTCTGGTCCCGCCTTTGTGTGGGCTTAGCGCATATCTCGATCCTGTGAAAGTGATTTACCAGGCATGACCCGGCAGAGGCGACAAAATAACTCTTGGTTATCGCTTATGAGCCAAGTGGCCCAGCTTAAGTGATAATCCGGATTTATTTTGGGCGGTTCTGTCACACCTGGCCACCTGGGCCTCTATGAAGCCGCTCAGTATTTTGGGCCCGCCGATGGGCTGGCTACTTGTTGGCTTAGCGAGCCGGACTTCTTCTTCTTCTTTTTAATGTGGAGAGGATATTTGCCGCATCTCTCTCTTCTTCAGTTACTGTCGTGTCTGTCAGCAAATGTAAACCAGCTGGGATGAGAAAGAATATGGAAATTGAAATATCCCTCAAAACTAAACATTTTGTAGGGTGCCTAAGGCATAATAGTGTGCCTTTGCGCAGTGTCGGATCCAGAATGGATGGAGAGGGAGTTCATTTTCTTCTTCTTCTTCTTCTCCTTGCTCCCCCTTTTCTTCTTCTTCCTCCTCTCTTCCTTCTTCCTCTTCTCATCCATAACTCAAAAGAAGAGGTATCGATGGTGTTGACACATGATGTTCAATGTGTTTAAGGATGGATGAAGATGTTAGCAATTGTTTCTTTAAATACAAATATGTGTGCAAATGTTTGCAGATGATGAATCTGGAAGGTGTGAGGTTGAAATTACTAGACCTAAGAAATGTTAAGAAAGTAACAAGCTGCATCATATCTGTGGAGGATGAAAACAAATATAAGACCATGATTCTTATGTGGTCGTGGTCGGGTGAAAGAAACAAAGCTAATGCCGGTGAACATAGAAAAATAGTGCCAGAAGTAATGCATAAAGCAAGAAACATGACATACGAGGATTGTACTATGCTAAAGAAAACGGTTGAGAAGCATCATAGAAAAGTACATAGATGGTGTCCACCAATGGATGAATTTCTAAAAGTTAACATTGATGGAGCTTTTCTTATGGATAGAAATCTGGTCGATGGGGTTTCATTGTTGGAGATGCTGATGGGAATGTTGTAATGGCCAGAGCAAGGAGATTACAATCAGTTCATGATTCTTTTTGTGTAGAGAATCATACTTGCCTTGCGGTGTTGACATCCATCACATATCAAAGTATCACGGGAATTCAGTTAGAAATCGACTCTTCTAACCTAGGGCGGCCAACCACGAGTGCCGATCCATTCCGGTATCCGCTCCCCACGCCAACGGGATTCCAACTGATGGGTGGACTGATCTCTGGTAGCGTCTATCCATCCGGAGCTGAGACCTGACCTGTTTTTTTGGGAGTTCGATGGGGAGACCTGGCCACCTGGTCCTCTATGAAGCCGCTCAGTATTTTGGGCCCGCCGATGGGCTGGCTAGTTGTTGGGTTAGCGAGCCGGACTTCTTCTTTTTAATGAGGAGAGGAGATTTGCCGGATCTCTCTATTCTTCAGTTACTGTCGTGTCTGTCGGCAAATGTAAACCAGTTGGGATGATAAAGAAAATGGAAATTGAAATATCCCTCAAAACTAAACATTTTGTAGGGTGCCTAAGGCATAATAGTGTGCCTTTGCGCAGTGTCGGATCCAGAATGGATGGAGGGGGAGTTCATTTTCTTCTTCTTCTTCTTCTTCTTCTTCTTCTTCTTCTTCTCCTCCTCCTTCTCCTTGCTCCCCCTTTTCTTCTTCTTCCTCCTCTCTTCCTTCTTCCTCTTCTCATCCATAACTCAAAAGAAGAGGTATCGATGGTGTTGACACATGATGTTCAATGTGTTTAAGGATGGATGAAGATGTTAGCAATTGTTTCTTTAAATACAAATATGTGCGCAAATGTTTGCAGATGATGAATCTGGAAGGTGTGAGGTTGAAATTAGTAGACCTAAGAAATGCTAGGAAAGTAACAAGCTGCATCCTATCTGTGGAGGAGGAAAATAAATATAAGACCATGATTCTTATGTGGTCATGGTGGGGTGAAAGAAACAAAGCTAATGCTGGTGAACATAGAAAAATAGTGTAAGAAGTAGTGCATAAAGCAAGAAACATGACATACGAGGTCTGTACTATGCTAAAGAAAACGGTTGAGAAGCATCATAGAAAAGTACATAGATGGTGTGCACCAACGGATGAATTTATAAAAATTAACATCGATGGAGCGTTTCTTATGGACAGAAATCTGGTCGATGGGGTTTCATTGTTGGAGATGTTGATGGGAATGTTGTAATGGCCAGAGCATGGAGATTACAATCAATTCATGATTCTTTTTGTGTAGAGACTCGGACTTGCCTTGCGGCGTTGACAGCCATCTCATATCAAGGTATCACGGGAATTCAGTTAGAAATCGACCCTTCTAACCTAGGGCGGCCAACCACAAGTGTCGTTCCGTTCCAGTATCCGCTCCCCTCGCCAACGGGATTCCAACTGATGGGTGGACTGATCTCTGGTAGCGTCTATCCATCCGGAGCTGAGACCTGACCTGTTTTTTCGGGAGTTCGATGGGGAGACCTGGCCACCTGGGCCTCTATGAAGCCGCTCAGTATTTTGGGCCCGCCGATGGGCTGGCTACTTGTTGGGTTAGCGAGCCGGACTTCTTCTTCTTTTTAATGAGGAGAGGAGATTTGTCGCATCTCTCTCTTCTTCAGTTACTGTCGTGTCTGTCAGCAAATGTAAACCTGAAAGACATCTAGGCCCTAAGTGGGTTTTGGTGTATTGATTGACAACTAGATTAAAGATCTAATGCCTTTGTTAAGCATGTGAGCAGGTTGTCACATATAAATAACAAAGCATAATGTATGACATTGAACATCTGTATGTGAAGACAAGCCATTATTGTAAAAGATAAGTTGAGGAATGGGTTATTACCTCACATTGTTAAATGACTTTATAAGAAGATTGAATGTCATGAACTATGATGTGTGTGATCCCATGGTGTATACTTGGTATATAAACAAGCCAATGAAGGTAAAGAAAGAGACATAGTGATATTGGAATATTGGATGATCTCTAAATATATTAGAAGGCTTGTTTTGTTCAAATGGGACTATATAATCAAAGAAGGCATGATCTCAAGTGGATTTCATTCTTAATGTTAAATCAAAGCTTAACTCAAGATGGCAACGAATGGATGAAGAAATCAAGCAAGGGATTAGCAACGAGGTACTAAGCTAAGGTTGGCCAAGTAGTGACTTGGACCATGTGCTTGGCTAGGGTGAAGTGGCTATAGCTTGGAGAATTTCGAGGTATCAAGTCGAGCCTAACCGAGGGAAGCAATGAAGAAGCATTATATGTTCTTTGAGTCATGTGAAGGGTGACTTGATCAAGAAATGGGTTTCACTCTTAAATGAAGATCAAAGTCACTAGCTCAAGGTATAAGTGCTCAAATCAATGAGACATTGTTGGATGGATCTCTCAAGTGGATATATTGACCAAGTATGGCTATTCATGAAGATGAAGCTCAAGTGGATCTTTATAGGGTTTATATTTGATCTTGAGTATATGAGTGCCGTACTATCAAGAGGGATGCATCACAAGGAGTCTTGAAAATGTCTTAGTGCTCAAGCAACCTATGTGAGTTGTGAGAGACACAAAAACCACACGTACACGATTTCGGGTTTGACTCTGAGTCAAACCCGGTGGCACCGGGTTTGGGAACTCGGTGGCACCAGGTTTTGTGTCAGCCGGTCCAACGGCTAGTTGTTTGAAATCTCGGTGGCACCGAGTTTGGGAACTTGGTGGCACCGGGTTTCTCTGAGTTTGTAACGGCTAGTTTTTGGGGAGTTGGGTATTTATACCCCACAGTCCCAACCGTTGCAAGCTGCTATTCCTGAGGTTGTTGGTGTGCTTCCTTGCTATTCCTTGCTAAGCCAAAGCCATTCTAGCTCTCCCCAACCCCTCTTGGTGAGGTTGTTCGATCTTTGATAGATCTAGTGAGTTGAGTGGTAGAGAGATGCTTGTGCTACTAACTCTCTATCTTGTGCAGCATCCTTGGAAAAGGAAAATCAAGCTCTCAAGGATCAACTTGGGGAGATCACTTGTAAGCTTGTGAAACTACAAGGCACTCACAAAGAACTTGAATATTTTTATGAGAAGCTTGTAGAGTCACACACCTTGCTAGAAGTGGCAAATGAGGTTATGGTAAACTCAGTTAAATCTTATACACCTCATTGCACCACTAGCACATGTACTCAAGTTGAAAATGATATATCTTGTGCTAACTTATGTGGCCCGAAAGGCAAACCTTCTTGGTATGATCAAGTGATTGCAGAATCTTGTGATGACTTCATTGCTCAAGAGAATGATGATCTTATGCAAGAAGTTGAAAAACTCAAGAAAGAGGTGGCTAAGTTGAAGAGAAAAGAAAAGGTGCAACCTTCTCAAGATAACCGTTAGCCCATGGTGAAGAAGCTTGAGAAGAGAACAATCGTCACTAGATCAATCTCTCAACAAAGCCTCAAGATCAATGATCACAAGACCAATGACAAAGAGAAGCTAGATCACATCAAGTGCTACAAGTGCTCACACATGGGACATTATGCATCCATGTGCTCATTCAAGGAAGAAGACAATCCAAACCAATCAAAGAGGCAAAGAAGTCTTGCTCAGAGAAGATGCTTTGGTTGTCATGAGAAAGGGCACAAGATTGAAGCTTGTACCAACCGGGCAAAGGTTCCCTCAGGGAAACCCGGTGGCACCGGGTTTGCAAAACCGGTGGCAGCAGTTTCCACTGAGAAACCTCAAGTGAAGCTCAACAAGGGATTTTTGAAGGCTCAAGCCAAATACAAGGAGAATGATGGCTCCATGACAAGTGTGAAGAAGATTAGCAACATCAAGCAGAAGATTTGCTACACTTGTCGTCAAAAAGGACATCTTGGTAAGGATTGTCCAAATAGTAAGGATTCTAAGCTCAACCATGTTCATTACAATAATGAAAAGCTTAGGATGAACCCAAATGACTATTGTGCCTCTAGAGTGATTGTATCACAAAGGAAGGGCACAAAGGCCATTTGGGTACCTAAGTCCTTGATCACTAACCTTGTAGGACCCAATGCACGTTGGGTACCAAAACATGCCTAAAAGGACTTTGCAGGTACTTGGAGCAGCATTGAATTCTTGGTTCACTTGAGAAGATATTTATTCTTATTCATCTACATCTCAAGAGAAATTGTGTGATTCATTACTTGAAAAGAGCCAAGTGAAATAAATGAAAGAAGTCTCACTCAATGCTCCTCCCATGATAAGTACCTTTATCTGTTGGTGACCACTCTCATATGTGAAACATGCTCTTGTGCTATTCAATCATATGAGATGGATAAGCCATTCAAGTTCTATTAAGCAAGTTATGTCAAATGCCACTTGATGCTATTAAACGCTTCATCTAGAAGCTTTGAGTGGTTGTTGCATGTAGGAACATAGATATGAGCAAAAGCAAAAGGGAAGAATCAAGAAAAGGATCAATTGGATCAGCAAAATGCAACAGTGCAGAAATCTGGAAGAATCCGGTGGCACCAGATTCATGAACTCGGTGGCACCGAGTTTTCCAGAATCAGCAAAGGCTAGAGAGGAAATTCTTTGCAAATACCTCAAGGCACATTATTCTTGATTCAAAATAAAAGAAGACTAAGCAAATATAGTTTGTGAGCTATTCTTGATCTCATTTCACATATTCTTATTTGCTTATATATTTTGACCAAAATGTGGAGCTTGCTACCCTAGTACTTTAATTGAGCCAAAAGTGCACTTCTCAAGATTCAAATACTTAATGCACCTATTTAGGGGGAGCTCACTTCACATTTTGTGTCTCTTGGTACTAACACCACTTGCGAGGATTCATGTGTGTAGTTCAAGTGTGAGGTGCCTCAATATTTTATCTATACTCTTCACTTGAATAAATCTTATGGCAAGGGTGTTGGTCGTGAGTAAGCCACATGACAAGGAGGTCACCAATCCATCTCACAATGGGTATTTCTCATCAAAAGTGACAAGAGAAAGTTATTGAAAGACTAAAAGGTGCAAGCTAACTTATGTAAGTTCCTCTATGTGAGAATTTCTATATAATAGAGGCAAAGGTATGAATCCTTAATTCAAGTCCTTAATTTGTACATCTAGGCTTTATTCTTGCTAGTGTGAGTTTTGGTGTGCAAAGATGTCTAGTGTCACCTTGGATTTGTTTCATGGTGATGGTGATGAGTTTTGGATATTTAGTTGATGCCTCACAAATTTGTTGTTGGAAATTGTTCTCCAACCGTGGCTGAAATTTGAGAAGAGGAATGAGCTAAATATACTAAGACTCATCTTGGCTAGAAACTTTGCATACTCTTTGTGACATAGGATAGATTTTCAAAATTCACTAGTATGTGTAGGTGGTGTGCTTTTTGCAAAATATCTGAGTCTTGATCTTTTTAGATTGTGTCATGTCATCTATGGTTATTGTTACTCCTGTTTTTCTGTTGGCTAACCATAAATGGCAAGACAATCTCAAGTCCATAAGAAGCTATTCCATCTTATCTCAAGGGTTTGCACACTTTGGATTTCTCAAATATCATCAAAATCTCTAAAATCCATATCTGAGCCAATGGACAATATACTTGTGGATATTAAGGGCAGAAAATAAAAGGAGAAAAGAAACGGAAAGTCAAAAGGTGCATTTATGGACAAAGGTTTACGAGTTAAGTAAAACTCGGTGGCTCCGGGTTTCCGAACCCGGTGGCACCGGGTTTGTCGGCAGTAAAAGGAATATACTCGTGACCTCCACCTATACAGTTACCTTTCATCCCCATTCATCCCCTTTCACCCCCACGACCCAGAACGGTAAAGGAAAGGGTCCAAGGGGCGATTTCTTGGCATTTGGAAGATTCAACCGTGGGATTCAAGGGGTGAGGCAAGACTTAGGTCCTCCAACCTGGTTGGACCGGATCCCCCCTTCGGATTCCAGCTCTGCAGCAACATTTTCACCATGTCAGGAGGTATTCCTATGGAGTTTTTGCTCGATCTGCTTTTCTAGGACCTTTCTCTCGGATTCCTCTTGTAAGATGGCATATACTTGGTCCTAGAACAGTTTTCAATCATTGGTTTAAAGATTCCATGGCTGCACTGTTAATGGGGACAGACCTAGGGTTAGGATTCATACTGAACCCGGTGGCACCAGATTTCCCATCCTGGTGGCACCGGTTTCGGCACAGAAGATCTGTTCAGTTTGCAAAATCAGTTCAAGAAATTTGAAATCAATACATTTGTGACAGGGAGGTGTTTCTAAGATGCATTTTTCATTTGTATGTGTCACAGATCGAAGGGATGATATTGTTTATGGAAGGAGATCACACCGTTCAAAGAATGCCAGCTATGAGTTTGTGTTCAAGAGAAGAGAGGGAACTAGCAGTGGTGTTGAAATTGAGGAAGAAGTGCCAGTACATCCTAGAAGGTCAAAAAGGGCAGCAGGGAGAGTTCATCTTCCTAGGGGAGAAATGAGAATAGGAGATTCTGAGCCTGAGTCTACATCTAGTGATGATGATGAGGAGAGCCCATATAGGAAGGAACCCACTCCTCCAGACTCCCCTACAGCAGCAGCTCAACGCAAAAGAAAAGGCAAAAATGTCAGAACAGCCAGTCATGAGCATAGTCAGGGCACAGGGTCTGATGAGGAAGAAGAAAATGAGGACAGCGATGATGGTAGAGTGTTCATTTCAGTGCTTGGACCACAGCCAGTGCTAGATGGAGATGACACTCACTTTGATGTCAGAATAAGACCTCCCACTGATCTGGAGAACCGCCGAGTCATCAACTACAAAGCTCGGGGCATGACAGAGAGGGCAAGAATAGAAAGGGCTAAGAATCCTAAAGAAATCAGAGGAAGAGATTTGGATTACAGATTTGGTACCAAATTTCACCAAGACTACTATGCTAGTGCCATCATCAAAAAGGACTTCCCCATAGCTCGCTCTGAGTACGTGGATTGGGGATTCTTGACAGATCTTCAAGACCAAAGAATTAATGAGATCATTCATGAGTGCAAGAGAAAGAATATCTACAAAATCATGGGTTTTGCTAAGCCATGGAACAATGAGGTTATTGCACAATTCTATGCTACATGCTACTTTACAACTAGAAATGATGAGAAGATTATGCATTGGATGACGGAAGGAATTTGGTTTGGCATCACCTACATCCAATTTGCCTTTGTACTTGGATTCAATGATGAAGACAAAAAGAGGATAAAAATTCATGATGCAACTAGCATGGATAAGAAAGACATGAAATTCATGTACACTCCAGGACAAGAGTGGAACTATGGCCGAGTCAATGGCATGCTACTCTTCTATGCTTATCTTCACTGCATGTTTAGAAAAACAATTGCTCCAAGGGAAGGGGGTCAATCAAACATATCTAACTATGGGAAAGATTTACTCAAATACATGCATCCTAGTGAGCCAAAATTTTGTGTGGTGGACTACATTTGGGAGGAAATAAGGACCAATTCTTGTTCTCCACAAAAGAGTTGTGGATATGCACCTTACCTCATCCATGTTATTGAGTTCATCACCAACTACAAATTTGAGTATGATCATGAGCACAAACCTTTCCATTTGAAGAATGACATTGAGGGTCCTTCCCTAGCTGATTTGGCAAGGCAACAAGCAAATGTTGAGGGCCAAGAAGCCCCTGGAGAGCCTGCAGCAGCTGCTGCACCATCTGGGACAGCAAGGACAGCGTCTGGTAGAGGCCGTGGATGTGGGCAACAAGATGTACACAAGCCACCCTCCCCACTTAGAAAAATTTTCAACTTTTGGTGTGGCTCTTGTATGAAAGCTAGTGATATTGCTCACAAGGATAGGTAGAGAAAGAAAAGGGATTCGATGAGGATCAGATACTTGTATGAAAGTCCCGACAATAGACCTGAAATTCCTGTTGTACCATCTGATGAAGAGGAAAGTGAACCAGATAGCCTCAATAGCTTATGGCAAAGGTCCCAACAAAGAGATCCAGTCACTCACAAAGATCATTGGGATAATACCATGGGGAACTCTTACTACAACCGCACCTATGGTACTCAGAGTGCTAGAACATCTTATTCAGAGACTCCAATCTTGAGCACTCAAGGTCAAAGCACCTCCTCTAGTATGCCAAGTGCAGATCCAAATGCTCCTGGAAGCTCAAGCTCTACCACTGGTGGATACTATCCCTATGGTGGATTCTTTGGTACAATCTATCCCTATGCTGGAATGTGTCCACTCCCATATCAGTTTCCAGTACCTCCTTTTCAGCCACCTCCAACTATGCCTCCACCTCAAGATGATGATGAAGAAGAACATTGAGCAGCTGTAGAAGACTCCCCAGGATCAGTTTTTGGTGATGGATGACAAAGGGGGAGAGATTTGTCGATTCAAGCTTAGTTGTTTGTTTCAGCATCTGCTCTGTCTGCTCAAACCGGTGGGACCGGATTTCAGAAGTTGGTGGCACCGGATTCAGCAATGGCATATCAGTATCTGTTCTGTCTGGCAAACTCGGTGGCTCCGAGTTTCCAAACCTGGTGGCACCAGGTTCGGCTGTTGGATGCAACGGGCCCTTGTAATAAAATCTTTTTAGCTTCAGTTGGACTTGAGAACCTTTGAATGTGTGCTTTAATGTGTGTTGAACCCGTTTAAGCTTATTAAGACTCATGTGCTTGCTAGTGTGAATTTTATGGGTGATGTGGTGCTCTTGCCATTGCTGTCTAGGCAAACCCGGTGGCACCAGGTTTGGCAACCCGGTGGCACCGAGTTTGGCTGGGCAGCACTGAAATTTTCTGCTCTTTATTTGTTGAAGTGCTTATTTAGTGCATGCATCACATATTATCTGTTCACACATTTGTTTTGCACCCCACTGTTGCTAAGATTTAGGGGGAGCTCCATGGTTTCTTGAAAATGTGCAAAATGGCATTTAAGGCCAATTTCTATGAATTTCACTCATAGCACATATTAAGGGGGAGCTCAACCTAAATCTGTGTTTTTAAGCTTTATTGATATATCCTTTGTAAGCTTTAATCGAGGTTGTCATCAATCACCAAAAAGGGGGAGATTGAAAGACATCTAGGCCCTACGTGGGTTTTGGTGTATTGATTGACAACTAGATTAAAGATCTAATGCCTTTGTTAAGCATGTGAGCAGGTTGTCACATATAAATAACAAAGCATGATGTATGACATTGAACATCTATATGTGAAGACAAGCAATTATTGTAAAAGATAAGTTGAGGAATGGGTTATTACCTCACATTGTTAAATGGCTTTATAAGAAGATTGAATGTCATGAACTATGATGTGTGTGATCCCATGGTGTATACTTGATATATAAACAAGCCAATGAAGGTAAAGAAAGAGACATAGTGATATTGGAATATTGGATGATCTCTAAATATATTAGAAGGCTTGTTTTGTTCAAATGGGACTATATAATCAAAGAAGGCATGATCTCAAGTGGATTTCATTCTTAATGTTAAATCAAAGCTTAACTCAAGATGGCAACGAATGGATGAAGAAATCAAGCAAGGGATTAGCAACGAGGTACTAAGCTAAGGTTGGCCAAGTAGTGACTTGGACCATGTGCTTGGCTAGGGTGACGTGGCTATAGCTTGGAGAATTTTGAGGTATCAAGTCGAGCCTAACCGAGGGAAGCAATGAAGAAGCATTATATGTTCTTTGAGTCATGTGAAGGGTGACTTGATCAAGAAATGGGTTTCACTCTTAAATGAAGATCAAAGTCACTAGCTCAAGGTATAAGTGCTCAAATCAATGAGACATTGTTGGATGGATCTCTCAAGTGGATATATTGACCAAGTATGGCTATTCATGAAGATGAAGCTCAAGTGGATCTTTATAGGGTTTATATTTGATCTTAAGTATAGGAGTGTCGTACTATCAAGAGGGATGCATCACAAGGAGTCTTGAAAATGTCTCAGTGCTCAAGCAACCTATGTGAGTTGTGAGAGACACAAAAACCACACGTACACGGTTTCGGGTTTGACTCTGAGTCAAACCCGGTGGCACCGGGTTTGGGAACTCGGTGGCACCAGGTTTTGTGTCAGCCGGCCCAGTTGTTTGAAATCTCGGTGGCACCGGGTTTCTCTGAGTTTGTAACGGCTAGTTTTTGGGGAGTTGGGTATTTATACCCCACAGTCCCGACCGTTGCAAGCTGCTGTTCCTGAGGTTGCTGGTGTGCTTCCTTGCTATTCCTTGCTAAGCCAAAGCCATTCTAGCTCTCCCCAACCCCTCTTGGTGAGGTTGTTCGATCTTTGATAGATCTAGTGAGTTGGGTGGTAGAGAGAAGCCTTTGTGAGCAATTCAAGAGCACTTGAATCCCTTGAGCACTGTTGGACGTCGTCAAGCTCGTGTGAAGCGTTTGTTACTCTTGGAGGCTTGCCTCCTAGACGGCTAGGCATCGTTCACAAGCTCCCAAGGTGTGGTGAGCTGTGGAACAGTTTGTGAAGGTCGTGCTTCGCCTCCGAAAGGGAAGAAGCTATCTAGTGGATCGGGGAAAGGGTTGAATGCAACCCGGCTTCGGTAGGAGAAGCACCCAACGGAGACTAGGATTCACACGGTGGTGAATCCGAACTTCGGTAAAACAAATATCTGAGTCTCTTGTTGGTTACCTCGCATTTACCTTCCTAGCTTGCTTGCTCTTAGTATTTGTGGATCTACTCGGGTGTTAGTGTTTGTGAAGTACAGGCATTGAATATTGTATCAAGAACTTCACTCTGTGCTACTCACCCAGTTGGAGTTGATTTCAAGCAAGAAAACAAGAAGGAGGAAAGAGGGGAAACACTGCCAGGCAAACCCGGTGGCTCCAGGTTTGCAAATCCGGTGGCACTGGGTTTTGGGCAGTGCGCATTTTCTGCTGCACAGCACTGGTCCAGAGTATCCGGAGATTTCTCCAGAATCTCCGGACTTTCCAGAAACTGAGTATCCGGACTTTGCTGACAAAGTTGTTTTAAGTGGTGATTTTTTAGGTTGCGCCTATTCACCCCCCCTCTAGGCGACATCAAGATCCTTTCAAAACCAGCTGGGATGAGAAAGAATATGGAAATTGAAATATCCCTCAAAACTAAACATTTTGTAGGGTGCCTAAGGCATAATAGTGTGCCTTTGCGCAGTGTCGGATACAGAATGGATGGAGAGGGAGTTCATTTTCTTCTTCTTCTTCTTCTCCTTGCTCCCCCTTTTCTTTTTTTCCTCCTCCTCTCTTCTTTCTTCCTCTTCTCATCCGCAACTCAAAAGAAGAGGTATCGATGGTGTTGACACATGATGTTCAATGTGTTTAAGGATGGATGAAGATGTTAGCAATTGTTTCTTCAAATACAAATATGTGCGCAAATGTTTGCAGATGATGAATCTGGAAGGTGTGAGGTTGAAATTAGTAGACCTAAGAAATGCTAAGAAAGTAACAAGCTGCATCCTATCTGTGGAGGAGGAAAACAAATATAAGACCATGATTCTTATGTGGTCATGGTGGGGTGAAAGAAACAAAGCTAATGCCGGTGAACATAGAAAAATAGTGTAAGAAGTAGTGCATAAAGCAAGAAACATGACATACGAGGATTGTACTATGCTAAAGAAAACGGTTGAGAAGCATCATAGAAAAGTACATAGATGGTGTCCACCAACGGATGAATTTCTAAAAGTTGACATTGATGGAGCTTTTCTTATGGACAGAAACCTGGTCGATGGGGTTTCATTGTTGGAGGTGCTGATGGGAATGTTGTAATGGCAAGAGCAAAGAGATTACAATGAGTTCATGATTCTTTTTGTGTAGAGACTCGGACTTGCCTTGTGGCGTTGACAACCATCTCATATCAAGGTATGGCGAGAATTCAGTTAAAAATCGAATCTTCTAACCTAGTCAATGCTTTGAAGATAAGGGTTTTTGATCAATCGCCGGCGATGAAGGCACGACAACTTATTTAATTAGATTTTTGTGTTTGTTGAAATTTCTTTTACTTCATGTAGTATGTGTGCACATGAATTAGCTCGCTCTAGTTTTAGTTGGGACCCAGATCAGGATCAATCATATGTTTGGCTTGATCTCCTCTTAGATTTCGTAAAATCGTTAGATAGAATTTTCAACCTTGTAAAACTGAATAAATAATATATTAATATTTCTTAAAAAAATTACTGTCGTGTCTGCCTGCCGCGGTGCCGCCCATCGTGTGTCGGTGTGGTGTATACTCGTTTTTGGTGCCATGAGTTGTGTGTTGTGTACTTGTATTCCGCTGGAATCGGGGGACGTTGTCGAAGAGAGGCAGAGAGCAGCTGGACGCATGGACAGGCGGGCGGATCACCAACGGGCCAGCGCAAGTACAGTAGCTCTTGGCGTCTTGCCCATGCCGTTCGTGCAACGTGTGCCCAATCACCAAAACTCGAAAGTTGAGTGCCGAGAACCAAAAGGCTGCGACGGGCGCACGTACGTATACTCTCCTCTTGTTCTAAATCTAGTACAGTTACAGTACCGTCTGGACGTCTGGTAGTACTACCAAAGAGGCAAAAGGTGGTATCTCAAAGACTCAAACAAGCGCTCGGACACTGGAAACACCAGCAGAGATCTGTACCTGCGAGCGGCGCGTGGACCGCAACCTGGAGTGGTGCACACTGACGGCTGGTGCACAGAAGCGCGCGTAGCGTACGTCCAGGCGGGCGTTTCCGGGGGGCACGTGCAGTGCAGGCCGTCCTTGCCCGTGAATTGGATGGAGTGCGGGAGGCCGGCCCAGCGCTGGGTGTGTTTAGCTGTTGACACAGCCGCCCGTATCTCGTCGCACGGATATGGTTTCTACCTGCTGTATCTGGAACGAAAATGGCTTCACGTGTGAAGCATCTCTAGTATGTTGCGTGTTGCAACAAGAATGGATAATGGATTCATCATCAGGAGTCTGGAGTCCAAGTGTGAAGGTGACACAATTCCCGCACTTTTTGTTTTTTTAGCTTTTTTTTTCTTGAAAGAATTTCATGTTTGGACCTTTGAGAGAACAAATTGCATTTTTTAACTCTAAGGGTCGACGTTGATCTAACACGGCTCGACGCCACCCTGACGCATGGCGCCGAGTTGTTTTAAACCATTATAATTGTTAAGTTGTATATATATCCACTCGACGTCGTGGCTCATGGCACCAACCGTCAGGGTAAAAAAAAAAGCAATTTATCCTTCCAAGAACCAAATGTGAAATTCTTTCAATAAAAGGACTAAAAAGCAAAAAAACACAAACTCATTTTCTGATTCGGTAGAGGAGCGAGGAGTGGAAGAGCAAGCAGTGGCGAAGCCAGCGCCGGAGCTCAAGGGGGGCTCCCGCTGCCGTCTTCTTCCTCCAGCCCCCATCCCCTCTTCTTCTTCCACCTCCGGCCTAAGGGGGGGGGGATTTGGGTCAATCACGAGAAATGACCGCATATATGGTAGACCGGAGAAACCTAAACAGAAAGTATAGACGTAGAAACATAGAACCGGATCTATTCAAACTAGAGTATAGCCATCACAATAATTTGAATGTAAAAATAATATAGTTCGATAGGATTTGGATGGTGAAATTGGCTAATGGGCTGAATTGCTTATCAATGTGAATACTAGAGTAATTTTCTAAAGAATAAATGGCCAAACTAAAACATATTTTAATTGGATGTTCATTCCAAAATGATGATAACCAAAGCCCTCTAGTCCTAGTTGGTTAGTGGAGCTGATGTATGGTCGCAACCACCCAGGGTCGATTCCTCTTGGAGCGAATTATGGGGTTGATTTTTAAAAAATCCCCTCGCCGGTGAAACCGGGGTTCGGGGGTTTTCTAAGCCGGGAAAATGTTTCTTCTTCTTAATGAAAACCGTGGGGGGCGATCTTACCCTCACTGGCTTAGTTTTTTCCAAAACGATGATATAAACAAATACGAGTAAACAATACTTTGCGCGGGGTTTTCTAAGTCGGGAAAATGTTTCTTCTTCTTAATGAAAACCGTGGGGGGCGATCTTACCCCTCACTGGCTTAGTTTTTTCCAAAACGATGATATAAACAAATACGAGTAAACAATACTTTGCGCTGAAACTATTATTTTCAACACATGGTTTAGTCGTTGTATTCAGCCTGTTCGTTTGACTTATCAGTCACCAGCCAACAGTAGTTTTATCTCAGAACAAATCAACCATCAGACACCAGCTAGGCAGCTAACAATACTTTTCTCTTAAAACAAATCAGCACCAGCCACCGGTCACCAGCCAGCCAAACAGGAAATACAACGAGTAGCCATTTGTCAACTACATAGATGAAAAAAGACATATGAAATATCAATTTAATGGGCGTATGAAAAAAGAAGTCAACTAGCCATTTGTCGTCGGGAAAATACATAGATGAAACTTGCTTATCCGATGTGGTTATTAAATTGATATTACATATTAATACTTTTGCTTATACGGTACCTGTCCTGTCCTAAATTATAGATAGTTTTAACTTTCTACTCTCTCCGTTTTAAATTTTTTTTCTTTTTATTATGTATGTGAACATAATATATATCTAGGTGCATAACAAAAAGATTGTATCTGGAAAATCTAGAATGGGTATTTTGAAACAAAGAGAGTAGATACATAAAAGTTATTATGCATTTATACATATGGTATATCTGAGTGCACAATAGAATTAATGAATAAAAAATCAAAATCTTAACATACAATATGAACGAAAAAGTAATATTGAAAGGAAAGGAGGCGACTAAACGGAAGGCGCTCTGAGGTTACTCCTTGGGACATAAAAGTTACTTCTCTCAACAGAAAGAAACACATAGGGGGAAGTAACTTTTAGTCGTACATAGAGAGTCCTCCTAGGTTACTTCTTGCGACACAAAAATTACTTCCCTCAACCGAAAGAAACACACGGGAGGAAGTAACTTTGT
Organism: Cenchrus fungigraminus; assembly: GCA_036936925.1. Lineage (NCBI taxonomy): Eukaryota > Viridiplantae > Streptophyta > Magnoliopsida > Poales > Poaceae > Cenchrus > Cenchrus fungigraminus. The sequence goes on along the minus strand of CM072776.1, from coordinate 93,709,787 downwards.
GTCGTGGGAAGTAACTTTGTGTCGAAGGAAATAACTCTGTGTCGCAGGAAGTAACTTTGTGTCACGGAAAGTAACTTTTGTGTCGCAGGAAGTAACCTTGGTGGACTCTCCGTTTGGATTTTGCGATATCGAAAATAAAACTGTCTTTACAGTAGCTTAAGACGAGCCCCGTCGGTCATTTGGAGTGTGCCGGAGCCCGGAGATGCTCAGCACTCAGCACCTCAGGCGTTCAGCACCCCAACCACAAAGAACGCCGCCGCAACAAGCACGGCGGCGACCTGCCGCAGAAGACCCATCCGTCGTCCGCCTCCTGCAGTCCTGCCCCAACCGCAGGCACGCCGCGCGCACACAGGCCAGGTGTCCGGTCTCCCCCTCCAATCTACTGCCCTCACTCACGCCCCCACACCGTACCCACCACAATGTGACGGGCGACCTTTCCAGAGCGACGCCGCAGTTCGCTGTCCGCGAGGGAGGCCAGCCAGCCAGCCATCTGCTACCACACCAAACCACTCTCATCAGGCTGCGTTGCCAGCCGCTCAAGCCAAGACAGCCCCCCTAATCCCCCTGGGGTCGCGGCTCGTGCTAAGCTAATCGGGTCGCGTCCCCAGCCATCGCTCGCCAAGACCTCGACAGGACTAGCCCATGGTGAGCTGTGCCGCCGATTTTTATATTAGCTCGTCAGATTGTGTTACTCTACTGTAGCTGGTAGCAGGTACTTACCTGATGGGACTGGGTTTGGTTTTAGTTTAATTGAGCCTTTGATTTGTCCTCTTCAATTCTCTGGATCAACCTGACATGGTGAGGATCGCCTTTTCTCATTTTCCTCTCTCTACCTCGTTTTTTCATTTTTATCCTTGCTTGCAAGGTATCCCCGGTTCTTGCTGAATTCTTTGGCCCTGTTACGAATCTACGGCTGAGCTTGAGCTGTGGTGCTAGAGGTTCTCCAGCTCTCCAGTTCCGGTTGCTCCATTTGTTGTGTCGGTCAGGGAGCGGGTGGTTGGGCAATGATAAGCTGTTAAGTTTGCGTGCTGGTATCTGCTTGGTAGCCCTCTGATTTGAGTGTAGGGCGACGTTAATTTAGGAATGAAATCTGGTTGGTTGTTGTTTCTATAAACTGTTTCTTTCCTGGAGAGTTTCCAGTTCCCAATTACATTTGCTGCAACTGTGCCTTTCTTAATTTGACGTGCAGATCATCCTGTTATTTCCAGAAATTCCAACCGCTACAGATTTGCTGTCTAATTTTTACAATTTTTTGAGCTCAACTCGTTTCATTCCGCTGCAGCGCGTGTCAGCTGGAGTAGATAAGGGGTGCCATGGGTATGAGGAGCAGACACCCAAAGGCGGTAGGTCTCCGCTGCTATCCAGCAAGCCACGGGTCCTTAACCCTGGTATTGTGGAGCCTAGCAGCACTGGTTGTCGTTGTGAATCTCCATCTTATCATCATTCATAAGGAGGATGACGAGAGTATGAGTACACATGAGATCCGTCGATCAATTATGAGGGAACTGGAAGTGGTGGAGGAGGAGAAGTTCCGGTTATCGCCTCCCCGGAGCCGGAGGAATCCCCGGGCAGTGCGGCGCAAGGGCGAGAGGAAGCCGCCTACAGTAGTGGAAGAGTTCTTGGATGCATCTTCTGCAGTGCATGATATGTTCTTCCCAGAATCAAACATGGCTGTAGATCCAATCAATGGTGCCAATGATAGCATGTACTTCTATTACCCAGGGAGAGTTTGGCTTGATACCGATGGCAAACCTATCCAAGCTCATGGAGGAGGTATACTGTATGACAGGAAGACCCAGACCTATTTCTGGTATGGAGAGAATAAGGATGGAAAAACCTACAAAGCTCACAGCAAGGGAGCAGACCGGGTGAGTTGTACTATTCAGATGCTGTTAACACCATTTATGTTCAGAGAATCATGATAGAAGCAAATGTTTCAACTAATGCCACATTACTCTGTAAAATGCAAAGGTACTAGCTACCAAATAGGTGAATGTGATTGTGTGAGGTTTATATCAGATTGTGTACACTGCATTTCACACACTAATTTTAGAGTTGTGGCAGATAGTACATGCAAAAACAAATTGATTGAGTTTCTTTTTTCATGCACTGCTCATGATCGGAGCAGGCTCATGTAGAATGATGGGAGAACATTCTTGTAGGAATTAATAATATCGTTCGTTGGAGTGTTTTTTTATAAACAATCTTGGAAATTGCTAAAACTTAAAGACTACCAGTATGTAGAACACCTAAAAAATTATTTTCCAGGAGAAAGTTTTAGTTTCTCTAAATGCGACTGAACATTTTAATAAATGTGTAGCAGTGTGTGCTAATGCATACATCTAATTTTCCAGACCTTTTAGATTCTGTTGGTGAGGCCAAATTGCTAGGGAACATGTTGGAAGTTATGATCTGTTGGGAAGGTAAGAAAATTGACTGGGCTCATTTAAGGCCGATCACTTGGTGTTTAAAGATGAAAAGCTAGTAACAAAAAAAAAACAGTTTATTCATATAAAATCGGTTCAGGCTCCAACATTTTCCTTGCGTACAAGCTTGTATTCATTATATTCTACTAGTGGTTTAGAATCATAGTATGGGAAACCGTATCAATGAAATGGAAGTTGATTTGGATTTTAGGGTTTACATAATATCAAATGAAGAATTACCTTGCATTGCAGGCTCTTGTCATGCAAGTAGCAACCTAATATCTTTTATTTATCAGATTTAGAAAAAGAACTTCAGGTTCAGATAATAAAGTAGATCTCATACATACCACTAGATATGCACAATTGCACACCAATGGCGATATATTTGGGACTTGCATTGTGCCAGTGTGACTGCAGTTCTTTCATACCCAATATACATTCTCACCAACAGCTATGACAGTGTATTGGGACTTGGGAGGTGCATTGCGCCGTATGATTGCAATTCTATAATCTATCATTGATTCGATCCAAAGTGTCTGTGATCGGATAGGGTAACTGCATATGCTGCTATCAACGACCAGGAATTGCCTTTTAATTTCTATTTTATAGAAATGGCCTCTTCTAGACAGCAAAAAATTATTTGGTTACAATGAATTGGTGGAGGTATTTCTAGTTCAGTAAGGATTCCCTGGATAGACTTTGACTTGATTATTCTAATGTAATAAAGAATACCAACTTTTGGTGTACTGTGGGCCTGTGGCAACTATTAGAGTTTACTAAATTTACCATAACCAAAAGCACAGAACATGTATATTTCTGCTGACAAACTGAAGTGATATTTCAGCAGCAGCGCTTTATTGATGCTACTGTTACTTTATCAGTACATCAAGTGATTGTCTGTTTTGCCCACCTTCCTCTTTAGCACTGTCTTTGCCATCTCTAACCACTAACTAGGACAAACAACTTTGCAGGTTGACATCGTTGGAGTAAGTTGCTATTCGTCGAAGGATCTATGGACGTGGAAAAACGAAGGAGTTGTCCTCCGTGGTGAAGAAAAGAATGTAACACATAATCTCCACAAATCCAAGGTCCTAGAGAGGCCCAAGGTGATATACAATGACCGGACTGGCAAATATGTGATGTGGATGCACATAGATGATGCTAACTACACTAAAGCTTCAGTTGGTGTGGCTGTCAGCGAGTCCCCAACTGGCCCGTTCACTTATCTCTACAGCAAGCGGCCACATGACTGTGAAAGTAGAGACATGACCATCTTCAAGGATGATGATGGGAAGGCCTACCTGATATACTCTTCTGAGGACAACAGTGAGCTCCACATCGGTCCGTTAACAGATGACTACCTTGATGTCACTGATATTATGCGGAGATTTCTCATTGCACAGCACCGGGAAGCTCCTGCGCTCTTCAAGCACGAAGGCACCTACTATATGGTAACTTCTGGCTGCACAGGCTGGGCGCCAAACACTGCACTGGCTCACGCGGCAACTTCAGTAATGGGACCTTGGGAGACACTGGGGAACCCCTGCGTGGGAGGGAATGAGGTCTTCAGATCAACAACATTCTTCTCCCAGAGCACATTCGTGCTGCCAGTTCCAGGACTACCAGGTTCATTCATTTTCATGGCTGATCGGTGGAACCCGTCTGACCTGAGAGATTCTCGGTACGTCTGGCTACCTCTGACGATAGGGGGAGTCCCTGACGAAGCTGCGGACTACAGCTTCATGTTCCCTCTTTGGTCCCGGGTGTCCATTTTCTGGCACAAGCAGTGGCGTCTCCCTGAGGGGTGGAGGGATTCTTGAAGTCTGAAAGTTTCTTTCTTAAAAGATTTGAAGTTCTTATACACCGTTACATTGATAGATACTATCAAAGTATTGACATTTGACACATTGGGCTGCGTTGTATAGATCAGATGTAGATGCAGAGTCTGTAAATGTGCAGTTGAGTTTGGACTAGAAATCACATAAAAGATTGTGGCCTTTTGGGCGAGCTGTGGTGTTTGATCCACTCGTCTTAGTTTCAGAATAATCTGGCTGCACCTTCAGTGTGGACCTTTTTTTTAAAAAAAAAAATTGGTCTCGTTTTAAATTGTGTTGATGGCTACGGGAGCGTCTTCCCTATTTGAGCAAGGCGCTGTGGATGACGCAGTTCTGTCAATCATAAAGCACAGTGCTCAGTGCATCTGAATTTTAGACTATGTTCGCTGATTTGTGTGATAGATTTATTTTGAGCGAAATGCTGTGTGCTAATTTGAACAGCTGATTTATTTTAAAAGAAGAAGTACTACACAATAAGCTGTGTGCTAATTTGAACAGCTGATTTATTTTAAAGGGAAAAGTCCGATTTACAACCTTGAACTAGCACACAAGTCTGGTTTTCAACTTTAAACTACAAAACCAGACATAAAAGGCCATCCAACTATCAAAACCGTACAAGTTTCAACCTTTGAGCGGTTTTGGAGGTGATTTTCCATTTTGTGAAAATATTAAAAAAAAATGGTTTCATCTAAAAAATCATAACTAATTCATTTTAAATCAGAAAAATATGGAACTTATACCCAAAGTTTTATAAAAATGTCACATATCTATTGGTGAACTATTTGGAGTCATCTGCATCTTATTATTCATATTCCTAGTATTTTTAGAAAAAGTAATAAAAACTAGAAACTTGAACATATAATATTTAAAAAAAACTCCAAATAGTGCACCAATAGATAGGTGACATTTTTATAAAACTTTGGGTATTAGTTCCATATTTTTCTGATTTAAAATGAATTAGTTATGATTTTTTAGATGAAACCATTTTTTTTTACATTTTCACAAAATGGAAAACCACCTCCAAAACCGCTCAAAGGTTGAAACTTGCACGGTTTTGATAGTTGGATGACCTTTTATGTCTGATTTTGTAGTTTAAGGTTGAAAATCAGACTTGTGTGCTAGTTCAAGATTGTAAATCGGACTTTTCCCTATTTTAAAAGAAGAAGTACTACACAATAAGCAGAAAGAGGAGAGCCGAATAGACCCATATAATTTGCTAAAACATACGCAGGGTTTTTTTTTTTTTGTTCTTATCCGCATTTCAAATTGCAGGAGGTCCAGGATTGCGACGGGCGAGATCTGATCAAATCCGTTGCGATTTTGCAAACTTTTGCAGTCAGCTGATTAGCTACGTGATCGGTTACCACTTACCAGTCAACGCTCCCCGCACGTCAACTCCGGAAGACAAACGCCGTATGATATGAGTACGACCCACCTCCCGGGCGCGACACGTGTCCTGCGCCGCAACAAAAACGCGGCGGGCCCGACACCTCGATGCTAGGGTTTTCGTGCATCCGGAGTATCTCAACCATCGATTACAGATCGGACGGTCCACGCATGATTTTACGCTCGCCGTTTCTGGGAACGAAATGACCCCTGTTTTTTTTTTGACACGTAAATGACCCCTGTTTTAGTAGGAGTATTTATCTCCAACTGTTTTTATTTATTTCCCGAGAAAACTCTCTCTCTGGCCATTCTACGATTTTTCCCCTTTTATTGTTCAGATTCAGATGGCATAATAAATATTCTCACCCAACAGACTTCCCGACCCCTTCCCTCGCCTTCGCTGGTTCGTTTGGTTATCACACAGGGCGCACGAGGGGCGATCTCTCTCGCGGCGAAGCAACAAGCCACCAGCCATGGTCGGGGGAAGCATCCGCGCGGCCGCCAAGGCCGCGATGGTCGGCGGCTACCGCTCCGCCGCCTACATGCGTCGCGCCGTCATCCCGTCGACCAACTCCTCCTCTTCCTCGTCGGCCGCCGACAGCCGGAAGGCGTCCACGTTGGTGGCGGACGACTGGGTCATCCCTGACCGCGAGGTGTTCGGCCCCGTGCCCACCCATGAGGAGGCCATGGCCGCCACGCTCGACCTCAGCGAGGCCTTCGAGATGTGCGTGCTCTCGCTTTGCTCGATCGCTCTCTTTTCCGTTTCCTTGCCTTCTCTGCTTGTTCGATCTCTTAACCTCTTTTGTCGATCGCTTTACTTTTTTTAATCTATTTACTTAACCAATATTGTAAAAAACCCTACGCGATCTGCTTAAATGTTTACTCGATTCTGTTATAACAAACGACAGTACTAATGTTTGCAATAATGCCTAATGGTAAGTTTCTTTATTGTAGTGAAGGATATGGTTGTTCCTTCTTGGTAGTACAATTGCACAAGGTAATATAATTATCTTTTGGTAGATTGCACTTTTCTTAAAGATATATAAGATTTGTTAGTTGGCTACTGTCTCGTGTTTCGTGCTTTCCAGTTTATTTAGGGTTCGATGATGTTAGGGAAACAATGCGGATGAATTTTAGTTTAAAGAATTAACTCAAATTCGATGGAGATTAAACCACGATTAAATTCCGTAAAGAGGAGCATCACTTTTGTTCTTTTAGTATTTTTCTTCTACCTTTAGCTTTTTTTTTGTCTGTGTCATTTATTGTTGAACAACTTTTTTCCTGATATTGAACCGAAAGGCATGTTTCCTGTAACCAGTGCTAAGGTTGAATCTCACACTGCTGACCTCGATACCCCGAAGAAGCATCTCTCACTGACTGAGCAGGATAATCATGCAAAGGTTGCTCAACAAATTGCACTTCCAGAATCTGTTGAGTCTGAAACACCCCTGGTCGCTGTTCATTCAGAAACATCAAAGATAGAAGATAACAACGAAAACTTACTGGCTGCCTCTGGAACTCCTGGACGTGTTGTGCAAGCATTCACATTGCTACACGCGAACCCTGAAGCTCAGGTTGTTTCTCTGATATTGTGTCCTCCTTTGTGTTTGTTCCTTTCTCGTGTTATCATCATAAGCTTTACTTGTATTTATTCTTTTCATAAGGTTAGTGTCCTCAGTCCCACAAACGGCATTTTCGTTCTATGAAATCATTATTCAACCTAACTATACCTCTAACTGAACATCTGTTCTATGAGTGTATATATATTGACATTTTGATTTTTCTTCTAAGAGCATGCTCATATTTACTCTGAACCACCAAACCTTCAGCACAGTAATAATAGTTTTGGTAAGCGATAAACATTGTACAGCATATATTCTTCAGTACATGTCCCATTTAATATTATAGTTTGGACCTATAGCGTGATAACTTACCCCTGAACATTCCCAGTACACCTTGATCAGACTCTAAATTATTTCTATATTGATCACACCCTATATTTCTCACCATTTCTACCTTCTCTCGTTACCTGTCGTCACCATTTCTACCTTCTCTCGTTACCTGTCGTCACCATTTCTACCTTCTCTCGTTACCTGTCGTGCGACTTAAGTTTAAAGAGACTTATTTCTCCACAACCTTTAATTGGTTGCTTGCAGGCTGTTGTTGCCTCACTTGCTTCTGATAAGAATGTTTGGGATGCTGTGATGAAGAACGAGAAGGTTATGAAGTTCTACAAGACCTATGAATCGAGTAAGCATTGATATTAACATTATTCTTCAGTTTAGATTCATCATCAAACTCTCCATAGCACAGCTTCTATTTCTGAACTTTTGTATTCCCATTTTACAGAGTTCAGCCAGTGCTCTAGTGCATCTTCAAGCGTTTCTGGGGATGAGGTGGAGGATGGTGACGCAGCTAGCGTGCAAAGCACCGACCTCCGTCCAAGCACTGGTGAATCGGTCAAGGATTACTTGGAGAAAATGAGGGCCCTGGTGTCTGAGATGATGACCAATCTGTCAAACATGATGCAAGATCTCGTTGCAACCTCAGATGAGGGCCGCTGCAAGGGGAAGATCAAGACTCTGATCATGAGCTCCAGCAAAGATTTTCCAAGTGCGCCATCAGCCTTTGTGCTCTTGGCTATTGCGTCCATCATGGTAGTTTTGCTTAAACGTGCTTAGACCAGTCACATAGAATAGATAAAAGGAAACTTTCCAAACAAGAGTGGTTGTTTGGCACTTCAGGTTTGCAACAAATTTTCCATCTTTTGTAGATGTTCTCAAGACACGATTTTTCACCCAGTTGCATCCGATTATCTGATATACTTGCAGCATGAAAGTCTGCCAGTTAGCCGGTAGAGAAAAGTGGCATCGAGTCTTAGTGTCTTACTGAGTTGGTCGGGCATCGGCAAGACGCAGCACCATGTAATTTCAGCAAAACATTCATCAAGGTCGACAGGCAGCCCCCCAAAATGCATAGAAGGTAAACTGTGAAGTAGCGATCGAACCATAAGCTGATATCCACGTATAACGAGGATAAGTACATGACTGGATAAGATAATGAACCAAACTTATGAATAAAAAGAAAATCCCGGTTCGTCCTGCTTACAGCAGGAAAAAAAATCAATGAGCGCTATGCAGGAAAATAAGTGAGCACTAGCATAACAGTTCCATACAGTAACCGAAACAGCAGTGACAATTTCACCAACCGCACTCTGGAATACCAAATGATGCAGCTTGATACAATACAATTTATAATCGTCAGCATAATTCTACTCTTACCTCACAGCAACCATTGCAGCAGCTTGGAACAGGGTATGAAGCAAGTTTTGAAGCAGAACTTACAGAGCACACTCCCCCAAATGAGGCCTTGTGCATTTTGGACAGTTCCTTTTTACAATAGCATGAACGTACATGTCAAAAATGCAACCAGAGTATGCACTAGCAGATTCTTCTGAGAGAAGCAAGAGGAAATACAACACACACAAATCTACCATCCAGAGAAATCTTTGAACTCTACACTAGATGCAGTAGCTTTTCTCTTCTTGCTTGAATCATCAGGTGCACCAGCATTTCCAGTCACATCAACAGAGCCAGCAGTTCGAGCTTTTAGATACTTGCCAACTCCACCGCCAGTGCTTGTTGAACCAGCAACACCGGTTCCAGGGTTGCTATACCAAGATCCCACCTTATCCTGAATTAATGCAAACGGGTGTTAATACAATTGGGGGAAATACATGCAGAAAATAAATGGCTATAGCTAAAACAAGACGAGGCATCATTACATAATCCTCATCCTTTTTCTTCTCTTCTTCGTCCTTTGCCTTTTCTTCTTCCTCATCTGGCTCTGTGTAAGGATTCACAAATACACTTATTCTTAGAATCTTTATTTCCTCCTGCAAATAGAAGCACAGGAATACCATGTTAAGGTTCTATAGATATATAAAAAAGAGAATACAGTATCAGAGTAAGTATAACATTCACAAAGACAATCTGGAATATATAAGTATACAACATGACGCTTAAAAGACAGCATCTTGCAATTACCCCAAAACTCATTGACTCAATGCTCAAAATAACCATCGTACTACCAGAACTTTACTCGTACAATACTAACCAATGGCCGGTCGTCGTCATCAACGGGAACCTTTTCCATAGCTGCAAGTGTGGTCAAACCACCCACCACCATGCCAAATACTGTGTGCTTGAAATTTAAATGTGGTGCAGACTTGTACATGATAAAGAATTGGGATCCATTGGTATGAGGGCCTGAATTTGCCATGCTGACTACACCTCTTCCTGAATGTAGCAGCTTTGAGTTCACTTCATCCTTGAAGGGTTTACCCCATATGGATTCTCCTCCACTTCCTGTGCCAGTTGGATCACCTCCTTGAATCATGAAGTTTCTGTATAAAGGGAACAGCAGAAAACCCCTCGACAAGGTTAGATATTACCATACGATTTAAAGGAAAATTGCTACAAAACATGAGCACAATCAGACCATACTTGATACTCCGATGGAAGATAAGACCATTGTAGTAACCGTTTTCACAATGTGTGAGGAAATTTTCACACGTCCGAGGAGTTATATCACAATGAAGCTCTAAATTCAAATCACCATGGGTTGTATGCAGCTGAACATATCCTTTCTTTTTTGGATTCCTTTCAACTTTAACATACTCAAATTCATTTTTCGTCACAGGATCATATGCAGTTGATGTGAAAGAGCGTGAAGCTGCGCCAGTAGTATAACGACTTTTGACCTGAAATCATTAAATTATCACCATAAGATAACACTGATGGATAGGTAATAGCGTAATACAAGGCCAATCTAACACATGAAGATGGGATGACTGTGTACCAATTTAGCATTTACAGGAGCCCGATCCCCAGCCATATGCATAGCAATTCTAGCAGCGGTTTTTTCAGCAGAAGCTGCTTTTGCTGCAGCTGCACTCCTGCCATGAACAGAAGCAGAAGCAGCATCAACAATACTGAAAGTTTGCTGAGGTTTAGGTTCTTTTCCTGATTTTGAATCATCCTTCTCCTTTCTTGCTATAATAGCAGCAAGAGCAGCAGCTCTTTCCTTTTGAGCTTTCTGCCCTCCACCACCCTGCAAGAAAGCTTCCTTTCCCTTTTCCGTCCCAAGTTCCTTAATCATTTGCTTTAGATCACCAGAAATATTTATGTTGTAGGTTGGATCATCTTTCATCCGCTGCAACTCTGCAAAGCAATCAGATTATCAGAATATGCAAGTTAAATCAAAACTGAAACTGAAAAAACCAAAGGTAAACGAAAGAGGGAGAATAATTGAACCTTCATCGTCAAGTTTAAGACCCCTTTTAACATGGTCAAATTCCCCTAGGACCTTGCTATCAAGCATGTTTGGATTCTGCCAAAATTACAAAAGGTAAACATGATTAGCCTAATTAGCTAAATGTTATTAAGAAACTGTGCAGGTATATTCATATAAATATATAATAGGTACCTGAATTGTTATCAAGTCATTTCGAGTGAAAGGCTCATCAGTTAGCAACTCTTTCCAATTCTTTGGCTTGATGTTAAGTTCTTGGACGGCCTGTGTTTGTGAAGTATGGACATGTAAGCTAAGAAAATACCATACCATCAACCTAAACACTTGAAATAAAATTTGTCACCTCATAGCAGAAGACATTTCCAGTAGTTTTTACAGCAACTATGTGAGTGAATTCTGTAAAAACTTTGTTCAGAACGGGACACTGGAACTCTCCTGCCATAAGTGAAAAATGATTTAATTTATCAAATGGATGGTAAAGATATCTCAAGATAGAAGGAAGGCATAACTGTACTAGCAGATCAACTCAGTACCAGACCAGATATATGATAGCCTAGAGTTAAATTACCATCTGAGTTTTTGTGGAATGTGAGAGGAATCAAATCTTCCTGCTTAAGTGGGGTTCCGGTTACTGGATGTTTCCCAAACTTTTTAAGGTATGGGATTATGCTCCTACATAGACAAGCAAAATCTCAGAAAGCCTCATATTTTTATTAAAAAAAATCTAAAAGAGCTCAATGAACTGGATGCTTAGCCACTCACATCAAATCGAAGACGCTTCCATCAACAGTGCACACTGGATCCTCAAAAGGAAGAAACGTGAGCCTACACCACCCAACAGAATTATGAACATCCAAGAAAGAAGATAAATTTACATTTAGCTAGTAAAAATCTTAATGACTTCTTCTCAATTTAAATCATCTATAATCCACAATTCCACATGCTTGTGTCCTCTATAGCTGAACTTTTTGGACATAATAGCTCAGGAGAGTACTAACTGCTTAAGCTAGCACCGTATAATCGAATTGACTAATTTTAGCACGAAACAACCAGACACTATGCAATGAAATTAAGTCCAAAACCTGAAGATGAAACCCTACAAGCTATAGAACCCGAACAGATACACGCCGGCAATCTTTCTTTCGACTAGTGAGGAACAGCGAGTAATGGAAAGGCAAGGTAGTTACGCGCAGCAGTAGAAGGGGAGGCGCTTGAACGGTGCGGCCAGCTCCTTCTGCTTGGCGCCGCCCCATTCGGTCGCCCACTCCGTCCGCGTGATGAACATCCGGTCCTTGCTGTGCTGCTTCTTCCCCATCTTCGCACCCCGAACTGAGACCGCACACTATACTTCTGGCAGCACCACCGCCGGAGATTTTTGCCGGTGACGAGGTGAAGGCTGGCGGGCGGCTCGACGGCGGCGAGAGCGGGGTTGGATCGGTTGGGGGGAAGATGCGGCTCGGCGCTGTGTTGGAATACGGCTCGAGCCGCTACGGCGCTAGGTCGGTCCGTAATAGTTTGGGCCGGGACCTTACTAATAAAGCTCACGATAGGCCCAAAGAGGATCTGGAAGTGGCACGCGGCCCAGCGTACGCGCAGCGGCCGAACGAGTTCGTTGGGCTTTTTACATATTTGCCACTCTTACGAATGACAAGCACTCGAAAGCCATCATCATCATACAAAACTTAGTTTTCGGTCCCCACTAAGGAATTCTTTGAGCTCTCAGCGCGCCACATCATCGGCTTACGTCATCTGCACTTAATCCCCGCGCCCTCAACTAGCCACGTCATCACCTAGCCTCTTCTCTACTTTAGTCAGTACGGCATTTCAATAGACTCACTAATGGTGGCAAATGAAGAGCCTCCTCTCTTTTTTACTAAACATGGCCTCTCAACTCCCTGGCCGTCCAGCCCCCAAAGGACAGCGAAGGCGTCCCTCACCATCCAGGTCTCTAGCGTCCAGCCTACCCCTTCACGTACCCAACAAAATCATTGATAGCATTAAGGTCTAAAACTGTCATCACTATCTCTTTCTCTGCAACCATCCACTAGCAGCGATTGAAATTCTTTTAAGTTGGGAACCATTAAAGCGTGTATTGATCTAACCCAGAGAGAGACTGTGTCTCTTCATTTGCCTCAAGGTTATATAAAGTCCTTGCATCATTGTGCGCTTACTCATCTCCACGCCACGCCACCTCCAGGAAGTAGCGCTCGCAGTCACAGTTAAGTGTCCACGATGGTGCCTCAGACCTGCAGCGGCAAGGTAGCCTCCATGGCTCCATCGATCTCCAACGCCATGGCGCCCTACCTGCATGCTCTGCAGCCTTCTCGGCCACAATAACGTTGCTCGCTCCCGACAGGCTCATAGGTGGTGACAGAGTTGAAAAAGAGCAAAATCCATCAGAAAAAGATGCTCCCTGGTCGAAGCAATGGAGCTAGCAAACCGACTTGCTTTTTTTCTTCTGCCTAGCACTGCAGGTTAGCTAGCAGATCGTCAGAATTTCATGAGTCATGTAGAGAATTATTCTATATTGTATTTATTCTATTCTACTACCAAACACTAGCTTAGTATTATATTATTAATATAAAATGCTCTGATGCATGTAGTTTATGGTTATCTCAAACTATTCATATAGGTGACAAACTGGCAATTTTTTCTTGCAGATTATACCAGTGCTATTTGTTACTATTTTCAACATATCAATATACATGGCATATGGACATCAAAAAATGGTGCCGTGTAATTACTTTAGTGTTTCTACTTTCAAATTCAATTGAAAATTGTTTAAAAAATTTCCGCAGCAACGCGCGGGGTGTCACCTAGTTCTTAGGATTGCTCCTACAAATTTGCCACTCTTATTTGAGATCTCATTCACAATTGCCCTTTTTGTCGACGTGGCACCATAACGTGGCCATTTTTGCTCACGTGGCACTCAGCCTGCTCGTGCCAACATGGATTGGAACGCGAAATGGCCAAAATACCCCTGTTATCTTCTTCTTCCTCGCCTCAAATTTTCTTCCTGTCTCCTGGCCCTGCCATGGCGGCCTGCCTCCGTCCAGGGAGGGCGCCGGCCACGGGAGGCGGTGGCGGCGGTGGCGCCCATGCGCCCATCTCCTGTGGCTGTTGCCCCACCTCCCTCCGCCGCGTCCCGCCTCGCCCACGACTGCTCCCGCTGCCGCACCCGTCGTCGTGCACAACGGCGCCTTCGTCTACTTCATCTCCGACGGCCGCCCCACCTCGTGGTCCCGCCCGCCTCCGACCTCTTCGATGCGTCCAAGTCGCTCCACCGCCTCCCCATCTTTGAGGTCATCCCGCTCTCCACGCTTCGCACGGACGGCTGGTTCCTGGCGTCGCCGAGGTGCACGGCGCCGGCGGGGCGGCGGTGGAGCGGGTGGTCCTGGCGGCCAGAGGCAAGACGCCGCGCCGTGGGCGGGCGCCGCGGCCGGCATCCACCCTGTCGAGCGGGCCGCCGCCACCTCCCATGGCCAGAGGCAGGCCACCATGGCAGGGGCATCAGGGAGCCAAGGAAGGAGAATGGGGCCGGGTCGGGGTCAAGCCGCGGCTGCGAGGGGCACTGCAGATGGGGGCGGTGATCATGGGAGGGCGCGCCGGCCATGGGGTGAGGGCCGCCGGCCATGGGGAGGGGACCGTCGGCCGTGGGAAGGGCGCGCCGGCAACAAGAGATGGGCAGCCATGGAGGTGCTCGAGGTTGAAGATGACTCTGACATGTGGGTCCCACATGTCAGTGGCTCAAGTCAGGTGAAGGGAGCTGTAGGCAGGGGCACAATGGGGATTTCGCGCGAAGGCGCCTACGTGGCAGCGTTCGTGGCGTGCGCTGGCGTGCCACATAGGCAAAAAGGACAAACTTGAATGAGGTCTCAAACAAGAGTGGCAAATATGTAGGAGCGATCCTAACAATGCCTTTCGAGCGAGTCACAACCGTAATAATGGTAAAAATGTAAATGCCCCGAGTTCGTTCGAGTCGTCGGCTCGAGGGAAAAAGTCTAGATGACCCCCTGATCTATGGATGGTAGAGTACATCACCCCCTGAACTACAAAACAGGATGTTGTACACATTAAACTTTCTAAAACCAGACAAATAGCCCCCTGAGGCGGTTTTAGTATCTGGTTTTTCACAGCTGGACATCCACCATGGTAACTTTGGACACGGTGGCGGTCTGGGAGACATGTGGACGGCGACTCGGTGAGTGACGCAGCTGCGCGCAGGCAGGGACGGCGACACCATTCGTTTTCGGCGGCAGTTCGCCGGAGATGGTCGGCCCAAGCACTACAGGCTCGGTTTTCATCTGCGGTTTGGCTCTAGAGAGAGGATGGCATGGCACAACTTACCAGGGCGCTCTTGTTGTCGATAGCGCGGCGGAGATGGCAGGCGGCGGTGTGTGGCGGGCGTGGTCCTCGAGCACACGCGACATGACAGTTGGGACCACGATTCCGCGTCCAGGAGCGTCGGGGTCGCTTCTTGGTGGTCCTGCGAGTACAAGAGAGGAGGAAGAAGAGTGAGGGAGATTCGTTCGGCTGCAAAATTGCAAACCGGCGCGGCAGGTCGCGAACGGCGGCGTGGACGGCTGCCGCAATGTTGGTGGCTTGTCCTCCCCTTCCCGGCTTTTGCTTCGTCCGCTGCCC
Organism: Cenchrus fungigraminus; assembly: GCA_036936925.1. Taxonomy (NCBI): domain Eukaryota; kingdom Viridiplantae; phylum Streptophyta; class Magnoliopsida; order Poales; family Poaceae; genus Cenchrus; species Cenchrus fungigraminus. The sequence continues at coordinate 93,694,186 of CM072776.1, read as the reverse complement.
AACCCCTCCCCCACCGCGTGTGCCATCTGCCCCTCTTAGGAAAAACTTGGAGGGCTTTATTGCAAAAGCTCAGGAGCTTTGCAATGGCGGACAACAGCTCTAGAGGACCAAATCGGCAGCGCTCCTGGCGGCTGGGACTACGTTGGAGCGGCGCTGTGTAGAGAGGAGAGGGAGGGGGTCACATAGGTAGGCTCACCGGCGGCGGGTATGCCCTGAGATGGCCGGACGGCGGCCAATCTTCACGGCGACGGAGCCTGACACGAAAAAATGGCGACAAAATCCGGCGGAAAAATGGCGACGACATTGGTGGAGCATGTGTGTCTTGATTTCGCGAACCTCCTGGTGACCTCCTTGTGCTCCGATAGGTTCGGCACGAGGCGAATCAGCGCGGCCATGCGCGACGGCTCCTTCGGCGCGGCCATGGTGACAGCTCCTTCGGCGCCGGTGGTGGTAGCGGCTTCAATCGAGCGGGTGGTGCTCGGACGACGATGAGGTGTCGAGGACCGGTGACGGAGCTTCGGCCAGTCGTCGCAAGGCTCCAAGCGAAGCTGGCCGGCAGCACTCTGCCCGGCCTCACTGTTTCCGGCGGGCTGGCAAATGATATGAGCGCCCATGGGATTTGGGATGGAAAAGAAACTTGACCAGTCCACTTCAAAGCGGGACCCACACGTCCATGTCAGTGGCTCAGTCCACTTGTCAGTCGACATGGCAAAACCACCCGGTAAAACCACCTTAGGGGGTCTTTTAAACGGTTTTGCAAAGATGGAGGGGTTAAACATCCGATTTCATACTTGAGGGGATGATGTGATCGAGCATTAATATGTTGGGGGTTATCTAAACTTTTTCCTCGGCTCGAGCAGCAACAGAGAATGGGCGGCGGCGGCGGCGGCGGGAGTCCGGCAGCGAGCGGGAGCAGCAGCGAGGATGACGGGGACGCCGCGTGGAAGGCGGCCATTGACTCCATCGCCGCTGTGGGGTTTGGCGTCCCGTCGTCCAACGGCGCGGAAAAGGCGGCCTCTGGCGGCAGCGGCGAGGCGGACAGCGACGCGGAGCTGGAGCAGCCGCATGAGGGGAAGCCAGAGGCTCCGAAGCTTAAGCTTTACCAGATCAAGGTACCTTTGTTCGCTTCTTTCCTTCCTCTATCACAACTAGAGGCATCATATACGAATTTTGGTGACCGGGGGATGATTGATTTGTGAATCCTGCATTCCCTTTGTTCCGTGGAGGAATTGATGCTACCATCTTTTAAAATGGAGTAAATTCTGGGCTAACGCGAACACATTTTATCTGTTGTTTGATCGATTAAAGTGATGAATATTACTAGGGGCCAGAGCAAGCTTGAAAAAACGACCACCCCGCATGACTTGTTCACATGGTTGTACTTGTAGTTGTAGCACCGCATTTTCTGTTCATGATTGTAGCAGTAGCATCAAGTCAATTTGGTTCCTTGTATTGACTGGATTCATGTCAATGGAGTACTATATTGCCGTTCCAAGTTGTGGTGGTTTTGAATTTTTGATAGCTTGGAGTGTGTTCCAAAGAATGCATTGCAGACTGAATATCTTTTTTTTTTGTTCTCTTTGAGAGATAAAAGAAACAAATCCGTTACTTTTAGAGGAATCTTGAGGCTGCATTGTATGAAAAGTGAAATTGAGTAGTTTATTGCCTTCAGGAACGACGATGGTAGGTCTGCTTATCTTATCATCAGTTGAATGGTTATTGGACCTGTTGACAGCTGAATTCATATCTCATGCATGCTCTTGGATCTTGGTGGTGAAACGTGTGAATTCCATCTGCTATATGATATCCACATCTTCATTCTTCGCTTAAACAATCCTTCTACTTATGTAGTGATGCCATGATTTCCAACCTGTCAAGCCTAATGTGCAACTAAACAAATGCATGCTGTTTGATGTGGAGCTGTAACCTGTAGCATAATCATTTCCATTCAGTGAGTTTACCGGCTTCTTCATGCCTAGCTTTTTGTCGTGTCCTTCATCCACCTGTGGTTCTATCCACACAATTTGCTTTCTTTCTAGTCAAGCAATGCTGCTATTCTTCTATTTTACATTTTAATGTAACACCTTCAAACTGTACATTTCAGGTAAGAAATATGTTGGATGATATGTTAGAGAAAAATCTCGAAATAGTCAAAGCTCCTTGCTCGAACTTAACTGACCCTATGGAAACAGAAGGAGGAATAAAGTTATTTAAAAAAGCGCCACCGGGTATTAAAATGGATTCGACGGGTAAGTGATAAATCTTATCAATCTGAAAGTGAAAATTTCATCATTGTGGCCTGTGTCAAAAGTCAAAACATAGTAAAATGTAGCATATATTTCCAGATAAATTGCACGTGCAACTCAAGAGACCAAGAATTGTGCCTGGGGAAGAGATTGATGAGAAATCAAAGAAGGTTGGATACAAATTATTTCTGTAATTTGGCCTATGATTGAAGTTTTTGGTTTTCATTTATACTGTTCTTACTTCGATCTTGGTTTCAGTTCAGGCATATGCTCCGGTCTGTTGTTGTTGATGGCAGTGACATACTTGTTTCCGCAAAGAATGCCTCCCAGAGGTCTTTGGCTAGATTAGAAGCAAGAGAAGCTGCAGTGCAGGCAAAAGCGAAGAGGGAGGAAGAAAGGGTGCAGGAACTGAAGAAGGTTAGAGGAGAGAAATGGCTTCCTTCCATTGCTAGACAAATGAAGGTCAGTTTTAATATCAACATGTGCTGTAATTCATTGTTCCATTGTAAGTATTTATTGTGATCGGTTTGCAAATTGTTTCGTTGTTCTATTTTTTCCTTGCGCAGGAAGAAAAAGCTTGGGAGCAGCGAAGGCATTGAACTGCGTACGCTGATCTCTAAGTCCAGATATCTCGGTGCCCTTTCCTGAGTGACCAAAAGTACTGTGCCCAATTTCTAACATCTGTCCATGGTGATAGGATCAAGATATATGGCCCTATTGAAGTTTTTTTTTTGTTCTACTTGAGAAATGCAGATTTGGATATCAGTGCTGCTTTTTCATGCAAGTTCTGCAGTAAAATTTGCAGTTGACATTCCAGAATGTGATATGGTAGCAATCTGCCCTAGGAAGTACTTTAGTTTCTCTTTTCTTTATGTGGAAGACAAACTAGTGAATGAACGGCAACTTTTTTTGAGCTGAGTGGTAATTTTTTTGGCTCGATGAAAATCGTAATACTTTTGTTGCGACTTGCGACAATGCGAGTATGTGACAATCAGGCTCTCTGTCCCCTCTCTCTGGATCCTTTTCTTCCCGGACACTCGTATAGTCGGTCGACGGCCCGAAATTAAGTTTAGCTCGGCCTCTTTAAAGCCCACGAAGGCCTCATCTCCAATTGGGCGGCCAGTCCCCCTTCTTCCTCTTCCCTTCGCTGCCGCCGCGCCGTCACACAACGCCGCCGCCTCCCCCTCCCTTCCCGTCCTCATGGACACCCCACCTTCTACCTCCGCCTCCTCCTCGCCGGCGGCCGCATCCGGCTGCGGCGCCGGCTCAGACTCCGCCCTTGTATCGGCCGTGGCGGAAGCTCTCGTCTCCGGCTCCCGCCTGCCCACGCCGCCGCCCATGGAAACTCTCCTGGGGCCGTACCTGCCTCGCCTCACCGCCTCGCACCACCCGCGCGTGCTCGCCCTTGCTGCTGCAAACCCGTCGCTTGTCTCGCCGCACGTTCTCATCGCCTACCGCCGCCTTGTCTCACATCCGTCCTGCCTCGCCTCCCTCCTTCCACTCCTCCCCGTGCTCCCCTACAGAAACCTCCTCCCTCTCCTCCTCGACTTCCTTCCGCTCGACCCGCTGCGCCGCCTCCACCGCCACCTCCTCACGAATCGCCCCACGAGCGTGCTCGCCGACGCCGCGCTGTCCGCGTACTCCCGTCTCGGCCGCCCCCAACTCGCCGCGCAGCTCCTCCACTCCTTTCGCCGCCGCGGAAGCATTTGTCCCTCCCTCCAGGCCGCTAACGCCGTCCTCTCCGGCCTCGCTCGCTGCCCCACCACCACTCCGCAGGCCTCTATGGACGCCTTCCGCTCCCTCATCGGATTGCGGCTCCACCCCAACCATTACACCTTCAACCTCCTGGTCCACACCCACTGCTCCAAGGGCACCCTCGCCGACGCCCTCTCCACGCTCTCCACAATGCAGGGGTTTGGACTTTCCCCAGACGCTGTCACCTACAACACGCTCCTCAACACGCATTGTCGCAAGGGCATGCTCGGTGAGGCGCGGGCGCTGCTGGCCAGGATGAAGAAGGAGGGGATCACGCCCACCAGGTCCACGTATAATACCCTCATCTCGGCATACGCCAGGTTTGGGTGGATCAAACAGGCAACCAAAGTCATGGAGGCCATGACTGCGTTCGGGTTGAAGCCTGACCTGTGGACGTACAATGTGCTCGCCGCAGGGCTCTGCCAGGCAGGGAAGGTGGACGAGGCATTTAGGTTGAAGGATAAGATTGAGCGGCTCGGCATAGTATCACCTGATGTAGTCACCTACAATACGCTTGTTGATGCTTGTTTCAAGTGGAAGCGCTCTTCTGATGCACAGATGCTGCTCGAGGAAATGCATTCCAAAGGGGTGAAGGCAAGTTTGGTCACACATAACATTGTGGTGAAGGGGCTCTGCAGGGAGGGACATTTGGAACAGGCGTTAGTGCGCTTGAATATAATAGCAGAGGAGGGCTTGGCACCGGATGTGGTTACATACAATACATTGATTGATGCATACTGCAAGGCCGGTGATGCTGCCAAAGCATATGCATTGATGGATGAGATGGTGACAAAGGGACTCAAAATGGATACTTTCACCCTGAACACTTTACTATATAACCTATGCAAAGAGAAGCGTTATGAAGAAGCTGAGGAGCTATTGCGTTCAACGCCGCAGAGGGGTTTTGTAACTGATGAAGTTAGCTATGGTACGATGATGGCAGCCTACTTCAAGGAGTATGATCCAGAGCCCGCCCTGCGTCTGTGGGATGAAATGGTTGCAAGGAAGTTAACACCTAGTGTTTCTACTTACAACACATTAATCAAAGGGCTTTCCACAATGGGAAAGTTGCAAGAGGCAATTGATAAATTGAATGAGATGATGGAGAAGGGGTTAGTGCCAGATGAAACCACCTACAATATAATTATTCATGCCTATTGTAAGGAAGGAGACTTGGAGAAAGCTTTCCAATTCCACAACAAGATGGTGGAAAATTCTTTTAAGCCAGATGTTGTTACCTGCAACACTTTGATGAATGGCCTTTGTCAGTATGGCAAGCTTGACAAAGCATTGAAGCTTTTTAAGTCATGGGTAGAGAAAGGGAAGAAGGTTGATGTCATCACCTATAACACTTTAATTCAAGCCTTGTGCAAAGATGGCGGCGATGTAGATATGGCTTTGCATTTCTTTGCTGACATGGAGATCAGAGGTTTACAGCCTGATGCATTCACTTACAATGTCGTGTTGTCTGCACTATCTGAGGCAGGAAGATTAGAGGAAGCACAGAATATGCTGCATAAGCTAACTGAGAGCGGAAAATTATCTAAAAGTTTTTCTTATCCTCTAATGGGATCTTCCGTGGAGGAAGTGGAGACAGGAAAAGACCCAGAGGTCATACCTGACACAGAAACTGGTGGAAATGCACAAGACGGTGATCGGGAGAACTATAGGAAACGTGTAAATGAGCTCTGCATTGGTGGGCAACTGAAAGAAGCTAAGGCTGCTTTGGATGAGATGATGCAGAAGGGCTTCTCTGTTGACAGTTCAACTTATATCACTTTGATGGAAGGTCTTATCAAAAGACAAAAGAGGCAGACACATGCAGCTATTAGTACATGATGTGGGTTTTGCTGCTTTTTATTATTAAAGAACGTGCTGAGCACGTATTTCATTAAGGAGAGAATGGTTCACAACGACAACAAGCAATGTACAAGGCAGAACAATCTGTAGGACAAAGGTACAAAAGCAGGAAAACAGAAAGCAAGAGTAGCGACCATCATCTCCTAGGACTCAGAAGGAGAGCTAATCCTAAGAACCCCGCCGAAGCCCAAAGTTTCGCTTCGTCTAGAATTGCGGGAGCCAAGGTGACCAGCTGGAGTGCCGAGCGATCATGCACCCGTTGGTTTTGCTGCTTTATGAGACATTGTCCATCCTTCTGTAACTTCCTCAAACGATCATATACTGATTAGGTATACTATCTGGTCCTTGGAGTATGTAGTAAATGTCAGAATAACAGTAGCAGCAATTCAAATATTGGCCTTTTTGGATTCCTGGTAAAATACGAGTGCTCTGGAACACAAAATAGAATAATAGATAGGATAGAGGCATAGAGCAAAAGCATTTACTATTAACAAGCTCCAGATCATAACCTATTATGTTATTCTCTGAAAAGTAAAGAACCTTACTAGATTATCTGCAGACAAACTTAGAAACAAGATTTGGAGTTATATGATTTATCAGCCTTGTGCAAGATTCTGAAAGCTGCTGTTGAAGATTGTAAACTGGAAACTCTGACTCTGGTTTTCAGAACTCTGCCTGGTTTGTCCTCACACCCTTGTTGACTACCAGCAAATGCAATCAAGTGTGGTTGAAACATGTGTATTTTGACTTCAACATCATGTTCCGAGATTTTGAATTAGAATAATCGAGGAAAAGAAATGAGGGGCAACAAACCACCAAGTAAATACAGTTGCTGACAAAGAAAAAGAAAAAGTTCTTGACCTGGTTTTTAAATCCTGATCAGACCTTTACACGGGATACTTCTTTGTTGGAACAGTTTTTACTGTTTGGCTGATGTATGTGTAGCACACATATAAGGCCATGTATCCGGCTAGGATACCTAGCTCCAGCCTATATATATGTACACATGTATCTCCTAACCAATCAAGTATTCTGTCTACACTTACTGTCTTATTATGACATGGTACATTACATTACATAACTCTTATTAAATTGTTGGCCCTTCTTTAATTTCAAGAGTTCTCCTTTTCCTGTCAAGGGGCTCATAGTTGGAGCGGTAAAGGCCACTGATTGGGGGGGCTCTCACCCAAGGTTCAAATCCTGGGTATGACACTATTTGCGCTGTGGGGTACTCCTCTACAGCAAAAGAAAAAAAAGATTGAGTTAGCGTTAATACACTTTGCTGTATATCTTTGCCAGAATTTAGTATGTTCAACAAAACATATTATTTAAGCATTGTTTGCTCTTTAGTAACATTGGGGATTATTTTAAATCAGTTTGAAGGGCAGTATGTTGTCCTTACCAGTTTTCTTTTGTGCTATTAGCCAGAGGCGATGCCAGACATTCTAGCAAGAGAAAAGGAAGATCATTCTAGGCAGGTCCTGGTAAAGCAAATAGAGCATCAAATATGGATGAGAAACCATTGTGATTTGAGCCAACAAACAAACAACATACCGAGACCAACTGGGTATGTTGTTTGTTTTTTCTGGGAGGTGGTATGTTGTTTGTTGTTGCTATTCCTGTTCTTGAACTTCCATTTACATTCACTTTCTCAGCTCTTTTATGAAAAATTGCTTACTGGTTGTCCCACTAGTTACTGTCATGATTTATGGACATGTAGTTTCTTTCTTATTTTCGTTCGAGATGGAGATAAGCACTTCTTTTTACCAAAGATATTAACTGCAGTTACCATTGCTGCACATTTCACCCTATGTTGGATGTTGCCCTTTGCATTCATCTTAGATTATGTATCGCCCTTTCTGAATTTTTATTAATACCACTCTCCACTTATCTTAATGCATAGCACTGCACAACTAAAAGTTTCACGAGTTCCTAATTTATATGCATAATACTAAAAAGGAAAAGAAGATATTTAGCTCATAATGAATCTTTGTTTTTCCTTTGCAGCTGACAATTCAGTTAAAATGTGGAGACTGCTTTTGGCAGAATATTGGTGGCAAGCAGACTACTGCCTTAGTGCTGCTTCCGTTGATACAGGATGTAGTCATTCACTCATTTGGCCATGCCCATGCAACACCCATTTTGTTAGCACATATTTTGATACCCCTCGGGCCGTAGCCCTTAAATGTAACAGTGCTTTCTGTAATTCTGCTTTAGGTGCACATAGGTTGCTGCTTCTTTGGCTCTTTATGTTGAGTGAGTTGAAACTTAAACTTATTGTGTTTGTTACTGTATGTACAAATTTTTTATATCAAGCTTATAGTAGAATTAAATATTCAATATGACTGCTTATTGTCATGCTTTGGTTTCGTTGGGCGGCTTAGTTAGGCTTGGGCACGAACAGTGTTGGTCTTTTAAGTCTATCTATGGTGTTGCCGCTTGTGAGATAGTTTGCCTCTCACCTAAACAAATCGTATAACAGTTTGAGCTAATAAGTATGTAGAAACTGTGATTGCAATTGCAATTTTTCTTAGTTTAGATCATCAACACTGAGAATCTACATTTTTACGGTTCCTAGTTTACTCGAAATCTTGGGCCCAACCTTTGAGTTACCAGTTACCACAATTCTTACATTCAAGGTGTGCCAAGTCCATCTACTGTCGCCTGCAATAACAACAATATGTACAGAATCATTCTAATCTTCTGTTGTTTTTCCACCTGCCAAATTTCAGTCTGCAACCAGCCGTTTCTGATGTTGCATCTTGGTACTGCTTCGTATAGAAGTATCTCGTTGCAAGCATCACAAGTAGTAGAACCTGCTTAAAATTCCCTGCAAATGGAACAGTACCTGCACCGCTAATAAACATGCCTGGCCTAACTGTGGAAGTGCTGCTTGGTCCCCATACATATAATAAAATCAGCATGCACTCAAACTTTCTAACCTGTCATGTTCATGCCTGAATATGGATGAATAGTTTGTTTTCGTAGAAAGATGAGTTTAACATTTTCATGCCTCATGGAGAAGGGAGCCAAAGCATAGGGACACTGCCGTCTCCGTCGCTGCGCCGGCCCGGCCTGTTGCTCCTGCACGATCATGCAAGGGGGGAAGGTTCCTGCTCGTCCCCTACTTCCCCTGTACGTTCCGTTGGTTGCGCCCTGCTGGCCGCTTCCCCGGCTAAGGATCCTCCTCTGAGTAGAGTTAACTTCATAGCTTCCTTCAAGTTCATTTCAAAATGAACACACACAAACAAAAGAGAGAACAATTTGGGCAGTCAGCATATACACCGAGTAGAGTTTCTTTCGTTTTCAACGAAGAAACCTCAAGACAGGTATATTTATTCACCCAAGTAAGGAAGTGCCAATGGACAGAGGAGGAATTTACCCTTTTTCACTTATTTGACGTCGAAGTAAACCACGGATACCTGCAGCAGAGCAGCAGCACCTTCATCACTTCCTAGTTGCACTAAACAACAATCTTCCATTTTTTTCGTCTCTTTAATTACATCCCAAACATTTGTGATGCCGTCTATGGTCACGAGATGTAATTTAGGGGCATGACGAAAAGGGTAATCGCGTAAGCTAAAAACCGCCGCACCGTACCTGAGCGTGACCTCAACGCTCACATGAGGATGTGTAGAATGTTCTTCGGCAAATAGTGTTGGGCGATCGCCCGTGGACAGGTAAAAGAAAAGCTTGTGGGATTCGTCTTCGACTTTGGTATATACGGCCATGAGTGTTGGAGGGGCCAAAGGATCTGCTCGCATCTCTGGTGCCACCACATGTACATTTTTTCCCCTTCTCGTTTTAACTTCACATGAACTCCTTTTCTGACGAAACATCACATGAACCCCTTCGAGTTGCCAGTTGCCAAAGCCGGCTCAGGTTCACATGCACCCAGCAATGGACATGTATAGGGCAAACTAATTCCCCCAATTCTGTAAATCTGCCAATGGTTTTCATATACAGAACACTAAAAAACCAGTGTTTCAGACTTTCAGTGTTCAAAATCTATCGGTTAGGACCAGTGGTTTTTTTTATTCTCAAAAAAAAAAAAGACCAGTGGTTTTCATATACATAACAACACTAAAAAAACCAGTGTTTCAGACTTTCAGTACTCGAAATCGGTTAGAACCAGTGGAACTGAATTTGAATTTCTTTGAACCAAAAGCTCAGTTCACTCGCTAAGAATGTGTGTCAGTTGCGGTGAACTAGTACGCAGACGAAGGTCGTGCGTGCCGGCCGGGGCACACAGTGATGCTGATGCTACTACAAGGGATGGATACTAAACACCCTCGCAAACGCACTGCCAAGTCACAGTTGCTAGTAGAATATGGGAAAAGGGCGGCGGCGGCGGCGGCGGCAAGTGTGTGTGGCGATGAAGTCAAAGCCCTAGCGAGCACTCTTTGGGTTGGGCCTCGCCGGCCGGGAGGCTCTCCTCTCCCGTGGGGGCGTAGGTGACCACAGCCAGCAAGCAAATGCAACGGATATCCCACGCCCCACCCGCCCGGGTGTTCGCCGCCGCCGGCCGGCGCCTATAAATGGGAGCCCACGCAAAGAGCGATCCTTCCCCCGTGGTCCCTCGAATGTTTTTAGTCCTTCGCCGGCAACAACAACCTCGGACTAGATCGATCGCCTCCTTCCTCCTCCTGGGTCCACTGCCCACTTTTGCTCACCAGTCACAGACATCTTGGGTTAGTTTTTGCGGCAGCAGCAGCAGCAGCAGAAGGGTAATGCATATGCGCCATTGCCAGAGCTCTGCTTCGTTCTCTGTAGATTGTAGAGTCATCTTGCCATTGCCAATACACATGTTTAAGCTTATGTTTAGTTGTGGTTGTTGTTGTCTATGATGTTCACGGCAGGTTACAGTGCGTGCTGATTGCTGAGATCGGAGAGGATGAAGAAGGTTGCCGGCGCCCTGACGATGGCTGAGCTGGCGTTCTGGCTGGGATGGATTGCTCTCCTGCAAGGTATTACATACAGGAGCAATCAACCTGATTGCTCGCTCGATCGCATTCCAATTCCTTCACAAGTTAACTGTTCTTGCCTGACATCGCCGCTAACAACAATTCCCCGAATTTGCATTGTTCAGGGTGCATGGTGAAAGCTCTTCCTTACGATTACTCCGCAAGCATCGAGGCAAGTCCCTGCTCCTCTTTTCCGGATTCCCAACCCACCTCTCCTTCGCGGCTGGTACAGCAGCTAGCAGGATTGAAGCTTCACCGGCCGGCATTCCGGCTTAGTTTAGCAACCAATAAATAATACGGAGTAGTAATAAAAGATTGCCAATTGTCTGGGTTTATCACGGGTCGCACGATAATCCACAGCACGCTATTCGTTTCCGTTGTGAGCTGGTTATGCTAATTTTCCGTTGGTAGCATGGCGGGCGGCGGCGGCGCAGCCATGGCCAGCCTATGTGTTTACGTAATTACGTGTCATGTAAGCCACTCCAAGCTCGCACACGTCATCTACTATAGGATTTTAAAGTCGACTCCAAAAAGAGGGTTTGCCCCCTTAAGTTGGTCCACGTGGCATACTGCACAAGTAAGCTAAACCTCTAGTCAGTGCCAATCGATCGTCTGATGCTGTCGTCAGCTACACGCAAGCAGTTTCTACAGCAAAAGCAAGGCATCTGCTTGTTGATCGAAGGATGATTGTGCTAGTTGCATCTCTGCAGAATTGGATTATCAGCTGAATAATAAACGGGAAATTCTAATGGGATTTTTCACGCGTGCATGCAGTGCTTGGCGGAGCCGCTGGATCCCCAGTACGGCGGTGGCATCCTCCGGAACGCCGACTTCAACGCCGGCCTCCACGGCTGGTCACCGTTCGGGTACAGCAGCATCGCGGAGAGCAAGTCAGCGGCGGGCAACGGGTTCGCCGTGGCGCTCAACCGGACGCGGGCGTACCAGAGCGTCAGCCAGAAGGTGTACCTGCAGGGCGACACGCACTACACCCTCTCCGGTACGATCCATCCATCCGACGATCTCTGTTTCTCTTCGATCGCGCGTCGTTTGCGATTTTTATTCGGGATTGGAACTGAGCTCCGTTGCCGGATTACAGCATGGTTGCAGCTCGGCGACGGGAGCGCCGACGTCCGGGCGGTAGTCAAGACCGTCGGCGACTTCGTCCACGCCGGCGGCGTCGTCGCCAAGGCCGGGTGCTGGTCCATGCTCAAGGGCGGCCTCACCGCCGCGTCTTCGGGCCCAGCCGAGATCTACTTCGAGAGCAACGCGACGGTGGACCTCTGGGTCGACAGCGTGTCACTGAATCCCTTCTCCAAGGCCGAGTGGGAGGCGCACCGCGCCGAGTCCGTCGTGTCGGCGCGCAAGAAGACGGTGAGGCTCCAGGCGACGGACTCTTCCGGGAAGCCGCTGGCGGGCGCAGCGGTGTCGCTCGACGCCGTCCGGACAAGCTTCCCGCTGGGCGCTGCCATGAGCCGCCACATCCTGACCAACTCCGCGTACCAGACGTGGTACGCGTCCCGGTTCGCGGTGGCCACCTTCGAGAACGAGATGAAGTGGTACAGCACGGAGCCGGCGCCCGGGCGCGAGGACTACACGGTGCCCGACGCGATGATGGCGTTCGCCCAGTCCAACGGCATCGCCGTGCGCGGCCACAACGTGTTCTGGGACCAGCCCAGCCAGCAGCCCGGGTGGGTGCAGTCGCTGCCGTACCCGCAGCTGCTGGCGGCGGCGTCGCGCCGGATCCGCTCCGTCGTGTCGCGCTACGCCGGCCAGGTCATCGGCTGGGACGTGGTCAACGAGAACCTCCACTTCAACTTCTACGAGGGCCGGTTCGGGTGGGACGCGTCCACGGCGTTCTACGCCGCCGCGCGCCTGCTCGACGCCGGCAACGCGCTCATGTTCATGAACGAGTACAACACGCTGGAGCAGCCGGGCGACATGGCTGCGCTGCCGGACAGGTACCTGCAGCGCCTGCGCCAGATCGTCGCCGCCTACCCGGAGAACGGCGCCGGCATGGCCATCGGCCTCGAGGGCCACTTCACCAACCCAAACATCCCCTACATGCGCGCCGCGCTCGACACCCTCGCCCAGGCCGGCATCCCCATCTGGCTCACCGAGGTCGACGTCGCCGGCGGCCCGGCGCAGGCGCAGCACCTGGAGGAGGTGCTCAAGGAAGCCTACGCGCACCCGGCGGTGCAGGGCATCGTGCTCTGGTCGGCGTGGCGGCCGGAGGGCTGCTACGTCATGTGCCTCACCGATAACAACTTCAAGAACCTGCCGCAGGGTGACGTTGTGGACAGACTCATCGCCGAGTGGCGGGCGGCGCCGCGGGCCGGCGCCACTGACGAGCAGGGCTTCTTCGAGGCCGATCTCGTGCACGGTGAGTACAAGGTCACAGTCAGCCACCCGGAGCTCAACAACTCCGTCTCCCGGAGCGTCAAGGTCGAGCTGGGCTCAGGGAGTGAGAACTACTTCGTCGACATCCAGGTCTAGCACAGCTGATTCTTCAGTTGCTAGGTGGTGTGATGTTTCAGTCAGGGCTCTAGATTACCACTTGAGTTACCTGCTGTCGTGTCAGAATTGTGAAAGCTTAGAAGATTAGCCATTCATGTATCAGTTTTCACCTTGGAAAAAAATCGTAATGGAAGGCAAAGTAAGGCCATTTTTAATTTTTATCCTTCTCTCCGAATATTCCAAAGAGATATATTCCATGCTTCAGCTCATCATCCCTTTGGCTTTATCTTCATGTCAAAATTTGCTGCGGCCACTTTGATGGTTATGAGTTTACTGTTCTTATCGTTAATTTCACGAACTACAACTATTTGTGTCGAACTGTCAATAAAATAGAGGTATTTACGGTACACAATACGACTTGTACGACCAGTTGAAAAAGGACTCGTATGTAATAGAGAAGAACCTATGTGTAAGAATCCGACGGTTGAGATTAATTCTATACGACTGATTTTTTTAGCTGTCGTACGGTAGTATTCAAAGGTCGTATGGGTAGTATAAGAGTATTATCGAAAATGTAAAATGATATTGTTGTAATATAGGAAATGAAATATATGAAATGTTTTAGATAGTATAAGGGGGCAGCGGGGATTTTTTTTCAAATAATATATATCTGTCAACTTACCATTTTACCCATAGAGAAATAACCAAAGAAACCGATAATACGACCGTACGACCATTGTGTCGTATTGTGTACCGTAAAAGACCTCATGATATAATCAGAAGGGGCTTTCCATTCCCTGACAATCACGGCCATTGCAAGTTGCAGGTGCTGTGCAAATCATGTCCGAAGGAAGAGATCCAATGCAAAATGAACGCTTCAAATTTGGCAGCGGTTATCCCTGTGTGGTGTGCTTGCCTATCAACAACAATGTGAAGCGTGCCTGTGTGGTGTGCATAAGATAGAAAACTGGCAGCGTGCAAACAGTAGGTGACGGTTGATCAGCTGCTCTTGTGGGATGAGAATCAATTTGTGTGGTTTCTTGGTGATGACTCTGGAGATGAATGATAATATAGTTGGTTGCCCGTGTTTTTTACCTTATGCTTCTACAATCTTGTCTGAACTCCGTCCCTGTTTGTTGTAGCCTGAAATAAACTAGCTGAAATTTCCTCGAACTTGAAGACACATGCTGCTGATAAGACGGATGAGAAGTATGAAGCCTACAATAGTCATCTCCCACTATTAGCTAACCCATCTTGCATCATCATGGGCTCATGGCTATTTCGATCAAAACTAATGTTTGTTTGACTCTTTCAGTGATTGGTACGGTCATGTTCGTCGCGTTCCAGACCATGGTATTTCTCTGCGTGAACTGGAGCACGGCATTGCAGTTCACGGGGCCGGGCACAGCTTGTGTGCGGTGCCCATCGTAGAGTATCGCCTAGCTGATGCAAGGACGCAGGCACGCAGCCGAGCTCCGACGAGTCATGGCGTGCAGGCGCAGCGGAGGAGGCGTTCTAGCAACCCCACCGATGGACTGGACTGGTGTCCCTCGTCAGGCTCCCGAGAGCAGGATGCATGCAGCACCAACAGGGCCCAACGGAAGAAGAAGAAGAAGATATTTTCCCTCTTTTAAACATCTGGAATGTGTATTTGTTTGGATGACAGACTCACAATTATGACTTTCACTAGTTTTGGCAAGTGATGTATCCAAAGAGTTTGATGCCATCTAATAAGCAAACAAGCAGAATCTTGGTTGAAGCAAGCAAAACAAGACCATAATACAGCACATCCAGCTTCCCCAACTGAGTTTATTCATTTTTAACAAATCATGTCCGTGTGGCACTCTACAGTCTATACAGCTTAAATAACATGGATTCTGGTATCCTACTCAGCGTCACATTACAACAACGAGTTTGAAGATGTAAAACAAATGCACAAAGAGCAACAAAGACTTTGTATGCCCCCTAATTAAACATGAGATGAGATGGATAAGAAAGGAACTCTTTGATCCTAACAACTTCTCTAAAGCACCAGGTTGTCACAAAGCTTCAACAAAGCCAAACTTGCCAAGCACTGTTGTTGTTTCCTCCCTTGAACTGCAAATTTGATGTCAAAGGTTATTCCATCTAAATATTGTGGTAAAAAAAAAATCAGTTTTATGCTTCCATCGCTCACTTTGCTGAGGGGGGTTTCATTAGAGTTTCAAGGAATTGATATAACTAGTACTGCTTACCTTCCATCTCTCAATATCTTGTAGACTCCTGGTGTTATTAGGTCAACAATTGTTGAACCAGCGCGCCCAGAAGGAAGTATTCCCCCATCGAAGACATATGAACAATGTGGCCACAAATCCTCAAAATCTTTGACACTGACACTACTAGGCCGCCCGCTTAAGTTGGCACTAGTAAGTGCAAGTGCACTTCCAGCTCCACGAGCAATGGATCGTATGAAATCAAGGTCCGGCACACGAACTCCGATGCTATCTAAGCCAGGATTAAGTGATCTCTCTAATATGCTATTTTCACCTGAACATACACAGATAAAAATAGTATGCTCAACGCATCATTCTGATTAAGACAGATGTTAGGGGGGAAACAGGGAAACAGAGTGGTAGCTGAACCTCTTTTGAGAACAACAGTGACAGGCCCTGGAAGTAGACTATCAAGCAAGCCATGTGGCAAGTGATCCACTAAAGCAAATCGTGATATGTCCGAGACATCAGCAACACAGATTGCCAGAGGGCGTGTTTGTATGCGCCCTTTGATCTCATAAATGCGATTAACTGCTCCTGCAGAACTGTCATGGAGAGTGTTTTAAGAAGCTGAACCAACAAAAAATACAGAAAACTGAACACTCTCAAAGAACCTCCTAAATGAAATTCTTATCTTCGAAGGATGAAACAGCCAACCTAAGTTCTAACTAGAGACGAAAGCAGAATTTAAAAGTAGCTGATGAAGGTTTATGGTGTTTGGGGATGTTTCTTGTCAATAACTTGATTCTGGAGTTATAGTGAAAGCACTTTTACATTTGATGTGCTACAAAATATTGCTGCATAATATGTTGTTAAAAAAACAGCAAGGGGAAAAGAAAGTGAACTATTAATTAAAATTCCTATATGACAACAGATAGATTAAGAAAGACTAACCAGGCATCACAAGCAAACCCATATATTGTATCAGTGGGCACTGCAATCACTTGTCCTCTGCTGATTGCACCAGTTGCTTTCGTAACATGATCTTTAGTTGCTGGGAAAATGTTTTCTGCAGTGGCCTCTCTTCTGTCTGCTGAATTTTCTGACACTCTAATTGAGCATGACACTTGAGACCTTGTCTCACGTTGAGAGGGTAATCTGCTTACATTAACAAAGCTGAACATAACAAATGTGTCACTGTGTTAGTACTTTATCTAGCACTGCCAAAAAGAGAGAATGAAATTGTAGTTTTCCTGTGCTTAAAAAAAAAGAATCACCATGAAAGGCAAACAATATATGTATAGTGTCAATCAACCAAGTTGGTATGAATGGATTGTTCGATTTCAGTTATATTAGAGACTCTAATTTCAAGTGAATCTGTTTTTCTCGTAATTAAGGAATACACTGGACCACTAATTAACAGATAAAATCTTACATTAGCTATATGAAGTTGGTGCTGCAAGCTAAGGTAACAAGCACAAGCAGCATAAAGATAGCTATTACTGGTGGACATCTTTACAGATCCAGTGATTCATCAAATACAGCACGTAGCAAAGAATCATCACTTGCCATCACATGATTTGCAACCAAATAAAATTAGTTAGGGAACACAATTGCTCATGTAATTTTGTATTTTCCATCCGCAGTACATAAAAGTTAAAAGGGTCACGGAAAAAGTATCAATTAACTGACGAGGTTAGGCTACCCTGGAACAATATTAACTCAACTGTGTGAGAATTAGCCCATGCGCACTAGCAAGCAATCAGAGAAGAGTCGGAAGACCAGGGAGATAGCAATACCTCCGAGCCACCGCCCGCCCGGTGGGAGAACGAACCAGGGGGAGCCTCTGCCCCGCCGCCTTCGCGCACGCCTTCATCTCCCTTTCCCTCTCCTCTTCTTCCCCCGCAGGCCGCCGCAAGAGAGGAGAACGACCAGCGGAGGAGAGCTGGAGGTGTTTATTAGAGCTTTCGAGGCGGGTCAATAGTGTTCGGCTTTGAATCCGACACGGGTAAGGGGCTCCCTGTGTCTCTCTGACAGGTGGGTCCCACGCTTCTCCTCCCTGGCTTCCGGGAGTTGGGCTAACCGGCTAACCGTCTCGGTCGGGCTCTTGTGCGCTCTAGCCTCTAGGGTTTAAGCGCTAAGGGCGGCGGCGGGCGGCGGCGGCGAGGAGCAGAGATGGCGGAGGCGGCTGTGAGGTACCTCCGGGACGGACGCCTCGACGGTGAGCACGCACCAGCGCTGACCGTGGAGGGATCGCTCCAGTGCTGCCCGCTCGCCGGGGGCGCGATGCTCCACGTCGCGGCCGCACTCGCCTCGCAGGCCGCAGCAGGGAAGGCGCAGGCCAGGTTCTGTCAGTCTCTTCGCCTCCTGGTGCGTAGGCTTCGCGTAGATTGGCTGATGATTTGTATTGGTTTGGTTGTGAACTTTTGGTGGCGCAGGGGGCTGGTGGTTGTGGCATTCGATCGGAGCCCGGAGGCGTACCTGGAATTCATGCGACGCCGTGGCCTTGACGCAAATGCTTTGAACCGATGGTATGATCCGACAACCATTTCTCAGATAAGTAAAAGGGTGTTGGTTGTGCACGGACCTAGTTGGCAAATATTTCTGTTCAAAATTTTTTTCATTGGAAGAGAAAATTGGAGCAGAATTGGCACATTATTGAAAAATGTCAGAGTAATAGTGAAACCACAGCCTATTTCCTATCAGGATGTTGTACTGCCTAGCTAGTGGCAGAACCAGCATATTAGCACTGGGGGTTTAAATCTGACGACCCTGATGGCATTTTGTTTTACCCTTAAATATCTCTTTGCTTATGAGGAGAAGTCAAACTTTAAAAATTTTTCTTTTAATTCATACTCATATTGACCCCAATAAGCCCAATGTGATCTTTTCTTGGCTCATCCCTTATAGCCTTGAGCTCAGATCAAAATAGATTATTATATTAACTTTCTGGATGGGGAGCTTATGCGTTTATATTGATGTTTAAAATAGGCCACTATTCTTGATTTTTTGCCTGTCTTGGTTGAACACAACTTTGACTGTTTCCCTGCATGTGCAAAATAAGACTTAGGATTCTTTTGGCAAAGCAAATACCAAATGCAACTGTGGGTTCAGTATGCAATAAAGTTCATAAATGATTATACAGTCTACTTTCTGGTTTAAATTTTAAAAGTTGATATACTAAATGGTAGTTTAAGATGCCATCTCAGAGTGAAATGGTCAAGCTAACAACACACTATTGTCACACTGCTTGTAAGTCAGATGCATTCCTACTGATAAATGTTATGTCGATTTTCTTTGCATCATTCAACAGTGTTCGAATATTAGATTGCTATTCTGACCCCCTTGGATGGAAACAGAAGATTCAAAATCAGCAGCATCAAGAGAACAGTGCAAAGCAGTTCTCAACAAACAAAGAGAATGTTGACGTTTTTAGAAATGTCAAGGATGTTCAAAAATTGATGTACTCCATTACTGAAGTTGGAGGAGGTATTATCAACACAGAGGATCTTTTACTTGTTAATGTTCCTTTGTTTATGCCCTATGCCTAACCTGCGTATGCTGTGGATACCAGGGTTTGAAGGAGGAGGCAAAAAATATTTTACTATTGCTGTTGACTCGGTAAGAACTACTAGTTCTCCATCAACTTTTTTGTGGGGAGGAAATGATACTTAGGTCACAGTTTTTTTTATAGTACTGTGTTTCTCTCATAGATGAAACTGGGTTCCTACAGATATTACTATCATTTGTTGGAAATGGTTTCATCATCCATGTTTATTATGCAACTGAATTGACAAATGAAGTTTATGGATGAGAAAAATTTAAATAGAGCGTATAATCTTATACTTCTATGGTTTGATTATTAGAGTTCATTGTAGGCTGTAATTTTGGTAACTTATCACGTATCTGGATTCTGGAACTAAAGGATCATCCCAAACAACAGAGCTGCATAACACCACTTTGAAGTATCGTTTGTTTAATTGGCTTTGTTTATCATTTGAAGGAAAACCCTGTTTATCTCTTTTATGAATTATGTTTAACAACAACAACAACAACATATCTTTTTGTCCCAAGAAAGTTTGGGCTTTTATGATCTATATTGAAAATATGAAATTTCATTTGATTTATTGCACTTATATGATACTTTAAGTTTCATTTTATGCTTAACACCAAGCATCCTTTGTGTTATTTCAGATTAGCTCTATGTTAAGGCATGCTTCAGTGTCCTCAATTTCAAGACTTATCAGTAATCTTCGAAGCCATGGTAATTGTTTCTTTTCCTCCCTTTTGTTCCCTCTTCCATGCATGTTCTAGTGTAACTTTCGTGAGTAGCTGAAACAGAATTTCGAGCGCTGTAGTAATAGTTTAGGGATGTGAATCGTCCCGATCTTTTAGGGTTAAGCACTGCACTATACATACTTATTTCAAATCGTGGACACCTAAATGACTTGAGTACAGTAAAGTGCATTAATATAAAGGTGCCCTACTGCAGAACAAGTATCATCGATCTTTTGGCTGATACATTCAGACCTCCATGAACCCAAGGTGCCCCGAGCATTCGAATGTCTTTCTACTATGGTTGCTTGTGTGGAGCCAGCACTTGTAGATCCTGTGTGTGTAGAAAGTCCTGGGAGCATGTCTATCCTGGAGCAAAATTATTCAAAAGCAAAGTTCATTGTACGCCTTAAAAGACGTAATGGACGGGTGAAGCATTTTGTAAGGCCTGCTGCTCCAGTGTTATGTTTTCCCCTTTGAAATTCCCATTGAGGAATGCGGTTTGATAATTGGTATGATTCTTGCCTGTGCAGTATGAGGACTTGTATATTGATGGAAATGATGTCAAATTTGATTCTGCTCCTGTGAGTACAGAAGTGAACCAAAGTCTAGTACCTAAGGTTAGTTACTGCGTTCTAGATTCTAGAACAATTAAATGTTGCTGCATACCACTTATGTTAGTAGTTACTGTATTTTGGTACACTAAACATTATTGGTTCTGAACTTTGATAAGTTTATTCAACAGGTTCAGTTCAATCTTGAGCTGTCAGAAAAGGAGCGCACTGACAAGGCGAATGTTGTTCTTCCTTTTGAACATCAAGGTAATTTGTGAACTCCAATTATTTTCCATGTAGCATCTTAGCATCAATTGAAGGTATCATACTATCATTGGTTGCATTTTTTTACTCTGGAAGTCCATTGATGGTACATTTGGAACTAAAACTTGGGTAAATTATATAACAGGAAAGGGTGAACCTATTCGAATATATGATGGCCGCCGATCCCTAGCTGAGGGTCAACGAGACCCCAACTTAGCACCAGCCCTTGTGGATGAAATAGCTCCCAAACCTGGAACTGCAAAGGGTGAGATTCATTACTTACGCGATTCAGATGATGAGCAACCTGACTCAGATGAAGATCCAGATGATGACTTGGACATATGAGTAGGCAATGTATGAGCTCTTTACCTTAGTTGGAGGCATTCAGAAATGCAATCTTTTTTGGGTTAGCCTTTTTTTAGTGCTTCAATGCTTCACCTTGTTAATTGGAGTTGCACAAATACTGAAGTACTAAAAAAACTGGCGCTTATTTAATAGTGTGTTTGCACAAACCAGCCTTGTTAAAATTTTGATGATCCCAAGAAATTGGTGTTTATATGAATGATTGCCAAAACTTTGACAGATCTGCTTGCATGTGTTCCTTAGCACATTCCCTGGCCACATTATAACTTATAATTATCATAAACCAGCATTTTGACTAGCGGAAAATAGGATTGATTTCGAGTGCCTAAATGAAATGGAGAGGTATTAGAGGCAGCAGTTGTCTATGCATTTGCATGCCAGACGTGAAATACTAAAAAAAGGTTGGTGTGTCCATTGCAAATTGAAATGCACAAGAAAAATAATTCTTAAGCTTACAAGTGAGCTTTCAGCTTGACTTCATTGACGATGAGTGTCGTCGCTATAACCTGGTTGATTCTAGCATACTCACTCTTTTTTTTTTTTTTTGCGGGTATACTCACTTTTTGTTAGGATGAGCCTTTATGTTACTCTTATTACTAGGTCTTTCATTTATGCAAAACAAAAGTATTATTTTCTAGAAATATTTTTTTAGTATGAACCTGGTAACATCAAATTGTGTTAGAAAAAAACTATATCAATACTTTGATTGTTGGTCAAAGTCTCAAAGACTTGTCAGATGCGCGTTATACCCCCTTTACAAACGCGCTAAGTTTAACATGTTATCTTGGCCCTCGACTTGGAGTAGTCGAAGTCCACCGTCTGCACGATGGGCTCCGGGAGCGACTTGTGCTTGACGGTGACTTTGTACTCGCCGTGGAAGAGCTCGGCCTCGAACACGCCCTTGTCGTCCGTCCTGGGCTTCTCGGGCACCTTCCGCCACTCATCCAGGAGCTTGTCGACGACGTCGCCGACGGGGAGGTTCTTGAACTTGTTGTCCGTGAGGCACATCACGTAGCAGCCCTTGGCGTGCCACGCGGCCCACATGACGATGCCCTTGACGCCCGGGTGCCCGAACCCCTCCCTCATCACCTCCTCCAGGTACTCCACCTGCTTGGGCCCCTTGGTGACGTCGACCTCGGTGAGCCAGATGGGCACGTCCGCCGCCGCCAGCGTGTCCAGGGATCCCCTCATGTAGGGGATGTTGGGCTTCTCGAAGTGGCTCTCCAGGCCGATGCCGTACTTGAGGTCCTTGTTGCCGGGGTACGCCTGGATCTGCCTGAGCTTGGCGAGGTACTTGGTCGGCAGCGACGCCATGTCGCAGGGCTGCTCGATGGTGTTGAACTCGTTCATGAAGAGGATGGGCTTGTCGTCGAGCTTGGCCACCTCGTTGAAGATCTCCCCGGACGCGTCCTTGCCGAGCTTGTCCTCGAAGAAGCTGAAGTGCAGGTTCTCGTTCACCACGTCCCAGTGGATCACCTTGCCGGCGTAGCGGGAGACGACGCTCTTGAGGTGCTTCGCCACGGCGGCCTTGAGCTTGCCCTCGCTGAGCTTGCTCACCCAGTCCATCTGGTGGCTCTGGTCGTCCCAGAACACGTTGTGGCCGCGCACCGAGATGTTGTGCTTCTCGGCCAGGGCCAGCATCTTGTCCGCCACCTCGAACTCCTCGTGCCCCTCGTCGTACTCCGTGCTGTACCACTTCATCGCGTTCTCCATGGTCGCCCACTTGAACCGCCGCGTGAACCACTCCTCGTACTCGGGGATGTCCAGGATCTCCTTGGTCATGGCGTTGCCCAGGGGAAAGCCCTTGGCCACCCACTCCAGCGACAGCTCCGCGCCCGGCAACGGCTTGCCCTCGGACTCCACCATGATCTGCACCTTGCTCTTGCGTTCCTGCATTGCAAATTCCAACGGTTCATATCTATCGTTGAGACCGATGGAAATTCCTAAAGCACTGAGTTGAAAGCCACATTACCCTGGCAATGACTTCCTCGCGGTGAGCATTCCATTCGTCGAAGCTGAACCCCTGCAGCGCGATGCTCTCCGCCATGATCTCCGCGGTTGAGTTGCTCTGCAGTTTTTGACTTCCGTTGTTAGTTCTTCATCCATCCACGTCTCTCTCAGCTGATTCCTTTTGCATCATCAATTCAATTGCTTGGTCTAGTCCATTACCTCGAAGAAGACATCGCCCTTGCCTTCGGAGTAGGAGGTGGCGCCACCCTTGAGCAAGGTCCAGCAGTCGGACTGGGCCGCGATCGCGCCGGCGGTGACGAACTTGCCGTCAGGCGTCACGATCACGGCAGTGATGTCGCCGGTGCCCTTGGAAAGCTTCAGCCAAGCTGGGAACACATGCACAACCATCGTTCATCTAGCCACGTTTTCTTCAAGCTTCTACAACTTATGGCTGCAGTAATCAGACATGGCTCAGGGGAGGAAAATGACCGTTCAGTGTTGATTACCGGAGAGTGCATAGTGGTGGTCCTTCTTGAGGTCGACCTTGAGGACGGAGCCCTTGATTGGGCAGGGGAGTTTCTTCCCACCGTCCGAGGACGGGTACGAGGCGTCGCTGACGATGCCGCCGCCATACAGAGGTTTCTCCGGCTCCTTGATGCACTGCAAGCACAGAGGCGGCGTTACAGAGCAGGATCGGCCATCAGCCGCAAACCCCGGACATAGGTGCAGAAGAAATGGCTGCACAAAGAGGAAGACATTGCTAGGAGGAATGTGGTATACTTGCCTCGATGTTTGCTGAGTAGTCGTAGGGGACTTTTTCTGACGATTTCTCTGACGAAGGACCATCGGCCTCCTCTGATGTTTGCTCTGAGGCATGACCGCCGGCCTTTCCTGATTTTTGCTGTGAGGAATAGCCACCGGCCTTTACTGACGTGACCAAGAATCCTGCGTCGAGAGGAGAGGTGGCTATGTATCAGAACCTTGATCGTGCATATACAGAAACACTCATCGATCCAAGGTCTAAGTCAGACATGCAAAACAATTATGAGGTTTATTTAGCTTATGTATCTTGAGGATTTTAGGGAAAAAACTTCGGAAATTTCAGAGGTGCCAATCATATATTGTAGCAACATAATATATGCTACATTTTTAATGTCCACTGTTTTTCTAAGATGTGATCCTGTAACATTAGTTGCTTTTATGTCCACAGTTAGTAATTAGGTTAATTAGAGATTTTTTCCAATGGCCGTCGGCCTCCCATTCTTCTATAACCTGCCGATTCGTTTCAAAATAAAGAGAGACCCCCCCCCCCCCCCCTTATGTATCATTGAATAAATCAAGAAAATGGTGATTCATGTATTCTTGCACGGACTAGTAAAATGTATGTAATTGGAACCAATTAGAAGGAACTAACCTTCAAACAGCACGATGAACAAGATCAAGATCAACTTTCCTGTTGAAATCTCCATACTTGTTTTACCACCAGCCACAAATACTGCATGGTGACTTAGCAGATCTCTGTTTATAGAGCTATGAGAAGAGAAAACATTGTCAAACAAAGAGCTATATTTGGCGTTGAATTAAAAGAAGTTAACATAAAAATAGCAGGAAGGTTGTTTCACATGTAGGGAGGGGATTAATCCAGAGTACAAGTAGTATTTAGAGGCTGGTAGCATTACTGTTAGCAACGCATGCCAAGCCCAACGGTTACATTGGTTAACCACAAAATGGAGAATTTCGCATGCACTTTCCATCTGGGAAAGGCACATTGTTGGAGCCTTAAGCCTTTTTTTTTTTTTGAGGGCGTTGGAGCCTTAAGCCTTTGGAAGTACATGTATCACTGATCAGTGATCCCAATTTACCAGGTGCAAGTAGTGCATGGTCAAATTTAATGTGAATCATATTGTTAGCTTTTGCTTCTGAATTTAAAAAACAAGATCGAGCGTGTTATATGAAGTTTCTGAATTTAGTTATGAAACTGTGAATTATCACTTTCAAACAATGGAAAGAGACGGAAACGTGTATTGTATACTGAAAAACAAATCGAATTCCCCTTTTTTCTGTTTAATATATGGACATCAATCACATCGATCGCCTCACCAGGAATTCTATCTCTCGGGCGCGTATGTATGACTGACTGACTCACGACATCACAAAGCCACAATGCTCTACTAGAACCCTACTAGACGGCCCACAATCATGCACATGCGTATGTGTAACAATTATCAATCCTCCTCCGATCCTATAGGATCGGATCGGAGCTAGAAGCAGTAATCTGCTAGACGTGTATGTGGTAAACGCTGTTGGGGTCGGTCTCCCTGTCGACGGTGAGGCTCTGCACCACGGTGGAGTTCGCCGCCGGGTGGCTGACGGTGACCTGGTAGTCGCCATGGAAGAGCTCGGCCTCGTAGTACCCGTCGGCGTCCGCGACCCCGGCGTGCGAGCGCGTCTGCCACTCCCTGATGAGCTTGTCGACGACGTTCCCCGTGGGGAGGTTCCTGAAATTGTTGTCGGTGAGGCACATGACGTAGCACCCGCGCTGGTGCCACGCCGTCCAGAGGATGATCCCGTGCACCGCCGGGTGGGAGTACACCTCCCTGAGGATCATCTCGAGGTTGGCCGCCTGGTTGGGCCCCGGCGCGACGTCGATCTCGGTGAGCCAGATGGGCACGCCGGCCTTGGACATGGTGTCGAGCGCCGCCCGGATGTAGGGGATGTTGGGGGTGGTGAAGTGGCCCTCCAGCCCGATGGCCATCCTGCCGTCGTTGGTGTTCCCGAACTTCTTGATCTGGAACAGCTTGCCCAGGTACCTGCCGGGCACCGCGTTCGGGTCGCCGGGCTGCTCCAGCGTGTTGAACTCGTTCATGGACATGAGCGCGTTCCCGTCCATCTGGTGCGCCTTGCGGTAGAAGGCCGCCGACGCGTCCGACCCGAACTTGCCCTCGTAGAAGCTGAAGTGGAGGTTCTCGTTCACCACATCCCACGCGATCACCTGACCGGCGTACCGGGACATCACCGACTTGATACGCTTCGCCGTCGCCTGTCGGAGCTGCGGGTACGAGAGGGACTGCACCCACCCGGGCTGCTGGCTCGGCTGGTCCCAGAAGATGTTGTGCCCGCGCACGGCGATGCCGTGGCTCTTGGCGAACCGGAGCATGGCGTCTGGGACGGAGTAGTCCTCGCGGCCCTGGACGCGCTCCGTGCTGTACCACTTCATCTCGTTCTCGAAGGTGGTCACCGTGAACCGAGAGGTGAACCACTGCTGGTATGCCGGGCTCTGGAGGATCTCGGCGCTCATGGCGGAGCCCAGAGGGAAGCCGCTCCGGACGTGCTCGATGCGCACCTGCGCGCCGGGAACGGGCTTGCCGGCGGAGTTGCGGGCGCGGAGCCGCACCGTCTTCTTGCGCGCCGACTTGATGGCCGCGTGGTGGTGCGCCGCCCACTCTTCCTGGGAGAAGGGCTGCAGCGACACGTTGTCCACCCACACCTCCACCGTCGCGTTGCTCTGCATCCGAACCAAAAGTTCTCTCGTAAGAACAAGAACAGAGCATGCACAGACACACAGCCTACAGCTTCTTGCAACGATTCATAGGCCGTTCCGACAGGATGTACCTCGAAGTAGAGTTCTGCCGGCCCGGCGGCGGCGGCGGTGAGGCCGCCTTTGAGAATGGACCAGCACCCGGACCGCGCCTCGACGCCGCCGGCGTGGATGAAGTCGCCGTTGGTCTTCACCACGGCTCTGATATCGGCGTTGCCATTACTGACCTGCAACCAAGCTGCACGCCAACAAAACACACAGATTCATTTAGCATTGGGAATTCACCGTTCTGACAATAAATTCAAGAAAACATGATTTTAACCACTCCCCGGGGGAATCGGAGATGATCACTGACCGGACAGTGTGTAGTGCGTGTCGTTCTGCAGGTACACCTTCTGGCTGACGCTCTGGTACGGCCGCGTCCGGTTCCGCGCCACGGCGTACCTATTGCCGCTCGCCGACGTGCCTTCCTCGACGACGCCGTACCCGAACGACGTCCACCCCTGGAGGCCGGCGCTGAAGTCGGAGTTCAGGATGATGCCGCCGCCGTAGTGAGGCTCCAGCGGCTCCGGCAAGCACTGCATCCACGTTTCACGGCACCGACGTTCAGTTCAACACAAGTTTACCATCGGTACAACAGAAAGGTTTCGTTTTGCATGGCACTGAAGTTACACTGGACAGTACTAGTGTACTACTGAGATGGATGCAGTGTGTAGTCAAAAAAAAAGATGGATGCAGTGAAAAGTGAAAACTACTACTAAAGTCAAGGTGGTTTTTACAGTGTAAAGTAACCGTCAAAACTGCCGGGCCTGTCAAGGTCCCAGTAAAAGGAAGTCATTTGAAAAGTTTATGTACGGTAACTAACTGTGGACTAAAGTACTACTACTACTCTACAGGCACGTGCCAGATTTTGTTCGGTACACTGTCACTCATTCACAGCCCCATGCAATTTGCTCCATTTCTACATTCTTTTGGAGCATTTGACGTCTGACCTGCCTGTGCAGATGTGAAAAGTCCAAGTGATGGCGTATCTAACAGCCTGGCCTAACACGAGACTAACGAACGAAACCACCAGCTTCTACTTGGCAGAAGAAACAATCGGCAGCATGTCTGACTCTGAATAAACAAAAATACAGATTTGTTGTGTGCAGAATAACTGAAAGCAGGTCGCTTTTAGGCCCGTGTTTGGAAGCCCTTGACTTTCCCAATCCTGGCCCTGGACAGATTCACACACGAGCTGAGTGGACTCGAGACCTCTTCTTTTTTTTTTACCTGAGAGCGAGCCGGCAACCAGTTGAAATATCTTCACCAACCAACCAAATTAACAAGAAGCTGCTGGCCTGGTGGTGTGGATCACTGATGTGTCCAACAAGAGGGATCAGTGGGGTGCTTGCATTAGCATGATGCCGTGTGTGGCAGACACTGGGTTACACACGCCCTCCCCTGCTTGGGCGTGCAACCGGGAATGCAAACTGGAAAGGGCTCCGAAAATTAGTGATTTTGACCGTGTCGTCGATCACGAGGCACACCGATGCGAATAAAGATCGTGTTCACAACACACCGTCAGCAAAAGCTAACACAATGTGCGTCCACATATTGCAGCACGCTGATGATCATCAGGGGTTAAGTGGTGGGTCGGTGCGTTGCACGATACACACCGCCGGCCGCACGCCTTTTCAACTAATATCTGATGCTGGGTGATTGATTGATCATGTTAGGCTCATGGCAACCAGATGAACGGTCAGGTCTATGTGGTTACTGGTATCTGTGTAGGTTTCTTCAGAATGGGTCAAAACTCTCGAAGCTATGATCTATCGCCTGTATGCATGGCATGTTGTTAGGCGCCTGGCCAACTCTTTTTTTGTTCTTTTGCTGGAAAAACATTTGGTCCTGTTGGTTCTATCTGGGAGGAAAATTTGGCAGCGGGGCTGTGAATTCTTGTTGCCCCGTCCGATATCCCTATACTTGTTTGGTCCGTTTGCACCAGGACCAGGCCAAACCATGGTCGATGTGCATGCTGCCCGATCAAAAGGGGTAGGGACGACCATTTGCATGCGCCTGAAATACTAGGACTATAAACAACGAAGGCCAAAAGGCTCCGCGCTGGAAAATGAAGCGTAGTAACCTTCGTGTCTTGAGTTCACATGATTTTATTCATCACCAAATAAATCAAAGATTTTTGTGACATGAAGCATGCCTACATACGCGACATGTCGAAATCCAGTCACTAGTAAGTGGCCTCGTCTCCTCAGTGGACTCCGGCCGGCAGAAACGAGCCACACAGGAGAGGAGAGGGAGCTAGTGCACGCCCCCATGGCCCACGCCACCAGCAGCCCACACGCATGTCACTTGTCAGTTACACGTCACGCGTGCACGCGGGTAACAGGGCAACTAACAACGGCCGGTGTTAACCGCGCTGGCGGCGCACGCCGCATAAGCTGGTGCATTTTTTTTTTTTGCTTGAACTCTTTTTTTTAAGGCAAAGTCATGGCGCTGCAGAGATCAGGGATGGGATGCGTGACATGCGCAATGCGATGTGAAGGTGATGCCTCTGGTGGATTCATGCCGCAGTTTGGCAAACAAAGTTGGGCAGCCGGGCACGTCACACAGGCATGGTCGCATGGATCGATGAGAGGGAGAGAGAGATTAGGCACGTCGTGCTTACCTCAGAGGACGACGAGTAGTCGTAGGGAAGAGCTTGCACCACGCGAGCAGCTGCAAAGGGAGGAGCGAGGAGGAGGAAGAAGAACGTCGGCGTGATTAGTTTTTGAACTCTTAATCAGCATGATTTTCTCGTCAGACTGAAAATCTGAAATGAAACAGAGAAGGAGGATAGGATAGCTCGAGCTTTTACCACTCGACATGGCGACCCACAGCAGCGACAAGAACATCGTCAAGGCCTGCCTCCCCATTGCTGAAAGCCTGAAACCGCTCTCTCAGCTCACACTGTCTCTCTCTCTCTAGATCAGGAGAAGCTAGCACTTGATGCTGATCGGAAGAGAGAAGCGATGGCTGGAGAGAGGGAGCAGGGCTACTAAGCTAGGCTTAGCGCCTTAGCTGAGGGTGATCTGAGCTGATTGCACCGTGCATGCCGCAGCCTCTGCTGGGGCTCATCTATTTATAGAGAGAGAGAGGCTAAAGCTACCTCCTCCTCTGCTGCTGCTGCTGCTGGTGGTTGCCGGGCGGTAGTAGCTTGCGGCATACTCCCTCCGGTTCACTATTAGAAGTCGTTTTGGATAAGGTTTGAGTTAAACATTGGGAATATAAATCACGAATAACTTTTAAGTCGTTGAGTTTGAAAATGTGAAAATCATATAAATAGATTTGTCTTGAAAATTACTTTCATAAAAATATACATATATAACTTTCCAATAAAGATTTTTATAGAAAAGAGAAATTAAAGTTGTGCTTTGGTGATCGTGTCGCTGTCGTAAACGAAACCGGAGGGAGTAGGTAGCGGACGAGGTGGGGTTCCCGCGCCCCGCTGCCGGTTAGTTACGTTCAAACGGATTGGGGGATATGGTCTTGGGCCGTGTGATTTTTTTTCTTCCCTTTTTTTTTGCCGCGCTCATGGGACGCTGCCACGCTGGTGGTGCTGGTGCTTCAAACCAGTCGCCTACGGCTACGCTGGTCTGCGCTCTAGCGCAGCCTTTTTGACCCCGTTCCGTCACTCGTCTCCAATCCCCGGCCGCGGCCCGCGGGTCCACCGTGCGATCAGTGGAACTGACCCCTGACGTCATTTATAATTCCTTCGGTATTTTATAGTAGTACTCCTTTCATTTCATAACACTTCTCGTTTTGAGTGCAAACCAACATTTCCGTACAAACTTGCAAATTTGGTCGCATGATGTTGATCCAAGGGAACGCAAAGAGGGTGAGAGGGGCGATTTGCAAAAGTGTGATTAGGAGTAGAAGATGAAGTGTAAAATGACCTAATCACATGCACTCCCTTGGATCAAACACCAAGTGGCTCACATTAGAAGTTTGCACGGTTTGTACGTAGAGGTTGTTTTGCACATGATATGTTGCCTTTGTGGATATATATATCTAGATACATAGCAAAAGGAATATATCTACAAAAGTCAAAACGACAAGTGGATGGAGTACGTGCTTTTCAAGATCATGTAGTCACACACAAAAGCATATAAATGAGATTTTAGTCAGACCCAGCGTCTATGTTGATTCGCGACATGCCCCTACTTAGCGCAGCTGTGGACTTGTCTGGTTCCAGGATAGGCGCTGCCCACCACTGCGCGACATGCCGCCGAGGCACTCGGAGCACTATTCCATGTTCTCCTCAGAACGGTTGCCCATACCACGACCGTCGCCGTTCTCTGGGTTATCTGGAAGGCCCGAAACACTATGGTCTTCAACACCGACCACCAGGACGCTGCAACCATTGCCCGACAGCTGCAAGCTCACCTCACACTTTGGTTCTGCACAGGACGCCGAGCAAGCTCGACGCTGAACCACTCAAGCTCTGATGTGTGATGCCAAACGGCTGTTGATGTAAATTATTGTATGCATGCACTCTCCTCTCATCCCCCAATGTTTTCTTCCTAACGAGTGTTTTTTTAGGAAATTCCTAACGAGTGTTGCGCTTGCTCGAACAATATAGTCACCGGATGGAATACAAATTTCAGGTGGCCTCCTTGTCCCCCGTTGATTCCTAAAGAAATTATGTGCTGATTAATTAGCTTTTTTTTGAGAATTACACAGTACAACGCAGACGCTCACAACACGCACGCACACTCACCCCTATGAATACACGTACGCAAAACCTACCCCTATGAGCACCTCCGAAGGACTGAGCACCGGCAGATCTGGAGATTCCCGAAGTCACCAATAGCGCCTCGTCGTCGACGGGAACGTCGCTTACCACTTAACGCATAACGCCGGTAAATCCTGGAAAATTCAGGAAAAGGTGCGAGCACCAGAATTTGAACCCTGGTGGGTAGCATCTCACTGGACCGTCCAACCATTGGACTACAAGCCCAATCGCTGCTGATTAATTAGCTGGAGGTTAGTTTTGTGCCTAGTATATACTCCCTCCGGTTCCGTATTAGAAGTCGTTTAGGACAGCGACACGGTCACCAAAGCACAACTTTGACTTCTATTTTCTATAAAAATATTTATTGAAAAGTTATATATGTATATTCTTAAGAAAGTAATTTTCAAGACAAATCTATTTATATGATTTTTACATTTTCAAACTCAACGACTTAAAAGTTATTCATGATTTATATTCCTAATGTTTGACTCAAACCTTGTACAAAACGACTTCTAATAGGAAACCGGAGGGAGTATGTGTTTTCCCTTTGAACACGGAACGGCCCATTCATTTCCAAAAACAGGCGAATTTTAATTTCTTGGCCTGTGGCCGCTCTCGTCACCGTCACGGCCGGGCCCGGAGTCAAACAGCCGGCGGCGGTTACCATACTAAACACCAGCTGGGAGGTCGGGCAGCAAACGGTCTGCTGACGCCCACTGCATTGCACAGGGGTGATCCGATTCCGAATCGAGCATCTATCCGCTGAGAGCATTCGCACGCATCCGCGCACGGCCCCGTACGCCACACCACGGGGCATGGCCTTGGCGCGGAGCCGGGGCGTGGCCCGTGGAGGAGGAAGAGTGCCGTGGGGGGAGAGACGATAGATGGAGCAAGATGGGTGACGGCATCGTATTTATGATTCATTCATCTTGATGCATTGCTTCTGACCGTGGCTCATCTCCAATCAGAAAAACAAACTCTCGTCAGGTCGTTTCGGATCAGGAGGGGCGAGCTAGTAGCTCTCGCCGAATCGACTTGCACGCGTACGTCATCTATCTTTTCGATCGGGTGTGCAGTAGTAGATCGATCAGATCGCGCCATCATCGCGGCGGCGTCTTGAGAAGCTGCGCTACCGATCGAGAGTCTACCGGTGTGCATATTGATGGTTGGAGTTCAGATAGAGAGTATTATGTGTACGTGCTATACGTCTAGGAGGTTGTAGGAAGCAATGCGAAGTATTATAGTACTAGTAGCTAGCAGCATACTGTATATAGGAGGCGTGCGGCGTGCGTGCATTGCATCGGGCCGGCGTGTTGCTTGCCCATCGTCTCTCCGTCCGGGTGGAGGCCGAAATCCCTGGAGCGCGTCCACACCGCGCAGCAGCCAATATCAGGTGATCGATCAGGACATCAGGTGTGCGCGCCGGCCGCGCGGCGGACGAGATCGCCAAGGATCATCCTGGGCCTCGCGCCATGATGCGCGCGTGGGTGCCTGGATTTGCCAATGCAACAGCGACGCGACGCCCATCGCCTTCGTCAGCTCGATTATTAGCGATCTGCCTCGAGGAGAACTAATTGGCGCGCGATGTATTATTCCTTTATCGATGCAAAACATTTTTATTTATCGGTATAGATACATCTCATTTTTTTTAAAAAAAAATGATTCCTTGATCAATGCGACAAAAACAAATATAATCAGATCCCAAAGAAGAAAAAAAGAGAGGAGAAAGCGACACACATGTACTATTGTCTATCAATCCACGAGTTCTCTCAAAAGTCAAAACAAAGTGTATTGTTCATGTGCATGTAGGTACGGTGCACAGTCACACACACTGACACATCACACGTACACCATTAGTAGTTGCTTGTGTTTAGGATCGCAAGACTCTCTAATCAAAATAACTAAATATATAGTAAGCACGTTGCAGTCTCGCCGCGGTTCGCAGACACTCTACGAAACAGAAACACAACGGGCAGTTTAACACCTACTAAGGAGTAGCTAGTATAATTAAAGAGAAGCTTAGCATGTCTTGCACACTTAACTTCGCTGATTGCGCGGGCCCGTGTCTTCCTCATCTCTCCGATCCTCCTACGAGGCCACGACACACTTGGCCCCCCGTGCAAACCGGCTGCCGGCGGCGCGGATCCGTGCGGGCGAGGAGTTCGTCCCGGCCGGGCCCCGTCGGCATCCCGTGCGGTTGCGCTTGCGCGCCCGCCGCTGACTTGGGCCGCGCGCGCATCGCGCACGTAACGCCCGCCCGCATGACCACGCGGGTTCGGCTTTGGTGGAATCTGGATGGATGGACGGACGCATCCATATTCCATGGGCCATGGCGGTTAAGTTCGGTAGAGGCCGGCGTTGGACGGGAGCGCCGCGGCGCCGGGCGCGCACGGCACCCCCATCCATCCTGGGATCAAAATCCACGAGACCGCCATGACTTCCAACGGAACCCGGCAGAGAGCTAGCCCGAGCGCAAGTGGAAAACTCCCCGCCTTCTCGGACTCGGAGGCACATGGGTCGTCGTCGTTGCACGGCCGTGCGCCGGGCGGCGAGGCGTGCCGGAGTCCAAGTCGAGCTCTCGGCATGGGTCTCATCGATCGGTCGGTCAGGCCGGCCGGCTGGCCGGTAGCCACTGCCCAAACCCCCCTGCCAAATCTCTTGGAATTGACCTCGCCGGACCGGGATTACAACGTCAAATCGTCGCGTCTGTTGGCGCAAACCACACGCCCAGGGCGGGTTAACGTTTGATTACGATGCAGTACACGGCGTTGCAGGAGTCCCCGGTTCGCGTGGAATTCCGTCGTGCGTTTGTTGTTCAGCTGCTAATAATCTCTGTCCCGGATTTCACCTAACATTTGGCGTGATTAGCGTCCGGATTATTATTCTGATGCCTGCCTGCATGCGCGGGAAGAACGCGCCCAAGGTCAGCTCAGGTGCGTGCCTGATTTTTTGATTTTATAAGGCGCCAGTTAGTGCGGATCGAGCGAAAAAAAGAGGAAACAGTTTTTTTTTTAAAAAAAATTGTTAGGCTATAGGTCAAATCGATTTGATATATTCCTTTGGCTCCGTTTTGTTTTTCGTTTCGTCCTGCTCCGACTTTGACCGGATCGAAATCACGCGCCGGAACGTGAGGCCGGCCGGCAGTGATCGACGGCCAAG
This sequence comes from Cenchrus fungigraminus, assembly GCA_036936925.1. Classification (NCBI taxonomy): domain Eukaryota; kingdom Viridiplantae; phylum Streptophyta; class Magnoliopsida; order Poales; family Poaceae; genus Cenchrus; species Cenchrus fungigraminus. The sequence goes on along the minus strand of CM072776.1, from coordinate 93,659,841 downwards.
AACAGTTTGGTTCGCACGAGTTGACCTGGGGGGCGAGCTGAGTTCCTCTTCCTCCGCATTGCTTACCGCCGCTAATTCTCCGTAGACACAGGCAGGCGCACGCACGTACTCCGTCGCCTACGCCGTACGCGCACGCACATGCTGGCTGGGCTTGCTACCCGTCGTCTGACGGAGAATTCAAAGGGTGAAAGGAAGAAGGCTGGACTTCGGAGTTCAGTAGGCAATCCCCTCCTTTTGTCTCCTTCGTGGTGTTCGTTGGGTAACTTTGGCCGCACATGGACGCAGTGGGCTTTGCCGTGAGACTCTGATCGATGTGTGAGTTCTGCCCTAACCTCACCAGTCACCACCACCCAAAGTTTTGGTCAGAACCCGGACGCTTCAGTTCGGAGTATGGATGCCATGACTTGGAGACCTCAGCCTCGAAGGCGACAGGAAGCAGCCGCCAAGTGAGTGCTGGGTGGGGAGCCCACTGACCAGCGGGACGATCCACCCAAAATTCCAAAGCAGCACAGGCAACTTGGAGCCTTTCAGGTCATCATGCTGCCGAAGCTCTGTGGAAAACGATCTGCAGCAGCCAGCAGCGCTGCCCAATGGGGTGCGTCGTTGCTTCCTCCAAGCTCGATCGGTCAGAGACCGACCGGGATCAGGTGCCGGCCGGTCGGCCGTATTGGTATTGGCACGGGCACCTGATGTCAGGCGCTCATTTCATTTCCGGCTGCTTTGCGGCTTCCCCACTGTCAGTGCTGTGCATGCTTGGACGATCATGATTTCAATTTACAAGATCAATGAAGATATGAATATAACAGACACTGAGAAGTGGTGATCATATTTTATCTGTGAAAAGAAATAAGCAAAAAAAAGATGCAGCTTTTTCTGTGGAAACGTTTGTAAGGGCGTTCCCATTTCCCATTTATTACGGAGAAATGGCAACAGCAGAGGAGACAGCATGAGGTATGAACTCAAGGGAAGGTGTTACAACTTTCCTTGACTTTTATTCCAAGTGGAAACGAGTCATTTACAAATTGGATAATTTATTTGTATTTGCTTGGTATCAAATACATTACCAGCACAACTCGCAAACACCCGAGCAGCCTTCACGCGTGGCGGTCAACGCGAGTTAAACCAGTGCGTGCTGAATTGCTGATGCAGATAGTACATTGCGGCTATACAAGCACAATACACAAACAAATAGCCTCAACAATAGGATGAATGAATCAGTATCTTTCTCTGAATGAACTGCACCTCTGTTGCTTGCTTTGTGACGATGCCTTTTATTCTGGATCAATGGATCATGCTTGTGTCCACGAGTAATAGACACAAAAGAATCAGATCAATATTCTCACGTATGTGCTAAGCTTGCAAATATCCATTCTCTTCAAGATAGGACAGAACTTGCTTGGCCATTGCTTTGGGTGAAGAGCATTCCCCATCTTTCATCTGAATTACTATCTGCATAAGACCAAAGAAAGGTCAACCATCTTTTGAGAACAAGTGGCTAAATTTGCATCTATGTGGGGCACTACAAATGAAGGGTTAAAGTTGATTGCTGAATTATGAACAAGCTAAATCGCTTATTAATGGTTAACTCAACTTTAACAAGGGAAGCATATCTAAAAATGAAAGAAAAATATTGCTCTCATCTCTAAAGTTGCTAATCAGAATTAAGCTGTATGCTGATATGCATGTTATTCGCACATTACATCAACACAACTCATAGCAATGTCAATCAGTTCCCATGTCATCACTTTAAGTAGTCCATTATGGACATTAACATATGAAAATGCAAAGCACCTTTTAATTTTAACCTTGTAACATTTTGCTAGTTCTCTGAATAATGGAGCATGGAAATCACAATAGGAATAAAAGGAAATGCTAGTAGTTATATATATCAAATATCTCGATGATAAGGCACAAGAGCATAGAGGAAGTGCTTGTTTGTACTAAACAGATGCAGTCCCAGCATAATGATCAATGACGCCAGGAACCACTACACCAATAGCGAGGACTTTATATTTCATATCCAGTTATTGTATGGAAATTGTAAAATGCGTCCACATAGGAGGTAAGAGTAAGACATGCTCTTTAGGCTCACCTCACCATTCACTGGTGGTTCGTATGGATCATCAATTCCAGTGAAACCTGTTTTTCAAAAGCAGCGATTGAAGTAAGACTACACAAACTCATGTTTTAGGACCTAAGCTGTATTGGTTGACATTTAACTAGTACTGCAGTCGATTGTACCTTTAATCTTTCCTGTGCGTGCAAGCTTGTACAGACCTTTAGGATCACGAGCTTCACAAACTTTTAGGGGCAAATCCATAAATACCTACAGAACTTGCATGTAGTTAGATAGAAGATTATCACTAACAAGACTTACGAGAATCATAAGTAAGCATACTTCAATAAATTTAGAATCCGGAAGTAGAGCACGGCATGCATCACGGTCTCTCCTGTATGGGGATATCAAGCTAGCAATGCAAATGATACCAGCATCTGCAAAAAGCTTTGCCACTTCTCCTGCACGAAAGATTTAGCTATAGTGAAAGAACTTCTAGTGAACTGTATTCTTTTCTTCAGAACTTACCAACTCTCCGTATATTTTCTGCACGGTCTTCTGCCTTGAAGCTTAAATCTCTATTTAGGCCATGTCTGAGGTTGTCGCCATCAAGGACATACGAGAGGTGGCCTCTGCAATGTAACTCCCGACTCAATGCACATGCAAGAGTACTTTTCCCTGAAACATAAAAAATGCTAATTTCCTTTGTGTCGTATACTTTTGTAGAAACAAGAGAATGGAGAAAACATAAGCTTAGGTTCATGCTAGCCAAAATAAGCTGAAATATAAATGAAACGGTAGGAATAATGCTCAGGATGCGGCAGGGGTTAACTTAGAATAGCATGCAAGAGAGAAGGAAAAACAGTATGTACGAACAACATTGCAAAGACAATCACCAGGTGATGTGTTACCACTATCAAGCAATCACTGTGCAGCAGGGGGAAGTGCTAAAAGATAAAGAGGAAAAAAAAAAAGAACCTAGTAGAAACATCATCAGGGTGAGGGTGCAAGACTTTTTCCCACCACACTAGATTTGGTACTTATTGTGGAGATATTAATTTAGCAGTGTACCTACCATTCAATGAAAAGTTTATGTGGCAACAGGGCAACATTACATGCTGAGTAGCTAAAGATAATCAAGATACCAGCACTCAGTTGCCTGTATTGCCGATATCAAACTAATATGCAGATTTAACTAATGTACAAAGCCTATGAAAGAATTATTAATATTTAATGCATGTTCAATGTGAAGTCTAATTTAGTTCAACATAATCAGATTTATCAGATGGCAAGGAAATAACATATGAAAAGTAACTGGGAAACAACTCTAAACCTGCGTGAGCATTAGTTGAGATTGAATGTCCAAATATTCTTGCCTTCTATCACAAAGGGTACCAAATTAACTTGAAAACTTATAGCAACAATAGCATCAGAAACTATTTTTAATAAAAGAACAGGAAATTCCCTCATAGAAACCAGACCAAGAATGTGAAAAGGAAAATATGGCCAGCAGTATGTAGATCAAGGCAACAATCTACTGAAAATATACCTGAACCGCTGAGTCCTGTGATCCATACAACACAGCCTTTTTGTCCCAGCAACTTCTGTCTATCAGATTGTCCAATAGGGCAATAATGCCATAGAATATTAGTTGAATTCCCAATGTTTGACATTACAGGCTTCTCCTTCACTGATGATGGATATCCATAAATTGTTAGTGCGACCCTGTTCCTCTTGTTGATCAAATTCATTTGTACAACAGTAACAAAGCAAATAAACCTATATAGACACATATTTTTTATGATGGTTTCCTTCCCAGATCATATCTCAAAATCAGAATTTCTTCTTTTATAGGAAATCGTGAAAAACTAAACCTTCTTGTATGGAGAATTATCCGCATGCTAAAATAACACATAAATCAAAAGTGTTTTATTTGCTTTTCTACCAATTATCCTTCATCTTCTTGCTGCCAAGCCTGCCATCGTGAACTATAAGAATTAAGCAACTTTTCATTAGCTTTTACCTTCAACTCATAAGATGAATGCCATGGACTCATCACACTTCAAGTTTATATGGAACCACCACCCATCCCATGCAGTTAGCGATTAGTAACCCCTCAAGCAAATCTCCTCATCATTAATTGTCAAAAAAATTGCTACTCAGCCATACTGTATGATTAAGATATTTTGAGTGAAGACTTAGCAGAATCATCTAGGTAACCTTGGCCTTCTCTACAATGACATTAATGACAACCCTCCCCAGCAACCAGGACTGATCTGTGGCCACCGTAATGAACAAGACAGAATGTGATATGTCAAAATCGCAATACAAACCTCCCTACTGCCATTCTCAAAGAACATAAACGTCTAGACACATCGCTGTCAAAGTGTCAAGTGCCCAATTGACTCGGTTCGAGTTTCAGTTCCACACGTATTTACTTGCAGCTCCATCAATAGCACTAGTGAAGCCGAAGCAATGAGTGGATAACCTCAAAGCCACAGCCACCAGGCCCTGCCCGAGCTCGACACATTTGCGTCTAGATAGAATACTCCAGACGCTACCTGCCTTCACCACGACATCGACATTGACCCCCAGCCGAGGAAGAAGCGACGAGGAGCTATTACCTGGGCTGCGTTGGCCGTCCCCGTGGTGCTGCTCCATTCCGTCGGCGCCGCACCCACCGTCCAATGCCGCGGCGGCAGTGCGACCGCGCATCCGCACCCGCGCCGCGGCCCTCATCCACCTCGCCGCGCCCGCCACCGCTGGTGGCGAGGCCCGCGGGAGCGTGGGAGGAACGGAGAGCGAGGCCATGGGTCACGAGCGCGGGGCATCGCCGGGGCGGGCGGGCGGGCTGGAGCGCGCGCGCTGGCTGGCTGGCGTCGGGTCGAATAGGGTCGTGCTCGTGCCCCCCCTGCCTGGCCGGGAATCAGGTTCTTCTTCTCCTTCCTTGGTGGAACGAAATGGACTGGAGCCGGAAATGCAGGCGGTTTGTTGTTGTTGTCATGCGCGGCCGTGGATCCGTCACCGCCCCGACCCCCGCACGTTGGTGTCGTCGTCGCTCGCGATGGCCGTAGATCGCAAATGCTTGTGGCCATGTGACTCGCCCACCAAAGCCAAATAAAAGAATGGAATCGAGGAACACGTGAAAGCTACCACAGCAGAGCGAGATGCGCAGCTCCGAATTCCTGCGATCGGAGGGACTCGGGCGTTTGCCTTTACCCCAGTGATTGCGCGCACCGGCGACCTTCACCCAACGTTGTCCGTATACAGCACAGCTGCCTGCTGCTGAAGATTCGACTTCATCTGTGCCTCGGTGAGACCTGTCGCCGTCCTGCCTCGACGGCATGAGAGCAGCAACAAAAACATAACACCACACATACCAGTCCAGAAATCCACTCCCAAAAAACGGCAAGAGAGCAGCAACAAAAAACACATGCACATGATCAATGAGCTCAAAAGCAGGTGGTAAATCTCATCCTGCGGTGCATCAATCAACACCGCACACATATGACATGTAGTTTCTGCATGCAAAATATTACCGTGGCGGCTACTCAGTACTCACAGTGGCAGAGAGCCTAGACGCTACAGGAACAAGCAGCATCATACATCTACAGATGCTTTCGACAACAAAAAAAATCTGATGATGGGTAAAAATCCTGCAGATGACCCATCCGGATCCTTCCCACAGAGCGTCAAACCTTTGCCAGATTAACAGAACAGGTCCGTGGAACAGATTATTGGTTACAGCTTTGCAAAAAAACAACCAAAGAATTCTGAATTCACCGGCAATACCGCGGATGATCTGATCAGGGCTTCAGCGCGAGTGCCAGGCCAAACTTGGGGGCCCTGTCCAGGGCCTTGGTGTCGAACTCACCGGAGATTGTCAAGAGCGACTTGGGTTTAAGCTCGTGCTGAAGAAGGGCGGCAAGCGTTCCAGTGTTGTTGAGCCTTGCCTTCACGGCTGTCTGAGGATCGATCTTGTAGAGGCCACCAACAGTGAGTGTGTTCACATTTGTCGAGAGCCTCCGGGTTAGTTCAGCCACAGCTGAGGCCTTCTGCTTCTCATCGAGGTGGTAAACACCTGACACTTTGATGGTGTCACCTTTGTCAGCCCTGCACAAACATATGTCATGTATCGATATTTGTGTTCCAGCCTCATACCACACAAATCACGGTGAAGTGTGGACTTACAGAATGAATGCAGCATGGTAGTCTGGCTTGGTTAGGCCAATTGCAGCAGTGTACTTGGTAAATTTTCCTGAAGCTGTGTCGTATCCAGCTTCCGCACCAAATGTAACTCCTTGAGCACCTACTGTCCCAGAAAGTTCAACCACAGGAGAGGGCTTCGTGCCAACAACAGTAGCAAGACTTGCATTCTCATGGAAGTAATGAAGTTCCACCTGGTACAACAAAGAACACTTACACTCAAGGACCTGTTTTCAATTCACCAACCATACATTGACAGGAAATGAAAGTACCTTTCCAGAATTGTAGTCAGGCAGCTTCACAGACGTCACAAGCTTTGTGGATGGCAGGGCATCCGACACAGTCAAGGTAGTAGAGATCTGCAGGAATCATACAAAAGTGCTATAGATTTATGTCTAGCTATAGGCTACAAAGAGAGAATGCATAAATTTTGATTTTTAATGTCACTAACATTTGATTCCGTGTCCACTTTAATATCAACAACAGTATTCCTGTACTTGTAAACTGAACTGACATCAAGAGTATAAAGCCCTCCTTTCTTCACAGCTGTGGAAGTGAGGCCCTGAAAAATACAGATAAAAAAGAGAGCCGTGAAAAGCAAGTTTATAAAGGGCTAATGCATATACAAGGAAAAACACTAAAACAGCAGAAAGTGCACTAGTGTCATCACAATTAGCTTTATTAACAATCTTAAAATGAAAATCATATAAAGAATATATCAGTTCACTGTTGCTGAAAGAAGCAAAATATTATGTCAAAGCAAACAAAGCACATATGATAATAGCCCATGCATTTCAAAATGCATATAATCTATATAATATTACATCTGAGGTTTCGAAAAATTATAGGGTGGTCAGCAGTCAGCACCATCCATGCAGTTGCGTACATCCAGTCTTTTTTTAATTAAAAATGAGCAAAATAATTGGTAATGTCACTATCAGGAAAATGAATTCTTGATAACTAGTTGACACCTTAATCCACCACTATATTAATGAATCACCAAATTGCACTTTAGTTTAATTAATAGGTATATCATGCTCAAGTAAGCTTTTGTGAGAGTTCAATGTACCTAATGAACATTGCATTGCTACAATAAGACTGATGATAAAGTGCAATGGTATATTGGTACTGACATATTTAGTGCTATATGGGTGCTGGATCCAAACTCATGTTTGAGTGTCCAATTCGCAAGTTTCAAAAAAAAAAAAAAAAAGAATTCAGGAATTCACCAGACATCTTTTAAGAACATGATTATAGATACATATATATTCTTGTGCAGAATGAGAGCACTGATTGCACAGCTTAAAAGCCCATTCTGAAAGATCAATAAATAAGTACATCCAATGAAAGCATCTAGTGATTGTAAGTTTCTAGAAGAAATTCTAAAGTAACCGATGAAATCAGGTTTAAAAAGAAGGAAGAAAATGTAACTGCACGAATTCGAGTTCCCATCATTGGATACATCACTTGTGAAGTATCAGGTATCACTGCTCAAAACACCAACATTGTGAAACCATAAATGTATTTGTGTTGGTCAGATACTGACAAAGATGAGAATTTGGCAAGTGGAACAACCAAATATTTATATTAAAGAAGAATGGAAAACAAGTCCAGCATGTACATTACACATGCCAACACAGCGAAAAAACAGCGAAAGGAGCAATCGTGATAGGTTGTATTACAATTGAACCTTCTAGAAACGATTGTCTTATTGAAAGTGCCAATCAATCAAAAATAATTTCAACTGTGACTACAACTTCTCCAGTGTACAAGCAGCTAAGCTGCTTCGTTATTTTCGTAATAAGAATAGCAGGCAGAAGGACTCCTATGACCGAATCATTGGAAAACTAGGGCACGAGCAATAAAAGAATAAAACAAATAAGGCCAAAACCAGCCAATTTCTTCAGACAATGTTCACAACTTCACAAACTAGGATAGCCTGAGATCGTGACCACCTCCGATCCAGTAGTGATGGAGGCTAAGCACAGCATCTCAAACATGCTGGCAAACTACAAGGCCTCCTCCAGTACGAGCAGCAATCAATAATCTTACTGGACAAACGATAAAATAACTATAATAAGCAACCACGTTGCTCTACAAGGATGTGACCAAATTACCAGTTCCTATCATTTTACCACACAATTAACAAGTATCAGACACACAGTGCCCGCGGATACTAATACACTGATGCAGCTACCAAGGAAATCGCAGGCAACCAATGTACTTGGGCAAACAGAGCTCCAAAACAGCAAGGTAACAACTAACAAACACCTAACAGACCACACATAGCGACTAGCAACATCTCGAAGCTGAACACCACAGCCATAACCAGATCAGGCCCCGCGGCGCGGGCACGGACAAGCGGAAGACGAACCAGGCACCAAGGAATCACACGACCGCGATCGGATCGGAAGAACCCTTACCACTCCGGAGGAGCTGACGGTGGAGACGGTCAGCTTCTGGTCGTAGGTGTAGTCCCTCGTGAGCAGATCTGCAGATCACCAAGCCACAAACGGGGGGAACCCAAACTAATCAGACTGGAAAGAGGTGATGGTGATGAGGAGAAGGGCGAGGAGGAGGTACCCTTGGCCTTCTTGCCGATGTCGGAGAAGAGGCCGGGTCCCTTCATGGCCATGGCGGCGGCGGCGTCTAGCGGAAGGGAACGGGAGTGGAGGGGGAGGCGGCCGACGATCGAAGGCCAGGAGCCGAGCAGAAAGGAGAGGTCAGACCGTGAGAGGGCGCCGCCACGAGGAGCTGTGTGGGGCTCGACAATGAATGACAGGCGCGCCGGGTTGGTTCGGGTCAGCTCAGTTGGAGCCTGCACTGCACGTTTTCCGCCCCTGCGTTTCCTCGGTTCCCCCGGACGAAGGATCTGTTTTTTTTTCTTCCCTTAAAGGAAAAAGAAAATTCGGCGATTAGTGACAATTCAAACCTCCCAGATGAAAATTTGGTTCAATCGAGATGAATAAAAACGTTGTTCCGTTTCCATTTTAAACCCTATTTTTTGTTATTTGCAGAAAGGTGATTTTATATCCAATTCGGGAGACCGAAATACACATCCAACTTCCCCAATGCTGGCTCCTGCTTCAGCGAGCACTTACGACGTGGAAAGAGAACTCAAATCTCGCCAGCATACACTGCTAATCTTGACCAAATTTCAGGACTCAGGAGTGTGAACAGCTCAAGGCATCTTCCCGGTAGTGTATCCTCAGTTCCTGGACTCCAGAATAAACTAAGAACTGACCACTGCACAGCTCATATGCTTCACCTAATCACGTAGCAAACACACACATGTTCCGCCACCAAATCGCCAGCTTCACAGATCACACATGCAGAACACACCAGCCCGCCGACACAGAATCTGAATAGCAACGAAACAAGCACCAACCGAAATCTCAATTCCTGCGCGCCCAGCTCCACAAATGGCAAATGAATCGTGGAACATACAAAACGAAGACATGCACAGGCAAAACACCAGATATTCATCGAGGTCTGACAGGAAATAGCCATCTAGTCAGGTGGTACGATATCATTACCTGATCATGGCAATGTTGCGAAAACATTGTCCCATTTACAATACCTGGTTACCAACCGCTTCAGTTGCCACCTATCCACAAAAGCAGGAGTCTTCACCATTGTGTTTACAGCAAAATTGTGCAGCCCAGAACAGAAGGGAAACACCACAATGGACACACTCAACATCTCCTTACTTTAAAGCTTGGCTGAAACTATAGCACTAGTTACAATATCATGTAAGGCTAATCAGGATTTGATTTTGAAATGATGATTAAGTAAAAGACGAGAAAGAGAGAGGTCAGATCCGAAGGTCTTCAATGTCTGACAGAAGGGTTGCACCACCAGTTGATCTTTCATCTGGGAGGCTAACCACCAACTGTCCACAAGCACCAGCTATGCCTTGACCCATCTGCTGGCGAACAGTGGTTCTGATGTTGTAGATGCCTCTTACGACCTTTTGGAACTTCTTCACACTCTGGTCACTGCTTGTCTTGAAATTGCTTGATGACCCAATTGGATTGAATGGTATCAGATTTACAACCTGTTTATAATTTAGAGAACATATTGTTCATTCCATTCCCAAATACAAAGGTAAAATGACCAGTAAAAATAAATGCATCCCAATTATATTCAATGTATATGTTTCGAGGAAATTTGGACTTCATATCATTTTAGATGCCAAAACTTTGCCGCATACGTAGTAATAGGAGGCATCCCGGAAAGACCAATTGAAGATGTGAATGAATTCAAGTTGCCTATAGCAAATTTGGCGCACCAGAAATACTAAACACAAATGATAAAAGCAAATGAAATAATTAACATCAGAAAATTACCACAGCAAAACTACCAGGTTGGACATCTTGTTTGAGCAAATCAAACAGGTAACCAGAAAAAAAAGGAACTAGAGAAAGGTAATAACGATAAAATGAAGTAATGTAACAGTGTCTCACCGCTTTAAACGTTTCAAGCAGTTTACCAAGCTGATGTGCATGCTCCTCCTGATCATTAACCCCATCAAGCATTATGTACTCAATAAAGATGGTCTGGTTGCTGTGATGAAACATGAAAGTGTGATCAGAAATCAAATATTTGTGCCAATATTTGACACTGGTAAGAGATGCTGCTGTTGCAGTCTCACCTCTTATTTTGATAGGACTGTAGCGCATTCATTAGCTTCTCTAAAGGAAAGGCACGTGCAGCAGGCATTATCTGACAACGTATGTCTTGGTCAGGAGCATGCAATGACACAGCTAAATTCACATGTGGAAGATCATTATGGAATTTATTGATTGCATGGATGATTCCAACCTGCATACACAATGTAACAGGATGATTAATAGTAGGATTTACTACAGCTGCACCAATTACTAAGAAAATTCAATCTTTCAGCATCACTAATTCAAAAGCTCAAACGTTCAACTAACTTTTAGCAAGAAATACAAATTGGCAAAACACGCCTTGATTTCAAAGCCAATAGAAATCAAAAGTATGTTTAAAAAATGAGAGAGCATAAAGAGCAAATTAAGCATAGGGAAGTTTTTAAAATGATAGAAACCATGCGATACTATAATACAAATCTAGAAGCAGCAACAACATTAAGGGAAAAACATTTGAGCGCAAGAACTATTAAGTGACTGGATATTAGGAGAACATGACACCAAACGTTACCATTCAAATTCCTACAGTGCTAAAAAAGTGACGCACAGTAAAAATAAGGTGAATAGAACAATTCATCCAGAGAATACACATCTGATCACTACAAGAATTACCAAGTGATATTTGCATAATTAAACAAAAAAATCATATGTTCTCCATTGTGTGGTTATCACAGAAGAAATGTAGTAGGTCCTATAAGTTTACCAGCAGGCAGTAGCCACTTGATAGTAGGCAGCATACAGCACTAGCATATAGTTTATAAAAAAAAACATTTGACTACTAAATAATACTTTCAACAAACCACCCCAAGAATACCAAGCAAATAAGTAGTTGGTTAAGTATGCTTACAGTAGACACAGTGATTCTCTTAGGCGAAAGCTGAAACGGAGATCCAGTAAACACTCCAATTGCCTCAACCAAAGCATTATAGTTGTTCATTGGCTCTCCCATTCCCTGCATATACAGTGGTATAAGAACATAAAGTACACTTCCCTAATGTCTGGAGGACACTAAAATTGTTTAATATCCGACAGATAAAAATAATTTATTATCACTCTTCTTAATAATGACAGACAATGCCCAGTTCAAAGGATGCTCACACATGTAGGTAACAATTTACAATTTTAATCATGCACAAACAAATAGCAACCCACACATATGTACTGCACAGTATCCAGCAAAACAGCTTTTCTAATTTCCGAGGAGCACATATAATCAAAGTGCCAGAAACATGAACAAGAAAGGATTGATCTAATAACTGCTTACTGCGAACAGACCAAAATGGCAGATCAACTTTTTTCGCAAAATGGGGAAGCCCCTATTCCATTTTTAGGTAAAACAACAATAACTGTTTCAGTTACAATAGCAATTGTCACCAGCAAAAGAAAAAGTATAACACTAATTTGCCACCTCAATCCGTAAATCAAGCAAACTCACTAAGAAAATGCTAACTAGGCCTGTGCATCTACGGGTTACGCTGGGTTCCATTGGTTTTACGACCCAGCCCGCAATGAGCGGGTTTGATTGGATTAGTGCGGTTCCACAGTTTGCACAGAATTTTATATCGCTGGGTCAGGCTGGGCCGGTTTTCCAGTTTAGACGGTGCCAAACCGTCATTTGCCTTGTCTTCCTCCGGCGACGCTGCCATCCTCTTTGCCTTCAACATGTCCATCCATGGATATCTCTGCATCCAATACCCAGCACCTAAATCTAAGACAGTAGCATGATGGTTGTGCTCGATCTGCATCTCCTTGTTAGAATTTCTTCTCCAATTCAACACAGCCGTCAAAAACACCACCTTTCCTTCTGCATTTTGCAGTCCGCTCCAATCTTAAAATTGACCTTTGACACTGATTCTTAAATCCAATTCCTTCCTCAAATAATCAACGTACAACCTAATCTTTAAGATTCTCGTCTCAATTTGTATCAATTTTGGCCATGGGGGCCTCCTTCAGCTCATGGACCAGCAGCATGAGTCCGAACCTCCGAGGTAGCCGATCGATGCACTTCCCTGGTTCCGGTGCCGTTAATCTTGGTTGGCCACTTGCCCTTTTGCTGACGGCGGCCCATATCCCAGTACACTCCAGCTGCACCACCGCGCGCTCCTCCACCTCCGTCTTGCATCCGCGTCGGCGCCTCCGAGATCGAACGAACCGGAATGGGTTCAGCTGGTTTGCTTGGTTTCAAACCGTGCAGAACCTGGTCTGTTCCTAAAGCACATGGTTCTAGCTTGCAAACCACCAAAATCGTGAAAATTAGCTACCCCGGTCTGGTCTGGGTTGGGTTGGTGGGTTAGCCGGTTTCGGCCCAACCCATGAACAGGGCTAATGCTAACATTCATTCTATACAAGCGAAACTTGCAGTAATCTTTTACCAGTTCTGCAGCAGTAATAATTGCAAAACCAATTTTCTTCGTATGCAAGTAAATTTCCTGTACGTGTCCATAAATATAAGGGTAACGATGCTCAGTATTATCGTAATAATCAAGTTAGGAGTACTATCGGATGTGATGGTGGCATATGACCCATGTAACCAAAATAAGAGATGCAGTTTCCAATCTATAAATATTACAGACCATATGTTACGGGTCTAGAGGACCCAGTTGAGCCTAAAGGGGCGGTCAGCAGGCGCGCCCAGGCTGCAGTAGCCCTGACAGGGGTGCGCGAGGAGGCACCCTAGGGGCGCCGCACGCATGGTAACCACTGGGCGCACCAGCGCATATCCTTTTTAGAGTCTTTAGAGTATTATTAGTCATATTAATCAAGTTTAAAGATATTTGGAAGGTTTCTTTAGGAAGGATGGATCAAATCTATAAGGAATCCAATCATAGTTATCTTAATAGTCATGTCATAGGTTAGGTCCCTATATAATTAAGAGGATTGTACTCATTGGAAATCAAGTAGGAGAATATTCTCAACCTCTGCCTCCCTGCGCCCCTATGGTGCCCCCTGCCCCCCCCCCCCCCCAAAAACACCTTATTTATTCACAGAATCACCAAGTAACACTGTTACATATGGTCAGCTTAATCAAGATGAAAATATCGCTTGAAGGGGATTACAAAAGGTGCACAATCATTACATTTGACTGGCATTAAATTTTTAATTTTTTTATTTGAATAAAAATTCCATGCAACTTAAAACTACATGAAATAAACTTACCATGAAAACAACATTTCGAATCTGAGAATAGCGTGACGCGTGAACCAACTGTTCTACAATTTCTCCAGAAGATAGATTGCTTTTGAAGCCCATTGTTCCAGTAGCACAGAATTTACAGCCCATCTTGCACCCAACCTGTTTATTAATGTGGAAGCAAAATTAACACCATTAATAAGAAAGTCATAAGCACGAATGATAGTACACTGATACGAATAAGATCTGAACAGGTCTGCTAGCAAAAGGTTTTGAACCATTGGAAACAAGTTTCTCCAGACTTAAGAGCACCTGACATCCAACAGAAAAGCAGAGATGTTAACCTGTGATGACACACAAAGAGTTGACCGCACTCCTCCAGAGCGAGGCTTTCCATCATATTTCCCCAGTGTTGTGTCATATCGCATGATTACTGCTTCTACAGACTCCCCATTCTACATCATAAATTTCGAAGTCCAATAAGTTGGTGTTCTTCAATGTTAAAAACTACAAAACTCAGGTGAACAGAAAAGGACAGGTAGGTAATTCACAGGCATCACATAATTTCACCAGTAAATAAAGAAAAATCAAAGGTTGAGAAAAGGAGGTGGTCATGAGATTGTACTTGCAAGCAATGTTGTCAACATGTAAGGAGTTCAATAAACAAAAAAGATGGGTTGGAACTGAAATCGTAGCATTACAGACTAACTAATACAGGAGATGGCACCGTAAGTCATAGCAAATATTATAAGGAGAATGGAACCATTATATCGTAAACAACTCATTTAGAAGATGACTGAAACTCCAAATATATAGTCAAAGGGAAAAGAAAATACAAAGAATACTGGATTTATTAAGAAAACAAAAGCAGAAATTCCGAATTTTAAACAAAGAGAATGAAAATGCCATGGCTCGAGCTGTTCATTTTGAAGATGACTCGAACCTCCTGCTATCTAGTGTCTAGCTAAATAGCGACAAGGATAGAAACAGAAAAGAAGTGCTCCTCCCCAACATTTGGTATAGATGACGTTAGCAACAGGTCGATAAGTGGATCAAGCATTACAGAATTACAGATACTTTATACTTAATAACTCGGTGGCTTGGGTGTTGCAGTTTGAATCTATGCCGACTAACAGCAAAAATAAAATGATACCTAAGGTATATCTGCATCGTGGTGCTCCCTGTTCATATTTCAGCTCTATTGCGTCCAAGACAATTGCGAGATGATTTCATTCAAAACATAAAACTACACAGATGGAGTATTTCAAAGGTATACTATTATCTTCCACGAGCATAAAACCCTATAAACACAAAACCAAAGTACCAAAGTACTGTTTTCTGGAAACATAGGAAAATCAATTGTGCAAGTGCGGCATTCCATTCCTATCTATGTGCAGCTGAGTAAGCAAACAAGTATTGGTTCCATAAGCTCAAAATCACCAAGGCAAAATTGTGGATGTACGCTGACACTGCAACGGAATGCAAAATTGGCGAATGGCAGAGAAATAATCAGGGATATTAAACAATATCCCCAATTTCGCCTCATTTCCAAAATGCCAGTGGATCACATACGTTCGCATGCCAACCAAATCACCTGTAGGCGGATGAGGAGCTTGGTCGTTGTGCGGTCCTTGGAGTCCGCGGCAGTGGTTAGCGTCGACGTGGTTGGCCGGAACTTTTGTTGGAGGAGCGTGTACGCGGTCGCCGGCAGCGACGGGACGCCGCACAGGTCGCCGCACCAAGGGTTCTGAAGCACGTACCTGCGAACGCAGAGAGGATCACCCTCAGTCTAAACCAAAAAAAATCCAACACGGCGACGAGGAGAGGATGGGGACGGGCGGGATTGTGGCATGCGTGTAGGATTCAGGCATAGAGAGGCGTACTTCCAGATTAGAGGGATGAAGTGGGCGGAGATGCCGGCCGAGGAGAACTCCGAGCGGATGTAGGCGGCGTCGAAGACGGAGCGGCGCGACGGCGTCACCGTCGATGACGACGCCATTGGGGTCCGTGGTGAGGGAGGGGAGGGGACGCGGCGGCCGGCGGCGGTTGTGTGCGAAATTGCGTTGGCGAGAAGAGTGGGCTTCTAGGGTGTGGGGTTTCTCTTTTGAAGGGGCTCCGAGTCTTTTGAGTGGAAGTGTGAAATTTCGAAGTAAGCGGTCGTAAATATTTAAATAATGATTTTTTTATAACAAACATTCTTTATAAAAATGGGAAAATATTCAGTGGAAACCACCTCTTCGGTGGAATCGTGAAAACCCTCCTGAAAAACATATTTATACATTTTCAAAAAAGTGAAATGATGCACATCCATAGTCCATCCATATATATATACTTGGTGGAAAAAGTTGGGAATCAAACTCGTTTTGAAAAAATTCATACAAAAATAACAAGATTCATACTAGAAGACAAAAATCCTGTGAATTTGTCTTGTAGTGAAAATGCATCTAGAATTTGTTATTTTCACATGAATTTTACTATATTGAGTTTGGTTCCTAACTTTTGCCACAATGAACATATATTGATAGACTATGGACGTGGATCGTTTCATATTTTTTTGACACTTCTAACTATGTTCTTTAGGAGGGTTTTCACGATTCCACCGAAGAGGTGGTTTCCACTAGATATTTTCCCTATAAAAATCACAACAAGAACCTGCTATGTGAGATAAAGTTATCTAAGAATGCATGGTCAAGAGCATCTCGAAATGGGCAGCTCGAGATATGAGTAAATCTCTTACTTGGCTAAAATGTTGTGATGCTGATAGACAAACTCGCTTTGAGTAGAGTGATTTTGTAAGTGAGGAGGTGGAGACGGGTGTTGTTGTGCTTCAATGTCTTGCAGCTGGTCATGGAGTTTCGGTTTAGCTTGCCGTCAAGTTCTCATGTCAGCAACAAGGTAGGAGATCTTCTGGTGAAAAGGCTTGCTATGAGAAAGTTGCCAACTCTGTTGTGCAACCTGGTTAAAGTTATTTTCAAGCAACCAATAATTTTCAAAGCGAAAAGGTTTCTTAGTTCTTGATTTATTGTAACCGAGGACCGCCAAGATTGGTGCATGGTCGCTTCTCATTATGGGGAGGTGATACACATAGGTCTTAACTGTACACCATTATGCATTTGCTAAGCATCGATCCAAACGCTCATAAGTCGGGACAGTGCTGAAACGTTTATTAGTCCATGTATAAGCAGGCTCATTATAACTCAAATAAAAAAGACCACATTCTTTAACTACGCAACCGAAATTAGAAGTGCAACTAAGATTAGCAGGTCGGGGTCCTTGCTTTTCAGTAGGAGACATAATGTTGTTTAAGTCACCTATACATATCATCGGCAAGGCAGGATGTTGATTAACAAAATCTTGCACAGTGGCCTAAATGGAGGTGTTTTGATGATTAAGATCATCATACATGCAAATTAAACTGAATGTAAGCATAGTCTGCTTATAGATACAAGAGGTTAAAATTAAATTCTGACTTGATCAGTCGATAGAAACAGCTACATTATGAACCCACATAAGCCACGGACCTCCAGAGAGGCCTTGAGCCGGCACAACATAAGCATCAGAAACATTAAACTGATTAATCAAAGAAGTTCTAGTAATTCCGGAATTTCTGATTTCAGAGATAAAGCAAACATGCGGCTTTGTCGAGGTAAGAAGACGGGCGAGGTGCAACCTGGTAGAGCTGCACAGGGAACCACATGATCCTTTGCAGTTCCATGGCAGCAGAGACTGAGTAGGCACAATGTTGTTGGGCTGGCTAGAGGTTGGTGCACAGGTCGCCGTGGGAGGAGGATCAGGAGGTACCGTTCGTGGCGGAGGATCTGGAGGCAAAGACTCCGAGGGAAAGGGAGCATGAACACCGGGATTCATAGAGGACGTAGGAGCGCTTCCTGGGGTGGCGACCCTGGTACCAGACGCCACAGCCACAGAAGCAGGGTCACTAGGCATTTTGTCGAGCAGGTGGCGAGCGAAGGAAAAATAGAAAGAGATTCCGTCCACGAGGACCTCACCACCGATCAGTGGGGCAAGGCAGGTCAAACGAACTGGGAAGGATCGAAGCAGATCCGCAGGAATTGGCGTCCTCACTAGACGCGGTGAAGGATCCCTCATCCTGCCGCCCGCCGCAACAATAGAAAGGGACCTCTCCGAGCATCGACGGTTCCACAGAAGATGGGTTGGGGACCGGCAGAATCAGCAAAACAGACTAGGAGGTGCTGGATCCGATGGAGATCGAAGATTGATGCAGGCTAGGAAGGTGGATCAGAACGCAGGATGGATTGGGATCGAAATCAGAGGTAAAGGTGTGGTCGTGGACATTTGGACGGTGTAATCTCGTGGAGCACGAGGACACAAAGCAACAAGGGAGCAAGGAGCGAATCAGAGAAGAATCAAAGCGGATGGAGCGGCAGGGACCCCAGGTCGGTCGGCCTGGCCCCTTTATTTGGTCGTCGCTGGCGCTCGTCTCTCTCAGGTGAGTCACTCGTTCATTTGCTAGTTCGTGTTCTTGAGTTCATAGTCTTGGAGTCTCTGAAAAAAAATATGTGCCTGACTTCCTTTTCTAAAATCCCCGAAAAATTATTACAATTATTGTCAATCCATATACTTTCTTTGTGTGTATTTTCACCGGCAAGAAACCCCTGGGGAAGTTATTTGTGAGTTTGTGCATCAACCACGATGAAGAAAGCCATCAACGCCGTCGAATAGTGCCACCGTATCAATTTCAAGAAGGACCGATGCAACCATACTATGTGCAAGGATATAATGAGCAAGGATTTCAGCATTAACCACCGGAGGAAGAGTGAAGGAAGGAAGAATAAATAATGCCTTCATTTGGTTTGATTTTTTCCTTTTCTTTATTTTCAGCTTATGTGTGAGTTTGTATGTGCGTACCATTTTCTATTTTATTTATTTTCAGCATGTGCGAGTTAGTAGTAGTCTTTGTTTAAAGTTACCATGAATTCGGATGGAGACAAACTTTATATAAAAATTCTAGCTTTCGACGAGATATACAACTTTGTAATTCAAACTTTTTTTATTTGAAGTCATCTTCAAACTCAAATAATCGATATACTATCCAGATTTGGATACCGAAAACTGAGATCTGAATAGAATATTTATTATTTGAGTTTAAAGATGACTTCAAATGAAAAAAGTTTGAACTACAAAGTTGTAGATCTCGTCGGAAGTTACAATTTTCATATAAAGTTTATCTCTATCCGAGTTTATACAAAAAAGTTATGATTTTTTGAAAACGAACTGACCCCTTCCGCCGTATCATACAGCAGTTGCAGGTGCTACAGTGCCTGCGCCGGGGGTACTGTTCACAAACGCCGTGTGATACAGTGGTTGGAACACTGTAGACCTCCCACCGCCGTACCATATGGCGGTTGAACTCAAACGCCATATCATATCGGTGGTGGTATAGATTTGCAAAAATGTGAAATGAGATATTTTTTTTTGAAAAATAGTGAAAAAATAAATGTAAAAATTAAAAAATTCGTCTATTCCACTATAGGTTCACGTAAAAGATATAAAATAGTATTGTGTTTTCAAAACACAATATATAAATTTTAAGGGTATGTTTGGTTGTGAGCTGTGCAAAAAATGTTTATGGGTTGTAAGCTGTGAGAAAGTTAAAAGTTGTACTATGTATTGCAAATTAAAAGGACTTTAGTTGTACTATGGGTTGTAACTTGTGAGAAAGTTAAAAGTTATATAAACCGTATGAACTCCAGTTAAAAAGGACTTTTTGGTAAAAAAGGAAAAAGAAAAATCATAACCGATGACAGTCAAGTAATTTTGAGGAAAAATTGCCCCAGTCGGCAAAAGCAAATGATGAGGTGTTGTGAGTAAGACTGTTAATGGTTTAAGATCCAGACCAACTGCTATATTGCTCACCGATATTTAGATGCGTAACTTTACATTACAAATTCATCACATCGAACTATTCACTCATCACCGAGTCATATCTTCTCTCACAGCACACGTCTCAGTACACATATTTTGCACAACTTTAGACTCCAATACATTATTCATCCGTGCAAATTTAAACGTCTAAACAAAGCCTAAATCCCACCGCACGAATCTATAAGCTTGAAACTCCAAACTGCACCAATTTATCAGCGCTTTCATACCAGAACCAAACTAATTATAAACTGCGGTCTCCACCCAATCAGAGTTGCTCCAACCAGGCAACCATGCAAACTATGGACTATGGTAGCTTGCCTGTAAATTACCGTTTCGATTCTTCAAATATTGTGCTACCACTGACGACTGCAATCGAATCGATTGGCAAAAGAATTCCAAATTGGCGGGACGGGCCAACCCTCGCCGACTGGTAGAGATGAGGAACAGAGGTGCGGGTGCTCGCCTCCTTGATGGAGTCTCGGGCGCTGCCCTCGCCCGTT
Organism: Cenchrus fungigraminus; assembly: GCA_036936925.1. Taxonomy (NCBI): domain Eukaryota; kingdom Viridiplantae; phylum Streptophyta; class Magnoliopsida; order Poales; family Poaceae; genus Cenchrus; species Cenchrus fungigraminus. The sequence goes on along the minus strand of CM072776.1, from coordinate 93,639,373 downwards.
GGAGTACTCCTGGTAGTTTGGCGGTTAGACTGTCTCCAACAGACACAACTCAAACACGGGATGTATTTGCCAGTTTAGGTTGCGCAAAGGTCTGTGACCCGTAAACTTTGTTCTCCAACAACGACGATGTAGTGGAGCGTCTCTTTCCTTCCTCGTCTGCAACACGACCGCCGCCGAGGCCAGGCATTGTGCCACCGCGCGCGCTCCGCAAACCAGCCCACTGGCCGTGGGCGCCGCGAGAGCCACGCCGCGCGCGAGCTCTGTCGAGCGCGCAGGAGCTTCGCCGGCCGCGGGAGCACCGCCGCGGGCGCCGCGTGTGAGATCCGCCGCGCAGCTCTGCTGGCCGGCGAGTTCCGCCGGCCGCGGGCGCCATGCACCGCGTAGGAGCTCCGACAGCCCCGTTGCGGGCCCCTTCGTCCGTCGTGGCGTCATCTCGCCGGACTGGGCTCCGGCCATCGTGAGCCCGAGGAGACGCAAAAGGATGGACAGAAGAGGCATGTTTGCCTCGCGCTTCAACTTGAACCCAAAATGCATGGCTGGTTTGCCTAACCTGTTTGGAGGTTGTTTTGACACGTAAAAGTACTGTGAATAATCCATTTTTAAGTTTGGGTGACTCTGTTGGAGTCGGTCCTTTTCTTTTTAGAGGAAAACCCTGAGGCCTCATTCGTTTCCACCGGATTGGATTCCGACCGGAATTGATAAATACAACTAGAAAATCATGATAGCTACTATAAGAGATCCGGATTTATTCCGGGTCGAAAATTGATTTACTCATAATATGTATACCAAAAGACTCGGAACCAATCCACTAGTCAAGAGGTGTAGAATCAATCCGGCTCTTCGATCTCTTGTTCTACCTATCACGATGAGTAAATTAATTCTCGATCCGGAATGAATCCGAGTCTCTATCATAATTTTCTTGATATATCTATTATTCCGGCCGGATTGAATCCGGTGGAAGCGAACGAGCCCTGAGGGAGAACTAGAATCGGCGAGCCGCGAAGAGCACCGCCTGGTGCCAGCGGATTCGCGGCTGTAGGTTATCGACGTTGAACCCCGGCGGCCGTCGATGACGGCCTTGGCGGCGCGTAGGTGACGAACCTGACGGCGCTACGGGAGAAGTATGGATAAAACGATGAAGGATAGAGAAAACACCTCAATTATTCCCGCAACTATATTTTGTTGTCGGGAATACACATCAACAAGATAAAAAATGAACGCAGGTCATAGATAAGAACATTGCACACCAGCACATGCACATCACACATGACACACGACATCTGGCATCAGCACAATCTGCATACATCCAGTTCCACCGAATGCCAGCAGCAACAGACCAACACTAACTCAAGTGCATACATCCAGTTCCATGAGTGACCACTGACCACAAACCATTACCGACAGTTCAGACAGCAGTGCAGCACAATTTCGAATAAATAAAAAACATACCACAAGTTCACAGGTTCGAATAAATAAATAGCATGTCAATATGTTAGCTATCTCTATTTTTGTCCAAAAGCTAGTGGATTCTTAAGAAAATTATACCATGCTCGAATGACAATCATGATAAAAAATATTTAATGTTGAATATGATAAATTTGATTTTAGATTGCATTTTATTTTTATAATTTGCTTCGATCCATTGATGCAATGCTGCTTTGAGCATAGTAGAATAACAAATTTACGTTTTATCGTTATTTCAGGTTAGTTTAGCTAGACGTATATTGCCAAATCTACACGGTCCTAAATGGGAAAATAGGATATTTTCAAATTGCTATTTTCCCGCATATAATTTCACACTATTATTCTCTTATTGAATGTTCTATTTATTGCAACATAAATATTTTGACACATGTAGCCACACCTATTTTCTAACTAAACGTATGGGTCATGAACTCGGTGCGGTTTGGAACGACGTATAGATGACTTGCAAACTCAGTGCAGTTTCGAGCCATTCCAGTACATCTATCCATCTCGGCAATTCATTAAGTAGTCGGATGTGAAAAAGCATGCTCCTAATTCAAATCCCGTGTCAATTTCATCTTCAGCTACAGACTCAGCGAGTTCATGCATCACCGACCTAGTTACAGTTCTAAAGCATTCTCGGAAAGTAGATTGAACTCACCCTTCGCCCCACGGTTCCTACATTACGAAACTCATGATCATCTAGCAAAAGATCTTCACTCCAAATGGAATAATAACTCTACTATTTCCACCGCATAGATAGGCATGTGGAATAGAAAGATAGCATTAAACATATGTGAAACCAAGTCCTTGACAATCTAACATCACAAATAACTCCCAACAGATAGAGAATATATATAGCTACAACGCCAACAACGCTTCAACTTTTGCAATCTGCTCTTCCTCGGTCTTTGGAGGCGGGCTCCTGTTTGACTGATCATAGAGGTCATGCTTCCATTTTTCTTCTTGATCACCAGAAGTCTGATGATATATGTTGCCTCTCCCACCATATGGGTTGCTAAATCTGTCTCTGTCCATTCCTCCCCTACCAGGAAATCTTCCCCTTGAATCATACCCATTTCTCTGGTCTTCACTCCTGTGGTCAGGAAATCCACGTCTGAAACCTCGATCATCTGGCCTTACAAATGGTCTATGATTTCCAAATCCCCTTGGGTGATAATTTCTCCTTTCTTCCCTTATTGCGAAAGTGGGCCCAGGCTGATCAGGTTTCCTTGATCCAGAGTCCGGATCTTTAACGGTGGCAGCAGAGTCTTGCATCTTCATCTCCTGAAACGGTGGCCTCTTCTTGGCAAGGGGTGCTTCTTCTTCCAACTGGAAAAATCCATCATGCCTCCATGTAGAATCACCATCATCCTGCTCAACCTTTCCCTGCAAACTGTGCCCCACATCCTTTTGTTTATCTCTATCAGCAAGATGTTCCTTTTGATCCCTCTGTCTTCCGTAACCTTAAGAACAATAATAACAAATTAGCATGCATAAAAGATGGAAAATAAGTGCCCAAAGTATGAAGAAAGCAGCTCACCACTAGCCTGACGGTCATAGCGCCGACCACCTTGCCCAACACTTCCACGCTCATTGTGCTGTACATACAAGCGCAGGTAGTCTAACATTGTTATAAACAGTTCACATTTGAATGTATGCGTCATAAAAGTACTGCCACTACATCAGGAGGAATATGTTATTTATGTATGACAAATTAACAGAAAAATGTATAGTTTTATCGACAACTTATTATTCTTTATGCACAAACTGCATTAGATGAAAGTAAATCACTAAAATAGGCCAGCGATAGATTTATGCAAAGTGACACAACATAACTTATGTACGGAAAAAGGGGGCAGTAATTTGAGCTGATCAGCTCACATGTCGATTATATGATAACACAGATCCATTTCATAACGAGACTATCACGCAACAACAAAACCTTTTAATCCCAATCAAGTTGGGGTAGGCTAGAGATGAGAATCAACAAGAGTCACAAAGAGACTATATGTGGATGTAGCCCATTTAAACAGTTGAACTTCAACTATAAACTAAAATAAGTTGCAATTGCATAATCTACTTATGAGAAAGAATAGTGATGTACTTCAGTACTCATTCAAACCAGCAAGAAGTAACATGAGTATCTGATGTACTTCCCATTCAAACCAGCAAGACTTAGCACTATCATTCCTCAAATCAAATTTATCTCAGGTTGTTGATTAGAATAGGGCACATCTATAAAATGGCAAATTAATTGATCGTAGCAGACAAAGTTTGAATTAGAACCATCTCTACTCCCTAGCCCATGAACTTGACTGAACATAAATACTGGCAAATGTAGACCAAATGCCATTACCCGATATCAAAGCACTAGCTTATTCGGCAATACTCCCTACAAAGGCAGCAAAAAATGTTGCGTTTGTTCTTTTCAACAGATAGAGTGGCCACTTGGCACTCAGCACGGCCTGAGCTGAGCTGTCATAATCAGGATGTACTCGGCATGACCAGCAAGTATTGACCATTGGATCTGCCTAACAATAATATGCTAGGTACATTTCCAGCACAGGTCAGGTTACAGAACATGAAACGCCTTGCTGTTCAGCAATTTAATATGACAGCTCTCTAACAATGCAAATACAAAAGGTTATTCAGGCCATGATAGTATAAGCACACTATAGCTATCAAACCATTTGAAGCAGAGAGCACAAGCCATTAGCAGTATGCCCTTTTGTAAACGGAGAAAAGATAAGAACCTGAAAGGATGGCCGAGGCCGCCATGCCTCTCTGGACTCTGAAAACCGTTTGGTTCCCCTAGGAGATCTCTCACGCCTGGTGGACAGGTCATTCTTGACATCATTCACAGACTTCGACTCAGCATTCAGAGGATCATCGCGCTGCTCAGCCTCTCTTTTCCGCTTCTGATCACGGTCCGACACCTTCGCAGATTCTTCATCTCGACTTCTGTAGTGCGCCCTATCCGATTCATGCCTCCTGTCATCTCGTCTTCTCCTCGGGCTACCAAAAGCGATTGCGGAAATGGGTTATAAGGATGCAAATCGCATTATCTTATTGCAAGTCGCAGAAACAATTTCCGATCCCCCTGCCCCAAACGCCAGCAATCTAATCCAAACGAAACCGCAGCCGGATCGAGAATCCGGACGGATGTGCAGCGGATCGGTACCTGGGGTCGTCCCGCCGCGACCTGGACGAGGAGTGGGGGCGCCTACCGTGCGAGTCGCGCCCCTCACGCTCGCGGTGGGACGCCTCGTGCGGCTCCCTCGTCGTCATCGCCTTCTCCCCTTCCGCTCCAGCCTCCAGCATTGCTTTGGATGGGTTAGGGTTTGCAGCTTGTACCATCCGGACCCAAAATGGTGGGTTGGGTTGGGTCCGGACCATCCCATTCCACGCCGTGAGCCGGTCAAGTTCTAGCCAGCTTTGAGATTCGTGCTGTCTCTGTGGAGACTGGCTGGGCGCGGCAGGATATTTCACGGCGCTCTTCTTCTCAAAAAAAAAAAAAGAGGAGATTTCACGGCGCGCGTTTTCCAGCACGGAGAAATCAAACGGGGACGAGGCAGTAACCGGCATCGTGTCCCAAAACCCCAGAACCCTAGCCAGCCTCCACTTCCGCTCTCGCGACGGCCATCGCCATGGAGACGGCTGCCGCTACCGCGGGGCCCAGCGCAGCGAGGAAGCGGCGGCGACGGAGCCGATCGCCGCCACGCGACGGAGTGGGGCCGAGCGACCTCAAGTGCGCCAGGCTGGGCTTACACGGCGGCGGCGGCGGCGGCACCAAGGGCGCGGGGGAACGCCTCGACCTCGTCCTCTCCCTCCAGGGCAAGGAGCTCTCGCTCGAAAGGTCACCCGCTTACCACTTCTGCTTTCGTTTCAGTAAACTTTAGCTCGTGCCATCCCGTGGCTAGGAATTTCAGTTATCCAGTGATTATGCTTCTCTTTTCTGTTGAATTAGTCGGCTCAGTTATGGAGGATTGTGTATTGCTTGTTTACTGCCATTAATAAATGCACGAGTCGATTTGCTTAATTTAGTGCACATAGGATTTTGACAGATACAGTTTTGTTGTATGCAGCTTTAGCTTGGTTTGATAGTTATCCATTTTGCACTGTAATTACATCGTTTTATTCCAAACAGTACTTTCCCTTATTACTTTCTGGGCTTTTAAAAGCAGTAAGACTGCCAAATTAGCTCATATTATGTGCATGAATATCCAATGGGATCTATGATTCATACGGAACTGAGTATTTTGTCGCTATTTTATTCGTGTTGGGATAAATTGTTTGAATCGTGTTTGGATTTACCTTATGTTAATATTCTTGTTTGGGATCTTTGTAACGGCATGTTTATTTGTGCAGAAAGATTGAGCTAGCAGTTGAATTTTTGACCACACTGTCAAATAACTCGAGCCATGGCCATATGGTGCACAGCATTCAGCTATCACGTCTGGTGTCTTTTATTGGAAACTGGGTGCAGTCTATCTTAAATTTTTCTGAGAACAGTAAAAAGATGTCACAACCTTTTGATCCGGCATTGGATAGTAGATGCTGGATCATTTTGAGAGTTTGTATTGAAAAGAAACCATCCATTTCAATCTCTCTGAACCTACTTAAATCACTTAGTTGTGTGGCAAGGCATGGTTTGAGCAGAGTTGGTAGTTTGTCACGTGCTGACAATGAATCTATTGAGCTCTTCGAACGGGTTTTCGACTGCATGTCATTGCTTTTCTCCTCCAATACAAGAGCTTTCTTCAATGCAGGTGTGGATTTATGGGCCTCTTGTGTCATCGAGGTAATCAGTCTTGCCCAGGTTTCATTTAATGAGGAGAACTGCTGCCCTGTTCTTCAGAAGGTTGCAAATTGCCTCCTTAGGCAATTCTCAAGCTTCCTGAGATTTTATGCAAATCCGAAGAATATTTTCCATGCATTTGTTGATAAGATTCTTGGACAGCTGTTGGAGTTGTTAGTTTTACTTAATTCACAAGCAAATTCCAACAAGCACAAGCATGCAGGAACCATGTTGAAAGTTGTTGAAGATGTTTTGCTGAATGGGTTGTTTCATCCCCAACATCTAAGTGGATATTTCGGTCTCAGGAGTTTGAACAAATCCTCTGCAGCCAAGGATATTAAAGGAAGCTACCATAGACATCTATTTCAGCGATTCAAAGGAATAAAAACAGAAAATAAGGCGGTATTGCTGGCCGGGTTTGGTTACTTGCTTCAATTGTTTGTTAGCAGAGCCAGAAATCAAAGAACAACTTTGGCACCGAGTGGGGCAACTTTGAGTAGGCTGCAAAAAAGCAGTGAGGGTTCTGAAGAATCACAACAACATAGAGAATCACTGTTCGAAGTGTTCATTCAGTTTATGGAACCTATGGTTTTGGAGTGCAAGTCATATTCCCAAAAAGAATTTTCTAAGTTAGGGGTGACAAGGCTGGTAGAAGTTCATTGCATGCTGAAGTCCATTAATGTCATGTTGACAACACTTATTGAAGAGCAGATCTATGTTCCCACGGAGGACACATCCGATGGTTCTTACTTCAACTTCTTGCAAGATATTTACACAGTCTTGATCTCAATATCTGAAAAGATGTACGAATTCTGGGTGTCTGCTGTGCATCTAGAAGATGTAAGCATTAAGAAGATAATACCTTTAATGTTCACAGAGATTATTGCTGCAGTTGGCAGTTTTCTAGAAATCGAGTACAAAGTACTGGGGGATGACCTTACGAAGTTGTGGTTAATGATTTTTGCTTTATCTGCTATTAATGCATCTTCTAAGGACGTCAAACCTTGTTTCCTGCTAGCTTCAAAGATTTCAAGCCTTTCGTCCCAAATGATTTGCACATTCAGTGAGCTTCGCCAGGTCGGTTAATGATTATGTACTTTTCAGCAGTTATTTTCAGTAATTTCTCACTCTATTAATCGATAATAATGTTGTCAAACAAGCAAACAGTGCTTTTTTTGGGCTGACTTTTTTGTGCCTTCTTACATTCTTCTTGCAAGTTGTGGTCTCACATTTCTCTCTTTGGTTCACAATGTAGGTTTCCCGGTTGATTTTCAGGTTGTGCGATGCTGTGCGAACATTCAGAGCTGGTGGCCCTGATGCACAGGGCTCATTTTCTGTGGCTTCTTTATTGCCCCGGGAATGTTTGGAATCATTGACAACATTGTTGAGTTCTGAAACATTGGTGGGTGCTATTCGTACATCAATAAAGTCGATGCCGCAAGGACAGTCTAGTCGATGCATAGAGGACCTTACATCAGATCTCATAGAAACACTGAACTGGATGGCAGGTTGCAGTTTTGAAGATGATTTAACACTGGGAGAGCCCTCCATTGCCAGGAAGTCTGTTTTTTGTCAGAAAGCTGAACTTCTTGGCAGACACTTATCTGAAATATACACTAGTATTCTTGACTCAATAACCGTCACAGCTTCAAATAGTACATTAGTAGGAAAATCTGTTGAAAGGTTGGTCAATGCAGTCCAACCAAGCTTCACTCACTTGGTCAGAAATGAATCAAAAAGTTCAAGTGGATTCATTTCCTCAATTATGGGAAAATGTTTATCTAAAAAACAATATGCCAACTGGCAGAAGATCCCAAGCATTTCCTGGATTTGTGTTTTTTTCTTTCGCCTATATATATCTTGTAGAAGTTTGTATCAGCAATCTATTGGCCTCATGCCTCCAGATGTAGCTACAGAAGCAACAAAATTAGTGGGGAATCCGTTCATTGTCTGCTCAGGAAAGGAATGGACCAATCCAACCAATATTCTTGGGAAGGGTTATTTTGCGTTGATTGTTGAAAATTCAAACTCCATTTTGGATGTTATTGAGAGTTTATCACAGTCTCTTTCGAGAAACTGTGCTTCTTTTGCTCCACTTGTTTACACCTTTCACGTGATGGCTCTGCAGAGACTCAATGACCTTAACAGGCAGATTAAGGCATTTCAGTTTTTGCTTGACGACGGTGCTTGGCAACTAGATAAGGAGGATATTGGGAACACTCAAATGTTAGAGGAATCTTGCAGCCTCGAGGCCGCTAAATTGGTGAGTTTTATGATGAGTTACGTGAAGCTGCTATCTTCAGGAGAAAATGGTCCCCTTGTGTGCTACGGAGTTAGTGGTTCCTGGGATTCTAGTCTATGTTCCTTAGATGAAGGTTCTTTTCCTATAGCAACTTGGCGGCTTCTGTGTGAAAACATTGATATTTGGAGCTCTCATGCAGCTAAGAAGGATTTAAAGATGTTCTTCTCTAATCTGATAAGGTTCTCTTTTTTTCAAAAGAGATCTTCCAGAGATAAGGAAGAGGATAAAGGCACTCAATCTTCATGCAGAGAAATGACTTTGCATAGTATTTCTCTACGGGTCCTTTGTGATACAATTATTTATGATCAAAAGGTATCTATCATTGTAATCCTTACATTCAAAGAAAAAATTCCTATTGAGTGACCAACCAAGTATGTTGATATTGAATCTGATGTTTGAAACATTTTATACTCCCTCCATCCCTTAATGTATGACGTTTGTTAGCTCAAAAATGAACTAAGCAACGTCATATAATAGAGAACAGAGGTAGTATTTGATAGCTGGGGTGTTTTCTTTCTCATCCTTTTCCTAACAACTTGATAAAATCTGAAATTAATGTTTTCCTAGGTTCTTTTGAAGAATTTGGCATCAAGTTTTTGCCATGCTTTGAAGAAATCGTTATCTTTTGCCAACAACTCTGATGAAGATAATGTCCTTTTGGATTCTTCACCTGATTTGATGGGGACAATAAGTAGCCTGGAAAATGGGAAGTTGATTGGTACAGATTCTGGTGCTACACATGCCCACTGCATTGACAAACACTGGATCTGTGAGGATTTACTTAATTTTTTTAGTGCTGTTCCTGGATTTCATGCAAACTCCAAGTCATTTGCACAGCTTGTAAACTACATTCTCCATCTTGAAAGGCAAGTCTGGTTTACAATTTTGCTCATTTGTGCTATTTGTGATTCCTAGGCTTTGTACAATCTATACAAATGTAGGGATAGCAAAACTATATGCTCGATCCGTTTCTTACAAGGCTCTTTCGACTTGTTAAAAAATACTCGGGCACCTTTTCAGCTCCCGGTTTCATCATCTATCATCAACTTTTTTTTTTACTTTGACTTGCCTTTTGGAGTTTACGCCTGTTATCTAATTCAGTCAAAGTGACAAATCATTGTTTCCCTTTTCCATTGTTTATCACAATGTTTTTTACAATGGCAACACAAAAACATGGCTAATATTGTTAGTCTCTAATTCTAATTAAACAGGTTGATCCCAAGTCAATTTAGGAAGATGATTTAATGTTTGCTAGTATTGTTTCTTTTCATCCAATAGAAAAAAAAAATAAAGAAGGTTTCTTTTCATCCAATAGAAAGAGGTCTAGCTGTTTTTTTTCTCTCTGAAAAGACTGAAAATGAGTTGCTAAACATTGGTTGAATACTTTAACCGATAGGCGAGGTGGATAGGTGGTAATAGCATTCTGGTGTTAGGATCAACAAAGCACCGTTGCCTCTGCTATGTGACCTATGTCTTGCTTTGCTATCAAGGGAAGATCGGAAAAGACATTTTACTCGTCCCCTTGTGTATGGGGCTCTCGTGGCATACAACCACCATGACTTATGTGTCATAGGCACCATGGCTACCAAGGGAAGAGCAGAAGAGACATTTCTCTACTTTTGAGTTTTGACTGCTTTAATATAGACTTTCATCTCTAGTTTCTACTATTTTGCTGTGTAGTCAGCAAATCAAGCTTATTTTTCATGTGATATTGTTGTTTTGCCAGGGAGAATTCAGGGGAAATGGGTGTCGTTGTATGCATTTTATATCTGCAGTTTTACCATTTTGGTTAACTTTTTGCTGCCCATTAATTGTTCTCTTTCCTTGCAGAATACTGCTACTGAAATTGCTAGGCCTTCGCTGTGAATCTTGCAATCCCATGAAGTTACTGCGTTTGTTTATATGTTGTCGTAGGGTTATGATAAATCTCATCTTGAAAATTGGGAAAGAGCACTCAGAGTCAAAGAAATACTTGGCCTTTTCAGAAACAATTGGTAAATCATATTACCCTGTTTGGTTTCTGAGGTCTGTTCAGGAAATTGTTGGTTCGTCACATAAAATATTTGACGAGTGTACTGATGAGGTGAATAGTACGATGTTCTCGTTGTTAGATAAAACATCTGAATTGTTTTCTACACTAGCTAGTGTGAATTTATCATTTTGTTTGCTGGATTATAAGAAACAAATTAAATCTTCCTTGAGTGGCAGCCCTATCGAAATCGAGGCTTCAGAACATGCTGAACAAACATTTGATATACTAGAAAACTCAGCCTCGGAGTGTGTCAAAAGTATGGCTGAACTGTTACAGAAGACTACAACTGGCATACCTGTTACCGTAAAGGACAGCAAGTGTGTCATCAAATTAGAAAACTGCCGTGATGCTGTATGCTGGAAAAGATTGTTTTGCACCATGTCTTGCATTTCTGGATTCTTGTGGGGACTTAATTCAGCATTAGAGAGCGTATCCAAAGATCATCCGGTAGCAACCTCAGAGGACAAGAAAATGTTTCTTCAGTACTGTTCAAGATTTACCAGTTATATTGCTAAGTTTGAGACCTTTGTAGATATTTGCCTTCATATGTTGTTTATGGATAACAAGGGTTCTGGCTCTACTGGTTCGATCTTTATTCGTTTTCCACAAGAGCTAGATTGTGAGAACGGTTTTCTGAATATTGATGCAGTCATGGATGAACAGACAAAGTGCGAAAGTCGTGGTCTTGACCTGTCTAAGCTACGATGCATGGAAACTGTTCTTTTGGAAAACCTGTTGAAAGGTGAATGTCCACTCATAGCATTCACTTTGAGGGAGGTCTACAGTATATCTGCTGCTATTGTTAAGCTGCATGCCAACCTATCCATTTCAAGCGATGTTTCTAGGCAGACATTCAGCCCTGTCCAACTTTCTCTAGGTATCATGCTTGGGACAGCTTTCTTCACACTACAGAAAGTTGCAGACATGTCTACCTGGCCTCACATGTTTTGTCTTGTATGGGTTGATGGGGTATTAAGATATCTTGAAGTTTTAGGGAGTGCCTTTACATTGCCTGAGCTCAACATCTCAACAGAATTGTATACACAGATAGTAAATGCCCTATTGAGGGCTATTGGAAAATGCATCTTACTTCAGGGGAAGAATGCAACATTGCCTACTCATGAGGTTGGCTCAAGCACAAAAACACTTCAATTACAGAATGCATCTGGTTATGCTTTCCCTAAAGATTTCATTGATAGGCAGAATAGACTAAATTCATTGAAAGTGGGGCTTCGACTGTTACTTGGAAAATTTGTCAATATTGCGTCAAACATACATCTAAATGCAGCTCTGCAAGTAATTGAAAGGGCATTGGTTGGAGTGAATCCGTATAGTCATTCAATATATGCAGTTTGCACTGGAAATCCTGATGGTGGGGCAGTTTCTTGTGATGTTGCTGCTGGGATCGACTGCCTCTATCTGGTTCTTGATTTTGTACCAGGTTAGCAACCAAAATTTTTGTTGGATATTTTCTACATACGATTTTAAAATTTTCTGTTATCAAAATGGGGTTTCAATCCATTGCTTGAGATTGATTTTATAGATTGGTTGCCTGGCAATACTAAGATTATACCTTACAGGACAGTAATTCTTAGGAATTGGTTCTTACTTCAGCTGCCAAGTTGTCAAGTGCTCCTGTTGCAAAACGCAAATAGTTCCATTCAAACTTGAGGTTTGAGCAAAATTATAAAAAATGAAATTAGATTGTATGGACAAAATTGGTATTGACTCATTGTGTGATTCGCTTGCTTTCATAATACATAAAGCCAAATGAAGTGGACATTGGACACCGTATCCGTATCCGTATCCAAACATTTACATCTGCAGGTCGAGTTAGTTTTATACGTCCACTTTGCATCAAGTTATTCATATACATGAATATGCAATAGTACTTTGGAGAGATACTTGATCCACACCTCCCATGTATTTCAGTCCGCTAGTGATGTTCTAGGGGCTTAGTGCTGGTGCTTGTCGATAATTAGTACCACATGGTCAGGGTTCACATCTTTCCTGATGCATGAAATGTACTTTAGCACATCATTACATGGACTTATTGACGCCGTTTTGGAATCTAGATTTAAACTGGTAGTTATTGTAATGAGTTGTGTGTGAAGGATGTCTGCTGCTTTTATCTCAAGCAAAATCCTTGTATCTGCACTGTGGGGTTTACTTGTATCATGAAGAGTATCTATACGGAAAACTTGGTTTGAAAGGGTTGATTCTAACTATTTATCAATCCATATTGCAGGAAATAAGCGTGTTTTTAAGAGAACAGTCCCAGGCCTAGTTGGTTCTTTATTCAACATCATACTGCACCTTCAGAGTCCACTTATTTTCTACATTCAAAAGCTGCCACCTCATTGCAGTGAGTTCCATCCAGATGCTGGAGCCATTGTTCTAATGTGTGTGGAGGTTATCACGTCATTCGTGGGAAGGCATTCTTTTCAAATTGATGCATCTCATGTTTCCCAGTGCTTGCATGTTCCCGTGACACTTTTCAAAGGGTTCAAACAACTTCTTGCTTGTCGTAAAATACCACGTTCTTCAGCAAAATATCGCAATGGAAGTGTACGGCAACATGGAGATCATGATGAATATATACTCGATAGACAATTTTCAGTTGATATCTATGCTGCATGTTGCAAGTTGTTATGCACTACTCTTCGGCACCAACAACGGTAGATATTTTTACTCGCTTTTTGTTTTTTCCTGTTATTTTGTGTTCTCTTGGTTTGATCTTCATGTTTTTACTTCTTTTTTCTAGTGAGATTGGGCGATGTGTTGCACTCCTGGAGGATTCAGTAAGCATACTGCTGAGTTGTTTGGAGTCTACAGATTCTAAGATGGTTAACATGGCTGGGTATTTTGCTTGGGACATGGAGGAAGCACTAAAATGTGCTTCCTTTTTTAGAAGGATATATGAAGAGGTGAGTTTATGATTATGTTTAGTTATTTGAAATGATGCAGATCTCTCTTTGATAGTGTGCCATGTGTAGACTTATAGCTGAGCTGTGTGGTCTGATGGATTCTGGATCCTGTTCTCTGTTGCATTAGCAGACTGCTAATAGTTTGTAGCATCGTTAAGCTATCTTGGCAGAAGATCTGCTAATAGCAGGCTTTGTACTGAACCATTTGTTGTGACAAAATATTGCAGTTTGGCTTTTAGAAATCAAAATTCAAAAACTTAGTGACACAACAAAGAAATGGTGATGCCGCTGAGGCATGCGTATTTATGTTCCATGCACCAACAAAACAAAAATCTTACTTTTATCATGTTTGAATGCAGATGCGTCAGCAAAGGGAAACCCTAGGAAAACATGCCATGCATTTCCTTGCTGGTTATATTTCCATGTTTTCTGGACAGGGTCCTTTTCAGACAGGGATAACACGGTTTGTTGTGCTCTAGACTGAAAAAGTCAAGCTATTCCATTATATGTTTTTGTCTCATCTAACTTGCCCTTCTTACATGGCAGAGAAATTGACGAGGCCTTGAGACCTGGTGTGTATTCCCTGATTGATATATGCGAGGAAAGTGATTTTCAACAGCTCCACACATTCCTGGGTGGTGTGTAACTCCAGCTCGTTCTGCTTGAAATTTTTTACTTCTGGATATACAAATATAATCTGAGATAACTCATCCTTTCTTTTATTTCTTTTTCCCCCTTTTTCTTTCCAGAGGGTCCATGTCGAACCACACTAGCTGATCTGGTGCATGACTATAAATTACACTTCCAGTATCAGGGCAAGATTTAAGTCAGCCTGTTATTTATTCGTGGAATGATTGGTGTTTATCCTGTTACATCTGCCCGTTCCATCTTTTGGAGGTTCTTGTGTTTTCGGTGGACTTATCTGGCTTAATTGCTGTGCACTGACTTCTGAGCGAGGAGACATGGTGGTGACGAAAGGTTTACGATCGATATATACTTAAAATTGAATTCTAATCCAAGCCAAACGAATAGAAGATTGGTTCTGATATCTCTGATCTTATTTCACAGATTTAAAGCCTGTCAAATCAGCGTCTAGTATCTTAACATATGAGATGCAGATTGTCTGTAAGAATACATTCCCCCCAGTGTTCTTCACAGAAATTGGACCTGGTAATATTAAGCACACGTCATTCAATTTCAAGGGTTATAAAATGCATGCTTATCCTTGACAAAGTCTGCTATTGAAGATATCGGTTCAATTTAATTCCTTTTTCTAGTTTACTTAACAACAGTAAAGGTTATAGTGTGGTAATGATCTAGTGGTGTTTGGATACCTCGAAAGATTTACTGATCAAAACATTGAAATACGAAAACAAGTAGAACACAGTTGACAAAAAGAGTAATCTTGTATCCTCAAGTTCTGGTGTTTGTCTCGATCAACCAAATATACAAATGTTCTGGTGCAATCCAGCATTATATTTATCATTCATAACTGAGGCACCCTAGGTCTGTTTTGTTCCTTCTGTTTTTACAGTTTCTTTTCACACTCCCACGGTAAGGTCCTTTGAACAGAACATTAATTTTTTTTTCCAGAATCATTTGGAAGTTATGCAAAATTTGTGTGTTCAATGTCCAAACAAGCATTAGTTGATTGTTGTTGCTGTGGTTGGGCTACCTACACACTACAAAGACCAGCAGGCTAGGAGCTAATAGGGAAAAAGGTTAGCCACAAAGGCGATCGAGATGTAGGAATTGAGGAGCAATACACCAATCTGCACTGAAAAAAAAGTCATCCAAAGAATTCTGGAGCATTTGTGGCTTGGTTAGTGTAGGGTTTGTAGTCCCACACCCCCGACCCCACCAAAAGAAGTAGCTACTCCCAGACTACTACTGTGCGTATGTATTTGTGCACTTAGCTCACATTTGCATCCGAAGCGGCCGACTTAGGATAATCGATGCTCGTAGATGAGTCGTGGTCGGTGTCAATTCACGGCCATGAGAGAATATCTGAAGTGATAGGAAGAGGGCGGGGATAAGGGAACCATGGAAGGTGTGACATGGTGGGGGCGTGCGTGCGGAGGAATTTGGTGGATGCGGCAACAAGATAGCCGAGAGGGACCAAAAGCGGGCGCACACACGTACACAGTAGCCACTATCATTGGATAAAAAGCGTTGCTAGGCCACCGGGATGAATCAGATTCCCACGATATGTTATCCACCTCTGTCCATGACTGGACACTTCAGCCTGATCCACATGTGTGTTGTACTATGCGCCCCACTGTTCTCTGCATCTGGTTAGCTTGCATGCAATAGAAACCGGTGCAATTCGTGTCGATGGGTTGTGAAGTCTTATATTCTGCCGTGGAATGAGACTTTGGATAATTTGGTGTCAATCATGATCCTGACTTGTCTTGTTTTGATGTGCAATGTACTTGGTTCCAACTTCAAAGGTTCTGATTGCTTTTTCGGTTAGTGGTTGCATTTCAAACTATCCTTGTTTCTGTACTTATGAAAGTGTGATGTAATATCAACTTCCTGTTTGCGCCGCGAGGGAGATCAGATGAATTCCTACCCAAAAAAATATATGCACATCTGAGAGCGGGTGGCTCAAGGTTCTCACTATACTGAACAATTGTCGCATGCAAGTCTCATCAACCTGGGGGTGTTAGTGCATGATTTCCCACTAAAGAAAAGAGAGAGGAGATTAGTAGGTCAACACTAACAAACGAGTTGACCCAAAACATCTCCGTGCTCAGCCCAATCCAAATCTCACATGATTTTCCCCATCCCATCGCGTGCACATCTCATTTGTTTCCCCCCCTCCCGTTCCTTTCCGCTATCAAGATCTGGTGCGTGATTTGTTAGTTCCAGGCTTTGTCTCGCGGCCATCATGAGGCTCGCTCGTCTCCAATCGCCATCCCCTCGCATAGGATGCAGAGGAAAAGGGATTTGCTGGAGGCTCCCATCTCCTTTTGCACGGCTTTGCTGCTGACTTTGTGCTCCTCCAACCGGCACGTGTGGCCGACGCACTGTCACTCCTGGTCAGCACACTAACCGGAGAGCTCCAGCGCTAAAGGTAAAGCTGACCATATCCCGTGCTCCACGCACCACGCGATCTCCATCCCCCTGCAATGCTCTAAATCATACGCAGAAGCCTGTGCATTCCGATTTGTTCACGAGGAAGATCGAGAACCAACGTGACGGATTTGTCTTGGATTGCTCCTTGATCCCGGCCGGCTATCCAGTATCTTCATCGGGAAGCTGTCGTTTTTATTCTCTAATAATGAATTTGATGCAGTATTTTAGCATCCATATAATCCATTTCCCACACGAAAAGGATTGGGAGCAAACAGGAACACGCGTGAGAGAAAAAAATACGCGAACAGGAGTTCCAATTAGAATCAGCCACAGGCGAGTAGAAAGGACAGCGTGGTGATGGATTAGTCGCACAAATGGCGCGATCCGCCACCCGCCAACCATCTTTCCCTCCCGGTGCAGGAGGGGAGGGAGGGTATCGGCGGCCGTAGTCGCCCGCCATCCACATCCCATCAATTCCTCCCCGTCCTTGCACGGGCAGTTCCCATCAAACGACCTGATCGCGAGCCGAGCGATGCCGCGATTGGGGCTCGGTGCAGAGGTCCCTCCCTACGGCCTACGGCCAAGTAGCTTCGTCGCTTTGTTCGGTGGAGGACGAGGCACGGGGGTACGGTGGCCGGTGCGGGGTATTTTACCGCGATTTGGTGACGGTGACGGTGGCAATTGGCAAAACGGCTTGAAGGCTTCAGCTTGGAGGATGCCAAGAAACAAATTAACTTACACCTAAACATACCAGTGCAACAATAAGTTCAGTGCAAATTTACCATCAACTAGTATGTAGTCTGAAACATACCTTCAAATTATGAAAAAAAAGGAGGTGAAATTTCCAAACAATCAGTGCTACCTTCCTACTTAATGTAATGGTGATAATATCACTCACTTGTGGACTGCATTCCATGAGGATCACAGTCTGAGTCAGCTATCCTTAAACAGCGCTATAAAGCAGGGACCAAACGCATTGGCACCACGGGCTGAGGCGGTGCTGAGAGGGGGCTCACATCTCCTAAGAGCGGAAAGAATGGGGGAAACTAATTTCTTAAGATGGTTTCGTGATAAGGATGTCCTTAATGATGACACCTCACCAACCACAGCAGCAAAGCAGGGCTTAGCATTATTAATCCGGGCTCCCCAATCAACAGCCAACCAGTGCAGTTTGTTGCTTTTTTTTTGTCATCTTTGGTGTGATTGAATGACATTCCTTTTCAGGGCAGACCTTATCTGAACATACATAAGCATGTGGGAAGAAAAAAGAGCAGAGTTATATGCCCAAAGTTCATCTTGCATCTTTTGGCTTCCACTGGAGAAGGTTACAAGATAAAACTTCTCAATTTTTAGCCTTTTTCCAAGGTACAACTTGTAAATATGAGACTAAACTAACATGTACTACTCTATTTATGTAATGTTACTTTTTTAATCAGCTGTACTTATACAATTAATAAAAAATGGTTCGTGCCAAAAGGCATCAGAAAAACATAAAGTTGAAGTAATGAGCTGTATGCTCTACAGACTTTTAGAAGGACTGGAGGAAATTGGGCCCCTGAACCAGTAGCTGGTAAACATCACTACATCAGCTAAGAAAGAATCAAATCATAGGTGACTCTGTAAGAAATTAGCCCTCCAGCGGCGACGAGCCGCCAGCTAATCTCCACGCAGCGGAACGACGATTGAATCTAACGAGACAAACTTGCACGATCACAGACGACAACGGAGACACAATCTTTGGTAACGAGGTTCAGCCGAAGCCTACATGCCCGAGGCATGACTACGGGCGCTCCTCCCCAACTGCAACACCGGCCGCTTTAGGATCCCGGCATCGCGCCGCCTTCCCCTTGCGAGCCTATCGCTATGTCGTCATGGTTACAACAGCAGTCCCCCTCTCATATTTATGAGGAGGCTCGGGTTACAGAGTATGACACGGACTCTACCCTATACTGCTAAATACAACTCAAGTCCCATTGTAACCGGACTGTACAAATATTCGACACAATATCTAACAAACTCCACCTTGGCGAATATTCCGCCACCTTGAATTTGTCTTGCGCGAACCTCCATGTACACCAGACTTGAGTCACCTTTGCCGCTCTATCAAGAGCTGCCCGAAGAAACACTGCTATCCCTGCAATTTCCGACTCCGTGACTCCACCTGCAACTGTGCACCCTTCTCTTCTATCATCACAATCTCTGTCAAGCAAAATTAGATTCATCTCCAGCTAAACAGCAACCGAATCTAACACCATGCTCCGCAAGACTGCATCCATGATACTGAGAACCTCACAATCACCACTAAGTCACATATCGAATTGCCACATTAGCATTGTCCTTCCGTTACTGCTGCCATACTACGCCTAGCGCTTTACACCGTAGTCTCCTGCAGCCAATGTCCAACCAGATTACTCCAGTTGCAAGTACAAACATCAACATCTATACTTCCTTCCAGTTCAGCCCTTTGGTACCATCACGCCTTTCGATTCATGCTTCAGTAACCCGCATGTGCAACTCGAATCGATCAGCGCCTTTGCTGATTTGGAAGCACGCAAACTCTCCCATGCAAACCTGCATCCTGAGCTCACGCCACGTGTCGCCACGCCACAAAGAACAACAACTCTATCAGCCGTCACACGCTCCTATGTCGTCATCGCCGATCTTGTCGTTATCTCTGACCACAGTCTGACTAGCCTGTTGCCGCTAGTCTCTCCGCCATGCATCACGGTATATTCACCCTAAAAGTGAATTGTCCGCCAGCCATACTGAACTGTCCGCTATGTTCCCCGCGAACTGTTCGGCCCGGTCTATCCATCACAGGTAGACCCCAGCGAGTTGCTCCACCTGTCGACCCTGTCAGCCTACCACCTGACTCCGACGATCCTGAGCACCCACTGAACCGCCATCGAACTCCTATCAGTTGCCATGCATGCCACAACCGAACACCGTCGATAGCATCTGCTCGTCGCCAACGAGCCCGCAACATCCGGCATGAGGTCTGGTCTGCCAATCGCTACCTCTCCTCCTTCGCCTGTTGCAATTTTCATCAGCTTTTCGTGACATCCTGTCATGAATCCGTAGCTCTGTTGTACGCACAACCATGCTACACTCCTTCACAACACACCTTGTCACCATAAACTGGTCTGACCGACATGGCCCGTCGATCGCCACACTGTCACGATGCATCAAGTCACTTTACATTGAGCCTCCACCAGTATGCAACAAAGCCGGGCTACATTGTCCTTCGTGCACATGCTGTAGCTAGAGTTCTGGACACCCGAGACAAAAATACGAGCATACTATGCATGTACGTATCCACAAACGGAAAAACAAAACACATACCAGGGGATCCACACGCACAAGACGCATGCACCATCCCCTTGGATTTTCCTTTTCCAATACGATGTTGTACACTGCACGCTCCCTCGGTCTCCATCTGTACCCAGAAACTCACGATCTCTCTAGCTCATGCACACCCAACATGCTAGCTCTGCTCTCGCAGCCTGCCTACTGCGCGCCTCCACGTAAACTTATCCTGGCCTTGTGCTCGAGTCAAAGACCGACTCCTGCACGAATCTGCCGCAAGTTTCCGTCACACGCCTTGGAAGCTGCAAAATTTGTCCAGATGCACTCGTGCATGCACGCCTCACGGACTCCTACCCTTGCACGTTGGCCCACGTCTCCTCGCGCGTCGTGACCAACCCGGACATCCGCTTGCGCATCACACGAAGGCAACCTCCACCGCGACCTGACGCCCTTCGACAGCCGGCCAGAAACACTGGCCACCGCCGGCGATCGTCAACCCACCGCAGCTGCTGCTACGGCCATGCTCCACCTTGCACTGTATCCACACCGTACCGACGGCACAGTGAGCAACGCCTTGTAGATGCATAACCTTCGAATCTCCAGGTGATCTTCAGCACAGTCTCTAGATCCAATCTAACCATAGCTCTTGATACCAATTGTAAGAAATTAGCCCTCCAGCGGCGACGAGCCGCCAGCTAATCTCCACGCAGCGGAACGACGATTGAATCTAACGAGACAAACTTGCACGATCACAGACGACAACGGAGACACGATCTTTGGTAACGAGGTTCAGCCGAAGCCTACATCCCCGGGGCATGACTACGGGCGCTCCTCCCCAACTGCAACACCGGCCGCTTTAGGATCCCGGCATCGCGCCGCCTTCCCCTTGCGAGCCTATCGCTATGTCGTCATGGTTACAACAGCAGTCCCCCTCTCATATTTATGAGGAGGCTCGGGTTACAGAGTATGACACGGACTCTACCCTATACTGCTAAATACAACTCAAATCCCATTGTAACCGGACTGTACAAATATTCGACACAATATACAGACTCGGACGAAAATAACTATCTTATCCTTGGCACATCCTCCTTTATTGTTTTTTCTTCCTTGTTGGCGTACCTTCCAGTAGCTGTTGTCTTCAGTGACAGAGATGGGATGGGAGCAATTTTCTGGATGCACTATTTTGCTCTAGTATTCTGTAGCTTGAATTTATATGTATAGCAACAGTTTGTTATTCTATAAATAATAAATTGCCGAACCTCATTTTTTTTCAACTTGTAGCCATCCTGAATAACACTAATGTAGCTCTAAGATATAGCCGAAAAGAAGTTTTTCAGATGTGCAGGAACCAAGTATTATTTTATTGATCACTCGGTGATGTTCAGTTGCTTTCGTCAGAATTTTTCTTTCAGATAAGATAACTCATGGTTGGAACATTATATTTTTCTGTCATCTAACTCCTAAGGCATCTGCTCATGGTTTATGGTCGTCCTTTTGTATATATTCTAACTTCTTACACATGATACCAAGCTTTTTATAAAACTTAAATAACTATTCTCTAAGAATTACTTTCATTTACTAATTCTCATCTGGTTCTTCGCAGTTCAGGTCAACTTTTTTTCGTCGGAGAACCAGCTCATTGATCCGTGCTGTTGGCTGTTGCCTGTTGCCTATCTCCGGCTAGATTGATGCTTAGAAATTCAATGGTTAAGCATAGCCCAAATCTATTAGACTTTTACTTCTACATTCCAAATTATATGCCGTTTTAGCTTATTTAAACATATAGTGTATATCTGGATTCATAACAATTTCTATAAATTTAGGGAAAACAAAATGACCTTGGATTTAGAAGGGATGGAATACATGCTTACAAATTTCAAGCTCTCATAAGATACAGATAAAAGATAAGGTTTTCTTGACATAAGCAGTGTGACGTCAATTAGTGATGGGATGCAGCTAAGAAGTCATGGCAGCAGTACCCAAAGACTTCAACGTCCAAAGAGAGGCCCACAAATATGCTCTGCCCTGTTGCCCAACCCATATGGATGCACTACTGGACCTTGTAAAGCAATGGTTTGCTGTGTACACCCTCTCCTCTCCATGTAAATGGTGGTCGCATCAACGCGTGGTCATGCATCGTTCACTATACTAGACCTAAAAAGTATTCATTTAACGTATACCGTTTGTAATTACGCACAATCATCAATCGGTTCTTGCAAGAGACTTTCTTTTTTTTTCTAAAAAAAAGACAAAATAAATATACCCTGGCGATAGCTTTCAACAGGTGTAGATAAAATGCTTTGCAGGGGGTGTAGGCCCAGGAGTATTTCAGGTATGTGGTGCACGGGCACTGATCATACTCATACACAGGGCGTCGTTGCAGTATCTCTTCCGATTCGGTCGGCAAGGGGTGTGGCTACTGGCTAGCCGTGTAGTATATATGTAAATCCGCCAAAAGCTCGCACTGCTAGTGAAACGGCATATATCTCCGTAGCATGTGTCTCCTATCCGTGTAAAGGGTGGAAAAATTCCGGTGGCGACATGTGCGATAATCTTCTGCAGACTTGCAAATACAGTACATATACTACGTACTTGTACGAGATGCGTTCGTGTCTGGACTTTGTACAGGGAGGAATGGATTACACCACACTAGAACCCATTCTGAATTATTATTTCTCCGGTGCCTGCCTTCACCCTTCAGGGAGAGAGGTGGGGAGCAGTTTTGGCAGGTTGTTGCTTTGCTCGCCGGGTGATCAGCCCCGGATCGGAGACGGAGAGCGTGAGCAAGGTTTGTTTGTTGTTAGTGGCGAGGCTGGATCGGAGCTACACGCCATGATGCCCGAACAGGCGATCGAGAGCGGGTCGTGACTCGTGGGTGAGCGGGTGCCTGCCTGGAGTGTTTTTGGTGGATCGGTGTGGATGATGGGAATGGGATCGCTGGGTGGTGGAGCCGCTCGACCGGCTTGTTGCCGGCCGGTTAGCTCGGAAGCCCCCGTCGACGGACGGCGACGTAGGCTTGGCTTCACGTGGCTCGCGACGACGACAACCTCTCGCGGCACGGCACGCGAGGACTTGTACCCTCCTTATCCGTTAGCGTCAGTGCACACGGCGCGGCGCGGCGCGGCGCGGGGCGGGCATTCTTCTTTCTCAGGAGTCGGTCGATCGCGCACACACTGGATCGATCGTGTATCTCATGTCGCGCAAGCAAAATATATCCTTCGCAATTAATAGAGCACGATGTGAAAAACAGAGTAGGATATGGTGCCATGGTCTAGGCAGCTAGGCTGTACGTAGTATAGTGAAATATATCCTTCTCATATGTTTGTGAACTTTGTGTGTGTGTTTTTTCAGAAGTATAGCTGTCCTTTTGGTGCAGACATACGAGTATAGGGCCAAGGGACGCGAAAGCGAGCACGATCTGTGTCTACCCCAAATATACACAACATGTAGCCAAGGCAATGCCTGGTTCGAGCAAACATGCGTCTGCGATCTTTTGTCGTTGTTTTCTCAGAAACATGTACGTAAACTGTGCTCGTGAAATTTCCTATTCCTGTTTCCTCTTGGTGCGGACGGAGCAATAGGGATCGTGGCGCGTAGCATTATCCACACCTGTGGAGAATAGTGCCGCCTGGCTGGTGGTGGTGGCGCCTCGTCGTCGGCGACCTTTTTTCGCCCCAAGGGATGGAATATGATCGTCCACTCCATTCATCCAATTGGCCGAGCTCTCTCGTCCAATGGGTGCCGTCGCCATGGGATTCACGCATCCTTTCCCGGCGTGTGTTCGCGGTGTGCCGTGCCCGTGCGTGCGTGGGCCAAAAGCGGCTTGCTCTGCGATGCTGCGTGCGAGCGCCCCGGTTTAATTTTAGGCTAATCGTGCACTTTGCATTTTGCGCGCGGCTTGACTCCACCGACTCCACCCCCACCGGAGCAACTTGCCGGTAAACAACTCGGAGGCGCCCCGTCGCACCGGCCGGGGACGGAGATGCCTGCCGGTCTGGTCTGGTCTCCCCCCTCGCTGGTTGGCAGGGAGCGGGGAGCCCCTGTTCAGACAGTTCATACCATACCCCATGCACCCCTTGTCAGGGATTGGGACTGTTATTAACCAAGCAGCTCGTGTGAGGAGAAAATCGCAGAAATTGCCTTGTTCGTCTGGCGGGTGATTTACAAATGCTGATTTGTTGTGAAAAAATATTATTAATTACCTAAGATCGTTGGTGTTGATTTTTGATAGAAAAGTAGTGCTGATTGGTGGCCGAAAAGCCAAGAACAAGCTTGGTACAGTGGTAGTGTTTAATACAGTACCTGCTGTGGCCTGGATAATTGGGCCTAAAAAACAAAGAAAGAAAAGCTCGTCTCCTCCCTTGGCACAGCACAACACAACACAAACCAAAACTCCTCTCGTCATCCACATCTGCAACTCCCCCACCCGCACCAACACCAAACCGAGGAGCACGCACAGCACAGAGAGATGGAGGAATAAAGCAGAGAGAGGTGGGAGAGCCCAGCCGGAGTCCGGAGATCAAAAGTCTATAGCTTGTGTGCAAAGAGAAGAGAAGAGAGGGAGAGGTGTGAACAGAGCATCCCCATGGCCTCTGCTCCTGCTCCTCCTGCTGCCGCTATATAAACACCGGGGCGCCTCTGCTTCCCAATCCCACCCATCCCGGTCTCATGCTTCGGTCCACGCACCCGCCCAGCCCCACCAGCGGCAGCTCGTCGGCGCCGGCGTCCAGCTCCGACGCCACGATGGTCGGCGGCGGCGGCGCGGCGGGCAGCGGCGCCCCGAGCGGCGCCAAGCTGCTGCAGATCCTCAACGTACGGGTGGTCGGCAGCGGCGACCGCGTGGTGGTGCTGTCCCACGGCTTCGGGACGGACCAGTCGGCGTGGAGCCGCGTGCTCCCCTACCTCACCCGCGACAACCGCGTCGTGCTCTACGACCTCGTCTGCGCCGGCAGCGTCAACCCGGAGCACTTCGACTTCCGGCGCTACGACACGCTCGACTCCTACGTCGACGACCTGCTCGCCATCCTCGACGCGCTCCGCATCCCGCGGTGCGCCTTCGTCGGCCACTCCGTCTCCGCCATGATCGGCATCC
The DNA here is from genome assembly GCA_036936925.1 of Cenchrus fungigraminus. Classification (NCBI taxonomy): domain Eukaryota; kingdom Viridiplantae; phylum Streptophyta; class Magnoliopsida; order Poales; family Poaceae; genus Cenchrus; species Cenchrus fungigraminus. The sequence goes on along the minus strand of CM072776.1, from coordinate 93,614,368 downwards.
TCGCATCCATACGCCGCCCCGAGCTATTCGCCAAGCTCGTCCTCATCGGCGCATCGCCAAGGTATACATACATGCCGATCGATCGAATTCAATTCCATTTCGATCAAGCCTTTTATTTGAAGGAATTTCGATGAGTTGGTAAAGAAGCTGAAGGAGAAAAAAAAACACACACACACAGGTTCCTTAACGACAACGACTACCACGGCGGGTTCGAGCTGCCGGAGATCCAGCAGGTGTTCGACGCTATGGCGGCCAACTACTCGGCGTGGGCGACGGGATACGCGCCGCTGGCGGTGGGCGCGGACGTGCCGGCGGCGGTGCAGGAGTTCAGCCGCACCCTCTTCAACATGCGCCCGGACATCTCCCTCCACGTCTGCCGCACGGTGTTCAACACCGACCTCCGCGGCGTGCTGGGCATGGTGCGGTCCCCCTGCGTGGTGGTGCAGACCACCCGCGACGTCTCCGTCCCGGCCTCCGTCGCCGCCTACCTCAAGGCCCACCTCGGCGGCCGCACCACCGTCGAGTTCCTCCAGACCGAGGGCCACCTGCCGCACCTCTCCGCCCCCGGCCTCCTCGCCCAGGTGCTCCGCCGCGCGCTCGGCCGGTTCTAGGTAGCACCACCACGCCCCTCCCCTCCCCTCCCCTCCCTCGATGGCGATCGGTATTTTTTTTACCGCCTCGTTCCGATTCTACCCTGTGCTGTGCCAAGAATCAAAAATGGCGCGACCCGCGCCGTTGCTGTTGTGCGCCATGAGCCCATGACTGTAGAAGAACTTGTTTGCTCTGCTGGTGCTCGGATTTTTTTCCCCAACTTTTTACTCCGCATCTCGCCTTCTTCCTCCTGGCGCCGCGCCTGCACCGAAGGACAGAGATAAGAGGGCGTGCTCGCGCCACGTGGCGGGTGGTGGAGACGGTTCCAGCTTCTCTCATGCCTTGTCCCATCTGCATCTGCAACTGTACTAGTAGTAGCTGTAATTTCTTTTTTACTGCTATGATATGAGATTGGGATCTCCTGACCTAATTATGCGGATAATGTTATCGATTGGTTGGAATCATTACGTCGCGTCGCGTTGCGTTGCGTGCATAATTGGGTTTTGGGTTTGGATAAGTCCTGGAGGGAATGGCGACAAATGAAAAGAAGTCGTGGCGGATGATGGCACGAGCACGACATGCATGACCCATCTTATCGTCCCGCACGCGAGTTATTTATCGCTGATAATGAAGTTGACCATGCCATCTAACCGTATCCTAATAGCGTTATGGAGTATACGTAGTAGCTGTACTATGCATTGTTATTTTTCTTTTTCTTTTTTTGTTGAAAAAAAATAGAAACCAAAGGCTACCAGTCGTACACCAAGTTGAGCTGCTGCCTACTGCTGTCTTGGGTTTCGTGCAAGCACATACTCCCTTCCTCCCAAAATATTTGCACTTTTTGACTTCTTCGGTTCACGTTTGATCATTCGTCTTATTAAAAAAATTATGAAAATATTATTTATTTTACTATGACATATTTTATCATCATACACATTTTAAGTATATCATAATTATTTTTACACTTTCATAAATTTTTTGAATAAGACGAATGATTAAACGTGATCAATAAAAGTCAAACGGTACAAATATTTTGGAACGGAGGGAGTACGTGTGCGTCAGAAGTGATCAGTGATGCTTCTGTGTTTGGGATGCTTAGCGTTTTGGACGGACATACGTGTGCGTCACAGTGCGCGTGTGAGTGGGTGCGTAGGCCCTCGGGGAGGGTCCCACCCGAGCTAACTCGCTGATCTCCGTGATGCTTGCCTTTTTAGTTCCCAAAATTTTCCAAAATTACCAGTCACATCAATCTTCCGACAGTGATTAGGAGTATTAAATGTGAATTAATGACAAAATCCATTTCATAACTCCTACATAATTTTTCGATACGAATCTAACGAGCCTAGTTATGCCATGATTAGACAATGTCGTGCTACAGTAAACAATCTCTAATGATAGATTAATTAGGTTTAATGGATTCGTCTCGCGATTTCCGGTCCATTCATGTAATTAGTTTTGTAATTAGTCTACATTTTTTATCTCTAATAGACCTTCGAAGGGGGGTCTAAAAATTTTTGCCAAAATTTTTGACCAACTAAACAGGCTCTTAAGCTTTTGATACGGTAGGTAGGTGTGGAGTTGTTTAGCTGAGCTAGGCCGACCGTGTCGTCGCACTAAGCCACTAACCACAAATCGTGTCCGTCCGGCCCGAGTACTTGTTAGCTAATAGCACGTAGTACTGGCGGCTCGATCGCCCGCATATTCTTATCCAATTAGTAGGCTGGTCTAATCTATAAGTAATCCCGGCCGGTCTCTCCACTGGGTGCCAATTGCAGTCGGAACGTCCCCCACTCAGGCACTCACTCACTCCAGCTACGAGCCAAACGACGCCATCTCTATCCGGCCTCCAGTGCAGGGGAATCGTCCGCCCTCCCGGTGCTGCAAGTCGCGGTGAGAGCGTCGTCGAAGCGAAGCCCACGTGAAGCGAAAACGAGGGCGCCTTGGACGGTTGGACGCTGCGGAAACGTGACAGAAGAGTGGCCGGAAAACAGGAGGGAGGGAGGGCGGGAGCGCGAGGGATTTGTGTGAGCGGGCGCGGGGATCAGACGTGCGATCGAGTTCCCCCCACCCACACGGCCACACCCACCCGATCGCCCGCGCGGGGCCCGGCGGGGGAATTGAAGGGAGGAATCCGCAGCGCGATAAGATGGGGCCCGGCCGGCTCTGGCTCTGGTGCCCCGGGCCCGGCCGGGGAGGGCGAGGACGTGTCCGCTGCCGCCGTCGCCATCGCGCTACAGCGGCGGCTGCCAAGCTGCCAGCATCTGTTGGCGCTCGCTACCCTGCTGGTGCTGGGTGTGCTGGTGCTGGGGGGCCGGCCCTGCGCTCTAGGGCACGCATGGCAGCGATGCACAGACGGTGGTGTCACTTCACCTGTGAAAGCTGGAGACGTCGAGTTGCCACATAAACAGCGTTTTGGACTTTTCTCCGGAGGCGGCCTCAAGGTTCGTACGGCGGCCGGGTGCTGCCACACAAAAAACGTGCTGCGGGCCTGCGGAGGCTGCTGGACCAGAAGCTAGCAGTCCGTCGACATGGTTGCAAATGCAACTACAGTAGCAAGCTGCAAGCAACCTCAAGTGGTTCGTATCTAGACTTTGTTTCGGCAGCAGCACGATGTTGGCTCATGTTTTCTTACAACTTTTTCCCCTCGAGCTTGGAGCATTAGGTCATTCTTAATTGAGTTTCACGAGGGTTTCACACATTAGCAAAATTGTTGACTTGGCAAGGTATTTAGATGAAGTTTTATCACACGAGAGAGAAGTTTCATCCTCATGACACTCATTTTGCACGATTTTTTTATTCTTAGTTTAGATATTTACTGTGCACTAAATCCGGCCTTATCACAATAGTTTTTTGAGGTCAGAATTTTCGATCGTTGTATATGACATATGATGATACGACTAAGCCTGCTAACGGTTCGGGCTGAACCCAGTTTTAATGGTCTGGTTTTTCAGAATGGGCTCATATGGTTCGGTGGCACATACACTCTGAAATCTACTGGGTCGGTTCGGTCTGGTTTTTGTTCACAGCAGTTTGGTTCGGTCTCGTTTTCGGTGGATACTCCGTGAGACTGCGAGGGAGGAGGAAGCACGCTTTCAGATCCGGCGTCGGCCCATCGCCACCTTCCATTGCGTCGCCGTCCAAGGGCTCACTGTGCCCGCCCGGCGGCGTCGCCGCCGTGCCGTCATCCGTAGCAACAGGAGAGGGACGATGCCCGGATGTAACAAGTCTTGTACTGCCGGATCTAGCCGCGGTGCCGGAGGAGCCTGTCGATGCAGAGGAGCTCCGGGAGCGGCGGCGACCTCCTCACCTTCTGCACCACGTAGTAGGATTCATCGTACAGGTACAGCGAGGATTTATCGTCGATTTTGCGCAGGATCGAGGAGGCTCGTGGATGCAGCGTGCGGACGGTGTCGCCTCGACGCCGCCGTTGGTGGAGGCTTCTTCGTCGAGGCCGGCGTCGCTGAAGACCGCGTCCAGGGTGCTGCGAGAGTCGGCAAGGAGGATCTCACCGCCGTGGACGGCCTTCCTCCTCGCCGTGGATAATGTGGCTGAACTCGCTACTCGAGACCTCGCCCACGAAGAAATCAGGCCCGGTGTCGCCAGAAAAGAGGGCCTCGAGCTCCGGCTGCACGTCGTGAGCGCCTCAAGAGCTTCTTGGTGGCGCGCGCCGACACGGTGATCGCATCCGCGAAGGCCAACAGCTGCAGGACGCAGCCCCTGGCGACATCAGAGAAGAACTCGTGGACGAGCTCCTCGTTCGATTCGAAGACCTCGTCGCACAGCAGGTGCTCGCCGACGGCTCGCCGGCAAGGAAGGTCCTGACCACGGACCTGACGGGGACCTCGTGCCATGGCGCGGCGATGCCTGTCGCGCTGAGCGTTGTCTCGTGCACCACTGTAGATGATTGGTTTAATTTAGTTTGGAACCGTAGTTTGTGAAGACGGTTTGGTTTGGTTTGGTTGAAATGATACATTCAGTTTGGTTTAGTTAAATATAGAAAGATGACGGAGTGCGATGGTTCAGTGGTTGTTAACTATATGATTGAAATGGTTTGGGGGGAGTTATGGGCTAGTTCTCAGACCATTGGCAGGCATAGATACGACTAGGACATGCTACTCCTACAACAAATAGTCTTCTACTCAGTGGCGGATACAGGATAGAATGACAGGAGGGCTCATTTCCTTCTCCTTTCTCCCACCTTTTCTTCTTCTTCCTCATCTCTTCCTTCTTCCTCTTCTCATATCTCATCCATGACTCAAAATTTTCAGAGGGTGCTCACCGTAGGGGGCTCCGGACCCCATGATGGATCCAATGATTTTGTCATTATTTCACATTTAATACTCTTAATTAGTGTTTGAAGATTGATGTAATGGGTAGTTGGTGAAACTTTTGGAAAGTAATCCCGGTTCACATGCGTGTCTGTGTGCTCCGTCTGTGTTTGCACGTCGTATGAAGAGTGTGACAGCAGTACGAACACAGAACATGGTGCTATGGCCTAAACAATGACACTTTTATGACCGACCCACCAAAGTCAGCCTGCTGCCCTGCTCTCACTCCACTCTCGTCTTTTGAGCCCATTCCGGCCTTATGCTCTTTCCTGTCTTTCGTTTGGTCCAACCTCAGTTTTCCTGTGTTTGAGGCCCATCTCAGTTCTCTTATGCCTTTCGGAGCATGCGAGTGAGAGTGAGTGTGAGACGCACTATTTCTGGTTTGGCACGTGCAAATTCTGATATTTCCTAACAATTAAATAAATACAGTCGAACATCGAAATTCATACGCACGTAGGATTAACTTAAAGTGAATACGCAGAAACAGGCAGAATGCTGGCACCAAGTGAGCATAGAACCAGGGCTAGCTACATAATGCTAGTAATAGTATCATTGCTGGGTTTCTTGTATAGTTGTATGTGGCAGTGGCACGTTGTTGTCTCTCTCATTTGAGCCTTTTCGAAAACACGTAACGGATGACAAGAGACCCCAAAATTGAACTTATCGACTACATTGGACTGACAGAAAAGAAAGGAAGCAGCCCAACAAACAAAGCTTAAAACAATGGGTGGCCTTAAAATCCTTTGAAATTGAGATACCCAAAGGATACCTTCAACAGCTCTGGAACGACATTCGTGGCCACAAACTAGCTACATGGTTCTAAGAAAAAAAAAACTAGCTACACACATAATACCTTCAGAATTTAAAAATGTTCATGATAGCTCATGCATTGGGCCATGAATGCTCCTGGAATCCCAAATTTACATACATGTTCGGCAGACCTGCAACAACATGGAAGACAAGAAGACATGAGCTATTACAGCCCTGTTTAGTTTCTCAAAATTTCACCAACTACCCGTCACATCAATCTCCGGATAATAATTAGGAGTATTAAATGTAGATTATAGACAAAACTCATTCCACAACCCTTATCTTAATTTTCGAAACGAATCTAACGAGCCTAATCATGCCATGATTATTAGACAATGTCATGCTACATTAACCGATCTCTAATGATGGATTAATTAGACTTAATGGATTCATCTCGTAATTTCCGGACCATTTGTACAATTATTTTTTGTAAATAGTCTACGTTCAATACTCCTAATAGACCTTGAGAGAAGACCCAAAAATTTCACCTCACGAACTAATGCGGGTTTTTGGCCATGTAGTTGAACTATAGCTTGATCAAATCTTCAACGCATATATGGTGTGAGCCATCTCAAGTCACAATCATCCTCACCCGGAAGGAATGGAGGCAAGGCAGGAAGTTCAGCACCGCATGCTTTTGGCATATACTGCTGTGTCCAATTTGACAGTAGATTTCTTGTGTAGTCTTCCAACGGATTTTTAACTATAAGTTTGAGCTCATGTTTTTTGCCTGCCTACGCACTCCGTATTTATTGAAAAAAACTAGTCCATCGACCCGTGCCTCCGCACGGACTAGCACTTTACTTTAATTATTAGTAATTGTTATTTACTTTTATTAGGAGCATCATAATAAGGTTCACACAATTTTGCAACATAGACTGTAAATATAATCTATTAATTAGCATTTGGTCAACATAATTTGAGAGAGATCCTTATAATTTTAAGATTGTATTGCATAATATGTTTGAAAAATAATAAGTACAATTAACTCTATTTTATTGAAAGATCCACCACAATAATAACATGCAAATCTCAATATTTAGTTTGCTCCCAATGTAGCACTAATCAAGAGATAATTTTATTTGAGTATATGGGTGCGTCGGAGGCCGGTCTTCTGGAATTGAACCGCGTAAATATTTGCATTTAAAATGACGTCGATTAGTTTATGATTTATAAATGAATAATTAATCACTAAGAGTTGTTCAGATCATTATATGTAACGGTTCCACCAGTGTATTATTTGTTTTTATGTGTTTCATGATTTGCTTCATTTTCTTGGACCATGTTACGGTTGATGTCAGGTATCACTGGTAAATTATTTTGATGAGCACTGTGGAAGATATTTCTAATTCAATGTAGGTTTTGTAGCATGCATGTAACTGTTGAAAGTTTTGTAGCTACTTTCTACTTTGAAAGGACCTTGTGATGCCTAGAGGGGGGTGAATAGGATCACTTTAAAAAATTCTGCAAAAACTAAGCAGCGGATCAGGGACCGGATGACCCTCCGGGTCACCTTGGCACTTGGGCCGGATCAACCAGCGCGCGAAAATAGAGTACAATAAGCACAGGAAAACTTGAATTTGCAGAAAGTATATGAATCAAACTTTGCGTATATGAGGTAGACACCACCTGCAACCAAAGATTTTACAAGCAACCACACAAATATAGAGATCGATCCAAAAATAGCTTCTAGGGTTAGAGAAAGGGAAGAACTCAAACAAGCAAGAGACAAGCGAATTAATCCGAAGTTCACTCCCACAAAGGAAGCTACGTCTCCGTTGAGGATCCCACGAAGGGAGGGCTATCACCAAGAGTCTCTTTTCCTCACCCAATTCCCACAAAGGAAAATTGGTGCTCACTAAGAGAAATCCACAAAAGATGGGTAATACAAACGATCCCGGGTGCTCCACACGGAGAGGGCACTCAACGGGCGACGTCTAACCGTCTAGAAGCAAGCTTCAAGAGTAACAAACGTGAATCGATCAACCAAAGCCACCACAAGTGCTTCTTGAGAGGAAGGAGTGAAGAGCTCTCACAAAGGGGCTTAATCCTACACCTCAAAGGACTCTGTTGACACATTTTATCTTATATATTTATAAGTCAACTAAACATGAAAAAAGGGCATAATTGTTAATACCAACTTAGAATAGGGTGTCACTAATAGTTTTTCTGGAGTTTTGGAGAATTCTATGTCTTGCAGGGACTAATCAGAAAAATAGGAAAAGAATGAAGTCTAGAAGGCTCCAGAAGGCTCCGGAACTCAACGTACTTGGCACCCAAGAAAGAAGCATCTGGAAGGGGCAGAGACCCACCTGGCCGAAGCAGACCTCGAGGGGGGCCCACCACAGACCGGTCGGCCCAATGGTGGGGCCGGTCGGCCTCCCCCGGGCGCCACATCAGGCCTACTTCTGGAATGTTCTTCCACCGCCTATGAGGATCAATCTAAACCGTATGTTAGGTCGGTTTGATCGTACGGCTCATGGCATCCCCTCAGGACTATATAAGCAACCCCCTGACCCCCTAGCAGAAGAGAATCTGGCTCTCATCTGTTCATACACCAGATCAAGTCATCAAGTCAGAGATACTACGCCCTAGAAACACCATATAGCGAGAGTAGCTAACTAGTCTAGATCTAGGAGGAGGCAAGGTGTCTACTTGGCTCCTGATCGTCTAGAAGCTGGTCGAGATACTGATCTAGCTTCGCTTTTGTAAGTTCTTCACATTTGCTGTAGAGACATATGTTCTTATCAATGATTATATTCGAGATTATATGCTTTGGTGTTTATTATGATTACATGTTTAGCATAGTTGATTTACCTTTATATTCGTGTATGGAGTCGTATAGCGCTCACCTAGATCATCTGTTAACTTGGGCAAGTGGTAAAGATAGTGTAAGCGTGGTGCTTATACTATATTTACCAGCGATTGCACCCTACATGCCGGGTCGCGTGGTAGATCGTGGTGGTGACAGCACTATTGAGTCCTTTGCAATCCACCCCCCGTGTGTAGGACTAGTGGAGCCTTATACTATTTGGGTTGTTTCAAGTTTCGGCCTTGATCCTCCTGATTAGTCTCCCCATGCATTAGTATAATAGTTCTTCATCCATGATTGTTAAATGTATTGCACTAATCATAGTTTGCATTGACATATAGTTTAGGGTTACCGAGGAGTATCCTCGCTAACTAGGCTGTGAATACGCTTCTCTCTCTATATTGACACTTTCTAGTGGCTCACGATGTTATGACCTGATCAATGCTATCATTATTATTATCTTTATGTGACTTACACCTGTTTATAGTAATTGATATATTTTAGCCACTCTACATTACACAACTGAGAGATATGCATGTATTTGTTATTATAGATAAAAGACTTCTTTCCCTGAGGTAGAATATAAATATGATACCTGGTTTTACTCCTGGTTAAAATGCTACAATGGTATATTCAGATATGTGCGCTTGCGGATACCCATATATATATTTTTTTTTTTCTTATCTAGAGATCCAAGGCATATGTAAGAGTACCAATCCATGTGTTTTAGTGGCACTTCTGTCAGGGATGACAATCTAGATCGAGTTGTGCTATGACCCGTATTGGATTTATCTTTTAGTTTATCTGAAAGCAACATCTGATATACACTTAGCATCATGTTAAGATATACCTTTGCATTTTTGGCACCGTCGATAGAGATGGATCTTATATCTGTTTCTAGTCGATGACGTTAGCAATGTCAACAGACTCTCACACCCAAACCCTAGGAGTAATCCTTGCTAGGAGTGCTTGGAAGGGAGTTGGGAGAGAGGGAAGCAAGCTTGGGAGGTGTTTCAATGGAAGGGGAGGCGGAACCCTAGAGAGGAGGAAGAAGGGGTATTTATACCCAAGCCTCCCGAGCTAGCCGTTATGGGCTGCCTGTGGCCTGGCCGGGTCAACCGGCCACAAGTGGCTGGGTCACCCGGCTCCCTCCAGAGCCGTCCTGGGTCGCCCGGCCACTTAGGCCGGTTGACCCGGTCAGGCAGTGAGGGCTAGGTTAAGTTATTCTAAGGCTTTTCTAAGGTTTTTCTATTGGTTTTATAGGGTTTTCACTCTAAGAAAGGATGAGAGGATCTTAAGAAAAGCACTTGTAGCGAGCCTCGACCAACCGATCACGTCCCTCTTTATAGTACGGTGTTTCCTAAACTCAAATTCAAACCGAAAATTAAATTTAAAGCGCCAATTGAGCTTCAACACCTTTTATATGAAATTGAGGGCCTTCCTTTGAATATTCTCATTTATTTCTTTTTATTCCTGCACACACTTTGTTAAACCATCAAATACCCAAATTATACTTGTCATTATCACCAAAATAATTAGGGGCCTAGATGCTCTTTCATACTTAAAAAAGGAGAATTACTCAATTAAGAGCCAAATATCACGGATTTTGATAAATCTGAAATTTATCCTTGTTTCTTATACGGGTCCAATATGTGTTGTGACTCCTATAAAATCTATGAAACATAAATATGAATTATTATTAACTGGTCGTAAAATGAGTGAAAGTGTAGAAATTGTAAAATCAACAATGTTTTACCTGTGTCGGGGACAGCCATAAGGGGTCCCCTAACTACGGGGAAAATCGCCCTCTTCAAAGACAAAAACCGCTAAAACACACTTCCCAAATTAACCAGCCAAGGCACCAACGGGCCCGAGGCCTGCTACGCCCCAACGGCCTCCATGGCCCGCCAAGCGAACGCGCCAGCCGCCCTCAAGCGACCTTCCGCTTCGCTCGAGGGTCGAACATCATGCGGGTGAGCTTCCGTCTCGCTCGAGGGCCGGCGCCCCTCGAGCGGATCTCCGCCTCGCTCGAGGCTCCCCCTCGCTGCAGGGCATCTCACTTACTCCTCCCGACCAAGGCATGAAATGCCCCATCACGCCACGAACACCACGGTCAAAAGCGAGATCCCTGCAATGCCGAATCTCTGACAGCGCCCGGGAATCCGGACCCGGCACTGTGCGGCCATCCCCGGCGCTGTGCAGGCGCTGTGCGGAGTGGCCGGTGTCATTCCACGGCACTGTGCCACCCGCTCCCGTCCTTCCTCCACGCCGCACCCCTCGAAAGGAGATGGCGACACCCTCGAAGGGCGTACGGTCGCCGACCTGATGCTCGCCCAGGACGGTGCCGTGACGCAGGGTGAGCGGAGCACATCCCCTCCGTCACCTCCGGCCCTGTGCGGCCATCCCCGGCCCTGTGCCGCCATCCCGAACGCTATGGAACCATCCCCGGCGGTGTGGGGACCTGTCCCGATGGGACGCCGCCACGCCGGCCCCTGTGCGGTCCAAGCTCTCCCGTCAGCAAGACCCTCGAACCAACGCATGGACAACAACCAGGCATGGACGCTGGCCGGACCACCCTCGAAGCTACTTTCTAACAAGCACGGGAGTCACCACGACGTACACAAGCACCAGGATTCGCCAGGACGACCTTCAAATCGCAAGCACTGCACGCCGGTACCGCGACACTGCACAAAAAAGCCACACGGCACGTTTGTAAGCCGCCTCCCCTTGGCCTATAAAAGGAGGGGGTGGCCGCCCGGCCGCGGACATGACACCACACGGCTTTCACTCGCAATCGCTCACGCATCAACCCACCGATATTGGCACTTCGCCTCAATCACTTAGTAGGGACTAGGAGGCCCTTCCTCCTCTCCCGCCTTGCTTGTAGCCCCCCTCTACAGGCACTCCCGGTGCATCGCAATACAGCGCACTCGTGCAACCTGCTAGACGTACGGCCCCATGGCCGGAACCAGGATAAACTCGTGTCTTTGTGTCGCTTAGCACCGACCATCGAGAGGCTGATCACAGCGTGTTTCACTAGTCAGTGTCGGGACTAATCCTAACACCGACAGTTGGCGCGCCAGGTAGGGGAATGCGCTGTGATCAACTCCTCACCAGCAGTCTCGATGGTGATTCGCACAGAGATGACGTCCCAGAGGTACGCCTGGGGGAGCTCTGACCCCTTCCCAGCCGGATTCGAAATTCGGTTCGGGAGCCTGAACTTTCAGGCTACGGGAAACGGCTACCTCATGCGCCTCACCAACCGGGATGAGCTCCACCCTTGGCGTTCGACCGGGCCAGGCCCGGTTCCCACCGGACCAGTGCCGGACGCCCCGGCGCCAGCACCGGCGGCACCAGCGGCGGCCTCGACGTCCCGACGCCGGGAAGCACGCGCCGCAGCACGGAGGGACGCGCCTCTGCCAGCGGACACGACGGCGCCTCTCGTGGAGGAAAACGCGGCCGCGGGGCCGCGGTTCCCTCACGGGATGCGCAACTCCGCCGCGACGTACGCCTCATCGGTCAGCACAGACGTGGCCGCGTACGAGGACCTCCCAGGCCACCACCTGCTGACGATCCGGAACCTCATCGCCACCACCAACGACGAGTCGTACCACGGCTCTGCCAGTGAGCTGCCACCCGCAACTTCGCACGGGTACGCGGAGTGGGACTTCTCCGGTGTACCAGACCTTGTCATGTTCCGGTGATTCCTCGACGCCGCGGACTACTGGTTCGGCTACTCTGACGACTCCAGCGAGGGGAGCTACGACCCCACGCGCGAGTGTTTCGTTGTCGACATCAACGAGCACGCCGACGGAGAAAACGGGGCAGGCGGCGGAGATGCGCCCCTCGACCCCGAGCCAAACCCACCACCGGCGCCTCCTGCGGGCGGCGCTGCCATCGCCGCGCAGCTGGCGCAGGTCCGCAAGCTGGAGGCTAAGCTCGCGGAGGAACACCGACAAGTGCGGTTGCTGCGCGCCACCATTGCGGGCGAGGCCTCGGCGCGCGGCGAACACGCCCGAGAAGCAGGGAGACAGGCCCGTGACTGCATCAACACCGACTTCAACGTGGACGACCCGCAAATGCCACCCCAAGCCAGCCAAAAGCTCATCACGATGGCGACGTTGCTCCGGGCCATGCCCGAGCCGTCGACGCCAGAGGCGCGCAACCTGCAGTGCGAGGCGCAGGCCCTCGTCGAGCAGGCCGCCGTACAGCAGGCCGAGAGCTCCACGTCCCGCATGCGCAACCATTCTAGCGCACGAGGCGGTGGCGGCGCACAGGACCAGGAGGCATCGGTCCACGCCTTGCAAGGAGGCGCGGCGGGCCAGCCAGCAAACCCGGGCAGGACGCCTGTTAGGGAGCGGATCCTTGACACGCGCGGCCAAGCCTAGGATGGGGACGCTCGCAACGTCCTGAACTCCAGGAGGCGGGAGGACGCGGCGGCACGAGTGGCGGCGGGCTACCACCCTCGACGCGGTGGTCAGTACAACAGCCGGGAGGATCGCTCACCAACGCCGGAACCTCCGGGGACCCGAGTGTTCAGCCGGGAGATCCGCACGGCGAACATCCCCCAGCGCTTCCGCCAACCCAGCACCATCATCAAGTACACAGGGGAGACGGATCCTTGTATGGCTCAATGACTACCGCCTGGCTTGCCAGTTGGGCAGCGCTAGCAACGACGCTGTGATCATCCGCAATCTACCGCTACATCTCGCGGATTCCGCCCGTACATGGCTCGAGCACTTGCCCGCCAGCCAGATACACGGCTGGGATGACTTGGTTCGCACCTTCGTGGGAAACTTCCAGGGCACGCACGTGCGCCCTGGGAACTCCTAGGACCTGTGAGAGTGCACCCAGAAACCCGGCGAGTCGCTCCGGGACTTCATCCGGCGCTTCTCCTAACTCTGCACTGAGCTCCCCAGCGTCGCCCAGTCGAGATCGTGCATGCCTTCCTCGAAGGCACGACCTGCCGCGACCTTGTGCGCGAGCTTGGGAGGAGCCCGCCAATCGACTCCAATGAGCTCTTTGACATCGCAACCAGCTTCGCCTCTGGAGAAGAGGCTGTGGGGGCGATCTTCGACGGCAAGAAGGGCAAACGCGCGGGGGATGCGCCCACGGAGGGCAGCAAGCCCAAGGACTCCGCCAAGAAGCAGAAGCGGGGCAAGAAGGGCAAGAAGCCTTAGCACGGCGCGCGCGGGCAGGGGCGCGACGAGGACGACGACGAGACCCTCGCTGTCAACCCTGCACGTAAGGGCCCTCGAGGCCCGCCTCGAGGCCCCGGTGTGTTTGACGACATGCTGAAGAAGCCCTGCCCGTATCACAAGACCCCGGTCAACCACACCCTCGAGCAATGCCACATGCTCAAAAAATACTACAGCTGCGTCGCCGCGAAGGAAGACGAGGCCAAGAAGGATGGGGGTGACGGGGGCACCGACGGTTTCCCCGCCGTGGAGAATGTCTTCCTCATCTTCGGGGGACCGACGATGGACATGTCCACCAGCCAGTGCAAGCATGAGCGGCACGAAGTCCTCACCGCCGAGAAGGCTCCTCCTTCCTTCCTCGACTGGTCGGAGGAGGCCATCACCTTCAGTCGTGAGGACCACCCGAACCGCATCCCCAATCCGGGTCAGTATCCGCTAGTCGTTGATCCCGTCATCGGCAACTCGCGGTTCTCCAAGGTGTTGATGGACGGCGGCAGCAGCCTCAACATCCTGTACGCCCATACCCTACGGCTGATGGGGATCGGCCTGGACAAGCTGCGGCCCAGCACGACGCCGTTCCATGGTGTCGCGCCGGGCAAGCGCGTCAAGCCCCTAGGGCAGATCGACCTGCCTGTCTGGTTCGGCACGCCGAACAATTTCCGCAAGGAGACCCTCACCTTCGAGGTAGTGGGGTTTCGGGGCGCGTACCACACCATCCTTGGGCGTCTGTGCTACGCCAAGTTCATGGCGGTCCCAAACTACACGTACCTCAAGATGAAGATGCCGGGGCCAAAGGGCGTCATCACGGTGGGCTCGTCGATCGAGCACGCATTCGACTGCGACGTCGAGTGCGTCGAGCACGCGGAAGCGCTCGCGCTCGACGAATCATTGGTGGCGGACATGGAAAAGCTGGCCAACGAGGGCCCCGACTCCCCCACCAAGCATGCGGCAGTTTCGAGGCTGCCGAGCAGATCAAGAAGGTGCCCCTCGACCCTGCTGCCCCTGAGGGCAAGGCGTTGAGGGTTAGTTCCACCCTCGACCCGAAATAGGAAGTGGTGCTCGTCGACTTTCTCCGCGCCAACGCAGACATTTTCACGTGGAGCCCCTCGGATATGCCAGGTATCCGAGGGAGGTCGCCGAGCACTCCCTTGACATCCTACCTCACATCAGGGCTGTTCAACAGCGCCTACGACGCTTTGACGAAGAAAGGCGCCGGGCGATTGGAGTGGAGCTGCGGAGGCTCCTAGAGGCCGGGTTCATCAAGGAAGTGTTCCACCCCGAGTGGCTAGCCAATCCTGTACTAGTTAAGAAAAAGAACGGGAAGTGGCGGATGTGCGTGGATTATACCGGTTTAAACAAAGCATGTCCCAAAGTTCCCTTTCCTTTGCCATGAATCGATCAAATCGTAGACTCTACCGCGGGGTGTGAACTCTTGTGTTTCCTTGATGCCTATTCCGGTTACCACCGGATAAAGTTGAAGGAGTCCGACCAGCTCGCGACTTCATTCATCACACCATTCGGCATGTTTTGCTACGTAACGATGCCATTTGGTCTTCGAAACGCCGGAGCTACATACCAACGATGTATGCAACACGTTTCGGGGATCACATCGGGCGGACCGTGGAGGCATACGTAGATGACATTGTCGTCGAGACCAGGAAGGCGGATGACCTGGTTAACGACCTGCGCGTAACATTCGACCGCCTGCGGGCGAACGGGGTCAAACTGAACCCCGAGAAGTGCGTCTTCGGGGTGCCGCACGGCATGCTGTTGGGTTTCATCGTCTCCCAGTGAGGCATTGAGCCCAACCCCGAGAAAGTCGCGGTCCTCGACCATATGGGGCCAATCCGGGACTTGAAAGGGGTGCAGAAGGTGCTGGGCTGCCTGGCGGCGTTAAGCCGCTTCATCTCGCACCTCGGCGAGAAAGGCTTGCCCCTGTACCGACTGCTGAAAAAGCATGAGCGCTTTTCCTGTACCGTCGAGGCCCAGGAAGCCCTCGACAAGCTGAAGGCCACACTCGCGCGCGCACCGATCCTCACACCACCTCGAGACGGTGAGCCTCTGTACCTCTACGTCGCGGCGACCACCCAGGTAGTCAGCGCGCTCATCGTCGTGGAAAGAACGGAGGAGGGTCATGCCCTGCCGGTCCAAAGACCGGTGTACTACATCAGCGAGGTACTGTCCGAGACCAAGGCGCGATACCCACATATCCAAAAGTTACTCTACACGGTGGTGCTAGCGCGGCACAAGCTGCGGCACTACTTCGAGGCCCATCCGGTTACCATGGTCTCGTCTTTCCCCTTGGGGGAGATAGTCCGTAACCCGGACGCCTCGGGTAGAATAGCGAAGTGGTCGGTGAAGCTCATGGGCGAAACTCTCACCTACGCGCCATGCAAGGCAATCAAGTCTCAGATCTTGGCAGATTTCGTCGCTGAATGGACCGACACCCAGCTGCCCCCATCACAAATCCAGGCTGAGTGTTGGACCCTCTACTTCGACGGGTCGGTGATGAAAACAGGTGCGGGCGCGGGCCTGCTCTTCATCTCACCCCTCGGGGAACATATGAGGTACGTGGTATGCTTGCACTTCCCCGCATCAAATAATATGGCAGAATACGAGGCCCTCCTTTGCGGTCTCCGCATCGCCATCGAGATCGGCGTCAAGCGCCTCGACGTCAGGGGGGATTCGCAGCTAGTGATCGATCAAATCATGAAGAATGCGAGCTGCCACAACGAGAAGATGGAGGCCTATTGTAATGCTGTGCGCACGCTCGAAGATAAATTCTACGGCATCGAGCTCAACCACATCCCGCGCAAGTACAACGAGGAGGCGGACGAGCTGGCAAAGATCGCGTCGAGACGGATCACCGTCCCTCCGAACATCTTCGCCCGCGACCTCGCCAAACCTTCTGTCGACCTCGGCAAAACATCCCCAGACTCAGAAGAACCCTCGGGGGCTCCCTCGAGACCCACGGGTGCAGAACCCATGGACGAGGACCCCTCGAACGAGGAATTCGTGCTCTCTCTCCTCGAGGGATACGGGGCCGACGAGGCCGAGGCAATGGAGATCGATGAGGCCCTTCCCACAGAAGATTGGCGGAGCAAGTACCTTGCCTGGATTGACAGAGGGGAGCTACCCTCGGACCGAACCGAGGCAAGGTGCATCGCCAGAAAGGCTAAGTCGTTCACCACGATCAACGGCGAACTGTACAAGCGTGGCACCTCAGGAATTCTGCAACGGTGCATCCCCATCCCCGAGGGCCGCGAGCTAATCAGGGACATCCACGCAGGCGTATGCGGCCATCACGCGGCACCACGCACCCTCGTGGGCAACGCGTTCCGCCAAGGCTTTTACTGGCCCACGGCGGTCGCCGACGCCAACGAGGTCGTGCGCACCTGCGAAGGGTGCCAGTTCTACGCCCGCAAGACGCATCTCCCAGCTCATGCCCTCCAGACCATCCCCATTACATGGCCATTCACCATGTGGGGATTGGACCTCGTCGGGCCCCTGCGGAAGGCGCTCGGGGGCTACACACACTTGTTGGTCGCGATCGACAATTTCTCAAAATGGATCGAGGCGCGCCCTATCACCAACCTCAGGTCCGAGCAAGCTGCGACATTTTTCACTGACATCGTCCACAGGTTCGGGGTACCAAACTCCATCATCACCGACAACGGGACCCAATTTACCGGCAAGAAGTTCCTGGAGTTCTGCGACAACTACCACATCCGCGTGGACTGGGTAGCCGTCGCACACCCACAGACTAACGGCCAGGTGGAACGTGCCAATGGCATGATTCTACAAGGCCTCAAGCCCAGGATCTTCAACAAGCTGAACAAGTTCGGCCGAAAATGGGTTCAAGAACTACCATCGGTCGTTTGGAGCCTCAGAACCACCCCAAGCAGAGCTACGGGGTTTACGCCGTTCTTCCTCGTCTATGGCGCGGAGGCCGTCCTCCCCACGGATTTGGAGTACGGATCCCCCAGGCTCAGGGCCTATCAGGAAGGCCTGAACCAGCGGGCTCGCAAAGACTCGCTGGACCAGGCGGACGAGGCCCGTGACGTGGCGATGCTGCACTCGGCGAGGTGCCAGCAGTCACTCCGGTGATACCAAGCCCAAAAGATCCGACGTCGGGACTTCAGCGAGGGCGACCTGGTGCTGAGGTTACGACAAGACAACCGGGGCCGACACAAGTTGTCGCCACCATGGGAAGGGCCCTACATCGTCGTCGAGGTGCTCAAACCCGGCACATACAAGCTGGCAAACGAAAAAGGCGAAGTCCTCACCAATGCTTGGAACATACAACAACTATGTCGCTTCTATCCTTAGACTTCCGAGCTTTCTTTGTACATCTCGCACTTGAAATCATAAATAAAAAGGGCGACTCGGTTCTTTCCCTCGGCCGGGACCTCGATGCAAACCAAGTCTCCCTCGGGGGCTACGATGGGGGGTTCCCCCCGGAGTGTCCCAAAATTTTCGCAAAAAACTGCTTTATCCTTTCAAAAATGTTAGAATGTCACGCCTCGAGCGTTTTGGAGGGACTGAGGCCGAGCGCGAACTAGCTAGGTCTAGGGCCGGTCGAGTCGCGGGACCACTGACGCCTCCGAGAGGATAAGCATCCCCCTCACTACCCTACGACTAAGTTGGCTCGTAAGCACTAACTCCTCGGTCGAGGTTCTCCCGAAAGGCCCAAGGAAAACATGATAGCATACAAGATAAAATGTACAAATAGACTTGCGCACAGCATAATATATTGTTTGCACAAATGACGAACGTTCAGCCAAATTTCTTACAAAGTATTAACGGGCCTTGAGACCCGAAGTCCTCAGGAAGCGCGGGGGCTTGGAGCGGCGGCAGCTTCACCCTCAGCTGCGTCGGGGAACAGGTCCACTTCGAACATATCGGCAAGGACCGCGGCAGGCTCCGCTATGGACGCATCAACCACCCTGACAGCCTCGAGCTCAGCATCCTCACCCACGACGTCCACAGGAAGGACGTAGCCGTCCCGCAGCAGACCGAAGTCGAGGAGGTAGTGGGTTGAGGTCAATCCCAAGGTCTTCTGAACGCCAAGTCGAAGGGCGCCGCGTAGGCGCTCAGTAACCCGGCCGCCCAGGGACCACAGACGGCTCACTATCGAGCTACCTGAGGATTGACCCTCAGGCCCCTCGAGCTCGCGGCACACCTCGAGGGCAGCGGCCTCCAGGGCCTGGACCTCGCCTTGGGCCTCGTCGTAGGCGACCTGGAGGGATCGCATCTCCTCCGAAGAATCCGCCGAGCTCTTCTGCAGCTCTGCGACACCAAAGCGGATGTCAAACCTCGAAAAGACATAACGAGGAACCAAAACGGTTGCGGGACGCGACTTACCCTCGGCCCGCATCTTCTCGGTCTCGAGCGCGGCCCACGCGGCGTCGGCGTCCTGTCGGAGCTGGGAGATTGAGGTGTCACGCTGCTGAAGCGCGTCTCTCGCTCCCCCAAGCTCCTCACGCGTGAGCTGAAGTTGAGACTGAGCCTCTTGGAGGGCGGAGCTCGTCTGCTCAAACTCCCGGACTTTCTCCGCAGCTTGGGAGAGCTGGGCCTGCGCCTCCTCAAGCGCCATGCGCTCCCGCTCAAAATGGGTTTGCGCCTCTGTGAGGGCCGCGTCATTCAGTGCAAGCTGAGATTGCGCACCCTCACGGGCGGTGCGCTCCTCGAGAAGCTGGCTCTCCACCGCCACCAGCGCGTCGCACTTCTCCCTCAAGGCTGTGGCGAGCCCCTCAACCTCCTGAGCCTTTTGCTCAGCCTGAGCAAGGCGCGCCTGCGCGTCCTCCAAGGCCATGCGCTCGCGCTCCGCGCGGGCCTGCGCCTCGGTTAGGGCGGTGTCCTTCAGCGCGAGCTGGGACTTTGCCTCGCCGAGGGCTGCGCGCTCCCGCTGGAGCTCCCCCTCCTTACCCTGCAGCGTGGTGCTGAGCTGCTCGGCCTCCTTGGCCCGCCAACTACGGGGAAAATCGCCCTCTTCAAAGACAAAAACCGCTAAAACACACTCCCCAAATTAACCAGCCAAGGCACCAACGGGCCCATGGCCTGCTACGACCCAACGGCCTCCATGGCCCGCCAAGCGAACGCGCCAGCCACCCTCGAGCGACCTTCCGCTTCGCTCGAGGGTCGAACATCATGCGGGCGAGCTTCCGTCTCGCTCGAGGGCCGGCGGATCTCCGCCTCGCTCGAGGCTCCCCCTCGCTGCAGGGCATCTCACTTACTCCTCCCGACCAAGGCATTAAATGCCCCGTCGCGCCACGAACGCCACGGTCAAAAGCGAGATCCCTGCCGCGCCGAATCTCTGACAGCGCCCGGGAATCCGGACCCAGCGCTGTGCAGCCATCCCCGGCGCTGTGCAGGCGCTGTGCGGAGTGGCCGGTGTCATTCCACGGCACTGTGCCACCTGCTCCCGTCCTTCCTCCACGCCGCACCCCTCGAAAGGAGACGGCGACACCCTCGAAGGCCGTACGGTCGCCGACCTGACGCTCGCCCAGGACGGTGCCGTGACGCAGGGTGAGCGGAGCACATCCCCTCCGTCACCTCCGGCCCTGTGCGGCCATCCCGGACGCTGTGGAACCATCCCCGGCGCTGTGGGGACCTGTCCCGATGGGACGCCGCCACGCCGGCCCCTGTGCGGTCCAATCTCTCCCGTCAGCAAGACCCTCGAACCAACGCATGGACAACAACCAGGCATGGACGCCGGCCGGACCACCCTCGAAGCTACTTTCTGACAAGCACGGGAGTCACCATGACGTACACAAGCACCAGGATTCGCCAGGACAACCTTCAAATCGCAAGTACTGCACGCCGGTACCGCGACACTGCACAAAAAAGCCACACGTTTGTAAGCCGCCTCCCCTTGGCCTATAAAAGGAGGGGGTGGCCGCCCGGCCGCGGACATGACACCACACGGCTTTCACTCGCAATCGCTCACGCATCAACCCACCGATATTGGCACTTCGCCTCAATCACTTAGTAGGGACTAGGAGGCCCTTCCTCCTCTCCCGCCTTGCTTGTAGCCCCCCTCTACAGGCACCCCCGGTGCATCGCAATACAGCGCACACGCGCAACCTGCTGGATGTACGGCCCTGTGGCCGGAACCAGGATAAACTCGTGTCTTTGTGTCGCTTAGCACCGACCATCGAGAGGCTGATCACAGCGTGTTTCACTAGTCAGTGTCGGGACTAATCCTAACACCGACAACTTGATAGGTACCTGTCCACATTTATTCTTGTTGAAAGCATATCCGTGCTCATGAACTTGAAACTATACTTTGGAATGTCTTCATTGTCTTTGAACCTTTTTAGAGTAGTTGTCGGTAAGAAGTTGACGTACGATCCTGTCATTTTTCATTAGTCGATACTTCTATGTTGTTGGTGTGACTCTGACATTTACAATTATGTACACATTTCCTTCTTAAATCAGTGGTTTAAATTTTTCCATATAGGTCTTATTGATAACACCGTGCATTATGGTTCCTTTTTTTCATTATCATTAATAATTTGTAATCCGAAAACAATACAAAAAGGCAATCAAACGGAACTCATCCACAATTTGGTTACCCTTTACTTGATGTTCCACAATTCTTTTTCCGGTCTAATTTCACTTAAGGTTTCATTCATCATTACAACTTCTTTTTTTTTAGCAAAGTTCACCATTACAACTTGTTCAACTGCATTAGCAAAAGATGGTGATGGATCTAATTGTCTTATTTTTCCATACAAAAGACATAATATACAAATTTGAAAATTTTCTATACATAAGTTATGGTACACAAATAACAATCAAGTAAAATATAATTCGATAGAAAGAATTGAAAATAATAACAGTTTGAGAACAATGGTGAGAAGCAAGTCATCTATACCTAGCACGCAGAAGACCTAACAATAAACAAATAATTTAGTAGTCATAACATATGTCATGAAAAAATAATCTAATTGTAGCATGCAACAGGACAAATAGTAAACAAATAATTTAGTATTCGTAACTTATGCTATGAAAAATTAATCTAACTGTAGCACACAACAGACCGAACAATAAACAAATAATTTAAAAAATATCTAATTGTAGAAGAGAAATCAAACAAACTCGAAAAACAATGTCTCGTCATGGATGGATCTTTAGTGTTCTAGTGTAACCAATAGGTGTAAAAGGTTACGTGCAGCCATAGAAGAATGCTTAGGTTGATCGTACATTTCTGTTGAATAGCAGCAGGGGACCTAATTTCATTGGTGAAAGTAGCAGCAATCCCTAGTTGAGGGAAGCAGTACACAAAAGAGATGTTTCTTGAAAGATGTCATCTCTCTTTTTATAATTTTATATATGCACGGGTAAAGTATATAATTTGTTGTATTAGCTAACAACTTTTTAGGATAGATTGTTTTTATGATTCAAGAAAAGAAAATTTTAATCGGCATATATATACACATACATTCTAGTTTGTTAGTTGTATTATCTAAAGATGCTTTTAGAATAGATTCTTTTTATGATTTAAATACGGGAAAGAGATAAAAGGTAAGAGACTAATTATGTTACATTACATGTGACAGGCACGATTGGAAAGTTGGACAATTTTTTAGTTGAAGCAAAGGGATTTATTGTGTTAGATGTGACTCGGAGATGGTTTAGATTCAATTTTTCTATAGTGTCACGTGTGGATAATTTAGACAAAGATATAGAAGTGTTGTTTTTGTTAATTCTTCATAATGGCAGGCACGATAGGATAGTTGGACAATTTTTTAATTGAAGCAAAGAGATTTATTGTGTTAGATGTGACCGAGAGTTGGCTTAGATTTAATTTTTTTATAGTGGCACATGTGGATAATTTAGACAAAGATATAGGAGGGTTGTTTTTGTTAATTCTTCATAATGGCATAGGTGGGTAATTTTAGAAACAAAATACATCCAACGGCTATTAAAATTAATGATATTTTTTTAAGTATCCACATAGGACTCCTAAGTGACTTCATGTGGAGGCTTCTCTTTTTTTAGACTGTCCACCTAGGATTCCTAAGTGGCTTCGTATGGAAGCTTCAAAAGGAGCATAGTAATAGTAAGATATTTTCGGTGCCCACCGGCAACCGCTACTAACCGAGGCTCATTGGCAAGACCGCCATGGCGCAGAGGTGCAAACAGTGTTATTCATGCATCGCTGTCTGACATGGCTATCTATCTATACGTGGCGCCTGGATCCCACTATTCTATGCATGCAGCCTAAGTGTTTTTTTTAAGGAACTAGGCAGAAATGCTGCCCGATTATATTAAAACAAAATGTTTTTTTTAAAGTTAGGCAGGAGCACTGCCGATTCATTTAAGGAGAGGAAGAATGCGGGGTGTTACAAAGTTGATATTACATAAAAGGATACACACATCACAAAATGAAATCTAGATTGGGTAATACAACAGAAGCAACAAGCGTCATCCTCGCACAGCGCCAACACAACACTGCTCGTGTGCACCCTAAGTTTGAGTTAGGCCGTCAAGTTAATCATATCATCATCGGTAGCTCAAAAAGCTAGAGCACTACTCGCTCGCTCCTCCTCCTCCTTGATTAATTTTCCTTTTGAGGTCGGGCCATAGTTAGCACTTACCGACTCGGCTTGATTAAAAAGACTAGCTACTTTATTTACAACTTGGACTTATCATGCATAATCATCTGCTCAGCTATATAGCTTGATTAATTAGCTAGATTTTCGATGTGTAGTGGATTGCCCCTATATGAGCACGTGATAGATAATAGATTTATAGATTCTCCAATGCCGTCTCCCGTCTGGTCGCTCCGGTGGAGCTAGCAAGACTTGAACGTTGACCAAAAGGCAGGCAATTGAGGCATCATAGATAGGTTTATAGGGTCCAATGCAAGCAACAAGTGGGAATGACTGCCTAACCACCTTTTCAGCATTTACTTGTCATAAAATAAGTGTAACATTCAAAATCTGTTCAATAAAAAGCTAGTTAGTATAGTTTCAAGATCAACTAGTTAGATCTCATCACTAAATCAAGGCTCGCACCAACAAAAAAAAAAGCGCAAGAAAACTGAATTGCACTATTCAAACGACTAATTCATGATATTTTCTGGTTTCAATGTGCGTGCATTTGTTAAGGATCAGGAATAATGAACGGCAACGTGGATTTTTCTCAGGGCTAGTGATAACTCTTAAATTTTAAATAGTTCCCTCTAGCTATCTCTTAGGTATAATGTGCCGTCTTTTCCAGGTTACATATGACATGGAATAATATATGCGAAATGAAATACAAATTGGCGGTTGCGCACGGGCCATACTGGCAGTAGATCATAGCAGCCTCAGCTCCAAATGCAATGGACATGTGTCCGCTTGGGAATTATGTATATACTCCAACATTATGCGTGCAAGTTGATGGTTAGCCTCATGTTTACTTGTCAAAACCTGCGTGCTTTCTTCTCCTTTCCTCTCATGAAAAAGAAAGAGACATGCAAAAAAAAAAAAAAGTCGCTCCACATCATCGGGCGTCAGCTACGTGCTGAAGGTGCAACGCATCTGGATGGTCGTCTCAATTCCTTCTCGATGGCTAGATACTAGTGCTCCTCTTTTTATTACATAATCATGCAAGCTGGCATACACCCACGTGCGCCTTCTATACACTTTCCACTGCCTTTGGTATATAGATCATCTCAGAACATAAATCTCACATATTGCATACGTCATGTACCCCTTTTTATCGGCAGCATATATCCGCTTTATTACGGAGACCGAAACTTTATTACTTAACCAGGCTTTCTTCATCTATGAATACTAGAAAATTCACAATAAATATATATCTTGCAACTATGTAATTCATGGACTCCAAATTCCAATTCTTCTATTATAAGCCACCACTAGCAGGTATTCCCTCCGTCTCAAGTTACAATTTATTTGTTAGGTTTGCACGGAAAGGTTGGTTTCCACTAGATACGTTGCCCATATATATCTAGGTGTATAACAAAAGTGATGCATCTAGAAAAGCCAAAACAAATAGTAATGTGAGATGGAGAGAGTAGCAAGCAAGAAGCTAGCTGAGAATTAAAGGTAGAAGGAATTGTAAATTACCATACTGGAAAATATATACATAATTAAAAATTGTATATCCCATTGACCACTAAGTTTTTATGTAAAATTAATATCCATCTAGCCTTAGAGGAAAGTAGTCCTTAGGTCACACCATGCTATTTTTGGATATTTATGTTGGTATGTGTTATTATTAAAATTTAAGTTCTAAAAGGGTTAACATAAAAAAAACATATAACAATGCACTCTAGGGGCCACACTTTACCATGCCCAATTATCCTAAACATTTAGTAAACAGTATGTCACCCTTTGTTTAACGTTTCAACCGTTTAAATGGTGTTTAAACGGAGTTAAACGGCCTAAACGGTTTTGCATAATAACAATAAAATATACATATTTATGTACATAAAAATCTAATATGTTAGGTGGTCTATATATTTGCACATGTAAAAAGCAAGTATTCTACCAAATAATATTTTCGGGAGAAATCTATATCCTACAACACTTCATATACTTATGGTGTTAATTACTTTGATGTTGATCGTGGTAGTTGTAATCCTCCTATGGAATAAATTATGATTAAATAGTCATTTAGTGTATGCAATCATGTTTAACTTGATTTTTTAGACGATTAAGATGGTTTTGAACAGTTTAAATGGGTTCAAATGGTCAATATGTTTAATTTAGGGTCTAAATGACATGGTTGACCTCTGTTTACCCTTTAAAATGTGTTTAAACGGACTAAACGACCGTTTAGGCAAACAAAGACCATGCCAATATACATGTGGTACAGTAGTAGTTATCAATTTTTATAACTATTATAAATTATCTAATATTGGCTTTCAGATTCTTTTTATATAATCGTTAACTCTTTTGCCTGTTCTTATTTTAAAAAAAGGTAGCATGACAGCTCATGAAAATACAGTAGGCTACTGATTAATTTAAACATAAGGTTATAAATGAGTTAAAAATTTTAAAAATGCCCGTGTGGAAAAATATCAACGAAAAAAGGTGATCTTTTAACCAAAATCAGCTTCTTTGAGAAAATTAAAATTTGAGAAAACGTTATACATTTTTGAACTATGTGTTAGCTGATTGATGAGTGATAAGAATTAAGAAACTCAAGGCGATTGAAAATATTATTTATTACAAGAGTGGGAGGATATAGTAATATACCAAGTCCACTCTGGCCCCTGCTCGTCCCCTGTTTTTTGAGTCTCGTATGCCCTCCTCTGTTTCTGGCTCCGGCGCCGGCGGGGCGAGCACTATAAAAGGAGGCGGCTTCCAGCAGCGTGGTTTCATTCAACTCGCACGGACGAAGCAGTTGATCACCTATCTCATGGTGAGCAGCGGCACCCAGAATTCGGAGAGGTCTCCGGCTCTGCACCTGAGCACCGGCATCATCGGCTTCCTCGCTCGGCGTGCCATGTCGACGCACACGCAGCGGTCCTCCCAGCAGCCTGGCCTCCCGCTGGACTCGCCGGGATCCTCCACCGGATCCGTGGAGTCGCTGCCGCCGTGGAGCAGCGTCCAGCAGAACCCTGCGCCGCCATTCGACGGCAACGACACCGAGGAGATGGTCCCGGCCGACATGGCGAAGCACGCCGCCGCGGGGCACGCGTACCGCGGGGTGCGCAAGCGGCCGTGGGGCAAGTTCGCGGCGGAGATCCGGGACTCGACGCGCAACGGCGTGCGCGTGTGGCTGGGCACCTTCGACAGCGCGGAGGAGGCGGCGATGGCGTACGACCAGGCGGCGTTCGCGATGCGGGGCGCGGCGGCGGCGCTCAACTTCCCCGCGGAGCGTGTCCGGGAGTCCCTGGAGGGGATGAACGTGGACGCGTCGTGCGGCGGGTCGCCCGTGGTGGCGCTGAAGCGGCGGCATTCCATGCGGCCGCGGCGGCGGCCGGGGGCGGGGAGCCGCAGGGGCAAGGCGGCGTGCAGGAGCGAGGTGATGGAGCTGGAGGACCTGGGAACAGAGTACTTGGAGGCGCTTCTGGGCGCCACCACCGAGGAGCAGAAGGAGAACAGCAGCAGCAGCACGTCGTCCAGGTGCCGGAGCCACCACTCCATCTGATCTCCGATCCCATTGTCATTGGGCAAGCATGGTGATCTCATTACATTTTAAAAAAAGCATGGTGCTCTCTTTACAATGTAATGGGCATGCACAAATTAAATACGTTTTGGTTTGATTGTTCTTTTTTTTTTTTTTTGAAACGGTTTGATTGTTCTTTGCTAGACTGATTGGAGGGCTGAACAAAACAGCTTGCTTGGTTTTGTTAGTTTGGATTGGAGAAGAAGAAGCAGTAGTTAGTGTTTCCATCGAGAAATGAAAAGAAACGAAACTCGACGCCAAATTTAATGTGAAGGGGGATGAAATTGTGTTTGAGTTTGCGAGCACTTATGCTGGATACTCCGTATGCTTTGATGTCGAATTGCCGATCCATGCATTGCGTGGTCGTGGAATCCACAGTTGCGATCAAGAAAGCAGCAATGTGCGTTCATTCTAACGAGACTTTTACCTGTATGCCATAAGAAAAGATGACTCTGACCTGTGTGCCACTAAAATGTTCGTTCGCACCTGTGTGTCATCGTCCTAAACTTCTTTGACCCAGGTGCCATTCCGTCCAAATATGCTGCTAACGGTGGCTAACGAAGCTGCGAAAAGACTTCAATGCCCTCAAGCTAGGCAAAGTGAGATGAAATTTTGTTTTCCCCTATGCCACTCCCTGACTTAGTATTTTGGAACCAAATTGATTGGGTTGATCATTCTTTCCTGCACTAATTTAATTTGTATTTAAATTATTATTAATATTTTATAGTTTTGAACATCTCAATAATTAAAAAACATGAACATCTCATCGGAAATCAATATTTTCAATCTTGCCGATATCCAATGCTAAAGTAAAATAATAATAAGGTAAAGTAATATTAAAAATATTTTTTTCTCATAATAGGTATCGAGAACAACATGAACCATCTCATCAGCCATCTCCTAACATTAGCAAGAATAATTAAAAATATCAAACAATCCTTGCAAACAATACAATATGGAGCAGGTGGCACAGGCATTCGCTCGAACAAGTGGTGTGCCAGCGTCGCCACGACCCAGATGACGTTGATCGCTGTGTGGTGCGAGTTCACCGGTGCTGCACGGGGCTCCAGGACCTGACGCTCGCGTTCAAATGGCTCCGGTGGCGAGTCCACCATTGGCCATGGTGCGCCAGGCTGCCGCCGATGGAGGAGTGCGGCGAGGATCGGAGCCGAGGACGGAGAGTAGGGCGCGGACCCGTATGACCACCGGGCACGCGGGGGTCATGGCCTCCTGCCCGGGCCGCTTCGGCGTCGCCGCGCTCTGGCATCAAGCCCCGCCACGCCCGATGTCCCCGCAGCTTGGCTCCAGCCCGGCCATGGCGCTCCCGGCAGACGGGGCGAGCACCCAGCCCGCGAGCGCGCATGGAGGGCGCGGCCGCCCTGGCTCCAGCCTGCTGCGTGGCCGGGTCCGGCTGATCCCTGCCGCGCCGCGCCGCCCGGGGCCAGGCACGGCGCCCTGGAGGCCCCGCGCCGCGCCGCCTGGGGCCAGGCACAGCGCCGCGCCGCCCGGGTCTGCCCGCCGCGCCGCCCGGAGCCCCGCCGCGTCACGTCACCCGGAGCCGCCCCGCGCCGACCCGCCAGAATCGCCGCCCGGAGCCGCCGCCGCCGCCCCTAGGGTTCGCCTTCGGGAGCGAGCGCTGGCAGGGGTCGACTCGATAGGAGAAGAGAGCACGGGTCGGGCCACAGAGGGAAGAGATTGGATTGAGAGTCAACAAGTCAACGAGGGTAACATGGACATTTCGCGTGCCCGGTCCCACATGTCAGGGCGTCCTAACGGTGGATTTCTAACAGATCGTGGACGGAATGGCATAGAGGGCAAAGAAGTTTAAGACGATGGGACACAGGTGCGAACAACTTTTTTAATGGCACACAGGTCAGCACCATCTTTTTTAATGGTATACAAGTAAAAGTCTCCATTCTAATGGCATGGCAGCTCGTGAAACTATGGAGCTCATCTCGAAGATCTGGGCCGTTGAGTTCGACATTGAGGGCTGGGATATTAGCTGTCAGATCGATGAGCCAAAGTGCTCGATGACATGTAATAAAGCGAGAAAATTAAATAAAAAGACACGTGCTTCGATGGAAGAGAGGCTGAATGGGTTGGCCACCTCATTCTCATCGATCTACCGGTCAATCATGGTTCAATGAATCTGCTTGCTATGCTGCCGCTGGGAATCGAACGAATATACTCCACTCACGAGTCAAGAGGACTAGGGGCTGACCTGCTTTTCTGAACGGTCGAGAAAGACAAATGGTCCACCGCGCTACAATCCTAGATGACCTTTCGCTCAATCAAATATACGGTGAAGTTACAAGACGAATACGGTTGTTTAGATTGTTAAATTGGGTGCAAGTTGGATACTGAAACAGTTATAGTTTTACTCAAATTACAGTTATCCCAAATTCCTACAAACCTAGAACCTATAATTTGAAACGTATACAGTAATATTTTAAGTTAAAACGGATGAATTAGGATAACTTATACACAAGTTCGTCGATCCTCTAGTGCAGAGCGATCGACTATGGTCATGGATCCGTAAAGTACAACTAATTGTAGTGCAGTGAGCAAATGCAAGGTTCCATGGATGCGAGACAGAAAGGTCTTGGGGCCGTTGCAAGAAAAGAAAAAAATTATAAAAATGACTGCTAGTGGTGGAAGAAAACCGGCTGATTGCTGTCTGTGGTCACGTGATTGATGGAAGCACCCTGCCATGACCACGTACGCATGCAATGAACCCCCCCTGCCTGCCTGGAACTGGTCGTGCAGTCAAGGACCATCCCTGACTTGCAAGAAACGAATCCATCCATATCAATCCAATTCGCGTCGCGTCATGATAAAATACACCAACTCTCTTCTAAATTTATAACGTTAACTAACCTACTTGTCTTAAGCATCGTATATTTATACATAGATACAGAGCATGTGCAGGCAAAAAGGAGTATCACTCTACTGCTGCCACTAGACACTAGTACTTGCGACAGTATAATAATATTCGTATGGATTGCGAGCTCCTCCTCTTGGCGTGCTTCCACCAGTCAGGCGACCAGTGCAGTGTATCGCATGCTCATTTCCATCCCCGCAGCTTCGTTCGACTCGTCACGGGCGGCGGACAAGTCCAGGTGCACGAACCTGCCTGCATTCTCGGAGCTCCGCAACCTCCGAGTCCTCCCTCCGCCGCCCGCCATCCCATCACCATCTCCCACTGACCACTGCTAGTGCTAGCTCTCCTCACTGGATTTCATTCCAGCCTCTTTCCTTCCTCCCTTCCTCAAACGGCCGTGCGTATGGACTGGCAGGCAAATATATCCCAAATGGCCAAATGCATAAAAAAAGCATGTTATATATGGATACTACCCGGAAGGCTGGAATTGGAGGCGGCGTGCATCATCAAGGTCATAATAAGAGAATTACTGACTTCAAATAACCTGCCTTCACCAAGGAGGGTTACATTATTGCGAGTGTCAACGATAATTCACAACACTTCTAAACCAACGAGGGGCCAGGGCCATCCACCCAAGACGATCCCATCCGCTGCAAGCCGCAGCCAGGGTTAACTTAACATCTACTAAGTGGACATATCTCCTACCCAACTAACAACAAAGCACAGTGCCATTGCACCATCCAACCCGAAACTAGCATACAACCAAATGCTACGGTACCTGTATAACTATACGAGGACTTGCTGTACCATCATGTGCGTCAAGTCACTCCTCGCCTCCTCGGCTTGATCAGCTTCTGCCAACTGGTTGTCCGCCTCTCTCGCTCACGCTTAATTGCTTCAGTTCCCTCAATGCCACTGCAACAAGCTAATGACACACATATCACTACTAGTTTGCATACCCACTCAAATCCCTCACAAACAAAATAGTTTTTTAACAACCAGTCAAATTCTTCCTAGAAAAGGAAAGATTCAATGCTCACCCTATTGGAAGCTCCGTATTCTAGTCTGGGACTTCTCCGAGGCTCAGTGTCGGGGTTCTGCGAGTAGGCTGAGGTGCTCTGGAAAATGGAAGGCTGGTTCTGGTTTTGTAGATATGCAGGACTGCTCGGGACGGATGGCAGATTGTGATGATCTGAATTGCTATCAGCACGATTTCCCCAAGATTGCTCTCGCACACGAGTTTCACTGCTCATAGCGGCATTAGGATCCCTCTTTGAGAACTGAGTAGCTGCAGCTCGAGCCCCGGATATTGCTGCGGTAACACTTGAGGACTTTTGTACCTCAGGCTGGCTCTGGTTTTGTAGATAAGGACCGCGCTGGACGGATGGCAGATTCTGATGATCTGAATTACTGTCAGCACGGTTTCCCCAAGATTGCTCTCGCACACGAGTTTCACTGCTCGTAGCGGCATTGGGGTCCCTCTTTGAGAACTGAGTAGCTGCAGCTCGAGCCCCGGCTATTGCTGCGGTAACACTTGAGGACTTTTGTACCTCAGACTTGGAAGCATCAAATGTGAGGGATCCTGGCTTCAGAGAGTAGCGATCTCTTGGGTCTGGAAGTGGGAACTTGATGGGTAGCGGACCTTGAACAGGTGTAAGGCCCCTCACAGCTCCATCATAGATCTGTGACACGACACGCAGAACAAATTCCAGAGTTAAGGGTACAAAGAAGAGTAAATAGGAGGCACTGCTTATCCATGATAACCGGAACTGAGCTCACCCTTCTTTCTAAATTGTAGACACCCTGGTAACCACGCATCTCGAATGGATCTACCAACTTCTGCATAAATACAAGTAACGAATGTCACTGCGGAACCAAACATGATAGCGGTTACAGTATCCACTAGCTAGAAGTGAGTGAGGAACAGAGCAGTGTGCCAAAATCACCTGTGGATTCTCACAAAGCCAACAAAAGTCAGTCAGCCCTTCAAGCCTAACCTGCATTTGAGACACAGATGTTCAATGCGACGTCATGAGCTATGCAAAATGAATGCAGGAAAGGAATTGCGGGTCAATAGCTTCGTTATTTTGGACTGAAGGAAAGGAAATGGGGGAGTGACAAAACATACAGACTGAGGCACATCTTCCCAGCAAACAAGCTCTTGAGACCTGAGACATCCTACCACTTCGACGCAGCCTATGGTGTTGGATAGAGAAAGCAAACATAAGATATCGTTTTCCCTGATGAATTCAGGGGATGGTAATGTGATGCAGCCTGGAGCAGGTGCTTAACTAACCAAGGAGGCGTGAGACCGGGTAGTAGTCGGGGAATTTGATGTCAGTGATCCCGTCGACGGCATAAATCTCCCTGTAGAAATCCTCCATGGCTTTGATGGTGTCGGGATCCGGGACCTTGGACGCAGCGTGAATCCAGAGGCGGCCTGGGAAGCAAGAAATCGATCAAATCCTATGAAGAATGATGAAAACCCTAATGGGGGTCGAAATCCAAATCCAACCAGTGAAGCACAGGGCGAAGAAGCGGGGAGCGACCTGTGATTGGGGATGGCCAGGAGCGCCCCTCGACGCGCTTGATGCCGTGCACCAGCAGCGACGCCCACGGCTGGTGCATGGTGAGGCAAGGGTTCCCGTGGTATCCCCTGCCATCAGTACTGCTGCTGCTGCTGCCGCCATGCCGGCCGGCGCCGAATCCGCCGCGGCCCGAGTAGCCGCCGCGCATGCTGGGGTTCGCCGGTCGGTGGCTTGGGGGTTCGCCGGCCGGATAGACGGGGGTGCTGGTTGGGGAAGTCGCGGTCGCGCCGCCGGCGAGTACCCCGACCGAGGAAATTAGAGTCGTCGTCGTCGTGGACCGTACAGGAAGGGCTCACGAACGCAAATCAGACACAATACTAGGCCCAGGTAAAAAGACAAAACAAGCCGAAGGAGCAAACGCCACATTGCTGGACTGACTGATATCGTGGGCCGCTACCTCCCAACTGGGCCGTATAAAACACCCGAGCCCAAATGGCTGCGCTGCGCTGCACTTTGCGCCTCCCGCCCCCGCTTCTGGGTCTCCCTGATAGTACCACATCGCTAGACGATGGCGGGTGAGGCGGTCGAGCCATGTATAAAGCAAGGCGCAGGGCTCCTTCCTAACTCGTACCTTTCTCGGTCTTTAGGTTAAGATCAAGTGTAGTGTAGTATTCGTTCTTATCAGTTTAATATCTGATACGTTGGTCATGTGCCCACTTAGATATTAAATTTATTTTTTGTGGGGTGGGCCCACCACCACTGAGGTCCTTATGTGTCGTCCCGCCGTTGCACTTTAGCAGGGCCTGGCGCATCCCAACCAATGCTATATTAAATTTTTTTTTCTAATTTATCATTTAAATGTCAAATGTTTGAAATTCATCTGGCAAAATTTATATATCAACAAGGATAAGCTCCGTCCCGAAATTTGGAGCCAAGTCTTGAGAAAGACCTAGGCGGACCGTGTGAGTGTGACACCCTGAAATTCTGAAATTGGATGTTAATAGGAAGAATAATTAAATAATAATTTTTCTCATAATTTTAAAATTTGTTCAACATTTACTTTCTTTACAGGAAATTTAGTACAGGAAAGTCACTGATTGTTTTTCTAAATTAAGTAAAATGATGGTTTTAGGTTGTGTGTTGAAGTTTTCAAATAAAAGTTCAAAAGATCCAAAGTCTGAAAACCACCCTCAATCTCCTCTCCTTGTCTCTCTCCTACTTCTCTTTTCCTTAAACTCGGCCTGCTATCTTTTCTTTCAGCCCAGCAGCTATCCTCTTTCTCTTTTCCACCGCGCGGCCCAGCTTGGCCCGTCTCCTCTTCCACCGGCCTTTCTCTTCACCTCCCTCTCTCCCGCGGCCCGTTTTGGCCTAACACGTTCCGCCGGCCCACCTGCTCTCTCCCCCTCTCCCACTCGCTGACGGACGGGCCCCACTCGTCAGGCTCGTCCCCTACCTCCCGCCGGCCGCCCGCCTCTCCCATGGCCGCGCCGCATCCCCCCTCTCCCCGGCGTCCTCCCCTTCACCCGCGGCACTTCCTCTCCTTCACTGCTAAGTGCACATCAATGCGCCGGGCTTCACCGCCTCGCCTCCCCATCCGAAACCGTCTCCCCACCCATGCTCCATCGAGCATTCATGGCCCCCGGCCGCCGAGCTCCCCCACCGCCTTAAGCGTCCCCTCCCCTACCCCTCTCCACCCTATCAAAGGGCGCCCTCGAGCCCGGCACAACCCGCACCTCGCCCCGCTATCTCTTCGCGCAGCAGCCGCTCGAGCCGAAGCGCCGCCGTCCGCCGGAGCCGCCGATGTCGATCTCCACCGGTGCTTCTTCCCCGGCGCCTCCTTCTTCACCAAGACTCCGCAGCAAGGTGAGAAAGCTTTTCCCCCTTCTTTCTTTGCTCCTAGCCACTTCAATACTTGTCTTAGAAGCTCGCCGGCGTCGGCTCCTTTTGGCCGTCCGCCCCGCCGGCCATGGTGCCTTCTCCGCCACCCGAGCCTCCTCCCTAGTACCCTAGTTGTGTTCACGTGCTTTCAGGCTTGCCGTAGGTGCAAACCGCATCCTGATCCGAGGCCGGGAGCTCGAATCCGAGCGGATTCCGGCGAGTTCCGCCGCCGGTGCAGCCGTGCGCCGCCGCGCCCGCCGCCGCCGGCTTGCCGCTGCCTCCCACCGTCCGATCGCAAGCCAGTGGTCCAGATCTTCCCAAGCCCCAGGTCAAACCGTTCACATAACGGTCAACCCAGCCAACAGCCGCAGTTTTGCAAAAGAGCCCCTCTAGTTTTTGATTTTCACAACAATACCCTTCCACCTTTAAAGATCTTTTACAGCTAAGTCCTGTTTTCTTCGTTTAGGCCCTTAGGGTTTCTAGTTTTTCTGTCCCAATGTCCTTAGCCGTTTCTTTTGCACCCAAGCCCTTGGATCTTTTGTAGGTTTAGGTTTAGGCCCCTGGTTTCTTGCAGTTTAGCCCCTGGTAGTTTGTTTCTCTCGTAGTTTAGCCCTTGTAGCCCTGTTTAGTGCGTAGTTTATGCGTTTTAGCTCCGTTTCAATCGTTTCAAGTTGCGTTAGGTTCGTATCAACTCAAAGTACGCGTTAGAAGCAATGTTGATCATGTTCTCTGTTTTATAATATTTTTTTAATATTTAAATATGATTAAGTACTTATATACACACTTTTCCAATTAAAATCTAATCAGAGATCAACACGTGTTTTTATAAGAAAGATAATTTGATTAATATTTATTTAAACATTCCTTCCAATTAAAATTTAATTAGAGTTGTACCTCAGTTTTCATAATCAAATTTAAATTAATTAATATTTATCCAATTTGATTTCTAAATAAAAGCAACATAGGTCCTTTCTCGAGTTTTCTAAATTAAATGTTAATTTGACTAAATCAAACATAAATGTGTTCCTAATACAATTTAATTAGTTCAACTCGAAATATGAACACATACGTTTAGATGCTTCACGTGCTTCTTTTCTAAACTTAAATGCTTAATTTGCATAAATCATACTTGAATATTTATAAATAAAATTTGACTAAGTTTACATTGATTTTTTTCAAATAAATATAACTTGCTTAATTATAAATAGGGTATTTCTCTGAAATAACCTATTCACATGACTTTATTCAATTAAAATATACCAAGCAC
This sequence comes from Cenchrus fungigraminus, assembly GCA_036936925.1. Taxonomy (NCBI): domain Eukaryota; kingdom Viridiplantae; phylum Streptophyta; class Magnoliopsida; order Poales; family Poaceae; genus Cenchrus; species Cenchrus fungigraminus. The sequence continues at coordinate 93,578,944 of CM072776.1, read as the reverse complement.
ATAACCTTGTGTGATATAATCCAAATCTCCCGATAGCCTTGAGCGTTTCTTGCGTTTGCGTTCTTAGAACCGAACCTTTCCCTTGTCCGCTCTTTTAAGCCTTATTGTTTGGTGTATTGTTCTTAGTTGTTATTGTATGTTTGCTTTGCATGTTTGTGCCGTTGTTGCTTCGAGTAGAAGATCAAACTGCTGATCGGAAGTTCAGAAGTTTGAAGAGAGCAAAAGCGGAAGAGCATAAGAGTAACTTGTCATTGGAGAAAGGCAAGTGACCCTAACCATCCTTCTACCTATGCTTTAATACAAGAATACTATAAATTAATCAGAACATGGAGAACCACCCAGGAAGACAGTGCAACCACAGTCCATATGGCTCTGGCTTAGCCAATTAATTAGGTGTGCGATTGTACTGCTGACCTTATCCGAAAGGAACACAGGGGGCTCCGGGTTGCAGGGGTATAGCCCGGTCCTCTTGGGGCAGCAGCCTTTGCTAAGGTGCTGACCACTAGGGAGGGTTATAGTCCGCCCTGAGCTGTAACTGTCGTGGGTTGTTGGTGCTTTTGCATGTCTTTGTAAAGGCTTCGTAGCGTCCCTATGTAATCACACCTCGGAAGTGTGGTTTGATGCTTGGCCAGCATCGCATGGTTGGGTTCAAAGTTCTTCGGAACTTTTACGCGAACTGTGGTGAAAGTGTACAACCTCTGCAGAGTGTAAAACTGATCGATCAGCCGTGCTCACGGTCAAGAGCGGCCTGGACCCTCACATGATAATTGAACTTAAAGATGGATTTAATTTGCATTCTGGTTAACTTTTGTGGCCTTGCTGAGTACCAACCATAAGTGTACTCATCCTTGCTAAACCGCTGCTCAGAAAATGAAGAAGAAGGTGTATGAAGTCCAGAGGATGGTGCTAGGCGTACGCGACCCCCAGTCGATTGCCTGTGAAGCCCGAAGCCTTTGTTTTCCCCAGGATTCTGCTGTAAATCTTTGATAATCTCTCTTTCTTAACGTGATATTATTTTTGTTATTCACTTATGATGTCACTATATGTATGAAACTTGATCCTGACATACATATAGTTAAACACTTGGTTTTGTTTGGAAAACAGGTGTGGACAGTGAGGCCCAGCGACCTTTACTTAAGCAGGCCCAGCGACCTGTACACGCTGCGCGGTTAGTAGTAGTCGCGGTCGGGGGTGACCGGCGGTGGGCGGGCGCACGCGGAGAAGACGCGTTGTTGTATGTTCCGCGGCCTTCACGCTGAAACGACCTACCATTGAGTCCTTGACTTGAATCTCTGTCTCGTCCCCAGTCAGTTCGTCACCGCGGGACTCCGGATAATGCGCCGCACTTCCCCGCTGCCGAACTTGCACGGAAAAATGCGAGCACGTCGTTTTCGACCGAGCCGCCTGTGCATCTCAAAACGCGGCCCTTCATCGAGATCTCTGATGAGGAGGTTCATTTTTTAGTTTTTTTTTTTGGGGGGCTTTTGCGCAGTAACCATTACGACTGGGAGGACGCGCTCGAGGCCCCGCCCGACCCAGTGTGAGATCGTGCCGGCGCGTCGTGGGGCCGTGTTCTTGTTAATTGTTTGTAGATATAGGGACCACGGGGACCATCATGGCGTACTGTTATGTTAAGCTCTCTGGTTCCTGCCCTGCCCTGAGTAGTCGTCTTATCACACGTAAATTGACCGCTCGCTCGTCGTGGTTGGATTCCTTTTCCTTTTTCGGTCCAAGCCCAGCCCGATCCCAAGACATGCGCGAAATTTAGCAGGCGCTCAGCAGCGCAACGTTCACGGCGCTCGGCGAGGACTCGGCGTGTCCAACCACGGGGATCTCAGCACTCTGCCCAGACCTCTGTCTGCTCCCTTGCCCTTTCCATCCCTTCTCATCACTTTCCCCTTCCTCGCGTCCCCTCCTCCCGCCTCGGATCCCCAGAAAACCACCGCGCGGCCGCACCACGCCTTCCATCCCTGCGCGCGCGCGAGCGCGCACGCACGACGCAGCTTCCCGGCAATGTGCTCGACCACCACCCCAGGCGTCGTCGTCACGTCCTTGCCCGTCAACGCCCTGGCCCCACGCAGCTGAGCGCGTTCGGGCGTGAATATATACGCGAACGCGACCCTTTCCCCCCGGCAGGGGTGGGTTGGTGCTTGGTGTAAACAAAGAGGTGGGGAGGAGGAGGAGCTCGAGCTGCTGGTCGAATCCCGCGGCGGAGATGGAGAGCTACCTCAAGGAGAACTTCGGGGGCGTGCAGCCAAAGCACTCGTCGGAGGAGGCGCTGGGGAGATGGCGCAAGGTCGTCGGCGTCGTCAAGAACCCCAAGCGCCGCTTCCGCTTCACGGCCAACCTCGACAAGCGCAGCGAGGTCACCGCTATGAAGCGGAAGAACCATGTGAGTAAAGGCTGCTGCTCCTCGACCCCCATGAGGCCCTGAACCTAATCTTAGCTCAGTGCGTTTCCCCTGCCTCCGCACTTGCTGCGCACTGCAATTTCTGCGTTCATGTCTTTCGTGTAGTCGTACATGCCAATGCTATCGTTTTCTTGAGGAATTGCTTTAAGTCTTTTAAAAAAATAGAGCTACAAAATTAGATAAAAGAGCCGGTCAAGAAAAGTTCGGTTGATTTGTTCAAAAGGTGCCGCAGGATTTTGAGTCAAAACGAAAACATGGAACACGGCAATAACCTGGGGTTAGTCTGACTTCAGAATGAATCCAGTTGCACATCTTTTCCAAATATTTTGCAAGCGGTATAAGACCATGGCTCTCAGTTTCATAGGAAATAGGTGGGTACAATTGCTAGGGGATAAATCCACACATGTTTCCATTGATCAAATAGTGGTAAAAAAAACCTCACTTTTGTCCTCTTTCATATGTAAGGACTTCAGCTTCACGCTGCAATGAAAGAAAATGTTTTTTTTATAACAGAGAAGTACATAATGCAATATGGAGTCAAAAGGGAGAAAAATACCTTTAGAGGCGACATTGCAGCATAATTAAAGTCCTTCCTATTCCCCCCCAAATATTCTGCATCTTATTTTTATACACCGTTTGTTTGTTAGTGTTAGTTAACTAATGACCATATGGCATCATGAAACAAAAGACCACATTATTATAGTAAGTGCTGATTGCACATAGATAAGTGCAGACAGCTGGACATCAAAATATTAAAACATCATGTTTTCCTCAGACTATGAAAGAGACCTTTAAACTGCAATTGAATAGTTAAAGGTGTGGATCAGGTTTTGATCACTTTGTTTACGTGTAAAAATGGGCACTATATCTCTGATTACTGGAATATCTTATATGCAAAGTACTGATCATGACCAGAAAATAAACGTGTTCGCCATCTTTTTACTAAACTCTTGGGCAGATATGTGAAAACAAACTTACTGTGTGGAAGATTTTGTATCTGTGCAGATTGTTTGTAAAAGTCTTCTGATATTCATGTGTTTCAGATAGGCACTTTAATTGTTTACTACTACTACTCTACTAGTATAGGTGAAACTATGAACATTAGTGATACTAAAAATCTTGGTAACTTTTTTTATAATGGTATACTTCTCCATTTTTATCCATATGCATGCCAAATTGGCAATTAGCAAATTACTGGATTCAGTGGATAGCTTATCAATTGAATGTTGACTAGACTAGATCCTTGATCAATCTCTGGCAGTCTGCTGGTTATCTAGTAAAAAACTCATGGTTTCACAATTTAAGATTATGAGGTCATCATGAATCTTGCATCGTAACACTTTATATCCACATGCGTATCTTCAGAGTTGCAGCTGTAGATTTATTTTTACCAAATCAAACCTTTTGTTATCATGAGCCTTTTTTGCAGTTCTGATATGTAAACTAACTGAGAACAAAAATAGTGCTTCTTGAGACTTACTACATGTTTTACCTATTTCAGGAGAAGCTGCGTGTTGCTGTGCTTGTTTCAAAGGCTGCACTTCAATTTGTTAGCAGTATGATACACCCTACTGGAACATCCTAGTTTAATAATCTTCTCGCATTTTCATGAATCAACCTTAACACCACAACAATTCCACAGGCCTTGCTCCATCGGGTGAGTACAAGGTCCCTGCCGACGTCAAGGCGGCTGGTTTTGGCATCTGCGCCGAGGAGCTGAGCTCGATAGTCGAGGGTCATGACCTCAAGAAGCTGAAATCACATGGCGGTGTCGAGAGCCTCGCGTCCAAGCTATCCACCTCAGAGTCCGATGGCCTCGACACGTCCTCGGACAAGCTGGCAAAACGGCAGGAACTGTTTGGTGTCAACAAGTTCGCCGAGGCAGAGTCCCGCGGTTTCTGGGTCTTCGTCTGGGAAGCGCTTCAGGACATGACGCTCATGATCCTTGCCGCGTGTGCGTTCTTCTCGCTCATTGTCGGCATCGCCACTGAGGGGTGGCCCAAGGGTGCACACGACGGGCTTGGTATTGTTGCCAGCATCCTGCTTGTCGTGTTCGTCACAGCTTCAAGCGACTACCGACAGTCGCTGCAGTTCAAGGACCTCGATAAGGAGAAGAAGAAGATCACGGTGCAAGTAACCCGGAGCGGGTACAGGCAGAAGCTCTCAATATATGAACTTCTTGCTGGTGACATCGTCCACCTCTCCATCGGTGATCAGGTGCCAGCTGATGGGCTGTTCTTGTCAGGCTTCTCGCTTCTGATCAACGAGTCAAGCTTGACTGGAGAGAGTGAGCCGGTTGCTGTCAATGCTGAGAACCCTTTCCTTCTGTCGGGGACAAAGGTGCAGGATGGTTCTTGCAAGATGCTCATCACGACAGTTGGCATGAGGACCCAGTGGGGGAAGCTGATGGCAACTCTCAGCGAAGGGGGTGATGACGAGACGCCATTGCAAGTCAAGCTGAACGGTGTGGCTACCATCATTGGTAAAATAGGCCTTATCTTTGCAGTCGTCACATTTGCAGTGCTCACCGAAAGCTTGTTCCGGCGCAAGATAAATGATGGCACATACTTGAGCTGGACTGGAGATGATGCATTGGAGCTGCTCGAGTTCTTTGCCATTGCTGTCACCATAGTCGTTGTTGCAGTACCTGAAGGGCTACCACTCGCCGTGACCCTGAGCCTTGCATTTGCAATGAAGAAGATGATGAACGACAAGGCACTTGTCCGGCACCTTGCTGCCTGTGAGACCATGGGTTCTGCGACCTCCATCTGCAGTGACAAGACCGGCACGCTCACGACAAACCACATGACTGTCGTCAAGGCCTGCATCTGTGGCAAGATTAAAGAAGTGGATGGTGCCTCGGATGCCAAGAGCCTGTTCTCCGAACTGCCGGACTCTGTCATGACGATGCTCTCGCAGTCTATATTCAACAACACTGGTGGTGACGTTGTCGTCAACCAGGATGGCAAACGTGAAATACTGGGTACACCAACTGAGACAGCAATTCTGGAGTTTGGCCTGTCGCTTGGTGGAGACTTTTCGGCAGTTCGCAAAGCTAGTACCCTTGTCAAGGTGGAGCCGTTCAACTCGGCAAAGAAGAGAATGGGTGTGGTCATCCAGCTCCCAGGGGGTGCACTGCGAGCACACTGCAAAGGAGCATCAGAGATCATACTGGCATCATGTGACAAGTACCTGAATGAGGAAGGCAATGTTGTCCCCCTGGATAAAGCAACCATCGATCACTTGAATGCAACGATCGACAGCTTTGCAAATGAGGCACTTCGCACCCTTTGCCTTGCCTACATGGAAGTTCAGGACGGGTTCTCAGCCAACGATCAGATTCCAGCTGATGGTTACACCTGCATTGGCATTGTGGGGATCAAAGACCCTGTCCGCCCTGGAGTGAAGGAATCAGTTGCCATCTGCAGGTCAGCTGGTATTACCGTCAGGATGGTTACAGGTGACAACATCAACACGGCGAAGGCAATTGCCCGGGAATGTGGCATTCTAACTGAAGGTGGCATTGCCATAGAGGGCCCAGATTTCAGAACCAAGAGTGAAGAAGAGCTCACTCAACTGATACCAAAGATACAGGTAACTGAATGTGTACATTTACATGCCTTTGTATATTACTTTTGTGCTTCATTGACTAATGTTCTATGCTTTTGATGCTTAAGGTGATGGCAAGGTCTTCGCCATTGGATAAGCACACCCTTGTCAAGCATCTTCGAACTAAGCTCGATGAAGTTGTTGCGGTGACTGGTGACGGGACAAATGATGCACCTGCACTACATGAGGCTGATATAGGGCTTGCAATGGGCATTGCTGGAACCGAGGTAATTTCAAGATTTCCCTTAAATAGTTAAATTGGGAACGGCAATAACTAGCCATGTCCGTTAAATAGGCACACTATTGCTGGAATCTTGTAGTTAATTATCACCGATATCAAACATCTAGGAATGTAAATATTAGCTGTCTTTATTAGTGTCATTTTTGCTCTTGCATTCTTCCATACTGTGACATCTAAGAGTTCTTGATATTCTAAATAGCACCATCAATTAGTTGATATCTCATATTAATTCACCATTTACTCCCATCTTGACTCATCTTAAATCTTGTTGAAGGTGGCCAAAGAGAGTGCTGATGTCATTATTCTTGATGACAACTTCTCCACTATTGTCACTGTTGCTAAATGGGGACGGTCAGTGTACATCAACATTCAGAAGTTCGTTCAGTTTCAGCTGACAGTAAACGTGGTTGCTCTCGTTGTGAACTTCTCTTCAGCTTGCCTGACAGGTACATCTCAAATCCTGAATTAGCACATTGTTTCGAAATCCTTGTACTGCTTAAGCGTATTCTGAATCTTCTTGTTTTGTATTTGTTTATAAATATACATCTCATTGTTTGTATGCATTCTTATTCAGGGAGTGCTCCTCTTACTGCTGTCCAATTGCTCTGGGTCAACATGATCATGGATACACTTGGTGCACTGGCATTGGCTACAGAACCCCCAAACGATGAACTGATGAAGAGAACACCTGTTGGAAGGAAAGGAAACTTCATCAGTAACATTATGTGGAGGAACATCCTGGGACAGTCCTTCTACCAGTTCCTTGTAATTTGGTACCTACAGACAGAGGGGAAGTGGCTGTTTGGCATCAATGGCGCTAACTCCGATCTAGTCTTGAACACACTTATCTTCAATTGCTTTGTGTTCTGCCAGGTAATTTCCAAGCTAAATGTTGATGAATTTGCTAGGCTGTGCATTGGGTTTGAATTTCTTTCATCGACGATGCTATGTTTGTGAACTTATTTTTTCCTTTGCTGTGCAGGTGTTCAATGAGGTGAGCTCCAGAGAGATGGAAAAGATAAACGTGTTTCAAGGCATTCTAAACAACAATGTGTTCGTCGCGGTCCTCAGCAGCACCGTCATCTTCCAGTTCATCATTATACAGTTCCTTGGTGATTTCGCAAACACTATCCCTCTCACATTCAAGCAGTGGATCGCATGCATTTCCATCGGTTTCATAGGCATGCCGATCGCCGCTATTGTCAAGATGATCCCAGTTGGTTCTTCGTAGGAAGCTAGAAGCTAACTTCTACCAGAAACTGAAGTTGGGCAGGACTACGGTCTGATCATGGCAATGGAGTTTTGTGCATCGCCATTGGCGTACATAAGATAGATCTTTCTGCCATAATGATTCTATTTAGGTGAATCTTTGCCCTTGTTATCATGTATTTGATCTTAGAGCATGACCCAAGGTTGTGGGCTTGATTCTTAGAGAAGGCCTTGGCCCTTGGACTCTTGTAGCTGTTCTTTGCGTTGTTTTTGTTTCTTTTCCTGGTGCTTTTTCCTTGTAGCCGAGGCTGGAACAGTGGAAGTGTGGAACTGTATATTACTATATTATTGCTCACTACAATGTGCTTGTTTTCACAACCATTTTGCTTCACCTGGTGTCCAGTCAGAAGTTCCAGAAATGGGTGGGGTTTAAATGTTCCCGATTTGCCAAGAAAATGCCCCCCACTAGGTTCGAAGATCTGATAAGGAAGATCACAAAATCATGCAAGATCCCTGTCAATCCTCTGCTCCTTGATACTTCTGTAAAAAAAACCGCATGTTCGTTTGGCTGGTGGCTGATTGCTGGTGCTGGTCTGTTCTGAGTGAAAAGTACTGCTGGTTAGTTGGTGGTGGCTGGTTCGTTCTGAGAGAAAAACAGAAAAGCACTGCTGGCTGGTGGCTGATAAGCCGAACGAACATGCTGAAAATCCAGCAGGCCTCCTGCCCTTGATGTATATATATATTACATTTCACAAAAAGAAAATACAGAATCACTTTAAGTTTGACGAGGAATCTGTCACAAGATACACCAAAGGACTGTGATGTACTGCTAGAGTGCTAGGCACTGCATCAGCAGTCGGTTACCACCTTGTTTCGGCATCCCAGGCTTTATATCATGACATCACGTATTGACACCTTCCGTGACTCATCATCGATGCCATTTGCCAAGACGTTTTTGACCGGTCAAGGCACTGGCCTGAGCATGTTACTCCTACGACCATCCACACTCGTCGTCCTTCAAAACCTCCTTCAAAACAGAATATTCCATCCTCGTTATCAAAATTCTCTCCTTCATATCCACTTCTCCCGCATCCATCTTCCTTCATATTTCTCTTTCATCCCAACCACCAACCTGTGGGGCCCACTTTTTCTTTTCTTTTCTTTTTTTTCCAACCTCATCTCCACTCATCCCCACGTCTCTCTCTCTCCCGGCCGCCGGCAGCCGCTCCTCAACCCCACGTCCCGGCCTTCGGCGAGGGGAGGGGCGGAGGCGCATCCCGACGGTGCTCGGCGCGCTCGCAGATCGGCGCGGCTCGGCGCAGCTTCTCCCGGTCGAGCTCGCGCCGTTCTTCCTCGCCGCGGACGGCGGCGCCGTGGGTCCTAGCCGCGGGTCCTGCCGGCGCTGCTCGGCTCGGACGGCGCCGACGCTGGAAGCCAGGACAAGCGACGTCAGGGATTCATTGCTGGTGTCCTCCCGCTGCGACATCGCTTCCTCCCGCAGCTACATCGGGTCCACATCGCGGGATCTGCCGGGCGGCGCCACAGGGGAGCAGCGTACACCGTCGCCAACCCGGTGCCCGCGGTCGTCATGGACGCGGACGGCATGGACGGCTACCGAAGCTCCTTGCGCACGTTCATGGAGATGGAGGAGGATGATGATTCTACGAAATTCTTGATCGCTGCTCGTGAGGCACAAATGGCGACATACAACCATCTGGTGGAAGCAGAGACCTCTCACAGGAGGCATCGTCGATCAGATGCGCCACCAAAGGTCATTCGACCTAGGAACCATGCTGCAGCTCACAAGAAGATCAAAGAAGACTACTTCGGTCCAAACCCTGTTTACAATGATAAGCAGTTCCGTAGAAGGTAAAAGTTGATTAATTTTGCAATGTTGAACTGCAATGATAACCCTGTTTACAATGATAATTGTCCGCACCACCTGATAGTTGCGATGTTATTGTAGGTTTCGGATGCGTCGCCCTTTATTCAAGCGCATCAAAGAGGCTGTAAAAAACTATGATAACTACTTCAAAAAGAAGTGTGATGCCACTGGCAAGGAAGGATTATCAGCTCTTCAGAAGTGCGTCGCAGCTATACGCATTCTTGCTTACGGTATCCCGGCTGATGCCGTTGATGAGTACGTGTGTATTGCTGAGTCAACTGCTCGACAATCTTTACAACATTTCTGTCAGGCTGTCCAGATCAAATAATTGCTGTCATTAATTGTTGTGCAAAAAATGATGCCAAATAATTGCTGTCCAGGAAGAAGCACTCATTCACAAGATTGACAAATAATGGAACCATGCACAAACAGATACAGGTTGCTGTCACATACAAATAATTGTACCAGCACATACAGATAAATGTTGCTCTCACATACAAATAATTGTTCCTCTCACATACACATACAAATAAATGTTCCGCAGAAATACAAATATTAGTTCTCACATACAAATACACATACAGTAGCTCTCACATACAAATATTAGTTCTCAGACGCCTGTCGCTTGCCTCGCCTAGCTCTCTCCTTCTCTAAAATTTCTTGCTAACGGCCTTCGTAGTACTCTCGCAGAGGGGGGTGGCATGCATCGAGATCAATGTTAAGGATCCTCTCGTCTTCTTTTTTCTCCTTCTCCTCGTTGTCCCGCTCTTGCTTCTCACGCATAAGTCTGACCTTCTCTTTGTCAATGTCAATTCTTTCTTTCTCAATTAATAACAGCTGCTGGTAATGAGTTTGTTTGCGCTCAGAATCAGTTTGCATAATCGCAGTTTGTTGCAAACATAGGTCTTGCATCTTGGAAGCATACTCTGCAGATGTGGAACCGGCAGATGAATTTGGTTTCTTCTTAGCTGCTTTAGCTGCTTCCCTGCCCATAGGCCTCCTCTCAACTGATCTAGTAGGGCTGGCATTCAAACTGGCCTCTCCCATTCCTTCTCCTGCAGCTGACCTTGTAGATGCTCTCGACTTGGCATCCTGCCATTTTGGCTCATCCTTCATAATCTCCCAACAATGCATGAATGCAAAGTTGTGGCCCAGGACAGATCCAAAGGTAGCAGCAGCATGAGCGGTCTGCATCAGCACATACATGTCATTGGACATTATTTAAACTTTGCTGAAAGTAGAAGGTCTATACATTATTTAAACATTCATCTTCTATGTACAAGAATGGTTCCAGATCAAACATTCATCTTTTTGCATAAGTGTGTGTGTGTGTGTGCTGTGTGTGCTGTGCTCAATAAAGTAGATGTGCTGGGCAAAGATCAACAAACATACATATACGAAACTATGTGTAATATCTGCAGATAACATACTAGCAAAGATCAGTACTAGGGATTCTCAATCCATACCGTATCCGCATCAGATGTCCCGCTACGGTTCTCTCGAACGCAGTCAGCATAGAAGGAGCAAAACTTTCCCACTTCAGCCTTGATTATGTCCCAACGGCTTTGAAGAGACCTCTTAGTCCTTTCTTGCGATCCCGAGGATTCCCTCCTCAAGTTGTACCAGTCGAAGATTCTTTGCCACATACGATCCCTTTTTTGGCCAGTGCCTACGGTCGCGTCTGTGCTGATTTCAAGTCATGACTTCACAAGGTATATATCTTCGGCGTTGCTGAAGTTTGAGGACCCACAACGACTTCCTTTTGCTGCAGGTGGTGCCGCTGGAGGGGTGGTCAATTCCTGCAATTCTTCGTCGTCGTCCACTAACTCCACATTGTATGCCTGCTGAGGTGCTTGTGCAAAATTGCCACTTGGCTGCATCATTGGCATATTGAAGCCTCCGGAAGAAGCTCCTTGTGTTGCATACATGATTGGTTGACCTTGGTACGGATACATGTATGCTTGACCTTGTGTTCCAAAGACAAATGGTTGACCTTGGTAGGGACGATTCGTGGCAGCTCCATAAGGTACTTGTGATCCATCAGGTCCATTTTGCTGGTTAGGGTCCATCCTGAAATCAGAAGAGAAATTATTGATTGCTTGCACACATGGAACTGCCCTATACATGGAGGTACAAACATGAGCACAATTTCAACCTTTTTCATACAAGAGGAATTATTGATTGCTTGCATTTTTCATCCTACTGACTATTCTTCATTGTTTTTTTCAGGATCAATGAGTAATAATAATTCAGACATGAGCACAATTTCATCCTACTGACTATTCTTCATTGTTTTTTTTTCAGGATCAATGAACACAACGTTCATTGATCCTGAAAAAAAACAATGAAGAATAGTCAGTAGGATGAAATTGTGCTCATGTCTGAATTATTATTACTTTGTAAATACGATGACATTTAGTAGCACTGCAAATATGTAGCAGCAGCTGTAATGCAATGCATTCTATATTCCTGATCAAACTCAACCTATAGCATTGATTCCAGATCAAACTCATGGCAGGTGACAGCACTGCAAATATGTAGCAGCAGCTGCACTGCAAATATTCCAGATCAAACTCAACCTATAGCTTTAATCCCATTTGTTCATGGCTACTGCAATGCATTCTATAGCAGCAGCTGCTGCTGCATCACATCAAGATGGAGGAGGATAAAGAAAGCAAAACGACATTTATACACCTACACATGTCCAGATCAAATATGTAGTTGTAATGTGTATGAATCTCTGAAACTATTTGCTGCAATCTTTCTAATTTTGTCTAAAACACATAGGTTTTCATATGAATCTGCACATCACACGGGCAAGGTAGCAAGGGGTGGATGTACCTGAGATGGAGACGACACCTTGAGTGCGCGGTGGAGCTCTCCTCGGATGTGGCCTCCGGTGAATCTCTCCGCCGCCGCTTGCAACGACGGCTGTCCTCTCGTCCAACCTTGCTGCTACTCCGGCCGCCGGATGGGGCCTCCTCCTTCTCCCCCCCCACCAACGAGGCCCTTCACTCTAGAGGGAGAAGTTGCCTGCTCCAGGATGGCGCCTTTCTCGCACGCAGCCGCCTGACCCGGCCTGTGAACTGCGATGTGTCTTACTGGGCGGCGGCGTTGGCGGGGGAGGACTGGCACCGGGGGATGCGGATCTCTTCGACGCTGCGGACTCGGCTCGCCCGCCACGCCATCACCGTCGGGGTGGCTTGTGGGCTGCAGCGGCGCGCACGCCCAGATCCGCCCCGTCCCGGCGTCTCCCGCCTCCCCGTCCACTGCAGGGGTGTGATGGCGGCCCAGACCTGCTGGCTCGAGGGCGGCGCCGCCCGCGACGGAGGGGATCGAGGGCGGCGGCGCCGGATGGTAGCTCCGCCGGGGGCACTGCGGGGATGGCTCGGTGGTTGGGGACTCGCGGGAGGAGAACGGGGGGTTGGGCTCCCGTGGGGGCTCCAGTTTCCCGTAGTACGGGAGGAATGAAGGAGACCGGAGGCGACTCGTTTTTCCCGTTGCTGAACCCGTGCGCCGCTGCAGGCACGTTTCTTTTATTTTCCTCCTCCAGGAAGCGGATGCCGGTGCCGGTGTGGATGGTCTTAGCACTTGCACAATGCAACCACTGGGAATAAAATTCCAACAGGACCAGCCACAGCAGCCCTGCCATGTTTGAGACTTTGAGTTGAGCAAACGCTCGCAAAAAAAAAAAATTACCGGCTGAAAGGCGCGCGACAGCTCAACATCGCAGTACACCCAATTTTTACCAGGTCATGTACCTCTCACCTCGTGCCTTGGCCCTCGCTTTTGACCGCATGGGGGCCATGTGGCCAAGAAACGCAGTGCAAATGTTGCAGTGGCCATCCATCCCCTTCCATTGCTGATCCTGAATTCCTGATCTTCCTTGTGTTCACAAGGCTTGAGAGGAAGTGAAGAGGAGCCATCTGAAACGAGAAGAGGAGCCCTCTGATCTCCCCGTTCCATTTTCACCTGCCCTGCTGCAACCATGTCGTCGAAGGTGTGGTGTTGCAGCGCATGGGACGCCAGGACCCGTTCTTTTGGTTGAAAAAGAATAGTAAAGTTGTAAATAAATAGTATTAGAATAGTATTTTTAGAGAAGATGTGATGGATGTGATAAGTAAATAGTGCTTTCACTGTTTAAATATAAGCAAAAGATTAGACTCTGAAAAGAGTGGGACGAACAGTCGCCGGCAGCCAGCCATCTCCAACAGCAGCCGGCGCATGGCCGGGGAGCAGCAAGCAAAGCTTTGGCGGCAGGGCGATTTGATGACACGGCACAAAAGGCAACGTCGTCAGAAAGGCGAGCAGCAGACGAGGAGGCAGCTGCAGCCTGCAGCGACCCGAGCGTTCTCTTTCACGATCCGCGCGATAACATTAAACTACCCCCCAGCTGCCTGCTGTGCACGGCGACTGCTCGCAGGCACACACACCAACGGGTGGGGGCTTCGTCATCAATCACAGGTGAATTGGGACAGTAGCGCTTGGTTTAGCATCTATAAAGAGTATGCTAATGAGCTCACTAAACAGGGAGAGGGAGTGGACGCAACAAGTGATCATGTGAAATGATAACTATTGTCACTGATGCAGTGACAGGCTATTAAACAGAAAAGGGTAGAGGACAGACAGACAGAGTAGCTGTTGTACAGACAGTATTCACACACCGAAAAGCAAAAATTGACTCCCCACTCCTTGACTTGGGCTGTGTTTAGTTTGCTGAAATTTAGCTTTTTTAACTTTTCGAACTCCTGTACCACACTGTAGCAACACGTTTCGTTTGTTTGTAGTAAATATTGTCCAATCATGGACTAACTACGCTCAAAAGATTCGGCTCGTGATGTACAACAGAACTGTGTGATTAGTTAATTTTTTTACCTACATTTACTACTCTGAACATATGTCTTTTGGTGTATTTAATGTGATGTGATGGAAAGAGAGTTGAAAAAGTAGCAAAATTTTTGCTAAATTTTAACCAACTAAACAGGCCCTTGTTGCTTTTCACTTTCACCTCTGACCTCTCACTACGTCGTCGAGGGTGGGAAGGTATTCTCATTCTGATGAGCAAGAGCATTCTCACTTCTGCTTCAGCTTTCTCCTCTCCACTCTACACTAACGACCTCTTGATCCGGGAAAGATCCTCTCAAAACCAAAATCTTCCCAACACTAAATCACCCTGAGACACAATTGCGCCAATCAGAAGAATCAAATCTTGCCCTTGACCCCAATTGGATTCGGGCATTAGTAGGTTGGCCTCCCCTGAGACACAATCAGCAGCAGCTTTGAATTCATTCATCCAACAAAAGGAAAAAAAATGGTGAGGCGAGCTGAAAATGCAGCTGGACTCCACTGCCCCAGGCAGCAGGCTCCTACTGGCGCTGAGGTGAGCGCAACCGTCTCCTCTTATTGTTGTTGTCCGGGGTTGCCGGCGGGGCGGTGCCAGCGGCATTATTGGTGCCCACGGAGGCGTCCGGGCTCCCGACGTGCGCGGCGACAGAGACGCCCGAGGACGCCACCCCCGCCGAGTGCATCGACGACTTGTCCTCCTGAACCATCGCGCTGTAGCAGGAGTACACATGCCCCTGCCAGAGACGAAACTCATCATGGCGCTTTCCACCAACAGAGCTTCCCGAGAGAAATGCGCGATGATGGCAGGAGGGAGAGGGGAGGCTTACGGTGTCTAATTGCGGCCATGATGAGCCCAAGATCGCCTTGAGCTCGTCCAGATTGGCGGCGGGCGTCTCGTCGTTGCCGCGCGCCGCGAGGATGGATGCCACGGCGATGGTGGATGGCTGGTACTCCACCGAGCTCATCTCTGCCAATGGAAATCTCAGTGTTATTGCGATCCCGTTGGATTCGGTGTGGAACGGAGGCGAATGTGGCGGGGGAAAGAGGAGGACCGACCTTTGATCGCGGCGAACACGCACTCCACGGCGCGGAGGACGATCGGCCGGCGCTCGTCCTGCCGGAACCGCGCCGCGAAGCAGCTGATGTAGGGGAACGGGGTGGCGGCGATCATCCGCCACTGGAGCGTGCCCAGGACGAGGAGCTCCATCCGCAGGATGGACGCGGTGTCGAACTCGTACGCGTCCAACCGGAGCTCCGACAGCCGCGCCGCGTGGTGCTCCTCCACTTTGCTCGCCAGCGACAGGCACGCCACCGCGAGAAGCTGCAATGCCCACTCCTGCCCTCTCTGAATCCATCACCAAAGACGGCCACGATGCACAGGCAGTCAATACACCACAGTCAATCAGCCAATCACCTGAGAGCTGAGAAGAAACAAGAAGCCGGCAATGGCGATGGCAATGGGAAATGCAGGGCCATCAAAAATGCTTACATTGACTCGCCGTTGCGCCAAGAAGCGATCGAAGTAAGTCACCGCGACGTACGCCGTCTTCCCACCGAACCGGAACATCGCCGTTGTCTGTAAGCAGCAATGAAGAATCGAATGAACATTGGCAAAGATCGATTTTTTAATCCCCAACGAGAGTGGAAGCGGCAAAGTGGGGGAAAGTGCGCGCCAGCGACCTTGATAATCCAGCGGACGCACCCGGAGCGCGCGGCCTTCATCCACTCCTCCATTTCCTCCGCCAGGGTGCCGACGCCGGCGGCGGCGGAAGCGCTCTCCTTGGACAGGAGCACCGCGACATACTCGTCGTCCTGGTCCACGACCAGGAGACGGTCGTCGCGGGCGACGACCAAGTCAGCGCCGGCGCCGTCGTCGGCGTCCGGGAAAAGGTCGCTGCCGTCCTCCCGGCAGATGAGGATGGAGGTGGGCGTGGCGGGAGCGGACGTGGATGCCGCGGCGATGGCGGCGGCGTCCCCCATGGCGTCAATCAGAGCCCGTGCATGCGCGGGGAGAAAGGAAAGAAAAGTGAAGGAAAAAAGATCTCGTCCACTGGGAGCAGCGAGGCGGAGGAAAAGGCGGCGTGCGGGTGGGTGCGCGCGAGCACGGCGCGGAACAGAAAGGGATTCCCTCCCTCTCTTCTTGCTCCCTCCACACTCGCGCGGTGAAAGGGGGAAATGTTGCGGTTGGAGAGAAATGGGAAGTTGAGCTGCGCGTGGCGTGCGGGAGAGAGGTGGCGTGCCTGCGCTGCGTGGGGCTGAGTGCCTGCGTGGGATTGGGAGGGACGGGGCGCCGGGAGGGAGGACCGGAGGATGGAGGGGGAGGAGTTTCGTGACGACTGACGAGCACCAGCTGACCGCAATTTGTACACGTTGCGGCCTTGGTTTTTTTCTTTACAAGTTGCCACCCCGATTTGGCAAGTGGCACTACTCATGAGTGTATATTGCGTGACATCGTTGTTTTTCGAATTCGTGCTTGAAATTTTTGAGCCCGACTCCCTCGCTAGCTCCCGCGTGGGCGACGGGCGAACCACCGTAACCCTAGCCGCCGCCTCCCACCCCCAGCCACACCCGCCGCGCCGCCGCCGAGCGGGCCGTCGAGATCCCACGCAGCCCGCGAAGACGGCGGCGGCGTGGCCTACCTCCTCTCCTCTCCGGTTGGCTGGAGCGGGCGCGGCCGCTTGACCTCGCAGGAGGGGCTCACCGGTGCGGACTGTCCACCACGGCGGCGGGTGGTGCAGCCTCCAGATCTAGCGGCGCCATGGCCGGATCTGGGGCCTGCATGGAGGGGGAGCTCTGTTTCGTTGGGGGATGGAGGCCGGAGTTGGGCGGCGACGACGGCGGCTCCAGTTGGTGCGGATTGGCGGCGGCGCGGCGGGTGCAGGTCGACGGCGACGGTGGCCGGCGCTGTGCCTTCGGCGGAGGCGCGTCCGGTGCAGGTCGCTGGCGGCGGGGCCTCTGCGTCCCTCCGACGGCCGGTTCGTTGCTTGTCAACGCGTGAAGCTGGTGATGGCGGCGGTGGCGGCCTGCGGCTGTCGGCGCATGGCCTGGCCGTCTGCTCGCCCACCGGCAGCGGATGGCGGGCAATGGCTGGCTGGTGGCTACCTCTCCTCCTTTCGTCATGGTTGCCGTTCTGGTGTCGCCACGGTGGTGGGGCTAGGGGACTTGCGGGTGCATGTTGCGGCGTCGTGGTGGTGCTCCCGGGTGTGCCAGGTCTCTCTCGGTGGCGGTGCTGCGGAGGTGGTGGGGTGGGCTTCTTCCATGACCACGAGCGGGCGGCAGGAGGGGTGCAGTCGGGCGAAAGTCTTCACCGGTTCATGGTGGGCATGATGGCGGCGCCCTTGGGTGTCGGTCTCCCTGCTGGGGGCATCATGGCGAGGCACCATACTCTCGCTGTCTGGGGCTCTCTGGGTGAAGACCCCGTCCTTGTGGGCGTGCGACGGCGGCGCCTAGCGTCGTGACCTTCCGGGAGGCGTCGTGTTTGGAGTCCCGTTGTGCTAGTGGTGGTGGAGGATGTCTTGTGATGCGCGCTTTGTCCGTGTTGCTGTCAAGGTGCTGAGGGCCCATGGGTGCTAGAGGACTTGAGCTGTCGTGCAAGGTGCAGTGGTGACCTCGGTGACGGTTGGGCGGAGGCGATGCTCTCATAGCGGTCTTAGTTATCTGAGTCCTTGGCAGAGGAGTGAGGCAGTGGATGTGGCGAGGCCCCCACGCAGAGTGGCCAGGATCAGTGGTTGCCCCTGGTACTGAGATGGGAGTGCTTTGCTGAAGATTCGCTGGATCAGAGAGATCGACGATCGTGCATGTGCAGTTTGAGGGGATGGTCCCATGGTGGAGAAGATCAGGGGGCTGTTCGGTCCTGCAGCGGGTTGCGACTTCGGTGTGACACATCGTTGGTGACGACGGCACAGATGTTGACGGCTTGTTCCGAGCTTCTCTCCCAAGTGGTTGTAGGTGGTGTGTTGTGTCGGGTGCATTTGTTCTGTTCTGGAGTGTGTTCGTGTGGTGGTGTTCGCTTTGGCGTGTTATGTACTATTGCTTCTTCTTATATGACATAGCAGTGCTCCTGTTTTTATTTTAAAAAAAAAAGACATCATTGTTTTTCTTACTTATTATCATCCATCTACTTAAGCGAACGACAACATTCTTATAAAAGAAATACACGAAGCAGTATCTTTTCACTCCCTTTACCAAGACCAGTCATAAAGTAGTTAAACCAAAAAGGCTTGCCATCTTTTCCCTTTTGCGAATCTGGAAAATCTAGACGGAAAGGTCTCTCCATTTAGACCTAAATGGAGAGTCCTCTCAAGTTACTTTTTGCGACACAAAGGTACTTCCTGCGACGCAAAGTTACTTCCCTCGGCACAAAGTTACTTCCTCCTGTGTGCTTCTTTCTGTTGAGGAAAGTAATTTTGTGTCGTAGGAAGTAACCTGGAAAGGCTCTTCATGTATGACTAAACGTTACTTACTCCTGTGTACTTTTTTTTCTGTTGGGAGAAGTAATTTTATATCCCAGGAAGTAACTTGAGGGGGCTCTCCATGTATGAATAAATGGAGAGGCCTCTCTATGTAGACGCCTCCTTGCGAATCTGGTTGTCATCTCAACTGATAGGTGCCCTAAAATTGTATGTTAGGTCATCTTATGATTGCTTATCTGTATTATTTTTTTTCTCTGTGTTAGATATTTAGGTCACTAGGTACTAAACCATATACAATACAAAAGAAAGAAATGCATAAAAGATAAAAAAATGTGATCTGTCACTAAATATCCATAGAAAAAAGCTTCTAACTACAATGCAAATCGATATATTTATAATAGGATGATAACTTTAAGAGTCCATTCAAGAACCATTCTATCGCAAACACATCAAGATATTTCAAAATTTTTATTGCCTTTGCTTGTGACTAGTCCATAATTCACCCGTTCCCTTGTTATCTTAGTTCGGACTTTATCTAGATGTTTTTCAAATTTGTATTATGGATGATATTAGAAATATGACCAATCATATCTAGTGTCAATGTGTAGTTCTGTGCTAGCCTAGCTACTAGCAAGATGCATGTTTTGTTTTGTGGTGGATACTGTAAAATCAAATTCCATCGTCAATATGAAATCACTATCGCCCAACAAGTCACCCGCTCAACAAATAGACAGAGAAGTGTAAATATTCTTTAAATTTTCTTAGCAATCACCAAGATGAGATATATTGATCATATAGTTGAAATTAGGTTTTTTATTTTGACATAAAATTCTCAACTCTTTCATGTTTCGTTCAAACGTCAATTGTCTCCTAGAATAATGTGTCCATCATGTAGTGCATATGTTTGTCTTTACGCTGGTAAAAGAATGAGTTAGGTAACCATAAGAGCCGTGTGTTCTGCAAATCCTTTTTAGCCTCAATTTATTATAGTTAGAACAAAGATAAATATGTTCTACATGAGTGACCATTAAGCTATTTGAAGCGCATATGCACAATTTAACAATTATATTATCATAAGTGCGTCATGTTATCTAACGTATATCACAAATGAGCATATATGTCTCATATAATACAAGTGGATCAATCTCTCTTCTCCTCATGCATATTCTACTCTTTCTCTTCTAATGTCTATCTTCATCGTAATTTTTGTCAGGAAAAACTTCTGTAAATATAAAATCGTAACACATAATTACTTAATTTCAACTATTTAACCATGTACTATAATTATATAACTCACATTTTATGAGTTTTGTTTCCCATTTGTCGTAAGGTAGGAGTGTTTTGATATATAAACAATTTTGTCATAATGAATTGTGAAGTATAGTAATTATTTAGATCCAACCAAAAAATACTACTCACTTTAATATGCTATTTTATGTCCACCATTTAAATCTAAATAAATTTATAATATATTTATTTATTTCAAAGTGATGTCATGACGGCTTGTGAAAAATGAAATTAATAGAAAAAAATGAAATATGTGATCACGCACCTTGTATTCACTAAAAAGCTCATAATGGTACACTTATGTTCACTATATAATAATTTAATAATATTTTTATAAAGAAGATAGAGATATGATTCGACATATTTGTTTTGTAATGAAACTCGATCATTAATTACAAGTTGATAATGACTTAATGAGGCTGTCAAATTTACGACCCCTGGTAGAAAGTGAATCTAGCAGTCAATCTCTACTAGTGAATCTAGTCCTAGCCCCCATCCAGTCATCCTCTGTTCAAATTTCTCTTGTACTTCTTTAGTGTTAGGTTGTTAGCAATTAGCAGTTAGTAGTTAATCAATTACTCAGTTAGCTACATTTACACTTAGCACATTGATGGAAAGATGAAGGTAGGTTGGACTGTCCATTGCACAAGGCTATATACTTCTTAAATCCCTACTATAGTTACAATGATCCATCTCTTTTTGAATCTGAGGAAATGGGTTCATTTCAGCTACCGTAACATTTTATCATTGTGATTATGATAAGCAAAATCATGTGCTGAATAATGATGATAAGCAAAAGTTGGTCTACACTACAAAAGGTGTGCAAAATTCTCATTCGTACTAGTAATTTATGCATTTTACATGCTACAGTATCAAAATTGTTTAGCCCATTTAAACACCATTTAAAACCGTCAATACCGTTTAAACACTAAATGATGGGTCACCGAGTAGCCTTTGTTTACCGTTTACGTTTTCAGTGCTCCTTTCCTTTTCGTTTAAGTCGCGTATTGGCCCATTCCATTTTTGGTACCACGCAACAGCTAAATGCCATTATGTGATCCTCTGATTTCTCCATTAGACTTGGTACCATGACACTAATCCCTCCGCTTAGTATGGCTAGCATTACCAACAAAAATTAGATGTTTTTTTACAAACTTTTGAGCACCAATTTCACAATTAAAACTGAAGATATATACATGTGGGTTTTTAATGTAAAAAATTGTAAATAAACTTTTTTACAAAAATTGAAACAAAATTTTTGAGAAAAAATGATCCAAAGCAAAGAAAAAGAAACTAAATTATGAAAACAAAAAATTAGGATAAAATGTTATGAAAAAGTAATGTACATGACACTGTTGTGCAAAGACAAGATAAACAATACTAATGCAAAAGGTGCAATGAATCAACCTAAAATCGATGTAATCTACGATTAACGCATGAACTTACATTGTGTAACATATATTCCTCATGTTATGAGCATATACACTGTGAAATGATGGGAGCCGTATTGTTGTTCTCGTGACAAATCCTACATTCCTAACCATAAAAATTCGTTCACACCACTATTATTTGAGGCGCATTTAGGTGCAATGAACAACCTAAAATCGATGTAATCTATGATTAACGCATGAACTTACATTGTGTAACATATATTCCTCATGTTATGAGCATATACACTGTGAAATGATGGGAGCAGTATTGTTGTTCTCGTGACAAATCCTACATTCCTAACCAGAAAAATCCGTTCACACACCTTGAGGCGCATTAAAAAAAAACTAAACTAGGCCTGATGGGGGTAAGACCGCCCCACGGGTTTTCATTAAGAAGAATGAACCTTCTCCGGACCTAAAAACTCCCGAACCCCGACTTCACCGGCGAGCGGATTTTTTAAAAACCAGCTCCATAATTCGCTCCAATGAGGAGTTGAATCTGGGTCTGCTGGTTACGACCATACCTCAGCCCCTCTAACCAAGCGGACTAGAGGAGCTTTGGTTTTGAGGCGCATTTTCATCGGTACCGGGTTCGGATGAAATGCGCCTCTCAAATAGCGATATAGATAGAAGTATTCCTTTTTGTGATTCTTGCTAGTAACAATACGGCATCACCACTCACGGGTTCCGATTGCTCGAGTACAGTCGCGCAGCACCGCCTAGACTAGCAGCGAGCGCTCTGGCTAGTGCCATGTCAGTGTGAAACTTCTTTCTGTTTCCTTCTAAACAATGAACCGGTCTAACCAAGCAGCAAACACCACTTTTAATTGTTCGCCTTGTGTCGTTGAACCCACTCTCGAACACACTCGCTAGCATTCAGCAAAGCAGTGCTAAATCTCTGAAAAATATGTGCATATATCTCGATTGGTGCAGGCCAACTACGATGTCCTAACCCGTAGGGGAATTCCTGCAATAATCGTTGGATCTGGCAGAGACACACTTGCGCGCACCCCGTGCATCGCAGCAGTACAGCAGCAGCTAGCGCAGCGTTAACGTATCGATGATTGGCTGCAACATTTGACTCGGGCACTCGGCCGATCCGTCCCACGTGACGGAACATCTCGTTTGGTCTCGCTGCAGCTGTGCACGTACAGTGATGTGTACGCTCCCATCCACAGCGAAGGAAGGGAACGGCACAGCCACCGTAGGATGCGCTTGATGATCGCACGGCTTGCGCACACACTAGCAAACGTCTCGCGCCACTGCCGCTGCGGCGCGGGGTCCCCGGCTGCCCCCCAAACCAGAAGGACAAACGCAAGCGAGCCCTCTCCCTCGGACAAGAACCCTCACAAGTCACAAGCCGGCGAGATCGTCGTAGCCGCGCGCGCATTTGCGAGCTCCCGTGGCGCTGCACGTACCCGTGCGCCAATGGAATCGACCGCCACCTGCTCCGATCCCGTGCTCTCTCGCCAGTCGTTGTACCTGCTCTTGGCATGGCAGACAGATCGGTCGGCCGGGGCGGGATGCGATACAATCAAGCAGCGAAAGGCGACGGCTGGCTCAGCTTGGTAGTAGGCCTCAGATGGGTGCCGTACCCTACGCGGCCTACGCACCTTTTTCTCCGTGTCCTCCTGGCACGGTGCGTAACGGCGACCACTCGGGCTCTCAATCACGAGATCACTGGACGCGCGCGGGGCGCGGGGACGACGAGCGCGCGCCGCCGCTCGCGGTCAGGCTCAAAAACCCCGTCTCGGCAGTCGGCGGCACACAGCTGGTTGGAATCGACGGGGAGCGGACGCGACGCGCGCCCCCGGAGGCCCGGACCATTAGGTTCCCTTGTCGCGGACCGGGCGTGATTCCGCGCTCATTGGCATGGATGGATCGATGCGTTTGCGTGCGCGTGGCATCCCGATGCGGCGTTTTCCGCCGATGTCCGCGCGTGCGTGCGTACGACCGGAGGTCCGAGAGGCCAGCCGGACCAAACGTGCCAACAGTATGGTTTGGGGTTTTGCGATGAGAATTCAAGGGGAGTTGGTTTGGACAGATATGCATGGATACTCGATTGAGATCCGGGCAAATGGTTGGCTGTCAGGATTGTTATTCTTTTGTTACAGGTAAGCTACGCAGGACTGACTACTGCTTAGATGGTGTAGCTCTCGGTAGATGTAGACCATGCAAGGCAAGTCTTGTTGATGAGAGGGTCAGAGTCTTAGAGATATATCATTATGGAAGTGGATTCTCTATACCCTTTGTGTGATCACAAGTTTTATCATGGCTATTTATTTTGCTCCATAATTCGTAAGACGGGATCCTAATTTTGGCGACAAAATCAGCGGTTTGATGAATATAATTAATGATGGGCGAGATAAGTAATGCATGCCGATGCCGCTACCTACATACAAGGTAGATGCTGATCGAGCTGCCGTTCGCTGAAAGTGCAAATGACCAAATACTGTTTTCCCTGATAGTGAGACAAAGATAACTGTTGTTCCTAAAAAAAGAAATGGTGTAGTACTAGATCACAGTTAAACAGTAGTATTGCTAGTTCTGCACTGCAGTACTTGAGGACGGCAGCGCAGTCGATCAGCAGATCCCAAAGGACGGAGCCGATGCCGATCTGTGCTGAAAGACGAACGTCCTCGAGTCTTGGCTCTTGACCACGCGAATCCAATGCATTCCTCACGCAGCAGCGGCTGCATGCACACACACCCTGTGATGTACTGACCTGACCTGAGCAGAAAGACAAATCAGCACGCAGTGTACATCCGCGACGATCCTTTTTGCAGGTACGTAGTAGTAACGTGTATGTACGTACGGTACGCGGCGGCGGTGGTCGCCTCAAGCAGGTCAATGTTATCTACCTGTTTCCACGGTACGTGAGGCTGGCAGAGGAGATGCGTAGTGTGATCGCGTACTACACGCCGTGGCATCGTGTTCGTGGCTGGTGCAGGTGTTCCGCTAGTCAAAGTTTCCGGCCTCTGATTTGTACCGTGCCGTGGTTACCAGCATTCAGGAGTAAAGCACATCTGGTATGTACTTGGAGCACATGCGGGCAGACGGTACCGCGTACAGTGTACTGAAATACTGAATGAGCTCTGATGACAATGACAAACATTTTCTAAATGCGCGTGACTTTGTTATGGATTCCCGTGGGCATGACTTAGCCTGGCCCATTTACATGATCAGGTACATTTCAGTCCTTGTAGGCCCAGGATCTGCAGGGGCCCATCAGTTCCAAAGGCTGGATTGGCTTTTTGGCAGCCCATGTGTCCCACTCGTTTGGGTTGGGCCAGGCCGGGCCTTACGTTCAGGATCCCATTTGTTAACATGCGGAGGGGGACTCCGTCGGGGTGCAGTCGCTCCAGGCTGCAGCGCGCACCGACACCACCCGCTCGTGCCTGTCCTGCCAAGAACGCGAGAAATCAAAGATCGGACAGCAGGTCCATCCAAACCAAGTCGCCATCGATGCTCCGGTCGCGCACGATCATTGAGAGGAAAGAAACAATTCGACCAGTAGAGCTTTTCGGGACTAAAAACGACAAATGCTTTTTCCTCTAAAAAAAATCGACCAGGAACGCCGCACACTGCCAAACCAGCTAGCAGTACTTTTATCTCAGAACAAATCAGCACCAGCCACCAGCCAAACGGATAGCGCTACGACGACTCGCAACATTCCACACCAACAGATTAGTGAACCTTTTTGAGGAGGATCAGAAGTCCTACCGTTGATCTCTCAAAAAAATCAGGACAGACAGTCGACGATCAGCAGCCAGAGTGAAGCAAATAACACCTGTGAGGAACGGAGGAGGAGATAGGAGAATCTCAACAGCGCACGAGTACAAGCAGTGCTGTAGCAGTAAATCCCTTTGATTTTGTGCTTCGGACGTGACCCGAGGCATCTGCGTGATCTTGGAACAAACACATCCAAGCGCAGGGCTGAATTGTAGAGACCACGGAGAATAGCGACTCGCCACCGAACGCCGACTCTTCGTTCGGGAGCCCTCTCGGGCACGGGTGCCAGAGCGTCAGGCAGGGCTGGTCCGCTGGTCTCTCGGATCCCGCATTGAATGCGTGGATATCGCGATAGGAAACGACGTAGGAGTAGCAGCAGCTCCTGGGTCCTGATCCGCTCTGCTCCATCCAGTACGAGCCAGGCCAGAGGCCGCTGCGCCTGCGCGCTGAGCACCGACGTCTTTTGTGTACGGCGTCCTTCCGGGGCAGGTGGGGCCTGCTCCTCATATTCTACGCGACTTGTGATCTCGGCTATGTCCTGTCGTCCGTTGCAAGGTTATTTCAGCGTCACAAACCAATACTCGTACCAAGTACCAACCACGTAGGAATATTTGTCCAAAGTCGCTCATGTATCAGTTATGCAGGAATAATAAGCAAAGGGAACTCCATGAGACCATGACCAAATTCACTGACAAAGCGAAAGGCCATGCATGTTTTGTGGTTTCGAACCTGAAGCTTAAGACCAAGCAGGCATAGACTTTCCATGAGCAGCACAAGTGATCAACAAGGACATGGTCACATTTTCCATTCCTCGTAGACTACCAAAGGGCCAGGCCAGCTTAGACCATCATGTTCATCCTTCCCGGTCCCTGAGGCTCATCAGGAAAAATCGCCATTAGCCGCGGGGCATCATGACCGGTCATCATCGTCTCTTCTTTGTTTTCCACCCTAGCCGGAGAGCATCATGATCGGGTAGTCATCAATAACCTAGTCACGGCAGGATAGAAAAAAAAAAACGGGATGGAGGAACGAACGGCGCCAGGCCTACGTGCATGTGTCCCCTGATCAACGTGCAGATTCATCAAGGCGTTTCCAGGCGTCCAGCCCTACCCTTTTACACGCGCGACTAATTGCACCCCTGGGCACGTACGAGACCACCACGTGGGACCGCCGCCGCCTCAAGTACGTTGCTCTGCATTCCAGCGCGTGGTAAGTTCTTTTTTTTGGGGCTCCTAATAATCTCATGCATGCATGCACGATACAACCGTTATGCGTGTAGTTTAGTTTACCACTAGTGGTTGGCAGCACTAAAGCTAGGTCTTCTCTAATGGTAAGTCATAAGTGGATACATGCATGTCAGTCCATGCAACGAGTCGAACCAATGAGCAATCCTTCTCTCTTGCATCTAGGACCATGAACTGCCTGCCGATCGAAATACGGACTCCTCGCTCCATCTCTCCAACAACCCCCTCTGCTCAGCATTGCTAGACGCCGGAGTTTCAATCCATGTCTGATGTCTCGGCTAGCATGGGGGGCTGCAGTGCTGGCTGCTGCTTGCCACCACTTCATCCATCAGTAGTTGGAAAGAAATTAAAGATTCAGAGTTAGGCGAGGAATTTGATGAGCACGGAGAATAGCGGCCGGGGACGCGGCGGAGAGGTTGAGGTGGCCCGGGGTTGATTCATATATTTGATCATTATCTACTGCTCGTGTGATCTAATGTGAAGATTGGTTGGGTTCGACTCTCGGATGGTTAGGAGGGACTAATACACCACCGGAGACGGCGTAAGCACACCCCCAACAACTTAACCTTGATACAGGGACAAGCATCCATCCTGCAGACGAATCCCTTGGGAATTTCACTGCGCAACAGGATAAACTCGAGTTCCAAGCATGTACGTACGGGGGGCAAGTTTGACCGGTGGCTGCGTGACGGAGCGGCAAGCGAAAAAACGGCAAAAATCAGAGCACGGCACGCCGTCTCTCTCAGTCCGCAGTCGAGAGCCAAGAGGGTGGAACTGAAGCAGCAGCAGAGCAAGCCTAGCAGCAGACAGCGCGCTGCGCTCCGGGATCGGGGCGCTTTCCACGTGATCCCAGCCAAAGCAAGATGCTTGCCGTGCCTCATTATACAAATCATCATCGGCTACTTGTTTATTTAACCACTATATATATATATACTTATAAACTAAAGTGGACAAAAGAGAAGCCGAAGACCGGGCCCATCAGCCACGCACGTGGGACCCAAAACAAAATCAAAGGCTCTCTCCCGCTGTCTCTCTGCCCTGTGGGGTACACGTACAGCAGCAGGGCATGGCATACTCCTTCAGTCCATCCCCCACCGTAAAACGCTTTGGATTAAAGCTAACCCAGCCACTACGAAAGCGAGCAAAGCGCTTGATGAACCCCCGAAGATCCCTACTACCCAACTAGACGGAATGATGCAAGAGGAAAGTGCCAGATGGTTTTGTATAAAGACAGAGCAAAAAAAAGGAGTAGCACTACGGCGCTCAGTCAGCCCCTGCTAGCCTAGCATCAACGACACATTACTTGCCTTTTGATCATTGCGATTCATGGCGTGTTTATATCGTTAAAAAAAGCAGCAGCAGTAACTGCATCAGTGAAGAGCCCAGTGGTAACTGATGATGCGCAATGGCGCGCCCAACGGAACGGAACGGAACGGAGCGGAGCGGAGCGGAGCGGTTGGTGGCACGCATGCAAGCTGCAAAGCAACCGGAGGGGGAACGCGACGCGACCGTGCGCGCGGAGACAAATCTTGGCTCTCCTCGGCTCCGTGCACCCGTGCTGTTCGTTGTTCTTCAGGCACATTTGTCATAGCAGAGTACCTCTCGATGTCGCGCTAGATGCATTGATCGCGGCGCACCACACAGAGAAAGAACTCATGAAATCTACGAAGGATTTTTAAAGCCAGCAGGACATACATACGAGAGTGCTCGCGGAGAGACCTTTCAGATCGACGGATCGATCGATCGATCACGATCGAGTTTGTTGGCACGCAAAGAATCGGGTTCCACTTCACCATGCCATGTGTTTACTGCCCCCGCGCCGACCCGGGGCGTGCGGAATATTTCATTGCCTTGCCTCCGCGACGAACCAAGCACCAACCTTCCTTCCATCGACCTGTATTTTAATCCTCCCCGGATTTGCAAAGGCGACGCGAAAAATCTCCATTTTTCAACCAAAAGTGCGCGTTAATGAACCTTCTTTTCTTCGTCGATTGTAGAATGGCGCAAAATAATCGCATCAGAATGAAATTTCTTTCGGCTCCTGATTGGATCTTTTTCTTCTTCTGCAGAGTGGGATCCAAAGCGAAGAAGCCAAGAGAGAGGGGGGAAGGAAAAGAGCGAGCTGTGAAAAAGAAGCAAACGGAAAGCCGCAGATTCCCGCGCCACGTGTGAGCGAGACGCTTCATCGATCTCCTCCGCCGGTGGCAGCAGCAGCACTCTGCAGCAGTGTACTCCGGAGCCAAAAATGGCGGCGTCCTCTTCCCTTCCCACGCTCTCTCCCCCCTCGCTCCACCTCTAGAAAGTCGAGGCCGCGGCCGATCGGTTTTTCTTCTTCTTCTACTTCTGACGCGACGCCAATGCCTCCCGCCACCACCGTCAGGCTGCTACTAGCCTTCTCCGCGCTGCTGCTGTGCTGCGGTTTCTCTACGGCGGCCGCGGCGTCGTCCGGCGATGTCGGTGGTGGTGTGGCCAGGCGGGTGCTGCACCAGCCATTGTTCCCCATCGAGTGGACTCCGCCTCCGTCGCCGCCGCCCCCGCCTGCGCCGGACTTCACCTCCGACCCGGCGACGCCGGACGGGCCGCCCGGCTACTTCTTCCCTCCGGCGCCACCGACGGCGCCTGCTGCCGGCGGAGGAGGTGCGGCGACGGCGTCCACGCCGACCACCGTTGCGGCGAACGTTCCGACCGCCCCGGCCGGTGATGGTGGACATCACGGCGGCCCTGCGAAGGCGACCATCGTCGCGGCGGGGGCGGCCGCGGCCGCCGCGGTCGCGCTGTTGGCCTTCGCGTGCGCGTTCCTCATCGCCAGCCGCGCGCGACGCCGAGGGGACTCGCAGAAGCTGCTCGGCCCCGACCGCGGGTCCGCGCGCCACCACGCCGCGCCCTCGGCCGCCGAGTTCCTCTACGTCGGCACGGTGGAGCCCACCACGCCCGGCCGCCACCACGGGCCTACCGCCGCCGATCTCGTCGGCTCCCCGTACCGGAAGCTGCGCAGCGAGCGCGCGCGCCGCGGGCTGGGTCGCGACGAGCCCACCGACCATCCGAGCCCGGAGCTCCGGCCTCTCCCGCCGCTGCGGCGCGTGGCCACGATGGGCTCCTCCGACGAGGACGCCTACTACACGCCGCGGCAGCGGTCCGGGGGCTCCGGAGGCGGCGGCGGCGGTGGCGGGGCTTGCGGCGAAACGTGGAGCGAGGCCAGCGCGTCCAGCCCGCCCACCACCACTACCGCGTCCCGCCGAAGCCTCCCCAGTCTCACCAGCGACTGCTTCCCGCCGGTCGCGGCCATTGCTGCGCCGACACCGCCGCCCGCGCGGTCCCGTCGCACGCCCCCGCGCACGCGCTTCTCCGCCGGCTCGACCCCCGACATCAAACAGGTGATCTCGCCGTCCCCGCGGTCGGTGCAATCCTCCAAACCAACACAGCCACCGCCGGCACCCCCGACCCCACCTCCTCCACCGCCGCCGCCGCCGCGGCCGAAGCCCAACACTGCTCCTAAACCTCCGCCGCCGCCCCCACCGCCGAAGCCTCCGTCTAGTACAATCCCAAGGCCCGTGGAGCCGCCTTCCGGGCCGACGTCGCGGCGCCGGTTGCTCAAGCCTTTGCCTCCGGAGGGGCCCCGCATTGCCATGCCGATGCCGATCACGGAGGCAACGTCAGTGGACAACAACGGGAGCACGTCAATGTGTAAAGGGGACGACGCGGTAGACGATATAGTTGCCAACGGCGAGCCGCGGCCGAAGCTGAAGCCGCTGCACTGGGACAAGGTGCGGGCGACCTCCGACCGCGCCATGGTCTGGGACCAGCTGAAGTCAAGCTCATTCCAGTTGAGATCTTGTTACATTCCATATGACACGCGTTGTTATGGCTGGATATCAGTGAATTATGATTGATATGGAGACAATTCTTTCAGGTTGGATGAGGACATGATCCAGGCATTGTTCATGAACAACTCAACACCAGCTGTGCCGTCCAGGGATGCAGGGAGGAAGGCCACTGTGCCACCGTTCAGGCAGGAGGAGAGGGTGCTCGACCCCAAGAAAGCACAGAACATCGCCATCCTGCTCCGTGCGTTGAATGTTACGCGTGAGGAGGTCTCTGATGCATTGTTGGATGGTGAGTGTCACTACGCTGCTCTTTGGCCCACTCCAGCGCTGATTTTGTGTGTTCAGATGAATTCAGTGGCTGAAGTTTCTTACTGAAAGTAATTCTCCTGATTTGATCACCCAAAATATTGAAACAATTCTAAATATATAGCAAATATAAGAGTTATTTTTTCCCTTTCTGTTTAAATTCACAAATTGGATTTGTTGTCACCAACTGTTATTGGCAATTTGGCATTCAGCATCTGGATGATTTGGTAAGATACTCTTTTCAAATATTGATGAGACTCTGTTTTCCTTTCTATGAGATTTTCCTTTTAGACCTTGATGTGTGTACCTGTTCAATAGTTGCAGGTACTTAAAATGTGTTGAAACTAACTGAAAACTTTGTTGTTGATAACAAAATCTCAACAGATAACTAGGAGTCTAGGACCTTTTCTTTTTAAGCAACAAGAATACTATGACTTGAAATATCTGTAGGACAAAGACGCCTCTTCCATTTTTCAAGCTGGCAAGTTTTGAAGAACAAATGTCCACCAATTACATTTAGCATTTTTTTTCCTATTGCTCTTGTTCTATACAAAAAGGCTGAATCTTACACGCTATCAGTTTAATGATTTACGCTTGCGCCTATTGCTGCGTTAGATGTTTGGATGTTTAGCATATAACCTCTGTAAAATGGGAGTTTGCTGACAGTTATTTTGTCATTCTGCTGTATTATCAAACAGGTAATGTTGAATGCTTGGGAACTGAACTTTTGGAGACTTTAGTCAAGATGGCTCCTACTAAAGAGGAAGAACTCAAACTACGAGATTATAATGGTGACTTGTCGAAACTTGGTTCTGCAGAGTGCTTTCTCAAAGCTGTGCTTGATATACCGTTTGCCTTCAAGAGAGTTGATGCCATGCTATACCGAGCCAATTTCGAGACTGAAATAACTTACCTAAGGAAATCATTTGAAACGCTAGAGGTATGCTAATATGCTAATCCATGCTGCATGAATCCTTCTATCACCTCATCATTTTGATTACTAAGATTGTCACTGACTTGTGTTTCAATCCCTACTACAGATGTTAGACTTGTAGTTACCTAACATTTCTTCACTTTTTTTTCCAGGCAGCCTGCGAAGACCTTAGAGGCAGTAGGTTGTTCCTGAAACTCCTCGAAGCAGTGCTGAGAACTGGGAACCGGATGAATGTTGGCACAAATCGGGGTGAGGCCAAAGCCTTCAAGCTTGACACTCTCCTGAAACTTGCTGACGTTAAGGGCACTGACGGTAAAACAACACTATTGCATTTTGTTGTCCAAGAAATCATTCGATCAGAAGATGCGAAATCAGAAAAAGAAAGTGCCATGCTTATTCATAGCTCTAAAGATGAGCAGTTACGAAGGCAAGGCCTGAAACTTGTGTCCGGGCTCAGCAGCGAGCTAGGAAATGTCAAGAAAGCAGCTATGATGGACTTTGATGTGTTGCACGGTTATGTCAATAAGCTAGAAACAGGTCTTGAAAAGATCAAGTCAGTTTTGCAGCTCGAGAGGCAATGTACCGTAGGGCAGAAATTCTTTACGACAATGCAAAGTTTTCTGAAGGAAGCTGAGAAGGAGATCGATCAAGTGAGAGGGGAGGAGAAGAGGGCTTTGGTGAGAGTAAAAGACATCACCCAGTACTTCCATGGAGACACTTCGAAAGAGGAAGCACACCCTCTTAGGATATTCATGGTGGTGAGGGACTTCCTCTCGACGTTGGATCATGTCTGCAAGGAGGTTGGCCGGATGCAGCAGGATAGAACGGTCATTGGGTCGGCCAGGTCATTCCGCATCTCCGCTACGACCTCATTGCCAGTTCTAAGTCTCTATGGACAACGAAGAGAGAACAACTCCGACGATGACAGTTCGTCGTCATAGGACAGGGAGGTTCAGGAACAAAAGCCACAAACTGAATTTTGGAACGAACATAGTACATCAACTTTGCCAGCTTTAGCAGCTGCAGCAGATGTCACAATGACATTGACAACGAGTCACTTGTTTAACCTTGGGAGCACCAAAGTTAGGGACGATGGGGGTTGTATACGATTGAATCCTGTGAATTTTTTTTGTACAAAAGAAAAATAATCATAGCAAGTTCTTCCTCTCTTGTTGGGTAACTTGCAGAATTGAGGTTGAGGATAGAGAAGTTGCTCGCTTTTAGTATGTAGTAGTGCATTGCAGCTTCTGGGCTATGGCTATACTCTGTTCTTATGTAATTATATGCTCATCTAATATAACCTGAGAACATGTTATCACTCATCAGGATGTTTGCTGTCCTCTCCTCATAATCTGGTAACAACATGAGAGTAGTTTCTTTTGCTCAAAAATTGCGAACAACGCATATGATCTTTTCCCCACCTGAACCAGTCTCTTACTCTCTTCAATATGCATTTCACCTGATGAATCGCCGAACAGCAAACGTTACCTCTTCTAATTACACCTTAGTGGATGAACGCTTTATATCGCTTTGCACAAAAGCTACAGAAGATCTCAGCCTGTCTGCCATCCCCCCTAATCTATAACTCCTATATAGGAGCTCTCCACTAAGGAGGTCTTTGGGAGTTCTCTGCGCTGTGATTCGGCCACGTCATAGGTAACTGCTACGTACAAAGCAGAGCAGCGCGGCCTCTTCTCCTTCCTCAACGCGGCCTGTTCCCCGATGTTCCGAGTTCTGACCCCGCGCCGTCCCCGTCCTCCGCCCCCTCGCCTTCCCATCACGCCTTCAAGTCGGCCGCCGCCCCCTCGCCTTCCCATTGCACCTTCAAGTCCGTCACCGCCCCTCGCCTCCCCACGCTGCATCCATAAAAGGTCCGACCGGCAGCCACGAAGGTGAGGATGCCGCACCTGGTGGAGCAGGCCGCACGCCATTCCGCAAGGAGAGGATGTGCGGTCCGTGCCTGGTGGAGAAGGAGGTCGCACGCCGCGGAGGCCGGACCCCCGACGACGCGTCCTCGGCGGCGCCCGCGTCGGACTTCTGCACAGCCTCGCCTTCGGCTCACGAACGCGCGCTGCTTCGGCCGGGCACCACCGGCCGCAGCGCTCGCACGCCTCGCGCGCTGCTTCGGCCGGGCACCACCGGCCGCAGCGCTCGCACGCCTCGCGCGCGACCTTGTCGGTCTGCTCGACGGCGCGGAGGACGCTCGGCCGCGTGCGCCCCCGCGGGCCACGGTCTCCTCCGATGGCGCAGAGGAGGATGGGCTGCCGTGCGCGCATTGACGCGTACGGGCAGCCGTGTTCGCATGTCTGTCGTGCGCGTGCCCCCACGGCTGCCGCACTCGCCCGTCGTGCGGACACCCCCGCCGGCCGCTCGACTCTTGCCCCCGCGGGCTGCCGCGCTCGCCCGTCGAGCAGACAACCCCGCCATCCGCCGCGCTTGACTCACTGTCCCACGAAGTTCGGTCTCTTCGAGTACGGTGGCTACGGGAACCATCGAGAGAGAGGGGGAGCGGATAATGCTGAGCATTTATTTATTTATTTATTTATTTATCTCATTCGTTTCCTGTTGGTAGGAAAAGAAAAGAGTGGCCAGGAATCACCGAATTGATCTATCTACTTTTAGTTCAGTTTGCCAATTGCATGTATGCAGTCCATCAATTGTTTCTTTTTTTTTTATTCAATTGGCGGCCATCTTCTTGCGATTAGCAGCCCGAAGCTCCGAACCGCATCCCCTTTCAATCTCCTGGTCAGCGTGTGATTGATGGCCAATGATAAATTAAGTTAGGATGAGATTGTAATCTCCTCCTTTTTTTTAACAAAATAAATGACATGGTTGATGATAAATTGAGTCAGGATGAGATTGTAATCTCCTCCTTTTTTCTAAAAAAATTAGTAGTTTACATCTATAATAGATTTAATTTTGACAAAATCCCGCAGCAACGCGCCTGGTGTTTAAACCTAGATCAAAGAATTACCAACAGCGGCGACGAGGTTGCCGAGGTCGCCGAAATTCTCTCTTATGATCAGACGTGCGAGGTTGCCGAAATTCTCTCTTACGATCATTGCATTTTTCTTAATTCCCGCAGCAACACGCGGATGAGATTCCCCTAGTATCTGCAAAAAGACGCAGCCTTAGAGGAAAAAGACGTTCAAGGATAACTGCCTGCAAAGCTACCATGATAGTCTACTCCATTGCCGGAAGCACAGGCAAGCAGCCTTGCTCGTCCATGTCGCTGCCTTTTCTCTGCACAGGTGATCACTTCAGTCTTTTGCGTAGAGATGAAGAAAGGCTGCGGAGAAAGTTAATTCTCATTTTGTTTCTGTGGCAAATGACCACAAGATCCATGAGTTCTCTTCATGTGGGTGTCTAGCCACTAAACGAAATGTGTTCCAGTATCCAGCATGTTTTTGTGAACAATACAAGGACGTACGGACCTGAATACCTGATTCGATGCATCCCCCCTCGGTGGCCTCCAAAAAATATCTTCTTCCTCAGCTTTGAGCGGTTTGAGTTCATATAAATTTCTCATTCTGTTACGGCACCGCTTGGATCGGCCATCATCATCATCATCATCTCGGTTTTTTAAGGAATATCATGATCTGTTGGATGAAGCACTGACGCACTCAGCCGACTCCGGACGACGAAGAGTTGTTGACGTTTTTCTGGTCAACACACACGAGCGCTAGATCGCGCGGAACGTCGAAACACTAAACTCGCCGAGCTCCTGCCCGGACCGGTGGCTGCAGAGGCACGGTGAAAATCTAAGATCGCCGCCTCGGGAGGGACCCCGTCGGAAGTGGTACGCCTAGGGTTGCTCTGAGGTCGACAAGGCCACTCAGAACGTCCCTGATCGTCGTCGAGACAAACAAGGAAAGCACAAGGTTGGAAAAGCTAGGGTTTGAGAGATAAAAGTTGTAGAAAGTAATGTACGATTAGGTGATTCCACCTCAAACGGCCGTGGCCCTTTATATTTATAGGGTGGGGAGGTCTTGCCCCGTAAGGAATTCTTTTACAACTCGAAATTCGCTAGGACTCCTCAATTCTACTCGGACTCGAGGTCCACCGGTCAGACCGGTCAGGCCCACCGGTCAGGCCGGTGTGACCGTTGCCGGATCGGCTACAAGACGCCCGACCGGTCAGACCGTCGAGGAACACCGGTCTGACCGGTGGCGTCAGCCTGATCGGCTTTGTACCAATTTTGGGTGCGAACATATGCCCCCCTGTTTTTTAGTAAAGCTTGCTGTCTAAAAAATAATTCTAAGGTCGATGTGACACTTCACCAGCCACTTTTTGGTCTAAGGGCGATTTTTACTTTAAATCGGCAATATTCTATCAAGCATCTTGCCAGACACTTGGATGAAATTTCTTCAAGTACCTCCCGTTGAGAGCCCTTGGAAGTCGCTGTCCTTGCAAAGTCTCCACCATGTAAGAATTCTCAGAACAAACCTTGACAACCTTGTACGGACCTTCCCAACTTGGAGACCACTTGCCGAACTTGTTACTCTTAGATCCAATAGGTAAAATCGTCTTCCAAACCAAGTCACCTACCTGAAAAGATTTGGCTTTTACCTTCTTGTTGTATGCTCCAGCAACTCTCCTCTTGTCCTTTTCAATTTCCTCCAAAGCTTCCATACGCTTGTCAGTCACTTCATCAATATTGTCCATCATCAAAGCATAATATGACTCAACATCAAGATTATTCTGCTTTGCAAGTCTATATGCGCCTAGATTCACCTCAACGGGCAAAACGGCCTCTTGACCATACACAAGCTCAAAAGGAGTAACCTTAGTAGCACCATGTCTAGAAATACGATGAGCCCATAAAGCTTCAGATAATACCTCATGCCATCTTCTAGGATTGTCTTCTATCTTCTTCTTGATGAGCTTCATCAATGTCTTGTTGCTAGACTCGACTTGACCATTGGCTTGAGCATAATATGGAGATGAATTGAGCAATTTAATACCATAGGAATCAACAAAATCACGCACCTCTTTGGATACGAACGAAGTCCCTTGATCCGTAGTCAAAGTCTGCGGAATGCCAAACCTATCTATGATGTGCCCAGTAATAAACTCAATCACCTCTCTATGTGTCATATTCTTCAAAGGAATAACTTCAGTCCACTTGGTGAAGTAGTCAGTAGCCACGATCACAAAACAATACCCCTTTGACGACGAAGGATGAATCTTGCCAATAAAATCCAGACCTCATCCTCTGAAAGGCTAAGGCTTGATAATCGGATGCATCAACGCAGCAGGCACTAACTGAACATCTCCATGTTTTTGACACTCTTCACACCCCTTGTAGTACATAAAACAATCAGTTATCATGGTAGGCCACTAAAAGCAAGCCCGCCTGAGGAGCCACTTCATCTTGGGAGCCCATTGATGAGTATCACAAATAACTTCATGAACCTCTGCCATAGCCAACCTAGCTTGATCAGGACCCAAACACTTTAAGAGCAAATCATCCGCGGTCCGACGATACAATTCACCATCATCAAGAACAAACTTAAGAGCCCATCGTCGGACTTTTCTATCAACTGAACTGCTAGGATTATGCAAATAATCAACCAGAGGCTTTCTCCAATCCTCCATCTCATCTTTGTCACGAAAAACTGAGGAGGAACTTTTACCAGGGAACGGTTAGACTGGTCATGAGCATCGGTCAGACCGGTGCCGTTAGCTGACCCAGAATCAGGGGACCGGTCAGACCGGTCGGTGACATCGGTTAGACCGGTGTCACCGGTTAGACCGGTCGGCTGCGTCGGCCCGACCGGTGCCTTCAGAGCAAAACACTCGGCCGCAAGCAACAGTTTGTGTTCTTGAAAAAAAAATTTCGAACATTATAACCAGATGCTTGCTGGGCCAGAGCATTAGCTCTAGGATTTTCCCCTCGTGGCACATGATATATAATAAATTCATCCATACAAGATATGATGTCTAAACATTTATCAAGATACGCATTTAAGAAGCCATTTAGACATTGACATACCTTGGATACTTGCTGCACCACCAATAAAGAATCTCCATATGCTTCCACATGTTTTACTCTCATGTCATGCAAAATTTCCAATCCAAACAGAAGAGCCTCATATTCGGTTTGGTTGTTAGTACAATCATGATCCAATCGGTTAAGAGCTTCAAAAACAGCCCCACTTGGTGAAATAATAACAACTCCAACACCACAACCATCTTTGCAAACCGATCCATCAAAATGCAACTTCCATAGAGTAAAAGTAACATAACCGACATTCAAATCAAGTTGCTTATCTACTCTATGTCCAACAATAAAGTCGGCAACAATTTGACCTTTCATGAAGCTTAATGGTTCACAATGCAAATCATACTCAACTAAAGCATAAGCCCATTTGCCGACTCTACCACTTAAAATTGGTTTATGCAACATGTATTTGATTATGTCGGTTTGACATGCTACTATGCAAGTACTAGGTAATAAATAATGCCTCAACTTGGTACAAGTATGATATAGTGATAAACACAACTTTTCAATAAAAGTGTACCTTGTTTCGGCATCCAATAATCTTCTACTTTCATATGCAACAATGTACTCCTTGCCTTCGGTCTCTTGAGTCAAAACACCTCCAATGACATCCTTCTCAGCCGCTACATACAATTTGAAAGGAATACCACTCTTGGGCGCTTGAAGAACGGGTGGCGAAGTCAAATAGCTCTTAATCTCATCAAATGCCTCTTGTTGCTTTGCCCCCCAAGTGAAGTCAACATCATTTTTTAACCGAAGTAAAGGAGTAAAAGCATTCACCTTCCCAGACAAGTTACAAATGAACCTCCTCAAGTAATTTACCTTGCCCAAGAACTTTTGCAAATCCTTTTTACAAGTAGGCGCTTTAACATTCCGGATTGCCTAAATCTTTTTAGGATCTATCTCTATGCCTCTCTCATGCACAATGAAGCTCAAAAACTTCCCAGCCGATACACCAAAAGAACATTTGAGTGGGTTCATCTTTAATTTATACCGACACATTTTTTCAAATGCAAGTCTTAAATCAGCTAAATGAGAATCATCTCCAGCCGATTTGACAACAATATCATCGATATAAACCTCTACTATGATGCCAAGCAAATCATGAAAGATTAAATTCATAGCTCTTTGATAAGTAGCACCCGCATTTTTCAATCCAAAAGTCATAACAACCCACTCAAACAAGCCAACAAAACCCGGACATATGAAAGCCATTTTGGATATATCCTCATCGGCCATAAAGATTTGATTGTAACCAGCATTACCATCAAAAAAGCTAAGAATTCTATGTCCGGATGCAGCATTAACAAGAAAATCGGCTATAGTCATAGGATATTCATCTTTAGGAGTAGCTCTATTAAGATCTCTAAAATCAATGCAAACACGAAGCTTTTTTGTTCCTTTTTTCTCAACAGGCACAATATTAGAGATCCAATCAGCATAACGACAAGGCCTAATAAACTTTGTATCAAGTAACCGATTGACTTCCTTTTTCACTCGGTCATAAATATCAGGATTAAAGTTTCTACGAGGTTGTTTATAAGGCCTAAAACCAGGTTTAATAGGTAAACAATGCTCAACTAGATCACGACTTAAACCAGATATTTCATTGTAGTTTCATGCAAAGCAATCAACATACTCCTTTAACAGTTTTATTAACTCAGATTTAAACAAAGGATCAAGATTCTTGTTTACAAATGTCGGCCTAGGTATAGTGCCATCACCAATATCAACCTCCTCTAAAGGATCAACCGACGTAAACCCTTGTCCTAACTTGCTCAAATCATCAAAGTCTTCGATGGCCTCACACATATGGTTCTTATGCGCCTGATAGTGCTCTCACCTTTGTTGCAACCACTCCAGATTTGCATCCATCAAATCGACAGAGAAGCTCTAGCCTGATCAACGATCGGCTTCATGACAACAGTAGCAAAGCCATCTTTGGTAGAATCAATAAGCCTCAAATTAGATAAATCTAAACCAGTTAAGCACTTAAGATTCTCATGATTATCCATAGTAGGACTATCGGCCACTGCAACACAAACCGATGTATCACCATGAACAATCTCTACCTCGTCGCCTACCCATTGGATTAAGAATTGATGCAAAGTAGAAGGCACACACTGATTTGGATGAATCCAATCACGACCAAGTATGAGACTGAAGTTACCTTGTGTCTCAGCGACGAAGAATGTCGTAGCCAACGTCTTGCTCCCAACGGTGAGCTCCATAGAGACGACGCCTTTAGCTCCCATCTGCTCGCCTCCTCTCACACCGCTGACGGTCATGTTGGTTTTGATCAACTCATCATCTGAACCTCCCAGCTTCTTGAACAAAGAATACGGCATCAAGTTGACGATCGCTCCTCCGTCCACCTGCATGCGAGAGATAGGCTTCCCATTGATGTGTCCCTTCATGTACAAAGCCTTCAGATGATTTTCAGTAACTTTAGGCTTCTGAAAAATAGCTTCCTTTGGCCCAAAGTCGAGATGCGCAACGTCTTCCTCCGAGAGCACATAACCATCCATAGACATATGGATCACGTTGATGTCCAAATTCATGCGCTCGGGCGAAGAACTATAATCAACAAGCTCCTCATCGTCTTCTGGTGCAGGATCCGATGCGGACTTGTCATCACAAACTATGGGAACCGAAGAAGAGAAACCGGGCGGCGTCTCTGGGTCATCGGTCTGACCGTCGACATCCACCGGTCTGATCGGTGTGACCGGTCTGACCGACCTTTCCACCGGTCTGACCGGTGCTGGCTGGGAGCTGGTCTTGACTCTCCACTTTTTCCCCTGAGGTACCATGGGCCTGTACTGGTTGAAAGCTTCGTCCCTTTGCTTCTCTAGCTCCTTCTCCCTCTTCTCTTGAAACCTTAGGCGTTGAAGCTTCCTCCTTTGTGTGCGAGTCAATCCGGGAGGACACCATCTTGGCAAGAAGTATTTGGAGTTGGAACCACTCCCACTGGCCTCATGGTCATTAGTAGCAACAAACACCCCTGGAGTTGATGTCACAACCTTATTGTTTGGAACAATCGGTCTTTTGCCATCCTCTCCAATGTGAACATCCATTGACCCAATCTGAATAATATCTTGACTCGTAGTCCTCTCTGGATCAACTTCCATCTTCTGCACCTCCTCCTTTTGCTTTGGCTTGTAGACTTGCTTTACTGGAGGTGGTGCAGCCTGCCTGGCCACACCGGTCTGACCGGTGGTAGCGACCGGTCTGACCGGTCGGGTCTGGTAACCCTGACCAGAACGGCGAGGAACCAATCGGTCTTGGATAGGCCTGGAGATCCTGTCGAAAGCTGATTTCTGTCCTTCCCATCCAGGATGAAAGGCTTGTTGATAAGACACCCACATTACTCCATTGTCGTCATAAATCAGGCGTAGTGCATTTGAACTTGATGACGCCCATGGTGGAGTAAAGCGTTGCCCTTGCTGCGATGATTCACCCTTGAGACTTGTAGCAGCCCTTGGAGGTGAAGATGACCCTCCTTGGTGTGTAGGTGGGTGACCTCATCCTTTTTTTAACGGCCGATCACTTGTAACAGCCTTTTGCCTGGAATACTTGTCAAATAGCATGTCGAAAGTGACCTTTGGCTTAGGACCACTCCCCTGATTTTTTGCTACATTAAGTTTCCAGTTTCCAATCTCCGGACGGCTTGGTTTGATCATTCTCGGACGGCCTGGGGGTGCACCGGTCTGACCGGTCACCTCCACCGGTCTGGCCAGAGACGGTTCAGACGGTCGCTGATCAGCGGGTGTGGACGACCCTTGCCCCCCATGTCCAGAGGCACTTACTGTAACCTTGAAGGTCTCTTTGCCATCAGGAGTCTTCTCATACTCAACTTTGCGAACTAGCTCTTTTCCTCTCAAATCGGGCTTAGCCTCCCCGATTACCACGTTCTTGTTTTTAGTTACTTCAGCTTGATGTGGCCGAACCAATACCTTAGGCTGCTGTAAATCCATGGTGTTGATTGGAAAAGGAGCCTTATCCACTTGCATCTCATGAAAAGTCAAACGACCTTCATTTATGGCTGATTGAACCTGTCGACGAAACACATTGCAATCATTAATAGCATGAGAAAATGAATTATGAAATTTGCAATACGTACGTCTTTTCAACTCTTCAAGTGGAGGAATAGTATGAGTTAACTTGATATTTCCAGATTTAATTAATTCATCAAATATACGATCACATTTGGAAACATCAAAAGTAAATTTAATTTCTTCTTGCCGACCTTTACTAGCCTGCTTAAGAGATGAACAAGAATAAGATTTTTCTTTAGAGGGCCAAACAAACTCAACAGCATAAACTTCTTTATCACTATCGTTCGAACTATCAGAATCATAATCAATAATATGAACATTAGAACGACGTGATTTAAAGTTATCCTTCTCTTTATTCATTCGGTTTTCAACAACTAAAGCTCTTACTTGAACTTGTGCAACCGAAAGAAAATCAGAGCTCTCTATCTTATCCCTAATGGATGACCTTAAACCTTTCAGACAAATGTCTACAAGGTCCATATCAGTGATTGACAAATTAAAGCACCGGTTTTTAGTTTCTTTAAACCTTTTAATATAGGCAGAGACAGTCTCATCTCTTCCTTGCCTAACCGATGTTAAGTCTGTCAATTTTAATTGTATGCTCCCACTATAAAAGTGATCATGAAATTTACGTTCTAACATATCCCAAGATATAATAGAACCGGGAGCAAGCGAAGAAAACCAAGCAAAAGCGGTGCCAGTCAAAGATAGAGAAAATAAACGTACTTTCAAAGCATTATAGACACCAGCTTCACCTAGTTGTGCAGTGTATTGACTAATATGCTCCCATGTGGTTCGGTCATCATCACCACTAAATTTAATCAAATCAGGCATACGCCAACCACGTGGGAGAGGAAATCTATCAAACTCGGGATCATATGGTTTTTTATACAAATTTGTGTTACCAATATCAACACCAAGTTTGATTTTTACCACATTAGCCAAATCTTCCTTAAATCTATTAAATTCCGCCCAATTAGGATTATTTGGTTGTGGTGGCTGAGGATTCTCCAAATTCATCTTATTTAAGTAGGGAGCTATCTTAGCTTGAGCTAGCCTGTAACTTTCAAACACATCGTCCGGAATAATGTTTTTGGAGGCCGATGTATTCATTGTCGTACTATAATGGGGTCCAACATTACTGATTGTATTAGAAAAAGTAGGGACCATCTGATTTGGTGATTTCATAGGAGAAGTTTCAGACGGGGGTTTCTTACTTACAGTGGGAATTACCTCAATATTGCTGTCGTTTAGCCTGATCGCCGGCAGCTCGAACTCTTTCAATCTTGCCACCTTGCCGGATCGATCCTTCTTGACGCCAGCTAGGAATTGTACTTGCATGTACTCTTGTAGCGCCTTGAACTTCTGCTGCTCCTCTGGAGAGAGATCTTCCAGCGACGCGGTGACAATGTTGTTCATGTCAAGTTCACACCGAGCACCCATCTGGCTGAGGTTAGATTGAATGGTTTCAGCAACCTGATCTTTCTTCCCCAGCGGAGTCGCCAAAAGTGTGTTGACGTTTTTCTGGTCAACACACACGAGCGCTAGATCGCGCGGAACGTCGAAACACTGAACTCGCTGAGCTCCTGCCCGGACCGGTCTGACCGATCAGGGGCACCGGTCTGACCGGTGGCTGCAAAGGCACGGTGAAA
Source organism: Cenchrus fungigraminus (assembly GCA_036936925.1). Lineage (NCBI taxonomy): Eukaryota > Viridiplantae > Streptophyta > Magnoliopsida > Poales > Poaceae > Cenchrus > Cenchrus fungigraminus. The sequence continues at coordinate 93,535,865 of CM072776.1, read as the reverse complement.
ACCTAAGATCACCGCCTCGGGAGGGACCCCGTCGGAGGTGGCGCGCCTAGGGTTGCTCTGAGGTCGGCAAGGCCACTCAGAACGTCCCTGATCGTCGTCGAGACAAACAAGGAAAGCACAATGTTGGAAAAGCTAGGGGTTGAGAGATAAAAGTTGTAGAAAGTAATGTACGATTCGGTGATTCCACCTCAAACGGCCGTGGCCCTTTATATTTATAGGGTGGGGAGGTCTTGCCCCGCAAGGAATCCTTTTACAACTCGAAATTCGCTAGGACTACTCAATTCTACTCGGACTCGGGGTCCACCGGTCAGACTGGTCAGGCCCACCGGTCAGACCGGTGTGGTCGTTGCCGGATCGGCTACAAGACGCCCGACCGGTCAGACCGTCGAGGAACACCGGTCTGACCGGTGGCGTCAGCCTGATCGGCTTTGTGCCAATTTTGGGTGCGAACAAGAGTCTTCAAATTTTAAAGCACCCATCAGTAGCAGACCAAATACGTGCTGTTGATCCGTTGAACGCAACGGCAAACGGCTAGAAGTCGTCTCCTTGTCGTCGCTGAGATCAGATACCAGTGGTTTCACCAACCAATCCCGATCGACGAACGTCGAATGACAAACCCGCAAGGGGGATCGATGGAAACCAGCCCATCCATATGGGATGGTGGATTACAAACCTCGTAAGAAAGCCCGCCCTGTCACCAAAAGCACATCAGAGGGACAAAATTCCAACAAGCTTTCTCCTGACATCCATCAACCTTGTCAGGGGAGCCGAAGAAGATGCGGCCGTGGGCGGGGGCTACTATATCACTTCTTCGGATAACCAAAGAAACTATCGCCATGTTCGTTTGGCTTATCAGCCACCAGCCAGCAGTACTTTTCTCTCAGAACAAACCAGCCACCAGCAACCAGCCAGCAGTACTTTTCTCTCAGAACAAATCAGCACCAGCCACCAGTCACCAGCCAAACGAACAGGCTGTATAGGCCCATTAACAACCCATCTGGCCGCAATGGTGGTGCCGGCCTCCTGCGACGAGCGGTTGCAGCGGGGTTTGTCACTCTGGGCGAAAGCCCTCGCCAGATTCTTTCTGGAGGTGCTCATAGGGGTAGGATTTGCGTATGTGTATTCATAGGGGTGAGTGTGCGTGCGTGTTGTGAGCGTCTGCGTTGTACTGTGTAATTCTAAAAAAAATGGCGGCGGGCCTCCGGCGTCGCTCCCCCTGCTGAGGGCGTCATTTTGGAGTGACAATCCCACTGCACAAAGTCTCTTGGTGAAAACCCGGTCCAGCTCCTGGACGAGCGACGGCGGCGCCTGTGGGCGTCGTTATCTCCTTGGAGACGTTGTCTCTAAAGACACCGCTTGCTCGCATTTTGGCCGGACTACTGATCGCGGTTGCTTCGACCGGCAGGGATGAAACTGTCATCGGGCGGGCGTCATGGGGGTTTGCCTTCCCCTCGCCACGACGCCGCTCTCCTGTTGGCGGTTGGAGGTCCTCACTCGGCTGTTGGTCGTCTGCTTGCAGCGTCCCTCGGCGTCTGGTATTGCTTGGCAATCTCCAGTGCGGTGCGGGAAAGCGTTGAAGGACGGCACTTGCGGCATCGAGAGTCAGTGAAGACTTGGCCTGCAGCGGACCGCGGCGGGGTTTTCAGCATGGCTGGAAGCTCTCGGTGTGGTACATCGTCGCAAGACGGCGCGGGCGACATCTTCAATCCTCTGGCTCGATAGTGGCGGCTTGTGCAACGGCGAAGCAACGTGATGTCTTCGTTCCTTGGTGGTGGTCTGCGGCTTGTTGCGGTCTCTGAGGGGCGGGGCACCTTCGGGCTCCCTCGACGGCAATTCTTGAGACGACTCCGAAGCGTGGAGCCATGCAGCGGGTTGAGGTCCCCGCGCACGAGAGAGAGGCGTGCTGAGTGGCGGGTTGGTGGTCCCCGCGCACGCGAGAGTTGCTTCGGACTCGGTGTTCTTCACGCTGTCGGGCTGTCAGTGTCGGTGCAGCACTACGGCGGCGTTGAGCCCCGCACGACGGTGGCCCTTCGGTGCGGTGGTGTCTGCCCCTCAGCTTCTTTTTCGGCGGTGGGCTTCGCTCCAGGGTTTCGATACTCGCATGAGTGCGGTTTGTGGGTGGAGCTGCGGTTTTGCTCTTGTCTTTTCTGTCGTCGTTTGTGTGCAGTGCCCGGCTATGTTGATGTCCCAATCCAACCGGCCGGTGAGTATAGTTAGAGCGGTAACCCGTGTTGATGTCTCAATCCAATCGGGCGAGTTTGTTTTTTATTTCTTTTCTTTTCCTGCCTATGATCTCCCAGGATCATAGTCTTGTATTTTTTTTCTTCTATATCAATGAAACACGCACTATCTTGTGCGGTTCGTTCAAAAAAAATTAACAACCCATCTTCTTCTTCCACCAACCCTTCTTCCTCACGCACACCGGCGCCGCCGCCTCGTCCTCCGCCCCAGCCGGCAGCTACCTCGCCGCCGCACCCGTCCGCCCATCCTCCACCACCACCCTCTATCCCGCCCTTCCTAACCCGAACAATTCTCGCCACCCGCCGCCGGTCATTAATTGTTATATTACTCTTATATTATTGTGTAAAAACAATGATTACAGAAAATTGAAATAAATAGTTACAAAATTAATATGAAGAATATTTTAAAAAATAAAGCTCATTGTTACAAACATATGTCCGCAAAAATCACTTAAATCAAATAGTGATCATTTTAAGATTAAAAGACTATTTCATTTACGGTTTAGTCCTCACGTTCCATGGATCTTTCTGCGTGTTTACACTCGGGACAACTGGATCCAATGCTGCAGGCAATTCATGGAAATCACCGATCTCCGATTCTTCAACCTGATATGGAGCATCGCCAAATTAAAGCGTATGGTGAATTCGATTGTTTATTTGTCCTTCAGCTGACTATATTGATCGTCAAGTCACCGATTAAAACTATGCATACTTCCACAGTTTGAGTTCAAGCCTAAATCAGTGGCTTCAGGCCAACGCACAAACAGGTGCGCGTCTCCTTGGTTCTGTCATCTGTGACTCTGTTCTCATTCCGTAAACTTTGCTCACCGCACTGCAAAGGCGGAGGTCGATGCTCATCACGGTTTCCATTGGTTTCCAGCACGGGCAAAATCGTGGTGCATGGAAGGGAAGTGCGTATAGCAAAGCAGGCGTGAGAACTCCATATCCCCGCGGCCGCGTGAGAGGACAGCACGGAGCTGTTGGACGAGATCACCCAGCTTCTAGTGGCTCGAAGACAGCTTTGTTGAGGAAGGATAGGGGAGGGCGCACGGCAGATGGTGCCATGAAGGGACGCAACAGCGATGGCCGGTGTGCCATTGAGCCATTGAGGACTGCGAGTCTGCGACGACTGGGAGCGCACCGTCGGCAGCGGCTGCCGCGGCAGCAGCAATGCCAGCAAAGCTAAGGGGAGGTGATCACAGTGCTAGTTAGAAACAACGTGCCAATTTTTTACGGTAAGTATCTAAACTGTAACCTTTTAATGCTGCATATTTAAAGATGAGTTCTTTGGATGCTGTGATCATTCCAAGAGTTCATAATAATCCAATTTTGCATAAGGAATTCTATACTATTGCTAAATTATCCTAACCACTTTTATGTAATATTTCTAACATTTTTTACTCTTTATTCTTTCCACACCTTTCCATCTTGTTTAGGAGAATTTTCACTCTTTATTCTTTCATATCCTTCCACATTGTTTTAGAAGAAGGTATGCATCAACTCAAAAGCGTGTAACTTTACACAGAACAAGCTGCATCTTACTAAAAATTAAGAAAATTAAGAATTAGGAAAGGATTTAAGAAACTCTTGAAGATGCTCTAACAACAAACAGTCAACATTGAACAGGAACGACGAGTATCCAGCATATAGACAAAGTCACCTCTATGCGATTCTCATTACATATGCTACTTTTGGACAATATAGTCATATAGACGAGCACCTATGGTCTATGGAGGGTCATCGTAATTCGTACATGCTTCAAAATGGAACAAGTACAAAATTCTGGCTGTGTGCCTAAAAATATGCCATTTACAGTTCCGCTCTTCAAAAGTTGAAAGCTAAGGGAAGCTAAAGCCCTGTCAATCCTTGCATATGCTTCTTCATGGCTCGATCTCTCCTGTGATGATTCCGGCCACCTCCTCTTCCTGGTCCACCACCCCTGGGCCCACCTCGAGCAAAGCCTTGTGCTGAATCATGATCCTCGTTGTCTTCTGCTGAACGGTCATGGTTCCTTCCCCCTCGTCTTGCACCACGGCCAAAACCTTGTTGTCTGCCATTAGAGTTGGCGTCTTCTTCAGCCAGATTGCCCTGATTTGAACCCCCTCTTCTACCGCCACGGCCAAATCCTTGTTGACCATTAGGGTTCCCATTTTCCTCAGCCAGGTACCCTTGATTCCAGCCACCTCTTCTACCACCGCGGCCATACCCTCGTCCAGTGGTGTTCTCATTCTCCACTAGAGGGTTGCCTTGACCCCTGCCACCCCTTCTTCCTTGTCCACGGGGATTTGAAACTCCTCCACTGTAGTTGTTTGCAACATCAACCTCCTCTTCCTCCACATCTATATGTTGCCTAGTAGGAACACCGAAAGGAACATTTCCACCACGGCCAAGACCATAGATTGTATCTTTTTGAGTTTGATTCATGGCAGCTGCTTCTCGAGCACTGGATACAGCAACGGAACCAGCAACCTTGTAACTGTAATTCTTCCCATCCTTGACATAAAACTGCGGTTTCTTCTGTGAACTCCATCTTGGGCCATGTGATGAGGCGTCAGTATCATTGGCACCCTCAGTTTCCTCATAACTTGACTCTACCACACTGAAGCCAAGATCATCAAATGAATCATCATACTCGTCCTCATATTCATATTGGGAGTCAAGGATAACAGATTTAACAGCATCTTTAGCCTTTTTCGAGTCCAGAATTGCAGTGTCAGGCAAATCATCATTAGCCTTCCTCGTAAATCTACCTTGTGGGACAGATGATACGGATGAAATTGATGATCCCTGGAATTCTGATGAAACTGCAGAAGATGGGCCCTGTGATGCTGATGAAATCGCAGAAGAGCCCTGGGATGCTGATGAAGTTGCAGAAGATGGGCCATCTTGAACAATGTAACGTGCCTCAGCAACTTTACGGGGTTTTGCTGTAACTTGAGGTGCAGTCTCCACCAATATGCCCTTTCCTTTATCTTTCACAGCAGTTGGTGCAAGTTTTTTCTGCGGCATCTCTTCCAATGAAGTATCCAGAGCTAGAAGATCTTGATGAAGTGTTCCTTCTAATATCCTTTGGATAACTTCCTCAGGGTTCAGGTTGTAGGCTTCTAGGCAAGCAGCAAGGAAACCCTTCCCATAATCAGGGAAAAGGTCCCTTATCTGACTAATCTTGGACTCAACCATTGCCATTTCCTCATCCTTTTGTTGTAATTCACCACCATGAGAAGAGACTGGCAAATCAGGTACACTATTCCAAGTGCGAGTAGATCCACATAAACGTGATATGAACTGGAATTGCTCATCATCCATGTACATCCATCCTGTTAAGAGTGGAAGAAACATAAAGTACATTTCACAAAAGGTATCTGGCATCAATATGAATTCAAAAGTAAAAGATGTAGCATGTACATAAATTAAACAATGCTGTGGTAAATTATTGACACAACATAATCTATAATTAACTGGTACACTTTTTATGCAAATCATGACTCAAGTATTGAGGATAATATCAACAAAACAGAAGTACCAGAACAGTTGAAACGTTCAATACAAAGCTTTAATCGGGTTTAAATCCACCTTTACTCACTCTAGAATTGACTAGTAATGTAGAAATATGTTAGAGCTCAGAAAATTAGGCATAAGAAGCACTTATTAGCAACCTTTTTAAGTAAAATGATGGGTGTTTGTAAAATTACATGTGTAGTTTCATGCAGGAATCGTTAAAAGATAATTCTCTATACCAACCCTTCAGAGAAGATACATAGGAGTGTTCACAGGGAATTAAACATCATCTAAACAACACGCATAAAACAACAGGCTATATGATAGGGGGGGATGTCAACTCCAATGAAGACATCAGACACATAAGCACGAAAAATCCAAATCCAATTAAATGGTGATTCTGACAAGAATATTTCTTGTTTAACGCATGATTGCAAACTCCTGCTATCCAAATTTGCTGTTTATTGGGAGATGATACTTCATAGAATTGGAAGTCCGAGCTTCTAAGAAAAAACAACAAAGCATGACAGTTTCAACTGTGTTAACTCACACAGTGATTGCAAGAGCAGGCTTTACAGTAGGAAAAACATTTTTCATAAATATATGCAAAAAATGTCCTTGTGTGAGGTATTACTTTATGATGACTTATACAAATAATCTATTAGATCACCTACTAAATAATACAATCAGTAATTGGGTGAATAATTTGATTGTGTACCTTTGTTCCGAATGTCGTCAATCCGGCCCATTAACTGATATTCACTTTCAAGTGATTGGAGGAAAGTACTTCCATGGTTTAGTTGAGAAGAGCATGCAGCTTCTCTATTTATATCTTTGAGTGTTTGAACCAAAATATCTCCCCTGATCATAGGGTCTTCAACATTAGCTGGAAACATCTTAGTAGAAGTTTGAGCCTCATGCTCCTTAAGTTGATCATTTAAATAGCAGTAGTGCAACAATTTCCAACCAAATCTGATTGTTCTCTTTGACAACATCCTAATACCAAGAACAGTGTCACTAAACATGCTGTCAGGTGATGCCTCTTCATTGCTCTGGGACTTGGACATAACTTTAAAACCTTGAAGCAATGATGGTAACAATGAATCGTACAATCTTGAAAGAGTATTAAGTAATTCCTCAACACCATAGCTGCAATCAAGGCGATAAGCACCATTACAGAGGGACAAAATAGGGAACAATCTCGAAGGCATCAAACATCATTGGGATGAATGAGAAGCTTACCTCATTTCAAAATTAGTACAGAACAATAAAGCAGCAGGTTGATAAGCACCAACAAAGGAATCCAGAGTAACAATTGCATCATTTATAAAATCTAACACCTGTAGTGAATTAAGTTTATCATCAATTCAGGGGGTGGGAGGTGACAATAGGAAAAATATAAAGCAGGCAAATCAGAATAAGTCCAGCATGGATTGAAGTAACCTCCAAGAAATCTTTATGAAGCTGAACATATCCATTATCAATTGATCCGGATGAAGTGAGCACCTGTAAATTGTGGTTAGGATAGGTTCAATGCATGAGATATCTGGAAAGAACTACTACCATCCAATAGCTGAAAATACATGGCAAATCCATTATTGCTATTATTGGTCCTCATCAAAAGTTAAGCTCATCAAGTAAACATTTGAGCATAAATGTTAATAAATATTCTTTAAAGGAAATCATTTACTTTTAGTTATCATCATCGTCAACTGCTGAGTTTGATAACAAATGCCTTGGAACAGCTAATAAATCATCTCAATTCCCAGAAACAAAAACTTTTAACCAAACTAGGCATGTATGAGTAATGCTTAAGGAACAGGGAACAGAGCATTTTAGGGAAGGTTAGATACACGGTAAACAACAATGAGGGATAAGAGTCAAGAGTATGAGATTATATACACTATGCTAAGCTGACCAGATATTGCACAGGATAGTAGAACTCAACATCAAAAGAGAACATGAAATGGAAGACACATTGCACTTCAAGGCAGTGGTCACAAATCAAGGCATTAGCACTAAATAATCATTGATAACATGAACAAAGGAACTGAAAATATTGGATGTAAAAGAAGAATGCATGGAATACAAGAAGCCCTACCACACCTACAAGCAGTTTCTCCATACTAAAGCATACAAGCAGTTATTATTAAACAATGATATGGAATATTGCTATCAAATAAAAAATATTTTATCAATTCCACGAGTGATTACAAGGTATAGAAACAAATTGCAAAGATTACCTGTAAAGATGCCATGCACCTATCATACATTGTGTGGAAAATGCCAAGGAACTCGGGAATGACAATATTAATGCCATCCAAGGCATTTGGCTGCACATTAATAGCATTCTCAACCTGGAGAAGCAGGAAGAGAGTGCTCTTTGTCAACACAACAACCAAAATAACAAAAAACTACTTCAGGGACTAACCAGTGAACTTGTTAACTTGTTGTTGTCATGCTCATATATAGCACATATATCCAATAATTTTGGCAGATCAAGCAATTTTTTCTCCAGCAGAAGGGCTACAAAGGAACATAGTGGAATTGTGAATACAGTATATTTTGATCAATGGAGCACCTCAATAAACCCCACACAATAAATAAATGAGTAGAGATCCCACCTGTATGCTCCTTCATACTAAGGGACTCGCCACGACCTGCTCCAGGATCCTTGTTTGAGGATCTAAAACACAAAAAGGAAGCATATCATAAGTCATAACAAACAAATGCAACTTAACGAAAAGGTTGTACAGAAGATGAGACATGGCAAAAATCTCACATGCGGTAGAGGACCATAAACACATGACGGCAAAGCTCAAGCTCCCCAACAACCAAACCTGCTACTGCCCCCTTCGGGGCACGGTGTGGCAAATCATACCACCGGTGCCTGAATTGTAGGTAAGTATCCAGGAAGTCATGCAAAGATGTATTCTGTGCCACTGGAAAGAATAGAAGATAGCATTAATATGTCACTGACACAATTTAGATGCGACTGGCTTCACAAGTACCAATTGTGGAATACCGTAATAGTAGTAAATTAATCACATTAACAGATCTATCGATTCAATTCTTGTTAATTGGGATAAGTTGTTTTCAAGAATCATCGACAAGTGGAAGACAGATCCTTATGCGGTTATATCCAAACAATAGTACTGGCAGCCGAAAAGTATATAGAAACCATCTTTACCCTGTTTCTCTAACTGCCTATTCAAGAACATGGCAAGAATGCAAGACAATACTTGTGAATAGTATCTGATAGTGCTAACTGCAAGTATCAGGTGCACAAGATAAACATATGCACATTTGACTAAATCCAATTGTGTTTAAGTCATCTGAAGATAGGTGAGTGAATTCCCACCCCCATTTTGGGCCACAGAGATCATATCCGAGGTATGAGTTTGATTATGTGCAGCTCACTAATATACTCTTGTGCACCTGATATTTCCTCGCTAAAGAAAATGTGATTGCTATTTGTTTTAATAGCAGACTTCAGATAGCATGACTCTTCCATGTCAATCAAAATTGTAGAGGCATCTTAGGTGTAACACAAACCTAATTCGATTAAGATTTTTTTAAAAAATCAAGTCAGGTCACGCATTCCACATTTGAACAGACTGAATGAGATTTTCACTACAATCTGAGCATAACTGAAAATGCAACCAGCAAATATCTAATAGCAGATACTCCCTCCGTTCTTAAATATATGACACCGTTGACTTTTTCCTCCAACTTTGACCATCAATATATATTGAACAAATTAGTTAACTAAAGTAAAATGTATATCATTATATCTATTATCCAATGTACTTTAGATTTAATTTGTTGGTTTATTGATTTGCTGAAATATTTGTAGAAAAGACGAATAGTCAAACCGACGAAAAAAATCAATAGTGTCATATATTTAAGAACGGAGGTAGTATGTTTTTGGGAACTGTCACTTGAATTATCCACGACAACCCAGTATAGTTTAAATTGCACTACAAAGAAAATATCTAAGAAAGGAGCATGTGGTATTTCAAAAACAAGATCAAAACAGAAGCATGGCTGTTTAAGCCACTATGCACACTGAAAGAGAATTGCAAAACAAAGACACTGTGAGATCCCAAGCATCCAACCGTGCCAGCAGAATCAGACGTTTGAAAACATGTAAATGTTCGCTATAATTTTATGCTTAAATGGCAGCATCGGTTTGTTATGAAATGATAAACATCACAATGCTCCCCAAATTCAGTCGATCAACAACACTGAAGCAAAGCAATAGCAGGTAGGTTCGATCAGTGACCTACTGACCTATAATATCCAGGCAAGTGTTTTCGCTTACCCTGGCGCCAGAACTCTCGAGGTTTGGCACGGAGGAGCGCGGCGAGCGCGTCGTTAAGGAGGTCGACGACGGCCTGCGACTCGTGTGCGTCAAGGCCGCCGAGCCCCGCCGCGACCGCCTCGTCATGCGGCAGGTACACGACGAATCCATCAGCCGCCTCGCCTCCAACGCTGCTGCTGGTGCCGGAGCCGGGGCCGGAGCCGGACGCGGAGGACGAGGCGGTCGACGATCGGAGCGCAGTGGTGAGCGATGGTTGGGACGGGGGCGAAGGTTTTGGGGCCGCCGGGGAGGCGGATTTGGGGACGTACCGCTGCTGCTGCGGCGGCTGCCTCGGTCCGGGGTTGTGGTGCTGACGGCGGTGCTGGGAGGGTTTGGATTGGTGAGGGGGCGGCGCGGACGACATGGCTGGATCGAAGGTGGAGACGCCTCTTTTTTTTTTTTGACTGCGGTGGAGACGCCTCTGGTTTGGTTACTCGGGGACGAGAGAGGAAGTCAATAGGTTTCTTCCTCGATTTTAGAGGGGGGTTTCGCATGATTCTGGGAACTCTGAAGGTGCACAGGGGTAATATTCTTACATTTTTATTAGACTGATAAAAAATTAAAAATACTCTTTGCTTAGTTGGGCCCAACAAAATTTAGACATTATAAGAACTGATGACTAGGTAGACTCAAAATTTCCAGTTCAAAGAAAAGGTGAAGACTCGGGATTTCTACAAAATTCAGTAATAAAAGACGCGTTATGTGCGTGTCTAATTGTTTTCTAGTCTTTTACCCAAAAATTGAAGGACTTGATAGTGGCCAATTACAGTATTTTCTATTTTCTAACTTTTTCACGAAACAAAAGTGCATCTGGACAAACCACCTGAATAAATTGAAGGGCATGGGATCCCAAAAAAGATATAGGGAAGCCCCACTGAAATCATATCAGAACCAGGTTTCGATCCTGGGACCTGTGGGTTATGGGCCCACCACGCTTCCGCTGCGCCACTCTGATTGTTGCGCACAAGCTGATTAACAGAATTAATTATCCTTTGTAATCCCCATCTGGCGGTCTGGCCAAAATGTGGCGTTCAGCGTCAACACTAACCAGTCTGCAGCGCAGGCCATACTATCTCCGGGGCAGTCGATAAAACACACACAAGCGTCACCACTCTATCACGTGGTTGTACGTTGAAATTGTATTGAACGAAACAGATCAAACTTCAGCCAAAAAAATAAAAGTAAACTTTGGGCGTGCCCGTGTAACAGGATCCCTGGGAACAAATAGCTCTATGAGAATTGAGAAGGGAGAAACAAAAGGTAAGTTTCGTACTGCTGCTAATCTATATTTCAAACATCAGACAAGATGGGATGGTTCGTTTCATCTATATTCAGGTTCAAAGATTCAATTGTGAAACATCTGGAGCCGAATTTCTCTACTGTTAATCCATCATACTCCAAATTTAAATGCAGTGGTCGTCTGAGTTGTGATCCCCATGGAGAAAGAAGATAACAGCCTGTGAGTCTGTGACACCTAGCTCTTCAGCTGATCCGGTAATCCATGTTGGATTATATGCGAGTCAATGAGCTTTATGGTTCCCATTCTTTGTTCTCCAGGGTTGATTCCACACCCATTTCCTCCTGTTGCTTTTCTTTCTTGTGCTGCATCAATTATTCAAAAACTGGAGTGAGGCATGACCCTTTGATCATTACACCCAAAGTGTGGTAGACAAAAGGATGAGGTAGTGAAGTACATAAACAGCTTCAACATGAGAAGCAACTCGATTGACACAAAACATATATTAGAGTTCTTTCATGCAGGTGCAGAGATTAAAGTGGTGGGAGTAGGTATCATTTTATCAATTCTGCCATTATGTATTCAAGTGTCAGCACTGCTGAGGACTGGCTTAGAGTTGGGTAGACATCATTATTTTCAATTAGTGTAATAACCTCTCAAAATGTGCTAGTTAAACTCAATCCTTAGGTTCAGCAGTTTCTTTCATGGAAACATATTACTTCTGTCACAGCATCTCCTTTTGCTCTTAAGTATGGATGCTAAATTGAACAACCTGTTATGGGCTTTCTACAAGCAGGGTGAACCCTTTATCTAAAAAAAAAGTATGGATACTGAATTGATTGAACAGTAAAAATACAAGTTACTTCTGTGAGAGCATTATTTGATCTCAGACATGGGTTCTAAATTACTTGAACAGTAGAAGATGCTACCTGAAAAAACTTAAATCATATTAATCTATGTTACTTCTGTCACCATCTTCTTATGGTTCTAGACAACCTGTCGCATGACAAATTTTCACAAGAACTATTCACCTAGTCATTTGTTCAACATTTAAAGAAAAGGATCAGGATAGGGAAATCAATAAGGACTGACAAGTCTAACACTCTTGCCAACGTGGCAGGTCACTTACTCTTATTTTCACATCCCTCATTCTTCTACCATATATGTCCCAGTTCTTAGTGAATTCAAGAGTTTGCTGAGCACTCTAAATTAAAAATGAAAAAAAAAACACAATTGGCTCAATGGAAAAATGATGCTAGGCCCAACAGCTCCAATAGTATCAACACTGGAAGCAGCACTGTACTCTTTCATAGGATCCGTAGATAGGCAAAGAATGTACCTTTGGAAGAAGCCCTTGTGCAGACATCAGTTCATACAACTTACGCATGATTGTTTCTTCTTCTACCTGTAGCAAGTGCTAACAAGATCAGTATATACAAAATATTATCTCCACAGTAAAATGTCTCATATTATAATAAGCTAACCTGAAGTTTATGCAACTCATGGGACATTGCTCGGTATGTTCCCATTAGTGCTTGATTTTGCTTGTCCAAATGCCTGCAGATGGCCTTTATGTTATATATATAATGAACTGAAACTAGGATTCATTTAGTGCTAAAGGATAGTATTGAGACTGTACTTGGACACTTCTGCTGAATGCTTTGGGTCCATTATCCACCAAACAACTTGATGTGTTTCCTGCAAATTAGAAATAAACTATGAGACAATCCAGTTCTCAATCGAAGTAAAATGCTTCTGTTCGTTAATCTCTGGTAAAAACTACAGTTTTGTAAAGGAAAGTTTCTATACTGGGGGGCCATGACCACCTTTGGCCATAATGAAGCCCCGCCTGTGCTCCATATTGTTGTATAAACTAACTAATATACAATTGCTGTATAACTATCTAATATACAAATGCCATTGCAAGCGTGTATCACACTGTATCTAGTGAGTTATCACTACTTCCTATCTATTTAGAGTACACAAGATCAAACTATTCCTCTGACTATATTCCCACCTATGGATTACTTATGCTATTTTCACGAAATAATATTCATGTTGGCACACTTGACAACATGAACACAGAGATTGTAACAACCAACACATGTAATGTCAGTTTGGTTATCTAAAGAATGTTTTGTACAGATAAATGTAATCTAATCTGCGGCATAAGGTGAATAGGCAAGGTTTATAATTTGCTACCAAAACTTGTATCTGAGATATGACATAGAGCTTCAATGAAGTGCAATGCCGCGACGGCTTGCACAGTGCATGTTCAATGAACCCGGACTGCCCCAGCCGCTGGTCGGCCCTTCCTGCCGGTTGTAGTATGCCACATCGCCTCGCTTCGCCACCCTCGATCCGCCACCGACGCCAGACGCTCCTCTAATCTCACCGGCCATGGAGCCCCCTCGATAACCCCAAACCCGAAACCTAACCCAGCCACCACCGATGCCCACGAGAGAGGGAGGCCGACAGGAGAAGGACCCACCTCTTCGCCGGCCGTATATCACTACCCACCAAAGCTGGACGAGCACAAATCGGCGGGGGAGAGGAAGATAGAGCTGTTGAGTTTTTTTAGAAGTTAGAACAGAGCGGTTGAGGGTTTGGGGTGCTCGGTTTCACGCAGCAGGAAGGGAAGCGTCGGGCATACCTGGTGTGTGCTCGTCGACCTGGCGAAGGACGGCGGCGCTCGCCCAGCCTGACCGCAAGGAAAGAAAAGGAGGACTCGGTGGAGATTTCGGCGGTGCCGCCAACGGCAAAGAAGACGGTCAGGAGGGGCTCAGAGCTATTCGGTCACAACTCACAAGTGCCAGAGATTGGTGATCGGGTTTCGAACAGAAAAGGGACGCCGCACGTGAGGCCGTGATAGGCACTTCCGCACTTGGCTAAATTTACAGCCGGCTGTAATTTAACCTACATTACAGCCGGCTGTAATTTAGCCTACAGTCTACATTACAGTCGGCCGTTTTTCTTCTCCACCCCGTCATCTTCTTTCCCAATCTTCTCTTCCCTTCTTCCCCACCCCACAACCTCCTCCACCACCCCCGCCGCCGCCGGCTGCCGTGCCGCCCTCCCACCTCCCGCCACCGCCCTTCGACCCCGCCCTTCCTAATCCCAACAGCCACTGCGCCCTTGCCGCCGGTCACCTGCCCAACCGCCGTTCGACCCCGCCCGGCCGGCGGCGTTACCGCGCCGCCTCGCCTCCGCCGCCGGCCACACTGCCACCACCGCCGGTCCTCCGGCGCCCCCACCCCCTCCTCTTGTAGGTCCGGCAAGCATTGAAATTCCAACACTAGCAAACCCCGATCCTAACCCCAGCCCCCTCCCCCCAACCCAAAACCATAAGGCCGCCCACCTCCACCGCCGGCCGCTCCCGTAGAGGAAGAAGAAGAAGCAGGGGAAGAAGAAGAGGAAACGGGCACCTTCCGCGCTGACGCCGGAGGTCCTCCGCCGCGCGCCCTCCGCCTGCGAGGCTGCGCCAGGGGGTAAATGGAGGCGTAGGCGTGGGCCTCCGGCTGTGATTTGGCCCAAAAATCAGACGGCTGCCCCAAAGTCTTTACCTAAAATAAAATCAGTTTCGTCTTAAATTCCTAGAATATCTTTTTTAACATAAAATTCCTAAAGTATTTTGATTTAACACGATTTCTTATGTACTCACTTTCTATTAAATATAATTGAATCTTTTATATTTTTTAGAAAAGGGCATGATTTCATTGAATTAAACCCATTTTACATATACCTCAACAGATAGAGTTAGAGCAACTCCAACGGATCCTTCAAATTGTTTTCCATTACTTAAAAAAAATAGAAAAATGAGAACAGATGTTCCAACAGCCTCGGTAAATTGCAGGATCGGAATTGCCCTCGCCATTCTCCGCCTTGCGCTCGCGAGATTTGGCGAGCTCGGCCGCCTCGGAATAGCTCTGGATCCTGCGCCATCGATCCATCCCGCCCTCCTCCTCCTTGCCGCCCAGCCTCGCACGCACACAGTCGCAGTCTGTGCTGCCGGAGCCAGGAGCCACTACCGCCCGCCGCCCGATTCGCCGGCGTGAAGCCCCACTGGAGCAAGCCGTCCCTGCCACGAGCTTCACTGGGACGAGCCGCACACCCGCTTTTTATCCTCGTCCTGAAACAACCACTGGAGCGCCTCCATGACCGGAAGCCGAGCCGTCCGTCGCCCGAGTCTGCCGCCATTCCTACCGCTAACGTCTTCCCCCGCCGCCGGTGAGCACACATCTGTGATCCGCTTCACCTCCTCTCTCCTTTTTGCGCCCCGGCCGAGCTCACAGCCGCCTGGAGCCCCGGCAGTTGGAACGCCAGGAGCTCCTGTACGTCCGGAGCCCACCGCAGCGCCGAGGGCAAGGGCCGGAGCTGCTCGCGCCACCGGATGAGAGGGAGGAGCGAGCGCCGCAAGCAGAGAAGCCAGGGAGGGAGGGAGGGAAGAAGGGACTGACACCGAGGAAGGGGTCGACGTCGCTGGGGGAGGACGGACAGGCCGGGAGGAGGTCGTGGGAAGGAGGGATAAAGGATAAGGTGGGGGAGGAATAAAATGACAGGTGAGTCCCGTGTGGTTGATGGGATTTGAAAAATGAAAAAAAGCTAAGTTGTTGGATCACTTCATAAGTTTATGAAGTTTTTTTACAAAAGGCTAAATCTCTAAATTTAGATAATAAAAATAAAAAGGTTGTTGGAGCTGCTATTACATTGTATTACACTAGTCCATCAACCCGTGCCTCCGCACGGGCTAGCACTTTACTTTAAATATTAGTAATTGTTGTTTACTTTTATTAAGAGCATCATAATAAGGTTCACACAATTTTGCAACATAGACTGTAAATATAATATAATAATTAGCATTTGGTCAGTATAATTTGAGAGAGATCCTTATAATTTTAAGATTGTATCGCATAATATGCTTGAAAAATAATAAGTATAATATATTGTTTTAAGATCCTTATAATTTTGTGATTTTAAGATCCACCGTAATAATAAGATGCAAATCTCACTATTTCTTATCTTCTTTTTGTTATAGTTTACCCCCAATGTAGCATTAATCGGGAGATAATATAATTTGAGTATATGAGTGCATCGGAGGCCGGTATTCTGGAATTGAACCACGCAAATATTGCATTGAAAATAATGTCGGTTAGTTTATGATTTATAAATGAATAATTAATAACTAAGAGTTGTTTAGGTCATTATATGTAACAGTTCCATCAGTGTATTATTTGTTTTTATGTGTTTCATGATTTGCTTCATTTTCTTATACCATGTTACGGTTGATGTCAGGTATCACTAGTAAACTATTTTGATGGGCACTATGGAAGATATTTTTAATTCAATGTAGATTTTTAATTCAACTGCATTAGTAAAAGATGGTGATGGATTTAATTGTCTTATTTTTCCATACAAAAGACATAATATAAAATTTTGAAAAATTTATACAAATAAGTTATGGTACACAAATAATAATTTAATTCGATAGAAAGAATCGAAAATAATAATAGTTTGAGAACAATGGTGAGAAGCAAGTCATCTATACCTAGCACGCAGCAGACCTAACAATAAACAAATAATTTAGTAGTCATAACATATGCCATGAAAAAATAATCTAATTGTAGCATGCAACAGGACAAATAATAAACAAATAATTTAGTATTCGTAACTTATGTCATGAAAAAATAATCTAACTGTAGCACACAACAGACCGAACAATAAACAAATAATTTAAAGTCGTCGTGGATGGATCTTTAGTGTTCTAGTGCAACCAATGGGTGTAAAAGGTTCCGTGTAGCCATAGAAGAATGCTTAGGTTGATCGTACATTTTTGTTGAATAACAGCAGGGGACCTAATTCTGTTGGTGAAAGTAGCAGCAATCCCTAGTTGATGGAAGCAGTACGCAAAAGAGATATTTCTTGAAAGATGTCATCTATCTTTTTATAATTTTATATATGCACGGGTAAAGTATATAATTTATTATATTAGCTAACAACTTTTTAGGATAGATTGTTTTTATGATAAAAGTATGAAAGAGAGATTCAAGACAAGAAAAATCTAATCAGCATGTATATACATGTACGTTCTAGTTTGTTAGTTGTATTATCTAAAGATCCTTTTAAAATATATTCTTTTTATGATTTAAACATGGGAAAGAGATAAAAGGTAAGAGACTAATTTTGTTACATTACATTATATGTGACAGGCACGATAGGATAGTTGGACAATTTTTTATTTGAAGGAAAGACATTTATTGTGTTAGGTGTGACTGGGAGATGGTTTAGATTCAATTTTTCTATAGTGTCACGTGTGAATAATTTAGACAAAGATATATGAGGGTTGTTTTTGTTAATTCTTCATAATGGTAGGCACGATAGGATAGTTGGATAATTTTTTAATTGAAGCAAAGAGATTTATTGTGTTAGATGTAACCGGGAAATGGTTTAGATTTAATTTTTTCTATAGTGGCACATGCGGATAATTTAGACAAAGATATAGGAGGGTTGTTTTTGTTAATTCTTCATAATGGCAGGCACGATAGGATAGTTGGACAATTTTTAATTGAAGCAAAAAGATTTATTGTGTTAGATGTGACCGGGAGATGGTTTATATTTAGTTTTTTCTATAATGGCACATGCGGATAATTTAGACAAAGATATAGGACGATTGTTTTTGTTAATTCTTCATAATGGCATA
The DNA here is from genome assembly GCA_036936925.1 of Cenchrus fungigraminus. Taxonomy (NCBI): domain Eukaryota; kingdom Viridiplantae; phylum Streptophyta; class Magnoliopsida; order Poales; family Poaceae; genus Cenchrus; species Cenchrus fungigraminus. Next base: position 93,517,830 of record CM072776.1, on the reverse strand, counting down.
GGTGGGTAATTTTAGAAACAAAATGCATCCAACTGCTGTTAAAATCAATGATATTTTTTTTAGAGTGTCCACATAGGACTCCTAGGTGGCTTCATGTGGAGGTTTTTCTTTTTTTAGACTGTCCACCTAGAATTTCTAGGTGGGTTCATGTGGAAGCTTCAAAAGGAGTCTCAAATTAGTAATAGTAAGAAGGTTAATTCTTCATAATGGCATATGTGGGTAATTTTAGAAACAAAATGCATCCAACAGCTATTAAAATCAATGATATTTTTTTAGAGTGTTCACATAGGACTCCTAGGTGGCTTCTGTTGATGCGAAAATAGGACTCCCCGGTCGGTAACGAGGCGTGCCAGCCAATCTGACCTGTTGATTGACAATGGAAAAATATTAGGGATCTGCTAGAGAACTGATGGCCTTTTAGCGACACGTGTACCAGTCAATCGGCCGATACGAAAAAGCAGGATCGGCCAGCTCGAGAGCGACCAAGGCGCGAGGGTGTGGATAAGAGATCGGCTGGAATCGGCCGATCGTGACGTCAGCACTCGAGTAGGTCGGAATCGACTGTAGTGTTAGAAGCCGACGTGATCTAGATCGAGCTGGATAAATTGGTAATAATAGCTAAAACCACAAGAATTGGTACGAAAACTTACAGATCTAGCTAATATCGGTAAGGGGTGAATAAAAACTAGACGAAACCTCAGCGATGCGCCCGGAGGTTAAAGCCTAGGGTTATTCGGTAAAATGGTACTTACAAGCTTGCCAGAGATCGATCGATGCAGCCCGACGAACTTGAAGGACGGCGTTGTAGAAAAGAGAAAAAACGCAATGGCGAAGTCGCCGAAAAGTAGATGCTGTAAATTATAAAGGGTTTGCCCAGAGCCGGTTTGTTTGATATTGGTGTGTACACTTTTTCCCGACCACGCAGGGTCGCTATTTATGTCCTGAGGACAACCCGACTCCTAACCGATTACGGCACTGTTTACTTGCCTTTAAAGAAAACAAACACTATTAAAAATAGAAAAGGACTCTCGCAGGAGTCAAAACTCCCTAAAACTGACTCTTGACCTGTTGCCAATCGTGGATTGATCCGTCTCCGCCGTGCTTTCCTTTAGGCGTATTTTCTTGATTTCCGCCTTCTTCTCTTTCCATCGGCCAATCTTCCGGTTGACCATCGGCCGATCAGTTTGACCCGCCAGCCCATTGATAGAGTTGGACTCCTCTGACCATCGGCGAGTCCTGTTGACCACTCTTCTCTCTCTTCGATCGGCCGATTGCCTTGCTTTCTCATTAGCTGCTCCTTCTTATCCCTTTTTGACCTGTTTTTCCAGAAAATGTTGTCAACACATGCCCCTCAGTTTCGGAGTAAATAATCTTTTGCTCCGAAATTTCCTCGAATCCGGTATCCTCTTTGATTCGAAGTCGGCTGAAGAATCCAAACAAATCTTAGGTGGCCATAAATACAACTACCTCAACTCTCTTTTCCCCCGAATCTCGTCGTTTCAATAGCTCAAGCTTCCAGGCGACGAACCCTAAGCTGTAGAGTTCTTGTTGATTCATGGCGTCTTTAGGCTCTGTCGGAGGTTCTCACCCTGCCCCTGCGCCTCCGAAGGCGTCTCTTTCTTTAGTTCCTCAGGTATTTCTTTTGTCCCCTTGCTTTTATTTGCTCCTCAATGCCGCCACTCTGCTTTGTCTGAAGTCTAGATTTCCTTTATTTATTTCTTCAGGAACTTAGATCCAATCTCACTATCCCTGTTGATGACAAGCCCGGGCTTGTTTTCCTTGGTCCAATGGGTGATGTTGACCCCACTGAGATGATTAATTTTGAAACCGGTTGAATTCCTTTCAAGCATGCTTCCCTGGATTTGGCCGATTGGGATGGCTGCTTTAGGTCTTGGACAGGGTATGCCAAGGGATAGAGAAATTGGTACCGTAGAGTATCAGCAAAGAACAGAGGTTTCTGGGAGAAGTATAAAATTAGTCAATGCATCACCCTGTCTCTGTCTGATATGTCTCGGAATGAATCTCTTTTGATAGCCGCTTCTTATTTTTGGTCCGATGCACTCAATGCTTTCTTATTTGGTCATGGGCCGATGACTCCAACTCTGGCTGATGTTCTTCTGTTGACTGGTTTGGACATTTCTTCCTCGGATGTCCTCTTCAGCTGTCGTGGTGTCAAACCTTCCTACCATCTAAAAACCAAGAATGTGGGTGGCTGGTCTGGTTATATTACCGAGCACATGAAAGAAGGCACTGTGAATGATAGAGAACATGTGGCTTTTTTGAACATGTGGCTTGAAAAGTTCGTCTTCTGTGCTAAATCTTTTGGTCCCACTTCTAATTATTAGATAGTAGCCGAACGGTTAGCTGTTGGTTCTTGCATCCCTCTTGGCAAATATCTTCTGGGGGCGGTGTACAATCTCCTCCATCAAGTGGCAGTTAGTCTGTCGACCAATTCCCCCATAGGCACCCAGGAGGTCCTTGGTGGTTTATCAACATGTGGTTAAACCTTCACCTCCGAGACAGATTGGAGCAGAACATTTTCAATATGTCCTTTCCAGGAGACCAGCCAGATGGTGTCCCGATTGTAAAGCGTCGATGCATGAACTTTGGGGAAGCAGTTTCTGCATTCCCAGGACATAAGAGGACTCCATCCCGTATAGCAGAGCATTTCAGGAGCTTTTATCTTGGCTTCACCCCAGAGTCTATTATCTGGTTTGCATATAGAGATGATGATACTAATTTCGAGACTATATTCAGCTTTGATGACCTCCGTGAGGATGATGAAAACAGGATGGTTTTTGTGGAGATGATCAAACCAGGACTTATTCCATCCTGCGTTTTTGGGAAAGATCCATCGGCTACTTATGAATTCTATAACCCTTCAGTGAGTGCTCATCAGCTAGGGTTTGGCCAGTTGCCAATTGGTCTTTACTTCTCCAATTTGATCAAACCGCAGGAGGTTATTCCTAGCGGTACCCATTATCAGTGCCTTCTGGATCTGCTCCCTGATTCCTCCACTATTGATCTTGATACTTGGAAATTTTCCAGTTTTACTTCTCCTCTTTTCAATATCTGGTGGGCAGAATGGTGCGACCATCTTTTCTGTGTGTCCCCCAGAATTTACTGTGAGAAGCTAGATCCTGATTATGAGGCATCGACTGACGAGATATTTTCTCATTTGATTGCTTTGTGCATCTTCAATATGTTTCGACTGCTTGTACCTTTAATATGTCCTGACTGCTTCCTTTCTCTTCAGCCTGATACTTCTGAGCCGCCTGCTAAAAGCAAGAGTGGCAAGTCGATTGGTTATTGGCCACCGCGGTCTTCACCGTATATCGGCTACAATGCTCCCGCAATTTCTTCAGTCATGCAGGGTCCCAAGACAAATCCAACTCCAAGCAATCCACTCCTGTCGGCCCTTAAGAGGAAAAATGTGACCAGCAAAGTTCTCACCCGCAGAACGAAGAAGAAGATCGACACCAAGGTTGTTAATATCTCGGATATGACTGGAGTATTGGCAAATGCTTTTGAGGTATCAACCATTTCTTAGCCTTTCTTTTCTTTCACCATTCTTTAATTAATCTGCCTTTTGTGCAGTCTTCGGGATTGATCGGGCAATCAGAACAGGCCACCACTGCTGATCTTGGTCAGGACAAGACCCTGGAATCGATTCAAGAGAGCTCGGCTGATGATGTTTTGATTTCGTCAACTGAGCAACCTGAAACTCATCAAAGGGCTGATGTCTCAGATGCTCCTGTTGGCCAACTTTGGCGTTCCCCTGAACGGGTTGATCTTCATATTGAAGAACCAATTGAGGTAGAATCTTCATCAGTTGTCTTCTCATTCTTCTAATATTTAATCCTTTGTCTTTGTTCCAGGATGTCGTTGAGACGCCAATTGAGATTCAAAACAAGTCCTTGGATGACCTTCAGCAGGATACTGGTGATCACTCACAATTGCTGATTATTGAGGTTCCTGAATCAGAATCGGCTGAAAATCCGATTATTGAAGTGCAGGCAACTTTTACTGTAGAAGTAAATTTCTTGATCTTCTCAGATTTCTTCCTCAATTCTTTTGCTTACTCTTGCTCTCTATGCAGGTTCCACCAACCTTGCCTCTTGTTGTTCAGGGTGTATCGGCAGCTACTCTCCCAGATAATGTGAAAGCTAAGCTGATCGAGGTGCTTCCATTGCTGAACCAAGACATCGGCCAACTCGTACAAGATGCTGAGCCGATCAGGACTATCTTCAAGCAGATTCAAGGCCAGCTGCCCAGAGATCTCAAGTCTAAAATGCTTCAGGTTGCTTTCATTGAAAATCGGCAACTTGTAGTCCAAGAGGCTCAAGATCGGCTGGATGAAAGGAAGCGCCAGGAGCAACTTACTCAGGACAGGGAGAAACTAGATAGCAATATGGCTGGTCTTGATGGCAGGATTGAATATCTGGCTTCTTCTCGTCCTGATATCGTCAACAACATTGATCGTCTAAAGAGATGTCGTGTCGAACTGATGAAAGAGCTTGGTCAGGTTGAGCAAGACTTGGCAGCTGAAGACAAAAGCTCGCGGATCTTCCAGGCACCATTGCTACCATGCGAGAGCAGAGGGATTCTATTGCACGCCGAGCCCAAGTCCTTCATGAACAAGAGCAGCCGATTCCTGGTTCGGCCGATGCCGATCGTCAGGAGATAGAAGCGGTCGACCAGCTGCGTCTGAATCTCATTAATGCTCTTCACCTTCTGGGCATAGTTTAATTTTCCTTTGAATACTGTAACTCTTGAACTGTGTCTGGCCTTCACTGGCCAACTCCCAACGCTTGGCACTTATTGTTTTGACCGAACATTTTTGATCGGCCTTTATAAGTTGCAAGATCTGTTTCGCCCTTTGAACTGTACTTCCTTTTGCAATGGCTTCCTCCTCTTCTTCCTCCTCTGTGAATTAGGTTGGTTCTCTCTTACCCTCTTCTTTCTTCGTGATCTCTTTTCTGACGTTTCTCCTTTTCTCAGCCTCCAAACCGTGAAACCGTAGACAGGATCGTGTCGAGCATCAATGCCTTTGGTGCAAATCAACCAACCCAACCATCCAGGCAAGAACGTGGTCTTCATGATGAGAAGAGGCTGGAAGTTCTTAAAGCCAGGAGGACTGCTCTTCTTCAGGAATTAGATCGCGTAGGCAAAGAAATAGTCCAAGTTAGAGCGGAGTTAGATAAGGCGAAGAGTCTCCTTTAAGTACTGATGTACTATTAGCTGATGCAATCGGCCTATTTATGAATGAAATCATCATCCTTTCATTGACATTGATGGATTTGAATGTACTGTTCTCTGGTGATGGCTTTTCACCCATCTTTGTAGGTGCCTTTTAGGATCTGGTTCAACTGCTTCGCTATAAAATTGCAACTTACTTCTCATGTGACACCACAATCTTCTGACTATGAACCAGATCGGCTTCCATTAGGAATAAGAGGTATGCCTCCTCTAGAGTGCTTGCAGTCATCCCCATTCCTTGACAAGTTTCTCCCTGAAGTGTTCTTGCATCCAGATGATGCATTGAAGCTTGTCGTTGTTGCTAGAAATGTTGAGAGAGGGGAATCCTGATAGCCTCCTCTTCTGGAGTACAGAGTGGGACTGTTCATTGTTATTCAATCCATCTTCAAAGTCAGCCCCTGATTTTCGGGAAACGTATCACTGCGTGACTGTCCATCGCCCAGTCTGAGGCTTTCACGGGGAAACTGTTCCTGCTTTGACTGCATTGAGCGCCCTTCATTTTGCCTTTTTCAATCCCCTCTTGTAGTTATCTCTTCTGCTATTTGGGGCTATAAATAGGCTTGAAGCTTGGCAGAGAACGCTCACACTTCATCGGCCATGGCGCAACCAACTCTGATAGATCATAGACTCTTGTTGTATGACTGTTCCCTCTTCCTCTCTCCCTTTCATAGCTAGAAGAATTCTTGTGAAGTAGTGTAGCGACCCCTCTTCTTCTTCGTCTCCTCTCGAAAAGCTAGGAGGCACTATAGCTAGAAGAATCCTTGTGAGGATCTGGCTTTAGGGGAAGGAGCAAGGTAGGGTGTCTTGCTACACATTTATCAGCGGAGGAGCGTGCCAAAGGAATGGCCATCTTGGTCATCAACTCGGACTCCTTCCGGTGGAAGATTATAGAATCCGGTGAAGATCTTAGTCTTTCGTTTCCTCTTCGCGGCGTCCTTCTCTCATTCATCGATTCAATATCCTCATCATATTGGAGATAGGACAGCTTTGTAGATTCTTGAATACGCATGTAATCTTCAGATCTGGGCTGTAATATCATTGTTGTAATCCAAAACAAAGGAGATGAAAATACATTCATTTTGTTCTGAGGGCGATGTGTGTATCGGACACAACCAAATATATTAATTATACATCGGTTTTTACATTTTTTGTACTAAAAGCGATTCTTTACAGATATCGGCTATTCTACTAGAAACGATTACATTTGCAATCGGCTACAGCTCGAAAATCCAATCGGCCGATAGGCTCGACACGACAATCGGCTCATACAACTGTTCATATACTTGGGCGACCAATCCATCGACTGTTGTGACTCCATGCCCAAGCTTTCCTCCGTCTTCAGAAAATGGATTCATTAAGTTTCGTCATCAGAGCCGACTGCTTGAACCGGGTTTAGTCCGAAATCGGACACCTTGAGATACTTAGTATCCCATGCTTTTCCTCATATGCAGCTCACTCGATCATAGGTCCATCCTTGTGCTTCTGTAGCTGCTACCGTCAAGGAGGTTTCTCCCTTGACCATCTCCACTGAATCTCCGATCCATTGGATGATGCATTGTAGATGGTATGCAACAATTGGCATGTATCCAATCTCGGCCCGGCAGTAAATGATAAGATCCCCTCCCTTTAATGACAAAGAAAGCGGTTGGAAGGGTCTTACTGCCGATGGTGAGCTCTACGCAGATTGCTCCTTGAGTCAGAGAGACGTTGCCTTCAAAGTCTACCAGCATCATGTCGGTTATGTTAAATCTTCATCAGATTTCCCAATCTTGCGCAACATGGTGTATGACATCAGGTTGACTGCCGCTCCTCCATCTACTAGCATCCTGGTGACTGGTTTGCCATTGACAAAGCCTTTGAGAAACAATGCCTTCAAATGTTGTCTTTTCTCATCTTCTGGCTTCTCAAAGATTACTTGTGTAGGTTCCAGTGTTAACTGAGCCATGCTAAGTTCTTCATCGAATGTATCCGAATCAACCGGAGCCATGAACTCTTTTGGCAGAAGGACAACCATGTTTATACCAGCTTTTGGTTTATCATCCTTCCCATCATCGGCCTTAGGGTTAGGTCGCCATACTTTAGACCGCACCTTCTTCTTATCCAGCACACGTCTTTCTTCTTCTTGTTGTTGTTCTAGATGACGAAAATGCTGGATTCTTCTTTTCTGGGATTTGGTCAGGCCATCTGGGCACCATTGTGGATTAGGCTTCTTGCGTGACTGACTTGACCCTTCATTATCGGTGCGTCGATGTTCAGGATCCCGACACATGATATCCTCATCAGGGACCAAAGAATCGACCATCTCTTGCAGCCGATCATTTGACTTTTCATTGACTCGATGTCCCAGCCAATCATGAACACTGGCCTTGCCCCCTAGCCGATCGTGGACGCTGACTTTGCCCCCCAGCCGTTGATGAACTGGGATCCGTTGATTGCTGAATTCACGGTGATCCCCTACTGCAGGCCTTCTGTCGTCGAAGCAAATCCTCTTAGATGAGCTGCTATTGTTGTAAGCCCCATTGCATTCTGGACAATTTTCTGCCGTCGGTAGTTTGATTCCTTCCTCCCAGCAGTACTTGAAGAATGGACATCTCCAATGTCCTTCGTTGTGTCGTTCCTCTCTTCCTCTTGCTTTCTCTTGCTACCGCTGAAACTTGTTGATCAGCATTAGGGACGTGACAGGTCGGCGTAGCTTTAGGTCTTCTTCTTCAAGCAGCAACCCTTTCCTTTAACATCGGCAGCGGTTGTTTGTACTTTGGGATCAACGGTTCCTTTATTGTGAGCCGATTCAGACGTCAGCAGCTTAACACGTGATGTGTCTTTACTAGACACCTCAACTGTATTGGTTGGGAAGGGGTGCTGATCAATCTTCATCGGCTTTTCAGCTTTGGCAGGGGTTTCAAACTTGAGTTTCCCTTGCTCAATAGCTGATTGAATTTGTTGTCTGAAGATCTTGCAGTCATTGGTGTCGTGAGATGTTGCATTGTGCCACTTGCAATACTTCATCCTTTTGAGCTCCTCTGCAGATGGTATGGTATGGAACTGGGATAGTTTGATCTGCCCTTGCTGAAGCAACAGATCAAATATCTTATCGGCCTTAGTGATGTCAAAGCCGAATTTTTCTGGTTCCTTCTTACAAAAGGGGCAGGATACTGTCTTCTTGCCTTTGACCCACTCTGCAAGCCCTATCATGTTATCTTCATCTTCTGAGTCAGAGTAATCCACGTAAGACACCTTCTTTTGGAAGTTCTTTCTAGGCTCGTAGGATTTTGCGGTTTCCTGACTCATTCGACTGACCAGCTGGCTGAGACTCTCGAAGTCATGTGATGCGTATTTCTCCCTCAAGGTTGGTAAGAGCCCTTGGAATGCCAATTCAGCTAGCTGCTTGTCTCCCAGATTCAGACTATAACATTTATTTCTGACCTCCCTGAACCTCTGAACGAATCCAACAACGGTTTCATCGTTCCTTTGTTTGAGTCTGGTCAGATCAGTAATCTTCATCTCATGAATACCAGAGAAGAAATAATTGTGGAACTGTTGCTCCAGATCATACCACTTGATAATGGAGCTGGCTGGAAGCGAAGTAAATCACGAAAAGGCTGGCCCTGAGAGAGATGAAGAGAATAATCGTATCCTGAGTGCATCAACATTCCATGCTTCTCCACATTGTACGATGAATCGAGTAATATGCTCCATTGTGGATGTATCATCCTGTCCAGAGAGCTTGGTGAAGTCTAGCACTTTGAATCTTGGAGGGAAAGGTATCTGATCGTAGCCATATGGATACGGTGTTCTGTACATGCAGGATTGTTGCTTAGGTTCTATCCCATATTGTTTCTGCAGCATCTCTGAAAAATGGTCAATCAATTCCTGCTTCATGTGAGACTCCACCTTAGCAGATATCTGTTCGATTGCTTGCATCTCAGCTGATGGAGTCTTTGGAGGTTGATCTTCCGAGGTTCTTGGTTGTGGTGGTGCCGCTAATGTCCTCGCTCCGGAAGAACCTTGTGTATTTGATTGACTTGTCATAGGTGGAATCTGTCCGATTGGCTGACCAGCCGACGGAACTGGCTGATGCAAGTTCAACTTGCCTGAGATAGCCAATTGATTTAGGAGCATCTGCATCGCTTGCGTAGGATCCACTTGTTGCTGTGGTGTTGCTGGCTGCCTTGTCATCCCCTGGTCGATCGGCTGCTGAGGCGACGATCTCGTATGAGCAACTGTATTAGCTGGGGTTAAGACAGACTACGTTGATAGTGGCTGTTGCAGTTGAGTAGTTTGTATAGGCATCCCCAAAGTTGGTTGAGGAACCGGTCTCTGAGGTGGAACATGAGCTTTTCTTTCCATTGGTATAACCATATGAGCATGAGCTGGACTGATTTTAACTCTTTCAAAAGCTTTATTCCCATGATTGAAGTAGACAAACTCCACTCCTTCTTTGGTCATATGCACAGTCCCTGGAGTACCCCCGAACATAGCTTGATAAGACTCTGGGTACTTTACTTCTGGAATTTCTTCAGGGTGAGATTCGAAGAAGCTTGAGATATCAGTTTCAAAGTGATCATGAGGGAGGCTCCACTCTACAAGTCTTCCGTTCTGATCTCTCTTCGCAGGATATTGCTGATGATGATTCTGCACTGAGAATGTCTGATCCTGGATTTTGGACTGTGCTGAATATGTTTGAACAATTGACACTGTAACAGCAGGGCTTTTAGACATATTCCCAATACTCTGATTCTGAATCGGCTGGGCAGCCGATGAAGGACCAGGATCGGTTGTATTGATCTGTGGAGATGATGTAACCCCTACTGTTGGATCGTCAATCGGCAGGGAAGCCTATTGGTCTTTTGGGAACACTGGAGGAGTTCGATTTGGTTGGAAGTATGCAAGTCCCACGTATCCCTCTCCTGCTCCCTTCTTGAGCGTCTCAGTCAGACAGTTTTGGATGGTATTGGCAAGGACTTTAGATTGATCGATCATCGTCTGATGCATAGCCTTGTTTATCATATCTTGAAGCCCTTGAGGATCAGATGAGAAGGTGATCTGCTGGGGCATTGGAAGAGGATTCTTCTTGTAGACCCCACTTTTAGTCTGACCATACGAAGCTAAGAACAGTTCTTCAAATCGCTTCATGTGAGCTTCGAACTCGGCTTTGTCTGCATCCTTCAGCTGATCTTTAGAGACTATCTGAATGTTGCTTTGGTCAACTTCATTATTCTTCAAATTCTTCGACATTGTTGATTTCTTCGGGTCCCACCGGGCGTGCTAAAAGTGTGTTGATGCGAAAATAGGACGTCACCTCCGCGCGCGACACACGTGACTCCCCGGTCTGTAGCGAGGCGTGCCAGCCAATCTGACCTGTTGATTGACAATGGAAAAATATTAGGGATCGGCTAGAGAATCGATGGCCTTTTAGCGACACGTGTACTAGCCAATCGGCCGATACGAAAAAGTGAGATCGGCCGGCTCGAGAGCGACCGAGGCGCGAGGGTGTGGATAAGAGATCGGCTGGAACCGGCCGATCGTGACGTCAGCACTCGAGTAGGTCGGAATCGGCTGTAGTGTTAGAAGCTGATGTGATCCAGATCGAGCTGGATAAATTGGTGATAATAGCTAAAACCACAAGAATTGGTACGAAAACTTGCAAATCTAGCAAATATCGGTAAGGGGTGAATAAAGAACTAGGCGAAACCTCAGTGATACGCCCGGAGGTTAAAGCCTAGGGTTATTCGGTAAAATGGTACTCACAAGCTTGCCGGAGATTGATCGATGCAGCCCGACGAACTTGAAGGACGACGTTGTAGAAAAGAGAAAAAACGCAATGGTGAAGTCGTCGAAAAGTAGATGCTGTAAAGTGTAAAGGGTTTGCCCGGAGGCAGTTTGTTTGATATTGGTGTGTACACTTTTTCCCGACCACGTAGAGTTGCTATTTATGTCCTGAGGACAACCCGACTCCTAGCCGATTACGACACTGTTTACTTGCCTTTAAAGAAAACAAACACTACTAAAAATAGAAAAGGACTCTCGCAGGAGTCAAAACTCCCTAAAACTGACTCTTGACCCATTGCCAATCGTGGATTGACCCGCCTCCGCCGTGCCTTCCTTTAGGCGTGTTTTCTTGATTTCCGCCTTCTTCTCTTTCCATCGGCCGATCTTCCGGTTGACCATCGGCCGATCGGTTTGACCCGCCAGCCCATTGATAGAGTTGGACTCCTCTGACCATCGGCGAGTCCTGTTGACCACTCTTCTCTCTCTTCAATCGGCCGATTGCCTTGCTTTCTCATCGGCTGCTCCTTCTTATCCCTTTTTGACCTGTTTTTCCAAAAAACGGTGTCAACAGCTTCATGTCGAGGCTTTTCTTTTTTTAGACTGTCCACCTAGGATTCCTAGGTGGGTTCATGTGAAGTCTTCAAAAGGAGCCTCCAATTAGTAATAGTAAGATTGTAGCACACCATCCTATACTTCTCATATTCCTCGACGTGCACCCTCAAGAAGCTATATCGTGACCATAAAAGTATATTAGATCTGGAATCGAAAACTAAGAAGACTCCATGAATATGGAGACCACGAAAAAGCGCGTAAGCTAGCTCAACCACTATGAGGAGAAAATGGCGCAGAAAGTACATCAATAATATTTTCTGAAGGTTGAACTGATCATCTGATCCGACACTGGAAGGGCAGATCCTGATCGATTACCGTCAAAGATATCACCGACGACCGGAAAAATGATCTCATACAATGGGCAAAACAGATCCAATCCATCCTTAAGGATGACTGCAACATACTTTGATCTCTACAGGAAGAGCATGTCATCACCAAAGATAATGATGCATCCACTAGAGATACGGCACAAATCACAAAATTGAATCGAAAACATCGAAATGACCAACTAAAATCTAGCTCAAATTGTCGGGGACAGCCATCAGAGGTCCCCCAACCACAGGGAAAATCACCCTCTTAAAACAAAAATCGTTAAACGCACTCCCCAAACCAACCACAGCTAAAACACGAACAAAGCCCGCGGCCTGCTACTTCCCAACAGCCTCCGCGGCCCGTCAAACGACCACACCAGTCGCCCTCGAGCAAACCTCCGCTTCGCTCGAGGGTCGGACACCACGCGGGCGAGCTTCCGCCTTGCTCGAGGGGCCAGCACCCCTCGAGCGGATCTCCGCCTCGCTCGAGGCTCCCCCTCGGACCACGGCGCTTTGCCTGCTTCCCCCGACAGGGGCATTAATTGCCCCGTCACGCCACCGGTGCCACGGTCAAAAAGCAGATCCCTGCCACGCCGATTCTCTAGCACCGCCCGGGAATATGGTCCCGGCACTGTGCGGCCAGGCCGCCTCTATTCCGCCATCCCGGGCGCTGTGCGAGTACTGCACGCCCACTATGAGGAGAGGCCGGGGTCATTCCACGGCACTATGCTACCCACTCCCGTCCTTCCTCCACGACGCGCCCCTCGAAGGGGCACAGGGGCACCCTCGAGAAGCGTACGGCTGACGACCGGGCGCATGACCAGGGCACCGTCGTGACACGGGATGAACGGAGCATGTCCCCTCCGTCACCTCCGGCCCTGTGCAGCCATCCCCGGCGCTGTGCCTCCATCCCCAGTGCTGTGGAACCATGCCCAGCACTGTGGAGCCCTGTTCCGATAAGACGCCGCCACGACAGCCCCTGTGCAGCCTAAGACCCTCGAATTAGAGTGCGGTCAGCGACCAGACACGGATACCGGCCGGATCACCCTCGAGGCTGCCCTCAAGCAAGTACGGAAGCCACTGTGACACTCACAGGAGTCAGGATTCACCAGGACATCCATCAAATCGCTAGTATTGCACACCTATACCTCCGGAACCTCCGGGAACCCGAGTGTTCAGCCGGGAGATCCGCACGGTGAACATCCCCCAACGCTTCCGCCAGCCCACCACCATCATCAAGTACACGGGGGAGACGGACCCTCGGGTGTGGCTCAACGACTACCGCCTGGCTTGCCAGTTGGGCGGCGCCGCCAACGACGCCGTGATCATCCGCAACCTACCGCTGCACCTCGCGGACTCCGCCCGTACATGGCTCGAGCACCTACCCGCCAGCCAGATCCACAGCTGGGACGACTTGGTCCGCACCTTCGTAGGGAACTTCCAGGGCACATATGTGTGCCCCGGGAACTCCTGGGACCTACGAGGGTGCACCCAGAAACCCGGCGAGTCCCTCCGGGACTTCATCCGGCGCTTCTCCAAGCGCTGCACCGAGCTTCCAAGCGTCGCCCAGTCCGAGATCGTGCACGCCTTCCTCGAAGGCACGACCTGCCGGGACCTCATGCGCAAGCTTGGGAGGAGCCCGCCGGTAGACTCCAACGAGCTGTTCGACATCGCCACCAGCTTCGCCTCTGGATAAGAGGCAGTGGGGGCAATCTTCGACGGCAAGAAAGGCAAACGCGCGGAGGACGCGCCCGCGGAGGGCAGCAAGTCCAAGGACCCCGCGAAGAAGCATAAGCGGGGCAAGAAGGGCAAGAAGCCCCAGCGTGACGCGCGCGTAGGGGCGCGGCGAGGAGGACGACGAGGCCCTCGCGGTCGACCCTGCACGTAAGGGTCCTCGAGGCCTCCCTTGAGGCCCTGGCGTGTTCGACGACATGCTGAAGAAGCCCTGCCCGTACCACAAGACCCCGGTCAACCACACCCTCGAGCAATGCGACATGCTCAAGAAGTATTACAGCCGTGTCGCCGCGAAGGAGGATGAGGCCAAGATGGATGGGGGTGACGGGGGCGCTGACGGCTTCCCCGCCGTGGAGAACGTCTTCCTCATCTTCGGGAGACCGACGGTGGACATGTCCACCAGCCAGCGCAAGCACGAACGACACGAGGTCCTTGCCGCGGAAAGGACCCCATCATCCTTCCTCGACTGGTTGGAGGAGACCATCACCTTCAGCCGCGAGGACCACCCGAACCGCATCCCCAATCCGGGCTAGTACCCGCTTGTTGTCGATCCCGTCATCGGCAACTCGCGGTTCTCCAAGGTATTGATGGACGGCGGCAGCAGCCTCAACATCCTGTATGCCCACACCCTGCGGTTGATGGGGATCAGCCTGGACAAGCTGCGGCCTAGCACGATGCCGTTCCTCGGTGTTGCGCCGGGCAAGCGCGTTCAGCCGCTCGGGCAGATCGACCTCCCAGTTTGGTTTGGCACGCCGGATAACTTCCGCAAGGAGACCCTCACCTTCGAGATGGTAGGGTTTCGGGGTGCATACCACGCCATCCTCGGGCGTCCGTGCTACGCCAAGTTCATGGCGGTCCCGAACTACACGTACCTCAAGATGAAGATGTCGGGCCAAAAGGCGTCATCACCGTGGGCTCGTCAATCGAACACGCGTTCGACTGCGACGTCGAATGCGTCGAGCACGCCAAGGTGCTCGCGCTCGACGAGTCGCTGGTGGCAGACATGGAGAAGATGGCCAACGAGGGCCTCAACTCCCCCACCAAACATGCCCCCGAGGGCAAGGTGTTGAGGGTCAGTTCCGCCCTCGATCCGAAATAGGAAGTGGTGCTCGTCGACTTCCTCCGCGCCAACGCAGACATCTTTGCGTGGAGCCCCTCGGACATGCCAGGCATTCCGAGGGAGGTCGCCGAGCACTCCCTTGACATCCTACCTCACTCCAGAGCTGTGCAACAGCGCCTGCGACGCTTTGACGAAGAGAGGCACCGGGCGATTGGAGTGGAGCTGCGGAAGCTCCTAGAGGCCGGGTTCATCAAGGAAGTGTTCCACCCCGAGTGGCTGGCCAATCCTGTATTAGTTAAGAAAAAGAACGGGAAGTGGCGGATGTGCGTGGATTATACCGGTTTAAATAAAGCATGTCCCAATGTTCCCTTTCCTTTGCCACTAATCGACCAAATCGTAGACTCTACCGCGGGGTGTGAGCTTCTGTGCTTCATTGATGCCTATTCCGGTTACCACCAAATAAAGATGAAAGAGTCTGACCAACTCGTGACTTCTTTTATCACACCATTCGGCATGTTTTGCTATGTAACGATGCCATTTGGTCTTCGAAATGCCCGGGCTACATACCAACGATGTATGCAACACGTTTTCGGAGATCACATCCGGCGGACCGTGGAGGCATACGTAGATGACATTGTCGTCAAGACCAGGAAGGCAGACAACCTGGTTAACGACCTGCATGTGGCGTTCGACTGCCTGCGGGCGAACGGGGTCAAGTTAAATCCCGAGAAGTGCGTCTTCGGGGTGCCGCACGGCATACTATTGGGTTTCATTGTCTCCCAGCGAGGCATTGAACCCAACCCCGAGAAGGTTTCGGCCCTCGACCGGATGGGACCAATCTGGGACCTAAAAGGGGTGCAGAAGGTGTTGGGTTGCCTGGCGGCCTTGAGCCGCTTTATCTCACGCCTCGGTGAGAAAGGCTTGCCCCTCTACCGACTCCTGAAAAAGCACGAGCGCTTTTCCTAGATCGTCGAGGCCCAGGAAGCCCTTGACAAGCTGAAGGCAACGCTTGCGCACGCACCGATCCTGACGCCGCCCCGAGACGGTGAGCCTCTGTACCTCTACGTCGCGGCGACTGAAGAGGGGATGAACCGGGGGTAATCATCTTAACCCCTAAACCTCAAGATTAGGAAGAACAACGGTGGGCCGCGTCAGCAGAGGCCCAACATCGACCACCAGCAAGGCTAGGCCCGTTTCCCTTTTCTTAAAGGACGATCCTCCAGCCTCCCTCCACGGAATCATCTCCGACTCAAGCAACCAACTCGGTTACCTCGGCGGGAGGCTCCGCCTCGCACGACCTAAGTCTCCTTCCGCCGTAATCCGACGCCCGGGGCCCCCCAGGGGCGGAACGCAACGTGGCGGAAGCTGCCCCGCGCCGCACGGGACGTGCAGCTGCAGCAGGGCACGCGGATCTGCTCTGCCAGAGGCTCAGGTAATGATGAGATTTTTCCCGGTGTGGCAGGCGGACTGCCCCGGCGTCCCATCACCTAATACTGAACAGTGTCCAAGGACACGCGAATCCTTTGCCTGCAAGACATCGAACAACGTGACCCGACCCATCAAGCATCAGAGGGAAGGTCGAGGCTTGCACGAGAAGCCCCGACCTAGCGTGACCAGCAGGCTCCTGGGTCGGAAATAAGCCACCTCGGGACAGAGGCCGAAGCTACACCGCCCTACGAAGGCTACCGATGTTGGGGCAGTGTACGACACCAACGGGAGACGAAGGCCCACGGCGTTGCACTGTTGTGGCACTGTAGCAGCACTGTAGCAGAACAGGTTTTTACCATCTTAACCTTTGTACGCCGGCCCTCCTTGAACTATAAAAGTGGAGGTTGGCATCGAGACGAAGGGGAGAGACGAACTCGGCAAGACGAAAAACAACACACCACACTCACCGAGCATCAGCTGCTCTCACTCACTTACAGAGACTTGGGACTTCTTCTCTCTCTCGACCTAAGCTTGTATCCCCTACTACAAGCCCCCTGTGGGCATATAGAACACTTTCCCGAACTGGACGTAGGGCATCCCCTCGGTGCCTGAACCAGTATAATCCCGGTGTCTCTAAGCCCAACCATCCGGATCAGACACACGATTCATACCAAAAATTACTTGCCGGCGGTATCAAACCCCGACAGCGACCACCCAGGTGGTCAGCGCGGTCATTGTTGTGGAGAGAACAGAGGAGGGTCACGCCCTACCAGTCCAAAGACTGGTGTACTACATCAGCGAGGTACTGTCCGAGACCAAAGCGCGATACCCGCAGATCCAAAACCTGCTATACGCGTTGGTACTCACACGGCGCAAGCTGCGGCACTACTTCGAGGCCCATCCGGTCACTGTGGTCTTGTCTTTCCCCTTGGGAGAGATAGTCCGCAACCCGGATGCCTCGGGTAGAATCGCGAAGTGGTCCGTGGAGCTCATGGGTGAAACCCTCACCTACGCGCTGTGCAAGGCAATCAAGTCACAGATCTTGGCAGACTTCGTCGCTGAATGGACCGACACTTAGCTGCCCCCATTGCAGATCCATGCTGAGTGTTGGACCCTCTACTTCGACGGGTCGGTGATGAAAACAGGTGCAGGCACGGGCCTGCTCTTCGTCTCGCCCCTCGGAGAACACATAAGGTACGTGGTACGCTTGCACTTCCCCGCATCAAATAACATGGCGGAGTACGAGGCCCTCCTCTGCGGCCTCCGCATCGCCATCGAGATTGGCATCAAGTGCCTCGACGTCAGGGGGGATTCACGGCTGGTAATCGATCAAGTCATGAAGAACGCAAGCTGCCACAACGAGAAGATGGAGGCCTACTGCAATGCCGTGCGCACACTTGAGGACAAGTTCTACGACATTGACCTCAACCACATTCTGTGCAAGTACAACGAGGAGGCGGACGAACTGGCGAAGATCGCATTGGAACGGATCACCGTTCCCCCGAACATCTTCGCCCGCGACCTCGCCAAACCTTTCGTCGACTTCTGCAAGGCAGCCCCGGACCCAGAAAAACCCTCGGGGGCTCCCTCGAGGCCCACGGGTGCAGAACCCATGGACGAGGACCCCTCGAACGAGGAATTCGCGCTCTCCCTCCTCGAGGGATATGGGGCTGACAAGGCTGAGGCTATGGAGATCGACGGGGCCCTCCCCGCAGAAGACTAGCAGAGCAAATATCTCGCCTGGATCGACCGAGGGGAGCTACCCTCGGACCGAACCGAGGCGAGGCGCATCGCCAGAAAGGCCAAGTCGTTCACCATGATCGGCGGGGAGCTATACAAGCGCAGCGCCTCGGGGATCCTGCAACGGTGCATCCCCATCCCCGAGGGGCGCGAGCTGATTCGGGACATTCATGCAGGTGTGTGCGGCCACCACACGGTGCCGCATACCCTCGTGGGCAATGCGTTCCGCCAGGGCTTTTACTGGCCTACGGCGGTCGCCGACGCCAGCGAGATCGTGCGCACCTGCGAAGGGTGCCAGTTTTACGCCCGCAAGACGCACCTCCCAGCTCATGCCCTTTAGACCATCCCCATTACATGGTGGTTTGCTGTGTGGGGGTTAGACCTCGTCGGGCCCCTGCGGAAGGCGCCCGGGGGCTACACGCACTTGTTGGTCGCGATCGACAAGTTTTCGAAATGGATTGAGGCACGCCCTATCACCAACCTCAGGTCCGAGCAGGCGGTGTTATTCTTCACCGACATTGTCCACAGGTTCGGGGTGCCGAATTCCATCATCACCGACAATGGCACCCAGTTTACCGGAAGAAATTCCTGGAGTTCTGCGACAACTACCACATCCGCGTGGATTGGGCAGCCGTTGCACACCCACAGACCAACGGCCAGGTGGAGCGTGCCAACTACATGATTCTACAAGGCCTCAAGCCCAGGATCTTCAACAAACTGAACAAGTTTGGCCGAAAATGGGTTCAAGAGCTACCGTCGGTCATTTGGAGCCTCAGGACTACCCCGAGCAGAGCCACGGGGTTCACACCGTTCTTCCTCGTCTATGGCGCGGAGGCCGTCCTCCCCACGGACTTGGAGTACGGATCCCCCAGGCACAGGGCCCATCAGGAAAGCTTGAACCAGCGGGCTCGCGAAGACTCGCTGGACCAGGCGGACGAGGCCTGCGACGTGGCAATGCTACACTCAGCAAGATACCAGCAGTCGCTCTGGCGATACCAAGCCCAAAAGATCCGATGTCGGCACTTCAGCGAGGGCGACCTAGTGCTGAGGTTACGACAAGACAACCGGGGCAGACACAAGCTGTCACCGCTGTGGGAAGGGCCCTACGTCGTCGTCGAGGTGCTCAAGCCCGGCACGTACAAGCTTGCAAATGAGAAGGGCGATGTCCTCACCAACGCTTGGAACATACAACAGCTACGTCGCTTCTACCCTTAGATTTCCAAGCTTTCTTTGTACATCTCGCACTTGAAATCATAAATAAAAAGGGCAACTCGGTTTTGCCCTCGACCAGGGCCTCGATGCAAACCAAGTCCCCCTCGGGGGCTACGACGGGGGGTTCCCCCCGGAGTGTCCCAAAATTTCGCAAAAAATACTTTCTTTCCTTCAAAAAATGTTAGAATGTTACGCCTCGAGCATTTAGGAGAACAGAGGCCGAGCGCGAACTAACTAAGCCTAGGGCCGGTCGAGCCGCGGGACCGCTGACGCCTCCGAGAGGATAAGCATCCCCTCGCTACTCTACGACTAAGTTGGCTCGTGAGCGCTAACTTCTTGGTCGAAATTCCCCCGAAAGGCCCGAGGAAAACATGATAACATACGAGATAAAATTTACAAATAAACTTGTGCATAGCATGACATATTGTTTGTACAACGGCTAACACTCATCCAAAATTCTAAATATTAACGGGCCTCGAGACCCGAGTCCTCAGGGAGCGCGGGGGCTTGGAGCGACGGCAACTTCACCCTCGGCCGTGTCGGGGAACAAGTCCACCTCAAACATGTCGGTGAGGGCCGCGGCAGGCTCCGCCATGGATGCGTCAACCACCCTGACGGCCTCAAGCTCAGCTTCCTCACCCACGACGCCCTCAGGAAGAACATAGCCGTCCCGCAGCAGGCCGAAGTCGAGGATATAGTGGGTCGAGGTTAACCCCAAGGTCTTCTGGACGCTGAGTCGAAGGGCGCCCCGCAAGCGCTCGGTGACCCGGCCGCCCAGGGACCGCAGGCGGCTCGCCACCGAGCTACCCGAGGTCTGACTCTCGGCCCCCTCGAGCTCGCGGCACACCTCGAGAGCAGCAGCCTCCAGGGTCTTGAGCTCGCCCTGGGCTTCGTCGTAGGCGACCTGGAGGCACCGCATCTCCTCTGAAGGACCCGCCGAGCTCTTCTGCAGCTCTACGACATGAAAACAAATGTCAAGCCTCGAAAGGACTTAACAAAAAACTAAAGCGGCTGAGGAACGCGACTTACCCTCGGCCCGCATCTTCTCGGTCTCAAGAGCAGCTCGCGCGGCATTGACGTCCTGTTGGAGCTGGAGGATCGAGGTGTCCCGCTGCTGAAGCGCGTGTGACAACCCCATCCGAGATAATTCCGTACTATCGCCTAAACCACTCCATTTGGTCATTAAGCGATAATAAAGAATCATCCTGTTGAGTGTTACCGGGTCATAGCACGGTAAATCACTTGAAACACACACAGAGGATCGAAACGTATACATTAAAACTCCCACGAAGGAGAGTCCAGAGTACCTTACAAATTAAAGCAAATCTTCCCCGTAGGATCCATTATTACAAACTATGGTTCTTGACATGAAAGTAAATGGTTCAGAGTTTATTAAAACAGCGGAATTAACTAAACGGTACGATAAGCATCATAGGAGGCCGTCCATGATGCAATCACTCGTCATCATCCACCCATTCCAGCTCCCAACCGGGTGGAATCTCTCCAGGCCACACTTCACATGCATTACCTGGAACAACATTTAAAAAGCAAGGCTGAGTATACTAATACTCAGCAAGGCTTACCCGTCTAAAATAAAAGACTTTACCTCCAATCATGCAAGGCTTTTGGCTAGTGGGTTCGTTTTGCCAAAAGCTACTAAGTAGTGAATCCTTACTTTCACCTTTTAGCTCAAGTTCTAGTAGAAGTAATCATTACTAGATGAGCAAATATTGCAATCATAAGTTGTACAATACAATTGATCAAATAACAATATTCACAAAGTTTCATCATAAAGGGATATCATGGCCAGTAGATTAAGTAGTCTCAGATAACGGTGAGAGGCCGACAATCGATTGATTTAAATCTTGCAAGGTAGACCTAAACACACGGGAGGTGCCCTCACTAAGAGTTCACCAACCAGGCGGTTCCCGTCATTCCTCGGATTGGGATCAGATGTTACAGTCTTAAGTACAAGGTTTACTGGGCTACGCCACTAAGGTCACCCAGCCTCACGCATGTACTCAGGTGGCGAGCCCGGGGCCGCAACCCTAAGATTAGTAGCGC
This sequence comes from Cenchrus fungigraminus, assembly GCA_036936925.1. Taxonomy (NCBI): domain Eukaryota; kingdom Viridiplantae; phylum Streptophyta; class Magnoliopsida; order Poales; family Poaceae; genus Cenchrus; species Cenchrus fungigraminus. The sequence continues at coordinate 93,496,641 of CM072776.1, read as the reverse complement.
AAAGTTCTCGCACCGCCTCATTTAGGTACTAGGCTTACCGTGCTCACTTCCGACAAGTGCTTAGTACGTTCAAACACTTAACCCACGAAGCCACTAGACCGGAGCCCAAATCCCATGCTCTTACCACATCAGCAATCCATTAATAAATATGATGATTCCATAAAGGAGATCCTATTCTCGCGAGTGACGAACATCACTCGACTTGTACCGGATCCTTAGAGCATAGCAACTAGCGACCTAGTATGCTAGTAAAAGATCATAGGTACTTAAGGATCATGCAACTAGGGTTTCAATTCAACTCCTGAACGTAAATGCACATAGATAATCAATGATAAATTCAGAAGTTTAAAAGAAACACATAGGTTAATGTTTAAACCGGGGCTTGCCTTCGTCAGCACAAGCAGTCAAACAAACTTCCGAACTTTGGTCCGGGTCTTGATCTACGGACACGTAGTGCACGTCTCCTCCTACTCCCTCGTCCTCGTCAGCCGGTACAAGCGTGTAGCTACCGTCGGGAACTTCTACACGGAGGATGCATATGCAATAATTAGTGGTGAAATTAATTTAATCTAAATAAAAACAGCAACACATGACAACAAGAAGCACATGGTTGACCATATTCACCTTGACAAAATATATTCATCATACTCTTCCTTTTAAAGAATATTATGAAGTGCTTTATTATTTATTCTTCTCTTTATAGTGATTGTGTACATATTTAAATAAATAAATTTATTTATTTGCACAAAACAGCAAGGGGTGGTTTTCAGCCCTAAACCATCTCCAGAACCCATCCATAGGGTTCCTAAGGATGGTAGGGTGGTTTTCCAATTTAATTTTCTTATTAAACTTAAAATGGCGTTCTCATTTTTATTCATCAATTTAATTTATAAAAAGCCATGGGTGGTGCTCACTGAGCTCATTGACTCTACTCTAAGCCACTGACCACACATGCACACTTGCTTGAGCTATAAAAATAAATACACCAAAAATAACATTTATAGCTACCACAAATGAGATAAATGCATACAAAAATAAATAAGTCACTTCTGGATCTAAACATTCTCCTACACCATCTCTGACCTAAAACAAGGCTAGGAAACCAACAAACATATAAAGAGCCTCTTTAGATCTTGAACTAAGTGTTTATGATTAAAAACAAGCATAAATCAGGAACAAATATTTGTAACAGTCCAAAAATCATGATTAGTTCAGAAAAGGTGCATCTAGGCATTTCAAGACTATACTCAGAAGTTGAGCTCAAAAATCTATTTAATTTTTGCTACAAAAATTATTAAGGCAGATATATCATAAATACAAGATAAATCATAATAAAAGATTTACTTCATAACTTTATGCACATTTTTGTGAAGAGCCTACACATTCCATCTACAACAATATATCCAAAGTGCAGCTTGAGATCACAAGTAGATTTTGAACTACAACAAAAGTAGCTTAAACTGATTTCAATTTTTCATGCAAAAACTATCACTCAAAAGCATGGTCATACTTTGCAAAAGATTTAGTTCTAATCACAAGGAAGCCAACAAAATTGGTTTTACATTTTTACAATTTTTCTGTGATTCTATATGAATTTTGCAAGTCACTGGACTTAGCTGGAAGAAAACTAAGATAAAGATCATTACGAACAGGTCCTTTATTCACAGAACAGTCCCTGGGAAATCACAACCATGCCCTCCCGGCGGCGGTGAGCTCGTCAGCGGCGATGCACGGCTGGAGGAGGCAAACAAATGAGGGGGATGTGCGATTGGGCTCACGGTGGATCAATTGGTGGCGGCGGCGTGGCCGGAGATGGCTCCGGCGAGCGGCGGTGGCGAGGTCGCGGCAGCGCTGCCGCCTCGGCTCAGATTCCGGCGAAATGTGGGGGCGAGCTAATCCATGTGTGGGCGTGGAAGCTCGGTTGGGTGCTAGGGAGGAGCTCTGAGCCGTTTGTGGGTCACGGGCGCGAGCGGAGAGAGGACTTCATCGGCGGCGGCAATGGCGGACGGTGGCGGAAGGGGGAGCTCGCGCAGGGGAGGACCGCGGGGGTTCAAATAGGTGGAGCAGCGTGTAGAGGCGGTTTCGCCCGACCCTCGTCGTCCACAGGAGTCGCGGTATGGGCTTAAGGTGGTCGCATCGTGGGGAGGTGCCGCCGGCCAATGGAGGCCTCGGCGTGCGGGCGTCGGCGTGTGCGGACGTGCCGCGTGGCACCGGCCTATGGCCAGACGCGCGTCATACCCCTTAGGCACATAGTGCCCACGGCGCCTTGCCTCGGACCGACGGTCGCAGCGGGGTCTCGGCGTGCGTGCGCATGCGTACGGCGGCGAAGGCCGGCGCGGCACGGCGCGACGGCGCGCGCGGGCGCGCGTTCCAGCTCCAATCCATTTCAAGGTAGCTCTGTTTGACTCCCATTTTCTCAAACTTTTGCAACCAAAGTGCTACAAGCGATGAATAGCAAAGTTGTAGACCTAGCATCCCTCTACAACTTTTACAAAGGCTGTTAGGTGTTTCGATCAAAGGATTTGGCATGAGCAGCAAGCCAAGTTTGGACTTTCCTCAGCGCCCGGGAACAGTGGCTATGAGCGTTGACCGAGGTTTTTCACCCTTTTGCACTTTGAATTGGCAATGCCACTCAACATGAAAGTTGTGTGCCTCGACAAACTGCACAACTTTTATATTGGGAGAAACTGAAGTGTGTAGATGAATTTTGGAGAACGCGGCAAAAGTTCTAGAAGAGCCAGGAATGCCAAAGGGTTTGACTAGGGTTTGACCAAGGTTTGACCATGGATAGCTAAAGACTTGATTAAGATGATCCTTGGCACTAGTTAACACTAAGCAAAAACACAGGGTGTTAGAGCGCGTCCCTCGCCCCTCCAAGCTCTTCACGCGCAAGCTGGAGCTGAGATTGAGCCTCCTTGAGAGCGGCGCCTGTCTGCTCGACCCCCCGGACCTTCTTCGCGGCTTGGGAGAGCTGGGCCCGCGCCTCCTCGAGCGCCTTGCGCTCCCGCTCGAGTTGAGCCTGCGCCTCAGCAAGGGCCGCATCTCTCAGCGCGAGCTAAGATTGCACTCCCTCGCGAGCGGTGCGCTCCTCCCGGAATTGGCCCTCCACCGCTGTTAGCGCATCGCTCTTTTCCTTAAGGGCGGTGGTGAGCCCCTCGACCTCCTGAGCCTTTTGCTTAGCCTGCGCGAGGTGCGCCTGCGCGTCCTCCAGCGCCATGTGCTCGCGCTCAGCGCGGGCCTGCACCTCGGTGAGGGCGGTGTCCTTCAGCGCGAGTTGGGACTTCGCCTCGCCAAGAGTCGCGCGCTCCTGCTGGAGCTCCCCCTCCTTGCCCTGCAGCACGGCGCCGAGCCACTCAGCCTCCTTGGCCTTTTGTTCTGCCGCGGCGCGGTGAGTGTTGCGCTCCTCCTCTGTGCGGCGCAGGTCATCCTCCCTCAGGCTGAAGTTCGCGTTCACCTCGTACAGCTGGTCGCAGAGACAATCCATCGCCGGGCCCAGATGCTCGTTCTCCCGGCACACCTCCTCTAGTTTGGTCTGCAGGTTAGCGATGTAGGTGATTTTGTCCCCAGCGTCGCCCCGCAGCCGCTGCCAAGACGAAAGAGATGGAGAAGACTCAGACGGGACACAAGTGAGGGTGGAAAGAAGAGCAAAGGAGCGACAGAACGAATACACGTACCCGGTAAAGCGGCGCCGCCACGTCGCAATGTAGCCTCGAGGCCTGGCGAAGCAGGCCCTACACCTCGGACCCAACCCGAAGGAACTCCCGCCAGTCATTGTACTCCGCGAACGCGCGGTCCACCGTCTCCCATGGGACCTCGGGCCGTTCCAGCCCGGTGCACCAATCTCCGGGGAAGCCGTCGTAGCCGAGCTGGAGCGATGAGGACGCACCGGCCCTGTGTGGGCCCCCGGGCCACTCCTGCGGCGCCCCGGGTGTGAACCGGAGCATGGCATCCTCCTACGCACCGTCGTCTGCCGCCGGGACCGCGTCCCGCGCGTGGGCCACATCCGCCGCGGGCGGAACCTCCCTCGCTCCGCTTGTTCGAGGTGCCTCACCCCTCGAACCACCCCCCGTCCCGGGCTTGGCCGCACGGGCCCGCTCCTCCTCCCGCAGGACGCCCTGCGACACCACCATCTGAAGTGGCGGTGCCGTCGCCGTCACCGACCGCGATGTCCTCGCCGAGTGAGGTCGCGTTGTGCGGACCGCGTCACGCACCCCCGCCCTCAGCGCCTTGGTCAGTGCCAGCTCGGGCGCTATGGGAGCACCAGTGCGGCTGGGAGAAAGGGAAAGGAAACCTCAGGAACTCGATGGAACGAAATTGGGCAAAATGAAGTTCGATACGATGCTTACTGTCGGGTCGACACTTGACGCTTGCATTTTTTCGAGGCCTGCGCGGACGGCGCGCCCCCCGTGCCGGGCACACCCCCTGTCGCAGTGCCCTCGCCAGCCGAAGCCACGCCCGCCGCGGAGGCAGGTGCGGCGCGGGCCCGCGCTGTCGATGGCGCGGGCTGAACAACAACATCTTTGCCTTTGGCCCCCGCGGCCAAAGGCACCTCGTCCTCATCCCCCTCCTCCAGCTCCGACCAGCCCACGTTGTCGTCGCTGTCGCTGCTGGTGTTCTCTGGGGTCAGCGGGAGAGAAAGGCCTTCTTTCTCCCGCTGCACCCATACCACGTTGTGCGCCTGGCGGCGTTCCTCGCGCCTCTTCCTCCTCGCCTTCTCGGTGTCCGCTCGCGCCTTCTCCTCTTGCTGCCGCCCGCGGTTGGCCACGTGGGAGTTAGGTGTGGGAGGATCCGAGCCATAGGCACTCGTTTCCATCGCCGGCTGCCATCACCACGATTGTCAAGGGTGAGCCAACGAGATTAAAACCAACTCGAAAACTAACGAGATTGACAGAAATTTCCTACCAGCTCGATGTGCCCGTCGTCGGGGCGCATCCGGGGCGACCACAACACCTCGTCGGGGTCGCACACCATCTTCTTGGTGTCCACCGCATGCCTTGCCCTCTGGGCTGCGTACATCGGGGCGAAGGGTTCAGCCAGCAGCCGCGACCGCGCCAGCGCGTCGGGGTCCGCGCCCTCCGCCATCTCGTAGATGGGGAGCGCCCTCTCCATGAGGGGAATCACACGTCGTCGGTGGCACTGCGCAAGGACGGCTGCCGCGGTCAACCCTGCTTCCGTCAAGGCCTTCAGAGCCTTCATGTAGGGTTCGAGCTTCATCCATCGCACGGAGTCGGACACCCCGAGCGCCCAGTGGAACGGGCGGCTATCCAGGACCTTGCCGGTGTAGGGTGGGAGGCCGGCACTGTCGTTGCGGAGGTAGAACCACCCCTTGTCCCACTCCCCTTGCCCCGCAGCACGAACGTGAGCCCGCCGGCGCGAACAGGCCGGCGCTTGCCCTTGCCTCCGGCGGCCAGCGTGAAGAGTTCGCCCTGGAAGAGGTGGAGCCACAGGTCCCACGAGACGGGGACACCCAAGAACCCCTCGCAGACGCCTACGAAGGTCGCCGCCTGCGAAATGGCGTTGGGGGCGAAGTTGTGCAACTCCACGCCGTAGTGGTAGCACAACCCCCGCATGAACTTGCTGGCAGGGGCGTTGAATCCCTACTCGTGCAGGCAAGTGCAGCTCACCACATACCCCTCCGGGGGCTGCGGCTCCTGATGCCGCGCCGGCAGAATGATCCATGCCGGCCTGTTCGGGTCGGTGTTGGCCGTCAGTTGTCCGCCGGCGACGAGCCCCTGGAGGGTGTGCGCGTCCACGTTAGACCGGCACCATGGCCCGACCTCGAGGTACTCAACCATGGTGGGCGCGGAAGAGGAAGACGGGTGCGAAGGTGGGGGGAGCGAGTGGGCGCGAGCTCAAGAGGCGAGAGGAGGAAGAAGGCGAGCGCGGTGCGAGCAAGCGACTAAGGTAAAAATCCTCCCCTCCACTCATTACCTTATATAGAGTAAAAGGGGGCGGAGGGATCGAACGGACGGGGGCCGGGGCGGGCGGCCGCAGTTAAGGTGATAGACGTTGCCCAGGCCCACTGCTCCGAAATCACCGCACGCACGCGCGGGCGCCATCATGACGGCGCGGTAAAAACGTGAACCGCCGCGGGACGCCTTGAACGGCCCGTTGCTCCGCCTAAAAAGGCGCGCGCATCACTCTTGCAGAACGTCGCGTGGGCCACGACCACGCGCGGGCGGTCAATCCAAGCCCGCGGCCGATACGAAAGGGCGGGGGGTTTCCTTCCAAGAGAAGGTATCCCCAAAGGTCCCATCAAACAGGGGCTCGAGGCCTGATCCCTCGAGGGGCCCCTGACGGGCACTTAAGGGGTCAGAGGCGACCTCGAATGCGTTTGCTCGAGATAGCCCTCGAAAGCGTTGCTCGAGGGACGCCTGGCGCCTCGCCCCGAGGCTCTTACTGATCAGCGGTTCGAAGCCCAGCCCACTGAGGGTCCGATGGGCGCCGCAGATGCACCTCCTAGCGAGGCCGCTACCGACTAGTGGTTCGAAGCCTGGCCCGGTGAGGGTACGACAGGCGCCACAGATCAACAAAAAATGGGGACGCGTGCCGCCCCCCGAAAGGCCCTACTGATCAGAGATTCGAAACCCTGACCTGCGGAAGGTTCGAACAGGCGTCTCAGATCAACGGAGTCAGGGACGACCAGGGCGTGCGCGACCGAACCGATCCCCGGACGCGAAGTTCGGGGGCGCCCCATAGTTCGTATTCAAGGCTAGACAAGGGCAGCTAGTCGAGGGATCCCATCGAGGGAGAGCTTCCGCGCCCTCGGTCCTCATCGAACAGGACTGAGCCCTACCTAGCAAACCCGTGCGAGTGCTCTCATGGATGTGTCCCCGGACCACGAGCCGACCCTTATCGAACGGGGCACGGACGTCCACTTGAATTACCCGCTAAAAGCTCGACGAGGCGTCCATGACTCGCGGCCCGCTCGATGGGAAGCATGGACCGCCTCACCCTTCCCCCCTGCGGAAGGGCGGCGAGGGTCGCATGATTAAGTCGAAGGACTCACCCTGATCGCCCCCATACGGGCCCGGGCTCGGGGGCTCCTCGCACGGCTACACCCTCTGGGCAAGTTGCACAACTCCGTAAAGGGTCATTCCCCCTCCGCGAAGAAGCACTGAGCAAAACCCTCTAGGGCTCGCCCTAGACGTGGTTGACGCTATTCCACACGCGTAGATCGCCGAGGCCGGCTGAAACAAACGCTCTACGGACCCGTCGCTCAGCATAAAAACCTTGCACGGGTGCGCTAGCGCGCCCCCACGGAATGTTGCACACGCTCGAGGGGAAGAAAGGTCCTACCAGACACTTCCAACCTTTGCGAAACTTTCTCACCGTTTTCACAAAGGCTCGGGGGCTACTGTCGGGGACAGCCATAAGGGGTCCCCCAACCACGGAGAAAATCGTCCTCTTAAAACAAAAATCGTTAAATGCACTCCCCAAACCAACCACAGCTAAAACACGAACAAAGCCCGCGGCCTGCTACGGCCCAACAGCCTCCGCGGCCCGTCAAACGACCGCACCAGTCGCCCTCGAGCGAATCTCCGCTTCGCTCGAGGGTCGGACACCACGCGGGCGAGCTTCCGCCTCGCTCGAGGCTCCCCCTCGGCCCACGGCGCTTTGCCTGCTTCCCCCGACAGGGGCATTAATTGCCCCGTCACGCCACCGGCGCCACGGTCAAAAGGCAGATCCCCGCCACGCCGATTCTCTGGCACCGCCCGGGAATTTGGTCCCGGCACTGTGCGGCCAGGCCGCCTCTATTCCGCCATCCCGGGCGCTATGCGAGTACTGCACGCCCACTGTGCGGAGAGGCCGGGGTCATTCCACAGCACTGTGCTACCCACTCCCGTCCTTCCTCCACGACGCGCCCCTCGAAGGGGCACGGGGGCACCCTCGAGAAGCGTACGGCCGACGACCGGGCGCATGACCAGGGCGCCGCCGTGACACGGGATGAACGGAGCACGTCCCCTCCGTCACCTCCAGCCCTGTGCGGCCATCCCCGGCGCTGTACCGCCATCCCCGGCGCCACGCCCGGCGCTGTGGAGCCCTGTTCCGATAAGACGCCGCCACGACAGCCCCTGTGCAGCCTAAGACCCTCGAATTAGAGTACGGTCGGCGACCAGACACGGATACCGGCCGGATCACCCTCGAGGCTGCCCTCAAGCAAGTACGGAAGCCACTGTGACACTCACAGGAGTCGGGATTCGCCAGGACATCCATCAAATCGCTAGTATTGCACGCCTGTACCTTGACGCTGTGCCAAGCACCGTGGGGCACGTCTGTAAGCCGCCTCCCCTTGGCCTATAAAAGGAGGAGGCGGCCGCCCAGCCACGGGCATGGTTTTATCATCCGCATTCACCTACACGTACGCTCTCCTGATATTGTCACAATGCCTCAATCATCCAGCAGGGACTTGGAGGCTTTTCCTCCTCTCCCGCCTCGCTTGTAGCCCCCCTCTACAGGCATCCCTGGTGCAAAGTAATACAGCGCACACGCGCAATCTGCTGGACGTACGGCCCGTGGCCGGAACCAGGATAAACCCGTGTCCCCGTGTTGCTTAGCACCGACCATCGATAGACTGATCAGAGTGCATCTCACTAGTTAGGGTCTGTTTGGAATGAAGTATTTCCAAAGGAATTTCAAAGGATCGGAGAACCTGTGTTTTGGTGACGTCATGTGTTGTTTGGAATGGAGGAACGGAGTCCGTTCCTATGGAAAGGATTCCTTTGCTTCACAAAACGCAGGAATTTTTACATCCACTCGGAGCCAAAGTTTTCTGGGAAGCTGAGGCGAGCTTGTGCAGCTTAGAGAGATAGAGAGCGCGCGCGCAGGAGCAGGGAAGGGCGCCCGACTAGCCGTGGTTTAGAAAGCCGGAAGAGCCAGCAGGCTGTCGTCGTCCCGTCGTTGCGGCCGGCGGCGTCGAAGTTCTGCTATAGCCGCACGCTTCCTGTGCCGCTTGGCTGCCATGGCGTCTAGCCGTCTACTATCTAGAGCATTCGGCCACCGTTGCTGGCACAGTTGCTCCCTAGGCCTCATGCGTTCCTAGCTAGATGTGGTTGCTCTCCATTGGAGGCTCGGGAGTGAGCTACGAATGAGGATCGAGGACAACAGAACAGGTGAAAGGTAGCAATGGATAGATTAGAACGACGGTGCGTGGTGAACCTAGTTCATGGACCAAGGTCCCACCTGTAAGAATCTGAAAGTCCATCCTAAACAACACATGCACATTCATGTCTGTTAAGTACTATAATTTAAGGTGGCAAATTTTCTTTTTTGTCAACTCCAAATTTCTAACTCCCATGTCAACAATTCCTGTGTCCCAAACACCTTCTCTTATATTTTCCTGTGTTTTTCCAATCCTCTGTTTTCACACTTTCTTCACATTCCTTTCCTGCGTATTTTTCTTTTCCTGTGTTTTAGATTCCTATGTTCCAAACAGACCTTTAGTGTCGGGACTAATCCTAACACCGACACAAATTATTACAAAGGAAAATGAAAAGAAAAGAAAAATCAAGAAAAACAGTAGATGGGACAGACCCTGCTCCTTTTCACCACCGGAGGTAAGGAGAACCGGGCTGAAGGCGACGGCGCCCCCGCCCGACGTGGGATAAGGGCAGATGGGGCGGCAGAAGCGGTACCCTTCTGATGATGATCACAAAGTTTAGAAAGTAAGAACAACATCACAATTACACTTCAAAGCAGAGGTATGAACACAATTACCTCTAAATAAAATTATATATCCATTTCTATGTTTTGCAAATTGTTGTGATACAACCATATTGTACGCATTTTTATTTATTTTCTTGCGAAGCACTTCGCCACGTCAAGTAAGAGAACATTAAATTCTTGTATCTGAAAAAAGGATATATAAGATCCTGTAGGCCTACATGTATTTCAGTCCTCGTCAAGCTATCATAAATTCAGATGTCCACGCAAAAACATCGATCACTACACTGAACTTTTTATAAATCGTTTTGCAGTTATGGTTAATCAACAGCGTTTGGATTACACGTTCCGACATCCGAACTCGTGTCAGGTTACGAATTAACGCAGAGAAAGATGGCAACGATCGCTCGCGCTTCATTCTTTTTGTATGTGCTAAACTGCCAATGCAAAGTTCAGCTCTCTCCCTCTGATGTTCGAGGTCGAGGAGACCAGTACTTAAAAATCGTTCGTTACAACTGCTCGTCCTTGAGCGATGAATATTTCAGATGGAATTCAAGGAAGAAACAAAAACGAACGGTAAAGAATCAATGCGCGCGGGCAGTGGACATCGGACGCCCGTCGTCTTCGGAGCCGATCATTGTTGAGGCGGCGAGATCTTGAGGTCGAGGCCGACGTTGACCCCGTTGTACGCGATCGGCGCGTACATCCACGTATCGTCCGAGCTCAACAGCTGCACAAAACGAACAAGATCACTCTTAGCATACGGAAGTTTCAGCGCGCAGCGACAGGGATTCGGACTAGGATTATTTTTCGAGAACCAACCTTGATCTGGAGCTGCATGAACTTCACGTATTGAACTGCTTCTTCAAGCATCGTGCTGATGTCTACCTGAAAAACGACCCCAATGCATTCATCAGCACGACGGATTCAGGATTTTTTTGAGCAATCCCTGCTTTTGATTATCATGTGATAATTCTTTTCCCGTGTAAGTGATATGAATTTCAGTAACTTGCCTTGGTTCCATTGGGAACGAGATTCTGCAGTATCTTTAGGCGCTCGTTGATCCGCTCTCTCCTTTTCTGCATCACCAGAAGCACAGAAACTTCAGAATTCAGGTTCAGACAAGTGCTGAAAGCAGCCTGAAACTGTATGCGACGTCATCTGGTCGTTGAGGCAGGTTCTTGTTATTACCCTGGCATAGAGGCTTTGCGGATCGGTGGCCGCCCCACGTCCGGCCCTCGCCTTCCCACCTCCCGACGACGACTTCCTGGACGCCGAGCTCACGTTGCTGCACGCCGTCATCTCCAGCGAGTCGTCGTCGGACAGGTAGTTGCCGGAGCACTGGACGTTGTTGCCGTCGCCGTTGCTCTCCTCCCGGTTGCCTCGGCTGCACGCGCCCTTGGTCTGCGCCTTCTTGGACTGCGCGTTCTTGCCCTTCTTGATCTGCGCCTGCATCACACGACGGCCACTCACATCGTCAGGCATCCAGATGACGATGCCCTTTAATCTGATCACGAGTTCCTGACACTACTTACCGGCATTGCCGTGGAGCGCGGTTTCTTCTTTGGAACGGTGCAAGTGGCGATCTCGTCCTTGTGATCCTCCAGCAGCTTCCTCTTGCACCCCGCCGGCACGTCGCCGCCGCCGCCGTCCTGGTCCTCGAAGTCGAGGTTCAGATCAAGCATGAAGCTCGGGTCCGCCACCTGCTCGTCCGGCACGAAGAAGTCGCCGGTCATCGTGACCGTGCCGCTGCCGTAGTAACCAGCATGGCCGTCGTCGTAGCAGCCTGCACCCGAGCTGGGCTGGTGCATGTAGTACGTCGCCGCCGAGCCGCTGTAGTACTGGTCGTCGGCTTCTTGGCAACCAGGCCAGTACATGGCCGTCGTCGTCGGCGCCGGCTGCTGCTTGTGCTCGTTGCCGAAGTACTGGACCCCGAGCAGCTGGGCCATCGCCTCGGAGTCCTCCACGGCGACTGACGGATCGAAGGAGTGCAAGCTCGCATCGGAGGACTCCATCGTTTTCCGGCTCCTCCTCGGTAGTTGCTGATGGCCAAGCTATAGCTACTGGCAGATCGATGGTGATGCGCGTGTCAGAATTTATAGTAGCAAATAGCACTGGGACAGCTTATAGTTTTCAGTTCAGTTTACGGAATGTTCCCGCGTACAAGTCTGACCATTGGCTCCTTCAACATCAGACTGGCGGATTGTTTAATCCGAAGCATTGCGGGGAAGGCATTTCCAGTTGGTTGATGCTAGCTAACAGCTCGATGAGACCGCTGAAAAATCGCGCAACCATGGAATAGAAAAAATGAGACGCAAAATTCACATAAAAATACAGGTTTTTCTTTCCATCCATGGGGCGATTGGAGACCGGTGCAATGAGTGAGCCCAGATGATTACATGAATGATTGAAATATAAGGCATGATTAGGTGAGGACAAGAGAAATGCACAGTGGTGGTCTTAAAAGAGTGATTTGGATTGGATGACGAACTTGAGCGAAAAATGGGAGACTTGGATGGTAGGACTGTAGTTGGGACTTGGGAATAAAGAAGGAGATGGTCGCGGAGTTGGCGAGATCGTGGGGAGGAGTTCTTTGCCATTATAATTTCACAGGGAGGAGATGATTTTCTGCTTCATATCCTTGATTCTGATCTTTGCCTCCCGCATAGGGACTTCACAATTAACGCTTATTTTTATGTGTTTTTAACTAGTTTTTTGGGCCAATTTGGAGTCTCTTGGCATCATTGTCGTCTGTGATTATTCGGTGAACATCTGATAGTTTGGTTCCATTCGTGCGTGTGTTTGATCTCTGTCCCCCCTGTTCAAACCACATTATGAACGCATTCACTGTACGTCTTGAGGAAACGGACATGCATTACGCGCTGTAACTTGTCCTCTCACTGCACTCGTCTGAACTTTGAGACTTGAACTAGTGCCTACTTCATCTGAATTAGTACAAACAAAAAAAAAAACTTCAGAAAGATGCGAAGAACAAGTCGAGACAGTACTCGTCGCCTGCTTAAAATTAAAATTCAACTGTCAAGTGCAAAAACTTATTACAATTGCGTTTATTTATCCCCGCGCGCAGCACTTGTATACTCCCATACCTTTGCTCGATCATCAGCAAACCTGTACTGCGGCGCCATTTTTCAGTAGTTTAAGTTGGGGATATTTGTTGCCACAATTTTTCAGTACGCCCTGCCAATTAGCAAGGGACACACATATACCTCTGCAATCCCTTGTTGATTAGGTAGTCTGTTGTGGGAGGATAGGCAAGTCGGCACGGGTTCCTCTCAAATTACAGACACGTTATAACCACGTTCAACAACCGGACGCAAAGGAAAAAAATACAGAGAAAAATTCTGAAGCCACAAATCTGGTCCACCTTCCAGCACAGCTTTATCCATCTCTCCTCTTGTCTCCTTGTGCGTTGCTGAACAATGCAGAGAGACAGTAGTGCAGTGTTTGCACAGCTGAACCTACATTCTTGATCAGTCGATCTGAAGAATGTACTCGCTCCATCCCTACATGATGGTCGCTTGAAAACCGTGTTTCTGAGGGAAAATGATTCTCGAAAGACTATCATTTAGGAAAGGAAGGAGCAGCTTGCAAACTGAGAACATGTGATGCGGGGAAGCGTAGGGCGTTGGTACAAGGATTTCTGACTTTGCATGAGCCCGTTTTCCTTGGGAATGCAGGATAACCGCGGTCCACAGAAACTGAAAAAAAAAACGAACTGAAAAGGATATGGTGTATAACATGAACGCCAGTTGGAGAAAATATCTCGTGTGTTCATCAGTTCTAGCCTTGTAGGCGCCGACACTTTTGTTTGACGGGCGCGAGGGGTACGCCAACACCCAACAGAAGCTACAGCTGCTTCCAGAGACCGATCCGGTTCTCAGACGACAGATTAGCAGCTAGCTGCTACCATCTGTGCGTACTTGTGCCGTGGTTAGTGAGTTCAGTCATATATGACCCCTGTCACTAGTCTACTGCGTGCTGACATGCTGTGTGTGAATACACACGTACGTGCCCCTGCAGGGGAGAAGAAGTAAGGCGTCTCCCGTTCCTGGTGGTAGCCTGGATTTGTTTGATGTCGAGAGCTAGACGATCCTTTTGATTCTGCACACACATTAGTCATCAGGAGAGACGCCCGATCTGAGACATCACCCATCCCCAACTAGCTGTTGTGGACTTGTGGAAGTGAATACGTGAAAACCAGCAGCCATTCGACCCAACCCCCATGTGCCATGCCTTGCAGTCTTTCTTACAGAAACCAGCAGCCGTTTTCATGTTCAAATGAGAATAATTATTAATATTAGCAGATACTGGTGTTGAAAACGGATTAGTATTAAAAACATATTACAATCGAGATTAATTATATACTACTAGAAATTAAAGATTAATTGTATACTACTAGAGACTTCACCAGTGCTATATGTAGGTAATATATGTGCAGTGAGAAGTATATGTGGTACAAGGTATTATGAGAAAAATATAAATGACATATGTAATATATTTTCTTGTCTTTAATATGTTATAATATATTTTTCATTTGATAAGATTGCAATGGCCCTATTATTTAGTCATAATTACTATATTATACTACTGAGTGGTAGTATTGTGTACCGTAAGAGGGCTCTTTCTGAAAATTTCAAGTGAGAATTTCGACGAGTTCAAACAAAGCTTCCCGTACTAGTAAAAGTTACTCTATGGATCCAAAAAAACAACATTAGGGTATCGCAAACGATTAAGAAAGATTCACACATTACAAGTTCACAACAAAACTATCTGTCCATATTTTGTGGAGTAGTCCAGGAATGCGCGTGGGCTGGAAGCATGAAAATGCAGAGGAAAAACGAGGAGATGCGAATCTGTGCATATTTTGTTCCTTCAACAACGCTGCTGCTGCGTGCAACACGCCAACACCAAAGATCACCCGACAAAACAAAGCATACAGTTAATTAGAAAAAAAAAGAAGACGAACTGAAAATCTCCAATGACAGCTAACGTATCCGCATCACAACTGACAAGCATAATTATTTTTGACAATCCAACCTCCCAGACATTATACTGGCGTCATCTCTGCCCTGACTGCTTCCACCGGATCGACACGTCCACAAGATGAGCTAATAATGATCAATAAACTAATGTGGTTATGCCCCTGCAAATATATATTAACACAAACGTACGTGTGAGTTAGTGGTGCACGATTATTAATTAGTGGATTTTCGCAGAGGTCAAGTAATTAATTGATCTAAACAAACAAAGATTTTGTACGACAGCAGCAATTACGCGAAAACTAGAGATGGATAATTAGAAACGATGTTAATGATGAATGATTGGTTGATAGATACCTCTCTTGGATATGATTCGCTACCCAAATAGGGAGGTTTGCAATAATGCAGGTTGCTCAGTAGCTGTCCAGCTAATCAGTGTGTTCCATGCCCATATAACTATTGGATGATGCGAATATCCTGTCGTCGTTAGTTTGATCCGGCCATCTGTTTGAATCTCATCTTTTATAACAGAATCATTGCTTGAGTTTGACTGGCTATATAACATGCATACGGAGGGCATGCAAATTTTGAATCAAACCTAGTAAACCTGGTCATTTTCATAAAGTTCACAATTTACAGCCTGAAAAAAAAGACTGAACAATTTTGACTGTAGTATGGAGGCATCTGGGTCCTCGAATCATTGTTATAATGTCAAAGCACCATACTAAAGAGAACTAGTACAGGAAATAAGTGGTGTGAAATGGACAGAAAAATATTGCACAAAGACAGAAATGGGCAAATGAAGCAGAATTACGAACAAATGACTATTTGACCCTAGTACAGACAGGTACTGTCAAATATTTCTGCATTTTCATTGCTATAAAACGTGACCTGAAGTGATATTTCATGACCACAATACTGTAGAAAACACGCATACATCACCTACACCCGGCGGAGACGGAGAATCAGAAATCTGGATCCTCCATTTGTACCATATAACCATAAGCCTCTATTCCTTCTAAATTGAAAGGCCGGGCTCCTACCATTTTCATGGAAGTGTAAAGTATAATTTGAATTCACCAGTTCAGATCTCTTGCTGTTCCATTCAAAGCAAAATTCACCAGTTCAGTTTCACAACATTTCAAACAAATTATCATAGTTGCATTAACAAAATTTCCAAAGAAGAACGAGCTCAAAAATTTTGCTTGAACTAATGGCTATTGTTGATCCAGGAAAAACATAGCGAGCCTTTATATGCCAGCTACCTAACATCAAAATCAAAACTTACTAAATCTTACATGCATATCAATGCACCATACAGCTGGGTGCATTGTTCCACTTTGAATTGAAATGAATAATAGTTGACATTATTGGTCTTGTGCATAGAGGCAAGATGTATTGTTCCACTTTGGATTGAAAGAAATTTAGTCTATAACATTGCATTATTTGAAGCTGTACATCATCCTAATTATTAGGACCGAAATAACTTACTATTGTTCTAAATAGTACTCAGCAATTAACAAATTTAGGTCAAAACACAAACATGACAACCATATTTTAATAATAGGCCACTTTACAATGTAACAATGCAAACAATGATATTATGTAAGAGTAGTGTCACAAAGATAAATTTGACTGAAAAAGGACTTGCATAAATGGAGGGAATGCACCTGAGAAACTGTAAAACATTGTTGTATATGGAAAATGGCATGCCATGATAGCGACACTGACACTACATATGCGCTTATGTGCAAAGTCAACTAATTAATTAGCACAATGATAAACAATACTACATCTAAGCTAATTAATTAGACTATCATATATGCAAAAATGCATGTTGCAAAGGTTCTTCGAGCAGGATGAAACCATCATATATGCAAAAATGCATGTTACATCCGGCCTCTGACATAGATAAGGCCACAAAGGTTCACAACATGATTTAAGCACCGCAAAATTATTGACCCCAAGCAGCCAGCTTGAAACTAGAGAATTCAGAGAACATTCAGATCAGAGCTGACAACAGCTAAGAACAACAAGGGAAATAAACAAGCTCTGGTTTCAAATTAGGCACAGATAACAAAGAAAAGATGTAAAACCATATATACTTGTCCATGAAGCAGCACATAGTGACAGTCGGCCAGACCAAGAAGAAGAAGAAGAATAAGAAGAAGAAACTACTGGAGAGCCTTAAAATGTACACAGGAACGACATATTAAAGCCCATTAAGATTGACAATTAGGTCTACGCAATACCTAAGGCAGATCCTCCGTTAATTTTCAGCAATGACCCACTGTGCAACTTTAAGAGGGAAATCCTATGGTTGACCGGTTACTATTTGTGCACATGCAGTATGTGCAATGCCTCCGTGTGGATCAGCCTGCATTCCCACCTCTAAGAGAGAGAATATGATAATAAAACTGTAATTTAGGAGAACTATATACTTTGGTTGATTATCACTATCTGTTGTCTATTTAGTGTCCAGAAAATGCAGAATTCTTGTTGCTTCAATGCCAGTACCACAAAACAGTATGGGTGACAATGGCGAAGTATAGGTACATCTGCTGCAGATAACCCGGTAAACTGGGCCCAAAGAACCATTTGGAAGATTGAAGGGTTGGCACTTCGGAACTATCCGGGCCGGGGTGAATTGGCAAATGGGAATGCCAGCATAACCAACGACATGCAACCCTTGAAAATTGCTATTCTGGGAGTTTGTAAAGAGCGCGCCAGCAATGGCAGTACTCCCTCCGGAACCGGATCCTCTAACACACTGAGTTTTATGTAAGAGGGAGGTAAAAGCTGGTACGCCGTCGATCGACCATCGGACGGCATGAATCGGCAACCCAACAGCAAGAGGATGAGAGCACACAAAGCAGCCCAACACGGCCCAGTTCGCCATGGCCGAAGAAGTAGCGGAGAGAACAAGGCCATCCATGGCTGCCGGCCGCTCGCCGCCGCTCCCAAGCAGCGGGGTGCTCGGGTGGAGAAGGTTCGAGCTCTGCTAACCCCAGCTTGTGGAGGTCGACGAGGCCCAGCTCGCCGACGGATACCTCGACACCGTCGTCGACGAGGTCCTCGACGCGCCGGCCGACCTGCGCCTCCGCGACTTCCCGAGCTTCGTCCGCACCACGGACCTGGTCACCGAGAGCAGATGGCCGAGTTCGCGTTGGGCCTCTGGAACATGCACCAGGACCTCGTCAAGGGCTCCGGCGGCGGCGCTGGGCTGCCGGCAGGGTTCGCGGCGGTGACGGAGGGCCGGAGCATACTGTCGATGTGATGCCCGCGGGACACATGCGCAACGGCGGGGTTCGCAGGATGTCGACGGAGGACGGAGCATGCTGTCGACGACGGGGCGCCGTGGCTGCGGTGAGGCCCAGCGGACGGTCCATCTGCAATCTGGACATGCTCATCGACGAGGTGCTTGCTCTTGGCTTGTTGAAAAATGGACACAGCTAGCTAAACGATTGGATGGCTTCTTGAAGCCGGAATTAGCAGAGCTTGGAGCCTCGGACCTTCTCTACCATCGCCTGCTCCGCCCGGCCTGGGAGCGCCGGCGAGGCGAGCGGCCGGCAGCCATGGATGGCCTCTTTCTCTCCGCTGCTTCTTTGGCCAGGGCGAACTGGGCCGTGTTGGGCTGCTTTGTGCGCTATCCTCCTCTTGCTGTTGGATGGCCGGTGCATGCCGTCCGATGGTCGATCGACGGCGTACCAGCTTTCACCTCCCTCTTACATAAAACACAGTATGTTAGAAGATCTGGTTCCACTCCCTCCGTACTAAAAAAAACTTGACGTTTAAGACAACGACATGATCTCCAAAGCATAACTTTGACTTCTTATTTTTATAAAAATATACTTTTATAAAAGTATTTTTCAAGACAAATCTACTCATATAGTTTTCATATTTCTAAATTCAACTACTTAAAAGTTATTCATGATTTATCATGATTTATATTCCCAATGTCAAGCTTTTTGAGTATGGAGGGAGTATGGCACAACACAGGGCTGCTACAATCCTAAAACATATTTTGAGTTTAGTCAGGAACACACAATGTACGTACCACACCAATTTGGTGGATACAAGATTAATAAGAAGATATTGGCTATGGCAATATGCAAGAACTGAGTCAAAATGCATATTCCCAGTTATTTTTGTTGCGAATTCCAACACAATTAATGACACGAGAATGCATTGATGAAACCAGACTTCTAAGAGACGAACATCAGCAGTTTATTTTTTGAAAGGTCTACGGAGGGGGAGAGAATCACCTGATTCATTGAAATGGCCCAACACGGTCCGCGTGATAGAGTGGAACATCAGCAATTCACTCAGTAGAGACCGGCGACTCCCAGGCGACTTCGCGTTTCCTCCGTCGATTCGCCGTCGTCCTTGCCTCCGGCGGCCTCGTCGGCGGCGGAGGAGGAGGATGACGGGTTGAATCGGCGGCGGATCGTCTCCCCTGTATATACTAGCTATGTAGTAGGGTTAGGGTTACCGGTGAGGCTTGTTCGTTGGCCGCCGGTTCTTTTGCTCACCTGGATCGGCGTCGGAAAGGGCGGTGATGGCGGATCCGGCGACGGAGTCGACGTTGCTCAAGCTCTTTCTTCCTGCGGCGATCCATGGAGAATAAAGGGTATTCTCGTCGGATTTGGGGTCTTCAGGCTCTGGATCTTGGCGAGTCTTCTGTCCCTCTTGTGTCTTCTCCGGCGTCGGCATCGATTACCGGTGAAAATATTGGGAGGTATGTTCTACCAACTTGACGAACCGGGTTGGTCTTCAATTCCCACCTCTGGTGGTTTCCCTCCCCTCTGGGGTGTTTCGTCGTTCGGCGATTTGGGGCTGTCGACAGTTAAGGCGTCAGATATCCATTTCTCCGGCGATGTGATGGCCTTCAGCCATGTTTTTAGGCCTGTTCGTTCAGCGAGTAAAGTGTGCGTCGGTGTTGCCGGTGTGCCGCTCTGGGTGCCGCTCAAAATCTGTGCTTCTTCGTCGGGAGGATGGTCGGCTTCAACAACACTGTTCCGGCCGTCGGCAACGAGAGCGGCCGGGAGAAGCTTGCAAGGGCATGGTTGTAATTTTCATGTTTTTCAAGGGTGTCTTTGTAAGTGTTGGGATGTAAACCGTCAAAGATATATATGAAATATAATCCCGGTTTTCTAAAAAAAAAGCAATTCACTCATAATGCTCTAATCAATTCGGATTCTTTGCTTCTTCTACGGTTCCAGGATTTCGAATTGGAAATTTGGAATCGCAATTGACAAGTATATACTGTAAAGAACAAGATTGCAGGCTCAGAAAAGAAAAGGAAAATATCAAGACTGCTAGCTTGCAAGAAGAAACCGAGCCGTTCGGGGTTGCTGACTCTCTGCCTCCTCCTACCAGCCGGCCTCCTTGGTTCGTGATTCCTTACCGCCCTAGCCACCGTCGCCGCCACCGCTCGCTGGTGAGGCCGAACACCGGACCTCACCGCCCTCGCCACCGTCGCCGCCACCGCTCGCTGGCGAGGCCGATGACCTTCACCGCAAGTCCGCAAAAGTGCCCCGAACGGCCGAACCAAAATGGTCTTTCCATTTTGCGCCACAAAGGCCCAACTGTGTGATCGCATTATTTCCGCCTGTGTTAATGGGCCCAATAGACGGCCCAAACTGGACTAACGTGGAAACAACCGCCTTTGACCTTTTCCGGCCAAACCCACGAGACGGGCGTGTCGTCTCCCGAGAGCGACGACGGACCCCTTCGCTCCTGCCCGGCGTCGCGCCAC
Source organism: Cenchrus fungigraminus (assembly GCA_036936925.1). Classification (NCBI taxonomy): domain Eukaryota; kingdom Viridiplantae; phylum Streptophyta; class Magnoliopsida; order Poales; family Poaceae; genus Cenchrus; species Cenchrus fungigraminus. The sequence goes on along the minus strand of CM072776.1, from coordinate 93,476,220 downwards.
CGCCGCGCGCGTCGCCGAGTGGCCGACCGCCGAGGGTACCCTCAAGGCCTCCACTTAGGCCTCGTCCACCGGCGCTCAGGAAAAAGGAGATGGGAGTTCATGGGCTGTGGGAGCTGCTGGCTCCGGTGGGGCGGCGCGTGTCGGTGGAGACCCTTGCGGGGAAGCGGGTGGCGGTGGACGCGAGCATCTGGATGGTGCAGTTCATGCGGGCGATGCGGGACGACAGCGGGGAGATGGTCCGCGACGCCCACCTCCTCGGGTTCCTCCGCCGCATCTGCAAGCTCCTCTTCCTCCGCGTCCGCCCCGTCTTCGTCTTCGACGGGGCCACTCCGGCGCTGAAGCGCCGCACCCTCGCCGCCCGCCGCAGGCACCGTGATGCCGCGCAGGCCAAGGTCCGCAAGACCGCCGAGAAGCTCTTGCTCTCCCATGTGAGTCTCTTCCCTCCGTTACCGGTACTCCTCATTTTCTTACACAATGCGGACGGTGGTTGATTTAGAGAGGATACTGCCAATTTTAAATTATTCAATGCAAATTATCGATATTAGGCACATAAAATAATTGCACAATGTATTCTATGTTTCGGCCCTAGCCAAAAGGCAGCGTAGCGTTTCACTCCATACCTGAATAAGCCATCATCGAGTAACTGTTGAGAGTGTTTCAGTCGTCATTTGTTTACCAGTGACGTAATAAAACAACTGTAGTAGTTCGACGTGTTTGTTTAGCAAGTCATGATTAAGATATTGATGATTTGCAATCTTTGGTTGTCAGCTCAAATCGAGGAAGCTTGAAGAATTGGCAGAACAAATTAGGAGTGACAGGGCTAAGCACGATGCCAAGGGCAAACAAGTTGGGAGTAGCAGAGAAGGACAAAACGAAAATACAAATCAGGACAAAAATCAAAATGGTGATACCAACAACAGCGAGGGAACTAATGCATCAATTAACCAGGAGAAAATGGATGAAATGTATGTATCTTCCCATAAATTTCTACATTTCTTGTTTCTGGTTAAGGTCCGTGAGTTGATATTTATATTGCTTGTGTTAAGGCTGGCTGCATCACTTGCTGCAGAGGAAGATACAGGCTTCACTGGCGAAGGGAAACACTTTACAAGTGTTCCATTGCAAGAAGGAGCTGAAATTGATGAGGACGACGATGATGATGGAGGGATGGTCTTCGTAAGTATATTTTCTCAATTGAACTTACAGTTCTGATGAAGTTGTTGAAATTTCATACTTTTTTCTCTTTAGCATTTTATTGGTGTAAATTTATGTTTGCTTCTTGCTAAAATATTCATTGTTCTGCGCACTTCTTTTGTAGTGTCATGTAACTTTGTGTCTGCTTATTTCCGGTGTCATGGAAACCATATTCTGCTACTTTCCTGGTTCGTTAGATTGATGGCTGTGAGTCTTGGTCGGTTAGCTGTGAGTCCTAGTACATCTTCCTGTTCCCTAGATTTCTTAGACAGCTCCTCTCTGCAAAGGTAACCTAAGTCCATTTTACTATGTTATTAATTCACGGAAGGTTTTTTCCCTACCAAATTCCACTACGATCGGAACCTCTTCTTGGCAGGAAAAGCCTGATAATTGGAGGTCTATTGCCCTAATCCCACTGTGTACTCCTCCACAGTTCTGGAGTAGTTTTCTGGTTTTCTCACTCCTTTATTTTAGAAAAGAGCTAATGTTTATTTAAATGGAAGTTGACACATCAAAGTATTTAATATTAAAATTCTTGTGTTTTGATGCAAATGGCTTTTACTTGTATGCAGACTCAGCTACGCATGGAGGCATTCTATTCATTCAACGAGAGATTTGCAAAGATTCGTAGTAAAAGGATTAAGAAAGCTATCAAGGGCATTACAGGGCCCAGATTCAAATATGCTGCTAAGCGTATTTATGTATCCCACCACCTCCACCCGGATAGAAAAAGAAATCAGATTCGTCTCGAATTAATAAACTCAACAAATACGGAGTATTTGAAATCACTTCCAACCCCGATTAAAAAAATTCATCCCATCCGCGACCCGGACTGCAACGCCCCAACACCCCGCCGCCGCCGCACACGAGCCCTCTCCTTCTAGATCCCGCGCGCCCGCGCCTTATCCGTCCGCCAGTTAGGGCCGGCACCAGGACCGATAGGCGCGCGAGAGCCAGTGTAGCCCGTCGTAGTGGCCGGGGGGAGTGACTTGGGGTGGCTGAGCTACTCGTCGGAGTCGCGCGTCGCCCGCCGCTCGGACGGTATAGGATTGGAGTGTGGAGAGGGCCGGCTAGGTCTGGAGGTGGCGGCAGCGGCCAGCGGGTGGTTGAGTACTCAAGGTGATAGGGTTCACAAGGGCTGTTGGGCCTGGGCTAGTTTTCGTTTTTAATAGTCTCTTGACGGCTCTGTTCTCTTCGTTGGATAGAGGGTGAAAAGAAATATTATTTATCATCACATCTATCACATTTTTTCTCATAAGAAACAACTATTCCAGCATTATTCATTTGTAATTTCACTATTCATTCTGGTTGTTCCAAAGCAAGAGTGTGAAGCAGGAAGAATGCTGGGCATGGTGCAACAAGAAGTCAGGTGTATTCTGACACAAAATGTTCTTCTTCAGATTCAGATGAGGATTTGCATACACATGCAGGCAATTACAAATCAGAAGGAATTGCACCAAGAAGGGTAAATAATTTAATTTCAAAAAAGTTCTTTCTAATTACCAATAGGGTTACTCTAATTCTGTTTTACTTTTTTCTTTTATATGGTACTCATCTCATGTTGCTGAGTGAAATCTCAACACTTGAACTGTGCACCAGAAATCTCTTATGATTTTCTGATATTAATTCTGGATTGCTGGTGGTTCATTGCTGATACTAAGGTTATAACTATGTGCTACCAATTTCTATGGGGACAGATTATTGCCAGATTTTTGTACCATTCAGTTCAGGGTGCATGACCAATGTTTTTATTTGATTTGTATGCTCAATTACTTATAGAATGAAAAAACTTAATTTTGGGAAATCTAGTCTGACCTAGAAATGGCTAGCTTGTGTATGGTTATTAGTGAATTTGTTTACCACTGTTTGAAATCATAAACATGTACATTTTCTTCTTTTTCTGTTTACCCTTAACTCTACCTTCTGTCTTGTGCCTTTAAAGTATTTCTCTTACCCCTGTTTCTTTTGGATTTCATCTCTAGCCTACCCCTTGCTTGGGAAAAGGCTATGTTTTTGTAACTGGTGTATGTATGAATTTCTTTTGTTCTCATGAGGAAGTAGCCTATGCATTGCAAAATATCTCATGATGCTATTTGCTTTCTGGTGCGTTTTCTGCAGTCAAGTTAAGTAGGAAGCGGAAACAAATAACGTACATGGACGATGGTGATGAAGCAGATGGCAATGATGCCCATGCCGCCGTGCATCAAAACGATGAAAATAACCCATGCGAAGCTGCTGCAAACACAGACATAATTGGCCAAGACACAGAATCTAATCTGGTCCATCAGGATGCGAGTGAACTGAACAGCAATCAGATGCATACGGATACAGGCACAGCCGAAGATATCGATGGAGATACACATGGCTTTGAGTTACATGAGGACCATCTGGCGGATTCGGCACCAAAAGACTACCTCTTCACTGGAGGTGGTTTCTGTATGCAGGACGGCGACGGTCAAGAACCAGCTGGTGATGTATGTGGTGCAGAATTGGAGCCAGGAACAAGTGATCCCGGTGACGATATGATTGGGGTGTGAGACAGTGGCAAGAGTGCGAGTCTGTCAACGGCTGGAGAGTGTACAGAGAATGCAGGCATGGAGGAACGAGGTGCATCTTCATCGCAGCGGGGAGGCAAGACAAGCCGTGGTCTGAGCGCCATGCCAACGCTTACCAAGCGTAGGAAAAAACCATAACGTGTTCTCAATGCGTGTAGGGCGCGTTCTAGGGCTACTCCGTTCTTATACTTCTCATGCTGATTAGTTTGCATGCTGATTGTATATATCAGTTTGCAGACGATATCATGTGTTCTCATCTGGATTCGTGAATTATAAAAGACAGTGATTATGTGAAACTATTCTCTTGTTCTCATGTCGATCCGTCTGGGTTATTTAACATTCTTCACTCCATGAGTGAGTCCATTTTCACGATTGGACCCCAAGCGAACATGGGATGGCTCTGAAAATTCATAGACCTAGATGGGAATGCACCTGAGAAACTGTAAAACATTGTTGTATATGGAAAATGGCATTCCATGATAGTGACACTGACACTACATATATATGCGCTAATGTGCAGAGTCAACTAATTAATTAGCACAATGATAAACAATACCACATCTAAGCTAATTAATTAGACTATCATATGTGCAAAAATGCATGTTGCAAAGGTTCTTCGAGCAGGACGAAACCATCATATATGCAAAAATGCATGTTACATCCGGCCTCTGACATAGATAAGGCCACAAAGGTTCACAACATGATTTAAGCACCGCAAAATTATTGACCCCAAGCAGCCAGCTTGAAACTAGAGAAATCAGAGAACATTCAGATCAGAGCTGACAACAGCTAAGAACAACAAGGGAAATAAACAAGCTCTGGTTTCAAATTAGGTGCAGATAACAAAGAAAATATGTAAAACCATATATACTTGTCCATGAAGCAGCACATAGTGACAGTCGGCCGGACCAAGAAGAAGAATAAGAATAAGAAACTACTGGAGAGCCTTAAAATGTACACAGGAACGACATATTAAAACCCATTAAGATTGGCAATTAGATCTACGCAATACCTAAGGCAGATCCTCCGTTAATTTTCAGCAATGATCCACTGTGGAACTTTTAAGAGGGAAATCCTACGGTTGACCGGTTACGATTTGTGCACATGCAGTATGTGCAATGCCTCCGTGTAGATCAGCCTGCTTTCCCACCTCTAAGAGAGAGAATATGATAATAAAACTGTAATTTAGGAGAACTATATACTTTGGTTGATTAGCACTATCTGTTGTCTATTTAGTGTCCAGAAAATGAAGAATTCTTGTTGCTTCAATGCCTGTACCACATAACAGTATGGGTGACAATGGCGAAGTATAGGTACATCTGCTGCAGATAACCCGGTAAACTGAGCCCAAAGAACCATTTGGAAGATTGAAGGGTTGGCACTTCGGAACTATCCGGGCCTGGGTGAATTGGCAAATGGCAATGCCAGCATAACCAACGGCATGCAATCCTTGAAAATTGCTATTCTGGGAGTTTGTAAAGAGCGCACCAGCAATGGCAGTATGGCACAACATAGGGCTGCTCCAATCCTATAACATATTTTGAGTTTAGTCAGGAACACACGATGTAAGGGCCAGTTTAGTTCCAAAAAATTCACCAACTACCCGTCACATCAATCTTCTTTCCACTAATTCGGAGTATTAAATGTAGATTAATGACAAAACTCATTCCACGACCCCTACCTTAATTTTCGAGACGAATCTAACGAGCCTAATTATGTTATGATTAGACAACGTCGTGCTACAGTAACCAATCTCTAATGACGGATTAATTAGACTTAATGGATTCGTCTTGCAATTTCCAGTCCATTCGTGTAATTATTTTTGTAAATAGTCTACGTTCAATACTCCTAATAGACCTTGAAAGGAGACCCAAAAGTTTCACTTCGCGAACTAAACGGCCCCGACGCACCACACCAATTTGGTGGATACAAGATTAATAGGAAGATATTGGCTATGGCAATATGCAAGAACTGAGTCAAAATGCATATTCCCAGTTATTTTTGTTGCGAATTTCAACACAATTAATGACACGAGAATGCATTGATGAAACCTGACTTCTGAGAGACGAACATCAGCGGTTTTTTTTAAGTAAAATGCACTGGCGGTCCTCAAACTTATCTCGCTGTGTCAAGCCGGTCTCGAACTCGCAAAACGACCAACAAGATCCCTAAACTCCGTTCGGGTCTCATTCTCATCCAATCGGGTGGAAAAGCGTGAGATTTGCTGACGTGGCCGCCACCGTGTCACCAACCTGGCTTCAAAAGTGGGGAGGGGGAGCTTCCTCCAGCTCCCTCGCCGGCCGCAGGCCAGCGACGGGGACCGACCCACCCACAGCGGAGGCCTAGGCTACTCGTCGAAGTAGCGGCCGGCGGTGGGGGTCACGCCTCCCCAGCCTCCCTCTGTGATGAGCCGCGCCGCCCCTTCGTCGGTGAGCTGCGCCACCCCCGTCCTCCTCCACAGCCGGCCAGGGACGCGACACGCGGGCGAGCTCCGCGGCGAGCACCGTTGCCGGCCAGGAGGCGCGCGGGAGCTGCGCTGCCGGCTAGGGGCGCGGCGGCGAATTCCGCGCCCGGGGAGATCCGCTGGCGGCCAGGAGGTGCGGGCGAGGACACGACCGTCTCTCCGTGGCTGACGCCATCCGAGGCCGCCGGAGCTCCTCGCCTGAGTTCGCCGCGCTGGTGAGCTCCGCTCACGGGTGGCGGAGTAGTGAGCCTACCCAAGTTCGTCGAGCTCGTGAGCTCTGCTAACACCGACGCCGCGGTTGTCGACGATGACCTGCGCCACGCCTTCATGGTCTTAGTGCCGACAACAACGACCTCATCACCCCCGTCGAGCTCGCACACATCCTCAGGGGGATCGAAGAGGCCGCCACCGTCGCGCAATGCCTTACACTTTCTGCTGCTCTGCAATGCTCTGCTTGTGTAGTTGTGCTTCCGTAAAGGAAAACAGAGCAGGGAGGAGAGCAATCTGCTGGTGCAGGGCCATCCACGGCAACAACATTTGTTGTGATTTAAGTTAATTTCTATCGATTTAACCGAGCAATAAAAAATGCCAGCGTTGTCACCATTGGCCATTGTCGTGATTCTTGGCCGGCGACGGGGACCCTGGTGTGCTTCTTGGCCGGTGTTCCGCGGCCCGCGATGCGTTTAGCCGTGGTGGGGCTAGGTACAAGCGGCGCACACGGCTGCTGCGAAGGCGAGCTTGGCCTCGGCCCACCAGCTGTGCACGGGTGTGCTCGGCCTAGGCCGCCGCTGTGTGCGGGTGAGCTCGAGCTCGGCTGCCGCGGTTCGCGCGTGCGGGCGACTCGGCCTCGGTCGCCGCTGCACGGGCACAGAGGAGCTCGGCCCGTTCCGACACGACCGGCAGCGCGCGTGCGGGCGACCTCGTTCGCCGCTGCACGAGCACGGAGGAGCTCGGCCCGAGCCGACGCGACTGGCGGCGCGCGGCGAGTCATCCATGTTCTGGATGCAGGCGCACTTGGAGTACACAAGCACGTGCTCCGCGAGGCGCCCTGCTCCGTACGTCGCCATCCTCGTCAACCGCAGCCTCGGCGGGCCTGCCCAGATCGCCGCCCAGAACGTGTCTCTCTCCGTCGAGGCATTCGCCTACGCGACGCGCATGGAGACCATCGGCTCGCTGGCCAAGGTCAGCGTGTTCGTGGTGGGACGGATGCCGCCGGCGCAGTCGCTGGTGGAGAGGCCCGACGAGCTAAGCCATGGCAAAAGAGGGCAGTCTAGCCAGGTCATATCGGTATCATGGGTCCAAACCCGTTTGGAACCAAAATGAGACCCGAAAGGAGTTTAGGACCTTGGTTGGTCGTTTTGCGAGTTCGGAAACCGAATTGACACAACGCAATTTTACTCTTTTTTTTAAGGCCCCGTCTGGATTGCAAGAAATTCATAGGAAGTTCGGAGGATTCCATTCCTCCGGAAAACTTTCCTGCGAATGCGTCTGGAACAAAGGAACGGACCTATCTGATTCCTTTGGAATACTGTTGCCGCATTGCAATTCCATAGGAATGAAAACATCCACTCTCACCTCTTGGTTTTCTCCTTCTGCCGTTGAAGCTTGTTGATGACGATTAGCCAGGAGTGTTAGGTAGTTTATCCTCGTCGCTGGAGTTGTGCGACAGAAAAGGCCCGCGGCGGCGTAGAGCTCGGGCCCGTGGCGGCGTAGAGCTCGGGCCCGCGGCGGAGAAGGCCAGCGCCGGCGCGGAGCTCGAGTCCCCGGCGGAGAAGGTCAGCGCCGGCGCGGACCTCGAGCCCCCGGCGGAGAAGGCCAGCTCCGGCGGTGGTGGCAGCTCGAGTGAGGATGACTTCGACTATGAGTGCTTGCGTGCTCCATGAACAAGCTACAGCTAGCGAAGCCTGCGAAGGGATAAGGAAGGTGCTGAGTGACTGAGAGCAATCGGTGGATTTTGGACTGAGTAAAAAAAAAAGAAATATTGGAGTACGCTCTATGACCGGTGGGATCCGTCCTTGGGTCCTTATGTAAACACCCTTTGACCGCCTTTTAGTTGTATCAATGAAGGTTAATTTATAGTAAATATTTGATGGTTCCTGTGTTTCAATTCCTACATTCCAAACACCTCATACTAGAAGTTTCCTGTGTTTTTCGTTTCTCTATTTTGCCAAAACACACATCCTCTATTTCTGTGTTTTTTCTCATTCCTTTGTTTTGTATTCTTTTGTTCCAAACAGACCCTTAAGGTCTACGGAGGGGTTGAGAATCCCCACATGATTCATTGAAATGGCCCGACACGGCCCGCGTGATAGAGTGGAACATCAGCAGTTCACTCATAATGCTCTAATCAATTCGGATTCTTTGCTGCTTCTACGGTTCCAGGATTTCGAATTGGAAATTTGGAATCGCAATTGACAAGTATACATACTGTAAAGAACAAGATTGCAGGCTCAGAAAAGAAAAGGAAAATATCAAGACTGCCACCATCGCCCTCGCCACCATCGCTCGCTGGCGAGGCCGATGACCTTCACCGGATTATTTTTTATTTTTTTTATTTATTTTCTCACGATTTTTCGAAAATATATAGCGGATTCAAAAATTTGCAAAAGTAGTCTCGAACCGCCGTGGTAAATGACGGTAGGGACCTACCGTCACCGAGAACGGCGGTAGGGGCGCTACAGTGCCCTACCGCCGTTTCAACCGGCGGCGGCTACGGTACCCCCGGCGTGGGTACGGTAGCGGGTTCCAGATCCAGATCTGATATCGATTTTTTGAGTCCAAAGATGACTTTAAATGAAAAAAGTTTAAACTATAAAGTTGTAGATCTCGTAGAAAGCTACAATTTTCGTAAAAATTTTATCCTCATCCGAATTCATACCAAAAAGTTATGATTTTTTAAGAGAAGCTGTTCCTGTCGTCACGGGAAACGGCGGCAGGAACCCGCTACAGTACCCGCGGTGGGTTACTGTAGCAACTGATGTTCTCGGTGGTGGTAGGTCCCTATCGCCATTTACCACGGCGGTTCAAGACTACTTTTGCAAATTTTTGGATCCGTTATATATTTTCGAAAAGTTGTGAAAAAATAAATATATATTTTAAAAAAATTTCCTTCACCGCAAGTCCGCAAAAGTGCCCCGAACGGCCGAACCAAAATGGTCTTTCCATTTGCGCTACAAAGGCCCAACTGTGTGATCGCATTGTTACCGCCTGTGTAAAATGGGCCCAATAGACGGCCCAACGACCTTTGACCTTTTCCGGCCAAACCCACGAGACGGCGTGTCGTCTCCCGAGAGCGACGAACCGACGACGGACCTCTTCGCTCCTGCCCGGCGTCGCGCCACCGCCGCGCGCGTCGCCGAGTCGCTGACCGCCGAGGGTACCCTCCAGGCCTCCACTTAGGTCTCGTCCACCGGCGCTCAGGAAAAGGAGATGGGAGTTCATGGGCTGTGGGAGCTGCTGGCTCCGGTGGGGCGGCGCGTGTCGGTGGAGACCCTTGCGGGGAAGCGGGTGGCGGTGGACGCGAGCATCTGGATGGTGCAGTTCATGCGGGCGATGCGGGACGACAGCGGGGAGATGGTCCGCGACGCCCACCTCCTCGGGTTCCTCCGCCGCATCTGCAAGCTCCTCTTCCTCCGCGTCCGCCCCGTCTTCGTCTTCGACGGGGCCACTCCGGCGCTGAAGCGCCGCACCCTCGCCGCCCGCCGCAGGCACCGTGATGCCGCTCAGGCCAAGGTCCGCAAGACCGCCGAGAAGCTCTTGCTCTCCCATGTGAGTCTCTTCCCTCCGTTACCGGTACTCCTCATTTTCTTACACAATGAGGATGGTGGTTGATTTAGAGAGCATACTGCCAATTTTAAATTACTCAATGCAAATTATCGATATTAGGCACATAAAATAAATTGCACAATGTATTCTATGTTTCGGCCCTAGCCAAAAGGCAGTGTAGCTTTTCACTCCATTCCTGAATAAGCCATCAGCGAGTAACTGTTGAGAGTGTTTCAGTCATCATTTGTTTACCAGTGATGCAATAAAACAACTGTAGTAGTTCGACGTGTTTGTTTAGCAAGTCATGATTAAGATATTGATGATTTGCAATCTTTGGTTGTCAGCTCAAATCGAGGAAGCTTGAAGAATTGACAGAACAAATTAGGAGTGACAGAGCTAAAGCACGATGCCAAGGGCAAACAAGTTGGGAGTAGCAGAGAAGGACAAAACGAAAATACAAATCAAGATCAAAACCAAAATGGTGATACCAACAATAGTGAGGGAACTAATGCATCAATAAACCAGGAGAAAATGGATGAAATGTATGTATCTTCCTGTAAATTTCTATGTTTCTTGTCTCTGGTCAAGGTCCGTGAGTTGATATTTATATTGCTTGTGTTAAGGCTGGCTGCATCACTTGCTGCAGAGGAAGAGACAGGCTTCAATGGTGAAGGGAAACACTTTACAAGTGTTCCATTGCAAGGAGGAGCTGAAATTGATGAGGACGACGATGATGATGAAGAGATGGTCTTTGTAAGTATATTTTATCAATTGAACTTACAGTTCCGATGAAGTTGTTGAAATTTCATACTTTTTTCTCTTTCACATTTTATTGGTTATGTTTGATTCTTGTTAAAATATTTATTGCTCTGCGCACTTTTTTTTGTAGTGTCATGTAACTTTGTGTTTGCTTATTTCCATTTTCCGGTGTCATGGAAACCATAGTCTGCTTTCCTACTGCCATAATACTTTCCTGGTTTGTTAGATTGATAGCTGTGAGTCTTAGTCGGTTAGCTGTGAGTCCTAGTACGTCTTCCTGTTCCCTACACTTCTTAGACAGCTCCTCTCTACAAAGGTAGCCTAAGTCCATGTTTACTATATGTATTAATTTGCGAAAGGTTTTTTCCCTACCAAACTCTACTACAATCGGAACCTCTTCTTGACAGGAAAAGCCTGTTAATTGGAGGTCTATTGCCCTAATCTCACTGTGTACTTCTGTTACCACAGTTCTGGAGTAGTTTTCTGGTTTTCTCGCTCCGTTATTTTAGAAAAGAGCTAATGTTTGTTTCATGGTATGTTGAATTGATTTATTACTTAGTTGTTTTAAAAATACTATAATTTTACTTCAATTGCAGCCTATGACCACTGGCGACATTGATCCAGCTGTATTGGCTTCCCTTCCTCCATCGATGCAGTTGGATCTTCTTGTTCAGGTGAAAATGAAAACCATCTAGTGGTTTTTTATGTCTGTATTTTTTCCTTCAATTGTATATGGTTACAAAGTAACAAAAGCGATCATTCCCTTTCTGCCATTGCTTTAGATGAGGGAGAGAGTGATGGCTGAAAACAGGCAGAAGTACCAGAAAATAAAAAAGGTAATTGACTTACTTTTCTAAGTGTATATATATATCAGCAACATAGCAACACTCTTTGTTTGGTTGTTATCTGTCCTTGCACCTTTTGTTATTCTTTTTTTTTTTTTGGCTATTTTGGCAATGAAAAGCTGGTATAAACAGGTTCTATAATTTCTATGACTCCTTTCAGGAACCTGCAAAATTTTCAGAGCTTCAAATACAGTCCTATCTCAAAACAGTTGCTTTCCGTCGAGAGATAGATCAAGTTCAGAAGTGTGCTGCAGGTAAAGGTGTTGCAGGTGTCCAGACATCAAAAATAGCATCAGAAGCTAACAGAGAGTTCATTTTCTCAACATCGTTCACTGGTGATAAACAGTAAGTGATGTGTTACTTTGCATCTGTGGCTGTGTCCATTAGGTTGGGAGGGTTGACATTTGAAGCTTCCCAAGTTCTGCAGATACCATTTGTGATGTTCCAGTCTAATGTCAATTAGCTGATTATACTTTCTCATATGATCAGGACGTTGGCACAGAGAGGTGAAAAGGAGCAGATTGTTGATAATACTCAATCAAAAAGGGAAATAAATTCTACTGTCTTCAGATCTAACCCCACAAGTAGTTCGAGAGCAACAAAGCCTTGTACCGGCAAGCAGTTGAGTGATTTTGGGCCTGATGTTGAGACATATCGTGATGAGAGAGGACGGATTAGAGTAAGTAGGGTCAGAGCAATGAGAATTCGCATGACTCGTGATATTCAAAGGAACTTGGATTTTATCAAAGAGAATGAGCAGGTCAAAAGTAGGGTACAGACTAATGTACACAAAGGATCAACTGTCAGTGAAGAGCGTCCTGATTTTCCAGAACATCTTTTCGAAAGTAACAAGTTCCAGAATTCTATTAGTCTTGATGAAGGTTTTTTACAAACTGCCGAAGACAACCATCAGACCTCATCACCAGTAAGAGGATCAAATAACATTTCTGAGAGCTCCTGTTATAGAAACAAGGAAACAATAGAGATATCTTTCATGGATGATCAAACTGAAGTGAAGGACAACTATGATGATATATTTTTGCATTTAGCGTCTGGAACAGCATCCGATTTATTTGCTGACAATGATTGTTTGGCTAAAAATATGGAAGAAGAATCTGAAGGTTCTGAGTGTATTTGGGAGGAAGGTATAATTGAAGGAGAAACACTTCCCATGAAATTTGGTGAGAAGGATAATAGTTCTGTGCCAGAGAATTGCAGCAATGATGAGGTGGAATGGGAAGAAGGCGATAGACTTGTACCTGGAGTTGCTTCCAGTAGTGAATATAATAATACATATAATGTACTGAAAGGAGACCTGGAAGAAGAAGCGCTTGTACAGGAAGCAATAAAGAGGAGTTTAGAGGATTTCGACAAGCAGGCATCTGAGAATGTGAGCACTGGAAATACGCAAGCATCCGTTGAAGATAGATCTTTGCAATTCTCTGATGATGGTTTAAAAATATCTGAAGCTCCTGTTGAAACTACCTCGCATTATGGAGCAGCTCTTGTGAAAGAGACAAATGAAGAATCTAGAACAGAAATCAATTCTGATGAGAATGATGTGGTACATGGTACTGGACAAATTGGAACTTATAGACAAGAAAATGAAAACCAACCTCAACTGGTGAATAATGAAGGGCATGACATGCACAGAGCTCATCTTCTGGAGTCCCTTCCACGTTGTTCTATATCTACTAGTAATCTGGAAGAAAAAACATCTGACAGCGCAAAAGCTAACTTCGACAATGTGATGATATCTAGAACTGTAATTCCTGAAACTCATGTAGATGACCATGATATGAATATGGAGCAAAATAGTATGGAGTCTAATAAATCAAAATGCAGCCAGGATGTTGGCAACATTGAGGAAACCTTGAAGTCACCCCAAACGGATCTTTTGGTTGATGAACCAGTAGCTGACACCACTGAACCAAAAGAAAATGCTACTAAGGGAGATCTGAATGTTTCAACTTCTGAGATAAATTATACTCAAGTTGGTGACAATGATGACAACCATGGTATATCAGCAACTTATCTTGATGAGGAATTATCTCGTCTTAGACAAGAACAGATAGATCTTGGCCATGAAAGACGAAAGCTTGAAAGTCATGCAGAGTCTGTAAGCAGTGAGATGTTTGCTGAATGCCAGGTTTGATACTATCCTTATTTTCCACCGTATAACTTAATATTCTTGATGCAGAGTTTATAATTGAATTTATGTCCATTGAAAATAGAGATAGAAGTAAGGAATTTGGTTCAGCAGAAAAAAAAATACTAGACCAGTTTTGTTTTTTGTTTTTTTTACAACAAAATTACGCTCTGATACAGTTGCGTGATGCAGGAGTTGCTCCAAATGTTTGGCCTGCCGTATATTATTGCACCAATGGAAGCTGAAGCTCAATGTGCATACATGGAAATGAGTAACCTCGTTGATGGAGTCGTCACTGATGATTCAGATGTCTTTCTGTTTGGAGCAAGGAATGTTTACAAGAACATATTTGATGATAGGAAGTATGTGGAAACATATTTTATGAAGGTATATCCTCTTTCCACATCCTGCTTTAGTCACATATTCATTGTCTTCTCAATCACTGAAGCAGGGCCGAAGCCAGGTATGACTGGTGGGTGCCCAGGCACCCACAAAATTTTGAAAAACCACTAGTAGAAACAAACTTTCACCATATTTGCAGATTAAATTTTCACATCTATAAGAGAAAGGCACCTCCCTATAACTTGCTCTACCTTCGCCCCTGAACTGAAGTATGCTGATCTTCTTTTATTCGTGTTGTAAACTTTTTTAGGACATTGAGTCTGAGCTTGGGCTAACAAGACAACAATTGATTTGTATGGCTATTCTTCTTGGGAGTGACTACACTGAAGGAGTTAGGTAATACGAAACACTATCAGGAAGTTCCTCCCACATTTTGTTACATCTTGAAACAATTATGCGTATGTACAACGTTTAGTATTTGTAGTGGTGTCCTGTCACGCCAAAGTTTAATTTATCTATATGGGTTGTCAGTGTATCTCAAATTTGTGTTCTAGATATTGAACGTGGTTTTGTTTCTTATAAGGGTTTTTACACATTAGGTTGCAGCTTGAATGCTTTTCGACTGGAAATACTTAACAGTAATACTGAAGTCATGCCATTTTGCCTTCAATTTTCAACATCTGCGAATGAGGCATATTTAGTTTCACTTGAATTAAAGAATCCTATATGAATAGCACTTTGCTGAATGTCTTTTCATTTTATGAATGACACTTTTCTATATCACAAATGAGTGTGAGATGCCTACAGTTGTTTAGTCTAAACACTAAACAAAACATGGTTAACCTATGTGCTTCTTCCACGGTACAATTCCCTTCCCGCCGAGCCCCCTTTATACTTAGTCCCCTTTATACTTAGTCTGCACCCCGAGGAACTTACAAATTATTCTAAAATACACCAGGAACGGTGATGTAACATTTTATGCAATCCATTCATTTTTGTTGGCTATTTACTTCTGTTTATTATTTATATACTGGTGTGCAGTGGTATTGGCATTGTGAATGCTATTGAAGTTGTGCATGCGTTTCCTGAGGAAGATGGACTGCAGAAGTTTAAAGAATGGATTGAGTCACCAGATCCTTCGATATTTGGTCAACTGCATATGGAAACAAGTAGTAAATCGAAGAAAAGGAAACCTGGTGGAAATTATTCAGATGGAAAGGGGAAAGGCCTGGAACATGAATGTGATCAAGGTTTCGATGATTTATCTTCTGATGAGACTGAGCGTATCAAGAAAATATTTATGACTAAGCATGTAAGTATGTTTTCTTGTGAGAAACATCTTGTACACTGCTTTGCTTGATTATCATAGAAGAAAGCTATGCTCTTGTTTTTTTCCTCACTGCTTTGTTTATCAGAGAAACGTGAGCAAGAACTGGCATATCCCAGCAGCTTTTCCTAGTGAGTCAGTCATAAGTGCATACATTACCCCACAAATTGATAATTCCACAGAGCCTTTTTCATGGGGAAGACCAGATTTGAGCCTACTTCGCAGGCAAGTTGAGAACTTCTAGCAATTATAATTGAAAGCAGTATACATCCTATTCATCAGGGCTATGCTTCTTCTAGATCTGTGTGAGCCTATCAATTGATTTCTTTCCTTTTTTAGAATGATTTTTTGTTGGTTTAGATATATTTAAACTATCACTAATTTTGATTTAATATTGCATGTGTAGTCATCATCCATTTACCAGTTTGGACAACACTACCTAATGTAGGTTGCATCTGTAGGAATATAGTATTGGCCTGGATTGTGCGGCACATATGAAAATGTATGTGTACTCAATTGAATGAAATAATTGCATAATGATGCTAAGGTGTTGATCTGTATACTTATTGTATCATAGGTTCGTATTGTTATAGTCTTAGGCGACCTGATCTTCTGAGTTCTGACCATGCTGTTCTTTAAAACATGTTGAGGTTTTTCATTAATCAAATTTCCAGGTATTGAATCAAACTGCATATAATTTGAAAGGTTATATATATTTTATCTGTAGGGCTCAAGTGAATGCTTATGTAAGCAAACCAAAGTTATGTTCAAAGGAATTTTTTATAAAAAAATACCTGTACTGGGGAGCAGTAAGGAATGAAGTTGATTTGTAAAGTATTGCTTGATCGTATTCCTGTATTAGCATTGGTTCATGACTGTTATCTTCTTCCACAAGAGAACATGTATAGTTTCTTAAGAAAAAAATCACACTGAAAACAATATAAGTCTGCTACGGATTTCTCTATTCCTCTGCATCTTTGGTGCAATTGCTGAACTAACTATCAAGTTCCATCAGGTTGTGTTGGGAAAGGTTTGGGTGGGGCAAGGAGAAAGCTGATGAACTGCTTCTTCCTGTTTTGAGAGAATATAATAAGCAC
The DNA here is from genome assembly GCA_036936925.1 of Cenchrus fungigraminus. Lineage (NCBI taxonomy): Eukaryota > Viridiplantae > Streptophyta > Magnoliopsida > Poales > Poaceae > Cenchrus > Cenchrus fungigraminus. Next base: position 93,459,723 of record CM072776.1, on the reverse strand, counting down.
GAGGTTAGTGTGACAAGTTTTCAATAATATGTACTTCATTCTAGGTTACTTGTTATGTATTGAAAGCTGTGTATAATATTGATTTATTTTACATATTTGATTTTTTTTTGTTATTTGTCATAAAACTGGCACCAATGTCTTACAAGAAAACTACTACGCAAACATGTCAACATTTCACTCAGTTTTGTTTTGTGTAAATTTTTGGATCTCATACCGGTGGTTCAGACCATGTCTTGCAACAATTTCTGTGGGTTCATTGCCAACTCCTGTGTCAGTTGTCATTTGGAAATGATTCTCCATTTTTTCAAGTATAAGTGTTATAGTTTTCTGTGTTGGTTTTCATTTATCTAGGAATGATTTAAATGGAAGTTGACACATCAAAGTATTTAATATTAAAATTCTTGTGTTTTGATGTAAATGGCTTTTACTTGTATGCAGACTCAGCTACGCATGGAGGCATTCTATTCATTCAACGAGAGATTTGCAAAGATTCGTAGTAAAAGGATTAAGAAAGCTATCAAGGGCATTACGGGTAAAAGCTTTCCTGACACAGATGAACCTGAGCAGGATAATCCTAGTACTAGCAAGACTACTAAGAAGAAAGATGCAAGCTCCTCTAGCCGTGGTAGGGGTAGAGGAAAAAGGAGAAGTTCTGAAATCAGGAATAGGGAGAGTCCAGAAGATAATGAAACTGGTGATCATGATAGCTTTGCTGATATGGTTGAGCTTACTAAAGATAGTAACAACACAAATAAGAGCGAGAAAGGAAGGCCCTCTGGTTGTTCCAAAGGAAGAGTGCGAAGCAGGAAGAATTCTGGGCATGGTGCAACAAGAAGTCAGGTGGATTCTGACACAAAATATTCTTCAGCTTCAGATGAGGATTCACATACACATGCAGGCAATTACAAATCAGAAGGAATTGCACCAAGAAGGGTAAAAATTTAATTTGAAAAAAGTTCTTTCTAATAACCAAGAAGGCTCCTCTAATTCTGTTTTGCTTTTTTCTTTTATATTGTACTTATCTCATGTTGCTGAGTGAAGTCTCAAACACTTGAACTATGCACCAGAACTCTCTTATGAGTTTCTGATATTAATTCTGGATTGCTGGTGGTTCATTGTTCATACTAAGGTTATAACTATGTGCTACCAATTTCTATGGGGGCAAATTATTGCCAGATTTTTGTACCATTCAGTTCAGGGTGCATGACCAATGTTCAATTTATTTGTTTTGTGTGCTCAATTGCTCATAGCATGAAAAACCTTAATTTTGGAAAATCTAGTCTGACCTAGAAATTATTAATGGATGATTATTAGTGAATGTGTTAACCCCTGTTTAAAATCACAAACATGTCCTTTTTCTTCTTTTTCTGTTTACCCTTGACTCTACAATTCTGTCTTGTGCTTTTTTTTTGCGTCTCTCACCTTTGTTTCTTTCGGGTTTCACAAAAGGCTGTGTTGTTGCTGTTGTAACTGGTGTATGGATGCATTTCTTTTGTTCTCATGAGGAAGTAGCTTATGCATTGCAAAATATCTCATTATGCTATTTGCTTTCTGGTGCCTTTTCTGCAGTCAGGTAGGAAGCGGAAACAAGTAACATACATGGAAGATGGTGATGAAGCAGAGGGCAATGATGCCCATGCCCCCTTGCATCAAAACGACGAAAATAACCCAGGCGAAGCTGCTGCAAACACAGACATAGTTGACCAAGACACAGAATCTAATCTGGTTCATCAGGATGCGAGTGAACTGAACAGCAATCAGATGCATACAGATACAGGCACAGCCGAAGATGTCAATGGAGATTTACAGGGCTTTGAGTTACATGAGGACCATCTGGCGGATTCGGCACCGAAAGACTACCTCTTCACTGGAGGTGGTTTCTGTATGCAGGACGACAACGGACAAGAACCAACTGGTGATCTATGTGGTGCAGAAATGGAGCCAGGAACAAGTGATCCCAGTGACGATATGATTGGATTGTCAGACAGTGGCAAGAGTGCGAGCCTGTCAACGGCTGGAGAGTGTACAGAGAATGCACGCATGGTGGGATTGGAGGCACGAGGTGCGTCGTCATCACAGCAGAGAGGTAAGGCAAGCCGTGGTCTGAGCGCCATGCCAACGCTTACCAAGCGTAGGAAAAAATCATAACGTATTTGCAATGCGTGTAGGGCGCTTTGCGCAACATTACGGCCTCTGTATCGTTCTAGGGCTATTCAGTTCTCATACTTCTCACGCTGATTGTGTATGTCAGTTTGCAGACGATGTCATGTATTCTCATCTGGATTCGTGAATTCTAAAAGACAGTGATTATCACGCTGATTGTGAAGCTATTCTCCTGTGGATCCGTGAACTCTAAAAGTGACCATCTGGGTTATTTAACATTCTCCACTCCATGATTGAGTCCATTTTTCACGTTCGACCCAAGCGAACATGTGGTGGCTTTGAAAATTCATGGATCTAGATTGAGAATAATGGAAGAATAGGATACGGTGTATTTCACTCAAAATTATTTATCACAAGCTACAATTTCTCACAAAGGCATCCAAGTTTGACATTGTGGCATAGAAGTACTACAAAATAATTTTTACTAATTCCAGCAATATTTAACTTTTACGTATCCTTACAAGATGCTCAACTGCCACTTACATAAAAAATCTTGAAATAAGATGCTTTCAAAACCTACTACACTGCAACATGCATCACTTGAAAATTATTTGCACGGAGCATGAAACCCCAACGCCAAGCTGATTTCGTGTCATTTCTTGCTTGCGTTTAGTTTTTTGGAAAGGTGGAACCTGTCGAAGAATAGGGGCGACCGCCGCTGACCTCATCACAATATTCGCAGGGATCTTCATCTTCCAGAAGAATAGTCTTTAAACTGGAGGCGTAGTCCATGACAGCTCTGACAAACTGCAAATGTTTCTTCACTGCCATGAAACCTCCAAATTCAAGCCTTGTTAAATTAAAATGCCTGGAGCTGTTCAGCTTGTTGTTTTTCTGCCAAGGGTTAACTCTTGTGGCATACAGGCTCCTATGTTCTTTTGTGCAGACATGATCACACACCTAAATTCAGAATAAGCATGACTTGTCGTTAGCCTTTATCTTTGTTTGACAGAGAAGACAACTCCAACCAAATATGTAAAAGAACACGTCGTGCATAACAAAAGGTGGGTGAGATGCATTAAATAAAGCAAGGATAAGTAGCTTATTACCTTGATACCAAATGTCTTGATCAATGGTGCAGCTTCAAGTAGTGTTATGGTCCATGAAAGTCCAAATTTGGCATAGATGCCATGTATAAACAACTTGCTTAAGTTCTTGAACAAATTATGGAGCTTCTGTCCTTCCGGCAGCATCCATACCTAGGGACAAAGCCATCATTTCAACAGTAATAAATATTAATTACACCAACGGCCATGCTACCATGTTATTCTAGATAAATGAAATGACTAAACAAAGCATCAATGCAGCATGTAAAGAAACAAAGGTAAGAGCATGTACGTAAACCTTTACCTTCTCTCCTTGGAAATCCAAAGTAAGAGCATGTATTTCTTTTGTACCATGCAAAAGCTCACTTAGATTATATCCAGATTGATAGCTTGCCATTGTGCAAACAAGACGCACTTCCTCAAGGCATGGAACAATGCCAAAAGAAAAAGGGGTGTTCAAAGAGTACCACAATTCATAATGTAACTCTGATAGTTTTGGAAGACACGTGAACTCAACCTTCTCAAACAAACAGGAGCATAGTTTTAGGTAAGAGATCTTCGAGTTTGGCATGTTGATTTTCAGAACAGATTTATCCCCAGTATCACAATTATCGAGCACTAAATGTCGCAGTTGCTCGCAACTATTCAGTAAACGATCCATTTGCAATTCATCAAAACGCGCATTATACAGAAATAGCCTTGATAGATGCTGAAACAGAGCGGTAGTGGCATTAAAAAAACAGATTAGGTCCTTCCCATGTTGCAACACATCCATCTCACTACAGTCCAAACAGTGCTTCGCAGTTGGTAGGGCAAGCTCCACACTCTTCACTTCACCATTGTCAATAGCTTCACAAACTATTTTACCAAGGTCACATAAATAATTGCTAGTGAGGACAGCACGAAGGCTTACTGTTTTCATGGTACTTTTACTACCTGACACTGCCAGGGATATCCTTGCTACTTTGGTCATATATGTGATTGCCTTATGAACCATTGTAGGATTTAAAAAAGAGTCATCAGAAACCACAAAGTCTGAGATGTCCAAGCTGACATGAGACAGTAAGGGAGGAAGGTGCCTCCATCGAGTTGACAAGAAGCTAGCCCTGATGCATGTCTGTATGTTTCCTTTCCCCAAGATATGAAGCAATATGTCATCAGGGAATTTGCTTAACCTATCCTCATGCTCCACCTTAAAAACGAACAACAATTCTGTTATAAAGAACCGATAATGCAAAAGAAATTATATGTACTTCCTAGGATGATGCAAAAAGAGCAAGATGATAGGATGATGTTATATAAAAGCAAGTGGAGACTAACGATAGTTTTTTCCCTATCTAGAACACATTTTTTTAATATAAAATTGCAGTTTCTTATATTACATAATAGAGTTAAAAAAAAAGAAACACGCAAAGGAAAATAAAAGGGGGGAAAACCTTACATGGATTTGAACGTTATTTGACTCCATGAATAGCGCCAAGCTCGCGACACTTGTACACCTCTGAACTCTGGAAGCAAGTCGCGATGCAAATATGCTGCGAAGCCTGCGTATTTATAAATCTTACTTATTCCTCAGTCACCCGAAATTGCATTAGAAATTGAATGGGGATGAGAATTCGAGGTTAGAGTTGAGGGGATTTGGGGATTTGGATTTTGGGGTTACCTCAGCGCCCGGCTGTATAGAGAGCTCCGGGGTGGTTTGCCGGTCGGCGGTGGAGCGGAGGCGGCGAGATCGCCGCCGGAGCCGGGAGGCGGGGTACCCCCGGTGGGCGGTGGAGGCGGCGGGGGCGTACGTACAGACGGATTAGTGTTGGACCGCCGCAGAGGGCGGCATGGCCGCCGGAGCTGGACGCGAGGCGTAGACTCGAACACGGTGGCGGTCGAGCGGACCGCCGGACGGGAGGGAGGTGTCGACCGTGAAGAAGGTATAGGCTCGGTGAAACGGGAAGAAAGGATGAGAACGAGCCGTTTGATCGGCATCTAACGGCCAATATCAGGATGGATTCGGATTCGGATTCGGATGTAACTATTTACCACGTTTTAACTCGAAGTCGAATATGAATTAAATATATACAAATATAAATCTTATCTGATACGAATATAAAACGGATAGATTTGCTTTATTAATGAGTAAAAAATATGTTACTACTAATGAGTAAATATAATTTATTTATAAAAAATAATAAAGAATAGTTAAATTAACATGAGTAGCTACGTTAAAATTAATTGAATTTTAATAGGGCAAATTGCATAACTGCCCTCATTCTGAACTCCAACTGCATATTTACCCCTACTTTTTTGACTTTACATGTTTGCCCCTCTTTTTCGAATACGAGTCATCCGTCTGCCCTTGTTTCTCAACGCCGTGAGTTATGATCAAATAAATTCGGAAGAAATAAGATTGAAAAAGAAAAACTGGCGGGAAATAACTTTGTTACCCCTGCCTTTCCCTCTCCTCCAGACTACAGGCTACAGAGCCCTCCCGTGACCACAATCCCCTCACCCTGTCACCGGTGGCGGCGGCAGCGCCTCAGCAACCAGCGCATGGCACGGAACGGGGGCCGGTGGTTCACCTCGCAGGCGACGAGCAGCGCGGGAAAGCAGGTGCACGGCGGCCTCGGCGCGCGGGATCTCGACGGTCTTGTCTCGCGGCGGCGGCGCGCGGGGAGCAGGCGGAAAAAGGTCTCGGCGGCCGGCGCATGGCATAGCGCGCCAACGCCGTGGCTCGCCTCACGCGCGGGAGCGGACGTGCGGAATCTGGACAGCTCCGGACGACGCAAGGCTGAAAAGTGAAAACGCGATGCATGCGGCCATCCTCGGCATCCAGAGCTCCGCCCAATGGAATGCACAAAACAGGCATGAAATCGATTGATGTGGATGTGTCTAGCTTGCAAAATGAATTTTAGCTTTCCTACAGATTGTCATATCACCAAAACGGGCCCGGTCGTGCAATTTCCTACAGATTGTGGTGTCATTTATGCTAAGGGTATACATGTCTTTTTAGCTTTCAGTTAACACTGTTAGCTTCCTTTCACAGAATAGGGGCAAATGGATGATTCAACTTCGAAAAACAATGGCGAACATGCAAAGTCTAAAAAGGAGGGGCAAACATGCAGTTAAGGATGAAAGCGAGGGCACTTATGCAATTACCCATTTTATTATTGTATATCACTAGTAATGCTAGATTAACATAACTATTTATTAGATATTTTTATAATAGTGTAGATGATGCACATCATTCTTAATATTAAATTAATATCATTTTGTAATTATTATTATTCATCAAAATAAGTTTTGATGGTTTTATCACTACTTTATTCTACACAAATACCGGTAGTGTTGAATAATGTTAGATTTTTGTCGAATATGAATATGATTTGGTTACAAAAATATGAAAATTGGATACAAATACATCTATTTAACATTCTCATTAAAAATGAATACAAATAAAAATATTTATATTGATGTTTGTAGCGAATACAAATTCAGATACGAATATCCTACCGACGGGAAAAGAAATCAATCGACTGACCCTTGTCTTCCGCTGAGCCTCGCCGGCCCAGTCAACGACTCGTCCAGTCGTTCCCCTCCCCTCGCCGAGCGCCTCTGCGTTTCCTGCAAATCCACTGCCCCCGTCTTCCGCTCCGGCGACATCAAGGGCAGCCCTATCTCGCGAGCGCTGCCGGAGAGGCGGTTTGATCTTGTGGGCTCGAAGCCTCGAAGGGCCTTGCGGATCTCCTTGGAGAGCCAGTGCGATGGCGCGCGGCGCTCGCCTCCTCCTTGTTCTCGCTCTGCTCGCCGCGGTACTAGCCGTCGTCCTCCAGCTCTACCGTCTCAGGAAGCCGGTATGTCCTCTATTCCTCGCTACTTTGAGGCTTCACAATCTAATGTGCTACATAGATCTCGCTTATTTTAATTCTAGTCTACGGAAGGAATGAAGGATCCGTTTGTAACCAGTGACAAGTGATGTTGCTTAGTCGTGTTCATCGAGTAATATCCTGATATAGACATGTCGTGTCACATTTTGGTTCGTCTGGTTTGTGGAGAGCGTCAAACATTGCCGTTTTCGACCTACGGAGTATGTAATGTAATAACTTCGTGAGATTGGAATAGCTTTTCACTTTTACTCACCTCTTGAGGCCTCATTCGTTTCCATCGGATTGATTCTGACCGGAATTGATAAATGTAATAAGAAAATCATGATAGCTACCATAAGAGATCCGGATTTATTCCGGGTTGAAAATTAATTTACTCATGATAGGCACACCATGAGACTCGGAATCAATCCACTAGTCAAGAGGTGTGGAATCAATCCGGCTCTTCGGTCTCTTGTTCTACCTATCATGATGAGTAAATTTTAAATCTCGATCCGGAATGAATCCGAGTCTCTATCATAAATTTTTTGTATATCTATTATTCCGGCCGGATTGAATCCGATGGAAGCGAACAAGAAGTCTAATGTTGCGATGGGCAGAGATTGTGTACCTTCGTGAAATCGGAATAGTTTTTTTTTACTTACCTTTCGAGTCTGACGTTGCAATGGGCGGGCAGAGATTGTGGACAGTGGAGGAGCTATCTGTGTACAATGGAACGGATGAGGGGTTGCCCATACTACTCGGGATTTTGGGGTACTCATGCTTTTCCCTCATATGCCAACATTTTTGCTTTGTTATTGTACAAAGTTTTCTGCTGTGTTGTTTATGTATGATATTCAACTATGGTCAGACAAAGGATGTGTAATCTGGTAAAGAAATGAAAAATTAAGTGCATCTTTCTTTTAGACATGTCAATCACTGGAGACATCGGCTCTACGTTTTTTTGCTTCCCATGGATGGTCATTTAGTTTTCGGATTGGCATTTGATATTTTGGATGCTCTTTTAAAACCTTATGCAATGGTGCGTGTAGTGTTGATGTACTACGTGTATTAACGTGTGGACTGATTTCCTTTTGTTAAAGGAATGAAGCCGGATCTCTTTCCATTATCAAAAAAAAAAAACTTTCTTTCAGATCTGTGGGTGATGTTGTCAGTAAATTTGAACTTTGTGAATGAGCTTCCCTTTCCACTGATTATGCAGCTCAGTGTTTGACGTTACAAATGGGAGATCACATTATGGTCCTGGAGGAGGTTATCATCACTTTGCTGGCAGGTTGCATTTTTATATGTCTAGTGCCCTTTTCAATTCCATATTTATGAATTATGTTTCTCCAGCTCTGCTGTACAAATTATAGGAGAGTAGTTCTTATATTTGCCAACATCAACACTTACATACCCTTTTTCTTTAGTTGTTTCACATGCTGATGTTAAAACAGCATTCTCATGACAGGGATGCATCACGAGCGTTCGTTTCCGGAAATTTTACAGGTAAGTTACTGTTTTATTGCTAGTTAGTTCAGTAAATAATTTAGATGAGCAAGTTGGTGTCGACTGTGTAGAGCTGACGATGTCACCAATTTATGGTTTTGGTGCATTTGACATTAATTACAAGAACCAACAAACTGTAGAATGATCGACCAAGTAATTTCCTACACCTACTGCCTGATCTAAGAAGTATTGTGAGGGGATAGTCAGAAAGTAAGATAAAACCCTGTGCTGAAAAAGAACCTTGCGAGGAAGCGCTGAATGGGTTGCAGTTACATAGACTCTATGCCCTAGGAAATGGGATAAAAGACGATGCCTTGTCTTAAGAAGGAAAAAGGGCTTGGGTGGGTCATTGAATAAAATGCAGCTTTATTAGATCAAGAGGATACTACAATGCTATGTTCTTTTTGTGGGTGATGAAGAATCTACCTTTTCCTGCCTTATTGAACTTCCTGGAGGATAATCTAGGATCCATCTTGTGTTAATGTTTTTTTTTTTTGTAAATTCATCATAAGTAAAAATCCTGATAATGATTCATGACTGCTATATTCCAGAAAAAAAAAAATATGTTCTGTAACTGCTGAAGTTTATATGGGCTTTTGCTAGAGTAACTTTTTTCCCTGCTCGAACAGGTGACGGCCTGACTGATTCTTTACAAGGTTTATCAAGCAGTGAGGTACAACAACACAATATGTATGGGTTATTTCAATCCATAAATCTTGCAGTGAATGCAAATATCAAGCTTATACTTAGACAGTCCGGGACAAATGTTCATAAATTTAGTGCTAGGAAGGCAGTTGGTTTCAACTGAAATTGTTTGGTCTCCTGCCCTAACCATTTCTGCAATATATTCAAATTTCTTACTGAAGAGTTAGTTCAGACTAAATATTTGTCCTTGTGTGCTTCAAGCTTGCTTGGATTTAGGTCTGGACATGTCATGAAATATCTTTGCATGAACAAGTATCCTGTGAACACTGTATGTGCATACTAGCGTAGAATAAAAGCTTACAGACTCCTCTTTTCTTTCTCTTTATTTTGTATTGAATTATCCAATGTGATGGATTTCCCAATTTCCTTTCAGGTAAACAGCATTGTTGATTGGAGGAAATTTTATTTCGAGAGATACATGTGAGCCACTTTCTACGAGCATCTTCATGATTTTGATGTTACATTCCCCCCCTTCAGTATCTGGCAAACCGTGAGGCTTCAGAAATCATATATTTTCCTAGGAAGAGCTAGACGCTAGGCGGGCAGGGGGGTGCCACTGTGTCACGTAGCACTTTTTTTTAAGAATAGTGTCACCTAGCACGTTGGCGGGCTAGCAGGCCACTTGTTTGGAAAAAGTGATAATTTGACCACATTAAAGCACTTCTGGATGCTCTTCACGTTTTCAAATCCATTACTATGTATAGTTCATCTTAATACTCAAATGCTCATACAAAACACATTAACTGTCATGGAAGTAGTGGGTCATGATAATCTCCCCTTGTAAGATTGCTTGTACATGTGCAATGCAGATTTGCTGGAAAACTTATTGGGCGCTACTACGACAGTCAAGGAAATCCTACAAAGTATCTGAAGGGTGTAGAAATAAAGGCAAAGAGAGGTGCACAGCTTCTTGAAAAGCAAAAGAGTGAGGAAGCTAAAATTCCCAGCTGCAATTCAAAATGGAGCCAGCAAGAAGGTGGAGAAGTACGTACCTATTCTGCCATGCTTTTTTTGTTTTGGGTTCAACCACAGTTTCATGAAAGACCTTATTATCAGTCGAGCTTAACTTCTTCCTTTCATATTCCATTTTCAAAGTTCAAACTTATTACACAAAAGGAAAAGACATACTTTCGATAGACTAAAATGAGATGCTGACCAACTCATGGAATTAACACTCCTAGGAGTACACCTAAAGTTTTGATTCTGCATTCAAACATATTTACCCCATGGTAAGGCAGTAGAACCCTAAAATTGAACTCCACAAAAATGACTGCTTTTTTAAACTAAGGCAGGAGCGAATGGATTGTGTGGAACAATGCAAATAAACAAAAAGAAACAGCTGGCATTAATGAGAAACAGCAATGAGTTGGCGTAACATGCTGAGATTGTTCTAGTGACCTGACAATCCCAGTCTAGTGACCTGACAATCCCAGTCAATGTGAGAAATTAATGGCTACTCCCCGCTGGTCCCTCTGCATCAGCTTTAGGTGCTCTGTTTGGAACATGGGAATTTTTCCCAATTCTTTCAGGAATTAATCATTTTTATGTGAATTTATCTATGTTCCAAGCATCTTAAATAGGCATATCCATCTTTAGGAAGCTTAATCAAATAGGTGCTGTTTGGTTGAGGCTTTTTTAGGCTGTTAAGGGTTCACAGTGATCTGATCACGCTATTTGCCGTTTGATTAATCTGCACTGTAACATGTTCACACCGTGACCCTCTGTTAGTGTTAGGCTATAGAAAGTGGATTACCTCCCGTGACCCACCTCCTACCGTGTGGTGCTGCACTGCTGCGCCGTTAAGATTGTTTGTGTTAAGATTGTTGTGCTTGTTTCAGGTTTGGTGCGATACAGGCTACCCAAGACTAGTGAGGAGGCCAGGCGACATCGCTCTGACCGGACAAGTTAGCCAAAGGTGTGCCTGTTTCCAGGAAGACGAGCTCAGCAAACCGGGGCTAGTGGCGTACGAAGGCTGCGATCATTTGTCCAAGTCCTGCAAAGTAAACTAGGCCGGGCCTGCACCTCCCTTTCCTTGGTCCACAAACTTGTTCACCTCCGTGTTATTAGTTACAGCAGCAGTGACATCCGACAAGGCACCAGCCACGCATCGATGGATCCTCTCGAAATATCTGGTGCAGCGTCTGTGTTCTGCAGATGTGAAGATACGCAATTGATTTGGAGGAGGATGCGTGCAGTCAGATTCGCATGATGGTAACATTGCACTGCCACGCATTATCCGTGTAGGGCAAGGGTCTCAAAGGCTGTCCATGTTGTAGCATGGGACCTCTGTCTGGCTTGGTACAAGCTGTTTCTCCTTCGTACCCTATAAGCTCATTTCCCTCCCTTTGCAAAGATTTGTCGTCCTTGGAGATGGAATTTCCTCCCTTGTCCACGGTGATCCTAAACATGCAGATGCAGTCGTTTCCCTGTGCCTTGTGTTGAAGTTTTTGATCATGCAGAGCCTGGGCAGGTCACGCACAAGCGTCAAAACGTGCAGACAGATCCGGACCAAACCCACACCGATCCAACCGGATTCTGTCGGCCTGATCGTTCCCATCCAGCTACCTACCTGACATGTTCTTGCCGGTGCCATTTCCTGTTCGATCTGCAGTGGAGACGGTGAAGCAACAACACGACGATCTGTTTTGTTTTGCTTCTCGCATACAAGCTTACCCCAGCAAGCACAGGCTGTCGTCATCCGCCACCACTAGCGCCGTAGGGTTCAGATCAGAGGCCCCCACGGTGCAACCACTCCTCCGTTCTCTCGTTATTGCAAGTAGTGGTGGTGCCGTGGTGCTGCATGCTGCGCCCCAGCGACCAGCGTCGTCGAGCACCTGCCTTCTTGCCCTTGCCTTGTGCGTCGACGCGTCGTCAGCGTCACACTGCAGTGGAGGGCACTGGAGCTGCCCCGAACCAGTGCCTTTTTTTCTCCGGGCAAGGAAAGGGATTGGGTTGCATGATGCGTCACGCCACGGGACAGGCGCACGGCGGCACGGCGGGCAGTGCAGCTGCAGGCAGTGCTTGCGCTGGGCATGGCATGATGGGTGGTGGTGCAGTGGTACATGGCGCCCGCGGAGTGCGCCCACACAGCTGCTGCTGCTGCGTGCGATCATTTCAGCGCATCCTTTTCCTCCACCTGATGATCAGTGTGATCGCACATCAGGCCCAGAAGCCAGTGTTTGTTCGTCTCCAGCCTCCTCCGGGTTATGATGCGCCCGTGGTTTTTGTGCGCCGGAAATCGCCGAGGATCCCAAGTTTTGGCCATTGGTGTCGCTCCCTTCGCAGAAGCGCTGCATCTGGAGACTTGTCTTGTTCTGTTCGTGTAGATTATGAGTCGCCAACTAATACTAATGGTACTTTTATCTTAGAACAAATCAGCATCAGCTGTCAGCCACCAACCAGGCAGCAGTATTTTTCTACTTAGAACAAATCAGCATCAGCCACCAGCCGGTCGAACAGACTGTCGGCTTGTGGCAGTGGTGGTGTTGCCTGTGCGTTGTGGCTGTGGTGGTGCGCATAGTCCGTGTTGGCGGGAAGGTGCAGAGGGTCCGTGAGCGTGTTTCCTTGGGCTAGCGCTCATGGTGCAGCAGTGTCTCCGGCGACGACATGGTTGGACGCTCTTTTTGTGGTTTCGGTGGCAAGGATCCTTAGAGCAGTGTCTAGTGTGGCGGGTGGCAAGGTCACCGTACACTTCAAAGTGGTTGTTCTCTGGGGAGTACGAGGCGGTGGATAAGGAGAGGTTCACACGCATTAAGCGTTGCTGGTGTCTGCACTGTTGCTGGGCGGGAGTGTTCTTTAGAAGCAAGGCTGAAGCTAGGGGATCGTTGGCCATGTGTGTGTGGTTTGGGGATGACAACCCCGTGGTGGATGAGTTCGGGTTGTTGCTCAGACTTGCAGCGGGCCGCGGCTTTTGGCAGGCACAGCGCTAGCGACAACGACGCAATTCGTGGCGGCTTACTAGACCTGAGCATTTCACGGGCCGGGCCGGGTTCGGGCCGGACCGAAAAAAAATTCGGTTTTTTCGGGTCGAGAAAATCCTGCCCACGACCGTCACGGAAGCCATAAAAGTTTCGCCGGAACGTTATGAAGATCCGGGTGGCATACAGAGTAGTACAGCAGTAGCAGAGAACACGGAAGCGATGGGAAAACTCGCGTCCGGACGCGCGCTGGACAGACGCTGAGGTCGCCGCCGTCGGGAGAGCCAAACGGGCTACGGTGTGGGCCGTCGGGGTCGCAGCGTACGCATGATTCTCCCGTGCAAGGAAACGCATGCAGGTTGCAGGGGTGCAGCGGGCAGGCACTCGGGCGGTCGTTGCCAAGCTTTCAATGCGCACTGATGATGGCGAGACGCGGGGCATCATGGGATTCGGATCCGCTCCTCCTCCAGTCCTCTCTGCACCGCGCCGTGGTCGTCTGAGGAAAAGCAACGCCGCCGTGCTTGCTTTCGACGAATCCACGGCCGATCGATCCGCCTCGCGTTGGCAAATCGATCGAAATGCTTCGGAAAGCAACGAGATGATCCCTGGTGGAATCTCTGGCATGGAGCTTTGTTGTTAGTGGGGCGCCGTATCTCCACTGCTGGAGTCTTTTTTGGCTTTTTGTATACAGGTACAGGGGGAAAATCGTCCAAAAAATCATCCCAGGCTCTAAGCACGCGCACCCTCCTGTGCTCCGGATTAGCGACGCGAAGCCGCTGAAAAGGCGATCCGGATCCCGCTGCGGTGCGGAGCGGTCATGCTCATGCATGCAGAACGTGCGGGCATGATTGACGTGGAAGGGGGAGGCAACACGTACGATCAGATCATGATGGTGCTCGCTCGACATCAGGCGCTCAGCAAATGCATCGACCCCTGTAATCACGCGACAAAACAAGGGAAGCTACGAGGGAAAAACGGGGTTTAGTTAACTAGCGCGCGGCGGGCGCCTCAAAACCCGGCCGGGGCGCGTCTAGAAACCGGCAGGGCGGTGGACGACGGGCGGGGCTATGGGCTATGGCTCATGGCTGAGCTGCCTTTTCCCACTGTGCGATGCACAAGCACTAGGACGCCATGCATGCATGCCCGTCTCTGTTTGTGTGCGAGTGGGTAGAGAGAGAAACCGATAGGGAGAGGAGGGAGAAGCCATGGCATGGGAGACCGAGACGGGAGGGAGAGGCGAGAAAGTACAGGGCGGGCGGATGGGGAATACTAGTGCTGCTGCTGTTGTGCTTTGCTGCTGCCTGCTGCTCTCGAGTTCACCTACGTACGGGAAAAGGGGGAAAACAGGAGGATGGGAGGGAGGGCAGCGGCTGCTTCGTGAAGCGCAACATCATGATAGGTTGTCGCGGGCAGAGCGAGCACGGCACGCCTACCCCCTTCCCCTTCCCCTCCTCCTCAAAAGCGCCGCGCCTCCGGTGCCGGAGTAGCAAGGACGGAGAGAGACGGGGGCTAGCCGGCCGGCCCATCATCATCATGAGCTACGACCGTGCAGATGCAGGGCCGCGCGGCCGCATGCAGTAAACACACACAGGCACCACCCACGCAGCTACGAGCCTACGACGGCCGGCTGGCTACACTATACGGCGGCCTCGCCTCCTCTCGCCGCTTGCCACATTGCCTGCTGCCAGCTGGTGGCTGGACGGCCGTTCCCGGCTACGGGTGTAGTAGTAGTCTTTGACATCGTATGCTAGTGCTACTGCTACTACGCTCATCTATCCTGCTGCAGTGGCTGCGTGCTGCTTCTTTTCTGGCGCGCTGACGCGCTGTAGTGCTACGTAGTATATTCCCGACGGCTACGTGCTGCCTAATCTACTCCTAAATAATATGCCAGCCAGCCATGCGTGCGCGGGTCCCGACTCTCCCGGCCCCGGCGCCGCCTAGACGGCCGGAGACGGGGCCTCCTCCCCCGAGCGATCGGTGAGGCCGTGCACAGCAGAGAGCCGGCCTGTCGCCGTTGGTGCATGCACGCAGACGCGGCAGCCCGCCGATCCGCGCCGGAAAAGAAATCCGTGGCGTAGCCACATGCAATTAAACACACAGCGCGCGGATAAGTTTCCTCGTACTCCGATTAATCACGCCCGTTCCATCATATGCAACGGAAAACCCCCACCTGATCGAGACCCCAACGATGCGTTACGCGATGCCTTCCCGCCGTCCCCGCCCCTGCACGCCGCGCCGCGTGCCACCAGCCACTATCGCCTCGCTTTGCGGCGACGTCGGCCTGCCGTCACGGGTCACCGGCCAAGCCACCAAAAGGAGGCGGAACCCGGGGGAGGAGGGAGATCACAAGTTCAGAGAAGCTGCTGCCCGGGCGCTGCTTTCGCTCGGGAGGCCGGGCGGCGAGCGTGCGCAAAAGACCGACCAAGCTTTATCAGCCCAGAGGCATGCACGCACGCCATTTTCGGATGATGGTGATGATTAAGGCGGTAAGGCCTTGACGTCCCTGGTTTCGCGTCGTCAGGAGCCTGCTTAGCCGAAAAGGCGGCAGCTTTATTAGCCTGAGCTGATTTTAAGCGCGCGGGCAGACGCCTTTTCGATCCCTAGCTCTTGTTGTTCCACACCTCGTACTACTACCACCCTTTGCGTCCTTCTCTTTTGGAAGGGAATATCCTTGCATTTTGTTCCCCTTTTCTTTTTTGGGCAGTATATGTAGCATTGTTTTTCAGTAACATATTGGTTCTTTTCGATGATGAAGAGTGAGGTACGTACGTAGATAAACCTTTGTGAAGATAATATTGCATCCAGAAATTAAAAATCAAATGGGCCGGGCTCCGGCCCAGGGTTTTAACACCCGCCCGCAGTCCCGCCCGGCCCGGCCCTGGTTTTGAACTGATCTTGTGGACCAGGCAGGCAGAGGAGGAGACGAGTGCACGGCTACTACTCCCCTGCGCATTCCATTCCATGGCCTGTAGCGTGCAGCTGGAAAGACGGAGACCCGCACTGTACATCGGAACGTATCGCGGGAAAGGGGGCAGTGGGGTGGGGGGGGAAGAAAAAGGGCACGACCGCCACGGCCGGCCGGCCGGCCACCCTGCGGCAGGAAGGACGGCTCCGCGCAGGACCAAGAGAGAGAAGGCGAGCTTTCTATTCCCTCTTCAAAGCGCGCGTCGCCCGGCGCCCAGCGAGCGAACCAAACGAGAGCGAACACAGACCAGCAAAGGCAGACGGACGGGGGTAGTAGCAAAGGCGAGCAGGAAGCCTTCCGCCAAAGCGCCCGCTGCTCCCTCGCTCGCTCGCTGTTTGCTAGCTGCTTCTTCTTGGCTTCTTGCGGTGAGGCTCTTGTTGCCCTTTCTTCTCCGCCGATCTCGCTTTTCTCTTTTCTTTCGCTGTTGGATGTTGCATCACCTCATCACTAGCTCGCTTGACTGCTTGAGATTGAGAGAGAGAGGGTGTGGCCGGCGTGGCGTGGGTGCTCGAGAGGAGGGAGGCATGCTGGGGGCCGCCTCCTGAGTCCAGCAGCGCTGCCATTGGAGGGGGAGAAGGACACCCTGCAAGCCCACTGAGGTCTGCCCGTTGCCCTCGCCACACCACACCACCGTCTTTTTCCCCACTCCCAACACCGGACGGAGCACGAGCACGAGCGCGAGCAGGGGGGCGGCAGGCAGAGCGACAGCCGCATGTGCACGCGACCGGCGCATGCACACCCTTGCGTGGCCGCATCTGGGGCGCACTCCGTCTTCCTTCCCGGGCCGTTGGGTTGAGGGGTGGCTCCATTGCTCGGGGGGAGCCCGACGACGAGGGGGTGGGTCTCACACTGTTCCTCTTTCTCGGGTCACGCCTGATGCTGGCCCTCTGTGCTTTGCCTTTGTTCTTGCGTGCCTTGTTGGGTACCATGTTTTGTTGCCTTCCCTCTGGTTTGCTATAAACCCTTGATGCCGCCCACATGCCGCCTCATGCCTCTCGCATTGTTGATGGCTCGGCTCCTGCCTCCTGATCCTTCTTTTTTATGGTTTCCTCCGTCCCCCCGGCCCAGCCCTCTCCCCACACACACACACGTATCTCTCCTTCTCTTTCTCCCTCGTCATCTGATCGATCTCGACAGCACAAAACTCTGAGATCTTGGCGTGCTGGTGATAAGATTCTCCCGCACAAGCAGAAGCAAGTGGTTCTTGGTCTCTCCATTGCCTCCCCCATATCGCATTTAAAATAGATGCTCGATGTCTCCTGCCTCAACCAGTTCAGAGCACCACTAACGTTTGTTTTTGCCGTTGCTGCTGCAGAGATCGCTGAGAGAGAGAGAGAGAAGGGGGAGGGGGGATCATACTTGGGGAATGGTGTGGCGAGGAATGTGGACTAGTTGTTTACTTTGACAAATGCATTGGGCACAAGATCCTCTGTGAATCTTGGCATTTTTTATAGCAAGTGCAGTGAAGAAAACTGGAGTCCGGAAGGAATTATACTAATCTTTTCCTGGATCAAGAAGGACAGGCAATTAACAAGTAGCAGGGGGAGGTGGTGGTGTGTCAGCTTTGTGCTTTGTGGGTGTCCCTCCTCTGGTTCACTGCCCCCTCTCCACTCCATATAGTTTACTCCTCCTGAGGCGCTTGTGTTCCTCCCCTTCTGGCCTCACTGCCTACGATAGCAGGGGGCACCGGCCGCATAAGTAGGTTGGGGTTGGAGTGTGCTTGAAGCAGGAGTTGCTGTTGCCACATTGGAACCGATCCCCTTATTTGTTTGTTTTCGTTGTACGAGCCATCTCCTGGCCGGCTCCGGCACGTTGTAATATTCGGTCTTCTCGGCGCAGCAACTTGTTCTTGTACTGCTGCTCTGCTCTGAGCCGTTTGCCGTTGCTGCTTTCGACAAGCATGGGATAGTGGTGCTGTGCTGTGGCAGTTCTTGCTTCTTACAAGTGCTTGTGGTGGTGTTGTTTGGTGCTCACCGTGCCTGCATTGTTCTAGAGCGGAAGCTGTGGGGCTCTTCTTCCGTGTTCCAAGATGAAGTTCATGAAGCTTGGATCGAATCCGGATACCTTTCAGGGTGATGGGAATGAAGTCAGGTGACTGATCCGATTCTTTTGCTTGCTCTTTTACCTTGTTTCTTTTGCTGCCCCCTTCCTGTTACTTCTTTTGCTATTATTTTCACTTCTAAATGATCTCATTTGTTGGGGTTTTGGCACCTGACACTGTAGGTTTATGCTTCAGTTCGTTCTCTGAAAGTGTGTTTATTTGTTTATTTCATTTTACTGAAACAAATAAAGTGTAGTTCTTCGCTATGAAATCCAATACAGTTGGAATATTGTACATGAACTTGTAGAACCCATAAAAAGTGTTATGTTTCACTAGCTTTAGTCCCATTGAGTGATCATGCTATATAACAGAACAATCTAGTATGAATAATTGTTTGCATGCTGTCTGTCACCATTTATGCATACTTGTTGAATCCACTCAGATATTCCAATATAGACTTGCATGATGCACGTCCAATGTGGTCTGCTTCCGCCTTGGTTAGAGGAAGGTTTGCGATTTTCTATAAAGGTACAGCTGCATGATATGAGGAAAAGATTAAAGAGAATAGTACTTTTTAGGGAAAAAATAGTCATAACTACAGAAAGGAACAAATATGTAGAGCAACTAAAACCCGGGAACTGATTTTAGCTCTATTTAAAGGTTTTTAATTTGTACTAGAAATTGGCTTATTATTGTATAAAGGTATGTTTGCATTAGCACTCTTTATTTATTAATTCACTTTGCTAAATGTTTAGCCAGATACTGCTTTTCAGTTTAGGATGACTGTGTAGCATAGTATTCTCAGTTTATCAAGTTGGGTGCTGCTTCAGTCTGATGGTAACCTAAAATACAATGCCATTTCCTAGATTTGTGTATAACTAACATCCAACACTATGTCTGGTCTACTACCATATGCAGCACCATAGGTCTCCCTTTTTTTTACCTGAGTATGAATCCAAAAGCTGTCTTTCCCTTACTAAGCGCCAAGTGCTCTTTTTTGTATTCCTGTTATTTTCCCACTCCTTTACTTATGAAAACTATGTATCCTTGCAGCATTGTGGCATCTGAATTGGTGAGCGACATCACTGTTCGTATAGGGACTACAAAGTTTTACCTTCACAAGGTAAATGATATGTTATTTTCATTCATTTGACTTTAGAGAAGCAGCTTTGTGAGACTATATCACTATATATAGTAGAAGTTGCATGTGCTTTGGAGATCTAGGTCTGTTTTGTGTAGTTTGACATTTTCTTGCCAGAATGGTCTCTGTGTTAAGAATTGTTGTGGACACTTATTTTTCTGTCATATGTCATTTGGTTGATGTTTTTTCACCCTTGTGGATGGGTTTTACATATCAGTGACTTAAAGTAATTTCTTGGTTCTCATCATGCATCTCCACAATCACTTGAGTAGTTGAGTGTGCAGTTTTATCGGTGTTTTTCTGACTTGCATTTTCCATTCATGCAGTTTCCACTCTTGTCCAAGTGTGCTCGCTTTCAAAAGCTGATCCCAACCACTGGTGATGAAAATATTGACATCCACATCCATGACATTCCTGGTGGTGCAAAGGCTTTTGAGATCTGTGCCAAGTTTTGCTATGGCATGATAGTCACACTCAATGCCTACAATGTGATTGCTGCACGCTGTGCTGCAGAGTACTTGGAGATGAATGAGACTGTTGACAAGGGCAATCTGATCTACAAGATTGATGTCTTCCTCAACTCAAGCATATTCCGGAGCTGGAAAGACTCTATTATTGTTCTTGGGACAACAAAGGCTCATTTACCTTGGGCAGAGGATCTTATGTTGGTTAGCCACTGCATTGATTCTGTTGCTTCAAAAGCCACTATTGACGTTTCAAAGGTCGAATGGTCATACACGTACAACCGAAAGAAGCTCCCGACTGAGAGTGGCAATGATTCTCCCTGGAATGGAGTCAAACAGCAGCAGTTAGTTCCCAAGGATTGGTGGGTTGAAGATCTGACTGATCTTGACATTGATGCCTACAAGCAAGTCATAACAGCAATCAAAGCCAAAGGTATGGTGTCCAAGGATGTTATTGGTGAGGCAATCAAAGCCTATACTTACAAGAAGCTTCCATCGTTGAGCAAGGTATCAATGATCCATGGTGATGCAAAAGTTCGGGCAATGCTAGTTACCATCACATGCCTGTTGCCGTCTGAGAAAGGTTCAGTCTCATGCAGCTTCCTCTTAAAGCTATTGAAGGCAACAAATCTGCTGAAGTGTGGAGAGATGTGCAGGAAGGAACTTATGAAGCGTATTGCCCGACAACTAGAAGAAGCATCAGTGTCCGACCTCCTGATCCCTACAGTGGACGGTGATACCACTGTATATGACATTGACCTGATTCTTAGCATTGTCGAAGAATTTGTCAGACAAGATTCTAAGCATGCCCAGAAGCATAATGGTGGGGAAGTGAACGATCATGTTTCAGTTCCTAGTGCATCAATGATTACAGTGGCCAAAATTGTCGATGGATATCTTGCAGAGGTTGCAAAGGACCCAAACATACCAGTTTATAAGTTTTTCAGTCTAGCTGAGACAGTTTCAGGCAATTCAAGGCCAGTTCATGATGGGCTATACCGTGCCATTGATATGTATCTGAAGGTATTGTTACAACTACCAATTTAAATTTTATGACCAAACTTCATATACATAGTGAGTTGCTTTATTATGCTAATTACTTCAAACTATACTCCTGATGCATATTGGATAGTGCTTTTTTCATTGTGAAATTTCTTCATGTGCATGACTATTACTAGTATGTCATGGGGATTTATTATATTTCTCTTGATTCTAGAAAAAATGTGGAGTTAACATATTTCTCTTAAATCTTGTGCAGGAGCACCCAAGCTTGGGCAAGAGTGATAAGAAGAGGCTATGTGCCCTCATGGACTGCAAGAAGTTGTCACCTGATGCATGTGCTCATGCTGTGCAGAACGAGCGCCTACCTCTGAGGATTGTGGTGCAGGTTCTATACCACGAGCAGACAAGGGCTTCAGCAGCAGCCACCAGCATCCGAGCTGACAGCATCGGCATTGGCTCCTACGAGAGCTCAAGATCAGGTGCCACAACGAACACTGAAGACGAGTGGGACGGCGTCATGGCCGTGGAAGACCTCAGCCTGTCCAAGACAACAAAGCTCGACAAATGTGACACCGCTGGTACTGACGCTGAGAAGAACCATGGAGGCAGCAAAGCGGCCAATGGCAGGGCAAAAGGTGGTGCAACACCGAAGGCGCTAGGGAAGATGATGTCGAGCAAAGGACAGGCTGGGGAGCGCAGCAGCTCCGATTCATCTGACAGCGCCATCTTGCCAAGGCAGGAGCACCCCAAGAGGACTCCCGCAAGGAGTACCACCAAGTCGGCAGCTGCGTAGCTGCAGCCTTCGCTTCCTGAAGCTTCAGGAGGCACTAGGTTTTAGCAGTCGTCTGTTCTTTCTTATGAATGTTGCATAGAAGCAAGGACTGATGTTTTTACACGTCTGTAGGGATGTTATAATGCCAGGTCTGTTCTTAATCTTAGGTGATGTTGGTAGGGTGTAGGCTTGCCATGAAACCTGTGAAAGCTAGGGGTTGTATGTGAGGTCCTTATGTCTGAACTCGAAGTAGTGTTATAAGAAGCCTACTTTGTTAGAGTTGAAGCATAACTACTGTCCTGCAGCTCTGCGTTCTTGCGTTCCACTCTGATGATCTCTGAGAGAACCTGGAAACAGTAACTTATTGCTGGATGCTGGTGCTGAAATGTTAGTGCTAACGTGAGCAAAGAAACCTTCTGCGTCTCTGCCGACTGGTGCAGGGTAATGTCATCAGATCGACGTCTGAACTATCTCAGATCGCACAAGGCAGAATGGTATCGTATTGAGATTCATCAGGCACCAAATGCCCAGGTCTCACACGGAAGCACATGAGCTAGGCCAACAACAATAATGGCTGCGTATCAACAGATGTGAAGGGATGAGGTGGAAAGTCTCCATGCTTTTTGTATGATGGAGTTGAGATGAAAAAGGTTAACTTGTGCAGGAATCCTGTAACAAAAAATCTTGCGTATCTGCTAGCTTGAAACATCAGCCCGGGGCCCGGCCCACGAATCTGTGCTGGGTCATGGCAACGCTAGCAAGCAGTCGAATCCATGATCAAATGGCACAGGCAAATCCTTTCTGCGCATCTGCAATGTCTCAACCCTCTTAGGTAATAAAGCTTAAAGGCGAACGATCCTGCGTGATCTGGTCTCCAACAGTTATATACGGATGATAGGCCGGACCGGGGTCCGGTGAAGCCTGAATTATCAAGGCACAATGACGATCACTGGCCAGGCATCTCCTGAGACAGAGCATCAGCGTTCGGCAAGATCTTGGCACCACTACGAGTACAGATGTAGCCTAAGCTACCGCCTACCAGCACTGTGGTTGCGCAATGTGCACTCACGGTTCGTGGAAAGAAAAGCAAGTTACAGGGAACAAAATCCCCAACCTTTTTGGCTCTCGATCGTGCAGGGGGCATGCAGCGGGCAGGTATATGCCTGGCTGGAGTGGACCATCGCACATTCGCATTACTCGTCAGTTCAGGGTCAAACACGCAGTGATGCCTGCGCCGTTCGTTCTCGTCGTCGGTTTCGGCAGTGTCCTCGGTCCAAAAGACAAGGAAAAGGGCATCAGCGCCTCAGGCAGACCAAGACCGGGACGGAGCTCATGGTTCCTCGGGTCTCCAAGGTTCGCTCGCCCAGGCCAGGCGCCAGGCGACCGACCAGGCGTAGTACCGCCTAGCGAGCTACAGTTACCATGACTTGCGACGCGAAGTGGGCGAGGCAGACCGGATTTGTCTTGGGCGGAGAACGTACGGTGTGGATCCGGCCATCCGGGGACAGAGTGGAGGAAAGGTCGTGCACTTTTTGTCTCGCCGCTGTCGAGGCAAGGCGGCAGCAACGGACACGACTGGGACGGCGAGGACGCACAACCATCCCAGCAGGGCACCTCCACCTTTCTTGTGGGGGTTCTTTCTTCCTGGCCCGTCGAGTCAGCACGACGTGCCTCCGGGTCGCGTCCAATTGCCTCGGCGGCCAGCGGAGCAGGGGGATCTCCGATCTCGTTTCAACTTTCCAACGGCGCCATGATGGTGGTGGGCGGTGGGAGTGAGGTTTTCGCTGAGGAGGAGTGACTGCTTTGGCGCGTGCTCAGCTGCGGATATTGCCGCGTACCACTTGACCCGAGGAGCAGCGATGGGTGGTGGTGGCACGGAACAATGGCGGAGCGAAGATAAAGAAAGTCAACCAGTCACCGTACTCCGTACGTAAAAAAAAATCCCCAAGCCTGAGTATTCAACATCAGGTGCCGTCATACCAGTGGCGAATCTAGGATTGGGAGGTAGGGGGGCTCTCCTTCATCTTCTTCCTCCTCCCTCCTTCTTCTTCCTCCTCAAAATTTTTATGGAAAAGATTACTATTGGATCCAGGGTGGTAGGGGGGCTGGAGCCCCCCCCCCGACCCACCGCTGGATCCGCCGCTGCGTCGTGCCGATGACGATGAGAAGTGGCGATCGATTGAGGATGCGGCGTATACTTATAAAAAAATATTATGTGTTGATTTGAACGATATATTTGTTCTGAAAGTACTTAACAAAAGCAGAAAGAAGGGAAGCCGAATTGAGTAATTTGACAGCTTCTTGCTATTCATCTATTACATCAAATATAAAATCACTAATTAAAGTATTAAACGTGAATTAAAAATAAATTTCATTACATAATTCCCAGTGAGCCTAATTAGGATGGACCAGCCCGGCCTCTTCATGGTCTCGTCAACGAATCCGGATGGACACGGCGTGGCCAGGTGAAGCCCGATTTTTTTTTTAAAAAAAAAACGGCACCGTTACGTGGCCATGCGCATGCGCCCGCGGCGCTGCACGATGGATCGTCTTCTTTTGACTGCACTGCACGACGGAGCGATCGGAAGAGCTATCTTACCGGGCGGCGATCACTAATCACCACCCAAAAGCGAGGCGACAACGTCGCCTTCTTCCTTCCGCGCGCCATTGGGATCCACGCGGTCTCGCGCGCCGGCCATGGCTTCCTCTGGCGACGAGGCGATGCGACACGTTTGCGAGGAAGTGGTGGTGGGCCGTCTTTTGCCGGCCGCGTCACGGGTACAGTTTGGTGGGGCGGTTGCGGTCTTGTGGATAGACCAGTCCGTGCGACCGGCCACGGCCAGGTACAGGTTCTTCAGGTCTTGGCAGGTAGTACGTATGTCCCTTATTCTCAAAAAGAAAAAAAAAGGTACGTATGTCCCTTCGTTGACTCTTTAGATGAGAATCGTTTGGATCATTAGTAAAAAATTTGGTCATTGTTTTATTAGATGTTCAGATGCTAATTAGAAAAACAAATATGATTTTGTTGTAAATCTAATTGCAGATTTTGTGACTAAAATAAAGACTCTTGTCTCGGCCACACACCCCCAGTGTTCTGGCACACAGGACTGGCGAGAGATTTTTTTTATTCGTCCACAAATTATGGACTGAACCTTGGGTGAGAGCTCCCCAATCCGGTGGCCTTTGCCACTGCACCGTGACCCCTTGGCGCAGATTTTGTGACAAATTCGTAAGACAAATATATTCAGCTTGATTGATTGTATCATTATATTGTCAAATTATAGATTAATTAGGTTTAATATATTCATCTCGTGAATTAGTTTAATACCTCTTTGTTCTAAATTATTAGTCATTTGACTTTTTAACTTTAAATTTGACTGCTCATCTTTTTTTTTTTTGCAATCATAATCAAATTTAAATCATTCTTTGAATTTTTATTAAAGTAATTAAAAATATTATATTTGTATAATTTTTTTGAAAAGATGAACGGTCAAACTTTAAAGGAAAAAAATCAAGTGAACTATAATTTGGAACTGAGAGAGCAGTTAACATCTAATTAGCATCCAAACATCGAATGTGATGGAGCTAAACTTTAGCATCTACTAATTTTCATGTGTCAAATCACAATCACCTATATAAGGTTAACGTGTCGTATGGTCAATCACCTATGATCGAGTTGCACGTGCCTACTTGGCCAGGAAAAATCTGAAGACCGCAGTCCACATGCAATGGTCAATATCCGCTGAATAACCTGCAATAATGAATTTCCTACGGACCTTCCTTCTTTTTCCAGCAAATCACCCATATCTCGCAGTCACACATCAACGTTGATCGCTCGTTCCGTGCTAATACTCTGAAACTGAAAGTTAATTACCACTCCTGACGTGACACACACCTGTGAGGGAGGTACGTAAGCTGCACGGCTGCACCCAGCAAAAAGGTTAGCACACGAAATGTTCATCGTCACCTCAAATGAAATCACGATATCCAATCGTCATCCTCATGTTCCACACAAGATAACAGATCAGCATGCGCTACCAAAGGCGCCGCCGTGATGGACAGCCACCGGCGGCGGCGTGAATAACGTTCACCGGCCGTTCTGAAACATGAAAACACAAGGCCGGGGCAAAAAAGAAGGCTCTCATCACATTTGGGCACTTGGGCACCACACCCCTAGGGCCCCAATGCAAGATCTCACCACCGAGATCGCCAAGGAAATCAGTGTCGTGATGTCGTCTCGCAAGGCCATGACCAATCCTGGTCTTGTTCGGAGAACTTCTATATATGGTCACGTCTACTCCCTCCGTCCCATATTTTTTGCCTTTATAGGATTCAAATTATTTCCTAAATTAAACGCTCACGGTGCTAGTCTGCCACAGCCTGACAAAGTGGAAGACTAGCTGACCTGCGCATGCTAGAATACTCCGGACGTCACCACAGCTTGCTTCCCCACACCCTCCCGGCCTCCCGCACTGCTCGATAGGATGATAGCTATCACAAAGTCTTGGATCGGACCCACACTAAAAGCCCTTGGAGTATGTCAAAGTAGCTCTATAGGGGTATTTTGGTAATTTGTGATGTTGCATTGGCACCCGCGTCCGGTCCTAGAAATGCAATTTTCTGGGACGGAGGGAGTATCTACTTCTCCAAATCTGCAGAGATACTCTATCCGTTGCATAAATCAGCCGTGTGCGTGCATACACGGAAAATTCTTATCCACTGACGTGTCACGTTTCGTGGAGAGAGACGGATCCCAAGAAAGAACAAGATAGATATTAGATAGAGAGAGTCAGAGAGATCAAGCACGGGCAATGGTGCAGTTGGATCGCTGCTTTGTCTCACTGTCAGACCGTCTCTCCTGCTGTCAGTGGCCTGCTCCTGCAGAGTGCAGGGATGAAACTGTTTGGTCCAGGAGGATCGGCCGTCAGTCACTCAGTCCAGCTTCCGTGACTGTATATCTGCACCGTGGATAATATCATTGAGCCCAGCCGACAGCACTTTTGGTTTTGGGTGGTGACCGGTGTGACAGCTGACAGATAGCTATGCTCAAATTGAATACTGTTACCTGCAGCGTACGGCATTACACCATCGACGGATCCTCGTGACAGGAACGGGGTAGATGCATTCGTGCACACTGCACAGTCCGTGGCCCCAATTACCGCCAGTTTTGTTGCATCGCCGTCGCCCTGTGCAGGGAGTACTAGAGTGGCCGGAACTGCAACCACGCCGCCGCCTTTGCAGGGATAAACGCGATGGCCAGCCAAATTGCCCAATTGGAAGAAACGACGCTCCACGGCGACAGGTCCAATCATTGCTCTGCATGCGCTGCAAAACAAAACAACCGGAGCGCCGCACTGCAGTCGAGGCGTCGAGCGCAGCGCCGCCGCCGCCGGTCGGCCCACTGGCGTTCTCCGTTATAGTACGCGACGCCGCGAGCCCTCGCTCTTTCAAGACAACATCCACGCCGACGACGAGGCACTCCCATGCTCACCCCCCCTGCAGCACAGTGCACGGCACAAAAGTACTCCTACCTCCTAGGGCAGCAGCCATGGCGATGGCCGATGGCCAGTTGCCGGGTCAAAAGGACGGAGGATTGAAGGAAGACGGACGCTCGAGCGGCATCAGCCATTACATCACGCATTGATTCGCTTCGTGATCGTCATCGTCACAGCAGCAGCGAGTGCAGCAGCCACCATCACCTGTGGATCGGATCGCAGCAGCGACGGCGGCTCGAAAAGGCACGGGCCGGGGGGCGACACGGACGCGGACGTGAGCCAGGAACATATACTCCTCGCGGTGGTTGCAGAGGCATTTCATCGGTTGATGCCTTGGATGATATAGTAGTAGTAGGAGTACACCCGTGGTTGGAATGGATTGGTTCGGGTCGCCTCGCGACCGCACACTTGTCCCGGTGCAAAACAAAATTGCAGACAAGACAGGCGGGAAAAGAACGAGAATGTATCTGCATGATCCGATGGCATTGCCGTACTTTCTGATGATCCTACAAAAAGGTAGCCCTCCGACGAAATCTCCGCCTTTCAAAACTAAAACTAAGACACGAGGTCGCAAAATTTGAAAGGGGAGGGGAAAAAGGATCAAAACTGAAGTCCAGTGGCAAGAAAACAGAGCAGAAAAGCTCTGCTGCAAGCGGACGCTGCTGAGTCACGCTCAAACCTCCCGGGGGTCCACGAAGATGGAGCTGCCAGGGACCGACCTGGACCAATCCCATCCGTCCGCGTGGCCGCCTCCGCCGCCGCCGAGGCGCTTCATGCACCACAGGTCCTCGGCGCAGGACAGGCGGCGCCAGTGCGGGATGCGGCTTCGGAGCGGGTCCATGGCGGCCACCTCCACTGCCACAGCGGCCGCGGCGCCGCGCGCCGTGTTGACGATCGACGCGAACAGCGCCTCCGCGGCCACCGCGGCGTCGCCGCCGTCACCACCGAGGCCGTACACGAACCACCCGGCGAACGGGCTGAAGATGTCCGGCACGGACGGGACGCGGAGCCACTTGGCCGCGCGGTCCAGCGCGCGGGTGGCGGCCGCGGCGCCGCGGCGGAGGCGGGACGCGCCGCGGACCTCGAGGCGGAACACGCCGCCGCAGTCCCACGCGCTCGCCACCGCCCACGACGCCGGCGGCGAGGACAGGAACTCCTCCACGCCGCGCCACTCGTAGCCGCCGCCGCCGTCGACGATCGCCAGGAACGTGCCCCGGGAGAGCTGGTTGTCGAGGACGGCTCCGATGTCCTCGGGGAAGAACTCCACGTGCGCGAACCGGGCGCGGTAGAGCCGCTCGGCGTCGCGGGCGCCGAGGCGGACGACCGTGGCGCGGCGCGGCGCCCTGAGGCGGTGCGAGTGCACCGGGTGCACGAGGAGCGACGGCGTCCGGAACTTGGAGTAGCCGCAGCGGCCGGTGAAGAGGCGCAGCGACGCCTCGTTGGACCTGTCGGTTGCCATGTACGCGTACTCGGCGCCCTTGGCCTCGAACCACCGCTCCAGCTGCTGCACAAGCAGCCGCGCGATGCCCATCCGCCTGCAAACACGCCAAACCAATTAGCTCAATCGCTTGACAACACAAGAGCACCGATGCCTGATCGATCGATGGACGCTACAATGTGGACAAGTGTCACGAACATGGAGCAGAGGACGGAGCTTGGGATGAATACATGATGACAGTGTGGATTACCTGTGGGAGGTCGCGACGCGGAGGCCGAGAATGTACCCGACGTTGGCGAAGATAGGCTCGCCCACGGGGGAAGTCTTGCCGGTGGCGACGGACTTGACGGTGCCGCGGATGAGGCCGACGATCCGGCGGGCCGGACCGGACGTCTCAGCTACCTGCCATGTCGAGATCGATGAAGCTAATACGCGCTAGGGAAAAAAGCTACCCACTACCAGCAGGGAGAATTGAACGGCCGAGCAATCAGCCCCCACTAATAGCTACGTGCAACCGTGTGCAGCGCAATCATATAGTATCCTGCCGCGTACGTACACGCGTGCGGCGTATACTGTACACACACACGTACACCTACGGTACACGACGACGACGTACCAGCATGAGGTGGTGCGGCGAGTGGCGGATGCGCGCGACGGGGTCGCCGAGGAGGTCGGCGTGCAGGGACATCCCGCCGGCAGGGGCGAGCTCGCACTCCCGGTCGACGGCCTCCGTGCCGGCTTGGTCCGTCTTGGGGTCGTAGCTCCGGATCACCACCCCTCGCTCCTCCTCTTGCGCCTCGGCTCTCATGACGACCGATCGCGCTAGACCTAGACCCTGTAGCTAGCTAGCTAGTGGCACTGCCCCTGCCCTCTCGAGCTCATCGGCGGCCGGGGTTGAGCGAGAGCGATGGCTACTGCATACGCATGTAGCACCGTATTTATATAGGCAACCCGCAGGAGGCGAGGGAGAAGTAAGGGGGGGGAAGAAGCTACGGCGGCTGCGGCACTGGCGGGCGTGGCGGCCCTTGGCCTTCTAACTCTTTTTCCCACTCATCATACGATCGAGTCCCTTGAGGTCTCTAATTCCCACCGGTTGAAATGGCAACCCACTCACACATACTTCTCCCGTGTGGGCAGGTCGAAAAGCGAACCAAAAAGGAAGGGCGCATGAGAAGCCTATGACGAGCGATCGAGCGAGGAAATAAAGCAAAAGGGCCTGATCCGTGAGATGATGATGATCGTTGGCCGTTGCTGGATTTGCCGGCCGGCGATGATGAGTGCGCGCGGTAATTAATTGTGAGTGGCGGAGGTGGAGCGAGAGCGGATGATTGGCGCGCGCGGGGTTAACTCCCCATTACTACGACGTGCCCGCTTAAATCTTGGCCCTAGTGGCGCTAATTGCGTGCTAAACCATCGGCCATCGCAGCCTTTCTCGTTTCAAAATAAAAATTTGGCTCGCTCTCGTGCGCGCCCTTTCCTCGCTTGACGTTCTAGCTCCATCTCTATCCGGCACGTAAAGCTCGGTAGCTGCCTGCTTGCACCAAGCAACGGTTGGTGTTACAACCATATTGGCTATTCGGATCCATCTCGAGCTAGCTTGCTAACCTTATCTGACGAGCTAGTATTAGATTTCGGATTGTCATTTTTTTTTTGGCTTGCCGACCTCAACTTGCTTGTTACATGTAGTATATACTCTGTTACCCTTGTAGTGTAGTTGTTTTACAATAATCGAGCTTTTGTCCCGGTGCAAAGCATGGTCAGACAAGGAGCTGCGTAGTAGGACAATCTCTCTGACAGGCGTTTCTCTTTTCTTTTTCCCTGTCAAAGAAAGTGACTCGATTTGTCTGCTGACTTGGACCAGACAGCAGGTGAATGCGGGGCGTGCTCGTCGGAGAGGGACCAGGAAATCACTGTCCACACCGTATGTATTTGCTGCTGCTGCTGCTGCATGACGCCCTTGACCGGCTACTGCCCCGTGTTTCCTCATCCCTCTGAACAGCATGCTACCAAACGAGGTCTTCGTGCGCGCACACAGCAGCCAACACAGGGACGGACATCCTCGACGACGCTAGCTAGGTAGCTACCGGTCGAAACTCGAAACAGAGTAGCTAGGATTTGCCACGCGGGCGATAATTTTGCGCGACATCGTCCCTATCCGCTGCCTCTCCTCTCCTCCGATCCAGCATTCCAGCAGTTAGCTACGCCAGTTCGTACTTGCCACTGGGGCGGACGAAAGGACATGTGCGGCGCCCGGGGGAAGCTATATCTAGCGGCCGAATCCGATGCTGCCCGTGAGCGCGCCCTGCTATGGCGCCCAGGCCGGCTGGGGGGCCTCGTGTCTCGTTTTCGCCTCCTGATTCGCTGCGGCGGCGGGCGCCCACCCGATCGGCTTGGCGGCGTGTGTGCCGCGGATGGGGCCGAGCGCCGTGGACGCTAGCTGCCGGCCGGTTGGTAGGTGCTAGCAGCGCGGCTCGTTTACCACACTACTACTAGAGACCTCTCATTCCACAATGTGATGCCGCGCGGGGCGTTTCCTCGTTCCGCGGATGTGCTGCGAGTCTGGCATGCATTTCGTTGCGATCAGTGCTCCAACAACCGACACCTCTGCAAAGCTCTAGTAGTAGTACGCAGAGAGGTAACGTCGTAGCCATGAGGTCGTGATGGTTTGACCACCCCTGGACCTGAAAGCCAGCCAGCAGGGCCACGGCGGCTGGCCAGTGTGGGCATAGCAAAGACCTGAAACGGCAAAGGCGGGCGCAAGCCGCCTCACCGGCCGCCGTTTCAGGTAACGGGCTGCATGCAATGCGAGATTGCGCGGCAGGTGGTGGGTGCGTGCGTGAGGACGCGACGCGACGCGAGACCACTACTACACCGCGCGGACCCGTGGTGTGTGGTAGGCGCACGGTAGCGTCAACCGTCGCGTAGCGCAGTTAAATGGCGGCGGCCGGGGGGCCCGTCAGCCCGTCACGTATACGTGCCGTGCGACAGGAACTGACCCAGTATCGGGCGGTATGGGACGGGTGGGGCGCGCGGCGGAATCAGTGGGCGCCCGAATGCGAATCTATGCTCTACCCTAGCGGCCGGGGAAGCGAGCAGGGTGCGGACCTAGCTTACGTGCTGTACGTTCCGACGTGGACGCGCGTGACGAGGACGGCGGCGGCGGTGGCGATCGTGCCAGAAAGCGACGCCGGCCGCGCGAGACCAGAGCTCCGCCGCCGCGTCGCCGTCCCCGGCCGAACAGCGCCCGGCCACGGCGCGGGGCCCCCCCCCCCCCGCGGTGCGCGGCCGTGAGCCCGTGAGGATGATGTCTGGATCACTGGATGTGCGCGCGCCGACGGCGATTGCTCGCTGGCAGCGATGGCCGCAGCGCGCGCCATCATATCATCACCACGCCGGCGGGCTGATACTAATAACTGGATAATGTATAATTAGAAAGCTGCCAGTTGCTGTGTGGGAGTGGCTGATGGATCTAGCTAGTAGAACGATTTCCTGATGACGTGCATGCATAATAACTCGAACGAAAATGCATGCATGCCACTACTGATGACGTGCGCACGGTGACGAACACGCGGAAATGGGTCAGAGACGTAGCAGCGCAGAAAATCAACCACGCATGTACTCTGCACGCGCTCGCCAATTGGCAATTGCAAGGTGCTACAGTACCTAGCTTGCTGGTCCCAGGTCCCAACTCACAAGCACAATTCGTTCCTCACGCTTGGCTAGCTCGACAGCCATGGCCCTGGTCAGACGGTGGTGGTCTGTGGTCACTGGTCAGGGTCGCCACGGACCGCATGCCACGCACGGCGCGCGAGCACATTGTACAGGTGCAGCTATGCCACCAGTGCGCTAGTAGTAGTACGCCGCAGAGGCAGGCCGGCATGTCAAAGTAAACGTCGCCGGGGAGGCGGGGACCAAGTTCACAGAAGGCCGCCGGAAAGTGGCCGGCTGGCTGGCTGATTCCATGCAACTCATGCTTGAGTCATCTGCTTCGCTGCAGTTTCCCACAGCCACAAGATGAGGCATCATTCGTGCTGTAAGCTAAGCTTTTTCACTGTTCTTCACTGTGTAACCGGAGACCACCGTTCACGGTCCTGCTTTTCCTCCATGATCCCCAGGTGAAAAGGCGTTACGCTTTGCCGTGAGCAAAAGCAGTTTTGGTAAGGGGTGAGCTGAGCTCAACTCCCCGCCGACCATGCAACCGCTTCCGACCGCTTTCCAGATCGTCACCCGCGTCACCCGTCCGTTGCAGCAACAGAAGTACATAACCGAACGCGTACGCGCGTTGCTGTCGATCCAGGCAAGAAACAACCGCCGCATCCGGAGGCTTCGTGACTTCGTCGTCGTACGTCGCCGGCCAGGCCCTCCAACTGCTCGGGGCGCTGCCATGACCATGATCCATGGAATGCATGGGCTCGCCGTGCGTTCTGTTACCTTCCTTCCCAGGGACAAAAGGAAACCCGGATACTACCTCAGGGCCGCCAGCACAAATCAACTGACACACAGGAGCAGCA
Source organism: Cenchrus fungigraminus (assembly GCA_036936925.1). Lineage (NCBI taxonomy): Eukaryota > Viridiplantae > Streptophyta > Magnoliopsida > Poales > Poaceae > Cenchrus > Cenchrus fungigraminus. The sequence goes on along the minus strand of CM072776.1, from coordinate 93,426,700 downwards.
AAAAGCAGTTTGAACGTAGGAAACCTCGGATTCAGGTCTGATTTCAAATGCCAAATAAAAGCTGGACGCGCGAAGTCGTCGGTGAGCATTCCCCAGCCTGCTCACCGCAATGCTCAGCTCAGGTCAACGCGCATGCAGTTCAGACCTCACGACCGTTCGGTACCATGCACTCTGAATCTCTGGCAATTTCGTTGCACAGGGGCGGATCAGATCTTTGAAGGCGTGACAACTGACTGACCAGTGCTGTGTCAACAAAGTGCGCGAGGCCGAAGCCCACGTCCACGCGTTTATGGTTTCGTTCAGACGTTTTCGCCCTAGTGTTTTTTTTCCCAGTTTTCCGTGATCCTGCTAGTGACTAGTGAGTGACCCAGCAGCAGCCTCAGAGCTCCCAGCGAGTGGGCTGATCAAAGTCTGCTATGGGCCAAGGAGATGGCTCATCATGATTGAGGCCGCGGACTTTAGCTTGTGCGAAAGGATGAGAAAGTGGGCTATGCTGACGAGTGTTAGGCTACTGACTGGCTCGGCTGTACTTGGTTTGACTGGCTCGAGTGAAATGTCATAGCCCATGGGAGCACATTTCTGCGGTAATGCTGTCTGCCAGAAAGGCCACTTGATTTACGAAAGGGTAGGAAGGAGACGACTTGATAAATGGCTCTGCAACGTCAAAAAGATGGGCATAACGTCTTAACCGTAATCAAGTGCGAAACAGCAAAAACATTCAGAGACCTTCTGAAAGAGACCCAAAAAAAAGACAGATTCAGAGACCCAAAAAAAGACAGATTCAGAGCAAGCCAGCAAAAAGGGTTGGGCTCGACTTTGCTGGGCCTACTTTATGCCAACAATGGATGTTGGGCCGTTTCGAAGCTAAACGAGGCAACGGCCCGACCGAATTTCCTCGCGCGCACGTCAGTCGTGGTGGCGGTGCCCCGTCCCGTCGTCCGTCGGCGGCGAACGGAACGCGGACGCGCGACCGACGCCATGGATAAACTGGGTGCAGGTTTGTGCGCGAGCACGATGCGATGCGACGTTGTAGTAGCAGCGGCTCCTACCAAGCAGTCTAGCGCCGCCCCGTCGGCTCGCGTCGCACTCGGGCCGGTGGCGGTCGGTACGTGTTCGCGTAGCCGGTGAAGTGACGAGTTGGTTTCGGCCGCGTCGGCTTCCATGCCGACGACGATGTCACGGCGACGTGACGGGGCGCCGAACGGAGGACGCCGCAGGACCTCCCCGAGCATTTAAATAGGACCTTCTCCTCAGTCTAAGAATACTCGCGTTTTCCAAGCATCGTGAAAAAGAAATCTTCAGTTGCGTTTCACCTTGCTGCATCCCAACCGGACCAGTCACAGAACAACACGCTGAAAACGGACTGCAGCAACCACTGCCCTCAAAATCGGTACCAACACTGTTACACTTCAACACAGACGTATGATGGCCATTGCAACAAGCAGAACCTTTACAACGCTAACGATTGGGATGCATCAGAGTTGCTCAGAGCAGATACCACGACTCACTCCATGAGCCAAGTCAGGATAACAACCTCCGTGTTTATTTTGCCATGAAAACACCCTGTATCAAAGACAACAAAATGTCTCCCTCCATGAGCTAAGTCAGGATAAACAACCTCCGTGTTAATTTTGCCATGAAAACACCCTGTATCAAAGCCAACAAAATGTCTCCCTTTCACAATACAAACACTCATCACCACTCCAGCACTCCACACGCATGAGTTAAGCACGCAAACGACAAGCTTCTTTTCATATCTACAGGAAAAGCTTATCTTTGGGTCAAGGCTAGGGATTTCTGTATACACCAGCTGCAGCGGCTGCAGGTAAAGAGGGGGCCGCTTCTATGGGTTGATATGCACTCAAAAAAAAATTACATGAATCAGCTACACTCAGTGATGTCGATCGAGCAGATTAGGACACGCTTCACACCCAACAAATGGTTACAGCTTTTTTTTATTACCTGTAGCACAGTCTCCGGTGAGAAAAGGCGAGGCCGTGTGATGTTAGTGACCACCCAACGTGGTGAGGCAAACTGATCTACAAGTGTGTCGGGCACTGCTTTTGGTTTCGTTGCAGCATGTGAGCTTGCAAACTACACTGTTTGACCTGTTTTCCAAATCAAATAATTAACAAGGTGAGCTAAATAAAATTGAGTAACAGAATAATTGAGTACTAAAAAGAGCACATATACAGAAGATGGCCCTACATGTATTGCTGCAACCGTGGACAAGAGATCCTTCGATTGGTCCAACAACATTTGTTCTTGTGTGGCAAGTTTGGCAAGCTCAGACACTACAGAGCTTGTTCCCTCAACCTGAAGATGAATAAGTATATCATTCAGAGACTTCCACGGTAAATATCTGACATGAAATGTAATGCATGTTCATGAAGGAATAAATTCGATGTGACACTGGGTTCATGGAACAATAAGTTGCATCCCAACAGAACAGGCAACCAACCCATACTTGATAGTTAACATATTTTACTCAACGAGAGAAGTACCGTGATCCAAAATAGTTCACTATGAGAAGCTATGGTTCCAATGCAAATCTTGTATCCCTCACCACATCCACAGGCATGCAGTCCAATATATTGCCAATTATTCCAAGATACTAACTGTCTAGTGGGAAACCAGTGTAAACTTATTTCACAGAAAACAACAGTATCATATTTGAATATGTCTAGAAAAAAATTCCTTCATTAAATCTACATGGAAAAATGTAAGCTTAGAACAATGTCCATGTTCTTTCCCCGTGTTTTGTTTTCTTAAAATGCCAACACCACCCTTGTCTGATTTGAAATTGTAAACTTCGGATGGTACAACATTGATAAGATATGGAGTTACAGCCCATCTCAAGATGGTAAAGCAATTAGAACATTCGACACAGCTATGTTGCATCAGTATTCAGTATAGAAGAAATAGCACTGGCTATTGAAAAGATAAAAAACATTGTCTTCGTAGTTATTTTGTACAGCGGAGTCATAATGCTTGTAATAAATACAAATTTCTGTTTGAAGACATAGACATGCACCAAAATTTTATGAGGAAGCATCTTCCAATTTGGGATTGACGATTTTTTGTTATTGATGTATCATGATAAAAGAAAATCCAAGGGGAAAAGAAATATAAATTGCAGCTCTGTAGGAATACAGGGTATATATACATACCTTAGACAGCAGATTACATATCGAGGATGTCATTGTGTGCATTACATCCACAGCTGAGTTAACAGCTTCCTTCACACCTTGCACATCACCCTGCACAGAGATAGGCGACTATTATTTTGTGCATATCAAATCCAACCACATAGCTAGACCTGCATAGACAATAAGACAAATGCCAACCTTTGCACCATCAACAACTGGAAGACGAAGAGTACTAGCCTTCAGTGCTTTAATTGCTGCTGATAAAGCACTTGAATGATGTTTTTCTATATGAGACCAGTCCTCTAGATACGACATCTGAACATGTCAAATGGCATAGATACATTAGTTATAGAAAGCCAACCAGCAACAAGAAATCCTAGTGCAAGCCACATAAATATGTTAAATAGCAAATATATCATATCACTCACCTGACCCCTAAGAATAGCAAACAGTCTAATTTTTTGTTTCTGGAGTTGGAGTCTGCATCTTTTGGAACTGACATTGTCGCGTAATCTTGATATTTCTTTCCATGCACTGTGAAGGGTTTTCTGAAGAAGGATATAAGAAACTGTTCAGAACATTTGACCCTTTTTCTGATTCTCTTACACAGCATTATCATGTTTGTTTAATCCACTTTGACCAGGATTTGTTGTATAATTGAAGTCTGTAATGTAATGGGAAATAAGAAACCCCATATATCTTAAACAAGTTCTGTTGTACTTAAATATCACTGTGTTTCACCACAAGACTTAAATGACAATTCAATCTAGCAAAATTTGAATTATAAGCACAGTGCGCACAACAGAGGGGTTCAAGATGACTAGACTTGCATACCACAAAGCACTATAATAAGACTCAGATCATGCAAAATTGCAAATACTCACAAAACACATATCACAAATTGATTGCTGGGTTGTGTCATGGATAGTACCATCAATACCATTATTCAATAAATTGGTCCGGAAGATCTTTTCTTTTGCTCTAGAGACCAAGTTATCCAGACAATTGCCAAATGTTTGTATTGACAATAGTATGGGCTGGCATATGAAATGAAATATGAAATGAAACACTACAAATTCTGACTCAGTATAATCTCTTCCCACCTACCAATGGCTTCCCTAGCATCATGGTAACATATCCTTTCACAACCTAGTGGCAAAGAAAGTGGTATTGGGTATGCACCAAACAATCAACTAGGGATTGTTCTTGTGGCAAACCAAAGTGGCACTTTGGAATGTTTGGGCTCACCTAAATCAATAGAGAGGAAAAGCATGGACATGACCAGACATTGCATTTTCATTCTAGTTGATGTAATCTAAGTCTAGAGGTATATACTCTATACATGTGTATCTAGATGACACCATAATTTACAATTTCTTGCCGAAAACCCAAAGATGCTACTTTATCCTTGCTATTTTTCACGTACAACAAAATGCGGGACCTGGTGCATGATAGCTGGTGCATTTATAGTCGGCAGTTCCCATTTATGATTCTTGGTAACTCCTTTGTTCTATTTAAGTGCACACTTTACAACATAATTCACCCCAATTTTCCAATGCAATAACTGTATGCAGTATCAAGAAATGCTCAATCTTAGTGGTCCATATCTTTCAACTTTCTATTCAGGCTCCAAAAGAGGAAAATAAAGAAAAATTGCATTGTGTCCCATTGCCAATCTTATCCATGTGATATATTGAATACTATATCCTAAAAAATCATATCAAGAAAGCACCCAAACTAACAAATAAGAAACAGAATGTAAGATTGCAGATCATCAATACCCTGGATGTGTCACAGATTTGCGATATTTAAGCCCCAAACACACGAAAATGATTTAGTTAACTAGTACTAGAACACTAGATGCAAGAGTGAAATGCATGGTAAACCTAACACAAATATCAAGGTTTGATTTACCTCAGCAGTGAAGCTCTGCACCAGAAGTGACGCATCTGTCCGTGCATTGATGCACCGCCACTGCAAATGCCGGTTGTCCAGCAGCCTCAACCTGTGTGCCTCCTCGATTCTGTTCTCTCCCTTCTTCGCCCTTCTCACCTCCGCAGCAAAGCTGATGATAGATGGCGCATTTGCTGGAGCTTGCATCATATGCCCATTTGGCGATGCTTCCCCACCACGCCCTCTTGATGGACTCGCGGCACCCCTGCTTCCGCGGCATGGAGATGGGGACCGGCCCGGCAGCCGTGGCGACATGGGACTGTCTGAGAACGACCTCCGGCCAGACGATGGTAGTGGCAGCCCAGGCTCCGGAAGGCGGCGCAGGCGGCTGTTGGTTTCCTGCCAGAACCTTGCCGGCACGCTGATGCCGCGGCGCGGGGGATCACCGGCGCCCGAGTTGCTTCCAGACGAGACGCTGTCGGTATCGGAGGACGCGGACAGGTCTGGAGCTGCTGCAGCTGCCGGGTCGGACGGGGAGAGCGTTGTGGTGGAGTCGAAGGCCATGGAGCGGCGGAGCAGGTGAACGGCGGCGAGGATGGAGTCCTTGCGGTCGAGGCTGCAGTCGAGGCTGCGCGCGAGCGGGTCCGACGCCTTGGGCTTGGCCGCGGGCCATCGGCCCTGCGGCCGCGCGTTCTCGGCCTCCGGCACGGAGGACACGCTCTTCCGGCGCTCCGGCGTGGGCCCGCGCCGCGCGGCGGGTGAGGACGGCGACGAGGCCCGCGGCGCGCGCGACGTCTTGTAGAAGAAGGACTCCCCCTGGAACGACACCGAGAGGCTCCGCATCGTGGTCGCGGTAGCTGTCGCCGCCGCAGCCGCGGCCGCTGCCGACGCGGTGGTGGTGGGCGACGTGGAGTGCTGCGGCGGCGGGGTGGACGCCCGGGTGCGCTGCGCCGACAGGGAGCGCCGGGACGAGGACGAGGAGGACGAAGACGTGGAGGAGGCCGGGGACGCGGCGGTGCCGGCGGACTGGTACCTGGAGGAGACGGGCTTGTTGGAGCGCGAGTTCCTCCTCGCGGCGGCGGAGTTGGGCTTGTCGAGCGCCGGCGTGAGCGGCGGGCGCGCGGGGTGGGCCGGATCTGGCGCGGTGGCCGCCGCCGCGGCAGCCACCATGCCGTGCCGGTGCCGCGGCAGGTGGGGGGGGGGGAGATCTGGCTACGCGCGGCGGCCCCGCGGCAATGCAGGTCCCCGGGGCTCCAGATTCGCCGCCCACGCTCCCGCTCGGGCCTCCGCTCCCGCAGGCGGCGGCGGGCGCCCCTCCGGATCGACGCGCCTGCGAGGTCGGGGAGCAGCAGCGAACTGGTGAGGCAGTGTTTACAGTTTGAGGTAGAGGAGAGGCAGGGGGAGGAGTGAAGTGGGGATTTTGCCTGACTTTTTTTTTTAGTTTTTTTTTCTTTGCAGTTGTTTTACTCGTTTTTGTATCTTTGCTTTGGTTTTGGGGATCTTTGCTTGGGCAGCGAGCTGCCCTGCTGCTGATTCTTCTGGCCTGTGGCTGCCTGCTTGCGTGGCTGTAGCCTCTCCCCTCCTCTGGTGTGGCCGTGACGCTGTCCCAGGGGAGGGTGAGACTGGCCGGCGTAACCTTTTTCTCCTTTTCTTTTCATTTTCTTTTGCTTTTTTATTTTATTTCTGCTGGAGTGAGACTGTGAGAGTGACAGTGCCATTTCGGAACAACAGTTTTCTCGGTGTGGTGGCATGTGAAAAACCATGAATTTGGTCACTGGGTCGTTGAGGAAAGAAACAGTTCTTTGTTGAGTTGGTAGCCATAGGATTTGACAAATGGTGGTACATAATTAGAATCGAACAAAGAAACATGGAAAAAAGGTTGTTTCTATCTTACCAATTTATTGCTACTTGGGTTGGATAGCGACACGTGTGTAGATGTTTGGAGCAATGCTACTATTCCCTGCTTCTCAATTTTAGCTATAGAACAAAAGTTTTAGAAGATGCAAACGTAACGAGTTGCAATGATCAAACTTAATTTAATTTAGTCAACTACAAATATCAGGAAAAATGGTCTAAGTAGCTGTGGACAAGAGGAGAAAATTAGTAATATAGTAAAATGAAGTCAAAAGGTAGGTTTTGCCTAATGCCTATGAGCTAGCATGTACTACGGGAGCTGAAAAGCTTGAGTAGGTTAGCTCAACTGCAGTCATCTGCCGGTACCAGTACCTGTTTACATTGTTTTAGTTAGGTGTTTGCTCATGTACATGTACCACGTACCGAATTGCTTTTGCACCGTGTACTCGATGGAATTCGTTATTTCAGTGATCTCAACCTAATTCATTAATTCTGGCGAGGGACAAAAAAAAATACAGTTTATTGATGATATAAGGAAACGAACAATAATGAAGCTAAGTGACAAATCATGTTCAAAGTTCTCTACGAAAGAGAAAAGGTGACATTGCATATTCACTCTCCATTTTAGAATTGGTGTATTGTTTCTGCGAAATTTTAATCCAAGAACTCCATTTATTGCAAAATCCTTTTTTTTCTGGAAAACATATAGCACCAAGGTTTATATACTACGTGGAAAAAATTAACACCTTGTAAGCATCGAAAAAGCTTTTGTCATCCACCATGCACACGATTCTAACCGAATAGTGGACTGATTAGCGAGCTGGATTTATGGTTGGGTCGGAGGCTCCGATCGAAAGGGGGTCGATGCTGACACGATGGCTTGCACCGCATGCACTTCATATGTGGCGGTCTGGGTCCTGATGGCTACTTGCGATCTCAATTCCTGAGTCGGTTTACTTAGATTAAACGTCACAATTATTGAGGGTATATACAGATATATAATCATTAATCACAACCCAACCTTTCCTTGATGGATGACCCACCAGAACTACCATTAACAAAAGTTTTGCATTGGTGTATGCATATCTTGTGACTTATAAAAATGACATGAGCAAAAGAAAAGTTATTTTCTGAAAAAAGGATGGCCTTACAAAATTCCAGTTTACAAAATTTCTTTTTTGAGAATGATAAAAGCCGTGGATGGCACAGAAAAAGCAAGCATGGGAAAGGTGGCCTTTTTAGGTGAGTTTTCTTGTTGGAACTTTTGTACTGAATCTCCAAAATTCTTAGACGGGTGGGTGTCCTAGAAGATCTCTTAAATATAGGCAATAACTAATTTTAAATTGTCAGGTCTTTTGCATTATGATTGCTTATGTGACTCGTGACAAAGATTAACACAAAAGGTCACAGCATATTACTACCACACACACCACTCGCCAGTTAGTTGCTTTCTTTGTAATATAAAAAAGATGTTGTCTTGCACGGCTGCAATTATGATAGTGTACCCTGTATATAAAGGAAAAATAAATTCACAAAGATAATCGGTTTCTTCACGTGAACAACCCATAAGCATCAACCATTAATTTTAATGTACTCCCTAAATCTAATAGAGCCTAGGCGCTTCATTTTGCCGCGCATATATAGTGACGTAATTTTCACCCCCTTTTTTCTTGGGTTTTAGGTAAACAGTGCCTTTTAACAACGTCTTGGAACTACAACACTTTACAGTGCCAATTAGTAGCTCCAATAACCACTCTGCCATGCCTGTCCAGAGAGATCTGTGTCGCGGCGGCTATAGTGTTTCTCGCTAAGGAGTCGTCGTCAGACGGGCACTTTCTTTTCCTAATCGCATGCTTGCTTAGCATCTAACCTTCCTAATGCCCTGCTTTTGTTGAGAGCGTCTTGTGAGGTCCAGCAGGCGCCACTGGAGTGGAGGGCCTAGCTAGTAAAAGGATGTCAAATTGTCAATTCGTAGGAGAATGGCCTTGTCGAGCAGCAGTGATCCAGAAGGATGTTTTGGTCCATTTGCCCAAAAGGGATGATCTTGACATGATGTAACACAAGCGTGAAAGATCTTAAATTTAACTATCTAAATCAGCGAAGCTCCCTCTTTAACTCTGCTGCAGAGAAGAAGAGGGAAATAAGGACCCTTTTGACTGTGAGAGGTGTAATGTTGTCGGCTGCTTATTTAGTGACTTCTGTCCGATGTAATTATATTGCACCCAGCCAGCGTTAAGATACAAACATTGACTTGATCGTATACTAATCTAAATTTGTAATGATAGTCAAGTGGGAGTTTAGAGAGCACACCAATTAAGCTTTGCTTCCACTTTCCAGCCAAAAACAAGCCACATGGCTGAGGTCCAAACGTCAATCACATGCCAATTTCTTGAGCAGACTATGAGCACCACCACCAAATCGGCCAGGGTATAAAATATGGGACACAAGTTTATCCCATAGCCATGTGACCTTGCCCGGCAGATTGAGTTGTTTTCATCACACTACATGTTGTTATTGCATCATAGGAATATGGGCGCAGAAGAACTAGTAGCACTAATACTATATATATAGAGGCTGCCTACCTAGTCATGGTCTCGATAGAATTCCTTGTGCCTGATGCATGGAGCTGAGCATGGGCCAGAAGAAAACACGCACACAATACCCAAACACCGTTCTGAACCGTGACCGCCATACTGTCCCCATGACCAAAATGCGTTCCGCCCGAGCACAGACAGCCACCATGCTACTCCACCATTTTCACGAAACTGTGGCTATGATCACTGCTAGTCTGCTGCTCCTGCATGTCAGTGTATTATGACGACGACCAAAAGGAAAAATGGAAGTGTAGTTGGGAGCGTTGGACAAATACAGCTCAACAAACTCGCCCCGGCCGGCGTGGCCACGTACTTATTATATCGGTATATGTTGTTGCATTGGCAGGTTTTTTTTATCGTGTACTATATGCGGGCTCTCCGGTTTCCAATACTCGTTTTTTCCCGAAGAGAACGGATGTGTGTGTGAAGTCAAAACACGAACAACCAGTACAGTACATTTACAAACAGCTAGTCCAAGGAAGGAGCAGAGCAGAGCAGAGCAGTTGGGACTTGGGATCGACGACGCGAGAGGCATCGGTTCTCAGGAGTAGTAGTGTGTATCCGATCCCGATCGATCGCTGCTTTGCGTCCTACGCTACCTATCCGTGGCGATAAGTATGTTTACTAATTCCTGGTACTACGTGCACGCAGCAGCATGGTTTGCTTTAATGAGCAACCAAAGTTTGTTAGTATACATTATTCCTTCAATACCACCACCGACGACGACGCTACTGTACGTGTCGTGCCCTGTCTTAAAAAGCACAGAGCTTGGTCGCCAGAAAGCTACAGTAAGTTCTAGCTAGCTAGCCAAACGTGCAGTACCACCTATACGTGTTCGGCACGGGGTACCGCACGTACGCTAGGCGTGTCGAGTTGCTGTCGTGCTCGTGGCTCGACCAGACCGACCGATCCGATCCGACACGCACCACGGACGCAGGGGGGGCAGGTAGCTCGCGCGCGGCATCGAAAGGTCAACCAGGCCGTTGTCCAACTCTGCCTTTCCCGGTTGCTGGCTTGCCGCTCCACAACTGACCCGGCGGCCGGCGCGCTGCCTGCCCCACCGCCACCGGTGGTGGAGCCGAACCCCTCACGGCTCACGCCGCCCGTGCGCGCGGGCAACCGCGGCGGCGCTGTAAAGCGAGCGCGCCAGCCATGAGCCATGCACGCCAACACGCTGCGTGCGGACGGAGTCCTCACTGCACAGCTCGCAGGCCGGCCGGCACAGCTTTTTCTTTGGGTCTTTCGGCCGGCGGATCTTATCCGAACTGCCCGCGGCAAATACTGTTCCGGCCGGTTCTCCCTCCGCCTCCGCGCCGTCGCGCAAACGGCCACGTTATCCATGGTCCCCGCCGCTGCCGCCGGGCTCCAGCGGCAGCAGGCAGCAGCGCTTGCCGGATACAAAAGGCTGCCGGCGCTGTAAAGCTAGGGGGACGGCATTAAGAATCCTCGTCTTTCGAGTGGGAAATTGCCAGCTCCAAGTTTTTTTCCCAAAAAAGAAAAAAATGCCAGCTTCACAAGGATGATCAGGGATCAGTGATGCTGAGCTGCGACACAGTGACAGCCGAACTATTGCAGCATCAGCGGGAGTGAAGACCAGCTGTCGGGCACACGAGTGACGGGTCAACACGGAAGGAAGGATATGGGTTGGAAATGGATGGGAGGTGCTGCGGCGTAACGGGATCGGCCATGGCTGTGGCTGTTACAGCCACACAAAGCCAAAGAAACCGTGCGTGGTGCGGATGGCCATGAAGGCCCATGGCAAGGTCCGGACTCCCCCAACTGCTGCGGTGCTGCCAGTAGAAGTGTAGAACTAGTAGTGCCCTACCACTAGATACTACCACTCCATTTCGCCTTCGCCATCCCAACCGAGGCAAGGGCATTGGGCATTTGCGCATCGCCATGCCAGGCGCCCAGGGGACCAGACCGACGGAGGTGGCGGGCGCACATGCGCGCCGAGCCAGCAGCCGCACGGCACGCCCCGCGCCAGCGCCATCGCCATCGCCGGAACGGACGGGGAAACGGGGCCAAAAAAACTCGCATGCCTCCCGGTGACCCTGGACCACCGGCTCGGCCGGCCGACCAACACGCTTGCCAGGATTCCAATTACCTCGCCGCCTTCCCCCGGCTCGGCGCCCTTCCTTCTCCTTCGTCGCAGCCGTAGAGCACGGGTGCTGGCCCTACTCCTAGCACGGACGTAGTACACCTGGCGTGGGCCCTTTCTGCCGGACTGTAAGCTATGACTGTGACTGAGAGTCTGTGACTGTGAGTGACTTCATGGGAAAATCGTACTGCACTCGTACGTACTAATGTGTCCTTGGTCGGCACGTCGACTCCAACGTGGCGACAACGAACGTGCCGGAAGAAGCTACGTGCAACGCCGGCGTATCGATCCACGCATCCGCCGGCCGGGGCCGCTACTTGGCGAATCATGCAGATACCATGTGCCCTGAATTTTTGTCCGGGAGCAGAGTGAATCAGCCAATAACACGCTGACAGACAGGGGCACTTGGAGCAAAAAAAACTACTACACCATCACCATCCATGAAAGATAAAAGATTCCGTCCCCTCGCCAAGCCGCATCGAGTTCGAGCACGTCCTGTTGCCTATAAACATTGTATATTCTCCCCGATCTTGGACAGGAACAGATGCCAGATTCATCCCAATGATCAGCCACGCATTTTCGTCTTGCAGCTCTCGGCTTGACTAGTGGCGGCAAATGCATCAAGGCCGGTGATGGCAATCGGGCAGGCAATTCGACAGAGGATCGGACAGGGGAAGGCGCCAGGGACAGGGATCCATGCATTTGCCTACGGTTCAGGTCCCTGCTAATGCCTACTACTCCCAACAGCACACATGCGCGTGCTCATTTGCAATTGCAATGTGCATAGTATTGTATACAGCGCCTGCAGGAACTGTAGCTGGGATAAGACTCTGACCATGTGCTCTGTAACTACTTGTCTGGAAATATCATACGCGTGTCAAATTTCACCCACATGCAGAGATGCAGACATGCTCCGGATCACTCGCTCAGGCTACAGCAAAGGACGAGAGGAGCAGTAACAAGACCAGCACTGCAAGTTCAACGTTTTTTTCCCCCAATCTACGGTGGTAAAGCGCTGCCCATGACCTGCATCTTGTTTTGTTTTGTTTTGCGACATAAAATTTTTTTGGGAGGAAAACCATCAGTGACTAAGAAGCTATGCAGGTATTCTGATGGCGAATTGCAGAGGCCGTGGCAAAAGAGCCCCAGGATGACGACACGGGCAACGATCCCGGCGACAAGGACGTGGCAACAATCGTGAGCCCCCGTGGACGTTTCCCTTCGTGTATTTTCTCTGGCTTTTGTGGCTAGGTCGATGCGTACTTGCCTCACACATCGCGCGTGTAAAACGTCACAGAAAGAAGTGCTAGCTGCTGCCTAGCTACCACACCGACGCCTCTGTCTGAAAGGGCCAAAATACCACCCCACCTTGATACCGATGGCTGCAACTGATGTATCGATCCCGACGAACACAAGGATATCACATGCACCCTTGCAGAATACTCGAGGGAATACGTGGTCATCTCGACGTGATAGTTTCTGGGATGCTCCCTGACTTTATTTATGTCCTACGTTTACTATAACTTTTGCTGGAAAACTCTAATGAAATGAAAACAAAAAAAAAGCTTCTGAATGATTTTTTGTTATTGGTCTGTTGGTGAAATGTTTTGTTTTGCTAGTCTAAAGTGTCAAGACCGACATCCACAAAGGCTGCAATCACAAAGTGTGATTTTCCTGTGGATTCTAAATTTCGCTAAACTAAGAAATGAGGCCTCCCAAATTTAAAATGGCTCTGGGCCGATGATCGCCTTTGTAAGGGTCATGCATACTCGTCAACTAGGGAAAATATTAAAAGGCTGTATCTTATTGACAGCTTACAACTCAAAATGCCATTGCGTATCCAGTTCATAATAAGCTCATATATTCAGAGATGCCCCATAAAAAGTGAGGAAAAGGGGCAAGAAACAGCAAAGGCAATGGCGAAAGATCACAAGATCGAGCATCTCAGGATTCCAAAGAAAACGAATCAAAAACCGAACTGTACAGGAACAGAAAGCAAATCTGAACTTTCAGAGGCTGCAAAAGGTTTCAGCAGTACCTGACTGACGAGGTGGCAACGCGAACCAGGCGGAGAGCTCGGCAGCTGCAGTCCGTCCTCCTCCCAAGCCCCGCCTGTTTAATCGGCCGCTCCGCTCAAATGAGTCTCCAAAACCCAGCAAGCATCAGCTTTAGGGCCCTTAAAGGCGGCCATTATTTGCAGATTAAGCTTTGTGAGGCCCCACACTGTTCCCTCCTCACTCTGCACTGTATACCTTTCCTTGTCCTCCTCACCCCCTTTGCTTCTAAGGAGGTTCTACTATCTTTTTTATGCCTTTAATCAATTCAGTCCTGGCGTCACATTAGTATACATCTTCTACTTTGGTATGCATCTTTGCTGATTTACAGATTGTACATAACATTGTATCTACTTTCTGAAAGACGCATGTATTTTACTTTGCAAATACAGAACCACATTGGCATTTAGCCATGTGCTAGTGCATGTGCAGAAAAGGGCCGGCAACCCGGCATCTGGCTGCTGCTCCAGAGAGTAAAAGTGACAGCATCTTAGAAGAGCTGGACCATGGCACTGGTGAGAAAGAGAGTTCGTTCATGAAGATCTGCAGTTTTCTATGCAGTGTTAACTGTTAAAGTAGTTTATAAAGGGCTAAAGTAGGTATGGAATCCTAACAGTGTTACAGCATGTGACTTACTGACTCTGATCAGCGTGGACTGAAGAAGCGAGGCAGTTCGCCACTCGTCTAAATGGTACCAGCATATCAGTAACCGCAAAGTTCAGTTTGAGGTACTGTACTGAAGACTTGCCTTGCTCTTACTGCAACAAATGGTACATTGCACTGTATTCAGGTACCTTCTCTTAACAAACTCATAAGTTTTGATGTACTCGTGTAACAGATACAGACCGTAACTCTTAACAAACTCATAATTCCTGCTACGTACTACAATGCTGAAGTGGTTGGTATACAGGGAAATGAAAGAGGACTCAACCGTAGTATCTTTACATGGCTTCATACTGACTACTACAGGAAAGAAAAGAGCTGTGGCCTGTGCGATACATGAGCAATCATACTCCAGTTGCTAAGCTGTGCACGGCTGGAATAATTATTTATGCATTATGATGCGTATGCCTTTGCATCACCACGGCGTGACTACGAAGAATGCGAGTGTGCTTTCAGATAAGGAACATCACAATTTGGAGTGGCAACAGCTAGACGCACAAACTTTCAGACGAGCACCACAACCTGTGATCCAATTGGCAGCAGCTAAGCGTGCGCCGGAACTTGACCAACCCTTCTGAATATATATGGAGTTTCTGAATGCCCTTATCCATGGAAGATGAGAGTTCTTGGGCCGCCTTCTGCGAAACTTACTCCTTGCTTGCAGCTACGTCCACTGCGTTATTCTGAAGCAGAGAAAGATCATATTGTGTACACCTCTTTGGCGTTGCTTGATGCTCTGTGTTTGCCATGCCCCATGCTTGCAAGTTACAAAGGATTGAAGATAGCACAAAGTAAAGTTCGACAAGCTTGGAATTGAATGCTCCGATTTGTTGTGTTTGTCTACATTCCATTTAGTTGTATGATTAGGCCTATACTTCATTGCAAGGAAGTATCAATTGTTATAAACGATGGCGCAAAACGAACTAGAAGTAAAGAGATCAAACCGCAGGAGACACGAGATTTTAATGTGGAAAACCCCCTCAACACGAGAGGGAAAAACCACGGGCGCCAGCCAGCAAGCAACTTCACTATGATCGGAGTCTGGTTACAAACGCCAACGGCGGCGGCTTACAAGAAGTAGAATGAATCAATCTCCAATGGAAAACCCTAACGGGTTTATATGACCCGTACCGTACCGCGGGGGGCTCCGCCCCCCCGCACCCCCCAGTCGCGATCTGGCCAAACGGGGTGCAGCCCAATGGGCCAACTTCAGACTCCGCTCCGACCTTAGCCTCCAACGGGCCTCCGCTACGCTTCGTCAGAAGTTGGCCTCTATCTTGTGTACTATGAATTTGGATCACCAATCAACATCAATTCTGTTGTTTTGGGAATAATCTTTGCTTATACCAGAACGAACCACTCGAAGAATCTAAATGCAGTTGCTTCACATATGGCTCAAGGAAAAAGTAGACCTTGTTTGTAGTGTTTGACTTGTATTAGAATCTATTCTCATCTGAAACTTAGAAATTTGTCAAAGTGGAATCCACTTTTCTCCTTGAAAGCTCAGCTAAATGGAATAATGCAACCTCAACAGCATTGAAGATCAGTGAGACAGGACTTGTTGTATTGGGGAGAAAATCGGTGATGCATTTCTAAATTAGTACGATATGTTTTACTAATGTCATCCAGATCTGCAATAAGATTTCCTTTTTGGATATTGGTGTTCACAGTCTACAACGATTTGGATGGACAAGCAACATGAACATGAAAAAAATGTGAACACACTTAAGTTGCAAGATGCAGGACGGTGTTTAAAATGATGCATCATGAAAAAGATCTTGTATTGTTAACTATCCACGAAATGTAACTAGTGCTGTTCGACGAGAAATGTCTGTCTCGGTGCAGCAGGAGAGATCAGTGGACATATTCATTTTTCGGGAAAAAAAGATAAAACTGTTCACTGCAACAACAGTTTCTTAACAACCTATCTGACTGTATCCGGGTACTAAAAACACTGTTGAAAGACAAAATAACAACACCATCAGGCTTTCACCTCGACAAAGGTTAGCATTAGCTGAGGTGTCGCCCAGCAGCGACTGCTGATTGCTGAGTTTTAACACCGGTGCTCAACAATCAAGTTGTCCGCTAATAATGCTTGTTAGCTAGTTAGTTAGTAGTAATAGGTCCATCACTGAAGGTAAGTGTCACCAATAAAGCATAATTTGGTCAGTTAGCACCAGAACTCAAGGGAGCCTTCTACTGCATTCTTCAGCTCTGAATTTGATGGAGGTTGTCAGTGGATGGGTAATTATACTCACTCCCTAGTGATAATGATAAGCAAGGATGGTAATTTTTTTGGCATGATTGCATGCTTCATGGTTTGAAGATTCGGTAATGCATGGTGTGCGTCTGGATTTAACTAGAATGCTAATGGTGCTATACCTTGAAACATAAGGAACATACATGTCATGATGGTAATCAGAGTTGTTGCAAGTGATGCTTGGTGATTAGGTCTCATGTCATTCTAGCTTTATCCGAGTTGATTGCAATACTTTGATTCTTTGCTCAGCATGTGAACCAAATGTGGTGTTCTTCTAAGACCAGGATGAAGTATTCTACTTGCTTTGGACTAGGGATACGTTTTCTTTCTACCTAAACAGAGTTTTTGTGTAGCATAACAGAAACGTATATACTTTCTGGCATAAAGTTCATTTTGGTCAAATTTGCTTTTGACATGTACTAGTTTTCTATTCGTGCATCAGTGACATGTATCATTGAATAAATCCCACTAGGATCTCTTTGAAAAAAACACGTAACATCGTGTGGTGCGTCTATATCAGTGGGGCAATTGAAAAAAACCTTGAAAGGAAGAAGCCACTAAGGGAAACCATCACCATTAGTTTGTTCTGTTTGTCCGAGCTTGAGTTAAAAGCAACCCTTGAAATCCTAACAACTAGCTCCACAGAACTGGAAGATTGCATCAGATAGGTGGCTAGTAACATCTATACACTGATATCAGTTGTCATGAGCATATATAACTAGTTCGTGATTTTCCAAGCTAATCATGCCTTTTTGTTTCTTTTTTGGGTTGTCGGCAAGAATGCAAGATGGGTAATTGACTTTCATGGATCAGAGTAAACAGGACAAATGGAAACTTTATTTTTCAAGAAGGTTTTTTTATCACTACCAAAACTGCACTCTGATGGTACTGCATTGTCACAAGAACAGAGATGCTTTACATTTCAACACATGTTGCAGGTTTTAAAAGTGTTGAAATGTTGTGGGTTTAAAGGTAGGCTTCCTTTCTGACTAACAATCGTATTCGTAGACTGTAGGGTCACCCTGAAACTCAACATTCGTAGTTTCTAAGGCAAATCAGGAATAAAAGAACGAGCATGTGATCAATACAATGTAAGGAGTTTGCTTTGTTTACTTGCTTGTTGGTCTAGAGACAAAGCTAGCTGTGGATGTAATATTTAAGGGCACTTCTTCTGTATCAGTCATACCTTAGATGTGACCAACAAAGAAAACAGAGACCGAAACAGAGTCCTGCATATGCAATTGCATTTTCAGTGCTTTGCATCTCCGTTGGATAGATGCAGTCATAGACTGATAGACCTGACAGCATATCACTAGATAACAGGAACACGAACAGACAACTTCTCCCCCCCAAGCATTGAAACAAACACAGATGCCTAGTGACCATTCAATCTGCAAAGCTATATAATAACCAAGTCATTTCTGAATTCTGATCAACTGGAAGTCATAGGGCTGCAACTAACTAACTAAGGATCCTTATCAGTGAGAAGCATATGCAGGAAGCCGCTACTGCCCACGAGCGGCCATGACTGCCCGCAAGTTCGCCGGAACACCGAGGAACTGCAGGCACGCCTCCTTCAGCCTACCGCAGTTGTGCTGCTCAGCCAGCGAAAGGTTGATCTCCACCGTGCCGACAGTAACCAATCTGCACAGCCGGTCCTCGCAGATCAGCTTCAGCCTCTGCAAGCTGTACCTGTCCGCCGCGACGAGCAGGTTCCGGAGAATGGCGTCCTCCTCTTCCCGGTCCATCTCCGGCAGCGAGTCGGTGTAGGCGTAGCGGAGCAGAGCCTTGAACGCCCGCGGCTCCACGCCGTCCACGTGCACCACGCCGTCCGCTGCGGCGCCGTCGCTCGCCCCGCCCAGGAGGTCCGCGCTGATGACTGGCGACCGGGCCGCGAGCACGCACCGGTGTGCGGCGAACGCCTCGCCGCCGACCTCGAACACCACGTCCGTGCCCCTCCCGCTCTGGAGGAGGTCGCCGAGGTGCTTGTGGAGGTCGGACGGGGGAATGGCTGCCGACGGCGCCGCCTCCTCCGTGCGGAACCCGTTGAGGACGACGACGTCGCACCTGATGCTGAATCGATCGACCCCGCGGCGACGCACCCGCGAGGCCACGACCTGACTTTTCTCGAACTTAGAGAACCCCCAAGCATTCCTGCTCGTGAAGTTCTGTTGCGCTCCGGGCATTGAGAGCAATTCAGCCTTGCGCTTGATGCAGAACAGCGCCCGCATCTCCGCCACGAGGCTGAGCCGGTACCGCGCCGTCACCGGCTCGGCGACGTCCTCGTCGAGGAGGAGGAAGATGGAGACCCACCCCTTGCTCTCCGCGCCATTCCCGTTGGGGTAGTACTGGACACGCCAGCGGTGTCCTCCCACGGTGAAGGGGGAGGAAACCAGAAGACCCCTTTCTCCGGCGGGCGCCGCGGCGGCGTCGAGGGTACCGGCGTCGATCCTGAGCTCGTGGCGCCCGCGCTCCTTGTCCGCAACGATGGCGGAGGAGGATCGCGACGGCTTGCGGCGGCCGGAGTCGGACGGCATGGCGAAGATCTGCTTGATCTGCTGCAGGTGCAGTCCTTGATGAGGGTTTTGCAGCAGAGTGGAGTGGGGAGTGGGGGACTGGGAACGGGAGACTAGGTTGGATCGCTCGATTGCTTACGGCCGACTTCTTCCCGTTTTGGGTAAGGTCAAGTCAAGTCATCAGTGTGGACTGGGTTCGACCTGGATGGGCCGTGGCAGGACACACTTTTCTCCCCTCAGAATGGGCCGTAGGAGGCACCTGGCACTAGACCTGAGCATTTTGCGGGCCGGACCGGGTTCGGGCCGAGCCGAAAAAAATCTCTGTTATTTCGAGCCGAGAAAATCCTGCCCATGAACGTCCTATTGGACGCATCGGGCCTCAATTTTCGGGCCGGGCTCGGGCCGGGTCCGGGCTTGGGCGGGCTGCCCGCGTATTTTATAGTGTAAAATAACTAAAAACAGCATTTCGGGCCGGGCTCGGGCCAAAAAAAATTTTCGCGGGCTTCAAGATCTCTGACCACGCCCGTCCAGTAAGGTTCGTGGGCGGACCTGGCGCGGGCCGGGCCCGGGCCGGGCTGAAAATACTCAGGTATACCTGGCACACATAACATTTTGATTTTTTGAAACTGCAAGACGCCTATTCTTTGCTGGGAAGCACGCGTTCAAAATTTTGAACTTCAAATTTTCATTGCACATCACTCTGTTGTCTTAAGAAAGTTCAGTTCAGTTTCTAACCCTGGCAATTTAGACTTCAGGATTGGTCAGAAATTTCGGCCATGCAAGCTCGCGGTGAGCGGAAGCAGAACGGAACATTCCCGCATTCTTTCTTCCTCTTTTCGCAGCACCTTCATGCATCGCATCTACTCCGTATGTCGCCTACCCGCATCCATCTGCCCCGAACACATGCAGGATGCTTACCGAACAATACTGGTTAAACACATGCTCATGCTCTGCAGCTCTCTGGTAATCAGCAACAGCAACTACAAATGAATACTGGTTTCAGTTTTCTCAGAACAAAAAAAATGTATCAGATTTCAGTCAGCAACAGCAACTACAAATGGATCGGGTATTGATCGCCTGCAATTAGTGATTAGTCCATATTTCCCCCTCCTAATTGGCATCCAAATCCCAACTTTAGTCCTGGATTCAAGCATGTTCAGTATCTGATGGTGCTCACTGTTGCCTATAATTAATGTCGAGACACGTGTGCCATCAGATTCCGAACGCCTGCCACTCGAACGTATGCGATCTCTTGTGCACCGCGTAGCAGCGCGCCCGGCGCTCCGCGACTCGTCGTACGCGCCGGCGCCGCCCCCTCCTGCGCCGGCGCTCCACGAGGCAGAACACGCCGCCGCCCATGCGCGCCAGCTTCACGGCCGCGGTCCTCTTGCCGTCCGCCTCGATCACCTCGGCCACCTTCCATGCCGGCTCCCATGCATGTTGGCTTTCCGATGCAACCACCTATTCACCTGAACCGACCCGAATTCGTTCACAGCGTTTTCATTCCTAGCAAATCCCATGCATGTTGGCTTTCCGATACCGATGCATGAATGCATCCGTTCACAAGACCACAAGGGAATTCAGCATCGATTCAACTTGAGTTTAGATCTCCTGAAGGTTAGGATTATCCCTTAGACATGGCAGCAGACCGTGTCGCTGTCGCTGCACCTTAAGTGCTAAAACAGACCAGGGCAATAAATTCATCAGACAAGTCTAAAACAGAATCCAGAGCAGCAGGTAACATGCATGCGGGTTCTAACAACATAGGAGTACCTGAAAATAAATTAACATACCTGGATGAACAATTACCTAAATGAACTGCACGGCAATTACAGAGTGAAATTACATAGCAGAACCTGCAACAGCAAACAGCAACTCATATTCTAAGAAAATAGGCATGGCCAATGTGCATTGAGGAATGTCTACCCCTGGAGTCAGGCCTCAACCCCATGAATCAGTAACATACAGCCAGTAAATGGCAGTTTAAAGAATAGTTAGCCAAGATTGGGACGATTCAGTGAAGGGAGACTTAGAATAACAGTCATATAAAACATACTCAGTACTACAGCATCCACACAATATTTGAGCACCGGCAGCGGCGGATCCAGCGGTGGGTCGGGGGGGGGCCCACCACCCTGGATCTCATGGTAATGCCTCCAATTTTTCCATAGAAATTTTGAGGAGAAAGAAGGAGAAAGAGGAATAAGGAGGAGGGAGGAAGAAGAGGAGGAAGGAGAGCCCCCTACCACTCAATCGTGTAATTGCCACTGTGCACCGGCGGGCCTCATTCACCGCTGAAAAGAGAAACATCAGCACCATACCAATAAGCTACTTATCTCTGTATCTTACAAGAGGATTCACGAAACATAAGAAAGCATACACCACTCAAGCCACTAATAAGGTAATACACTAACATTTGAGACATACGGTTCACTGGTGATCGGTGAACCTTAATAACAGCGTAACAAAGTAGCCTTTAAACACATAGGGTATAGGGTATATAGCAGTTCTGATAGCAGGTTTAGACAACTAGAGCCTGGGGCGCGCCTTCGGCTCGCCATTTTTTCAGCTCAATTTTGAAGTTTTGATGATGGAAGTATGTTCACCATTGAATCAATGAAAAATCAAACTATACTGCTCAGGTTCCGTAGCTCCCACCATTTGGAGCTCATTTTCTGTCAGTTTTTGACTTAACCTTTCCTTAATCCAGTGTACACAATTTCGAAAGGAAACCAACTGGGATAGAAATTGAAAGTACATGATAAATTGAAAAGAACACTGCAATGTTTTAATCATTGTTGACATGCAAATCAGTCTCCTAAGTCTCCATACAAATGAGTTACAGATCTCATCGTTTCTTCAAACTACTGATAACAGGATTTAGGAAATTATTGAAGCACAAACTGGCACAGACTTCAGTTTGCCCACTTCTTCCTCCTAACCTGAAAAGCATGTCATAAAATTAAGTATTGTCGTGTTCCCAAAAAATTTGAGTATCGCTGAGGGAGGTCATATGCAATCAAAGCTGTCTGAGAATGACACATACGGAGTTTGCAAGCATTAGCTGTAAAAATTGAAACAATACATAATATTTTCAAAAACTATTTTACTAAAGGTCTCAACGTCAGGAATGATTTGAGATAATCGATTGTCTCACCTGTCACAACACAGTTAACTTATCATCATCAAGAAATTAAATTATGTTTCGCAAAAAAATGAAGATAAAAACATAAAATGATCGAAATACAGTGCTACTGATCTTGCAGTTAAATCTTTGCAGAAATATTCAGTGATGATACTTGCTTTTGAAGCACCAACAGTTGGAATTGGGAACAAAACCAATTTCCTGAGCTGGCTGGTTTATCAGTTTTCCAGTAACTCCATTGCCCACATTTAATGGTGCTAGGGTTGGATAAGGCAAGGCAGCCAAGGCTACAACCTACTACTAAGCCTAGTTATATACAGGAGGGGGAAAGCATCACACACAAAAAACTTTTTGAGACAGCATACTAAATAATTTTGGCCAATAACACTTGTTGGTAGGAAGCTTGAGAATGAAAGACATCTAAAAAATGACTAACAATAATTATTTCAGGAACTGAAAGTTTTTGTATTCTGTTCTACTATGAGTTTCTGAAAGTTTCTAAAAAAGGCCCAAAACTGCAAGGCAAGTAAACTGGGAGGAGGAAGAATACTTACTCATGGCCAGTTAGGACATCTGTTGAGTTGAATTTCCATTCAAGTGTCCAGTATATGCAATCCTTTCTGCAAAAGGGAGATTCAGATGTAAATCAGCTTTCCTATGTAATGCAAAGAAATAAAAATTGTACAACTGGCATCATTAACTGGGATATAATTCAGTGTGTGAGAAGGGCAGAATAAATTTAACACAGTAACCAAAAAACTCAATTGATTGTGAGTGCCCGCGCTAGTTATTTAATGACCAAGGGCTAATGCTAAGCAAGAACAGTGAAACATAGCATTTATTCTTGAGATAGCGTATTTGACATTGGCAAACTAATACAGATCAACTTCCAGCAGTAACTGCACAACACACCATTAACCAAAGAAGCCACATTACATCTTTCATATAGCTGGCAAGCATCCAAATATTGGAACAATGCATTGCTGAACTGAATCAAAATCCTTTTAAATAAACCATAAGAAAGCAAGAATGGAAAAAAGAAAACCTGCTAGAACATCTCAGCAGCAATGCATCATACTGATGTCAAGTAATTTTAAACATACAGGCCAAGCAATGCAATACAAAGAAAGAGGCAGTAAAGGAAAAAAAGATGTATTAGAGCATCAAAGCCAAAGCACCTGTGATTGTGCCGGGAACAGTTATTCTCTCTCGTGGCCATGCCCCTGGGGAGAAAGTAGAGCCTGATACCCTGTGGTGCGCGGCCTTGGAAGAACAACCAAATGGGCAGCTGGGCCCAAAACCCAGGACTGAAGGGAATCAAATATCGACACGTTAGCAACCACGTATGCATGCGGAAGAACACATCGGCAGCACCCCAATGAACATCTTTACGCCGTCGCTGCCACGTATGAACAATCAATTACACGTTAGCAGCCACGTACACAGACAAAAGAACACGTCAGAAATGCAGCAATACACAACGTATACACCACCGGTGACACCTGTAGCAAACACACTAAACAAAAAATACGGAACAACACCGCTACAAAATACTACTTTTATAAAATGTTATTTGCAGAGAACCCCCTAATCTATGCCTTCGTGCTTCTAAGACTCCATGCAGATGCAGTGATGCCGAGAGCAAAATTGCAAATAAAAAAATACATGATAAAAAACCATCACAGATCATAGAAACTACCAGTTATGCAGAATTTTTTTTGAACTGTGTAATCTAAATTAAAAGAGAAAAAACCCACCTGTTTCTGTCTGAATCTATTTTCCCTGACTTGAAGCATGGATGCAGACTTACAAGAATAAGAACAGAGAAAAGAGAGATACTTCTCACTAATCCCAATTCCCAAAGCATGATCACAACTTTATGTCCCTTCAAATAATCCACCCATTACGAATTTCACATACTACTGGACAGCAGAGCTCCCAAAAACCAATGCAACAAGTAGTGATTTTGTATTCCCTCCTTTTAAAAATACACAACACCTAGTCCTAAATGTCATATTTAAAAGCAGAAGCAGTGGGTAACAATGACCATGTACAGCCATAATGCTTACTATCACCATTCCCAAATCAAGAGAATGTACCTTGGCATGTATCAGCCCTTTCTTTGGGGCTTTACTTAGAACTTCAACATGATTATCATTCACAAGAGGCTCCTCACACACAAACTCAAATTCATACTCCCATTGTGGATCCCTATTCTTCTTGATGACCTAATACATGTGGTGTAGATTAAGGGATCAGTCAAGCATAGCCATTCCATGAAGTTATATTGATCAAGCATAATTTGTATTTATACCTTTTGTTTTCTTCTCCTCGCCTTTGGAAAATTCTTTTGCACATGGGTTTGTAAGGTGCTTCCCCTCGTGATCTTGACCTTCATGAACAACAACATAAAACAAGCCACCACCAGCTGGACTGCTGGAGTACCATCTGGAGCTTTCTCTAACATATCAGTACCCTCTGTGCCTTCTTTCTGCATATCTTCTTCCTTGAAAGGCTTGTATGTAAGCTCTAGAATAAGCTGACCACAAGACTTTTCATTTTGTACATCATTTGGATCCATGGTCTTAAGCAACTTGAGGGTAGTAGACTTTAGTCTCATCTGCTGGGAGGTCTTTTAATAGAACCCTGTTCATGCCCATCCTTTCATGTTTTCCAACCTAAATATATCGAACAAAAAGTTGAAAGGACCTTGATGTCGCCTAGAGGGGGGGTGAATAGGCTTGACGACCAAGTTAAACTCTTCTTCCCCGAACACTTGAGCTGACAGTGTTCCACCGGTCAGACCGGTGGTGATGACCGGTCAGACCGGTCAAGCACTGGACTTCACAGGAGGCACCGGTCAGACCGGTGCACCTCACCGGTCAGACCGGTGTAGCACAGAGCACCTGCAAAAACAACTTCAAGCACCTCTTGACTTCTAGCACGAACCAAACTTGGTGAGTGGTCTTTGTAGATGATCACAAGCAAGGTAATGAGCCCTGCACACATAAGTAGCACACCCAAGTAGATCGAAGCGGAAGCAAAACAAATATGCTAGAAAAACAACTTAGAGAGTCAAACCACACGAAGAAGTAAGGATTTGTTTCCCGAAGTTCACCACCCACTAAGGAATGGCTACGTCTCCGTTGAGGAGCTTGTAAGGGACAATTCCCACAACAAGCCGGGTCTCTTTCAACCACTTTCCTCCTTTCCACTAAGGGGATCTTTTCCACGAAGAGGCAAGATCGCAGCCCTTACAAACTTCCCGCTGCTCACCACAACCTTGGGAGCTAGCCGGCGACGCCTAGCCGTCTAGGAGGCAAACCTCTAAGAGTAACAAACGCTTCAAAGCTTGTAGACGCGAAACCAAAGTGCTCAAGCTATGGAAATGCTCTTGTTAGCTCACAAGGTCGCTCTTGAGCTCACTCTCTTAACCCAACACCAAGGATATGGCTTGAATCTACAAATCTCACAAAGAGAGGGTTGGGGAGAGCCACTAAGGCTTAGAGCTTGTTAGAAAAGGCTTGGGACCTCAGCAATGTCACTAGAAACAGCAAGCCTCAACTGAAGAAGGCTTGGGGTATTTATACCCCTCAAAGGAGAAAACTAGCCGTTGGTCCTCGGGCGGCACCGGTCAGACCGGTGCCCCACACCGGTCAGACCGGTGTTTGAAAAACTAGCCGTTGGGGCTAGCGGTACCGGTCAGACCGGTGCCCCTGACCGGTCAGACCGGTCAGGCCCGAGATACCTCCAAAACCCTTTCTAAGAAACTAACACTTCATCACCGAGATGAAATGGCTCAGGTTAGGTTAGGAGGGTTTGTTAGCACACTCTAAGGCTAGATCTCACTTAGGTCAACTAATGAGCACTTTGACTTGGTCAACTCGCTAAGTTGCATCCCTCTTGATAGTACGGCATACCTATACTCAAGAATAAATAAAAATACTTTGTTGATCTCTTGAGCTTGAACGTCTTCAATCTTGCCATACTTGATCAATATTTACTTGAGGGCTTTCAACATAACCTTTGACTTGAGCACTTTCATACTTGAGCTAGTGACTTAGGATCTTTCCATTTAGCGTAGGAATGCACACTTGGATCCATAAGTCACTCTATATTGCCAATCTTAACATGTTGATGACTTGCATTGCTTCCCTCGGTTAAGGTTTGGATATGATACTTGGAGACCCCACGGATGCTAGAATTTCACCTTAGCAAAACACGAAATGGCGGCTTAGCTAGAGCCCCAAAGATTGCTTAGTCCCTCACCCTAGACACCTCGGTTGATCTCTTCATCACTTACCCAATCCACTTTTGAGTTCCACTTTGCCTCATACACAATTAACCTTCATTTGAAAACCCGCTTCAAATGCTTGATCTTGATTGACAACGAATGTGCAAGCTTCCAAATTAGAACCATAATATGTACACTCATCCTTATGTCCTCTTTCAATAAACACATGAAGCCTTGCTCTTGACTTAGAGAATTACCATCTTCTCTTTTGTGATCCTTATAAATTTAATCAAGCTACGTCTTCATATGGGAGACCATGAATTGACCTTCTCAAATTATCTCAATATTTATCTTTCTTTATTGCTTGATATTTGTTACTTGTGCATTAGGATCATCCATATATTTGTCTTCTCCAATGTGAGCCATATAATATTCATCCATAAATAAATACTTCAATAATTACTCATGAATATATAAATAAAACCTGCTCACAATCTTAGACAAATCCATTAGTCCTTTAATCGCCTTGTCATTCAATTCACCAAAATCCACTTAGGGACCTGGATGCACTTTCAAAAGTAAGTGCATATTCCTGGAAAAATATGCCACCAGAAAAGCTACTACAAATTTGAAAAGGAACATAACTGTTCCCAGTCAAAGACATTGACTTGAAGAGCCTGCATTTCTGAATCTGTCACAACAAATTTGGAATCTTCATTCAAATTCGGATCGAGATTGCTGCACTTTACATTTGTTTTTTTTTGTGAAAACTTGTCATCTGACATCGTAAGTTTCGCATCTAGGTCTGATTTACCCAGCAGAAACACAACAAATTTGCTGCAAAGGAAAAAAAAGGAAAAGACATCAAGCATAATGTATTTCTTCTTTTAGGTCAGCAATTGTAATCCATCTTATACAGCCACGTCATCTAATTTAGATATAACTGATAAGACCTTTTCTTATTTGTTGCGATCCCTACTGTACTTGCTAAATTTAGATCGAGATAGATAGCGGTGGAGTGCAAGAGTGTAATTTAAGTTGCAGTTTACCGGAGGAACTGATAATGGTGGTGATGGAGGAAGGCCGCACGTCGCACGGTAGCTTGAACGGCTCGGCAGCACCACCGATGGAGAGCTGCTGCTGACGCTCGTCACCTAGGCCCCGCAGTCCTGACACCTGACAGTCACTGCGCCGGCGCCAAAGGCAGAGCAGCGAGAGCTGGTGGAGGGCCTCCGCGACAACGCACCACAACGAAGCCGCAGCCGACGGCCCGCGACGCGGCGCCCCCAGATCCAACGCGGCGCCGCGCCCCTTGGGCCGGCCGGGTGCCCTGTGTCAGCTGTGCTCGGACCGCCTGCCATGGGAGGCGAAGAAGTCGCTGAAGAAGGGAAGAAGTCAGGGACGAAGACGCTGACCCGCTTGCGCTGGTCAACGCCCGCGCCGCCCGCGCCAATTTGCCTCCGTTGCGCCCGATTTGCCGCCTCCCGCGGCGGGTCCGCGCGGAGGAAAGGGTGATCAGGCAGGCTGTTGGCCGGATCTGGCCGGGGAGGGCGCGCCGCCGCCGGGGTGAGCACGCGCCGCCGACTAGGGTTTCCGCCGGGCACGGTTCGGGAGGGAGGAGGAGGAGAGAAACGGAAAGGGGCGGCTTGGGCCGCGGGTGTGTAGCGGAGAAGAGGGAGAGCGTGGACGGCGGCGGGAGGACGGCGGACGGCGGCGCGACCCTCCCGGCACCATGAACGAGCGGGGAGAGACGAGGAGGGAAGGGATAAGACGGCAGAGGGGGCGGCGGACGATACGGCGGGGGGTTCCCCGCCAATGTGACGGCGGGCGGTTTTCTGCAAAATCACCACGAAATCGGAATTTCGTCTTCTTGGTGGACAAATATTTTAGAACTCAGGGGGTTTTCCGAAAGAAAAACCCACGCCTTTACTGTAGCGGAGGGGTAGCTCTGGACCTGATACGAATTAACACAAAATAAGAGGGTTTTTCTGCAAAAAAACACACAGCGCTGGCGGGTTCCTGGCCGCCGGATCCGGCCGATCGGACGGTCGCGAATTCAGGGCGACGTAGAGGGCGCCGTTGGCCGCGGCAGAGGCCACCGGTTAATAGGTTTAGATATAACATTTAGTGTGCATCTAAGGGGATCCAGGGGATTCAGCACTAGGCATGTCCTCAGGGTGGCCGGGAGGTGTCGGGTATCGCGGTATATAGGGAAGAACTGGAGTGCCATTCTCAATTGGACCTGGCCTGATAGTGGCTTTGGTGCTTGGGCTTGGATCAACGGGTTGGTAGTCATCCGTCCTAATATTTTCCAGGCTCCTTGTCTTTCGGATAGTGTATCTTTCCTGAAAATGAATAAATGATACATGAAGAATCATTTATAAGAACTTGCAATTGTTCCCCACTACGATTTGTAATGGAAAGCAACTGCCTCAAGAAAGATATAGAGATGGAACACAAGAAAATTTATTGGTCTAGGGAATGCATGACATTTTCCATCTATATATGTTTTGAGCACACACCTTTAGTTTCCTGCCGTTTAGGGCACGTACAACGCCCGTCCTCAAGCCGTCTGCGAGCCGACGGTTTTG
Source organism: Cenchrus fungigraminus (assembly GCA_036936925.1). NCBI lineage: Eukaryota > Viridiplantae > Streptophyta > Magnoliopsida > Poales > Poaceae > Cenchrus > Cenchrus fungigraminus. The sequence continues at coordinate 93,397,646 of CM072776.1, read as the reverse complement.
CAGAAAACACCCTGCCTCAGCCTAGCGACGACCGCACCGTCGTCTCGCGAAAGGACGACGGGGGCTCGTGCTCCCAGGCTTTGCCGCCGAGCCTCAGCACCGTTGTACGCCAGTCGACGATGAAGGTTGATCCTGTGCGGCTGCGAGAATATGGCGCCAAGAGGGAGCTCGCAGAGGGAGCAAGAACCACGGTGTCGGCGCAGCTCCGGAGCGGGAGGCTGGGTCACTTGCCGGCGGAAAAAGCAGTAAAGGAGGGATGTGCGTCCCGACGGCTCACCGGCGCAGGAGGACCAGGTGAGGCGTCGCGCGCCCCGCGACCGGCCCGGATCCACCCCCTACGTCGAACTCCGCCCCAACGCAGGCGGAGGGAGGGCGACCCGGATCCGCCCGAGCTCCGCCATGCCTTGGAGCAGGGAAGCTTGCCGCCGCCGCAACCGTCACGAGCAGAGGTGAGATAGGGAGGGAGAGGTAACCGGTGTGGGAGAAGGATGCTGGAGTGGCCAGGCGGAGGCGCAGCTCGTACTCCTGCGCGCGCTCACCAGGGAGGTGTTGGCCGGACTGGAGGGAGGAGAAGGGAGGATATACCGTAGCTAGCAAAGCTGACCACTGACAGACGGGGAGGGGATCAAGAATGTAGTAGATTGAGCTCGTGCTCTCACGCGTGCCTGCCAGGGAGGAGTTCGTCGGAGTGGAGGGAGGAGTTGACCGGAGTGGAGGGAGGAGGAGGGAGGAAGCTAGGCCAAGGCTGGATCTCTGTCGTAGGCAAAACTCGCCACCGACGCCTGACGGATGGGGAGAGGAGCAAGAATGGAGGATGGAGCTCGATTGGATGACGCTGCTCTACCGCCGTAGCTGCTGGGATAATGTAAACAAAACGTGTGGTTCAGAAATATTTGATGCCTTTTCACCAAATGATGGCAACAAAATGTTTTATTATACTAAACAAAGGCATTGCAACTATATATATCATTCATGATTTCATTATCCGTACTCCTTGTACACATAAGTGACTCAAGAAACATTTAATTGGGCACAAAGGACTACGGACATACCCAAAATTAGACTTACATTGTAATGGTATTGCAACTCAATAATGTTTTTAAGTATTTTATGTAAATTAACTTAATATCATACATTATATCTCAATTGAGCATCAAAATGACTACAAAGATCAAATGTGCACATGATCACCATGATTTATGTGTCAAAAGATGAATTAAAAATCTTACAGACAGACAAACAGACAAGTCATTGTACAAGTTGTCTATTTAGCTGTCTCTGTGTGTCAAATAGACAGCAACCTATTTAGCTGTCTCTGTGTGTCAAAATAACTCAATGTATGCATACTCTAGATCTGCAATGAATGTAACTAAATGTCAGCTATATGCCATATAGTATTCCCTGTATGCACTCTCAATTATTCAGAATAAAAAGATGCTGAGAGAAAGAGAGAGAAAAAAACAGAACTGTCGGAAGTCCATACATGCATGATTAGATATATACTCCCTCCTTCCACAAATATATGACGTTGGTTAGTTCAAAGTGAAGTAGTTTAGTCAGTAGTAATTGGTAAAGTGAACTCGTGAGACAATTAAAGTTACCAAAGGGCTTATACAGGTTGCCACCAAGCATATGCTTCCAATGGCATTCTTGCTTGGCGACAAGATCCAATATATGGCATTGTTATGTTGAGCTATCAATATCGTCAGATGATTCCCATCTTCTTATTTAGTTTTTATTTTAATTTTGGGAAAATAACTCCAGATCCCATTAATGATCTTTTCAAATATCCATCATTAAATCGTGAACCCAAGGTGAGATAATTGCTGAAGCCGCAAGTTTGTAACTATCACTCCTGACTCCAAACTGACTAGAAAGATGGAAAAGAACAGGAGCCGTATGAACAAAATGGCAAGAGAAAAAACAGAGGAAGATTGCTGTTTGCTGAATGTACCTGTGGAGCTCTTGGCGCTTCTTGCATTAGAGGAGATTCCCATGAGCATATTTCCTCCAACAAATGCAAATATCAGCAACACCAGCGTTGAGGGAAGCCTCATTTCCTACTCCTGCGCAAGTACAATCCAATCCCTTCAGAGCTTCAAATGCGTTTGCGCTTGTGCTTCGTTGCCTCTGGCTTCCCGTGGCTCCCCTCCTTCTTAAGATAGCGAGGGTCCATGCGTGAATGCGTGATGCAATTTCTGAATTCCATTCGCATTGCTGCTAGATGTCAGCATGGGATTAAAAAACTGATGCGATAAGACGGCAGAATTTATGTCATCGCCAACAACGAGGAGCTGAGAGGCAGAAAAATGGCCGGGGAAAGCGAGGAAGGTGGCCTCCATGCATTCCTCCTCCGTCCCGGCAATCTCGCATTGATGGGCTTGGCCATGCCTGCAGGCTTGCAGTTGCAGGTGTTGCTGGTCCAGGCTTTCTAATATCGGCACCTTTTATTTCAGCATCAAGAATTCCGGGGTTTTTGTATGCAAGTGAACTCCTGACTCCTGTGATATTATACAAAACTGTTCAGATGTCCGTCAGCTGCACAAAAATCTGTATGACTGTATGGTCTGGTAGATAGAGTAAGCAGACTTCAGATTTGGGAACATACACAGAACCTAGCCAAAATTTGATTACTGTTACCATGGTAAAACTGTACAAAGTACAAACATGGCCAGATTCGTATCCAACATTCTCTTCTACTCCTACTACGAACACCGGCAGCGCCTAGGATACAGAACACCGGCAGCGCCTAGGATACAGAAAATCAGGTAGACGCTCGACAATGTGGGCAACTCGGTATGGAGCCCTGAACTCTCTTTCCTCATCTCCCTGGTAGTAGGCTCATATAGCTTGCTTAAAAATCCTCATTCAAGTATATATCCCTGAGGAATTTCTTGTTTGCGTCATCAATTTGGCATGATGTCGTTGGCGCCTTCTAGATCACACGAGCGTTCAGGACAATCCAGTTTACCCCATCGCGCAGTTACTCTTTGGCAGGGAAATATTGGTTTCCCAAGACTGCAAAAGACAACCACGAAAATGCTCAGCTCGGCAACACATAAGAACAGTCTCAAAAGTAGAGGCCAGAAGTCCATAACATTCTGCAAAATCATGGCCTATCAGAATGGAAACAGATCTACTCTTGACATACCCCCCTTATTGTAGGAATAAAAGGGTGCCAAATAGCTACAGTGCATCCGTTTCCACCTTTTGGCCCTCAGACCTGCCCTAGATGATTTTGAAGACAAATAGACAATACCAAGCAACATCTCAAAGCTGACTGTATGGAGTTACCTTCGATTAACCACATTGTGTACATAACATAACCACTGGGAGAATTCAGCCTGAGATCCTGCCTGCACAGGGTTTGCTCTACAAAATAACACACATAGGTAAGTCAGTGTAATGTTCATTTCATGGTAAGGAACAAAAGATAACTGCTACCGCAGAAACAAAAATAAAAATAAGGGAACGAAAACAACAGGATAATGGGGTAGGACTGCACAACTAGAACATATCCAGCTGTGATGAATGGCTCTCCACTACAAGTCAACAACATTCAGAAGACAAAAAAAGTGACAGACACTGATATCAGCTATTGATGAAATGAGCTACATAAATATAAACACCAATATCACCTATACGATGTCAATTTAGTTTCTGTGAACGTGCGCATGTCAAGAGTTTAATCACCATGTGCATCATACAGACAAAAAAAAAGTTTAACACTGAATGAATAGAGTTCATCCAAATCAATAGATTTAGAGCGTCAGAATCCAAGTTTCTAACAAATTTACATATAGCAGTAGCATGGGTTCACAGTTATTATGTGATGCTTTTAGATCACATCATAAAACAACAAACTGCCAGGGAATCAAGTGAAAACATTTGGTAATGCACATAATCACTTCCAGGAATAAAAAAGCTATTGAATGGGAATTGCAATTATCCAAGATGTTGGTGAGTGTTGCTTACTTCAAAACTTCTTTGAAGTGATCAGCACATTCTTTGCAAGGATATAGTCTCGAGATTATATGCATCTGAACATGCAAACCAGCAGCAATGTTATCTTTGTGTGTAAATAAAGTAATCAAGCAAAGAAAGCAATGCATGTGGAAAATAGAAACCTTCAGGAAAACAAAATCATATCATTAACACCCTAATGTCTAACTGCTGCATTCCTGCCCCTCCCGAATAACTGTTTGATATCTTATTAATGCACTGATGTCTAACTACTGCATTCCTGACCCTCCCGAACAAAATTTTCCAGCTTACAGTTCCTGATGGAAATTTAATGGTAGTCTGCTAATACATAGCTTATGATATTTTATTTCAAATTGCATCATATAAATCTGCCAAACCAAGCACACTTATGAAATCAAATCCTAAGCAAGGAACAAAAGAAAGGATTAGACCCTGAAGGACTCTGTAAGACTGTAAATGTACTCAAATCATCATGAAAGTTATCCACTAATTTTTTGGGTTGTAACATCAACAGAGCAGCATTTTAGAATTGTGGCTTCTATTACTAAGCATGAGAAAAATTACTGTTGCAGGAAATCTTTACACCTCTAAAACAGTGGCAGAGGTTCTTGAGTATTCCAACACTAAAGCAAATTAGCCGGACTGTCTCTCGTACTTACCAGCTCCTTCGCATCCCGTTTTTGCTGCCTCGTTGGTTCATCAGGGAACTGAAACGCAAGTCACGTATCAACAGTTTGACAGCTAATGAGACCCAAAAGAAACTCATAAATCAAATTTATTCCTTTTCACATCCATCAGGCACACAGATCAATGTATGCCAAATTATCAGTGTGTTATGATATATGAGTAGTTTGTGCCCTCCACACACATTTCGCCGGTAATCCTAATCCATAATGTGAACTACTCCTTAGAAAGTACTATCTACAAGCAAATGCCAAACTGATTTCGTGCTACTCACAGAGGCAAGAGATCGAGCACCTGCGCTGCAATGGTGTGGAGCAGCATCCACGTGGCCCGCCCGACCTCCTCTTTCGTCAGCGGCGCCGGCTTGGCATCCTTCTCCTGCACATTCACTCCAAAACGTTACTTACAGGGCACCACCCCCTCCACCAAAATGGAAAAGGACAACAAGCGCCCGAGGACAGAGGAAAAACGACGTGCCTTGAGGACCTCCGGCTGCGGCGGCGGCGGGGTCATCGGCGGGGAGAGGGACAGGGATAGGAGCGGGCGGAGGCGGTTGTCGTCGGGGCCGGCGTCCGGGGCGATGAGGAGGTGCCGGGAGAAGGCGGCGACGGTCTGGAGGACGGGCGCCAGCGGATTCCAGCCCGAAAGCGGCATCGAGGCGGCGGCCACGGGCTCGCGCAGTCGCGCGTGTGCGGCAACTCGGAGCTGCAAGCGCAATCGTGCGGAGGCGGTGGTTGATGGATAGGACGCGGCGACCGTAGCGGGAGCAACGGCGGCCGGCGGGGTGCGCGGAGCCGCGGAGCAGAAGAGCGAAGAACGGCAAAACCGGTGGATTTTACTGTGGGCCAAACCGAGGGGCCATACTTGGTTTCCCTTCCTGCCTGAATTTCCAGTGATCGGATTGGGCCCTTGTCGCCGTTATGGGCTTGGGCTAGGAGAAAAAGGTGCATGGTAAATCTAGAATTTTTTATTTTTATATTTATTTTTTGAAGAATTTGCAAAAATATACATCCTCTCAATATTTTGAAAATTATACCACCATCGTTTCAAACGGAGTAGGACGTGATACAGTGCCTAACCGCTACAGTGCTCACGTCCGGGTAGTGTAGTCGTCCCTGCCGCCGTTTCCAACGGCGGTAGGGGCTAGTCCGTTTTTTAAAAATCGTAACTTTTTTGTTTGAACTCAGACGAGATAAACTTTATATGAAAATTGTAGAAGTCATCCAGATCTACAACTTTATAGTTCAAATTTTTTCTTTGAAATCGTCTTGAGACTCAAATAATCGATATACTATCCAGATCTAAAAACTCTAAACTTTGTGTCAATCATTTGAGCACCAAAACAAACTCAAATAAACATAGTTTGAACAATTGTAGATCTCGTCAAGATGCACAATTCTGGTGTAGAGTTAAACTCCATCCAAATTAATACGAAAACATTACGATTTTTTGAAGATATGTTGTCGAGAGAAAAAATTCTGTTAAAATTTAGATCTGAATATAGTGTCCATTATTTAAGCATCAAAATGATTTCAAATGAAAAACTTATGCACTACAAAGTTGTAGCTCTCGACAAAAGCTACAATTTTCGTAAAACTTTTATCTCTATCCGAGTTCATACGAAATAAATATGATTTTTTTAATATATGTTGTGTAGAGAAGAAAATTTTGTGTCCGTTATTTGAGCGTCAAAATGATTTCACATGAAAAAAATTTGAACTACAAAGTTATAGATCTCGCCGAATCCTACAATTTTCATACTAAGTTTATCTCCATTCAAGTTCAAACAAAAAAGTTACGATTTTTTAAAAACGAACTCACCTCTACCGCCGTACGTAGCGGCAACAGTGACGGCTACAGTACTTAGGCGGGGGTGTTGTAGCAGTCAAGCACTGTAGCTAGGGTGGTAACGTGCTTTTCATTTTGTACTAAGAAATTTAAGGATCGGGCCCTATAAGGATCGGACTGTAATTCTATTCAATTTTGAACTAAAAAAATAAAAGGGTCTAGTTGGATTGTGAAGAAGCATTAGGACCATGATCCATTACCACCCCTAACTGTAGCACGCGCAATACGGTAGCTCCCTACCGCCGTTTGAAACGGTGACGGTGTTATAGTTTTGTAAAATATTAGGAGGGATGTATATTTTTATAAATTCATAAAAAAATAAAATTCGTAAATCTACCACTTCCTTAATGCAAGGTAGGTACATTTTCTTTTGCAGCTCATCAATCAAACTTTCAATCCAACTTACATCATGGGAAAGCAAAAGTGTCAATAAAAATCTCCTCGATCGGTCTGGCTCGGAACTGACTGACTAGCCTGGCCTCAGCTCTGGTGGTGTCGGGTGCCTCTGCGCTCGTCGTAGGGACTAAGCTCGCCGTCGCATCCTATGTGGCACCCACAACCACAATGCCGTGGCCCTTCTCGGTGCCGGATCTGCAGCACGAATGTGGATTCTGCTGAGTATTGGAAAAGTTACAACACCGAGACAGAAAGTAGAAAGTGTGGATAAAGTGTTTATATTTCAGAAAAAGTTATGATCCATTCCTTTACACGGAGGTATGGGTCTGATTTTATAGCGCTCGAATGTCACTTTTACATTTCGAAAATATCTTTATAATCGTAGCATCTATATAGAATATATCATACAGAAATGTCTAAAGTAGTCACGCACATAGCGTAAACTCGACAAGAGCTCATGTTTCACATGCTACCCCTTCACGTCATGCACGCTTCTCACTCTGACAGTTTCAAGTGACGTGGTGGAACTCCAAGCTAAAAAAAATGTTCTTCTTTCTTGAGACTCCAGCTACGCAGAAAGTTTCCACCCTTCGCAATCTTGAGTTCCAAAGGACGGTACTTTATCTCACCCTCGAGTCCTGAAAATCACAGGGAAGCAAAGCGCGTAACGTTTTGGAGACTCGGCGCCTTTTGGGACTTGGGAGTCTGAGAAACAAGAGAGTTTATACAAACTGAGGAGTTTATACCAATTGGGGATCAAAACTTTTTCCACTCTTCCTTCGAGTCTCGTTAGATCATTAGATGTCAAGGAATTCATAGATAGAAAATCTCGCGACCCTCGAGTGAGAAAATAATGAAAATCTTTTATAGAATCTTGAAACTCTTATTTTGTTCATAACATAGGAAATTAGATAATTCCATGATCACTCGTCCAATCCCTACTCGAAGCTAATACTCCCCTTAAAACATTAAACTCCACTCGTCACTCGATCCCAGCTTCAAGCGAAGTTCTAACGAGTAGTCAGAGAATTATGTGATTTGTAGTCTCCTCTAGCAGTCTAGGGTTGACGATTTTTCGTCGATCCCAACAGATTCACTGTCTCTCTAGTTGCTGGCTGCACTCGGAGTGAATAAACAATGCAGGTCGATTAGCCCCATTTTCTATTTTAATTAGATAATAATCTCTTAAATTCATCACAAGTGCAATCTACAGTTTATGTAGTTTCATTTCAGGGAAAATCTAAATTACTCCTAAAATATAGACCAACTTCGAATGATCCACTAAACAACTTCTTGGTCCAGTTTACCCGTACTTAAGTACTTTTACTATTTGGTTTAATTTATAAATTATAACATAGTTTGCCATTTTTATTTCTCCATGAGTAAGTAGAGTATTTAGTTTAGAAATTTAAACATGGTAGCAGCAATGCTATATTGAAACTCAAACTTCTTAAAAGGGGGAAAGAAAAAATTGTGTTCGGGGTATTTTTTTTTCAAAGACACAGGAGAGCTGGTGCGTCTTTAATCTTTCGTATTGTATTAATAAGGAGAGAAGCAATTTACAATGTCGTGCAGAATTGTTGTAAAAAAAACGTCGTGCAGAATTAGAGCCGGCAGATTACAGCAGCACGTTTACGTATGCCAAGATGGTTACACAAAGTTGAGCAACAGCGGTGGCTAAAATCTAATCTAGAGCACTACCAAGAGAGCAGCTTCCACCTTGATTTTGATTAGGAGTTCTTGCAGCGTGGCCGACACAAATGCACGGCTGCTGTGCTCTTTCCAAAATTTCCGTACTTGCTCTTTTGCTCAACGAGGCGTGGCAATTCTCAACTGTGACCATGCACTGGGAATGGAGTGATCGATCACCGGAAGGTGTTGACGATGATGTGGTCACTTTGTTTCCGGTTCCTCTCCTGTGTGGGGAGTGCGTTGAGGGACCCTGGTACGTAGGCTAGAAAGATCCCGCAGCTGGCCAGCTGGAATTTGGTCGTCCTAGCGTTAGCTGCTGATGACGCCTGTTGTTGGGGAAGCTTCTGTGTACGGATCTGCGTTTTGCTGAAGATTATGATGTAATGAATGTTGCAGCGTTAGATTATGATTATGATGTACCACTGATTCCTTTTTGCTACTCTCTCACGTTAAATTCAATCGTCGCGAATCGCGATCGATTTGATGGTATTTTAGTTGTCATTCCTTGGGCTTCAGCTAAGATTTTGCATGCACATGCTACGCAAAAGCAAAGCAACCCCAGATCGAGGGCTCTCTTATCTCTACCTGCAAATCTAGAAAATGTTACAAGCAAAAGGCGAAGTGCGTGAATAAAGCTAGCTCGTTTGGGCACCAACACCGCGCAAGAGGTTGTCTTTGCAAGGAAATATGCTGGTGAAGGAAATGTTGTCGAGGCACATGATCGACCCCCACCCACACCCACACACCAATCTTCCTTTACTAGGTTGGTGTAATCCAACGCGGATTATTTGCCAAAGGGGTGCCCCCCCCCCCCCCCTATCTGCCATTCCAACAAGCTACAAGATTCGCACAAGTCTGTGACATGGAGACCTAAACCAAAAAAATCAAACATTGAAAATATAGTTAATAGCAGCGCGTGAGAGCGTTCAGACAGGCGGCCCGTCAGCAACCCAAGTCTAAAATAATACCCAGCCCATCGGCGAAGAAACAACAACAAAAATAAAATTGAAGGGACCGCAAGTCGTACGGAGACCAGGGTTCTTCCGCTGAACCTCCACAACCTCAAGCCGCGCCACCAATGCACATGCACGAGTAGCTCATCGAAAATTGGATCTCAACCAATATGCCGAGGAGGTACACCTCAAAGGCGAAGGCCAAATTGCAGATTACGATTATGGAGTTCTCATCAACGACGGCTGGAGACAAGATAACCAACTTCAATCCCGGCGCCGATCTCCCCTTAACAAGATATATCTAATAAGATAAGGATAAAACTTTAAACGTTATATTTGCAATTCCTCCCTTGTCTCTGCAATTTAAATAACAATGCACACACGTGGCAGGGGAACTAATTTATATTGAGTAGTGTTACATAACTCCAATTTGTCACAATATAATGCACAAAAAAGCAATAGATGTCAATCCCTAGTTCACCCATGACAAAGTAATGAGCAAAGATAAAATAAAATATGAAATTGACATCAAGGAGATACCACGTTAGCAGGGGCAGCAAGCTAATTTTTGTTCAATAGTGCTATGTCAGTGATATTAAGTGTTTCATAACACCTAGTCGTCAGAATATAATGCACAAAAAACCAATAGATGCCCAATTTCTAGTCCACCCATCACATAGTTAAGAGCATACAAAAACATACGAGATATTTGACATCAAGCACATACCACATTAACAGGGGGCATGAAGCTAAAATAGTGGAGATATCAGCTGTTGAATCCAGATGCCCATTCAAGATGGTGCAATGCCATAGTCTCGAAATTTAATGACGAACAAAGAGCTTTGGTGAAAGATATAGGATTCAAAGGAATACTTGACTTCCCACCAGCAAAACAGATATACAGGAGGTTCGCCGTGTCTCTCATGTGCAGAGTAGACAACTTATCAAGAAGCTTAATATTACCAAACGGTGAAAGAATAGTGTTCAGCAGCAACGATATTGGCAAGGTTTTCGGGATACCTTGCAAAGGAAACAAGATTGATGACCACTTGTGCACTGAGAAAAAGTCGCAATGGTCCTTTGATTTTTTTTTTCATTGTGTCATGGAGAACTGCATGCAGGCACTTCCCATTTGAAGTTTTTTAAGAAAAAGAAAAGACAGTTTCTCCAATACTTGAGGAATTTAGGAGCCGTCCATCGGTCCAGATCGGATGGTTTAAAAATAGGATGAACCTGTTACAAAGAACCAAAATTGTGGACCGGAACCAAATATTTGTGGGCCCGGAACTAATTCTCTATGGGTTAGGAACTAAATATTAACAGAGGAACCTCTGGTTCTAAGGAGTTCCTCTTGGTTCCTCTCAAACACCATAACAAACCTCAAAAGAAAATTGCAATTTTGTTCAGGGGCTTGGCTGCTCCGAGGACCCTACCGAAGTAGAGTGTCTCGGGCCAACGAAAGTGCAGAATACGGAGTATGCCCGATTGCCCCGTCGTCGTGGCCTACGGGGAGTACACACTCTCGCAAGAAATATCGTGACCCTCAAAAAAAAATCGTGACGCTGGTTACTTTTGACGCTCCAAGTCAAGGTGCACGAAACCAGTGGTCCAACCGGCGTGTCTGCCTGCCGTGGGGCCGTGGGGAACTAGCGGTACGGACGGACAAGGAGGCTGCGGCCACCGCGCCATTTGCGTGAGGGCGCGTGGGCGCTCGAGTGGTCGAGTGCGGAAAGCGGCGTGTGGGGGGCTGTGGGCCTGTGGCTACGCAAATGCATCGTTCAGCCAATAGCCAGCGGTTGTAGCACGCGCTGAGCAGTATTGGGGTTAGGGGAACGAGACCCGCTGCCGTTGCAAACTGATGGAACAGGACTGCTTTTCCGTGAACGCTACTGTGAAAAACCGGGTCGACCCACCCGGACACAGCTTCGACAAGTCACACAAAGCGTAGTACGTGTACACGTACGTCCATGGAGCTGCGAGATACGGAGCAGGACATTACGGCCGCCTCACCTTTGTCGTCACGTCTCCAGCATATATACCTAATCAGGATCTGCATAGCATTTCAATAAGCTGCCGACACACGACACACAAGCAGCATGTAGCTAGCACAGACGGGATACTGGCGGGAGCCCGGACAAAGGCCGGCGGCGTACGTGGAGAAATAAACAGTTACAGTAGTTCGTTGTGGCGTCCCCATCAGCCATCTCTGCCGGCCTTGAGCTCTTGACGACGCCAGTGGTATTGGACACAGCCGTTCGGCCATCGCTTGGATTGTTCCAGTTGTTTGCGCGCGTCAAAGAAGATATAATAAATATACTATTTCTAACCAGTTAGTAGCAGCTAGCGACTCGTATTATTAGAATCCTTGCTAGATAACGATAGACCTATAATCTAGTACTACTGCACAAGGAGAGAACGGACTTTGACGCGTATATGAAAATCATCAGGACCACGCGCGCTTTCAAGCTAAATTAACTAGCACGCCTGTCGACCGTTCACAGGCATTAACAAATTAAATCTCAAGATCGAATAATAATCCAGCTAAAAATTATTATGTTCATTAAGCATGCATGTACATGTCATGTAGGATAATGTCCATCCTCTATGGGCAAAAAAAAAAAGTTTGACAAGTGCGAGGGTCACTCATCATCAATCATCATGTAGACCCGGCTTTATTGTTATATATCACACACGATGACACGAGACGAGAGGGTGCGGTGCGGCAGGCAGGCAGGCATCACGCGTCAACGGCAGTGTGCCCAACCAATTGCAGCCTCAAGAGCAACAAAAAGGAGACCTAATCATGCGCCTGTTTTTATTGGGGAAAGGACTTTGTCAGAAAAGAAGGATGATGCGCCTTGACATGCCGTTTTTATTTTTCGATTTAGTTAATAGGTTACGACTTGCTACTAATCGTGACACCGACGAGCTACTGGCAAATCCGCATCAACTGTATCTGTATGTGGTGGTGCATACTCTAGCAACCAGTCGCTGATGTATACCTATAGTTTTCACGCTACAGTAGCGCCACACAGTACACTGACCACAGTAGCCACTGGCCAGTATATACTTGATGTTGTTTTCCACTTTTCCTGTGCTGTGTGTGAGCATTCAGCCCCAGACCTGTGAAAGAAAGAGTGAAAGCGAAAGGGAAGCTGACAAACTGTACAGGTACCCCAAACAGAGCAAATGCTATCTATCCGAAGTTCTGAACTGGATGTCAAAGACCAAAGAAAATACTTAGATACAAAACCACTTCACTTAGTTTAAGGCTCGCGGATGCTAATTGACAGGAGCCCGTGCGGGTTTCCGCGGGGGACAGAAAACTGACATGGCTGCCGGTGGGGGATAGGGCGGCCTGGGCCTGGGCCTGCCATTAAAAATCAGGGCGCCCCTGGCCCTCGTCTTTTGCCAGGGACCGAGAGATGCTAAAGGCGAAAAGTCAGTCCAGCGACCGAAAGCAAAGCCAATACCTCCTCAGATTTTTCTTTATTATTTACTTTCTTTCTTTACGAGAATACTTATGCCTCAAGTTACTGACGCGAGAAGTAACAGGCACGGTTGCTGCTGCTCAACTGATAGGGGTCTCTCGGTAGCCAGCCAGTAGGTATCAGCTGGGACTAGCTGAAGTGAACCTGAAGGAACATATCGGTTGGGTAAAGAGAGTCCATCGATCGACCCATCGTCCATTGGGGAACGGTTTGTGAATTGTGAGGTCGATCGATTTCAGTTAGGGTCGAAAACTTACGGGGCATCAAGACGAGTCAAGAGAGTGAGACGTCAGATCCTGTGCAGCTAGGCGTAGCGACTTCTCTGATGAACGACGATGGGGATCGGTGTCGGATTATCAATTGGCAGTGATCATCATTATGTAACGTGGCGAAAATTCATCTTCGAGAGCAGTGGCACCTGTGCGGGAATATTCGGTTTTGGGGGAACCTACCCGGCTGCTGCTCCCTTCTTCTAATCCCTGATGGCCGACGTGTTTTCTTTCTAAACGGAAGATGCTCTCTGGTTCCATCAAAATCGATCAAGATGCTCCGGGCCCTGTAGATTATTTGGGTTTCCAGAAAGGCTGAAACCTGAATAAACGACATGTCGCGTAAATTAAACTTTTACGCACTAATTTAGTAAGACCACCATCTCCTAGATAAACACATCATCAAATTCCGAAAATAAAAAAGCTATAATCTTGCAACAGAGAAGGAGAATTTGGTGGTGGTAGCAGCAACACGAACGCAAACAGGAGTCACAAACCCCCCAAATGAAACAGCTCTGTTCATTCACATACCCCGGTATCATCATCTGCAGCCGGATCGATACGCGAGGAGGAATGGAAGTACATCTCAGAGCCCCATCCAGCGAGGTCGATAGATACGTACAAGCACCGGAAACCAAAGAGAAGAAGAGAAGTCAAGGGAAGCGAGGAAGAACTAGAAGCAGAGCAGCGGAGCTGAAGAAGCGTCTCGGCGGCCTGGGCCTAGAATCCCCGGCAGAGGCGGAACCTGTCGCCCCACGGCCGCGGCTGGTGCCGGAACCGGCTGTGCCGGCGCCGGGGCGCGGGCGCGGGCGCCGGCGCGGTGGTGCGGCTCAGCATCTCCCACATCACGTGCACGTCCTCGTACTCGCACGTGCTCACCTCCTGCCGCAGCCTCCACAGCCCTGCACACCAAGCAAAAGCAACCGGCGCCGCCGGAGTCAGACGAATCCATCCTGCGCGCCGCCGAGGGATCGTATCAAAGCCGGCGAGAGCCGCCGCCGCCGCGGGCCTTACCTGTCTGGCGAACCCCGAAGCGGGACGCGACGCCGAGCCACGCCCGCCGCACCGGCAGCACGACGCGGTCCCACCAGTACCCCATCGACGGATCGGTCGATCGATCGCCGACGACGCCAAGCCAGCCAGCAGGCAGTCGCCGGACCTTCGCCGCAGGAGACCGGACAGGACCAAGCTAGAAGCTACCCGCCTCCCCCTCTCCTCGTCGGTCTCCTCCACCTCCTCCCCTCGATTATTAGACCGGGGTCCTCCGGTCGGTTCCGTCGTTTCCCTACGCGCCCCTGGCTATTTGTACACGCACGAGGCGGAGGGGAGCCGGGTGCACCGGCGCTAACGCTCGCGCTGACACTGGTAGGCGGGCCCGGGTGCGCGGGCGCTGTGTGGGGCACGGGAGTCAGTTGGGCGGGTGGGTACGGTGGTTGCGGGCAGTTAGTTAACGGGGGGCGGCGGGCACGTGCCAGGAGGCGGTAGGCGGCGCGGGACACGTCGGCGCGGGCTCTTGATAAAGAGGGGCCCAGACGATTCATGCGCAGCAGTAGCCCGCGGGTATGTGGCGGACTGGCGGTTGGGTGGGTGGTTGCGGGGTTGTGTGTCAGTGGAAGGAGTTAGGTCACCCGCGCGGGCTGCTGTCATGGGTTTGGATCCAAACGTTTTCTTGGTTGAAATCTCGACTCTAATGTGTGAATTCCACCTCGTGTGATCACGGATGTAACACGATGCGACTACACGAACGTGTCATTCTTACTATCTACTCTAAAGAGAATGCAACTCTCGTTTTTTTTTCAGGAGTCAAACAAATTAAATTTGATCAAATTGGTAAAAAAATTGCACATTCACATCTTCAAATAAATTTATTATGAAAGTATGTTACATAATTAATCAATTTATACTTTGTACCATAAATGTTAGTACTATTTTTTAATAAACTTGATCAAATTTAAAATTAGTTAACTTCTCGAGAAGTAGGAGTTGCATTCTTTTTATTAGCATGAAGAGAGTACTCCCTCCGCCCCCCACAAAGAGTGTCCGGTTTGATTTCTTTTCAGTCAATCTGTTTGAACTTTGACAAAATTTATAATGAAAAATATCAATGTTTATCACATTAAATATGTATGCTATGAAAATATATTTCATAATGAATCCAATGAAACTTGTTAGACATCGAAAGCATTTATATGTTTTTATATAAACTTGGTCAAACATAAGACGGCTTGACTTAAGACAAGACCAAAAGGACACTATTGCGGGATGGTGGGAGTATGTTACAAGAATACCACGACTCTACGAGCACGATCCTTTAGCACGAAGGGACTACGCCACAAGGATTCTCTTTACACCTTACCTACTCTTGCCTAGTCCTCCTCTGGTATTGTGACAACCCGCCAGAGAAAATACCGTACTATCGCCTAAACCAATCCACTTTGGCCATTAAGCGACAGTAAGGTACCATCCCGTCGTAAGTTGCCGGGTCAAAGCCCGGTAAATCACTTGGATAACACACAGAGGATCGAACATATGCATTAAAACTCACACGAAGGCGAGTCCAGAGTACATTACACAAATTAAATCCAATTTACCCCTAAGGGTTAATTATTACAAACCATGGTTCGTGACATGATAAGTAAAGGTTCAGAGTTTGAAAACAGCGGAAAATAAACTAGCGATCCGATAGACATCACAGGAGGCCGTCCGTGATGCCATCACTCATCGTCATCCATCCAATCCAGCTCCCAGCCGGGTGGAAGCTCTCCAGGCCACACAACACCTGCAACAACATTTATAAAGCAAGGCTGAGTATACTAATACTCAGCAAGACTTAACCGTCGGGTGACAACTACATCACCAAACTCTAGACATGAGAGGCTTTTTGGCCGGTAGGTTCTTTTGCTGAAAAGCAACAAAGAGTAGGTCCTTACTTTCAATATTTTAGCTCAATTTCTAGTTAATTACCATTTCTAAGTGAGCCAACTATTACAATCAAGAATTGTGCAATACAATTGATCCACGCAGCAATATTCACATAGTTCCATCATTAAGGGATATCGTGGCCAGTTGATTAAGCAGTCTCAGATAATGGTGAGAGGTGCCGACAATCGATTGATTAAAAACCTTGCAAGGAAAACCTAAACACACCAAAGAATGCATACCCCAAGAAGGTCCAGACAAAAACGAAACGGGGTATGCACCGACCAGACGGTTCCCATCTTTCTCCGGATCGGGATCGGAACTTACAATCCTCGGTACAAGGCTTACTGGTACGTCACGCCGGACCGCCAAGACTCGCACATGTACCCCACTGTTGCAGGCAGGGGGACACATCATGTGTCCTAGGGGTAGTAGGGAAAGGTTCCCTTGCCGTGTTCATCAGGTACTAGGTTTACGGTCCCATTCCCGACAAGTGCTTAGTATGTTCAAAAGCTTAGCCCACAAAAGCCACTGGACCGGAGCCCAAATCCCATGCTCTTACCACATGAGCAATCCATTTATAAAGATCTTATGATTCCAATATAAGAACCTATTCTCGCGAGTGACGAACATCACTCGACTTTTACTGGTCCTATACTCCTATAGCATAGCAGCTATCGACCTAGCATACTAGTAAAAGAGCATAGGTACCTAGGGATCATGCATCTAGGGTTTCATTCAACTCCTGAAACGTAAATGCACAAACATAGCAAAGGTAATTGCATAATTTTAAAAGAAGGGTTAATGATCCGGGGCTTGCCTTCGTTGGCAAGATTGGCCTTGGGCCCTTCTGGACTTTGGTCCAGGTCTTGCTCTACAGTGACGTAGTGCACGTCTCCGTCAGCTCCTTCGTCTCCTCCTTCCGGCACAAGTGTATAGCTACCGTCGGGAAGATCTACACGAGGATGCATATGCAAGATTTAATTGGCGGTCTTCATTTAATTAATTGCAAAACAACATATGACAACTATGAAGTTTATGGTTGGCCATATTCACCTTGACAAACACATATTTGATATATTCTTCCTATTAAAGTAATGTCATGTGGTGCTTTATTATTCATTCTTTTTGATAGTGACTGTGTACATATTTATACAAATAAATCAAATTAAATTCACAAAACAGCAAGGGTTAATTCTCAGCTCCTAATCATGCTACACAACACATACATAGGGTCACTAAAAGTGGCAAAAGGCGCTTTTCCAATTAAACCTATTATTAAGCTTAATTTGGCTTCCATTGTTTTATCCATAATTTAAATCATAAAATACAGTGGGTGGTGGTTCTGAAGCACTATAGACCTAGATAAGGACACTGAACAAGATTTCACAATTACATGAGCTATAAATTAATTATACCAAACATGACAAATTTTAGATACCAAAGCATGAGAAATGCATATAAAAATAATTAAGCAACAAATGGATCCCAACTTTCTCCCACTTGTTATTTGACTCAAAACAAGGCTATGCACACAACAAATACATCAAGGGCTACTATAGATCTTGATCTATGTAATTACATTGAAAATTAAGCATAAATCAAGAATAAATATTTTTGGCAGCTATAAAATTATTATTAATTCACCATAGGTGTATTTAGACATTATAAGACTATAATCAGAAGTTGGGGACAAAAACATATTTATTTTAAGCTATAAAATTCATTTAAAAAGATTCATCATAAAAACAAAATAAATCATATTAAAATATCTACTTAGTAACTTTGTGCAATTTTTTGTCCAGAGTCTAAACATGACATATCTCACAACATATCCAAAATTCAACATGATATCACTTGTAGATTTTGAACTACCGCAAATCTAGGTCAAACTGATTTTGAATTTTCATTCAAAATCTAACAGTCAAAAGTATAGTCCTGCTTTGTAGAAGTTGTAGATATAGTCACAAGGAAACCAACAAAATTGGTTTGACATTTTTCTGGTTTTTCTACAATTTTCTATGAATTTTGGGAGGTGCTGGACCTAGTTGTAAAGAAACTTAGATAAAGATCATTGCCAGCAGGTCCTTAGTTCACAGATATGCCCTCGGAGATTCACAACCGTGCCCTTTCGGCGGCGGTGAGCTCGCCGGTGGTGAACGGCGGGCTCGGCAGGGCAACAAATGACCCTAATGCTCGATTGAGCTCACCGTGGTTCGATTGGTGGTGGTGGCGTGGCCGGAGGTGGCTCCGGCGAGCGGCGGCGGTGAGGTCGCGGCGGCGCGGCCGCGGCCACTCGAATTCCGGCGAGACGAGGCGCGGCTCAGGGCAACAAGCGGCTCGGCAAGCTCGAGTGGGGTCCAGGGGAGGCGCTAGGGTGGTTGAGCGGCCGAGGGCGCGAGCGCAGGGGCTAGCTCGACGACGGCGGTGGCAATGTCGAGCGGCGGAGCTCGGGGAGGCGGCGGCGGTGCGTGTACGCGCGAGGAGAGGGGGTGACGGCCTTTTATAGGTGGCTTCACACCTTCGCCGCGAAGCAAGGGAGGGAGAGAGAGAGGGCCCGGCCACGGCAGCGCGTGCAGGCATGGTCGGCGGGCGGCGCGGCAGGGGCTCGGCGCGGACGCGCGGCGCATGCGACGCGTGGCGAGGCGCGGTTCCCGAGGGGTCAGGTAGGGCGCGGGGTGTGGGGGACGGCGCGAGCGCAATGATGGCGCGGTGGCCTCGGGAGATGCGGCCGGCGGGGGACCCGGACGCCGAGGGCGCCAGCGCCACGTGGCGGCGCGCGTGGGCCTACTCTGGAGCGCGGCGGCGCGGCGCGACGTCGCCGTCTCCAATATCATTTAGCCTCCTTTGACCGATGCAAACTCCAGAAATCCAAATATAAGTTCAAATTCTCCCAATATGAAACTTGTAGAGGCACTATAGGAGATCATTTTTTGTAAAGGCCGACCTAAGTTTTGATCCACGGTTTGAGCATAAACAGCTGCCAAAGCTGCTGTCTTTCTTGGCTCGGCCAAAAAGTATAGGCTGGCGTTGACCGCGTTTTTGAACATCTTCCACTCAAAATTTCAAATGCCGCCAATTATGAAAATTGTGTCCCTCAAAAAGACGAACAACTTTTGTATTAGCCGATTTTGAAGTGTTTAAGTGAAATTTGGAGAATGCGGCAAAAGTTCTAGGGAAGGTTCAAAGGCATTAGGGGTTTTGACCAACATTTGACTAGGGTTTGACCACTAATGCGTGTTGACTTGCTTAAGGTGATCATTAGTGATCGTTGGCTAGGTTTTCGAGGTGATGACCCAGGTTGACTAAGGTTTGACCAAAGTCAATGTGTTTGACTCGGTTGACTAGGTCATTAGCACTAATAATGCTAATTAAAAACCTGGGGCGTCACAGCCTACCCCCCTTAAAGAGAATCTCGTCCCGAGATTCGACAACAAGATTAGAGCGATTCCTTCCAACAAGGCAAGGGTTACAAAGGGAGGAAGACATATCTGCTTACACTTCTCGACAGCGAGAATTCAAATAGGACAAAAGATACAGGATGCTCTCCTCACTACCTCAACGCCGCTCATGAGGAAGCAGGCGATGAATGTGTACATGAAAAACTAAGAGCAGACAGATTCCGCCTGCAATGCAAGGGTACATTCCTACCAGCGTCCAGCGAAGCGACTCGAACACCTCCAAGAACTGAGCCATGGTGGGCGCAGGCTTGAGTCCTTCTCCTGACCTACTTCCGAGCTTCTTCTTAACGTCGTCGATGAAGACGGAGGGACAGCTTGCTCGGCAAGGAACGGAGCAGACGGCAGAGATGGGCTAGTGGCGGATTGGCCAAAAACTAGCCGGAGGGAGAACAAAGAGCGATGGTGATGTCGAGCTAAAAAGTAGGCGAGACTTGGTAGTGGCGACATCGCGGAAGGGCTTCCTTTTTATGCCGCCACGGGACCACAACGGTCATCCAAAACCATCCGAGGTAGGGGCCGGCGGAGCGATCCGGTGGTGGCAGCACGGGGCTCGATAATGGTCGGCCCGTGAGGTCTCGGCGACGTGATCGTGGCCGCGGAAAGAGATGGCATAGCGACGCCACGGCGTCGTACAGCCGTGGCACTGAAAAGGATGGGTCCAACGGCCCGAAGAACTGACCGTGATGGTGGAAAATGATGAGAAGAGCTCAGGGTATCCACCCTCTAGGCTTGAGATCGTAACGAGGAGAATTTAGCACGAGATTCTACCGATCCTTCGTTTACTTGTTTCTTGATTCCTAGGATTTGGAGGTTATGATCAATGGATCATGGATTGATAAGCAATGGAGGACTCTCATGCCTTGACTTTTAGAGAACCTTGACTGTTCATGAAAAACTCTGCTCCTAATCTTCAACTTATTCAGTTGATTTGAACTGCTGCTCAGAGAACTTTGAGATTGGATGAAAAGAGACCAAGTTGGAAAGTTTCATACTTTCAACAAGATTTCAGGGAGGTACAGAGGAATAGGTTTGATCCTCATGTGGGTAAAATTTGGGGTGGCCATTGTACAAGGTACAAAGGTATGCCGAACTCGAAACGAGCGTACATACAAAATGGCGTAAAGTTCAGAAGTCGTGAACAAAAAATTCATAACTCAGAACCTATGACCCCAAAAATTCCAAATTTTTGGTAGCAACTCAACAATGTTATGAGGCACTTTTTTGGTATTCAAAGGTTGATCTAGAAAGGTTAGGAAGGTGCTTCAACTAAGCAAGGTTTCAGATTAGGTTTCCGGAAAAACAGCATGACAGAGGTTCACTATTCTGAGCATAACTTGAGATATTCAAAAGCTATGACCGTGAATTTTTGTGAACAAAAACTAGATTAGATATGGAGCAACTTTGGTATAGATCATCTAGTTAAATTATTTTTAGATCCTGGTGCAAAAATCAAGCAAACAGCCCTATCAGATTTTTGGACAGCAACACATCTACACATGAGAGGCTATGCAAAGAAAATGCACACTAGCAAAATTTCACTTAGAGAGCACACAAAACATGTATAGGGTTCAGTTGTAAGTTTCCACAATTTTTAACATGATGCATGACGTCCTAATCGTCCTCACAAGGCAATCAAGCCAAAAACGAAGTTAGTGCTGGTGGCAAGGCAACAATTACGTTTCTCCCTATAATAACTAGTCGAGACTATCGGTTCTTACTTAACGACTTACGAAATGCAGTTAGTGTACCTGCAGAAAAAGAACCTTCCGTGCCAGCACTCACAGAAGCATCCACATACATTACCATTCACTATAGAAACGACACCCATGCGTTTATCATTGCATGGACATCGTCCAACCTCAGACACCCTCCATTTGAATGGAGTGTATCCTTGCCTCGCATATTCGTAATGCGGAACGCACACGTATGGCAAAACGTGGCGACATCACAACCCATGACATGTTCATCTTGAATAGAGCATGCCATCCTTCATATGACTCGCATATGGAAAGCGCACGTATAAAACACGTGGCATCCAACCGAGAAGATAGGATCCGTGGATTTGTGCTCGATAAAATTGCGATCCATGCCTGTCAAATCTTTGGCGGACCAGGCAAACACATCCCTATTCTTCTGGAGGAATTGGACTAGTGTCGCCTCTTCGCTTGGTGCGAGATCTGACCCAACGACAACGGCCTGATCCCAAACCATTTCATCCAACAAAACCTTCTTAGTGTCACAATCTGGCTGCACATTGATTTTCTCCTTGTCTGCCTTCGGTTGCTTCTCCACATCCTTGGCCTTGATTGCCTCGTCGAGAGCATTAACATTTCTTTGGCCTGGAGTTCTGCCCCTTTCTAGGTTTCGACCGTCATTTTGATGGCCCCAGATTGTGATGACCCCCTGCGTTGCCGGGATCTTGATGCATAGGTAAGCTTGATGAATGATAGCCTCAAACTTGTTGAGAAAACCCCTCCCTAAGATTCCGTTGTACGGGTAGTACATTTCCACCACGTCAAAAGACAAATACTCTGTCCTAGCGTTTTGGATAGTGCCAAAAGATACTGGGAGCGAAACTTTCCCTACTGCATGAATGACCCGCCCACCGAAACCATACAATGGTGTGTCGGGAGGTTGTAATAGATCTCTGCTCAAACCATTTTGTCGTACGCATCAGCGAAGATTATATCTGCTGACGAGCCGTTGTCAACCAGGAGCTTTCCCAAAGTCCAGCTTGCTATGTTGGCTTCAATTACGAGGGCGTCGTTGTGAGGAAAACCTTGAAGTTTCACATCTTCCTCTGAAAAGGTGATCGGAATATGCGACCATCTGGTTCTCTCTACTCTCCCTTCCACATAGATGTTACGGACCTTGCGAAAGTAATGCTTCCTATCCTTCTTGCAATCAAACTCCGGAGCAGAGCCACCCGAAATGGGAAGGATGGTTCCGACAGATGGAAGTGGGTCATTTTGGCCCTCAAGTTTTGCGGGTAAAGGTGGAGCAGTTGGACCTTTGTATGGGGGAGGAGGAGGAGCAATGGAGTGTTGGTCAATGGGTCTACGCTCAACATTTTGGGCCTGGAAAACCTGGGATTGCCAGGGCGGTGGTTGGGTGTAACTTGGGATAGACGGCGAGAAGTGAGGTGGCTGAAAAGGATTGACGAAAGGGTTCCTCCCAAAATTTGGGTTTTGCCAAGCTGGGGCGGAATGATTTACGGAGCTATTTCTCTCCTTCTCCTTTTTCTCCTCCTCTAGGATGGCCTCAAACCTTTTCTTATCCGGACAGTAGTTTGAACTATGGTCATCATTCTCTTTGTGAAAAATGCAATACCACTTTCTTTTCTCTTGGTGACCTCGGCCTCTGCCTCTGCCGCCTCCCCTTCCGCCTCTGCGGCCGCCCCCCTGATTTTGCTGTGGAGGACTGGGCGGGCTATTGTTTTGATTTGGTGTGTTGTTCTGGGGATTGCAACTTTCCTGAGCCGTTTCCCCCTCTAGGCCAAAGACACTTCTGGGATTAGCGTGCGAAGCGTTCCTGGGATTGGACCAATCCCTTTCGCTGGACTGGTTAGCTTTGGCAGACTTCTTTTGCTGAGACTGTTCCTCCATACACATTCTGAAGTCATTGTCTGAGCGACAATACTTCTCAAATTCCTCGTACAAGCGTTGGATTGTTTTGGGCCTTTCGCGCATGAGATGCGAACGAAACTGCCCAGCTCTCAGGCCTACAATTGCGGCATTGATAGCGACGACATCCATTACATTGGGTGCCTGGGCCTTGAGATGGACGAATCTTCTGAAGAAATTTTGGAGAGGTTCTTTGTCTTTCTGTTTACAAGAGAAAAGATCACTCTCTGTCAGCTCTGGACGCTGGAAACCTTGGAAGTTTGAAAGGATCCTTTGCTTCAAGTCTTCCCAACAATAAATCACTCCGGGGCTCAAAAGGGAATACCATTGAGCCGCAGCCTCGTCAGCAGCGATGATGAATGACTTTGCAAGCACTGAGTCGTCACCTCCGGCCGAAAGAATAGTAGCCTCGTAGCTCATCAAAAATTGCCTAGGATCCGACTGGCCTGAAAACCTAGGAAGCGGTACAGGTCTGTAGGACTGTGGCCATGGAGTGATTTGGATCTCCTGAGACAACGGCGATTTTGGGTCCCAAGATCTCGTGCGGATGGTACGAGTATCCTGGTTCGATGGGCCAGACTCGAAAGGGTTATGGAAAAGGTTGCGGCTAAAAATGGTGTATGGAGGAGGCTGGGTGAATGGCACGTTACCCTCCGTATGTGTGGATTGGATTGGCACAGAATATTCAGGCGAAGGTTGGTTAAAGTTTGAGGACTGTTTGGCTTTGATGAGACGCAATTCTTCTTGCAATTTAGCGATTTCGGTCTTTTGCCTTTGGATTTCTTTAGCTGCATCAGCTTCTTGTTGCACTGCCAAGAGCCTCTTTTTAGTTTTGGCCAGCTCATCAGCCTCCTTTCACAACTTAGCCAGCTCGGCCTCGTATGCTGCTTTGGCCGTGGCCGCTGCGGCATCTTGATTTGGCCTTGGCTGGTTAAGGTTCGGATCTGGGAGCTCTTCGCCTTGAGTGAGGAGATTCGACGGATTCAACTCCTCCTCAAGAGATGACGAAGCCCCCTTGCTTGAATTAGTGGTAGTCCTCTTCTTCCTTGTGGACATCTTGGGTTTCTTACTCGAGCCAAACACAAACGGTGGGCGCCAGTTGTTGTGCTATAGCGAAGCTTAGCACAAACAATGAAACGAAATGGAACTAAAAGGCTCAAGTACTAAACACGAAAGATGGCAAAGGAAAACTCTCAACAGTGTAATTCTCAAAAGGCGATCCCCTTTACAAGTGCCGGTCAGCCTCCTTATATAGGGAGACGAGCGGACTTTTTACATACCGAAAATGGCCTTGTGTAAAACGAATCTAAGTGGAATGTACTAGGCTATCTTTGGGAATTCTCCGTTGGGTCCTCACGTAATCGGTGCTTTCCTGATCTCACGCCGCATTTCGCGGTGCTTTTCCCGGCACGAGCACGTGCGCCTGTCGGATGAAGACCCCTTATCCGGAGATGCCCTTCGCCTAGCCAATCTTGGTGCCTGAAAACAAGTATCAAACAAAGCAACAAAAAGAGGGATGTTAGCCCTGGCGAAAGCCAGACCGTGATTCCTTCCAAAACAAAATTTAAGTCTCAGGGTTCCGCCTCAGGAAAACTAACGACGACAGGCCCTGAGCAAAACTAAGACCACTCTTGACGCTTGATGCTTTCGAACGACGAAGGGTAGCTTAGCGAAACTTGAAGGATTAAAAGGAAAACGAGATTAAATGGCTTCGAGGGCTTCGCTGATGCATGAAAGGCGCTGTTGGATTAACTATCCCTACATCGGCACTTCTAAACATTGACTTTGTCGACCTCGATCTCGAATCCCCCAACATCAAGCCCAAGTCCCTGAGGTATGAGTATTCGGTTCATCAGCCCTCGTGACGGTTACCCTCCTCTCCCTTTTATAGATGCAAGGGGAAGGGGCAAAAGAGGAAAACAAGCAAATGCTACAGTCCTACGCAGCCGGGAGGTCTTCTCGCACGTCGCCGTCTGCCAGGGAGCATTGAAGGGGGGCTAAGCTGTGTTGGTGCTCGAGACCGCCGCGTGGCCAGGTGGCGTTGTTCATTCCGGGCACCTGGCGCTTCCTCCGAGTTCTTTTGTGCTGACTCGACCCGCCTGAGCATGGGGTGAGTCCGCCACGTTAGGGCCTAAACGTAGGCCACACTAATTATAGGGGGCACTCGAGTGCCTCTGACGGGGTTGGCGTGCCGCAGAGTCGGACGGGACGGCGCGTCGGGGACTGCGCGGCCAAACAGTGCCACATTACGGCTCTTGTTAGAGCCGCCCGCCCACGCGTGCCGCCAGCTGGAGATTTTGCATGGCGTGGGGGACTGGCGCCTCCACGCGTCGTTGAGGGGGTACCCGCGCGTCGGGGTGGCGCCACGTTCGTGTGGGCCGCGACTTGGTCGGAGACGGAAACTGCTCGTGCGAACGAGTACGTTGTCGGGGACGAAGCGGAGACTCCTCGTGCGAGGCGGAGGCTCCTCGTGCGAGGCGGAGACTTGTCGGAGAAGCCACCACCCAGCCGGATACTTGTCGAAGAAGCCTCCCATTGGTCGGAGACAAGACGTCTTGCCAGTGAAGGTCTTGACAGGGATCTGTGGTTCTCCTTACGTTGGATCTTGGCCTTCACATTGTCAATGATGTCAGATGACTCTATCATGAGAGTGATTATCTTGCCGTTAAAGGGGGCCTAATCCAGACCCTCGTCAGACGAAATGCACAATTCTGTTCGTGCAACTTAAATTAGTTAGGCACGATGAATAGATCTTGTGAGCACGGTGCTTAGGACATCCTTTTACCTTTATACATCTGATAACGTACTTGGTTGTTTTTCTCTCTTTCTAGGTTCTTATACAGCTTGGAGAATGCATGTAAAATCGATAGAAAAAATTCATATAAACTTAATTGAAACTAATAATCCTCGCCTCGAAATAAAACACATGTATCCATTACCCCTCCTAATGGAAACACGAACATTTTTTACGAGGATGTTCAATTTTTCCTTTACTTTACGTTTTTGCCCACGACTAATTTTTTGACACGCGGGAGTCAAAATGTTACGCGGGATAGGAGCACGTGTTCAGCGAATAGAAGTTCCTGCTAGTTTTTCTACCGTCGGGAAAAATCACATAATCTCTATCGGTTTTCAATATTCCGACGGTCTAGAGAACTGACAAGCTCGGAATCCGTTGCTAGTTTCACTAGGTCACAAACGATTTGTGCTGGCGGTTAAAAGGGGTCTTTGCTGGCAGGTGGAGCGTCCGCCAGCAATCTTGTGCCAGCACAAATCGTATCAGTGCTCTAGCATAGAGACCTCAGTGCTGGCGGGTGCTTAAGTCGCCCGCCAGACGCGGTTGCCGTGGTTCGAACTTGTGACCTCTCCCCTCGTGTGAAGCCTCCTCTACCACTACACCACACACTCATATGCGTCCATATGCAGTTTTGATTCTACTCATATTATACTATATCGAGTGTAAATCAATTTTTTGAGGTTCTAAACGGATTCAAATTAAAAACTTGTCAGCTATAAAGTTTCATAACTTTCTGAGATCTACAAC
This sequence comes from Cenchrus fungigraminus, assembly GCA_036936925.1. Lineage (NCBI taxonomy): Eukaryota > Viridiplantae > Streptophyta > Magnoliopsida > Poales > Poaceae > Cenchrus > Cenchrus fungigraminus. The sequence goes on along the minus strand of CM072776.1, from coordinate 93,370,782 downwards.
TTTCATTTTGGAAGTTTCTCCATTTGAGATCATTTACGAAATTTGAATTTCAAATTTGAGAGATTCAAACCTAATTTTTTGTTAACAATATGATTTCAAATAAAAATAGTAAACTACAAAGTTTCATAACTTCTCAAGATCTACAACTTTTATTTTGAATGTTTTTTCCATTTGAGGTCGTTTGAAAAATTCAAATTTCAAAAATTCAGATGTACTTTACCTTGACAAAAGTAATTCAAATTAAAAATAGTTCAACTACGAAGTTCTAAAACCTTTGAAGATGAACAACTTTTATTTTAGTCATTTGATCATCCGGCATAGTGGTAGTAACATTCTTCACAAATCTTCTACATCTCTCATATAGTTTCATGAAATTATATTAGAGAGATATGTTTTGTGAACAAAATTACTACCCTTTTGTCAGATGAAGAAACAACTCAAATAAAAGTTGTACATCTTGAAAAGTTATGAAACTTTGTAGTTGACAACTTTTTGATTTGACAACTTTTTTCTACTTTAAAAAGGGATTGTTGCTTCTGCAAACATTTTGTGCTGGCGGGTGCCTTATGTCACGCGCAAGCACTGTGCCATCTGTGCTGGTGGGTGACATAAGCGCCCGCAAGTACTGTTTTGCAACCGTCAGCATTGTGCCTACACCACAGTGCTGGTGGTTGTCAATTGCTATGTGTCAACAATCTATTTTTAATGTGCCAATACAAATCGATTCTAGCGTAGTGTACTAGTGTTCGTGTTGGTTTTCCCCTCGGTCTGGATTGTGTAAGGACTCATATCGATTTTGTGAAAACCATCGTCGGGAAAAATAGAAAACCAACATGTACCTCCAGTGTAGTGTCATCCAACCAGGGGCGGATCTACGTTGGGGCGAGCTGGGGCAGCCGCCCCAGCTAGATTTGAGATTACGCACAAGTACCTCCCTTCTTCTCGGGAGAAAATCCGAGCTCCGCAGCAGTCGCAGCACCCCTGTGCGTCATGGCGGCTGCCTGGTTGCCGGTCATACAGAGGTAGAAGACAACCTCATCTGGGCCTTTATTTGCTACCTCTGTAACTTCTAGTCCAATAGCCCAACAGCCCAATACGTCTAAACAAGGTCCAACAGCATATAGACCGCAGACGCAACAGCTAGTAGACGCAGAGCAAGCCTCACGGCGCAAGCGCAACCCTAGGTCCCAGCGGCGCGGCGCGGCGCGACGCGATGGCTGGCGGCAGCTGCTTCGGGCGCAGGCGGCAACCCCAGGTGGTAGCTCCGGCCTCCAGGCAGCTCTAACGTTTCAAGGAGGAGGAGGACGAGATTGAGCCGGTGGCTGTCTGGGTTGGGCATGGCCGCGGCGACCGGGCCTAGTGGTATGTATATTCTTATGAATTATGATGTTAACCGGCACTTGAGTAGTTGAGTTAATCATATGATCACTTCATTATTACTTGCTATTTGCTAATTGATGTCATTATCCAATTTATGGGTTTATCTTTTTTTATTTCTATTTTTGCATTTTACCATATATGGTGCGATGGTGTAAATTTATTCTTCAAATTTGAGGTAATATCTCAACTTCACACAAAAATTGTGTGATTGCAATATACGAATGTATTGATGCGATCTGAATTGCTATGTTCTTGATTTCGATTTGGCCGGACAGTACAAGTTCGTTCGCCCTAGCTCAATTTTTTTCCTGACTACGCCACTACATCCAACTTTGTTTGAATGGCTCCCGTTGCATCGAACGCGGATGTCGGAACGTCCAGGTTCCTCTCGTGCAAAAGAGATTGCTGTTTCACACCGAGAACATACTCCAGCAACTTCCATAGCCTCCCACTCCTTTGGGTCGAGTCAAGCTTGTCACATCAACCCAGCCGGCCGATGCACGTTACGAATAAATGCACGAATCAAATCAACAAAAGCTAGAGAGGCATGCAAACTACTATAGCCTCCTACTCCTCCTTTGGGTCGAGTCAAGTGATGCGCAACGAAATTCTAGTGTCCCCACCACACGCCACGATTGGTTACGGTCAGCTCACCAAAGATTAGTCGTCGTCCGATTGGCTCGTATCATCAGAGGATATCAAGTCCCGTACCGCGTGATCGCGATAGTACGTGACCGGACGCCATGTGATCTTGAAAGAACAAGAACAAGTGTGTATTGGATTCTCCAATTGGGCTCCCCGATCACGACCGGGAGCCGCCTAATCCCTGTTACCTATATCTCGAGCCACTCTCTCGTGTGTTGCCACCGCATCGATCTGGAGCCCCCCGAGCGCGTCATCGGATCCCATTACCCATCAAGCATGACCCCGGCCGGCCGCGGCGGCCAAAAAGGTTGGCGAGCGGCCGGTCATCATGGCGGTTTGGTTTGCGTCGCGCCGCGAGAAAGCACACGCCAAAGCCGCCGAGCGCCGGGTCTCCAGCGCCTTTCGCCGTTGTCCGGTGGTAGTAATCTGGGGTTGTTTACCCTCTCACCGATGCGCTCCCGTGGACCATTGCCGGCGGCGAGGGACAAACACCAAACAACAGATGGGCGCGTACCCACAGACACCAGATCGGATTTTCCCGCACGCACGTGACCCCTAGCTCGCACGGAGTAGCTGGTGATCGATCGGACCCGGACCAGTCTCGTGTTGGACGTTTCACACTTGGACCAGCCGATGAAGCAAGCCCCTGCCCGGCGGCCGTCGGGTTCGGCCAGCGAGTTCCCTCGCTAGAGCTACGTGAATGCGATGTTGCGTGGGGGCGAAGGCGTGCGTGAACCTGCCGGGAAGTTTCGGCCGGCGACCTCCGCGCGCTCCCGGCCGGAAGCGGGCTCGGACGCTCGGCATTCGGCAACGCCGGAACGGCAGCGAGCAGCCGAGCAGAGTCCCCTCTGCCTCTGCCTCCAACCGGCGCTTTTTTTGCCGTCTCGGTTCATAGCAGGCAGCCGCCACATGCGCCCACCGCCACCGCCGGCCCCACGGCGCAGCACGCCGCGTCCGCCGGTTACCGGTTGCGCACTGTCCCCTCCCTCCCACTCCATATGTTTCTTTTCGTCGCCGAAGCCGAACAAACAAACCCCGCCGCACCAGTCAGTCAGCCGGGCACACAGAGCAGCAGCGCCAACGCGGGGCGAAAACCCCACACGGCCACACGCCCTGCGCCGCTGCCTCTCCTCCTCGTCGCGGCGAGCCGAATCCACCCCCACCGCGCCGCCGGTACCGACCCAGAGCTCGGGGGACGCCGAGGCGAGGGCCGCCGCCGCCAGCATTTCGCCCGCGTAGCGAGGCCGTTCCGTACGAGGGGGGCAAGATGTTCGCGAGCAGGCCGGTGGTGCACCCGATGGAGGTGGCGGCGCCGGCGCCGGCGCCCGCGAACCCGCCGCAGCAGCCGCCGGGCGTGCTGATGAAGGACCTGCCGGGGATGCCGGGGACGCCCAGCGGGCTCGCCCTCCGCGTCATGCAGCTCTTCTTCGCCGCCATCTCGCTCGCCGCCATGTCGTCCACCAGCGACTTCGCCTCCGTCTCCGCCTTCTGGTACGCCTGCCCCGTCTCTCTTCCCGTTCCGCGTTTTACTACCGCGCTTCGTCCGTTCGATTCTCTGCTCGCTTGTTTAGGATTCTGGGGGAATCGCATTGCGCTCTGCTGTGATTTTGGTAGATTAGGAAAAAGCAAATTCATGTGATCTGAAGCTAGATACCTTAGTGGGTGGTAAAAGGGCACTCACACTTGTAAGTTTGAGGTAATTGAGTGCGGGGCTTGCTATTGAGGAGTAAAAGCTCCTGGAACTTCATGTCTTGGATTGTTGCTTACTTCAGCAATGGGATGCGAGACCTTGAAACTCCTTTTCTAACACTGACGTGTGGGCAGTTTTGCCTGTGACTTACTCTGAACCACAATAATGTCTTGCTCCGGGTTCCTTTCACACAGGGCTTTCACCTTTTGACTAGGCTCGATTGGTTTTGTAACCGTGATTTTGGATCAAGTCTCTGTATGTGACCAACTGCTAGTTTGTGAATCCAATTGTTACACCTAATTAGTTGTCATTTTTGCTCGAGTCCTATGGGTTGCAACTTCTCTCATGGTAGTGCTTTAGAGCTGCCACACGCTCGTGACATGGTATGTTTTTCCTTTTCAAGAAACCACATTCAAGGCCTCAATCTAGCACATAGACCACAAAAGAAATAGAGAGAAAATAAGGAAAGCCTTGTGGGCTGAAGGTGGTATATTTGGACTTTTGGAGTGCCCTATTCAAATAAGTGTGTGCAATCAACATTCGTTTCGATTGTAGTTCAGTATTTGGTTCTGTTGGTTATCATATTGCAGACTGTTGAAATTTCTTTTAGCCACTGGGCTCCAGTGCTGAAATGGATACTCCTTGTATGATTGCATCTTTTAAATGTTTGACGTTTAGGACAAGCTAATTAGTTTATTTTTGAATTCATCGGCCGATAAGCAATGTGGACAAGCAAATCTATCTCTCTGCTCAATACTTTAGTTTAAAACAGTGCTAGAACATTGCGCTGTATTTTCAACAACCTTATAAGAAGGTTTGATTGAATGCTAAACATCCATCTGGTCCCTGCTGAGGCTTGAGTTGGAACATGCCTGTTCTGGCCTTCTGGGTCTAGACTCTAGACTGACAAGGTTATCAATAGATTGTATGACTTGAACACATGGGTCTTATTAAAAATAGGAAGCCTTGCCGTTACAAATTTGTTTCAGATATATGATATCAAACTTTCAGTGCTACACATTTTTGGGTGAATGGTAGGCCATCACATTATCTACCGTGGTAACACAAGGATTGCAATAACATATAACCAGTTAACCATCATAGTCAATATTATTGGTTCTTTTCTAGCGATCTGACTTAGAACGACTAAATGTCCTTTCTATTTTCTTTTTATTTTGGCAAACCTGGGGGATAGGCAGCCTTTTCTTTCTTTGTTGCTATCATAAATGTTTGGAAACAGCTTTTTCATATAATATTCATGGCTTATCATGGCACTTCATTGCCTGACTAAACAATGTTTTCATATATTGTCTATGGATACCCAACCTTTCCAGTGATTATGTAGTCATTTCTGAAGAATTTCTATAAAAATACTTGTTCATTCTACTGCAATATGGAACATTGATAATTGTACAATTAAGTACAGTGTGGCTCCTGAATTAATTTAGAATGCTAAGAGTAAGACAAACCTTTATTTATCTGGAAAAGGAATATTTTCCAAGTATACCTGGCATGCAGTATATACTGTTTTGTTACTTGTTTTCTGATTATGGTCAGTAGAAATTTATATATACCTGGTGCCATTTTGTTACGTATTCTTTCTTTTATTTAGTATGATTTTGATAGACATGATTGGGTACTTTGCTAATTGTAGAGAAATAAGTACAGTGTTCTCTTGGGTGAAAATGAAAATTCTGATGCATTGGTTATTCGTTTTTGTGATTGTCTTCTACATGCCCTGTCCTGTTCTGCATTTCTCTTTGGCATCCTCAACCTTGAGCCTTTGTCCCCTCATTAAATTTGGTTTAGTTTTGCATGTAACAAACTGATGAATTGCCTTTTTGGTCAGCTATATTATTGCAGCTGCTATTTTGCAATGTGTGTGGAGCCTGTCAGTAGCCATTGTGGACATATATGCACTGCTTGTTAAACGTTGCTTACGAAACCGTCGGCTTGTTACTCTCTTTGCCATTGGAGACGCGGTACGTAAAACATCATCCTTGTCCTTTGTGATGCTTATAAAATGGATTAAGTCAGTGTTCAATAATATTTTGTAAGGTTTACAGATAAGTGCTTTAACAATTTCTCAAGTCTCATCTGCAGTGAGCTATCCATGACACAGAAAAGTACTGTATAATTGGGATTAACCCGACATTATTTTAAGAATATATTGATATAATGATGCAGAATATTAGTTGTGTATCACAAACAAAGCAAAAAAGTAGTCTGATTATACCGTCGAATTAAACAGCCTCTCCAGAATTAAAGATTTGCTTAGTGCATTTATTTTTTGATTCCCTACATGCTGTTTTAGTGACTACAGTTGTTTGATGGCAGATCACATGCGGAGTAACATTCTCTGGAGCATGCGCTGCAGGAGGAATCACTGTCTTGATCGACAGCGATCTGAACATATGCTCAGAGAACCACTGTTCTAGTTTCATGACTGCAGTAGCAATGGCGTTCATGTGTTCGTTTTCCCTCTCACCGTCCTTTGTGCTGAACTTTTACTCGGTCGCATCTAACCGTGTCTTAGCAGCTGGTTAGATGGAAGAGGATAGACCCTGATTTTGCAGCAGTTTGAGCACCCAACTGTGGTTTTGGTGACACGGGATAGAGTGGCCCAGCTAGTAGTATTAGAATTGGAAGCTGAAGTATGCATATGATGCTATGTCTCCGGCATACCTAGTTTAACCTGTACAAAGGAAATAGGGAATGGCTTGCTCAGCAAATGCATTGCTGTGAAACCTTGCAGTTCTACGAGTATTTAAAGTCTCTGCAGAATGCTTGGAACTGTTTAGAGTTTCTGTGACCTGATGACTCCTGAACCACGTATATTGCATATAGAGAACTAATGGTGCTGAGGAAGTCATCGCAATTCATTGGCAAAGTTCGTCCTACTATTCCTTTGTGGTTGCTCTGATCGTTGCAAATAAGCATTGGGGCTTGGAAATCTATTGACTGTGGTTTAGTTTAGTTCAGTACAGTACGGACTCAAGCACACATACGTACAAACACATCAGGTGGCATTCCCATCGCCGGTTGACATGCTTGATTGCAATTATGTGGGATTTCTCTCTTTTCCTGGCAGATCGCCATGTGTTACTCCTCTTTTACCACTTTTTGTTTGTTCTGAGGAGATGACAACTTGTGCTATGCTGTACAGGAGGCAAAACCATGTCAATGTCATGATCCAAAGGCCTCTTGTAGCGGAAACAAACATTTTTGTGTACCCTTTGTGCTGGTGCTTTTGCACAGCGAAAACAATTCCCGCCACACAAGGCGCTTTCAGATCCAGGGCGAATACGACACATCCATCAGCAGCGTATACACTGTTTAACATTGTACGTAAGCTCACAGCTACTGTTTGCGCTGAAGCTTAATTCAAAATTTTACAAAGTTCCTCTGTAACATTTAGGTACAGTGCAGGATTTACAGCCCACTAATTTTACAAAGTTCCTCTGTAAGACTGTAACATGATAACAAGCTTAATATTTATGTTCAAGTGAGATTGCTACATATTACTATATTCGTATCTACTAATCACAACTCAAAAATTGAGCCATTCGTATGTTCAAGTGAAACTGCCGTCATGGTTCAAGGCGGAAGAACCGAAGAAGCGGGCGGCCATAAGAACACAAAGCCGCCTCACCATTCGATCGAGTGCCTCCAATCCTTGGGCGGCCTCGTGCGCACCTTCGGGACGCCCATGGCGTTGTGCCGCACGAACGGGTTCAGCTTCCCGAGCTTCTTGGACACGTTGTTCATGAACCCGCCGCTGCCGCCGGACTTCTTCGGCTGCGGTTGCCGCCCGGGCGGCGGCGGAGCGGCGCCGGTCGGAGGGACCGGCGCCGACGGGTCCCTCATGCGCATCTTCAGCCGCAGCAGCTCCATCTTGAGCTCGTCGTTCTCCCGCTGCAGCTGCGACACCTCGTCCGCCGGCGCGGCGCCGCCCCGGGCGTGCCGGCCCGTGTGGCTCGGCGTCGGCTTGTACTGCAGCGACTGGGGCGGGGACTCGCCGCCGTAGAACGACGACGCGCCGCTCGGCGCGTGCGTGGGCGCCTCGCGCAGGCGCCGCTGCTCGTGGTACAGGACCTGAACCACCGTCTGCACCGGCAGCCGGTCGTTCTGCGCCGCGTGCGCGCACGCCTCCCGCGACAGCTTCTGGCAGTTCATCTCCTTGCACACCTTCTTCCTCTCCGGCTCGGTCAGATGCGGATGCGCCTGCACCAACGAATCCATACTCCATCGTGAACAGAATCATCGAGTCGAGGAACAAACCATAGCCAACAATGCAGTAAAAAAAAAAATCTGATCTGAGATTCTTACCTTGAGGTAGATGTCGATGGCGCGGTACATGCCGTCCTCGTTAAACCTGGCGCGTTCCGGGATCATCTCGGCGAGGCCTGTGAACTTGTCGATGGGCAGGTTCGCGTCCGATGCGATCTCGGCCAGGTACGCCTCCATGAGCCTGCCGACAATGCCGACGTCGTTGGGCGGCGACGCCGCAGAGATGAAGTCGTCATCGGTGTTGTAGTCCATCTGGATCGCCTCGCCGCCCTCGTGCTCAAAGTACCCGGCCAGGATCCTCTGCACGGCATCGACGTCGAACGTCGTGCCGGCCTCCGGCGAGGAGGACGGGATGAGGAGGTCGTCGAGCACGGCCTGCCCGAGCTGCGCGGACATCCGCTTCTCGAGGTCGAGCCGGCATGCCAGCGTCGTGTCCAGGTGGAGCGCCGACCGCAGTAGCATCGACAGGAAGCTCACGGACATGGAGTTCTTCTCCTTGGGCAGCAGGCTCACGATCGTCTCGAGGACCACCCGCTTCTCGTGCTCTTTCCTCGGGTCCATCTTCTTCTTGTCCCTGCCATGCACGTCCTGCAACAAGCTCGACAATGTCAGATGATCGATGGATGCGAGAACTGTTAGATGTTTTGTGAATGCAAAAATTCAGAATATGTCACCAGTCTTCGCAGAGATTTCTGGGCATAGAGCATGATGAGGGTCCCCAAGGCAATGCCCTTGAACCCCCTCGCCTTCATCGCAATCAGGACTCTCTGGAACGTGTCAATCCTTAGCGACGTGAGCTCGTCGGCCCACCAGGCGTCGACGGCCTTGGACACGCTGACGCTGCTGTAGCCGCCGGCCGTGGAGCCCAGCGCCGCGCTGAACTGGCTGTTGTTGCAGGTGATGTGGGCGATGGCGCCGACGCACCGGCCGACGAGGTCCACCTCCTCGGCCACCGGGAGGAGCTCCTCGGACTTGCGGAGCACGGTGACCGCGCCGGCGAGGCTCATCAGCGCCACGCCCTCAAGGTAGGCCTCCGCCCTACCGGCCAGGTTCAAGCCCTTGCTGTCGTCGGTCATCTCCAGGTGCTCGGCGGCGCACCGCAGCAGCGCGACGTTGTCCTCGGTGATCTCCAAGCTCTCGCCGTAGCAGAACTTGGTGACGAGCTCGAACGCCCCGGCGCCGCCCGGCATGCCCGTGAGGTCGATGCAGGTGGCGACCGTCGAGCCGTCGATCACCGACACCTGCTTCCGTATGTAGCCGCACCAAGCCGCCAGCGGGAGCTGCACCAGGCAGCAGCGTTCGCGCCAGATCGTCAGAGAACCGATCCAAGAGCACAAACGGAACGAAAGCGCTGTTGATTTCTTCAGGTTAATTTACCTTGTGCAGGTTGAAGGTCGCCTCCCCGACCTGGATGGTAATATCGCTGGGGTATTCTTGTGAAAGGATCCTGCATGCATCAATGAAGCGAAACAAAAATCTTCAAGTTTCACAAACCTGTTCTTTTTACAAGCTTCATTTTCAGCTTAAAAGCAAGTGACGCCCATGGACAAGATCTGAAGTACAGATCGCATGTTGCTTGATGAAAACTACTGTTCGTTCAGTTTCAACGCAATCCGAACAAGATTTCCCCGCCGATCACAGACGGTTCATGCATGCTTCATACAGTAGTTCATACCAACAGTTGAAACTCGAACATGAAGAACATAAACACGCCGTCATGCCGAAATGGAAGGCAAACAAAGTGACGAGAATGAAGCAGCAAGGGAGGAGGTCGAGGGTACGAAACCATACCAGTCGCTGGTCCTCTTCATCGCCGGCGTATCGAACCGGCTCTCCATCCTGCAACCCTTTCGCCAAACTCACCGAGCTGCCGCACGTCGTTCACCTCGCCCGCTCTACCACCGGCCTCTCTCCCTACGTAACCTCTCCCCTCCTCCTCATCTTCCATCCCCCGACCCGACCCCGAGGCGACGTCGACGTCAGAGGAAATCGCGACGGGGGCGCAGCGAGTGAAGCAGGTTGGGCCGCCGGAAGCCACACGCTCGCTGGCGCTCCATCGCACATCGCCGTGGATGGATAAAATGCAGCGGGGATAAAAACGAGTCCGGCCAAAGATTGTTCGCTTCGCATTTAGTTTTCTTTGGTCAGTGGTGTTTGGCTTCTAGCTGCAACCCATTCCCCTTTCCTGACGTCATTTTCCGGCGACTTTTCTTTGTGCTTGTGCGGGGGGCACGGCGCACCGAGGCGTCCTGCACTTCGCTCCGTACGTTGTTGTATGCCGTGTGATGTGGACACCCAAGAATTGGGGCTACAAGAATGGTATCGTGGCAAGGCCCAGCTAGTGCAGGATGACGGCCCAACACCTCTGCGGGCGGCCTGTCTTAACGGCCTTTGCGGGCGGCCCAGCACCTCTTGCTGACGGCCATTGGCCCACCAGTGCAAGCCAAAAAAAAGTAAAACCAAATGTTTGATAATAAATATTTTGACAAAAACTATAAACAAGTTTTTGACAAATATTTTAGGAAAACTTTCGAAAATAAAACTTCTGGAAAATATTTTTGCGAGAAACTTTTGCATCAATTTTTTTTTGACAAAAACTGAAGCAAAATTTTAGAGAAAATATCAGAAAAAATATTTGTAAGAAATCTAGAACAAAATTCCAGACAAATGTTTTTGAAGATGTTTTACACGGCAAATAAATTTTCAGAAACTTTGTCAAAAATTTTTTGCAGAAATATCTCTGGCAAAACTTAAGAAAAAATTTTGTGGAAACGATTTTGCAGAAAATTTAGAACCAAACAAAATTCTGAAAAATCTTCAAAACGAAAGAACGAAAAAGTTTTGAAGAAAAATTGTAAGGAAAAAGTATAAAAAACAAAAAAAAAATTCCCCGCTCCCCGGGAGCTCGCCGCCGCGGCCGGGGGGATCCGCCGTCGCCGCCGCTTCCCGACGACGCCCCGCCTGGATCTCCGCGAGGGGAGCTAGCCGTGCGTGCTGCTGCTCCCTCCGAGGTGCTCGCCACCGGGAGCGGACTGCTGCTCCCACGGGGATGAGCTCGCCATCGGGAGCGGGCCGCTCCTACCCTGGGGAGCTCACCACCGGGAGCGCGCCACTGCTTCCCATGGGAGTTGGCCGCCGGGCGCGTGCACCTCCGCCCATCACGGCTGGATCTAGAGAGTAGGAGAAAGAGAAGAGGGGAAGATAACTGTGACGGTGACCGAAAAGGATGCGGGTGGGGCTGGGTGTAGCGTAGAGGAAAGGCAGCGGGCCCCACCCATGTGTTGCTACTGAGCACTGAGCGGTGGCTTGACCGACCGCAGCGAGCGCAATTCGTGGTCGAGTGCAATCTCAACATTGCGGCCATGGCTGAGCTTGATTGAGCACACTGACTAACAAGTGACAAATGACGACGAAGAAATTCAGGGAGGTCACAAGCACCAAAACCGTCACAGGTAAAAACTTAGGTCACAATGTAGTAACTGAAAGGGGGCAGAGAAACAAAATTCGTGCACACGTCCTGCAACATCCAAGGTGTCCCAGTTCTCGAAAGGCAGGAGTGAACTCCTTGAGGTGGATAAGCTTGTGCAGGTTCAGAACATTAACACCGTGGTGCTCAGATACGTTGACGCCTCATTCAAATGTTGGCGACAAGCACTCTTCGACCATGTCCAGTAGGTTTGGGTTTTCCAACGCAGCAGCGACACGTTCTTTGTCATTCAGCTGCTTATTCACTGCAACAAAGAACAGATTATAACTGAGATTGAGCAAGGCAAAACAATGTGGTGACTGTAATGCAGAAGCTGTAAAACAAACCAGCAGCTTCAGTCGAATGTGATCCAGGGGCAACCCTTATGTCCACCTGTTAAAATTATATTAAGAAAACAGTCTAAATTTTCTCATCAAAGTACAAATGATAGATAGCATACATCCATACACTGGTACACACACAAAAAACAAGCATTTTCCCTACAACAGTGACAAAAAAAAACACCTAAAGTTTCCTGATCCCACAGCTATGTACATGAGCTACTAATTTTATAATCCATTTTGACCATTGACCAAATTTTACGTCCAACAAAGACATAAATGCATGCAGAATCGTAGACATTTCAGGAGAATGTACCATATCTGAAAACAAGACAAACAACAATACTATTCTTTTCTGAGAAAAATACTATATCTATTCACAGATTACTAGGATGATCAGTGGGATGACTGGTTCCTCCTGATGGCGGACATGAAGATATGATTGTCACTGAGATGTGCTACTGGCAGCTCCCACCTGCTGCCAGAGCATCAACAGGAAAGAGAGATGCGCTGGCAGAAGGGAAGGTAGCTAAATCTGGTAGTGGACAGGGAGAGGAGCTCCTGAGGTTGGTGTTTAACTGTTTTTAAAAAAGAAATTTAAGTCGTGTAAATGTATGGTTCAAAAAAGTGTGGCGGTGTGAGCCCCAGCTTGTAATAAATCTGCTGTGAAACAGAAGAACCCTGATGGTCCTTGTTGTAATGCATACAGGCCAGGGAAATCTTTCCCCTGGAACTCTAAAAAACTCACAGATTACTAGAACTTGATAAACTGGACAGCATACCAAAACATGATTGCTCTTGCAAATAACCGTAACAAAAGTTCTTTGCCACAAGCCCTACACTTATATCATACCTTGTAACGAGGAGGGAGACTCCGTATGAGTTTCACGCGGATGCAAAGACCAATAACAGTTGCCATGCTGCAGTGCTCCACTGTTGGGGTGAAAGTAACCCTGATGTAAGAGATATACAAGTCATCAAGGGTGAGTTTCATTAGCAATCCTGAACTGTAACTTCCAAATCAACAAACCTAAATATAAGAACCTACCTGACATGATTACTTTGATGATTGAGTTCAATTGAGTCTTCAGTTACCACATTCAGCTGTTCCAATGAGTAGGGGTGCTCTGGATCCTTTATATCTCTAATGTGATGTAAGAACGTTAAGGACCACAACAAAACAGGTAGATATAAAACTTTAGATACATGGCATAACAGAAAAATAAGCTTCACTACATTCATATTAGAGAAAGCATAAAGAAGGATATAAAATATTTCCAGCTGGTCTATAGGCTCTACTGCATTTTCATCTGTGGTCTCTGGTGCCTGCCGTACATGCCTCTCTTTCTTTTCATGTATTACAGGGTTAGCATTTATCAACCCCATAACCATTCCCACGAAGCACAATGCACTAACTTTAGATAAGTAAGACAAATTCCTGCAAGTTCAAAGGCATGAAAGTGTGTTGCAAACATTATATGTTCTTTAAATCGCACGGACTAGTTAAATTTCACAAAACTGCTCAATGATAACCCAGTTTCAAAATATGAAACAACAGCCTAGTTATACTTAAAAATATTTGCAGAGAATATTTATTTTGCAGACTGCACTTTGAAGTTTGAACTCATCCATATGTAGTAACCATGCAAAATAATGGTTTGTTTTCTGATTGCTAATGGAAGACATAGTTACAATCAAATACCCCCCTTGCTGAACTCTAGGAATTCATTTAGTTCATCTATAGTATAAAGATAAAAAACAATTGAGCCCCCTGTTGTGCGATTGGGGGAGAGGATGTGACGAAGACCCATGAAAACTGGGAGTTCGAAAATGTTTCTGCCTAAAATGAAAAGTTTTTCTCATTGTGATGTCCATCTACCTGCCCGTGTACCCACCGCGCCCAAAATCCTAGAGGGATCTAATCCTTGCCACGCCACGCTCCTCCTACTCACAGCCACCCAAAATCACCACAGTGAACTAATGCCATTTTATCTCCTCGATTACCAATGTCATTTTTCCTATTTAATTTTATCTCCGCGATCACCAATGGTTGGTCTGATGCAGTTTATTTTAGGGAAAAGTCCGATTTACAACCTTGAACTAGCACACAAGTCTGGTTTTCAACCTTAAACTACAAAACCAGACATAAAAGGCCATCCAACTATCAAAACCGTGCAAGTTTCAACCTTTGAGCGGTTTTGGAGGTGGTTTTCCATTTTGTGAAAATGTTAAAAAAAATGGTTTCATCTAAAAAATCATAACTAATTCATTTTAAATCAGAAAAATATGGAACTAATACCCAAAGTTTTATAAAAATGTCACATATCTATTGGTGCACTATTTGGAGTTTTTTTTAATATTATATGTTCAAGTTTCTAGTTTTTATTACTTTTTCTAAAAATACTAGGAATATGAATTATAAGATGTAGATGACTCCAAATAGTTCACCAATAGATAGGTGACATTTTTATAAAACTTTGGGTATAAGTTCCATATTTTTCTGATTTAAAATGAATTAGTTATGATTTTTTAGATGAAACCATTTTTTTTAACATTTTCACAAAATGGAAAACCACCTCCAAAACCGCTCAAAGGTTGAAACTTGCACGGTTTTGATAGTTGGATGGCCTTTTATGTCTGGTTTTGTAGTTTAAGGTTGAAAACCAGACTTGTGTGCTAGTTCAAGGTTGTAAATCGGACTTTTCCCTTTATTTTATTGCGTTTTGGTTCTGGTTTTTAGTTTTACTATCAAGGAAATTCAATGTTTATATTGGAGTGATGCAGCTACGAGCTTGCATGGTGGGGATGCTGAAGCAAGAAGGTGAGGTGACAAGGAGAATCAACTGGTCATCTGTCAAGAGCGTCGAACCCTTGACTGGCCGGACCTCGGCTACGAAGCTCGTAGCCGCCGTCCGTCTCGCCGGCGAGGTTTTGCCCCTCAGCCGTCGGCTTAACAGAGGGAGAGAGATTAGGGAATAACTCTTTCTTGATTGCAATTGTTCCTGGCGTACATGCATATAAGGCCCGTGGCCCAACAGATGGAGAAACTCTCCTTGATTGTATGACTAATCTTAACAAGGCAACAACTAATCAGCTAGCTAACTTGCCTCCTAGCCACTCGCCTGCCCCTCCTGCACCGAGGCTGCTCGCTGGGCTGCTGCACGCTCGGCTGCTCGGCGCACGTCGCGGGCTCGCCTGCGCCTGACATATGTGCGCCCGCACATGACATCTCTCCCGCCGTCGAAGACCAGCTCGTCCTCGAGCTGGAAAGTCGGGAAGCGAGCACGGAAGTCGTCGAAGTCCTCCCAACTGGCAGAGGCGGCAGGCTCGTCCTTCCACTGGACCAGCACTTGGCGCACACCGCGCGCCATCCTGGCAGCGGTGATCTTGTCGGGCGCCGGCACCACTGCGCCATGATGAGTTGGTGGCAGCGCCGGGGGCGAGGTCGGCGGCGTGCCGACGAACTTCTTGAGGACGCCGACGTGGAAAACATCATGGAGGCGGGCGCCGGCCGGGAGCTGCAGCCGAACAGCAACGTCGTTGATGACCTCCTCGACGCGGTACGGACCGACGAATCGCGGCTTAAGCTTGCCGGTCGGGGTACGGGGCAGGGACGCCGCTGCCCGCTGCCTGAGGCGGAGGAGTGCCTAATCGCCGACTTGGTAGTTCACCGGCCGATGGTGCTGGTCGTACACACGCTTCTGGACCGCCTGCGCCTGTTCGAGGCGATAGCGAACGTCGTCGAGGAAGGCAGCACGTTCCTCCATCTCCTGAGCAACAGCAGCCACGCGCGCCTCGCCGGGCTCATAAGAGCGGATGGTCGGAGGGTCGCGGCCATAGACCACGCGGAAAGGCGTCTCCTGGAGCGACGACTGGAAGGCGGTGTTGTAGATGTACTCAGCCCACGGAAGCCAGCGGAGCCACTGCCGGGGGCGATCACCGGTGAAGCAGCGGAGGTACATGACGATCACCCGGTTGGCTGCCTCCGTCTGGCCGTCCGTTTGTGGATGGAATGCCGACGACATGTAGAGCTTGGTGCCTGTGAGCCTCATGAGCTCGTTCCAGAAACCGGAGGTGAACACCGGGTCGCGGTCCGAGACGATGGACTCCGGAACGCCATGAAGGCGAACGATGTCGGCGAAGAATGCTTGGGCGACGGTCTCGGCGGTGTACGGGTGCGCCAACGGGATGAAGTGGCAATACTTGCTAAAGCGGTCGACGACGGAGAGGATGACCGTCTTGCCTTGCACCCACGGCAGCGCCTCAATGAAGTCAATGCCAATGTCGGCCCAAACTCTGGAGGGGATGGGCAGCGGCTGGAGCAGCCCGGCCGGCCTCAAATGGTCGGACTTGTACCTCTGGCAAGTGCTGCACGCCTTCACGAACTCCTGCACCAAACGACGCATGTTGGGGACATAAAAATCTCGCCGCAGGCGGTGCAGCGTGCGGCGGATGCCCTCATGGCCGTCGTCGTGGACCGCGGCCAGGATCTCCTGGAGAAGTGGAGATGCTGCAGGGATGTAGAGGCGGCCCTCCAGGGCGACCATGCCGTCGGTGATGGTCCACGGGGCGGTGCGGGTGCCCGCACGGAGCTCGTCGTGGATGGCGACCAGCGCTGGATCAGTAGCCTGGGCGTGGCGTAGTCGCTCGATGAAGTCGAATCGCGGCGCCGAAATGGCCAGCAGCTCGCCCTCCTCGTTGTCGCGGCAGGAGAGGGCGTCGGCGACGGTGTTTGTGGCGCCAGAGCGGTACTCCACCGTGAAGTCGAAGCCCAGCAGCTTGCCGACCCAGTGATGCTGCGGGATCGTGGCAAGGCGCTGGTCGAGGAGGTACTTCAGACTGTAGTGGTCCGTCTTGACGAGGAAGCGGCGTCCCCACAGATAAGGCCTCCAGCGCCGCACCGCCTGGACGAGGCCGATGAGCTCGCGCTCGTAAGCGGCCAGGGCGCGGTGACGAGGAGCCACTGGCCGGCTGAAGTAGGCCACCGGGTGTCCTTCCTGGACGAGCACAGCCCCAAAGCCGAACGTCGATGCGTCGCACTCCACGACGAACAGCTTGGCGAAGTCGGGCATCGCGAGGACGGGGGCCGACGTGACCGCCGCCTTAAGTGCCAAGAACGCCGCAGCTGCTGCCTCGTCCCATGCGAAGCCATCCTTCTTGAGCAGCGCCGTCAGGGGAGCGGCCACCGTGCCGTAGTTATGTACGAACTTGCGGTAGTAGCCCGCGAGCCCGAGGAAGCCACGCACAGCACGGACGGAACGCGGCGCCGGCCAGTCGTGGATAGCCTGCACCTTGGCCGGATCCATGGCCACTCCCGCTGCTGAGATGATGTGGCCGAGGTAGGCGACTGACGAGGCACCAAAAGAGCACTTGGTGCGCTTGACGAAGAGCTGGTGGCGGCGTAGCTCGTCGAGGACAGCGCGAAGGTGGCGTAGATGATCCACCCATGTCTTGCTGTAAATCAAGATGTCGTCAAAAAATACCAGGACGAAGCGGCGGAGGAACGGCCGGAGTACGTCATTCATCAAAGCTTGGAACGTGGCCGGCGCGTTGCAGAGGCCGAACGCCATGACCAAGAACTCGTACAGCCCGTCGTGGGTGCGGAACGCCGTTTTGTGGACGCCCTCAGGCCGCATGAGCACCTGGTGGTACCCCGACCGCAGGTCCAGCTTGGAGAAGAACTTGGCGCCGTGGAGTTCATCCAGCAGCTCGTCAACCACCGGGATCGGGAAGGCGTCCTTGATCGTCACCGCGTTCAAGGCCCGGTAGTCGACGCAGAAGCGCCACGAACCGTCGGGCTTCTTGACGAGGAGGACCGGCGACGAGAACGGCGAGTCGCTGCGGCGGACGATCCCTTGTTCGATCATGGCGGCACATTGTCGCTCCAATTCGTCCTTGTGGGCAGCCGGGTACCGGTACGGGCGGACGGCGACCGGCTGTGCGTCGGGCTTCAGCAGGATGCGGTGGTCGCGGACGCGCTGTGGGGGCAGGCCTGTTGGCGTGGCGAAGACCCCTGCGAACGCGTCGAGGAGGGCCTCCAACAGCGGCTCGCCTGCTGCCAGTGTGCGCACGGCTGGACCAGCCGCGGTGGGCACTCCAGCCCAGGAGATGGTGCGGCCCGCGCGCTGGAAGGACATGCGCCTGCTGGCCAGGTCCCACACGATGGGCCCCAGCGCGCCGAGCCACTTGGTGCCGAGGACGATGTCGTACCCGGCCAGGGGCATGACGTAGAGGTTCGCCGGGAACGCCGCACCATCGATGAGCAGCGGCGCGTCGCGGATGACGCCGGCACACGTGATCCGCTCGCCGTTGGCGACCATGGCCGTGAGGCGTGGCCGCTGGTGAAGAGGCAGACCTGTCCGGCGCGCAGCCTCCTCGGAGATGAAATTATGGGTGCTGCCGGAGTCGAGAAGGGCGACGAGAGAGGCAGCCCCCAATGCCACCGCCAACTGCATGGTGTCAGCCATGGGCACGCCGGCCACGACCTGCAGCGAAAAACAGGGAGCTTCCTTGTCCCCCTCGGCAGCGGCGTCGTCGGCGTCATCGAGCTCCACACCGTCGACGAAGAAGATCCGCTTGCAAAACCTGTTATGGCCACGAGAATATTTCTCATCACAGTTAAAGCATAGACCGAGGCGGCGGCGTTCGGCCTGTTCAGCCGTGGAGAGGCGCTTCGTGTTGCCGTCGCGACGATCGGCGCCCACCGGCGGCGCGGGCAGCGCCAACTGAGGCGGCGGCGCAGCCAGGGCCGGTCGTGGCGGCGGCGGTGGCAGCAGGCCGCGCGCGGCTGGGCGGGCCGGGGCAGGCTGTGGTCGATCCATCTCCATGAGCTCCACCTGGCGAGCCAGGCTCATCGCGGCGGCGAGCGTCTCCGGGTTGTGGATGCGCACCGCATGGCTGAGCAGCGGTAGAAGGCCACCCGTGAAGAGCTGGACCCTCTGGATCTCGTCCAGCCGGCCGGCGCGAGGAAGGAGGGCTTGGAACCGGTTGCAGTACTCTTCCACTGACCCGGTGCGCCGGCATTCTGAGAGCTCGAAGAGGGGGGCCGATCGGAGAGGAGGCCCAAACCGCATGTGGAGAAGTTCCTTGAACCGACCCCAGCGCGGCGTGCCTTCATCCTCCTGGAGCTGGATGTACCACATCTGGGCCACGTCCTCGAGATTGAACAAGGCCATCCACACCTTCTCCTCAGGCATGGTGCGCTGCTGGTGAAAGTAAGATTCACACTTGTTGATGAAGAGCAGCGGATCGGACTTGCCGTCGAAGCGCGGGAAATCCATCTTATTGAACTTCGGCGGGCGGTCGTTGTGGTGGCTGCCGTCGGTGTTCCCAGCGCCGACCGATGATGAGGCCGACTTGTCCTTCAAGGCCGCCATGTCGACCTTCATGGAGGCGATGTCGGCGGACAGGTCCTTGACCAACTTGGTTAGATCGGCGATCGCCTGCTCAGCCATGGCTGGTTGGGCAGCGGTGGAGGCGGTGGATGAGGGTGGCGAGGGCGGCGGAGAGGCTGGTGGTGCGGCTGCTGTGGGTGGGGAGTTGGAGCGGGAGCGAGGCGGCGAAGATCGCCGGACTCGTGATACCAAGTTGTCAAGAGCGTCGAACCCTTGACTGGCCGGACCTCGGCTACAAAGCTCGTAGCCGCCGTCCGTCTCGCCGGCGAGGTTTTGCCCCTCAGCCGTCGGCTTAACAGAGGGAGAGAGATTAGGGAATAACTTCTTTCTTGATTGCAATTGTTCCTGGCGTACATGCATATAAGGCCCGTGGCCCAACAGATGGAGAAACTCTCCTTGATTGTAGGACTAATCATCTTAACAAGGCAACAACTAATCAGCTAGCTAACTTGCCTCCTAGCCACTCGCCTGCCCCTCCTGCACCGAGGCTGCTCGCTGGGCTGCTGCACGCTCGGCTGCTCGGCGCACGTCGCGGGCTCGCCTGCGCCTGACATATGTGCGCCCGCACATGACATCATCAGTCAGCCAAGTGACTAAGCAAGGACAATGACATCTTCAGTTTATGTGCATGGAAAAACCTAGACAAAAGTTACTAGATGGCAGAATTACTAGTAGGTATGTAGTTCACAATTTTTAACTTTTGGGTCTAGGAAGAGAGCATTAGGGACCATAACTTGTGTGCAGTATATACTGAAATCCTCACATCCTCACATCCATGGGGGCGAGTAGCTAAGACTATCCACACTGCTGTTGCTCTATCTATCTACTCTAAAAGGAATATTCTAGCCACGTCAACGAGAATCTTTACTCTACATCAGTTTCTTCCGCACTCCTGTTACTCTATATATTTACTCTATCTCCAACATCATATATTTTATTCATCCATCTCCAACATCATCATCTAGTGGGACCCACATGTCATTGGGATCTCCAACAGCAGGGCATCTTCTGTTCGTGCACGTGAAGAGCACTGCGGCAGCTTTGCCGTAACGCCTTGGTTACGCTGGCTTTGGCGTGAACTTTGATTTACCTTGCATGCCGCAGCTTGTGCCGTCACGCGCTGCAGACTATTTTGCTCTATGTTTCTACGGTAAGCACTTGCCGTAACCCATGCCGTCCAGCGCTGCGGATGATCTAAGCGCATTATGTGGTGAACTCACTGTGTACGTAGTTTTGCATTTTGAGGGAGTGATCCCTAATGGATACGCCTTTTCATTGGTGGAACAAAGAAGTGGTAGCACAAATATAACTTCGAATATTTTTGGCAAGAAGAATTAAATTGAATGTGTCAAACCTATGAACTCTCCACATATGCAGCCTGTTGCTTCAATTTTTGCAACAGCGAAGAGTCGCGGATACTGAAGATGAGTCTATTATTCTAAAAAGTGATGGCCGCACTGAAGACATAAAAGACGCGGTATCTTCTAGGTCATGATGTTGGCATGTTTCTTTTGTACCTTTTTTAGAATCACCTGCTAACCACGAATTTTTAAGAATCCATTGCATATTCAAATTGTTGTTTGCTGGACTTTTCTAAAAATGTGTGTGTCGCGCGCGCTGCTAGTGAAACTTAAACAAAACAAAACCTACCAAATTTGATCTAGAAATCACCCTAGCCATGGCACCTCTAAACATCAGCCGCCCAGGCAGCGGCGGACCCAGCTTAAGCATGGGTGTACATGTGTACACCCGATACATTGCATGAAAAAAAAATTCGAAGTTTTGAAGAATACATGGTCGGTAAATAGCATACATCGGGGTTTGAGGGTTCGATTCCACACCGCGGGAAGGGAATGGAATAGATGGGCGCACCTGTCGGATGTTTTTGAGGAAAACCTGTCGGATGTTCGTCGCCGGCGCCCGACGAATGCCAGATGCTCGACCGGCTGCTGGCCTTGTCGTCGCCGCTAGGAAATAAGGCCCACAGGGTGGAGCGGAGAAAGGCAAAGGAAATGGGAAATTGGCCGCTTGGAAACGAAAGCCAGAGTCCAGACGCGGAAGAGGGGCTTCAGCTGCGAGGCGCACGCAGGCGCTAGGGAGAGGGGGGGAGGGCAGCTCAGCCAGCCGGCCGGGGTTGGGAGTCGGGACTGCTGCAGGCCTGCGGCGGCGGCGTCGCTTTTCGTTGCTTGGGCTGGACGCCTGGCTCTGGCTGGGCCTTGGGGCGGGCGCCTTTACGGGATATTTAACTATTTTCCATCTTGCACCTTTTCAATAGTCATATTTAGAGTCTGTTTGGCAGGGTTCCGGCTCTGGTTCCTTCGGTGGAGCGGCTTTTCTGATGGAGCTGAAGTCGTTTTGGAAAATATTTGGCAAAACAGCTTCACCTGTTGGATTAAGGTCGTAAAATGTCTAAATTACCCTTTCTTTTTTTAATTTTTTTCCTTTTCTTTATTTTCTTTTTCAATCATCTTTTCTTTTCTTTTTTCCCTCCTTTCCTTATGGCCTTATCCGTTCACTCGTTATCCATCCACAGCTTCTCTTCCTCCACTTGCTCACGCGCGCACCCCGCCCCGCCGGCCGGCGCCTCCGCCGGCCCTGCCCCGCCGCGCCCCGCCTGCCGGCGCCTCCGCCGGCCCCGCCTTGCCCCGCCCGCCAGCGCATCCGCCGACGCCGCCCCGCCCCCCGGCGCCTCCGCCGGCCCCGACGCGCCCCGCCCGCCGGCGCCTCCCTCCTCTTCCCTCCGGCCCAGCCGCGGCTCCCTCCTCCTCCTCCCCATGATCCTCCTCTCGCCCCTGCCGCGCTCCCCTGCCGCGCTGCCGGCGGGCCCCACCCGGGGGCGGGGGTGGAAAAGGGTAGGCGGAGCCGGGCGGAGCTACTCTTTTGTGGCTCCGCCCGGGCGAAATGGCTCCAGAGAGTGCATTTCGCGGGGCTCCGGCTCCGGAGCCGGTGCTGCAACGCCCGTTTGGGAGGGCTCCGCCTGGAGCCGCCCGTGGAGCCGGAGCTGGAGCCCTCCCAAAGAGGCCCTTACAAATGCGCTTACAATTTGCCATCGCTCCTCAAATGAAGCAACATATTTACCATTTTCGCTGATGTGTCACTCCACATCACCTGCGTCAGCGTAGATTGAGATGGGGAAAATACCAAAATGCCCCAGCCTTATCCTTACTCTTCTCCCTCTCTGCAACTGACATGTGGGACCCATATGTCAGGTCGTCTTCAACCTCCAGCACCCTCTCTCTTCTCACGCGGGGGAGCACGGCGGCGCTAGCCGGGCCACCGCCGCTCGCTCCCTGGGGACGGCGCTTGCCAAGCCGCCGTCGCTTGCCCTTGGTAGGCGAAGCTCGTCGACGCCGCCCGTTGTGGCCCCCGTGGGCGGAGGTAGCGTCGCGGCCCCCGCAGCCGGAGATGGGGTTACCCCGCAGCCGGAAATGGCGTTGCCCCCCGTGGGTGAGCTCGCCTCGTGCCGACAACCACTCGCTGACTGCCGCCACCGCTTGGCCTTGCCCATGGGCGGACCTCACCGGGCGGGTCGCCGCCGCTGCTTGCATCCCCTCCGTGGGCGGAGCTCACCAGCCGGTGTTCACCCGGATGCTGACGCTTGGCCGTCTTGGATAGCTCGGTGGAAAGGAAGTGGCAGGGAGTGGAGAGGTGATGTGAGGTTGAAGACGACCTGACATGTGGGTGTAGAAGAGGGAGGAGAGTAAGGATAAGGCAGGGACATTTTGGTATTTTCCCATCTCAATCCACGCAGACGCAGGTGATGTGGAGTGACACATCAACGAAATGGCAAATATGTTGCTTCGTTTGAGGAGCGATAGCAAAAATGTAAGCGCATTCGTAAAGACGGCTATGGAAGATGTGACATCCGTAACGATGACAAATAGTTAAATATCCCGACCTTTACGGACGGTCATGAGTCTTCTTGACGTCCCCTTGAAGCATCAACGGCCATGGCGCTGGCAGGGCGACCACAGTGAAGAAGTGTGACGACGAAACGCCCGCGTCCGACCACTGAAATTTCCAAGCCACCACGGGCACCCGTCGCCGTCGCCGTCGGCGTCCAGTCCTCCACCGGTCTCGGGCCCGCGTCGTCCGTCGTCCCACGCCGCACCACGCAGCCTCCTCGCACCTTCCTCCCTCCACTCGTTACGTCCCCTCCCCCTTTGCCTTCGCATCTCCCCGAAACAAGCAAGCAGCGGCATTAAAAAAAGGCCACGGGAAACTTTAATCCAATCCACCAGCCAAATCTGTGTGTGTCCTCGCGCGGCACGCCCACGCCCACGCCCACGCCCTCGGCTGCCTCATCCGTACGCGGCGGCCACATGACGAGCGCCTCCGAGCTCTTCACCGCGCGCCGGGCCGCCCGGGGGGGCCGCCTCGCCGACCCCGGCCCGGACCCAGATCCGCACGCCGACGCGCTCCGCGACCCGCACGGCCTCGCCGGACGGAGGAGGCGCCGCGGGTGCCGCCCGCGCCGCCAGCTCGACGCCGCGGGGGACGTGCGCCAGCACCTGCACACCGGGGCCCCGCCGCCGCGACGCCGCGGCTCCTACACCGTGAGAAGCCTTCCCCCCGCCCTCGCCTCCTCTTCCCTCCCGCTTGATAATTGCCGTATCGCTTGTGCCGTGGTCGGAATTCGGATCCGTGCACCTCCGGCGTTGGCTTGTAGAATTTGTCGGGAAGATTAGAGTTCCGAGTTCGGCTTACACGCAATTCGATGATGATCGGAAGTGCGGAGTGTAGTAATACACTGATTAAATTGGTTGGTCGGGAAATGCCAATGGGGACCAGTAAGGATTGCCCACCTACACTTATTACTGTGGTTAAATTATTTAGAGGTTTTTTATGGTACACAATACCACCCTGTACCACCATTTGAAAAGGACTTGTATGTAATAGAAAATGACCTATATGTAAGGATCCGACGGTTGAGATTTATTCAGTACCACTGGTTTTTTTTAGTGTGGTATGGGTGGTATTCATAGGTGGTATCGGTAATATATAGGTATTATTGGACATATACAAAATAATATTGTTGTAATATATGAAATCAAGTCTTTTTATCTAACCTTGGCAGCGGGAAATTTTTTCCAAATAATATACTTCGAGCAAATTATCATTTTACCCATAGTAAAAAACTGAAAAACCCGATAATACCACCGTACTACCGTTGGGTGGTATTGTGTACCGTAAAAAAACTCTAAATTTACTCCTCCAATTGGTGAACAAATGGAAAATTAATCCTATATGAAGTTCTGAATCGTTTTGGTTAGGCTTTTTATTATCCCACTGCCACCACCATGTCGAAGAAGAATTGAAATGAACCTAGCTCGTTGTACTGTGCAGTAGATTTTGTTCGCATCGTTGATTATGGTCTTGACCCACAGCTTTGCATTGATAGTTGAGTAGTTGTGATATATCTTGTGGAAAGTATGCGTTTGCAGTTTGCTTAAGCACAGCATTTTTTTTTTTTTTGGGCAATGCTTGATCTATGAAACAGTAATGACTTGTAATATGCTAGCTTGCAGTGTACTATAAGAACTACATTCTTTTTTTAAGATAATGGAAGAAAATTTTGGCTCCAACCTCCTCAAAGAGAAGGAATCTGACCACCGATATTACAAATGATGGCCAAATTCCACCAACTCTAAATAGTTGAATTTAACAAAAATTCCAACTCAAATACAAATTCGCAAATTAAAAGGCCATCCATGGGACTAAAGAAGTGTAGAGCCGTTGTCTACCAGTCAAGTATTCTTTGGCTTCATGTCGAACCCAGAACCAAAGCCAATATGTTCCCCTGAATAGAACTTCCAAAAAGGTTTTAGGTCGTTTTTTATCAAAAACAACATCATTTCTCGTCAGCCTTACGGCCCAACACAAGGCGCCCGATCTAGATTTAGGCGCTGGAATTCTAAGTTGTCGTGCACATTTCATCCATCAGTAACTCTAGATTTATTTTTCATGTAAATCAGATAATCAGATATTTTCTTGAAGAAGCTTCACAACATGGCAAATGATGCTATTGTTTTTTTATCTGACATCAAATGAGAATGTTTCTCTCTCTTGGTTTCTGCAGGACCAGATCTTATCATACCTAGACAATAATAACATTGGGGACTCTGCTGCTCGGAGGAACAGGCTTGATAGGCTAATGTTCAGGACAAACGAACGGCTTCCAGGTGCTGTACTGCAAGCACAAGCTCGCGTCCTGGAGAGACTAAGAGGCATTTCTCTCGGTTCATCTGCCTCCAGGCCATCTATATCATTAGATGAATTTTCTGCTAGCGATGTGTTTAGATTCATCGACTTCAGAAACAGGGAACCCCAGCATCAGGCAAATGGGCCCAACTCATCGTCGTACCACCTGAGCAGTGAATCAGATGAAGAAATAACAACCATCAGTTCCACTAACTTACACAGGTCATCCGGACTCAGCAAAGCGGCTTTCTTGCGGCTGCAGATTGAAATTTTTGAGGCTAGCAAAGATGACAACAGGGAGCCCTCGCCGGAGTGTTCCATTTGCCTGGATGGATTCTGTGATGGAGATGAGCTTATAAGGCTGCGCTGTGGTCACAGATTCCACTCGACATGCTTGGAGCCATGGGTGCGCAAATGTGCAGATTGCCCATACTGTCGAACGAATATTCGGTCACGGACCTGATGACAAGCCCCTTGGTTCCTAATAGGATTATAACCAGCACAAGAATGCATTGCTATACTTGCTGTTTTGGTTGTGCCTCTTATCTGGCGCTTCTACGACAGTCCTGTTGTATTTCATTGTGTAACCCTGAATATATTTTGTTGTGCCTGCTCTAAAAAGAGCCTTTGAGTGTTGTTTGTGAAAGGGGGCTGATAGAAGTATAGCTTAGGAAGGACCCTTATCTGTGTGTAAGCAAATAATCTTGTTCTACTCATGATAATGTTCTGATGTCTAAATTTCAGTTTCTATGACATGCATCTTGCTGTGAGGTGCGAGGAACATGGCTAATGTCTGTCAATGATGTCGGCACTATATTTATCTCTCTGAATTTCAGTTCTTCGTCCTTTCTCTGAGCATTCCATTGAACAATAGAGCTCCGCACGGAAAGGTTATCAGGAATAGGTTCACCCAAAAACGGTCGGGGTGGTCGCAAACTCGTTTTCGGTCTCAGAAAGCTGACAGACCAGTTGAGCTACAGCAGAGACAAGGGAGTTTGGAGGCTTTTTGTTGATTTCCCATGAAACCGAGTTTGTGACAGCAATTTTCGTGTCTAGACAACACTCAACCAACAATCCTAACTGAGGAGTGAGGACAAAGCTGGGATTGGCTCAGTGCTGCTACAAATACCAGCAGTAGAAACGATTGCTGTGAAAATATTAATCTCTCAGCCATAACGAAGCTTCAGGCTACAAGATTGGTTGTTCCAAAGCCTGTAGAAAAATTGTCACCCTCCACTGAATTTAGCAGTAAAATGCAGTTTCTACACAATACGCACAAGCGGTCGCCTTGGTACAACAACTGGAAAGGCCGAATACTGCTAGCTCCGGGGAGTCGGGGACTACCAGGTTCCTAATCTTGTCGTAATATAAGGGGGACAAAGTACAAAAAGATACCGCACGGTTATTTCTGGTATATCTTTCACATTTTGCATCTGAGCCTAGTAGTAGCCTACCCCCTATGGAACAAACTACAGTTCACATGGCAACTCCTACAAAAAATTCACCACCCTTCCAAGTCAGGCAGTAAAAGCAGCAGCACAGACGCATGGCACAAGACATGCAGCTGGTTAGCAGCATGAGCACCACTCCAGTGGGCCACTAATTTATACAGGACCATTAAATAGGCGCCAATTGGCCACCATGGAGGATTGAGTTCTCGAGGACTTGAGTGCATCTTAAGACGTGCTAGGCACGGTGCAGCACATATTCAAGAATGAAGTCGACTGGCCTGAAGATGTCCTCCAAGGATGAAGTTGACTGCCCTGGAGATGTGGCAAGATAAATTCCTCCAATCAGACTACACTAGATGCCTTTCATCCTTGATTACCACAGACAGTCTGACACATTTGCCAAATGCGCATGACTTAGGCTCCGATTGGCCAAAAGTTACTTAACAGCCAATGAATGTACCATACAGGCTGCTGACCTTGTGAGGCTTCAAATATAATTGTGACCAAACAAAAATAGTCACCAAATTGCCCTCAGTATGCACACAACTGCAGAATAAAAGAAATAGTAAGTATATAGAATGGGTAAAATGCCAAGTTGCGCAACACTGAAGACAACACAAATTTTGTAACAAGGATTCAGTATGAATGTAAGTGTCAATGTGTGCAGAGACAAGGTAAAAAGGCCACACCTTATATAGACAATCACACCAAGTGATAAATGCAAGAGCAAGTAAGAAATATGAAACAAAAACACTATGCAACATTTCTATCAAAGATTTATTCACCCAAAGCTCTGGTCAAGTAAAAAACATATATTCAGAATGAATACATTTTTTTTATTGGGACTAACAGTACTAGCCTTTATTTCTGTTTATTTGACCAAGAAACAAAATAATAATAGACAAAGAAAAGGGAAAACGGACTTACATATTACAAGAGCAGCCAATGATAAAACAACAAATTGAACAGGACATCCATATCGAATTTGATATTGAGATCTTTGAAGCTGTCTATGAAGGGCTCCAAGCCAACCGTAAAGTTTCTTATTGTATGTATCCTCATCACAGGCACTTAAGCAACTCTTGTTCCTTTCAAAGCATCCGTCTAAGCCCTACAATGAGGAATAGCAATACAAAGGATAGCGAAGTAAGATATAGCCAAAGAGAGAGCTATAGAACAAAGTATATTTGCATCATTCAGGTAAGATCCATTACCTGAGTCAACTGAGAAGTGCTCAGAGGGATAGCCTCTTCAACATCTTGTTGGTTAACACCTGCCCACCTCACAGCTCCATTTTTGCACTTCGTTCTAGGCTTAGATTGCAAGGCACTCGTCAATGCACAAGTTTTCACTAGCTTAAGCAAAGACGCTTTGTGTGGGCCATCAGATGATTGTTCCAAAGCTTCTCCACATTCATTGGGAATCGACATGCTCCACGATCCTATATCAGCACTAGCACTAACTGCTCTTCTATGCCCACGATGCAAATCGTCCTTTGCTCTCCCAGAAATCAAATCCGTGGAACCAGCTGAATCCTTGGAGCTGTCAGTTGATATATCATTTTTCATCCTTGTTGCATTTGTGCCCACTTCAATATCACCAGCGGAAGTTGTGACAACTTTGTCTTTCTGCTTTAAAGGACCGGCAGATAGGAAAGCCGCAAGGTCATCCCGCTCATCCTCATCCAAATGTACCCAGCTCAATGGACCCCTCCCCTCTGCAACATTGGACTGTTTCAAGTTGTTTTCAACCTCTAATATGCGATAGCCAATTGCCGCAACAAAGTCATCATGCCTAGCTCTTGTATCTTTTCCTGCTGAGATAACATGGTCGTTCGATCGGATTGCACGCTCCAGTTCATCAAGCTAAAAGAAGGAAAATCAAATCAAGGAATGAGTTTTTCTTTAACAATCTAATAGCAATGTCCAGGTTTTTGTACTATAATTACAGTATAAATAAAAGCAGAATAAGGATGAGTAGATGAACAACCAACAGTTCTTATTGCTGCAAACTAGCAATGAATGCATGATATGACCTCAATTGCATACACATCACATAATGTGGTTCTTAAAGCAGTTTGATTTCTAAACAGGTTTCCTAATACAACAACTCAGAAGAAATGAATCAAACACTATGATATGGTACGTTCAATAGTCAGTACTCCATGGAGCAGTATTACATCTGTTACTGTCTAGAATATATCCATCATGTTACAAAATAGTAACAAATTTAGCAAGGGAAATGTCGCAATAGGATCCCGGAACGGTATAACCACGAAATGAATGACGAGAGCAGCCAATTCACCTGCCACTTGGCGGTGCCGAGCGCCGTGTGCAGCTCGCGGCGAAGCTCGGCAGTCGTAGGCCCTCCAGTAACGCTCGCCGCCTCCGAATCGACCCCGCCGACGCTCCCCTCCTGCACCCATATCCTGTACACCGATTCCATCCTGCGCAGATAAAAAAAAAAACCCCGCGAAACATTAGCAACAGATCCGCTGGAACGCGACGCAAATCCACGGCGGAACTAGCCATAACGGATGACCCCTCCAGAAATGGAAACTGCGACGCACGCACCGATCGGCGGATTCCTGGACCTCCTCGGCGGCGAGGAAGAAGGGGTCCTTCTCCCAGCGGTCGTACGACGTCGCCATGAGGATCTCGCTGCCCTCTACGGATTGAAACCGAGAATCTCGAGAGAGATCGGGTTCAGGATTCGCACTGGTGGTAGCGCGGTGGTGGGTGGTGGGGGAACGGCGAGCCTGGCTTTTCCCCCCTTCTCCCTCTCTCTCCTTTCCGCACCGCTTTTGCTCGCCGCTATTTCCTTCCTGGTGCCCGGCTGGTGGCTGCCCTGCCTCCTATTATTGCGTCGCGCTTGCGGGGACGGCGGGGGTGGCGGGCGCGCCCGCGTGGGAACGCCGCGGCTGCGCTTGCGCTGCCGTGCTGGGAACGTGGCTCTTCCGCCTGCCGTGTGGGATGCCAGTATGCCACGCTATTACCGTCAGATTATTAGATTGATACTATCACCAACACCAACACCAAGCTGTTGCCATCGAAACTGCGTGCGTATCCAGCTTAGTTTTCAGCTGTTCGAGGTGGAATTGCTGCTTAGCTCGCCGGTTTATTCATTTTCTTCTTTCGTCAGGAGATGTTTATTCATTTATCGGCAGCTTAACCTTATCACGAAACTGGTGTTAGCAAGGCAAGCAACGCCAGTGGGAGGCTGCTGTCGCATGCTGGCATAGGAGAGGCAGCCGTGTAATTGGCTGTGGCGGCTCGTCGCGTCGGCTTCTGCTTCTCCCCGCCGCGTTGACGGCTTCAACCATGGCGGCCTGGGCGCCTGGCCCCCTCTGCCTCCCCCCCTCGGACTCGGGTGCTTGCCGCGTCGTTAGTCACTAGTCAGAGGGTGGATTCTTCGTGGATGTCCTCTAGTTCAATTTGTTTAGATAACAAGCGTCACTAGAAGAATGAGACCCACCTAATGCACGAAGAATGACTGGACGACTGTTAGCATATTGTATAGCTGAACCTGATGAAAGTTTCAGGTTTCCCAGCCTGTTCGTTTGGCTTATCAGCTATCAGGCAGCAGTACTTTTCTCTCAGAACAAACCAGCACCAGCAACCAGCCACCAGCCAAACGAACAGGCCCACCAGTGATTAAAAAATTAGGTCATGCCATAACTGAGTTTTCTGTGTATTCAATTGACCATGTGTGCTGAAAACATCAAGGTAGACAAGACACAAGTATCACCTGACTGATATCTGACAAGCTGGCACTAACAAGAAAATCGCCAATTGCACATGTTATTACCATATTGTACTAGGGACAAAAGTACAATATTGGGGGAGAAATGAGTCTAGCTATTGAAAAAGGGCAAGCTGAATGGCCAGCTCCAACTAAGTTATTGACAGCTGAGATTTTTGAAATCACACCATCAGGAACACCGGAGCAGCTTGTCTGATAGCTCGCTTGGCTCACATCTTCAGGTCCGTCGTCCATGTTCCCTGAACGCTGGGGCGTTTCGTGACGTGCCTGGTTCGCAGCTTCACCACTTTCCTGCCCAGAGAGTTCCTTAGCCTGGTGGCTTGCAGGAGTATATCCTCAGGTGGTAAGTTTCTTACACAGACCACTCGCTCGTTATGGTTTTCTGCACAATGACAACACTAGTTAGAAAATTGGGAGAAAAATTGATCGCTTTCTGAGAAGAACAAAATCAATGTAGCCGACGAAATGACAAAAAGGACAGCTTCGTTTGAGGAATATCCTCCTAGTACTATCCAGTCCTAAACTAATTTATTTTACTAGTGGAAAATGTCAATATGATCCCACAGGATCTAGCTTGCTTAGTGCATACCATTGGCCCCATTAATAGGGCCAACCCATTTAACAAAATGGAAAGACATTACAAGGATCAACATCAATGCACAGATTTTGTCAACATCCCTCCCATCCCACAAAAATTGCTAGATGGCCCTATTCCATCCAATCCAAGATGATTGTTGTCATCCATCCTCCCACATTTGAACAAGGATAATAAAACATGCACAATTCCAATGGAGGTCTTATGATAGCATGATGCATTTAAACTGAGATTTGTCCACCTTCAAGCATGTTGTATTCCAAACAAAAAATTCAAGCCTGACTAGAGAGAATAGGGTAATACTGACAAATGGCCACGTTGATCAATGTTCAACTGAAAATGGTGGATACTGTAAAATTATTGTTCCTATGGCGTCTCCCCAATACCAATCCAAATATCTAATGCCACCACCAGATGTGGCATCCCTATCAGAAAATTCCAGTTCCATGGAATTCACAAACTATGTTGCCATGGAGAATGGACGGAGCAAAAAAAGAAAAAGATCTTACTGTAAATTCCTTTCAAGTTAGGATGTTGACCGCGGACAAGCTCAGTCACCACTTCTAAGTGTGGATTCTTTTCCTTAAAGGCTGGAAGATGTGCCTCCATGAAAGCCCTGCAATCATAAAAGGTGCTAGTTGTTACAGATAAAATGTAGACAATGATATCCAGTAACAAAGAGTGCTAAACTCAGCACCACGTTTAATTTGAAGGGCCATACAAATGCCACTAAACTATAGTGCACTGCTCTACCAGGAAAGCAATATAGCTCGAGCAAAATTATGTTTAAAAACACAAATCAGGCCTACTCATAACATGTACTTCTTCCCAGGTATCAGTGCCGCTAGTCCCGGGACATATTTCCCTGTCCAGAAATGAAATTCATGCACGGGAATTTTCCCTATAAAAGCTATAGAGGCAACACGAGTTATCTTTGGTTTCAAATCATGACTGCATACACGCCGCACTAGTCTGCAAGGAAGCGCATCCTTCGTCACAATCGACTGACTACCCCACCAATTAGCGCACCGAAGAACACAAATCAGCCGGATCTCCAATAATTCTAGCTACAGAACACGGCAGGCAACCAAAACACGTGATCTAGTGGTACTACTACCGGAATGCGCAACAAAACTACGGAGTGAATCATACCTGATCCCCCGGCTGCTCCCTCCCCAATCACAGTAGTTCACCACGAGCTTCTGCAACTGCCACACCCCCCTCAGCGCCATCCTGCTGCCGCCTCAAGGATCAACCCAAATAAGGGAAAAGGGGAGGCCGGGAGAAGGAAGAGACGGCGTCCGACGAGGGTTGTGGAGCCGAGACGAGACCGGCGGCGCGCTTCGTTAGGGTTTAGCCCAAGTCGCCACGGACGGGGGGCGAGGGAGGACGAGACCGATGATGGACGACGACGACTGAGACTGGAAGAGACCTCACGGCGCGGCCTGCGACGGCCCCAGAGCGTGGAAGTGGGCTCGGCCCATTAAACGTGGTGTGTTTATAAAGTGATTGACTAATATTGGTCAAGTTTCATAGAGTCCAGATTTTCCGATTCCTCGTAATACTTGTTGTTTTGATTTTTTTATACAACTAGTAAAATGCACGTGCGACACGCACGTATTTAAAAGATATGTGATTTTTAAAAATATGTTAACAATCAAAATAATATACAATAAATTTAAAAAACTTCGAACTGTCCAATACATTTAGGTCAAATATATATAAAAAGTTCAGAAATCAGTACATATATGAGTTGCTACAGGGAACAACGAAATCACATTAGCTCACTTGTTTATATGAGATCTTGGAAAGCTGTTGCAAAGCCTTCCAGAAAATGCAATCAACTTTAGTAGTTTGGGCTACGTCTAATTCTTGATTTTATCCGAAACATGATATCTCAGACGCAGTCCATGTGTGCCACAAACCTGTCAAGTATTCCTGTCTGCCACATAGTCTTGGTGCTTACATGAATACTTACAACCGCATGACCAAACACATGTTGAAGGGAAAAAAATATGTAGATGGATGATTGGCTTAAAGATTGTTGGTGAATGTTTGCCAACATTTCGATTCTCCGCCTTGGAGATTGCCGCCTCCACTGAAATGTCCTAGCCCTACCGCAGCAGCACCTCAATTTTATATACTACCTCAAGATCAAATTTAAGATCTTGATTGCCCAAAGTATCAATTTTAGATCCGTGACAGAAATGCAACCTGCAGAGAATGTTTCTTAGCTTGTATAGTGAGCAACCTGTGATTCTAATCAAATTAGGAAGAATGTCCTGAGATATATAAGTGCTAATTTTGCAAATAATGCTGGATCAAAGTAACAATAATTTGTGAATACCTCTAAAGGAATGACTATGCATAGATGTAGAATATATATAGGATTAGAGAAAGTGGATAGAATATCACACTTTAGAGGATGTTTCCAATTTCCATGAAAAGTCAAGTATACATAATTCATCCTAAATTGTAAATGCTGAACTGAAAATTCTCTACTACTACCTCCGTACGCTGAACTTAAAATTGTTACCATGTTGACACCTTAATGATTAGTTGTGTGATCCAGATGTATGCCTCACAATGGATCTGCACGCGACACACTTGATGCACCAGTAGAAGCCATCTACCACTTCTGATAACCAATGTATTCCAATCATACTTTAGGAAAAAATAAAACACAAGCACACTAAAGGATGAAAACAAAGCGGCGTATGTTACATGTAGTGAAGCTCTTCAAATTCATGATCCAAATATCCGGTGATTACATACTGCAAAGCAACCCCCTTCATTGGTCACTTCAGCAAGAACCTTTAACTTCAATAGGTAGCTGATGTCCCCCTTTGACGACTAAACACAATGCAAATACACCACACTCATAGATATATCGTCGAACAATTTGTGAGCAAAAGACATTCCAAAATCCAAGGTAGAGTATATATCCGAAGCCTAAGCTTTCTGCACCGCTGGCTGGGTTGTCAGCATGAGATTGAGGGGACGGGCCTAAAATCTTTATAGTATAGATAGATGGATATTGGAATAAGAACATATTAGACACACACAGGTTCACATATAGTACCAAATATTATTCAAAAAAAAAGCAAGACGAAGGTGTCATGGTAGTTTAATACGAAAACGATTTACAACATAATAGAAATTAACTCTTCTTAACAAAACCAAAAATTTTAAATTCAAATTACAGAAGTGAAATAACATAAGAGAATAAACCAAAAGAAATGACAAAATGAAACAAAACAATTATGCTTGAACAATATTTCTTTTCTCCTAGGATATAGGGCTCCAAAATGCTAATATAGCTTCTTCAACCCCTAGAAGCTTAAGATCATGCAAAGGACAAGAAGACGTATTAATCAATGAAACAGTTATGCAAACATTTGTATTACCTTAAATACAATATAGGAGATTAATTAATGATGTGATAACAGACGGAAATAGAAAAGTAATAGTTTGATTTTGTACCCAGGCATGGTGGAAATTTGTAAATGCAGAAAAATGGCAGTAAATGTGCAAGGCGATTACATCAATGAGTACACCTTTCTCTACAATCGAAAGGATAAATACACTTGTACCTTAGAGGCACTATATTTGCAGCATTTGACAGTACATGAGAGATGAGACTATACACATGTATGAACTATACATAAGAAATAATGAATAGTCATGGTGTGTTATACATGAACCTTGGAAATGTCTAGCCTGAGAAAACTAAAAGGCATCTGTCATATCCATTAAGTGTTAATTCTTCACCGTGCTAGTGTTCATCAAAGCATGACATATGTAACACAGGAGTATAAGTGTGTAAAATAAACTCATCTATGTCTTTTTGCAGTTTAATGCAATGATAAGTAAAGTAATACAATTTATTTACGGGGTTTTTGAAAGGAACTAAGACCTAGACATACAGAGCGCAAAGAGTTGAGGCTGGAATTAAGAAACTGATATGGTCATTTTACCTTTATCTTTGAAGGTACATCATTTCGTTTGTTTGATCAGTCACTCACAAAAATCTTTTTTTTGAACATTGACATTTATTAAAGCATTGGAGCTGATGGTAAACATACTCAGCATACTAAAATAGTAGAAAGTATGTAGGAGGTGAACTGATGATTTTGTAGCTATACCGAAAGAAGATAAATAAGAATGCATGATTGATGCGCACAACTGCACTAATAAAAATTTATGTGACTGTTAGTAACTAAGGACAGGACAATTGAGGGGGGGAAATACCATGGACGATGTCACGCTGGTGCTTGTCAGTTGCTCAGCTTCCTTCCCGCGTCTCCCTGCAACAACGGGGAACAGATGGGTACTGTGGTGGGAAGGATCTCATGGAAGTTGTTCTCCATCTTGTGCAGCCTGGACTTTGCTTCCAACTACTGCCACTTAGATTCGGGGCATGTTATTGCATATCAGTCGAAGGTAGTAGCATGCATGAACTGCAGGTATAAAAATGATCTAATCTATGGAAAATATACTGCCAGCCATGGTAAGCGAGTAAGAAAGTGGACATTATGCAAAGCAAATTTTACAAACATACGCTTGGATGTAATAAGACCATTGTACATATCAAAAACCATTAATAAAGGTAAAGGGGGCAAAACTCTGACCTGGAGGAGGAGGAAGCCTGCTCTTGATGTGGTTAGAACACAACTCTCTGACAAGGCAACCACGACGCATCATCCTCTAACGATGTTCATGCTCTGCAGTCTGCAGACTACTCAAACAAATCAACTAAACCAGGAATTTACAATCCAAAAAAGAGAACCAAGAATCAACATAAAATCTCTCCTAATGAGAATGGTGGAACAAATAAATCACGAGGAAAAGAAACTTTAATGCAATCTAATTGGATTTGGTAAAGGGATAGAATCAAAGTAACGGAACTTACAAAGGAGATTGCATACCGTTTACTTGCTTATGCTTTGGCCGCTGCTTGCAGCGGCTTGCCCTGCTGCCCGCCTACTAACGGTGGGTGCTGCTACTACCAAGGCGCCCAGCCTGCATCTAGCAAGAGGGCATCATGCTATCTCCTCTAAACATGTCGACAAGAAGGCGTGGCCGCATGGAGACCAGACGACCGGTCCACCTCAGGTTGTGCTAGGGTGTCATGGTTGACGTTCTCGCTCCCGCTTCCGGCGACAACCGTTGGCCTGGTTGGGATGCGCGAGATGAGGCGTGGCGTTGCGGCTGATGGGGGCAACACGGCGGTGCCTGGCCACCGAATTTTGACGAGGGAGAGGAGAAAAGGGAGGGCTGAGCCCAACGCTGGCCGCTGGTTTTTACGACGGGGACATGAGGATGGGGACGGGCTCGGAGGCAGCAGTGGGCGCCATGGCAGACTCGCGTGACGACGAACCCTTCTCCTCCCCCAGCCCCAACCGGCGGCGGCGGCGTCATCGATCCGGGCGGTGCAGCCCCGCCCGACACCTCCTTTTTTCCCTCGCGTCTGCTATCACCACAAGCCCACGTCACGTGTTGCGGTGGGGCGCGACGCGGGTGGGTGGCCAGGTGGGACCGACGCGGGTACACGGGTGGGTAAATCGAGGTTGGGTAACAAAAAAAACATTACGATTTTGGCAGAAACGCTCTCCAAAATACGATTTTATGGGTCTACCATCCTATCCACCCTCCTAATTAGTTGACAGGTGGGACCAACGTGAGAGGTACGGTGGGCCTAATTTGGGTGAGAAAGGTTTTTCAAATTATTCGATCTTTATAGTATAGATCTTTTACTATGCACATAGATACATACTTATGTCTAAATACATAGCAAAAGAAATGTATGTGAGGGACAGAGGGAGGAGGAGGCCGTCGCCGCGTAGGCGGGAGGCTCGCCGGGCTCGTCACGAATAGGATGGTGCTCCCCCAAGGAGCGGTGCCGACGCAGGACGCCGACGATGGCTTCCCGTCGACGCGGCAGCACGGTCGTGATCGTCGACCGTAAGCACGAGTAGTCGAGTACTTATCAGACACGATATGATAATTGCGACTTGATGACGGGGACGGATGGGTGGCTGCTCTGTGGGGTCCTCCCCTAAAAAACTTTTTTTTGCTATTTATCCGGCACATAGACGATTTGTGCTGGCTGAAGGTCGTTGGCGGACGCTCCACTCGCTAGCAAAGACCCCTTTTAGCTGCCACCACAAATCGTTACTGGCGTAGTGGTATGACCTAACACGATGCTTGTGTTTGCTAAAAAAAAATGATGCTTGTGTACAAAATAGCTTAAACACAAATTTATCCCATGAAATATTTTCAATAAACGGATGAGCCTAGGAACGAAAGTTTTTCCTTTGAACTTCAAGAAAATGTATCACTTGATAAACTACGTACTGTAAGTTGTCGTAACAGCATGGATAATTTTTTCTATTAGGTGTGTTGGCCTCAAGCTAAACACAGTTAGACTTTGTTTACAAGAGAGACATGAATCTCATAGGAAGCTCCATCATCTGAACACTTGTGCTAGTGTTTTTTTTAATTACAAAGTAGAGACGCAGACGCTCACATACACACACTAACATCTACGAACACACGTAAGCATCCTGTCTCTATGGGCACTTCCAAAAGACTGAGTTGGTAATTCCTTTAGATCAAATCCAGGAAAATGCAAGTACCGGTGCCGAGTCGAGGAGTCGAACTCTGGTGGGTTAATTCCACCATAAGGAAGCTTGCTAGCCGAGCTATGCTCAGTTCGACACATGTGTTAAGTTTTGACATGCAAATTGGATCTAACCACTTAATTAGATAGGTAATTAAATATATTTTTTAGATTGCACTTTTTGTGAGATTTTTTTTTCAGATGGTAGGATCACACTTTTTATGGAGTGGAGAGGGTAACCCCGAAAAAACCGAACATTGTTTGTAGCCCAACATGCTTTTTGCTGCTAGGCAGCTAGCTATTTTCCTGCAAAATGAAAACGGGCCCGGCCATATCGCTAGCTGTCAAGTTCAGCCAGATGTACAGAAACATATGTAATCCTCTGAAAAAATTGTGCGTACCGGCATGTACGAAGGGCAAATGTCCTGTCATCTCAAAAAGGAGAACAAAGATCACGATCGACGAGCGCAAATCCTTTTTTGTTCGCAGGATCCATATCGTACACACCTGAAGGCCATATCTTTTCGTCAGGTGAGATACGTGCCACCCGCCCTCGGGAGGTCGGTCAAAGGGAAAGGAGATTCAGAATCGCGCCTGCAACGCCCCCCACCCAACCGCGTCGACCCCGTTCAGAACTTCAGATGGACACTGCACCTGCATGCTTGACGGCCGAACCGAATAGAAGGAAGAAAGAAATGGTAAACGCGTCATCCACCCTTCGTGCCGTGCTCCCGCAGCCCACCTTGCTATACACGCCCGCACCCGTCCGCTGCAGGCGCACACGCCAAGCAGAAGCACTTCTTCTTCATCCACTCGCAGTCGTCGCAGTCCTGCACAACACACCACACTACACCAGGAGACAAAGCGAACGACTAGCAGGGCGGACTGCGTGAGAATCCCCTGCGTTACTCGACCGATCGCCGGCGCCGCTGGGGAATCTAGCAGCGGCGTGGGCGCAACACAAGCGACTCGCAGCGGGCTCGTGTCGAGGGTTAAGCGTGTGGGCATGGGAGGTTTTAGGCGGTGGCTGCCGTTCGGCGGCGGGTGCTGCTGCTGCGGCGAGGGCGGCGGCGGCGGCGGCGGAGGAGGAGGACGAGGAGGCAGGGGCGTGGCGGACGGGCTGGTGTGGGACGTGCCCCTCAAGGCGCACGCGTCGGGGGAGTACTCAGTCGCCGTGGCGCAGGCCAACGAGGCGCTCGAGGACCAGGCGCAGGTGCTCGCGGCCCCCGGCGCCACGCTCGTCGGCGTCTACGACGGCCACGGCGGGCCCGAGGCCGCGCGATTCGTCAACGGCCGCCTCTTCTCCCTCATCCAAGGTGAGCTGCGGCTGTTTGATCTCTCGATCCGTCATGCCTCGTTACGATTGCATTCTCGCTCCCAAAGATCAAAACCTTGTCTTGCGAATTCTGACACGAATGTCGTCGTGTGTCGGGTTGATGTTTTCTTTTTCCTGCAGATTTTGCCGCCGAGAACGGGGGCCTGTCGGCGGAGGTGATCCAGAAGGCGTTCAGCGCGACGGAGGACGAGTTCGTGGGCATGGTGCAGAAGTCGTGGCCGTCGCAGCCGCGGATCATGTCCGTGGGCTCCTGCTGCCTGGTGGCCGCCATCGAGGGCGAGACCCTGTACGTGGCCAACCTCGGCGACTCGCGCGCCGTGCTGGGCCGCCGCGCCGGCGGCAGGGGGAAGCGGGTGGTGGCGGAGCGGCTGTCCCGCGACCACAACGTCGCCGACGAGGACGTGCGGCGGGAGGTGGCCGCGATGCACCCGGACGACTCGCACATCGTGCTCAACAGCCACGGCGTGTGGCGGATCAAGGGGATCATCCAGGTGTCCCGCTCCATCGGCGACGTCTACCTCAAGAGGCCCGACGTGTGCAGGGCCAACCCGCTGCTGCAGCAGTCGCTGTGCCCGTTCCCGCTGCGCCGCCCCGTGATGAGCGCCGTGCCGTCGATCACGACGCGGCGGCTGCGCCCCGGGGAGGACCGGTTCCTCATCCTGGCGTCGGACGGGCTGTGGGAGCAGCTCAGCGACGAGGCCGCCGTGGGGATCGTGGCGGGGAGCCCCAGGAAGGGCGTGGCGATGCGGCTGGTGCGCGCCGCGCAGCTGGAGGCGGCGAGGAAGAAGGAGGTCAGGTACGAGAAGATCCGGACCATCGAGAAGGGCCACCGCCGGCACTTCCACGACGACATCACCATCGTCGTGCTGTTCCTCGACAGGTGCAGGTCCGGACCCGAGGACATCGACGGGACCTACGCGCCCGTCGACGTCTTCTCCTGCAGCCCCGCCGGCGACCATCACGAGGACCCGAGCAGGCCCGTCCTGCGTTGTTGATGATCTCGGATTATCGGTTGGTCGGTGCTCCGATCCTCGTGCGAACCAGAGATCGATCAATGAACATACTGTTGGTTCTTGCGGCGGTGCTTGATTGATTCAATCGCTCTCTAAACGAGAGGTACGTGAATCGAGTTGGTTCCCGTTTCAAGGAGAATTTGCCTGTATAGAAATGCTAGTATCATACGTACTATGTCGTAAACTGTAAACTTTCATCAATTCCTTCTTTCGTTTTAAAGAATGTGAATGTTCTACTGCACTCCAAGGTCCTTCAATTCTTTCTAGCATCTGTTCTTCCCGCATAACCGCCGCCGGAGACGGCGAGATCTCCTTCCGACGAGTGAGCTGCGAAGCAGCCAAGCCGGCGCGTCACTCGTCAGCGGTCACGGTCGTGTGGCGACCAGCGAATATGCGCGATGTGGAAATAGAGGCCACGATCGTGGATCGGTTCAACCGGCATTATATGGCGCTTGACTCCTCAGTCAAAGAGAGTGACGGCATCGATGCTCCGACGACCATGATCACACAGGGAAAACGGTGGACGAACTCATCATCGAGTTGCCCTGAATAAACTGTTGGCAGTGGCCATGGATCGTTTCGACGAGGAATTAAACATGTGGCCTTTCTGGTCAACAAAGTTTCCTCCGGGTTCAAACAAAACAAACGCATCTCCACCAAGGGATCGGAGACCACTTTAAACGCGTTTCGTGATCTTTGTGGGGATGTTTGGTTGGCGCCAACGCCACGGAGGCGACGCCACAGTCTGTGGCGAGCAAAAGCTCCGCCACACTCGCCACGGGAGATCGTATAGGAAAAACTGTGGCGGCGGCAGCAACCAAGCACTGCCATAACTGCTGTGGCTGCCATCATTGTGGCGTGGCAAATGATGGCCACGAACCAAACATCCCCCTGTATCTCTGAGACTCTGAATAGAAAATATCTGAACTAGAAGAATCAG
This sequence comes from Cenchrus fungigraminus, assembly GCA_036936925.1. NCBI lineage: Eukaryota > Viridiplantae > Streptophyta > Magnoliopsida > Poales > Poaceae > Cenchrus > Cenchrus fungigraminus. Next base: position 93,329,656 of record CM072776.1, on the reverse strand, counting down.
AAATATGCTAGGCTGCTGCGATAGAGCTGTGCTGAATCGGGGAGCACCCGCGCTCATGAAGGCCCGTCGTCCACGCGAGCATCCTGCATCCATCGCCGTCCCCATCCCACTGACCTGTTGACTCGGACCGGGTCCAGGACGGCAGCACGGAGCTTTCCTTCTGCTCTCCCATCCTGTGCGTTTCTGTTTCCGTTAGCATCACGCGCGACTGACGACCTGGTGAGTGACCAGCCTCGCACGGAAACCATCCGGCCGGCCGGCGTCGCGTCAGAACCCGCCGAGGTTGTTGCGACGCGTTGCTTTCTGACGGAGACCCTGATGTTGACCACGAGATTGGCCCCGGACAAGACAAGGACCCTTTCCCGACTTGCACCGGTTTTGTTGCGTTCCTTGCTTTGCTTGGCGCGGCGGAGGTCGCCGTACGTGCGCGTCTGCAGCAGCCACGCCGCCTCGGCTTGGCGTTTACGTGGAAATTGTAGGCGACGCACGCCCGGGTGGAAGTGGAAGAAAAGGTTAGCGGGGTAGGAATGTTAGGACAGGAGACGGAGGAGGAGGCTGCAACAACGCCCGAACGAACGAGTCTCGTGTGGATCGATCAGCGCGTAGAGCAATGCAGGAGCAAGTGCACTCGAAAAGCACGACCACGTACTTTTTTTTAAGAAGAAAAATGTATTGATCTTATCGTATTACACCGGTCCTTTTATAAACGATATCTCTCAAAGAAAAGGGGAAATACTAAGAAATCTAAAACTCCTAATCATCTTTCTCGAAGTCCTCAAGGATCCGTTCGTCACTGCTGTCGAAGCCGCTTCCCAATCGTCGCCGGATGCTAGAGCCAATCTCCACAAGATGGAGGCCGCAGAGGAGGGCTTACTGCTAGGCGAATCAGCCGAGTACACTGTCTCCCGGGCGCATCGGCCAACTGCGACATCCATGACGCAACCTTCGTTTCCACCGTCGGCAACCCGAGCAAAGCTCAGATTTCCAAAGATCGTCTTCCTCGAGATTAACAGGGTCAACAACATCATCACCTGAAGAAGACGACGATGCGCCGGCCTCGGACTCCTGGACAGGTCTCCCCAGCCTCTCCGTTGGCGTCGGAGAAGATCGTCATCGGAGAACGGAAGAAGCTGAGAGAAATTATTCCTCTGCAGCGACGTCCACTTAGGTTTAGGATTTGCTCGCCGCCGATCCTTGACGGTGGAGTTAGGTTTTGCCCGAGGAGCGTGACTCCTCTACAGCTTGGTTTTCCTTGCATGACCACGTAATTGATTCATAGCACTGGCAGCTAGGGTTCAAATGAATTTTCGTAGGGTTCAGATGAGTTTTGAGGTTGGTTGCAGTACTTTTTACTAAAAGGGAAGATAATATTTAGTTTTGCCCGAGTTTCATTTGATTTCTGGGTCCGCCATTCATTCGTAGGGCGTACGTACGTTCTTGGTTCTGTACTACGGTACGACCGTTGATTACGAGCTTTTGTTTTTTTTTCTTTTTATTACAACAAACGAGCTTTTGTTTTGGAACTGCAAGGAACAATTGCTTTTGTGTTGCTTGCTCTTGGGTTTGAATTCTAGATTTGTTTCTTGCTAACTCAGTGACTGACTGATCTACGGAAGCTTTGTCGAGTGAGAGTTAAACTCAGATCTATCGATGACCATAAGTCCAAACTTAATTGGTATTTTTATTGAAAGTTTGAAACTTATTAGTTTGGCACGACATTGGTAAGCCAGGTTAGAAGTCTTCTCTTGCAACGCACAAACTTGACTAACATCCCTGTGCGGTCTAACAAACAAAGACTATGCACCTTACTACCAACCACACCCATATACTGTACATGCAATCTAAACACGAATGTCTTGCACTAGCCTATCGAGGTTATGCACCATATCAATCACACCTATGTATCGTAGATCATCGGCGTTCATTTGACTGGTGGATGGTTTGTTCTAAGAGAAAAATACGGTTCGCTGGGCTGATAAGAGAGACGTGAGCATCCACAGCTTGGCACCTAACAGGGCGCATCGTGCATCCTACGCGGAGTCCCACTCCGCCGACGCTCGTTTAATCACCCCACCCGCGGCAAATCAGCAAGGGGAGGCAAAAAAAAACAAGCTCAAGCTGCGCGACAATGGCGAGGCCTCACGTCGTGGTGCTGCCGTACCCGCGCCCCGGGCACATCAACCCCGCGCTGCAGCTCGCCAAGCTGCTGCACCGCCACGGCGCCTACGTCACCTTCGTCAACACGGAGCACAACCACCGCCGCATCCAGGACGCCGAGGGCGCCGCCGCGGTGCGGGGGCGCGAGGGCTTCCGCTTCGAGGCCATCCCGGACGGTCTGTCCGAGGCCGACCGCGGCGCGCAGGGCCACAGCGCCGGCCTCGCCGCGTCCGTGTCCGCGCGCGGCGTGGCGCCCTTCAGGGCCCTCCTCGCGAGGCTCGACGACGGAGAGCCCGGTGTGCCACGGGTCACGTGCGTGCTGGCCATGATGCTGATGGGCTTCGCGATAGGCGTGGCGCGGGAGCTACGCATCCCGACCATGGCGTTCTGGACCACGAGCGCCGCCTCGCTGATGGCCGACATGAGACTCCGCGAGCTGGAGCAGAGAGGTTACGTGCCACTCAAAGGTAACTGATTTAAACTTGGATTTCACCACGCACGCATACTGCAGAGAGGTTTGTTCAGCGTTCGACCTCCCGAACCGAGCATACTGCAGATGAGAGCTACCTGACGAACGGCTACCTCGAGACGACGGTCGTCGACTGGATCCCCGGCATGCCGCCGGTCCGCCTCGGTGATCTGTCCAGCTTCCTCCGCACCACGGATCCGGACTTCTTCTGGCTCCGGCACACAGTGGCGGAAACCAACAGCTGCGCCAAGGCCGGCGCGCTCATCCTCAACACCTTCGACGCCCTCGAAGCCGAGGTCCTCGCCGCGCTCCGTGCTGAGTACCCACGCATCTACACCGTCGGGCCCCTGGGCACCCTACTCCAGCGTGGCGCCGCCGACGAAGACGGGGATTCGACGGCGGCCGGGCTAAGCCTGTGGAAGCAGGACGCCGAGTGCCTTGCGTGGCTGGACACGCAGGCGCCGCGCTCCGTCGTGTACGTCAACTTCGGCAGCAGCACGGTGCTGACGCCGGAGCAGCTGGCCGAGTTCGCGTGGGGTCTCGCGGCGAGCGGCCACCCGTTCCTTTGGCCCATAAGGGACGACCTCGTCCGTGGCAGCGGGGCCGCGCTGGCCACGGCATTCGTGGCGGAGACGGCAGCAGGGCGGTGCCGCGTGACGACGTGGTGCCCGCAGGAGCAGGTGCTGCTGCACCCGGCCGTGGGCTGCTTCCTGACGCACAACGGGTGGAACTCGACGAGCGAGAGCCTGGCCGCCGGCGTGCCGATGGTGTGCTGGCCGGGGTTCGCGGACCAGTACACCAACTGCAGGTACGCCTGCGAGGCGTGGGGCGTCGGCGTCCGGCTGGACCCGGCGGTGAGGAGGGAGCAGGTCGCTGCCCGTGTCAGGGAGGTGATGGCAAGCGAGGAGATGCGGAGGGACGCGGCCAGGTGGAAAGCGGAAGCCGAAGCAGCCGCCGCCAGCTCCGATGGGTCGTCGTACGAGAACCTGCTGGCGATGGTGAGAGCGCTCAGCAGCACCAGCTCACCCAGCGACGTCGCCGAAGCAGACACCGAAGTACTCTAGTCATGTCATGTTTGGGAGAACCGGATAAGCATTCTTGCATGATTTGTTGTCTGACACATTTTTGCTGCCGAAATCGATCGCTAGAGCATTTGGGGGTTTTATTCAGTTTAAGAGCATTTGGTGCCGAAATTTCTTGCTCTCAAACTCCACTCCACGCGATCTATTTCACTATTTTATTCAGTGTTTATGTTCGTGCCTGGTCACATAAACCACGGAGCGGAAGCTAGTTAATTAAGCCACGGTGCTCTTGTTTATTTCAGTGATAATGATCTAGCTCTCTCCTACGTGAGTGACTTGGGGAAGCTAGTTAATAAGCTACACAACTTTAAAGTCTGTTAGGCCCAACAGCACCACCAATGTAGCCCATCAATCTTTTTTCCACTGATACCATTCAACATTTTCCTCACGCTTGATTCAACAATCTGTAAATTCTATTTCAACATTTGGAATATGCTAGCTCAACATTGCACCGGATATTTTTGTACTTGCTCCCCCAACCCACGTCACCTAGACTTTTCCCTTATGTGATACATGCTTCAACATTTTCTTTTACTCCCTCCTTTTCACAAAACCTGACGTTTAAAACAGCGACAGATCTCCAAAACATAACTCTGACTTCTTATTTTTCTAAAATATTTATCAAAAATTGAGATATGTATACTTTTATAAAGGTATATTGCAAGACAAATATACTCATATAGTTTCCATACTCATAAACTCAACAACTTAAAAGTTATTCATGATTTATGTTCCCAATGTTTGACCAACAACTTGTCCAAAACGTCAGGTTTTGTGGAATGGAGGGAGTAACTGATTTAATAATCCACCAATCCTGACACAACATTTTGAATATGCTAATTCAACATGTCACGAGATCAGATATTTATTATAGTTAGCTTGGGCGAAGATACATTTATTTATGGTTGAATTGCTTTCCATCTTTTCTTAACTGTAGATAGGGGCAGACCAGAAAAAAATGAGAGGGGCACACTTATAAGTTATAAAGAGAGGCTGGGCTGGGCCAGTGGGGCACTAATTTGAGACTACAAGGGGCACTAATGGTGAAAAATTAGGTCATATTATGGGTCCACCCCTCACTGTAGATATGTATAAAACGGATCTCAAATACTGGATGGAAGAGGAGGACCTGCCACTGCCAGGCAGCAACTATAAACAAAAAAAAAACAAGCCTGGAAATTAAGGAATGTTGGCTTGATCTGGGCCTAAGTCTACATGCAAAAAAGATAAGCCCAAGCCCATGCCGAGCCCGTTGACAGTTTGTTTGTTGGCGAAGAGTTGATGCACCACCCACTAGACAGACAATGGACATGTCTAAATAAACGTCCTTCTCGTTCTCTCACACACACTGACACAAAAGAAGAGAGAGAGAGAGAGACGTTATGGGAACTCACCAAAGCGTATCCATGACGGCTCTTACCATTGGCTTCCTAAGCAGTTTGATCTGCTCGAGTAATTAGCCCAGGGTATTGTTTAATCACACTATCAAGAGAGAGACGTTAATGACTTGTTGCCTGACTATCAGATGAAATAAAGCTGCTTTCATGCATATTCCTCTCTCTTTTTTCCCCTTTGGTGGGCAGCAGACAGCATGCATGCAAATCATACTCTCTTCACTTGAAGGACCACAAGGACCACAGTGCATTTTGCCTTTTCGCTATGTATCACACTGTTCCCCTTTCTGAGTTGGAACTCCACTTTCAGAAATAAACAAGGAAATTTATGGTACTGCTGCATCAGGGTTCATTGGTTAAACTGATTGCAACATCACTTACCATTGGAGTATCTACAACAGACTTGAGAAACCTGAAGTCCGCCTACAATAATACAGCTACACTAGTTATGGTTCAGACTTGATCAGATCAGTCTTGCATCATTGTTAACTGGTTCTTCAGGTCCTGTGGCTAAGATCAAAGCTTGGTCGAATGGCATGCATATATACCTTGTCACGAGCCTAGTAGCATACATGACATTAGCAATAAGAAAAAATTAACGTCATTTAGAAAACAGTTAAGATTAAAGTCTGCCGTGTGCATATGTTCTTGCAAAAGTAAAGCTAAGACGTAGTAAAAATGGTACAGTTACTAGCTGCTACGCCAAGCTAATCAGCATAATTAAGTGGGTGGAATCTGACGCGCGATGGCTACCTTGTTTAGGTAATTGCTGGTGGAAAGGTTTGGTTAAACTAGGCTTTGGCTTTGTGGGGGATTAACAGCCGCAACTTTAGACCTTCACCACATCGCAAATTATCACTAGTGGAAGCTGGAAATACGTCCTGCTTCTGAAGATCAGTGCATGCACGAGCACAGATTCAGTCAATCAGAGACAGCGCTCGGCTGCTAATAATGAAAACGACGCGTGCCGAATTTCTGTCGATCGATTGGGCGGAACTGAAGCACGCCACGTAGCCCTAGAGCCTTAGTGCCCGGCTTGCCGGCTGCCCGGAAGATTCTAATTGCTATTTCCTCTATCTCGAAAATTTAGAAAATTCAAAACGACCTACAATTTGAAATGGAGTATCCGAATGGAGCAGTGACTAGTGTCAGTCGTGTCATTGTCTTCGTAGAACTCTTTGTTATCATTCAGTCGAGACATCTGAGTCATCCGGCACTGGTACCTGCCGATCCTAATCAAACCTGGCGTAAATTTTAATCTGCAACCTCGTACTGTCGAGTGCACAAAACTATGAAGGTGGCAATGCAAAGAAGTTTCCTGCAGGTACTGCTGTCTACCGGTGTCAAGTTTACAAACCCTGTCTGACACACCAGTATTATCTGCACAAGAAAGTTCTATGTTTCCGGCTGATCATGAACATGTATAAAAGTATGCTTTGCTCTTTCATGAAAAGAAGTTAACAAGGGCTTAAAAAATCCATGTCCAATTGACTAATTGCTGCATCTCTACTCCCACTACTTCTACAAAACCCTACTCTCTCACCCCTCCCCTTCCTTTCTTCTACCTAGCTCCAGTTGCTAACACGGGCACAAGGTTAACTCATTGTACCAAATGGAGCTGAACACCAGAAGCAAGCAGTCTAGCAACGGCAAGGCCAAGGCCAAGGCCATGGCCAAGATCGTGGAAGAGGAGGAGATCGAGGAGGAAGCTGAAGACTTCTTCAGCTCAAGCGATTGTGGGTGCTTCCTCTGCACCATCAAGCAGCCGGACGCCCGGCTCCGCCGCGCCAGCCTTGCCGATTTCTTCAGAGAGTTGCCATACTGCGACGACGACGGCAGTAACGGCCAGTCATGTGCTGCAGCAGTCGGCGCCGTGTGGCGCGCGGCCATGGCGGCGCCCGACGACCCGGAGCTCCCGTCGCTCGGCGCGATCCGGTGCATGTCCCTCCTCCTCGGCCGCGCTCTCGCCGACGCGGCTTGGTGCCGCCGCCGCGGCAACGTGTGCGTGCCGTACTACGCCGCCCACGTCATCGGCTCGTACACCATCCGCTCCTCCGCGCACGCCGAGCTGGCCGTCGCGGCGGGGGCCGTGCGGCCCCTGATGGCCCTCCTCGGCGGCGCTATGACGTGGGTTGAGCAGCGCGCGGCAGCGCGAGCCCTGGGTCACCTCGCCAGCTACGACGCCACGTTCCCGGCCGTCGCGCGGCACGCCGCCGAGGCGGTGCCGCTCGCCGTTCGCGCCGCGTCCACCTGCATCGGCGACGTTCACGCGAGCTTCGTCGCGCTTGTACCGAGCCGGCGGCCTAAGTACCATCGCGATCTCATGGCGTGCGGGCTCGCCGGCGGCGGCGCCGACGCCGAGGACAGGAAGGCGGAGGAGTGGGCTAGCCAGCTCCAGTGTTGGTCGCTCTACTTCCTCAGCTGCCTCGCCTCCAGGGAGCTGTCATCTCATGACATGATATGCCAGGACGCCGTGTTCCTGCGCGAGCTCTCCCGGATGTGGGGCGGCCTGGCGAACGGCGACTCTCCGGCCGGCGTGGGGCTGCTGCGCCTTCTCTGCAGGAGCCCAGTCGGCCGCGCCGCCATCGCCGCGTGCCGCGACGCGCTCTCCAGCCTCTGTGACCTCGCACGTTCGTCCGACGACTGGCAGTACATGGCCGTAGATTGCTTGCTCCTCCTCCTCGACGACTGCGACACATGGCACGTCGTTGCTGACGCCACGGCGCCGTGCCTCGTTGACTTGGTTGATCTCCGGCACCTCGGTCCAAGGCGACGACTAGGCGATGCCATTGCAACCGCACTGCTCCTTGATGACGATCATGTCCGTGGCGCTGAACTTGGTGTGGAAGCCAAGAAAGCGATCGCAAGGTTGAAGGAGCTGAAGGTGGAGAGGAAGGAGACAGAGGAAGCAATGCCTAGGGATGAGCTGCTGCAGAGAGAGATCTTAGCCAAGGAGAAGAAGAGGCAAGGAAACGACAGCTTCTTGCAAGGCGACGTGGACAAGGCCATCGATCTGTACACCCAAGCCTTGGAGCTGTGCCCCCTGAGCAGGAGGAGGGAGAGGCTGGTGCTGCACAGCAACCTCGCGCAGTGCCGGCTGGCGCAGCGCGATGCCGATGCGGCGGTGAAAGACGCGACGCGCGCGCTGGCGCTGGCGCGGCCGGCGAACGCGCACGCCAGGAGCCTGTGGCGCCGCGCGCAGGCGTACGACATGAAGGGCATGGCCAGGGAGAGCCTCCTCGACTGCCTGGCCTTCGCCGGCGCGTGGCTCGACCGCCGCCGGAAGCACGCGCGGAGGGCGGCGCGCTGCGCGAACCCCAAGCTGCCGTACTGCGTCGCGCGGATGATCAGCAAGCAGATGAGCGTGACGGGGCTGTTCGCCGGCGTGGCGATGAGCGGCGACAAGGTAGGGGGTGGTGATGATTACATGCCGCGGTGCAGCGAGAATGACGACGGGGACGATGAGGATGACGGAGATGATCGCGATGATGACGATGATGAAAGCGAGGAGGAATTTACTGCTGGCAACGCTGCTGGGGTGAAGATCTGCACCTCAGGTTAATCAGCAATGAATTTATATTGTGTGATATATAGCATATACATTATTATCTTGAATTGATTGGTATCATAATTAAAATGGTTTCTTGAATCAGGAAGGGAGTTGCCAATCGTCATGGGAGATGCTTGGAGGAGATTAGCCCGGATGACATAATCACACAAGAGTGCAAACCGTTTGTTATCTCATGATGATCGACGTCGTAAGCTATAACTAGCCCACTGATAAATGCAGCGAAGTTAGGGCTTCACCGCAAATTGTCAGATAGATAGAGTCGCTGATCATTGGTCATTTCTGTTTTTGTATTTGTAGGGTCAGCTGATTGATGTTAATCATGATCATCAGTTATTAACCTTCATAATTTTTCATCGTTGCAAATGGCAATTTCTAATTTTCTTTACAATTTCCGGTCCCGTGGATTTGGATTTGCTACACTTACCAGATGTGAGGTAGTGTGATTCAAGCAACGTGCACTTGTAATTTTGTGTTGATTTCTCAAAGAAAATGTCCAAGAAAATCTTTCTTGATTTCTATAGATAAAATCTGTGGAAGTGATGAATGGTTACAAGTGTATATGTGATACACAATTTACAGAGATGTGTTAGACACTCGGTCCTAGCAGGAGAGGTCGATCAGGTGCACACTGTGATGATGTGCAAGAGCTGGACTCTCAAAAATATTCCTTCCTTTTCCATCTCATAAAGTTTGAGAAATTAGAGTCATATAAACAGTATGCTACAAATTCCATGTCACAAGGAAAACCCAAATTGGAAATGTTGTTATACACAAATTGACCAATTAATGTTGAACAGAAAACACTTAATCTATAGTAGGTTTGCAGTTCTACAAATCTGTATCCGTTTGGAGTATGATTTTGAACTTTAATTTATACTAGATGAAACACAGCAATTACAATTGCATGACGCTTTTATTGGAATATATCTCCTTTTCCTCATTTCTAACCTACATACTTTTCTATTAACTTTTGTTGAATAAATTGTTGACAATTACATGATTTAGGCTGTGATGCTGCACGTGGAACCTGGATGGGAACACATCTGAGATGCCCCCGGTGGAGGTGGTTAATAGATTGATTTCTTACTTCCCTGTCAGCTGAGGTCTATTTTCTGCAACAGCTTGCGCTGCGCGTACGTCTTCTCTGTAATCCCAGTGGGCACTCTGTCATATTTGCATTGCATGATGGACTGGGATATATCCCTGATATTGAAAATTACAATAGCATGAGCTCGTGGATATATTCCATCACGGTTAGTGCCTGTAGTGTGACTAAAAACAAAATACCTAGAGTGAGCAACTAAGCACATACCGAATAAATGCTAAAGTTAAAGGCTATCCTGAAAATTTTCTCTATGCCACTGAAAAATCACACGAAATGTGTATGTTGTTCCAAGGAAAGGAAGGATTGTAGAGCAAGAAATGGGAGGCCATCAACATAAACAAAATCTGGAGCGATAGAACCATCCTTGTGAGTTGTGACACGTACAGGCGGTCCATATACGAGCCATGCGCCGGGTCTCACTAATAATTGCTTTTTCACAAAGATCACGCCAAAGTACATCAGTATGATAGCCTGCACTGCATCTCTAGTTTTCTGCTTTTATTGCCTGAAATATTTATTATTTCTCATTCATCTATGAATACCATGATTGACAAACCGAGCTGTAACACATGCAAATTCTGAGTAAACAACACCTTTGTGTTGTAAAGTTACATGCCTGCATATGCACTTAATTTGTCTCCTAATTCCAATATCAATATATCATCGAGGTCGATTTATTTGGCAATTCAATAAAAACATTCAGAACACGCTTCACATTTCCTGCAAGATCTTCTTCCGAACATATACAGTGATGTGTTTCTTTTTTTCACATTTCCAATTTGTTTCCACTTTATAAATGAGAACTGATCAGCTGAATTTGCAGGCGGTACATGTCCCAATGTCCCATCAACATTAGAACGCGGTATTGTTAACAAGAGAGAAGGTAGCATAAGTATGTATACCAAACAAATTGGAAGAACAAGCTAGCGGTTTACCTAACTATTGAACATACCTTTCTTCCCACAGAAAAGCAAAGAAAAGGAAGCAGAATAAAGGAGCAAATCAGGGATCTCATCGATCTACATCGCAAATAATTCACCAGTGCCGAATAATTTGTTCCATACTGGTTCTGAAGCCAATCTCATCTATACTTAATACTGAAAACAAGCACACTGCATGTTGTGCTTGGTGATAGACTGAACTCTTTGGATTGCCTGAAATTTTTAATGTAATCCCTCTCATGCATGCATCTTTGAACATTGTGATTTACAGAGCTTTAGCACATGCATGCAATTAGCAAACAATACAGTGCCTTTAATGTTGTAAAGTTACATACTTGCATGTACACATAATTTGCCGTGTGGTCAAGGAGGACCACAATAGTTCCATCCCTCTTATAAGGCCCTATACAAGCTTCTCTCGCGCTTAACACTTCCTCCCATTAAAAAACCGAGTACATAAGGTTCGTACGATGAAAGAAGTTGGATCAAAACGGTTGCGCGAAAAAGAAAAGCATGAACAGATCACGAAAGGGGAGAAAGATCGTTAGATCGTGCAGAAGCCGACGAGGGCGCATGATTAGGAGCGCTAATGAGTGCCGGTCATGCCCTGACTCCTCACTCGATGATGAGCTGAAGAATATTTGCAGCGATCGTACACGCAATTTGCACGTCGATCCAAGCCCTAAGCAAAAGCCGGCAGCGATGATTGGCACTAAAAGTGGTTATGTGGTACTAAAAGTGGTTATAAAACTAGCGGCCGGTGTGCTTTGGGCGCGCACATGATGGGCAAATGCCCGTAGCCGCTTTCCGGATATAGAAGTGGCCAAGGACACGGCCAGTGACTTCTGAGAGCAGGGAAGGGAGAGCAAACGATTACCTGCTCTGAACTTTTCTTTTTTAATTTCAAGCATAGATACTCAACTCAGCCCATTCTGCAACTGCAACTTCAGGCGCCGTTCGAGGTATCTCCTTAATATCCTACACAATCAATTATTTGTAAGAATTATAGCACTCTAGTCTTCTGTACATGTTCTGCAAAAGAAATAAAACAAATATGGTCAGTTTAGTCATTTCTTAACATTGCATCATTTTTTCTTATTTCTAGAACTTCTATTGCTTTGCAACATATAAAATTTTTTGGATACCATCACTTATGCACTATGATCATATTAGACAACGATTCTGTACGCGAAACAAATCCTCAGCATGTGCCCTACTTTTTGTATCCAAATAATATATAAGCCGGCACCTGGCACAATGATAGCCACAACACCAACAAAGCATGACGCAAACCATATAGTACATTTCTAAAATCACAGGTACAGAATTAACCATGTGTTAAGGGGGTAATATGACTATCCACCGATATACACCCCAAAAAAGTCACTCCTGCTTCAACGAATTACGCTTAACATCTCAAAAGAGAAAGATGCAGTGGATTCAACACCTTAAGAGCAGCGAATATCTTTTTCTTAACACGAAACTACAAATGTCGACTTACAGGCAATACCACTGATAGCCAATAGGTTTAGTTTGTCCCAGCACAAAATCAATCTTCTCTCTTTGGGGGGGGGGGGGGGGGATCCAGAACAGCCTTTTATATTCCCCCCAGCTACTGTCCTCGGTCAGAAAATCTAGCTATCAATGTTAATCTCATCATCCTCAGTTGCTTCATCATCAAAGGCAGAGCTGTTTCCGTTGGCAGATTCCATCTGCTTGGCACTGGATTTTGCAGACTTGCCGTTGGACTTGTTTTTTGTTGCTGGCTTTTTTACCTTCTCAGTCTGCTGCAACTCAAGCCCCTTCACGGACAGTCGCCGCTTCCGCTTTGAGTTTGGCCCTTCTGCTGGGTCTTCAGCAGTAGAGTTGTCCACTGCCATAGGAACAAAACCATCATGTCAGTGAATGCAGAGTTAGCATTACAGTTACACTGAAGGCAATACTTGAAACAACATGAAATGCTCGGGTTTTCAAGATTCTATCCCTGCCTGCAAGTCCTCTGGAGCAACTTACTCTATAGTTACATTAGTGCATCATTATCATTTCACAACATTCTGTGACCTAAACTGAGAAACAAATTCCGTTATTTTTTCACCATGGAGGGTGCACGACTTAGTTTTCTTGGTATAATGGTCTGCAAGTTTTTTATATGAAAATACAAATGAAGCACGCTGCTAGTGTAGTCCAATTGGAAAACAAAACATAAGCACAAGGACTACATATCAAGATCTGCAAAGAATGAAAACAAATGACATTGCAAAACGAGCTAGCTATACCTTCCATTGGGCTTGACGCCTGAGGAATGGCTTGACCATTCTGTACAGCATCCGTTGAGGATGGGGAACCAGAATGGTTGCTATCCTCCAACTTTGATGAGCTTCCAAGGCATTTCTCTGGCTGTTCATCAGGAGCATCTGGGGAAGGAACTGCTGGCAAGAAGACAATCTCATCCACAGAATCCTCCACGTCACTGAACACTGAATTCTTCTCACATGTCTCGATATCAATTTCCGCATTCTCATCTATCACTACTTCCTCAGCCTACATAGAAGATTGAGAGAGAAAATGTTAAGTGCATACCAATGAATAATAGTTAAAAAGATGGGTAGAGAAATTTTATTCACCTCTTCTTCACGTGGGTTCAGGTCAAACTCATCCTCTCGTTCAACGTACTCTTCATTTTCTTCTAATTCTACAAAATCAGGAGCAAATGCACTCCAATTCTCTACATGCTCCTTTGCCCAAATGTACACAAAGCCTGTTACAGATACTGTAGCAATTGTAGGTTCAACAGGATGCCACGCAAGATCAATGAGAGCTTCCTTCGGACCATCAAGGATCTTTACAAGCCGCCCTGTTTGGTCCCATATTTGCAGCCTGTGCTCTCCTTTGTTTGCAGAAGCGCCAACTATCCACTCACCATTACCACTGAAGCATGGTGTCTTCCACTGTATCTTTGTAATGGCATCCGAAAGTTCACAGGAAAGAATAAGGCAGCTTGCACCATTTGCTTTTAACTTATCAAAGTGACTTTGATAGTCATTATTGCCGTTGCTTATGTTTCTAATCTCCTCTCCAGAACCTTTAACAGGCAGAATGTTCTTGTAGACTCTAATGACCCGATCATTAGAATTCGTCAGAAGATACTGACCATCCCGACTTAAAACAATATCCTTAACAACAGTTCCACCAGGGATGGGAATTAGTGCATGCACCTGGATGGTTTTTGAATCGACAATTAAAATTTCTCCCTTCGAGTTGCCCACATATATCAGATCCCCATACTTATCAAATGTTGCAGCTGTTGGTGTAAAAGGTGGGGTACCATCCGCGAATTTGTTACGAGGATTAGGTGCAGGTGGGTTACCATTCTCAGATACAGAAACAGGGAGAACTGTGGTACTTCCAGTATTCAAATCAACAAGAAGAGGTGCAGAAGACAGAGGACATGCCAAACAAACAGATGGGGTTGGAGAACCAGGTTGAAGACTGGCGCGCAATGGAGTCTGCTGAAGAGTTATGCGGGCAATCTTTTCCCCAGTGGACACATCCCAAAGTGTCAATGACTTGTCAGTAGCAGAGGCAAGTAAACGGTGGCCATACCTGGACCAGGATATGCTTGTTATAGGTGCAGTGCAATCTTTATCACGAAATTCTCTTGCAAGCCCCCTTGTTTCAAAGTCCCAGATAACACAGCTACCATTTGAGCATCCAGCTGAAAAAATGTAACAGACACTGTTATTTATTGCAAACAATTTCAAGCTGACAGATATTTTATACCATCCAAAGATTCAACAGTGCATTTCATAAATATTGTTGGCGCCATAGCTGAAATATAAAGTATAAAGTAAAAGAAGCTTCTAACTTGACAAATGTACACAGCATTCCCTTTCATACCACCACTTAGTATCATGATATTGCAATAGCAATCAAGAGGGTAACAGGGTATGATAATCTCATATTGCTGCCTTTCCATTTTCTCCCATTTGCATGCAGAAGTGGACCACAGAAAATTAAAGGCACATACAGAATATAAGGTGCCTTGCTAACTTAACACAGATTCTTCACTCCCATTCCCAGACACCCACCAACAGAACCCAATACACAGGACACTGCATCTCCCGTGTATATTCTTCTGTTTTAGTGCACGTGACAGAAGTTACAGTAATTACGATATGAGGAAACTATGAGTTTAAAAGAAACAGTTTGTCCTGAATTAAATGTTTACAGGTTGTGGGTCACCAAATAGGAGTGTATGCTCCACATGGACAGGAAAAATAAAATGGTTCAAATTCCACGCATAGTATCAGTGGACCCACTCCAGGAGGCAGGGAATCCGCCTTGCACTGCCGGTAAACAAAGTGACTTAACAGGTTGCGATGAGAACAATGACAGATGAATATTGCTTCACCGGACTAGAAGAAATTTAATACTTGTTAACCTAAAAAACTTCTCAACAAGTTAAAACTTAAAACCAACACTAATCAATAAATCAACAACTATGGCGCGCCAACAACTATCAAAGAAACCAGTATGTTTTATATGAAGTTATGAACTGGGAAGATAATTAGACAGAACAGTCACTTGAATGTGCTTGTAGAGGAACAAGCTCAGATAATTACCAGCAAGAAGTGTTCCTTTACGGTTAAATGCAATGCATTTCATAATTCCATGATGCAAGTACTCCTCGATGGTCTCTGGAAATTCCCCCTGATATGGATCTACAAGAATACAGAGAGCACTTCAATATCTCATATATAATTTTTAGAAGTTTCTTCTCAATGTAGAAATCTAAGAACAGAGTATATGCTAAAGCATTTCCCAGATATCAGGCATGGGTTAACTTCTTTTCCGATAAAAAATAAGGGAAGATTTGGTTCTGTGACATAGAAAGATAGTGCCATTTATACAATAAAACATTTTCCATTGCAATGGTTCTCCATCTTTCACCTCTAGCCCCTCTGTGTCTGGCACACACCGCTGCACCCCAACAACTGAGTCTGAAGCCATTGTGCAAAAAGCCCACGTCTACTTGAACCCATGGCACAGCAAGTTACCTCTGCCATTGCAGCATGGAGCAAGCCTCTGCCCAAAACCGGTGTGGACAAAGCGAATATCAGAGCTCACCTCACTCAAATCCGAAGGATCTCCTCTTGCCTAAATTGCCTCCCTCAATTAACTACAGCATATCAAGCTCCACCTCACCCAAATTGCCTTCATGCTGCATATCTGCAATCAATCAAGCTCCTCCCTACCCAAAATAGAGCAAGAAGCTAGCAAATTGCACGTTGAGCAACCCGCCGCCTAGCAAGCAAATCGCAGCAACAGCAAGGGATGGATTGGGCTGAAAAAATGGCGAGATTCGGTTTCATTGCTCCCTAATCAAGAAAAGAATGAACTAATCCAAAGCCCAGATGGACCTGCATTTCAGGAACCAGCAGAGGATAAGAAGGGCAGTGACAAAAAGGGGTGGATGGCATGATAGCACCGTGCACCGGTGCAGTGGGCATGGTGTCGTGTTGAGACAAACCTTGAGTCGCATCCCGGTGACCCTGAAGAGTCACCTCCCAATGACCCTGACATGTTGCAGCAATGGCTGACGGTGAAAACAGCCAGCACAGAGGTGGAAGAAACACAGTCGATTGTCACTCAAAAGAAAATGGCAGGATGACACCGACGAGGCTGGGTTGGTGGAAAAGGTAATTGGCTAGCATTATTTTAAAAATTGCCTTGAATGCTGGTGATATCGAAGTGAACCATGAAAAATTTGATGGTATATTTTTAAATGGCGATATTTCTGTCACAGATAACATTTTCCTTGAATAAAATGTCTCCGACTTTACGGCTCTACACAGGTTAATAAGTATAAGAAGAATGTCCTAAAAATTGAGATGGACATTTCAAATGACAAAGAATGAATAACACATTTATAAACAAAATTAAAATTATGTTAGACGACAACAGAGATGGCAAAATGCATTGATTTCGACAGGAAGGTTTTTGGCTATCAATTGCTAGCATCCAACCAGCTGCAATTTCTATAATCCACCTGCATACTGATGAAAAGAAACATCTAAAAAAGAACAAAATTTACATGTGCTCAGCCAAGCAGAGTAAAGCAATATAAAACCATGTTTGAAACCCTAGACAGCACTTTATTTTGGTGCCACCAGAACCCAAAACAACCTAAAGTAATCACCATAAACAAATAACCACGCCAAACTACCAACATTCAGGGTGAACCTTGGGGTTAATCACACATTGAAACCGAAGCTTTCAAGTCCCAAATCAGCTACGAGGGAAGAAATTCAGGGTCGAGACAGACCCGTCCGAATCCCTACCCTCCCACGAAAAGCCCTAAATGTCCACCTCGAATCAGCGCTCCAACCCAAATCCGCAACACGGCAGACCAGATTCCCCCGAAATTCGACGAATCAACATGTTCCCAACCAATCCAAAAAAATACACATACTAGTTCCTCAAGAAGAAGAAGAAATTCCCATGAGAATCGGAATGAGAACTCACCGACTACAGGCGGATTCATCGCGCAGCAGCCGCCGCCGCCGCCTCGACGCTACCCTCGCAAACGGGGTTCGTCGGATGAGACCGGCACAAATGGGAACCCCACGCGCCCGCGCCGCGGCCTTACGCCCTTTTCTCCACAATCCGAGTACAGAAGAATCGGAAGTGGGGGTGGGAACACGCGGGTGGCGCTGCGCCTCCAAATTCCTAAAGCCCTAGAGAAAACTCGCCGGAGCGGGAAGAGCGTCGATGGCGGCGAAGAGCGAGGCGGGGCACCAGGCGGTGCTGGACGGCGATGGGAGAGCTGCAGCACCCGGCGGAATTGATGGTGGCGCGGTGGAGGCCCGCCGGCGGGCGGGTTCCCGGGACGGCTGCGACGAGATGCCCGCTGCCGGCGCTGCGCCAGAAGAAGTGTCCTCCGTGCCTCGTCGCGGCAATAGTTTGGGCTGTTTAGTTGTTGTCTTGTTGACAATGGGCTGGTATATGGGCCGCCTTTTTTAGTGTATGTGTGCGCCGTCGGATGTCCACCCTACGTCTCAGATCAGCCAAGTGCCCAACGTCCCTCTACCGATGACAACGCAACGGTAGAGGATCTCGTTCCGATTCCGTTCCGACGGCGGGTGTAGGCGTGTAGCGATCGAACACACACGGCAAATATGCGAGTGTGAGACGAGTACGTGCCAAGGTAGACCGTAGGCGTATGTCTTAAAATGTTTTTTTCTAACAGAATGGCTAAATCGAACTTAAACTTTCCTCCTTTTCTCATTGTACCCGAATCTATGACATGACACCATCATCTCAGCTGACTCGGAAGATACGGAAGGAGCGCAACGTCGGGATTTTTCAATGGTCCTTCCTGCAGAGAGGACAGCTGACTAGGAAGAATAAGGAGGAAGCAAGATGTTACCCAAGCATTCGAGAGAGATCACTAATTTTGAGAAGTAACTGTATAGCATTCTTTTGTACATTTTTTCTTTTTTTTGGATGTTAACCTTCGTCTCTCTTAATTAATACAAAGTCGGCAATCTTTGCTGAGTTTACATTTCAAAAAAAAACATCACCATCTCAGCTTAATTAAGCGGATTAAGGTTCGGGGTTGGATTTGGCGTGGGGATTACCTTCTGTGCTCCTTGATGACGATCCAGGGTGGCTAGCCATCCAAGTGATGGAGGTGGAAGACGTGGCTAGGGAGCGGAGTTGACGAGGGCGTTGCCATAATCGGGCGATGGAAGACCTTCTGTGGGCGGCAGAGACGATGAGGGGGTAGCGCTCCGATGAGTTAGCGTTGGTGACGGTTATGGGCGATGGTGTTGCGTTGCTGGAGCCGAGCGAGGAGTTGATTGTGGCTTCGTATTTAATGACGACTGGGATCGTGCCCGTGCGTTGCTACGGGCAACAAAACATTTGTATTGCAATACATAAAGTAGTCCACATGATAATAATAATTTGAAAAATATATGGAATATGTGTTTTTTTTTCAAAAACATAGTTACTAAATTAAACAAATCAAATCTTTCTAAGTAATAGGTGACAGCCCGTGCGTTGCAACGAGCACGAAATTTCAGATGAGATAATAGGCCTTCAAACAAATGACTTGAAACTAAAACTCACATATAAAGATTATGATATATATATTTACCGACCAAAGTAAGATTTTCTAAGAGCTATAGTAAAAATTTAGGATGTTCAAGTAAAATATAATGGAGGCTTCAGCCACTTCTCACTGAATTCAACACTGAACCAATAACACTGAACCAGTCCAGCACTCTGTAAAATCAGTAAACAATAGAAGTAGACTCACAGGCTGTCCACTCAAGCAAGAAACCACACCATTGTATCTTCTGCTGCTCCACATGTGAGCCATCTCAACATTTAACCAATAAAAAATGTATGGCAAAATGTAACGAGGACTCTCTTAGACCTCATGGATGTACTCTCCTAAATTAAGAAGTCCCTTGTAAAGAAAAAATATATATATGTGAGGCTTTCAAAATTACTAAAGTTTATTTTTAACACTCCTCGCGGCACTGTTGTGTCCATCCACAGTGGATCACCTTATCACCATGTATCTTGCCTCCTTACCTGTATAGAAGTTCTTGTTCTTTTAATATGATGTCAAATTACTTGAAAACAAATTTATGATAAAGCATGCTAAATACTAATGGATGAGTGACCGAAGTATGTATTTGTAATATTCTGACAGATCAGTATCAATGGAACCATACAAATGAATTAAGCACTCTAAAGAAAAAAAATAACGAAATACAATTGAACCATGAGGGATGACACAAATTAAAGTCAACTAACCTTATTCCACAATGGTACAAACATGTGTTGAATTGATATGTTTGAATAGAGAATAAGGTTAGGACTGTAAGCACTGCATATCAAAATGATTTGCTTCAGGAAATAATAGAGGAGTAACACATCTAATTGCCAAGGACGTAGCAAATGCTCAAGTTGCTCCTCCAATACAGCTTGATTCTAAGTATTTGACCTCACAGAAATCGGCATGTATGCTTGACGCCCATCTCATACACATTCACAACTATGTTGTACCTGCACATATACATGGTAAAGTTCAGCATATACGCAAGTCTCATGGTATTTGAGGATATTAAGGTCTTTTACATTTCTATATCTATCTATGTTTACACAATATGCAGTGCACAGGCTGAACAACTATTACTATGTTTAAAAAAAGTGATTATTGCAATTTTCAGGAGACAATAGTGCTAAAATATCTAGTTGACATTTCAAGAGATATCCATTTTATCAGTATATTAATATGGCAACTAACTGTGACTGCACTAAAACCACATCTGGTAATGGTGACAAAACATACACATATTATACAATGTGCAGAAGTTAAATATAGATCTGAACACTCAGAACATACACATATTTCCACCACCCACTCAGAACATAAGACTGAACCTTTTTTGAGAGAGGACACAACACAGAAGACTCAACATAGAACTAATGAACATGAAGCCTGAAGGTCTTCCTTGGGATACAGTATGTTGCTAGCTGCTGCATGTAAGCCCCATACAAAGATCAGAGACTTTGGTCATCAGACATCACCTTTTGGGGAAAGTGATTAAGGAAGGGAATAACTGGATAACAATATCCATCAATCATAAAGCTACCATTCCCTGCTTTGTAGCTTGCTTGTAAACCACTGTCAGAATCTTGCAATACTTCAGGAGGTAGAGCCGTAGAGGTAAGTTCCATACATGCTATTCTCTGAAGACAGAATTGGATCCGTCATTTTGGCTACCTCATTTTCAGTATCACAACACAATAAAGTCTGAATGCCTAATCGAATTGACCTTAAGCTACTGTAGTTCCAACTTTCAATTTCCAAGTAACGTTGTATAACCACCACCATCCGGAAAAGAGGAAGAGACAAAAAAATCAAACTTTTTCTGAACCAATATGAGAAAAATCAAAACTTTTGCATGCTAAACTTATAGAATTCATAGAGGAAGAATTCAAGGTTTTGATGCAGATACTGCATGATAATTGCCTCTGCTTGTCGCGGACACTGATCCAAGGAACAACATTTTTTTATTTATCAAGATTAAACAAAACAGATAAATTGGGAATCACCTTGGGATGATTTGAGAGAACTTTTTGATAAACTATGAACAAATGTGGTGGTTGCTTGGGATGGTATGGCACTAACCGGACCAAAAAAATTGTTCCTTAAATGAAGACACCAAACAAAACTATTATGGGAAAGCAAAGAAGCAAGGCATAACAAACTGTTTAACTCTAAACTAATTTGTTTGCAGTATCACCCATCTAGCAGTAGGATTGTAGGAAGAACCAAGAGGGGGGAGTATCATTACCTGCAGGAGGTTGTTGGCCTGCACATCGACCAACCAAAGCCATTCTTGAAAGAAAATAAACATTGCATAAATCAGTCCTTCGCAACAGAACTTTGCACAATTCTCTTATCTATAATGGACAACGACATCACCTCAATCTAAAGCTTATGTTTCCCCGCTGCCATCCCAATTAGTCATCGCATATCAATGGAAAATTTCTGAAACTTGTGATCATAAAAGATACAGTAGTTCAGAGGACAGAGTTCAGATATGAAAAAAAGTACTATCTCAAAGAGCGCCGCACCTGCTCACAAAAACTGGATTTGGCCAGATGATGGCATACAAATTTCAGGTGAGCTCTTATTCCCCGTTAGTTCCTCAAAAAAAATTGAAGCATACATGCTTGAATTATAATTCTTGACCATTGCATTCCAAGATGTGCACCATTGCATTCCAAAATGTGTTCTTGGCAGAAACTACATCACATAGCATACTATTAACACTATGACATCCTACATAACAACCATTATGCATCAGCAATTAACCCCTTGTAATGAAGTGAACTGTTTGTTCTTAACTGATAGTTAAAAACTTAAAATACATACAGTGGGCAATCATGAAGTCAAAATGGATATACTGGGAAATTATCAAGTCAAGATAGTATATCAGGCAACCAAGTTGGCTTAATTAGGCAATCTAAATCAGAATGGATAGAAGAACATCTTACATTATGAATGCATGTAGGTAGGTTGCCGGCGTGCAGATCGGGAAGTTGAAGGTAGCAGATCGGCCAACCAAAGCCATTCTGGAAAAGCAAATAAACATTGCAAATTCACCCATCTAGCAGTAGGAAGAATAAAAAGGAGAGAGTATCATTACCTCATTACCTGCAGGAGGTGGCCGACATGCAGATCAGGAAGGGGAGGTTGCAAATCACCTGCAGATCCATCAGGGATCGTTATCAGTGTCAGTACCCGCTGTTGCGAGGGGAGGGAGGAGAGAGAGGAGGAGGACGGATGGCACCTTCTGCTTGACGCCGAGCGGCTGCGCGGAGACGTACAACACCTCCCAGTCGTAGTAGGTGTAGGGGTCCCCTGCCAGCACCGGCGCCGGTGCCGTCGACGCGGCCAGCAGGAGGAGCAAGAGCAGCGGCGGCATTGACGGCCGGATAGGTCCGGCGGCGACGTCGACCTCGTTGGAAGGATTCGAATTCGAATCACGCGCAGAAAGCCGGCAGGTGGCAGGCGCGGCGGAGCTCGACCTGCTCCCCCATCGTGGAGCAGCGGCCCGCGGGCGGGCGAGCTCCTTGACTGGCAGTGGCGTTGGAGGGGAAGGTGGAGGCGGAGGGGGCGCGGTGGGGAGGCGGCGTGCGGTGTGGAGGAGAGACGGAGGGGGCGATGCGGAGTGGCGGCGGGAGGCGGAGGGGGCGCGGTGGGGAGGCGGCGTGTGGTGCGGAGGAGAGGCGGAGGGGGCGATGTAGAAGAGGAGAGAGGAGCGCGGGTGGGATGCGATTCTGCGGCGGCGGGATGGTGCGGACGCGCGGTGCGGGAGCGGGGAGGGGCGGACGCGTGGTTGGAGCGGAAAAAGTAGGAACAGGTTTTCGTCTCCACTTCATTCTTTTTAGGAGTAGAGATAACGTTGTGAATTGAGCCATACGATGAGGGTGGTGGCTCAGACAACGATGGTGTCGTAGGGACTTTGCGGAGTTCACCGAATTTTCCCTCCAATTCACTATTTATTTCATCACATCTCCACCACTTTTTTCAAACTAAACACTCCAATTCCAACTTTCCACTATTCACCATCCTTTCACCCATCACACATCCTCTCATAGCATGCGGTCTAATGCACTATTCTCCCATCACATTTCCACCACATTTTCCAAACTAAACACCACAACTCTAACTTTCCACTATTAATCCCCACCACATTTCACCAACTAAACAGTCTCGAATCTAGCAGAGTTGTGTGGGGGCGGCGGCTTCGGGAACACAAGAATTGTTGGAGTCGACATGTTTAGTGGTAGGAGGGGCGGTGCATGGGTTGAGTGGTGAGAAAGGGAGGATTCGGCAGCGGGGCCACGCGCCGGAGCCGGTTAGGGTTTTGTGGCGGCGGTGGGTTAAGAGGGGGAGGCGGCATTCTCCAACCTTCTTTGTTGGAGCCGGATAGGGTTATGTGGCGGCGGCGGCTTGAGAAGTGGGGGAGAGGGATTCAATAGCAAGGCCCATGTTGGAACCGTGTAGGATTTTGTGGCGACGATGAGTTGAGCAGTGTGGGAGGGAAGATTTGGCAGTGGAGCCGCGTGCTGAAGCGGGGTAGTGTTGCATGGCAACAACGGGTTGAGTGGTAGATGAGGTTATTTGGCAGCGAGGCCGCATGATAGGGATGGGTGGTGGGTCGTGCGGCAAAGCCGGGTAGGATTTTATTTGCTGCGGTGGGGTAAAAAACGGTTAGTGCTGATTGAACGAATAATGTTGTTGGTGAGGGAGGAGATAAAAGAAGGTGATAGAGTTAATTTGTGACGTTTTTTAAAATCAAACTTAAGGCAGTCCCAATGGAACATTTATGGTGGCTTCTATGTTTATTAATTATCTTGTCAACTAAGCGAAATGGTGATGTGACAGCTTAATTAATGAGGAAAGAGAGCACAAATCATAGAAATGATTTCCTCTTGGAGAAATCATGTCTACTTTTGACCTAATGCAAAAAAAAAACCCTTAAATTTGCCATTAGGAAGAAAGCACTATTTTCTATGGGATTAATGCAACGCTCACCATTGGTCAAATTAGGAGAGAAAAAGAGAAAACAATTATTACTCGAAGACACTACCACTGTGAAGTATAATTTTTATAGATGATTTCTTATGCTATAAAAACCGTGATAGTTTCCTCCATTAGCACTGCACTTATGAACTCCACATCGCTACATAGCGGCCGAGAGGTCTGTAGACGTTCATCGGTCGACGATCGCTTGTGCAGGCTGCAGCAGTGCAGGGAGCGAAAATGGATCCCAGTTTTAGAATTTGTTGAAGGGCAAAAAGAAAACAATAATACATATGCCTCCGTCCCAAAATTATTCGTTTTAACTTTTTCTAAATTTTGTAACTTTTTGCTATGCATCTATATATATGATGTATCTAGATATGTAGAAAAAGTTATGTTTGTAAAAAAAACCAAAACGAATAAAATTTTGGGACAAATGGAGCACAAAGTGCAGTTCCTTCACTACATCTTGCAAGAATATCCATTCAGCGGAAGATACAGTGAGGTCCTGGAATTCAGGACCATCAAACTTTACAGATCATTCGGAAAACTTATCAGCTCGATCCCAGAAGGAAATTGCGGCAGCTGAGAAATAAGGCAATGTCATTATGTCAATAGTGTTTTCGCATCACCATAATCCCCAGAAATGAGAAAGAAACAACAAATCTATCTACTGTGATGGTGCCTCAGTCCATCCTAAACGAGAAGCCCACTACCAGATATCCCATAAATACAGGCATACAAGGGATGCGATATATGAAGACTTCTGTGGAGCCAAAACAAATGGGCAGCAGTACAAATCTTTACATGGAGGAGCAGCTCTCCGGGTATAATCCACTATCCCAGTCCATCATGGATTCATGGTGGTGAATGACAATGCTGAAACACTCATGACCTCTTTGACATTGATGAACAAAGGTGAGAATACAGTGAAGTATTTCGCACAATAAGATAGACGATGAATGCAAGGTAAACGACCAGCACAATACACAAGCTTGAGCGAAGCACTGCACCCCGGACATCAGTAATGTAGAATGACACGATAAGATATCCATTGATAAGCATCAGAAAGACCGTAACAATCCAGCTAATCACCTGAGAGCACAAAAGGTGTTAATATAGCAAACTAGGCTAGGTCAACCTGTAAATAAAATAAGTAAGAGTGCTCATGCCTGGGTAAGTTCTATGGCATAAAACATTGAAGAATCATGTTAAGGTGTCTCGATTAATAACACAATTAAGACCAGATAATGAAACTAGACATTCTTTTATTAAGGAAAGAACTTAAGGACTAGTTCTTTCATATACTGAAATAAAACAGCACAGTGAAATAACAGATCACGGTCTCATGCAGAAATAGTCAATTGGTCATTAACTACCTTCAAACATCACTTTTTAATGAACAAAACTCAAAGAACAAACTTACTTTGGTGATGGGACCGACTACAAATGACCCCATGACTCGTTCCTTTGAAACAAGGGTGATGAGAGGTATTAATGCAAATGGAATCTGTATGGACTGAAGAACGTTGAGTGATTCATTCAGAATATCCATCGTAGAATCTTCAGTATCGAAAAACAGAGCCACAATCATAGTTGGAATAATGGCGAAACTTCGAGTAATTATTGCTCGTAGCCACTTCTTCAGTCGAAGATTAAGAAAACCTCCCATAACAAATTGGCCTGCGTATGTACCAGTAATCGTGCTACTCTGTCCAGATGCTAACAAACCAATAGCCCAGATATAGAGGATGGGAAAAAATGCAGTTCCATATTTTTCCTGCAAGTACTGCCCAGCATTCTCAAGACCTATATTACCAGCTTGTTCAGTCCCATAAAATCCTTTGGCAAAAACAGTTGTGACACAGATATTAATAAAGAAGGACACAATGAGTGCAAGAATTGACTCAATGTTGTAGTAGTACACTGCTTCTTGAACACGGGATTTCTTGTTTGTGTCAATCTTCCTGGACTGCACTAGGGCGGAATGCAAGAAAACATTGTGAGGCATGATGATGCAGCCCACAATTCCAACGGCCTGCTTAATGGTCTTTGAACTCAATTTTGGAACCACCAAACCTGCATAAGTAATTGAACGAGCAAACTCCTATGATTCACAAGGATACAACATAAAGAAAAGCATTCTGCCCACATGTTAGAGTGAGAGTTACCAATGAGAAGTTCCTTTCCACTAGGCTTCGTTTCACCAAACATGACTGCAAATGACACAGCCATGGTTGCAATCAATACAGCAAAAAATGCTTCCAGTTTTCTCACACCATAATTCTCCAGGAAGAGAAAGATGAAGCTGTCATCAGGAAAAATACCATATGAGTCACATCTATCAGCTTTGCTAAATAGTTCTTAATCGTAGAAAGGGGGAAAGGCAGTTAGCAACACACAAACAATGTGTTAGTCAATATTCAGATAAGCTCTGAGTAATAGACAAAAGAACTGTTGACATTTCATCATAGCGAGACGATTTACTTAGTAGAACTGCTTATCAACTATTATTTAATCATTTCTGTTACTTTCAATGTTACCAATTTCACCATCTAAATGTACCTAGCCTTGTTTAGCAATCAGTAACACACAAGGAAGAGGTTTGACCAAGGGAGCAGATATGCAGCAAGTAGTAATGTACGGATAGTGGACAAGGATGTGTCCCTAGTTTGATCGATAATCCAAGATAATGGGTACAGTCTTTAACTGAAAGAGAGAGAAAAGGAAGTATTAAACCAACCAATAAGCATAAACATCCTCTGACCCAAGTGAGATTAAAAATGAAGTGATTGTGACCACTGTTGCCCAATAGCTCATAAACATTTTACAGCCTGCTGGCCCCAATCATGCCGGCATGGACTAAACCAACAGATGAAGCATTTTTTTAAAGTAGAGAGCAAGCAGAGTACGCAAGCAGCACCAATTTCAGGACGCAACCTAATTTGACCAGCGAGCAGTACATAAGCATCTCCAGAAGCTACATCAAAACTCACCAAGTGCACCAGCCCTTAGCCGATAAAGAAGCAGATTGAAAACACCCAAAACTGCAATTCTTAATACCAGTGATACTTTTATACATACTTTTTCTGCATCCAAACAATATGAGTGCACTCAGGAGCACAAAAGCTGTTTTCAGATGGTAGGCGTTAACACACAAATTGATAGAAACAACCACAAACGATGCCCCCAAAGCACTGAAGTTTGAGCAGCAAAACAACAGCAGGAAGCCAACAAGAGGAGTGATCCACTCGAAATCATTACTCCAAACACACTACACCAAAGAGCACAAGCTTTATTACCTAAAGATAGACGGGACCAAAAGAATCCAAAGCAGAGATCGGATGACAAAGCAGTGGACAAAAACACTGAAATGTGCGAAGAGGAGGCATCAGCTTTCCTGGGATGCCATCCGTTCATGTTCCAACATAAGAAAGCAATAGTTCTACTCGCTGCATCAACTCATCAACAGAACGCAACAAAACTATTATGACCGTAGTTCAGGAGACGAAGAACGGTGATGAGCAGCTTGCTCGTGAATTTTACTGATCAAAGCCACGAAATAAGCAGAAATCAAGTCAGCTCATTCAATCAATAATGAATCCCCAAAAAATCTAGGACATGGGTTCAGAACACACAGAGTGGAAAGGACAGAAACGTAGGCAACTTACCAATCGAGCGCGGTGATCACGACGCCGCCCCAAAGCGGCACAGTGCCCCCCGACAGGATCTTGATAGCAATCGCGCTGCCAATCACCTCCTGTATGTCGGCGCCGACGAGCGCGAGCTCGGTCATGGCCCAGAGCGCGCGCGTGGCCCAGGGTGGGTACTCCTCGCGGCAGAGCTCGGCGAGGTGCTTCCCCGTGGCCACGCCGAGCCGCGCGGACAGCAGCTGCACAAGCGCGCCCATGACCGTCGCCCACAGGAGCAGCCACAGCAGCTGGTACCCCGCGGCGGCGCCCGCCTGCAGGTCCCCCTCCAGATTTCCCGGGTCCAAGAACGCGATGCACATGAGGAATCCCGGGCCCGTGAAGCGCCAGAGCTTCCGCCACGAGAAGGGCGGGCGCCCGCCGTCGTCGGCTTCGGTGTCGGAGTCCGAGATGGAGATGGAGACCTTGTCGTCGGATTCGTAGGCGCGCTCCTCGTACTCATCGTGCGAGGCGGAGGCAGCGGCGGCGGCGGAGCCCCCTCCGCCGCCGGGGAGGAGGCTCTCGGCGAGGCCGCGAGAAGCCATGGAGGATGCGCGTGTGGCCGTGCAGGGGTTGGGCGGCGAGTGGGAGGATGGGGCCGGAAGTTATGCTCCGGGAATCATGATTGGTTTGATAGTTTCTTCGAGAATTTATACTTTTTTGTGATAGTTATTTATACTCTAGTAGTTAATCTTTATCTGTCGATGGCAGCTCTCATTTTCCAATAATCGTTAATTTATCCGTTTGTTTTAAAAAGTAATATTATGCATATAGATTTAGATGTTTTTAGATCCATATAGATTTGGATTTTACCTTCATTTTTTTAACTTTATAATTTTACCTTTGCTTATTCACAAGTCAATACGATTTTCTCTAGCCAACAGTCAAAATAGAGGTAAATATCCAAAGACCAATGGTAAAATCGCGACGACTTGTGAGTAATCAAGGACAAAAATACAAAGTGAAAGAAATGAGAGTAAAAACACAATTGCACTTCAAAGTAGAGGCATGATCACCAAAAATCCATGTTCATATAGCTTTCATATACTAATATTCATATAATCTGATTAAGTATTGATGAAAATTTACAAATCTTGACCTTTTGAGATCCTAGTACACATACTAAATTCAAACGGAGAGAAGAGTAGTTTTCGTTGGAAATGGTTCTTTAGAAAAAGTATGGTACTCACACAAAGTCGCAAGACGCGAATAATTGCTTCCACAGAAGCCAAGCCACAGAAAATTGATGTTTCAAGGGAAGCAAGGAGCAAGGCATCGTGTCATTGTTGGCGGTAAACACGCAGCAACGATTCGGTCGGAACTTTGTGTCGTCTAGCTAAATTAGAGCTTATTATTCAATAGTGTACTATACTAGAGTTAGAGGGCATTGCGCTTTTGCAGCATTTCGTTTTGGCCCTCCTCGTCGCATTGTACTTGCAGTCGCCGAGTACGAGGCTATTCGTCGGCTGGTAGAATGAATAATGCTCGGCTGGTAGAATAAATAGTATTCTGTGAGAGAAAATAAGTCAAAACAAGTCGAGATAAGCCAAGCTTGTGCCAGCCGAACAGCCTCTATTATTGCCAAGACCTGACGCTGCACCCTCGGAAGCAGTACAATACCCTCTTCATCTAAAATTGTAGGTTGTTTTGACAAATTTAAATTCATAGCTATTAACATGTATCCAGACATAAGTACAGTAAAACTATGCACAATGAATATATCGAAACGATTTATAATTTGAAACGGAAGCAGTACATAATTGTAGAGTTCAAGAGCAAACCTTCTTTTTTATGCATAAAAAAGCCCCCCTTTCTTTTTAAGAAAGGGGAGTAAAACAATGAAACACTTAAAACTCAAGGATTAGTGAGGAATCTGGAGTTGGCGTGCACTTGTCCTTAGACAATCTTCTTAAAAAAAAAACAGCAACCTGCAGTCAGGAATTAATTTACCACGAACCGTTTGGGACACTTGAAACTGTTATAATTTATTACCTCTGGTTGGCACTTGGCAGGACCGCAGGATCTCGATCGCTTCTCCGCTCAAAAGCAAAACAGAACAAAATCGAGACCTCTCCTTTTTTTTCGTGCGTCGACGATCTTTTCTTCTCCCTTTCTCGACGTGCTGTGCGGTCGGAGTCGGCATCCGCCACTTTGTGCGTAGAGCCGAAGCGATGTCTAGTATCTAGTAGGGGCCCTATCGGACGTAGCAATTGCAGTTGCAGAGCGCGTCCGTCACCTGGGTACAGGACAGACACGGTTGCGCTTGTTCGTAGCCCTCGCGGCGGAATCGGCTTTCCCATTGAGACGACGGACGACATGTTTCCACGCAAAAGGACCAAACTGCATCGCCCGGAGACGTGCCCAGACGCATCGCGCCGCCGGTCGCTCGCGTCGTCCGGCGGCCATCCGCGCGTGGCACTCGTCGACGTCGATCATCGGGCTCGTCGCGTGCTCGAGGAGCGAGTGGTACGCGGCAGGCAGCTGAGCGCATCACCCGTCGCCGCCGCACGAGGCCGCCGATCGAGAGCCCAGTGATCGGACGCCGCTCCGGGGAAGATAAGAGTCTCTATCTTCCAAGACCATCGTGCGATTCCGGCATGGTTCGCCACTTGCCGTTGAAATCGCAGAGCTCCATCACCATCAGACAGGGAGCCGGGGCCGGACGGCGTCGCGCGCAACATTGGTGTGGCGTCGAATCTCTACCGCAGCAGATTAGAACCTGTAATTTTCAGTCAGTCAAACAAATTAAGGGAACGAACGAAGAACGTGAAAACTGCTTCCCAGATGCACTGACGATTACAGAGAGAAAACAGCAACAAGTGCGTGATTACCTGCTGCTGTTGGTCTTGTTCTGCCACGTGCGACGGCTAAGCGTCAGATACGTGCATCCATAGAAAAAACCACATTGTGCTCGCGCCTGACAAGGTGACAAGGAGATGACGCTGGTAGACAAGTTAACGCTAGGCCCCCCCTGGCTGTCTGGCGCACGTTCAACGCAACATTTAGCCGTAAAGCATAGTAGCAGCCAGAACAAGCATGTGCTGTCCAGGCAAGCAGTGGGCATGCAGTTTTGTTGCGTCACGCGACACAGCTCCGCGGGGGACCTCCGATCTGGCGGGTGGCGTTGGCCTATGCGGACGGACGTGGCGGACACGCGGGATGAGGCGTTTCCCCGTGGGGCCCGGCGACCAGCGAGCGAAGACCTCGTGTGCCCCGCGCCGCATGGACCGCGTGGCGGCGCTCTCGCCACCGGCCAGGCCGTGGCGGCGGCGTGGTGCCACGGCGTGGGGCGGGCACTGGCGGTTGTGCTGATAGTTTTTGGCTACTTGGCGCGTCGCAATCCCAGGCGATTAGAGAAATAATTGGTAGTGGTAGCTCTTTTGTTTTCCTTCGGAGCAATGTGTTGATAATAGGAGTACTGTAACTCCACGCATACACACGCTGGGATTTCAAAATACGACTGGTATAAATCTCGTTCCCATTCACGCGATGGATTAATCAGCATGTACGAAGAATTCATCCAAAATACAAAAGTTAGCAAAATGTCTCCTTTGGTAGATCTTTGCCTAAAAAAAAGAAAATAAGCCAGATGAGTCATTTTTTGGTTCAGATTTTTCTATATAAAACGGCTTCTGCTCTTTTAGTACTGCAAAAAAGAAGCTGTTTTTGAACAAAATTTTTGATAGTATTTCATCCGAAGTCGCAGGAGGAACCGGAGCTGAAGCGCTACCAAAAGAACCTGAAACAACCAGCGGAAACATAGCAACCTTGCTTGAAGTAACAATGGTACGTGTCGGGCATCACAATGATGATGAGTGCTATCACAGTGTGGAGTCGAGGTCATCCGGCCATCTTGCTGTATTCCTGTGTTGCGATGCCATGCTACGGTCACTCACGGCAACCATCCACGATAGGGTTATCTTTCTCGTCAGCACCGGGGAGATGCTTACCTTTTATCAACGACGACCAGGGTTACTTGCAATCTGTTCGTACCTTTCTGGTGAATGCATCTGCGCCTAACACTATGGTGCATGGCTGGCAGCACAATAAGAACCAGGGGAATCTCACCCGTGCGTTGCTGCGGGAATTAAGAAAAATGCAATGATCGTAAGAGAGAATTTCGGCAACCTCGCGCGTCTGATCATCAGAGAGAATTTCGGCGACCTCGGCAACCTCGTCGCCGTCGTTGGTAATTCTTTGATCTAGGTTTGAACACCACGCGCGTTGCTGCGGGATTTTGTCAAAATTAAATCTATTATAGATGTAAACCACTAATTTTTTTAGAAAAAAGGAGGAGATTACAATCCCATCCTAACTCAATTTATCATCAGCCATCTCATTTATTTTGTTAAAAAAAGAGGAGATTACAATCCCATCCTGACTTAATTTATCATTGGCCATCAATCACACGCTGACCAAGAGATTGAAAGGGGATGCGGTTCGGAGCTTCGGGCTGCTAATCGCAAGAAGATGGCCGCCAATTGAATAAAAAAAAGAAACAATTGATGGACTGCATACATGCAATTGGCAAACTGAACTAAAAGTAGATAGATCAATTCGGTGATTCCTGGCCACTCTTTTCTTTTCCTACCAACAGGAATAGCTATTTAGTATAAAAATTGATATATTTCATGATGTCAAATGAAAAAAGACCCGATCGTTATGTTTTTGCTAGGACTATCTACGCTGCTATTCCTTTATATTTCTCAATTCCCTGCGCGTTGCCGCGAGTACTCCCTCCGTCCCATATTAAATGCATTTCTAGAGTTCAGCGTGAAAACCAAGACAGCAGGTAAAATGACGATTCTGCCCCTACTAGAAATTCACCGCTTCAGCAACCGTACCGCTCAGTGCTGCAGCTCCCATGCGATGGCAGAAGGATTTCTGGAAGCATCAATTTTTTTAATAAACATTGATGACACACGAGAGGCTGAGAAGCGTCCAGAATCTGGACGGAGGTTAGGCAATTCGATTTTTTTTCTTGTGAGCCGGTCGACGTGGTTGCATAGGACCTTGGATCTCGTACAAATGGGTCCCATTAACTACTGTCTTCCGTACACATGTTGGCATATTGGGTGTTTAATTTGGGAAAATTTTTGAATCCTATAAATGCATTTCTATTTGGAAGGAGGTCCGGTAGCCGCCGGGCGCGGATGGCGGGAGACAACTTGTGGGCAGTAGAGGAGGCGGAGGAGGCACGACGAGCTCCCCGGCGGAGTCGGGTTAGCGCGCGGGGGAGGTGGGAGGTCGCCGGTGACGAGAGTCGCCGGAGAGACCGTAGGAGGGAGGGGCGGGGGCAAACGACGGCGCGGGGCGTCTGCGACGTCGGCATCACGAGGAAGATAACCCTACAGTCTGGTGACGACGCCACTCATTGGAGCAGGTGAAAGCAACCTTTAAAAAAAAGGGGCGACCCTTCAGGCGATGGCGACGGTGTCGCGGGCTCCCGCAGGCCTCGGCGGCTAGGCCCCTCCTCCGGCCACCCGCCGGCGGCCGAGCCCGCCGGCCGGCTCCCGTCCGTCGCCCTCCTCTCCTCTTCCTCTCCTCCCTTCCCTCCTCTCCTCCCAACCACATCTCCCAACCACAATCTGCAGGTTCTTATGGATTTCATCAATTCCTTAGAACCTGCAGATTGTAGCAGAGGCACAGAGATTGAAAATGGACAGAGATTACTTACGACTGCTACACATGAGACACATATACTTGGCAAATGATCAATTTGAAGATGCAACCATGAGATAGAATAATTTAGTATTTTGCCTAGCAAATGGCTATCGAAACAAAATTTCAGTATTCTATGCCTCCAAGCAGGAAGGATTCTGAGCAAAAACAATGTTCTTCTGAAACACCTTATAGACAAGAATCTGGCACCTCTATGCATGGATTCCGATCAAATATGGATGCATACAACCTCTAAGGAGTAAGGAGTCAACAACCTCTATTCATCCTTGGTGGTTTTCGATTTTTGCAGTCATGTATAGTTGTTTTGTTGTGAAGGTTAGATACGTATCTTATACCATGTTGTCTTGTAGCCTTGTAGGGTCGTATCTTTCTGAACCTGATCCCGATTGTCTTCTTTGCCAGGTATGCAAAGAAGTTAAAGCATGAGATCGACAACCTCTATGCATAGATAAGGATGCATAGAAACTTCATCCAGATCGACAAACTCTATTTAATCGACGCCCACCATACCCGCCTCATAAGGATGCATAACAACTGATCGCCATGGATGCAGATGGGCTGAAGAGGTTACCGTTTTCGTTAAGCACGAGGAAGGACCTGTGGACGAGCTTGACGGTGGCGTGGCCGGAACAGCAGAGGCCAGACATGGTCGTCTACCAGTCCGCTGGTGTGGAGGGTCAGCTGATGAGGCGCCAGCATGCATATGGACGGGTTCCGGTCAAGGTCCGCATCGGCGGCCGTTGTGGTCCGGTGTCGCGGTGGACAGAGGAGGACCAGATGAATCACTTGGGCAGCCGACAGCCGTATGCGCGGGGACAACGTCAACCCGGCGGCACGGTGGCGGCATCGACCCAGAATGCGGCGGCGGAGAAGGAATGACCCGGAGTCACGGAGGCAGTGGCGGCGTCCACACGTAGACGACGGTGTGGCAGCGACGGCGTTGGTTTCCGCAGCGCGTCATTAGTAGAACGCACGACCCGGAGGTGGTGTCGGCTTCGGCATCAGGAGATAGTGCGACGGTGGCTCTGGCGGCGCGGAGGCTGGGGCAGCAGCGGGGGCGGCGTCCAGGGCGAGGGGTCGGGGGTGGCGTCGATGGCGCGTCGTGCGGGGATGCGGTGGTGAAAGCGGCGTGCGGACGACGGGATTGCACGGGGAATAAGGCGAAAGTCCCGCTTACTTTTTTCTCGCGTGTCGCGAATGGACGGCTGATGTGGGTCCTCGGCAGACCCTGGCGAGGGGAGGGGGCGCCGAGGCGAGGCAGACCCGCGGAGCGGAGGGATGAGGAGGACGGAGTTTTTCTCTCCTTTCTAAACCTTTTAGGAGTAGAGATACACATGTACTATTGCTTTAATGAAAGTAACCGGATCTAGCGGTCTAGAGTGCCTTTTATGGATCTGACAAACACAACATGCCAAGGTGATTATACACTTGAACATGGGGTTGATCATTAATTATATTATCCCACTATGACATTCAAATGCAATGTAGTTACACAAATCTCACAACAAGACATACCGTAATTCAGTATTGTGATTCCCTATCAAACATCAAGAAGTGTGCTCAATTTCAAATCGTTCTTTCAATATGATGTCTTAAATTAAGAAATACAACGTCGTGTTTGCATGACATACTGTAATTCAATATTGTGATTTATTAGCACTGCGTTCATATTATATAATTTTATTAAATGTTTTGTGTATTGCATTATGGATATTTATATGCCCGTAGCAACGCACGGGCACTTTCCTAATCTTAATACAATGATACGCAGCTCTCCTGCGTATTCGAGAAAAAAAAAAGTCTGCGGCGTCGGTGTGAGGAAGAAGGAGCACTGGTCCGTCGTGGGCCATTTCCTGGGCCTGCGGTGATGGATGGGCTCTCTCTCGAAGCGTTCGGCCTTGCCCGACTTTCTTCTTCGGCGCACTCACTAAAGAATACTCCAACTGAATAAGGCCGGGCTGGCAAAAAAAAGAAAAGAAAAAAAAGGCCGGGCTCGGTCATTCCAGTCCAGCCAGTCCCCCACGTCGCCTCTGCGCGGGAATCCGCTGCACGTTGGCGCCAAAATTTCCCGCCACTTCCCCCGGCCCGCGCCTGCCGCCGCTTCCCTCATAACACACCGCGCCGTAACATTAGCCTCTTCCCCAACAGCCCCGTAACCTAGCCGCCGCTCGCCCCTGCCATCTCCTCTGCGCACCCTTCTTGCTCGCCGGTGAAATGGTAAGCTCACGAGCCCTCCTCCTCCTCCTCCTCCCCCCTCCTTCTGCTCCTCTGCTTGTGGCGCCGATAGATCTGATGAATTTCGATTGCTGCGCTCGCGTGGCTGTGTCTCGTGCAGGACGACTCTGAGAACAACGCCCCCTCCACCCCGGGGTCCCCCGGGTTCAGCACCGACCGGCTGCCGCCCAACACCACCACCAGCCGCGGCGCCACCGATCCGTCGTCCTACTCCGACGATGACGGCGAGGCGGAGGTCGACCCCCACGTGCTCCCTGAGGACGACGACCCCGCCGCCGCCGCGCCGGCCGACGAGGAGGACGAGGAGGGGGAGGACCTCTTCAACGACAACTACCTCGAGTAAGCCAACTTTTAACCCTGCTTGGGTGGCAGCTGTCCGGGATTTGTTGTGATGCAGGTGTTTCGAGTGGGGAGGAAACTGGGGCCAGGGGATTGGCGCTTTGATAAATTTTGGATTTTTGGCCGGTGATTTGGTTAGAGATCTGGGGTTTTAAGATTTGCCGTCATTATTGACCTCGCGAAGTTGGCCAATTGTGGTATTCAGAGAGGACGAAATTGCCATTTTTATATTGAATCTCAATATTGTGTCAGAAAGCTGGTGTTTTGTCTGGCTATAAACTTTAATAGGAATTCTGGCAGAAATTTGATGTTCAGTAGGCAATTACAGCACTAAAGTAACCAAATGCCAATTTGTTAATTAACACTAATTTGATGGACATACATTAAGCACATAATCAGTGCCAATTTTTCTTTAGCGTTCTCTGAACTTGCTAAATTGAAATCCCTTGAGTGAGATGAGTTGCCTGCTGCCTGGATGCACATCAGTGTTCAGTCACATTGTTAGCAAAATAGAGTGGTTATAGCTAGGTACATTTCTTGGCTTATGTTCCTATTTAATAGTTTATCACAAAGGCATGCATTTTCCCCCATGATTGCCACGAATATCCAATATCTGCATCCAACACAAAGCCATCATGCATATGTTGGTTACTCCAATTTATGTTCCATATTCATCCCTCCCTTTATTTTCTTGATTACAGTGATTACCGAAGGATGGATGAGCACGATCAGTATGAGTCAGTTGGTTTAGATGACTCACTGGAGGATGAGAGGAATCTTGATGAAATTATGGCTGATCGAAGGGCCGCGGAAGCGGAGCTTGATGCAAGGGAAGTAAGGACTGGTCAAGCAGCTGACCGGAAATTGCCAAGGATGCTCCATGATCAGGGTAATGGTGTAAAAACAAGTTCTAGTTTTGTAGGATTTTAGAAAAAATATTGGTTTTTGTCTTTTTTATTCTTGTTTTGGATTAAACTACTAGTATTTGGGATATGAACTTAGTTGCACATTTGGGTTTTGTAACTTTGTTGCATCTGCTTTTGTGTGTGGTTTTAAGTTTTCACTCTCATTCGGTGACTTCAGGGTGTCGTTAATACTTTTCCGTACGAAAACCTCAACTTGGAAAATTGCACTTTATGCTGAATATTGAGTTGGATAGTTTCCCTCCATCATCTATTATAACAGTTAAAATGTCTTTTATTTCTCCAGCACCCGAGCTTTATGTGAAATTTGCGTAAAACTGTACACTAGTTAGTTGCTTAGAAAGTTAATAGCGGTTGTGCTTGAGGTCATGTCAGTATAGTAAGTGTGCAATGAGCATTAACAGGCAATCTTTGTTTTGCTGCAGTAATGAATTATGTTTATATAACTGATTGAAAACCATTAGCTATAAAAATGTTAACATGATTGGTTTTAACATCTTTTAGTGTGCATTAGAGTCCAAGATTTACGTCTGGTATATTGAAAGCTCGTTCCTTTGGTGGTGCAGATACAGATGAGGATATGAATTTCCGGCGTCCTAAAAGGCACAGGACTAGTTTTAGACCACCTAGTGGACCAAGAACACCAAGAAGTGATGATGATGGTGATGGTGCCACTCCTAGTTCACCAGGAAGGTCTCAGCGTGGCTATTCTGGTGGTGATGTGCCTATGACTGACCAGACTGATGATGACCCATATGAGGTATTTGCATATCAATTTGGACTAATGTTTTGCTGTTGATTTAGAACAGAGTGGTTCTGTCATTTAGTGTTTATATTGTAAGCCTCGGGTTCTGTAGCTCCGGATGGTTGTGCAAGGCTTTTAACTTACCGTACTTTTTCTGCAGGATGAATTTGATGAAGAAGATGAGATGAACATGTACCGTGTCCAAGGTACATTGAGAGAGTGGGTCACAAGAGATGAAGTTCGGCGCTTCATTGCAAAGAAATTTAAAGAGTTCCTTCTTACATATGTAAACCCAAAGAATGAGCAAGGAGAGTTTGAGTATGTTCGGCTTATTAACGAGATGGTTTTAGGTATCATTTGGTCCATACCTTTTCAGTTGATATGAGAAAAATGCTACAAGTTTTAGCTGGTAATATGAGCTCCATGCTTCTCTGACCCTTGCCTATTTATTTGGCAGCTAACAAGTGTAGCTTGGAGATAGACTACAAGCAGTTTATTTATATACATCCAAACATTGCCATCTGGTTGGCTGATGCGCCTCAATCAGTGCTGGAAGTTATGGAGGAAGTTTCCAAAAATGTTGTTTTTGATCTCCATAAGAATTACAGGAACATCCACCAAAAGATCTATGTCCGAATAACCAACCTTCCTGTCTATGATCAAATACGCAATATTAGGTAAAAACATAGTTTCTTTTACATTTATTTTTTAGCACTATGATTAGTTTAGCATGTTCTAATGTCCAACTTTTCTCTGGTCAGGCAAATCCACCTCAACACAATGATTCGAATTGGTGGTGTTGTTACTCGACGATCTGGTGTCTTCCCTCAGTTGCAGCAAGTGAAGTATGATTGTAGCAAATGTGGAACTATCCTGGGCCCTTTCTTCCAGAACTCCTACACTGAAGTGAAAGTTGGATCATGCCCTGAATGCCAGTCCAAAGGACCATTCACTGTCAATGTTGAACAGGCAAGTTACCTAAACCAACAACACTTTTTCAGTCCTATGTTCTTGTTATGTGATTTAATATAGTTACTTTTTTATATGTATTTTTAATCCTGGTAATAAAACTAATTGGTCTGTCTATTCCTAATAACTAAATCTTTTATTTCTTTGCAGACTATATATAGGAACTACCAGAAACTCACTCTTCAGGAGAGCCCAGGAATTGTTCCTGCTGGCAGGCTTCCCAGATACAAGGAAGTCATACTTTTGAACGATCTGATTGATTGTGCTCGCCCAGGAGAGGAAATTGTAATTTTTCTACACTTGTCTTTTAATATGTATTACTGTTGGAACTAAACTGATGTCCTGTATTACTGTTGGAACTAAACTGATGTTCTGCTCACCATTTCCAGGAGGTCACTGGGATATACACAAACAATTTTGACTTGTCTTTGAACACAAAGAATGGTTTCCCTGTTTTTGCTACAGTGGTAGAGGCCAACTATGTGGCAAAAAAGCAGGATCTCTTTTCTGCATACAAATTAACCGACGAGGATAAGGCAGAGATTGAGAAGTTGTCCAAGGATCCAAGGATTGGGGAAAGGGTTTGTTGCTCTACTCTTTAATCTTTTTATGCAATGTACATTCTCACTTACACACTTGAACTCAACAGATTGTCAAATCAATTGCACCATCCATTTATGGCCATGAAGATATTAAGACTGCCATTGCACTAGCTATGTTTGGCGGACAAGAGAAGAATGTCAAGGGAAAACATCGCCTAAGAGGCGATATCAATGTCCTCCTCATGGGTGATCCAGGCACTGCAAAATCTCAGTTTCTAAAGTAAGGACATAATCAATCACTTCTCATCAGTTCCTCGAGTATGCACCACTAATTTGCCATCTTGTAGGTATGTGGAGAAAACAGGACACAGAGCAGTATATACAACTGGAAAAGGAGCCTCTGCTGTTGGTCTCACTGCAGCAGTTCACAAGGATCCAGTAACACGAGAATGGACACTTGAGGGAGGTGCACTAGTTCTTGCTGATAGGGGCATATGCCTTATTGATGAATTTGACAAGATGAATGATCAAGATAGGTATGAGATAACATCTGCATTTGGATCTTCTGTACTGTATTAGCATCTAAATTTATATCTTATGATTATATAATTCTCTTCTGATTGTTCCAGGGTGAGTATCCATGAAGCCATGGAGCAGCAAAGTATCAGTATATCGAAGGCAGGAATTGTCACATCTCTTCAGGCTCGATGCAGTGTTATTGCAGCAGCAAATCCAATAGGAGGAAG
Organism: Cenchrus fungigraminus; assembly: GCA_036936925.1. Taxonomy (NCBI): domain Eukaryota; kingdom Viridiplantae; phylum Streptophyta; class Magnoliopsida; order Poales; family Poaceae; genus Cenchrus; species Cenchrus fungigraminus. The sequence continues at coordinate 93,289,950 of CM072776.1, read as the reverse complement.
GTAGCATCAGTTACTTGCATGCCATCTGATACCAAGTGACTGGTACTAAGAAAGTTACTGAATGTGTTCATCTTTGATTTCACAGATATGACTCATCGAAGACATTCACTCAAAATGTTGAATTGACGGATCCCATTATTTCACGATTTGACGTGCTTTGTGTGGTTAAGGTTTGGAGCTGATCTTCATTTGTGATGTATTTGTCCCTTGACCAGTTGTCAATCAGTACTGAACTTTTCTTTTGGGAATGTAGGATACTGTTGATTCAATCACGGATGAAATGCTTGCAAGGTTTGTTGTAGATAGTCATGCCAGGTCCCAACCCAAGGGAGCTAACCTTGAAGACAGGGTTCCAACTGATGTGGATGATGATCCATTAGCTGCTGCAAGACAAGCTGATCCAGATGTATGTATCCCTGCTTTTCAACTGAAAGGATCTTTCGGTCTGTTCTGTGGCTAACAGAATATATTTTCAGGTCCTTTCTCAAGACATGCTGAAGAAGTACATAACATATGCTAAGCTGAATGTATTTCCCAAAATACATGATGCCGACCTGGACAAGATTAGCCATGTTTATGCTGAACTTCGACGCGAGTCCTCGGTAATCTTCCTTCTTGGCCTTGTTTAGGGCTTTGTGTGGACTAATTTTTTTGTTGGTGTAAAGTAGTTTTGAACTATTTTTGCAGCATGGTCAAGGGGTTCCGATTGCAGTCAGGCATATAGAATCAATCATCCGAATGTCAGAGGCACATGCGAGGATGCATTTGAGGAGCTACGTGTCTCAGGAAGATGTTGACATGGCCATCCGTGTCTTGCTCGACTCTTTTATTTCCACTCAGAAATTCGGTGTGCAGAAAGCACTTCAGAAGGTAAATGCTCAACTTTTCTATGGCCATAGAACCTCACAGTTGTAGGCTCTCTAGAACAATCATTTGTCCTGCAACACATGAACATAAGTTTCTGTTGTCCACAGAATTTTAGAAAATATATGACATATAAGAAGGATTACAACGATTTGCTTCTGCTCCTCCTGCGCACACTGGTCAAGGATGCCCTGCACTTTGAAGAAATCGTGTCAGGATCAACCTCACGCCTCACTCACGTCGAGGTCAAAGTGGAAGACCTGAAGAACAAGGTAACACATCCATCCATCCCTCCAGACACATCCCAAGAGTACATACATACACATCCCAAGAGTACATACATCTGGATTCTGACTGATAAATACGATGACAGGCCCAAGAGTACGAGATCAACGACCTGAAGCCGTTCTTCTCCAGTGCACATTTCAGAGACAACAGCTTCACCCTAGATGAAGGGCGTGGCATCATCAGGCATCCAGTGGCAGCATGACCATGGACCTACCTCCTGTCATCGAGTAGCTTAGCTTGACACCCTGGATGAACTTCTGCAGCAGCTACTTGCAGAGTGGGATGGTCTAGCTCCACTTGCAGGCTAATCAAACTACTGAGAGCATCCGACTCGAGTGCCTTACCAGGAGATAGACTGTTGTGCATTTCAACTTCTGTATGGCTTGACTGGGTTCTAAGTGTGTCATGTAAAGTGTCCAAACATTGTGTTGTCTTATTGGATCATTGGTGCTCAATAGTATTATTTAGACAATTTCCTTGGTAATGAGTTAATTACCTGTACACAACAATGTTGTTGGCATCAATTGCCACTTTGCCGGTACTTGGTAGTTTTTTTTTACATTTAGCTTTGTACTTGTATTGTATGAGGTGCCCCTGGAATTTTACTGACCTGGGCAAGACAACTAGCCAATTATCTACAGTCATTGCAGAAGACTAGGTATTTGTGCAAAATTTTACAATTATGTAAGCCAAGCAAATCTGGCCATGCTATTGCTGCTAGGCACTGGCACGGTTGTCCTCCCTAAAGAATAAGGCCGGGTCTCGGTCAGTCCAGACTCCAGACTGATCCGCTGCAAGGCGACCAAATTAATCAGAGGAAACAGGCCCATTACGAGTTGAGCCGAACCAACAAACAACTTTGGGCTAAATAGGCAGGCCCAAAAGCAGCCCAAAAAATATCATCAGCCCATCTCGAACGAGCGGCTGAGATCTTCTCCCACCGCGAAACCCTAGTCCCCACACGGCCGCCTCCTTATAAGTTCCTCCCATCTCTCGCCCACCAAAATCCTTTGCCCTAAGCCGCCGCCGCCGCAACCACCAGCCAGCGCGTAGCCGCCGTCGCCGGAGCCGGAGAAGGGGAGGCAGCCATGGGTCGCGTCCGCACCAAGACCGTGAAAAAGACCTCCAGGCAGGTGATCGAGAAGTACTACTCCCGCATGACCCTCGACTTCCACACTAACAAGAAGGTGCTGGAGGAGGTCTCGATCCTGCCCTCGAAGCGCCTCCGCAACAAGGTGGCCGGCTTCACCACCCACCTGATGCGCCGCATCCAGCGCGGCCCCGTCCGCGGCATCTCGCTCAAGCTCCAGGAGGAGGAGCGCGAGCGCCGCATGGACTTCGTCCCGGAGAAGTCGGCGCTCGAGGTCGACGAGATCCGCGTCGACAAGGAGACCATGGAGATGCTCGCCGCCCTCGGCATGGCCGACCTCCCCGGCGTCGAGCGCCAGCCCGAGAACACCAACGCCCCCGCCTTCGGCGGCCGCCCGCTGTTCGGTGGTCCCCGCCGCGACCGCGTCTAGGCTCCGGGTTGCAGTGGTTGCCTCTTGATCGCGTATCTCATCTCGTCGTTATCATGCTACTATGTCAAACTTGTTTTAGATCAGTGGTTGCTGTTGTGGCAATTGAGTCTTGAACTTATCTGTTTTGGCCTAAATTCTCTAGTGTTTTGGTCTGCCTGTGATGGATCATGATTTATATTCTTGCGCCAATGAAATCTTAAGCGAATGATAAATTAAAGTTAGTGTTGCTACCTTTATGCTCTTAGGTTGCTTGCCTGCTTGTGTTGGTGTTTGACGGTTACATTTTTTCATAAGTACTCTATATAAGAAATGCTCCATTTGTGGATGTTTATAACAAATCCTCTATTTGTGGTTGTTTATAAGAAATGCTTGATCCGTATGTACTCCAACCTGAAGTCTAATCTGAACATTTGAATCTGCCACCGCGCATTCACATTAGTGGACAGAAACACAACTTGTGTAAAAACTAGACATTACGGCTTGTTTATTTCTATTGTTCAAATGCCGACGATTGCCTTTTTGAATCTTTTGAACTAAGATGTGCATGAACTCAAATGCTGTCGTTTGCTGTTTGGAATAAGGAATAATCTTGCATCTTAGCTCATTCAAATGTTGCCAATTGCTGTTACTGGACTGCCTGTTACACACTAGGTGCATTCTTTCTGTCCAATGCTAGCCACTTAGCCATTGCAAATATATATTCTGTCCAGCAAAGAGTGTTCATTTTGGTTTCTTCTACCAAGTTTACGATGAAGAGTGTCAATATTTATAACACTAAATAGATATGGCATACAAATATATTTCATAATGATTGTAATATTAAAAGCATTGTTATATTTTTATATAAATTTGGTCATACATAAGATGATTTGACTTAGAACAACACAGAAGGGACATTCTTTGCGGATGGAGGCAGTGCTGGATTTTCGAGGATGCAGCACCTTGCCCTAAATTGCCAGTCTACACTCTACAGTCTGTTATTTTTTTCTCAGTAAGCTTGAGGCTGATATTAGGGAAAAGGTCATTTTTCATACTATTCTGATAAAAACTGCATCTGGAGTTCGATTGAGTTGTCGGAGCAGAGGAATTGGAGGATTAGAGAAAATCTCAATTGTCATATTAGTCTGATATGAACCAGACATTCGTCTGCACCATCATGGTCACTAACTCTTATCTGCATACCGCCGGCTCGCAGCAACTCGACTGCATTTCTAATTCGCCACATTACCAGCAGATTTTCAGTTTTCGATAGTGGCAATCGAATTTCTAATTTGTCTTCAAGCTAGCCCCGTGGTGCCGTGCTATCTTCCGACCCGATAGATAAATAATCAGCAGCTGTTGGTTGTTTAGAGGGCTAAAAGATGGTGCGATTCAATTCTGAATCCAATCACTACCGAACGTTTTGATTTTGTTGTCCTACGGATTACTATTTTGTTACTTCAAACATCCTCTCACGCGTCTCCATTGCACAACAACATAAGTTTTTCCTATTTTCTCCACAATTTTCACCAAGGCTCACCCTTGCATTTGGCTAGCGTTTAGGTCTTGTTCGGCTGGCTGATGGCTGATGCCGATCAATCACAAAATTCCAACACGCCAAATATATACCCTCTTCTTTTGGTGATTCACGACCTTTTATAATGCCCTAATTGTTTCTGTTATCTTTTCTTGCGTGACTAGAAAAACGAAACTCAAGATGACGACAGGCTCAGCGCGCTCCCCGACCATATTCTTGTCGATATCATGCACCGCCTCTGCTCACGAACCTTTTACATCCATGTCGACGCATTCAGACCCCGAACAGGAACTTTAGCGAGGAGCCAACTCAACCATCTGATGGATCTCTACACCGAGACGACGAAGAGACTGCTGGCTCCCACGGCTGATCGATCCATCAAGCTCTTGCGCCTCCGTTTCTTCCTGACCGATCCCCACTTGGATTCCATCGGCAACACGGTGACCAGCGTCCTCGAGCTCTTCGTGGTGACGGAGCTGCAGGACGTGCAGTGCGATGAGCACCACTACCCGCTCTTACCCCTACGCGTTCGGAGTTTCGGACGGGAGTCATTTACCTACGTGCCATTAAAAAAAAGATGACGGTTACACACATGTCACAAAAAAATTTGTAGACACCTGTGTGCCATGACCTCAACTTTGGTTTACCCGTGTGCCATTCCATGCATGTTCTCAGCTAACGGTGTCAAACCGACAGGTGAAATGATCATTTTACCCCTGTGGGCCCCACCAATCTTCTTCCTCCTCTCCTCCTTTCTCCCTCGTCCCCACAGCCGCTTCCCGGGGGACGCCGCCGCGGCCTTCGCAGGCGGGTGAGCTGCCTCCCGGCGGGCGCCGCCGCGGCCTCCACCTCCGGGCCGCAGCAGGCTCCCATCCGGCCCGTACTTCCGCGGCCTCCCCCGCTTCCTCTTCCCATCTCCTCTCCCAGCAAGAGACACCGGCGCCGCTGACGGGGCCATAGGAGCAGCCGGCGCAGGCTGAGAGCTCGCCGGCGCCGGCGTCGGCGTATCAGGCGCTGGCTGCGCAGCATCAGCCGCAGCTGGCGAAGCCTCCGTTGTCGCCATCGTGGGCTCTTCACTGAACACTACCTCGCGCCTGGTCGGACCGTGACCATCAGAGTCCGACGCTCTGCTCCTTCTCTCCTCACAAGCGCGGTCACGAAGCTGAAGGCCTGAACTCACCTCGAATTCAGACTCCCAATCCTGAATTCAAAACCCAAACTCAGAGCCTGCAAGCCAGAAGTCGGTGCTCAGCCGGTGAAACCTTCCGGCGAGTTTCGCCGCGCCGGCCGTGTTCCGGCGAGAAATTCAAGAGGTAGTAGCAGCAGCCGCAGCAGCAGGAGCAGCAGGAGCAGCAGGCGGGCGGGGCCATGGCCGGCCGCGGAGCTCGACGCGCGCCGCCATGGCCGGCTGCGGAGCTCGCGCGCGGCTTGGAGACGAGGCGGGCTGGGGCTCGGCCTGGCCGCGCGGTGTGCCCGGCGGCGGCGGCGGCTAGGGTAGCACGGGAAGGAGCCAGGAAGGAGGACGGGATTGAGACAGCAGAGGAGGAGGACGGGATAGACATGGCTAGGGGCGAAATAGTCATTTCCACACCTGAGTCCTAATTGTCAGATCGATGGAGCTGTTAAACTCTAACAGAACGTGGACGGAATGGCATGTGCGTAAACAAAAGTTGAGTGCATGACACACAGGTGCCTACAAAAATTTTTATGACATATGCGTAACTACCATTTTTTTAATGACATGTGTGTAAATCACTCGACGGACGGCTCAGGAGCGCCTCTCGATCCAGAACATGAGATTCGAGGAGCCCGGGATCCGTTCTGCGGATCGACGCCCCACGGTCTCGGCTGATGGAATTGGTGTTTGAATTCTGCAACTACGAGCGAATCGAGCTCGTTTGGACTTCCACAATTATATGGTACGAATGCTTAGATCCCTCTTTTTTTTTTTACTTTACCCCTGATTCAATAATAGGCGGGTTATTAGGCGTCACGGTTGTTCAATTTGTGCCATTTTAATGTTATTATTACTGGTTGCTTGATTCAGATTTGGATCAAACCGGAAGACCCCAAGCTGCTCCAACCTAGCTTCAGCAATCTCATGGATTTGTATCTCTACAACGCCTTTGCTGAATGCCTGTCTTTCTCCTTGAAGCCGCGCCCTCTCTGAAGAATTTCTTCCTCACTGTAACACAGCTCTTCTTTTGCAGCAACATATAGTTTTTCCCACTGTAGCTGTATGACATGTGGCATTGTTTTTTTTTAAAAAAAAAACAGGTGTCACGGCACGTGTGTGGAAGAAGGTCAATGTTACATGGGAAGCGTCGTCATCTGGTTTCAAGCATTGCAACTTAAAAGCTGTTGGACTCGGACGTAGGAGGTTTCGAGATGGACTGCAAGCTGATGAGATACATTAATACATAAGGCTTGTGATGGGGTGTGCTACGCGGTTAACGACGATCTGCTTACACGATAAAGAACCATGCGATGATTGTGATGCCAGTGCTAGGCACCTTGAGGCTCCATCAGGGTCTAGCTATCCAGTCGATGAAGGTGATAAGAATCTAGTGAGGGAGCATCTGACAGAAGGGCTTTCATCTGCTGTTGAAATATTCATACAATGATATCGCAGGATTTGTATAAGAGGGGTGTGCTTCCTTGATGCAGCTGGAATGATTTCCAGCTTCCCTCGATAGATAGAGTTGTCAGGGTTTTTTTTTTGAGGTTATCAGGTTTATTTCTGGAAAATGTCTGTTTTGCCTTTCGTGGTCTCCCCGCAGCCGTTTCCGCGCAAAGCCTGGCAGAATTTGACGAAGAAACAGGCCCAAAAGGAACGCAGCGAATACGGCCCATTACGAGATCGATCTGGTCCTCAGTTCCCCATTCCCTCTTCCTCCGGCAGCCGCTGAAGCCGCTCCACCCCACGCCGGCCGACGCCGCTGCCAAACCACCAGCGGCCTCGCGCAAAATGCCACCCAAACCCGCGCCACGGCTCTTCCGATACGTCTCCAAGCCCCGCAAGCCGGCGGCGATGTCCGCGGCACCCGAGACCTCCTCCGCCGCCCCCGCCCCTGCGTCCGATGTCGACGCCGACGCGGTGTACCGCGTCGTCACGTCCGCGCCCACGCCGTCCGCGATGGAGTCCGAGCTCTCGGCCTCCGGCGTCGCGCTCACGCCCCCGCTCCTCGACGCCGTCATGCGCCGCTTCCGCTTCGCGCACGGGGACCCGCTCCGCGCGCTCTCTCTCCTCTCCCTCGCCGCCGACGCGCCGCCCTCGCCCTTCGCGATCGACACCGCGCTCTACGTGCTCGGAAGGTCCCGCCGGTTCGCGCACATGTGGGACCTCCTCGAATCCAGCCGCCACATCTGCCCGGGCGCCGTCTCCCCGCGCACCGCCATGGTCGTCCTCGGCCGCGTCGCCAAGGTCTGCTCCGTCCGCGAGACCGTCGACTCCTTCCGCCGCCTCGCGCGGATGTTCCGCTCTGCCGACACGACCGGCTTCTTCAATGCGCTGCTCCGCACGCTCTGCCAGGAGAAGAGCATGTCCGACGCGCGCAATGTCTACCACGCGCTCAAATACGAGTTCCAGGTGAACCGCCAGACCTTCAACATCCTCCTCTCCGGCTGGAAGTCGGCCGAGGACGCCGAGGCGTTCGCTGCCGAGATGCGGGAGCTTGGGATGGAGCCCGACCTGGTGACCTATAACAGCTTGATCGATTGCCATTGCAAGAACAAGGACTTGGAGAAGGCCTACAAGCTGCTCGACGAAATGCGGGAGAAGGACATTTCCCCAGATGTGATCACTTACACGAGCCTGATTGGTGGGCTGGGGTTGATTGGCCAACCTGACAAGGCAAAGGACTTGCTGAAGGAGATGCATGAACTCGGGTGCTACCTAGACATCCCTGCATACAACGCCGCAATACGGAACTTTGTTATAGCAAAGAGACTTGGTGATGCGTTTGCCCTGATGGATGAGATGGCCTCAAAGGGATTGAAGCCGAATCCCACAACTTATAACCTTTTCTTCAGGTGCTATTACTGGGCGTACGATATTGGCAGCGCATGGCGGCTGTATCAGCGGATGCGGTCAGAAGGATGCTTCCCAAACACACAATCTTGCATGTTCATCGTAAGGCTGTGCCGTCGGCATGGGGAGGTGGCTCAAGCACTTGAACTGTGGAGTGATATGGTTAGCAACGGATTTGGATCAGTCACCTTGGTATCAGATGTGCTATTTGACTTGCTGTGCGATGAGGGGAAGTTGGAGGATGCTGAGAGGTGCTTCCATCAAATGGTTGAGCTGGGGCAAAAGCCCAGCAATGTTGCATTTAGAAGGATAAAGATACTTATGCAGCTTGCCAAACAGGAAGAATCCATTGCCAGGTTAACTGAAAAGATGGCAAGATTTGGTCGACTGGCACCTGAAGATTGCCAAAAGCTCCATCTCCCAGCTGAAATCAGGCACAGTAATAATGATGGAGCTGATATTGATACATCGAAAGCAGATTAGCATATACATTTGGATGATGACAACCATGAATTAGTGATGATAATTTTTGTTTACCAGGTGAATACATTTATTGGATTGTCCTTAGTTCAGTACTCTGATGTGTTTCCAGAAAGTTTGAAGCTACAGATTTATCTTGCGCGGCCACACTTGGTCATGTTGCTTTTGTAGTTGCTGTGAAGCTAACAATGACACAATTTGGTAGCATATGTTCCATATTATCAGCAACACCATAGATTTCACCCCCAAAATATCCACTCCATGGAGGTGCATTCTAGCATCACACTGATATGTGAAGTATGGGAACATCATAATGGATCTTGATGTGCTGCATGTAAAATTGGTGGAATTAACTGAACAGTGCGTCTCCATCCATAATCCTTCAAGTTTCAGAATTGCTTGACATTTAGTACATTTGAGTTACAGGGTGAATTGTGGTCTTACTGTGCCCCTGCCAGAGTGGTGTTAGCATGATCAATTCACAGCCTGTGCAAGGAGCATCATATTCATTCATCTAGGTTACGGTTCGAACACCACGAGGTTTGAACTGTAGGCAATGCAGGTGTGTTTCACATTTGAAATACCACTCATCAGGTGACCTTGCATGACTAAAGCAAGCATACTGCTTCCTCATAATCTTACACTACAGGGGAATCTCTCTTGTGACGTGGAAACAGAGACCTGAGAGGCTGAGACCACGTAGGAAAACACTGAAAAAACTTTTCTTAGCACGCGTACTTCTAAGAACTCATGGTTCTGATGGATCTAGCAGCTTTTGGGGATGTTGAGCGGCGTCCGATCAGTCCCCACTCCCCAGCAGGCATCTCGGGTGAAGGTTGACGCCGTCGCACAAGCCGCAGCGGTATCGCCAGACGCAGTCGGCGCCGCAGCGCGTGCACTCCTCGGGTCCGCCAACGCTGAGCATCACGAGGTGCTCCGGGTGCAGCGGCGAGACGGCGGCGCCGGGCAGCTGCAAGCAAACGGGGTGCGCGTCGAAGCCGCAGGGCCGGCAGCGGTAGTGCATGCCGTGGATCTCCGTCTCGCAGATGTCGCAGCTGCGAGGGTTGCCGTTCTCGACGGCCAGCTCCAAGGCTAGCGGGTGCTGGCCGTGGAAGAAGAACCACGCGGTCCCGGGGGCCGTCGCGCAGAGGTCGTGCAGGTCGAAGTCGCACGCGCCGCAGCGGTAGCGGGGGCCGGCGCCCCGGCAGCCGCAGCCGTCGCAAGTGAAGCTGTGGTCATTGCCGCCGCCGCCGCTCACGCCGATGCCGACGAGCACCAGAGGGTGCTCCTTGTGGGCGTCGTGCCGGATCGTTTTGGGCATGGCCATTTGGGGGTAGCCTCTCGCTTCAGTGCGACGACGTGTTCCAGACTTCCAGTACACATATACTCCTCTCCGGCTCCGGGAACTGATGATGACTCTGCTCCGGGAACCGGAGGAGGTGGAAGACGAGCAGGCTCGACGCCCATTCCGCTGGCCGCGGCGTCTCTTCAGGTCGCGGAGCCGGTTGGTTGGGTTCATGGTCCTTCTTGCTCGTCGAAGATGCGTCGACGCGCCCTTGTGCGGTCGTGTGCCACTGCCACGGCAATTTTCTCAAACCCGATACGTGTGCGGGTCTGCGGGTGAGGCCGAGTGGCCGGCGCAGCAGCGCATTGCATCTCGTTCGTACGGGATACACTCGGGACACGGCACCGCGTTATCTTGTTCTTTCATGTTTCTCGTATGAGTAGTGTGCACAAATGTGAAGAAGTATTTTTGGTCCTTGGGAATACATGCAAGATTTCTATTTTTTAAAACCATAGTATGAACAGAAAGAGTACATGAAGTCATGAACGGGGTTGCAGAAAACTTGCAAAGCTATATGAATCAAAATGCATAAAAACTTGTAAAGCAACCAGTGGACGCAACACAGGCAAGACGCGTGAATTCGAAGGGAGAAATAGATAATATAAGGTGCAGCCTCATGTTGGGTTTCCTCTAAATTTCATATAGCTTTTATTTTATGTTCCATATGAATTCTGAGATATTTTCGTAGGTAAAATCCGTTGTTCCAAATTTAACATACGAAATTTTCTCAGACAACTACTCCCGGCGGAAAATTAACATACGAAATTTTCTGAGTAGAATCTTTAAAAAAATTATCGAGATTCCCGGCGGGAAAACCCGTAGGACCCCTCCAGAAATTTCGCGTTCCGTATTTACTTCATGTGGGGCCCAACGAGTCAGTGACACCAGGCTACGTCCCCCGTGCGTGCGTGTCATGGTGAACATTTTGGAAGCCCGCCATAAACCCACCCCCAAAATTCAAACCGCATCAAGCTTCCCGGAAGGCCGGAACGAACGCCGCCGAACCCCAGCGAAAAACGAAGGCGACCGGCGGAACGGATCCGGGCGGCCATCGTCAGTTCGTCACCGGCAGCAGTGTCAGGAGTTAGAGGCGGAGGTGATGGAGAGCAAGGAGAACGCCGCGCACTCGGCGCCGCATCTTCGGCGGTTGCAAGGGAAGCGCAAGGCCCTGGCGGAGCTATCGATCAACGAATGGCGGGACGCGAATGGCGGATCGGCGCCGCGGCCGTCGAAGCCGAGGACGCGGTCGGCGGCGCGGGCGGAGGCCGAGGAGGAGGAGGCGAGGAAAAGGCGGGAGGCCGGGGACGCCGCGCGCGGGGCCGGCGTGGCTCGCCTTCTGGACCCGAAGCGGCAGGACGCGGGCGCGGCGCAGGCGGCCGTTGCGCCGTACCTCAGGGACATCGACCGGTACCTCCGATCGTTGGAGGTGAGGGTTTCTCGACTACATTTTTTTCCCTAGGTAGTGTTGAAACTTGGGACAGGGGAGCTTGAGCGTGGGTGTATTTGGTGCGTGGGTTTGGTTGATTAGGGCTGTGAATGTGTGATGGAGGCATTTGGAGAGGCATGATCATGTCTTAGGGTTTAGTGCTCAGATTTGGTCGGTTTGATTTTTATTTCGTTGCAGTGAAATGTTCATTTTGTTAGTTTTAGGCTTTAGCTGTTGCTGGCTAGGTAAGTTGTTAACTAGGATTGCTGCAGCCATGATAAGTGTCCTAGTCGGGAGTGTAGGTCGACATATTGTGGTACCTTCACAAAAGAAAATGACTTTGATTTACTGAACTTACTAGCACTGTTTGAAAAACAAATGCAAGATATTTTATCCTGTGATCAAATGAGATGCTGAATTTTAGCCATTTAAGTGTGACTTTCTCATATTTTGCTGAGATTGTTAGGTTGAACCATCGAGGAGGCCAAGTCCTGACTATTTTCAGAAGATCCAGAAAGCCATTTCCCCCAAAATGAGGGCTATCCTTGTGGACTGGTTGGTAGAAGTGGCTGATGAATTCAAGCTTCAAGCAGAAACTCTTTACCTTGCAATTTCATGCGTTGACCGCTTCCTCACAATGAATGTTGTTACTCGGGACAAGCTGCAACTACTGGGTGTCACTGCATTGCGCCTTGCTGCGTAGGGGACTGAACTGTTTGTTTACCTTTTTTGTTTATCGCATAAAACTACTCTAAGCTGCATATTTGGAATGGTGCAGCAAATATGAAGAAATTGAGTCTTCTAAGATGAAGGTGAACAAATACACAGACATTACGGATAACACCTACACAAAGCAGCAAGTAGTCTCTCTTCTGCTGAATTTTCTTTCTTAGTCTGTACCCTGGTCCATGGATTAGAGGCACTTATTTCTGTTTTATGTGCAATGCAGGTGGTGAAGATGGAGGCTGACTTACTGAAATCTCTTAACTTTGAGATTGGGGGTCCCACTGTAACCACATTTCTATGGTAATTCTTCATTTGTTTGTGATTATCCTATAGCTTTACTGTACTAACAAATTTCAGAGTCTAATACTTGACAACTATCTGTTGTAGGCAATTCATAGCTTCATGTCGTGGAGGCAATGTAAGTGTACTTTTGGCGTATCTGCTTGTACTCGCCTTTATATTCTTTTGGTAATCTATTTTTTCCCTTGAAATTTCAGCGCACAAGCAGTGAAAAACTGGAGTCCATGTGTAGCTATCTCGCAGAATTGAGTTTGCTGGACTATGACTGCATAAGCTATCTACCATCAGTTCTTGCTGCTGCCTGTCTGTTTGTAGCCAGGTTCACAATCCGCCCAAGGACAAATCCTTGGGTAAGAAAACATGGCCATTATTGTTAACTGTATACTTTTCTGACATTAGTTTGTACACCTCATTTTCCTGACTTCAGTGTGCATGATTTTCCAGAACTTGACTCTTCAACATAACACGGGATATAAAGCCTTTGATCTGAAGAAATCCATTTTCATCATACATGAACTACAGTTGAGCATCCGGTGCCTGGAACAGAAAGCAATCAGAGAGAAGTACAAGGACCCCAAGGTACATCCATTATCTCAATTTTTTTTGCTGTTTTCTGCATGATGTATTCTGTTAAATTTTGTTTGTTTAAACACGTTTACAGTTCGGGAGTGTGTCGACAATGGCATCACCACGAGAAATTCCTGCATCTTTCTTTGAAGACTGCAATAAGTGAAGCCTGAAGACTGGAGAACGTTTTTAGAGTAACTCTGCAGGCGATGCTGAAAATATTTTGGTTATAGGATAATTTAAATCGGTCAAGGAATACATCATTCCTACCTTTGTAAATAGCTGCCACTAGTCTTACCGTTCCTGTCCCATTGGCCCATTGTTTGTTTAAACACGTTTACAGTTCGGGAGTGTGTCAACAATGGCATCACCGGTTCAACAACAACAACAACTTAGCTTTTTGTCCCAAGCAAGTTGGGGTAGGCTAGAGATGAAACCCACAAGAAACAAGGGTAGGAGAAGCACAAAGCACAAGAACACAAAAGAACAAAAGAAAAAGAAAAGATCATGTTTCAGGCACATTGATAGCAAGTCTCCAAGCACTTCTATCCATAACTAACTCCTTGGGGTCGTGGGGATGTCCCACTCCTTAAGGTCTCTCTTGACCGACTCATCCCAAGTTAGTTTAGGTCGACCTCTACCCCTCCTTACACTACCGACCCGGTCTAGCACCCCACTACGCACCGGTGCCTCAGGAGGCCTCCTCTGGACATGACCAAACCATCTCAACCGGTGTTGGACCACCAGTTCACCACGAGAAATTCCTGCATCTTTCTTTGAAGACTGCAATAAGTGAAGCCTGAAGACTGGAGAACGTTTTTGGAGTAACTCTGCAGGCGATGCTGAAAATATTTTGTCTATAGGATAATTTAAATCGGTCAAGGAATACACCATTCCTACCTTTGTAAATAGCTGCCACTAGTCTTACCGTTCCTGTCCCATTGGCAATACGCATAGGTTTTTTGGTACGCAATTGAAGCACTTTTGACATACAACCAATTCAGCCTATTTCTTAGCACGGTGTGCTCATTTCACTGAATTAATGCTCTTAAAACACTGGCAAACCGTATGGCATATGTGACCTGAAAGGCACTGTGTGCTCATTTCACTGAACTAATGTGATTATGTGCCCATCCGAAAATACAATTGGCCTAAAGTGCTATTATCCATTAGCTTGGTAAAAATGAAAATAAATGGTGTCGCAAACTCAGAAGTACAACATGGAGGCAAAAAACTGACTTTTAAAAGCAAAGTGTCCATTCAATCATTTTCAACAAAAATGGCGTCACTTGTTGACTAGGATATCCAAACTCAGTCCAAAGGACAACAAGCAAGTCAACAACTGATATTTTATGGTAAAGTGTTCATTCTCGACAAAAATGGCATCACCTGTTTGTACATTTTCTACATCACCACACTAGCCAACCTAACAAGTCAAGAAGATTGTGCCGTATCACATTGCAAGAAGGGTACAAATACAGACTGGTAATAATCTCAATCTAATGGAAGCTTATGTGGTGAGAACGAATAAATAGAAACTCTGTGATTGGTATTCAGACCTTATTTGGGATAAACAGAAAAAAATGATGATGTTATAGGATGATCTCCTCTTGGACACTGACATTGAGAGTTTTGTTTGGGAGAACGATGCTGTTAACTACAACTACTTCATCTTCAACATCAACTGCTTCACCTGCATTAATATAGGATGTTAATTCCAGAAACGCAATGATCACCAAGATTCTGTGTGAAAGCAATAATGAATTATCTAGTTCGGGTCTTACCAAGAATAGTAATACCGAGTTTGGCATTGTGATCACCTTCGCCCTGAATTCAGAACAGAAGATATATTTACATTAAGCCAACTTTTGTGCCAAGAAAGAAAAACTATACAATGCACATATGCACCATTTCAGACATCATAACTGAAGAATGCATTCAAATGTCACCGTGGAATGTATGATTTGCAATTGGAACCATCAAACAACAATTCAAGAAAGCTAACTCTATTAACCTCGACAGAGTGAATTAATAACGTAAAACTGAGACATTGCTCATGCAGTCATGGTACTTGAATTGAACTCGACAAATGTTCCAAGGTAAAGTTATCAGGATTTATAAAGAATAAGGATTCGTTAAATTTGAAACTGGATAAACATGAATGGTAAAGAGAGAAGCTTGCCTGTACACGTGACCATTTTCCAATGGAGGATTTCCACCCCACAATTGAGTGTATAACAACTGCATTCTCCTAATACACAAACAAAAAAGAAAGAATGATGTTCATGTTACTAAACATGGTTTATCACTTGGCAAAGAGAAAGAAAACTAACCATAATTTCAACATCATCCAGAATTATGCAATTGATAAGCCTGGCACCAGCTCCAACACGTGCATTTGCTGATATAGAGACATTTGGACCGATCTGTTTGCAGAGTTACAGGGTTAGCTACATTTTGTCTCTTGAATGCATTCCTATTAGAAAGGTTAAGCATTTCAGTATCAGTAAAAAACAACCAACTGAACATGATCTATGACAATCTGACCAAAATAGGTAGATGAAACAGGCATTACCTTTGAAGTGGGATGCACCTTGGCTGATGGATGGATGTACACATCGCCTACAATAGTGGCAGTCCTTTTGCCATCTCCTGAAGCTAAAAGATGAGGAGTGGTACGGCGGAACTGAGAAAGATATAACCCAGAGCATCTCAAAGACATCCTACTCAATATGAAACAATGATCAGTCAGAAATTCCAATATAAAGAAAGGCAGGATTAAAAAATATTTGTATACCCTGGGGTCTTGATCTGTTCCCAAAAATCAAGTGTCTGGTATGTGTACAGCTCCTTCTTTCCCGCTAGAGGAGATAAAATATCTTGATCTAACCTAACAAAGTCTGCTGGAAGTGCCCTGTTGGTAATAAACTTATAAGATAAAATGGTTTACATAACAATAAATACTTTGTAACTCAATTTATAGCAGTTCTATAATCTACAAGTTTTTAATGAACCACCACAAAAATGGAGAAGCCAAAGGCAATAACTGTATGCCAAACAAGTTTTGTAGTAATAATATGTGCATAAATATGAATAGAAGAATGTCACAAACACGTACTTGGTTGCCGATTGAAGAGCTTCAAAGCTAGATACACGGCGCAAGTTTGCTGAAATGGCATTTAAAGTGATTAAAATGTATGCTGGAAATATAAAATGTCAATCAAGGGAACTAAGAAGACCAAGTTAGAATATCTACTACAAGCAGCACAGGTTAGAACATCCACGTTAGAACTAATAGTTAAAAATATCAATATAGGTGAAGCAAATAATACTTTTTCCAAGTAACTGGCAACAAAAATAAAGAAGACACTTTTCATCTACTTGTTTAAGACATGCATTTCCAATGGAAGAAGCCATGATATAACAGCCGACAATACCTCTGTCTTTCTTCTGTTTTAATACATCCTCAATGGCACTAAAGATATTGGGAGTAAATATATATACTCCACAATTTATGAGATCACTCACCTACAGATAGATGAACTGCATTAGTACTATCAGCTATGCTAATTATTCATTGAGAATCATTACTTGTGAATAGTTGTGATTGATTTCAGAGCCAAATATGGCATGCAAAGTCTCAACTTAAAATGTAGAAGAACAAATTAAACAACAGAGAGCAAACTGCACTCACAAAAGTCTCCGGCTTTTCTGTATAGTGCAGAAGTTCATTTGTTTCAGGATCAGCTACCAACTCGCCAAACTGGTTTGCTGACTCCGCAGATACCTGATTAAATGTGTTAGCATATAATATTAGGAGTAATGAATTATGCATGAGAAAGACCAGATTAATATGCAAGGTTTCAGAATAGTATTATGTTACCTTGTTGACTAGTAAAGTACCCATTCCTCCATACTTTTTATGGGCCTCTGCAATGATGAGAACAGTGAAACATTTAGCTGTTGGTATCCAATAAAGACCAACACTGCAGAAGTTATGCAGATGGTCCATCTTATTAATGAACGGAATTATAGATGGAACATCAATATAAGTTCATCTCACCTATTTTGTCCCTAACGGACAGAATTACAGATGGAACATCAATATGTTCGCAAGTTATTGTGCAGCTATACAGAAAGGTACTAGTTCACAAAAATTCAGAAGCTAAGATATCTGTTTCATATTCTGAGTTATGTCAGAGATGCATGAATTAGGATGAATGGAAATGGAAAGTCTACCCTGCTGTGAAAAAGAACTTATTATCCAATGGTTAATTGAATATGCACAACTAAAATAAGTACAAAGCACACTAAACTAAATTGAATACCAGACTTATTAACTGTGATTCACACAATGACCGATCACTTTGTTATCATATATGCTCTATACGGACAGTACTTTAAATCTTAGTAGTGAGACATACAACTGTCACACCACAAGATTGAACAGCGCGTAATCTACAATAGGTACATCAGAGGCAGTCAGGAAGTTGCGTCACTTTAAGTATGTAAGCACTAACTAATGAATATGTCAAAAATAAGCTAGCAGTGAGAAGCCCCATGGTCCAGCTTTAGATTCAACACTAACCCACTACACCTCCTACCACATGCTCATGCTACACTCCATCAGGGGCACAAATACAGTTTCAGACATGACCTTGATGACAACTGATTCAGTAGTAGTTCTAAACAGCAAAGCTCAAGCTCATGATATTCAATTATTACACTAGCCGTGCTTGTGGACTTGTGGTTAGAGTAGTGCATCTAAGATCATGATCATCACCAAACTGATAATGCCAACCAACATGATAAAATGTGGAGAGAGTATACTCCAGTTACTTGGCAACTTACCCAGCATGTCGGGCAGGGGGAAGCTAGAACAGACGTCGCAGTTCAGCAAAACTATGTGTGACTGCAAAATTGCAAGAAAAAACAGTTGCCAGCTTTAGAGGATGAAGAATTCTTGATCCACCCAACTTAGCAATGTAATAATACAAAACCCCAGGAACTGCATATGTTCTGAATCAGCAAACAATACTCAGATTCATGGGTTACACCCTAGAAAATAAATCTAAATATCTAATCCAATTTCACAATTCAAGCTGAAGATCAGGCTAGGCAAGTAAAGGATTACCGGACTGTCCTCCATGATGTAATCCCTAAAGCTGTAGAGCCCTCCAGCTGACCCGTGCGGCTTATCCTCTCTTAGGTACCTAGAATTGGCAGCACGCGCTCAACGAACCTCCAATCGCACCCAAGCCAACCCAGCGGGAGCAAACAGTAGGGCACGAAACCAACCTGACGGGGATCCTGAGCTCGTTGGAGATAGACGAGACATAGAGCGCGAATTCCCGCTCCTCGTAGAATCCGATGAGGTATATCTGCACCAGGTTGGGGATCTGCACAACAGCGGGATTCAAAAGCTCAACTCACACGAACCCGCGCGCACAGCAACACACGAACGCACCACGATTCCACAGAGGAGAAGCGGAACGAAGGAATTGGCAGCGGCTTACCCGGCGGCAGGCGGAGATGGGGTGGTGCACCATGGGCTGGCCGGCGAGCGGGAAGAGCGGCTTGGGCACGTTCAGCGACAGCGGCCGGAATCGCGTCCCTGCACCCAAAACAAGAGTGGCAGCAGAGCCGCCAATCCATCAGGCCAGAGCGGGTTCGCGCGGCGCGCAGCGAGGTGAGGGTTCTGTCTCCCCAGTGGGCGCGCAGATCTAGCAGCTGTACTTACCTTTGGTGGGGCCGCCGACCATGATGACGGCGACGACGCGCTGCTCGGAGCCCGCGGCCATGGCTGCTCTGCCTCGGCGCCGGTGGCGGAGCGTGAGCGGGGGGACGGGCGGGGAGAGGGAGGAGGAGGAGGGCGCGCGGGCGAGGGCGTGGCGAGATTTATGGCGACGGGATTTGGAACGAGGGGAGCGTGGACCGCGGGTTCTCTAGCCGAGGCGATGCCGATCAGACGACGAGGAGGAGGTGAGCAGCGAGGCGGGAGGGAGGGCAGTCCGGCAGTGTGTGTGTCGGTGAGCGGAGGCGGGCGATTGCCGGGCGCAGCTGCCGTTCTGACTTGGGCCGTTGGGTGGACAGTTCGTGCGCCGCGGCCGGTGGGATCTCTGGGTGGACTGTGGGGTGGCGTCAGGCCGTCAGGCGTAGAATGTACGGCTGGATCGTGAGCTCTTCGTCGGGAACGGGGCGGGTAACCGAGGTTGCACGGAATATCCCGGGTGGAGTTTTTCCGCTTGCGAGGATATTCTGGCTGGGTGTACCGGGAGTCCGGGATTAGAGTTGGGCGAGATCTGGAAAAATGCAATCCAGTGCTGCTGGATGGGTACGAGTCAAGCGAGGAATTCTTTGTTCGTCTCCATCTGATTGAATTCCGAACGGAACTGATAAATATAACAAAAAAAAATCATGATAGCTACTATAAGGATCCGGATTTATTCCGGTTGGAAACCAATTTACTCATTATATGAACACCAAATGACTCGGAATTAATCCACTAGTCAAGAGGTGTGGAGTCAATCCGACCCTTTGGTTACTTGTTATACTTATCATGATGAGTAAATTAGTTCTCGAACCGGAATAAATCCGGGTCTCTATAGTATCTATATTAATTTTTTCTATAGTATTTGTCATTTCCGTCTGGATTGAATCCTCGAGCCATGAGATTCAATCCGGACGGAAATGAAAAATACTATAGAAAAAATCAATATATAAATACTATAGAGACCCGGATTTATTCCGGATCGAGAAATAATTTATTCATCATCATAAGTATAATAAGGAACCAAAGAGCCGGATTCATTCCACACATCTTGACTAGTGGATTAATTCCCAGTCTCTTGATGTTCATATCATGAGTAAATTAGTTTCCGATCCGGAATAAATCCGGATCCCTTATAGTAGATATCAGGATTTTCTTGTTATATTTATCAATTCCGGCCGGATACAATCCGGTGGAGATGAATGAGCCCTTATGAAACTTTCGAAATTCGAACTATGATCACCCAATTTTATTAGTGTCCTGAAAAATCTCATACTTTTTCTAGGTAGAGTATGTTCAAAGTGTCAACAGGGCAGCTACTCCCTCCGTCCTGTAATGATCGTCGCCGGAGAAAAAATTCAAATACCAATGCAATGTCTGAAAGACACTGTCACCGAGTGACGGAGCTAAGATAAATTCTAGGGGGGCTGAGTCTTGAGTTCTTCCTTCTCCATCTCCACTTCTTCTTCCTCTTATTCTTCTTATTTTTTCTCTCTTCTTCTCCTCTTCTTCCTTCAAATTCAATGGAGTTCTTGCGCGGTAGGCTAAGATCCGTCCCTGCTGTCACCCCTAATGCCTTTGTCCTCCTGCGTGTCCCCTGCAGTTGCGGCTGAAAATTGTTTAGTGTGTCTCCCGTGTAACGGTGGGAGGTCGCGACTCGCGAGGGGAGTTCAACTAACCAGGCGGGTCTGCTAACGAACGACACAAATTATGGGACACAGTGGTGTAGCTTCCGTGACCGTCATTACGTGACGGAGGGATAACGAGGTTCCAAACGAAATGTTTGAATGAATCAGTTCACGATTGGAATTACATTGTAGTACACTCATTTTGCCTATCGTGCTTGAGTTTGATCCTTAATTTAATCTCGTCTAATCCCTCAGTCCCAAAAGAGTGTCGCCGTGGGTTTTCGTGCCACAAGTTTGACCGAATTTGTAAAAAATACGTGCAACATTTGTGTCTCGAAATAAATTTTATAAAAAATTATATTCAAATATCTATCTAATGATATTAATTTTGTACCATAAATATTAATATAATTTTATATATTTAGTCAAAGTTGTTTCTCGGTAAGCGAAAACGACACTCTTTTGGGACGGAGGGAATAGTCGTCTCTAGTCTATATCATGTGGATAGTTCTTGTGCAAATAAGTTTTCAAGTCACGAGCACGTGAAGTAATTTTGAAGACGTCCTGCAGTATTCTTTTATGAATTGATCATTACGAATTATTAGAGACACAATTTTGTGAGATGGAATTGTGTTTACAAGAAACCTTTACATTTGATGTTGCAGGATTCTAAAATCATGGAGCGCGATTACGACAATGGTCTGCTCTTTGTTCTACAAAAATGCAACACTTATATTTCTTTGTAAGGTCAATTGCATTTGCAATGATTATAATTCTAAAAAAACGGCCCGCACGTCAACCACGGCTGGAAGTCACCGCTGTGGCCAGTGGCCCTCTGGTGATCTGGTCTGTGACTGTGAGCCTCGACAGCTGCCTGCAAGCTGCTAGGAGCACGCGATGGGCACTGGCCACAAGAACGGGAGCACGGGAGGGTTTCACTTTCACCACCAGCTAGCAAGACATCATGGGCTACACGGGCGCGCATCGGCGCATATGCTCGGGGCGCATACCGGAGCAGCGGCGTTCGTTCGCCCGGTGAAAATCGTCGGACAAACAGAACCACCGGAAGCGGAAGCTGCCAGGTCGCGCCACCGACACCACAAGACAAAGCGCGCGGCCGTCGGCTGCTGCAACCGACACCACAAGGTGACGAGCCGCCGAGCGGGCGAGGCCAATGCCGGCACGGCGGCGTTCGGCCAGGTTCGGTCCGTAGCAAGCACCAGGTGCGTGCGTCATTCAAACAGCGTACGAGCGAGAGTGTGCAGGACGAGGCCCAACGCTGTCGCTGCTGCGTGGTTGATTGCCCCCGGCCCACCGGTGGGATCGATCGTGCTGCTGCCAACGGAAAAGTACCCACTCCAATCTCGACCAAAAGCACACAGATCCGAAAACGATCCAGTAATTTATTGGAGACCAGAATGCAGCATTTACTCTCATTTATCAAGATTTCTTACCGTTCCCGGATGAACGTAACGATGAAATTCAAAACTTCAAATCGAATATTTACTCGCATTTATCCAGATTTCCTACCATTTCGATTTGCTGGCGCTGGACGATCTGATCCGAACGTTGGAATTCAAACTCAAAACTGTCGAGAGAGAAAAAAAAAAGGGAAACGATTGGTCAAAGCGAACGAAACGGATCATCGAAGACTCGCCACCACCCGATCTGATAATGAGCAGAGTTGGAGCCACCAACCGATCGATAATGCCTCTGGCCGTTTCGTTGTCGATTGCCATCGCATCGCACTTCCCTTTCTTGAAGCCACCGCATCCTCAATTACAAGGACGCACCACCCAAGCCCAAGCCAAGCCAAGCCACGCCACCGCTTTTAAATCCCCGCAGCCACCACCGAAACGGATCGAGAGCTCCCCCCATTCGCCCATTCCCCCCGCTTCCTTCCATTCCCATCTCTCCCTAGGGTTTCCAGCTTCCAGAAGCTTCGACGCCAATGGCCACCGACGAGCTCGCCGCCGCCCCGGCCCAGGCCCACTCGGCCGCCGGCGACGAGTCCGCAGCCGCGTTCTCGTTCAGCATCTGGCCGCCGACGCAGCGCACGCGGGACGCCGTGGTGCGGCGCCTGGTGGAGACGCTCGCGGGGGACACCATCCTCTGCAAGCGCTACGGAGCCGTGCCGGCCGCCGACGCCGAGCCCGCGGCGCGCGCCATCGAGGCCGAGGCCTTCGACGCCGCGGCCGACGCCGGCAGGGCCGCCGCATCCGTCGAGGAGGGGATCGAGGCGCTGCAGTTGTACTCCAAGGAGGTCAGCCGGCGCCTCCTCGACTTCGTCAAGTCCCGCGCCGCGGACGCCAAGGCCGAGCCGCCGTCGGAGGAGGTCGCCCCCGCCGCGGCCGAGGGCGAGGCGGCGTGAGCGCTGCCCCGGGCAGCCATTGCGTTTTCTTTTTTTTTCCTGCATCTGGAATCTGTGTGAAGGCTGTGGCCTCTGGCTTTGGTCTGGTTTGTATGACCTGAATGTTTTAGATGTTTGCACATCTATGCATTTCTTGTTCTTCGATCGATGAATAGCTTATTTTAGTGCGTGCTGTGTTTTACCTGCGATCTGTGTCTCTGAGCAAGGATTATGTTCCGTTCACCTGCTGTGATGCGTATCGAGATTTGCAGATCAATGCAGCATTGATCTCTAGCCTCGAGCAGTGCCCTGAGGCCGAACGGGTCTGAATTGCCGAGCGCATTTACAACCACATTTTCGTTCTGAACTCTGAATTGCCGGGCGCATTTACAGCCACATTTTCGTTCTGAACTCTGATCGTTGCGTTAGAATCACAGCAATCGTGTACTAGTCCAGTTGGAGTCAGGTGCAATCAGATGACTTCCATAACCTTCTCTGTGCACATAATAGATAGACAGAGACAAGTAATATCAACTGCTATCTGTTGGAAAGGCACTCCATTCTCACTTGCTATAGGCTCTGAATCACTACCTGGCATCTGTGAATTATTGCCGATTGCATTTTATCTGCCTGTCACCACCACTCGTTCAAGTGTGGCCAGGCAGCTGTATAGTTCAAGCCCTGATTATATGCAAGAATGCAAGCCTGCAAGGACATTTGCCGGCCATAGAGACGTGTGTGACTTCTGAAATATTACGGCAGCACAACCTACCAAATAATGGGCCTCTGCTTTATGCAATCAAGAAATTGTGACATTAGATCTATCATGGCAGGTTGCAGGTTCATTCTGGAGATTTGATCCATCATCGGCTCACAAGGTTGCCTTTGCTGATGGGTGGATTAGCAGTAGGAAACAACTGAGCATTGAACAAAATGGATGAACAAGATTGACAGGCAATTGCAGTTCCAGTTGATTATTTTGCAGTTGGAGGGATTCTCTGCAGTTGAGTTTTTTTTTTAAACTTAATGAAGGTTGTGCTTTCAAATTGGGATGAGGGGCCAGAGATTCATTTCTGGACGTTGGGCAACTGATCAATCTGTACGTGGTTACCAAAGTACCTGAAATTTATGCAATGATTCCACATCCAGAAGTCTCTCTGTTCAGGAGGCACTATATCAGGACAACATCAAATCCTCTTTAGAAGATTAAGCACTCTTTTTGGACAATCTACTCATGTTATTGCAGCTTTTCAGTTGAATGACCGAATTTAAGCCCGAGTGCTACATAATCGTTAACGTTGCGTCATGTAATGACAATATATGACACTGGACCATTGTTTTTTGTGCTGCAGGGAAATGCCCCATGACATCACAACCATGGTCACACACATAGCCGGTGGCGAAACCAAGATCGAGCTCCAGGGGGCTCTCCATGTGCTTCTTCCACCTCCAGCTCCTTATCCTTCATTGTTTGCTCAAAAAATGGTAGGGGGCTAACGGGGGGCTCCATGGGATTTGTCGGGTAGGAGGGGCTTGAGCCCCCCCCCCCTGGTGCTGCCTACGCCACTGCACATAGCACATCTCATCCCTACCACAAGTGCACAACAAAGGCTAACACCAACACCGTAGAACGGACCATGACCGCAGTCACGAACTTAGCACTACTACAAACATGAACAACAACGCCACAATAGAAAACCCACTCTGAATGTTGGCCTCTGAGGGGAGATGACGTGCCTTGAC
This sequence comes from Cenchrus fungigraminus, assembly GCA_036936925.1. Lineage (NCBI taxonomy): Eukaryota > Viridiplantae > Streptophyta > Magnoliopsida > Poales > Poaceae > Cenchrus > Cenchrus fungigraminus. Next base: position 93,265,397 of record CM072776.1, on the reverse strand, counting down.
ATCATAAGCTGACTTGGTCAACTCGTCCTCAACTTTGATGCTCGAGGAACCTAGAAACAAAAGAAGAAGAAGAAACAGATATAAAAACTCATATTTGGCACACTTGATTAGATGAAAATTTTTACAAACAACTTACATTACCAGAAAACCATGACCACATGCATTAACTTGAAAAAAATGAGAAGATTCAAAAAGTGAGAAACTCAAGTCATAGTCTGTCCATCCTATGACTTGTCTTTCAAGTCGTAAACCACGAGCTTGTTTGAAAGAGCTCATTAGAAGCAATATATAGAATTTTTTTTTGAAGTTGTTTAACCAATAACACCTACCTCCCAATAACACCATGTCCTTCATATCTTGGAGCCAGTGCAACAACGGTGCGCTGGGTGGGCTCGTTTCCCTTCTTCTTCCTCCAGCCCCCATTCTTCTTTCTCTTCCCTCTTTTTTCCTCTTTTTCCTCCTCCCTCTACTCCACCAAAGTTTCTGGTAAGGGGGCTTGAGCCCCACCGATCCGTCCCTGCTTGGAGCGATCTTCCATTTCGAAGCCCCAAACAATACCAGTCACTCTGTAGAGAAAAAACGTATAGTATTTATCGTGCACATTGACAAAAATTGGTGATCAACAACACAAAATGAAATGTAATTTTAGGAAAGACATCATCGACGCTGCAAAATGCAAAGTCATGAAAATAATAAGGAGAGTAATATTTGACAAGTCAGATTCGTTTAAAAGACACATTTTTTTCAAATCTATCAAACACACTTTCCGGAGTAACAAAAACATAAAAATTGTAGAAGTACGTAAAACAACGAGGTGGAACTCTAAACGCAACAACAACCCAACAAAATAGAACGAGTTGGAACTCTAAACCCAACAACAGCCCAACAAGGCCCATAACAGGCAAACCCTACCTCCTTCCTCCCCACACCCTTCGTCCCGCTACCTGCCTCCCATGCCGCCACCACCGCCCCATATGGGTGCTCCGCCGCCGGACTGCTGGCTCTGCGCCCGCCGTGCATGGCCGTGGGCCTGTGGGTGCCCGGCTCGCCAGCCTCCCCTGTGCCCGTGCGTCGCCGGGATCCCGGCCACCGCGCCGCCGTGGCCGCCCCCACCGCCGCCTTGCGTCGTCACGACCGGCCCCAACCCTGCCGCCGTGCGCCGGTCAGCCCGCTCGCCGCGGTGCTTGGCCACGGCCATGGCTGCGCGACGGCGTGACCGGCCAGCCGACCGGTGCCGCGCCGCCGCCCTCGCCGGCCGTCGGAGCCATAGGAGTTTTGAAAAATGTTGCAACCTTTTTTTCACTTTTGTAAAATGTTGACGAAAAATAACTAAAAAGTTTGTAACAGATTTGAAAAATGTTTAATGGTGATGAGGTGGGATGGTTGGAAAAAACATATAAAAAACATATATTTAGATGGATTTTGGTAGGCTGAAAGTTCATATATTTATCCACCTTTCGGTAGCCATATAGGAGCCCCGGGTGGGTTTTGCCAAATCGAGTTGCCATCTTTAATTTTTTTAAAAAAAATGATAAAAATACTCCTCCAACCGTTTAACAAAAGACTTATAATTTTTGACAACTAGGGAAAAACCAGCCTCCAACGCGCAAATATATGTGTGCTTGACATCGTCGTTTCTAAACAGTTGGAGGGTGAAAATACAAAATAAATAATAGAGAAGAGATTCTGATGTAAGTTTTCAAGAGGTGGAAGGATATAAACGTAATATTTTCTCTCTCAGAGTTCCTAATGTACGTTAGATCTGTGTTTGACAAGTGAATTATGCCAAACTGTTGGAGGTGAGCTCTTTTTTTCACTTTAGCCTTAAACTGAGATATAGAAGCGTATAAGTTTCTTCTAGGTTCTTGTATAGACATCATAAAATTGTAACACCCTTTATATATTATAGCAAATTGAAAGAATGTAGGAAATTCATATGCAAGCAGCTGAAGAAATAAAGGTACAGACAGTAGTACAATATATAGATGAGCAAGAAAAAGAAGAAATAAGGGGAGTGAACAACGCACTTTATTCAATTAAGAATATGGTGAGGCTCATTCCAAACTTGGTCATGACACATGAATATTTTGCCAATTGAAATGTGTCGAGTATCTCGAACAAAGCACTTTATTCAATTAAGAATATGGTGAGGCTCATTATAAACTTGGTCATGACACATGAATATTTTGCCAAATGAAATGTGTTGAGTATCTCATTACCTTCGATGCCAAATCACCATTTTTCATGAAAAACAATTCAATCCCGGGTCATCCGGCCATAAGGCCCGGGTCACCCGACAAGGAACAGAGACACACCGGGTCACCCGAGCTTAGGGGCCGGGTCACCCGTCTTTGGTTCCACTGGTCGGCACCAGACAGACCGGTGACCCCCGATGCTCAACTTTTGGTGATTTTTGCCCTTCTTGTCCCTTGGTTGTGTGAACACATCACTAACTTAAGGTTTGCAACAGAGACAAGGCAATGCTCTACTAGAGAGCTATTAAAAGCATCGAATGGCAAGTGAGAGTAATTTTTCATAAAAAGTCAAAGTCACTACCTCATGTTTCAAAGTCACTACCTCATGTTTCACTAGTGCAAGACTTGTGTCACATGAGTGTTCACTAAGAACTAAGAGTGACTTAGACTCAAGAAGGAGCACTAATTACCGAGATGTCATTGATTTAAAGATTTATAAAAATTTGCCCTCCATATGGCCACTAGATCAAAAGTGATTTCCATCTCTTCTAGCCATGTGTTCAATGCATCTCTTTCAACCTGCAAGCTCAGCAAGCATTTCTTGGTACCCAACACTTGTTGGGTCCTACTAGATTAGTCACAAGGTGCTTAGGAACCCAAATAGCCCTCATGCTAGTTTGAGGTGAACTAATCTCCCTCATAGCACAAGTCCTATTCTTATCATTCCTAAGCTTATTGAAATCATAATGGACAAGGTTGGATTTAGGAACGTTACCATTTGGGCAATCCTTGCCCATGTGACCCTTTTGACGACATGAATAGCAAATGCGGCCTTTGTCCTTGTTGGTCACACCATTCCTTGCAATTTCTTGTCCATGCTTGCTTCTGAGCCTCGTTCTTGGAGAAGGGGTCTTTCTTGGCTTATTTGCTTGAGGGATGGCTGACCTGGCCGGAACCGGTCTGACCGGTGGGTTGCACCGGTCTGACCGGTCACGGTCAGTGCCACTGCCCGTTGTCATACTTGGGAAAGCGTCGGCAAGATGTCCCTTCTCTCTGCATTTGCAGCACACTCTCCACTTGTTTGAGCTTATAGGCTTCTTAGAGAGTGTTTCTTGTACCTTGAGCTTGGTTGGGCAATGAGAGGCAAAGTTTCCCAACTTTGAGCAATTGACATGCCCAACCTTGTTCTTTTCTTGAATCTTGTTCTTAAGGGTCTTGGTGTGTTGTTGGGGAGTTGAGCTAGCGACGGTTGATCCCTTCTCAAGCTTCTTCACCGTGTCTTCACGGTTATCTTGAGAAGGTTGCACTTTGCTCTTCCCCTTCAACACACACAAGTCTCTTTGGAGCATTATAACCTCTTGCTTGAGTTCATCATTTTCTTTGGCAATGAGGTCATCACAAGATTCTACAATTACATGCTCAATACTAGATTGGCTTGCTTGAGAAAAACAATCATTAGTGCAAGACAAATCAATTTGAACTTGTGAGCATGTGCATGTGTGAGATAGCGGTTGCATAAATTTTACCGATGAAAGCATAAGCTCATGAGCTATCTCTATTGTTGCACAAGAATCTACAAGCTTATCATGAGAACACTCAAGTTCCTTGTGCCTTGCTTGTAGAGCCATATGCTCACTAGTGAGCTTATCTAATTTTTCTTCAAGCACTTCATTTTCTTGATCCACTGCTGCTACACAAGCAAAGGATTTGATAACCTTATCGTATTGCCTAGCGAGTGAATCATACTTACAAACCAAGGAGGCATTCTAGGATTTGAGAGCCTCAAGTTCCTTAGCCAAGGAGCTTGAAGATTCATTCTTCTCAATCTTTCCTCCCTTGGTTCTCTTCTTCTTTTCCTTCTTGGCCATCAAGCAAGTGTTGTTGCACTAGTCTGATCGGTCCCTGCAGAGGGACAAGGTCTTCGCTTCTTTGGCCTTCTCTTTGCTTGAGAAGTGACACTTGAGGCTCAATGTTGTTGACTGTAGACTTTGAACACTCCTCAAGTGCCTTCTCCATGGTTTGCTCTTGATCAATCCATTTGGGCTTCTCATATTCTTCTCGAAGTATTTCCCAAATGGTGTGTGCATCAATCTATATCTTTTCATAGATGAATTCCTGCACATCATTACTCAAAGTACAACAAATATTGTTAAATACTCGAAAGTTGCATTGCCAACACTCTAAGTCCTCTAGGAATGATTTTGATAAGTCAATTTTGTTTTCCCTAAGGTGAGGAGGTAGAATGCTAGCAACAACAGTCTTCTCGGCAAGTGGACCCATGGTCCTAATACAATTGAGTACATGAATTGACCAAGAAGTATAGTTTGAGCCATCTAGAGCTAGAGGCTCAAAAGGTACCTCACTAGTTGTCGACATCGAAAAACTCCAAGCGGTTAAGCTCGAATCGGAGCACCAAGCTTTGATACCAATTGAAAGGACCTTGATGTCGCCTAGAGGGGGGGTGAATAGGCGTGACGACCAACTTAAACTTTTCTTCCCCGAAAACTTGAGCTGCCAATGTCCACCGGTCAGACCGGTGGGGGTGACCAGTCAGACCGGTCACTGACTACGCTTCACAGGAGGCACCGGTCTTACACCGGTCAGACTGGTGTAGCACAGAGCACCTGCAAAACTAGCTTCAAGCTCCTCTTGACTTCTAGCACGAACCAAACTTGGTGAGTGGCCTTGGTAGCTGATCACAAGCAGGGTAATGATTCCTGCACACACAAATAGCATACCCAAGTAGATCGAAGCGGAAGCAAATCAAATATGCTAGAAATCAACTTAGAGAGACAAACCACAATGAGACGCAAGGATTTGTTTCCCGAAGTTCACCTCCCACTAAGGAAAGGCTACGTCTCCGTTGAGGAGCTTGTAAGGGAAATTTCCCACAACAAGCCGGGTCTCTTTCAACCACTTTCCTCCTTTCCACTAAGGCGATCTTTTCCACGAAGAGGCAAGATCACAGCCCTCACAAACTTCTCGCTGCTCACCACAACCTTGGGAGCTAGCCAGTGACGCCTAGCCGTCTAGAAGGCAATCCTCCAAGAGTAACAAATGCTTCGATACTTGTAGACACGAAATCGAAGTACTCAAGCTATGGGAATGCTCTTGTTAGCTCACAAAGACGCTCTTGAGCTCACTCTCTTAACCCAACACAAAGGATATGGCTTGAATCCACAAATCTCACAAAGAGAAGTTCGGGAGAGCCACTAAGTCTTAGGGCTTGCAAGAAATGACTTAATTAGGAGCTCAGCACAGTCACCGAGAACAGCAACCCTCCACAGTAGGAGGCTTGGGGTATTTATACCCCTCAAAGGAGAAAACTAGCCGTTAGCTGTCAGGCGGCACCGGTCAGACCGGTGCCCCACACCGGTCAGACCGATGTTCGAAAAACTAGCCGTTGGGCTAGCGGCACCGGTCAGACCGGTGCCCCTGACCGGTCAGACCGGTCAGGCCCGAGGCACCCCCAAAACCCTTTCTATGACTATAACACTTCACCAAAGAGATGAAGTGGCTCAAGTTAGGTTAGGAGGGTTTGTTAGCACACTCTAAGGCTCTCAAGGCTAGATCTCACTTAGGTCAACTAATGAGCACTTTGACTTTGGTCAACTCGCTAATTTTGCATCCCTCTTGATAGTACGGCATACCTATACTCAAGGTTAAATAAAAACACCGTGACAACCTCTTGAGCTTGAATGTCTTCAACCTTGCCATACTTGAGCAATATCCACTTAAGGGCTTTCAACTTAGCCTATGTCTTGAGCACGTCCATACTTGAGCTAGTGACTTAAGATCTTTCCATCTAGCATAACAATGCACACTTGGATCCACAAGTCACTCCATATTGCCAATCATAATATATAGATGAGTTGCATCGCTTCCCTCGGTTAAGGCTTGGATATGATACTTCGAGACCCCACGGATACTAGAACTTCACCTTAGCAAAACACTAATGGCGGCTTAGCTACAACCCCAAAGATTGGTTAGTCCCTCGCCCTAGTCATCTCGGTTGATCTCTTCATCACTTACCCAATCCACATTGAGTTTCACTTTGCTACATCCACAATTAACCTCCATTTGAAATCCCGCTTCAAATGCTTGTTCTCGATCGACAACGAATATGCAAGCTTCCAATTAAGGACCATAAAGTCTACCATCTTCTCTTTCTAAGATCCTTGTACTTTAATCAAGCTATCATATTCACCGGAGACCATGAATTGACCTTCTCAAAATATCTCAATATTTATCTTCCTTTATTGCTTGATATTTGCCACTATGCCTTAGGATCACTCATATATTTGTCTTCTCCAATGTGAGCCATCTAATATCCTCTCACCAATAAATATTCTAACAATAACTCATGAATATATAAGTAAAACCTGCTCACAATCTTAGACAAATATGTTAGACCTTTAATCACTTTGTCATTCAATTCACCAAAATCCACTCAGGGACCTAGATGCACTTTCAGTATCGGGTAGCAGCCGCATGGGATTTCCGTCAACGTCAATGGATTGTAAATTGACATAGTTCTTTTGCCTATATTGATGGTATTTTTTGTGTCACATATGAAAAATATAAATTAAGGTCCAACAACTCAACCATATATAGTATTACTATGGGTACAAAAATATGACTACAACTGTAAAACCGAATCATGGTTAAATGCTTACAACTACTAATTAACTTTTGCTTATAGAAGCGTATCGATTTCTAAGTTCTTGTATAGACATATCATAAAATTGTAGCACCCATTATATATTAACTATTAATTAACTTTTGCCTTAAACTGAGATGTAGAAGCATATCAATTTCTTCTAAATTCTTGTATAGACATCATAAAATTGTAGCACCCTTTATATATTATAGTAAATTGAAGGAATGTAGGAAATTCATATGCAAGCAGCTGAAGAAACAAAGGTACAGATAGTAGTACAATATATAGATGAGCAAGAAACAAGAAGAGTAACAAAGTGAGAATATAAGGTGGCATACGTGTCAAGCGCCAAAGCCGTCATCTTCACTTTGGGCTGCACTATATTGCCAATAGTGAAAATGACGCCACCATTTGCATTGTCCAAACAGTGGCTAAAGTTCTCCTCACTTGCCCTGTGTTAGCCAGCTGCGACAACATGGAGGAATTGGATCTACCAAAACCAAGGATCCCATCCAATGCCTGGTCTGCTGATCCCAAATCATGTGCTAGCCTGGCACCACAACTGCAAATGAATCCGCACTATACTATCAACTACTATTATCACTGCCAAATCAAACATATGTTTCTAATTTACGTCATGAAGCATACTGTTTTTTACGAACTTACCCAAATGTGCTGGCTGGAGTAGTCTGGCCATCCCTAGATACTTTGTTGTAATTCACCACGTCTTTGACAAAGAATCCGTCTGTGGAACGCCCGTCTTCAGAAACTATTGTGTTTGGACATGGTGAGGTAGGGATGCACCCATGGGGCATGCCGTTGTTGGTGTCCCAACAAACTTTATCACCACACAATACTGTGCTTGCGCTTTATGACGCGTTTGGTTTGTACAATTTCAGATTCATCTGCAATTATAGAATTCCAAACGGGCCGCCCGGCCCTAGCCCTAAATGGCCCGGCCCTAAGAGGCACGGCCCTAAGCGGCCCGATGGATTTTTCGTGCCGGGCCGTGTCGGGCGTCGTGCCGAACTGGCGGCCCAGGCACGGCCCTATGGCCTCTTTTTCGGGCCGGGCCGGCACGACGGCCCGACTGGCCCATCGGGCTGGTGTCAGGCTATCGGGCTCGGCTGGCCCATTCCCTGATCTGCTCTGCCAACAAGGGGCGGCGGCCGGCGACTAGGGTTCCCGGCGGGACGGCGGCTAGGGTTCCCGGCGTAGCAGCGGCTTGGAGAGAGAGGGAGGGAGAGATCTCAGCGGGAGCAGGGCGCAGCTCGTCGACGTCGCCATGGCTTGAGGGAGACAGGGAGGGGCGGCGGCCGAAGCTCCACAGGCGGCGTCGGAGGCCGAGGGAGGGGGCGGCGCACGCCGGCGCGGCAGGGGCTCCGGCCCCCACGGCCTAGGCGGCGCACGTCGGCGCGGACGGGGCTCCGCCCGCCGCGGCCTAGGCGGGGCACGCCGGCGCGGACGGGGATCCGCCCGCCGCGGCCTAGGCGGGGCACGCCGGCGCGGACGGGGATCCGCCCCGCGCGGACGGCCAGGCGGCGGCGGCAGTTGGAGGCAGGGGCGGGTGGCAGGGCGGCGGGATCTGGATCGGGAGGAGGGAGAACCAGGAATGAGGAGGAGGGGGGCTGAGTTGGGGATTGGTAGAAAAAATTAAGGTTTTACTGATATTTATATGAGATGGGAAATAATTATCGGGCCGCCTATCGGGCCGCCAAAAATCGGGCCGTGCCTCGGGCCGGCACTATGGGCCGAAGTGGCGGCCCAGGCACTATCGACCTATCGTGCCGGGCTGGCACTAAGCACTATTGATCGTGCCTCGGACCGGGCTAGGGCCGTGCTTTTTAGGGTCGTGCCTCGTGCCGCCAATCGGGCCTGGCCCATTTGGAATACTATATCTGCAATGACCAACAAAGGATTTTCAGAAAACAATACCAAAGGGTTATATCAACACAAATACACAACTATATCCAACACACACACATGGCTTATATCAACACAAATACACAACTATATCAAAGTGTTAGTAATGCAAAGAAAAAAAATGACAGGCACAGACACGGTCCAGAAAGACGTTTTCATCTATAATATTTAGAACAGAACTAGAGGTGCAGAATTGCATGTCTCAGGTCCTCCCTTTTTCAGGGTTTCAGAGTTATCCAGCATGACACTTTTATCTCTCTGCAGGGCTGAGTACGTCCAGCAGAAATGAGGAGATCCAATGTAGGATGTCAACAGATCAATTAAAGTTTATTTTTAAAAAAAACATGATGGCTTCTTTTTTCATTGGTGTTTCTTGGGACCTGTCGCTGCCTCATCTGGACATGGTGATTACAGCCCGGGCTGACTTTGGGAGGTCTATTTTTAGAGAGGTGATTCTGGTTGCTAGTTGGTGCATCTGGTGCCACCGTAATTCCATCATTTTTTTACCATGGTGATCTGTCTCTGCATAAGTCGAAGTTGTTCTTTGCAAGTGAGATGTCTCTAGTTATGCTAAGAGCTAAACCAAGGGTGAAGATTCTTTTAGCAAATTTCATGAGTAGTTTGCATATATAGTTTTGTTATCTTATTTGCTTTGAGCTTGAAAGCTCATGTACTCCATTGTAATTACTCCACCTTTATTTAGTAGAAAAAATAGGTAGGTGGCTCCCTGCCGACTCGCTCAAAAAAAACTAGGAACCTAACTAGTATAAAACGCTATGCAAGTTGCTCTGCGCCCTACAGGAAGGACTCAAATCCTTCAAATTCGTAACATGTTACACCAGGATTGTGAACATTCAAGACCTTTCTCCTGTTAGCTGCTATACTATATCTGGAGTTGCTTGCGGCAAATCAGATGTTACGTCAAGAGCTCTTTTACAGTGTACAATAATAGGTGATGTAAATCCGTTTGATTGTCCTTTTCTTAGATTGAATGGTGAACATATACACACAGTGGCAGAACCAGGAATTTTGAGTAGGGGGGGCGGTCAAACTCGGTCGACACCCCAATTTTCTGTGCTTAGGGCAACTCCAACCCACCCCTTTTCTCCACCCTCACCTCATCTTTAAGAGCTCAAAGGCAAAAAAAACGGCTCCAACCCACCCCTTATCCGCCCCCCGACGGATGAGAGTCTCTCATCCCGCCCCCCTCGACCCTCACCTGTAGGGGCTCCCGACGGGAGCCCTCATCCGCCTGCACGCCAACCGCCGCTGCTCCCGCGCGTCCGTGGAAATCTCCGACGGCAGCAGCGCGTCTCGAGGCCGCGTCGGCGGAGATCTGCCCCGCAGCCGCCATGGCCGCCCCGCCCCGCGTCGCTGATGGCCGGCCTCCGCCCCACCTCGAGGCAGGGACTCGCCTGCGGCCGCTGTTGGGAGCTCCTGTGGCCTGCGCCGGAGATCCGCCCACGCGCCGGAGCTCCCCCCGCCCGCGCGCCGGAGCACCGCCCGCCCGCGCGCTGCAGACCCACGCGCCGCAGATCCGCCCTCCTGCGCGCCATGGAGGCCGGCGGCGGCCGCGCCAGTGGGGGCCGGCGACGGTACGCCCCGGTCTCCCCGCCCTGCGCCGTTGAAGAGAGAAGAGGGGAGCAGAGGAAGTGGTGGGGCTCGGGGGTGGGAGTGGGGGTGGGATGGGTTAAAAGATATGCTCGCTGACAGGTGGGTCCCACGCATAGGAATGGAATAAAAAAAGAAGTTGGTTAGAAGTAGGGAGGTATATAAGAGATGGGTTGAAGTTGAAAGCAAAATAGAACCCTCAAATGCAGATAAGAGGTCCTTATATGGAAGAGTAGGGGTCCAGATATAAGAGGTGGGTTGGATTTGCCCTTATACTTGCACTTATTAATTCATAACACATAAAATTAAAATTTTAAGATAGAGGGAATTTAGTGAAAATTTCAACTAATCACATTTTTAAACAAGGAAATGCTTTGCACACGGTCCATTTGCACTCCATATGACTTTATTGCACACAAAGCCATCTTCATGTATTGCAAATTTGCAATCTCTCTTTTTTCCAATAATAATGTCACATATCTTCCTTTTTTTCTCAGTCATGTTTTTCTTAAGAGATTATAACATAATATTTACTTCCCATTACACTACGTGTATTTAAGACAAGGACATTTGAGAATGAGATACGTGAACATATATGCACGTGCAAGGTTTTCCTGCCAATGGTTAAAGTGCACGATTGTATGGCATGCTGCATGGTGCTAGGCTGCTCGCTGCATTTCCCGCTGTACACAGCCGAGGTAAGGAGCCATGGAGTAAAACGTCTAGTGTTCTGATTAGATGTTGACTAGGAGTAGGTACCTAGCTACTCTCCGTCCCTAAATGATGGTCGTCCGGGAAGCGTGTTTGTGAGGGAAACACGATTTTCTAGAGACAATTATTTAGGGACGGAGGGAGTAGCTTCCTAGCTAGATGAGGAATCAGGGCAGTCCCAACCCACACAGTCTTGGTGCAATGTCCAAAGAAGAGAGTAATTATTGTACATCTAGACACTACCTTCCCAACCCATAACGTCAAGACTAGTTTCCACATTTAATTTCACTTTGCATGTCCTGCAAATGGAAGGATCAAGTGTGGCATCCATTCTATACACCCAGTTATCGACACAAAAAATTGTTGCAGACATGATGCTTCACTAAAAGTAGTAGCAGTATATTGCTACTCCATTGCAAGGTCAGATCAAATGCTATCGAGCCTGAGACTAAAAGCAGTGGCAGTAGCATTTCATTCCTATATTTCAACTTCAAAGCACCAAGTAAAATGAGTTATATTCTCATCAGAAAATCAAACTTCACACATGGACAAAAGATGCAGGTTTTGGAGAAGCTATCATACCATTCACCAAGCACTGAACGGAAGTCCTCTTTTTCCTTATCAAAAAAAAATAACGGAAGTCTTTTCCCAATCCTTTTCCACTCTTCCCCAAACACAAGCAAGCAGCCATGTAAGCCCAATGATTCAATGAAAAAGCATGCTACCAGGGATCTAAGCAAGCAAAGAAACCTCGTGGATGTCGTCAATACGAACTGCAAAAATTGCTTGCAGCAACACCCGATTCAGACTTCAGAGATCCACACGGCTTGCACGATATGCAGCGGCACCCGATTTCACCATCGTCAGGGACTCAGAGATTTCGCTGCTGAGCGTCGATCTTGTGCTGCGATTTCTGCAGTCGCACTTCACTGGCGCACCCCATCGGGCAATGCAGGAAGGCCGCCGCCTGCGCCTGAAGCCCTGTTGCGGTGCTACTGCCACCAAAACCGCCTGGAGGACCAGCGAGTTCCGCAGGCGGCAGGCTGGAGCATGGATGGTCGGAAGCATGTGCGTAGCGGATCTGGAGGAAGAAGAAAGCATGTGCGGAAGAAACGAGGACTCGTCCCCAACGCAAAACTGCGTCGTTTCGTGCGTCTTGGCAGGAGCGTCGACGCCGTTTCGTGCATGCGACCTGGTGTCGAGGATTTTTCTTCTCTCACCTCTTTAATTACTACGCCACATCAGATTTTTGCTTACTTAGCACCCTAATAAATGTTTAGGACAATAGTTGACGTGGTGGGTTGGGACTGCCCGTCGAGTATTTGTTGTTTAATAGTAGGTGTGAATTGTGAAGGTTGGCACTTAACAGCGGAAGAACTGAAGACTTAAGTGCAAAGCATGCATTGATAGAGCTTCATAATAGATAGGGATAAGGGGCGGGGGTTAAAAATTTTTGACCGGTGTTAGGGGGGGCCGTGGCCCCTACTGGCCCCCCTGGTTCCGCCAGTGTATACACATATATATATAGTTAATGGTGATATATGACAGCACTAATTTTACCACTATTGCTATCTCTTCAACGTGTGGTAACCAGTTCAGTTTTTCATGCATCCAGGTAATATTTTCATGCAGAGACATCGACTCATCGAGTACATCTAATGTTTCAACATCTTAGCTACCTGGATTAGTGCACATGCAAGAGCACTATTTTAATTTCTTGCACCGTGCCTACATGGCTACATCTAACAATAGGTTTTGTTTTTGTTTTATTGTCACACTTGTTACATGCATGCTCTCGCCTCTCTGCAATTGAAATTAGTCACGATCATTTTTAACACAATTTTACCTTGATGCCTGCCATAATTGTTTGGAAGTTGGAACCTAGGAGTTTCACTGGTAAATTCCTGGAACGTAATGTATACACCATCTTTCAAGCTGAAGTACTCATGTACTACAAACACATGGTGACATGCATGGAGCAGTCACTCTTTTGCACATGCATGTGCTTGCTACTTCTTTCTAAAAAAGGACAGAAGAAACTTGGCACGCCCATAACTTAGAGCATATGTTTTATTATCAGCATCACAAACCACCATGCATGCATTCACCATTTTAAAGTTACGCGTGGACACAAATTCGAAAGTGCCGCGATGCCCTTTTTTTTAGCGAACACCGAGGGGGCAAAAGCCCCTCGGCAACCAGAATATATTAAAAGGGAAGGTTTTAGAGCAACTTGCAAACGAGGAAAAGGCCCAAACAAATTCTCTCTTTTTTTTCAAGGATGTTGCAGATTGAAGTTTGTCATGAGTAAGCTGCCATAGAAAAATTCTGATTTTCAGAGGAAGTTTGGTTTTCCAAATATTGTCCTAAATCCGACACACTCACCCCTGTGAGTTACAAATCTGTAAAGTGATTTAGTAGTGAAATTCTTGGATTTGTCTAGAGCCCATTCTAGATCATCCTGAACGGAGGGGCTAAGGCATGTGCGTGAGAGCAAATCAAGAAGAGCAATCATCTGCTCCTCATCTCTTGCCGTAAGAGAACGTCAGAAACCTATCTCCCACTTTTCATCGCCGAGACAGTCTGCTACCAAAGCCTCCTGGTCATCACAAAATTTTGTCTCCTCTGTTAGCTTTATAGATTGCACCCCATTTAAACAAATGTTTTACTTCGTGTAATCCTTGCCAAAATTGGGAAGTCCCTCTAATCTTGGACTTGAAAAATTATTATCTGGCATGTATTTGGCTTGAAGTTTTAGCCAGAGGTCATTGGATCCTTTAGCAATTTTCCAAATCCACTTGACCAAAAGGCAATCATTCATAATTCTGGTATTTATAATCCCAATCCCCCCTTGGTCTTTGGGTCTGCTCACAGTTTCAAATTTTGCCATATGGTACTTTTTTTCTTCCTTGGCTCCTTGCCAAAAGAATTTACCTCTAATAGAATCCATCCTGTCATGAGTTCCTTTAGGGAACAGGTAAAAGCCCATTGTGTAGATAGGTAGGCTAGTTAAGCAAGAATTTGTGAGGATTAATCTACCACCAGAGGTCATGTGCTTACCCTTCCATAGGTCTAGCTTTTTCCTCATTTTTTCTTTGATGCCAGAAAAAGCTGGGATTCCCAGCCTTGTACCAATCTACAGTTAAGCATATTTGCCAAGTTTTCTTTCTCCTGTTGTGGGACAAAAAACATAAACTTCACTTTTGTGAAAATTAATCTTCAATCCTGACATCCATTCAAAGCAGTATAAAATCAATTTTAGATTCAGAATTGAAGAAACAGATCCATATGTTGCTTCTGGACAGCCTTATCCAGTAGGGAGCTTAGGACATCAGCTACCTTGATATGTTCGTTCTAAAGTAACCCCTCGCTCTCCATTGACATTGACACAAACTTTCCCTCCTTAGACAATCTGCATTACCCACTTAATCCACTCAAGCGGGAACCATTTTCCCTTCATAACTTGTTCAAGGAAGTCTCATCTTACCTTGTCATAAGTTTTTCAAAGCCAATCATAAGTATCAGACCCTTACCCTTGGATTTTTTAACTCATGTATGACTTCATATAGACATAGTATAAGCACACCTTCAGACCTTCTAGTATATTCCTCCGGTCGTCACTTCCTCCCACGTCCCTGAGACCCTGACCACGACCCTTCTTCACTAGCCCGCTGCTCCAGCGTCGACCCGGAGGTCCCGGAGGACGTGCTACACCTCCCGGACCCGGACGGAGCCACCCAAGCTGTCCACCACGGTGCAGCCCGACCCGCCGCCGTCGCCGTCAACTCCGGCAGCGCCATCGGCGTGCGGTGCCTGGGCGTCAGTCGCCAGCAGCCCATCCGCGACGGGGGCGTGGTGCCGCGGGCCGTGGGCCGCACGTGGGCCTGTCCGGTACTCCCGTCCGGCCCTCTCTTTCAGTTTGGCTAGGTGAGGGTCCTCTTCTGTCTTCTCTCTCTCACGCACGCCTTCCTTTCCTAGCTGCGAGTCAGCGACGACACGGCGAGTGGCGCCGGCCGCCAGTTCTCCGCCGGGCGCGTCGCCGGCGACGAGCATCCGACAAGGGTATGCCCGCCCATTCCCCTTCCTTCCCTTCCTGCTCCGCGAAATCGAACACGCAAACCCCTAACCTATGGTGTTTCTATTCGGATCTGACCATGACTTAACCTACTATAAATCTATGTTTTTGCAAAATTTTTGGCGGTTAGCGCCGTGCCTTACCCTTAAAACATGATCTTCTTCTTCCTATCGCCTATTGACTGGGGCAGGGATCATGCCTATTGCCTATTGACTGGGGCAAGGATCGGATCTTCGTCCGAGCTCCAACTCTGTAGTTCTGTTAACACTTCATATTCGGTTCTATCCCTGTTTGAACAAACTTTGTGTAATTTTATACTTCGTGTTATTGCAGTCTTCTGCCCTGATCTCCGCGGTCTCATCGCAAAACAAGATGGTTTCCTTCGAGATGAATGACCTCAAGAGTATGTACCCGTCACCATTCTTGTCAAATTTTCTCAGTTTTTGTTCCATTTGTCTCTGATATGAGCATCGATAGCTTCCACTGTACTACTGTGCAGTAAATGTGTGTATGCTTTGCTATATCTACTTTGTTTCTGCTTCTGACTTTAACACGCTTGCATTAAAATGTAGCACATGACATATCTCGCAAATAGTAGTTTTAGTGTGTCAACTATCAATCTATGATACATCAGGGTATATCAGGTACTATGTGCTTGTGTGATATCACTTAACCAGTAGTTTGAGTATTAAGAGTTAACTCCAATGCATCAGAGGTTGTTTCTTCATTTTAGTCCTTTTCTTAGAGTGATAACCTAGATATGAGCTCCTTAGTGTGTTTATTACAAAGGTGTGCATTCAACCATAGATAACATGAGTGATGACCTAGAAATTTTTTACTGTGGTTAATCTGATCCCAACTGTGTTGGTGCTTACTAATGGAAATCTGGGCCAACTGTACCAACTGGGTGAAGCTTTTAGGCAAAGCAGAGTGAAATTTTTTGGCTTGAAAAATCTTTTGTATTGTTGTAGAGTGACATTCCCCTTCTTGTCACATGATGTTGTAAGAATATTCACTGCTTTAGATATTACAGTTTGTTCTTCCTGCTCATTGATTTCGACCTCTGATTTTTATCTTGGACAGAGATTGGGCTGGGCCTAACAGGTTTTGGGGTATTCTTCTCCTTTCTGGGAATAATTTTCTTCTTTGACAAGGGGCTCATCGCAATGGGCAATGTAAGTTAACTCCTGTTTTGTATTGTTCCTTTGAATTTTATGAGGATCTAAGTTATCTTACTGAGCCTATGGTTAATCTTCTCTCTTCATGCCATTTCAGATTCTTTTCCTGTCAGGATTGGGTTTGACAATTGGTCTAAAATCAACTATGCAATTCTTCACCAAGCCTAAGAATTACAAGGTTTGTCGAGTACTGTTTTGTCCATAGCTGTTGCCTGAATAACTAAAAATACGACTCATATCTAATCAGCTGTTGTAATAAACAGGGTACGATCTCATTTGGTGCTGGCTTTTTCCTGGTCCTCATCGGGTGGCCCTTTTTCGGCATGCTCTTAGAGGCATATGGCTTTATTGTACTCTTCAGGTTGGATATTTTTTTCTGTGATTTTTTAGTTCTTCCATCTTGCTGAGACACGGTCTCAAAAAGATTAAATGCCACGAAATCAAATTTGCTTTTTTTCCAGAACTTTAATTGTTCCTGAAAGAAAATTTGCTTGTACCTGGACACTGACATGGATCCCATTGCAGTGGATTCTGGCCAACACTTGTAGTGTTCTTGCAGAGGATTCCTATCATTGGCTGGATATTTCAACAACCGTTTGTGACATCGGTAAGGATCTCATGGCACATAATGTTCTTCGTTTGTTCCTGCTATAGAAGCTTGGCCTATTGCACATTCTGACAACCCCAATTTCCCTTGCCTGCAGTTCCTTGATCGCTACAGAGGAAAGCGGGTTCCGGTCTAGCATCCTTTTTGCTGCGTGTTACTTGTGGCGTGGTAACTAGCACATGCTGTTTTTAAGTGGCAGTAGCAAAATGCTTGTCTGTCTGGTCCTTGTTTCTCTTGTGTGTTGTAGTTCCCTATTATAGGTTTGTTCTTTGTAAATTATAGCCCCAGACTAAATCCAAGCTCGATGGTTTTGTGAAGATCACAGACCAGGATGCATATTCACCCCATGAAAAATGAAATGGATTGAGGAAACTCTTAAGATTGCCTTGTTGGTATGGTGAACTGGCAGGGCACTGTGTTGTATCCTGCGTGTCTGGGTGCTCCTTAGGCAAAAATCACACTACACATGCTGCCGTGAGTGTTGCATTTCTGCCTTGCTTTACATCGCTCGACCCTGCTCATCACCGACTGAAGGTCTGAAGCGAGTATGCGATTGACAGCTCCAAGTGGAGTCTCCTTCGGTGACTGGCTGTGGCCCGATAGGCCTGAAAAAGTGCGGCCGCACCAGGTGGAATAATCTATCCATGATTCAAAAAAAAAAAAATTGTGGAACGAGTTCGATTGTTCAAGATGGTCTGTCTGCACATCAAGAAATTTAGACACACGAATCCTCATTCGCATTTTGCCAAAATGACAATTGAATGCTAAACCAGCTACCAAGGCAGTTTTACAGACGTCAAACCTGATAAATTTAGCACCTAGAATTAATCTAAATTCTAATCCCCCACATATAATCAAAATCAGATAGAGTAAGCACCTAAACGAACCCTAAGGCCGGAAACTGTCAACACCAGCAGCTTCGCATCATCGCATGACGGCCTGGAAGCTAGCTTGATTGCTAGTTAGTAGAAAACCCTTCAGATGATTGCATGTGCAGATCAGCTGCAGGGCCTCCCTGACCAGCATGCAGAATGACATTGTCCCAATTTGACGATCTGTGCACGATTCTTGAAGGGATGCGGTCACTATCTTCCCCTCCTGATGCTTCATACCCGTCACTTGATGATCTTGTGAACTCAATGCCCCTGTGAGCTGAATGTGATATGACTCCCTGCATCTCTTCAGCTGTGGATGAAGAAATGCGGAAGGGGTGGAGATCAGGCGAGTCAAAGCTGCTTTCAGGTGACGAAACAATGTTTCTGGCGGATCCTGCAGTACTTGGTTGGAAAGCGCTTCTCGCTTCAAGCTGTAATGGGGCTAAACTGCCTGAGATTTCCATGGCTGCATCACTGAAGTTGCTTTCGGTACCACTTGCAGATAGAGTAGCAAGAGGGTCAAGAGAAAGTTCGGTCGGAAAACCTCTTCTGTCTGGTCGTCTCTTGTTGATGAGCTTATGATCTGGTTTACTGCCATTGTCCGAAGCCTCATATTTTGTGATTGGCTTCAGGATTTTGGATTTCTTCCTAGCTTCTGCAGCTGCTTTAGAAACTTCCTCTGCATTAAGGCGCGCCAGTGTCCATGGACTGATCTTCACTGCTCCAGTTTTTCTCCTTGCTCCTTCCTCTTCCTTCATTTTCTTACTGCCTGAATTATGCGCCACACCAATCTCTGGTGGAACAACATCAAACTGTGAAAGAATAGAGCAAGCAATAAGTATTGGCAGTTAAAGATGGGAGTAGGATAATGGGTGCTGCATGGTTATAGGATTTTTTAGAGGACACCAAGAAAGACTGTTGATAAACATTTTCTTTTCACCAGTGTTACCAGGAACTAAACTTTCCCAATTTAGATTACATTTGATAAAGTGGCTACTGGAACTAAACCGGGTCTAGATAAAATATGTATAATTGCCAAGAAAGAAAATTGATTTGATCTATCATTGGAGGCGTATCACGTTGTGCTGTCTTTAGCACATCCAGGACTCTTTATCCAACAGTTACATTAGGTTTCTGACAGAAATGATCCATTATCACATACCTGGTCTTCTAGGAATAACCGTGGTGGAGTGCACCATGAACCACGATGAAGTGGTCCAAAAGAACTGGCCGTGCTAAATCCTGTAACAGAGCTTATAATAGACATCTGCGGACTTTGATGTCCAGGAACCTCTTGTTGATCCTCCTGCTCCCTCAAAGCTATGATGTAATCATATGTGCTAATCCCCTGAACACAATGGATATGATATATACCAATTTAACGTCAAGCTATATGCTATATGGAAAAAAGAACAAGTTCAAAAGCTCACAGATTTCTACTGTTTTTTGAAACCTAGTGTAGTAGCAATGCAAAATAGTAGTGACCAGCCATGTTTAACTCTGGAAGCAGGGGAAAAAAGATAAAGGAGATGGGCCAAATATGAAGCAAGCATGTCTATTGTTGCCATTGTGTGCTATTATTCAAGCGGTCTTCAGTTAAACATCAAGAACAACTTACCTTCTTGATAAGAAGGATATGAAAGCATAAAAGTTGAGCAAGTGGTACAGTCGCAACCATTGCTAAAATGGTGCAAGTTGCCTGCAAAAATAAACATCATGTCACAAATCATGTAATGTTTTTTCAAGGATAGCAGCGTCATTTTAGTGATACCAACAAATTCTCTGAACTCCAATGCAGTGCACATGTATCAGACAAGGAAAAAAGGAACAATTCAATCAAACTCACCACAACAATTAAAAAAGCTACAGTTGAGAAGCTGCTTCCCAACTTTGTGACAATCTGCCTGGAGAATTCTCCTCGGTTAACAATACATAGAATCAACACGAGAGCTCCGGACAACCACTGCATCACAAGCTGGGCCAAGTTGTACAAATCATGGAGACCTGTCAGTGATCTACCAAAAAGGACTAGGAGACATAATAATACTGCTAACTAGCCCAGATGCTGCAGGATAATGCAATAACATAACGGTCATTATATGGATCAATGGCATAATGCTCTTTAAATTGCAATTCTTGTCAGTTTGTCAAGACACCAACACTTACTAGGATAACTGCAGAAGCCATTAGAACAAAGAACCCTTTGTAGTTCCTTTGCCCTATGCAATTGTTAAGCCACTACAAAAGAACAATCACATCAGTGAAAACTGTTACTAACCATTAGGAATTGTGAGTAAATAAGATTAGAATTCTTATAAGGAATTATTTTTCTCAGTATCAGGGACAATAATAAGAAAAACAGATCTTACTCTGCAATGGTGATCAAAGCCATCAACACACTTGTCACACACTCTGCAATGCTTACTGTTCTTTAAAACCTGCATAATACTATTCTTCAACACCCCAAAATGGCATCCAAATTCAGAAGGCAAACAAACCTATGCTATTATTTGTTAGCTATCACAAATGTTGAAGATACTAAGTCACTAACCAAGATCACACAAACATCAGAACAACTTACTTTCCATTCATCTATAAATGAATTACAAATTTAGTGCATAATTAGACATATGGGCAGACAATTTTACTTGTATAACTGGAAGACAACTGAAATAGTAGTACCGGAGGGCACTTCCAAGTTGCAACGTATACATCACATATAGATTCATTTACGAAACTAGAAACACATGCACATTTGATTCGAACTAATTTCCGTCCGATTTCTCTATTATTTTTTCAGGGTTGCCCTCACAAAGTTAATACATTATTACATTATACCCATATCACCCATTGCAGTCTGTCAAGGCTCCACTGAACACCCAGTTAAAAAAAAGGCTCCACTGAACATCAAACTGAATATTAGCAAAATTTAAGGTCTAAACATGAAGGCACTGCCTACCTGCCTTCCACATAAGGACATGCCAGGGTAAGCATAAATTGCTGAAAATAAATGTGAGACTTAATATACAAATTCCACTAAATTTCTGGATACTTCTTAGATGACCTAAGTTAGTAGTGCATTGTCCACTGTGCAGATCAGTGCAACTTGAAGAAACAGAATAGCATGTTCATGTATGAGCTCAATACAATGAACAGAGCAGCATGAAGTGTGCAATTGCAAGTTTGCAACACATTTTAATTAATGACTTTAGACAGAAAGAACCCTAACTAAAACCCTAGGTTTTAATCTGATAACATGTCATGAATAACACTTGTTTGTATTGAACAGTCCCAAGGGAAATATATATATAGGAAATAACACTGGATTTTTTAGAAAAGGGAATATATTTCAATATTCCAGCCGGAAATAACACTTGATGAATAGGAAAAGGACTTAACACTACCTCTCCTTCGCATAGGCTGCAGAAAAACATGCCTTCCTCGCACATGTTCTGTTCTGAAGGTTCTTTATTGGAATGGAGGCATCGCTTGCAAAGGTAGGAGAATGGGAAACAAACCAAGCAAAGTATTCCAGAAAATCTGGGCCAAGAGGGTGAATCCTTCCTCTCAAGCATGCTGCTCAGCTTCTCACTGTTATCAGCAGTACCAAAAGCCTCACTTGATAACCTTCCTCCATGACTAATTCCTTGATCTGAATTTACACTGGAGTGCTTTTCATGCTTAACTAACTTCAAATCTTTTGCTGACTTGAAAATGCCCGGGTCTCCAGGATTTGTTGCAGCACACCATATGTATAACACAACGACACATGTAATCTGCAAAAGAGGACATCCATCATTCTCTAGTTAAAATTGTCAAATGTCAATCACTCAGTGACTAACTACAGTCTCTGACCGACGTCATATCATCATTCCATCACAGCAGATATATGCAAAACATGCAAAGCGGATGGCATTCTCTACCAGTACTTGAACCTGCAATGCCTGATGGGCTGAGTACCAAGAACTGTAGAACGCGAGAGGGCAACCAGCGAAACAAATACGCAATGCCAGATCTATGCGCAATAGTGAAATTAATCTCTTAAATAGGACAGGGACCTCACCAGTGGAGTGTAGATAGCCATGGCCACAATCTGGAAAGGCTTAGTCCCCACGAACGGCACGAAGAAGACATAGAAGGCGAAACCCAGTGCGGAGAACACGGCAATGGCCACCACCTGCAGCTCGTCGGTTCCAGAGCACAGCAACAGAATGCGTGAGTGGCAAGAACAGCAAGAACATCGCGAGGAAAATGGAAACTGAAAGTACAACCCCGCGCGCTGAACGGACCGTACCTGTAGAGGGTGGTAGGGCAGCTGCCACCCGTGCTTCCTCATGGCCGGATTAACCCCAGCCCGCACTCCAAGAACGATAGGACGGCAATGCCGAGGGCTACCAAGAAGCAGGGAACCCAGATGCCTCACGAACCCTGGCTTTTCTTTTTCAGACCCATCTTCAGAAACCAAGCAAATCCTTGCTTCCGCGCTGCCTCTCCAGAACCAGAGATTGCGGAGGAGGATACCAAGAACCAGGGAATGCTGCTTGGTTCAGCGAAAATGGTGAGGGGCAGAGGCGAGTGGGTAGAGGGAGCATCCAATGCGGCGGCGTCTCGGGGAGAATGACGACTGCGGCGCCCGTCCCTCCGGCGCCTCTTGGATTTATTGTGCACGGGCGGACTCTTCTTCCGTTTCGTCTCTCTGGCTAATGTCCGCGTGTTTCCCTAACACTTGGTTAACAATGCCGTAAAAAACACTTGGTTAACAGTCTTAACACATCGGTCACCATAAAATTAGGCACCCTTTCTTCTGCTGCTGCACAAAAACGATAATATAATCCAATAGCATTATTACAACAATATCCAAAGTATATAATAAGGTGAATTTGATTTTGGGACAGTTCAGGCGCACAAACTTAAACATGTTTGGTAAACTCTGGTTGGTAGTAGAAGCTTGGAAAACATTGGCGGGAGAACACACGCTGGACAAGAAGTGTACTGCTAGGAGCGCTCAAAATCAACAAGCTTCCCGGCCATTACGGAAGAAAGCGCCAGGCCTGAGCCTCTGTGGCCCTGGATTCCTGCACGACACCACAGGAGCTTTTTGCCTCAAAAAAGAAAAGGAAAGCAGCCGGAGCTTTTGCCACCAACGGAAAGGATTGCCCGTGTAACGCGACCATCACATTCTACTTGTTCCATGACCTCGTATAACTTTGTTTCATTACAAATACCGATCCAGCTATCCCATCACCTTCATTGCGAAATCACCATAGTGTGCACATAATCAATTTATTGGATACTAACAGACTCTTCATATGCTAACACAATCGTACATGTGTGATAGGTTGGTGGGTGGTGACTAGTGCTGACTTGGTGTGAGAAAAATACTATTGGTTGGCTGGTGGCTAGTGTTGATTTGTTACGAGAAAAAATATCACTGACTAGCTACTGGAATAGTTGGTGTTGATTTGATGTGAGATTTATAACTTTTTTAAAAGCAAACTGTCCAATATTAGATTCTGTTGCTCATTTGTTTGTGTTTGTTTTGAGCACAATAAAATATGATTAGTTACCAAATTCATCACATTAGTAGTAGTAAACCACAAGCGGAAGTGTATATGGACTATGGAGTAGTAGGATATATCAATCTATTGGCAAACAATCAATCATATCCATGCTTTGAAGACTTGAGCTGGCTCAATCATATCAATTCATTCTTTTTTAAGCGAACAATTAATCCATGTTCAATCACATGAGATTGTTGTCCATCAATTGCCAATTGTTCCTATTGGCAATGCGGCTCACGCCAAGCACTATATAAAGACCTCTGATTGTCCTCCACTAGCATCAAATCAAATATTCCCAAGCTATCAACGCAAGTCCCCTGCAACCACACAAGCTTTAGCCATGGCAACCAGCAACCTCCTCATCATCGCTGATGTTGCCATAGTATACACAGACGCGACGCCCACCATGGCAACACAAGTGACGATCGATAGATGGTTACCAGCAGGGGTTCCCGATGGGTTTTCCCCGATTTTCGACATCAACGACCCACACGTCCAGGAGTTTGGTGGGCGGGCGGTGTCGGAGCATGACAAGAAGGCGAACGACGGGATCAAGTTCAACAGGGTGGTGAGCGGTGATGTTCAGGTGGTGTCGGGCTTAAACTACCGTCTCATTATCGATGCATCAGATGGCAGCAGCAAGGATGCCAAGTACGAGGCTATGGTGTGGGAGAAGGATTGGGTCAACTTCCGTCAGCTCACATCCTTCAAACCGGAAGTTTAGAAGAGGGGCTGCGCATTGGACTTTTTTTTTTCTATGAAGAGAAATCGATTTACATTTTTGACATATTCATCATGCATGTCGAAGAGTGCAATTTGATGGTTATGTAATATATTGATTGTTTTTTGTTGATGGGTTGAAGTTGCGATGGATAGGGATGGCAATGGGCAGGGTAAGGTAAGGGTAAAGGATTTACCCGCCCGTTGGCATACCCATCTATCTCTGGTATACCCTTACCCTCCAAACGTAACGGGTAAGAATCCTTACTCTTACCCACAGGGTAACAGGGTACCCGTAGGGTATTAACATAAACATGTCAATAAGTTCATATCCAATAGTACAATAATAATTTGATAGCTAAATAAGTCTCAAGCTTCACAATCACACACATATTGACATAGAGCCAGCAAGTTTGGCGACTCAGCCGAGGAGGAGGCGGCGGCGGCGTGGCTTGGACTGGCGCCGGGATCCGGCCGGGGAGGCGGCGGGCGCGGCCGCGCGGGGATCTGGTCGGGGAGGCGGCTGGCGAGCGGTGGGGCGCGGCCGTGCGGGGGTTGTGCGAGCGGCGCTGGCTGCAGCCTGCGGGGAGGTCAGGGGGGAGGGGGGCTCGGGGGAGAGGCGGGACAGGCGACTAGGCGAGGACACGATGCACAGCGTGGGCCACTAGGCCACGGGCGGGGGAAGGGTGTGCTAGGGTTATGATATATGGGTCTAGTTGGGTCAAATATTTTTATGGGCTTCATTAGTGTGGGTACCCTTGGGTAACCCACGGGTAGAGTTTCATACCCTTACCCTTACCCTTACCCGCGGATAAAGTTTCGTACCCGTACCCTTACCCGCAGGTAGAATTATGTACCCGTACCCTTACCCATGGGTAAAACTGCCATCCTTAGCGATTGATGGTATTGATATTTCCCTAGTACGGTCTATGAACAAAAGTTTTATGATTTTTTTGATTTGATTTCCTATAAACTGAATTAACTTTCTTTTTGATAAAAAAAATCAAACCTGCGCTACCAGGTAGCGAACTTTGTTGCAATGTCTCCATTGCTAACGATTCAGTTGATAGCACTCGAGGCATACCATCCAACGTAGAGCACAATCTATAAGCTGCTGTTCCGACAACGTGAGAAGCTCTCTTGTCTGAATTTTGTGAATTGCCTCAACAGCCGCAACTACTGCGAAAGACCAACAACAACCTCCCGCGAACTCTATAGATACCCACAAAATTTGCAAGTGTTTACAAATAATTGTCACCGGGCAGGAGGGGCTCAAGCCCCCCCCCCCCCCACCCCACCCACACCAATGTGAACAATATGAATGTTTGTCGTCGTTGATGTAGCCACTGATTTAGTTTTGAACTACTGTAACAGGTCATTAATGAAGCCGGTTCATATTTAGAAGAAACATTTTACTTACAAGTCTGACAGCTCAAATAAATTTGATTAACATATACTATGTCTTAATATTACATACAACTTTTTTGAAGGCACGTTATTTTTGAAGGCACATTATCAAATAGAGTACTTTTTTTTGAAGCGCAAACTTGCTCATTCTTTATTCACCATGAGGTGGTACTGATACATTACTATCCACCAAACTGGTTACAAAACTAGGGAGGGGATCAACCCAAATCATTGGGCGGTCCGGGTCCCGAGCTAAGTCTGAACGAGCTAACTCATGCGCACAACAATTACAGGAACGAGGAACTGAAACAAAACTATGCAGGACAAAGTGTAGGTCTAACAAGCTTCGAATTTCTCTGAAGATAGAACCTCCAAGCGACTTATCAAAAGCTGAGGAGAGAATGGCCGAGGCTAAGTTAACAACATCAGTCTCCACGATCACCTGCGAGATACCAATGTCCATTGCCGCTTGTAGCGCAGCAACACAAGCTTCAGCTTCTGCAGACAGTGCATCGTGTATGGCTGGCAGCTTGCCTGATCCTGCCAAGACCCATGCCCATCGCCATCCCTGATCACAAAACCCCACGCCCCATCTTTCTCCTTCTCTCTAAAAGCACCATCAATATTTATGTTCAGGATGTCAGGTGGAGGAGGCTGCCATCTGCACTGCTTCTGCCTCGGTGTGGAGCATCGTCTGGGGGTCATATGCTGCAGCATTTCAGCGTTTACGGCCGCCTGTACAGCTCTGTGATACACTTCTTCAGTTGAAAGCACTTCTTCTCCTGCATTGGCCTTGTTCCTTGCATCCCACCACATCCATAAAAAGCATGGAACTAGAAATCTCTCCTTGCCCTTTAAATTTAGAATGTGCTGAACTACATCCCGAGGTGATGACAAATCGAGGAGCCTCAGCCGCAGATCTTCAATATTGAGAGCTTGCCAACATTTCTTGACAGCTTTGCATTTGAGAAAGCAATGTCCCCCATCCTCATCAAGACACTTGCACACTGGACACCTGGTGTCTACATCTTTTACTCCTCTCCTTTTGATGTTCAAACGGAACGACAAGCTGTTATGGGCAAGTCTCCATAAAAATTGTTTTATCTTTGGTTGGCACTGAAAATTCCATAGACTTGCCATTGCAAAGAGTCATCCTTGGCCACTGCAGTACTTGGTTCTCCACGCTGCCTGTATTGTTCGCTCTAAAAGACACATACACAGCTTGGTGGAGTTTAATAGTCTGTAATTTTCTGTCCCTCTTTTCCTTTTGAGCGCTTAAAGCAACTCCAACAGGTTAGTTAAATGATTTTGTATCGGTAAAAAGAAAAGAAAACACCCTAAAATCAGGTTCCAACAAAGTCTTGATATCTGTGCCCTCGGTATCGGACTCGTCATATTCGCTCCTCCGCTCGCAATTTTTGGCGAGGGAGACGGCCTCATCATCTACCTCCTTCGCGGGCTCCCACCATCCCATCCCTCGCGCCCTTGCTTTCTCCTGCCATTTCGCCCCTTGCGCCATCCCAATGGATATACAGATAACCCAATGGATATGAGAAGCAGAGCTATCATCGCCACTACTTCCCGTAGGCAGAGCTGCCATCGTCGTTGTTGTTGCTCGCCCCCAATAACAAAGCTCTACACAGCCTCGACGCCGATGCAGAGTTTGATTGGGAAACTCACCGGAAACAGGAGGGCGACGCATCCGCGGGCAACTCCACTGGCGCAGCAGCGGCGCCGACAGCGGTGACGACGAGCAGGAGGTACTCGACCGACCCGAGGTACCCGTTGCCGCCAATTCGCTTGCTGTTGTACCCGAACGGGCTGCCCGACGCTGCCATCGCCGCCACGGCCTTCTCCTTCTCCCGCTGCAGCAGCGCGAAGAAGGCGGCAGCCTCAGCCTCCACGCGTGCCATCCACGGCACCGGGACGCCAGTGCGCCCCGCTCGGCACTCGTCTTCAGCCCCGGCGCTCCACTCTGCTCCACCCCGCCATGCGTTCCTCTCCGGCTCTGACGGCCAGCGCTCCGCTCGCGGGATGCTCACCTCCGGCCATGTCGATTTATTTTACAGATCGAGCGGACATCCATAGCAGAACTCGGTGGAGATGGGTAGCTAGCGGAGCAGCCTCAACATCATGCGAACTAATGGGCCACAACAAGATGGGACAAGGTGGGCCTAGGTAGTTTTCAATACAGAGATCAAGTTTTTACCTATTCTCTTGGACTACTCCATAGAATTAGATGCTTTTTATTTTCATTACAAAGGAGATACAATCTTCAATTCCACTAACAAAATACAGAGTCTCTTAGAGTTGCTCTTAGAAGCTCGATCTACAATCCCCATTTAAGTATCCTACTGCTTTTTTATATATGTGGCCATGTGGGGGGAAAGATATGCATGGGCTCCCTTCTGATTCACTAAAAAGAGACCCATACAGCTTTGATTCCCAATTTGCATCATTATATTCTATAAAACAACACTGTGGTAAATGTCAAGGTGAGACATCAGCTCGGTCGTGGCGGAATACGAACGTCCATGCACCGACATCCATTGCTGGAAGCGGTGCATGGCCGACTTCTCTATCGGGAGCGAGACCGTTGGGATGGTGTCTCCCTCCCTCACCGGCATCTAGTGACGGAACTTCCCCTTCCTTTCTTTTCTTTCCCAAATTTTTAGGGAAGGCTTGGGGGCTTCATGAGATCCCAGCCGGTTGGGGGGCTCCAGCCCCCCTCCCCTCCCCGCCCCACTGTTGGATCCGTACCTATCTTGGCATCGAGGGAGAAACAACGGTCGCGACGCTACCCAGCCGTCACCGTAGTTGGGTGAGAGACATTTAGACATAACATAGGTGGAGTTAGCGAGGTAAAATCTTTTCTGGTAGACGAGGAATTGCCAGTGGCCCAGCAGCCTCGGTTAGGACTTTTTTTTTTTTGCCAACAACATCTTGCATTACTTTTTTTTTACTGTCACCCCGGAGACGGAAGTGGTTAACTGCCGCCATTTGTAGAAGAGGAAAGCATATCGCACTCAAGTGTTTTGTCGAGCTAACACTCGATGAAACTGGCTAGTAGGATCATGCATTCTGCAATTAGATCGACGGAACGGCTAGTAGGATCATGCATTCTGCAATTAGATCGACGGAACGGGGAGAAGAGACAAAATCATGCGAAGCATGCCGCGTTATTGCGATAGGTCATGTGCTACCAAATGTCCTCTAGCCTACTTTACGGGATAGTTAGAGAGGGTTGAGGTATGGTCGCAACCAGGAGAGTCGGTTTGATTCTTCGTTGGAGCAAATTTATGGGATTGATTAAAAAAATCCCCTCGCCGGTGAAGTCGGGGTTCAGAGGTTTTCTAAGTCAAGATTCGGTACCCTTCTTTTAATGAAATCGTGGAGCAATCTTAACCCCACCGTTTATAGGCCCTGTGCTCGTCGATCGATCTCTCCTCCTCCGCGTCCCAACACCAGTAATCCACGAGCTACTCGTGTGCTGCACAGTTCGTTCCAGATTCCACCGTACCGGTGGCAAGGTGCGGAGGCAACGTGAGATGCACATATCCTGTTCTAACGGTTAGCGAAATGATCAAGCAACTAACTTCTGAGTATTTCAGTCTTTCAGCTTTGAGCAGTTGGAGAAATATCTGACAATCCGCCATCAGACATTCAGCAGAGAATAAGTTGGGGTTCAGACTGAGCTTGTGCTTTGCTGCGATGAAGGCGGCCTACTCCATTCTGAAATTAAATATTCTTATTTATCGCAGCTCTTTAGGCCCAAGTCAGGTTTCCGTCGTACAAAAGTGATCGTACTGGGCCTCCATTGTCAATGCCTATGCTGGGCCGGAGAACAATCTATCGAATATTTTTATTTTTATTTCTACGGTTTCCAGAAAACATGACACTCTTTTTTTTGCAAAAATATACCTCCACCGCTATTTCAAATGGCGGTTGGAATCTACAACCAGTTGAAACGGCGGTAGTGTGCTCACCCGCGCGCAGCAGTGTAGCGCGGTAATGTAGCACTCCCTACCGCCGTTTCAAACGGCAGTAGGAACAATCCGTTTCAAAAAATCATAATTTTTTGGTGTAAACTCGGGTGGAAATAAACTTTATATGAAAATTGTATCTTTGGACGAGATATACATCTTGTAGTTCAAACTTTTTTCATTTAAAGTGACTTAAGGCTCAAATAATCGACACAAATGTTTATTCTCTAACAACAAATTATAAAACATATTTCTTTCATATGAACTTGAATGGAGATGAAAGTTATACGAAATTTGTAGCTTTTGTCGAGATCTACAACTTTGTAATTCATAACTGTGTCATTTAAAATCATTTTGATGCTCAAATAATCGGTTTTATATTTAGATCTAAAATTTGAGTGAATTTTTTTCTCTCTCGACAACATATCTTCAAAAAATTATAACATTTTAAAATAAATTTGGATGGAGGTGAACTCCACACCGAAATTGTATATCTCGACGATATCTACAACTTTGTAGTTCAAATTGTGCCCATTTGAATTCATTTTGATGCTCAAATGATTTACACAGTTTAGATTTAAAATTCAAATTATAGATATTGATAGTATGTCGATTATTTGAGTCTGAAGATTATTTCAAATGAAAAAAAGTTTGAACTAAAAAGTTGTATATCTCATTAAAAGCTACAATTTTCATATAAAGTTTATCCCCATCCAAGTTTACACCAAAAAGTTACGATTTTTTTTAAATGAACTGTCCCTACCGCAGTTTCAGTACCACACGTAGGTGAGCACCCTACCGCCGTTTCAACTGGCGGTAGGTGCCAACCGTCATTTGAAACTGCGGTGGAGGTATAGTTTTGTAAAAAAATTGGGAGATACATGTATTTTTGTAAAATCATAAAAAATAAATATAAAAATAAAAAAGATTCCAATCTATCAGCAGCTAAACAGTGCTCAACGCAACCATGTGTGTACGGCGAGCATCGCAGGGGGATGAGATCGGAGACAGCAACTTGCGAACAGTTTCCAGCATGGATTTTGTGTGGGGGCAATAACGTATCGTCCTGCGATCCTGTTTAACTTTGGCTTGACAAATCCTTCTTTGTTTTGGCTTGCGATACTAAATGTCGTCGTGACGTTAGCACGGACATTACATAACATATTTTGAAAACACGTGTAGAGGACCCCGTTACAGCACAAACGCAGTTTTCTTATCTATAACTCCTATACAGGAGCTCCCCACTGGCCCTCCTTAAGAAGTTCTCAAGCCTCTGATCGACTGCTGTGAGTGGTAACTGAAATTCACTTCACCAATGAGTCACCTTGGACGCGAACCACATCGAGCGACTGAAGCAGCGCATCGTCCGCATCGGTGACGACGCCCACGGCGCGCCGCCGTCCAGCTTCGTCGCCGTCGTCGCGCTAGCATGGACGTGCTTCGTGCGGTGCAGGTCCATCCCCGCCGACGAGGACGCGTTCCTCTTCTTCTTCGCTGACGTCCGCGCAGCCGCCTCGACCCTCCCGCTGGCGCGGAGTACTTCGGCGCGTGCCTAAGCGGGTGCCTCGCGGCGCTGCCGGCGCGGGAGCTCCACGGCGAGCGGGCGCTTGTGGCCGTGGCGTCGGCAGCGGAGAGCGCGATCGGCGAGATGGTGGCGGATCCGGCCGGCGGGTGGGAGTTCCTGAAGATCCCCGCCGGCGGCGTGCCCATGGAACGGCTCATGAACGTGTCGGGGTCGTCGGGCTTCAGGGCGTACGAGGCTGGCGACTTCGGGTGGGGGATGCCGAGGCGGGTGGCGCCGGTGAGGATGAACCAGGACGGGCAGGTGGAGCTGGTCCGCGCCAGGGACGGCGGCGGGGTGCAGGTGTCCGTGTCCGTGCTCCAGCGGGGTCACGTCGACGCGTTCAAGTCGCAGTTCCTAACGTAATTCTTAAGAAATTCAGCGCATGTGCACCCAAGAAATTTGTGATAGCGATTCTGAAAGAAAATGAGGAAAAAATAAAAAAGGAAAGAGAAATGAGATGTCGTGGTGGTGAGGAAATTTGTACCGTCAGTGAGATCCACCGGTATTAATTTTTTGTTTGTACCGGGCGTCGTGCCCGGTACTAAATGCCGTGGCAATTAGTACCGGCCAACCTATACCGGGCAAACACCTGGTACTAACCTGACTTTTTGCCCGGTACTAATACCCGTATCTGTAGCGGTGAGTTTCATAGGTTGCGCCTTTCTGGTTTGTGTTCTTGATTTGTTGGTATCTCAGATTTCAAGCCCAGGCACGCATCCGGGCACAGACAGGTTATATCTTCTGCTATGGAGATGCACTCGACGAAGGTGTTCACGTCGGCGCCGTCGGCGAAGTGCTCGTAGTCGACGCCGTCGAGCCTGTACGTGTTGATCGTGCTCGTGAGCGACGTCACGGCGTTGGACACCCACGAGTCGATGGACGTCGGGGTGAAGACGGCCTTGGTGATGTCTTGCACGCTGTCGCCGCCGATACCCACCATGACGGCGACGTTCGGGGACAGGTTGCCCGTGTCCCAGAACGGGCTGAACACACCGTTGGTCGGCGTCGGCGTGGGCTTCGTGTAGTCGATGGCGAAGGCGAGGATGTAGTGGAAGGCGAGCATGGAGTTGATGGGAACGTCGGTGAATTGGACGCCGGTGAACTGCGCGCTGATGTACTCCCGGAACAGGTAGCCGTTATACTCGGATAAGAAACTTCAGTTCAAATAGCTTGCCACTTTGGTTTAAATAAACAGTGATACTCATTACCCGGGTATTTCAACTTTACATAATATGCTCATGTCCTTGTCGTCGAGAGATGATATCATGGTAAATTTTCCTTAAAATCATTATATTTTCTTAATTCCCGCAGCAACGCGCGGGTGAGATTCTCCTAGTTAATGAAACACTAGGAGGTCAAATAGTGGACCAAGTCACCTTCACTGATATAGTAGCGACCTTAAGTTTTATCTGTCGGCTCGCACATCCATGTTTCCTGGCTTCAAACGTTCTGAATCGACTCACATCGTTACCAACCTTGAAATTCAAAATCATCGGATAATACCACTGGGCAGCAACCACAAACCTTCTCAGAGCCCCCGGCTGAACAACGTTGCCATGAAAAAGCTTGATTTCTTCGAATTCATCCATAACATACACAAAACAACGTAGAGATAAACTCAAACCACTCTGTAGTTCTGATATAATAACTTCTATTGTGGCCTCCACAGCTTGAAGAACCATTCCCAAAGACATGTCAACTGCACCACCATTGCCAATGACACGATGTTTGATTGGTTTCCATGGACTGTAATCGTAGCATGATATTGCTCCATCAATAAGCTGCTGATCATCATCCTCTTGTGTTCCATTCTTAATCCACATGTCAAACTCTATTAGAACAAGGGAGCACATTCTAATGCCTCGTTTAGGGCCAGTCATTTCAATGAGAGAACCCTGCAAGAAATATTGTTATTATTTAGAAACTTTGCATAGAAAAATAGGAAGTACCTACTATAAAGCTATGTACTATGCTTTCTAGCCATGTGCCAACAGTTCCAGATAACTATCATAAATGCTGTGCAAGGTCTAGAAAGTTGCATTGCACGCAGAAATTATTATCTCCAATCTCCTTAAACCAAAGGCACAACACTCCATTCTCTTTCCCAGGTACCAATCATCTATTCCAAGTTTTGTGATTTATAAGTACATTGAGTGGTTGTAACAAGCACCAAAAGAAGTACGTAAGGTTCACTTTCATTTCTTCTATGCCAGTAATAGGAGTGGGCTTATATCACAAAAAAGGAACAACGTTTAACTTACAATAATTGCAGGTGAGTACAGAAGCATACCTGCTGCACAACGATTGGATCATCCCTGCTATAATTTACTACATAGTTAAGCATGCCATCCTCGACATCCCGTGCTGCTATGTATCCATATAATTGTATTGACTGAGTGCTGATAGTGCTTTTGGACAGCCGCACGGAGAAAAATTGTAACATGTCATCTGGAAAGTGGTACATGCAATTTTCTGCAACTGGAAAGCACCTTTTTGTGGCCTTAGAGAACCTCATTGGCTCCAATTGAGCTATACAAAGATTACACATCATATAACAATTGTTAGCTAATACAATAGATAAAATAATATAACATAAAAAGTAAACCATTATTTTGCCATATGTATTCATGCTGAGTTGCAGAGTTATCAGAAGAAATTTTCAATTTATGCATGGCAAAAATGAAAACTGTTTCACCAAACCTGAGGTTGAATGTTACATGTTTGAGAGATGGTTAGAGAGGGGAAGGAGAGGGAGAGCCAGCTCCCTGGGGAGGCTGGCACCCTAGGGCTGAAGAGGCAAGCCCTTCCCCCCCTTCTAACTTTAACATTAAAAGGGAAGGTTATTTTTGAAAATCCTTTTCTTATGCTATATGCCAACCATGACAACTGGCCAAAATTGGAAGAAATCATTTCGGGAGAGAAACTGATCCTGATTCTCATGCGATGGTTTTGGTATGATCCTAGAAACATTTCTGATTGTCTCCTGTTTCTCTCCAGAATCAGTAGTTTCAATTTGGTAGGGATTCTCCTATTTCTGCAGAGAAACGTTGGAGAATCCCTACGAGCAGGACAAGTTAATATTCTTGTGAGTTTTGTGGCATACGGTTTTCTGAATATTGCACAAAAATAGCTTGCACTCTTATAAAATAAAGAAAATAGTGGAGATAAAACCTCAAGACTTCGCTATATCAATCTATCCAAATGACCAAGGCGAAGTATATAGTACAAGCAATGTTTGCCTAAGTTTAGGCCATCAAAACATCATTTAAATACTAATAGGCAGGTACACATCTATTTTAGGGGGTAAATGACAAATTAAATGGGCACGTTTTAGACATCAGACAGCAGGTGGCGCCAAGTCGCCAACTAACTAGCGTTTAGCGTATAAGCTAACACCGAATATAAGCCAGTATAGTGAATAATCTTGTCACTTGGATTCAATTTGGACCGCCAAGTCTAAACCAATCTAATCATGAAGACCTCCCACCTCCACAGAGCCAAGTAAGTCTGTCTGTGCACATCGATATATACTTGCAGAAATTACTCATTTGCGAATATGGAACTAAAGAATGGCAAATGAAATCAAGTCTGTTTGGACCACCACTTACTCTCATTACGGTTAGCAATATCTGCTTCCGGAAGGTCGTTCCGTATGGACTTATTCTTGTATATGAGGCCATCACGGTGGCTGCTATTTGTGATAACAGGCGCGACATATACATGTTCCGTTGGGGAATTGCACTCTGATTCATTGGTCGCCTCCGTACTCCCATTTAGTGTGCACAGACAACTTATACTGGCGGGAGCCATGGGATTTAGTGGGCAGGTTCTCCAGGATTTGTAAACAAATCTAACAGAAAAGGAAAAGGAAAGGTCAGACCTACCACAGTACGAACAGGTCGGGATCAAAACAGTAAATAATTTGAGATTGATCTCAATATTTCCGATCATGATTACAACATAATATCAATTCTAATACAACAGTATCGATCTTTCTCACTCAAAATCTAAAATTCATCGGAAAACAATACAGGTCTTTGGAAGTTGGCATGAGTGTAGTTGTAGCATCTCGTCGCGCAAGAGCTGGAGGCCGCCACCGCCGGCATAATGCAGGAAGACAGTGTATACGTCTCTGGAGGAACTGCATACTGGGCACAGGGCGGCAGCTATGCAGATTGGAGATGGGATGAGGAAAGGGTGGGCGCGGCAAAGCGGCGGCGGCGGCTTCTCCTAACCGTAGGCAATTCTTTCCTACGATCCTTCCCTTCCCAACGGCGTGTGATGCTAGGCATACTGAACGGCCATAGGCGAAGGAGATGGTGAGGATCGCGATCGCCACTACTCCGTACTATTGGATTAGTTTTTAACATCAGCACCCGGCCCAAGGTGAGCAAATGAGTAGCCCTTGAGTTACAGCTGCAGCTCCGCGCGCCCGCGCAATCCTCTCTCTGAACCAAACCTCCCAAAGCATTTGCAACAACAACAAAAAAAAGCAGCACCTGCCACTACAAAGAACAAAAAAGGCACAAGTTCCATACTTCCGATAGATGATCTACTATTCATAATTTCATATCAATAACCCCTCCGTTCTGTTTTATATGGCGTAGACACAAATCAGGATTAAAATTCAACCTTTAACAAATAAAATGAAGCCAACGTTTTTTTATTTTTTAATATAAACTTGAAATGTTCACTCACCAATCATTATAAATTTGTAACCATATTCAATATAATATAAGATAGATAAATGATCAAAGTATAATTTAAGAGGCTGTGCCATGTGATATCACGCCTTATAACCAAACACAGCCAACAAAACGCAGAGGAAGTCAGTCACTAGTTCCAGCTGAAAGTATATATGTGAGCATCCAATTATAACATCAAAATTACAGGTCAAAAGATACCAGCAGCAAGGCTGAAACCAAACACCAACAAAACTAATATGTGGAAGAATCATCGTATGGTACAGGTTGCCGGGGAGTAATTACTACAGAGGCTGTACCTAGCAGTCACAATATAATCCGACAAGACTCTTGCTGGCACATTCAAATGGGAAAAAGATTGTGCTACATTAAACTGGAACCTTTGGGATAACAAAACTGAAACTAAGTTATCTCACTATATTCCATGCCTTCTTGAGAAGGAGCTTTTGAATAGCAGGTGATTTTCTGTTATCAACACAACAAAATATATGACAGTTTTTGGCAAGGAACATGAGGAGGCTACATCAGTGACTTAAGCTTCCACGAGACCTTTACTTTGTGCTTTTTTCTTCCCACCTTTTGCAGCCTTTGAACTTGCTTGAGCTTCAGCTTCCATCTCAGTTTCTATCCTTGCAAAGACTGGCTTTGGCTCCATCATTACCTGGCCTGCTTTTAAGCCTCCCCATTTCGTATCCTCCTAATAAGAACATAATTGACGAAATTACATGCACAGGACAAATATTGAGGCACATTTGAAGTAATATTTTTGACCTTTTGCACTTTATGAGGATATTAGATTGTATTTCGAAATTCGGAGGACGGCCACAAAATATTGCAAAGAAATGGAAATGACATCAGAGCATATATCTGATAGAACATACCCATCTCAATACCCTAAATTGGTCTTCTGTGAAACCAAGCTGTGTATAAATCCTCAGCGAAAGGCTTGGGGTGATAGGAGATAGCGCAATCGCAATTATTCTCATTGTCTCTAAAATAATTACAAGGTCCTGCAGATAAGAGGAGACAGAATTAAGAGAGCAGGTCATATCTATAATGCCACTAGACTTTCGGGACATAAATACTGTGTAGATAAGTGTAATTTCATAAATATGTGTAGCATAACTTGCCAAAGAACAAATGAAATAATAAAATATTAATACATCAATTAATTTAACAGAACAAATAATGTTGTCAGTTAAAGAGTAGCTCAATGTCTCACATCAAATAGCATTATTTAAATCATTAAAAAGTATATCTTAAACAGTAGTTTCAAATGTTCACCTTTGCAGCTTTTTCAGTACTCTCACCCCCTTTCTTGAAACAGGACCATGGTGCTTGCTCATCGATGTACAAGTTTCCAAGGTTACCAATCTCTAAAACAGATTCACATGCTGATGACAGCAAAAGATTTTCATAATGGTGCTTTGCCTTGTCCACCTGTATAAACAATTTTCCCTGTGATGCTAACAGATACACAACAGGACATACGAATATGTTGTATTTATTACACATATAATAGCATACAGTGGTCTGAAACATCCAGGTGTATCATAGGTCCAGACAACATATGGAACTAACACATGATTGGCAACCCATACTGACAATGCAAAGAAAACAAACCTTGACACCACATATTAACACTTTAACAGGATGAACGATGAATCCATAAATTATAACTAGTTTACCTAGTATGACAATGGTTGTTGTCTTCATTTGCCATATGCTAAGGAATACAACTTACAAGAGCATTACACATTTGCTGTAATCTTGATGTATACCAAACATATTTTGGGAGTAGACACCAACCATATGGATATTGTAATTGTAAACCAAAGAACAACTCATTACTATTAAGTTTTAGCTTTTAATAGGAATTCTTTCACTTGTAAAACAAATTTCTATATGTATTTATATTTAGACCTTACATTTATTAAGTCTTTCTGCAGCCTGTTTCAAACATATGGTTAATCGTTAAATCCTCCACTCCTCTTACCAGGTTTTCTACATTCTCTCTGAATGGTACTCCATCCACTGCAGCAATTGAGTCAAATGCTAGTGTGGATTTACAGTTCTTTTTTAGAAGCCCAAGCGTGCGGTTAAGGAGGTTTCCTGTTCAAAGGAGTAAAATGATATCATTATTAACACATAAAGATGCATACAGTTAACACAAATAAGGAACACTGTGTGAAGAAAGAAGGCAAAAGGCAGAATAAATCTTAGCACACATAAAGAGTATACACATGTTACAGAAACGAAGATACTTGAGTAGAAATACCAATTGTGTTAGCAAGGTGAGCATTGACGATATTGATAAAGCGTTCTTCTGAATAGTCCCCATCATTGCCAAATTCTACTTCCCGCAAGAAGAAGTACCTAACAGCATCAGCACCAAACCTTTCTACCAGATCTTTTGGTTCAAGTGTGTTGCCTAATGACTTCCCCATCTTCATGCCATCCTACAATTTTGAAAATAGAAGGCAGTGGTGCATGAAATAAAAGTTATTCGACGAAGCAACATTTCTTACAGAAATGAAGTTTAAAGAAACAGGCCATCCTCAAATTGTTATAATCTCTTTTGCTTTATGCATAACGATGATTACTATTTCCCTTATTACTATTTACTTATGGTACAGTATAAATGGAAACAGGAACATCAAAATAAGTAAGATTCACCTTTGTCAAGAAGCCATGACCAAAAACTGCATCAGGAACACTTATCCCTGCTGACATCAACATGGCTGGCCAGTAAACTGCATGGAACCGCAATATGTCCTGAGGCACATGCACACAAGCACAACCTTATCACAAACAGTAATCTAGGGGCAATTTTTTAAAAAAAGTAATTAGAAGTTTCTCCAGTGTTCTTGCTTGTAAAATGAACATTGGTATCAATGCCCTACATTATTGACAAGCTCTAAGAAAATATGTAGCACTGCTTAATTTGCATTTCAGAGTGGAGAGGGAATGAGACAATATTCTAAGCAGTAAATAAATATATAAAATATAAAAAAAGTACAGATGTTTAAAAGATGAGTTCTCAAACACAAATGAAATGCAAGTTTACAGGCATTGGAAGACAAATAAAATGCTACTAGATTTAATATCCAAGAACTATGGTTCTATTCTACGTGGAGTTAAGTACCAGTATCGTCAGTTTCAGAAACTAAAAGTTGCCTCTCAGCTGGGACCTTACCACTCAAGTTCTCAACAGTTTTATCAAATTTGCCAATATGCCAATGATCTTTTCAAGATTTTGTGCCACAACAGTACTTAGCTACCATAACACGTGAGTTTTATTAGCCCAAGCCCCAAGTAGATGATTGTGAAGCAGGACTCAATGTAAATAAGGTTAAAGTGGGTTCTATTTTAAAAGTAGGAAGATGGGGTGGGTGAAAAATTTTCTCATGTACAAAAAAGAATAAGCTAGGTGCACCAAGTGATGTTAGTTGATTCATCTATAGAACAGAAAAGAGTTCATGATGTTTTCTTAATTTAAATATATCATTTGCAACTTAACAATATTTTTCCTTTAAAAAGATAAGTTAAACCCCAACATGTAGTCTGGTACTACCCAGTTCATATCCATTTATAGGAGTTCCTTACAATCAAAAGAAAATATCAAGCAACCAAATAAATGTATTAATTAGGAATGACAAGAGAAGGCTGCAGTAAAAGAACATGAATGCTTCAAAATGCTATAAAAAATGCTTGGAATAAACCTTGCCGATCAAGTGGAGGGAGGCAGGCCAACCATGATCAAGGGCTTGCTGCAAACTTGCCTGCTCACCATCATCTAGTAATGCTGAAATATACCTACAGAGACAAACTCATGAAATAGTCAAACACAATGAAACCAAAGATGGTTGGATTAGGGAACAAGAATTCTAAAAGAGATGCAATCTTCATCTTATCATCCCCATTTCAAGATTCAAGTCTTCAACCAAATAGCAGAGTAATAAGACCAATAGCTCGCTGTTCTTCCATTGCAAGCATAGGCTAAATTATGCTTAAGTAGTAAAGTGTATCCCATATAAAAATGGATTAACATACATATGGCTATAACAAACATAACAATGGATTATTATGTCTACTATGAAATTTAACATACATGTGACTATGTCTACTATGAAATTTACCATACATGTGGATATTCCAAAACAGACACACACAGAAACTTCATTATCGGTAGCACAAT
The DNA here is from genome assembly GCA_036936925.1 of Cenchrus fungigraminus. Classification (NCBI taxonomy): domain Eukaryota; kingdom Viridiplantae; phylum Streptophyta; class Magnoliopsida; order Poales; family Poaceae; genus Cenchrus; species Cenchrus fungigraminus. The sequence continues at coordinate 93,225,426 of CM072776.1, read as the reverse complement.
GAAACACAACACAACATACGTGAACAGTGCAAAGAATACTAAAAAAAACAGTTAACAAGGGTCATAGAAAGAGAAGAACATTAAGAGAGCCTTCAGTGACACCTTCAGATCATCAGATGAACTCCAAGCAATTAGTCTCCAGTGATGCTATTACTTTGAGGGGGCACCACAAGCAGTAATCCTTCTAAAATAACAAATTCTAAGAATTCAGAGCATCCCAAAAATGTAAGCATGGTCGTCAGGTTATCATTGGACTCTTATACCTTACAGACAGAAGGAAGTTGGAAATTTTGGGTGTGGTCATATGCAAATGAGCATGCATGAAGCAAGAAACTTACCCTAATAGAGCATCAAACCACACATATATTGTCTGCTTGGTGTCATTTGGCACCGGAATACCCCAGTCTACAGATGCACGGGAAATAGAAAAGTCTCTTAACCCACTTTTAATCCAGCCTTGCACCTACAAGCTGTGTCTTCATGAGATGGAATAAAAAACATTGTATTCTAAAGCAATAAAAATAAGCATGTTCAAACAGCAAGGCTGATAAGGACTAGGCTTGGTTTACATTCGTTATCAATGGAATCACTACTTGGCACAATACTTATAAGAAAATGTATAGCATCAATTTTTATTCAATATGACAACAACACTTTACCCAATGAATTTTCTTTGTTTGGTTAGTACGTACTTTACAACACAAACATAATCAATAAAATTCTGGCAAAGCTTTATGAAGGCACGTGCCAACAAAAACAGTGGCAAAGCTTAATGAACAAATATGTCAAATTCATTTTTTAAGACTTTTACCTTGTATGTGCTCAAATCATGATATGTCTGCATTTTTGTACAAACGGTCTACAGTTTCCACCATAATTTGCATTGATGTACAGTAACTCAATAGTCATAGAAAGATAGGTACAAAGCCATATACAAACAGAATAAAAATCTCACCTCATTCAAGCGATGTGACGGCCTTACAAAATCAGGATTTCTTGCCAGCAGCTCTTCCAACTTATGCTGGTATTTTGACAAGGCAAAGAAATAGTTATCTTCTTTTCTTGCTACACAAGGCTTCAAATGCACAGGACACGTATTGTTTTCCGCTAGATCTTTTTCATCCTGCATGCAATTGAAATGAACATTATTACAAGTACTAATAACGAAAATAAGGTCAATCTACTTAAATGCACATGGCATAATTTAATTTCCTAACATAAAGCAATTAGGAAACTAAAATACATCACATGGCAAGAGCTAATCCAAACTAAAGCAATTAGCATAACAAAAAAACCTTGCACTTTCACACTGTTTATTTTTGCATCTATTTTTTTAAGGGCCAAGAGCTAATCCAAACTTGCACTTAAGACAGATTGGGCATGGCAGCTGGGATAAACATCAGTCCCCCATAAAAATGGATAAATAGCCAAGATTTTTATCCATGTAAAACCAGAAAAGAAGTATAGGACAGAAAATCCACTTGGTAGGTAAAATGAATTATAGTATCACAACAAGTAATCGAATATATTTGTATTGATTAGTATATTTAATCGTACTGCCATATTTGATTGAAAGTGGATCTATATTTAAGAAGGTTGAGAAAGAATCTTACCTTGTACTCCTCACAGCTCACACAATAAAGTCCTTCATAGTCAGCACTATAGATGTCACCACTGTTTAATACTCTAGAATAGAATTCGTTGACAACAGTCTCATGCTTATGATCAGTTGTGCGGATAAACTTGTCGTATTCTATGTCTAACTGCAAGAAATGTGAAACAAATTCGGAGTACTGAAGTGAGCTCATGATTTTACTCTGTTTTCAACAGCAATGTAAACTGAAACTTGGAAATTATGGACATACATCAGTCCAGAGCATCTTATATGAACTTGAAATAGCATCACAATGCTCCTTTGGGTTTCTACCACTAGCCTCCGCCGAAGTGGCGATTTTCTCACCATGTTCGTCTGTTCCAGTAATAAATATAACCTTCTTCTCTAGCAACCTCTGAAACCACAGAAACATCATCAACAGAGAGCAACTGAACTAGAGTGTTAACTTAAGCTAAATGGGCAAATGATACAAGTTGGTAATTCCAGCAAACTGGATGTAAAACGTTACATGTTCTCTATAAAAGAAAATGAACTTTTATCTAAAAAAGCAACTGAAGTCAAAGCTCAAACGGATACCCAATCATTCAACTGAAAAATAGTACGGATGTAAAATGCAGCAGACCACACTGCTGTGTACATTACAGTAGCACTGTAAACCGAACAAACTTCATCAAGACTGCAGATAACAATGAACTCACAAGAGCATATGGAAAATATAGAATCCCTCTCTCCACCCGGGAAATGCATGTGGAACGGAGTGGTGCATCACTACCTGATCGTCCAACGTTTAATCGCGTCGTACATTTACCACAATGCCGCAAAACGTGTTTGTATTTTGTACCCATGTTTGTAAAATATTACTTTATGCAAAAATGTGTGTCAAATATTAGTGCTGTAGTGAAATTGATGCAACTCGCAGGCCGCGGATGTGCGGATTGATGCCATTTTACTCGTGCAGGTTCCCAAGCAAACTGATCGAAAACACAGCGATTACAGTCGTACGAAGAGAAGCCTTGCCTGAAAGCGGGCGATGGCGTCGGCGGCGATGGTGGTGTAGGCGCTTCCCATGTGAGGCGGGGCGTTGACGTAGTAGAGCGGCGTGGTGAGCACGTAGGGCTCCGGTGCGGAGGCCGCGTCGCGGGACGAGGAGGCGGAGGCGAGGCAGCGGCCGGGGACGCGGTGGCGGAGCGCAGGGGCGAGCACCCGGGGCGGAGGCCAAGCAAAGGCGAGGCGACGGGCACTACTGGCGAGGGAGGAGCATGGGGCGCCGAGGAAGGCCCGCCCGGCGGCCATGGCCGTCACCGGAGGAGGGTCGAGGGGATGGATGTGATTGTGGAAGGGGTTTTGGGTCGTGCGTTCGTGAGAACAGTGAGTGTGTGGATTGGAAAGTGTTGGTGTGTTCCTGGGCTGGATCCGACGGATGTTCTTGGGCCGGCAATTACTTTTCCTTTGTATAATTAATTGTGTTTGCACGCTCTCGCCGATGCTATTATTATTTGGAAAAAGTCTACTTCACCCTCACCTATGCGGATTGGACTACTACGTAACCTCCAACTTATCAAACGGTCTATATCACTCCTAAACTTTTCAAAATTGATCAAATTATTTCATAAAGTAATTTGAAAAATCATATTAAATCACATAAAAAATCATAAAATGGAAAATTTAATTGTGTTGGACTCCAAATGAGTACACAGTGAATATATAATACAGTGTGTTTTAGTATATTTTTTTGTTGTAGCTTTAGATCTATGCTTTTCTTCATAGTTGTAAAAAATATACTGAAACATACCATATTACATGTTTATACTGATTCAGAGTCCAACACAACTGAATTTTCCATTTTATGATTTTTTAAAAATTACTTTAGAGGGTTATTTGACCGGTTTTGCAAAGTTCAGAGGGTGATATAGACTGTATCGTAGGTTGGGAGGTTATGTAGTCCAACCCACAGAGGTGAGGGGTGATCTAGACTTTTTCCATTATTATTTTGGCGTACATTTCTTTGCTCCAACCTCCAAGCCTCCAACTTTAGACTGACTCCAGCAGGGATCGCAGCCCGTGCTCCATCCGCAAAATGAGTGCGCGGGAGGTACTGTGCTCGCTCCAGCAGCAAGTGCAGCCCGTGCTGCATTTTGCGGCCGTTGTCCTGACGTTCCCCGTCGATAGGGTTTCTCCCTCCTTTCTTCATCTCATTTTCTCAATTGTCGGCCTTCCTCCCTCCTAATCCACCCATCACTTCGCCCTCATCGACGACCTCCTCCGTGGAGGTGCTGCGGCCCCCTTCGCCTCCTCCCCACCACCTCGACGCAGATTCGGTGGCCGGGCCGGCGCGGAGGCGGAGCTTGCCCTCTCCATCTCGGACTCGATCTCCTCCGCCCTCTCCCCTCCCTCGCACCACGCAGCTCACTGGAGACCTCGCCGCGGTGCTAGAGCTCCACCCCGGCCTCTCCTCCGTCGCCGCCGGCCGGCTCGGATCTGGAGGCAGGGCGACGTCCTCCCCACCTCGACGACCTCCTCCTCGATTTGCGACCGCGACGCCCTACTCCCTTGATTCGCGGCCACGGTGACCTCCTCTCGGACGGCGCGAGGCCGCCTCCTTCCCCGGCCAGCGGTCAAGGGACGAGGACTCTCCCGCCTCCGCCATCTCCTCGAGGAAGCCGCGGCGGCGGCGACGGTCTAGAGGAAGCGACGAACAGAGGCGGTCGGCCTCGATTTCCGTCCCCCGCCACCTCCACCTCGATTCGCGGCCTCAGGAGCGCAGCGGCGAGCTCCACGGGCCCGATTCCGGCTTCCTCGGGGCGCAACGGAATCCAGGCCCCGGCAGGAGTCAACTGCCGGAGCAGAATGTGCAAGGGGAACGGCCTGCTACTGGAGTGCGAGAGACTGTTACCTTCTCTCTCCTTCTCTCAAAGCCTCCTTTTACAGAGGGGATGCAGTATGTTGCTGGAACGTCACATCCACATCCACACCCCCACCTCATACTGCAAAAGCTACTCGCTCTGTTTCAAATTGTGATTTACTTCAGTTTTTCAAGATACATAAAATTTACTCTGTATCAAGATAAATTGATACATATCTAAATGCAAAGCAAAAAATTATAATCTAGAAAAGGTAAAACAACCTATGTATAATTTAAAATAGATTGTTATTAAAAGCTGAACTGTAGAAGCTGGGCCACAATCTAAGGGATCACAAGAGCTGAATTTCACAATTTGGGTGGATCCATACAAGCCCTAAAACGATCCATAATTCATTACTAGATAATGACTACGACCATGACAATGTGCCCCCAAAACCCGGACAGCATGGATGCAAACATCCAAAATTCTGGATCAACACAACATAATCCCTCCATGCTAAAATTACGGGTTGTCCCTCGACCCTCGCTCACTTGCCCGGTCGAAGGAGAGCAGCTGGCGCGTGTTGGTCCTGATCTTCTCGTGCACGATCGCGTTGTACGTGTCGTTCTGTCCGGCGAGGTTCACCGCGACGATGTCCAGCCGGTAGTTCGTGTTGGCCCCGAGCTGCTCCTCGCCGCTCACCACCTTGCCGAACTTGAGCCCATCGTTGGCGCGCTTCACGTGCTCCGCCACCGCCCACGCGCCGACCTCCTGGATGTGAGCGTCCTCGACGTCGGGGATAACTCTCCAACGACCCCCGTACTTCCGGGTCGCCGTGACGGGGGTGGTGGCCGCGGCGAAGACGGCGGCGGCAATGGTGACGAGGAGGAGGCTGCAGGCCCTCATGGCTTTGTGATGTTTGAGGAAGGCTTGGAGAGAGGTGTGGAGGTGTGTAGCTGGTGCTGTGAGAACATTTTGGGGGCTTTGGGCATCGTTAAATAGCAACCCAAGGCATCTGGCACGAATTAATTAAGATTTTCTAAAATTGAGGGCGTAGTATGAATTAATTATTGGATAGCTAGATGTCTACACATTTAGTATCTCCGGGGTTAGCAAATTTAAAATAGAAGGATCATACCATATCCTGCAATATATGTATTCACCATCAGATAGCAAGCAACTAATTAATTTAGAGCTACAATATATATATTCACCGCCGGAGGATCAAACACATTTTATAGTATATAGAAACGCAATGGAAAAGCAGTATTGACTATACTCGCAGTCGCGGAACATCATCAATTCATCAGGGATCATAGTATCCATGATCAGTCAGAGACTTTCATCAGCAGCCATTTCTACAGCACAGAACCTGGCGAATGGAAACATTCACTTGTACTTCATGTTCAGCACCTTTCCCAGCGTCAAGCACCCCTCCCCTCCGGTGCTGAGGCTTCTCAGCGCCCTGGCGGACGGCGTCGTCGTCGTCCCGGAAGGCGCGTGAGGCGGCGTCTGCCGCGTCCGAGCGGGAGTCCGATGAGCCCCTTCGCGGGCCGCCGGGCGCCCGGCGTCCTCCGAGTCCGACGCCGCGCGCCGCCGCGACGGGGTGTGGTGGTGCTGCTGCTGCTGCTTCCTGCGGAGCTCCTCCCTCAGCTCCCGCTCCAGCGCCGCCTTCGCCTCCTCGGCCAGCTCCGCCCGCCGCACCGCCTCCTCCAGGCTGAACCGCAGGTCGCTGATCTCCGCGCGCGCCGCGTCCAGCTGCTTGTCCTTGTCCCTGGACGCGGCGTCCCCGTCGCCGCTCTTCGACACGAGCACGTATCCGTCGAGTTTGCTTCCTCCCTGCCCCTGCTCGGGCTCCATCTCCTTCGTGTAGAACTCGTCCTCGTCATTGGAGACGATCTCCGTGTCCACGGCGCAAGTGTCTGGGTTGCCTTTGCGCGGCGTGGAGGTCGGAGCTGCGGCGGTTTGTGCTCGCGGTTCTTGGGTTTCTACGATCGCGACGTTTCCAGATTCGGCGATGCTGATGTCGTTGACGTCAGAGTGAACGCTCTGGAAATCGTCCCTCGAGCTCTCGAGGACAAAGCTGGCGTCTGCTTTGGCCGCCTCGTGATCTTGCTGGAGGAGATGATTACCTTGGCTCCCCGTGGTGTTTGGAACTAGAACTAGGCCATCTGATTCAGCTGGTTCTTGATTGTTTTCAACTACCAAAATATTTTGGCTGTCTGATTGAATGGCATAGTGATCTTCTCTTGAGATCTCAGTGACAAGGCAACTTGTCTCTTTAGCATCGGAGTTCCCTTCAAGTGCTGTCGTCTGCTGAACCATAACATCCGTTCCTTGCTTATCCTCTGCTACATCTTCGGATACCTCGATTTCCACCTTGGTTTCATCAGACGCTGTAACATGGCCATCATTTCTGAATGTTTCAGAAACGAAGCATTCTTCTGGCGAGAGCTGAAACGTGAATTCCGCCTGCACTTCAGTATTTTCCACTGCTGTTTCACATGGCTGAACCTGACCGTCTTCATCAAAATCGTAGCAGGCAGCAACAACCGTGACCCCCGTTTTTGCATCAGAACCCTGTGCAGCAGGCGACACGTAAACGTCCTTCACCTGCTTGAGCTCCGACCGCAGGTACTCGATCTCCACCGTCTTGGCCAGCAGCTCCGCCTCCATCCTCTCCGCCATCTCCAACTGCCTCCTCACCACCTCCAGATTCCTGTCGGAGTTGAAGAACTCGAGCGTCGCCTCCTGGAAGAACACCGACCTCTCCTCCTCCGCCCTGATCGCGGCGACCGCCGACGACAGGACCGTCTCGTTGAGCCGGAGGATCCGCGCCAGCGCGTCCCTGGTGCTCTCCCGCTCCAGGATGGCCCTCGTCTCCATCGCCTCCACCTCCCGGAGCACGAAGGCGATCGACGCCCTGGCCTCGCCGAGCTCGGCCCTCGCGGCGGCCAGCTCGCCCCGCAGGGCCTCGCGCTCGCCGTCCGCCGCCGCCTGCCGGCTCCCGATCGCGACGTTCTCGGCCTCGAGCTGGGCGATGCGCGCGCGGTCCCTCTCGTACTGGTCCGAGAGGTCCCGCACGGCATTCTCGAGGGCCTCGATCTCCTGAGCCGCTTGCTTGTGCTGGCTCTCCCTGACCTCCAGCTGCAGCTTGCATGCCGCGAGCTCCTTGGTCAGGGTGGCAACCTCTTCGTCCTCCTGCGTTTTCGCCAACAAGTAAATCAGTAAATGGTTTTGTATAAACGATCAAACGGAGGAAGTTGGGAGCAGCGGATTCGACGCACATTTGTGTGTGGACTGAGCCTGCTCTGGTCGCCTCCCCGATCGAAGATGCACACGGCGGCCTGCACGGATTCTAATGGTCTGGTGTCGATCTCGGCCATCAGTTCTCGTTCGGTTTCCTGCACTCGATAAAGACTGAAAAAATTGATACGATGTGAATATGTCATCTAGCAGACTGGCCAGTCTCTGTAAAGTTTCAGTGAACGAAAGGGTAAAATAATTCGACTGCTCTGTCGTAACAAATCGCGTGAACTCGGAGACCGAACGACGCGGGAGATTGAAGAAGTTGCAGACCTTTGTTTGCACAAAGATATCGGACAACAAAGCTCACGTACCTAGTTGAGAGCACAGGGCAGGCGCATGCGCATCGACCTCACTGGACAAAATAGACTGCCCGAGCACGGGTGTAACGAGAGTGCCGAGTGTGCGACGGTGAAAATGGGGTGGTCAAGGGAGGTTGATATAGGCAGAGAGGGCCGCAGGCGCAGGGGACGAGGAGCGGAGCCGGCGAAGACGAGGCCGCCGTGGCAAACGAGACGCGAGGGCGCGTGTGCGCCGCCGCACGTTGCAATCCAAGAAAACCGTCGCTGCTAACGTCAAGGCCGACGCGCTTCGAACGTGTGGACACGCCGATGGGTCGTGCACTGGTGCAAGGGCAGGGCGCTGTCACTTTAAATCAGCTAGCCCGATCAGGCAGCGATGACGCGATTTCGATCTGTGCCGCTGACCTTCTGCTGGAACGTTTTTGAACATATTCTTGCATAACGTTTTTGAACATATTTTTGCATCGCTGTATGTAACAAGTGTAGCATCCAGATCTCGATAAAACAGCGGAGCGTAAAAAGGAAAAATAGCGGAGCGTAAAAAGGAAAAATCACATTCCAAATGGGCCCTGAACCACGAGCAGTGTTGATTACGGGGTGTCAATTTATAAGCATTGCGAACACCGATGCATCAATTATGGCGTTACAGTGAACGGACAAGCTACGCGAATGAAAAATTCCTAACGACAGATGCCCGCAAACATTTCCGACTATACAAATCTCTGATTTGGACTGATGTTGACCATCCTCGGTATACCGCAAATAGCATCCGGATAAAGACAAGCTAAACCTCAACACTGACACCATCTTCGAGGAACAACACTAGCCCTACTGGACCTGCCGAGTACACTGCAGAAACACCACATACGTGAAGGCAGATTAACAGGCTCATTGAATCACCATCTCCAGGATCACTCTACAGATCAGTAGTAGGTTGTGCCATAGTAGGGTTGAGGCGCTGCCGCAGGTTGCTGAGGGTAGGCTGCTGTTGGTGCCGGTGCTGCTGCCACTGCAGGCACGGGTGCTGCTGCTGCCATTGCTGCAGGTTGTGCGTAGCTTTGTTGCGTGTAGCCCTACAAAATGATTTCCACAATTTGAATCAGATGACATCCTTCAACAAAGTTAGTTACTGTAGTTGTGAACATGTGTGGGGAACCCTAGCTGGACAATGGGGTATGTATATCAGGTGCAAGATCCAAGAGGCAAGTGTTAGCTAAGGCTTTTACCAGGTTCAATCTACACGAGCATAAATTACTGCTGGTTCATGACTGCTAGTGGTAATGCTGATTGGACACACATAACAAAAAAACAGGACGTGATACTGTGATAGTGATTAAACAAAACATTGGTTAAGGACTATGGTCTGACTATCACTTGTCCGACAGATCAGAACTACCTTCAGTTACCATCAGTAACCTCAACTGCCAATAAGCATCACCATGTTTGGGTGAGACTGCCTAATAACTAGCTTCCATCAGAACTAAAGATATGGAGTGAAAAGTACTAAAAATAGATAATTACAAACCAAGTGATAATTGATTGCAGTTTTACTCTGCCATGAAATCCCTTTTTCATCAAATTGAAATCCTTATGCAATTTTCCTGATTGGGGGATCCAGATAATATGTGGGGAATCTAGATGGTGGGAAGAGTGACTGTAGCATCATCATTCCTTGCAACAATTTCTTTAAGACACTAGGAATAATTGCTTTGACTTTTGAATATCCAGAAGCATTTCCAAAACATATGCAGAAATCAAATTCAGTACCTGAGCAGGGTATGCTTGAGGGTAAGCACCATAAGCAGCTTGAGCAGCAGGCTGAGGCATTTGATGGCTGTAGTCATAAGTTCCGTATGCGGGGTATGCAGCCTAAAATGCAAGACCTTTTATTAGTCAATAAACAACAGTGTATAGTTGATCAATAATAGCATCATTATAGCCAAACAAAAAGAAAAGCAACTAATTCTCAAAGGAGAAAACAAGATTATCTAAAGCCTCCTAGCCGTGAATTCCAGCTTAGGAAACATGGATGATAGCTGCAAATTCAGGTAGGCTTAACTGGAGGCGTTGAGATATTCAACAATTTATATCTATTGTGTTTGGGAAGATTTACAGAGACGATTGTCCATCTCATATTCTTTTTATTTCAATATAGTCTGCCCTTTATCTTGATTAGTATACCAGAGAAAAAGTATATAAAGCAGCTAAATCTCGCAGATTATATATAACCTGAGGTGCATAACCAGCTCCCCATTGTTGCCCTGATGCTTCAGAAGTTGCAGGCCAAACTGGGGGATTGGGAGCATTTGGATCAGTTCCCATAACTGGCTGAGTACCACCAGTTTTAGCCAACTTGTCCCTGTCTGACATAATAGCATCATCTGCTTTCCGTTTCTTTGACGGTAAAATGCTTCTCTTACATGAAAAGAGAGCTGTGTGCCGCGTTAAAGCCTTCTTGATTGACTTTGCATCCCCAAAAAGATCCAAAAACTACATGCAGGCAAATTGTAAGTCATTAATCAAAAGTATCCAACTGGAAAAATCGAAATGAAAAATAAAAGAAATTTGTTCATTCACATAGCACTAACAATACCAGAATACCATATTTGATAGTACAACAGAGATCATTTTAGTTCAAGAATAGCCTACCCCAACTTGCTTGAGATAAAAGGCTATGTTGTTGCTGCTGCTGCTGTTGTTGTTGCAATAGACTAACTTTAAGGCGAGTTCTGCTATATTAATTTGTTACATGGACAAAAGCTGCAAAACTCCATGACTCAGTGAACCAAAATTCCCAAAAAAAATCACAAAAAGAGTATTTCATGTTCCCAAAGATGAGCACTCAAAGACTCAACCAAAGGACGTGACATCCGCTGGCTTTGTACCTAGCCCTTTTTGGGAGCTACTCACACGACCTGAGATCACACAGGTTCCTCCTCTTCACTTGAGGCTCTAGCCATCACTTGCAAACATTATCACAAAATTCTTTATGTTCCAAAAGAAGAGCACACGGAACAGTTACATGTGATGATTTCCCTAAAAATAGCATAAAATACTGGCAACCAGTCAACTCCGTGTACTATCAACACTAATTTAATGCACCTCAAGAAAACAATTAACAGGGAATGATCTTACTTCACACTTCTAACACAGCCTCAGCAAGTGTTCATGCTATCTAGCCAAACAAGAAGGAACTCAATATAGAAGGGCGCTGCTTTTGATTATTACCTCCAAAAATATGGAAGATATTTCTTCTTTGTCGCCTAGACTTGACCCCTCTCCTTGAGATGACTCATGTGTAATAAACTTCTCCACAAGTAAATCTAAAAATTCAATACGCTTTTTACATGGAAAGATAGACTCTAGATGAATGACAGCCTGCAAAGTAAACAGGTAGTATTAGATTAAGGGCAAAGATGAAGAGGAAAATCAAAAGAATTCAGGTTATCGAAAGTCGTAACCTCAAGAACTGGTTTTGTTATGTTCGATTGCTCATGCAGTTCATTTAAGGTCTCCCTTGCCTTTTCCAAATCTCGGATTGCCTACACATTTCAAGGAACACATCAAATTCCACCAACTACAACAACAACAACAACAAAGCCTTTCAACTCAATCAACTACTCAACAACAACAACAAATTCCACCAACTAAAATAATAAATAATAGAAATAGAATAACACCAGAATTTCAACTCAATCAACTACTCAATAAACAGTAAATGAAAACAAAAGGAGGAAAACATCTCCTAGCTCAAACAGACAACATTGGAGAACTTAACTTTTTTACAGGCTAACCACAAGGTTCACTCAAAACAGTCAGATATTAAGATGATACAGCACAGACAGGCAGGTGAGACTTGACTTTTTTTTACAGTTCACATACCAAAAATAAGAAGCGTGAGTACTGAATAACCAATGTTGGCAAGAGCTGGCTCTGTTCCTTCAACTTTTCAGTGGAAATGGCCTTGTCATAAACTGAACAAGCTGATGCTCTGTCACCCTGCAAACAGGAGACAGATTAAACAAACTCTGCAATGCTTTAGAAAGGAAAAGGAGACGGTTATTTGTTCAAAAACGTACCAGTCGGTGCTCCATATTGGAATGCTTCACAATGGCCTCTAGAAAGCCAGGACATAGTACTGAGTAAAGATGCTCATATTCTGCACGTGCTCCAGAAACATCCCCATTGAGCTCCTTAAAGCGTGCACTAAACAGATGCATCTCTGGCTGCTTCTGTTCAAAAATCAAAGAGAAACAGGATGTGGTTATCAGCAAATATAAAACCACTTAGCATACATAATGTTGTACCGCACACAATCAAACATTATTATCTATGTCGTTCTTCTCAATCAGATTTGTGTTGTTTCAGCAACCTGCTCAAGCCTCACCTTTGGAGGTGATGGGGTTGCTTTTATAACTCTCTTTCCCTTTTATATTATAAAGATAAGGAGATTTATTGTGTTTGAGTTAAAAAAAGATCAGCTCACATAGACCAACATTGGCCATGACGTATAATATTTTTTATGCCTGTCAACAAATTCAGCTGTTTAATTGACATCCCGTTTTTGTTCGTTTTATTTGCATTTGTTCACGCCAATAAGAAATCTGGGCTAAAAGAAACACTCATCTAAGAGGTGCAAAAGCAAGACATAATACAACAGTTAAAGATACCACCAAGAATGTGGACATAGAATTTGGTTAGATCCACATTCAAACTTTGTTGATGGTAGATTCACAAAAAGTACAACAGATAAAGAAGAAATAATGAAATCATCAAGTGCAGAAAAAAAAATCTAGTATATTGTTCTACAAGTTATAAAGTTATACCTTGACAAACACATGAGTGGCACGAGCCAGGGCATTGTTTGCTAGTTCCAGGCTACCTTTATCCTCCATACATTGCACATAGCGGATCCAGAATTCTGAATAACTAGCACATGCAATAACACATCTTTCATACAATTTGATAACCTGAAAAGGTAAAAAAGTGTCGTCAGAGAACATAAGCATGAAGGGGGGAGGGGCACCTAAATGGGAATATGAATTTGGTATTGACAAAAAACAAAGAGAAGTTCACACAGATTACTCCATTAGCTGATTAAGGAGGCCCCTCCTTGAAAGGAGGGACCATCCTTGCTTGATAGATAGATGATTAAGAAGGTGAGCATTAAGCAAATACCTGCATATATGAGATTAAAAATTCAAACAACTGGTATTTGGTACCATATATCATTAACCCAGAACGACCACTGCCAAATGAAAGTTTGGAGTACTTAGCCTCATCGAAACCAAACATTATGTCCACGCTCTATCCTCAGTTCAATATCCCATTACAAAGGAAGCTTCTCCAAAATACTAGCCGTTACAGCATATAATGGAGCCAATAAGACTGGATTGTAAGTTATAAGATTCCAAACGTTCCATAAGATCTACTAAATAAAAAAGACACAAGGTTACTATAAGTACAAAACCATACCTTGTTAATGTCTTCTTCCTTCTCGATAAAATCAAGGTAGTTATGCCAATTTTCAAGCTCTGGATTGTCAAGAGGCTTGACGTGAAAATATGGTCTTCTAATAGCTAGCTCAAAACCAATAATCTTAGATTCATACTCTTTAGCCTTCTTGTACATCTCTTCTCTCACGGAGACATACTTGGCATGGTTCTCTGCTTCAGGTTTGCTGGGTTTATCAGGATCGTCAGGATGTGCCTCGCCATCAACAACCTGAGTACTATTCTCAGAAGCAACACCATACACAGAAGCTTCCTCCACAGTCAGTATCTCCGAAAGATCCCGTGTTGAAGCCAATTCCTTTAGGCTGTGATAACAGTTAATAAAATAATAATTTTTACATTGTTGTATTATTCATAAATGAGATTATATATCGTTATCACATTTCGCAAAAAAAATATCAAGCACAATTAGGAAATGAGGAAACAGCATGGTGGAGTACTGGAGTATGTGTTTCATTTCAACTTATACTGAAAGAGTGTTGTCAATAATATGTTTCCTTGATCCACTTATCAGCCAGTAAAGCATTATTTAGTATGCTGCAGATAAATAACATGCACAAAAGAAAGCTTCACTCCCAAACTTCTACATAGATAACAGAATTCATACAAATGACTTACCAATTAAAGTACCGGTCAAGCTGCTGTATGGGATGCTCTAAAATTCTTGTATATATCACAGCTAGATGACTCCATGCCTGCAGTGATTCTTCATACTTAACATACTCATCCCACAAAAGACTGGATCGATAATCTGTTCCAACGTATGCCAAACCTCTTTCAAACAGTCTGTAAAAACAGGTGGGTAAAGTTACTGAAAAGGTGAGCAAGTTGCTAATTCGAAAATGGAACAAGAGATAAAAAGAAGTACATCAAAACACGATGAATGATGACTGTAATGTGCAAATGCTAGTAGCTACTTACATCTAGGAAGGACCATTATTCTTGACATAAAAATTATCAAAACACCTAGTATGACCATATGCAGTATGACATGTCAAGAGTATTTTCTCATGAAATAAGCATGTTATCATGTCAAATATAACTATTTAGCTAATGATGAAGTATAAAATGAATGCCTCCATAGAGAGTTTAAGTCCATAGAAGGTGAATAAAAATATTATATTCAGTAATAAGAGGCAGGTATAGTACTGGACTATTGACCATTGGCACATTACAACTCAGAGACAGACATATCCTCTGATAACATATATAAAATTTGAATAATACTTGTGCATGAAAATTGCTGCCACGCAGATTGGACAAGTAGGGTAACATATAGAAAATTCAAACCCCCGGTCACATAAACTTCATCAGAATATGAATGCTGCGTAGGATTGGTACCTTCTGATGATCTCTGGGTCATCATATGTTGAAATCGCGAACTGACAGTAATTATACCAAATGTCCACTGAATAAGTAACTGCAAGAACCGCTCGTTCATACACCTCTATAACTTTGCTGGCGCCATCAAGTCTACCTTCATGATCAGCATATTTCTTCCAATAACCAAAGCAAAGAGGGAACTCCGCAAGAAATGCATCATACACTTTCCGTATCTTCAAAATATTGCTCTGGACGAAAATATACAAAAACATGCATTAGAGCATAAAGGTTTGCATTATATAAATATAAAAAAGAATACCAGTTTAGAATTATTGATTATTCAGATTGAAGTTAAAGTGCACTTTATTGGGAAAAAACCCAAAGCTGTGATAGACCAAAAGAATCAAGGACATCATGCAGTTCAAAGTTCAACTGAAGGAAACACAAGGATCACAAAATCTACACTCAGGGTAGAGGGAAGAAACAGTCATTAAAGATTGTAAACTCATTGTGCGAGAATCAAAAATACAACTTTACATATACCAACTAAACGCATAAAATTACAATATGCCCTAAATCCGCCACAAGGAAATAATTGCAGGAAGTCATGTTCTACAAATTAAAAATAGCATAATTCACAAGCTGTTGTAAAAATTACAAATTAGCTCCTCTATACATACAGTTACAGCTCCACAGCCAAAGTGTCAAGAATGATTTACAGACAATCGGCAAACCAGCATTACCTCAGCATTTTTCTCTGTTTCATCAATAAGTGCGGTCCAAGCATTGAAATCTAAGGAATTTGCAGCAACAACACTCCACAACCTAGCCTCTTCTGCTGAGAGTGCAGCTGCAAAAGGAAAACAACGTGTGTTAAAAGCAAACTGCAGGTAGGATACTAAATTAGGGAAGTGTGAGCCCAACATACAAAATTATGGTAGCTTGCAAACTCAACATTTACCTTCTTCGTAGGATGGCTCTGGAACCGGCTCGCCCATCTCGTTGGTGACCGCAGCGCTGTTCTCTGTAGATTGGTAATTAGCCATCTCGCCAGCCGTCCCATTCAACGCCGCGTGCTCGGCCGGGTAGGCAGAGCCATCAGCTGCCTGGGCTGCACCGTCAGGGGCCACGGCGCTCGCGTCAGTGACGGCCGGTGGATTATGACCGTACGCGTTCGCCTCAGGATTGGCGGTCGTCGAGTCGAAAGCTGCGGCACCAGGCTCCGCGCTACCGGAATCGACACCGGCAGCAACGCTCTGGTCTTGCTCCATTGCGCGCGACCAACGCGAAGCCCTAAGCAAAGAGGGAGCGGGCGTGGAAGCTGAAATTAACCCTCGAGAAGTGGGAGGAGGCGTGTATGGGTAAGGGCCTAAGGGGGAAGACGAGGGGCACGCACCGGAGAACCGCCGATGGGCGGAGTCGCAAGCCGGGAGGGGAAGGAGGCACCCGGCAAGGAGGGAGGCGGAGGGGGTTCGGCGCCCGCGTGCGAAGTGGCGATGCGGAGCGGAGGGCGGAGGGGTTAGGGTTGGATCGGGAGGACGCCGCGGTTGGAGGAAGAAGAGGCGCGGATACGTGGGCCGGACAGGGGTATGGACCGTACTGACGATTGAGCTCGTGGGCTTACCGGATTATGTGACGTGGGCTGCAGCAGGCCGAACAGCATGTTAGCCCACGTTCTGTGATCTTCGGCCAAATTACGCGTCGTGTCTTCTTTTTTTCCTACGACGAGAGACGATTGTGTCGCCCACTGCCAACGGGGGCTACGGGGTCGTCTACGACGGCAATGTGACTCCTACGACACCGTCCACATCTCGCGCCGACAAGTCAGCACGATGAAGCCCTGGCGGCCTCACCGTTGCTGACGAAGATTCCGCCGCCGTCCTGTCTCCGCCCAGCGCACCAGTTCGTCCGCCTCCGACACCATCGCCCGTGGCCGCCGTGCGGAAGGAGATGCGGCCAGCACTGAGGACCACCACGGCGGGGAAGAGCCTGCGCCTCGTCCGCAGCCTCTGGTCGGCGAACGGGCAGGTTGCCTTGCCGGGATACTAGCTGTTGCTCGATTCCGCTGGATTGGATGCATTCACGAACGGTTTCTGTTTTTTTGTTTGATAGTTGAACTGTCTCGAGTATCAAAGCGATCATGTGTTATTGGTAGAACGAAAATTTTAGCGTGCCTTGTGTAAATCCGTTTAACTTAATGATGTATATGTATATGTTCTAATGGTTATTTGTAAAAAAACCGTTCTTGCTCACATCATTATTGAGAGATCGGTCCTTCAATTATATAACCAGTTAATTTGTTTGAACACTTCTTATGTTCTTCTTGCTTCCCCATTGCTTATGCTTCCCCATCATCTCAAGAACATGCGATTATGCAGTTGGAGGTCCTGGCAGGGATTTGTAGGTGATCCTCTGGTATTCTTGATCTAGCATTCGACAATATTTTTACAGAGCGATTACTGACCCGTGATACTTATTGTTTATGGCATAAATCAAGCGTCGTGCTCTTGCTGTAGTTAGGATTCAGGAAATCGGTCATTTTTCTCAGTTTGCTGAAATAAACTGAAATAATTCCATTGGTCGTTTCTGAATTTTTTCTGCTATTTGTTCAAATACTTCAGCTCTTGCAAGGTATGAAACCCTAACCAATAAAAACTCTCCTTAGAAAAAGGAAAATAAAGATGTTATTACTTTTATCTCTTGTTAAATCTCATGTTTGTCACCAAGGTCGTGTTTGCTTTAGTTTGATTTTTTGTTTACAGGTTGACACGAGCATGCAACTTACCACCTAGGACTGTACTAGCATCCTACGGCCCAGATTGTTACATTATGCATTGTTTCCTACCTTAGGAATTGTTACAATTTAACAATAGTAACTGATGAAAAATGAGCATCCAGTTCTTAGCGTCTCTGGTGCAGTCGTGCAGACAACTTGGCTTCACTGGCTGATAGAACAAGACTTGAATCGATGTAAATTTTTTTTTTGCTGTCGTGAAGCTATTTCGATGCCCCCTGTCCATTAGGATTGGTTGTAAAAACTTGCCGCCTCTTAATTCTTACTCTTCTTATTAATTAACGCCAGGAATCACTGCACTACGGGTCATCAAGTAAAAAAATCTCAGTGTCTCTCTATCTCATCGTGGCCTTAAAATCTGCATCTCCTCTCCCCTACCTTGTGAATTGTTACAATCTAACAGTAGTAAGAGCATTTCCAATAGAGTTGGTAAATTTGGAGACCAACTTGTTTTAGTTTTATGAGAGAAAATTTCATGTACCGCAAAGTTGTCTTCTTCAACAGTGTTGCTAAAACTAGAGACTTATACTCGATTCGAGAACTAATTTGCGAAGGAATTATTTTCTCATGATCCAATCTGAAAATTCAACACAAACTTATCCTCTCCCCTTCCCTCTTCTTCCCCCTCCCAAACCCGCCTGCTATGCTCCCTCCTCCTCCTTCATCTTCTCTCCCTCCTTTGGTCGTCCCCTACTCTCTCCTCGTGCGACGGCGACAGGGACTGTGAGAGCGAGGCGAGAGGGGCCTGCGTTGGCAGCATCACGACCGTGCGATGCCAGAGACGGCCCGCTGGGATGCTGCGCTCGTATCTCGCCTGCACGGGGCTCGCTAGACCTGGGTTGTTACATGAATGTACTATTGCACCAAGAAAACTAAATATGTAAGACTTTGTGGTTTTTAGTACCATCAACAAATCTTTGTTTACAAATGCACTTAATAAGTTTTACTTGAATAAAATAAATTGATACCACTAAACATGTTCTATGGAAATAACAAGTCAAGAGGCGCACGGAGCAGCGAGCTGTGGCGAGGTCACCTTCCCTTCCTCACCTCCAATCTTGTAGCATTAGGTTCAATCTCCATGACCCTTCGTGCTAGAAGAGAGGGACTAGAAGGCGGTAGTAATTCTTATTTATCACAACTCACAAGGTGGATCAAAAATGAGATCGAGAAATGTTGTATAACCAGCAAAGTGCCAATTACTAGGAAAAACACATTAAACTAACTTATTATTACATAAAAAGGGTTCCGCAACAGACAAAATTTTTTAGCTCAACCACTACAAGTAACTAAGTAAGGCGTCACTGAATCAGCCAACACGGTAAAAGGAGAAGAGAAGACGCGTGTTGGTCCACTCTTGCTCAAACAAAGATGTTGCATACTTGCCATCGGGATTTGATGTCTCGATGGTTAGATTGTACTTGGTTCCAGACACTATCTGATATTGACCGCTCACCACTCTTTTGAATACGATCGCATCCTTGTCTATCCCGTTGTGCTCATCCACCGCCCACCCACCGAGCTCCTGAACATGCGGGTCGTTGATGTCCGGTAGCAGGAACCATCCTCCGAGGCGGTCGGCTGCAGTGGCCGTCGCAGCCAGACATATGGCCGCAACGGCGATGAGAAGAACGAGGCTGCTGGTTCTCATGGCTAGACTTTGCGGGTGGTGATGGATCGGATTGGGATTTATAGTCCGGCAGATCGGATTTGCAAAACTAGTGCTAGTATGAGAGGTTCAGGTGTTTTTTTTTGGTGTGGTGATGCTGGAGGACAATGGGCCACTTATATAGTGCTCGGCCTGGGCTGCATTGCCAACGATAGGCTGTCAATTGGTGGACAGCTGTACCGTTGATCAAGGATCGCTTGATTGTTTTCTTTCAAGAGGAAATAATGGAATGATTAGCCCCGATTCAGAATCAGCTCCTGCCATGCGCATTCACTTGTTTTAGCAGAGAATGATTACTGCCGGCGTGATTTTCGGCATGGAACGGCTACTGCAACCACTGCCAATTTGCATTCCAGAAATGAGAAATGCATGTTGAGGAAATCAAGAATCCCTGAAAAAATTGCGCTCCAGACTTCCATATGTGCATTTGGAACGGAGGAATTCCAAAGGAATTTCGCAGAAAACAAAAACGGAGGAAAGGAAGTTTACAACTTACACGAGCGTTTGGAATGGAGGAATTGACCATCCCTTTCCTAAGGAATACTGTACTAAACATCCACTCCTTGCTCTTGTTTTTCGTTTCCTTCGCGGAAGCCCGAGGCGAGGAGGAACGCGAAGATCGAAGAGAGATAAAAATGGGTAAGGGCATGTACAGCGCGTCTGTACATCCCGTCGCTTGAACGGTATTTTTGCCAAAAACCCCCCGCGCCTCCACAACGACGGCCCGCGCGTCGCTAGATCAGGCGACGCGGGCGTCCTGTTCCCCGATGCTCAGGCAACGCACGACGGCGGGCTGTGCGAAGCCGTCTCCACGGAGCGACGCTGCTGCTGGATCCCGCGCTCCGCCCTCTCCCCCGCCAGAAAGGTCTGCGCGCGCTGCAACCCCCGCCAAAAAGCTCCGTACGCGTGCTTCCCAGGCATGGGGAGAGCTTGCGCGCCTGCGGGGACAGGTGGAGAATGCCGGTGCAGAGCTCGAGCCTCGGCGGAGAAGGCCGTTGCGGACCTCAAGCCGCCGTCGGAGATGGCCGGCGCTGCAGCGAGGTCGCATGTGCGGCCGCTAGATCCGTGCTGCAGTGGCTCCGATGGAGGAGCTCCGCCCGTGTACTCTCGCTCATCGATGAATCTGATGCGAGATTGGGGAGGCTACTGTTGCGCATGGGGTCTGGCACAGCCCAGCTCGCCGCCGCCGCCGACTGCGCCGTCTTCCTCCTCGATGCCGACCCCGCCGCCCTCTCCTGCGCTGTCGCATCCATCTCCTTCCTGCGCCGCATCGCCGCCAAGGGCCACCTCTCCCAGGTGAGCGCGTTGACCTCCTGGAGCAGCCTTCCCAAGTCAGCTACTTTCTGGTTTCTCCTTGACAACGACTCCATCGCGGATAAGGTGTGTCTCCGCCGTGTAAGATCTCAGGGGTGCGGATCCTGTGATTGAGGCCTTCGTTGAGAAGGAGCCGAGCGTAGCTCGGATGGCAAGCCTCACGGTGGTGGGGCTGCCCACCCAGGTTCAATTCCCAGAAATTGCACCTGCGTGTCCTATTTGGGGGAATTTATTTCCCCAGCAGACGCACATGTGTGCGGTGGTTGAGCGGCCGGATGGCCCTCCCAGTAGTCTGCTGTTGTAAAAAAATCTACTCGTCTGTCCCACGCTAAAGCACAAGTCTAAGGCCAGCCTTATCTCACGTGTGCTGCGGTGCCGCTGTGTATGGGTGGGGCAGGGGTTCGGAGATTTTCTCGACCTGTGTGAGAAGGTCTTCTTCTTAATACAATACCGTGGGGGTGGTCTTACTCCCCGCAGGTCGAGTTTTTAGGCCTTCGTTGAGAACAAAGATGTCAAGAAGAAGCTGTTCGTGGAGCTGGATAAGATCACCAAGCCCTTGCGTCCAACACCAGCTCCATCTCTATAACCAGAATTTTCAATTGACTATCCATATGAGTTATCTAAGTCCTTGTACAATAGTTTTAGTCTTTCAGTAGCAAATCATCTCTGGATAATGCACTGTGGTCAACATCAATTTCTTTCGGAGTTGAACTTGCTTGCTTGTTTACCTGAATCTCCGTGTTGTTGGCTTCACTGAATGTCTCGCACTGTTTTGTTTCTTTGTTTACTGAACTCCAAATGTGTGTGATGGAAAGAGCAGACATGATGGAATCTGAACGAGTGAACGTGATGTTGGATATTATTTTTGAAATAGCCACACAATAGTATATACAAAGGCATTTGCAGTTGATCTTAAGCTATATGTAAAGCATTAAACAGTTTACAGGCGTCCTCTGTGTCTATAGGCTGTACGACCTGTCTGCACATCTGTCTGTACGTTAAGTTCGAGGTTCTACAGACGACGGGTTGTTTAAGGGCTGTACATGCCCTAAGCGAGCTTTAACACCAATTGACCACCACTGGCGCCGCCGTCGCAGTGACGCAGTCCACCGCCGCACTCCATGCGCCCCTCCGCCGCCGCCCTCCCTCACTCCCTGCGTGCCTTCGCACCTGCTGCGCGGCCCGTCTTCGTGATCTGCTATTTGCTCCTCATGGTCAGCTCCTTCGATTTGGATGAGAGAAAAGAGAGTAGTAGCAGAGAGAAAGCAGCACGGGGAGGAGATTGAGAGTGAGAGGATAGTAATTTTTTTCTAGAATACTTGCTACTGAAAGTGGGACCAGCAACGTTTTGAGGTCAAGTTTTAAATACGGATGAGAATAAGTACAGCAAAGTGCCGATTACTAGGAAAAAAGCACATTAAACTAGCTTATTATTATAAAAAAAAGGTTCTGCAACACACAATTTTTTTTAGCTCAACCACTACAAGTAAGACGCTGCTGAATCAGCTAACCCGGTAAAAGGAGAAGAGAAGACGCGTGTTGGTCCAATCTTGCTCAAACAAAGATGTTGCATACTTGTCGTCGAGGTTTGATGCCTCGATGGTTAGATTGTACTTGATTCCGGCCACTACCTGATATTGACCGCTCACCACTCTCTTGAACACGAGCGCATCCTTGTCTATCCCGTTGTGCACCGCCACCGCCCACCCGCCGAGCTCCTGAACATGCGGGTCGTTAATGTCCGGTAGCGGGAACCATCCTCCGTCGCGGGGAAGAAAATTAGGTGCAAACCGGATGCAAAGCGCATCCGGTGCATACCCGTCCTCTCCACGAGACGCGTGGGCTTCCTCGGCATCAGACGGATCGCGTGCTGCTGGGCGCCGAGAGTCTCGCGGGCTCCTTTCTCCTGGCTCTCACGCGGACGACAGAGCCGAGCCGAGGCTCTCCCAGCCCGGCGCCTTTGCAAATCACAGCAATAATGAATAGACTAGAAACGTGGATGCAGCGTTGCCGCACAGCTGGCCAGTGTATCTTTGATATTGGGTCTACGTATGTCCTGTATTTAGTTTGATGTCTCATGTCTGTATAGTATCATGAGTATAGTATGTACGGAGTACGTTTCATGAATCCTGAGTTTGGTAGATGCAGGTATTATAAAGTAAATGGTAGAATAACTTTGAAGGCTGACAAGTGGACATCATAAGGCAGTATTGACTATTATTGACACATAGAAGCTGGCGCTACTTGCCTGGATATTGCCTGCTGGCTGCTCTAAGTTGCAGAGTATGCATTGATCTGTCGGTACTCATGTAAACCAATGACAATATCAAATTCAGAGCAAGAGCTAAGAGCTCGTGGTGTTCGTAAACCTGTCACCTCATACTTAGAGGCAGCGGTGGAGCCGCAGAGCAAGGCAGTCTGTAGGCAAGTGATTGACCCCTTGCACCAACTTGGATCAACAACAACTATAGATGTGTCTGAGTTCACATGCCCCTCATATGACTGAAGAACTCCTTTCTGAAGTATTTCATGCAAATGCTCATGCCATTACTTGAGGTCAGGTCAGATGTATTCGTCATAGTGAAATAGCACCCAATTCTCACATCATGAATCCCATATGAATGATGAGTCACAAATCCTATTTAACAAAATGTCACTCCAAGAATAGCCACATAACACCAACAAATGATGAAGATTATAAACCTAGGACCAACGATATACATGAACACCTGGAGGCGTCGTTTGCCCCTCGGAGCACCAGGCAGGGCGTAGAGACTCGTCGAGCTAGACGCAGCGCCGGTGGAAGTGGATAGCCAACAGACGGCAGTCGGCAGGCATAGCAGTAGTGGCACTGGTACTGTAGTCGAAGCAGGCGTGGACTTGCCGCGCCCTGGTTGGAGTGGACCAAAACAGAGAAGCGATCTCAATTCATCCAGTTTGTTGAGACGTAGCTGAAGCAACAACCAATACCATACAAGTTTGTGGCAAAATTCAAGTTCATGAGCCTACACTAAGTATTGGTATCCGTTGTCCAGAACTCCAGAACTTCAGATGGATGGAAGTGTTTTGTTAGTTTCTTCAGAAGAAACTCAGATAACCACGTCGGTGGGGAGTAAGGTTAGGATACATAAAATGTGTTTTCGTTCTGATCTTCATGACCTTTGCAGTTGCAGCCTATGTGTAGGCTGAAAGAACCTGTTACCATTCCCCGGCATTATTGCAGATTATTAGGCAACAAAACTAAAGTGAGATTTCTTTAGAGTGCATTTACTTACCTTTACGATGCTGGGAAATGATTTGTTAACATCTTGGTTCTCCATGATATATATCAAAGCTTTGGCCTGCCTGTCCGATTGTTTCTGTCAGTTGAGCCTTTCTCAATAAGAAACACTTTATACGTCTAAGCAAGCAAGCACTTGTACTGTATACTAAGCTGCTTAGATGTAACCACAATAAGTATTGCTTTAGGTGTATCTCAATGAAATAGCAGATCAGCACAAATAGCACTTCTCTAAATTTATTTTATTTAATTTGGCATAATGACTTAAAATTATGTTTGCTACTTGACACATTAGGGTTTTTTTTGGAATGTATATGCCGTCTTCCAAGAAATACCGAGAATTGACTTGCCAGTAAAAAATTGTTGTTTTATTAGAAGTGAGGAACCGAGGATTGCTCCGTCTGCTAACATATTCATGAAGTAACAATTAAAGATTTTGGCCATTTCAGGGAATTCAAGAGTTGATAACATAGTGATCAATTGGATTCATACTGAACATGCTTTATCAAATGGGAAATTAGAAATCTA
This sequence comes from Cenchrus fungigraminus, assembly GCA_036936925.1. Classification (NCBI taxonomy): domain Eukaryota; kingdom Viridiplantae; phylum Streptophyta; class Magnoliopsida; order Poales; family Poaceae; genus Cenchrus; species Cenchrus fungigraminus. The sequence goes on along the minus strand of CM072776.1, from coordinate 93,200,939 downwards.
ACATTACCGTATGAACTTTAGACGATGTAAGGCAACCTCAGTTCAGATTTGCACTGGAACATGGGAATCAGTATATAAGCCAATCAGTAGGAACAATTTAATCATTTAAATAAGTAACATATGCATCTTCAGAGATGCATCTTTTTTTTTTGGACAATCTTCAGTGATGCATCTGATTCTTATATGAAGCTGAATCCTAGGGAACACGTGTAATAAAAGCAGATTATGCAGAGGTAATAAGGGCATCCTATTGGGGAGCAGAATAATAATGAGCCAATGGTTAATGGACCTATAAGAGAGAGGACAAATCACTTGCCAGGTGACTAATGGTTCAGAAGTATACTAATTTGTAATGAAATTTTCCATGGGAGTGGCATTTGATCGAGCACCTTGTAGGGAGAACAGGCACCATTTCAGGAGGAAGCAGCAGATGCTGCTAGAACTGCTAACATGCTCGTCATTGTTGGATTGTTAGCGGGCGGTGGGCAGGGCGCACGGTGTGGACTGCACAGGACGGATCCCCGCCGCTGCTGCCACTGAATTATTGCTCATGCCTGACAGAGATGTGCTTCTACGAAATTGCGATGAGCGCAGTGGGCATCGTCAAGGTCAGACCGACCTGCTCCCCATGACCTGTCGCACCGCCTCACGCCGGATTCCCTGCAGCGTGGCGATAGTTCCCGAGGCTGGTCTCGAGCACGTAGGAGGGGCGGCGATCTCCTCGTTCTCCTTTGGCAGTCCGGCATATTCTCGGGCACGGCGGCGGGGCTCCCATCGGGGCGCATCTGCTCAATTGGGATGGAAGCATGGGAAGGTTCTGGGCCTCGGCAGGGGCGGGGCGGCGCTACGCGGCTGGGTGAGGGGACGGGGGTGGGGGGGTCGGACCGGCCTGCCACTGCCGGATGCGGAGGGGCACGCCGCCGGCCATGCGAGCGGACAGAGGAGAGCGACGGGCTCGTCTGGAGGTGGAGGGGCGGCGCGGCAAGCGGATAGCCGGAGAGCACGAGCGGGTTCTTCGCGACGATTCGCGAGCTCCCGGTACACGGAATGGTTGGAGGCCCGCATTGACCCGCAATCGGACGTTCGGTATCGCGAGGTGGGCGGATCCAACGGCTTGCGGGTAAACGGGCGACGTGGACCCGCTACCCGTGCTGGGAATGAACCCAGCTTTCGTCTGGTAAAGATGAGTAACAATACATACAGTAATAATGAATATGTGATGACCAATGACCCTACCTGTGATGGCTGCTCTCCGTCGACTTCAGGACCACCATTGGTGACAGCATCATCCTTGTGCACATCTGAGGTTAACTGCTGTGATCCTGTATCATCGTGAGCTAGGGCACAAGGAGCGACCACAGATGACTCCTCTTGGCCTCCTTCTCCTACCATGGAAGATGGGTCGTTGTTTCTACCTCGGACCACGCCGGTGTGCACAGGTTCCATGGAGGCGGCGCCGCAAGGATGCGCTGGCGGCGAAAGAAGATCGCGAGTCGATGGGATCACGGCTGATGAGATGGGCCTACCATTTTTGTTTCGGCCGGCTGTTGATTTGCAAAGGCGCCGGGCTGGGAGAGCCTCGGCTCGGCTCTGTCGTCTGCGTGAGAGCCAGGAGAAAGGAGCCCGCGAGACTCTAGGCACCCAGCAGCACACGATCCGTCTGATGCCGAGGAAGCCCACGCGTCTCGTGGAGAGGATGGGTATGCACCGGATGCGCTTTGCATCCGTTTTGCACCTAATTTTCTTCCCGTCGCGGCCGGCTGCGGTGGGCGTCACAGCCAAGCATATGGCCGTAACGGCGATGAGAAGAATGAGGTCGTTGGTTCTCATGACTAAACTTCGCGGCCGGTGATGGGATCGGATTGGGATTTGCAGTCCGGCAGATTGGGTTTACAAAACTAGTGCTAGTATGAGAAATTCAGGTGTTTCTTTGTGGTGATGCCAGAGAACAATGAGGTGCTTATATAGTGCTCGTGCCAGCGATAGGCTGTCTATTGGTGAGCAGCTGTATCGTTGATCGAGGATCCTTCGATTGTTTTCTTTCATGAGAAAATAATTGACTGATCGGGCAGGATTCAGAATCAGCTCCTGCCATACGCATTCACTTGCGGTTTTAGGCTGACTCCAACAAGACATTGCATTTTGGAGAGGCAAATCCAGCTTTGCCTCTCGTATACAGTGCTTTGCACTCTCTCGATGTCAGGATGTCTCCAACAGAGCGAGGGCAAAACACAAACGCATCTCCCCTCTCCCCCTCTGCTCCGCCCGCCCCGCCCTACACTGCGCCGCCACCGTCGCTCCGCCCCCGACGCCACCGCGGGCCCTCCCCTGCTTCTCCACTCCCTCCTCTACTCCTCCGCCACCGCGGCCCCTCCCTTGCTTCTCTGCTCCGCGCCCGGATCCACGCGGCCTCCTCGCCGTGGCCCGAGGCAGAGGCAGCGAGGGGCGGCCTCCACGCGGTGGCCCGAGGAGGCGGCGGCGAGGACCGGCCTCCTCGCGGTGCCCCGAGGCGGAGGCGGCGAGGGCAGGCCTCCTCGCGGTGGCCCGAGGCGGGTGCCCGCATCGGAACTTCTAGGCCCGTCGGGTTCCGCCGCCGCTCCACCTCCTTCAGTCCGGCGTCCAAGATTTGCGCTGCGCTGATGTGCTGGCAGCCGCCCATGCCGCGGAGGTTCTGCTCCTCCCCCTGCTCCGCCCCCTACCGTCGAGGTCGGCCCCACGCCCGCCGCCGCCACGCCCGGCCATTTCTGCTCCTCCCCCTGCTCCGGGCGCCCATGCCGTCGAGGTCGGCCCCACACCCGGCCGCCGCCACGCGTTGCTCGCGCGCACGCTTGCCGTTTGCCTTCGAGGAGAGAGGGAGTGCATCTTTGCATCTCCTCTCTCATCGGAAGGCAGTTTGCCTCCCCGTTTGCCTCAGCTGTTGGAGGAGGAATGTTGAAGGCACAGTAGCTCCCGCGAGGCAAAAATGCTTTTGCCTATCATTGTTGGAGTTAGCCTTAGCATAGAATGATTACTGTCGTCTTGATTTTCGGCATGGAACGGCTACTGCAACTACTACCAATTTGCATTCCAGAAATGAGAAATGGCGGCATATTAGGAAAGTCAAGAATCCCTGAAAAAATGCGCTCTAGGCTTCCATCATACTCCCTCCGTCCCATAAAAAAGTGCAATTTTAGTTTTTTTATACAGATCAGTGAAGAAATGAAAAGACTCTAATACCCTTATTTATTTGCCAAATGCAGTAAGTTTTGCCATGCAAATCAGATCTAACCACTTAATTAGGAAGATAATTAGATCTATTTTCTAGAATTGTATTCTTTGTGGGTTTTTCAAAAGCTAAGATTGCACTTTCTTTGTGCTAAACTGGAAGGACTTCCAGCCGTATGTGATGAATGCCAGCATGTGTCCCACTCCCACACCTACCTCCTTAATTTGCGCAGATGATTTGCTTGCCTGATTTTGATGAAGGTTAATGCGGTACAGCAGCTGTCAGGCAAATTTTGAACCAGCGCGTTCAGCAAGAATGTCCAGACAATTCCACTTCCACATCTCAATTCAGGCTTGCGCATCTGTATGGCCCATGGTGGTTGCTGGGCTTTCGGTCCAATTGGGCCCGCCAACATGTTTAATCTGATTTAACAAATAAACCCGATTTACCCGAAGTCTTTTATTGCCCGGTGACCAACAATTTCTTACCCATCGAAATCATGCAATTTTTCGAATTTATAGTCCCGAGAGTATGATTTTAGTTAGGTAATACAAAATTTATCTTCCTCAGAAAGTGCTAATTGTGGGGCTCCTGGAGAAGAAGGCCAGCACCCAGCAGCAACACGTCATTTGTGATCACTCCCCGATCCGGTCACAGTCATGCGGGCTGGCACCAACAGGCCCCCGCTCGGCCGCTCCTGCCGCGCCCCGATGAAGATAACCAACGTTATCCAGCACGTTCCTCAAAAAAAAAAAAAATTATCCAGCACGCCAACATCTACCATTTTTCGGGCAAATTCGAATTTTGGATAACCAACGTTCTCAATCTCAATAACTAGTTGCAGCCGGTTCATTGCTTTGGATTTCACATATAACTAGAAAACTGGCGCTGCTTTGCAGCGCCTTGCTTGGAGCATGCCAGCCCAGCATACATACCTTGTAGGCCAGCGAATGTATACTTCAGCAATGTCACATTACAGTGACGAATTCGCAGAGTCGACAACATGTACCATATGAGATTATAAACCTTGGTGAGCTATATTGACTTTTTTTTGTTGAATAAACTGGCAAGAGGAAGTTGTAGATTCCTGCACTATAATTTTTTTTGAATATTGGTACTACCATTGTTAGATTTCATTTAATGACTTATGTTAATTACAAGCACTCTAAAATTTCTATTATAGTTATACTAAAAACAATTTGATTCCAAGCTATGCTCATTATTTTATTTTCCTTATAGTGGTATCCAGGCTTAAACGAAGACAAAGTGCCAATACTAGATTGCTGTCATATGGAAAAAGGGGCAGGGAATAGTAATAAATTGTTTGTACTTACCATTATTCACCATCTAGCTCTTGGTCTTGGAGCTTGTATGCTGCATTTATCAACCACAGATATGACCATGAATATGCCGGTCCACACTTGTGCATTTCAACAAATACAGATGGAGCATATATATTCAGGTTGCCTTAGTTGTCGATGTGAGCTTTGATGGGAGCAACCGAGCAAGAAGTTGCAAAATTAGTGACTGCAGTTATTCACAAGTTGTTACTCCTATAGCTCCACAAAGGCACAAACACACAAAGCGAGGATGGCATTATGCTTCCTGAGGAGGAGCTTTCCTTGAAAGAATTTCATCGAGCAGCTAATGGGCGTCCACCATGTGTTCATGTCAACAACCGATCAGCGTGTGCCTGCTAGGGCGCTAGCCTGCTGGGCTGCTGGCCTTTGGCCGGTGTTCCCTGCTGAGCAGGAGGGTGCACAGGCCACAGGGGCGCGTGAGAGAGCTGCGAAGAACTGCTTCGTCTCGTGTGCCTTAGCACCGACGTCGACAGCACCTCTCGTTCGCGAGCGACGGACAACAAAGGTGACCAGAGTCCGGAGGTAGGAGATGCTTACCACGTACACGCTCTCTCCGGTTCGCGGGGACGGGCCCTCTGGGCAGTCCGGCCACCAGGATGCCTCATGCGTCGGCGCGTTGCTCGTGCACACCACCAGCCGCTTGCGCCGCCGGTCGATTGATGCCCAACTGGCTCGCGCAACCCTCGTTCTCGGGGATCACGGTGTAGGAACGATGCTGTTGGTGTTGGGAACTCCTCGCCTGGACGAGCGTCGCTGGCGAACCGCTAAGCCGTGATAGGATGCGACGCTCCGGAAGGCTCTAGAATCGCTGGAAACTACGCTTTCTTTTGACGGCCCGATCAACATCCTACGACGTGGGAAAAATAAGTGACGTGGCTTCTTTTGGTTGGGATTTCGTTATGTAGAGATCGGCAACATTTTTTTGCAACAATAAATACCGTCATAATCCAAAATTCCCGTCTCCTTTCTATTTATCAAATAAAATATATATAAAATGGCATCAGCATCAATATATAAAAAATATATACTTTTCACCCCATCAAATCAAACAGAGAGAAAAAAAGAAGAGAAAAGAGAAGGAAAGAGGACGAAGTCACGGCAGCAAACAAGGAAGCAACAAGCCTCCCTGTCGCAGAGGATCCGGCACCGCAAGCCCACAGGCCACAGCCCTCTCGATCCGCGAGCCGTTGCTTATTGACGGGGGGTCCGCCCGGGCGGAGGAGCGCCGCGGCTTTGAACCTTGTTTTCGTGTCGCCCATCCTGCGGCACCCGGCCGCCCTCGCCCACGCGCTCGTCTGCAAGGTTTCCCACACAAAGCGCCGCGCGCCTGCGCCAGGACAGGGGCAGTGCGGTTCAGTCGAGCCGAGCGGCCGCGCGGATGGAGGGGGTGGAGAAGGCTCTCACCAAGCTCGGCAGCTTCACCATCTCCCGCAAGGCCAAGAAGGAGCTCTCCTCCATCGGCGGCGACATCTCCGTGAGTGCTCGCCGCCATTCCTATTCTCCGTCTCGCCTTTCCGCGCAATCCGCTTTGCTCGAGGCAATTTCGTTGGATCCGTTGCCTTTGATCTTTATCTTGTTTTAAGGAAGTCGAGGTGACAAACAGTTGTATGGGCGTGGTAGTGTGGGTTCTATCTTTCCTGGTTCTTGGCAGTCCTGACTACTCAATTCAGAGTTATATATTGGGGGCATCTATTTGCCCATCCTTCTCGTGTGCATTTTCTTTTTCCCTCTTTGATGAAGCTGGATGAGATTCGTTCTCTCGCATATCTATAGCACACGAATTTATTTGTGCAAAACAATACCCATTTGAGTGATGAATGAAAAACACCCTCTTTGATTGAACTAGACCGTTTTTTGAGGGGCGAGCAAATGTACTAATTTCTTCTCGAGATGGAAATTCTTTCAATTCAGCAGCATTCACAGAATCAAACTGACAGCATCTGATTTGACCCGCAGCGTTTCTCCAGCACAGTGGAGGAGAAGGCAAAATGGGTTTTCGAGAAGCTCAAAGGTACATTTGTTCTGTTTCATCCCACGGTTGGTTTTGTGGCTGTGAAATTAAGAGTGAATCTGAAGATGTCATATGGTGAATTAGAAACTTCTGGGCGCATGCTTAGTTGTTTTGGCAACATCATCAGTACAAGTGTCCATTGCTGTTAGCTTTTCTTGCATCATGCGTAAAACCAAAGCAATTCAAGAAAAGGGTGCTTTCTTAAATATGATTATATGTACTAGCTGCCTGATTCCTAACTTTTTCTCTGATTTGGATCTAGCTTTTCTTGGACTTCCTGTAGCCTTTTGATCTGCAAAGTATAGTGCACATGGGGGCCAAACTGAAATGACTTTTGTGACATTCTGCCCCTCTGCAATGGTTGGCATCTGGCCCAGTGTTTGTTGATGCCATTATTCTGAAGTCCATGGAGCAATGGATAAGGGAGCTTGCTCACCTAACATCTTGTTTTGCTTGCAATCTTTGCATTGGTCCTCCTGAAATCTTTGGCGGTATTAGCAACGCTGTGCAGTATATGTCATGGTCGTAGGAAACACCAACCACAGCCAGTTGATCTGCCAGCTTGTAATGTCTATTGTTTGTCACAGTACTTGCTTCCATGCAGCATTAATTTATTGTGGCTTTATTGGCATGAACAAAAGCAATTAATAGCGTAGCTTCACAATTTAACCTCTCAATTCCCATACCAAAGCATTGCAGTACAAGATACCTTTGTTCTGAATACACTGGTTCCAAACTGAATTCTTCTCTTTTGTTTTGCATATTACAAGTTTCATCAATAATGTGTTTGCTGTCTTTCTCCTGATTGCTAAGGCTCTTCATAACTCTATGGTTATTATCACAATTATTACTGTTTGTTACTTGCAATTTATATGTCACGAAACAAGAGCAGCACAAACAAAGTAGAAAGTGCAAACTGTGGTAATCATCATTTCAAAAAATATATGCTGACCTTGGCTTCTCCTATCCAGGACACAAGAAGTCACTCCCTGATCTCCTGCGTGAGCACAACCTCCCTTCAGGCCTCTTCCCTCGGAACATCATCTGCTATGAGTACGATGAATCGAACTCGAAGCTGGTGGTGCACCTGTCCAAGCCCTGCGAGGTGAGCTTCAAGGATTCCTCCATCATACGCTATGCTACTCGCGTCAAGGCAACTTTGTCCCGAGGCAAGCTTTCCGGGATCGAAGGCATGAAGACCAAAGTGGTCGTGTGGGTCAAGGTAGCCAGCGTGAGCCTTGAGAGCTACAAGTCCGACAAGGTGTGCTTCATTGCTGGCGTGAAGAAGCTGAGGCAGAAGGATGCCTACGAGGTGCCCCGCGAAGCCGTCTCTGTTGAAGAGTTCTAAGCTCGATCGGTTTGCCTTATCTGTTGTATCATTCGTTCGTAACCATTTTTTGGGTCCCTGATGTGTGATTCTTAAGGACAGATTGGATATTGAAGTGGTGTGGTTCGGTAGATTTGTATATTGGAAACTTGGAGAATTTGTTCAGGCTGGCAAAAAGACAACCCCCTGCATGTTATCTGATGAGTCGACCACGTGCATGATGTTTCAGTAACGTGAACATTTAGAATGTGTTCTGGTTCTGCATTGCTTTTCTGGGGTATATGTGTTCCTGTTTTAGTGTTTAGGGTTTTGTATCGTACCGCATGTGGTTGGTTGGTGGCCGAATTCAGACAAGCATTATTCAGACGTGGGATCAGCATTGGCCCTGTTTTATACTTGATTGGCAACAAATGACAGAACTATGCAGAGACTGGTGAAGTGGTAACTGGTCCATTGTGTGATACTACATCTGTCCTTGAATATATGTCGTTTAGGACAAGCTAGTTAGTCCAAAATAAACTAATTTACTTGTTCTAAACGTCATATATTTAAGAATGGAGGGAGTAGTTTTGTACAGCAATGTTACTAAGAGGCAAGAGCTGTACATTTTAATACCAACAGTGGTGGTAATTTTTGACTGATGCACTAGCATGACCGCATATTCCATGAACATGATTCCACCTTTTGAGAACGTCCAATGAGCACTCCTAGCTGCTAACAAAATATAAACCATAACATAAACGCCCAAATCAACATACAAGCGAAACAAGACTGACTTTCACAAGAAAATCTGATTAAATAGTAAGTTTCTGGGAGATGTCCAATAAAGAAAGGCAGATAGTAGTAGACAAAAACTAATGAAGTCCTATCACAAACTCCACACTATCACCTGCTGACAGAACCATGACAACATTTCATCTGTATTATCAAAGTGAGACACAAGAATGGCAATCGAATCAGGTAGCATCATCAGGAATATTATATAAAAAAAACTGACTGCTTTTTATATATGAACTAGTCCCGGAATTTCTGATTTATTTTTCATAGATGAACACAATCCTGTAACATAATCCAGGTATAGTTAGGCATTATCCAGACTTTTCAGGTTTTTTAACCCTTATATACATGATCACAGTCCTCTCCTTTCCTATGTTGTAGGAATTCACCGAAAAAAAAGTACCACAATAAATTGATGAATGCAGTAAATTGCTATGCTGAATAAGTTGATGATTATATTTGAGAAGCACTGCATTGCCAGGATGCTGGTGATTTTTAGTTCAAGCAAAAAACTCTGTGAACATGAGGCAACTTAAAAAAAAGAAAAGTGAGGAAAATTATCTTCTAACAATTATATTATTATTCAGTACCGAAACCCACCGACAACAATTATTATTAACCAATGAAGATTCATGGTCAAACGAAGGTGAGTGAAGATGAATCCATTATCTGCAGACACCAGGAATCAACTAACCATTACCCTTTTTTTTTTTTTTTTTGCGAGGACAACTAACCATTACCTAATTGGAAATCAGTCAGTATTTCCTTACGAGCCCTCTTCTGATTAATACATACAAGCATATTGATCTAGCTTCTCGAAGAACGTTTGTGCCAACTTCACCTTCATGTTTCCAGATTGATAAACATCACCAAAGCAATTACAAGAAACCATGTAAGATGTAACCATGTTTATCAGGTTTCCTACAATCGTATTTTTCAGAAATTAGCTTGTTGACGCACGCTTGTACATGCTAAAATGATTTTCTTTGTTGTTTGGATGTTTCAATCCCCAAAATACTCATCACTAGTGGTAGTGAAGAGAAACCCCCGATCATGAGTGGAACTAGTTGAGGGTAGCCCTCAACAACCTTGATATACTACACAGTTATTTGCCCAAGGCCTGACCGCCAAGCACCATGGTCAATGAAGAAGGTCAGATGTTGAATCAACACACCCTGATATTAACACCACCTGAGAACTGGAAAGATTGATCGTGCAGAAGGATACTGTTGACCTAGTCTGAACGAGTAATAGGATATAAGAAACCACGCTTTAACTAAACAAATAGAAGGGAGGGAACCCTGCTTTATATCAGAATCCGTTATATTTTGATGTCATACAAATAGAAGGGAGGGAACCCTGCTTTAACTAAACAAGAAGATGCCCTCTGGAAAAATTCCACCATAGTGGAAGAAGGAAGATGCTGTTTGTGCTTTGAATTTGAGTAGTGTACCTGTGCTTTTCCCCCATGACATGGAATTGAGGAAAGTCATAACTCTATAATTGTGACTCTGGTTAAAGCTGATGACATAACATCAGCTATGAGTCCAATTTAAAGATCCTCTTTGACTTTTGTCTAATTTCCAAGATACCACTTTTAAGTTAGGAACTAATGCCAAATGCTCGGCCATTTAACTGTACACAAATGGCCAAAACCATCAACATTTGACATAAATTAGTAGCCTAGCAAGCACTAATCACAAGGGCTAAGTGAGGAAAGATCTGGCAACTACTTCTAGAAGATAAGAGCCAACACAGCAAAGTACTCCGTAGAAGTCGAACGCACATAAGAACTGCAGTTCAATATATCCACCGGACAAGTTAGTTTGTATGGCGATAAGGGTAGAACCAGCACCGAAGCACCAATCAAGTTGAAAGTTAAAACATATATGGCTGATTGGCTTCTTTGTCTTACTCAGGTTTAGCAAACATGAAATCCTATCCAGGAACAGATGCACAGAATGCTTTACTATCTAGCATGATAAGATCAAGCACTAACAGCAGCCAATCAAAACAAAACTCTTTTAATAACATGAGCTAATGAATCAATATATGTTCAACAGTCTCATTCATTACAAGTTGCAACAATATATTATTTTAGGTCGGAACTAATACATAACATGAGTACCAAAGCATCCAACCTTTTATTTTTCCAGTATTGTATGAAGCCCATTGCATTCACATTACAACACAGACAACATGGGAAAATACACTCTTGCAAACAATAAACAGGACAAGGGACTAACCAAACACAAGCAAGTCCTTGCTGAACCATGGCCTGGCAAAAGATTAATCACCGCTTCTTCATGAACCCTTCTGCAAGCTTTAAGTAATCACCCATACCACCCCCACTCTCCCCTTCCCCATTCTTTTTGTTCATGAAACCCTGTGCCAGCTTCAGGTAATCCCCAATACCACCACCCTCTGACTCATTATCACCATGTTTCTTCTTCTTGTCATCCTCCTCCTTGCCATACTTCCCTCCGCTATGGCCACTAGTCTTCTTGTACTCCTCTTCTTCATATCTTCCACCTGAATGCCCACTAGGCTTCTTCTTGTAGTCATCTTCTTCGTACCTTCCTCCGTGGCCTCCACCACTTGAAGCTCCATAGCCATATCCACCACCACTTGGCTTATTGCTGTACTCATCTTCATACCTTCCTCCACCCCCATATCCACCAGCACTTGGAGGCCTCTTGTACTCATCTTCTTCATACCTCCCTCCACCATAGGCACCGCCACTGCCACCGCTTGGAGGCCTCTTGTACCCATCTTCTTGCTCATATCTCCCCCCACCATAGCCACAACTTGTAGGCTTTTTATTGTAACCATCTTCTTGCTCATACCTCCCCCCACCATATCCACCACTTGCAGGCTTCTTCTGATAATCGTCTTCTTGCTCATACCTTCCCCCACCATAGCCACCACTTGCAGGCTTCTTCCTGTGATCCTCCTCTTCCTCATACCTTCCACCTCCATAGCCACTCCCACCACCAGGCTTCTTCTTGTACTCATCCTCCTCATACCTTCCCCCTCCATGGCCACCGCCGGGGCTCTTGCCGTACTTGCCTTCTTCCTCCCCCTGATGCTTCCCGCCGCCGCCGTCGCCTCCCTCCTTGCGGCCGTACTTGTGGAGGTACCCCTCGGCCTTCTCGAGGTACCCGCCGACGGGCTTGCCCTCGAGCTTGCCGTAATGGGAGGCGGCGTGGAGCAGGTCGGCCGCCGCCCCGGCGACCCGGCCCTTGTCCACCTTCTCCAGGCTGTGGTCCTGGAGGGCAAGCTTGGCCGCCTCCGCCACGAGCTTGGCGCTCGAGGCGATGTCCCCGCTGCCCCCGCCGGACGGACGGGGCTGCGAAGGAGGGCGGCGGCGGCCGGAGTCCTCGTCGCCGTCGTAGGAGGCCATTTTCCGACAGGCGGATCTAGAGAGAGAGGAACGAACAGGAGTCACGCTTTGGGTGTGAGTGCGCGATGCGATGCTCGAGTCGTCGCGCTTCGGGCTTCAGCGAGGCGCACGGCCACACGGGGGTATGTATTGCCCGTCGTGGGAAGGCACCACGCCACCAGTCCCTCACCACTGCGGCTTTGACACGGAGCTTCCGTCGCGCGAAAGCGTGGGAGCCGCGTCGGCTGGCGGCTGCGTTGAATGGGCGAGGAGCGGAGGGAACTCTGCGCGTGCAGTTATTCCACTGACGCGTGGGCCACTGGGCCAGCAATTGCAGGGCCCACAAGTCAGTGGTAGAACTGCACGTGCAGCGGAAAGACGGCGTTGACGCGTAGTACTAGCACATCGGCAACTCATGAAATAATTGAAATAATTTGCGAGAACATAACAGAATTAAATAATTATTTAGACGCACTTCTTTCCTTCAAAATTGTAGGTAGTTTTGTCTGTCTAGATGAATAATAATCTCTACTGATAAGAGTTGAGCAAATTGATATCATTTTTCACCCAGAGTTTATCTCATTCACCTCTCACAGAGTGACCCACTTTTCGGGTCATCCCCACCAAAAAGAGGTTAACGAAATTTTTCTCCCTCCTCCGCAGTGCAAATTGGCTCCCGAGTGCTCCCCCCATCTCTAAATTTTTTTCACCCAAACTTCTACCCGTCGGTCCCATCTCAACATGCCAAACTTGTACCGCGATGGTCACACCCACACAGTAATCTACGCGTCCCTAATATGACGCATGGAAACTCTTTAATCACGCATGAAGACTCTAATCACGCAAATTCTTTAAACATGCATAGTGACATTGTGTTTCCTTTCTTGCGCATGGAAACTCTTTAATCACGCAAATTTACACAAATCACTCAAATATTTTCTTACAAATCTTTCTGTTGTTACTGTCACACGTCATCGTTAAACGAGTTTGCTCATCACGAAATTAAAAGGAATAGAGCCGCAAGCTACAAAGATTGCATTTTTTAAGCAGTCGCATGAGTTGAAAAAGAGGCTATAAAATCTAAAAAGGAAAGCATCCATGTATTGATCTTCATACATGCCGCATACACACACACATTACGGGTGAAAATTGACGTGTTGGGCAACAATTACAGAAAGATTTTTTATTGGCCAATATAACCCCTCTACACAAATATAACCCCTCTGCTTGGTTGGAAGGGCCAAAAATTATACATGGCAACACTATAGTTTGTGTAAACGCCTAAGTATTATTAGCTATTCTTTTGATTTGATTGATTATCTTATACCTTATTTTCAATTAGGAAACATATTGGCCGTGCCATGTACAACTATCCTTCTAAGACCCAGGAGGATGCCATTGCCCCCTTTATATATAATATAACTGGACCTTTCTGCATCTTCAACCAAAGGTCATTTGAAAAAAAATACCGATTGAAAGAAAATAGAGTATAAGATGGTTTCATCGGTCTTCTTCATGACTATGGATGATGCTCTTTCAGCGGTGCATAGTTTCGAGGTCAACTTGCTAGCTGTTGTGGCTTTTGTTGGTTGATGAAGGAAGATCCATATGGAACAAGGAAAATCTGCGTGACGGACACCGGGTTGGTTTTCATTGCAATTAATTAGCAATCAAATTATGTAATGCCAAAAATAATATATCTTTTTATAGTTGCATCGAATTTGTCCGTATTCTCACAAACCACGACCAGATGATCGGTGAAAAATTCCTTGACGCCGAACTGAACAACTACTTTATGATGGCTACAAGAGTTCGTGTAAATCGTCATAAAGTGCGTTAACAAATTGAAAAATAATCACATTTAATTTGTGTTATGTACATTTTAAATTAATGACAACCGAAGAATTTTCACTTGCTTTGAAGAATCTGAAAACATAACCATCACATTGATTGAAAACGGCACATACCCATGGATATCAAGTCTAGAAGGTGCTTTACAATTTTTTACGCTCGAAGTGATGCATATTATTATTACTACGGCATCATTGTGCTTAATTTGTTTATTATTCTTGTGCAGCTGTTAGAACCGTGCTGCGTACGAATGTTATGACGCACAACAAAATTAAAGTTGTTGCCGCACGTGCCGAGGAGATTAATTAGATGAGAAGCAGTTTCAATTTTATATAGTTTATATGAAATAATTTTGACCATATGTTCATTAGATATTATTCCCACTTTATCTATCTAAATATGATTTTGTATTCAATTCATTTTTACGCACGTGCCCTTCCACTAGTATTTATAAATTTAAAGTAAATGACTAAAAATTTAGAACGGAGGAAGTATAATCCTTTGAAAAAAATCCCAAGAGTAAAACCCTGATCATCTTATCGTTTAGTGGCTCACAAGAGGACAGCTCGGCACCTATCTTTCCCGTCGTCAGCAAACTTCTTCCCCCGGGGCCAATCTAGCACCACTGCACCAGCAGAGTAGTAGCAGTGCTCCATCCACCCAACAGTCCCGACCCATCCTCTTCCGCCAATCCGTAAGCGGGCGAAGTAGCTAGCCATGCTAGGCCTCGTCGCGGCGCCCGCACCGGCCGCAGCAGCGCCACCGAGGGGCCGGTGCGGCGCCGCCACGCCGCCGGAGAAGGCCGGCCGGGTTTCCTTGGCCGTCCCCGCCGCCGCCGCGCTCTCTCTAGTCCTCTGGTCCAGTCCAGGTACAGAGCTTGCACACTGACTAGCACGCGTAGTAACCATAGCCATCTACGGCTACTCTCATTCCCACACTGATGTGCCGGGACATCTTTGTCTGCAAACTGCAGCGAACGCCGGCATCCTGTCAGGTTTCTCGGGGTTGGAGTCGAGGCCAGGACCCGACGTGCCCCGGCTCGAGTTCCTGGAGAAATGGAATGGTCAGCTGCTGAGCCCAGTACTTACCTTGTTCAGTTGCTGCAAACCTCTCACGCTTGCCCTCTCTGACTGACGGAAAACCCTTTCTTCTCTATCTTTCTTGCTGTTGCGCTCTCAAGCCGAGAATCAGAAGAAGTACGCCGAGTTCGATAACAGGTTCAAGAAGTCCAAGGTGCTGCAGGAACTACTCGAGAAGTCCAAGCAGAACAAAGAGAAGTAATAGACACGTCTGCTCAGATTACGCTCCCCTGGCTCCTGAGCATCCATCTTTTGCTGGGCTTTTGTTGGGATGGGCATCTTTGTGCAAATGCTAACGACATGGATGGATTTGCAGGAACGAGAGGATGATCCAGGACAAGTATTGCCTGCGGGGCGCCGAGTGGGGCGTCGGGGACTGCTCAACGGAGGGCATGTCGGACCAGGAGCGGGAGGACTTCATTTCGGAGCTCAAGAAGAGAACTGGAGCGGAATAGCGAGCTGACGACCTTCATTTCGGAGCTCAAGAAGAGAACTGGAGCGGAATAACTTCGCGGCTGCAGGGGAATGGCATTTTTCACCCATCATGGATTCATGGTACCCTGATTACCATGGTAGGATGTACACCAAGAAAACGTTTCTTTTTTCAGAAGCCATTTATAGGAGCATCAGGAGAATGTACACGACCAACACGCGAGCTCAGAATTTACAGTGTATGCGCTATGCTAAAATGCATCTGTAGACTGTAGCAGCAAATTACCATATTGACACAGCATCGGGACTTATTGAGATTGCCCAGGTCCTTAAGAACCGGAAGTGCAATACCGACATGACTGTATGTCCTCTTCAGTTCTCAAATCGAGCAAAATCGGATCTGTTGACAGCCCGATGCATCACAGCAATGCCCCCATGCAGTGAAATATGTGGAATTCCAATACATTGAACGCACCTATGGAACAGAGGAAGATACAGACAAGCATTTTGTCCTCGTGCGTGAGTGTATCGTGGAATATGTCCCTCCAGCTAGAAACACCACAAGAATTTGTAACCTAGGATTCACCTAACTCATAGTACACCTAAGCGCAAAGTTTGCTGTATGTGTTAAATGATCTTGATCCTACCTAGAAACTTGAACTCACTATTAGCTTTCAGTCACACATGGGCAGATAATTCCATGACAGTTGTAGAAAAACCCAATGCCTTTTTCAAGATTGTATTGATTTCGATGCAGAATTGCTTGTTCCGGCTCCATTGAACCTAGTAACGTATCCTCGAGAAGGCTGGAACTCGCAATTCATCCCTGCTCATAAGCATAGTTCAATTCGGACTTCTGAGTTAAGATATATATTCTGGGCTTGACAGTTCCATGATTTGTTCTGAAGATAATCCTATATTCTGGGCTTGAGAAGGTTCATAAGCGACCAGTACAATAACCAGCCGATGATGATGTCTTTTGATGCTATTCACTATTTCAATGCTTGTGCGATATCAGAAAACACCATACTTCTGGGCTATCAGAAAGCCCCAACCATCTGAACCCATGCAGGAGGTGGTCACGAGTGCCAGAGCGAATATTGCTATCGCGGGGCTTTAATGCCAAAACAAAGTGACCTGCCATCATTCAACTACCTTGAAAGTGAATAGAAAAATAAACTTCAGCTCGGTGTCAACAAATGTTGCTAAATAATACTTAAAAGTAAATACATAAATAAATCCATTGAAGCAAATTGAATAGATATGGAAAAATTACCCATTGCAAACATATCCCCGGTCTCCTGTATGTGGCACCAGTTTATACACTAATTTCTACCTTTTAGACTATACATCAGGAGTCACTTTACTAATTATTACCAACAACTATGGACGTCAGTAACACACTTGCACTCTGTAGATACTTTGGTTTCATGAAGGACATAGCCCACAGGCAACAGAAAATGAGAACATGTTGATAGTGTATGCAGTTGAGGTTAATAGCCATTATCAGCGTCACAATAATATGGTGAAATAATCACGTCAGAATGATCTGTTCTCAATACAAACTCCAAAAGATCCACTTATGAATTAAAATCAAATTAAATTTGAACTTTATTTTGGTGGCTTGCATCTTTTCTGTCAACAACATGAAATATGAAGCAGACTATCTCTTCAATTCCTGCTTACCCTATCAAACCTGCATATGGTTGCATTTTAATTTCATAGGCCAGATTCCTCGAGACATGGGAACATAACGAATTTAAATTTCCAGGGATCATTCATTGTCTGCAATGGTTCTTTCATCTGGTTAGCTATCATTATCAACAATCACTGCTGTGACTGCGGGACCGTCTTGCCAAACGCACGAGGTCTGCCGTTTTTGTGATCAAGAGAAGACTACTCAGCATCTTCTAGTGGGTTGTTTTCACAATACAGATTTGGTCCCTGATCCTCCAACCTTGCAGCTGGATCTCCCTGGCACCTTCAGCCACAGATGATCGCTTTTCTAATTGGTGAACGAAGGCGTTAAGCTCAGTGCCAAAGGAAATGAAAAAAGGACTCAACTCACTAATCATTATTGTTTCTAGGGAAGTTTGAAAACACAGGAATTCATGTGTTTTCAAGAATTCAAGGCCAGACATATCAGTATTCAGTACTGCTCCAGACAGTAAATGATGAGTGTAGCCTTTGGGAAATGGCTTGGGCAGCCAATCTTCAGGAGTTCCTGTTAGGTCGCTTTCCTCACCTGCCTAGGCTGGGTTGGTCCTGGTCCTGTTATTTTTGTGGCATGTCTTTAAATTTCCTCGTGGGTATGTGGGTGTGTTTTTGTACTCGGGTTTTGGTCCTTAACCGAACTCATCTTACGCTCTTCTCTCTTAATGAAATGACATGCAGCACTCCTGCGTCGTTCGTAAAAAAAATCATTTTGTCAATTACACAATTTTAGTTATACACTAGGTAACTTACTAGTGGCAACTGCTACCGTGCATTTTTTCTGCTTATATAATGAAATCATGAGTTTCTTTACAGATAAAATAACTTCCATATACAGTTGTGATTTGGATTTTTAAGACTGCTCATACTTAAACATTGAAAATAGAAACAGTTATCAATAAAGAATATAGTAACTAGTATTACCTGCGAGGCTGAGGTGAGGACGGTTGATCAGGAGAGGAATGAGAAGAACCACCCCTATAAGGACCACGCCTTTGCCCATAAAACCCATTGGGCATTACTTGGCGTGTGGACCGTGGTATGTCATCACCATCTGCTGTGGGAAGTGGCCCAAGAGAACCAAATTCAATTGGTTCAGATGTCGATGCACCATGATTTGCACCAGGTTCATATGAGTACACCATAACAAACGGAGGTCCTGGAGGGCCAGATAAAGCACCAGCAGCATTTGAAGCTGTAGATTGTGGTGTATAAACCTCATGCGCTATGTTTCCTGGTTTGCGCATAGAGCTTGCGGATCCAAAAGATTGGCCCTGAATAACATATTGAGAGCTTGCCTCATGCCTGTATGAGTCATTTATATAAGTTCGTCGTTGCCTATCAGACTGATGACTCTCATCATGGACCTGTCTATCAGACCTCATGCCAGACCTCTCCGACTGACTACGTCCATAGCTGCGGTTTGGATTTCGTTGTTTTGAGTTTATCCAGCTTCCTTCCTTATCACTATAGTCACTCCTGTCACCATTATAACCTCCTCTGTAGTTTCTTGAATATGAGTGCCGGTCCCTAAACGGAACCTTCTGAACAGAAGCCACAGAATTGATGGCTTAGTATTTCACAGTCCAGACTATCAATAATTTCACAATCATTGTGAAACAAAGAAATAACTGGTTAGAGGAACAGAAGATAGAACTAACGTAAGGACAACCCTACAGCACCCATATTCTAAATTTCTTGATTCATCGGTCATGAAAAGAACTCATTAGTTTTCGACTTTGTATACCCTCCATTTTTAAATATATGATTTGTACTTTGACACAAATGGCTAATTGTCAAAGAGTAGTAATCATTTGTTTTAGGAAGTTGCTACAATGAGGGGGGGCACAGCCATGTTTGGCTTAAAAGAAGCTCTGCCACAAATGGCACGCCACTAAGTTACTATACTATGATTCACTCTGATGGTGGGTGACACATGAGCTTCGAGTTGACTAAATACCGTTACAAATAAATAAATCCTTCAAAGAAAGAATACTATGTTAGAAAGATAAACATGTTTCTGTTAGATTCCAGAATACTTTCAGGACTATGGTTCCAGTGAGTATCTGAGCTGCAGCAGACTTATAGTGCACAAAAGCGCCAAAGTTGTTTCTAGCATACCAGCAGAACGATCTACACTGACTTAATGGTTAAGACAAGCAAGCACAGAACTGTTTTCACCAGTAAGCGACTCAAAACTAGCAACCAGATAGTAAACAGATCAATGCGCGTGTCCATACAGCGAAGCACAAGCTCTATAATATTCATGATGACATAAAGACAATCTTGTCCACAAATCTGATCAGGTGGACTCATAAACCTTATTAGCCAGTGTTGGAGTATAAGTGAATTGCCCACCTTTCCCCATCAGCTTAAGCTTTTGGGTTGAACTGGTTGGTGCATGCAACTCAATATGGTACCAGAGCCAGAGGTCTCGAGTTCGAGTCCTGGCGGGCGCGTTAATTAAAATAATTACAGCCCACTCCAATATCCACGTATGCGGCCTGGGGGAGCCTGCACGTGAGGGGGAGTGTTGGAGTATAAGTGAATTGCCCACCTTTCCCCATCAGCTTAAGCTTTTGGGTTGAACTGGTTGGTGCATGCAACTCAATAGCCAGTTAAAAATTTACCAGACTGGCCTAGCAGAAGCTAACATAACTAATGAGTAGTTACAATTTACGATCTTCATTTGAGCAATTAAATCAACTAAATGACCAACAGTATTGGTATCAGTTAACTATGTATCATAAGTGCAATGCACAACAAATTATCAACCTTGTTTAGTTTTCACTTCTAAACACAGTATTACTAACAAATTGTCTATGCACGAGATAAGACACTGAAAGATATTTTAGGTTCTTACAGGATTTGGAAAGTAGGTTCCTGTGCCTCCACGGTATCTGGGTGCATCTTCTCCGTAGTGCTGGAAAACACCAGTACCTCTTTCTGCAGCAGGTTGCAAAGGCATCACAGGAAATACTCGTTGACCAGGACCAATCATTTGTGCCCAGTTAACATTTGGTGCTGCTGGTCTTCCAGGCCCATCCCATGGAGCATGGCCATGCAAATACATTGGTGGTACTGGAAAAGGGTATAGAACAGGACCCAGGGGACAAGCAGTCTGGCAGAATCGCGCATACTGTAGATTGTGCCAATGGCTAACGAGATCACCATTCAAGATGTCAGGCTTGTGTTCACCAGATGGCTCAGTCATAGTACTGATTGATGGTGTTGAGGTAGCACCAGAATCTGGTTGGTCAACATCACTGAGCGAACTGAAATTTTGACTTGCAATATTGGCAGGAAGCTGATCAATTCCTTCGCTTCTATCAAACTGGGGACCAGAACCATCACTATTCCCTGGAACAAATGGGAAGACAACAAAAGGAACTGGTGCACCTGTTGGAACAAAAGTCAGTCCAGAGTTATCAGCTTGTCTCTGCTGTGGTGAATCAATAAGATAAGATGCACTAGTTCTTGTTTGTGTTGAAAAATAATCAGGTCCTGCTACTATCTCAGAAGCTTCATTAATGATTGGTACCACTGTCCCTTTTCTGGGGTCATCATCAACTTCAGTTGGGCGATGATCAGTGGCATTTCCCATCTGCCCACCAGTCTTGCTATGTGTGGATGTGGCTGGTGCCGCAAAGCCAAGTCTTTTCCCCGATTTGTCTCTTGATGACCTTGTATTTACAGTAACTTCATCCCATGAACAAGCATCCAGAGTTTTGCCTCTGGATGAACTGCCAGGTGAAAGAACGTTCACAAAACCACTCCTCTTAGCATAATCTACATTTCCTTCTCTACTTGTTTGATCTTGGAACATGCTGGTATAGGTTTCATCATCTGCACCATTATTCTCAACAGCAAATTCCATCTGCCTTTCCAATGGGGCACCGTGTACACCATTAGGCAAAGATGGGCGTTCCTTCCCATCCATATCATAGATGTGAGGATCTCTTGCTTCAAGATCAAATTGTCCAGAACATCCAATACCATACTGATGCCAACTTTTGTTAGTATCATGGTCTGCATCCGATGTAATAGGCTCCTCACTCTCACTGCCCTCTTCAACATTAGGTGCCCAAGTTGGATTGTGCATGTAATGGCTTGTTGGAGTAACAAATCCATGGAGGAACTGCATATTGGGCAACCATGGTGCCCCAACTAAGTTAAGTGGTGGAACCCCAGCCAAGTGTTTTTGTGAAAAAGCTATTGGAGCCAATAAAGGGGAATGTGCTACAGACAGATGAGAAGGTTTTTGCATTGGCAGTCGAATCTGTCCATCGGATTCATGCAACTTCACGGAATCCATTAAATTAACCAGATCTTGTTCATCATGGCGTATACCTGATGATTCAGAGACAGAAGGAAGTTCTTCGTTCAACACACAGCCATTATCTTCACGATAGCTGCTCGAAACACTATTTGAGTCAGAAACTTCCTTTGCACTAGGGTGAGATGAACTGTTCAAGGAAGACACTGATTTATCCCGTGAAGACTTAGTGCTGTGGTTGCTAGACACTTCTGGAGTCAATATATTTCTTTTGCTTCTGTGACTGTTTGATGCTACAGAAGGAAAAACTTTCAGAGGCTGCACATCAGAACGACTTCCACTCCCATGTCTTGTCCATGTATTTGTGAAGAACTGATTCAATTCAGTAATTAAATCTTCTTTTGGACATTCTAGTAACTTTCCAAGCCTTTTCGCTCCAAATGCAAAAGCACTGCGTATTCTAAAGAAATTGCCTGCAAAATAAAAAAGGTCAACTCCTGGTACTCCTGGGTTTAGAAAATGTGGATGGGTAGGGGATAGAAATGTATGTTTTGTTCTATGATACTGGAGTGTCATGCGCGCATCCCAAGCAGTTGAATTGAAAACAATGTAGAGAAAATACCAAAACAGTGGTAGCAATCCAATCCATATACTTGAACCTTCTTAAGAGATTGAATCTATCATTAGCATCACATTGCAATAAAGATAAAATGTTGACGAGGGTACTTTTCAGAGTACACACTATACAGCACAACGAGGACGGAGCATTACATCAAAGACTTGAATCGCCTTAAGAGACTGAATCTATATTATTACCATCCAATGGCCAACAAGATCAAATATTACACACCAAGGAAATTTTTATGATATTTAGGTGGCAGACAACCACAGTAAAATTGGTTCCTGCTCTTAATTACCACTTATTCAACATTATAAGAATGAACAGAAGTATGGCAGGTATGGCTATCACAACACTGTTCAAGGAGGTCCTATTACAGGTTGCAAAGAATGAAGTTCTTATTGTTAGTGGTTTGGTTTGTTGGTCACTTTATAAGCATATATCAGTAGAATGCTGACATTCCACAGGGAGACAAACTAGCAACCAATTACCAACAGCGGGTATCACTGAAATCCCATTCAAAAAATCATTTAATCAAACACAGCATACCATCAATTGCATGAAAATAGGTGAAGCCAACGAACATTTACTCTGTTCAGTTCACCTATAAGATGATCTTAAAGTGGGTCCATAGTTACCTTTGCTGACACTTCTTCCGAGATTATTGTTTGCACGTAAAGGATCAACAATATTGAAGTGTTTGGAAACAAATGGTCGACCCTGATTCTCCTGGGTGCGAGGCACAACTCCATATGCAGTACTACAGGTATCCAGGAAGGACTTGTTCAGCAACAATTTACCACTGTCCATCCGTGGAGGTTCCGCTGCACAGCGTAACATAAATAATCAAAAGGACAATTTTTAATCAATCATTGGACGTACCCAGTGCCGTAGGCTCCCGCACTGTGCGGGGTCTGGGGGAGGTTATTAGCGGGAGGTCTTTCCCACACATCGTGCAATGTGTAGAGGCCACCGCTCGTTTAATCAATCATTGATTTATCAAAATCAACGACACAAAGATTACCAGTCATATCTGGAAGTGAACTTATAGGAACTGGGCCCCACAAGCTCAAACAAAATTTCTCCCAATCAAAGTTGCTGAAAAATTCCAAGAAACGGTACATAACCTGCACATGCGCAAATAGAAAAATCAAAGACAAGAGAGTAAGTCAGCTTCACATGCACAAATAGAAAAATCAAAGACAAGAGAGCAAGTCACCTCAAGCGGTCCAGTAAAAGAATTGTTGAATATATGAAATATATACAGAACCAGCGTCTCCAATGCGTAAGTGGATATAAGACCATGGTGAGCTCCAAGAATACGACTCTCATAGTAACACCATGCCTTTATCAATATTACACTCCGCTTGAATAAATGATTTTGACTGATCAAGTTGTCGATCTGTTAGAACACAGAATCATTAGGAGACACCGGCAGAAAAATCAAGCATATCTGAACCAGGTGACATACACAAATAAGCACAGCTATCAAATCAAAATAAATTCCTTACCGTATAAGATAAAAATGGTAAAATTTCAAGCACCTTGTCTGGATATACAAATTAAGCTAGATTTCGAAAATAAAACATACCTGTTCGAGAAAACAAAGTGTACATAGTCCACCAACTTGATTAAATGAGATGTCAACAGCAATGTTTTCCACAAGACACTTAATAATCTTAACCTATGCATGATAGGTAAAACATACGAGGACACAAATGAGTGAATAATAAGATAATATAAGTGCCAAATCATTAAACGTGACATATTCCCAAAAGATACAAGAGGGGAGCGATCAGCAATAAAATGATACTGGATACATATTTGTGTACTTAGAAGGATGCTAGAAGTGCCTTCAGATGCATAATCCTCCAAAATGGTACTTATAGATTAGACTTTAGCTATTTGGCCACAACATATGGTGCATAGAATTGAGTGAAAGAGCAATGGTCTATGGTCATATTACTACACTGAAGTTTAACTTAAGATTTTTGTATATAGTTTTTGTTCTTAGTTCATATAGCACAAAGTACAATAGGCAACTTCTGGCAATAATTTCACACAATTGTAATTTCATTAATGCAGGTACAATGCTAAATAAAACTCTACAATATGTGGATACTCCCTCTGTTACAAATTGAAAGTCATTCGCTTTGTCCTAAGTCAAACTTCTCTAGCTTTGACCAGATTTATAGAAAATTGCACAAATATCTAAAACAGCAATTAGCAGAGGAGCAATTTCAAATGGAGGTAATTCGGATGCCTATACAACAGCAAAAGAAAAACAGAACACTCAGAAATTATAACAGGCAGAATTACCTCTGCCTGGATATACTGGACTTCTTTAACATGAAATTCAGCATTTTCAATCTTCTCTTCACGCTCCAACGCATCCCGGACAAGATTTGCCCAAATTTCCTTCAATTCTTCGCTATTACCAAAAGCAGTGACATCAATGTCACCATCAGGTAAGTAAGTCTTGAGAGGGACTGACCCGAAGGTAAAAACCTGTTGACAGAGATCCTTCTTTGTGAACGCATTTAATCAACAAAATAATTCAAATTCTGAAGACAAGAGCAAGGAATTTCCTAAATGCCAGTCTAAAATCCCCCTAGACATGCATAAGGCTTATGGAAATGTTTTTTCAATCATCCACGAAACATGAATGCGATAAGGTAAAAATGGTATCTCAACACACCTGCTAGGCTGTATAGCAAATGCTCATGCCATCATACAAGCCATAACTTTCAGACATCCACATATGTCTATTGATTTACGACTATCAAACAGAAATTACTAGAACTCTTCTGGCTAAGACATGCACGTTCTTCTATCATATTATTGGCAGAGATTAATTCTGTGGTTCCACAAAACTTCAGTAACAGGGTACTGGATATGTGTGTAACATCCCATGTCACAGGAACGCAATACAAAGTGGGAAATACATTTGGATTACACACTGTTGAGGATCTCAATTGATACTCTTTCTCCAATGCACGGATTATTTTTTGCCAGTCGTTCCATTGTATGAAAACCTAATACTCCCTCCGTTTCATACTATTTGTCGTTTTGGCTTCTCTATATACATTCCTTTTTCTATGAAACAGGTAATATGAAACGGAGGGAGTACTTCTAAACAGATCATCAAATATCAGAACCGGAAGTATGGGTCTTAGGTGATCAGAGTCCTTCCTGTTCTTCTGTAACCACAAGTCTCTCTCTCAGCTTCTGTTGGTCAGGCAAACATTTGAAAAACAAGAAGTAAAGCATCTGTTATAGTCTAGTGCACTCTTTGTTAAGCAATCGTTGCTCTACAG
This sequence comes from Cenchrus fungigraminus, assembly GCA_036936925.1. Classification (NCBI taxonomy): domain Eukaryota; kingdom Viridiplantae; phylum Streptophyta; class Magnoliopsida; order Poales; family Poaceae; genus Cenchrus; species Cenchrus fungigraminus. Next base: position 93,175,589 of record CM072776.1, on the reverse strand, counting down.
TTCTTCAGTAGCAGTGTCATCTATCCATCCGCACAGCACAGTCCTCACAGCCATATGCAAGAGCGTTCTCCTTCAGACAAAAGCTGATCCCTATTACTACCTGCCGGAGCAATCGGGTCACTTGGTAAGCAGGTTACTGTACCTGGCACGAGAGGCAGTTCATGATGAGCCGCTGCACGTAGTAGAACACGGCCAGCCTGCGGCTCTCGGAGTGCGCGTTGGGCTGGATGCGCGCGATCAGCTCCGCAGTGCGGCCCTCCGCAACCGCCCAGCGCTCGGGGTCGAGCCGCCGGGTCACACCGGCGGACGCATTCGGCAGGAGCCCGTTGGGCACCATCCCGATGCACCCTCCGCTTGGCGGAGACAAAAAACCCTCGACCCCCACACCAGCAGCGGCCAACCGCAGAGCACCCCCGCAGCAGCGAGCTACAGTGTCGACGGGTGGCTCAGCGCACGGAGCAGCCACCCCCGGCGCGAATCGAGCCGGGCCGGTGGGGACCCGGGAGGCGGGCGGGAGGATAACCTAGCGCGAGCTTTGGATCGATGCGGCTGTGGGGAGGGTGATCGGCGGCGGCGATGAGGAGGGGAGTGGTCGGCGAGGAGGAGAGAGGAATTGATTGAGTTTGGGGGAGAGGGGGAGGAGGAGACGTGCGGTGCGGGTCCGGTGTTTGGTTTGGGCCGTGGGAATGTGCCGGGGTAGGAAGAAGAGGCCGGCCCAGTAGAAAGAGATAGGCCAGCCCAGTAGAAACCAAACCATTAAACCCAAACTGCTTATAGCAGATCTAATTGTAACACAACGAACCAGTATATAAAAGGCCAGGGGGGCACGCATCAGTAACTCACACGATTCAAGAAGGCTCCAAGCCCTATATTCTCGCTCGCTTACATATTCTCTATCTATACACGCAGAGGCAATGGCGCTCACATCCCGGCCTCCCATGGGGGGGTTACTCCTACTGGGGCTGATCATCATCGGCCTCACGCTGCCAGCGTCCGCAGGACCTGGCTGCCCTGAGATTGTAGGCGGGGATGTAGTGTGGACAGTCCACAATAGCTGTTTATTTGCTTTCTATCCAGGTAACCCCCGTCCAGATCCTGTTGCAGCGGGAGAGTGCTGCCGAGCGCTGGCCAAAGGTCTCCGGCTGTCCAAGGGAAACCGATGCGCTTGTAGCACGGCGCAATCTATTCCTCTGAATGGACCTAGCCTCGCTGAAGCGTGCAAGCTTGGCGACTTGGCCAGACAAATCTGCGGAAGCTAACGAGGCTGCAGACAGTTTTTTCCATCGGGTCATTTAGATAGATAAATGGTTTTCCTTTCATGCATATGTATTTCTTTGGCAATACAATAATAGGTAATAAAGTGCTTTCCGACGGTCTTTCATGGTGGTTTCCTTTCATGACGCGCTAGACGTGAGCAACTTTTTTACAATGTTTTCATCTCAAGTAGTCTTCATTGCTGGTTGGATTTGATCGTCTAGAGAATTTATTGCCAAACATATCTCATGAAAAATGCAATATCAGCATGCAAATGATACACTATCCTGAATTTTTTCATGTCAGAATTTGCAAAATCATACAAATACCCCCCGCTAACATAGAGTAACAGATTCACCGCATTCTTTAGCAACTCAACCACAGTTCTTGTTTTTGTGATGGACACTATAGTGGATAGATCACAAGTTAAAGCTAAGAATCAGAGAATAAATAACATCTCTATTTTAATGTCTCATATGGCAAAATGGTATTGTAAAGAATGTAGTCGAGCATTCAATTTAGGAACACAAAAATTCTTCCAAACATAGTTAACTTCCTCTGTAGATGGCGAAAGCAACTCATCGATTCTATTCTGAAATTGAAGGAGATTGGCTACAAAGCAGACTGAACCAGGAGCTAATTCACTACTGCATTATTTAGAGCAACTCCAAGAGTTTGCCAAATTTTTCTTGGCAAATCTTGTGTTTTGCCAACTTGTAAAAAGATATGCCAAGTAAAAAAAGAGTCAATCTCCAACAGTTTGGCATAATCTACTTGTCAAATCCAGATCTAACTTACATCAGGAACCCTAAGAGAGAAACAAAATTATGTTTCTACTCTTCCACCTCTTGAAAACTTAAATCAGGAATAAAAACAAAATTATTTTTATACCCTTCCACCTCTTCTAATACGGGAGGATGCGCCGCGGATCGCTGCGCGCATATATACGCGCGCGGAGTCGGTTTTTCCCAACTTAGGATAAATGACAACCTGAGATAGGGAACCGTTGGAGAAGGTTTTTCTGTTTTTGCAACAACTTGGGATAGGGAACTGTTGGAGTTGCTCTTAGGAGGCCAACTACAGTATTTTGGTTTGAGATGGACAGTTGGACACGAAGGAAATTATTTATGAAGTCTTTCCTCACTGAAGTTCATCACTTACCTATACCTCTGTCAAAAAAATCAGTTTATATTATCCTATAAGCAGAATGAAGACCAGATGTTCCCACTGAAAAGGTAGCATAGAACAGTGTTTTTTTCATGAGAAAACCATTTTTATGATTTTTACTCTCTTTCCTCATTAATTAGACTGCTGCTTTAATTAGTTGGCAAGTTATTTAATATAGAAGAAAAAATATCATTAATACTTCATTGGAAGTGCTCTAGGTCAGTCTCAGTGGAGAGGATCATCACGCAGTTACCAAGACTGTAATCTTAAGAACTGTGTCAGTTGAGGGTCATGATGATCACCCTCCTCTCTGATTTCATGACACTTTCCCATCTCTTTTCATAAATTTGCTGATGTGACATGATATTTACTGCTCACGACCCTCTTATGACACTCCCCACTGAGACTAGTCTTCTCACTTTTTTTCTCGAGGGTGACACTTCGAGAAACATGTGCATAGTAATTGAATCAGTAATAAACGTTGATTGTTTTCCCAAGAAAAAAATTAATGATAGGATTGCTTCGCTTGGTCTTTGAGCCAAACGAAAATATATAAGCTTGCATATATCATAGACGAATAGAGAGACTATATTTTTTAAAAGAGGTCAGAATTTATTCACCAAACTTTTCCTTCAATTCACTACTCATTCCATCACATCCCTACTACTTTTTCAACTAAACACCTCAACTTTCCACTATTCATTATATTTTCACCCATCACGTACCCTTTCACAACACGCGGCCCAATACACTATTCTTCAATCACACCTCCATCACTTCTTCCAAACTAAACACCTTCAACTTTCCACTATTCATTCCCACCGTATTTCACCAACTAAACAGCCCAGCATAGCAAACTACAAAGCGTATTTCACCAACTAAACAGCCCAGCATAGCAAACTACCAAACGGATCCGCTGACATCTCACTAGACACCCGCTGCATCACAGCATCAGAATGCCCAGGCAGGGAAATATGGGGACAGGGGAATCCCAATTCCCAATACATTGAACGCACATATATGTAACAGAGGAAGATAAAGACGATCATTTTTTTTTTACTCGTGCGTGAGAGCATCCTGGAGTCATGCCCCTCCAGCTAGAAACACCACGAGAATTGGTAATCTAAGATTCACCTAACTCCTAGTACACTTGGCGAAGAGTTTGCTATGTGTTACATGATCTTGATCCTACCTTAAAACGAGATCTTTATTAGCTTCCAGTTACACATGGCCAGTCAGGCTAGATAATGCCTGATAATTGTAGTAAAACCCAATGCTTTTTCAAGATTGCATTTGATTTAGAGAAAGAAATGCTTGTTCTGGCTCCATTCAACATTATCCTTGAGAAGGTAGGAACTCAATCCATCGTTGCTCATAAACTTAGTTCAATTATGCTTTTCTGCATGAAGATATATATATTCTGGATTTCTGGGCTTGACAATTCCACGATTTGTTCTGAAGATTGTTGCTTTAGTTCCATGAAGGTTCATAAGTTACTGGTAAACTAATCTGCCGGTGATGATGTTTCTTTTGATGCTATCCACTATTCCAATGACTGTGAGATACCGGAAAGCACCATACTTTTGGTGGTATTCACTATTCAGTGCTTGTGAAATGTCAGAAAGCACCATAAAAACCAGCTAGGGCACATGGTTTTGTTGTTGGCTGCTGATGGCCTCAACCGTCTGAACCCATGCAGGGCATGGTCACGAGTGTCAGCGAAATATTGCTATGGCAGGGCTTCAACACCAGAACCAAGTGACCACGCCATCATTCAACTACCTTGAAAGTTAACAGAAACATAAATTTCAGCTCGGTGACAACAAATGTTGCTGAATATACTTAGAAATAAATACATTGGAAGCAAATTGAAAAGCTAATGGCACAATTAACCATTGCAAGCATATCCCTGGTCTCCTAGATGTGGTACCACTGTACTAGTTTAATGTGGTTATACACTAATTTCTACCTTTGAGACTGGATATTAGGAGCCACTTTACTGATTACTACCAAGTGCTATGGGCATCAGCTGAACACACTTGCGCTTTGTACTTTCAACTTTCATGAAGGCCATAACCCACATGTGACAGAAAATGAGCAGACATGCATAATGCATGCAGTTGAGGTTACTGGTTATTATCACCATCACAATAATGTGACCAACTACCCATGCCAGAATAACTCAGTATAAACTCCGAAAAAATCCACTGAGGAATGAAAATTAAATTAAATAATTTAGAACATCAGTCTGTGGCTTGCATCTTCTCTCAACAACATGAAATATGAAGCAGACTATCTCTTCAATTCCTGCTTACCCTATCAAATCTGCAAATGGCAGCACTTTCATTTCATGTGCTGGATTCCTCAACACATGAGAACATAACTGACTTGACCTTCCAGCGATCCCTCATTGTCTGTCAATTACTTGATAGGTTAAGTAACTTACTAGTGGCAACTGCTTACCATGCATTTACTCGGCTTATAAAACGAAATCACTTAAGTTATTTATTCAGTTGTGATTTGGATTTTTCAGACTGCTCATACTTAAACATTAAAAATAAAAACAGTGATCAACAAATAATATAGTCTTACCTGCGAGGCTGAGGTGAGGACGGTTGATCAGGAGAGGAATGAGAGGAACCACCCCTATATGGACGCCTTTGCCCATAAAACCCATTAGGCATTACTTGGCGCGTGGACCGTGGTATGTCATCACCATTTTCTGCAGGAAGTGGTCCAAGAGAACCAAATTCAATTGGTTCAGATGTGGATGGACCATGATTTGCACCAGTTTCATATGAATACATCATAAAAAATGGTGGTCCTGGAGGGCCAGATAAAGCACCAGCACCATTTGAAGCTGTTGATTGTGGTGTATAAACCCCATGTGCAATGTTCCCTGGTTTGTGCATAGAGCTTGCGGATCCAAAAGATTGGCCCTGCACAAGATATTGAGAGCTCGCCTCATGCCTGTAGGAGTCATTTCTATAATTTCGCCGTTGCCTATCAGATTGACTCTCGTCATTGGCCTGTCTATCAGATCTCATGCCAGATCTCTCTGAACTACGTCCATAGCTGCGATTTGGATTTCGTTGTGTTGAGTTTATCCAGCTTCCTTCCTTATCACTGTAGTCACTTCTGTCACCGTTATAACCTCCTCTGTAGTTTCTTGAATTCGAGTGCCGCTCCCTAAATGGAACCTTCTGAACAGAAGCCACAGAATTGATGGCTTAGTATTTCGCAGTCCAGACTATCAATTTCATAAATCATTGCTTAATAAATCTCTCTCTAGTGAAACAAAGAAATCACTGTGGCTAGATGAAAAGAAGGTAGAACTACCGTAAGGAAAACCCTACAGCACCCATATTTCGAATGTCTTGACTCATCAGTCATGAAAAGGGCTCATTAGTTTTCTACTTTGTACTCCGTTTTAAACATATAAGAATTTAGGACAAGCTAATTAGTTCAAATATGATTTCTACTTTATCCTAAATGTCATATGGAGGGAGCAGTTATCATTTGTTTTTAGGAAGTTGCTACAATGAAGAGGGCCACGGCCCAGGTTGGCTTAAAAGAAGCTCCGCCCTAAATGACATGCCACTAAGTTACTATGCTATGGTTTCACTCCGATGGTGGGTAACACATGAGCCATTAACTTTTTTTAAAAGAACCTTCAAAGAAAGAATACTTTGTTGGAAAGATAAAATATTTCTGTTGGAGCTCAGAATACTTTCAAGACTACGGTTCCAGTAGATATCTGAGTTACATCCTTCTTATAGTTCTCAAAAGCGCCAAAAGCCCAAAACTGTTTCTAGCATACAAGCTTCAGGATAATAATACAGCTAGTTCAGACTAAACTCTTTCTAGCATACAAGCTTCAGAATGATCGACACTGACTTAATAGTTAAGACAAGCTAGCACAGAACTATTTTCACCAGTGAGCAACTCAAAGCTACCTGATAGAAAGCAGATCAATGCTTGTATCTATCAGGGTTTTAAATACCGTTACTGGCCTCCCATTCTTACCGGTCGCAACCGGTCGGTAACCAGAGCTCCCGGTCCGGTTGCCACCGGATCCGGTCCGGACCGGTAAGACCGGTTACCGCGGTATCAGGACTGGTTCCCAACGGTTTTGCGAACCCTGGTGTCCATACAATGAAGCACAAGCTCTATGTTATTCATGATGAGATAGAAGGAATCTTTTCCAGGAATCTAACCAGGTAGACTAGTAACCTTATTGGCCAGTTAAAACTTCAAATATTACCAGATTGGCCTAGCAGAATCCAACAGAACTAATGAAGAGTTATGACTTACGATCTTCAATTAAACCTAAATCACCACATGCGTGATGGTGTCAGACTGTTAGTGTCAGTTAACCATGTATCAAAGTGCAATGCTCAAAAAATGATCAACCTTGTTATTTTCATTTTTTTAATATAGTATTACTAACAAGTTTTCTACGCATGAGATAAGAAGCTGAAAGATATTTTAGGTTCTTACAGGATTTGGCAAGTAGGTTCCTGTGCCTCCACGGTATCTGGGTGCATCTTCTCCATAGTGCTGGAGAACGCCAGTACCTCGTTCCGCAGCAGGTTGCAGAGGCATCACAGGAAATACCCTTTGACCAGGGCCCATCATTTGTGTCCAGTTAACATTAGGAGCAGCAGGTCTTCCAGGCCCATCCCATGGAGCATGGCCCTGCAAGTACATTGGTGGCCCCGGAAAAGGGTATAGAACAGAACCCATGGGATGAGCATTCTGGCAGAGTCGCCCATACTGTAGATTGTGCCAATGGCTAATCAAATCACTGTTCAAGATGTCAGGCTTGTGTTCCCCGGATGGCTCAGTCATAGTACTGACTGATGCTGTTGAGGTGGCCCCAGAATCTGGTTGGTGAACATCATTGAGCAAACTGAAATTTTGACCAGCAATATTGGCAGGAAGCTGATCAGTTCCTTCGCTTCTCTCAAACTGGGGGCCAGAACCATCACTATTCCCTGGAACAAATGGAATGACAACAAAAGGAACTGGTGGACCTGTTGGAACAAAAGTCAGTCCAGAGTTATCAGCTTGCCTCTGCTGTGGGGAACCAATAAGAAAAGGTGCGAATACTGGATTAGGCATGCCCATCTGTGATGGATCAAAATCATTTGGTACACTAGTTCTTGATTGTGTAGAAAAAGAATCGGACCCTGCTACCATCTCAGAAGTTTCATTAATGATTGGTACCACTGTCCCATTTCTGGGGTCATCATCAACTTCAGTTAGGAGATGATCATTGGCATTTCCCATCTGCCAACCAGTCTTGCCACGTGTGGTTGTCCCTGGTGCCACAAAGGCAGGTCTTTTTCCCCATTTGTCTCTTGATGATCTTGTTGTATTTACAGTCACTTCATCCCACGAACTAGCATCCAGAGCTTTGCCTCTGGATGTACTGCCTTGTGAGGAAGGAATGTTCACAAAACCACTCCTCTTAGAGTAATCTACATTGCCTTCTCTACTTGTTTGATTTTGGAACATGCTGGTATAGGTTACATCATCCGCACCGTTATTCTCAAGAGTGTATTCCATCTGCCTTTCCAAGGAGGCACCATGTACACCATTAGGCAAGGAAGGGTGTTCCTTCCCATCAATATCATAGATGCGAGGATCCCTCACTTCAGGAGTGAACTGTCTAGAATATCCAACATCATACTCATTCCAATTTTTGACAGTATCATGGTTTGCATCTGATGCAATAAGCTTCTCATTCTCACTGCCATCTTCAACATTTGGTGCAAAAGTTGGATTGTGTCTGTATTGGGTTGTTGGGGTGACAAATCCATGGAGGAACTGCATATTGGGCAACCATGGTGCCCCAACTAAGTTAGGTGGTGGAACCCCAGCCAAGTGTTTTTGTGAAAAAGCTATGGGAGCCAATAAAGGGGAATGTGCTACAGACAGATGAGAAGGTATTTGCATTGGCAATTCAATCTGTCCATTGAATCCATGCAGCTTCATCGAATCCATTAAGTTAACCGGAACTTGTTCATCATGGCGCATATCTGATGATTCAGAGACAGAAGGAAGTTCTTCGTTCATCACATAGCCATTATCTTCACGATAGCTGCTCGAAACACTATTTGAGTCAGAAACTGCCTTTGCACTAGGGTGAGATGAACTGTTCAAGGAAGACATTGATTCATCCTGTGAAGACTTAGTGCTGTGGTTGCTGGACACTTCTGGAACCAATACATTTCTTCTGTTGCTGTAATCAACCCTCAAAGGTTTTTCCATACTAACCACATTTGTCCGCCTGCCACGAAATCCTTCAACAGAAGAATCTGTCAGTTCAGGGCTAGATCGGGTTCTTGCAAATCTAGACCTGTTTTGTCCATTTCTGTCATTGACAAAGAGACCATTTGGCACTCTCTTATCCCTTTCACCTTGCATCAATCCAGCTGAGTTATTTCTTTGAAGCTGCTCAGAGACCATGGCATTGCCTTGTGCTGCATAAATTTTTTGGTGCTGAGCATGAGGGACAGAAGGAATAACTGTTCTAGGCACATTACGACAATGTAGGTCACTTTTCTGAATTGCCTGAGAAGGATCAGAGTAACTGTGACCAACTTCAGTAGAATTATCTTGATTTGCACGAAGATTATCATGATTTGCAGGAAGCTTAGGATTTTCAACTTTTTTCTTGAATGCTATTACACTTCTGTGACTGTTTGACACTACAGAAAGAACAACTTTCTGAGGCTGCACATCAACCAGACTTAGGGTAGGCACATCAGGACGACTTCCACTCCCATGTCTCATCCATGTATTTGTGAAGAACTGATTCAATTCAGTAATTAAATCTTCTTTTGGACATTCAAGTAACTTTCCAAGCCTTTTCGCTCCATATGCAAAAGCACTGCGTATTCTAAAGAAATTGCCTGCAACACAAGAAAGATCAACTCAACAGGTGATGTATTTTTGTTGTTCTTGTAAAGATCAAACTTTTCACTGAACATAACAAAAACAGCAGTAGTCATCCATCCAGTCAATAAACTAGAACCTTCTTAAGAGATTGAATCTATCATTAGCATCAAACAGCCAAAACGATAAATACAGTACAAGGAGGAAGAATTTATTATACCAACCACTTTAATCTTCTTAAGAGACTGAATCTATCATTAGCATCCAATGACCAATAAGACAAAAAATATTACACCCCAAGGGCAATTTTATGGTATTTAAGTGCTGGACAATCACAGTAAGATCAATTGCTCATCTTAATTTCCACATACTCAACATTGTAAGAATGAATATAAGTATGGAAGGTACAGCTATCGCGACACTGCTCAAGGAGGTCCTATTACAGGTCGCAAAGAATGACAGTTCTTATCATCAGTGGTTTGATTTTTTGGTCATTTCATATGCATATATCAGTACAATGCTGACACCACAAGCAGACAAACTGGCAACCAATTACCAACGTGAATGAATTACAGATATTCTTGAAATCCCATTCAAAAAATCATTAAATCAAACACAGTATACCATAAATTGCACGAAAATAGGTGAAGCCAAAGAAACATTTATTCTGTTCAGTTCACCTATAAGATTATAGAGTAGGTCCATGGTTACCTTTGCTGACACTTCTTCCAAGATTATTGTTTGCACGTAAAGGATCAATAACATTGAAGTGTTTGGAAACAAATGGTTGACCCTGATTCTCATGGGTGCGAGGCACAACTCCGTATGCAGTACTACATTTATCCAGGAAGGACTTGTCCAGCAACAATTCACCACTGTCCATCCGCGGAGGTTCCGCTGCATAACATGAATGATCATAAGGAACACTTTTAATCAATCACTAATTTATCAAATAAAGTGACACATATAGATTACCAGTCATATCTGGAAGGGAACGTATAGGAACTGGACCCCACAAGCTTAAACAAAACTTCTCCCAATCGAAGTTGCTGAAAAATTCTAAGAAACGGTACAAAACCTGCACATGCACAAATAGAAAAATCAAAGAAAAGAGAGTAAGTCACCTGCACATGCACAAATAGAAAAAAAAACGAAGACGAAAGAGTAAGCCACCTCAAGAGGGCCAGTAAAAGAATTGTTGAATATATGAAATATGTACAGAACCAGTGTCTCCAATGCGTAAGTAGATATAAGACCATGATGAGCTCCAAGAATGCGACTCTCGTAGAAACACCATGCCTTTATCAATATGATACTCCGCTTGAATAAATGATTTCGACTGATCAAGTTATCAATCTATATGAATGCAGAATTATTAGAAGCAGGCACAGGCAGAAAAATCAAGCATATCTGAACCAGGTGCTACATGCAATAAGCACAGCTACCAAGTCAATATAAATGTATAAGATATACATGGTAAAAAAATTTAGCACCTCATCTGGATATACAAATTAAGATGGACTTCCAAACTAAGGACATACCTCTTCAAGAAAACAAAGTGTGCATAGTCCACCAACTTGATTAAATGAGATGTCGACAACAATGTTTTCCACAAGACACTTAATTATCTTGACCTGTGCACGATAAATAAAACATGAGGACAAAAATGCGTGAAAAATAAAATAATATGTGCCAAAACACTAAGGTGACACATTCCCAAAAGAAGATACACGAGGAGAGCGATAAAATGGTACTGATTCATATTTGTGCATTAGAAAGATGCTAGAAGTGTCTTCAGATATGTAATCCTCCTAAATGATACTAATAGATTAGAATAGATATCTGGCCACACCATATGGTGTGAAGAACTGTGTAAAGGAGCAATGGCCATATTACAAAACTGAAGTTTAACTAAGATTTTGTGTTAGTTTATGTTCTGCCTCAATTTATATAGCACAAAGTACAATGGGCAACTTCTGGTAATAACTTCAACACAATTGTAAAATCATAAATGCAGGTACAATGCTAAGTGAAACTCTACGAACATGTACATACTCCCTCCATTGCAAATTATAAGACATTATAGCTCTGTCCTAAGTCAAACTTCTCTGGCTTTGGCCAAGTTTATAGAAAAATGCACAAATAACTAAAACATAATACTACTTCAATCAGATACACCATGTATAATATATATTGTTTGTGCATTTACATTATGGTAGTATATTTTTTTAGAAATTTGGTAATAGTTAGATTAGATACGTTTGACTTAGGATAAAGCTAAAAAAAACTTATAATTTGGAACGGATGGAGTAGATAGCAATTAGCTGAGGAGTAACTTCATATGGAGGTAATTCTAATGCCTATACAGCAGCAAAAGAAAAAAACTCTGAAATTATCACACAGAAAGTTACCTCTGCCTGAATATACTGGACTTCTTTCACATGAAATACAGCATTTTCACTCTTCTCTTCACGCTCCAACGCATCCCGGACAAGATTTGCCCAAGTCTCATTTAAGTCTTCACTAGTACTAAAAGCAGTGACATCAATGTCACCATCAGGTAAGTAAGTCTTGAGAGGGACTGACCCGAAGGTAAAAACCTGTAGGCAGAAAGAGATCATTCTCGGTAAACCAAATTAAAACAACTGGATAATTCAATACTGAAGACATTACTAGAACATATGTCAGTTTATGACTATCAAAGAGAAATTACTAGAACTCTTCTGTGCAGTTCTTCATAATGTATTATTGGCATAGGTCAGCTCTACGATTCCCCACAACTTCAATAACAGGGTACTGGATGTGTGCAACACCCCGTGTCACAGGAATGCAATACAAAGAGGGAAATACAGTTCGGTTACGCGCTGTCCAGGATCTCAATCCATAATCTTCCCCCAGTGCACAGATTAATCTTTGCTCGTTATCACATTGCATGAAAACCTAATGCTTCTAAACAGATTGTCAAATGTCAGATCCGGAAGCATGGGTGTTAGGTGATCGTCCCTCCTGTTCTTCTGTAACCTCAAGCCACCATCTCACCTGAGCTCTCCAGAATCAGCTTCGGTTGGTCAGGTAAACATTTGAAAACCAGAAAGTAAAGCATAGGTTGTGGTCTATTGCCCTCTTTGTTAAGCAATCGTTACTATAGTCATTTCTTCAGTAGCAGTTTCATCTACCCATCCACACAGCGCAGTCCTCACAGCCATATACAGGATCTCCTTCAGACAAAAGTTAATCACTATTCCTACCTGCCGGAGCAATCGGGTCACTTAGTAAGCAGGTATTATACCTGGCACGAGAGGCAGCTCGTGATGAGCCGCTGCACGTAGTGGTACACGGCCAGCCTCCGGCCCTCGGAGTGCGCGTTGGGCTGGATGCGGGCGATCAGCTCCGCAGTGCGGCCCTCCGCGACCGCCCAGCGCTCGGGGTCGAGCCGCCGGGTCACCCCAGCGGACGCATTCGGCAGGAGCCCGTTGGGCACCATCCCCATGCGCGCGCCAACCAATGCGCCCTCCGCGTGGCGGAGACAAAACCCTAGACCCCTACACCAGCGGCAGCCAGCCGCAGAGCACCCCCCGCAGCAGCGGGCTACAGCGTCGACGGGTGGCTCGGAGCAGGGAGCAGCCGCCCCCGGCGCGAATCGAGCCCGGCCGGTGGAGCCCTGGGAGGCGGGCGGGCGGATAACCTAGCGCGCGCTATGGATCGATGCGGTTGTGGGGAGAGTGAGCGCTGGCGGCGATGAGGAGGGGAGTGGTCGGCGTGAAGGAGGGGGAGGGGAAGGGAGGAGGGTTGAGGTGGGGAGAGGGGAGGACCGAAGGAGACGTGCGGTGCGGGTCGGTGTTTGGTTTGGGCCGTGGGAATGTGCCGGGAAGAGGCCGGCCGACCTGACCTCTACCGTCTCAAACACTTCGACGAGGCGTGGCCGCGTGGGCGGGCAGTGCGCCAGCGCCCTGGGCTCGAGCGGGAGCAAACGTGCTACGCGGTCGGGATTCCGTCGGGACTACCACCAGTACCGGATGCGTGTGGAACGGGGTGGATTTTGGATTTTACAGCCTATTCGTTCGGCTTATCAGTCACCAGCCAACAGTACTTTTATCTCAGAACAAATCAGCCACCACCAACCAGCCAACAATACTTTTCTCTCAGAACAAACTAGCATCAGCAACCAGCCACCAGCCAAACGAACAGGCTGTTAGATGATTCGAGTAGTTCCGTGGGCTGGATTCAGATCATGGTAGTACTACGTACTCCTTTTTTTCGAGATGAATAGCCTCTTATCAAAATATTTACTCTCTACCTTTCAAAATGTAAGTCATTTTGATTTTTAAAGATTCATAGTATTATTATGCACTTAGACATACACTATATCTAGAGTGAATTTCACTGTAGGTCCATGAACTTTTTCTGAGATCTCATCTAGGTCCGCAAACTAAAAAAGCGGTCATCTAGGTCCGTAAACTTTTTTCGAGATCTCATCTAGGTCCGCAAACTAAATAAGCGGTCATCTGGGTCCATAAACTTTTAAAGAGCGGTCATCTAGGTCCATGAACTTTTAAAGAGCGGTCGTCTAGGTCCAAAACGGTGGCGACGAGCCTCCTGGCAGCGGGAGGCGTGGAGTTGGTGCTGCTTCGACGGTGGAGTGGGCTGCACCGTGCCCCTGTGTCGCGACCACGCATGGCTCGTCGCCACCACTTTGGACCTAGATGACTGCTTTTTAAAAGTTCATAGACCTAGATGATCGCTTATTAGTTGTCGGACCTAGATGAGACATCGGAAAAAGTTTATGTACCTAGATGACCATTTTTTAAGTTTACGGACCTAGACGAGACCTCAGGAAAAGTTCGTGGACCTACAGTGAAATTCACTCCTATATCTAAATGCATAATAATTATATATGAATCTAAAAAAAAGTCAAAACGATCTACAATTTGAAACAGGGAGAGTATTTTTTACTTTTAGTCACGAGGTTTGATGATTCATCTATTTTATAAAAATTATACAAGTAACATTTATTTTATTTTAGTCGAACGAGAAAGTACTTAGATACTCCTACCATAGAATCACATATCTAAATCCGAACTCCTATTGTTGAGTAGGCCTGCTTTCGTCAAGAGGTTGGGACACGGCTAAACGAGTGGATATTTGTTTTCAAAAAAAAAGTGAAGAAAAATCCAAAACCGAATTAACTGTAATATACTAGTTTAATATTACTTGGTAGTGCATAAATGGAAACAGAATATAACTATATAATTAGTGTGTCTGTGTGTTCTTAGTTTCATGTTTGGTTCGTTTCCTAAGCTTGTCATGATTCACCGCAATTTCGGCTGGCCAAACGTGCAGCAAGTTTTGGGTGAAAAGAAACTTACGCTTTAATTTTATAATATGGAGGTGCCCACAAAGCAGACACCAATCTTGATGTTAGTATATACTGAAAATGTCGTGTTCGATAAATACTCAAATCGGTGGATGCCACTTTGCGGTGCAGTTAGACCAATCTCAGTGCAGACTTTCATTGCACAGTTACCTAGACTGTGAATTAAGTGACTATGACACAAGAGTTTCATATATGGTGATGACACTCCTCTTATATATATGATGAAATTCTCTCTTCTCCCTTCTCGTAAATATTTTTTTACCTCATAAACAAAATTAGTGATGTGACAAATATCCATGAAGTCCTATATGAAACTCGCAGGGAGACTCACCGACTTGTTTTTGAGTGAGCGTGCGCCGTTCAACAAATTACCCAAAATTCCCAACTGCATGCGCTTTCCGCGCTCATCAGTATAGAGCTACAAAAGCTTACACACACTGCTTGACTGGGAAGAAATTCCTGTCGACTTTCTGCTAACTTGCCGCTAACACACGTGTGGACGAGAAGGAAAGATAAAGCCAGCCCCGCTCACGGCACACCGCGCCGCCGCACGGCATGCTGCGGTGGCACGCCGGCGCCAGTACCGGCGCTACCGCCCCGTCCGCGCCCTCGCGCGCGCTGCCGCACAACCGGCCGGCGGCGTGCCGCCGCCGCCTCCGGCCGTGCAGCGCGAAGAAGGCAGCGGACGACGGCGGCGATCGAGCCGGAGGCAGCTCGTTGCTCTCCAAGAGCGTGCTTCTACGGTCCGGCGTCGCGCTGTTCGCCCTCGGCTTCGTCGATGCCGGGTGAGCTTGGCTCAAGACGCTGCCTGTCAGAGTCAGACTGCTTGTTCGACCATTGCTGCATTTGCCTGCCCTGTGGCGTGAACGTGGTTGGTGGTTTGGTGCTTGCAGGTACAGCGGCGACTGGTCTCGCATCGGCGCCATCTCCAAGGACACCGAGGATTTGCTCAAGAAGGGCGCCTACGTCGTCGTGCCGCTCTCTCTGGCACTCATATTTCCGTTGTCCGGAGACAGCAACGACAGCAAACCTTAGGATCCGGGAGGAGTGAATTGCAGCACGAGCTAGTACTATCTGGTAGCGCCAAGTGGTCGTTTATCTTCTTTTTGTGTGCTATGAATCAACCATTGGTCTTTACCGACGAACTGGAGTAGTGGCATAAAATCACAATGTTCTTCTGTGTTGTTCTCAAGTTTGTGTTGAAGAGAAAACGCGAGTTCAAGTGAATGTATACTGCAACATGTAAAGTTTACAGTGGAGGAATCCAGGAGACATCAGTTTTCTGAAGATTAAACGTGTTAGAACTGTGTAGAACCAGTTCTCGGAAGAGAAAATGCTCCCCGGGTCACGCTCGTTATGGGGCTCAGGCCCAGCAGGTGTGTTCAGTGTTCACCGTTCAGGCAGGCATGCACTACGGGAGAAGCATAATTCCCCGAGTGCCTCTTGCTTCCCCGAGTGCCAAAAATCGGGCACTCGGGCCCGAGTGTTGCACTCGGGGAAGAGAGGCTTCCCCGAGTGCCGTAGAGGTCATGGCACTCGGGGAAGGCTCACTCGGGGAAGAGAGGCACTCGTGGACGAAAAGTGGTACTTAACAGCGCAAATGAACGGAGGTATTTTAAAAACACTCTTCCCCGAGTGCCTCACCCTAGCACTCGGGGAAGCAAGCCTCTTCCCTGAGTGCCTCACCCTAGCACTCGGGGAAGAGACCCTTCCCCGAGTGTTAGGGTAAGGCACTCGGGGAATTTTTTTTTAATTTTTTTGCCCCAATTTTTTTGTGAGGCCATCCCACATTATTTGAAACTTTTTGTTCAAATTTGGGGTAATTTTAAATTATTTTGATATATTTCATTAGTTTTTTTCTTTTCGTTGAATTTTTTTACATACTTCGAATTTGAACTGCAGGTGCATGATGTAATGAAATTTCTTAATTCAAAAAATGATATTCATGATATTTGGTGTATGTTGAGGCCGTATGTAGGAACTCTTATGAAATTTCGAGCATCTTGTTGTCGTAACATGACGAACAACTTGCGGGAAAAGTATTTGTAAATTATATAAAATCCGAACGAAGTCCGAAAATCATGAAACTTGTCTGGGTGTCATGTTATGGTATGTAGAGGTTGTGTAACAAAATTGAGAAGATTTCGAGCAAGTTGCGACGTCGGATGCCTAAAACCTAGACATCTCCACATGTGATCAATGTGATAACACACGGAGATGTCTGGGTTTTAGGCATCTGACATCCCAACTTGCTCGAAATCTTCTTAATTCTTGCACACAACCTATACATGTGATAACACGATGCCTCGACAAGTTTCGTGATTTTCGGACTTCGTTCGGATTTTCTATAATTTAGAAACACTTTTCCCGCAAGTTTTTCGTCATGTTACGACAACAAGATGCTCGACATTTCATTTGAGTTCCTAGATAAGGCCTCAATATACACCAAATGTCATGAATATCATTTTTTGAATCAAGAATTTTCATCACTTCATGCACCTGCAATTCAAATTTGAAGTATTCAAAAAAATTCAACAAAACGAAAAAAACTAACGAAATATACCAAAAAAATTCAAAATTACCCCAAATTTGAGCAATGAGTTTTAAATAATGTGGGAAGGTCTCACAAAAAAATAGAGCAAAAAAACTAAAAAAATTAATTAATTCCCCGAGTGTCGTTGTTGGCACTCGGGGAAGAGACCCTTCCCCGAGTGCTAGTCCAACGGCACTCGGGGAAGAGACCTCACGGCTCTCGGGGAAGCCAGCAGGCCCACTTTCCCGTCGGCCCATTTCCTCAACCCTAGACATATTACCCCCACCCCCCTCAGACGCCGCCCGCACTCTATCCTCCCTCACCCGCGCCCCTGTCCCCGCTGCCCCGCCCATGCGCCCGCTGCCCCTGCCCCCGCCCCCGGCGCCGGCGCACCCCGCCCCCGCCCAAGCCGGCGCGGCCCCGTCCCCGCCCAAACCGGCGTGCCCCGCCCCCGCGGCGGGCGAGGTCCCCCGCGGTCGGCGGGCGAGCTCCAGGCGGCCGGTGAGGTCCCTGTCCCTCTCTCTCCCCCCATCTTCCTTACGGGCTCCATCTCTCCTCTTTCAGATCCGGATCCCTACCCATGGCGAGCACCTTGATGAGAGGGCGATGGTGCCTCCCGCTCCTCCGGCACCACCCACCGCTGTTGAGACCCCGCGCCGCCTGAACAAAAGTATGAGGTACAGGCGAGCATATGAGGAACCATGGGATGGATCTCGTCTCAGGTGCAGATTTCTGATGCACACATGCCATTTACTGAATCTCTGTCCTGATGACTGTGTACGATACCTGATTATTCACATTAATCCCTTAGATATTGTTATGTCATACTGCCCTGTTTCCCATCTGTATTCTTTTTTGTTATACTTAGTGAGTTTTGTTGGTGTGATGCTCTTGGTTTAGCTGTTACTTATTAGCTACCCTAGATTAGCAATTTTTTTATAAGAATGTTCATATAAAAAACAGGTGCATTTTCCACTTACTACACGATGTGATGAATTGCGTTTCAAGATAAGTATGCTCAAATAATTCCAAGTGTTTGGTTAAGGACCCGTATATAGGCTTCACCAGTGCCAGAGCCCTGTGTGCTGTGTAGCTAGGCGCCATTGGAAAAGCTCTTAAAGTTGATAAAAATGCTAAGAGAAAGCGAAAGGATAGATCGCCTTTTTGTTGGTTGTGTCGTCTCTAACCGATCCATTTTTTTTCCCTAATCTCCGATCTCTGATAATGATGAAATTTCATCTAAAAGAATTTAGATTTCCACAGATTCAGGTAGCAGCTTTGTGTTTCGGTTCTTTAAACAAAGCTTCCTGCCACTAACCAAAAGTAAAGTGTCCCGTGTGGCCGTGTCCGAGGCCAAAGTTTACAATTCTAGCAACAGGAGGTCGTAGCCCAAAAGGTAAACGATTAGAAAATATACAGGCACTGTTATATAAGCTTCCCTGTTATATAAGCTCAATTTTCTTCTTGCACTGTTATATAAGCTTCCCTGTTCCTTTCTTTTATTTGATTTCTTTTCTGCTGCATCGGATCTTCTATGCCTTTCCTAATTTTTTTTTGGTTTCCTGTTCTTGCAGAGATGGAGAGCCATCATGGCGTTGGTGACCAGAGTTTGGAATGGCCGGCATTAGGGAAAGGTGAGTTTCCTGCTGCCTTTTTCTTTGCATCAGGATCTTTTGCATCAGTGGGGTTTAGCATGGGTGATAGAACATTACTGTATGCTGTGTGTTAAGTCAACTTATATCATTATGCTTGAATGTTGGACGTGCTCTATGTTAAAATGCAATGTTAGAAGTATGAGTTATTAACTACAAGTGCATTTAATATGCTTCCTGTAAATTTGATTAAGTCCCACAACCATAATGTAACAGATGTTGAGACAGTCCTCACTCAGCTAGTCAGTTCCCTAACACTGTTTTCTGGGCATGCTTATCTTCAACTTGTGATGATGTCTAAACAATAAATAATGTGGCTTGCAGTTCTATGACAAAACCAAACAAATGTAGACTAATGTCTCATCATACTTGCCTGCTGTCACAAATACATTTTGTACCTTTTAGTTGTTTGTGTATTCAAAAGCTCGATAGTGCAGTTATGTTAGGGTATTTGCACACACTTTTAGTGCATTTAATCTGTGTCGTTACTTCAGTCTTCAGTAACGCTCATTTTTGTATTATATCAGATTGCCCCCTTTTGACTTAAATTCTGTGTTTTATCTGTTGCAAAAGGCATTAGTTGAATATGGATAAAATATGCCGTGTATTATTGGGAGGGTGGGAGGAGCATCTCATTGCAAAGTTAATTTCCAAGTGCAAAAATATGCCGGATTTGTTGATGTGTCGGCCTTCGTGCCTTCGTGCCGGATTTGTTGACCTGTCGGCCTTCGTGTCAGAAATGTGGTTGTCGGCCTTCGTGCCGACCTTCTTCTTGCAGGTTTTGGAAACCTCACCATGCAGGGGAGGTGGTGCATGTTGGGACATCCCAACCTTCCTAGTTGCCGTGAGCCGCCCGCGGACTCGTTTTTATGTATTGCACTTGTGAACTTGGAATAATGTGTACTTTTGAATGTGAGGTTTGTAATATATTGTGGATTTTGGACATATTTGGTTGTTTGTGATTTATAAATGTGATTTGTGATATATTGATGTTGATTTGTGGTTTGTATATGTATTTGTTTTGTTTCTCACAAGGAAAAACAAAAAAAAAACTTCCCCGAGTGTCTGGGAAGGGGCACTCGGGGAAGACTTTTTAAAACAAACCGGCAGTGCCTTCCCCGAGTGCCTGGTCAGCGGCACTCGGGGAAGAGGATTTTTTTTAAAAAAAAATCAAATTTCTTCTCGGGGTGTTGCACTCGGGGAAGAGTTTTTTTTAAAAAGAAGAAGAAAAAAAAGCGGATGGCGCCAACGGCGTTAAATCTTCCCCGAGAGCTAGCACGACACTCGGGAAAGGCTTTCCCGTGTGCACGAGATTTGGCACTCGGGGAAGGCCGCTTCACCGTGAGAAGCGTCCCCGGAAGCTCTTCCCCGAGTGTTGCACTCGGGGAAGGCTTCCCCGAGTGTTTTTTGGCCTTCCCCGAGTGCATTTGGCACTCGGGGAAGCCGGTGTCTCCCGTAGTGATGGAGGCTCTTCGGTGCGCTGCTGGCTGTGTTATGGTGCTACTAGAACTGAGAGGGAAGGGACTAAAATTGAGAGGGAAGGGGAAGAACTGGGTGGAACTCCGGCCGCGGGGCTGCTACCCACGGCCGGGCAAGAGGAAGGATTTACTTCTAATCTCTTGCTTGCCTAAACTCATACACCTCCCCTCCTTATATAGAGAGGGTCCCACTAATGGGCTGCACAGGCCCACTAAACTCTACTCACGTCCCCTAACAGGCTGTCTGCAACCTTCTCAATCTGTTCTTCGTTACTCAACAGAAGGGATCAACCATGCGTGTCCAAAGGTCGGCAAGTAATCACTGCTTGATCGCTAGTTTCAGGAGAAAGAATGCTCGGAAAGCAGCAGCACCGTTGGAACAATTTTTTTCTTCTCCCCCACACATCATAATCCTGGTGAGCAGTACAGGTACAGCTTTTTTTTTGAACGCCTCTCAACTGGGTACAGCTGTTGTATTTGTTCATACACACTCACACCCACTCACCCACTCACCACACGCACACCACCCGTGTACAAGCAAACCTACAACTATACTCAGACCACCGCGTCTTTCTTGAGATCACCATAGCGTCGCAGTCCCTTTGTGGCACCACGCGTGAGAGGCAACGAAGATTAAACAGGGAAGCAGTACAGGTACAGCCGATGTGCTTCAGAATCTTGGACCTGGAGCAGCTACCTGATGGATAGGCTGAGCGTTTGCCGTTGCTCTCGTCTCTGTTTCGTTCAGCCAGAGTGCTATAGACAACACCATCTTGCGGTTTCAGGTCGGCTCAGTGCAGAGATCTCGTTTCATGTCGCTGCCAGCCTGCCACGCTCGTCACAGCCATCAACTGCCCACTGACGGGATCCTTTGCATGGTTCCAAAAAATGAAAATTTCAATCATGGTGTGACGTGAGCATGCCACCGGCCAGTTTGCTCCCTCGACCTACAACAACAGAAGCTTCATCTTAGCCGTCCAAAGCAGGGGGCGGGCAGTCCAGATCTCGCCACCACTGCTCGGGGGCAAAGGCGAAGCTGCGTGTGAATAATACACGAGGGGACAAATACTGGTGCAGGGGCGCGTGCGTCGTCTTCCTCATCTTCCGCCCTCGGCCCTCCCCCCCTGCCTTCCAGTTCCATCTCCGACGACGCAGCAAGTGGGGCGGCGGCCGTCGCCGATATGAACACCTCCCCGATCACCGGAGGCGATCTCCCGCGACACCTCGCCCTCCCCGTGTTCTGCTAGACGGGATCCGAGCTCTCCTCGGTAAGCCGCCGGTCCCACCTTCCCCCTAGTACTAGGATAATCTACCCGATTCGCGTCCTGCTCATGCCCGTGCGTCCATACTTGGTGTTGATTTCTCGTTTCTAAGGTTGCACGCGCTCGTGCTCGAGTTGAATTGACAATCATGGCATTCGATCCGGTGCCCAGCGCTGGTGAGCAAGGAGACCACGGTTTCAGGTTCCATGGTCGTACCGATACGAAACGTTCGGCTCAACTGCTCAAGGGAGTGGGGCCTTGTGCACACGACAGGGATGGGGGGAATGGTTAGGTTAGGGTTGGTTGATGTTTTGGTGGGAGCGGTAACTGGCCGCTGCTGATTATCGAGGAGATTGGGGAGGCAACAGGTAGGCATGGTAATGTTGTGAGATACAGATGTTGTAATCTCATCTCGACTGAATGGCAAGTGGGCGAAAAAACTACAGATCCTTTCCAAATGCACTTGGAGGCCTGTTAGTGTTTAGATTGTCGATTGCTTTAATTGAAAGTTTCAAGTTTCAGTGAAAAAAAAGAAAGAAAGAAAGTTTCAAGAGGATAAATCACAGAATAGTCCCGCCTGCTGATGCTGAGTTTTGAGATGGGAAATTGGCATAGTTTCATTACTAGTTGGGTATCTCTCCCCCTCTCTCTGTACTAGCTGTCTTAAGCAAACCTGTGGAAGGAGGCATTACATTGACTAATCAAGCCTTCAAGGTGCCTCTCAAATAGGCTCTGGATACTATATGATGAACACTTCATGTTGCAAATGTCCACCTTTCCAACTCAATTGGATGGTAAATCACATATTTTTCAGGATTGCTGTCTTTGGGTTGTGATGCATTTTAAATCAATTTTGGTGTTGGATCATTTTACAAGTAAATTCACAATCCTGCACTTTGTTATTCTACATTCCTTAGTTGGGTCCAGTGCGGCTTTTCAAAATATAGCTTCAATTACAATATTGGCAATAACTAGCCTTGTCTAGCCTAACAGGATCTATTTGCTCCTTCCAATTCGTATGTCTATGTATCCAGTGTGTTCTAACAACCTACTCTCTCCGTTCTTAAATATACTCCCTCCGTCCCATAATAAGTGCAATTCTAGTTTTTTAGGACAGATTAGTTGTGGCGCGAAAAGACTCTAATACCCCTATTTTTTAGCCACACGCAGTAAGTTTTGGCATCAGATCAGATCTGATTACTTAATTAGACAGGTAATTAGATATATTTTTTAGGATTGCACTCTTTGTGGGATTTTTTTCAAATGCTAGGATTGCATTCTTTACGGGACGGAGGGAGTATGACGTTTAGGACTAGCTAATTAGTTAAAAAAATAAACTAGCTAGCTTGTCCCAAACATCTTAGATTTGAGAACAGTGGTATACAAAATAGCTTTCTTATTAATATGCTGTAAACTCCTTTGGTGTCACAAAATCCAAAGGTGGATGCCCTGTGTTCTACGAATGTGATTCTGTAGCAGTTAATCAGTTTCTTTTAGTTTATGTGTATCAGAATATAATCAACTATTGTTGATTTTCGACACAAATTGTATGTAGAGCTGGAGCCTGATGTTCCATCAATATAGGTATCCCTTCTAAAAGCTACAAAAGTTAGCACAAGAAGCCTTGGTGTTATCGTATTGTTCGAAGTCGGGGGCTTGGGACATGGGATATTGTTGGCTTCTTAAGAAGAAAAGCTATCAACAATTTGCCAAATCTTTTCCTAATTCGTTGGGCAATTTGAATAACCATCATTGCATTGAGAAGTCCAATTCTTCTGCATGATCTAGGCCATTTATACTCTTCCATCATATTTTTGTTTCTTACTCGTCATTCAAGAACCAGACAACTATCTTGAGTCACTTCGATCCTGTCTGTCTGCTTGATGGGCTCCCCTTTTCGACCTGTTAAGTCTGAGAAACAATCCTGCATGCTAACATTACTTTGTCCTTAGAGCTTAGATTTTGCCTGAAATAGCCTTATGCATCACCTATAGTGGATTTCGTGGTTAACCATACTGGAACCAGTTATAATTTTATCTTCTTAAGTATTGATTGCATTGTACCCAGATACTAAACATTGTTTTCTCAGGTTTGTTTTGTGAGGGCATCATGTGGAGTTTTGCATCAAATGCTATAGCTGGAAGCTTAAAGAAAAAGGCACAGCCCTCAAATCCAGATTGTTCTGATGATGAAGTTTCTTCATGTACAAGCAGAGAGGAAGGCCTTGATTGTCCAATATGCTGGGAGTCCTTCAACCTTGTGGAGAATGTCCCCTATGTATTGTGGTGTGGCCATACAATGTGCAAGAACTGTATCCTTGGTCTTCACTGGTCTGTTGTCAAGTTCCCATCCCTTCCTGTCCAGTTGCCACTGTTCATCTCATGCCCCTGGTGCAACCTGTTGTCTTTCCGTCTCGTGTACAAAGGCAACCTCAGGTTCCCACGCAAGAACTACTTTCTTCTCTGGATGGTTGAGAGCATGAATGGTGAGAGAGCAAAGTTCCATTCCACCAATCATAATGAACGTCATTCCTCATGGCATTCCAGTGCCGGCCCAAGTTCCAGTCACCACCACCACAGAAGAAATGCTGTTATCCGACCAGAGGGCTCTTCTGCCAGAGATACAAACGCCATCCACACTGACAACATCAGTGCATCTCTCCAAAAGTTTATGGTGTGCTTCATGCAGTTGACAGCGAAGTTTCCACTTGTGATAATCTTCCTGCTCATAGTCCTTTATGCTGTCCCTGCAAGTGCCGCTGTTCTGCTGCTGTATGTCCTTGTGACATTTTTGTTTGCACTGCCATCATTTCTGATCCTCTACTTCGCTTATCCCAGCTTGGATTGGCTTGTCAGAGAGATCTTTACTTAATTTGTGCTGTCTGAAATGCCAGCCCAGAGTACATGATATATGCATTTCATGGCCACCTGCCCTCGTGGGCCTGTATAGTTTTCTGATTTAAAGTCCTTTCTTTTCTCGCCTTATGTGACCTTATTTTTTAAAGCAAACTTTCTGTGACCCGTATTCATCTGTAACTGTACCTATTTATTAAATGCTCGGCAATATTCTTATATGTGTCCTAGATGTGTTTGTTTCTTAGTTCTCCTTGAACATTGGTGTTCCTTGACACGCTAATCATTCAAATGTTCCTTGACATGGTAATCATTCAAAATTGTTGTCTTATGGTTTCCTAGATGAAACTTATTTCTCTAAGTTACGTAAGTTATAAGCTTGTAGCGCCAATGCAATTCTTCTTCCCTCTTGCCTAGACCTAGACAAACTGCTTGCTCCAGTCGCAATTTGTATCGATGGCTGAATCGTAGGGTACACTATTC
The DNA here is from genome assembly GCA_036936925.1 of Cenchrus fungigraminus. Classification (NCBI taxonomy): domain Eukaryota; kingdom Viridiplantae; phylum Streptophyta; class Magnoliopsida; order Poales; family Poaceae; genus Cenchrus; species Cenchrus fungigraminus. The sequence goes on along the minus strand of CM072776.1, from coordinate 93,150,631 downwards.
TCGTCAGATCGAGATAGGCTGCTGAATGGCTGCATGCGGGGATTGATTGGCACCGACCTTTGTTTTCGTCCTTGCCGCCCGCTGGTGCTCGCCGCAGCGGCACCTCGGTCGTGCTGGACGACTGGTCCAAGGGCCAGGGCGCACTACGACGCCGAGGTGGACGCGTGGGGTTGGGGCTCTTGCAGGGGCGCCGCGTCCCCAGGGCGCGTATGCTCCTGCGACGTCGCGGATCCCGCCGGCGAAGGCTACTACGGGGGACGACCGTGATGGTAGCGGTGCGGAGCGGCCGCCGCCGTCGTGGAAGCTCGCGTAGGAGATGGTGGCGCGCACGTGGGGAAGGAACGACGGCAGGTTCTGCCTCGTCGTGGAGTGCCGGAACAGGGTATAGGTGGCCGTGGCAGGGGACGTGATCGACGAGGACTGCCTGCTCTACGCGATCACGTTCCGCCTCCGGTACGACGTGGGGACGCATTGGTCATCACATACACTATTCTTTTTTCGGTAATGCTCAGACGCGGACGTCCGGACGCGCGTCCCGCTCCGGACGGACGACGTGGCAGAAAAAAAGGATGGTGGGCCCCACACCTTTGACCTTATCTCTTCTCCCCGCCGCTGCTTTTTCTTTCTTCCGGATTCAGTTTCCTCGTGACCCACTCCGCCTGGATCTCGCTCGAAGCTCCACCCATGGCGCTCGGAGCTCCGCCCGTCGGCAAGCGCGCGGCCGCGCTCCCCCTGCTCCATCCGTCGGTGAGCGTGCGCGGCCGACCCCTCCCTTGCTCCACCCACCACCGGCGAGCTACGCGGCCAACCCAACCTGCTCCTCCCGCGCTGGCGAGCACACGCGTTCGGTGCTCCCCTGCTCCGCCCATCCAGCCGGCGAGCGCGCGGCCGGGGCCCTCCCTGCTCTCGGCCTGTGCCGCCCCGAGGTGGAGCTTGGCCGGGGGCGGAGCTCCCTGCGCCCTGACGCGCGGCCATGCGGGGGGCGGAGCTCCCCTGCAGCTTGGCGCGTGGGCGTGCGGGCGGCCTCCTCCGCGCGGAGCTTGCGGCGTCCACTGCAGAGCTCCCTGCGGCCGGGGGCGCGGGAGCTCGGACGAGGAGACACGACGTGTGGTAGGGTTTTGGTCCATGTTGCAAGCGTGTGTCTCACGTGTTTCAGATGTCTCATTCAGGATGTTGCAAGTGTTTCGTGTGGATGTTGCAAAAGCAGATCTAGATGTTTCAGTGTTGTGGATGTTGATCCCCGATGTTGCAACTATTTGTTTTCAAATGTTGCGGATGTTGCAACTCTTTTTAGCATATTTTTTATGTTGCAAACATTAATTTTAGATGTTGCGGATGCTGAGTCTCGATGTTGCAGGTATGTGTTGTTGGGTGTTGCAAACATTTTTTTTCAATGTTGCAGACGTTGCGTTTCGATGTTGCAGACATGTGGTGTTGGGTGTTGTGTTGAGGAGAAGGGGGAAGAGGCTCCTGGATGTTGGATGTTGCACGCAACACGGGTCGCAACATGGTCACAATATAGTCGCAACATGGGGGGAGAAAAAAAAGACTCCTGATGTTGGATGTTGCAAGCAACCGCGTTCGCAACATTTTCGCAACACGTTCGCAATACGCTCGCAACATTTACTCGGTAGATTTTAGATCTAACGGCTGACGATTGAGGATCCTAAGATCTAACGGCCATGGACCCGTCCGATGCTAGCGCCCGGATCGGACGTCCGGGCGCTAGCAGTACCGTTCTTTTTTATATACCAACAATTATTTCATTTTCCCCGCTTGAAGGTTCCAAATTCCAATCATTCACTAGGAAACTCTAGCATTAGGTTAGGTAAACTGTGGCAATTGGTAAAGCTAGCGAAAGGATGCAGGGCAGCTCAGGCTGCTTCATCATCCCGTGGTAGAGGAAGGACAGGTCAAGTCATGTTTTCCCGACGAGCAACAGGGTGAATTGCCGGTGGTTGGATTGGATTGCATGGATGGAGAGGAGGGACAAGCTAAGCTAGGCTCTCAGCCTTTGGGTTCTTCAGCCAGCACATGCTAACTTTGTGCTGCCAAAACCCGTAGCAAAAAGAAGTCTGTCCGGACAGGGCAGCCAGTACATGCAGTCGGCAGTCGCATACTCGCATGTGATCTCGGGCGCCTTGGGAAAATCTACATTTTGGTGGCGTCGTCGGCAGGCATGATCTCTGAAGATACAAAATCTCTGAAGATCTCATGATGCTTCCATGATCTAGCGAGATTGGAGCAGCAATGATTCACCAACCGAAGAAAAGACGAAACGGGAGCAAGAAAAAGAGGAGAGCGCGGCGATCATTCTTCATCAGGACCCGGCACCAATGACTGGGTTGACACTCGCTCCTTTTCCTTGCGTGGCATCTAAGCATGCAAGCGTGTTAATTTAGTACTAGTGTTTGATGCGGCGGTGCTGCCATTAGATAGCTTAGCAGCCAACTAATGAGGCGTCTGTCGAATTAAAGGATGATTAGTTGCGACGCGATCAAGATGCTAATCAATCGATCCACTGGCCCAACTAATCATTCGATCTACCATTTCAGTGGTACTAGAGATGACCTGATGGTATTGTTAAGGGCATGCTTTCGGCAGGCCGGCCGGCCGGGCTGGGGCATTGACTGCTAGCTCCTTTTCCTTTCCCCGTTCCCGTTGTAATAATCTACATATATTCCTTGTGCGATGCGAGGACAGCCAAAAAGATGCAGGGGCAATCTGTCGTGCTACGTACAAGCCGGAATTCTAGACAATTATTTCCTACACTATAAAAACTGGCCGAATGGTCTCGGCCGTGCACGTCACACTGAATGCTTGGAGCCGAACGCGATCACGAATCGGCCGCAGAGTTCCGATCGGTGTCGCGCGTGTCCGTGCCGATTGATTGGCACGGTGCTCCAAAGTCTCAACCTCTCGGTTGCCTGCCTCATTTTCCGATCACGGACACGGTGGTGGTGCCCGCGCACCTACTGCTTGGAATGATCTCGGATCGGAAGGCAAACTAAGAGAAACGCGCGCCCCATGATCTGAATCAGAGAGGCGGAAATGATAAGCATGGGCGCGAAGGTTCGCTCGGCATCGTCTGCTTCCTGCTCGGCTGCTCCTCGTCGGCGGACGACCCGATCGGGATCCATCACGGCGTGCGTGCGTGCTTGCCCCGTCGCGGGCGGCCTCCCGAGTCCGGAGAGTCCCGACGCGGTTGGTCTCGTGGCGCGCCGCAGATCTCTCTCGGTCGGTTTGCAAGGACGGGGAGGATGAAGGACGCGGCGGCGTACGTGTTGCCTGTGGCACATTATTGGCGATGGGATGGGTACGGCAGTTTTGGTGCCTGGCAGAGTAGCAGGTTGGCTATGATCTTCCGTGACCACGAGAGCGCTTTCACGCGTCGAGATTTTGTTTACATGTCGTTTTTGCCTTTCTAGTGTTAATTAGCCTAATTTCAAAAAAAAGTGTTAATTGGCCTATATTTCTATGCACCAGGGTCAAGTATAAAAAAAACGGAGGGCATTGATGATGATATTTTAGCAAAGCGTAATTTCACTTGGTACGGTGACGGTAAAATTAAATTTGCCTCTACTGTTTTACACTTACAGGAAATTTGGCAAAGCAGATGCAAAACGGCAGGGTCAGCTCAGCAAAGTTACCTGCAAGGCTGCAACAGCCAGGCGTTACGAAACAACAGAAACGGCCGCCGCCGCGCCCCTTCGGTTTTTTACGTCTTCTTCTTTAGTTGCGCGCACGACTCCCCTCCCCCTGTCCCCCCTCCAGAAGAAAAGGAAACAGGGTGTGGCCGCTGGCCAGCTTCCCTGCCTACCTGCCCACTGCCCGGCCAACCGCGTCGCCTCCGCCACCGCCGCCTCCTTTTCTCCGCCCCGCCGTCGCTGCTTCGGTTGCCTTCTGCGGTCGCCAGGGCGGGAGGCTCCGCCGGGGGCCTCTGCCTCCTTTCAAAGGTACGATCTTTATCTTGCCTTGCTCCGGTCCGGCGATCGCCTTTTGCCGTTTGCCGTTTCATTCTGGGTTCGCGCGATCGCCTTGATTCGGCTGGTTTCTCTGCGCTCTGCGATGTGGCTTGCTTCATGGGGGTTGACTAGGTCGGCATAAATGGCTTGTGTCAGCCGCCACTCGGATCGATTCTGTACTAATTGTTCTTCAACAAGAGCAAAGATTTTACAGAAAAAGATGACAGTTTTGATACCAATTCGATGCGTTGTATAGTTTCGATGTTTTTGGTTTCCATTTTACCTTGTTACCCTCTCAATTGGCTGGCTTTTGGCATCGTGCAAAAGTCCCTGGTTATGTACATGCGACTTAACACTGATTCTGCCCGGTGTAATACGCGTTAGATATGATATTGGTCTTTCCCGGTCAGTATTGATTTTCAAGATCGATAAATTACCTTTTAGATTAATGCCGGTGGTCCTCTTGTTCCCGTGTTTTTTAATGTAAATTTCCGTGTGGTTTTTTTTTTTGGCATCTCGCGCTTTTACTCATTCAGTCCTTGCAGCCTCGAGCTGGAAAGACGAATGATGGAGGCTGGAGCAGTGTGGTCTAAGAGACTAAGCCAGCTTGGCTAGGAAAGAATTGCTTCTCGTAAATGGTTGGCACTTGGTTGGTTGGATGAAGTGCCTGTGGAGCAGTGGAGGCCTAGGATCTTGAGAGAATCTTTGCACAACTATATTGGGTGTTTGTTCAAGGTGGAGTGCTCTAGGATAGGCAGTGATTGGTTCAGACTTCAGATTAAACCAAGGCCAATTTGGATCCAAACAGCCCCTCAGAATGGTTTCCTCTTATTTTCTTTTGGGTTAGTAATTGCATGACCAAATCACCTCTTTGCTTGGAGAGTAGTTCACGCTACTGTAAGATAAATTGTTCTTGGATTGGTCATCTTTTTTTGAACCGAATTGGTCATCTTTTCACTTGCGGCCTTGTAGAGTAATAGGTATTATCTAATTTCTAGTATTTTGATTTCTAACCGTATCAAGTATGACAGAGACGCTTGATTACGAAAGGTTCTCAGTTGTGCCTTCTCGTATGATAGTTTTAGACAAGTTCAATTCTTATTTGGTGTTCTGTCACATTCTGGCTGCTGCATTGCTTCCATCCAGAAGTTCTTGTCAAGATCTTTATGTTCATCACCTCCTCCTTTTCCTCCTCTTCACATAGAAATTCTGTAACATGGTTGGTGATGGACACTTTATTGGTTATTATATAAGCAAACTGTCCATGATGGGCACTTTTTAAATATTTATTTATGTGCAAGGGATCGCATTGAAATATGCTATCTTGATGACCTTGTTTCCTTTAAATTCAGGCCACCTACTCATAATGGAATTTGAATGCACTCTTTAACGATCGCTAATTGAGGAGCACTGACTGCAGGAACCTGCTTTTAGGAGGTATGCTTCTGATGTGCAAGTATTTTCTCTAATTCATTTAATTATTTTTCAAATGGTTTCAAATAGTTTTTTCATTCAAGATGTTCAAACCAGAGCAGTGTTGATTAAAGAGACTATGGTTTCTTTTTGTTGATTTGAATAGTTAAGATCTTGTGGTGCAAACCCTGCACTTACTATTCAGTTATCTAACGAAGCATTAGTAGGATATTGATTTGCTCAGTCTGTGTGATTTTTAAGATAGTTGGAAGTTGGAACTAGTATTATGTGTTGCTCAAGTAATTCATCTCTTATATTAATTATGTTTCTGGTCGTGCTAATCTCTAGCAATGACACATGTTCGTTATTGCAACAGCCTAAAAATTTTCGAATTCAAAAGGAAGAACATTCATCTGACACCAGCACCTTCTCAGCTTCTGGAAGACATTAATGTCCAAATCTTTGGAAAAGAGCTCATCTGGTGGCACCACACCTACAAGTTCGGCTTCACCTCCGGAGTCAAAAAAGCATGAGAAGACTCTGCCAAATTATCTCAGAGCTTCTAGAGGCTCATGCCATGATTTTTGCAAGTACGGACACAAAAATCCTTCCGAAGAGGAGCCAAGTTTATCAGGAGGAAGAAGAAAGAAACTTCCTGCTCATCTGAAAAATTTGGCGTTGCATAGATCAGCTATCTTGGATAGGTCCAAGGATGTCAGGAATATGAGTCTTTCACTAGCCAAGTCAAGTATATCTCTGGGTGAAGCTGTGCGGGTTGCACCCAGAATAGCATCAACAAATCGAAAAGGTAATACATCCAATGAACATTTGGTTACTCTTACAGCTACAGCAGCTGAACATAAAACTTTGAAGTGTGATGGCAAAAAGAAGTATTTAAATGCTTCACAGAAGGTCCCAGCAAATCAAAGGTGTTCGAATGGACTTCCACAACTTGATAAAAGGGACACAGTGCCAGCCAAGAGGGCCATATTTCCTGCCAAATCAAAGTTTCCAGAGAAGACTTCGCTGGAGAAATCTACTACTGTGGACAAAGTCACAACAGTTAATCAATCACGGCATAAGAGCCCAGCTTCATCTCCCAGTAAACTCAACATGATTAAACAAGTTCCTGTTCCATCTATCACAAAAGATAAAAATACTCCAAAGGTAAAGGTTACATCTCCAGCAGCAACTATTACTAGAGTGCGTGCAAAACCTGGACAAATCGCTACCAGATCAAGTGATGCAAATAGAAAAGTGAAGGAAGGCTTAGATATGTCTGGGCCATCCTTATCTGTGGAGCCCAAGATAATTGCTTCTGTTGAAAAACAAAAGGATGATATGCAAATTAGGGGCTATTCTATTGAGTCAACACTAGCAGAACTGTCTCCAGATTCCACAGAATACGTAGGCAATTCTCTACCAGCACCAGAAGAAACAAGTAAATCCATTTTGGAGGATGATGGGGTGGGAAGCACTGAAAAAAGTGAATTAGTATCAGGTGAAGACCTCCTGGAAAGTGCCGTCGCTCTTGAGCTGCAGCAATCATTAGATGGTCAGGAATTCAACACTATGCTAGGTGAATCTAATCTAGAATATAAATTGGCAGAGCAGAATACCTTTCTTTGTCAAGCGTCAAAGGGTGAAGACAACCAAACTGATGATCCAGCTGTTCTTCGATTATCAGAACATGTAACACTTGTCGAAAATGCAGATGTGTATGGATCGGTATTAATTGAAAGTAATTCAAAAATTGAGGATAATCAAGATGAAGTTGATGCGTCTGTGGAGTCTCTAATCTCTGAAGGTAAGGAGCAAGTGGCAGTTTGCGAAGATTTCGGAACATCCTCAGAACTACTGGCAGTTGATGAAAAACATGCCGAGAAGCCTGAGTCTTGTCTAGATTTTGCTTCTGGAAATGCAGTAGAGAATGCCAAGGCTGATGAAGTATTTGATGCTAGTATGAATAACAGTGCTTCTCACTGCCAATCAATTTCAGAAACTTCATCAGATGGTGGATTTCTGGATGACCCAAAGTCCATGCTAATTCAACCAAGTGATTCTGCTGTTGATGAGTTAGCAAGCATCAGTAACGGAAATACCTTTGAACAGGACGGACTGAAATCAAAGGGCTTTATTCCACAGTCACCAGAAGAACTATCAAATGATGAATTTTATGAAGAATATGATTTTGAATCAAGTGAATCATATGAATCTGGTACAGAAGATGAAGATGCAACAATCAAAAGAGATGGGGGTGAATCAAACTCTGGTGACTCAAGACCAAGAAGAATCTCTATGGTTGAACTGGATGATGCTAGTATCACACCTTACAAAATGAAGTTTAAGAGGGGCAAAATTGTAGAACTCCCACCAGATAGCAGTGGCCCAAGGAGATTGAAATTTAGAAGAAAGTCTGCAAATGAAGTTTCAAATCGTGAAAGCCAACCAACAAGAAGGATTTACAAGAGGAATAGCACAAGTAATGCTGTTTCTACTAACCCAGATATGGAATCTCCTGGTGTGAAACTGCGACATCAAGATGCACAAGAGAAGAAAGATGCACAAGGATTATTCAATAATGTAATCGAAGAAACAGCAAGCAAGCTTGTGGGATCAAGAAAAAGCAAGGTAAAGGCTTTAGTTGGTGCTTTTGAAACAGTGATTTCTCTCCAGGATGGCAAACCCACATCATCGACACAACAAACTGGTAATTCCCAAGATTTATTTCCGGATGATGAGGTGAATGCATCTGAGGAAGCTGAATAGAATATGCATGTCTTTCAAAGGTTGCCGTGTTTGTATTCAGCTTTTGGGTTCCTTTTTTTGTATGCGCTCTAGAATTGAGCCTGATGGAGGGGATTTTTGTACAGCAGATTTGTCCTGTGGAATAAAAGCTGCTGAAGGGGTTTTTATCGATTCGGTTCCATGGAATGAGTGCTTTGAAGTTTACTTATTGTAAATCATTTGAGACACTGTAAAACCAAGTGTGCCTTTTGTTTGGCTTGGATTTCCTAAACGCTTTATTAGAAGAGTTGATATTATTTGCCACACCTACTTCTGACATTTATTGGATGTCGGACAACAGTATTTTTCATCTTGAATATCGAGGCATTAGATGTTTCCTAGTATCAATCAATTACACATCCTTCAACATGTTGATGTTGCTTTCAGTGCAATTTGTCAATATGCTGCATGTTGGATCGAAGTCTATACACTCATCAGTTGTCAAACCATACATATTACAATACAGTTTTGTTGATTTTACAACCTTCAAGTTACATCTTCATATCGTTTCAAATTTCACAATGTAGAACTGTTCTCAAAAGCATGCACATGTGCGGGGAACCTTTCCTGTTGATCGTATTTTGTGTGCTTTCTCTTTGATCTTCTTCTCGTCATTATATTTTCTTTCCTCTGCCATTGACCTTGCTCCTCGAGCAACTTTGTTGATCCTTGTCATCTCCTGGTTGTATTCTTCCAGTGCTTTTGCTCTCTTTTTGTCTAGCTCGGTCTGCAATTTAAAGAAGTTCAGTTCTCAGTTTCCTCAACCCCATCAATTTAATCAGTCATGATTACTTCCTCTAATGATCTATTTGGCATCAAGAGTTTGTATCGAAGATATTTTCAAAAAAAGGGAACATTGGATTTAAAGTTCAGTGTTCTTCAAACTATAAATTAACATAAGAAAACCTCTTTCTGTTCTTTTTGGCGTCTCGCCTTCACCTTCTTCTCAGTCTCCCATTCAGCTATGGTTTCGACCATCTTTTCATACCTATCATGACGGCAATATCAGCATAGCTAGCTTCAACAGAGTGGAAAGCACAATCTAGAATAAATCGTACTTACTCCTCCCTAACTCTTGCAAGTTTTGCCTTCTCCCAATCATCAGCCTTGGATCCCGTGCCAGTCACTCCTGCTGTGTCTTCCCCATTCCGTCTAGAATGATATGATGTAGCTGGCCTGACGGCTGATGGCGCTTTCTGGATCGTCTGTTCTTGTTCAAACTTCTTGCTCCCTTTCTTATCTTCTGCTTTGTTGGAGGATCCTGAACCCTTCTTTACACTTACAGAAGTTCCAAGCGTCTTTGGTGTCAGCTTATGATCTGGAGCTACATCTTCAGGCTTTCCAGGTGCTGGCTTCAGCGGCCTCCTTACAGATACGTTGACTGAAAGGGTCATTCATGAATTATCACAAGAGAATTGCAGATTTTGGTACAGCACAACACGTGCCAAAAAGGTTGGGAGTAAGGTAGAACATGTTTATACCTGGTCCGTCGTCATCGCCATCAACGGGCTCTTTGCCACTGAACCATCTTGAGATTTTGCTGCCTCCTCCAGGTTTTTTCATGCTTTCTGCTTTCTTGACTGGAGAAAGAGCAGGTGGCACTGCCTCGATGGGTACAGGCTTCTTCTGAGCTGCATGCTTCTCTTCTCGAGCAGCAATTGCGAATGCTGCTGCTGCAATTGTGGCTGCGAATGCAGCGTCATATTCCCCGCCACTACTCATGTCAGCTGGAAGTTACAATGATAGTTTGTCAGTTTTTTGTTTCAATTTAATGGGTATCCAAACTATGACTGGTTTCTGCACATCCATCTAAAGAATGTTTGAATGCTCCAGACTTCACCTCCAGTTTTTGGAAGTAAATTAACCGATTCGATCATAGGAACTATAGAACTGTAATACTAATACTTTAGTAGGCAATACTACTATATAAATTCTTGTGCTATCTGAATACTAGAATCACAGTGTTTTTGGGCCATCGAGGCACCTTCTAACAGCACATAATCAATACGCTCTTCATGTTTGTGAAAGCAAATCATCATATTTTGATCACATACCTCTTCCAAGAGCTGTGTTTTCTTGCGGTGGTATTGCCGAAGTCTGTCTTCCAACTTTATTTCCCTTTCCTACTCCAGGAAACCGAACTCTGCAAAAGAGTCGTGAAATCTTAATCTGCTACTGTCTAATGATCACGAGAATAAAAAGGTTTCTGAATCTGAATCCCTAAAATGTGGCATCTGAGCTACTTTTATCCTCTCTAGCTATTAGGGTATATAATCTTCTCACTTCAACTCTTAAGGAGAAGGTTTAAGAACCACCAACAAGAACACATAACCTTTTGTTTTGGGAAAAATTGAAGCCTTTTAACAAGAACAACATGACATAAAAGCATTAGGAAGCTCACAGTTAGCCGGCTAAAAAGGCGAAAGATCAAACCCTTCAGCAGATCGAGGTGTAGATCCTGCTGCAGGCGCCTGCTTTTACCTCAGCTGCTTCAAGTCGCCGTCCATGGCGCGCAAAGTATTTGTAGAGAAGCCCAATAGCAGCTCCAAGGCACAACAAGCAGCTTCAGCACTAAGCCAAGGCCTCGTATTTAAAAACTGCTTGGTTGCATACAGAGGTGGTGAGGGAGAAGGGAAGACAGTTGTCGTGGAGGCAGGCAAGAGGAGTAGAAATGGGATCGCTTTACCCCCATGGAAGCCTTTGGGGCCCAGCGTGTGATATTCTTCCCTCCTTTGTGCCGCCATTTCTCGCCGTTGGCTGTACACTGAAGACAGCTAGCTGATGGAGAGTCTAATGCTAAATCCTTCGAGACATTCAGGGAATAACTTCCGTCGGCACAAACTGGCATATTTTCTGGTCGCGTTTGGCAACTATTCGAGGTTCTTGTGCTATGAACATTGTTGCTAGTAAGGTACTAAGGTATCATGTCGGCTTGATTTGCTCATAAGTTACACATGGCGGTGCAGTATTCAGACCTGCCCCTTGCATTTTTCAGTATTCAGATATATCTGTGCCCTCCTTATAAATATTCAAGCAAGAAAAAACGTGAGCCGTCAGCTATCACGAAGTGCTACTGAATTTATTCCGTAATGGTGTCGATCTAAGATTAGATTTGCCCTTTTGAAAGGAGCCACTTTGTATCATCTGTCACCGAGGAACAAATGAGGTGCTTTATGAGTTATTACTACATTCGTTCTTAAATATATGACATTTGGGACAAACTAGTTAGTTCAAAAACGAACTAATTTGCTTGCCATAAACATACATTAAAGAACAGAGGGTCAGGGACGGATCCAGCAATGGGGCGAGCGGGCTCCTGCCGCTAGAAATCCAATGAAGCCTCCCTAAACCTCCTCTACAAATTTGAGGAGGAAGAACGAGGGAATGAGAGAATAGAGGAAGAAGAAAAATGAGAAAGCCCCCTACATTTATCGCTAGGGAGTATACCACTAAGTGCTGAATCTGTCCTTCGAAATCAAAGAGGCCACTTTATACCATATTAGCGCATTGGAAAGTGGGAAAGTGTTGATCCTAACAAGAGGTACTGATTTACAAGATTATGTTCTCGCCGAAGTAACTACTAACTAGTATGTCAAATACTCAAATAGATGGGACAGAAAGCACCATGCAAGCCGTCAATGCATCTGTTCTCTTGGTCGTCTCGATGTTTTAATTAACCTCAGATTGAAACACCATTTAGTAATTACGGAGTAGCAACTAGCAAGGAGTGTTTTACTATCGAGGTCATTAGATCTGAATGAAGCATATCGGTTTTCATTTTTTTGCTAGTGAAACACGCCAAACACGGTAAATTCTCGAGTCCGAAAATCATGATTTTATATTTCAACTTCACTCGCCGCATTGTTGCTAAAAATTCATGCGAAAACAATTCGAATTCATCAAAACAGATTTGAAACTTAATTTTCTTTTAGAAGTGGATTGAAACTTTTTTTCCAAAAGACACCAAAAATATGTCTCACATATGATTCATGTCAAGGAAAACAAATAGTGGTACAAAGTAAGGACAACTTGACACAAAATAACCTAAAGAAAAAAAATTACAGCGTAGAACTCCCTGGTCGTCTTCTTACTTTGATTGTTCATCATCCGCCACCGGAGCTTGAAAAAAGCATTGAAACAGATTTGAAACTTAAACTTTTTCTTAGGTAGTATTTGAAACTTAACCGATGCACCTCAACGATAAAGAATGGAACACAACGATACTGGGCAAAAACAGAGTTAGGACCGTTTGGTATTTATTTGTGGATTTTTTTAATCATTTTGCAAAATTATACGACCGTTTCAAAATTTATCAGTTTTGACAACCAAACGCCGTGGGCCATGGCGGCCGCTGTGGGTCCAACCGCCGTGGCCCACGGCGGTTGGGCCAACACCGTGACCCACGGCGGTTGAATGAGCCGCACGGCGGCAGGCAGCCCCCTTGCAACCGCCGTGGCCCACAGTGGCGGACCCAAGATTTGAAACTAGGGTAGTCCTGATTCGTCGATTGGGATCGCTGGCGCGGCGTGCTGACCACTGGCGTCCCTTTGCAGTAGCCCGTCGAGAGCTCAGCTTCGCACCCCTCGGATCATCAGAGCCTTGCACCGGTAGGAAGCAACATGTACAACTATGCAGCAAGTCGTGTCGGCTGTGAGCTCTGGCGGCCGCCAGCCGGAGAGACGATTGGGGCGGCAGCTAACATCACGTGGACGCGGAAATGGCGTGGAAGGGAGTGAGCGACTCGGAGTCTAGCTTTGGTCTGTTGGGCAGATGGCCGAACAGGAGGTATCGGCCATGAGGAGTTGTGGGCTAGCGTCGAATACTCGAATGGTTGTCATTTGGGCATCTTCCTCGACTTGGGCCATGGAAGCAAACAAGTAAAAGATTTCTGGGCCAAATTTTTGGGTAGTCCTGGGACTATATGGACTACCCACTGGGTCCGCCCATGGTGGCCCATGGCGGTTGCGGTTGGTTGTTTTTTTTTAATATTTAGGAAAGGAAATACACACATTTACAATGGCATGTACGATGCTAGTACAACCTTAACGAAGCGTCTTACGTACTGATAACATGTCTTAGGGAATTTAGAAATTTCATTATAACATTCCTAATGAATCTAGTTGTACGAGAACTGCCCGGAGAGCATAGAGCCACCGGAGTGTTGCGACGGCATGTACTACCCAGGTGGGGGTGGAGGTGGTGAAGGTGCAGGGGACCAATCTTTCGGAGGGGGCTGTTCTTCTTGTGGCATTCACAAGTGCAGGTCGAGCATTTGCAGCACCGGTCGTCTCCTGCGCTAGACGATGGATCTGGAGAAGCCAGTGCCTCCGACAGCTCCCGCTTCAGGTTGTAGATGACGACGTCCTCGAGGTAGTCGATGTACTGTTGATAGGGATCAATAGCTGGTGGATCCACCCATTGCGAGAAACCGCAATTCTCTACTTGGGTGGAGTACTGCAAAAGGCAAGAAAACGTTACCAAACCAAAGAAAGATGATAAACAAATTTGTGGACATTGCTTACCCATGCATGTGGGCAGTGCCAGAAGCGACGACCGGAGTTGTTTCATCCTTGGTACACTTGCATCAGACAGAACTCACTGTGTGAACACCTAGGCCACAACACCGTTTGCTTCGGTGCATAGCTTCGAACATCACGCATCGATCTGAAGTCACTCTTGCCTTTCAGTGGGAAATTGGCTTCGAAATCTTCTGATTGCTGATGCCACAACTCAGGACCGAAACCGTGTTCATCCCCACTCCACGAAGCCATTGCGTAATGCTGTGAGAAGAAGGCAATGGAGTGAATGGTGCTACATATAGGCAGAAGAAGGAGGGTGGCTGGGTGGTGGACCCTTCGATCCGTGAGAAGGGAAACGAAGCAGTGACTCGGAGAAAACACACCCTAGTACTAGGGCACTGTCGCTTTGTGGGCCAGTCGATCCGTGGGAGGGGAACGCGTCAGTGACTCAGAGGAAACACAACGACTCTGCATATTACAGTCACTGTAACGAAACACACGTAACGGATAAAACACACTCTAATGCAGTTCGATTAAAGTTCTTAACGATACAAACCGAGAACCCTAGTTGACGAAGTCATGAAATCTGAAATTATTTGATACAGTCCGACTAATAGTACTCTAGGTCTACTGAGTACAGCGGGGGTATTTCCCCTTCCTGATGGCATCCGGCCCAGCTTCCTTGGCCCGGCGAGCCCTCCCCCTCTTCCTCTCCCTATCGGCTTCACGGGCCTGTGCCGCTTCACGTTCTCTCATCTCCTGGCGATGGCGCATTTCCTTCTGCTCCTCCTTCTTTTTCTCCTCTCTCTTTTCCCACTCAACCATGCGCAACCACCTCTCCCTAGCATCACGGGCAGCTCCCTCGACGCACCTCTTGTCGAAGTCGGACTGCTCGGTATCTAGCCACTGCATGAAATCACAAAGAGGAGGTGGAGTCTTTTTCAAAGACATGTCAGCAAATAATAAACCACAAATGACAAATGAATAATTGAGAAATGTAGTAAGTCCTTACTTTGGCTCTAAGGTTGCGGTCGAATGGCTGGATCGGGTCGTGCGCATAGTTAGCGCACATGAAAAACCTCATTCCGTAGGCGTACCCCAGAACCTTGCACCTAACAAGCTTGCAATTGTCACCGCAGAAGCACATAGGAGTATCGATCCCCTGTGGCACCTCGACATTGTCCTTCCTCTTCGTGAGGAACTCCAAGTCCAACTCAGGACCTGAGGAGGTCATTGCAAACCTGCAAAACAAGATTAGAACAATCAGAGGCAAAAAATAATCCAACTGAATCGGCATAAATTATTACAAAAAAGATTAGAACAATCACCAGCAAAATAATACAAATAGAAGTTCAATTATTACAATACAGTACCATGCATAAATTCGTACAAGAAATAATAGTTCAAATATTACAAATTTCGAAATTAAATGCCCTAACATTACAAGCAACTATGATCATGTGAATCCTACGTTGGTCCTACGCCCACGTCCACGTCCGCGTCCACGTCCGGATGTGGGTTGAGATGGTCCTGAAGTTGCTGATGAGCCCACACTGGCCGTAGGTGGTGCGTTACAAGCATATCCTGTGGCTGTGCACCTCTTGTACGTGTGACCCGTGTTGTGGCACTTGTAGCACGTCACTACTGCAGCTCCAGCTTCTGCTTCGTCCATATTGTTCCTGATCCTCTTCTTCTTCCGTCTTCCAACACCTTGGCACAACTGAGGATCTGGATTTTGTATGTGTACAACATTTACTTTGGGGTTCTCAGTAAAAGTACCCTGCACGAGGTAGCCCTGAATTGTTCGGTTCCAAATGTTCCGAACAGTTTCCTTAGCGTAGTACCATGGCACGTACCTATGGTAGCTGAATTGTTGCAGTTCATAGCATACGGCGATCACATGTGAGCAGGGGATGTATAGTAGCTGCGGCTTCCGGTATGTACATCTGCATATTTGGTTGCCAAGTTCAGCAACTTGATGCGTCTTTTCACGCGAAGGGTCTAGGCGCATTTTCCCTTTGCACTCAACCTCATAGCTCCACATAATTTCATTGCCATCAGACTGGTACAAAGACTGCGCTGTGACCTTGTGTTTAAGTGCTTTTTCCTGAGCCTTGGTCAGATACTCAGTCATTCTGATGCAATATCTCATTTAAGTGTTCCTCAGAACCTCATCCGCTATCTTGCTCCTTTGGTGAAAATACAGCATTGCACGATACATAAAGAACTCAATGATGCCAACTAGAGGAAGATGTCTTGAACCGCGGAGCACACAGTTGTATACCTTTGCAAAATTAGTGATCTTTATCCCATGTCTTGCTCCGCCCTCGTCAAACATGAGACACCACTTTTCCTTAGGCTCATTCTGAATCTACTGGCTGAAGGTCTTCACAGCACGCCCTCTTCTACGCCTGACTTGAGGGCCATCTAATCCCACATCCTCGACAGAAATTGGCTCCTCTCCAGGTTCGGGATTCACTGGCCTCTTTGTTATCTCCTCTGATGCCTTCTTTGTCAGGTCATCTAATTTCTTCCAGATGGCATCGAACTTCTTCTGCTGAGTCTGCTCACACAATCGCTTAAACAATTTAGACAGGGTCTTGTTCTTGAACTGGCTGTGGAAGTTTACTTTCATGTGCCTAACGCACCACCTGCTCTTAACATCTGGCCACAATGGAACTCTGTATCGCTCTTGGCTGCCCTCTTTCATGTCATTGATTGCTTGCAAAATACTTTTGTGCCTATCGTGTATCACACACACATCCTGCACATCCTGGACCACCATGTTCTTCAACCTCTAAAGGAACCAGTACCAACTGTCACCGTTCTCCCCCTCCGCAAATGTAATCGCCAAAGGAAGCAACTGATTGTTACTACCAGCTGCCACAGCTGTCAGGATTGTTCCTTTGTATTTGCCTGTGAGAAAAGTGGCATCTATGCAAATGATCGGTCGACACACTTTGAAAGCCTCAATGCAGGCACCCAATACCAAGAATGACCGCTGAAGCACAAGCTTGCCTGGTTTCTCCTCACAAGGATAGTCCTTGATATCATAGTAGCTGCCAGGATTCATCTGAACTATTGTGTGTAGCAAGCTAGGCAAATTGTGGTAGGATGCTTCATAAGTACCCCACCTATGCTCTAACACCTTCTTCTTTGCTTGGTATGCCTTACCGTAACTGATGGTGTACCCAAATTTTTCCTCAATTGCACCGATAATTGCCTTCGGCTCATAAGCAGGGCATTTCACTATGGTAGGGTACATGTGGCTTGCAACAAAATCGGCTGAAATGTTTCGGTGCCTTGCATCAATACGATCAAGGGTAAAAGTGTGACCCTTCACTTTTTTCACCTGTAAGTAATTATCCCACTTCCCCATATATGCATACACTCGAAAAGAACAATCATCCTTCTTGCAACACACATTATATATCCTCGGAGACCTCTTCACTACCCTGAACTCCCTGTGTAGAGTCAAGGTGGACCACTGCTTCACTGCATCCTTCAGATGTGCAGTACTGGGGTACATAGCGCCTTCACAAACCTCATTCTCCGTGTACTCCCATGGCACATTCTCACCACTATTAACAGTACACTGGGAGAAATCGTAGTTCTGCCAATGCCAGGGCACATGGTCCTCAGACTCATCATCATCATCATCATCATAATTATCTGAAGAGTCCTCTTCCAATGCACGTTCATCAGGTTCAAACTCTCTCTGATATTGTCTCATCACCTCCGGGTTTCCTTCTCCCTCATCAATAACACCAGTGACAACATAACCTCTAGATGTCTGCTCACCCTCAGAATCCCCTTCTTCCTCCTCTTGTTGTTCCCCTTCTTCAGCACCTTCCCCTTCTTCACCACCTCCCCCTCGTCCACATCCTCAGCTTCCTCATGCACTTGACTGCTAGACCCACCCTTCTGGAAAACTTGGACAAACAAAATCACGGGCAAACCAACTCGGTATGCATTTCTGATAAAACTCCTCCATCGTGGAGTCCCTTCAAATGGCACGAGCTCCCAATACACATATTTACTTCTGTTGATTAGTGCCATCACCGACAGGCATTGGTGCTCTAAATCTACTGCAAATGCCTTGACCAGCCAGTTGGTTATAGCCTCTGAAGTTCTTTCTGCTGCTCTTTTAACATTTTTCACAATTGAACTATAATTTGACAAGTCAACTCCTTGTGGACCATATATAATTTCTCCAATTCCTTAATACAATTTGATTGTGACTGTCTCCGACATGTCTGATTCATAATAAAAAGCAATAACTGCTATCAAATACTACATCCAGGGACTAAGAAACAAATAGACTAATATCTAAACTAAATTAGCAAACTAATTAGCCGCAATCTACACACTTAACAGTAAATATGTTACGTAATATAAACTACAACTACAGATATATAGTCTATACTCCAGAAATCTATACCATACATAAATCTACAGAAATCTATAATACACCGAAATAGTAATTAGTGAAATCAGTGAAATACCTGCAATGAAACGAAGAAGCAGTAGAGCTTCACTGCTCCGCACCCTCCACCTCCCCTCTTCTCCTTCTCAACTCTAACCCTTCAAACAGGACATTTTTAATACTACAGATCTAAAGAAACGTAGTGAATCACTGATTACGCTTTCTAAGTAAAGGTGCTAAAAGGGTTGAAATCGATGAAATACTTACAATGAAGCGAAGAACCGGCAGAGCTTCGCTGCTCCGCCCCCTCACTCTCTTCTCCTTCCCAACCATCTCTTTCTTTTTTTCCGAATTTTTATGACATTTCCGGGCTAATTTTTGGCTTTTATAGGGAAGACCAGATCTGCCGCCGTAAGCCACGGCGGTGGCACAGCCCCTACCGCCGTGGCCTACGGCGGTTCGTCCTGCCGCCATAGCCCACGGCGAATAGGCCTCAACCGTCGTGGGCCACGACGGCTGACCTTCACGCCCGTGGGGGCCCGCGGCTGTTGGCCCAACCGCCGTGGGCCACGGCGGTTGGACCTGCAACCGTCGTGGCCCACGGCGGCCGTCATGGCCCACGGCGTTTGGTTGTCAAAACTGATAAATTTTGAAACGGTTGTATAATTTTGCAAAATGATTAAAAAAATATATAAAAAAATTCTTATTTGTGTCAAATCAAAGCCCATCAAGAAGAATTCAGGCCCTTGTAACCCATCTAATCATCCTAATCACCTCATCCACTGTGCTCCGAGCCTCCGCTCACTGCTGCCTCGCTCTCTCCCAGTCTCCCCTTCTCCAATCCATCTGCACGCACATTTTTCACCCAATTCCGTCGATTTGCCTTCCCTTGGATTGGATCCTTCTTCAGGATCAACAAAGAGAATCTCATCGTATTGATGAAATATTTTGATTTTGTTAGACCATCCGCAGTTCCGCACTGCTATTGCTCTAAAAGTTTACTCTAAAAGGAATTTTTTAGCCACCTCAGTAAGAATCTTTACTCTACATCAGCTTCTCCCGCACTCCTATTGCTCTATAGAGTTACTTTATACCGACAACCATATATTTTATTCATCCACTTCAACCACCATCTTTAGTTAAAATTTTATGTGTTACCTTCTTAGGGACTAAAATGTGAGGAACCATAAGTTGTAGGAATTAGGATGTGAGGAAATATAAGTTGTAGGGACTAAAATATAATTACTAAAGGGAAAAGGTATAGGTCAAAAGGGGGCAAAACAAAAAAGGAAAAAGTCTATATAACCCCCCGAGCTATCATACGTCGGACACAACACCCCCTCACGTATGAAACCGGATAATTTGCTCCCTAAACTATCTAAAACCGTTTAAATCACCCCCTGATCTGGTTTTGTCTGGTGGTTTTGCCACCGTGGCGTGCCACATTGGATAGGACCCGCATGTCAATTTTCTTTTTCTTTTTTCCCTCATCCCTTTACCTTCTCCGTCGTCCCTCCCAACCGCAGGCACAACACAGCCGCGTAGAGCTTCGCGCCGGCCAAATTCGTCGAGCTCCGGCCAGCTCCGCTTAATCCCCTACAGGCACAACTCAGCAGCCTCCTCAACTCCCTCTTCGATCCATCCATGCCGCTCTCCATCCCCGCACCGCTCGGGAATTTGAGTTTTCCCGGCCGCCATTGCCGCTGATACGAGCTCCTCCGCCGGCCAAATACTCCGGCCACCCTTCACCATACTCACATCGCTTCCCCATGAACCTTCAGCATATCGTAGGCTTCACTCCACACCACTCCACTTCGAGCTCCGGCCGACCATCGGCCGGGAATCAGCGGATTCCCGTCCGCCCAAGTCGCCGCCGCCAGAAGGTCCACCTGCATTCCGATGACCACCTTTTGGCCATCCCGACTCCAAGCAACGCCTCCAATCAAATCCCGGTGAGCCCCTTCAACCTCCGACTGTGCCTCGCGCCGCCGGCGTTGGTGCCGCCGCCGCTCCGTTGCAGCCGCGCACAGAGCCCCACCTCGTTCGTCGCCGGCCATGCTCCGGCCAGTTTTCTACCCCGTAAAGTAGCTGGATGTGTGCGCGTGCTTGAGGTGATCCTGCAGGTGTGCTTCACATCGCCGGGAGGCTCGCCGCCGGTGAGAAAATCAGCGGTCAAACGAAGCTCCATCGCCCTTGACCGCGGCTTGGGCTGGCTTGACTCGCCAGGTCCCATCCTATCCAACATGGCATGCCACGTTGACGAAACCACCAGGCAAAACCACCTTAGGGGGTGATCTAAACGGTTTTACATAGTTTAGGGTGCAATATGCCTGGTTTTATAGGTGAGGGGGTGTTGTGTCTGATATATGATAGATTAGGGGGTTATGTAGACTTTTTCCAAACAAAAAACTAAACCTTATCTGCTTTTCTCCCTCTCTTCTCCGCCATCTCACTCGCCTCCCTGTTCGCCTCTGCTCCAGCTCGCGCCCCTTCCCCGGCCGGCGCTCTCACCGCGTGTCTCCTCCCCGCCGCTCCCCTCACCGGCGGCGCCTCCCTCTCCATCTGCTCCTCGGCGGCGCCTCCCTCCCCATCTCTCCCTCACCGGCGGCCAATCCCCGGCGGCGGAGGAGCAGGGGCCCGCGACCAATCCCCGGCGGCGGAGGAGCAGGGGCCCGCAGGGCCTCGCGGGTGGCGGCGGAGGAGCAAAGGCGTGGACAAGTTTCGCGGCGGCGGCCAGCTCCCGGCGGTGGTGGCTTCCGGCTCCACACCCTCTCTCTCCGAGGGTCGGCACGTCGCATCTTCCGTCGGTGCGCGCGAAGGAAGAGGTAGCTGCCCTGCGGCGGCTTGTGCCGTAACGCCAGAATTGCTCTGGCTGTGCGTGAAGTTGGCTTTACGCTTGAGTGCCGTAGTGTTTGCCGTCGCCCGCTGCAGCTTGTTTCGCTCTATAATTTACGGCATGCAGCTTACCGTAACCGAGGCCGTCTAGCAGTGCGGATGGTCTTACCATTCGCGACGGCCATGGCTACAGTTTGGAGCGGCTGCAGCACGAGCGCCTTCGGCCAAGAGCTGCCCCCGTGCGGCAGTGGAGGAGATCGTTTTGGAACAAGATTCCGTCCGCGAAGCAGATGCTGGATCAGTGGTGACGCCCGCCAGGTACAAGCTCTAAGTCTAAGCCCTGCCATGGTTACGTCGGGAGCGTGCGTCTGTAGGGCGGCTCCATGTTTACTTGAGTCGGAGGTCGGCGGCAAGGAGGACATTGACGTTGTGGTTCGGGGCGTCGATGGTGAACCACACGGATCTTATAGCCATGATGCCGGCAAGAGGTGCGGGCTGCGTCGGCGTCTGATGAGACAGCCGGCTGTTAGGGAGAAGGCCGGAGTGGGCGCAAGAAGTGCTCCGCTGGCGAAGGTGGCAGAGTTAGACAGGAAATCTGAGCATGGTGACTCGAGGCTGCACTTCTTGGAGGAGAGGGATGAGGAGACGCTGTCAAGAAGGTTGATAAAGCTCTGCCAATCAAACAAGGTCAGGAGTGCCGCTGAGTTGTTCGACTCAATGCGTGCATCTGGGCTGCAGCCAAGCGCGCATGCCTGCAATTCCCTCTTGGCTTGCTTCGTTCGAAGAAGTTCTTTGGCGGATGCAATGAGGATTTTTGAGTTCATGAAGGGGAAACGAATGGCAACAGGGCACACGTATACCTTGATACTCAAGGCTGTTGCAAGCAATGGGGGTTATGTTTCCGCATTGGAAATGTTCAACGAGATTGAAGAGGAGGAAGATTCAAAGAAAAATGTTGATGTGATCGTTTATAATACAATGATATCTGTGTGTGGTAGAGCAAAAGACTGGATGATTGTGGAGAGACTATGGAGAAGGCTGGAAGAAAATTCTTTGAGTGGAACTTTGCTGACATATGATTTGTTAGTCAGCATATTCGTGCAATGTGGGCAGTGTGAGTTAGCAATTGCCGCTTATCAGGAAATGCTCCAGAATGGACTTGATCCGAGCGAAGACATAATGAAGGCTATCATTGCATCTTGCACCAGAGAGGGGAAGTGGGAGTTTGCATTGGCCACGTTTAGCAGAATGCTCAGTGCTGGAATGAAGCCAAATATCATTTTGTTCAATTCAATGATCAACACACTCGGGAAGGCTGGTCAAGATGAACTTGCATTCAGGATGTACCATCTACTAACATCTTCAGGCTTTAAGCCCGATCAATATACATGGAGTGCATTACTGTCAGCATTATACAAGTCTGGGCGATGTTGGGATGTCCTAGAGCTTTTCCAAGGAATTAAGGCCAAACATCCAACGCTTTTAAATGATCACCTCTACAACATTGCTTTGATGTCTTGTGAAAGGCTTGGTCAATGGGAACATGGTTTGCAGTTGTTGTGGATGATGGAAAAAAGTGGAGTGAAAATATCAGTGGTATCTTACAATCATGTGATAGGTGCTTGTGAGGTTGCTAGCAAGCCAAAAGTTGCTCTTCAAGTGTACCGGCGTATGATTAACAAAAGGTGTTTGCCAGACACATTCACACATGAATCTGTTATACGAGCTTGCATCTGGGGATCTCTTTGGAATGAAGTAGAGGATATATTAGAGGTACTAATTTCCTTTCTTGCTATTTTGTTTCTGTTGAAGTGGCAGAAAAGATCTGAATTTCTATTTGCTTAATTGCGGGCTGGCGCGCTGTTCTCATAACTGAACATTGAATGGGTGATACTCTGATTTTGATTCTCAAAGCTACATTGTCTTTTCTTGATTATATAGCAATCTTCTAGGGTTAATCTTGTGGCTAGATACAAATATGCTATAGGCATTAGACCCATAGTTCCAGGTTTATCAGCAAAGGATGTGAGCAATATAATAGGAAGTGAAAATCCTCAGTAGATTTGGCCTAGGCCTGACTTTCCAAAATTTTTGTGGTACTGAAAGTCTTCTTGTGCATTAACTTAAGTTGCATTTCAATGATTAGTTACATATCTTTCCCAGTGCATTTTTGTTCTTTAGTTATATTCAGTTTGAATCACATGAATAATTGTATCCTCCACTTCTTTGGCGTTTGCATTCTTTAGCCTCTGAAACATCAACAATATGATTTCAGTTTGTCTACATTTGGAGAGAGAAAAGGAAAAGTTACTCTAATCTTCTCACCCTACCTGTTATCTGGATATCAAGGATAATAGCTGTATAAATTACTGAGTAATACTACGACAACATCATAGAGTCGTTTTTTTGCGGCACTTGTTTGCAGCTTTTGTGCTTCCAAACTAATATGCTTTTTCATGTACAATATGGTCTACTGATAAACTCGCCGAACCATCTGCAGGAGGTGGATCCAGACTCTTCAATCTACAACACCGTCATCCACGGGCTGTGCCTGCGAGGCAAGATCGGGCTAGCCAACAAGGTTTACGCCAAGATGCGGGGCATTGGGCTGGTTCCTGATGGCAAGACGAGGGCGTTCATGCTTCAGCACATCGCAGCGGACTGACACTAGACTGAATGGGGGTGATGGGCTGCTGTGTACAGTTTCAGATATTTGTACAAATGCTCCGACTTGCAATTTTTGTTCGACGATTCTACTGCTTCCCTCGACAAGTTGACATCGCCGGCCTGAGCTTCTCTTCACATTCTCGTCAGTACGTGAGTTGGGCCTTGTTTAGTT
Source organism: Cenchrus fungigraminus (assembly GCA_036936925.1). Classification (NCBI taxonomy): domain Eukaryota; kingdom Viridiplantae; phylum Streptophyta; class Magnoliopsida; order Poales; family Poaceae; genus Cenchrus; species Cenchrus fungigraminus. The sequence continues at coordinate 93,126,847 of CM072776.1, read as the reverse complement.
GGTAGGAAAATTTGCCTTTTTAACGTTTTGAACTCCTGTAGATAGCACACTGTAGCACGTTTCGTTTGTTTGTGGTAAATATTATCCTACCATGGTCTAACTAGGTTCAAAAGATTCGTGTCGCAAAGTACATCAAAACTGTGTAATTAGTTATTTTTTTTATCTATATTTAATACTTCGAACATATATCTTTTGGCGTATTTATTGTGATGTGATGAAGAGAGAGTGAAGAAAATGTTAGAATTTCTAGCAAACTAAACAAGGCCTTGTTTTCAGGTGGTTGTGTGGCGTCGTCCTTCGAGGTGGTTGTACTGTAGTAGGCGTGCGTGAGCTTTACAAGTCTCCTCGAAAAGACAGGTCGGCTTCCAAGCTCGTAACCACCTTCGCGGAATGCAGTTTGCAAAACCCGCGGCAAAATATCGGTGCTTTGGTGCCAAACTGATTTGCCTTTGGATGCATCGGTGCTTTGGTGCACGCACCGGCAAGCTGGATTCTTGGACTGAAGCTGAAGCAACCGGGGAAAAACACACACACACATGACACACCCCAACCGCTTTCTGATGAGCTGGGAAATGGAAAACTCTCCTGAAACGTGCTTTCTGTCCTGCTGTATCGTGGTGGGAAAGCACAACAAAACGATTGTGGTGGAGCTAGCGAAAACGACTTGTGCGGCAGCAGCTAAACAAATCCTTGGACCTAAAATCCGTTACCTCCATCATCTCCATGTGTACGTGTTTAACTGCTAATTGCACATCTGAACGATGGGCAGTGGGCGCAGTGTCACTGTCTGCCTGCTCTCGTGTTCACCTAACCCCACCAATTGTACAGCCAGATCCATCTCTGCTTCATCAAAGCAGGTGGTTCTGCATCTGCATCACTCTTGCTGCAATCCTGATGCTCTACTTGTCAAGAAGAAAATAGAATTCGGCCATTCGTGCTGCCGTCTACTAGCCGGTTTCAACGGATGAGTTTCTTGGCGAGGAAATTGTAGAAATCGAGACTACCTGGTCGTGGTGCAGAGAGTATCGAGGACAATCGTGTGTCGAGGCCTCTCGTGTCCTCACGTGGCCACGTTGCTCCGTGCGTGAAAGCCACCAGAGCAGCCCGCGACGCGCCGACGCCCGGGTGCTCGGCTCTGCCGCCGCGTAGCAGTAGCACCCCAAAAAGGCAGCTCATCTGCGGTGGTTGGAGCCCGAGGATCGACAGCCTGAGCTCCCAGCCCGCTTCCAGCATCCCGGATCCGCGGCGGAACTCCCGGTGTCTCCCATCCGCACGCGGCTTTTCCGGGGCTGGGACTCCGGGAGCGAGGAGGAGCGTTGCGTCGGCGCGCGGCTGGCGTTGGAGGTTAACACTTACCTCGATAAATCTGTGTGACCTTCTCCGGCAGATGCGAGGTTTTGCTCGGCAAAGGTGAATTCCTGGCTTCCTTCCCCGGCTTAACAATGGCATCTTTTACTTGGCATAGTAAGCAGGCAACTGCTGGTCATACTGTGGCCGCTTTGCATTTTGCATTGCCTGGTAATCATTATTCGACTGTTGAATTCGAAGAGTTCGGGCAAACTTGGAGCTTACAATTGAATTCTACCTGCTTTTCGCATCGACTAGTTATGTTCCAAGAATTTGTTCGTGCGGAAATGGTGGGGCGGCTAGTTTTGCGAAGCATAACACACATCTGGTTTGTGATTTTGCCTTATAGGTAGGTAGGAGACGAAACATGGAGGTGAGGCTCCTGCTCCTGCTCCTGCTCCTGCTTGCGCTCATCTGTCTGCATGCTGCTCCTCGTTGGGCTTCGGCTCAGCAGCCGGAGGAGGCGACGGTTATAGTTAAAGGATCGACTAGGATTGCTGAGACGGATGAGAACTACGTCTGTGCCACAATTGACTGGTGGCCACCGGAGAAGTGCAACTACAATCAGTGTCCATGGGGCCAGTCTTCGATTCTGAATTTGGTATGCTTTATATCATGTTGCTTCTCTTGTTGTTGGTGGGTTATAGCTGCATATTGCTGCTTGAACTAACTTTTCATCATGCCATCAACGGGTCCATTCAGGATTTGGATCACCCATTTCTGGCTCAGGCTATTCAAGGTAGGCCCTTAGAGTTACATCCAGTGGTTGCTGGTTCCACATTTTTTGTCCCTTGTAACTTTAATAAGGACCTAGTAGGCAGGTAGATGTCCGGCTAATTCGCCCCATGTCTCAAAGAGTCCTATTTAATTGTTTCTGCAGCATTTGACAATTTGAGGATTAGGTTGGGAGGCTCGTTGCAAGACAGAGTTGTTTATGATGTGGGAGCAGAAAGTCCATGTACCCCGTTCAGAAATATGTCCAATGGCTTGTTTGGTTTCTCAGTTGGTTGCATTAGTATGGATAGGTGGGACAAACTGAATGATTTATTCCAGAAAACAGGGTGAGACTTCTAATTTTGATCTTCATTCTGTTACCGCTACTGTGAGAACTCAAATATAGCCATCATAGCTTTTCCAGATGTTAACATTTGAGCTTGCATATTGTGTGTTCCGGGTTTTAACAGTGATTTTGTGGGTTCAGCACTCAGCAGGTAGTTGAGAAAAAAGAGCTATAACTCTAGAATCTATCCATTTTTACACATCTTTGGAAGTTCTAATTTGTAGCAGATACTTTAAGATATGATAAGTTCAAATATATCAGTGTAACTGCATGTGCATGGGATATTAATACATGGGCATCTGCATAAAGATATAATTGTCATTTTTTTCTCCCCTCTTGTTTGCTTAACACAGTATATAAGGTTTTTATCATGCTAGCTGAAACAAGCTAATGGGTGAGCAAACATCTACCTGCAGAGCAATTGTGACATTTGGTGTCAATGCACTCTACGGGAGGTATAACGTTAGACGTTCCATCTGGGCAGGAAAATGGAACTCCACAAACGCATATGATTTTGTAAAATACACAATCTCAAAAGGATACTCAGTTGGCTCATGGGAATTCGGTAATACTATATATTTTTTCCTACTGAAACCTTTTGTTTACTCCTTATGCTCCAAGATAAGGGAAGCTCTCGAGTTCGGATGCATGCAGTAAGGGATGAGATACTCTCATTTTTTTCAGGTAATGAGCTGAGTGGGCATGGAATCGGAGCAAAAGTTGATGCCAAACTTTACGGAAAGGATGTAATTGAATTTAAATCCATCCTTCAGAAATTGTATAAGGCACCACTGTCCCAGCCACTCCTGTTAGCTCCTGGAGGATTTTTTGATCAACAGTGGTATTCTCAGCTACTTCAGACTTCAGGTCATGGTGTTGTTAATGCCTTGACTCACCATGTATATAATCTTGGTGGAGGTACGTGATTTATGGTTTTGACTCTAATCTCATCCAAATAATCCTGTTTTGGTGTTCCAAAAAACATTTTAGAGCCCTTTTGCTTATTCTGAGTGTATATGTGTAGGGCATTTTTAGGCAAAACTGCATTTAACAAAAATCTGTATATGATAAAAATGCCTTTTCAGTTAAAAAAATGATTTTGTAAAAAAAATTTGAAGAGTGAAGGAAATGCTACTCTTTCGAGTTTTTATCTTAAAAAGCATGGCATTACTTAGGAGACATAGTATTGATCACTTTTATATCCAGTCAGAAATATAGCTGCAATGTTCAGCAGGCATTCTCATTTTATCATCAACAATGCTAACTTGAAATGCATCAACAACGACACTTCATTTTCAGGGGACGATGTTCATCTTATAAGGAAGATCTTGGATCCGAAGTACTTAGATCGTGCTGAAGATACTTATAGAGACATGCAACTTACCATCCAAAGGCATGGAACATGGGCTTCTGCTTGGGTCAGTGAAAGTGGTGGTGTATTTAACAATGGTGGCCCACTGGTTTCAAATACATTCATCAACAGCATCTGGTCAGCTCTTATTCCTTTTAATGGTTGACACAAGCATACTCTGTTACTGGGATCCAGTACGATGTGCATGTTTGTAATTAACTTCTTTATGCATGCAGGTATCTAGATCAGCTTGGAATGGCATCTAAGTATAATACAAAAGTGTTCTGTCGGCAGACTCTCATCGGTGGTAACTATGGTCTGCTTGACACACAAACTTTTCTGCCAAATCCTGATTACTACAGGCAAGGCTACAGTTATGAAATTCTACAAGATGATTTAGTTTGGTTCGATATATATTTTGACTGCTTCTTTTGTTATCAGTGCTCTATTATGGCATCGGCTGATGGGCAATGGAGTTCTTTCAATTGATATCATTGCACCCCGTAGATTGCGTGCTTATGCTCATTGTAGAAGACAACAGGTATGAACTGCACCTTTTTGTAAATTGGTCATATGCCTTTTCAAGGGAATTGCTTGAGGAGTTTAAAGATTTTGGACTATATTACTAAAGCTTAATTGCTATGGTTACTTTTGTTAACTACTAGATAACCAATTCATCTTCTGAGAGTTTGTTCCACGGAGATGTCAGCTTATGTGTGGTTTTCAGTCTGCTAGATTTCACATTCTAAACATGCTTACTTCAAAATGCAGCAAGGCATCACTCTTCTCTTGATCAACCTAAGCAACACAACTGGATACAACGTCACTCTCCAGAATGACATCAACGTCGGTAAAAGACCCGACCTTGAGAAGCGCAGTTCTTTCTCGCACAGGCTCAGGAAAGCTGTTTCATGGCTGGGAAGTAAGGCATCAAGCGACACCAAGAAGAGGGAGGAGTACCATCTGACCCCCAAGGACGGGGATGTCCAGAGCAAGACAATGCTGCTCAACGGCGTCCAGTTGGTATTGGGAGATGATGGCAGTGTTCCAGCTATGAATCCAGTGTTTGCTGCCGTTGATTCGCCAGTGTACCTAGCACCAACATCGATCGCCTTCATAGTTTTACCCAAGTTTGAAGCTAAGGCTTGTTCTTGAGTTTACTCTTGAAATAAAGATTTTTTTTTTTTTTGCTGCAGTTTGCCTCGAATGCCATCGGCATTTTGTGATAGAGATTGCATTAATACATTGCACACTGAGTGCTTCGAGGCTTCAGGTGTACAGGCGACAAATTGACCGGGTGCTGGGCTTCGTATTGTCACAGCCGAAACGCCTACAGTTCCTCGAAGGAGAAAGGACTGACTCAATTAGCAACTGATAGCTCAGACTGCAGGGTCAAGAGGCCAAACGTTACTGTCACAACGGACGCGACCCGATAGGAAACTCAGAATCACGTTCCTCGTTACCGTCCTCTCGATAGGCCCAACCAAGCGAGTGACGTAAAGTTTCAGCGAACCTGGAACTCTATTTCTATCAGAGTTCAGCACAAATACTCTTGAAAGAATTATCTGCACATTTTTAATATGTCAACAATTGTAACAATATCCTGTAGGTTACTCACAAACAACGGCACCTCTACTACAATCATCTCCAACCTACCAAACCAATCACAAAAACTACCAGAACAAAATTTCAATGACTCGAGTGTATCCAAGTAAAAAGAATTAAATGGATGGTTGGAAAGCATATAAACTTGCACCCTCATAATATCTGCCTCCTTTCTTCGTCATGATCAACCAATTGTTCAATCTTCTAGCCCTTCAGTGTTATTCTGCGATGAAGGATCAGCCCAGTCCCGGAGCTCCTTTTAGCGCAGTCACAGTATGGAAAAGAATGATGCACTCATATGATACAGATGAAAAGAATTTGTGTTCCCCCTATGATACAGATGAAAACTCCCATGTATTTGTGTGCCGGTCGTGCAGGGGACTGTCAGTTGTATCAAATGCCGATTGCTTTCCTGATTAATCAATATATTCTTACCCGGCAGCAATCAGCCTCTCCAGCCAAAAAATGAATCATGAACTATATTCCCTCAGTGTCCAGTATTTGCAAGTCACTCTTTGGCATACTGGGGCTCCAAAATATGGCAGCTTCTAACAAAGTCATTGGAGTAATTTACATGCTTTGCCCAGAATGGTTGTAGGTTCTTAAAAGCAATATCTAGCCATGGCTTGCACTGGCCATTGTAATGGATCACTGCAGCCCTCCTAACACTCTCGATATCTGTCTTTTCTTGGTATCCTAAGCCAAGCAGGTGCCAAGATGAATCTATTCCATGCACATGACCCCTGAATGCTATAAGCGCAGGTGGTAAAGTACCAAATTTCCAGAGAGTAAGACCGGATTTTAGATTCTGCAGAAGAGATTGAATTGAAATTAGTGTAATGGCAGATAATGGAAGGGGGTGGGGGAAATGAAACTGAACCTTCCACATTTAGACCAGATTGTTGAATCATTCTTTTTTTCAATATTTTGGAACACTGGACAAAAGTATACAATATGCTTGCAAAATACCAGAACATTTTTCAATGCAGAAAAATAATCAATTAACTACGAAGGGAGCATAAATAAGGCTGGGAATGGAGATTCATGTGCAGGTAAACACATTACCTCCTTCAACCAGAAATGATATGTATCCCTGATATTTGTCTTCCTCCAAGCCACCAGATCAAAGATATTCATCCCATATGCCCAAGCACATTCATCTGGGTCAAGACTTCGAGATATCACAGGGTGAGAGAAGTTGAAATATGTCCTGAAACGCTTCGACATCACCCAGTTGTCTTCGCCTCTGCACGTTTCCACAGCTCCATTTACCTTCCCTTCGAGATTGATTTCCCAAAGGGGAGACAAGTCACGCTGAACGACAATGTCATCATCAAGGAAGACCACCTTGTTGAGGTTTGGAAAGAGCTGGTTGAATAAATGTGAATGGATCAGGTAAAAGAAACTATACCAAAAAATTTCACAATGTTTCTAACTTCAAGCTTGTAAGGTATAGCTTGTGCAACTCAATTATTACCAGAAATTGAGGAAGATGATAACGGAAACTTAAAAGGAGAAATTGGAATATACCAGCTTGGTACATTTTAGCAGCACACATATGTGTACAGTGCCACACTGACAAGTACTACAGAAAACTAGAAACGCATTTGATTGTCATCATTTCAATCACATATGGAATAATGGAAAGACAACTAAGCATGCAACTGAATAATTGTGTGCTTGGTGTGGGGTATCTGTTCCCACAGTTTCAGCATGCATCACGTGGTAACGCAGGTTGGTCACCATTAAGGTCATTATTGACTAATTATGCTATTAAACAGTATTGATTTCCTAATCCACCTGAATATGGCAGATCAAAGTCTATCCAGCTATCCACTGCATTGGAGTTAGTTTATGTCCTACTTCATTTAACGGTAGACTATCCCTGCCATTACCATGGAATTTGTTGATACTTAATTACTTATTATCATTCAAATGCTTGGACTGGTAAAAAAACTTTAAAAATACTATAAAGAATACACCCACTTGTTAATATAGCTGCCCAAGCACATTCACTAAACTATATTAATTGGAACCACTGGCAGTAAGTGTAACAGATTGAAAGCCCAAAAATAAAATGTTTCTGATTAAAAGGCACCTCGGGTAAATAAATGCGGAGATGGTTCAGCAGGGATGTGTATTTGGGGCTTCGAGCCTGCAGCTTTGAAGCGAGCACCCTAGGATTGTCACTTGCACTAGAAACTGTTCCATGATCTCCATGATAGTGATTTCTGACTCCGCGATGATTTTCTATAGCCTCAAGTACCGGGACATTTTCTCTCGTCAACCAGTCAAACTGGTGAACACCTTTTACTTCAACTATTGCGGGTGATATTGAATTAAGAGCAAACCATGAATGCATCCCAGGATATGTTTTCTTATCAGTAATAACATGAAAGACTACTTTCTCAGGCACTGAGGAGGATCGTACAGTTGAGCTGACAACAACTGAAGCAGCAAGAATGTTATCACTGGCTAGAATATAATGCTGGAAGGAATTATCAGAAAGCAAAGGTAACAGTTCTGGTGGTGGCAACTGTTTCCGTGCATGAGCATTTGAGGAGTATTCATCAGTAAGGCGCAGTGACAAGCAATGAATTCCTTTGGGAATAGCAGTTGCAGCATAATGTTTGTACAGCTGTTCTGCCAACCTTGACCTCTTTACCTCCTTATCCATGCTTTCCATCTGCAAAAACAGCATATCTATTAGAATATACATGTTGAAGAAACAACACAATGCACTAAAACACCTTATGAGTAGTAAGAGCCAAGTTCAATATTGCATTAAACGTTGTACAACAAGAATGACCATTATGCTGAAAAAGATTATCCATATAGAAGTTATGCTAACTTTTGAAATGGTAAATATATACCAATATTCATGTTATTTATACCATAAATGGTGTAGACTCACACAATTGTCAAATACCTGCTCTTTTAGAGCATCATAATGTTGCACTTCTAATTTTTATTAGAAGAACAGAGCTCACATCATTCCTCCAGGGAATATATTAGAATAAAACAAGTGTGTCTTTATAGTTTGACAAAGCAAAACATATAATGCCACGGTATCTATATCGTCACAGAATAGGGTGGAGTTCCCATGTACATGGCATTCTTGTACAACTGAAATGGTTTTTGTGGTGAGTATTTAGTAGCCCCAAATATGATATGGACTATGTGTGCCCAAAAACAATATACATACATACGACATTTCAACAACTAATTCGTTTTAGATATTGCTGATGTAAAGGCTTGCAACATTGCAACTTTTTAAATTCGACTGCAACAGTGTGAGATTAAACAAGGAAAGTTAGTTCCAGACCGTAGCTTTCAACCTAACAGCAAATGTCCTAGCATCATAACGGTTATCCTTCATCTCCAAAAGAAAATCCCTGAATGATTCTGGTAACTTCTCATTGGAAGGGAATTCCTCATTGTTAACTTGATCAAAAACTCTGTACAGATCTTGCACCAGCCTCTGTTCACATTGAGTAAGAATGACAAATAAATACCTTAAAAAACCAGTGAAACAAAGAGTAATGATTTACTCAAAGTAAATCATTAACTTACTGTAGAATCGCCCCCCTGTCTACCCAGGAAACTAGGTCCTATTCGCCTCCCCAAGCAATCTGCAAAACAGGATTACAAATGTTACAACTCACACTACAAGCGCTGAAATGCAGAGTCAGTTCCGCATACAGACACTGCAGTGAAAATAACAATATAACACCACTAACATGCAAAAATACCAATGATGCATTTTCCTTTTACTGAAATTAGCATATGAAGGTTAAGATACTTCAAGTACCAAACGTGAAATTCCAAAACCATTTTTTTGTGCAAAATCTAGGTTTTATTCCAGTATAACTCCTATAAGCCATGGTGCCTAAGTGTAGCACTTTTACCTAAAATTAATAAGTTGTGCAGGTGCATCAAGGGTTTAGTTATATCCCTGTAACCTACAGTATATTACATCCTTCATCCCCAATTAGCAGGGGCCACAGATTTTTCAGTCCAGTTGACCAGGTTTGCAGCTTGATTGGTATGATTTCTACTACAGTCATATATACCCACACTCCACGTCCCAAGGGTCAGCTGGGAAGAACTGATAGCAGGTTTCAGGGATCAGTAGTAGCATAGTTTCTTCTGTCTTGGACGATTCAGCTCAAACTATGATAAGAAACTTTCCGAAGCCAATGGTAAAGCTGATAGCACTAAATGCAGTCCCCCCGATCTAACCACAGTGATGGCTTACAACTATAGCATAAGGATGCCACATTTTGGCCAATGCCAGGAAATTACATGCCTAAGATCCACATATTTACCTACCTGGAAACTGAATCATAAACCCAGATAGTCAACTCTCTTCATTTCAGTTCAAAACAGGGCATCAAGCAAATGAGATGGCCCAGACCTGATACCTTGAATCTCAAGCTCGTTGGCGAACAAATCACACGCACACGTTCTCAGCAGGGAATCTTACACCAGAACCATTTCTACATTACCACATTCCCACCGACACCACGAAATCCTACGCGCAAGGGAGCTGAGATCCAAGCTTTGCCTCCCCAAACGCACCAAATCAACAACTCAACCCGCCGCGACCAAACCCAACAAAAAAAAAAAAAGACTCCGCGGGATCGCGCCCCGTCGATCTTACCGATGGAGGAGCACTTGCTTCCGCCGGCCTCGAGCGCGGGGACGGCGGCGAGGATGAAGGCGAAGGGCAGGAGGCAGCCGAGCGCCACGACGGCCGGGAACGCTACCGCGCGCCAGTACCAGCCTGCGCCCCAGCCCCCTCCCCCTCCGCGGCGGCCCGGCCCGTGCGGCGGCGGTGGCGGCGGGGGCGGCTGCGGCGCGACGCGCACCTTCATGGAGTCGACGACGCCATTGCTGCTGGAGATGGTGATGCTGCGCATGCTCGGCGAGATCCGCAGCTGCATCCTCCCCCTCCCCGTCCCCCGCCGACGGGAGCTCCGACTCCGGCGGCCTAGGGTTCCGGCGACGGCGGCGGCGAGGCGGTGGCATTGGGCAGAGACATGCTAATCGCGCGGGTGATACTAATAGGGAAGAAAGAGAGGAAAACAATGGAAAGGAATTGCAATGCGCGTCGCCGCGTGCGGGGAGTGCAAATACGGCGCGCCGCGGGGGGCTATCGGCGAAATCCGCAGGGGATTTTGGGGCAGAGGATTTGGGGATTTCTCTTCCGGGAGGGCGGGCGGCTAGGCGATGGCCGGCTGTGGCTTTTGGCTTGCTCGCCTGCTTCTCCCCTTCCTCTTCCGCCCGGGAGGAGAAAGAAGAGAGAGAGAGAGCAGGAGGGGATTTTTGTTTGTTCTTCTTATATTTTTCTCTCTCCCTCTTTATTTTCCCTTTTATAAATGTGCTTTCATTTTTGCTTTTTAAATCTTCCTTGGGCCTTGGCAAATATTTTGGAAGCTTCTTGCTTTTCAAGGTAGTTAGTTACAACTTTGGGTTATTAAAATTTTGGTTTGATTTCACCTATGTATAGTAGCTGACGTAGGGTAAGGTATACATCAGCTACTATTCATACTTGTACGATTAGTGAAACAATTCATAATAGTGGATTTTAAACTTTGTCAAATCTTTTTTTTCAATGTAACATGACATTCCACCAAAACGACGCGCAACGGGATTATATATTTATACGTATGAATGAAGTACTCCCCGTCCCCATGATGATGATCGGACTGTGTCAATGTTTTGAAGCCCGAAAGGTTTTGTACCGCGAGCTTCTCGGAAGGCCAGGGAGGAAGAAAAAAGCTACTAGGCCGAGAAGAAGAAGCAGCGGTTGAGTGAGTCTCCATAAAAGACGAAACCAAAATGGGAGGCGGTCGCGCGGGATCCAGATTCAGTGACTTGCCTTCAGCAAGTCACTGAGCATTGTAGCGGTGCTTTACCCTCTCCAAAGCCGTCCATCGCAAGATGAATGGGCAGATCATCGTAAACAGCACACGTGCTACAGTGTCAAATAATATTCCCGAAACAGTGTTTTGCTACAGTACTACCTACCGTACATCACTACAGTGTTTTTCTTTGTCTTCGTGCGCTAGTTACGTAGTGACTTGCTCCGAATCCCGGTCCCTGAGGCCGGGCTCGAGGTTTGGGGTTTGGTGCTCGTCGAAAAAAGCAGGTCTGCGAGGTTTGGTAAGGCTGGATCGTGGAGTGGTTTGGACTTTGGAGAATGGTCGTAACTAAAAAAGAATTTATGTGTTGATCAACAAGTAATCAGGGTTTCTTTTGAGGTGAACAAGACACCATGTCAAGTCTGCGTATCTTCACGTCTAGTGTCCCCGCTTCTTTCTAGTCAGTCATCGCTCATCAGTAGTGGCCGGAAAAACCAGGCAGCAACCCAATGCCGCCAAAAGCCCAAAACCACTCCCAATCCTCCGCTGAACCAAACGGCCGGCATTAGACCTGAGCATTTTTCGGGCCGGGCCGAAAAAATTTCTGTTATTTCGGACCGAAAAAATCATGCCCATGACCATCCCACTGGACGCGTCGGGCCTTAATTTTCGGGCCGGGCTCGGGCCGGGCCCGGGCTTGGGCGGGCCGCCCGCGCATTTTATAGTGTAAAACAACTAAAAACAGCATTTCGGGCCGGGCTCGGGCCAAAAAAAAAATTCGCGGGCTTCAAGATCTCTGCCCACGCCCGTCCAGTAAGGTTCGTGGGCAGGCCTGGCGCGGGCCGGGCCGGGCTCAAAATGCTCAGGTATAGCCGGCATCCCCTCAGACAAGGAAGCATATTGAATTCACTCCATTTTCTTGATTGGTTGCTGTTAATCCCTCCCCCAAAAGAACTTAGTACTAGATTAAAAAGTTCACTGAAAGCAAGGGACCCAACTCCCCAGCACAGATCTGCTATTACACCGGGACCTCGTTCACCTAATCCAGTAAGCATAGTTTAGCACTACGTAGGGTAGAGACCACATCACAGTGTGATTGGATGAACTCATTGTATAATGAAGTGATCGAGAGCCGGCACGAGGCTAGAAGCCAGAAAGCAAAAGAATACTGCAAACAAGGCGAGAGGCGCTGTATTTTATGCCGCGGGGCACGTGGTTAGCTAGCTCGGCAATCTGGTGATGAGCAGCCAGATCTGGAGTGGTAGCGAACGGAGGAACATGCACCTTGTAGCTTGCATCCACCCCTCAACCCTGCATGCATGGCGACGACTAGCTGCATCAGTGCATTTTCTTTAATCAAGTGCACTGAAAATATCTTCTTCACTCGATAATTTTTTTTTAATTGTCAAGCTTCTCAGAGCACCGCAGAAGTAGATGTAGACGTGTAGTCATGTAGGCGCCACTCTCCACTCTACAGACGTGAAGATTTACGCAGAAAAAGAATAATAAAAGAATCCTTTACGCAGAAATTAATAGCCGCGCAATGTATACGAGCGTTTCTTTCGCCTCTGGTCGATGAGGAATCGCTGTCAGGTGAGTCAATTTGACAGCTCCAAAGCCTTGATTGTGCAGTTCCACCTGCTCACGCGCGCGACCGGACCGGGATTCGGTGACTTGCCTTCAGCAAGTCACCACGTAACTGGCACAAGAAGACAAAAAAAAAACACGGACCAGAGGGAATGGCGGTCCGGTTACGCAGAGAAAATGTCCCCTGATTATGCCCAGAGCAATGTCCAAACGGGTATCGTATCATGCCACCAGATTCTGATGACGCTGGGGCTCAAGACTCGCATCACAGCGCCCGGGCCGGCCGGCCATGGAGTTGGCTGGCTGGTGGTGTTTGGTGACAAGAAAACAAGCGCAAAGCTGCCGCGTGCTCCGGCCCCCCATGCACGTCCCCATCCGGGCATCCCCACGCAGCGCAGGGAGACGCAGTAGCAGCAAAGAAGACTGAGAGAAACAAGTGAAAAAACAATATGTTGGATTGAGCTGGTCCCTCGGCCTGCAGCCGTGGCAACCATATCCAACAGGCGGATACAGTCGGACGCCACGCCACTGTGTGCATTCAGAATTTTCAAAAGTTTTCCTGCTCCCTTCCCGTACATCTGATTCTTCAGAAAAATGTAGATTGTAGAGGCCCAAATGGCTGGTGTTAGTTTCAGACTCTGATTCGTGTTTAATCCAGGAACACATGAGCTCGTAATCCTAGGAAGCACCACTCGCCAATCCGTGTCGGCATACCTAACCCTCCGACATTTCCCTGGACTCTGCAGATCACTATATATGTCTGTGACGTACGTATGCTGAATCGTCTCACGACTCTGATTCCTGATGAAAGGAAAGCATCAGCAGAGAGCGGGCTGCAGTAGATCACAAGCCCCAGCCGCGGTAGTCTGACATTGGTTGGCTCAGGGTTTTGTTCATATTTTGAAGGGGAGGATTAGCTAGCCGTGTATGTCAAGTATGCCACTGCCATCACAATGATGCTTGTCCTCCATGTGCCTTGGGCAGCTCCAGGCCTGAGACGACTCTTTTGATCCGGCAGAAAAGATAGCACTGGATTTGCGAGGGAACCGGAGAAACAGGACCATGGGGTGGATGGTGACACTTCACGTGCCCGACGGGAAAACTGATACGAAATATTTTGCTAATGCAAGAAGATCAAGAATGCCAGTTCTTCATCACCATAGACTGGGTTCCTATAGCTCCAGACTTCAGGGAGTACTGAAAGAAACTCGTATGGTAACTATCGTAATGGACTCCAAAACGTAGGGTGCACATTTGGCATCATCCTAGGGGTTGTGCCAAGATTCAGTTCGTACATGATGAACGCGATTTTATCATACGATGCCTTCGGTATCTATCTGTCGAGGAATCGAACATTTGCAAATTGCAACGGTGGCGGCTTCAGTCCGGACATGGATTTACGAGATGCGTCCAATTTCTTGAAATGCACCAGCCATGATACTACAGTTTGAGTTCAGAAGGAAACACGGGATTCCAAAAAAGCAGCATGGACCACTAACAACAAAGGTAATATCGTGTAGGAAATGCATTTATGAATGTGACCTTGACAGTATTCTTTGCTGCAGCAGTCATCCAATCACACTGTGCAGCATATGAACAATTGGATCTTCTGCACCCAAGTTTGTAGTGCTGTGCTTGTGTGCACCGAAACGCCACAAGTTTCTCACCTGTCTCCTGAGCATTTACCCGGCTTTTCTGTTTAAAAATGAAGGGCGCGTCCGGAATACAGTGATTTCGCATGAGTTTTCTGCAAAGTTTTACTCTCCATTCTTAATATATGACATTTAGAACAAGCAATTTAGTCCAATTTTTTAACTAACTAGGTTGTCTTAAACGTCATATATATATATAAGGACGGATGTAGTACAAGAAATGACTCCATTACAGTAATATTGGCGAACAGTTGTTCTCAACAACGCAAGAATGGGAAGGGAATGGGCTGCGACTCGAGTGCCCCCTTTCTTGTTGGGTAGATCCAGCCTGGTATTTGCAGATTCCCCTCCCCACATGTCCACGCTTTCAAGTATTGATGGCACCAAATTTGGTTCCAAAAAGGCCAGATCATATCCAGTTGTGTAACAGACTACTAAACAGAACATCATTGGCCACTGGTTGATCAGGATTGTCGGTGCCAAGGCAATGCGCTGGCGTTACATCTGCAGAGCATCGCCATCATACAGCAAAGGCGTAAACCTGTACACTCAAGAATGATGACGGCAGTTTGACAGTGGCCTTCACTATTCACTGATTCTTCCTCTCATTTTTTGCAAGATATTTTTTGCATATGTCAATTTGTCACTGAATAGTGGCAGTGAGATATAGCTGCATACAGGTCCTAAAACGAGCTTGGCTAAACTAAAATGTCAGCATCAGGCAATTCAAGCACCTTGTGCGTTCCTTTGGATCTGGTTCCTGGTCTGAAGTGGTTTCCTTCGATATACCTGCAGTGAGCATATTGATGTATTTCAACTACTGTACAGTGGAAGTAAAACAAGAATTTCTCTCTGAAAATAAGTTAGATTTTCTTTTAATTGTGACTCTGAAGACAACTTACAGCTCCTTCAGGAACGGATGCTTGTATAACCCTTCAGGTATCCTCCCAATGAAGTTGTTATTGTCCAAGTACCTGCCACAACAATTGTAACATCAGAAAATCAGAACCAGATGAACGTTAAAGAACTACAAAGATCATTCCTCCCCATAAGGGTTTAGATAAAATCTAAGCAGTGATACTCACAAGTAGATCAGTCTTGGAATTTGAACTAGCTTTGGTGATATTGATCCGATCATCTTATTATTGGACAAGTGCCTGCAGAAGGTACATGGATGATCAGATGCTCTACTATTTATTTTTTTAAAAGGAAATATACGATGAAAGGTGTTTGGTGCAACAATGCCTTAAACTTCAGAGAAAACTTACAAAATCTCGAGGTTTGTCAAATTTGCAATCTGATCTGGCAGCACACCAGTCAATTCGTTATTGTTAAGGTATCTGTGAAACACAATTTAGCAGTCAGCAAAGGAAGACACCACTCACCATTCAGGAGGGATAGATGAATTTGGTTATTTGGTAGCAGGTTTATATTTATACTTACAGATTTCTCAAGGAGGGGAAGCCATTCCCATTGCCGATCAGATCCCTGAGAGTGCCTGTCAGGTGGTTGTTGCCAACATCACTGCAAAAGGAAAATTTATCATTTCCCAGAATCCCACAACATCTCACAGATTGAGGTAATAATATAACTTGATTTTGCTTCTAAAGATACTCCCTCTGGCTTTAAATATATTTTGTTCAAGCTTAATTAACTCACATCATATATTTTAAACCAGAGGGAGTATTTTCTTTTCCCAGCAAAAAATAAATAGAAGGAAACAGGTAGAATGCTTACAGGTGACGTAGATTCTTTAGAGTTCCAAGTTCAGGAGGGATCCTCCCCGTGAAGCGGTTCTCATGAAGATAAAGGTAACGAAGTTCTGGCAGGTTTGCAAGCTCCACTGGAATCTCACCTTTAAAATTGTTGAAGCTCAAGTACCTATAGAATTCCCAATAAACATTAAGCGAACTAAGAATTGAAGCCTTAATCTATCCAGGTAAACTCCAGTACATTCTAAACATGAACTTACAAGTGTGTCAGTTTCTTCAGTTCACCAATTTCAGGAGGAAGCACATCTTGAAGCTTATTCCACCTCACGTTCCTAAGATTACAAAGACTTGCTTAGATCAAGAGCAACTATATTCAAATTAACCATCGAGTAGAGGGCAAAAAAGTACTAGTAGTGCATTATTGATCCAGGGTATTCATTATCTGAGGCAATTGGAGGGTTGCAGAGAGTAAGAGGCTTATGTTATGTAGCAAAGATATTCCATACTTACAATATCCTCAGATGTTTCAACCGTCCAATCTGTGGAGGAATCGGCCCCGTCAACTTGTTATTGTGGAGATCCCTAAAATTGAGTAATTAAGTTACATAATGGTTTGGTGATACAATAAAGATGTTGTAGGGTAAGGTCAAAGTCATAAAGATGTTTTTACTGAAGCACTTCACATGATCATTTAATAATGAGATTGCTTTCAGTCTCTCATCTTGTTTGGATGCGAAATGAAAGTTACAAGTTTGCAACTTAGAGAAAAATAAACAAAACATAGTTAACAAGTCATGATGGTTAAGGGATAAATCTAGCTTTCCATTGTGGCAATGATCTCTCCAAACTCATTCTTTTACACAGTTAACTCTCCATTGTGGTTCAGACTTCTTTTTTTTTACCAGAGTATATAAATCTAGCAGATGCCTTGCCATGCACACTAAGTCTCTTACTAATGGTTATCTTGAAACCAACAGAACGACAAGTATATAAAGAATATGAACTCCAATCAGGTTATATCAAATAATTACGAAATATCAACAATATTGCCATGTGCCTCAACAAGCTAATATTGAACATAAGAATAAAGCAGCATCGACAAAGAAAAGGTTCTTACAATCTTCTCAGATCCAACAGGTTAGTTACTGCTGTTGGGAAAGGACCAACTATTGATACAGCATAGACTTCCCTGAAATAAGGTACACAATATGACACTCAGGTATGTAAGCGTAGAAACAATGCAAAGTTTCAGAAAAGCAATCAACATGATTTTGTGATTCAAAAGCATGTATTAGTCATAGATGCTTAGTATCTAATAACCTCAAACCATGGGGGGAACTCTCAGTGGTAATACTACCTTGGTCTAAGTTATAGGAACAGTTTTCTTTGAAGTTGCAGTTTTTTGGTAGCTTTACCAAAAATCATCTCAAACGGCTACATCATCGAGATGTGTATGCAGCCTAATAGTTTTTTGTGATGCTATTAACCAAGTGATAAGGAGTTTTCTATGTTGAAGAGAAACATAATTTTCGACCTTTGAGGCTCTTTGAAGAGACACATGTTTTCAATGTTGGAGAGAAACATGTATCTCTCCAAAGATAAAGTTTTTTTCTATGTTGGAGAGAAACATGTTTTTTTATCTTGGGACAAAAAAAACTTTGTAATCATAAAAACAACCTTCTAATCCTTATGTATCCCAGAGACAAGGTGTATCAATAAAAAGAATGGTTCTTACAATTCCGTCACCACTCTGTAATCCCCTTGTTGAGAGCAAGTCACACCAGACCAGGGGGGTAGATCACCATGTCCACAAGGGTCATCGCCAACCCATGAGTATACAACTCTCCAGCCTAGCATAGATTTGATCTCATTCAATGCTTTCACTGCATATATAAAAAGATCGATTTCAGCTCCGAGATTTAAGCATTGAGCACCTACTGAACCGTTTACAGACGTTTCTAACTCTTGACTATATCTATGAGCACAACTACCTTCCTGAGTCAAGCAATCAAGAACCATAACACTCAGTTGGTCGCAATAGGAAATGACAGACTAGACAGTGCATCGCACTTTGTGGGCATTCGTTTAGTTACAACAGAATCACAAAGTCTCATCAGTCACTCTTTTTTACTGTTCGGCCCCAATTCTGTAACAAGCATAGATGCTATACTATGAACTAAAATTACCAGTTTATCACATCTGACGTAAATTGAGAAACTACATGATGGATGCGAAAGAGTTTATGCAAGAGCAGACTATCAGTAATTCAGTATATCACATGGCTCAAGAAATGCACAGCCGAGCCCATGACTGCAACTGCAAACGGAGGGCCAATGCTACCAGCAGAGCAGGCGCGCCCAATTCAGCGCCGCCGAGCAAGGAAACGCGCATGGTCCCGGATGGAAGGTCGGGTCAGATCTCCAATGCCGAGGCCAAAAGAAACGACTTCTCTTCCGTGATGATGCCGATTCAACAGTAAGCAGTTCGGGGACGGGGATCGGAAAGGGCCACGGGTGGGAGGAGAACGAGGAGCAGTCACATACCGTCTCTCTTCACCGTCTTGCCCCGCGCCGCGCCGGCCAGGAGGAGGACGACGAGGAGGAGGGACAAGGCGGTGGCGAACGACGCGGCAGCCATGGACGGACGGGGGAGGAGGAGCAGCGCGCTAGAGGTGGCACGGCGCGCGGCGGGGCACCATAAGAGGAGGGGACGGGGGGGAGCGGAAGGGGAAGGTGGCGCCGCACTGGGGTGGGGTAGTGGACTGGAGTGGGAGTGGGACGGAGTGGGCAGGGTGGGCAGTCGGGCACTCACGGTGAGACCGGGCACTCACGGTGAGACTTTTCCACACAGCCCAGTAAAAAAATTGCTTGGGACACACATGCCACTGGAAAGTTTTTGTGGACATCTAAGCCATCGGGTGAACTTTTGTTGACGCATACCCCATTCCATCCGTCTTCTGTTAGTTTAGCACCGTTAGTGGGCTATGATAGGTGGGGTCGCGCTGCGAAATGACCATCTTACCCTCCCTCCCTTTCAGCCTCAGGACACCGCATCGCACCCCTCCCGCATCGCATCAGCAAACCTCTCTCGCATCTCATCCCTCCCGCATCCGCAACCCTAGGCGAAACCCTAGCGGCTCACGTCGGGCCGCAGCAGCTGCTCGCGTGGCCAGCACGCGGGCGCGCGGTGCGGCTCGCGCCGCCAGGCGGCCGGGCACGCGCGGGGCGGCTCGCGGCACGCGCACGCGCGAGCCGTGCGCAGGCGGGGGCGCGCGGGCCGTGCGCAGGCGGGGCCCAGGCGGGCGCGCGGCACCAGGAGGCGCGCGCGGTAGCAGCAGCACCGGCGGCGGGCGCGGCAGCAGCAGGACAGCGTGGCGGCGATGAACAAGAACGTGAGCAAGCGTCCAGACTAGCTTCCGGAAGGGTGAGCGATTCAATTCTTCCCCTTCTTGATTGATTGCTTGTTCTTAGACTAGCAGAACTGAGATTGATACTTAGTTCTTTGCATTTTATTCATCTGTAGGATGGACGCAAATAGTAGCTTTCACTTAGAAATCTGGATTGTTACTCCTAATTGTCGGGGTGGTGGGTGGTTTTTGTTGGACAAAGTTGTGGATTCAGATGTCACCAACTTCACAGACCTGATTAATGAAATTGTCGACAAATATCCCTGTGATTACGGTGATGTAGTGAGGCTATTTTACTTCTGCATGGAAAATAAGGTGAACATTCAGATCTGCTCTGACCAAGAATTACTTCAAATGTTTGCAAAACATAAGGCTTCCAAGTGCTGTTTGTTGACTCTTACTTATCATAGCCTAAGTAATGAGCCCATTGAGATTCCTGATTGTGATGTTAGTACCACTGTCTCTTCCATTGAACCTCCAATCACCCCTTCAGTTGTTTGTGCAAAATTACCAGAACCAAGCCAATCCACCCAAAATCAACTTAGTGAGCATGAATACCTAGCTAACTCAAACCCATTGAATGAGCATGTGAGAATTGATGATGAAGGGTTATATATTGACTGTGGTCCCCAACATCCCCCACACCAGCCCAATCCTCCGATGCAAGCTGATAGTCCTATTGCTAGTGTTGATGCATGCTCAGATGATGACTCAGATGATGAATCAGATGAGGATGAATATAGTAGAGGACATGGATGACATTGTCAAAGATTCACAACCTAAATAAATGCTTGATGTTGATTATGACAAGAAGGACCCTCCCATGACAGAGGGGACTTTGTATCCAAACATGGCTGCTTTCAAGATTGCTTTAGCTTCTCATGCTGTCAATACGAGTTCAATTATGACATTGAAACGAGTGAACCAGGGAGGTACAGAGTTAACTGCACATACAAAAGTAAGGGCTGCCCCTGGAGGATTCATGCCTCAACTCTGAAGGATGATCTCACAGTTAAGGTAATCAGTTAGTACTATATTTGGATGTTTATTTGGCTTATATCTGATTTCAGTTATGTGTTTGCCTTATAATAACTGCTTTTAAATTTTATGGTTGTTTTGCAGGTGTAGAAAAACCCATGGCGTCATAATTGTTTCAGCACAAGGAGGCTGAAAGAGCTGTGTGTAGGGGTAACACAATTTTGGGTGTGTGATCAAGTGGTTGATTGGCTAAAGAAAAATGCAAATATTCGTGTCACAGAGCTGCAAAGGAGGTTGAAAGATGAATACAAAATTGTGGTGCCCTACAAGAAAGTGTACAGAGGTGATAGTTACAACCTTGATATTGATGTGATCACTAGCTCCCCAGAAGGTGTAGCAGAAGTTTGTGCTAAGGGAGGTATAGGCTACAGGTTTGTGGTTATGCCTTAATTTACCTGTGAGAACATGTTCCTGTAGGGCTTGGCAAGGGTCTGGAATCCCCTGCAAACATGCAATTGCATACATCACTTCAATTCCTGGAGCAAACCTGGACGACCACGTGGATGACTACCTCTCTATCAACAAATTTAGAGCTGCATATGAAGGTTTTATCCCTTCTATTCCTGACAAGACCATGTGGCCCAAAGCAACTCATGACTTCTTGATGCTCCCTCCCTTACTTAAGTCCACAGGAGGAGGTAGGAGGAAAAATAGGATGAAATCAGCTACTGAGGGAGGCAGCAAGAGGAAGGGAAAGGGAAAGCTACATGAGTGCCCCATCTGCCATCAGTTAGGGCATCACTGGTACACATGTAAGAATGGAAACCCAGAAGATATAGCTGTAATGGAGGCTGAAAGGTACACTTAATTGCTGTAATTAAAATGTTCAAATTGATTAACTTATCAACTTGCTTAACTTTCTACTTTCATGTAATGCAGGGGTCCTCCAAAGAAAAAGCTTAAAAAGGCAGCAAGTTGTAACACAGAGACTAGTATTGTTGCTGTTACTCCATCAGAAATGGTCTTCCCATACAATGAGGCAGTGACCAATGCTACACATAAGAAAAAGAAGAAGGCAGCTACCAAAGAAAAATCATCATCTACTTCAGGTTCCAGGAACAGCAAGGGGGCAGCTACCACTACATCAAGTTCTACTCCTGTCAGTACTTCTAGCAGGTAACTAGTTGTCCATTTGTTTTCATATATATATATATATATCTATTTTCATGCTGTTATGGCTAATAACATAAATGTACAGATCTGGAACTGGTTCCAATAACCCTATTCTTGCAATCCAAGTCTTGCCACCGGTTGCTTCTCATGAAGGTACAACAACTACAGACATGGCGTCCTTTTCACCAAGGAAGAAGATGGCTGTGAAGAAGAAACTGACACCAAGGAAGCTTCAAATTGCAGCAGCTAGTCCAACCACTCCAGATAGCCCTTCTTCCAATACCAGAAGCAAGAAGCAACTTAATATGCAGTGAAAGCATCCTGCATCAATGTTGGCGTTTTTGTTATGTCCATGTGATCTTTTGGTATGATGTAATGCAAAATCAATGACTTAGCTATTGTAAATTTGAAAACCAGTAAAGTAGTTGTTATGTGATGAAAACCAGTTATGTGATGGAAACTTAGCTGCTGAGATGCTTGTGAGATGAAAAATCTGGAGATATTTGTGAGATGAAAATCTTTAATGTTGTGTTGGTTAAATATTTCTGAGATGAATACTTGCTCGGTTGGTTTGTTTAAATAAAAGCTGCTGCGTTGGTTAAATATTTGTGAGATGAAAAATATTTAATGTTGTGTTGGTTAAATATTTCTGAGATGAATATTTGATCGTTTGGTTTATTTAAGAAAAAGCTGCTACATTTGTTAAATATTTGTGAGATGAAAAAATATTTAATGTTTAGTTGATTAAATATTTCTGAGTTGAATATAATTTGTGAGACAAAAATTATTTGATGCTATGTTCATTAAAATTTGTGAGATGCGATTTTTTTCCTCTCCATGAGTTAATGCGCTAATTTATTTGCAGTGAAACGGAGTGAGGGCAAGATGGTCATTTTACAGCACGGCCCCACCTGTCATAGCCCACTAACGGTGCTAAACTAACAGAAGACGGATGGAATGGGGTATGCGTCAACAAAAGTTCACCCGATGGCTTGGATGTCCACAAAAACTTTCTAGTAGCCTGTGTGTCCCTAGCAACTTATTTAATGGTATGTGTGGAAAAGTCTCACTCACGGTCCGGCGCGGCTTGTCTGACATGCCAGTCAAAAGGCACGAAAACGCACAGTAAATTGAGTCTATGGAAACAGTGTTCGTGGCCCTTTTCACTGTAGCAATGGTACTGTTCCGAAATCACTGCAGCATATTCACTGTTCACAAGTTGGTGTAGCAATCGATCAAGCCCATCCATCTGAGAACGAGCGGTCCACGAGAGGAGGAAAGTCAGCAGCACAGTGTTTTAGTGACTTTTCACTAGGCAGTCAGAGAATCCACGGTGCTCACGGTCTCTCACAGGAGTAAACACTGTCACAGCCTCTCACAGGTGCGCTCGCGCCGTCGCGGCGGTCGCGCATTTCACTTGCCGCGTCGGTGGGTTGGGCAGGTCCGGTGCTCCGGTCGTTGCGTTGGGCGGGAGCGCACCGTGGCGGCGCCGGTGCGGCGGGGTGCGACCGGACCGGATCTGCGCTCGCTCTTGAACAGCCCCGAACTGTGGTGGAACCGCGGAAATTCATGAGATCGCTTCGGGCCTTCGCGCGGCGCGAGGTAGCGTTCCATTTTCTGTCTGGATATGCCGATGTCACTGCCTGTTACCGTGGTAACGTCTCAGCTTTTATCACGCCGGATGCCGCTGAGAGTTGAAAATTCACCGAAACAAAAGGTTTTTTTTAACAAAAATGGAAGGGAGTGAAAGTGGCAAAGTGCGTACTAGCTAGTAGCACTATGCGTTTGGAAATGGTGAGAGTATTCTGGGTGCTTAGGTATGTGTGTATGGATACGGAAGGAGAAAAGAAATGAGGAATGCTTAGGTCCGGAAATGGTGAGAGTATTCTGGGTGCTACAATTATTTTTCACGATGGGGGAATATAGAGTATGTGTGCATGGATACGGAAGGAGAAAAGAAATGAGGAATGCTTAGGTCTGGAAATGGTGAGAGTATTCTGGGTGCTACAATTATTTTTTTCACGATGGGGGAATATAGAGTATGTGTGCATGGATACGGAAGGAGAAAAGAAATGAGGAATGCTTAGGTCCGGGCGTCCGCCCGTCGTTCCCAGTGAGAAATAAAAAAAACGTCACGTGTCTCACGCTTCTATCGCGAAATAAAAAAAAACGAGCCGCAAGCCCTCATGCTCCGCACCTCGCGCCGTCGCTGCCACCGTCGGATCTCCCTGCGCGGGCCACCTCCGCCCGAACCGAGCCCCGATCTGTGATCCCCGCTGCTCCACCTTTCCATCCCCTCCGGTTTCACCTCCTCCCGTGGTGTGTGCGCGGAGATCGGGCACCCGCCGCCGGCGCCGCTCGTCGTGATCGGGGTGCTCCACCGCCCTCCCAGCGTCATGATGTGATTCGCGAGCTCCTCGACGACGAGGACCCCCTCTCCGCCGGCTCGCCTCCCTTTACCCCCAAGCCCGGCGCCGGCGAGCGTACTCCCCTCCATCCCCGAGCTCGACTCCAGCGAGCGTGCTCCTCTTCGTCCCTGTTTGGGGGAGGAGCTGCGCTGCTGCGTCGGGCGTCCGGCCGCAGCTGCGCAGGTTGGCACTTCGTCGCGGCGAACTAGCACGGCGCCCATGGCCCCAACCGGCGACGAGCGCGAGCGGCCGCCCCCCTCCCCCCGCCCCCAACCTCTCATCCAACGCCAGCATGCCTCCTCCCCAACCTCCATCGGCGGTCGCGCATGACACATCTTGTCCCCAGCCTCAGCCACGGGGATCTGTCGTCGGCCGTCGTCGTCGCAGGCACGAGGAAGCTCCTGCAGCCGCAGCGGGCGTGTGCACAGGGGGGGTCAACCCCAACCGTCGCTTTTTTTTGATGTTGCAATCGTTGTATATTGGTGTTGCAACAATGTTTTGGCATGTTGCAATTGGTCGTATTCATGATGCAATCGTTTGTTGTTCATGTTGCAATCGCTGCGAACATGTTGCATCCACGTTCTCGACATGTTGCGAGTGCTCCATGTGAATGTTTCAAAATTAGATCTAAATATTTTTGATGTTGCAAACATTATTTTTCGATGTTGCAGATGTTGAGTTTCGATGTCGCAGACATGTGATGTTGGGTGTTATGTCGAGAGGGGAGGAGGGAGGAGGGCCCTGATATTGGATGTTGCAAACCTTAATTTTCGATGCTGCGGGCGTGAGTTTCGATGTCGCAGACATGTGATGTTGGGTGTTGTGTCGAGTGGAAGGAGGGAGTATCACCCCTGATGTTGGATGGTGTAAACATTAAATTTTAATGTCGCGAATGTTGAATTTCGATGTTGCAGACATGTGATGTTGGGTTTGCGTCGAGGAGGAGGTGGAGGAGAGAGCTCCTGATGTTGGATGTTGCACGCAACACGGGTCGCAACATGGGCGCTTGGGTGTTGTGCCGGGGGGAGGGAGGAGGCCCGCTGATGTTTGAATGTTGCACGCAACATGACTCGCAATGGCTCGCAACATGCTCGCAACATGAGTCAGTGCACTTTTCGATCCGACGGCTGATGGGCTGAGTTGCTTTAAATCCAACATTCACGGAGGCGTCCGATGCTAGTTCCGAAAAGAAATACTGCGGTACGACAAGGGAAAAAAAATCAAACATTACTGCTCACTTTGGACCGTTTGTTCAGTTTGGAGGCCGGCAGTCCAGCCCATTCAAGTTGAGGACCAGATAACACGGCCCACGGTCCAAGCGCAAGCCCGCCCAGATAACACGCTTCCACGGTCGGTCTCGCGGTCTCACCGGCACGCGATCAGCTGCCGTCTGCCGACCGCGCCATGGATTGCCCTGCCAGCTGCGGGCAGGGTTAAAAAAACCGCTACTAGTCCGGTTTACCGCGCCCGAAAAACCGGGCTGGTTAACCGGTGAACTGGACCGGTTAGCTGGTTTTGCCTTTTTTTAGTTTCGGTTGGAGGCGGTTAACCAGGGTTTTTTCTACCGGACCGGACCGGTAAGATCGGTTACCGCGGTTTTCCGGCCGGTAGCCAACAGTTTTTTTAACCCTGGCTGCGGGTCGCGTTCCGCTCCCGCGTCCGCCCGCGCACGCATGGCATGGCTGGAGCCTGGAGCCGCGTGCTCTTCCCGTTCGGCTTCGGTCCGTCTCTCCTCCTCCGTCAGAACTGGTTGGCCGCCGCAACAGCAAACCACGCGGTTGGCGGACAAACCGTATAGTACTGGTAGACATGAGCATTTCACGGGCCGGGCCGGGTCGAAAAAAAATCTGGGTTTTTCGGGCCAAGAAAATCCTGCCCATGACCGTCCCATGGGACGTGTCGGGCCTCAGTTTTCGGGCCGGGCTCGGGCCGGGCCCGGGTTTGGGCGGGCCGCCCGCGCATTTTATAGTGTAAAGTAACTAAAAACAGCATTTCGGGCCGGGCTCGGGCCAAAAAAATTTTTCGCGGGCTTCAAGATCTCTGCCCACGCCCGTCCAGTAAGGTTCGTGGGCGGGCCTGGCGCGGGCCGGGCCAGCGGGCCGGGTCGGGCCGGGCCAAAAATGCTCAGGTATAAGTACTGGACAGTGCACACCGACACCAGTGCCAGAAAAGAACACGTTTGGTTCGGTTCGGCCAGGCCAGATGTTGACGAGAGTCAAAAAAGTGTGCTGCTTCTCGGTTCCGGTCAGACTCGACGGACTCGTTGGGCCGTGTGCCAACCTTTTGGCAAGTAGTTCATCTGAGCTGGCACGTCGGTCCAGCATACCCCCAGCTTCCCGTTTTCCTTCAGTGCCAAATTTCGCCAAAACTTGCCCGTCAGGCTAGCACCAGCACCAGCGCCTGCGCCTGCAATGTCAACGTGTACCCAATTTTCTTGCGAGAAAGATTTGCTGAGCTTTATTAACAACCAGACGCAAACATGCAAAATACTAAAAGAAAAGTCTGATCCTACACCAAACTGAAAAATAAACACCTCATCTAGTCATTTTCAAGCTGGTGTGGCTGCACCATCCTTTTTACCAACAACAGCAGCCTAGGCTGCACGCCATGGCCGCTTGCCGGCGTGCCATAGTCTCCGCCTCCTCTTGTGCGATTTTTTGGAGAAACAAAAAAAGTGCTGGAGAAAAAAGACTACGCCGCCGCGTGGCGTAGGCGTAGGCGTAGGCGTAGAGGTCGTTGCGTTCGCACGCGCCACCTATTTAACCCGGCCCCTTCCCTCCTTCCCCAAAGCAGTCAGGACACGAACACGAGACTCCTCTTCCACTCCGACCTCACACAGATCCAGATCTCGCAGCGAGGCGAGGAGGAGAAGACGCCCGCCGGGGTCGGGTTGGATTTTCCCCTGTTCCGGTATGCCTCGCTTTTCTCCCCCTGGTCTTGGATTTTCCCCTGTTCCGGTAGAATCCCACACGGTCATTCAGTCCATTTCTGCTTTGCGCAAACCGTCCCTTCGCCGCGGCTGAGCACTCGAATCCGAGTAACTTCTAGTACCTGGGATGGGTGTTCTGACCATCCTGTCCAGGTTTACGAACCATTTCTTGCGTGATGTTTACTTCATTCATTTTTTTTCACCTCTCTTTGTCTGGGCGCGCGGGGTCAACTGTACCCCAAGGATCACCGACCTTTTTCCCCCGATTGGGGTTAGTCTCACGAGATGGCTTGCAAAATCTGGCTCTATAGGTTTACACCTGAGTGAGAGTGGATTGACAGAGGATTCGGGCTGCATTCTAGTATTTGTGGCGCTTCAAGATTGTTTTTGTTGCCAAAATAATCAACGAGGTCGAAAACACGAAATGGTCGCCGTCAATATGCATCGCCAGATGCCAATAAGCGAGACAGTCTGGTCATGGCGTTTAGTTTATTGCCAAATGTCAGATCTCTACCTGGCACCATGGTTAATGCACTGAAACTACTGTTATTGTTCATGGTTTTAAAGTCTTTACACACAACTGTGCACTGAATCATTTGATGAATTCACAAGGTTATTCCTTTTCTCCAAAAGAATTATATGTCAGAGTTCCTTGTCTATATATGGGATGTTGGGTGCTAAAAAACTACGGGCTTTGGCCTAATATTTGGAATCTTAATCATATGCATGACCCAGCATGCCTGCCAAAATTGTTCTTGGCAGTGTTTGTGGCTTATTATGCCAAGAATGAATCGATCTCTGTCGACGCAAGTCTCACTAGGTTGATACGCTTCCATAATTGCACACCATTACACCCTGCATCTCTTCTACTGCATCAATAGTTGAGTTCATCAAGATTTGTCGTTATCTATTTGTTTCACCAGCTTTTGAAGCAAATAAATTAGTTGTTTTGCTAACGACAACCAGAAATCTTGTGCACTTAATTCTTAGTATAATACATGGAATAAAAATGTTTTGTCCTCAACTTAATTCTTTTACAGCTCCAAAATCTTCTGTGAAATATCTGGGAGAATAAATAATTTGGAGTCTTTGTGCATAACGTGTCAAGATTTTGTCGTTATCTATTTGCTCATACCAGTTTTTCAGCAAATAAAATAGTTGTTAATGCTGACAGCAACCTGAAACCTTGTGCACTTAATTCTTTACAGCTCCAAAATCTCTTGTCACAATGAATCTCTATGGTAACTAATGTCAGTATTCTCATTTTCCACATGCAGTTACTCGGATAGTTTAAGAAAGATGGTGAAGATATGCTGTCTCGGTGCTGGATATGTCGGCGGCCCAACCATGGCTGTCATTGCACTGAAATGTCCTGCCGTTGAAGTTTGTGTCGTTGACATTTCTGTTCCACGCATTGCAGCATGGAACAGCGATCAGCTTCCTATTTATGAACCAGGCCTTGATGAAGTAGTCAAGCAGTGCCGTGGCAGGAATCTCTTCTTCAGCAATGATATTGAGAAGCATGTTGCTGAGGCTGATATCATCTTTGTCTCTGTGAACACACCAACCAAGACCCGTGGTCTTGGGGCTGGCAAAGCCGCGGATCTAACGTATTGGGAGAGTGCAGCCCGCATGATTGCAGATGTGGCCAAGTCTGACAAGATTGTGGTTGAGAAGTCCACTGTCCCTGTCAAGACTGCTGAAGCCATTGAGAAGATCTTGACACACAATAGCAAGGGAATCAAGTTCCAGATCCTCTCAAACCCTGAATTCCTTGCGGAGGGCACAGCAATTGAGGACCTTTTCAAGCCTGACCGTGTGCTCATTGGTGGTCGGGAGACTCCAGAGGGCCAGAAGGCTGTTAAGGCCCTGAAGGATGTATATGCCAATTGGGTCCCTGAGGACCGTATTCTCACAACCAACCTATGGTCAGCGGAGCTGTCCAAGCTTGCTGCAAATGCCTTCTTGGCTCAAAGGATCTCATCAGTGAATGCAATCTCTGCTCTGTGTGAGGCCACTGGTGCTAATGTAGCAGAGGTGGCCTATGCTGTTGGCAAGGATTCAAGGATTGGACCCAAATTCTTGAATGCTAGTGTTGGTTTTGGAGGCTCCTGCTTCCAGAAGGACATCCTCAACCTTGTGTACATCTGTGAGTGCAATGGACTGCCTGAGGTCGCCAACTATTGGAAGCAGGTTATCAAGATCAATGACTACCAGAAGAGCAGATTCGTGAACCGTGTAGTATCTTCTATGTTCAACACTGTCTCTGGAAAGAAGATTGCAGTTCTCGGTTTTGCATTCAAGAAGGATACTGGTGACACGAGGGAGACCGCCGCCATTGATGTCTGCAAGGGACTCCTTGGAGACAAGGCCAAGATTAGCATCTACGACCCGCAGGTGACAGAGGAACAGATCCAGCGTGATCTCGCGATGAACAAGTTTGACTGGGACCACCCGATCCACCTGCAGCCAATGAGCCCAACCGCAGTGAAGCAGGTCTCTGTGACCTGGGATGCGTATGAAGCCACCAAGGGGGCGCATGGTATCTGCATCCTGACTGAGTGGGATGAGTTCAAAACACTCGACTACAAGAAGATCTATGACAGCATGCAGAAGCCTGCATTCTTGTTTGATGGTCGCAACGTAATTGATGCTGAGAAGATGCGAGAGATCGGCTTCATTGTTTACTCCATTGGAAAGCCCCTTGACCCCTGGCTCAAGGACATGCCTGCCGTGGCTTAAATGGTAGAAATCCCAGGGAAAAAATGTTGCTGGTTGTTTGAGAGGACTCTACAATCTACATCATCGATTCGTCGTCCCCTGCCCTTCCATCTGCTATAGCGGGTCATATAGTTGACAGTGAATAGGGGTAGTTGGCCTGTAATGTACTTCATATGGATTGTCTTTTGTTGCCTGATTACAGATAAATGAATAATAGCAAGAGTTGTCATATGAATTCTTTATTTTGACTGACATATACTGCTTGTGTATTTGTCAACTGTCATCATAAAATTCAGTAAGATACTCGGTTTTTCAGATTAGCAGGGAGCCAAGGAGTTACTGAAGAATCCAACTGCTTTGTGTTTGATCCAGAATATTGGCCTCTCCACAAGCTAGCCAAAGAAATTTCATCACTAACAAGTATTTAATTTTTCACTTAGAACAAGGATGAAAACAACTTGATCTCTATTGTCTATGTATTCTATTTATTTTTTCACTTAGAACAAGATGAAAAGAACTTGATCTCTATTGTCTCTGTATTAGTCTGTAACTAAGGTTGTTAGAGGCAAGAAATGCCATGTGCATGTCTTTCAGTCTCAGGTAACAAACTAAACTGACAGTCATATACTAACTCATTAAGACGTCTAATCGTAATTGTCGCCGGCCATATCGTACCGGCACCATCTCTTCTTGCCCTTGCAAAAAGGCACCCTCATCCTCTTTGCGTTTGAACTTTGAAGGCGTACAAGTGTGCAACAACGCCTCTATATGAGAGCACCGTGCATGTCATCCACCGTGCACACTGCGTCCTGGCCTGCACTCCCATCGTCCGACCACCACTGCCATCGCCCATCGCAGCTCTCCTCGCGCCATGCGGCCGTCATCGACTTCCGTCGCATCGTCGGGGGACATGGCGCCGCCGCGCATGTACTTCATCCCGTTCCCGACGCCGGGGCACGCGCTGCCGATGTCCGACCTCGCCCGCCTCTTCGCGTCCCGCGGCGCCGACGCCACGCTCGTCCTCACGCGCGCCAACGCCGCCAGGCTCGGCGGGCCCGTCGCCCGCGCCGCAGCCGCGGGGCTCCGCATCCGCGTCCACGCGCTCACGCTGCCGGCCGAGGCCGCCGGGCTCACGGGTGGCCACGAGAGCGCTGACGACCTCCCCAACCGCGAGCTCGCCGGGCCTTTCGCCGTCGCCGTCGACCTCCTCGCGCCGCTCTTCGCGGACCTCCTGCGCCGCCACCCTGCCGACGCCGTCGTGTTCGACGGCGTCCTCCCGTGGGCTGCCACTGCCGCTCCCGAGCTCGGCATCCCGCGGTACGCTTTCACCGGCACGGGGTGCTTCGCGCTCTCGGTGCAGCGTGCGCTGCTGCTCCACAGCCCGCAGAACGACGTGGCGTCGGACACCGAGCCGTTCCTCGTACCGGGACTCCCCGACGCGGTGCAGCTCTCCAGGTCGAGGCTCGCCGAGGCGACGCTCCCGGGCGCGGACTCGCGGGAGTTCTCGAACCGCATGATCGACGTCGAGCGCGCGACGGCCGGGTGGGTCGTCAACTCGTTCGCGGATCTCGAGTCGAGGTACATCAAGCACTACGAGAAGGTAACGGGGAAGCCGGCGTTCGCCGTCGGCCCGGTCTGCCTTGTGAACGGCGACGGCGACGACACCCTGGAACGTGGCCGCGGGGGTGAGGCCGCCGCCGCTGCGGAGGCCGCGCGCGTGCTCCAGTGGCTGGACACGAAGCCCGCGCGGTCGGTGGTGTACGTCTGCTTCGGCAGCCTTACCCGGTTCCCGCGCGAGCAGGTGTCGGAGCTCGGCATGGGCCTCGCCGACTCTGGCGCGAACTTCGTATGGGTCGTCGGAGATAAGAACGCGCCGCCGCTCCCGGACATAGACGCCACGGCGCCGGGCCGCGGGCTCGTGGTCAGGGGCTGGGCCCCGCAGGTGGCAGTGCTGCGGCACACGGCGGTGGGCGCGTTCGTGACGCACTGCGGGTGGGGTGCGGTGACGGAGGCGGCGGCTGCGGGCGTCCCGGTGCTGACCTGGCCGGTGTTCGCGGAGCAGTTCTACAACGAGGCGCTGGTGATAGGGATCGCCGGCACGGGCGTTGCCATGGGCGCCGAGAGGGGGTACGTGTGGGGAGGCGAGGCGCTGGGCGGGGTGGTGGTGGGCAGGGAGGCGGTGGCGGAGCGGGTGCGCAGCGCATTGGCGGACGAGGCGCTGCGGCGGAGGGCGGGGGAGATCGGCGAGCGCGCGCGTCGCGCCGTGGAGGAGGGAGGGTCCTCGTACGAGGCCGTGGGCACGCTGCTGGAAGATGTGCTACGTCCCGGACGCCGGCGGGTTCCCGCGGCCTGAAACTTTTTATAAACGGACAGGCCGCCGTTCCTAGTTCCTACTCAAAATTTATCTTTCTTTCAAAGAATTTTAAAAAAAACACATCAACATCTACGGCGTCGCATTGTTTTTATAAAATTCATCATGAAATATGCATGCCTTGACGAACTCTTGATACCGACATCTACTCTTTGATGATGCATATAGGCATACGGAGTATAGCCTTTTTATGCTTTGAAGTTCTGTTTTTGCCCCCCGTTTAATACCATTTAAGCCACGATGACACGCATTGGAGATGTTAAAGGCCAGATCTACTCCCTCTGTTCTAAATTTATGTTGTTTTGAGTTTTCTAGATTCATATATATTATTATGCATTTAGACATAGTGTATATTTAAAAACATATAACATCATCAATAAATTTAATAAAACCAAAACAAACGACATATAATTTAGAACAAAGTGAGTATAAAACAAAACTGGTTAGTACTAGCTGTTGGCCACTCTCCAGGCGATCTACTCAAAACTGCTCACATGTGCCATACAAAATATACAATGAATTAATCACCGGTTTGACATTTGGAATAAATAAATTGACCCAATTTAAATGACATGACATGCATCAGCTGGACTGCAAGAGCACAAAAGTCAATTCACCAACATCAGCGTACTGTGCTGACTTGTCAGGTAGATTTATTGCGAGAGAAAATATAGTATGTTGATTGGTACAACAGATTTGTTGTGAAGAAAAATAATGCAGAAGAAGTCGAAATGAGACAAGCCGAACCGAGCTTTGATTTTGTATTCTGCTTTTTTTTTATATAAGAGAAGCAAAACCACCATCAGAACAAGTATGTTCGTATAATGCCTATTAGTCTACTACTATACGTATCAAGGATCTCACACGTAGTTAAGGTACGGTGGAATTCGAGATTTCCAGAACAGGATCTCGTACTCCCGTCGTGGTTGAGCACACCCGGCTAGCATATCAATACTTGCACGAGTACACGGATGATATCAAGGATAAGGCTGGTCGCACCGCTGACAAGCTAAACGAATCTGTAAAGGCGGCATGGCCCACGTGTCAGCGCAGTTTTGGCATCCCGTCCATCCCGCGGCCCGCAGCGCGGCAAGCGCTATAACCGCCTCCAAAGGCCCGGTCCCACTCGCTAGGGCGGGCGTAGCACTTTTTTTTTTGACAACAAACATATATATTAAGACTTAAGCAGTCCTTTTACAAAGAGGTCCTCGAGGAAGACCGAAATTACACAGAGGTCCACAGACCAGAGTACAGCAGACACATCGAAGCGTTCTACGACAGCGAGTTCGCCGGCGATGCCGCAGAGGCGTGAAGAACGCGTGCAGGCAGACGGATGACCGCGCAAAGCATCGGTTTGAAGAAGGGGCAATGGGGCCATGAAGACTGCATCTGGCGACCGAAGAGTAGATGGATTGTCGTCGCCAGAGTTCAGATAGGCGCCACCAAATTGCTTCCCAGGTGAAGGCGAGGTGCCACGGAACAACCATCGAATTGATGCTGTGACGGAGTGGATCTGACATGGAGAAAAGGCTTGCTTGAAGTCGAGGGCGGAGGCGGAGGTGGATGCGGCCACTGAAGAGCATTGGTGCGTTCAACAGCAGCAAGGGCTTCTGCACAGGAGAAGACCGAGCCATCGGAACAATCACTGACTCGTTCGACGACGGCGAGAAAGCCTCCACTGTAGGCGGCTTGGCCATCGGAACAACCGTCAAAGCACAACAGCAGCTGGTGAACGCTACGATGGGGAAGTCGATGTGGGAGGCCCAGGAGTACCCGTAGAGTAGATCCCCCCTAGGAGAGATCAGATCCACAGAGGGAGCCAGTAGATCGACTTGGAAGCCCGCCGGAGCAGGGTCGGCGGCGAAAGCCCACCAGCAGCGGGGGAGGGATGAGGGCGGAGGAGGGGCTGCTAGAGGGGATGGATTTATTGAAGATGTACTAACCTTGGAGGCGACAGCGACGACGACGAGGAGGCCGCAAAGAGCGGCTACGGCGGCGGCGGCGGCACCCCGTCGGTAGCTATCACCACAAGGGGAACTAGCCATAGAGGCAACAACAAGGAAAAAAACTAAAACTAGAAGATGCAGGAGCACCGGATCTACAAGATGCGAGCGGGGCCAGCCCTCCTCCCCCTCACCGCCGGCGCGGGCGCCGGAGGGAGAGAGGAAGGGGGCCGGGAGCTGGGAGTCTGCCTGGGAGCTCTCGAGCCTTCGTGAGGAAGGAACCCGTGTGTGGGGTGAAGTTATGGGCGTAGCACTTTGGGAAGGGCACATCTGCATGCATGCGTGAGAGAGGGCGGCAAAAAAAAACAGGAGAGAGACGATAGCGTTGAAGAGAGAGAAACGCTGCATTTGCAGCTTTCCTGTAGCAATCTGAACCGTGGAGGCTGGTTTGCAGTTGTGCGTTGCGGGAGTTGAACCTGCTTATTTGCGGTTCAGTTCCTTTTGCAGGCGTGCGGTGCGACTAGCCTAAGTATCATCCTTTTTTTTTGAACGAACCGCACAAAATAGTGCGAGCTTCATTAATATAGCAGAAAAAATACAAGACTATGGTCCTGGGAGACCATAGGCAGGAAAACAGAAAAGAAAGAAAAAATAAAACTCGCCCGGTTGGATTGGGACATCAACACGGGTCGCACTGGCCCGTTGGATTGGGACGTCAACCCGGCCGAAAAAACTACACACAACGACGACAGGAGAGACAAAGCAAACCACAGCTCCACCCACCAGACCGCACTAGTGCTAGCATCGAGCCACTTGAGGTGAAAACTGCTGCCGAAATAGGAGCCGAGAGGCAGGCAACACCGCACCGAAGAGGGCCGCCGCCTTGCAGGACCCAACGCCGCGGTGTTGTTGCAACCAAACCGGGCCTCCCGACTGCATGAAGACCACCGAGTCCGAAACCACCGACTCTCGCGTGCGCGGGGACCACCAACCCGCCACTCAGCACGCCTCTCTCTTGTGCGCGGGGACCTCCAACCCGCAGCACGGCACACGCTCCGGACTCGTCTCAAAGATTGCCGTCGAAGAAGCACGAAGAGGCGCACTGCCCCCGGGAGCCACAACAACCGCAGCCCCCCGCCGTGACTCGAAATCATGACGTTGCTTCCCTGTCGCGCAAGTCGCCGCCATCGAGCTTGGAGACCGAAGGTCTCGCCCGCGCTGTCTTTCGACGTTGTACCGCACCAGAAGATTTCAGCCATGCTGAAAGCCCCGCCACGATCCGCTGCAGGCCAAGTCCTCTCCGGTTGCGTTGCTGCAAGCGCCGTCCAACAACGCTGTCCCGCACCGCACTGGAGGTCGCCAAGCAACACCAGGCGCCGCGGAACGCTGCAAGCAGTCGAAGCAGCAGCCGAGAGAAGACCGCCGGTCGCCAACAGGAGGGCCGACGTCGAGGCTCGAGGTAGGCAACCCCCTTAACACATGGCATACGACAGGCTCATCGCCACCAGCCGGAGTAACCACAAAGAGCAGACCAGACACGCCAATCGAAGCGAACGGTGCCTCTAAGGCGACGCCTCCAAGGAAGTAACGGCGCCCGCAGGCGCCGCCGTCGCCCGTCCAGAGACTGGACCGGGTTTTCACCCAGAGAGCATGCAGCAGGATTGTCGCTCAAAGGTGGCGCCCTCAGCAGGGAGAGCGACGCCCGCGGGCGCCGCCGCCAACCCCCAGAACGAATCTGGCTAGGGCTTGCGCCCAGCGCGACCAATCCGGCTGCAACCGATCATCGCAGCAAGCCGGTACCACCCCTGCAGTCACCGCCGGCGGAAAAACGTCCCTGTCGCAGCACACCACCTCCCGCCGTCGTAGCTTCATCGCACTGTCGTCGTCCCCACTCCTCGACGATGCGCCGGGCCGGCAAAGACACCGGCCGCCGCCAACGCAGTCGCCGCGGTCCATCTAGGTGGTAGCATCTTCACGACCCCGCCGTGGCCAACCAAAATCCCGCCGCCTGCCACAGCCGTGGAGAGGCAAACGCCACCGCGGCGCCGTACCTCTCACCCCCGGGTGAGCAGCCGCCGCACCACCACAGTGCAGCGCCGGGGGCCGAACCACGCCACCAAGATGTCGTTCCGCCCACCGTGGGGCGCGGGATGCCGCACCGAGGCGTCGTCCACGCCCAAGGCCGGCCGTTCGTTGCCGGGCGTCGCGTCGAGTCGTCCCCGCCGCGCCGAGCCGTCGCCGTCGCACCGAGCCACCAGCAGGAGTCGCCGCCTCCGCGAAACGACGCCCCTGCCGTCGCCCGCCGCAGATCCGGCCGTGGGGGGGCGGGTCTGGGTCTAGGGACGCAGGATCTGCGCCCCGCGGCCGGCGCCGCCGCACACTTGCCGCCGCCGTCGGGTCCCCCACGGCCTCACGCCGCAGATCCGGCCTGGGGGCAGCCGGATCCGGCCGCGGGGACCCCGGATCTCACGCCTTGCTGCCGACGTCGCCGCCGAGCCCGACAGGGTGCCGTCGCGCCGGACAGACGCGACCACCGAGAGAGAGGCCCCGCCGCCGCCGTCCTTGGGGCCCGCGCGGGTTCCCGGTCGGCCCCTCTGGCGGCGGCAGGGAGTGGGAGCTGGGGGGGGAGGGAGGCGCTCGCCGGAGTGGAGGGTGCCGCCCATCAATCAGAAACCTGACAGATACTGCATGCTCTATGACATTTACGAGCTGCTATTGATCTTCCATGGGCAGCGGCTGCTACGAAGCCTACGAGCTTTGCATGGTTGTTGAGTGCAGGGGCAGCCGAAAGCGTCAAACCGCCGGGTTTTGAACCGAGAACGCTGAAGTGAAGCCATCAAACCACCAAAGTTTGCTGACCGCATTAGAATATTACTGTAGATAAACATAGCTTGACCTCAAATTCTTTGCTATCATATCCAAACTGATAATTGTTCGAAAAAATACAGCACTAAGCTCTCTTCATCTATGTTCGTTCTCTCCCTCTCCGGCCCTGCATGTCGAGTGAATAAAACTAAAAGGGCAGGGGTGACACATGGCTATCTGCAGCTCTCTTCATCTAATTTCGCCTTTCCATGAGTACAACCTGCTCCTCTCCTCCTCCTTCATCGGCTCTGCTCTACGACCAAGAGCACCATCACTAAGCTCCTGGCTCGAAGCACGGCATTGTCGGCACCTTTCTTTCGATATTGCCACCGCCGGCCCTGACCTCACCTCCATCAACCTGCAGCTTGGTGAGAATCCTCCATTTTCCCCTTGGGCAAGCTGGCCGACGGCAAGTCACCAAGCCGAGGAGCCGCACTGCCGCAGGGCAGATCGGCAGTTCCCGGCGAAGGCGAGATTCCGCGATTCGCCGCGCGTCTGGCCGCGGGACAAATATCTGCATAACCAAAGGACATATCTCTGCGCTTCTGACCGGAACAGAAATGGGGAGGGCGGCGGCGGTGGCGGAATTCGGTGAACCGCCGGTCAGGGGGACTTCTGCAAATATCCCACCCGCTATTTTCTAAAAGGACCCCTCAATCGGATCGCGATCAATAATCACGATCCAAATTAGAGGGCATTTTGAAAATATTCGATCTGGTACTTTACAAAAGGACCCCCAAATCGGATCGCGACTATTAATCGTGATCCAAACCAGGGGGTATTTTGCAAATACCTCGGGGTGCGCCGCCGGAGAAGCCGCCGCCGCCGCCCACGTCTGCTAGACCCGTGCCGCCAGGGAGCCTCTGGCCTCTGCTGAGATCCAATCGCCTACGCGTATCCATTCCTCCGGCTACCCGTGCTCTCCGCTCATGGTCCAAGCTCCTCCGGGTGGGTAATGGTGCCGGCGGCGCGTCGGGAGCTGGGAGCCGTGAGCCGGTGGTGGTGGCGACGGCGAGGCTGGCTGTAGCGTGGGCTGGACTCAGGGAGCTTCCGGCCCGTTGGATGATTGAGCCCTTGGAAGGAATAAAATTTCCCAGTCAAAGCTGTTGAGCCCGTGCCGCGAGAAAACCGGTAAGCGGAACCCTCGGCACCACCTGCCTGCGAGACGAGCCAGCGTGGTTGGTCCCACTGGGCAGTGGGAGCACGAGGCGCCGCAGCAGTCCCCACCGGTAGATCCCGCCGCCCCGCGTCCGGCACGGCAGGCCCTCCCTCCATCCAAAGTCGCCGACGACGACCCGGGCAAAAAGTCCAGAGCCTTTTCCCCGAGACTGGCAAAAGGGGAGAGGGATGGGCTGCTGCAGCAGCCGGAGCTCCGATTCGCCGGCCACCCGCGCCACGCGGTGGCGCTCCACGGGCATCGTCGCCCTCCGCGACGCCAGGTTGAAGGTCCGCTCGCTCTCTCCCCCGCCCCAAGCTTTCCCCGTCAAAATTTTGACTTCTTTTTTTTTTCTATCCCCATTCTCCCGGGTTTCACTCAATTTTGTGCTCATCTAGTGATTCTGGTTTCAGTGCGATGCCTAGGAGTTTGTAGACTTAATATGTGATGGTGAATTGATTACGAATTGGGCTTTTGATGGCTGTCCTCGGCTCATTTACATGACAAAGTATTAGTAGTACTCCATGCGTCCATCGTCATCAAGTCAATTGGCTGTCCCTTCATATTCTGCTTCTATATTATCAACATATAATCCACTTGTGATGAGTTTAACTTTGTTTGACAGTTTGTTTCTTGACATGTTACTGCATGTAATGCATTATCTCTTACGGTTATGATTTAGCTTCTGGCCCTCATTGTCACAATGTGTCCCAGATTTGAGTTTATCACTGGTACGTGACAATTACAAGTTGAAGAGAAAACTGAATAAAAGTAGTGTTTTCCTTCTTCTTTTTGTGAAAACTTGTACACTTGAACTAATTAGCTGAAAAGCATTCGTGCTGCTAAAGAAGAGTCTTTGTTGTACTCAGCATAAAAACTGTAAACATTTGCAAATGGTAGGTTATGTTACCATTATTAAATAGAACGACAATAATAAAACTAAAAAAAGTATGGTTTGTAGCACTCAGCTAAACATTTTAGGTACATGCCATCAGTTCAAATTGTTTATCTCTGTATCTATTCTATTATACTGCGTCTTATTTGAGAGATACATGTTAAGTTATATTTGATGCCTCTACATCCACATACATACTTTGTACACTTCTGTTACTACAATAACACGTTTTTCTCTTCAATTGTGTGTTGTTTAATATCAGTGCTCCTTCGCAGGAACTACCAAATGAAGTTCTACAAGTGGGCAATTCCTTGAGAACTCTGGATTTGACAAACAACAAACTAGGTAGTCAGCTTTTCAAATAGCTATTTTTTCTATTCAGTGTTCTATAGACAAATCACAGTTATGAATAGGAATTTCATATCTTGCTAATATGCAATCTCAGTGTTTGTTTTTCCTTTCTTTTTTGGCTTGTACTTAGTTAGCAAGGAACTGGTCAGATGTTATCTGTTGTTTAAACTGTGCCCAGAACTATCAGATGTGAGGGAACCTTTTCTTTTCACTTTTCTGATTGGTAAAAATATATGGAGCAAAATTTCTCCAGCTGAGTTCCTTTTCCTTTTTTTTGCACCCATTTGTTTAACACTTTGTGCAGAGAACTTTCTCATTTTTTTAACCGCGAAAAATTATTCTTAGCAACTCACCTGTGCATATTCCTGAATTTGAATCCAACCTAACCACCTACAAACTGCAATACTGGATGCACTTTTTTTTATGTCATGTTTATACTCTTGAGCAATATCAATTAATTCTATTATATGTTGCAGTCGAGATTCCCCAGGAAGTTGGCGGACTTGTGAATATGCAAAGACTTGTAAGAGTTTCCATCATTAGAAGTTGTCTTAGATTATCTGCTTAGAGATCCATATTTGCAAGAAATGGTTCTTCCTTCTGATGTTTCCATCATTCCATGTCTTTCAAATTGTGGTGGTTTGGAGTGAACTCTGTTGTCTCTTTATGTTTCTGTAGGTTTTGGCTGGTAATGTGATTGAAAACATCCCGGCTAACATTGGATACCTGCGGAATCTTAAAATCCTTACACTTGACAGAAACAGGATCACTCTCTTACCTGAAGAATGTTAGTTCCTACGAACCCATCTTTCTCTAACAATGGAAGTGAAACATGCAAAATGTTATTATATTTACATAACTACAGTTATTGACATTTGCCTAGGTGCAAGCTTCATATCTTATCAATTAGAAAGTTATAACTTCCATGATACTCTAATTTGTATTTTTTTCTAACCTTTCCTTTTTGTTTCATTCAGTGGG
Source organism: Cenchrus fungigraminus (assembly GCA_036936925.1). Taxonomy (NCBI): domain Eukaryota; kingdom Viridiplantae; phylum Streptophyta; class Magnoliopsida; order Poales; family Poaceae; genus Cenchrus; species Cenchrus fungigraminus. The sequence continues at coordinate 93,086,489 of CM072776.1, read as the reverse complement.
TTCTCTGTCAAACCTTCAGCAACTTTCTATTTCTCATAATTCTTTAATGTGCCTGCCTAAGAGTGTGGGAGATTTGCGCAATGTAAGTTTCTTCTTTTGCTCAAAGATGCCAAAGTCTTTTTCCTCATTTTGGAAGTGTTTGGGCACAACAGTCATGTCTGGGCACTCGAAAAAATAATGGATATAGTGAGTATTGGATATACAACAGAAACATGAATTTCGTACTTTTGTTTTATCAAAATAAATAAATCTTGATTCTACTGTTCATTATCTGAAACTAATTCATGGTGATAAATTCCATCATTTTTTTAGTTGAAAGTGAAAGGTTTTTGAATCTTTAATTTACAACGGTCATTGTGCAATGTGATCGCTGGGGTAACTATCATTTTTTTATCTGATGCAGATGTTAATACTCAATGTTTCTGATAACAAACTAAAAGAACTTCCGGAATCAATTGGAGGTTGCAATTCCCTGGAAGAATTGCAGGCGAATGGTATGAATCACTTTCTGCAAATCTACCATAATCTTATTTCAGCCTCCCAGCTACTCCTTTGCTTAATTGCTTTTATGTGCACAAGCACCCATAAATCCTATTGCTTGAATAATCCTATATTGATATTTTTACCTTATTACCATTTGCCAATCTACAAAAGAAAAGTTTGGGATGTCACAATCATATCCTCCTAGGATGCTCTTCTCCTTTATGTTTGGAGAAAAGCTGGCGCTTGCTCTGTTTGGAACACAAAGGCAGCATGCGCCATGGCAGAACATGAGTGCTGCAGAACATTTCACTTTCCTATCTCCTGTCCTAGCACCTACAATCCATTTGTGAAGGGAAAGACGTGTACACTTTTATGCGCCTTTGGTGGATTAAACCAAATAAGACTTGGGCGTGTAGCCATTGATGCTGCTGAAAACAGATGCAAAATACAGCATGTTTTTCATTTCCTTTAGCACCTTCTACCTCTGGAACTAATCCTGAAGCAAAACATCCAGGAAATTCTATTGAAGATGTGCCCTCATCGATCTGCAACCTTGTTTGCCTTAAATCCTTATCACTGAATGGCAACAAAATTCGTCAGGTATATGCACTTGTTATTTGTTGCTCCATTACAAAATTAACAAAATCCTGTCACCCAACCCCAACTTTGTATTTTCAGCTTCCGGCAAACATACTGAAAGACTGCACGGCTCTTCAGAACCTATCGCTGCATGACAACCCAATCACGATGGACCAGTTCCAACAAGTAAGTTACATGAAGCATCTACGGTTTTCCTTCACTCTAGCAAATCTTGTTTTAATCGTAGTTCCTTTTATGTTCCCATTCCTTGTAGATGGAAGGATTCAACGAGTTTGAGGCACGCAGAAGGAAGAAGTTCGACAAGCAGATTGATGCACATGTAATGATGGGCTCCACTGCCCTGGATGAAGGGGTTGATTTCCACTGATTTTAGAGCTCATGTGGTTCCCATTCTTTCTAATTGGCCAGTACCAATTGTAGATTTGTACATAATCGTTAAAGAAAAACAGCAAACCCATAAATGAACAAAAGAAATCTGTTTTTTTCGCTTGACAGTTGGCAATAAGTGACATTGCACATCTTATGTTCCTCTTATAGAAACGTATTGATTGCATTTGTTGTTGCACATCACCATCTTTTCCTCTCCTAGACTACTGCTGGTGAGGTCCATCATGACTGCTACCGATGCAAAGAAATGGCAACTGAGTCCGGAGTACTTGGCAACCCCAGATTCCACCCCGATGATGCAAGGGAGAAAAGGAATTCAGACGTGAGCAGGACATGATTGGTGGTGCTGTTCACTTCTCCATCGACCGTCGTCGGCTACGTGAAGCGACAATGCCTAGGCACGCTCGCCTTTATTTACTTTTTCATGTGTGTGTGGTTGTGTGATCATGGAGTTCCTAAAGCTTGGCATCGATTCATGACAAGTTTAAAGTGAGTGATGCACTGATGCTGGTCGGAGTTGAGATGAAAAGACTATTCCTCGAAGAAGATTTGTGCAGGCAACTAGGCCAGGAACGAAGAAGAGCTGTGTCCTCCTGGTCTTGTGCCGTCCATTTGGCTGTGCTGTCGAACGGGCAGCACAGCAAGCATTTGATCTGGACTGAACGATAACCATGATACAGTTCGGTTGCTCCAAGTCTTGACTCCAGTAATTCTGCTAAGGCGTGACACTGAACTGAAAATGTGCCAATTCAGTTTAGGCCTCCAGGGGAACGACGGCATGATGCACCGTGTGCTGTAGCGTGATGCTAGGTGGCTTTTGCTCCTTTGGAGGCGGACAGGTGTTGATAGCTCCCATGTGGTTGTGGTTGTTTTCTTAAAAAATAAATAAATAAACTCATCATGTGATTGTCGCAAAGAGAACCTTGTGGAGTTGTGGGAGTATGTGTAGGCCTCTATGTTTGAGACTTTTACCTATATGTCATTAATAAAGATGGTGTCGACCTGTGTGTAACTAAAAAGATGGCTCGCATCTGTGTGCCATTGACCTAAACTTATTTGCCATCTATGCCATTCCGTCCATTTTTTGAGGTAACGGTGTTAAGTGGACATGAGAAATGACCATTTTACCCCTCCAACCATCAGCAACAAACTCAAATTTCTTTTACCTGTATGCCACCCATTTTTCAAAATCACAACAACACCTTTCTTTTACCTATATGCCACTCATTTCTCAAAATCAGAACAGCAAACTCACTGTTATGTAAATGAAGGACAGAATAATCAACATTTTTATTTTTGCAAAAAAAACCCTCACTTTTTTCAAATTAATTCTTGACAAAATAACCAACATAACAAATAGTAGTACATCTTTGTTTCAAATTCATTCATCACATAATAATCAACATTACATATACCCACTTATTTCAAATTTATCACATAATATCCAACATAACAAATATGTCACCTCGTTCCAAATTCATTCATCACAAGTAAGGCACATAACACATAATTCATCACATAATTCGTCACTTGTTTTGAAATCTATCACACAATAAACAAAATCAATAACCAAAAGAACGCCCTTGTTCGACGTCATGCTCCAGTTCGCCGTCATGCTCCCCACCTGTCATGCTCCACTGGCGGTCGGCCAGGCAGGGGAGGGAGGCTCGGTCGGCCAGGCAGGGGAGGGAGGCCCGCGTCAGCCCTTGCCGCCCGCCTCAACACGCGCCGCGCCGCGCCGTCTCGCCGCGCCTCCCGCCTCAGCCCGCGCTGCGCCGCCTCATCACGTCAGCCCGCGCCGCACCGCCTCGTCGCGTCAGCCCGCGTCGTGCCGCCTCGCCGCGCCGCCGCCCGAATCGCCGCGCTAGGGTTAGGTTTTCCTGTTCGGGAGAGAGAGAGAGTAGAGCATGGGAAAGGGAAGCACCGCGAGGGGTGACCGGGTCCAGCGGCTTGAGTCCGACTCGGTCAATCAGTCAACGCGGTGGAGGGCAAGATGGACATTTTGCATGCCCGGTCCCACATGTAAGTGCGTCCTAACGGTGGATTTCTAACAGATTGTGGACGGAATGTCATAGAGGGCAAATAAGTTTAGATCGATGGCACACATGTGCGAGCCATCTTTTTAGTGGCACACAGGTCGGCACCATCTTTTTTAATGACATACAGGTAAAAGCCTCTCTATGTTTTAGTCTTTGGCAACCAGAACCACAGGCTTCTATGTTTCAGTCACGTTCACAAGGCTTGGGACGCGATTTGCACGCTGTGTGATTTATTAGGACGAGATTAATGCAAGACAACGACAGAATACTATCAGCTGCGGACTGCGCGGTTAGACAAGCGAGAAGCCATATTGAGAAAGCTATGTTTATGGCTGAAAAAAAAGAAATGAAAGATAGTGAAAAATAAAAATATTATCAGGTACACCCATGTCTATGGATTATATGACATAAGTTCCAAAACCTCAATTCTATGAGCTAATTGTTTTCAAACAACTTCATCCAGCATGGTGTGTATGGAAATGAATTTAATAAGAACTCGTTATGATGCCCAACTCTTGAACCGTTGAGGTACTCAAATGGTAAGATACTACTCTTGAGCTTGATAAAAAAAGAAAGCAATATTTTTTGTAAGGATGGAGTCCGAGGAAAAACACATAGTAGCCTGTTGCGACCTTATCTTTGGTTTCATGAAGGACAATACCACTATCAAAGTCCCAATCAGATTCATCCTGGGGCTGCACTTCACTCACATCCCCTCAGTAGTTAACAATCCATGGCATGCTATATCTATTAGTGTAAATTACGTCTGAGAAATTTTCCATCACTGCTTGAAGGCTGATATCATTCTTCAAAACCCACTCCATCTGACCACATGATTCATTGAGCAACCAAGCTCGGAACCGGGGCCACGTATTCTCTTCCGAAAGTAATAACACAAAGTACACCCTTCCCTCACATTTCCCCAAGTAAGCAACATCTTGGTTCTCTGTCGGTGAATTGATCATTTGGTACTTGTCATTCTGCAAGGTTATTCTGCAAACATGAGATTAGCGAAAAATATGTTAGTAAATTATATTGGGTGTAATTTCAGTTTTATAAATTACTCCCCGGCTTCATCATTCAAAATCATGAAACGACTACATTGTTGCTCCTAAATGATCTTGATAAAGTTATAAGTTTACTTTAAGAGTTAGCTCAGTAATCATTCTATCTTTGAAGTTATGTGTGCTTTCTTCTTCTTCTACTACTACTCACATAGAACCGGATGAAAATATTATATGACAAAATACAGATCTTGTCCTTATTTTTTTTTGTCCTAGCTAGCACTATAAATAAGGGCCACATATAACGAACATGGGTTTGTCTTGGACACTATAAAGAGTCATTCTCGCAATGCACATAAAAGGCGTGTTTGCGACCCTGTACCATCACGGCTCGGCCGGCCCGACCAACCCAGGCCTGGAATGACCTGGCCCAGACAGTGCAAGGCACCGTGTTTGCGTCTCTGTACCAAATGAGTCCGGCCCAAGTGATGTTGTTGTTTGCCATCAAATTGGCAGCCGGACTGAGAGGTGTGTGGCTACCTTGCACTACGATGTGGTAGCTTTACCACCAGAGAAGGCTCACAGGCATTTCATCAAGCACTTGGCACGCGGTGAGCAACCATGGCCAGCTCCCGCCTAGCCATGGCGCAAGGCGAGCTCAGCCTTCCAGCCCCAACCGCCATCCACCACCTCGCCGCTCCTCCCTGGCCGGCGGCGCTGGCACTCGGGTGGACGCGCTGGAGCCCCGACGACGGCAGGAGAGCACGGGTAGCAGGGAGCAGAGCACGGCGACCTCCGGTGGCGCACGGCTTTGCTGGAGCAGGGGAGCAGAGCACGGCGGTCTCCCTCCGCATCCTTGCCCTCCTCCCCATGCTCATCCGGCTCTCCCTCTCCTCCCCCGACCAGCGGAGAGCAGAGCACGACGGCCTCCAGTGGCGCACGTGAACTCACTGGCCGGCGGTGTGGCCGCCCATCTCTCTCCCAGTGGCACCCTCGCCGTGATGGCGGCCGCCGCGCCCCTCCCCCCTCACCGCGCGCTCCTCCCTCCCCTGCTCGGGCGCACGCCGGCCGGGCCGCTGCCGCGCGACGGCACCAACGCGCCAGATGCTTGCGAGCGCGCGAGCAGCACTTGTGGCCTGCTCCGACCATGGCACGCCAGCGGGCAGTGATTTCATCCCAACTGGGAGCTCCAACGAGCCGCTCGAGCGTTGCACGCGACCTGGCCACGGAGAAACGAAGGGAAATCGCGTTGCTCCAGAGCCATGAGAGAGAAGACATTTTGCATCCGGTGAGCCTGGCTCCCAAGAGCAAACGTGACGCAAACAGCCGCCATTGCAGCCCGGGAGCGCAGCCGAGCTCCTGGGCCACCCTCGCAAACACGCCCAAAGTGCTCCCCGCAAGTAGACGGCAATAAGTGACATTGCACATCTTGTGTTCCTCCTATAGAAACGTATTGATTGCTCTGGTTGCACATCACCATCTTTTCCTCTGCAACCGGTGCAAAGAAACGGCAACTGCGTCCGGAGTACTCCCTCCGTCCCTAAATATAAGCATTTGTTGACTTTTTCCGTCTCTGTTTGACTGTTCGTCTTATTCAAAAAGTTTATGAAAATATTATTTATTTTGTTATGACATGTTTTATCATCGTATATATTTTAAGTATATCATAATTGTTTTTCTATTTTCACAAATTTTTTGAATAAGACGAACGGTCAAACGCGTATCACGGAAACCGGAGAATGCTTATATTTAGGGACGGAGGGAGTATCGGCAACCCCAGATTCCACCCCGATGGTGCAAGGGAGGAAAGGAATTCAGACGTGAGCAGGACATGATTGGTGGTGCTGTTCACTTCTGCATCGACGACCATCGTCGGCTACGTGAAGTGACATTGCCTAGGCACGCTCTCGTCTTTCTTTTGCTTTTTCATGTGTGTGTGGTAGTGGTGAATCTAAGCTTCAATGCGTTCCTGCATACTAATGCAAGCCTGTAAATTGGGTGGTAAAAAAGAAGCACGATTTCAGAAATCAAATGTACTTCGGTGATTTTACAGCCACCAATTGCCCTAAAACTTTTTTGTTACAGCCACCAATAATTGAGCCTATTTCTGTCAAACTGATGCACCGGATTCACATGTCATTTGCCCGTTTACACGAAAATGGCGATGCAAGCCAAAAGCATCGCTTGCTACAATGCTAGCTACTCCAAGCAATGGGTAGGCGGTAGACCTCTCATTGTCAAAGGCTGTTCACGAGCTAAGACTGGAGTTGGGGTTTTCCTGCTTTGCAACTCCAAGACAGGTTGGGATATGATGACGTGGGTTTTCGTGCTTTATTACGCAAAAAGTGGATGGCAAGAAATTACGAATCCAACTGATTAATATGCAAATAAGTTTTTTTTTGCGAAATTAATTTGTAAGTAAGTTTGAGAGTAACCGGTCGTGCTTTAGGAAATCAATTGTGTAAGCTTCCAGTGTACTTTACAGCTTGTACAAGGCAAGCATAGCCATGTGGCTGGACTCGATGCAATTTTCTAACGAGCTGACGAAGCACATCATGCTAGATTGCTAGCCGGTCCACAATCCTCTGCCATACCTATCCCCTCGCCCACCCGCATCTGCGGATAGGGGTCTGCCGCCGCTCGCCACTCCGTTGATCTATCGCGCAGCAGCGGCATGCATTGCGAGGTCGAAGAAGAATGCAGGTGGCCAACTCTCAGGTGGGGCTATGGAGTTTAAGGGCGGTGCTGGCTATATCTTGTGATGGTGTATCGGTATCAGCCCGATACGGATACAGAGATACACCATTTCCTACTAAAATCGGATACGTGGATACATTTATATAATAATTAGTATAGTGCTTATAATGGCATAAATTGTGATTGTATCCTTTTGCACTAAGTTTAAGTATGCAACTCTATTAGAGCACAACATTGAGTCAAGAAGCTACACGAGGGGATAAGAAAAAAAGCTGAGAGACACTGATCTGCCAAAGCAAAAGGTGAGGGAGTAGCTCAATGTATCCATGGTGTTGTATCCGCGGTATCAGGTACGTATCCGATACTGATACCGTGATACGGCACCCTCCTTGACGAAAATCGGGGTAGCATAGGTGGCAACACAGCAAGAGACGCTGGACAGCACGAGCAGGCGTACACCAGTGCCGCCTGACGGGCCTCAACCTCTCGCCCAGGAAAGATGTTCAGAACTTGGCTTCCTGTCTTCAACAATCCAGTCATTGTTTCTCCGTGATCTGGTTTGTTAATTTTTTTCTTTTTCTTCCTGTGCATGGTTTTCGCGAAGACATGCTGTACCTTGAATCTTGTCCCTCTATGTTCTGGCTGCCTGCTGGTTATTATTATTGGTCTACTAGTGTTTGAGGATTTGGCTTCAGTTTGGAGAAATTATGTTGGATTACGGAGGGATAAGCATTCGTTGTTGGCTGTATACTTCATCTGCTTCCCTTTGATTTTGATCTGTTCTACTACATTGGCTCGCGAGCTGCTCGAGCTAGCTCGCGAGCCGGACCGAGCCGGATAGTGTGTGCTCTGTTTTGAACATTTACAGTGTGTGCTCTGATCACTCGGTATAGCCATCACGGGGCCTCGCCCGTCTATTTCCCAGTAGTTTCCCGGCCCTACTCCTCTTTCTGCGCTTCAATTCGCAGCAGCTCTCTCTCGTCGTCCTGTCCGCATCTCTACGCTCTCTCCTCCGTCTCTTCCCACTCCATATAGCAGCCGGCCATCACTCTCGGTCCCGTGCCCATCTTCTCCTCTCTCGTCTCTCGCGGTCAGTGCATGCAACATGCTCTTGTTCTTGTTCTAGTTCAATTAAGCCTTAAGACAACAAACCCCCGTGGAGGATTTAATTTACCTTGCCCCTTCCCTGCAGCTTTCTTGTAGATCCATCCACCGACGGTGACCCAATAAGACTAGAGTTCAAGCTTCGCGGCGAGATCATGCCGGCTGGGGTTGGACGGCCACGGCGAGGCTCCAGCAAGGAGCAGAAGGCGGCAGCCAACAGGTTTGCCTCAAAACAGCCTTTGCTCATATATTATACTTGAAACTCCGCAATTCGATCTGCATCAGACCGTTTTTTCATGGACATTTTTGGGGCTTGTGTTTGTGTAATTAGGAACATCCTGAATTCAGTGTACACTGATCCTATGCTAAGGTGTATGTATGCATGTGCAGAGATGGAATGGAAGAGGAGATGGCAGGTGTGAGCCTGAGCGAGTTCGAGTTCTTCAAGATCTTGCTCCCTGGCATGTACGAGGAGGCACTGGTAAGTTCCCTGCTGCTCTGAATCTGATCGATCTGCTCGGATCGGAATACCTTGCGAATGGGCGCTGTGCTGTGGTGAGGAAGTATTTGCCGCTGAGCTAATTCGATCATGGTGCGCGCAGAGGCTTCCGAATAAGTTCGTTCAGGAGCTCGGAGATCGCCGGGACTTGAAGCTGCGGCTCGCCGGCGCAGGGATGCCCCTGTGGGACGTGGAGATCTTCGCCGACGAGAAGCGTGGCGACATGTACCTCGCCCAAGGCTGGAAGAAGTTCGCCCGCGCCCACGACCTGCGCGACGGCTACGTGCTCGTCTTCCACTACGACGGCGGCGCCGCCACGCTCGCTGTCACGGTCTTCGACCGGAGCACCTGCCGCAAGCAGTACGTGCACGCCGACGTTGCTGGTACGCCCCGCTCCGTCCAGTCAGTCACTGGTTCGCCGCGTGGTCGAGGCGAGATAACATAGAGAGAACCTTCTGCTCGTGTGCCCAGGTGGCGGGAACGCCGGCCGACGGTCGCTGGCCATCGCCGAGCCGTCGCAGTTCACCGTGAGCCTGAGGCAGTGCAACCTGGGAACGAAGCAGAACCAGTACCTGGTGAGTCGCCGTCGCCGTCAATCCTTGCTCTCGCTCAGGCCGCAATGCATCCACCACTCACTCGCACGCCGTCTCGGCGCGCGCGCGCGCGGCGCAGAACGTGCCGGTGGAGTTCCAGGACGCGCACGGGTACGCGCGGCGGCGGCGGGTGGAGCTGCGGATGGGCGGGCGGTCGTGGTCGGTGAACCTGAAGCGCGGGAGGCGGTTGCTCGGGGACCGCACGGCGCTCAAGTACGGGTGGCACCAGTTCTGCGTGGATAACGGCCTCGAGGTCGGCGACACCTGCTTCTTCAAGGTGATCCGCGAGGGGCCCTGCGTCGACGACGACGACGAGGAGTGGGAGGACGAGTGGGAGGACGACGAGCACGTGCTCCAGGTGGAGGTGCGCAAGAAGGACGGCACCATGCTCACCTGATCTCATCTCATCGCATCACCCCGACTGTTGCTGCTGATGAGTGATGACAGAGATGAGCAATTTAATAATCTGGTGATCTACGTGCTTTAATTTGACCGGCTTCCATGTTATCTGGAATAACTCGTTGGTGACAATTAGGATTTCTGTTCTGACTGCTGAATAGATTGTTGGTTCTGAACCTGTCAATCTTTGTGAACGGCATGGATAAAGTTAGTAACCACTCCTTGGTGATCATGGAGTTCATAAAGCTTGGCATTGATTCACGACAAGCTTAAAGTGAGTGATGTTGGTCGGACTTGAGATGAAAAGATTGTGCGGGGATCAATGACTATTCCTCGACGAAGATTTGTGTGCAGGCAACTAGGCCAGGAAGAAAGAGTAGCTAGAGAGTTATCCTATGTTTAAAAAAAAAAAAAAGAGTTATCCTGGTCATGTCCCCGGCCATTTGGCTGATGTGCTGTCGAACGGGCAGCACTGCAAGCATTTGGTCTGGCCTGACGGGCTTTGCTACAACCGAACGATAATAACCGTAATACAGTTCGCTTGGTGCCTTGGTCCAAGACTTGACTCCAGTAATTACTAATTAGGCTAAGTAAAAGGCGTGACACTGAACTGAAAATGTGCCAATTCAGTTCAGGCCTTCAGGGGGGACGACGGCATGCAGCATTTTATAAACATCCTCTGGATAAACATCTTCTGCGCACCGCCGATGCGCTGCTGCAGCGTCGGCGATCGCAATTCGCAAGCTCACATCGCTTGACTGCACGGACTGGACTCTCCCTCGTACGGGCGAGCGGCCTAGCCATCAACTTTCCTGCTGTGTTTCCTTTCCGCAAGGCTATGCAACAAAACTCCCTTCGGCACCAAAGTTGAAGGTGATGGCTTTTGCTCTTTTTAGGAGGCAACAAAACTCCCTTGTTGCAACAGAGAACCTTGTGAAGTTGTGGGAGACTATCGGACCATTCAAAGTTCCAACCACCTTCGGGCCAACTATCTGTAAAAAAAATCGTGCAAAGTGAATTCTCCTCTCCTCAGGCTCAAAGTATATAGTACAACCATATGTTCGTTTGGCTCACATTTTTATTTGCTCGTTCCGACCATTAAAGATTTTTTATTTATGCAAAATGCTATTGGTGTATAAATTTACAAGTATGTTCAAATTATCCAGTTAGAATGACATGATAATGATGGTGGATGGTGCATGCAACCTTTCGTTCCATGATATGGTACAATTTGTTCTAGATATATATACTTTTTGTTGCATGCAAATAAAATTTTGCTCAACTTATTTTCACATTAGAAAAATGGTAGTTGAAGGATGGTGGAGGGTCTAGTGTTTTATTATGTGAGATTGTATGATTTGCTCACTGTGTATAATAGTATTTTTCACTTGAATAATTTTTATTCTAGTTAAGATAATAGTATCAGTCTGTGACAGAATGGGCTTCTTTTCCTAAGGCTCCCCGTCTCACTCTACTCACACGAAGTTTCAGTCCATGGGCCACAGCCAGTTTGGGTGTGAACGGAATAGCGGCCCAGAGAACGCGCGGTCGACATGGTCGCGATTCGCGATTTCGCTACCTTTTTTCTTTTCCCGTTTTTATAAATAAATCAGCCCGAGGACGCGGTCGTGGACCGAACAAACCTTTCCCCAAACTTTCCCCTCCCCCCGCACCGAACGAACTCTCGATCCGATCCCGATCCCTTCAGGGCGCCGCTTCGGCTCGCCGATTCGGCCCCGGATCTGCTCGTCGCTCGACGGGAGCTCTCGATTGGTACCAGCTTTCCCTCCTCTCTTTGATTCCGCAGGGTCCCGAGGTTAGGGTTTGCGAGGGTGGGTTTCGGGCCCCGATTCGCTCGATTGAGGCCGGATTTTGCACGGGTACGTCGGATTCGTGCGTGATCTGTAGGTTTTGGTTCGGATTGTCGCGATTACGACAGTCAATTTTGCGTGATTTTTCTGGTGGGCGGATGCGGACCTAGGGTTTCGTTAGGTTCCGAAGTGTTTGACTCCTATTCGCAAATTCTATAGGTTTTAGGGCCGCGATATTCGAGCCTGCTGCAATACTTAATTGTTGCATGAACAAAAATTTTGTTATGTTGCTAATTCGGTAGGGATGGCAATTCATTTGAGCCCTTCATTTCGGCAGTTGAACATGCCCATTGCATTTGGTCTGTAGTGACCTTCATAAGGTGTTCGTGGGGCTTGTATAGCATATTTTGTCCGAATTGGTGTTTTCCTTTTAGTCTTTTGCAGTGACTGTTTGCTACTAAGTGACATAATTATAATTAATTTCGTTCTGTATGCTCTCAGAACAAGCATGCTGCATCAGGAAAACAGTGTGGCTTTTGTCAGGCACCACTCTGAACAGCTTGCATGTGGGAACATGAGGGTAGCAGATAATGGTCGTCCAAATTTCCTTCCCGAGAAATGCCAGATTGCAGGTAATGACTGAGCATCTTTACTCTGCCTTCTACGATATGTTTGCTCGACTCTAATACATGTTTAGTTTGTCCCAAAGTTTGTCAAATGGATGAAAAGGTTGGCCCATTCGATGAGGACTCGGTGCATGGTGTTTGTCTAGCCAATGCTGATGTTCTGTCACCAGTGGTGGCAAGTGGTGTCAAAGAAGCATCTACAGTGGATCATAACAAGAGACATGCATCTAGTGACATGACAGACATAGTCGAATGCAAACGGCAGAAGCAGGAAGGTAAGAAATTCAGATCAACCTCTCTTTACTTGTATTTCATGAAAGTTAGTGTTTGCAGTGACAGTTAGATAATAAATTCAATTCTGTTTATTCCAGTCACATCTAAGGAGGACAATTATACAATAATTGCTGCTGCTGATGTTCATCAGTATCCCACATACACATCATATGAAAGAAGCTTTGACTCACCGATATATGAGAGTGGGGAAAGTGAAGATGAGGGTGTAGGCTCCCCTGTGCATTTTCCACTTGCTCATACCTATGTCGAAGACGATCTGTGGCCTGCCAGCTTTCATCAATATGTGGGTCCTTGCCCCACAAGGAAACCTGTTCCTATTGGGCCAAATCATCAGGCTGAATTACCTGAGTGTAGGCCGTTTGGTGGAAGAACAGAAGATGATGAGAGTAACAAGTGGATCAGAAACAGTGTCATGCCAATGCCTGCTACTGATTTATCGTCTTTAATGCTGAACCCTGTTCACTGCAAGGCAGGCTGTGATTGTCTTGATGAAGATTCAATCAATTGTGTGAGGAAGCATGTGAGGGAAGCAAGAGAAAAGCTGAAGGTTTCTGTTGGTACAGACACCTTTAGGGAGTTGGGGTTCTTTGACATGGGAGAGGACGTTGCCTCAAGGTGGACTGAAGAGGAGGAACATCTGTTCCAGGAAGTGGTCTCCTCAAATCCTGCTTCTCTGCGCAGAAACTTTTGGGATGAACTCCCTCTTGCTTTCCCATCCAAGTCCAGCAAAGAACTAGTGAGCTATTACTTCAACGTCTTCATGTTGAGGAAGAGGGCTGAGCAGAACAGGTTTGATCCGATGAATGTTGACAGTGATGATGACGAATGGCAAGCAAGTGGTGATGGTGAGTTCGCAATCACAGGAAGAACTGATGAATACTTGCCATCTGAGTCCCTTACCGATCAAGATGATGTCACATGCAATCAAGTTCCTGCAGAGGGGGAGTTCTATGAAGATTCTGAGGATGAGGATGATCTTGATGATGCCAGTGGTGACAGGCACGATGGTGTGCAGAGGGGTGGTATGTTGTCAGAGGGTCTTCCTGCCATGTCATTTGTAGATCATAAGCAACAGACATTCAAGCTAGATGCAGATGCACAAGATGACTCGTGCACATCCTTTGAGGCTCATCAGGGCGGTGCTGAAGGTGGGACACCTACTGATATTGCTGAAGACCATCACTACAGGAGTGATGATTATGTTGCAGAACATGGGTTCTTTGGTGACCATTGCGACACAAAAGGTTGGGAGTTTGGTTTCACGACCGGATGGGACAAGCATGATTTTCTGTCGACTAACAATGTCATTGAAGAGGTGTTTGGAAAGGGTTCTAGCGAAGATGGAAGTGACACTGCTAGTGGCCAGGACCTTATCTGAGCCAGAGGCGGAGGCTTCTTTTCAACTGTGAAAGATTTTGCAGTTCCCCCTGCGGTCCTGCCGCTCAGAATTTGTACAGCAGTAGCTCACCATTTTGATTTAATGCCTTTTTCTTTATAGGAATCTCTCACCCTCCCTTGGAACATCATCTGCTTGAGAAACGTGATTTCGGTCTCATGATCAATGTAAATGCGTAGATTATCCTGTCATCGGTCGATGATCTGCTGTAGCCTGTAGCGTGTACGTATTGTTGTCATCACTGTGTCCAGGCCTGAGCATTTTTTCCATGTGCTAGCGAGGGTCATGTAATAAAAGCTGTTATGATTCCTTGAGCCGAGATATCCTTCTCGTATGTTTACCGTGTTGATAGCTCGGTGCAGGATTGCTGTTGTGTAACCAGCACGTCTGTGTGCTTTCTCCTCCCTCGCAGCATTTTTAATCTTATAAATTAGTTGTCCGTTTGACAGCTTGTGCCTCTTTGTTGCTGCGACCTGTGACTGTGATGACCTGTCTGTTTCTTTGACAGCTTGTTGTGTGGGTGTGTGAGTTGTTCCTGAAGCCAGCTTGTTGTGTGGGTGTGGAGTTGGTCCTGAAGGCCTACCATGCAACCATGGATCTGTCGTTGAACAACTTGGATCTCTCTGGTCTCTTGCTGCGCATGCATTTGTAAAACATTTTGACGGAGCTCTGTGAACATGTTGTAATCCAGGTACAGGAGAGTACTGATCCAAGGTCTGTTTATTAATTACCACCGGCACCATGACATGAACCCCATCATGTTTCAATCACACGATCAGAGATTCGTGTGTGATTTTGTCTGAAACACGGGTATATTAAATAAACGCCGCCGAGACAGAGGCAAGGTACCGTACCGAAGCGCGTCCCAGGCAAAAGCCCTTGCTTCTTGACTCACGCCGAAGTAACCCAACGGTTATATTGCCCTCGGCTCTCGCCATCCGGCCTCCCCCGCATCGCGTCCCCTGCGGCTCCGCGTGGTCTTCTTCTCCGGCGCGGAAGGGGAGCGGCGGCTAGATCCCTTCCCGAATCCATCGGAGGAGGCGGTGGCAGCGGGTCGTCCTCTTCTAGCGCGTCTTACGTGTTTGCCCAGTGAGTACTCTCCTAAAGTTCCTAATCCCCCTCCCTGGCTCCCTCTAACTTGATTTTGTTGAGGCTTTAAATCTGGAAGCTCTATCAAATTCCCATCCCCTTCGATCTGTCCGCAATCGGATTCCCAGTCATGGGGCCGGTGTGTCTGTTCGTGCGGGCTTGATTAGATCAGAAACTCGGCAGGCTAGATTCAGATCCTGAAGATAGATTTCCTTGATATGTTTCCTGAAGCTAAAAGCGGCGTGCTTACTTTGTACTTATTAGTGGGCAGGCTTGGTACTGGAACACTCCTTTTGATGTTCCGTCAGCAGGTAGCACACCAGCATCCGTGATTCTGTGGTTGGCATGACCTTCCCAAGGACTGTTAGTTGATCTGGAAAGGTCATGTATTTTCAACCAAGGTGCATTTGGCTTGTTGGTACTGTGCAGGATTCATGATTATCGATTTCAGGGTCATAGCCATTATTAGGGATATTCTGCTTGTGATTATACTCTGTTACCAAACTGAAGTTTGTTGTAACTGCTGTTAGAACTCAAAGATTTGCAGTTGGTATGCGAAGCATGGCCTTAGTCACGTGAAGTTAGATCTTGCTGTACAATGACACCTCATTTAGTTTTGTGTTGTTTTATAAATTCATCTAGGGAGCATCATTCATGTTCTCTGATTCAGTGTGCTTTTTTTATAAAATTTCATTTGCTTTTCTAGTCTCCACTTGTTATTTCTTCACCCAACAATATTTCTTTAACAAACCACTTCCTTGTTGAGAAGATTGCACATCACCACCTGATTAAGTGATTGTTCTCCTGAATCCTGATAGCTGCCTTTTCCTGTCCATTGCAGATATCTGCTCATCAGTACTGTGCTTGAAGTGAATAAGTTGAGATGTCGGTGCCAATGTATAAGAAGCAAAACTCAATGGGCACTCCTGGCCACAGGACAAATCCCTTCGATTCCGATTCTGATTCTGAAGTGCCCTCAAAGCCATCAAGGGCACAGTCTGTCCCAGTGAAGCGCACCGATCAATCTGTGCAAGAGTTGGAAGATTACGCTATAGCCAAAGCACGAGAAACCACACGCAAAGTAAATGATTGTGTCAGAGCTGCTGAAGCCATCAGGGAAGATGCTACACAAACTCTGCAAACTTTGCACCGTCAAGGTGAGCAGATCGCGCGGTCTCATCACCTAGCGGCTGACATTGAGCGGGACCTTACTGTGGTGAGTTCTCTACCTGCTGATATTGGCTAGCCCAAGTATAAAATAGTTTTTGATTGCCAACAGCGATTCTCACAAAGTAGGTTTAAACTTCTGTACAATATTGAGATATGTTATTACTAAGATTCAATCATTAGCCACCTTGTCCAAACATTGTTCTTTCTGTAATATTTGATGGAGATGCATAGATCTGTACACTCCTTGTATATGGACTTATATTGATGGATATGCTGCATCTTTTATACCAGAAACTATCCCTAACTTTGTACAGATACATCTTTATCAGTTATCACACTATGATCTGTAACCGTCTTGTTCTTGTTGTTTCTGTGTGTTTTGAATTACCAATTACTGGTCCAAATCGTGGATGATAATTACCTATGGATTGATGCTAATATTAGGTATTTTTGTACATGTTTACCTTTTTGTTGGATAGTCATGAACTCATGATTGTCTCTGGTTCATGGTTAATGATTTCATTTAGAATTTTTAGCGAGCTTGCTATTTTTTTTATTTACCAAGACGTATCTTGTCATCTTAATCTGACTGCAACCATATGGCAAAATTTATGTTGCCTCCAGAGTGAGAAGCTCCTGGGGAGTCTGGGTGGGCTATTTTCCAAGGCATGGAGACCTAAGAGAAATCAACAGATAAAAGGGCCAGTCTCAGAAAGTATGTTCTAGATTATGAGTAATTTGTTGGACTTGTTTTTTGCTTAGCTAAGCCTTTTGAGTTGTGGCAGATAGCTTCTCTGTGAGGACGGCAAACCACACGGAACAGAGGTGGAGGCTAGGAATTGCCCCAACACAACAAAGTTCTCCCAGTTCTGCACAAACTACACCTGCATCTGCAATGGGAAAAATCCAGGTCTGTCTTCAGAGTTGACTATGAAGTGTGAGCTACAGAACCAAGTACTATCTTCTGAATGTGAACACCGATTTCAACTTTTTCTTCTTGTTTAGGCTGAGAAAGAAGAGCAGGATGATGCACTTGCTGACCTGAGTACCACATTGAGACAGCTCAAGGAAATGACAGTTGATATGGGCATAGAAATTGACAGGTAATATTTGCTGTAGTGACTGCCCTTATGCAAAGGGAAATACTTATGCGTACAACCACACTTTACTATTCTTGTGCTTGAGTTGTACTCAAATGGTTTGCGCGCAACATCTCCCCTGGCTCGCAAAGGGAAAGGGTATAGAAGAATACACCATGTCTCGCCTGTGCCTTTCAGCTGTTTTATGAAGTTTGATGGAGAACTATTTTCTTGCTTGCAGGCAAAACAAAGCTCTGGTTCCTTTCAGTGAGGATGTTGATGAACTGAATTTCAGACTAAAAGGAGCGAATCAACGAGGACGCCGGTTGCTGGGCAAGTGATACCGAGCCAGGAGCCCAGGAGTACTGAAAGATTAAGAACCTTGTCGTTTTACTTGTTTTATTAGTTGTATTGAATTGTACTCTGAGAAAACTTCCAAGTTTCCAGTGTTGTGCCATAACCAGGTCTGAATTAGTTGAAAGAAAATCGGAATATATCTTGTTTTAGAGCAAATAGGAAGATCCGTTTTTTAAGATCTACTCTGAGAAAACTTTCAAGTTCCAGCGTTGTACCTATCCAGATGCAAATTTGTTGAAAGGAAAATCAAATATGTCCTGTCTTGTGTAACGCATAAATCTAACTAATTAGTATCCACTTCTTATTTGCAGGCGTGCGGATCCGCCAACGATCTGTCTGGTCAGGTGCAAGCACAAGTCGTGCCGGTTCGACGTGCAGGCTGTGTGCCGGCGCTACAGGTCGGACTGTCGGAGGCGATCGCATCTACTCGTTGTTATTTGTTAGTTCTCATTAGGTGCCCGCGCCTCTTGTACTCAACGCTCGGCTACGTACAAACCTAGGCCGTGCCTTTTGTCAGCATCCTTCTTTGCAAGCATCGATCCTCAGCGCAAAAACACTGCTAGTGCAACGAGCCGAGCGCCAGGTAAAGCTTGGTGGTCCACGCGCAGGGGCGGTAACCGGCAGGCAGGGTGGGCATGTTTCCGGACGACGACGCCAAGCTCCGCGGCGCCGGGCGCGCGTCGGCGGCGGCGACGACGACCAAGGCGAGCGGCACCGAGCGCGACAGCAGCGTCGGCGTGGGCGTCGTGGCGGTCCGCGGGCAGCGCGGCACGCTGTACGACTCGTTCGAGCTCAACGCGATGGTCGTGCGGCTGAACCGGCTGCTGAACGGGGACGGCGCCGGCGGGCGCGGGGTGGCGAGGCGCCCGCGCCGGGCCGCCGGCAGCTGGCTCGCCGCGCCCAGGTCGCTCTTCAGGAAGCTCAAGGGCGCGTTCCGGCGCGGAGACAGCTGACGAGAGGCGGGTGGAATTGAATGTTCACTCCTCTCCGTGTATACATATTACTCTGTGCTGTGTCAACCAAAATAGTAGAACTGTACTAGCACGAGAATTCATCAAGGGGAAACTAGTGTGCCATGTACATGTACCGTGCCATCATCAGATTGGGCGAAATCGTGCCCCACAGTTCGCGTGACACGTTCTATATTTCGAGGTCGTCCGGCCCATCGTTAATCTCTTTCGTGTTCACATACAGAAACACAAGCACGCAACATTCGACCTACAGAAAACACAAGCACGCAAATGGTGCCCACATTTTGCGTGACCACGTTCTATCTCTTCCTTGCATTTCGAGGTCGTCCATCGTTAATCTCTTCCGTGATTTTTTCACTCGCATCAGTGAGCGTTCTGAGCACAAGCACGCGACATCCGGCATTGTGTCACGACCGATCGCTACTTGTCCACGCCAGACTCCACGTCGACAACCCACACCACTCGCACAGTTGTTCGAAGTTCGAACGCCTCGGGCGGAGCGCCTCGGAAGAAACTAGCCGTTGCGCCACCAACGTTCTCTTTTCCCTTCCCCATCTGCTGCTTCTCCTCTCCTCCCCATCATCCCCCGCTCTCCCACCCCCACCGAGACAACGCGCCCGAACCCAAATCCACCCACCGCACACGCGGAATCCCCCACGATCCCGCCGGACGCCGAGCTCGAAACCCTAGGGATGGCGACGGCGACGGCGGCGGCCGCGAAGACCCCGACCAAGCCCCTGGGTCCCTCGGGGTCGGCGGCGAGGACACCGACCAAACCCTTGGCCCCCGCGGGGGGCAAGGGGACGCCGACGAAGACGCCCGGCTCCGCGCGCGCCCGGCTCTACCACGCGTCCGAGAACGCCCACCCCAACATCCCCGGCACGCCTCCTCCCCCGCAGCCGACGCCGTCCAAGCCCGTCCTCAAGTCCCCTGCGGCCGCGGGCGCCAAGTCCGCCTCCGCCAAGAAGAAGCCCTCCACGCCAGCGCCCGCGGCGCCCCCGCCGCCTCCGCGGGAGCGGGAGCGTCGGTTCCTCGTGGCCAAGAAGGGCGCGCGGCGGCGGCGCAACCTCGGGAGCGTTGGGGGCGGCGGCAGCGGGGAGATCGACTTCGATAAGTGCCGCGAGGCCGCGCGCGAGGCGCTGCGCGAGTCGCAGGAGGAGTTCTTCCTCAAGCAGCGCGCCGAAGCTGCCGCCGCTGCCGAGGAGGATGAATTGGTGGTACAGCAGGAGGAGGAGGCCAAGCCTGCGGCTGAAGAGGATGTGAAAGGCGGCGCCTTCGAGGAGGGGGACGGGGAGGCGGAATTGGAAGGTAGCAGCAAGGTGAGGGCGATGAGGTCAAAGGCGATGGCCAATGCGATGAGCAGCGTTCCAGATCCCGGTTCTGGCCGCGTCAAGCATCTGGTGCACGCGTTCGAGAGCCTGCTCACCATCTCCGGTGCCACCTCCGACGCAGACAAGGCCGGTGAGGGTTCATGGGCCCTGCCCGGGTTGCAGGCTTTGAAGGATGAGGGTCAGGGTGACCTGGGGCTCCCACAGCAGGTATCGGTGTTCAAGTCATCGGATTTCCTGAATGCAGGGCCTAATAGGCTCTGCTCGTCACTTGATGGCAAGGCGGAAAGGTTAGTTGACATTAACAAACAACAGGATGGACATGTTTCATGATTCTTGCTCAATGTTTATTGAACATGTAGTTTCCTGCTCACTTTAGGTTCAGCTGGGATAGCAAAACATCAGCTGGAGGGCGCAGGAGCAGGAGAACGGTAAGCCTGGCATAATTTTGTTTCTATTTGGATTGGGCTTGTTGTAGCATGTTCTCATATGTCAATGAATTTTGCTCTCTGATTGGCAGTCATCGGAATCACTAAGGAGCAGCTGGAACAAAAAGCTAAAGGTCACAAGCCAGCATCCCTTCAAGCTTAGGACTGAGGTAATAATGCATCTGCATTCTGCAATGATGTCAAAGTCATGTTCTATAAGTTAAAGTTCATTTATCCACAAGATCGTATTCTATGGTTGGCTCATTAGTTTCTCAAATGCTTCACATCAGTAAATATAATGTATACACCTGCTCTCCCTGTTGTGTTTTCACTTTTGGGGTGGTGTTTCCTAATTGTCTTTCATTCAAAGTCTACTTCACCCCCCAACCTACGAGGGTTGGAACACATCACCCCCAACCTATGAAAATGGATTTTTTACCCCCTGAACTTTCTAAAACAGGACAAATCACCCCCTGAAGCAGTTTTGAAAAATCATAGTAAATCATAGAAAAATCGTAAAATGGAAAATCCAATTGTGTTGGATTCTAAATGAGTACATCTACACAATGGACATATAATATGGTATATTTAGTACATTTTTTTACAGTTATAGAGAAAAGCATAGATCTAAAGTTATAACAAAAAATATGTACTAAAGCATTCCATATTGTATGTTCATTGCGTAGAACTACTAATTTGAAGTCCAACACAATTTGATTTTTCATTTTATGATTTTTCTGTGATTTACTAAGAATTTTCAAAACTGCTTCAGGGGGTGATTTGTCCTGTTTTAGAAAGTTCAGGGGGTAAAAAATCTATTTTCATAGGTTGGGGGGTGATGTGTTCCAACCCTCATAGGTTGGGGGGTGAAGTAGACTTTTTCCCTAGAAAAACAGAATGTAAGCTAGATACCTTAAATATCTACAGCCTCACTGTACTTGAAAATATTCATGTAATACCGTGTAGCATAGTGATTGATTAAATGTCCTGGCCATCTTGCTTGGAACATCATAAATATGATTTTACTTACAGTTTAATATGCACTGTTGTAATTTGTCAAATGGTACTTACATTTATGCTGCACCTAAACATACGCTTGAGTTGAGATACCTATTGTAAATAAGCTGACATGTGAAAAACAATCACTTTGTCCCTTCCTGCAGCAAAGGGGAAGATTCAAGGAGCAGCAGCTCGCCCAAAAGGTGCAAGAAATGCTTATGGAACAAGAAAAGAAGCGTATCCATGTTGCGCAAGGATTGCCATGGACTACAGATGAACCTGAGGTGTGTTTTACTAATCCTTTCTTGGATGTTCTTATTGTCTCTTGGTATTAGCTTATTAGGCAAAATGGCATAATTTCAAAGTTTTTTACCCTTCTGTCTCCTTTTCAGTGTCTGATAAAGCCTGCAGTTAAAGAAAGAACTGAGCCAATAGACCTTGTTCTACATAGTGACGTGCGTGCACTGGAACGCGCTGAATTCGATCAACATGTAATCCTCTTTAAAACATAGTATGCTTTCTGAGGTCTAATATCAACGCAATTAATTGATATTAATTATTTAATCATGTTTTTATTGAGAATTTAGGTGCTGGAGAGGAATAAATTTGCAGAGCTACAAAGAATGGAGTGGGAGAGACAACAAGAGTTGGAAGAGCAGGAAAGGATAAAACAACTGAGAAGAACAGAGCTTATTCCCAAAGCTCAACCTATGCCATACTTTGAACGGCCCTTCATCCCCAAAAGGTAGCCATCGTGTTTATTGTTAGTTTCTGATTCTTAGCGGGCTCAAGTTTTTGTCAGCCACATTGCATCCGGACATGAAAGTGTTTAAGTGTCATACAACATCCAGTTCTCTTCCTACTTGAAGCCTTGCTATCCCATAAATCACACCG
Source organism: Cenchrus fungigraminus (assembly GCA_036936925.1). NCBI lineage: Eukaryota > Viridiplantae > Streptophyta > Magnoliopsida > Poales > Poaceae > Cenchrus > Cenchrus fungigraminus. The sequence goes on along the minus strand of CM072776.1, from coordinate 93,064,242 downwards.
CATAAGTTAAGAACTTAAGACTTGGCCCTACTCCTACCTTGGTCCATTACATTCAGTTTGCCACACAAGACTATGCACGCAGGCTCCAAAATCACAGAGATGCAGCTCTGACCAAGATTATCCTCCTTGATGTTCTTGCATGCACAGCTCTGATGTTGTCACTGCCCCCACACCATCAGCACAAGTGCACAACCAGTGCTCCGGCATCAGCAGGCACCATCCCCAATCAGTAGTGGCTCCAGCTGGGTTGCCAAAATCTCTATTGCCCCCAACCAAAGCTTGAACTGCTCCATGTACTTGACTGGGCAAAAGAGCACCAAGCTCTCTTGATCATGGCTGCCATGGATTGCCAAAGACGACACAAGCTGAGCCGTCTCCCACTCTGAAAACATAGAGCATTTCTTAGTTTCCACAGGCTACACAGAGCCACCAGTGAAATCAAGTTAAACACTACATGCTTCCTCTCACTTAACCGCAAAATTTAGCCAGAGATTCAAAATCTACATAAACAGGCACATATACATATGGATGTGCATTCTGCTGTGTCAGTCCACGATTACCTAGCTACAACACAGCCAAAGAAACAAGTGCATGGTGCTCTCTGGTTCAGTACAAAACAGGCACCGATCATTGTCTACCTTATTTAAAAAAAAGTGCAGGATGCTCTCTGGTTCAGTACAAAACAGGCACTGACCATTCTCTATCTTCTGTCTCTTGGCTAGGTTATCTCTAGTGAGAAATTTATTTTTTGATAAGAGCCGTAGAAATACATGAACTCTTGGTGGGATCCTGAGTTTCCACACCTACAGGTGTAAACATTACTGACTTTTTGTACAAGGACACTGAGGAATAGATGCCACACCATGCCATCTTCCTTCCCCTGAGAAAACAATTGTAGATGCCAGTTGAACTACCTTCTCTCACTGCCTCATCTGCCATTCACCTACACAACTTCTGAATTTTTAGATCCACTCCATCCCAGATATCTACAGTTGTAACAGATCGCTAGGTAGCCTAGCCAGTCAGCTGACAAAACCCTTCCACAACTGAAAGCCGATGCTACACTAATTTTGCAGACTTGAATTCTGCTACCATTTTAATGCATCGCAGGAATTGGTCAATACTGTTGATTTACTTGTGTAGTTCAAGCCATTGTCAGCATGCTAATGGTTCATTTTTAACCCAGGTCTACAAAACCGGCAACAATCCCCGTGGAACCAAAATTTCATCTGCGGCCAGAAAGGCTCTCATGGTGAGTTTTTCTGTCAAGGAAAACTAAGCAGTGCATAATATTTGTTCCCCCAAGCTCTATATTTATTTATTTATTAGTGCAAAGCATGCTCACCATGCTCGGTTATGTTGATGGCGGCTGACAGTTACTGTCGACAGCAATGCTTGGAGCTTGGAAAGCTGAAGCCACAACCACAACAATCGTGTCTGTGTGAACGTCAATCCAAAATTTCAGAGCATCGTTGCACGTGATCCAGATGTTTTATATTCCCTCTCTTCTTCTTCCTTCTTATTTGCCCTTCTCCCATATGTGAAGAAAATGCTATCAATTCATCTTTTTGTAGCTTGCTTGGAAAACCTCCAAGTCATGTTCTGTACTTCTGTATATACATGCATATTACTTGGCTCTGTGCTTCAGATGCGATCACATCAAGGTTCAAAAATACGTTGTACAAGGAACTGCGAGAGAAATTCAAAGATGAATTTTGGTGTTATATTCTTGAGTGAGTTTTTGTAGGCTCTGTGCTTCACTGTTTTTTTGGTTGATAGTTGTAGGCCTCAGGAGCCTAGGTAGTATTTGCTTCATGAGGAACAGTAATTCTTGCTCTTTGTGATTTATTAGTGATGCATGTACAGAAGAGTAGTAAACTGAAGTAGGTTTGTACAAATCAATTTCAGCTTCAACACGGAAACCTGCAATCGGAACTTGTGAACAACATTTGTAGGCTTGCAGTTCTTCCTCTTGCTGGCTTAGTGGCGCATGTGCCGAACAGTGTGAAACTGAAGTAGATTTTTGAACAAATCAAGTTCTGCTTTTGAATCTTGAAACCTGCAGTTGGAACTTGCGAACAACTGATTCGTGAGAAGGGGTAGTTGTTGTATTTTTGTATGAACTTTCTGTGTGTAATGTATGGCCTGAATTCCGCATACAAGGGAAAAGGGATTTTTGTTCATTGTGGCCTGAAAAGTGATTTTTGTTCCCTTTTACCCTGTGAAAAAAGGAACCATGTGAAAAAGATCACAAGGCCATTCCATTCTCTTTTTTTAGGTTAGACGCGGCCCAACAAATCTCCGTAGCCCAAAACTGCTCAGGCACGGCCCAAACTTCCTGCCATTCAACGAGTGCGAGGTAGACCCCACGCTTGAACAGCCTCCTCTCCATGACACGTGGGTCCCCCATAAGGTGAGCTACGCCTACGCGCACCCAGCACTTCTTCTCCTTCCCTTGGCAGCCGGGCATCTTCCCACCCTCCCTCTATTTCTCCTCCCCATCTCTTCCCGATCCACCGGACTCCAAACCCTAACCAAGTCAGATCTCCGTCTCCGCCGCCGCCGGCGAGAGCACCGAATCAGATCCGCCGCGATGGCGTTCCGCCGCATCCTATCCACTGCGGTGCGCCGCCGCTCGGCCGTCGCCGCGGCGGCGGCCGGGAGCTCGCGCGAGGCCTCCACGGCCGTCGCCGCGGGCCCCGGCGTCCTCACTCCCGATGCGACCCCGGTGCGCGCCCCCGTGATGCCGTACGACCGCATCGCCGAGGCCGTGAACGCCAGGCTCCGGCGGCTCGAGCACCCGGACCCGCGCTTCCTCCGCTACGCCAACCCCGTGCCGTCCCACGCCGACCACACGGCCATCCTCGCGGCGCCGCTGACCCGCGTCACCACGCTGTCCAACGGCCTGCGCGTCGCCACGGAGTCTAACCTCGCCGTGCGCACGGCTACGGTCGGCGTGTGGATCGACGCGGGCAGCAGGTACGAGAACGAGGAGGCGGCCGGCGTCGCCCATTTCGTCGAGCACATGCTGTTCAAGGGCACGGGCAAGCGCAGCTCTGCGCAGCTGGAGAAGGAGATCGAGGACATGGGTGGCCACCTCAACGCCTACACGTCACGGGAGCAGACGACCTACTTCGCCAAGGTGCTGGACAAGGACGTGCCCCGTGCCATGGAAGTTCTCTCTGACATCTTGCAGAACTCAAATCTTGACGAGTCCCGCATTGAGCGTGAGCGCGAAGTGATCCTAAGAGAGATGGAGGAGGTACGTTCCCTGATGCCCCATCATGTGTAGCATCATGTGAAGGTATTTGTTTCCATCAACATTTCTCTTTTATATGCTGTACGGACCAGCTTAGGTAGTATGGTATTGGTTTTATTCGACTCAGATTAGATGCATTACGTTATGGGCTCCATAATCTTTGATGAATAGGCTTTTCTTCTGGGTTGCTGTTAGCATTTTCTACTAATCCTAAAGCTATGTAAGAAATAGAAATCTAGTATTCATAATCAACTTATTTCTTAATGCAAGGGTTTGGAAACTTTAGAGTGAGGGAGTGAACCTGTTCCTCTAATCATTCATTAAACTTGTCGAGAGGCTATGAAAAAGAGTACAGTGAAAAATATTTTTCCAAGTATGGAAGTCTTTGTGATGCATACATGGTCACTTTAACACATGGTGTTATTTGTTAACTTTACCTTTATCTTCTGCCGAGGTTGTCTGTAACTCAAATCTTATGGTTTTCTATAAAAGCAGGGTAAAACCTTTTTTTTTAAAAAAAAAAACCTTCTTCTGAGCCTTTTAGTAACTTGTTTTCGATCTTTTGCCCTTTTTACCTCAGTGATGGTTGTGCTAGATTGAGCTTTGCAAATCCTCATTTTGATTGATTAGTTAAGGGGTTCCATGTAGCACAGTCTATTGATGCAGGCTTTATCTCAAGTGGCCGGCAGTATTATGAAACATGATTCTTCTGTCTGCTTCTATGTCGTATAGGTCGAGGGACAATCCGAGGAAGTTATATTTGATCATCTCCATGCAACTGCATTCCAGTATACATCCCTTGGTAGACCAATCTTGGGTTCTGCAGATAACGTCAAGTCAATCACCAAAAAGGACCTTGAGGACTACATTGCAACTCATTATACAGCTCCTAGAATGGTATAGGACATTTCAAAATATGCTTCTGTGCCATCTTATGTTCCTGTAGGTGGAGTATGATGACTATATTTGTGTGTTTTCAGGTTATCACTGCTGCAGGTAATGTTAATCACGACGACATTGTGAAGCAGGCAGAGAAGTTGTTCGATAAGCTATCAACTGACCCTACAACAACAAGCATGTTGGTTGCTAAGGAACCAGCCTCTTTTACCGGTTCTGAGGTGTGTGTGATTCCATTTTTGCTCTACAATTATCTGTGTATACGTCATGAACACAATATTTAGCTTATTATTATATGCTTCATTAGGTTCGAATCATTGACGATGATATGCCCCTTGCTCAATTTGCTGTTGCTTTCAATGGAGCATCCTGGGTAGATCCTGATTCTGTTGCATTGATGGTTATGCAATCAATGCTTGGTTCATGGAACAAAAATGCTGGTGGGGGAAAGCACATGGGGTCAGTTCCTCTTGTTTTTCTGTTTCTCCTTTCTTTCTGCCATCTTCTTTTTCTGTATTCTGCAGTGTTGTTTTCCACTGATCGTATCACTGTTATGTTATGCTTAACTGTTACAGTTCAGAGCTTGTACAAAGGGTAGCAATCAATGACATTGCTGAGAGCATAATGGCATTCAACACAAATTATAAGGACACTGGTCTTTTTGGTGTCTATGCAGTTGCTAAGGTTAGTGTTGCAAACCTTTGATTAGAAGTTGGCATAAATTACCTAAACTACTGTTCAATTCCCATGTAAAAGAATCATGTCTCCACAACCAGAAAAATTGTTACATTTCTTGAAAGAGATGGGCAAAATACAAATAGGCCCAAGATATATTTATGCTGTTTGTGGTTGTGGCAAATCAAAAGGTTTTTTGTGTAAAAATAGAATGGGAGGAGCCTTTCTTTTCCGTTTATCTTTTAATTGTTGAGGCCCCACGTGATCTTGGTAAATCTACTGCCAGTATAAGACATAAGGCGTTCGATTTGTTTGTTGAATGCAGATCAAGAATATGTGTGCTTAAGGATGAAGTGTATGCCTGTGCTGTAGTTCATTGCTCATAAATTGATTTTGGTTCTCATTTATCTTTTGTGAACTTTTTTTTTTGGCTGTACAGTAGTATTGTAATCTTGTAATGGTTCTTTTATGTAATAGTATAATCTCTTTGTGAGTCTTTTTATTTTAATCTTATGTTAAAATGTTTTGCCCACTCTGGTGATCTTACATAACCTTGCATAACCTTGTTTTGCAGGCTGATTGCTTGGATGATCTGGCTTTTGCAATTATGCAGGAGATGAGCAAATTGTCATACCGGGTTACGGAAGAAGATGTTATTCGTGCTCGTAATCAGGTAATTGTTTGACGCAGGTGCTGATGTGGTTCGCCTGTAATTGATTTTTAGTTTACTAAAACTCAAACACCGCATCCTCAGCATGTTTCGTGCTGTTTCCTTTTTGGTGGCTTTAGCGATAAAGATAGAGAGCCATCACTGGCCGATGACAATTTTTTTTTTCATTTATGTGCTGGAACATATGAATCAACGATTGGATTGTTTTAGCCATTTCACATTTTCAATTTCATATTTGGTATGCCACTTTCAGCTGAAGTCCTCAATCCAACTATACCTTGATGGTTCCACTGCTGTTGTCGAGGACATTGGCCGTCAGGTATTATCTGGCTCTATTCCTGCAATGAAAACAATCATGTTTTTTTGGAAAGGATTTACTCTGCTCTTTTAAAGCAACGAGGTTTGATACAATGTCTGGAGCCAATAGGGCTGAAATTTGAAGAACCGGCTAGGATAAAGTAATCTATCCTATTATTAGTGCTTAGCGCTTTACAAGTTAGAGCAACTCCAGCAGACCCCCTACTTGAGCCCCAACTCAAAAAGTAGGGGCCGAAAGCAAAAAAACGCACTCCAGCAGACCCCCTACTCAGCCCCCTACTTTAGCTGGGCACCCAAATGCCCCCCTCCGGCCCCTTCTCCTGCGGGTGGAGAAGGGAGCCCCTACTCGGTAGTTGCGGTTGTTTCTTCCCCGCGTGGATCCGCTCGGCCGAGGACTCACCTCGCCGTCGCGCTGCCCGGCCGCCCGAGCCCCTCGCCGCATCGCCGTGCAGCCCCACCGCCCGGGCCCCTCGCCAAGGCGCCGCGCAGACCGGCTGCGCTGTCCACTCGTCGCGCTGCCGCGCAGACCGGCCGCGCGGGCCCCTTCCGGCGTCGCCGCGCAGCCCGGCCGTGAGGTCCCTCACCGCGCCGCGTCGTTGCCGCCGCACCCAGCCGGAGCTCGCACTCAACTGCTGGAGCTCGAGCTGGAGCCACTGACGACCCGAGCTCTTGCGGCCGTCCCTCGAGCTCTGTCGCCCCCACCCGAAGCTCTTGCCGGCGGCAACATGCGAGCTCCCAATGCCGCCCCTCGAGTTGAAAGCTCTGCTGCGCCGCCGTCCCTTTTTCTCGCGGCCGCCGGAATCGAGCACGCCATGGGCGCCGCAAGCTTTGGAGAAGGGGAGCTCGGGTACGAGCTGATCTGCTGGGGGGGCAGAGGAGCGCACATCGATGGAAGGGAAGACCGTGGGAGAGGATAAGATTGCGGTGGAGGAAAAAATGTGTAGCTGACAGATGGGCTCCGCATGTCATATACCAGTAGGGGCTTTGAAATTGGGGCTGTTGCTGGAGTTGGACTTGAAATTCAAGCCCCCAACAAGTTGGGGCAGCCCCTACTTTAGAAAGTAGGGGCTTGGAATAGGGGCTATTGCTGGAGTTGCTCTTATTTGTGTTCTTCCTATTGTGCCAGATGCTTACCTATGGCCGAAGAATTCCTGCCCCTGAGCTTTTCGCAAGAATAGATGCAGTTGATGCAAGCACTGTGAAGCGTGTTGCAAATCGCTTCATCTTTGACCAGGTACTGTTTTGCCAACCTACAAAATTTTCATTCTGTAGAATTTTCAGCTTATTCAAGTGTATATTTAGTACCAGCCAATTTTGTGCTTCATGCTCTGCTGAAGTGCTATATCTAAGCTAGTTTTTTGTTGTTTGTTCTGAGGCTTCTTCATTTTTGCCTGTTTATTGCGAAGCTGATAAATTATATTATGCTTTTTGTTTGTTCAAGACCTCTAGTGATATGAATGCATGGCTGCTTATGTGTGCAAGCAATCAATTGGATGATCTAACAGAATGCTTATCCATCTCAATGCTACTACCTTGTTAATCCATCTTTGTTTGGGAAAATAAAATTGTAGCATCTGCATTTTCTTTAGTTCTTTGATAGCTGTAGAAAACCACTTGTATAATACTGAAATTTCTTTTGGTGCCTGAAAATTTTGCTTCCAGGATGTTGCAATTGCTGCAATGGGACCAATCAAGGGACTTCCAGACTACAACTGGTTCAGACGCCGGACCTACTTGCTCCGATACTAGATCATGTACTGGTGTACCATGTTTACAGTCTGCAAAAACAAGATAAAATTGCCGCTTTTGGTGTCAGTATATTATGGCCTCTGCATTGCACGTTATGTGCTGGAGTGGAGGAATTTTTTGAGTATGTTTTATTTTTCAACATCTTGTCCCAAACCAACAAATCTGTCAATAATGATAGGCAGGCTCAACTGACGTGGCAGACTTCGAGTGGCCACCCAGTGTTATTTTTACGAGGAATCATGACCCTTGCAATTCCATCTTTTGTTGGATGATAAATGTTCTTTTGGCAAATAACTTTATGGAGCATCTGTTATGTAAAGATGGTACAATGTAGCTTCGTTGCTATTGCTGGCAGCTGCACCAATTTTTAACTTGTATGTTGGGTTCCCCTTTTCTGGTTTCTTGTTTCCACAGTGATCTCTATATGATTATCACTGTACTGTGGAAGGATCAGGGATTCCCGTGGTACCGTACGGGCCTGGCATATGTGATCGCTCTGTTAAGCCCCTGCGCAAACAACACTTCGAGGAAGCAGTTTCGTTCATAAACAGGGTGCCCGCGGGTGCTGATTTTGTTGCCGCATATTCAGCTTGTCTGCAACTAAATGCAGCAGAGAAAACATTATGTTTCCGGCGACTACTCCATAAATTAAACTTGCTATAGGATCAGATGAGCATCTGAATACATGTGTTACAACAATCAAAGGATAAAGAAAATCACAGCTTAGTCGTCGAGTCAGATCAAAGCGTTCAACTACTGTAGCAGCTGGAAGTTTGAGGAATATGAAATAGGAGGATTGGTCATTGGTGCGTGCCGCATAAACTCTTCCCCTCATCGCTATCCCCTCTCCCTTCTCGTTGCTCGTGCAGGATTGTGTTCGGCACAGCCTCCTCCGCTTATCAGGTTTCGTAGCTCCTCCTTTCCATTTTGCTGGCACCCTCCTACCAGTTATGTAGCACCACCACCATATATTTTCTTGGAGATTTTTTTCGCAGGATTTAGATAGTGTGGGGTGAAAGGGGCTACGGGACTGCTACTTCAAGGAACAAATTGAGTGACGACGAACCTAAGGGTAGGGGATGTAATAAAATAGTCCAATGCTGTCTCAAACTTGAATGTAATACTGAAGTAGGTAATGCAAATAAAGGTCAGATACAATGGAGAGTAATCATGAAAAACAACACAAGTTAATGCCTTTTCAATGAGGTACTAGAACACAAAATCCTGTATATTGCTGAGCAGGTTAGCCAAGGGTGGTGGTCATTTTGTTTCCTTATTACTTTATTGGTACATATATCAACAGAAAGAAGGTACATATATTTAAGGCAAAACTAAAATAAGACGCTGCTCACTAACAGGCAGGCATGTCTGATATTTCAAGAAAACAGGATGCGCATAGCAATGAAACCATAATATGATGTCTTACCAATATGAAGACGACATTTTCCAGGCAACCGAATCCTTCGCATGGATGTTGTCCAGGAGGTAAACAGCAACTATGAACTTCTCCGGAGAAAGAAACAATTTCCTAAATAAGAGGGAAAACATGAATCTATGTTATTAGCTCCTGACATAGTTGTATAGCCTCAATGGATGGGAATTTTTTAAGTATGGATACCAGATTCATAGCAAGTACCAGATCAATGAAATTTCAGGAATGCTGTGAAACATAAAACTGTAAACACATCAATGCCATGAAGTGCGATCAAGTAGAAAATATTTAGCAGCATTTTTTAATGAATCAACACAAAAATTGCTGTGAGAATTCCTTAAATATTGTCTCACACTTGGGCATTTTACAGTTTTTTTTACACAACGAAAAGTCAAAAATAGATACTTCCCCGAGAAAAAAGCACAAAATATCTCATCAATATTACAGTGTGCACAGAGATAACATTTGAGTAGAGCAACAAGTTATCAGAAATTATTCTCTAGTAGATTGATATTGTTGAATCAGTTTTTCAGTTAGCAACAAAGCACTGAAAATAATGCCAGCCGACCATACTGCTTTGGAAATTGAATCTGTCCAGCAGCACACATAGCCTGTGTTGAAGGTTATGCAAGCATCAAACCTAAGATTTAAATGGAAATTGGACGTGTTATTTGCTCCAAAGCAAAGAAACAAACAAGATTTATGATTTCATCAGATCAAAGTCAATCATGAACTGACTGATCTCCGGCAAAACTATTTTTTGTTCCATAAACTTAAGCCATAGCCATCCTGCACTGCTGTTATACAAAATTCTAAACCATTGATTATTGCAGACAGGATCCATACTTGTTAATTGTATCCCAGCAATTCCATGAGGATGTTAAATGACAGACTACAATAGTTATTATAGTATTATTTTTTTGAAACAGATGTTAAACACAGGACAGACGCAATTTAAAAATATTTGGAGCTCATGAAAAAGATTTTAGAGCCTTCTAATAAATATAGAAGAAGCTCAGAGAAAATGAGAATAAACTCCAGGAAATTCCGGAAAAATCTTGGGAGGGTTTGGTCAGCACCTAAACGCATTTAAAAACATTTTGCACTCATGAAACACCAGATGCATCGGCATGAATGCTACACTCACATAAACATTTTATTTAATTCAGAAAAACAATCAAGGACTTTTTCCTATTCTATATTTCCTGTAAAGAAAATAAATGTTGGAAAATTTTAAAATCGAGAGAAATCATTGTTTTAATTATTCTTCCTATTCACATCTTGAAATTGGAAATTTCAAGGTGTGACAATAATGAAACTACATATCTGTTCTTCATTTTCTTAGAAAAGAAGTGAACAATAAGTGTTTTGAAAGTAAACTATAAGTTGTTTTGACAGCCGGCAAAAAAAGTGATGGCCTTTATCAATCTGGAACCGCTTCTAAAACACATAAGATCTGCCATACTTAAAAAGATAGTGATTTTATATCCTGGGATCTAATTTCATTTTCAGACTAGTAGTTGGCTGGTTGCAACTGGGGGCTGTAAAAGCTAATATGGTGACACAAGAAATTAAAGCAGAGTGAATTTATATCACAAGACCATTAGATGCCATCATTAACTTTTAAGAAAGCCTGATTATACAAAGCAACATAGCATAAGCTGACTCCAAAAATCAAAGCTAAAACAAAGGGATTCGCACAGCTAAAACAAAAAGGCTTCATTGCCGTTGCGAACTGTACGATGAAAACATAGCAAGAGATTCACAGAATCATAGTTCGCATTAAATAAAAAAAATGTAAAAGCAACACATATTAGCATCTGAGTGAAAACATTCACACTTGAGATTACACACTGAATTAAAAGCAACACATTAACAACTAAATGAACACATTGAAAAGTAACACATATCAACACCGGATCCAAAAAAAAAAAGTTTCAGATTATTACACCAGATTAAAACATAGAAGCAAAAGTACCACCTGAATTTAGCAACTTATTATTATCTCGTGATTTTAGCATTTCACAGCCAAAATGCCACAGGATTCTTCTGGATGAAATCAGTTGATGCTTCACGAGGAAGCCTGCAGCGATGAACCTGGCCGTGCTTAAGCATCAGGTCTCCATTTGCGTCATAGCTGAGAGAGAAGGTCTTCACACGATACATAAAACGACCACATTGGGGCACGCTTCCTGGAGCATCGTCAACCTCCAGGATCTCCTCCTCTGGCTCTGAGTACTCCTCCTGCTGATCCCAGAGCATCTGATCAATAACCTGAGGCTTCAAGCTTACCTGATCAACCCCTGCCCCCCTGAGCTCATGATCAGCCTCCGGCTCCCTGAGCTCCTGGTCAGCCCTAAAGCCGTTAATGGAGACACACTCCACAAGGCAGAATTTGCCACCGCACATGTGCACAAGGGTGGCACTTACATGCCTCTCAGCTGGGTTCTTGTTGTACAACGTCTCCTTGCTCTTCCAATCAGGGGAACGGTGCAGTCTGTTGCTCGTGTCGCCAGTGCCGGTGGCCATCATCGTGCAGCTGCAGATGTACCCAAGGCTCTCCGGGTCTTTGGAGAGACCGACAAAGGCCTCCAGGGAGGAGTCGTAGTGCCCACGGTCGGTGAAGGGAAACACCCGATCACCGTATGGTTTCCACACATACTCCTTGGTGTCGAAGACGAAGGTGGCCGTGGCCCCGGTGGCGTGACTCTTGGTACTGACGAGGATGAATCCATCTGGTCGCACGACGTAGGAGGAGACGTCCACCATCATGAATGGAGGATAGGGGAGACTGTGCCACACCCACGGTCCGCTACGTTCTGGCTTCGAGAGGCATTCAAAACTGCCAATATCCAGGGCGAACAGCCTGTCGTCACCGACAGGGAAGTAGATTGGACAAGACGAGAAGTTGGACACAGGACCAGAGGTGAAGCTCCGATCCTTGACGTCGATAATTGGGATGCCCTGCGTGATATCAACCGGGCCAGGATGCAACACTAGGATCTTGGTGCCAAAGGCTGACGTGAAGTACTCTGCAAACCCACGCGGCGCAGAGACACGCATGATAATATTACGCAAGCGTTGCTTCTTACGGCCTTCACCTGAGCCTTGGCCTTCGCCGGGCGGCGATAGGTGCACCTCGCGGATGGTGTATCCAGAGTCCCAGTCATCAAGCGCAAGGTAAAGGTGCTGCCTCCGACCCTTTGCCGTATGCTGCTCTGGCATCCTCATTCCTTGCCCGTCGCGTTCTTGTTGTCTACTCACCATCCGGCGAACAGAACTCATCTTTTCCTGGATTACTCCTAGATCTGATTCCTGCTATTCGAATTCAAAGAAGAATCGTTGTGAAATAGAAATCAATCAGGACCAATCGTCCCAATGCAACCGAACCCTGACAAATCCAAGTATCCAAATCTGAATCGAGGACAACGGAGAATAAGAGGAGGAAGTCGCAGGAACTCACCTGCACAAGTCGAAGATGGCGCCGCGGCGGCGGTTGAGGCTGAGGGTATCAAACTGCCGTTATCAAACTGGTTCTATCGGGCGGTGGGTATATATATGGAAGAAATCTCTCTGTTTAGCCCGTACAGAGGCCAGAATATATTTGTTGATGATTACAAAACGCATTCAAACTTGTGTACAATATTGTGTACAAAACGCATTCAAAGTCCAATCAAATTCGGAGCAGTATTTTGATTTTGAGGTTCTTGGGCCGCCCGAGCCGATGTGTTCTGTGGGCCAACCTGCTTATGAGGAGACTGTGATGACTACTGATGTGGGATTTTCTGGGAGCCTCGATTTAAACCTAGCACCATCTTCTGGGGGAGATGATGGGGGATTTTTTACGACTGTTGTGATAACGGGAGACAGGCCTGTCCTTGGTCTGGCTGATGCCAGACTAAACACAGATTCTAGAGGGGTTTCTTCATCCAGGGGTGCAATACGTGGAGTGGCTCGGCTGGCTGTACCTCTGAAGAAATCACTTCTCGGTGCTCATGTGGGTAGGAGCAAGACCAGCCAGATTAGAAAGGCTCCCAACACTGATGTCTCAGCTGCTAGCTGCTCCGATCGTCGGGGTGGTAGACAGGGCAGAAGTGGCTCGACTGTGCTAGCTGTGGAAGATAAAGCAACAATGGTCTTGATCCGCGCGGCTGACGCTAATGCGCCAATTATGCAACCCACAGAGGAGATGAAACAGAACTTCTATGGTCAGTTTGCAGATGCAATGCAGGATGGGCTGGTGACCAGTATGAGGCAGACGTTTGGGTTGGCAGCAGATGGACCTGGCTGCCTTGCGGTCCTCGTTGATGATGCAGAAGATTGATGGGCGACTGTGGCCGTGGTGTGCTCCAGGGAGGGCACGTGTATCTTTATGTTCAATGTATTCTTCTTTTCCTGTTCTTTGGAAAGAGGTCGATTGGTGGAGGCCGGTGCTACACTGGCTGGGAGGTTGGCTGTTGGTGGTGTTCAGTTTGTGTTGTACCTGCAACTTTGTGCTTTCGTTGTTTCAATGCAATTTGGTTGGGGGAGCGGGGTGTGTCGGGGAGGGCTGCTGGTTTGGCTGTGTGTGCCATTGGCTGGGGCACAGGCGTTTTTCACTTCCAGATGAATGAACAGCAATGCATAATTCTAAATTGGAATGCCAGAGGTCTTAATAACCCAGCAAGAAGGCAGGTTGTCAAAGACATGGTCAGAGACACTAGAGCCACTATTGTCACTGTGCAGGAAACTAAGCTGGAGCAAATTGATGCAGACATGGTCAATGACATTTTGGGGAGTAATTTCGTGGACAATTTTGCGGTGTTACCTTCTATGGGCTTGAGTGGGGGAATTTTACTAGCTGTCAACAGTGACCATCACAACATCTCTGCCGTGGAAGTTGGGGTGCACACTATCACAGCTGTGGTCACCACTTGTTCAGGTTCAGTGTCTTGGTGCATTACTGCAGTGTATGGACCACAGGGAGACGCTCAGAAGTTGCAATTTCTCGGTGAGCTAAGGTGGGTGAGGTTAAATGTGACAGATAAGTGGCTTGTTCTTGGTGACTTTAATATGATCTTGCAAGCATCAGACAAGAGCAACTCCAATCTGAACAGACGACTTATGGGTGCCTTCAGAGATGTTGTCCGTGATCTCGACCTGAAAGAAATCAATCTCCGGGGAAGGAAATTCACCTGGTCTAACGATCGCACTCAGACGAGGATTGATAGAGCTTTCTGTACTTCTGCCTGGGATCTGATGCTACCTAATGTCCACCTTCAAGCTTTGTCATCTAGAGTTTCAGATCACTCACCTCTGCTTATTGTCGGAAATGATACAGTAAGGAGTTTTAGGGGATTTCGTTTTGAAGCTTTTCGACCTAAACTCCAGGGTTATAATGAAGTAGTCGCAGCTGCATGGAATCGAAGTGTATCTGTCACAAATCCTTATCTAAGACTACATATCAAACTAAAGCGAACCGGTGTAGCGCTTAGAAAATGGGCCAGGGGACTTATAGGCAATAACAAGGTCTTGATGTGCGCAGCCAAGCAGTTGATTGCAATCCTGGATATTGTACAAGAGTACAGATCTTTGACTGAACAGGAGATCTTACTGCGAAGGGATTTGAAAGTGAGATTTCTAGGCATGACCGCAGTGGAAAAATTAAGGGCTAGGCAGGCCTCACGTTTGAGCTCCATCAGAGCAGCTGAAGCTAATGCTAAGCTGTTTTATTTGCAAGCAAATGGACGACGACGAAAGAACCTTATCCAGTCCTTGGAGAATTCGGAGGGTACCTTCTTCTTGCAGGATGATAAAGAAAAGGTGGTTTATGACCATTTCAGTGCCCACTTTGGAAGGCAAGAGCAGAGAGATTGTACACTAAATTGGGAAGAAATTGGCATAGCAAGGCATGATCTGCAACACTTGGAGGATGATTTCACTTTGGAAGAAGTGCAGGCTGTCATCAAAGATTTGGAGGCTGAAAAGGCGCCAGGGCCCGATGGATTTATAGGAGCTTTTTTCAAACATAGCTGGCCGATTGTTTGTCAGGATTTTATGTTGGCATTAAACTCCTTTGCCCAGATGCATGACCAGCACTTCTGTCACCTGAATTCGGCCCATGTTGTGCTCATTCCGAAAAAACCTGATGCAAAATGCTTGAGTGATTACAGGCCAATTAGTTTAACTCATTCCATTGCAAAAATCATCTCCAAATTGCTGGCTATGAGGCTTAGTTCAGAACTAAACTCCTTAGTTTCCAGGGCACAAAGTGCTTTTATTAGGAGGAGAAGCATCCAAGACAACTTCCTATACACCCAGAATCTGATTAAGTCACTGCACAGAGCCAAGAGGCCGGGTTTATTTTTAAAGTTGGACATCACCAAAGCTTTCGACAGTGTCCGATGGGATTTTTTGCAGGAGGTTCTGCAGCAGTTTGGGTTTGGTTTCAGGTGGCGAAGTTGGGTGTCTATTTTGTTGTCTACCAGTTCTTCTGCGGTTATTTTGAATGGGGAAAGGGGAAGGTGGTATCACCATTACACTGGCCTTCGACAGGGGGATCCTTTATCGCCCATGCTTTTTATACTGGCCATGGAGCCCCTGCAGCGGCTGCTGGAGATTGCTTCAACATCTGGATTGCTTTCACCCATCAACAGTAGGACTGCTTCACTTCGTGCTAGCTTGTATGCGGATGATACAGCAATTTTTGTAAACCCAGCTAAGGAGGACATTCAGGTTGTTGCTGATATTCTACAGCTCTTTGGCAAAGTGGCAGGCCTCATCACTAATAGAAACAAGTGTGCGGTATATCCTATTCGATGTGAGGAAATTGACCTCTCGGTTGTCATGGAAGGATTCACGTGTCCTGTAAAAACTTTCCCGTGTACCTACCTTGGTTTACCATTGCACTACAGGCAACTAAGAAGAGTGGACGACTGGACGTCCAACCTTTGATAGATAAGTTAGCTAACAGGCTGCCTACATGGAAAGGAAAATTTCTGAATAAGGCAGGGAGATTAAAGCTTCTGAATGCAGCACTTTCTACCATTCCCACCTACTTCTTGACAATGTTTGCACCAAAGAAATGGGCCCTCAAACGTCTTAACAAAATTCGACGAGGTTTCTTGTGGAAAGGGTCTGAAGATGTGCATGGAGGTCACTGTTTGGTCAGGTGGGTGGTAGTGCAAAGGCCAAAGAAGCTGGGAGGTTTGGGGGTGCTTGACCTGGAGTTGTTCAGTAGAGCCCTGCGGCTTCGATGGCTGTGGTACCAGTGGACTGATCCGGATCGTCCCTGGGTAGGAAGTGAGGTACCATGCAATGAGGTCGATAAACAATTGTTCAGAATTTCTACCATAGTGAGGCTGCGCAATGGGAACAAAGCAAGGTTCTGGGAGTCGGCATGGTTGGATGAAAGAGCGCCAAGGGACATTGCACCGAGATTATACAAACTTGCTTGGAGGAAGAACCAGACGGTAGCTGCTGATTTGCAAAATGATAACTGGACGAGAGGCTTGTGGAGAATGACCAATGCGGAGGAGATGGCTGAGCTGATCTCCTTATGGTCGCTAATTGAGGGAGTGCGCCTGCTACCAGGGGAGGATGAATTGATATGGCGTTGGACGGCTGATGGAGTTTACACTGCTAAATCAGCCTATGAGGTTCAATTTCGAGGCTCTTATTGTACTTACAACTGCTCAGCAATCTGCAAGGCCAAGACGGAAGGAAAACACAGATTTTTTGCTTGGTTGCTGATTCAGAGCAAGCTGTTGACGGCTGATAAACTCCTCCTCCGTAATTGGCCGTGCAATCCGACATGCCCATTGTGTGATCAGCTAACCTGAGACGGTAATGCACCTCTGTTTGCATTGTGTTTTCTTGCAGCAAGTTTGGGTGCAGGTGAATGCATGGACAAACGGATTGGTGGGGTTGCCGCTACCGGACTCACCTGTTGAGGAATGGTGGAATTTGACGTTAAGGTCAGCACCAAAGGAGCAAAAAAGAAGGACAGCCTCGATTATGATCTACACTTCTTGGAATATATGGAAAGAAAGAAATCGACGGATTTTTGAGCATGTGTCTGCAACACCGAGCCGCATTTTAAGCTTTATCAAGGAGGAAATCATTTTGAGAAGCATGGCGTGTGGGGAGGAGCTGCTGCCCCTGGGAGGGTCTTAGTTTGTTTT
This sequence comes from Cenchrus fungigraminus, assembly GCA_036936925.1. Taxonomy (NCBI): domain Eukaryota; kingdom Viridiplantae; phylum Streptophyta; class Magnoliopsida; order Poales; family Poaceae; genus Cenchrus; species Cenchrus fungigraminus. The sequence goes on along the minus strand of CM072776.1, from coordinate 93,047,080 downwards.
CCTATGTTGCTAGCTGTTTGTGAGTTTGTGTGTCTTTACCTTTCATGTAATATCACACTTTGTAAGAACCCGCTTGCTTCTTCTCCTTATATGACATAGCAGTGCTCCTGTTACAATTTTCAAAAAAAAAATTGATTTTGAGGTATATTCTCAGTTCCAGCTTCAAACTGGTAGAAATTTTCACGTGGCAAAGGAGCAGTACACAAAGATCACAACTAGTTCCGGCGACTACTCCATAAATTAAACTTGCTATAGGATCAGATGAGCATCTGAACACATGTGTTACAACAATCAAAGGATAAAGAAAATGACAGCTTAGTTGTCGAGTCAGATCAAAGCGTTCAACTACTGTAGCAGCTGGAAGTTTGAGGAATATAAAATAGGAGGATTGGTCATTGGTGCCGGCATAACTCTTCCCCTCATCGCTATTCGCTGTCCCCTCTCCCTTGTCGTTGCTTGTGCAGGTCATGGGGAGTAAGAGTATGGAGCGCGGAGGATGCGTGGCACTGCTGTTTCTTCTCCTCGTTGCGTCGCTGCGAGGGTGCACCGCGTACGGCGGCGGAGAGCTGACGAGGAGCAGCTTCCCAGACGGATTTGTGTTCGGCACAGCCTCCTCCGCTTATCAGGTTTGGTAGCTCCTCCTTTCCATTTTGCTGGTAGACCTGAGCATTTTTCGGGCCGGGTCGGGTTCGGGTCGAGCCGAAAAAAATTTCTGTTATTTCGGGTCGAAAAAATCCTGCCCATGACCATCCCACTGGACGCGTCGGGCCTCAATTTTCGGGCCGGGCCCGGGCTTGGGCGGGCCGCCCGCGCATTTTATAGTGTAAAACAACTAAAAACAGCATTTCGGGCCGGGCTCGGGCCAAAAAAAATTTTCACGGGCTTCAAGATCTCTGCCCACGCCCGTCCAGTAAGGTTCGTGGGCGGGCCTGGCGCGGGCCGGGCTCAAAATGCTCAGGTATATTTGCTGGCATCCTCCTACTACTCTACTAGTAATGTTGCACCACCATATATTTTCTTGAGAGATTTTTTTCTTTCCTTCGCCCTAGATTTTGTGCTTTTTCTGGCTCCTGCTATGGACCTGAATCACACAGTTCACAGGTACAACTAGCAACACAATTTTTGTAGCCTGCTTGGGGTCTTGACGAAACGAAACTGGGCCGCTAGCAATCTATCTTTGATCGCCCAATCTCCTCGAGATCTTTATCCAAAAAAAAAAAAACTCCTCAACGTGCCCTCAGCAATTCTTTTATTCTTCTTTTATTAAAAAGAAGTCTACCGTTCGACGCCACTACTGGCGCTTGTGTACCAGCTACTGCCAGACTAAAGTCGAAAGGGTGAACAAAAGATGCAGAAAATATCATCGCGTGCAATGCATGCCAGCTGACCATCCGAAGAAATTGGACGTGGCAGTGGCCTTTGGTATATATATAGTAAAGTTGTAAATGAATAGTGTTGAAATAATATTTCTCAGCAATTGCAACAATCAGTACGTGCAGTAGTTAAATCGACGCTGAAGCAGCTAGCGTGATGCACGCCGGCCGGGGAGCCTGACAACCTCCATGACCTGCCATTCCACCCCCAGGCCCCCGCCCCCCAGCCCTCGATTGCTCACCAAGCTGATGTCCTCGTCGCCGTCGCCGTACACCAACCTCTACCATCAGTGGTTCCTACGGGCACCGTCGATCGGGAGGAGACGACGATGCGTCACCCGGCCTCTGCGAAGCGCGCGGCGGCGGCGACCGCCCGCAACCGCCGCTCCGCCTGCCCTGCGCTACCTCAACTCCTCACGGTGCTCGGTCGGGCGACGGAGCGGCCGCACCCCCGGCCCATTGGGGAATCAATTCTTTCTTCACTTTCAAAATTTTGTTTAGCCGGGTCAAATAGTTTGAGATTTGCAATTGTGTGTAGCACTAGCTAGCATTTGCTTCCCATTGCTTTGTTTGGGAGATGAAGATGATAGCACCATGCTGGGTCGGCGTGCCGCGTCTGTTCGCCGGGCACCAGCCACCAGGCAGGCAGTTGCCGGAGACAGAGAGGCCACCGACCAACCCAGACAAACTCCTGATGTTTTGCAGCGGCGCGTAGCGGAACCGAGTTTAAAACGAGCTCAAATCAAACCCCTGAAAACATAGAGGGAGATTTTAATTTAGGGCCTAATGTGATGAGATTTTCTAGGGCCTAATACGATCGATCTGTCCTCAAAACTATATTCTAGGGCCTAATGTGATGAGATTTTTTGCAGTACGAGGGAGCCGTGAAGGAGGATGGGAGAGGGCAGACGATCTGGGACACGTTCGCGCACACCCTTGGTACGTGCCTCAATTTTCTCTGGAAGTCAAGATTATTTCAGGAGTTGGTAGTCGCCATGAATCGCCAAGTCGTAAAGCAGAATGACCATTTACAGGCAAGATTTCCGACTTAAGCAATGCTGATGTTGCAGTCGATCAGTACCACCGTTTCGAGGTGATTTCGCACCTGATGATGCATGATATAATATGCCCCCAAACACATGGTTGATCCATGTGACATTTTGCAATGCATTTTTTTTCCAGGGTGATATAGAGCTCATGGTGGACATGGGGATGGATGCATATCGGTTTTCGATAGCATGGTCAAGGATTTTTCCAAGTAGGTGATTTGGGACCAAAACTAGCAGAAATGCCATCCCTTTTTGAATTATAAACTTCAGTTTTTGTTTGATCTGTGAATGGTTTTATATACCTTAAGCTACTAGTTGCATACTCATTTTCGCCATCATATCAATTGTTATTGCTACTTCAGATGGTACTGGTCAAGTTAATCAAGCTGGCATCGACCACTATAACAAACTGATTGATGCACTACTATCAAAAGGTGAAGAGAGGCCGTGCAAACAAAGCATGTAGTACTTCGTAAACAATGCCCAGAATTTCTGACAAATGAAATGTTTTAGGAATTGAACCATATGTAACCCTCTACCACTGGGACCTCCCCCAGGCTCTGGAAGATAGATACATGGGATGGCTTAACAGGACCATAGTGTGAGGCCTGCAACCTGCAACTCTTCTTCTACTTACTCACACTTTACATAGCTTAATTGATAGGGTAAAGTCCGATTTACAACCTTGAATTAGCACACAAGTCTGATTTTCAACCTTAAACGACAAAACCAGACATAAAATGCCATCCAACTATCAAAACCGTGCAAGTTTCAACCTTTGAGCGGTTTTGGAGGTGGTTTTCCATTTTGTGAAAATGTTAAAAAAATGGTTTCATCTAAAAAATCATAACTAATTCATTTTAAATCAGAAAAATATGGAACTAATACCCAACGTTTTATAAAAATGTCACCTATCTATTGGTGCACTATTTGGAAGTTTTTTTTTAAATATTATATGTTCAAGTTTCTAGTTTTTATTGCTTTTTCTAAAAATACTAGGAATATGAATAATAAGATGCAGATGACTCCAAATAGTTCACCAATAGATAGGTGACATTTTCATAAAACTTTGGGTATAAGTTCCATATTTTTCTAATTTAAAATGAATTAGTTATGATTTTTTAGATGAAACCATTTTTTTAACATTTTCACAAAATGGAAAACCACCTCCAAAACCGCTCAAAGGTTGAAACTTGCACGGTTTTGATAGTTGGATGGCCTTTTATGTCTGGTTTTGTCGTTTAAGGTTGAAAACCAGACTTGTGTGCTAGTTCAAGGTTGTAAATCGGACTTTACCCTAATTGATATAATTCGTATATAGCTCAATTACCCTTTTTCCTTGCTCAAAATGCAGTGAAGATTTTGCAGCCTACGCTGAGACATGCTTCAAGGCATTCGGGGACCGTGTGAAGCACTGGATCACGTTGAATGAGCCACACTTGGTTGCCACTATGGGCTATGACACCGGGCTTGAAGCACCAGGGCGTTGTTCTGTGCTGCTTCATCTGCACTGCAGCTCTGGGGATTCACGTACTGAGCCCTACATTGTTGGCCACAACTTAATCTTAGCCCATGCAACTGTCGCGGACATTTACAGGAGGAAATACAATGTGAGCAGCTATTTCATAATTAAAACTTGGTGCACATCTTTGCTAATATGTTGGCATTCCTTCCACCAATTTGTAGGCGACTCAGAGAGGACAACTAGGGATTGCATTTAACGTTGTGTGGTATGAACCGATGACGAACACTAGAACTGACATTGAAGCTGCCAAAAGAGCATTAGAATTTCAGCTGGGATGGTGAGCAACTCTACTCCATCCCATTCCCACTGCGAATTTATATGCATGGGTTGATTGTTAAGCGGTTTACTATATATACATGAAAGGTTCGCGGATCCCTTCTTCTTTGGCGGCTACCCAGAATCAATGAGGGCACGTGTCGGCGATAGGCTGCCAAAGTTCACAGCCGACGAGGCTGCACTTGTCAAGGGGTCATTGGACTTTATGGGCATAAACCACTACACCACTCACTACACCATGCATAATAATACGGTCAGTTCAATTGCCATGGGGCTACTGCTGGATGGCACCATGACAGACGCCGGAACTGTCAGCGTTCGTGAGTCCTCACCATCTTTTCTAGTTTGTTGACCTCAAGATGAGAAACATTTTGAGCTACTTCAGTTCCGACATGGTAACACCTTGTATACTGATTGTATCATCTTTTCAATATGGCAGCCTTCGACATCAAGAATCCAACTGGAGATAGAGTGAGCTGAACATCGTAATCTTGCCCTGTAATGCATATCAAAAGCATATCCTCCAAACTGAAAATTATTGTGATGCATGCAGGCCAACTCGCTGTGGTTGTATATCGTACCATGGGGTATGAGGAAGGTGATGAACTACATCAAGGAAAGGTACAACAGTCCACCGGTCTACATCACAGAAAATGGTGAGAATGTATCACTTTAGCCTGGATTATATTGCTAGATAGCTGCAGAGTTTTGACAGTGTACTAGCTGATGCTAATGTAGGGATGGATGACAGCAACAACCCTTTGATTCCCAAAGACGAAGCCCTCAAGGACAGCAAGAGGATCAAGTACCACCACGACTACCTCACCAACCTAGCTGCTTCCATAAAGTACTGAAGATTACCAGTACCCTTCTCCCTGTGCATATTTCACATCTTCGTGACTAACAATATGGTAAAGTAACCTGAATTCCTAGTTACTGCCGTGGTGCTGTTGCAGGGAGGATGGGTGCGATGTCCGTGGCTACTTCGTGTGGTCGCTGCTGGACAACTGGGAGTGGATCGCTGGATACACCTCGAGGTTCGGGCTCTACTTTGTGGACTACGAGAACAACCTCGAGAGATGCCCCAAGACCTCGGTACAATGGTTTAAGAATCTGTTGAGGTCCAGCTGAAGAAGGCTGCGTGTGTAAATGCTCTCGCATGCCATCTCGTATCATACATGTTGGAGAATGTTGTGTTTCGATTATGATACACTCACGTCAGACCATCTGAAAAGAAAAGAGAAAACGTCTCTAAAAACAAATTTGCCCTTCGAAACAAATTTGCTCTTCGTTTTCTTCGCTGCTGGCAGTGTGCAGTACGTACACTCTTCATCATCATGATCCGTGTATTTCATCTCTGAATTGAAAATGGCTTAACAGTCTGCCTTTTTTTTGCAGTGTTTCTGCTTCTTCCACATTATTTTTCTTTACTGAATTGAAAGCAACACATTAACAACTAAAAGAACACATAGAAAAGCAACACATATCAACACCGGATCAAAAAAAAAAAACAGTTTGAGATTACACCAGACTAAAGATAGAAGCAAAAGTCACACCTTAATGAAAACATGTAGGAACTCGTTATCTCATGATTTTTATAATTTCACAGCCAAAATGCCACAGGATCCTGCTTGACGAAATAAGTTGATGCTTCATGAGGCAGGTTGTAGCAATGAGCCCGGCCGTGCTTAAGCTTCAGGTCTCCATTCGCGTCATAACTGACAGAGAAGGTCTTCACACGATACATAAAGCGACCGCCGACCGCGGTGAGGCATACGTCCTGGATGCTTGTCCTCCACCCTCAGCGACCCAAAGACCTCCTGCCGGTCCCAAATCTCATCCCAGAGATCATAATTGACCCCCGGCACCAAATCGGCTGGATCCCTGAGCTTATAAGCCCCCGCCTCCTCCTCATCAGCCGTAACACCATCAATGGAGACACACTCCACAAGGCAAAATTCGCCGGGGTGCATGTGCACAATGGTGGCACTTACATGCCTCTCAGGTGGGTTGTTCTTGCTGTACACCGTCTCCTTGCTGCACTTCCACTCAGGGGTGCTGCTGGTCATGGTGCAGCTGCAGAGGTACCCAAGGGTCTCCGGGTCGTCTCTGGAGAGACCGACGAAGGCCTGCAAAGAGGGGTCATAGTGCCCACGGCGAAGGGGAACACCTTGTCACTGTATGGTTTCCATACATACTCCTCGGTGTCGAAGACGAAGGTGGCCGCGACCCCGGTGTCGTAATTCTTGGTACCGACGAGGATGCATCCATCAGGATCCACGGCGTAGGAGGAGACGTCCAGCATTGTGAATGGTGGATCGGGGAGATGGTGCCACACCCACGGTTCCCTGTGGGCGTAGTAGTCCGCCCTTTGGAATGACAGCGGGGGAAACTCGTTCCACATCCACGACTCGCCATGCGCCCTGCTGACGCAGTAATCAAAACCGCTAATATCCATGGAGAATAGCCTGTCATCACCAACGGGGAAGTAGATTGGACAGGACGGAACGTTGCACAACGGACCCAACATGAAGCTTCGATCCTTGACGTCGATCATCGGGGTGCCCGTCCTACGAGACGCGTCGGGATGCAGCACCAGGATCTTTGTGCCGAAGGCTGACGTGAAGTACTCCGGAAACCCACGCTCAGCCGAGACGCGCGTGATAGCTTTACGCAAATTCCGCCTAGAGCCTTCTTCGCCTGAGCCTGAGCCGGGCGGTAACAAAACCTTGCGGATGGTGTATCCAGAATTCCAGTCATCAAGCACAAGGTAAAGCTGCTGCCTCCGACCGTCGTCTGCCGTACGCCGCTCTGGCAGATCAGCTGGCATCCTCGTTCCTTGCTCGTCGCGTTTTTGTCCTCCACTCGCCATCCGGCGAAAAGAACGCTTTTTTTTTCTGAATTATTACTCGTAGGTCTGGTTCCTGTGAACTGCGATTCAAATTCGACGAAGAAGGAATCGATTGTCAAATAGAAATCAATCAGGCCCAGTCGTCCTAGTCCTACTGCAACTCAACCCGATTGCCCGGCAAATTAAAGTACCATCAGTCATCAGAAGAAGAGGGAATCGCAGGAACCCTAGCTAGGAAGTTCCTGATGACCCTGGCTTTCCGACTGAGGTGCGGCGCGTGCGGTTTGCGACGAGGCGGATCGGGAGCGGCGGCGGTTCACGGGTGGAGGCGGCGCGTGGCGAGCTTCTGTGCCGAGGGTCAGCTTCCCGCTCCCTCCCCACTCCCAAACCCCCACGCAGCTTCGTCCTCTCCCCGACGCTCCGATCCGCGCGCCGACGGCGATTTGCGAGCGGGCGGTGGCTAGTTGCGAGCAGCAGTGGACCTTATGGGCCGTCAGCAAACGGGTTCGATCGGGGGAAGATGTCCATTAATAAGCCCGTAAAGAGTTCAGATCTGCCGGTGCTCATGCTCGTATGAGTTGGATTTGCGTACGTGTATTCATAGGGGTGAGTATGTGTGTATGTTGTGAGCATATACGTTGTACTGTGTGTGCTTTTCTTTCTCCTGCTATATATGGAGCTGAATCAACATATTTTTTGTAGCCTTTTGCATTAGAAGACAGACAGACTACTTGGGAGTTTTTTTTCTTCGAGAACACTCAGGAGAGCTGCTTGGGAGTCTTAAGGAACCGAAACTTCTAACCCAAAGTCTAAAGGCTAGAGAAAGGGTGGGGGAAAAGGATGCAGAAAAATATCATCGCCAAACTAGACACGGCAATGTCCATTGGTACAACCACAAATACGAGCCACTACCGCCTGTGATCTCGCGACTCTCAGGCAGTATGAATTTTCTGTTCGAAGTCAAACAGATGGTTACCAGACACCAGTACACCACTTCTCAGAGCTGCCACCGGTTCCATTGCAGTACGATTGCTCAGACAGTCCATAATTTCTGATCAAGATCTACGTTTCCTCCTGCCTTGTACATCAGAATAAAACTCTAGCTTATACTCAAACCTCATATTAACTTCTGCTAATAAAAGATAGTGATTTTACATCGGAGTGTGTTGTATTATTGTTCTTGGGATCTAATTTCATTTTCAGACTTGCAGTTGGTTGCAACGGGATTGTAAAAGTTAACATGCATGGTATGACACAAACAGCTAAAACAAAACTAAACCTAAGAGATCTATAACTCCTATATAGGAGCTCCCCACTAAGGAGGTCTTTGGGAGTTCTCTGCGTTGTGATTGGGCCACGTCATCGGCTGATGTCACCTGTCCTTAATTCCCCCTCCCAGGTCCCAGCCGCGTCATCCCCTCCGCACTCAATCCCGATCCCACCCCGGATCCCACCCGCGTCCTCCCCATCGAAACCGTCGCCGCCCCACCAGCGCTCCTCGCGAGATCTCGCGCCCGTCGCCGCACCGCCCTCTCACCTCCAGACTCCAGCCGCCCCTCCCCTTCCCTCCGCTGCGCACCCAGCCCCAGACCCCGCGCCCGCCGCCGCCCTCTGACCTCCAGCCGCCTCTCCTCTTCCCTGCCCACCGAGGCCACCCCACCTGCCTCCATAAAAACAGATGTGGTGTTGGTGATTTCTCTGCCCCTCCACGAGGCGCTTCTTGATGGACGATTCCATCTTGGCCACCTCCTCCAGCTTAATCGCGATGGAGCCGACGTAGCCCACCAGCTCGGCCCAGGTGCTGAGGCGCTAGAGGCGCGGGAGGAGGTGTGCGGGGAGCAGCCCCGCCTTGGCGAGCCAGACGATTTTCTTCCACCTCCTCCTCCCTCTCACTATCTCAAATCTCCCGTGAATCTCTCCTCTTTTACTTGCCAAGATTGCGTGCAAGCCCGGCCAGATCGACGGCCTTCCTGATTCCTGAATTCCTGTGCGTTGCAGAAGCTCGGTGTTGACGAGGAGATCTTCGTGGTCGACCTCAAGAAGGGCGAGGTCACCAAAGGTCCGTCCTTTTCCGCTGTCCTTCGGCCTGAATTTTGGTTCCCCGGATCGGTATTCTGAGATATTCGATTATCATGTGTAGGGCCGTACCAGGGAAAGCTGGATGCTACCTTCTCCTTCACTGACAACGATTTTCTTGGAGTCGCCACCGGCAAGGCGAACCCGCAGATTGCGTTCATCCGGTTAGTTGAACAAAAACTAGCCTTTGCTTCTTCTTTTTTCATTCTGACTCAGGATATTTTTTGAGAGTTTTTTACTGATGAATTCTGTTGTTGTGCAGCGGAGCTATTAAGATCAAGGGGAGCATAGCCGCTGCACAGAAGTTCACCCCCGGCATCTTCCCCAAGCCAGCGAAGCTGTAGAAGGTTAGATTGTATTATTTGGGCGTGGTTGGATAATAAGGTTTGCAGGCTTCAACCGCTGTGTACCTGATAGGATGAGTGGAATACATGAACAACACACGACCATCTGACATTTATCAGTGGAATTTGGATAATGCCTTTGTTAATCTTTCACTTAAACTGAGCTTAATGTTCTTGTCTGGTGATTGCTGCTTTGCCTTTCTGCTTAGCGGCAGTACAGTGGTAATGTCCTTATTTTGATCGACATTATGCAACATGTTTGGTGTTGCTCTGTCAAGCTACTTATTTCAGTAACATACTTCTGTTATAGCCCTCAAAATGCATGAAATTAGAACTGCCTCTATAAGTTATGTATTCGGTAAAAAAACGGCAAGTTGAGCCCATCGATGTGTCAGATTGGGATAGGCTGTGTGCTATTTTGGCTGTGGTTTAGTAAGAAAAGCTGCATCCATGGTGAAGTTAGGATGCTCGGATCCACATGCATCTAAATTTTATTGGCTGACTAGATCTGGCTATATAGTCTGGTGATAGTTGACATTCTTACTAATACTTATATGTATGTGTGGGTATCATTGTACTTCAAAAAAAAAAATTACAGGAGAGTTGGATCTTACAGTTCTGAATTTTTATAGTTAATTATTTTAGACGACAAACACCGAAATTATGTTGGATTATTAGCAGGTTATTACTATCTCAAATCTATTCTTACCCATTGATAATTTTTGTGTTGTACATTAAGTTCCAAAAATTATCCTCCACAAGTTATTGACCTTTTTTTTCCTTTGAAGTTGAAGATCCAAGATTAAAATGATGTCTTTTCTTTAGTTTATTATTGAAATTAATTTTAAATTTCTCTTAGGTAGATTAAATTTACTTTTGCATACCCGGAGCAACGTGCGGGGAATTCTATAATAAGATCCACTATCGTGCAGAGATGATATCATGAAATCCTCTCAGTGTATATATATACGCTGTTCTGTTTTGTATTGTATATGACTTCTCTCTTATGATCAGACGCGCGAGATTGCCGAAATTCTCTCTTATGATCATTGCATTTTTTTTAATTCCCGCAGCAACTCGCGGGTGAGATTCCTCTAGTTCATAGAACTGCGAAGTCCACGGCTAAACAAAAGGCCTCATTGCCGTTGTGACTGTACAATGAAAACGTAGCGAGAGATTCACGGAATCATGGTAAACATCAAATTAAAAAATATGTAAAAGCAACACATATTAACATCTGAGTGAAAACATATATAGTTCACGCTTGAGATTACACACTGAATTAAAAAGCAACACATTAACAACTAAATGAACACATAGAAAAGTAACACATATCAACACCGGATCCACAAAAAAAGAAGTTTCAGAACGAAAGCATATAGCAACTTATCATTATCTCATCATTTTAGCATTTCACAGCCAAAATGCCACAAGATCCTTCTGGATGAAATTAGTCGAAGCTTCATGAGGAAGGCTGCAGCAATGAACCTGGCCGTGCTTAAGCATTTTTTTTTGACGAAAACCACTTTATATATTAAGCAGCCATATTACAAAACGAACCTTCAAAGAAGGTCGAATTACAAAAAGGTCCTTGGACCTGAACAACATGGAATCCACCTAGAAACCGCTGATGAAGAAGCCGGCGGCGGAGAGCTGGGATATCGCCTATGGTGAGAGCAGCAGGGTGGGATGACCGCGCCGTGCGTCGGTTGAAGAGGGACCGACCGAGTTGTAGAGGAAGACCGCACCAGACGACCGATGGATGTGTAGGCTTCCCATCGTCGGCGATTGAAGGAGCTCGGAATCGAATCCCCGGTGGAAGCGAGTTCTTCTGGCTAGCTTCCGGTGGGAACTTGCTCAGGTGACCATGGATCTGGAGCTGTAGCGGCTGCTTGGACTTGGGGTCGGAGTGGAGCGGCGGAGATGGCGAAGCGGTGGCGAGCAGATCTCGGGGGCGAGGCGGAGAGGGCGGCGGAGGTGAAGAGGAGACGAGATCCGCGGGGCGAAGGAGCGGTAGATTATTTAAACACACCTGGGCGACTGCGGCGACGGCGACGAGATGGCCAAGGAGGCCAACGACGGCGACGGTGGCAGAGCAACCAAGGGGGTACTTACCACAGAGGGCTAAAGCCATAAAGGCTACTACTAACCTAGATACTACTAGATCTATACTGGTGGAGGGGCTCCCAGCCCTTCTCGCCGCCGGCGAGGCCGCCGGCGGGGAGAGAGGGTGGGGCCCCGAGGAGGGCGGTGGAGGAGGAGAACGAGAGGGAGAGAGAGGCTTCAAGAGGACTTTGAGAGAGAAGGTCTTCACACGATACATAAAGCGACCACACTGGGGCACGCTTCCTGGAGCCTGTCTCCAGGATCTCTTCCTCTGGCTCTGAGTACTCCTGCTGATCCCAGAGCATCTGATCAATAACGTCCGGCTTCCGGCGTACCTGATGCACCCCTGTCCCCCTAAGCTCATGATCAACCTCCGGCTCCCTGAGCTCCTGGTCAGCCCTAAAGCCATTAATGGAGACACACTCCCCAAGGCAAAATTTGCCCTCACACATGTGCACAAGGGTGGCACTTACATGCCTCTTAGTTTTTTTAAGATACTTACATGCCTCTCAGTTGGGTTATTGTTGTACAATGTCTCCTTGCTGCACTTCGAATCAAGGGAACGATGCGGTCTGATGCAGTGATGCTCGTGTCGCCAGTGCTGGTGCTGGCCATGGTGCAACTATAGAGGTACCCAACGCTCTCCGGATCTTTGGAAAGACCAACAAAAGCCTCCACGGAGGGATCATAGTGCCCACGGCCGGTGAAGGGAAACACCAAATCACTGTATGGTTTCCACACATACTTCTTGGTGTCAAAGATGAAGGTGGACTTCTACTCCGCCCTCCTCGGCGACAGCGGCGCCTCCTCCTGGTCACCGGAGCTTAATGCCCTCCTCCCCGCCGTCACGGGTCTCTGGGGCCTGGACACGCCGTTCACGGGCGATGAGGCTCGGGACGCCCTCTGGCGAATGCGTCTGGATAGCAGTCCCGGCCCGGACGGCTTCGGCCCGGCGTTCTTCCGGGCGTTTTGGACGACGGTCCGGGAGCCGATCCTGTGCTTCCTCCGTGCGTTCCAGGACGGGGCGGCCGACCTGGAGGCCATCAACCAAGCCTTCGTCGTCCTGCTGCCCAAAAAGGACTCTGCGCTCTCCCCCGGCGACTTCAGGCCGATCAGCCTCCAGAACACCGCCCCGAAGATCGCCGTCAAGATCCTCACGACAAGATTGCAAGCGCACATCACGGACCTCGTCTCGCCCCTCTAGACCGGCTTCATCCGAGGGAGGAACATCACTGACAACTTCCTGTTCGCCACCGAGCTCGTGCGATGCTGCCACAAGTGCGGGGCACCCACCATCGTCCTCAAGCTCGACTTCCGCAAGGCTTTCGACTCCATCTCTTCGGCTTCCTTGGACGCGGTGCTTGCTGCGCGCAGGTTCGGTGATGGGTGGCGAGCCATGGTGTCCTCCCTCCTGTCCACGGGGAAGACCGCGATCTTGCTCAACGGCGTTCCTGGGCCGTGGATTCAGTGTCGTCGCGGGCTCAGGCAAGGCGACCCCTTGAGCCCGTATGTGTTCCTCATTGTGGCGGACCTCCTTCACCGGATGATCGTGCACGAGGACAGCGGCTTGGAGCACCCACTGCTCCCCTCCCTCCGCACGCCGGTGATCCAGTACGCGGATGACACGCTGATCGTGTTACCCGCGTGCCCGCGTCAGCTTCGCCGGCTCAAGGAGATCCTCGACGTCTTCGCCGCTGCTACTGGGCTTGTCGGTGTTGAGATTAGTCTCGACACTAACTAGTGAAATGCGCTGTGATCGGTCTCTCGATGGCCGGTGCTAAGCAATGTGGGGACACGGGTTTATCCTGGTTCCGGCCGTGAGGCCGTACGTCCAGCAGGTTGCGCCTGAGTGCTGTATTGCAATGCACCGTGGTGCCTGTAGAGGGGGGTTACAAGCTAGGTGGGAGAGGAGGAAAAGCCTCCAAGTCCCTGCTAGATGATTGAGGCAGAGTGCCAATATCAAGGGAATGAGCGAGCGAGTGAACGTGGGTGAGAAGTGATGCCGATCGTCCCCCCTTGCGGCTGGGCGACCACCTCTCCCTTTTATAGACCAAGGGGAGGCGGCTTACAAAACGTGCCGCACGGGGTTTTGTACAGTATCAAAGTACTGGTATACAGTGCTTGTGATCTGATGGTGTCCCGACGAGTCTTGGTACTCGTAGGCGTCGTGGCAGCTTTGTACTCACCGGGGAGCAGCTTCGAGGGTAGTCCATCCGGCGTTCATGTCTGGCTGCCGTCCGTGCATCAATTCGAGGGTCTCGCTGACGAGAGCGCCTGTATAACACAGGGCTCGACGTGGTGGCGCCCCATCGGAATGGGGCTCCACAGCGTCGGGCATGGTTCCACAGTGACGGGCTGTCCGCACAGCGCTGGGGATGGCCGCACAGCCCCCGGGTCAGTTGCACAGCGCCCGGGATGGCCGGGTGGTGCCGGAGTTGGTGGAGGGGACGTGGCGCACGCCGCTCGTACGGCGACGCCGGTCAGTGTGTGCACCCACTCGCAGTCCGTACGCCTTTCGAGGGTGCCCCATGCCCTTTCGAGGGCCTCGATGGTGGGAGCGCCCATGCCACACAGGGGCCGGCGTGATAGTGTCCCATCGGAACAGGGCTCCACAGCACTGGGGATGGTTCCACAGTGCCCGAGATGGCGGCACAGGGCTGGGGATGGCCGCACAGCGCCGGAGGTGATAGAGGGAACGCTCCCTGCCTACCCTGCGCCACGACACCGTCATGAGCGTGCGTCAGGGCGGCGGCCGTACGCCCCTCGAGGGTGTTGCCATCCCTTTTCGAGGGGCATGGCGGGGAGAAAGGATGGGAGCGGGTGGTACACTGTCGAAGAATGACACCGGCCATCCCGCACAGGACCTGTACAGCGTCGGGGATGGCCGCACAGTGGCGGGTTGCTTGAACAGCACCGGGATCAGATTCCCAGGCGGTGTCAGGAGATCGGCGTGGCGGGGATTCGCCTTTTGACCCGGGCGCCCGCGGCGTGTCAGGGCATTTAGTGCTTCGGTCGGGGGGAGCAGGTGAGGCGCCACAGGTCGAGGGGTGGCCTCGAGCGAGGCGGAGACTCACTCGAGGGGGCCGGACCCCTCGAGCGCGGCGGGGTTTTCGCTGCGCGGCGTTCGACCCTCGAGCGAGGCGGAGGTTCGCTCGAGGGTGGCCGGGGATGGCAGTTTAATGGGCCATGGAGGCTGCTGGGCCGTGGGCTTTATTCGTATTCGGACTGTGGCCGGTTTGGAGAGTGTTTTTGTGGTTTTGTGTCAATTTTTTAGGAAGGGTAATTTCCCCCATAGTTAGGGGACCCCTATGGCTGTCCCCGACAGTAGCCCCCGAGCCTTTGCAGGGGTATCCGGAGTGACCCGCAAAGGCTGAAGCTCTCTGTTAGGACTTTCTTCCCTTCTGGATGTGTATGACGTTCCGTGGGGGCGCGCTAGCGCACCCGCGGGTGTAGCCCCCGAAGTCTTGGAGGAGTGTGCACACTCGTGCAAGGTTTTTACGCTGAGCTGCCAATCCGTGAGGCGTTTGTTTCATCCGGCTTCGGCGATATTTCAGCCGGCCTTGGCGATCTTACGCGTGCGGAACGGCGTTAACCCTGCCTGGGACGAGTCCCGGGGGGTTCGCTCGCTGCCCTCGAAGGAGCGGGGGAATGTGAATTTTGTCAGACACGTCCGGGAGGTGTAGCCGTGCGATGAGCCCCCGAGCCCGGGCCCACACGGAGCGATCAGGGTAAACTCTTCGACTTACTTGTGCGCCCTTCGCCGCCCTTCCGCAGGGGGGAGGGGGGAGGTGATCCATGCTTCCCATCGAACGGGCTGCGAGTCATGGATCCCTCGTTGAGCTGTTGACGGGTAATTCAAGTGGACGTCCGTGCCCCGTTCAATAAGGGTCGGCTCGTGGTCCGGAGACATGTCCATGAGAGCACTTACGTGGGTATGCTAGGCAGGGCTCGGTCCCGTTCGATTAGGACCGAGGGCGCGAAAGCTCTCCCTCGATGGGATCCCTCGACTAGCTGCCCTCGTTCGGCCTTGAACACGAACTATGGGGTGCCCCCGAACCTTTGAGTTCGAGGACCGGCTCGATCGCGCACGCCCTGGTCGTCCCTGACTCTGTTAATCTGAGACGCCTGTTCGAACCCGTCGGGGATCAGGCTTCGTACCTCTGATTAGTAGGGTCTTTGCGGGGTGCCACCGGGTGCCCCCGTCTTGGTCGATCTGTGGCACTTACCGAATTGTCATCGAGCTGGGCTTCGAGCCGCTGATCAGTATGGCCGTGCAGGCCAGTAAATCCCCAGATCGAGGGGCATCGGCGGCGCCCACCGTACCCTCAGCGGGCTGGGCCTCGAGCCGCTGATCAGTATAGTCGTGTAGGCCAGTAAATCCCCAGATCGAGGGGCATCTGCGGCGCCCACCGTACCCTCAGCGGGCTGGGCCTCGAGCCGCTGATCAGTATAGCCGTGCAGGCCAGTAAACCCCAGATCAAGGGGCATCTGCGGCGCCCATCGTACCCTCAGCGGGCTGGGCCTCGAGCCGCTGATCAGTATAGTCGTGCAGGCCAGTAAATCCCCAGATCGAGGGGCATCTGCGGCGCCCATCGTACCCTCAGCAGGCTGGGCTTCGAGCCGCTGATCAGTATAGCCGTGCAGGCTTGGACCCCAGAAATCCTTGAGTCCGTTCTTCGAGAGTGTACTGGTAGGTCATGACTTCGCGGCCCTGACCCATTTTAGATCAGGGCGTTAACCACGCGCCCTCGAGGGACTAGTCCTCGAGGTTCCAGCTCTGGTTTTTTCGGGGGGCTATCCTTATGAGAGAAGGAACCCCTGTCGTTGACGAACGGTCGACGTGGCGCGGGTCGTGCGGGGTGAGCGCTCCTTTTTAGGTGGCGCGGCGCGGGCGACGTGGGCGACGTGGAGAGGCGATGGGACGGGGCGCTGCGTCCCCTGGGTTACTGCGTGGTAATCATGGCGCGTGCGCGTGCGCGTGGCCGTTCCGGTACGGCGGGGCCCGGCCGTTAGCGACGCAGGGTGCCGGCTGCACTAAATGCCGCCGCGCGCGGTGCTTCTGGGGGCTCTGCCCCTTCCGATTCTATAAAATGCGGGGAGATCAGGGGGGTGCTCCTTACCTCTGTCACTCATACGCATCCCCCACGCATCGTCTTCCTCCGCGCCGCTCGCCTCGCCGAATCCGCCTGCGTCCTTTCGTTCCCGTAGCCACCCGCGCTCCTCCGCCTTCCCCGCCATGTCTTTGATTCGAGTGCTGGACGCGTTCCCGTGGCCCCGGTCGACGGTGGATCGGCGGTCGCTGGAGGCGCTGGTGCTCGGCGGTCAGTGGACGCCGGCCGGCGACGGCCCGAATCCGGCGTGGATGGTCCCGCCGCCGTCGAACAGGGAGCCGAACCCCCCGCCGGGCTACGTCATCAGCTTCCTGCGGCTACACGAGCGCGGCTTCAACGCCCCCGCAAGCAAGTTCATGCGGGGGCTGTGCCATCATTACGGGGTGGAGCTCCACAACTTCGCCCCCAACGCCATCTCGCAGGCGGCCTCGTTCGTCGCCGTCTGCGAGGGATTCTTGGGGATACCGGCGCACTGGGACCTGTGGGTCCATCTCTTCCGCGGCGAGCTCCACACGCTCGCCACGGGGGAGAAGAAGACGCTTCGAGCGGTTCACGCCGGCGGCCTCACACTCTCGGTGCGGGACCTCCGAAGGGAGCTGTACATCCCGTGCACGATGACGTCAAACAACTCCGATTGGGAGAAGGGGTGGTTCTACCTCCGTAACGACGGCGCCGGCCTTCCGCCGTACACTGGGAAGGTGCTGAAGGAGAGGCCCGGTCGCGGACATACGGGGTGTCACCCCCGGCGAGGCAGAGGAGGCTCGAGCCTCTCACCAATGCCATAAGCCAGTTGGCGGACGCCGGGTTGACGGTGGCGTCCGTGATCGCCAACTTTCATCATCGGCGGATCATTCCCCTCATGGAGAGGGAACTCCTCATCTTTGAGATGAGTGAGGCGGCCAACCCCGTGTCCTTGGCGCGTTCGCGGTTGCTGGAGGAGCCGCTCACCCGGGGGTACGCGGCCACGCGGGCGAGGCGCGCGGTGAACCTCAAGGTGGTGCGGAACAGCGACGACGACCTGTGGTCGTTTGCGATGCTCCCCGACGCTGGCCAAGTGAGTGCCGTCCCTTCACCTTTTGCTCTCTTTATCTCCGTGTTTGGCCTAACGGTGACTGCTGGCGACAGGGAGTGGGCGTCAATGTCTCCACGTCGGATCCGCCGACGCCTCGGTCGCAGGTCGACAACCGCGCCAGGCAGCAGAGGGAGCAGGACCGGGCAACCCGGGCGAAGGAGAAGAGGATCAGGAGGCAGGAGCGCCTCGACAGGTACGACGAGGAGTACCGGCTGCAGGAGCAGCAAAGCCTTTCCCCTCCGCCAGAGCTGGTGAATTCGTCTTCGGACGAGGAGGAGAGCGAGGGAGAACGGGCCACCTCCGATAGGTGGGAGCCCGCGCCGCCCCTGTCACCAGGGGTCGAGGGGGTCATCACGGAGCTGACCCCCGAGGCGGGCACGGTGCCGCCCGTCGGGGGATTGCCGCCAGTGGCGGCGACATGTGCTGGGGAGGCACCCCCCGAGACTTCGAGGAAGCGAAAGCGGGGCTTCTCCAACTTGAGGTAAGCGACGTTCCTCCCTCTGTGTCTTTGATTTTGTGGCGTGGTCACTCACCCTTCCTCTCTCTCTCGTTGTCAGGACGACGTCTGCTGCCCCCGCCCTCGCGCCCGTTAAGGCGCTCAAGCTGGGGACGTCGCTGGTGACGAGGCCTCGCTCAGAGAGAACGCCGCGGGCGGCGGTGGGCACGGCGGCGACGGGCGAGGTGTCGCGTGCCACGGCCGCGGCGTCGAGGCCGCGGCAGCAGGAGGATGTGGCGGCGGCGGCCGTGCGGGGGACGGCTACCCGCGACCCCCGCCAAGGGCGCGAGCGGGCTCGTGCGGAGAGCCGGGGCGTCGAGGGCCGCGGGGCGGTCGAGACCCCTGTTAGTGGTGATTCCGCCCCCAGAGGGGGCCGATCGTGGGTGGTGGTCGGATCAGCCCCCGGGCCCGCACCCGGGGTGCTGGTGATGCGATCTGACGGCTGCGTGATGTCGCAGCAGCCGGCACCTGATGCCGGGGCGTCGACGTCTCGTACCGCGGCCCCGGCGCCTGACGCCGTCACGCCGGAGTGGGAGCAAGGGCTCCATCGCCCCGGGGTGCCGGGGAGTCTGATCGAGGAGGCGAGGGCTGAGAGGGCGTTGTGGCAGGAATTCCGTGCTCACGGCGCCTCTCTCAATACTGCTCTGACCGAGGCGCTCCGACTCCACAGAGGCAGGTCGCTCCAGCTCTTTCAGGTAAGAACTTCTGTCTGACCGCCACTTGCTCCCTCGCCTTTCTTGTTTGAGCGCTTCTGACTTATCCCCTTCCTTGCCTTCCCATTACTACCCGCAGGAGCTGCAGGGCCAAGCGGGCGAGAGGCTCAACCGCATCGCCGAGCTGAGCTCTGACCTTGATTGGTACCGGGAACAGTACGAGTCCCTGGATGCCATGGTGGAGGCCTTGTGGGAAGACAACAGTTGGCTGGAGTACAGGCTCATGGGCGTGGAAGACGCCTACACCGACCAGCGTACCCTGGCGGCGGAAAAAGCCAAGGAGGTTGAGGAGGTGAAGGCCGCGCTCCAGGAGAAGGAGGGGGTGTTGTCGATGGCAAGCGGCGAGCTGCAGAGGGCACGTGACGCCCTGGTCGAGGCACAGACCTCGCTGGCGCAGAAGGAGATAGCCCTTGCCGAGGCGCAGCCCCAACTTTTGCAGGATCGCACGACCCTCGAGGGGGCGCGGTCCTGGCAGACCCAGGCTGAGCAGAAGGCCCAGGAGGTCGAGAAGCTGGGTGCTGCCCTGCAGGAGAAGGTCACGGCGCTCACCGGGGCGGAGGATCGACTCCAACAGGAGCGCAGCGCGCGGGCGCAGGTGGAGACTCAGCTCCAGCAGGAGCGAGCCGCGCTCGAGGACGCTCGGTCCGCCCTCCAGCGGGAACGCTCGGCGCGTGAGGCGGCATAGTCCCAGCTCCACCAGGAGCGTACCGCGCTGACGGGGACCAGGGCTGTGCTTCAACTCCGAGAGGCGGAGATCGAGCAGCTCACCGGGGAGCTGGTCCAGGGGGGCGTCGCCGTCGAGGCCTTGAGGGCTGTCGGCACGGAGAGGGACGCTTCGGCCTGACAGCTGCAGCAGGAAGCCGAAGCCGTGCGTACGGATCTCGAAAAGGAGAGAAAGCAGGTCGAGGGTGAGTTGCCGCCCCCGGCCCTTTGTTTGCTGATCAGGTTTGCCGAGATCCGCTCTCGACTTACCCTTTTTCCTCTCAGGTTTGCGGAAAGCCCTGGGGGAGTCATCGACGCAGGTGGGAGTGCTCCAGACAGCCTACGACTCCTCCCAGCAGGATTTAGGACTTCTGGAGCAGGCGGCCCTCGAAGCGTGCCAGAGCATTGACGAGGGTACCGGTCTGCCGGGGAGCTCAGTGGCAAGTCGCCTTTGGGCTCTGGGCGGTCGCGTCGCCGAGCGCATGAAGGGCGCCCTCCGCCTCGGCATCCAGAAGACCCTCGGCGTGGTGCAGTCGCACTACGTTGTTGACCTTGCGGCGCTGGCCACGGGCTACATCGTCGCGGACGATCTTGATGATGACGGGACGCAGGCCGCCGCGAACCGCCTTGACGCTGCTGCCGCGGACGCCGCTGCGGACCTCGCCGATGCCTTTGAGGAGGACCTCTTCCCGAACGCTCCTCCCGCGGGTCCCCTCGAGCCCTGAAAGTAGTCGGGCACTGAGGCCCTTAGATTGCGGTTAGAATTTGAGCCAGGTGGCTTTTGTAACAAGATAGTTCACTTTTGAGGTTTGTAAGTTAAGTACGATTTGTTTTGTTTATGCCGTTATGTCCTTTCCCGTTGCTTAGGCAAATTTCAGCTGGGATCGGTCGTTCTCGCGAGCAGTCTGAAGGTAAGGTGGTGAGGAGGAGAAGCCGTATCCTGCTGGAGGCGTGGGCCGTCCTTAACTCACCTGTCTTTACCTTTTGGCCACTCGCGCCCTGCTTCTTTCTATCCAAGCTCCCGGGTTGGGACATACTTAGCATTTTTGGAAGAAAGATTTTTGCGAAAAAAAATGGGACCATTTAGAGGGGGGTGCCCCCCGTAGTAGCCCCCGAGGGGGACTTGGCTTTCGGGGGGAAGCCGAGTCGCCCTAGACTTTATTCACAGTCTTAACGTATGTACAACTGACTGGGGTGCCGGGTACGCATACAAATCGATTTAGAACTTTTTAAGGGTAAAAACGACGTAGCTGTTGGATGTTCCAAGCATTGGTGAGGACTTCGCCCTGCTCGTTCGCAAGCTTGTATGTGTCGGGCTTGAGCACCTCGACGATGATGTAAGGTCCTTCCCATGGCGGTGACAGCTTGTGACGGCCTCGATTGTCTTGTCGTAGCCTTAGCACTAGGTCGCCTTCACTGAAGTCTCGGCACCGGATCTTCTGAGCTTGGTATCGCCGGAGTGCCTGCTGATATCTTGCTGAATGCATCATTGCCACGTCGCGGGCTTCATCTACCTGGTCCAACGAGTCTTCGCGAGCCCGCTAGTTCGAGTTTTCCTCGTAGGTCCTGAGCCTGGGCGATCCGTATTCTAGGTCCGTGGGGAGGACGGCCTCCGCGCCATAGACGAGGAAGAACGGCGCGAACCCCGTGGCTCTGCTCGGGGTGATCCTGAGACTCCAAATGACCGACGGTAATTCTTGAATCCATTTTCGACCGGACTTGTTCAGTCTATCGAAGATTCTGGGCTTGAGGCCTTGCAAAATCGTGCTGTTGGCACGTTCTACCTGGCCGTTAGTCTGTGGATGTGCGACGGCCGCCCAATCCACGCGGATATGGTGGTTGTCACAGAACTCCAGGAACTTCCTGCCGGTGAACTGGGTGCCGTTGTCGGTAATGATGGAGTTTGGCACCCCGAACCTGTGGATGATGTCAGTGAAGAATGACACGGCTTGCTCGGCTCTGAGGTTAGTGATGGGGTGTGCCTCGATCCACTTTGAGAATTTATCGATTGCGACCAGCAAATGCGTGTAGCCCCCGGGCGCCTTTCGCAGGGGCCCGACAATGTCTAATCCCCATACGGCGAACGGCCATGTGATGGGTATGGTCTGGAGGGCGTGAGCCGGGAGGTGGGTCTTGCGGGCGTAGAACTGGCACCCCTCGCAGGTGCGTACGACCTCGTTGGCGTCGGCGACCGCCGTGGGCCAGTAGAAGCCCTGGCGGAATGCGTTGCCTACGAGGGTGCGCGGTGCCGCGTGGTGGCCACACACGCCTGCGTGGATGTCCCGGATCAACTCGCGGCCCTCGGGGATGGGGACGCATCGCTGTAGGATCCCAGACGCGGCGCGCTTATACAGCTCGCCGTCGACCACGGTGAATGATTTGGCCTTTCTGGCGATGCGCCTCGCCTTGGTCTGGTCCGAGGGTAGCTCCACTTGATCGATCCAGGCGAGGTATTTGCTCCGCCAGTCCTCTGCGGGAAGGGCCGTATCGGTTTCTATGGCCTCGGCCTCGTCAGCCCCGTACCCCTCGAGCAGGGAGAGCACGAACACCTCGTTCGAGGGGTCCTCATCCATGGGATCCGCGCCCATCGGATTCGAGGGAGCCCCCGAGGGTTCTCCCGGACGCGAGGTGGTTTTGCTAAGGTCGACGGAAGGTTTGGCGACATCACGCGCGAAAACGTTCGGAGGAACGGTGATCCGCCCCGACGCAATCTTCGCGAGCTCGTCCGCCTCCTCGTTGTACTTGCGGGGAACGTGGTTGAGCTTAACGCCGTAAAATTTGTCCTAGTAAGCCTCCATCTTCTCGTCATGGCAGCTCGCGTTCTTCATGACTTGATCGATCACAAGCTGTGAATCCCCCCTGACGTCGAGGCGCTTGATGCCGGTTTCGATGGCGATCCGGAGGTCACAGAGGAGGGCCTCGTATTCCGCCATGTTGTTCGACGCGGGGAAGTGCAAGCGCACCACGTACCTCATGTGCTCTCCGAGGGGCGAAACGAAAAGCAGGCCCGCGCCCGCTCCGGTTTTCATCACCGACCCATCGAAGTAGAGGGTCCAACACTCAGCTTGTATCTGCAATGGGGGCAGCTGAGTGTCCGTCCATTCAGCGACGAAGTCCGCTAGAATCTGGGATTTGATCGCCTAGCGCGGCGCGTAGGTGAGAGTTTCACCCATGAGCTCCACGGACCACTTCGCGATTCTACCCGAGGCGTCCGGGTTGCGGATTATCTCTCCCAGTGGGAATGACGAGACCACAGTGACCGGATAGGCCTCGAAGTAATGCCGCAGCTTGCGCCGTGCAAGCACCACCGTGTAGAGCAGCTTCTGGATTTGCGGGTACCGCGCTTTGGTTTCGGATAGCACCTCGCTGATGTAATACACCGGCCTCGAGGGCCCTTACGCGCAGGGTCGACTGCGAGGGCCTCGTCATCGTCCTCGGCGCGTCCCTGCGCGCGCGCGTCGTGGTGAGGCTTCTTGCCCTTCTTGCCCCGCTTTTGCTTCTTCGCGGGTTCCTTGGACTTGCTGCCCTCCGCGGGCGCATCGTCCACGCGCTTGCCTTTCTTGCCATCGAAAATGGCCCCCACCGCCTCCTCTCCGGAGGCGAAGCTGGTGGCGATGTCGAACAGCTTGTTGGAGTCGACCGGCGGGCTCCTCCCAAGCTCGCGCACGAGGTCCCGGCAGGTCCTGCCCTCGAGGAAGGCATGCACGATTTCGGACTGGGCAACGCTCGGAAGCTCGGTGCAGCGCTTGGAAAAGCGTCGTATGAAGTCTCGGAGCGATTCGCCGTGTTTCTTGGTGCACCCCCGCAGGTCCCAGGAGTTCCCGGGGCGCACGTACGTGCCCTGGAAGTTCCCCACGAACGTGCGGACCAGGTCGTCCCAGCTATGAATCTGACTGGCCGGCAGATGTTCGAGCCACGTCCGGGCTGAGTCCGCGAGATGCAGTGGCAGGTTGCGGATGATCACAGCATCATTGGTGGCGCCGCCCAGCTGGCAAGCCAGGCGGTAGTCGTTAAGCCATACCCGAGGGTCCGTCTCCCCCGTGTACTTGGTGATGGTTGTGGGCTGGCGGAAGCGCTGGGTTCGGGCGAGCCAGGGACGGCCCTGGGTCTTGGGGTGCGTCGCCGTCGCCTGCTTCGTCTGCCCTATCGGCGTGCTCGTGGATAGCGACCACGAAGCACTCGCGTGTGGGGTCGTAGCTCCCTTCGCTGGAGTCGTCGGAGCAACCGAACCAGTAGTCCGCGGCGTCAAGGAACCGCCGGAACATCACTGGGTCCGGCGTGCCGGAGAAGTCCCACTCCGCGTAACCGTGCGAGGTTGCAGGTGGTAGCTCGCTGGCCGAGCCGTGGTACAACTCGTTGTTGGTGGTGGCGATGAGGTTCCGGGTTGACAGCAGGTGATGGCCCGGGAGATCCTCGTATGCGGCCATGTTGGTGCTGGCGGATGAGGCGTACGTTGCGGCGGAGTTGCGCATCCCGTGGGGGAATTGCGGCCCCGTGGCCGCGCGCTCCCCTGTAGGGTGCGCCGTCGTGTCGCTCGGCGGTGGTGCGTCGCTCCGGGCCGCGTCGCGTGCTGCCCGGCGCCGCTCCGTGCGCGCCTGACGCGAGCGCTGACCCGGGCGTTTGCGGCGTCGAGGCAACCGCCGTCGTGGGTTCCGGCGCCGGGACGTCGGTCGTCGGCGTGGCGGGGATCGGGCCCGGCCCGGTTGACCGCCACGGGTGGAGTTCATCCCGATTGGTAAGGCGCATGTGGTAGCCGTTCCCCATAGCCTGAAAGTTCAGGCTCCCGAACCGGATTTCGAATCCGGCAGGGAAAGGGTCCGAGCTGCCCATGGCGTACCTCTGGGACGTCATCTCGGTGCGAATCACCATCGAGACTTCTGGTGAGGGGTCGATCACAGCGCGAGCCCCCTACCAGGCGCGCCAACTGTCGGTGTTGAGATTAGTCCCGACACTAACTAGCGAAATACGCTGTGATCGGTCTCTCGATGGCCGGTGCTAAGCAATGCGGGGACACGGGTTTATCCTGGTTCCGGCCGTGAGGCCGTACGTCCAGCAGGTTGCGCCTGAGCGCTGTATTACAATGCACCGTGGTGCTTGTAGAGGGGGGCTACAAGCTAGGCGGGAGAGGAGGAAAAGCCTCCAAGTCCCTGCTAGATGATTGAGGCAGAGTGCCAATATCAAGGGAATGAGCGAGCGAGTGAACGTGGGTGAGAAGTGATGCCGATCGTCCCCCCTTGCGGCCGGGCGACCACCTCTCCCTTTTATAGACCAAGGGGAGGCGGCTTACAAAACGTGCCGCACGAGGTTTTGTACAGTATGCTGGTATACAGTGCTTGTGATCTGATGGTGTCCCGACGAGTCTTGGTACTCGCAGGCGTCGTGGCAGCTTTGTACTCGCCGGGGAGCAGCTTCGAGGGTAGTCCATCCGGCGTTCATGTCTGGCTGACGTCCGTGCATCAATTCGAGGGTCTCGCTGACGAGACCGCCTGTACAGCACAGGGCTCGACGTGGTGGCGCCCCACCGGAATGGGGCTCCACAGCGTCGGGCATGGTTCCACAGCGACGGGCTGTCCGCACAGCGCTGGGGATGGCCGCACAGCCTCCAGGTCAGTTGCACAGCGCCCGGGATGGCCGGGCGGTGCCGGAGTTGGTGGAGGGGACGCGGCGCACGCCGCTCGTACGGCGGCGCCGGTCAGTGTGTGCGCCCACTCGCAGTCCGTACGCCTTTCGAGGGTGCCCCATGCCCTTTCGAGGGCCTCGATGGTGGGAGCGCCCATGCCACACAGGGGCCGGCGTGATAGTGTCCCATCGGAACAGGGCTCCACAACATCGGGGATGGTTCCACAGTGCCCGAGATGGCGGCACAGGGCTGGGGATGGCCGCACAACGCCGGAGGTGACAGGGAACACGCCCTGCCTACCCTGCGCCACGACACCATCATGGGCGTGCGTCAGGGCGGCGGCCGTACGCCCCTCGAGGGTGTTGCCATCCCTTTTCGAGGGGCATGGAGGGGAGAAAGGACGGGAGCGGGTGGTACAGTGTCGAAGAATGACACCGGCCATCCCGCACAGGACCTGTACAGCGCCGGGGATGGCCGCACAGTGGCGGGTTGCTTGAACAGCGCCGGGATCAGATTCCCAGGCGGTGTCAGGAGATCGGCGTGGCAGGGATTCGCCTTTTGACCCGGGCGCCCGCGGCGTGTCAGGGCATTTAGTGCTTCGGTCGGGGGGAGCAGGTGAGGCGCCACGGGTCGAGGGGTGGCCTCGAGCGAGGCGGAGACTCGCTCGAGGGGGGCGGACCCCTCGAGCGAGGCGGGGTTTTCACTGCGCGACGTTCGACCCTCGAGCGAGGCGGAGGTTCGCTCGAGGGCGGCCGGGGATGGCAGTTTAATGGGCCATGGAGGCTGCTGGGCCGTGGGCTTTATTCGTATTCGGGCTGTGGCCGGTTTGGGGAGTGTCTTTGTGGTTTTGTGTCAATTTTTTAGGAAGGGTAATTTCCCCCATAGTTAGGGGACCCCTATGGCTGTCCCCGACAGGGCTCCACATCAAATTCCACAAGAGTACTTTTGTGCCCGTTCATGTCGAAGCTGATGAAGCGGCGGAGCTCGCCGCCATCTTGGGGTGCCCAGTGGCCGCCTTCCCTCAGTCCTACCTGGGGCTCCCGCTCTCCACCGGCAAAATCTCCACCTCCGTGCTGGACTCGCTTGCGGTGAAGGCGGAACGCTCGTTCCCGGGGTGGAGGACCTCGCTGCTGACTTCGGCCGGCCGGCTCACCCTTGCCTCCGCCGTCCTGACGGCGCAGCCGCTGTACGCCATGGCGGCCCTCCCGCTTCCACTCACCACCCTCCACCGGCTTGACCGGCCGAGGAAGGGGCTTTTTTGGAAGGGTGCGCTCAAATACTCCGACGGCGACTGCCTCATGGCTTGGCAGGTGGCCTGTAGGGAGGTTGGGGACGGCGGTGTCGGACTGAAGGATTTGGCGACTCTCAACTCCGCCCTCCTCCTCAAGCACTTGCACAAGCTCTTCTCTGGGGAATCCAATCCCTGGACAGACTGGATGAGGCTCTGGTACGACGGCGGCTTCGCCGAGGAGAACACGCCTTGCTGGCGTGGCCTAAAGGCGCTCATCCCCCTGTACCGGGCGGTCACCATGGTGGTCCTCGGCGACGGGCAAACGACCTCCTTCTGGCACGACGCTTGGGTTGAGGCTGGGCGCTTGGTGGATGTCCTCCCCGCCCTCTACTCCCACTGTGTCGACCCCGACGCAACCGTGGCGGAGATTGTCAGTGCCGGTGGTCTCACGCCCGACGCGCTTCAACCCCGGCTCTCCGCCGCCGCCAGGCACGAATTGGGCCTCCTGGAGCAAGCTCTCGGCGACGTTGTGCTCCTGGACCGGCCTGATGTCCGCCGAATGGCCTCCTCCTCGACGGCCGTGTGCTCCTCCGCCCTCTACGCCGCCATCCGCGGCACCGTTGGCGGACCGCCCATGTCGGAGGTCAACTGGGACAGTTTCGCCCCCAAGAAGGTGAAGGTGTTCTTCTGGACGCTTCGCCACGGGCGCACGCGCACGCGCGCCGCCCTCCACCGCCACGGCATGATCGACTCCCCGGACTGCCCCTGCTGCCCCGGCGTCGCTGAAGACATGGAGCACCTCTTCGCCACTTGTCCCTGACTGCTGCCGTTCTGGAGCCGCATCTTCCCCGGGCGTGCGCCTCCGTCATCCCCTAGGGCTGCGGCGGAGGCTGTGGTTGGGCTGCTCTCCGGGCACCCCCCGGAGTTGGGTCACACCGCGGCAATGGCCGTCGCGTGGGTTGTCTGGAAGACCAGGAACAGGAAGGTGTTCGACGATGTCTCCCTCCCTGCCGCCGCCATGATCGCCCTCCTCGCCGACCACCTAGGGTTGTGGGTATGCCGGGCGAGACGACAAACGGACACTACGCCCCTCACTACTTGGTGCTCCTCTTTAGCGTTGTAATTAGGCGCTCTGCAGCTGCGATGTGCCCTGCTCTGCTCTCCAGGCCCTCGTGCATCCCCTGTTTCCACCGCTGTCGTTGAACGTTGTACCTTGTGCCCGTTTTGGGCTCTTTGGGAATGAATTCTTCAGGTGGGCCCCTGGCCCCTCGTTGCTTTCTCGAAAAAAAAGATGAAGGTGGTCATGCACCCGGTGGCGTGATTCTTGATACTGATGAGGATGCATCCATCGGGTGGCACGGCGTAGGTAGGAGGAGACATTCAGACATCCACCATTGCGAATGGCGGATAGGGGTGACGGTGCCACACCCACGGCTCGCCACGTTTCGGCGTCATCAGGCGGCAGTAATCGGAAATGCAATATCCAGGGCGAAAATAGCCTGTCGTCACCGACGGGGAAGTAGATTGGACAAGAGGGGAAGTTCGACACAGGACCAGAGGTGAAGCTCCGATCCTTGACGTCGATAATTGGGAGGCCATGCGTGATCTTGGTGCCAAAGGCTGACGTGAAGTACTCTGCGAACCCACGCGGCGCCCCGACACACGTGATAACTCTGCGCAAGCGCAACTTCTTACGGCCTTCATCCGATCCGTGGCCTGTAGACTTAGAGCTTGTACATGGCGGGCGTCACCACTGATCCGGCCTCCGCTTTGCGAACAGAAACTTGTTCAATAACGATCTCCTCGACTGCCGCGCTGGAGCAGCTCTTGGCCGAAGGCGGAGCTCGTGCTGCAGCCACTCCAAACTGTAGCCATGGCCGTCGCGAATGGTAGCGAAATCAAAATATTTCATCAATACGTGGAGATTCTCTTTGTTGATCCTAAAGAAGTACCCGGTCCAAGAAGGCAAATCGACGGAATTTGGTGTAAATTTTTGCTTGCAGATAGGTTGGAGAAGGGGGAGAGTAGCCGGAGAGAGCGAGGCAGTAGTGGGCGGAGGCTCGGAGCACAGTGGATGATCAGATGGGTTACATGGGTCTGAATTCTTCTTCTTGATGGGCTTTGATTTGGCCCACTAATAAATATCAAGGCACAAGATAGGAGCCTCTTGATCGAGGCCTCCCCTGGCTTGTGGGCGAAG
The DNA here is from genome assembly GCA_036936925.1 of Cenchrus fungigraminus. NCBI lineage: Eukaryota > Viridiplantae > Streptophyta > Magnoliopsida > Poales > Poaceae > Cenchrus > Cenchrus fungigraminus. The sequence continues at coordinate 93,018,335 of CM072776.1, read as the reverse complement.
CCCAAATAAGCAAACCCTAATACGTCGTGCGCCCAAATAAGCAATTTCACTGCAAAGTTAAATTGACACGCGGTGACACGCGCCCAAGGTTCACAAAACTGCTACCGGTCCGGTTTGCCGCGTCTTAAAAAAGCAGACCGGTTAACCGAAGTGGGGATTTTTTTAGGTTCGGTCAGGAGGCGGAAAACCGACCGATTTTGCTATCAGACCGGACCGGTAAGACTGATTTTCGCGGAATTCCGGTCCGGTAAGCAGGGGCGAAGGCAGCGGTGTGGCGGGAGGGGCTAGAGCCCCTCCTACCGCCGGCGCCACCATGGCAGCCCCACCGAAGCCCCCCTAGGAAGAAGAGGTGGGAGAAGAAGGAAATGACGGTTTGGAGGTAGAAGATGCAGGAGCAGCCCCTCCTAAACTGATTTTCCAGCTTCGCCACTGCCGGTAAGCAACGGTAATTAAAACCTGGTGCGTCCTAGTAGCTCGATGCCTCAACTCCCCCATGTAAGTAGTTCCCACCAAAATGTTTCATTATTCTTCACTAACGCTACGACGCAGTAAACGTACTGCAGCACAGTGAGCAGTGCACCGTGCACCAGAGGCGGAGGACTCTTTTTTCCTTTTCTTTTTACCTTTCCTCATGAAATGTTGTTGTAATTGAAAAGTTGTATATAGAACTTTTATTTTTTTTCTTATTTTATATAAGTTACATACAAAATTGTTTCTTCTTTGAGATAAGTTTTGCTAGTTTGAATAAGTTGTATATATATATAATGTTTTCCCCTTTTATAAATATTGCTACTTTTCCATAAGTTATGTATATAACTTTTAAATTTTATAAGTTTTGCTCATAAGTTATGTATATAACTTTTTATTTTTTATTAGCTTTTGCTCCTTTTGAATAAGTTATGCATATAACGTTTTATTTTATATAAATTTTGCTCATAAATTATATACAGAACTTTTATTTTTTTGAGATCAAGGAGCTTCATTCATTACTCAAAATGCTGGTTACAATCAGCCTGGAGGCATTGCAGTACGCATGATGGAGCTTGATGCCACTCCGCCATCATACATTCACTGGACGCCTGCTTGGCCAGCGCATGAGCTACCGTATTACAAACTCTACTAGCATAGCATAAAGAGAAACTAACTAGAGAGCTACTAAGGTCATGAATCTCCCTGAGGATTGCAGCAATGGACGATCTCTGCTCATTCCTCATTGTCCACAGGTGTATGAGGTTCTGGCAGTCAGTCTCAAAATACACTCTTGTGGCGCCAAACTTCCTTGCAAAAATCACTGAATCTCGAAGAGCCAGAGCTTCCATAGATAGGGCATCTAGGCAGTGATCATACCATTTTGCCGATCCACCACGAAACCTGCCATTGTGATCACGAAGAACAGCCCCCGTAGCTCCCCGACCATCCGAATAAAAGGCCCCGTCGAAGTTGCACTTCAGCCATCCATCAGCCGGTGGTTTCCAAGAGGGAAGCTCAGTAAATCTTCGTTCCTTCTGCGGGTGCAACAGCTGCCAGAGGTCAAACGCTGTATCCCTCACCCACAAAACAGCTTGTCGAATGGGCAATCCAACCTGGCCATGCCGTCGTTGGTTCCTCAACATCCAAAGCGACCACATTCCGCAAATGATCATTGATCTCTCCCTTTTTGAGCACACTTTGTCAAAGAGTAAATCACTGGCCCAAGAGATCGGGTGAAGAGCTGGCAGCTTAACCCCTGTCATCTCCTTCGTTTGCTCCCAAAAAATCCTCGCCACAGTGCACTCTGTCAAAACATGGTGCACTGATTCCTCTTCCGCCCCACAAGTATCACAATAAGCAATAGGTTCGACATGTTGCCTATGCAACACTTGCTTCGCTGGTAGATAATCATGTAGGACGCGCCACCAGAAAACTTTGACCTTAGGGGGTACATCCAATTTCCATACCTGCTGCCAATGTTTATTCACCGATGGACCTGTTTCAGCCAAGCTCCATTCCCGTTGGCGTCGCACACATTCCTGCAATCGATACGCTGACCTGACAGAGTAATTCCCATGCCTCTCCATCTCCCACGCCCAGAAATCCTCCCCCCTTCCTGTTAAAGGCTGTTTAAGAATTGCAGCCGCATCAACAGGAAAGAAAGAACTCCTGATAAGGTCCTCGTTCCATGCACCGCTGTCCGTCAACAGATCAGCAACTATCTCTACATTTTGTCCTTGATCCGGTGTAAGTGGGCAACCAGCAAAATGGTCTGGCAGCCATCTATGGTCCCAGATTCTTGTTGTTTCACCATCACCAATCCTTCTGATAAGGCCTTTCCTTAACACCTCCCTCCCTGCTAAGATAGCACGCCAAGTAAAACTCATGTGCTTCTTCCTTGTACAAGTCAAGAAATCTCCATCATGAAAATAACGACCTTTCAGTACTCTTGCACACAAACTTTCCGGCCTCGTCAGTAGCCGCCAGCCTTGATTCCCGAGCATTGCAAGATTGAAGCTTCTTAGATCACGAAAACCCATTCCGCCTTCAACCTTTGGCAAGGTTAAACGCTCCCAACTCTGCCAGTGAATGTGTCGATTATCTGCCGAACTCCCCCACCAATAGTTAGCAATGACAGAACTTTTTATTTGATAATGTTATATATATATATAAGTGTTGCTCTCTCGTATAAGTTATATGCATATCTTTTCGTTTAGAAAAAATGTATGCTTAAGTTTTTGTTTATTGAATAAGTTATTCGCATAAATTATATATATAATTTTTATTTGAAAAGTTATACATACAAGTTTTGCTCGTCTCGTATAAGTTATATACATAACTTCTCATTTAGGAAAAAATGTATGAATAAGTTTTGCTTCTTACAGCAAAAGTTGTGTCGTAAACTTTTGTAGACCAATCTCTGTGCTAATCTGTACAAACGCTAGAAGAACAAAAAAACAAATACGACAAGGTGTGTGCTTATGTGTGGGGCCAAGGACAGATGCCGAAAGAGAAAATGTCGTTGGGCGTCGGCCGTCGGTGCAAAAGGGGAAGTAATGGACTGTCGGAAATTCGGTCACCATGTTCGCTGGTTGCGCGCGCTAATTAGAGAGATCCTTCGGCCCGTTTCACGCTTGACTGGAAGATCCTTTGCAGGGATTTGTCCCATTATTGCAAGTGAACCCGCACTATGTGATAGTACCAAAAATAGGTGTCTTTTAGAGAGAGCCACCATGATGTTTGTCTTACTGGAGGTCACCCATCAGGCATGCAATGCTATCTACACTAAATCTTTTTTCCCTTACTTTTTTCTTTTCTCATTGTTGTAGGCTGTGGTGAGCAAGCTTTTTTCTACTTAACAGTAAGAGATCAGAGTGACTTTGATGTCATATATCCATCCACAAGGTCACACCAGTTGGTTATCTCATAGTGCCAGGTGATAATCGGGAATACTTGACGTGTTCCGTTCGTGCAACGTGCTCAACTGCAGCACTGGTTTCAATTGTGTGTGATGTGCATCAACTGTGCTATTGTGTGGTTGTTGATTTCATGGCAGTGAATTTTGGAGTGGACCATCGTGGGTATCTTAAAGGAGGCAACTATTTGCTACAGAATCTTCAGTCCATTGCCAATATGAACTGTGCAAACCATAACATGCTCTGTGTGGCCAGTATCATCAGGTTCGGAATCCACTCCAACACGCAGCCACTGCCTACAGATCTTACGCGGCTCTTAGACATCCTGAATAACTATGTGATAGGGCTTTCTCCTCTTGTTAGAAAGCATGTCTCGCATGAGTAAGAGGATCTCAAGTCAGCCACGTATGTCAAAATGTACGACCGTTGGAAAGTGATCTAGGAAGTGGAACCTCAAAAGTACACTGACATCCTAAACGCAGTTCCACATGTAACCACTTGGATGCAAAGTGTTATGGAGAACAACCACCTCCATGTCCATGTAGTCCTTCGGTATGCTCCATTGAAGCCAAATGTCACTTGGAACATCGGAACTGTGGTTTATGCACTTCTAACAAAAAATGTGACCAACGGCGGATGCATGATTCCAAAATTAGGTGTACATTGATAATCAAACAATTGTCTGGTGTGTACCAAATTTTGTGAGACCTTAGTGCAAAATACAAAATGGGAGTCTATATTTATAATTTAATCAATTTTCTAAAGTGTAAGTCTCATTGGTATTTGTTTTATCATATTGATTTTCATCAGTATCTAGTACCATTTTGAGTTTGAACAATTTAGTTTTTTTACTTATTTCACTTTTTTAATGAAATTATATTTCCTAATATTAGTATACAAGAATATAATTAAGCATATCTTCTTATCTCGCCAATTAAAAATCATGAAATTAAATCAGAAAATATCAATGACTTTACACGTAACTAATAAATGATAAAGAAATGCTACTGGTCAAATCATTGTTTGATGAAGCGGGTGTGAGTATGTGGGCATGGAAGCAAATGGCTCTTCATTTATAACTCTAGGAAGCCACAAATATTCATGGTTCCATACTCTTCCATTGTTCTACACTATTCTAAAAAGAAAAACTTAGAAATATTCTTAGGATTAAATCCTAACTCTCTGATCAACAGCCCACAAAGACAAATGTGTAGATGTTTCAGCCATGAGCCATTCAGGATTTTCCAATAAATCGTCAAGACATCAAGGATTTGAAAAAATGCGAACAAAACAGGGAGACACCCAGCCTTAGCCATGTAGTACCTACAAACGCTGTCTTGCGCTAGTGTGCTGCTGTCTTATAGGATCAAATGTGTTGCGGTTGAGACATCAGGTGAGACACAGGGCTATTCGTGATGAACAACTTGAAGGCCAACGTTGGGAGCTCCTGAAATATGGGGACCAGTAGGGACGCCCCACTTGCACTGGTTCATATATAGCTCCGAATTGCCACATGCCACAAAAAAAAGTTCAAGAAACAAGATGGTAGAGTATGAATACTTCCTTAATCCATAATCCTACACATCTCAACTCTTAAGTAGCTACATGAAAAATTGCAATTGGTTGAATGAGGAGGCTTTTGAAAATCGGAGTTTATGTGTTCATCAACAATACGTAAAAAAATCCTCTCAATAAATGTAGCGACAAGTCATTCAAGTATTTTATCTCTGATGCTATACCTTAGCTTCTTAAAAAAATTAATTGCAAACAATATCATTAACACTTGAGAGAATAAAACACTAGAATTAGATATGGGTGTCAGGTTCTCTCACAGACGCACTAGGAAGGCCAATGACGAACTATGGGTATGTGTCCTATGTGGTAGGGGTCATTTAGTTTATGCTCTATCCGCCACGCCAACGTGTCGGTATGCCTTTTTTCAAAGGATTCTGCCATCTCCATGTCGCCCTCATGTGAGTGTCGAAATAAATTAGCATGAGCAACATTCCGTCGGCATGCCGAATATTGGCTCCCATCCAAACGAACTCACCATGTCTGGTCAATAACCAATTATTTGGTCAAATAAGCATCGATTGCGAACCAAACGATCCATAGGCATGCTTGCATTCCTCAAGCCAGCAACAAGTAAACTTCTAATCGAGCTTAACACAGAGGGTAAGATCCTAGAGGAGCTTAGAACACTTTGGAGCAAGCTATTTCTTTTGTTTTGAGCTAAAATATACTCAATGTGATCTAAATATGAGAGTATACATATGTATATGCAAACTATATGCAGTTTTTTTTCAAAATTTTGGGTGTAACCCATGTCCATTAGTTTGGGCCGCCCATGATGGCTGTGAAATTATGAGATTTCAGTTGAGAAAGCGCTGAGTTCGTGAAGGAAGTAGCGTGGGTGCGCGAGTATCAAATACCATGCACATTCCGGGGAAAGGCAAATGTACTTTATTGTGTAGAGTCACAGACGTTGTCAAATGGATTTTAAGCACATTTCTCCGCTGAACTTAATACTAGGGTTGCATTTGGCACAACTTCACCGGCAACTTCGGCAGCTGTTTTGGGCGAAGTTGTGCCAAAGGCATCCCCAAAATAGCTTCACCGTAGAAGCGCCCGGAAAAATCGCTTTCTAGAACGATATGGTGGAGGCGGAACTAGAAATTGTGGCTTCGTCCGCTGCGCCTCCCACTTCGCGCGACCTTAGCCAGCCCTGCCCCGGTGGGACCCGTCGGGGCACGACGCACGAGGGAGATGGTCGGGGCGGTGGCGTGATGCTGTGGAGGCCGGCAGGCCGGAGCAGTCGCAGCACGTGTAGATCCGCCGGGGGCGCCTCCATGGCTGATGGCGAGCTTGATGGCGTCGCGTCGCGCTGGAGGCCGGGGAGCTCGTCGGCGCAGGAGCACGGAGGATGGTGGCCGGCCGGCGAGCTCTGCCCAGGCCGCCTCCATGACCGACCGGGGAGCTTTGCGTGTGCCGCCTCCATGGCCGGTCGGGGCAGCTCGACGGCGGAGCGGGGGAGGCCAGAGGGAGGTGGAAGGCGGCGGCGGAGAGCGCCAGCGAGGGAAGGTGCGGCGGGGGGAGAGCGCCAGCGGGAGGAGGGCGGCGACGAGGTGCGAATGGCAAGGGAGGAAGGGGTTGCTGTGGAGATTAAAGGGAAGGGAGAGGAGAAATAAAAAAGGAAAAATGAGAAGGAAAAAGTAAAAGGGAAAAAGAAAAAAGAAAAGGGAAGGGTATTATGGACATTTCACTCTCTCATCTACATTCCCAGTCAGGAGAAGCTGTTTTGCCAAACGTTTCTCCAAAACGGTTTCGGCTTCACTAGAGAATCCGCTCCACCAACACAGCCACAGCCGTGCCATACGGACCCTAGGAGCTTGTAAGCGTCCGTTCGGCTTGTTTGGACTCGACTTGTTTCAGCTTATTTCTTGTCACACAATACTATTCATTATACCAGCTAAGTACTATTCGTTCTACCAGCCGAAGAGCCTCTAAACTCTTTAGTCCCCGTGCGCCTGGTGGGACACCGCCCAGATGACCGCCACGCGTCATATGGGACAATCGCGCGCCCTCTCGTTGAGTCAAGTCGCTTCTGCGATGCAAGCGATCGTTAGCCTGAGCTGATTCTGTCGAATCGAGCCCTTCGGCAGCACCGCACCAGGCTTAGCCGAGTTGAGAGCTCTCCCTCCCGAGTCACTGCCCATCCACATGTTCGTTGCCGATGGCAACCGCCGCTTCTGGATGCGGTCACAAGACGAGTCCATCGAGTTGAGGAAGTCCGCATTAAAACCATGTCGTGGCCGTGGGAATCCAAGATCACGTCGCGGAATACCACTGCACCGTCAGCGTCAAGTTGTTTTTTTTAAGGGGCTACGGCGGCAAGAAGCTTATCGGAATATTTCATTAAAATTGTGGCAAACCACATGTACATGAAGTAAGGGATACAATGGACACTTCTAAGGAATAAAGAAAAAGAACACTACAGATTGTTCAAGATCTGACACATGACACAATGATAGACTCCTACCCAAACACCAAGAAGCACTTCCATCGAACAACATACTCACCAATTTGAGCTGAGGCCACTGCAGCTCGCACCGCCTGTCGTAGCTACGCCTCCCCATTGACACTCCCTAGCTGAGAGCCCCCCAACGAGATGGGCACAAAGAGCGATGAAAGATACACCAGTCAAGCTTCACCATACACGGCGACCTCCCTTCAAGCTAGCGGTAACACCTTTCACAACACATCCGAACTCCACCGCCTCCTACCATCCAACACCGCACACGGGGAGGAGACATTGAGGGGAAATGGCAGAATCGGGGGAACATCCGGTATAAAATTTGATGGTAACATCAACAGGAGAGCATCGATGGAGCAGAGGTGCCAAGGAAAGACACCCAATAAGCCAGGAGAGAGGCCAAACACCAGTGGCAATCACGGTCAAGAACAAGGCGAAGGCGACTACCGACCGCCAACGGGCGCACCCACCAAACAACATGCTCGCCAAAAAGAACCATGGCCATTGCATCACGCACCGCCCGTCATAGCTACGCCGCTTCGCTGACACCCTCCATCGGAGGGCCGTGCGACAACCCCATCCAAGATAATTCCGTACTATCGCATAAACCACTCCATTTGGTCATTAAGCGATAATAAAGAATCATCCCGTTGAGTGTTGGCTAGGTTTTCGAGGTGATGACCCAGGTTGACCAAGGTTTGACCAAAGTCAATGCGTTTGACTTGGTTGACTAGGTCATTAGGGTTAATTAACCATAAATGAAAACCTGGGGCGTCACAGCCTACCCCCTTAAAGAGAATCTCGTCCCGAGATTCGTCAACAAGATTAGAGCGATTCCTTCCAACAAGACAAGGGTTACAAAGGGAGGAAGACATATCCGCTTACACTTCTCGACAGCGAGAATTCAGATAGGACAAAAGATACATAGTGCTCTCCTCACTGCCTCAACGCCTCTCATGAGGAAGCGAGCGATGAATGTGTACATGAAAAACTAAGAGCAGACAGATTCCACCTGCGATGCAGAGGTACATTCCTACCAGCGTCCAGCAAAGCGACTCGAACACCTCCAAGAACTGAGCCATGGTTGGCAACGCAGGCTTGAGTTCTTCTCCTAACCTACTTTCGAGCTTCTTCTTAACGTCGTCGATGAAGACGGAGGGACAGCTTGCTCGGCGAGGAACGGAGCAGACGGCAGAGATGGGCTGGTGGCAGGTTGGCCAAAAACTAGCCGGAGGGAGAACAAAGAGCGATAATGATGTCGAGCTCAACAGGAGGCGAGACTTGGTAATGACGACATCGCGGGAGGGCTTCCTTTTTATAGTCGTAGCGGGGCCGCAACGGTCATCCAAAACCATCCGAGGTAGGGGCCGGCGGAGCGATCCGATGATGGCAGCACGGGGCTCGATAATGGTCGGCCTCGAGAGGTCTTGGCGACGTGATCGTGGCCACGGAAAAGAGATGGCAGAACGACGCGACGACATCGTACAGTCGTGGCACTGAAAAGGATGGGGCCAACGGTCTGAAGAACTGACCGTGATGGTGGGAATAACGAGAAGAGCTCAGGGTATCCGCCCTCTAGGCTCGAGATCGTAACGAGGAGAATTTAGCACAAGATTCTACCGATCCTTCGTTTGCTTGGTTCTTGATTCCTAGGATTTGGAGTGTATGATCAACGGATCATGGATTGATAAGCGATGGAGGACTCTCATGCCTTGACTTTTAGAGAACCTTGACTGCTCATGAAAAACTTTGCTCCTAATTCTTCAACTTGTCCGGTTGATTTGATTTGTTGCTCAGAGAACTTTGAGATTGGACAGAAGGAGACCAAGTTGAAAAGTGATTACTAATAGAGATATCTATGAATAAAAGGAAGGCTAGTAAACAAATATTTGCCAAATTTGCTCATTAAGATTCCTGATTTTTTTTTGAAAAGTAATGAAGGTGTGAGGATGGATCAAGGGTTCCACCATCAGAAGTCCAAGGTTAGTTGTCAACAATAAAGGATGGCAAGGTCATAAGGAGCGGTTGCACGGAGTTGTTTACGGATAGCAATGAGAATGATTGGAAAAGATGGGTTGGTACAACAATTTCATAAGATGTTTTCTCACATGTTATTTAATTGGTGAGTTTTGGTGACAACATTCCTTATGTTACCAGTGCAACAATTTTAAACTTGAAGGGCGATGCACCGATGAGACATAGGATTGAATGTCAATGCATAGGGGATACTTTGTGCAACAATGTAGTGGTGCACATGTTGATGCTCATGTTGTGGTGCATAGAGTGTGATGCACATGCAGATGAGCACATGATGCTTGTGCATATGAACATATGGTGCACTTGCCATGCTGCATGGTGAGGAATGCACATGTTTATGGGATATGATGCTCGTGATGCTTGTTAGCATGACTTGTTTACCCATGCAGTTAGCTAGCGACAAAGGAGACAACATAGAGTGAAGAAAATAGAATTGCGGTGAGTCGCATGCTCCCAACCAAGATACCTAGCGCGCCCCTAGTGGTAATCACATGGCTGCAGCACACATGATGCACTAGGTTCCGTCACGGCACCTTTGGTTGTGGAACAACAACCTCACCAACCATAAGGAGGATAGAGTAGGAAGGTTGAAACCTTCAGTGCGTATGCATGTTAGTCCATCCAAGGTTCCCAAATGCACATGCTATGTAATGCATTTCCATGCCCATGAATTATTGAATTAAGGGTGCAACCTATGCATGACCTGATGATGCTCAAAGCATACCAACAGAATTCAACTCCTTCTATTCATGTTTTATGTGTTCATAATGTTGCGAGAAAATCAAGATGAAGACGTTCAAGATTGCAAGGTCAAACACGATTGAGATAAGGATGTCACTAGCAAGGATAGCTTAGGGCATCAAGAGGCATAAACACAGCATTGGCGGAAGAAGATTGCAACTTGAGATGGGACTCTAAGATCAAAACATTACCCAATGATATGGTAAAATGGAAAAGTTTTTTTCTCAAGCTGGGCAAAAACTGGGGTAGTCATGTGTACAAAGGTACAATTGTATGTTACAACTCGAAAAGAGCCTACATACAAAATGACGTAAAGTCCTGGCAGTTTTGAACAAAAATTCATAACTCAAAAACCAGGACCCTAAAATTTCCCAACTTTTTCTAGCAACTCAGTGACATAATTATGCACATTTTTGGTATTCAAAGGTAGATCTAGATTAGATGGGAACATTCTCGAAAAATTCTATTTTCAGAGGAAGGTTACCCCAAAAAACAGCAGGACAGAGACTTACTGATCTGATCATAACTCAAAATTGAGAATTCCTAAGATCATGACAAATTCACAGTAGATGCTTGATTTGATAAGGAACAACTTTTGTAAAGGGTGCCTAGTCAGATTCATCCTAGATTTAGCTCTAAAAATTCATGAACTGACAGTAACAATTTTTTTGGCAGAAATTTACTTGTGATCAAATTGAGATGTTACCCTTTCTAAGATCAAGCAAACACTCTAGGAAGCATAACACAAACATGCAAACAACAAGTTTTAGGTTCAACAAGATTTTATCATGATGCACACATCTTAAACGACCTCACGAAACATGGATCTTAAAAGACGTAGTTAGTACCGGTGGCAAGCTTATAATCGACTCTCCCTATAATAACTAGTCGAAAGCTACTCGATTGTCACTCATGGGTTGTTAGTGTACCTGCAGAAAAGAACCTTCCGTGCCAGCACGTTACGGAAGCGTTCACATACATTACCGTTCAGTATAGAAACGGTACGCATGCATCAAGCTGCTGCATGGACAGCGTCCAACCTCAGACACCCTCCGTTTGAATGGAATGTATCCTTACCTCGCATATTCGTAATGCGGCACGCACACGTATGGCAAAACGTGGCGACATCACAACCCATGACATGTTCATCTTGAAAAGAGCATGCCATCCTTCGTATGACTTGCATACAGAAAGCACACGTATAAAACACGTGAGCATCCAACCGAGAAGATGAGATCCGTGGAATAGATCACTCCATCAACCCTCGCATACTCGTGATGCGGCACAGCACACGTATAAAACACGTGGCTTCATCTAGTTTGGTTGTGCAAGAAAGTAAGTCTGACATAAAGTAGAGTGCTAGAAGTTAGCAAAATAAACCATAGATTCTTAAACCACCTTAAAGAACCCAAAATTCCCTCTAGGGCCTCTCGGTCTAGATCATTCCTTAACGATCCAACGTATTTTCAAAATCCAATCAATCTTGGCAAGTTTTATTCTAAATCATGTGATTAGTATTAATCTAATCACTCTGGTGTATACGGATGCTCTGATGCCAACTGTGACAACCCCATCCGAGACAATTCCGTTCTATCACCTAAACCACTCTATTTGGTCATTAAGCGATAATAAAGAATCATCCCATTGAGTGTTGGCTAGGTTTTCGAGGTGATGACCCAGGTTGACCAAGGTTTGACCAAAGTCAATGCGTTTGACTTGGTTGACTAGGTCATTAGGGTTAATTAACCCTAAATGAAAACCTGAGGCGTCACAGGCCGCCCAGCAAAATGGGGACTAATGGCGATGAACGACACGTCAGACCAGAAACGACGACCTCCATCCACGTTGGTGGTAGCACTTTTCCTAGCTCATCTGGGCTCCACCGCCTTCCATCATCAAACGCCGCGAAGGGGGAGGAACCCTAAGGGGGAATGACGAAACCAGAGGACTCACCCGACAAAAATTGTGATGGCAACACCAACAGGAGAGCGCCGACGGAGCAGAGGCGCCACTGAAGAACACCCATTGGACCACGAGAGAGGCGAGCCGAAGGACAAACACGAGTAGCTGCAGACGACAAAACCTGCAACCTTGGTTGGCAATGGATCATGCGGAGGCTTGGGACCTCCTGCGCATCAGGCATGACGCTTTCGCTGCAATTTTCACCATCACAAGCCACGGCAGGATGACAAGCAAGTCCAAGAACACCAAGAGAAGATGGTTGTGCAGAGGTAGGGCACCTCCCACGCACTGGGCGTGGTACTTTCGTTGCACAATCCCAGCGAGTTCAATTGGTGGAGCTCTGCAAAAGGCAACCAATCAGGAAGACGAAGCATTCCCATAGGGAGGGGTGCCCGCGCCGCCACCACGGTGGTCCACGACAGTGGCCGGAGCAAGAATCTTCTTGGTGTGCCAATGCAACGGCGGAACGTCGTCACGGGTTGCATCACCGTATGAAGCCCCCAGGTAACCTAGGCGAGGGTAACGCAAGCAGCAACAGGTCGGCAACCCAGCAAGCGTGAGGAAAGGCGCCCGCGGCGGAGGGCATCACGAAGCAGCCCCCGGCTCCCCGGTGACAACTCCCGTCCACCATGGCGTCACATCATGCTACGACGTGCGCGGCAACGAGCTGTCGCGGGGAGGAACGGCACAGGCCCACCCCCTTCGCTTCGACACTCAGGAGCACCGGGAAGTGGTGGCCGAGCCGCCGCACAACCGGAAGGTGCCGCATCTGGGCACCAGCGGCCCAGAGACGACGTCCGCCGCCGTCCGTCAACCAGGTCCGTCCCGCCCAGGACGAAATCTGACCCGTAGGGGTCGGATCGGCAAGCAGGGAGGCCAGATCTAGCGAGGGAGAGGCAAGAGGAGCGCGGAAGCCGACCCACGGCCGCCAGGATTGCAGCTACAAAAAAAGCTCGAAGGGGGAAGAATCGGGGTGGTAGGAGGAGGGAGAGAGGTGCTGCGAGCAGGGCCTTTTTCGGAGCCACGCGCTGGCCGCCGCCGCTACGAGGGCTGGCAGCGGCGGTAGCCGGAGAGGGGCTGGTGGGGGCAGCTGCTCAGGGGCGCGGTGGTCGCCCCTCCCGTCGCCCGCGGGGGCCGTCAGCGTTAAGTTGCTTCCTAACGTTTAAATGAAAATGATTCTAAAAAAAATGTTTAAATGAAAATCCTGATATGAATGACTTGTGGTGGTTTGAAACGAAAACAGCAATGCACTGAACGTAATTGGTGGGCTCTCTTGCGACTGCACATTCCTTTTACACAAATGCAAACTCCAGGCGTCTATATAAACAGAATGTTTGATGTTACTGAATGGATCAGAAATAAAATAGCACTAGCCGTAAGAAGTCCAAAAAAAATGTTCAGAATCACCGAAATAGTGCAACTGGAACATTATTGATTTATAGTCTTATGGTGCCAATAAAAATTATGAAAGCATGACTACTACTCGAATGTTGCCAGGATTTGACACTTTATCAAAATGTAATTTTCGAGCAGCAGAAGCATCTTGATGAAGGCCAGTTAATAGACTTCTATACCCTCCTTGAACAGAAGGAGGAACCATAAATCCTACTTGGATTGAAGGAGGAACCAAGTATCCTCCTTGGACTGAAGGAGGAAGCATGGCTGAAGATTCACTATGGGGGTGATTGGTAGGGTGCATAACCCCTATCCAGGCATGTATAGTGCAACTTACTGGTGTTTGGTAGGCTGCATAGGGTGTTAACCAGGCTTATCTTGTGCAAAAAGGGAGCTCCAGGCTGCATAGTGGGAAACGCTCGCGGTGGCCGTTTCCGCTTGTGCAGGCTTGCATAAGCCGCCGCCGTGCTTCCCCTCACCTTCTATTTCGCCCAGCAGACCACCACCACCGCATGGCCGCGGCGAAGCTTGCCCCACTCTGGCCGGCGACGGCGGCCCCGTGCGGCGGCACGCAGACGACGGTGGGCTCGTCGGCAGGGGATGGAAGAAGCGGCGGCGTCGGGCGCGAGGCCATCGGAGCCTGCGGGGTCCCTCGCTGGAGATGACCCGTACGAGGAGAGAACGAGAGGGAGGTCATCTTCAGCACCGCTAGTCGTCGGAGCCGTCGACCAGTCGGCCGCGGCGGTGGAGGGCGCGGCGGTGGCGGTCGTCAGCGGTGGAGGGCGCGGCGACGGCGTGTCGAGGCGGAGCTCCCGTGCATGGCCGAGCCTCAAATCGATGTCACTGGACCTCGATTCGTCATCACCAGCCTCGATTCGATGGCACTGGAGCTCAATTTGACATCACCAGCCTCAATTCGATGGCACTCGAGCTCGATTTGAGCTCCGCGCGCCCTTCTCCTTCCGACCTCCCTCCCGAACAGTCCTCCTTCCCTCCCCTTTCTTCTTTTTCTTCTGTTCTTTCCCCTGCTCTACTGGCGGAGAGGTGGGGGGCGCATGGCGGAGGCGGACCGCGCCGTCGCCCGTTGCGGGCGCCTGTGTGCTTGTTGTGCGGGGTGACTGGGGTGAGGTGAGCGAGTGCGAGGCCGGCCAACAAGCGGATCACGGCAATGGCAGTGGAGAAGATGATGTGGTAAGTTCACCTCTAGGAAATACAGGGTCATCTTATCACCTTGTGCAACTTACCAAACACAAGCATAGCAAGTCAGGCTATCTCTAGCCACCCAACCAAACACCATCGAATTGCATTGATTTAGCCATGTTTAAGCTAGCCTGGCTCCAGATTCTAGCCAGGTTAGAGTTAGCCAGACTGCCAATCACACCCTATACATATTGGTCGAGAAGCCAGGTGGTGCAATATCAGCTCCAATGCTTGTATCAGAAGAACCCTGCCTAGAAAATAAAATTATTCAGGTCATGTTTGTAAATGGATAATTCAAGAGATAAATAGAACTTCGTTCTGTCTTACAATCAATTCTTTTGAATGTGTGCAACATCCCTATTGTGTGTGCCATCCTTTTTACCTTTTCCTGTAGAATTAATACAGATATATCAAAATATTATGAGCTATAAATATACCTGAGCATTTTTGGCCCGGCCCGCTGGCCCGGCCCGGGCCCGGCCCGCCCACGAACCTTACTGGACGGGCGTGGGCAGAGATCTTGAAGCCCGCGAAATTTTTTTGGCCCGAGCCCGGCCCGAAATGCTGTTTTTAGTTACTTTACACTATAATATGCGCGGGCGGTCCGCCCAAGCCCGGGCCCAGCCCGAGCCCGGCCCGAAAACTGAGGCCCGACACGTCCCATGGGACGGTCATGGGCAGGATTTTCTCGGCCCGAAAAACCCGGGTTTTTTTTCGGCCCGGCCCGTGGAATGCTCAGGTCTAGCTATAAATATGAGATGGTAAAATACATCATTTAATTGGTGGCAGTACCTGTTTTCTTAGCAGTTTTCTTTTTCTTACCTTTCTTCTTCTCAAGTACATCTTCTTTTTTTTCCTTTGCACCTTTTATCACGTCAGGAACTCTAATAGATAATTTATCTTTTAACATGTGTGTGTCATATTCATTAACAAGTTTGGGAAACTCCAGAAGATTTCCCAGGTCTTTGGCTTAGTGTAGTATCTGCTTCCAAGTCCAATTGATCAATTTTTCTCTCCAAGTCATCAAGAAGCGCCTTTGAAACTGAGCACTTTAATGCAATAGATGTCGAGCGATACGTGCTGCCTGTGCTTTGGAAGTTTCATTTTCAATTATTTGTCACTTCTCACAATCTCTCCTTATGCATATTTTGTCCATCTGTTTAGTATGTACTGAGTTAGCAAGATAAAAACGTCATTAATAGTAAAAACTCAGATAGCATGCTTGCACAAAATACCTATAAAATAGCAACGCAGATTTGAGTAATCTTTATCTTTACAAGACCTAAAGTGGGGGATTTTTGCCACCTCATTGAGCCACATCATCAAGAAATGGAGAGCCACATCATCCACAAATACTGTTCATGCGGGACCCACAGTATGTTTAGGTGGGACCCACGTGCGGACCCCCTGGATTAATGAGATATTCGTATGGGACCCACATTAGGTGGGACCCACACATTTTTGGTTTGCGGGACCCACAATTCTATTGTGGGATTCATGATTAAAAATTTATATTTTCTCATTCTGTATGCGGAAAAGACCATAACAACGATTTTTAAAATTATGTATTCCTAATTTCATTTCTAAATTATATTATTCAATATTTTTCCTCAGATTTTGTTCAGTTATGAACGGCTCCTCAAATTATATTATTCAATATTTTCCATCGAATTTGTGTTCTAAATTCTTAAAAAATAGTGCTCTCAAAACTATATATTTACATAAATTATATATAATATTTTACAAACTTCTTATTTATTTTATTTACATAAAATTATGATGTAAATCATTATGCCTCAGTCTCCATGAACCGCCAAGTCGTAAAGCAAAATGACCTTTTACAGGCTAGATTTCCGACTTTAGCAATGCCGATGTTGCAGTCGATCAGTACCACCGTTTCGAGGTGATTTCGCACCTGATGATGCATGATATAATATGCCCCCAAACACACGGTCAATCTATCTGACATTTTGCAATGCCTCCTTTTTTTCCAGGATGGTATAGAGTTCATGGTGGATAAGGGGATGGTTGCATGTCGGTTTTCGATCAAATGGTCAAGGATTTTTCCCAAGTACGTGATTTCGAACCAAAACTAGCAGAAATGCCATCCCTTTTTGAATTACAAACTTCAGTTTTGTTTGATCTGAATGGTTTCATGTACCTTAAGCTACTAGTTATATATTCATTTTCACTATCAATTGTATTGCTTCTTCAGATGGTACTGGTCAAGTTAATCATTTTCTTCGCTGCTAGCGGTGTGCAATACGTCCGCTGTTCATCATTTTTGTGTGATTCTGTGTATTTCATCTCTGAATTAAAAAAAAAAGGCTTAACCACGGATGGTTTTAACTTCTAACACATAGACTTGGGCACATTACGGTGATACATGACATGATGGCCTGGCCTGAACAAGAAATGGCAATTGGAGACAAAACAATGTACGTCCAGGCATCTAATCCCTCATCTGGAGCTCAGCAGGGTCTTGAACCACTGCACCGAGCTCTTGGGGTATCTCTTGAGGTTGTCCTTGTAGTCCACGAAGTAGAGCCCGAATCTCGAGGAGTACCCGGCCGTCCACTCCCAGTTGTCCAGCAGCGACCACGCGAAGTACCCACGCACGTCGCACCCGTCCTCCCTGCAGCGGCAGCAAGCATCGCTCTCTTGTTATATGACCATGCAAATGCGAAATCAAGGAAAGCTAGTGATAAGCCATGAGAGTACTTTATGGAGGCGGCGAGGTTTGTGAGGTAGTCGTTGTGGTATTTGATCCTCTTGCTGTCCTTGAGCGCGTCCTTGATGGAGGTGAAAGGGCTGTTGCCGTCATCCATCCCTGCATCACCCACAGATCAGTGGTGGAATCTAAGAACTGCGAATTAACCTTGAAAGATAATCTTAGGTTTCATACGTATTATGTGATCTTACCGTTTTCAGTTATGTAGATTGGTGGGCTGTTGTACCTTTCCTTGACGTAGTTCATCAGGCTCCTCATCCCGCTGGGCACAATGTACAGCCATATCGAATTGGCCTGCACAGCGGCACATCAACAGATTTCAGATAAAACTTTTTGGTATGATCTTGCTCTTTGTATATAATGTGGTGTCCAAACTCACCCTGTCACCAATCGCTTTCCCGTTCCTGAATGCTGCAAAATTGCAAAACTGTCAGTATGTTCAGCATGTGCCTGGGTTTCATGTCAGAACGCCGCCGTGTGTGAACACTGAAGTATAAACCAAGTTCATTGCAACCAGGAAAGGTTATGCAAACACAGAGGATGGGAACTTACGGAGGCTGATGGTTCCGGTGTCTGCCAAAGTGTTATGCAGCAGGCGCCCAATGATGTTGGTGCTGTTATGCCTGGTATAGTAAGTGGTGTAGTGGTTTATGCCCACAAAGTCCAGCGCTCCCTTCACAAGGGCAGCCTCTTCTGGTGTGAACTTGGGGAGCCTGTCCCCAACCCGTGATCTCATCGACGCCGGGTAATCACCGAAGAAGAATGGATCCGCAAACCTTCCATGTTAGACCAATTAGCAATCATCCATGTATAGTTTCAGCAACATTGTATGCAGGTTGATAGGTACAAGGGAATTGGAATTGAGAGGCTTACCATCCTAGCTGAAACTCCTGCCCTCTTTTGGCAGCCTCAATGTCAATTGTAGTATTCGTCATTGGTTCGAACCACATGACGTCAAATGCTATCCCAAGTTCCCCATTCTGAGTAGCCTATGATTTAATAAAGAAAATAATTATGTTTTCTGAGATCAAACTAGAAGCACAAAACGTCAGAACTCTAGAGATCCTCACCTTGTAATTCCTTCTATAAATGTCTGAAACCGTCGCATGGGCTAAGATGAAGTTGTGGGCGACAATGTAGGGTTCGGTGCCTGAATTCCCTGCCTTGCAGTACAGATGGAGCAGCAAAGAACAGCGCCCAGGCGCTTGAAGCCCATCGTCATAGCCTTGGATGGCAACCGTGTGTGGCTCGTTGATAGTGATCCAGTGCTTCACACGGTCTCCGAAAGCCTTGAAGCATATCTCGGCGTAGGCAGCAAAATCGTGGCTGTATAAAAATGGTTACTAATTATGTCAGGGATGATTTGATCTTACGTTGTATAAAGTGTTAACTGAAGTGATGCAAGTCGAAGGGCCCACATTATCTGCCTGTCAAGCCACCCGTTGTACCTATCTTCCAGGACCTGGGGGAGGTCCCAGTGGTAGAGGGTTACATAAGGCTGAATTCCTGAAAGATTTCACATTTCAGAAATTTCAGGCCATTAATTTTGATGAAATACCGTAGGTTTTGTTTACCTTTTGCTAGCAGTGCGTCAATCAGTTTGTTGTAGTGGTCGATCCCGGCCTGATTGACTTGGCCAATGCCATCTGAAGAAACAAGAACAGTTGAAGGGTGACACTAGTCAGATAACAGTAAACTGGAGATATCTGAAACTGCTCAGATCAAAGAAAGAAGATTCTTCAGTTTCAGACACTAGTCGCTGTAGTAGAATTTCTTCTACAGCGACCATCAAGATCAGTCCTAGAAGCATACTTGGCAGAATCCTCGACCACGCAATCGAAAACCGATACGCGTCCATCCCCATGTCTGCCATGAGCTGTATATCCTCCTGAAAAATCAATAGCCATTTGGAAACGTCAAATAGATCAAATTTGCAATAGGGCACAAAAGGTCATCAGGTGCAGATAAGTATATATGCACTGCTCACCTCGAAACGGTGGTAGTGATCGACCGCAACGTCAGCATTACTGAAGTCGGCGACCTTGCCTGAACAATAGGGAAAAAGAACCGAAAAGGTTAAAGCAAAAGTTTTGGCTATGATTGCTACAACCTAAAATCAACAGTCCCAGATCAGTAGATCAGTGAGTACTCTTTTTTTAAACAAAGATCAGTGAGTACTCCAGAGTCCGAAAGAAATGCCAATATAACTGACACACGTGGAATCCATTGATTGGTTGATTCAAATAAAACTAGTTGTGTTGGTCAGATGAATGACCAAATGAAACCAAAAGCAAATGCTTCTTATCTGTTCCCCAATCACTGGCGTACAGGTGCTCGTTAGTTGCGAATGGCTGGTGGGATATATCAGCAAGCACGAAGCACGACCGAAATCTTGTTTTGCTCCACTATGTATCCAACTTTAGGGAAAAGAAAGCATTGTTGTCCTATACTCCTATATGTACTAGTGCCGTAGTGGCATGGGCAGAGGAGAACTATCGGCTATTTGGCATGCCTGCAGGATACAGGCTAGACCTGTCTGATTGGGATTTGGGAGTAGCACATATTCGACCAAAACTTTTTTTTACACGTTTCACTGATTCTAAGCTTGTACTCCCTCCGTCCCGCAAAGACGGTTCATATAGCTTTCAAAATTTGTCCCACAAAGAGTATTCTTTTAGCTCGTATTAAATGCTCTTCTTATTAAACTAACACCAAGTACTAAGGAAATATTGCATTGAGAAACGCATGGAGCCAATAAAATGTTTATTTGATGTCTCTTTTCAAGTTCCAATGCATGATTAATTAGGGGTAACAAGGTCATTTGTCACAACTACTAGCATGTCTTAAATTTTCTAAACGAACGGTCTTTGTGGAACGGAGAGAGTACTATTTAACTCTAGCTTAAAAATGGGAAGATCTCGGCGTATCGGTAACGGATTTCCTGCATTGATGAGTAACATTCTTGACAAACACACGACGGATGATACAGCAATTGATGAGATACAGTGAATCATCTGTTGGACAGACGGTTGGAGCAGGTAAAGAGAATCCAGGAAACATACCAAAAGTGTGTGCAAACGTGTCCCAGGTGGTCTTCCCTCTCCCATCTTCCTTCACAGCTCCCTCGTACTGCAGGCAGGACACAGCAAAACGAAACAAACGTCACCAATGCAAGACAGCAACGATGATCTATCTCATTCTCCAATCTGCCAGCAGTCTCGATCTGCTGTCAAAGCGAGCAGCAAGAGCAGGATCCAGATCGTCCTATTAATTAATCCCATTCCCGAAGATGGTTAGTTCCAACGAGACGAATTAGCTAGTAGCGGACGGTGGTGGAGTGTGGTGGGAAACGGCACGGGAGCCGCGGCGGCCATGGGGCGAGGGCGAGGCATGCATGCGCTCGTGGACGGGGACGCGACGACTTGCGAGGCTGGCCAGCGGTCACCATGTGGCGCTGCCTGTGGCCGGCCGCGCGCGGCAGGCGAGTGCCCGCCGCCGGGGGTGGGGTTCCCGTCGAGTTTTCCACACGGCCGAAGGGAACAGCGCGCAGGTTCGGAGAAAAGAAGGATTCGAGGAACATGAGAACATCCCCGCTGGACTGGGCCAATCTAGCATGGCTACATTCGCGCTGTATTATGCTGCGTACCTTACCTGGATTTTTTTTAAAAAAAAAGGTAAAGCAATGTAGTACGACAGCAGGGAAAATTCAACATGCATGTCATCCGTACACTGCATTCTGCACTACTCAGATTTTTTTAGGCCATTTAGATGCGCAAATTTGTGGGGATAATTGTGCATTTGCAGTGCAAAAATGTGTATTGGAGCGTGTGATGTGAGAGAAAATTTACACATCTAAACAACATAAACTAATCAGTCGGCCAGTTTCAAAAGAAAGGAAAAATGCTACGCTTCCAAGCAGCCACAGCAAACCTGGTAAGCGGAGGAGGCGGTGCCGAACACGAACCCCTCGGGGAAGCTCCCCCGGGTGAGCGCGCCGCCGCCTCCTTGGCCCTGCGCGATGCATCCTTGCAGCAGTGACGACACGCCGACGACGACGAGGAGCCGCAGCGCCGCCACCGCCCTGCAGCTCATCCCACTCCTCTCCACCCTCCCCATGAATGAACACGAGAGAGAGAGGGACAGAGACTGCTACTACCGCAAGGAAAGAATCGCCCGCCCGGCAGTGGAGGTGGTGTGTGAGTGTCATCTTTGTGCCAGTTGCATTTTATAGAGAGAGAGAGAACCGGGCCCATGCATGCACCCCCACTGGCAATGCTCGGTTGGTTGGTGAAGGAGAGACGACTCAGACGAGACGAGAGAGGGACAAAAAGTGTGAACGGAAGTGGCTCTGCCGCGGCTGGGAAGTGTCCTATATATGATTGATCGAACGCAAAATGCATGTGTGCTGTACTAGTTTGTTTGTTGTCCAGGAATAATCGCCATCGCCGAGTATCATATATATCGACCTCATCAGTATTGAATTGGGAGCTTCCTTTCGGGGGCCATATGATTGATCCATCAAGTTCTGCGTGTGGAGACCTCAAGGGCAGATCAAAAGAAACAGTTCCCGTGGTCCAGAATCCACCGCTGCACGCCTCCAAGTTTTTCTCTCACCTTGTTCGTTTGACTTATCATCCTCCAGTTAGCGATATTTATTTTCTCTAACAACAAATCAACATCAGCCACCTGACACTAATCAGTCAACAAATTTTTTTTTCTCATAACAAATCAGCACCAGCCACCAACCACCAGCGGTTATTAATCCAATAGTATCAAGAATCAAGGTTGATAGCTGTTTTTAAAGCGAGAGGACGCGTGCAGCTGGTGCTGCAGGTGCCGAGTACTAATTGTGAGATTAGCTCGAAAGCTTCCAAGAGCTAGTGTATGGATATGTACAAATCCAATTATCGTAAATGCCAGGCAAGAAGATGTGGTGAAGATACGCACAATAATGAAGGAGACCTGCAAGATTATTCTGAGGTTTTTTCCTTTTTTTGAAAGAAATTCTGAGGTTTTCTCTTTAACCTAGTACATCGTAATCTGAACAGGAGCGCCTGCATGTGCGCCGCTACCACCAACGCTGACGCCGAGGTCCAAGACCGAGACCACCGCGGTTTGATTGCGGCGTCCGGTGCCGCCATGCACGGCCCGCGTCAGCCCGTTCAACGGCAGCCATATGCCCATATATCATGTATGCATGGTGTGACTTGAAGTCCAGTGTTCTGTGTTCATCATCAAGTCATCAATTTTCGTAATCTGCATTATATGCTAGTATTCTAGATGTGTTTGTCGAATCAGAATTGATGGGTAAAGGAGAGCAGCAGATTGCAGAATTTGCAGTGAAGATTGACGCTCTTTCTTTTTTTTTTTTAATCCTTTGAGCATGTTTAACACAACAGCTAAGTATACATGGAATCAGGTAGGCCAGGCCAATTACGATATCCTGTATACGGTGCCGTCCTCGACTAACTGGAGCTGAGAAGGGACTTGAACCACTGCACCGAGTTCTTGGGGTATCTCTTGAGGTTATCCTTGTAGTCTACGAAGTGGAGCCCGAATCTCGAGGTGTATCCGGCGGCCCACTCCCAGTTGTCCAGCAGCGACCACGCGAAGTACCCGCGCACGTCGCACCCGTCCTCCCTGCAACAGCATCTCGTTTATGTGAGAAACTGCATACTCTTCTTGTCATCATAACGTTTATGTGAGAAATCGAGAGGCATGGTAATCTTCAGTACTTTATGGAGGCAGCAAGGTTTGTGAGGTAGTCGTTGTGGTACTTGATCCTCTTGCTGTCCTTGAGGGCGTCCTTGATGGAAGTGAAAGGGCTGTTGCCGTCATCCATCCCTATCAGAATTCAGTAGTGCACGTTCAGTCTTTCAGAGCACCAATGAAAGACCAACTAATCCCTGTTCCGTAGAATACGATCTTACCATTTTCAGTGATGTAAACCGGTGGGCTATTGTACCTCTCCTTCACGTAGTCCATCAGCTTCCTCATCCCGCTGGGTACAATGTACAGCCAGATCGAATTGGCCTGCACAAAGGCATCACAAGTTCTCACATGGGTCGCTTCGATATGATATTGCTCTGCACGATGCAAGAATATGGTTTCCCCAACTCACCCTATCTCCGATCGGCTTCCCGTTCTTGTCGAATGCTGTCAAATTGGAAAAAAAAACATTAGTATCCATTTCCATGCTATCAGCTTATATCTGAGCTGAAGTATGCAGCCTCTTACAGCCAGATAGCATTTAGCATGTTTCAAGTTTGAAGGCTCATTTTAAGTTGAGGTGGACTTGGAAAGAAGATGAGAACTCACGAAGGCTGATGGTTCCGGTGTCAGCCAAGGTATTATTCAGCAGTAGTCCAATGATGTTGGTATCGTTATGCCTCGTGTAGAAAGTGGTGTAGTGGTTTATGCCCACAAAGTCCAGAGCCCCCTTGACAAGGGCAGACTCCTCTGCCGTGAACTTGGGCAGTCTTTCTGCAACCCGGGTTCTCATCGTCGCCGGGTAATCACCAAAGAAGAACGGATCCGCGAACCTTCCATACTAAACCGAGTGAGCAATAATGATCCATGTATTTCACAACAATAACTTCAGTTCTCTTCACAAAGAAAAGAACACAAACAAATCAATGACTTCAGTTCAGTTGCTCACCATCCTAGCTGAAACTCTTGTGCCCTTTTGGTGGCTTCAATGTCAATTGTGCTATTTGTCATCGGTTCGTACCAGATGACGTCAAATGCAATCCCAACCTGGCCATTCTGATTTGCCTACAATTATTCGATGGAGATAAAACTGACTCGTTAGCCTGATCAGACGTTAAACTGAGACTATGAATTATATCACCTGACATAAAACTGTATAAAGATAGAATTGCTCACCTTGTATTTCCTCCTGTAAATGTCTGAAACGGTGGCATGAGCTAAGATGAAGTTGTGAGCCACAATGTAGGGCTCAGTGCCTGAATTCCCTGACTTGCAGTACAAATGCATCAGCACTGAACAACGTCCTGGCGCGTGAAGCCCAGCGTCATAGCCCTGAACAGCAACGGTATGGGGCTCGTTGATCGTGATCCAGTGCTTCACACGATCCCCAAATGCCTTGAAGCATGTCTCAGCGTAGGCCGCAAAATCATTACTGCATTTTTAGCATGGAAATGGTTACTGTTATAGTGTTATGTGAAGCGTGTAGCTAGAGTGACATGGGTGCAGAGACTCACACTATCTGCCTGTCCAGCCATCCCTTGTACCGGTCTTCCAGGGCCTGAGGTAGGTCCCAATGGTAGAGGGTTACATAGGGCTGAATTCCTGAAAAATTGAAATCCAAGTTCAGGCAATGTTTTTATTCAGTATTACAGGTTTTGTTTGCAATATAGTTTCCTACTTTCCCTTCACCTTTCGATAGTAGTGCATCGATCACTTTGTTGTAGTGGTCAATGCCAGCCTGATTGACTTGGCCGGTACCATCTGAAGAAACAAAAACAGTCCGAGGCAAAAATTAAGCATAACAATAGTGGCTGATGATAACTGAAACTTATTTTTTTCAGAACATAACTGAAATGTTCAAATGAAAAAAGCCGACACATATCATGAATCATTGTTATTCTGGTTTCAAATCACATTACCTGGCAAAATCCTCGACCAGGCAATCGAAAACCGGTAAGCATCCATTCCCATGTCTGCCATGAGCTGTACATCCTCCTGAAAATACAAGTCCCAAAACATCACATAAATCATACTGTAGGTGGTCATAAAAACAATGTGGCGTACATATATTGCGTACATGCTAGTTTTGAAGAGAACTGCTAACCTGAAAACGGTGATACTGATCGACTGCAACGTCGGCGTTGCTGAAGTCAGAAATCTTGCCTGCAGATTGAAAAGAAATTAAACCCCCAAAACTTTTCCATTGGCCTCTAGAAGTCTAGAACAGTCACTACAGGTCTGAACATTGCCAACATCCACATGCTGAGTGGTCCATGCAAGTCCAACCCACTGTTTTAGGTTGGATAAACGACCATGCTCAAAGCATAAGGCATCTCGCTCATTCCCCTGAACCATTGGAGCACAGATGGACCATGCACACTTATCGCAAATGATGGATGTGGGACATATCACCTCGCACGAGCGCAAAATGCGGTCTTGTTTGCTGCACTACTATGCATCCAACTTCAAAGGCGTGTAGCCATGGTGAATGTGCCCTAACCAAAGAAACTTTCTTGTGCGTGTGCAATTCTAGTGTAAAAAGGCAGGGTTAAGGCTTTAAGCAAGTGTGCAGAAAAGGACGGAACAGGACCGGTTAGCAAAGCCTTGCAAGTTTCTGTCCGGTAAGTCTGAAGTTTCGACATCCACGTCGATCTAGTGGACCACTAGAGCTTATCTGCCACGTGTCGCTTTTCTAAAGCGTGCCTAGTGGACCCCTAAACGGAAAGTCTTTCTCGTGCGCCAACGGACTCCTGAATACTAGATCCTGACCCGCTTGGTATGATATGAAGAACCATGTGTTCGAGTAACTGATGAAGGGAAGATTCAGCAATCAGCATACGTACCGAAAGTGTGAGCAAATGTGTCCCAGATCGTCTGTCCTCTGCCATCCACCTTCACGGCTCCCTCGTACTACAAAAATGTCAAGAGATCAAAGTGAGCAAGATAGCAAAGTGATCCTCTGGTAATTCCATAAGTTTGGTTGATTTAAAGGTCATTTTCATGACAGAAACCAGGTAGATAGGCGCCAGGCCGCCAGCGTCGACACACGCTTCTCTTGCCTGAACAAACACAGAACAGAACCGTTGTCTGATTAACATTGGGCGTTTTCGAGCTTTGACGCCGACGTGCCGGACGCCGGCCGGCCGGTGCAGGGGGAGGCCGGCTCGCCAACTGGGTCTCTCTTTTGCCTCTCCCAGTTCCACCAGCCATGCCCTTGCGCGCCGGTGAGCTGGTGGGCAAAGGGCAACGGCGCAGAGAGTCCGAGTCCGAGCCTCCGAGGCCTCCAAGCTAGGCGCGCGGCGGGATCATCAGCCCGTTCCGTCGTCGGTGCGTGGCGCGCCGGTGGACGGTGGTCTTGCCGGTTGGCGCGCACGCCAGGTGCGGTGCGGTGCGGGTGTCTCGTACTACCGCGCCGGCCGCCGCCTCGGCGCAAACGGACACGGCACGTGAGGGGCTCGGCATCTCGGTGAATTTTTTCTTTTTTTACATTTTTCTTTCCTCTTTTTTGCAAAAATATATGGTCCGCAAAAAAATTTGCAAAACTATACATCTGGCGCCGTGGGGGACGGCGGCAGGGACTTACCGCCGTGCCCCACGGCGGTAGAAGGCGCGCGGTACTGTAGCGCTTTCCTACCGTCGTGGGGCACAGCGGTAGGGTCCAGTCTCTTTTCAAAAATTTGTAATTTTTTTGTTTGAACTCGGATGAAGATAAATTTTATATGAAAATTGTAGCTTTTGATGAGATCTACAACTTTGTAGTTCAAAGTTTTTCCATTTGAAGTCATCTTCATAGTCAAATAATAATCGATATACTATCTAGATCTCAGTTTTCATATTCAGATCTCAGTTTTCAGTTTACGTTCAAAAAATTGTAACTTTTTTTGCGTGAACTCGGATGGAGGTAAACTTTATATGAAAATTGTAGCTTTCGACTAGATCTACAATTTTGTAGTTCAAAGTTTTTCCATTTGAAGTCATCTTCATACTCAAATAATCGATACACTATTCAAATCTGAAGACTGCAAACTGAGATCTGGAAAGTTTATCGATTATTTGACTATGAAGATGACTTCAAATGAAAAACTTTGAACTACAAAGTTGTAGATCTCGTCGAAAGCTACAATTTTCATATAAAGTTTACCTCCATCCGAGTTCAAACAAAAAAATTACAAATTTTTGAAAAGAGACTGGACCCCTACCGTCGTGCCTTAGAAAGGTGCTACAGTACCGCGCGCCTCCTACCACCGTGGGGCACGGCGGTAGGTCCCTGCCGCCGTCCCCCACGACGCCAGATGTATAGTTTTACAAATTTTTTTGCGAACCATATATTTTTGCAAAATTGATGTGAAAAAAATGTAAAAAAAGAAAAAATTCGTCTTGTGACCTTGGGTTTGCCCGTCCACCTGCCTCTGGACAGTGCCATTTTGGATCCTTCTTCTGCTATGCAGAATAATAAAAAACTAGCTCCCATTTTTTTCTTAAAAATTACTACTATCCAACGGTTCTTTTCATCCACCCCATTAGCGTATAGTATGGTGCATCTTTTTCTTTTCTGGAGGGAGGAGCGCAGGGCATGCACATCTAGCAGCAGAAAACAAAACATGCTCCAAATCTCGAACAGTACTGTAGAGCATTTGACGCTTTTTAGTTTTCACACACAAAAAGAAAAAGAAAAGAAACAGTGTGCTAGCATTTTACTGCACAGCGCAGGATGTGGCGAAGATCGGCTACAACTACAATAGCCCTACAGCGATCAAGCACGGCACCAACCATCTGATTCTGATGTCAATCTGGCACGATCGTCCACCCGGCGCGACGCTCGCTGTTCGGTCGTGGAAGTTTCTGCGGATACGACCGAGATGGACAAGAACACAACTTTGCGAGAAGGGAAGGGAAGAACCGAAGAACCCACTCCAGAAAGAAAAAAGCGTGGCCTTTTGTCCGTTCCAGACCCCATGCCTCCTTCCATAGTTCCATGGACCATGCATGGTCCTCCCGGAGTAAGCTACAATTCATCTTCCCTTGATTTTTGCAGAAGCAAATTGATATGTTCCAGCCATGCACATCACCAAAATTTAACGGAAGATATCACCAATTCTCTTGCGTGTTAAACCACAAGCCGGCAAGCCGCAAGAGAATTTCATCGGCAAGTGATGCACCGGCACCGCACTAGTCCATCCAAGAGACGTTTTTTTTTTAAAAAAAAGTCCATCCAAGAGATCAATGCAAAAGAATTTAAGTGTTGACGACCGAAGAATTCAGGATCACTTAAAAAGCATTAATTAAGCCATTATTATATATATAAAAAGCTTGAAGAATCAAGCAGAGGATTGTAACCGCGCGCCATTCTAAAAAAGATAACACCATAGCTATCTTGCTATCTACGGAGTAGGAAGATGGGGGAGGAGATAACGAGCGAGAGGAAACACCACGAACCTGGTAGGCGGCGGCGGCGGTGCCGAAGACGAACCCCTTGGGGAAGCTCCCCCGCGTGAGCCCTCCTCCCCCGGCGGCCTGCGCAATGCACCGGCCTTGCAGCGACACGACGACGACGAGCAGCAGCACCGGCAGCGTCGTCGTCGTGCGTCGCCCACCCTCCATCCTCCCCATGGGCGCACGCCGCACGCGCGCGAGAGGGAGGCCGAGGTGCGTGGGCTCCAAAGTGCGGCGAGGAAAAGAGGAACTGCCTGCGCCGTGCGCCGACTGCCGAGTGGATGTGTGTAGGTGTGTGTGCCCGCCAAAGTGCCGGTAAGCGTGACGAGCTAGTGGTATTTATAGGAAAAGCGACGGACCATGCACCGGCCCCACCACTAAGGGCACTAATCACAATTTCACAGGGAGGCTGGCCAGTGGGCCAGGTGGGTCAGATGGTCAGTCAGCGGCTAAGTGAAGCTAGTGCTCTCTTTGTTCAAGGGATGGAGCAGAAGTGTGGAGGGGGTGTTGCATCTGGGTGGTGAAGAGTCGATTCTAATTTTCTTTACCGCTTTTATATGCACCCGGAAGAAAATACGGGCTTGTTTTTGTTTATCAGATTTCTCAGTAGGAGTTGTGTTAATTTTAAGTTCAAATCTTCTGGGAGGTGACAAAAAACATGAGTTACCTATGTTCATTTTGTTACCACTACTTTTGATGCAACTTTGTATCTTTAGAGTTAATTTAGTGTTAGATGCTCTTAACTTATGAAAAAAAGATAAGTGCATTTCTAACATGGTTCAGATCAAGGGGTAGATTGGTGAAACATAATAAATAAGGGGTAGATTGGACCAGATTAGGGGAGATTCTGTTTAGGGGGCCGAGCAGATAAGGTACGTAAATTGCTCAGGGTAGTAAAATGGATTTTTTTGTTGTTGATCATGTTTTCCCCAAATTGATTACTACCACTAATCCATTGTGATTAGGGAATCATACTGCCGATTGCAAATCATTAGACACTGATAGCTGTTTCATCAGATGTAAAAGCATGAATATGACAGGCAGGAAGGATGACTAGATTGAGGTTGGAATTGTTGATAGGTTCGATTTTGAAGTTAATGGGCAGATAGATATGTCCGTACGCACCTATGAATTCAATTCTTGCTTGCCGTCTGTATGCACCTATGAATTGGTGCGCAAGCAACGCAAGCTGTGCGTCGCTCCTTCGACAAAAAAAAGAAAAACCCACTTTTGACGGGATGATGCTATATTTTTGGTGGAATATTTGGAAGGAACGTAACAGAAGGATTTTCCAGCACAGCTCTTTAGACGTAGCAGAAGTGGCCCGTTTGATCACAAGTGACACCGAGTTGTATCAGGATGCAAGGATAGCCACACGACGACGACCTCCGACAAATACTTCAAATACCGGTCATGTTTAGCGGCTCCCATAGTTGTTTTTTCCTTGTTTATAGTTGGCTTATAGTTGGCTTAGTAGTTTCTGAGTTGTTTTGAGGTTGAGCCGGTAGTTGAGGCTACTCCTCACAGCTGTTTTCTTTCTTTTTGTACCTTTGTTCTTTTTCTGCTTTCTTCTAATAAAAATTACGGCAATTCTCTTGCCGTTCCTTTCAAAAAAAATAAGAGCAACAAACGTCAGACTGACAGTGAAAATTTTCTGCCTTGCGTGAACTATCAGCCTGGGATTAAAAGAAAGGACTGCCGTGATTATCCTTTCTCCTCAGCTAATTTACCTCATATAGGAGTATATTTTAAGATCATTTCGCTTTTTATTGTTTGGAATGATCTTTGTATACATGATTACATGTACTCTATCTGTTCTTAAATATATGGCGTTTAGGACAAGTAAGTTAATTCATTTTTGAACTAACTAACTTGTCCTAAATGATGTATATTTAAGAACGGAGGGAGTATAAAGCTAGCTAGTATGGGGGAACAACCAATACTTTGCACCGTCCGATTGTAATCTGAATGATCAGAGAGGAACAATGCAATTCAACGTCTTACATCATGTAGTCATCTGCACTCCTGCAGTGTGTGCATTACCAGTCATTGTATATCCTTTTTGGTGTATATAGAGAGCCTCTGCCCTTTCAGCGGCTATATTGAGAGTTTATACCACTTGGACGTCACCATTCCAGTCTTTTGTCATTGCATATCGATCGGATCAGATAAAGCTTACTTGCTCGTCTTGCTCGTTCCCAATCAGCTAGCAATCACACATGGCTCCATTTGCCATTAACAAATAAAGGCGCACTTGGTAACCGCGGCATTCCTTGCACGGAATCATCGACGGCAGATCGAGACAACGCTTATATAAGCTAGTGGCAGCGTTCTTTTGCGTTCGCTGAGCAGCAATGTGGCCAGAGAATGTTATTTCAATTATAAGCGCTCGTCGACAGCGAGGTGTCACTGGATTCATCAATCTCGAAGATTTGCCGCCTCACTTTTTTTTTAGGGTACTCATGGAGACTGCCGTACTAACCGTCGCATGTGAAGTTGTGAACTCGGCGCAAATTCTCCGGCCGTGTTCAATTTGCCAGGTTGTAGCCATCGTCAAGGAACGACGACAGTGTTGTTTTGCACTGACAATCTGGCATGCTACGTACATACTGGTACTGCCCTTCATTGCATGCTCTCTGGTCCAGTACAGTGACTGGTCTGAACTCTGAACATACTGAAGTACAGTAGTATGCTACTGTTGTAACGCTGTACACACTATGTACGCTCGGTTGCAGCAGCAGGAGTAATGTGCATGCCTCACAGCAGTTCAGAGTCTTCGGAACAGTCTGTCGACGCGAGACTGTTGCACGGTTGCACCGTCGCGGTGTCTGACATGCAGATGCGTTGGAACGAGAGCATTCGTTCCAGCCCCATCCCGGCGCCAATCTCTCAGGCCCGCGTCTCGTTCTTCCTCGTCAACCATTCCGACGCCCTTTTTTTTACACACGACGACGGCGACCACCTTCTCAGCCGTTTCCGTCGTCGCCAGACGCCGGGAGGCGATCGACTGCGTTCCACCGGCAGGCCGGGCATGATGCCTCTCGCTCGCTCTACTCTGCTTCAGGTGCCTCCAAATCCAGCCGAGCTCGGGACACCGTCCTTAATTTTCTTCGTGGACGTACGTGTGGAAAGGATCTGATTCGTTAGGCGCGTGCCATCTCAGATCCAAGTTCGAGCTCTGAAGTGTACGTGTGCCTGTGTGAACGAACGGCGGTCTTGTCCTCGTTTGAGCTCAGATGTTCTGTATTCATCAGCATGGAGTGACCGGTACGTACTTTCAGTTTTTCTTTTTTATTCTTTTCTGTGTTCATTAAAAAATGGAAGTGTTTCTGTGTACCTCGGCGTGACGGTGAGAATTGAGAATTTGAGATAATTCACGTTGGTAAACAAGCATTCCTGCCTGCCTCAGGGCTCGTTTGGTTTCCTGGGATCGATGTCAATTCATATAATCAATTAATCATGCATCAGCTAGCCTCCACGGTGGTAGGGCTGCCCACCCAGGTTCAATTCCCAGGAATTACATCTGCGTGTCCTACCGGAGGAATTTATTTCCCCAGCAGACGCACATGTGTGCGGTGGTTGAGCGGCCGGATGGCCCTCCCAGTAGTCTGCTGTTGTAAAAAAACCTCCTCGTCTGTCCCACGCCAAAGCACAGGTCTAAGGCCAGCCTTATCTCACGTGTGCTACGGTGCCGCTGTGTATGGGTGGGGCTGGGGTTCGGAGATTTTCTCGACCTGTGTGAGAATGTCTTCTTCTTAATACAATACCGTGAGGGTGATCTTACTCCCCGCAGGCCGAGTTTTTTAGATTTCCTAGCTAAACGAGCCCTGAGCGGGCCTGCCGGCCTTGTAGACATGTAAGCCCAGCCCAATTAAAATCAGGATCCGTTCTGCTGCACTTTCCACTCGGCGGCACACAGGGCACAACACATCGAAGGAGTTGTCAAGGTGTGATAAATTTTTTTTTGTTGAAATTCGCTTTAGCAAAGTTTTGAAAGTACCTTTATATGTACACTCTAAATTCGAATTTCGTTTAATCTGAATTATGTAATCCTACGAATTTTTAAATAAGATTTAGATAGACAACTCATTTAGCGAATCATTCTGCTCATGTTGGCGCTGCTTGGCTTGGCAGGCAGATAATTTTGCACGGCACGAAGCAACGCTGGCCCATTAGCCACAGGAGGACACAGCCGCCGTATTTGTTGATTCAATCGCTCGCTAGTCGCCAAATCCTTTCGCGATCACACGTACGGAGTAGTACAGAGTCCAAGGGCCAAGGACAACGAGTCAAATCTTTCGATCGATTCGGCTTTGGATAGCTCCCGGCATTTCGACTACAGCCTGCGGTCCTTCTTTTATTTCGTGTATAATAGGTGTCGGGTTCTGTAACCGCCGGCCAGTAAATTTCTCGGATTACGTGTCGGGTCTCGGACGGTTGCGCAAACGGGGGTACACAGGATTTATACTGGTTCGGGCCTCCGGAGAGTAACACCCTACGTCCAGTTCGTGCTGCTGTGTTATTTGCGCTGATTTGTAGTAGGGGTTACAAATGGGCGAGAGAGGGAGCTTGATCCCAAGTCTCTGTAGCGTGAGAGCCATGGATGGCTGGAGGTAGAAGAAGGAAAAAATTAGAGAGGCCTTCCCTCTGAGGAGAAGAGAGAAGGGGAAAGTAAAAAGTCAGCCCGAGACTCGAGAGGACCCTGCTCTCCCTTTTATCAAACAAGGGGAGCAGATTACATTAATGTGATGGGACAAGCCAGGAGGGAGAGAGTGTGCATGCACAACAGGTGTAGGGGGAGCTCTTCACTCGTGCCGCGTGTCCCGCTGTCCCTGTTTGCTGCTGTTGCTGCATGTGGTTGCCTGTCCTGGTGTCGCCTCTTCACATGCAAGTGGTTAGAGTAATGAATGCCTCCAACACCTGGTACATGCATGGGAAATAAGGACCCACAACTACTCGGGAGATATGCCAACTAGTCGGAAGTCACACGGTTGGAGAGCACATGACGCCATGGAGTTGATTTATGGCCGTTTTCCTGCATGAAAATAAATCCTCCAACATCTGTCACATGCATGGTCAATGAGGGATGCAAAACTACTCGGGGGAACCCAACTAGTCGGAAGTTGCATGTCTCTACGTCACGTGATGCCATGGCTTGCCTTTATGGCCGTTTTCTCTCACAGAAATAAACCCCGGGAATACCACTTGATTTGGGGGACGTTTTCCTGCATAAGAATAAATCCAGAAAACCACCAAAAAATATCCCGGAGGCCATCGTGGCCGCGATTGTCGCTCGTAATCGCTGTCATCGGGTACCCATAATATTAGGTCCCGTCAGTAGCCCCCGAGCCTGGGAGGGAGTTGTAGACTCGTTCCCAGGCTCAGTCGAAAGTGTTTGGTGTTAGTGTTGTTCTTGATTTTCCCGGAGGGTGCGCGCGAGCGCATCCGCCGGATGTAGCCCCCGAGCCCGCGGGGGAGTCAAAGATTCGCTCGCGGGGTTAACGATTTTAGAACCGAACATCGTTCGTTAGGGGTGTAGTTGCACCCGAGTTTGCGGGAGGAAGATGAATTTTTGGTGACCTCGCACGGCGCGAGGCACTAGTCGGGGAGTCGGTGTCCCTTTTCGTTGCGTCTCCCTCACGCTTCCTTTTCGTCAGGAAGGAGGGGTTGGGTGACGTCGAAGCTTGCCTCGTTGGCCGAGCCTCGGTACCCGGTGAGCTGCATGCGGGTGAGTTCGAGTGAAGCCTCGGAGCCCCATTCGTCGGGCTTCGAATGGATCAGCTGGTGATCGACCTCAGATTCCTGATGGTGAAGTCATCTAGTTACCGAGCCCGTTCGGTTAGGCTCGGCGGCTCGTCGCCTTTCTGTCGGGGGGGAAAATCATGACCTCTTTTTCCATCAAGACTCGAACGCAGTTCAGGATGCCCGCGACGCTCGTGCGTCCGGGTTCCGACCGCTGGGGCCCATCCCTCGCCGCCCCTCGCTCGGGTTTTCGGGAGCGGCTGTCGAACCCTTAGACGGGCCAGCCTTCGAACTCCCTGTCGTCGGTGCGTGGAGCCGACCTTCGGGTGCAGAGCCGCGAGGAGCCGCCGGGGCCACCGGAAGAGTGCGCTACTGTCGTCGCGACCGTCGAGTAGTTGTCGCCCAGCCCCCGAGCGTGAGGGCCGAGTAGTCGTCGCCTAGCCCCCGAGCGTGAGGGTCAGGTCTGCGGTCGTGTTCCTGCAAAGGGAAATCGGGGGACAACAGTATGTGGTGCGACAAATTCCAATTTGGAGGAAAGAACATTTGACAGTTTGCAACAAGAATTCTAAGTCCAACTCTTTTCAGTCTATTTAATTTCTTCGGGAAGTGTTCCTGTTGCGTTTAAGCACCTGACCCCCGACGGCCGCATCCGTAGCGCAGGGAGCAGGCCGCGTGCACGCGTAGGAAGTGTAGGCGTGGGGCCGAGGTTTCACGATTTAAGGCGTGTGCTTCCCGAGTACTTTTAGCGACTTGTGTCAGAGAGGAAAAAGATATGCGTTGACATGTCCCGGTGACGCGTGCCGGGGTGTGTTATAACTGGAAAAAACGGTGGTGCTAGAAGTACGCTTAGCTGGGTTTTATGCTCACGTCGGAGGAGTCGACGTGTCGTTCCCGGGCCCGTCCTGACCAGCCCCCGAGCTTCGTGTCGCTCGCGGTGGTCGAGCGGACGGCGTTGTTGTTAATGGCGGCGCCGGCGAGGAAGGACGAGGTACGACGACGAGCAGCTACGCAGCGATCAGTCTCAGCTTGCCGCCGCCCGTCGTGTTGCTCGAAACGGCTTTATCCAGATCAGGGTGGCGAGCAGACGATGTTGCAGTTCGTTGCCTACACAAGAAAACTTGGGTACAGATAAGAAAACCATGTTTTTAGGTCAGAAAGGCGGTGTTCCAGAGTGGGAATCCCATTCATACGACTTGTTTTTTCGTCCCCGAAGAGTTTCTCGGAGTTGGCTCGTTCGCACGACTTCCTTCCGCCTCGCACGAGTACTCTCCGCCTCGCACGAGAAGACCCTCCGAGGAGTTCCTCTGAGAAGTCCCTCCGAGTAGTTTCCGCCTCGCACGAGAAGACCCTCCGAGGAGTTCCTTCGAGACGTCCCTCCGAGTAGTTTCCGCCTCGCACGAGAAGGGTGCCTCGTCCAAGTAGATTCATGTCCATCCCCGAGTAGGAGCGATTCGCACGAGCACTTTTCGCCTCGCACGAGAAAGACATCCGCCTCCGAGCAGTTTCCGCCTCACACGAGAACTTCTTGTACAACTCCGACTAGTTTTTCTGACTAGTCTCGCCGTGATGCCCGAGCATCGGTCCTGCAAAACAGAGAAAGAAAAGCGTCTCCCGCGTGGGGACAGCTCGCCGCCGGGATCCCTCCCAGCGGGTGTCGACGAGGAGCGGGGGCGGTCGCCGGCTGCGATGCGTCGTGGAGGAGACAGAGCTGATCCGTATCTGCGTGGTGTCGGCGGAGGCGAGGCCGCGGCGATGAGGTGAAGAAGAAACGAGCCGCTGCGTCGGGGTGTCGTCCGCCCATCGCGCCGATGCGGAGAGGGATCAAGCCGCTGCGTCTGTAAGTGCAATCAAGCCGTATGAGGGTTTTGGTGATGTTGACCACACAATTAAAGAGCTAATGAGCCTTTGAGATTATTGTGCAGTGTGAGAATATTTTACAGGTGCAAAAGATTGATAGGAGACCCCTCAATTACATGAAGAAGGATGGCTATGCTCTTTGGAGATGTTTATTTATTTTATCTTTTGAATTTGAGTATAGGACAATCCGTACTATCAAGAGGGATACTAATGGTGAGTTAGGATGGATTC
Organism: Cenchrus fungigraminus; assembly: GCA_036936925.1. Classification (NCBI taxonomy): domain Eukaryota; kingdom Viridiplantae; phylum Streptophyta; class Magnoliopsida; order Poales; family Poaceae; genus Cenchrus; species Cenchrus fungigraminus. The sequence goes on along the minus strand of CM072776.1, from coordinate 92,981,878 downwards.
AAGTGCTCTTAGAATACCTACCTTAAATCCTAACCCATGCCTTAAGGAGAGAGACCTGCTGCTGTTTGCTCCTGTTGTTTCCTAGTTCGGAGGTTCCGAGTTTATTCTCGGAGGTTCCGACCGTGCCGGCTTCAGACTGCAGAGGTTTCAGAGTTCGGAAGTTCCGAGGTTTTTCTCGGAGGTTCCGGACTTTGAAATTTTGACCGTTACAATTCTGGATCTGGGGTATTTATACCCCTTGGTCCCCCAACGGCTAGACGCTCTTCTTCCCCGAACTGTAAACTGTTCTAGCTTCATTCTCTCACCTAGCATTCACTCACAACCTACTCTCTTCCAAATCCTTGCCTTGCATTGATTGAGAGTGGAAATTTGAAATGAGATTATGAGCAAAACCTTCCATTCCTAGTTCTTGAGCACTTGGAGAAGTCCTAGCAAGCTTGGTGGATCTATTACTCTTGGAGTCTTGCTCCTAGACGGATAGAGGTTCTTGGAAGCTCTCCAACCCGATTTGTGGAAGCTCCAAGGTGTTTGTATTACCCTTTGTGAATCTAGTGGAAAGTCTCCACCTATTACCCAAAGTGATAGGTGTGAGAGAGGAGTTGACCTTTGTGGTCTTTAGCCTTTGTGGCTTCCTCAACAACGTGGACGTAGGCAAGCCTTTGTGGCGAGCTGAACCACGGGATAAATCCTTGTCTCGTGCGTGCTGTGATTTATATTCTTGCTTGTCCATGTTCATGTTTGTTCTTGACTAGATCTATTAGGGTTTGTCTCCGATCTACTTTGTGGTAGCTTCCTAGCTTGTTCTTTGCTTAGAAATCTTCTTGCTAAGTCCTAAGTACCTCCTAGAATTTGGTAGATCTGTTTTTCTTCAAGTAATCCGCAGCTTGTTTCATATTAGCTCTTTTCTGACAGTTCTCGGAAGTTCTGAGTTTATTCTCGGAGGCTGCCTCGTTCGGAGGTTCCGAGAATAATCTCGGAAGTTCCGGACTCTGACAGTTTTTCTGCAGAAAAAGTTTAAATTTGTGTGCAGGCCTATTCACCCCCCCTCTAGGCCATATTGCCTCGATCCTTTCAATTGGTATCAGAGCAGGTTATCCTTGCAAACACTTAACCGTGTGAGGATATGGCAAGTGAAGATGACAAGCAAGAGGAGGAGGAATTTGAAGATTTGCCAAGTGAAGTTGAAGGTGATGCCTCGGAGGTAGGCAACACCTCAGCCCAAGAGAAGTTTGACAAGCTCAAGAAGGCTGTCTAAGAAAGCTCCAAGAACAATGGCAAGAAAAGCAAGAAAGAGGACAAGAAGAAAGAGAAAGAAGAAGAAAAGAAGAAAGAGGACAGCAAGTAAGAAAAGAAGAAGAAAAGGAAGAAAGAAGAAAAGAAGAAAAAGAACACCTTCACCATCTCCATCACCATCTTCATCATCCTCATCATCATCTTCATCTAGTGAGAATGGAGATGGGGATGACGAGTACTACGGCACAAGAATTCCCAAGAGAACACTCAAGCCAAAGCCCAAGGCCAAATCCAAGGATGATTATTGAAGAGTATCCTTTAACTATGATTCTTTGAAGACTAAATCTAAGGATGATATCACTATACCCGTTGGCAAGTTGCCCCAATTTGATGGGACCAACTTTACTAAATGGAAGCACATGATGAAAGCTTATCTAACCGGTTTGAGTTTGGAGTTGTGGAATATTGTGTGTGTAGGTTTTGATGATCCCGAAGACTTTGAAAACCTCACACCACGTGATCGTCGCAACATTAGGAGGAATGCTCAAGCTACAAGCATACTCCTTAGTGCCTTGAATGCCCAAGAGTACAACCGTGTTAGTGGACTTGAGATTGCCAAAGAGATTTGGGATATACTTCACATTGCTCATGAGGGTGTTGACAAGGTCAAGAAATCCAAGATCAACATTCTAATGGCCGAACTCAATAGGTTCACTATCTTTGATGGAGAAGGGCCACAAGAGATGTTTGATAGGTTGATGGTCATAGTTGGGAAGATAAGAGGTTTAGGTGGTGATGAGTTAGATGACCACTTTGTTGTGAAGGTGATGTTGGAGGCCTTTGCTCCAAGGAATCCCACTCTAGTCACCTTGATTAGAGAGAAGAAGAGATTTGAGGAGCTCTCACCAAATGATGTTCTTGGGAGAATTCTTACACATGAGCTCATGGACAAGGAAATCCAACATAGAAAGAAGATTGGTGAGCTAGAAGCTAAGTTGAACAACTTGAAGGTCAAGGAAGTTGCACTTCACACCTACAAGTCAAGCAAGCCCTCTACTTCATTCAAGAGCTCTACTCCATCCAAGCCCTCCAAGTCAAAATCCAAGAAAGTGGAAGTAGAGAGCTCCACAAGTGACTCAAGTGAAGATGAAGATGAAGGTTCTCATGTTGAGATTGGGGACATGGCCTTGTTCATGAAGACATACAAGAAAGGTTTGAAGAAGCAAGATTACAAATTTGCTAAGAGAAGGTTCCCCAACAAGAAAAAGAGAACTTGCTACAATTGTGGAAGCACCGAGCACTTCATAGCGGATTGCCCAAATGAGAAGAGAGAAAACAAGAATGACAAAGGCAAGGGAAGCTACAAGAAAGATCAAAAACCACATCACAAGAGAAGAAACTATGGTGGAGAAGCTCATATCGGTCATGAATGGAACTCCGGAGATGAGAGCTCTAGTGAAGGAGAAGGAAAAAAGGTTGCAACCGTGGCTATCAAGAAGCTCCCTTCTACCTCAAGGTTGTTCAACAACTTGACCAATGATGAAGAGAGCTCATCCATTCATTGCTTCATGGCCAAGGGTGAGAAGGTAAAAACTAGCTCAAAACCCTCTCCTCCACCTAGTGATGAGTCGGAAATGGACTCTAGTGATGAATCTAGTGATGAGGAAGCAAACCAACTTGTTAGTAAGATGGATGAGCAATCTAAAGATTTTATGGCTAGGTTGATAGTGGAACTAGAGAAAAACCAAGATATTCTTGCATCCGAAAGAAGTGAGCTTGAGGCTTTGCGTTTGGAAGTGAGCCAAGCGGAGAGCGTCATAGCTACTCTCAAGGAAGACCTTGCTGCCTCTCAAGCTCAATGTAATTCTCTCAAGTCGAGGAATGAAGAACTTGAGGAGCAATATAGTTTCCTTTGGAGTAGCACCTCACATCCTTCGAAGGTAAAGGGTGACTCTAGTGCTTCTACTAGCAAGGGCTGTGATAAATGCTTCAATGTTGATCTTGAATCCTATGCTACTAATCTTGCTAACATGGAAGCTATGAAAAAGAAAATTGCTAGGTTAAACTCAATCATAGCTAGAGGATGCATGAGTGAAGAGAACAAGAAGGGAAAGTTCTCCAAAAGAAAGATGTTGAAGAAAACTGAGAAACCAGGTTTTGGCTATGTTGAAGGTGGCAAGACCAATGAAAGAAAGATCATCAAGAAAAAGGAATGTCTTAAATTCAAGAGCACTGGGTTTCTGTTTACCCAGACCCCGGAGGTTCCGAGCTCAAAGCCCGGAGGTTCCGGAGTCTGGAAGCCTCGAGCAACACAGACAGCAGAACTCGGAGGTTCCGAGAAAATTCTCGGAGGTTCCGGGGTCTGCAAAGACAGAACAAAGAAGAAAGACAAGACTCAACCTCGGCAAGTTCCCAAGGCATCTAACACTCGTTTGCAGGTTCAGAACCATCCAATCATGCCTAGAAGGAACTTGTCCCCTAACAAGAACAAGGCTCATGCATCTAGAGACATACCTCCTAGCTATGTGTTGAGACGCAACAATCTTGGTAAAGTTGTTGCCACGTATGTTGGAAATGAGTCCAACATATATGTGAAACGATCTCTATGGGTTCCAAAGGTTTTAGTTGCTAACGTGGAAGGCCCCAAGTCAAATTGGGGACCTAAAAGAAGGAACTAAACTGTTTTGTAGGCACACTCCTCCGGTGGATCAAGTTGGGTGCTTGATAGCAGATGTACACATCATATGACCGGAGAAAGGAGTATGTTTTCATCCTACCTCCATTTGGAAGGACCAAGAGAAACAATTACCTATGGAGGGGATACAAAAGGAGAAGTCATAGGTATAGGTGATATCCCTATCTCTCAAAAATATTCGATTACCAATGTTTTACATGTTGATCCGTTAGGTTACAATCTATTATCCGTTTCACAACTTAGTGAGATCGGTTTTGATTATCACTTTTCGGATAAGGGTGTGTCCATCATAAGAAGGGAGGATTCCTCTATTGTCCTTACGGGTCGCTTAAGGGGGAGGCTTTACCTAGTTGATCTCAACAAAAGTAAGGTTTCTCCCAAGACTTGTTTAGTGGCAAAATCTAGCATGGGTTGGCTATGGCATCGCCGACTAGCCCATGTTGGCATGAGGAACTTGGCCAAACTTTTGAAAGATGAACACATCCTTGGACTAACAAATGTGCATTTTGAGAAAGATAGGATATGTAAAGCATGCCAAGCCGGAAAGCAAGTAGGAGCACCTCACCCACCAAATAGCATTCTCACTACATCAAGCCCGTTGGAGCTCATTCACATGGATCTATTTGGACCGGTGGCCTACATAAGTATTGGCGGTAACAAATATGGCTTGGTTATTGTTGATGACTATTCTCGCTTCATGTGGGTGTTCTTTGTGTTTGACAAGAGTGAAGTACAAGGGAAGGTGAAGACCTTTATAAGAAGAGCACAAAGGGAGTTCGAGCTACCCATCAAGAAAGTAAGAAGTGATAATGGCTCGGAATTCCGGAACACCAATGTTGAAGAATTTCTTGATGAAGAGGGCATCAAGCATGAATTTTCAGCTCCTTATACCCCTCAACAAAATGGGGTGGTTGAGAGGAAGAACCGGACTCTTATTGAGATGGCAAGAACCATGTTGGACGAGTACAAGACTCAAGACATCTTTTTGGCCGAAGCCATCAACACGGCTTGCCATGCCATCAACCGCCTCTACCTTCACAAGTTTCACAAGAAGACCTCCTATGAGCTTATCACCGGTAAAAAGCCCAAGGTGTCTTACTTTAGAGTGTTTGGGTGCAAATGTTTCATTCTAAACAAGAGGCCCCGAACTTCTAAGTTTGCACCAAAGGTTGACGAAGGATTTCTTCTTGGTTATGGTCCAAATGAGCATGCTTACCGAGTCTTCAATCTAACCACCGGGAGGATTGAAGTCACGGTAGATTTAACTTTTGATGAATCTAATGTCTCTCAAGTGGAGCAAGTTGACTTAAATGTTGTAGGTAATGAGAAGCCATCTTGTGAAGCAATCAAGCAATTGGCCATTAGTGATGTTAGACCAGTTGAAGAACAAGAAGAAGATGAGCTACAACAACAAGCTTCAACACCACTCGAAGGGCCTGACCTCACTGGCTCTGCAGAGGTACAGAATCCGGAGGTTCCGAAGAATTCACCGGAGGTTCCGAACACTGCTGCCAGATCGGAGGTTCCGAGAAATTTCTCGGAAGTTCCGGAACCTGGGAGTTCAGCACCAGAAGACACTGCAGGCCAGAATTTTTCTCAGCTTGGAAATGATCATGAAGCTAACCAAGTACCTCAAGCTGATGATGATGAGCAAGAACAACCCCTACACCAACCTCTTGGACCATCACATCCCCGTGTACATCAAGTTATACAACGGGATCATCCCGTTGACAATATCCTTGGGAGCATAAGGAGAGGGGTAACAACACGATCTCGTCTTAAGAATTTTTGCGCATTTTACTCGTTTGTTTCCTCTCTTGAACCTATCAAGGTAGAGCAAGCTCTTGAGGATCCGGATTGGGTGGTGGCTATGCAAGAAGAGTTGAACAACTTTGAAAGAAATCAAGTGTGGGAGTTGGTGGAAAGACCAAAGACGAACATCATTGGCACCAAATGGGTCTTTCGAAACAAGCAAGATGAGTTTGGCATTGTGATTACGAACAAAGCAAGATTGGTCGCTCAAGGGTACACTCAAGTTGAAGGACTAGACTTTGGAGAAACCTATGCACCGGTGGCAAGACTTGAAGCAATTCGATTTCTACTTGCTTTCGCTGCCCATCATGACTTCAAGCTCTACCAAATGGATGTAAAGAGTGCATTTCTCAATGGACCACTCTCGGAAGAAGTATATGTTGAGCAACCACCGGGTTTTGAAGATCCCAAGCGTCCTAATCATGTCTACAAACTCCGTAAGGCGCTCTATGGGCTTAAGCAAGCACCAAGAGCATGGTATGAATGCCTTAAGGATTTCTTGCTCAAGCAAGGCTTTGAAATAGGCAAAGCCAATGCTACCCTCTTTACTAGAAAAGTTGATGGTCATATCTTTGTGTGCCAAATATATGTCGATGACATAATATTTGGTAGTACTAATGAAACTTTTTGTGAAGAGTTTAGTAGGGTGATGACAAAGAGGTTTGAAATTTCCATGATGGGAGAGCTCAAGTTCTTCCTCGGGTTTCAAATCAAACAAGCAAAGGAAGGGACGTTCATATGTCAAACCAAGTACACAAGGGATATGCTAAAGAAGTTTGACATGGACAAGGCCAAGCCCATCAAGACTCCAATGCCTACCAATGGACACATGGACCTCAATGAAGAAGGGAAATCCGTGGACAAAAAGGTATATCGCTCCATGATCGGCTCTCTTCTTTACTTATGTGCATCTAGGCCGGATATTATGCTTAGTGTGTGCATGTGTGCTAGATTTCAAGCTAACCCAAAAGAGTGCCATCTCATGGCCGTAAAGAAAATCTTGAGATATCTAGTGCATACCCCTAACCTTGGCTTGTGGTATCCTAAGGGCTCCACTTTCGATCTACTTGGCTATTCGGATTCCGATTATGCCGGTTGCAAGGTAGATAGAAAGAGTACATCCGGGACTTGCCAATTCCTTGGTAGGTCTCTAGTGTCTTGGAGTTCTAAAAAGCAAAACTCAGTAGCCCTTTCCACCGCCGAGGCCGAGTATGTTGCAGCCGGCGCTTGTTGTGCTCAACTACTTTGGATGAAGCAAACCTTAAAAGATTACGGATGTCACTTTACCCATATCCCACTTTTGTGTGACAATGAAAGTGCCATAAAGCTTGCAAACAACCCCGTAAGCCATTCTCGCACAAAACATATAGACATCCGTCATCACTTCTTGAGAGACCACGAAGCCAAAGGAGATATCGCTCTAAGTCATGTGAGCACCGACAAACAACTAGCCGATATCTTCACTAAACCTCTTGATGAGTCAAGGTTTTGTAGTTTAAGGAATGAACTAAATATTCTTGATTCTCGTTGCGTGGTTTGATCTCTAGCATGCCATGATTGTTTGCTTCAAATTGTTGACATTCTCTGAAAATTTTGTTTGAAAACTCTTGTGTGAAAACTTTGTCTTGAAAAGAATTTCAAAATATATTTTCATATCCCTAACTTGTCTTAAGTGGCTATAGTTGAAAGTGTGATTGCTTGTTTTCTAGCCACTTGAGTCAAGGATACCATGACCTAAGAATCTCAGTTGATAAAAGGTTCAAAATCTCAAAAGGAGTGAATGTTAACTGTCTCTGGAATTCAAGTTTCGGAAGCTCCGAGAAAATCTTTGGAGGTTCCGAGCCTCGGAAGCTCTGAGAAAATTTTCGGAACTTCCAATCTTTATAAGACTCAGCGTTCAGTTCGTCAGAAGTACAGTTAGAGGGAATCAAGCATATTCCAGGGAATATTCTTTTACCTTAGGGTTAACCCATCCTTTCCCTTATCACCGCGCGGTTAATCTCAGATTCACTTTTTCACCGCGCCCTCTCTCTCTCTCCCTCTCTCAACGGCGCCCGCATCGCCCTCCTTTCTCCACCGCCGCGCCGCCGCCGTTCTTCCTCGCCGCCGGTGACCGTGCTCCTCGTGCGTCCCGCGTGCGAGGCCGGGCATCCTTCTTCGTCGATGGGCCGCAGAAGCTGAAGAAGGAGTGGGAGCCATTCGTGGAAGTTGACCTAGTTTCGCCCTGATCCAGTGAAGGAGAAGAAGGAGGAAGCCTCGATCTGCGTCATCATCTTTCCTCATCGCCGACATTTGAGAAGCAGAGGAGGAACAACATTGCACCGCCTGGATTCATTCCGGCGAGTTGATCCTCTTCAGCGCCACCAGATCTCTGATCTGGAGGGGGCCTCTGGGCTACGTCCCCTGGCGTAAAAGCATCTCAAGTTCGTCGGATTCATTCATCCCTTCTCCTGTTCAAGATAAACCTAGACCTAACCCTAATTTCTAGATCCATCTGTTCTTAGGGTTCTAGGTCTTGCAGTTGTAGATTGATATCCTAAGCCTTATTCTGAATGATGTGATGCACGTGTCAATTCAATTCAGTTGAAAGTTGAATCGAAGTTCAGAATGCAATAGGGTTCAAAGAGTTTCGGAGGTTCCGAGAAAATTCTCGGAGGTTCCGAACTCTATAACCTACTGTAGGCTGATCTTGATTCAAAGTTCCACTGAGTTGTAATTCACTTGCAACACCTCATCTCATCTCTGAAGTTCAATTCCATTCAAGTTTGGTTCCATTGGTTAAGTTCCAGTTGAAGGTTGAATCAACAAACTGTCCTCTGTCAGTGCCCAGACTTCGGAGGTTCCGAGAAAATCCTTGGAGGTTCCGAAGTCTGTACTGACAAAAGACAGTCTGTGATTCAAAATTCCACTGAATTTTAATCAATTGAACTGCTTGTCTATCTGTGATCCTCAGTCTCTATCTATCATGATCTATTCCTTATCTGTTGCCTACACTCTTTCTGACAGATGTCTGGAACCCCTGGTGACAAGACCTATGCCAAGAGGCAGAGGCAGTCATTTGAAACTCCTGCTGGAGAGAGGGCATTCAAGTTTGCAGCAAGGGAAACTGCAGCTGGCAGTGGCAGCAGAGGAAAAGCAACCCCCAGAAGAGGAAAAGGGGGCAGTTTGTCAGGAGGAAGAGGATCTGGATCTGCAGCTCATGTTGAGGATAATGGGGGGATGGAAGGGAATACCATTCCCATTGAGCTTGAAGATGACATGCTGCTTGGGGAGATAGACTCCACTTACTTGAAGTATCACAAGGTGCTGCTCAAGAGACACCCTCCTACCAAATATGATAACTCTGTGTACATTGAGCACACCAACTATGATGGGGCAGGATACCTAGTCAAGAAGGTCAGAGAGGAGAACCCATATGAGAACCCCAAGATGGATGCCATAGACTATAGGTTCTGGTCAGTCTTCCACTTCAAGTTCTATGAGACAGTGCTGAACACCAAGATGAAGCTGATCAAGATGAAGTGGATTGATTTCACTCATTTGGAGGCAGCAGAAGAGGCAGAGAAGTCAGATGTGCTTGATCTGGTAGATAAGTACAAGATGAGGGACATAATGAGCTTCAAGTATGACTGGAACATTGAGGTGCTGGCTCAGTTTCATGCCACCTTCTTTTATAAGGACAGCCAGGAGACTATACACTGGATGACAGAGGGGGTACACTACAAAGTGGACTTCACCACCTTTGCAAGGCTCTTTGGTTTCAGCAAGGATGATAGGGAGGCTGAGGTGATTCATTTTGAGCAGCATATGAATCACAAAAGGATTGCCTCAGCTTATGAGTATGATGAGCTTGCAGATGGGTCCACTACTGCTCTAAAATCTGTGTACTATGTGCTCAACAACATGTTCAGAGAGACAATTTATCCTAAAGGAGGAAGTGACTCAACCAGTCTCAGAAGGTTTGCTCCAAATCTGATTGCTAGGTTGCTGCCTGGGGCAAAGCCCTTCTCAGTCAGCAGGTTCATCTGGTTCAACCTTGTGGAAGTGACTGAGAGTGGCAAGTGTAATCTGCCTTATGCTCCCTACATCATGTACTTGATTGAGATGGTTTCAGGAATCAGTTTCAAGAAGGATGTGGAGCATGCATCATATCAAGTCAAGCAGTGGCAGCATCAGAAGAAGCAACAAGTGGTTGAGGAGTACATCTTGAAGAAAGCAGGGTCTGAGCAGCAAGAGGGTGAAGAGGGACCTAGCAGGGCACCTATGCCTGCTGGTCTGCACAAGTTGAGGGGCATGGTGAGGGACACCTAGAGGTTTTGCAACTGGACAGCAACTCAGATGCATGAGCTCAGGGAAGACATGAACAGGTTGCTAAAGCATCAGGGGCTGTCCTTCAATGCCATGCTCCCTCCTCCACCTATCTTCCCAGATTTTCCAGAATACACCACTAGTGAAGATGAGGGTGAGAAGGACACTGGCAGTCCACTGGCTGGGAGAAATATGCCTGCTGCCCAATCTGAAGAAGAAGAAGATATTGAGCCACTGAGTGCCAAGATGGCCAGACTGAAGAAAGAAGCTGCTGGGAAGAAAGCCATGGGATCTTCCTCTGCTGGCAGAGCAAGAAGGAAGGCAACTGCTGGAAGACCTGTTAGAAGGCCTGTTGATATCTCTTCTGGTTCTGGCTCTGACTTTGGATCTGACAGTACTGTTCCTGAAGCTGAGGAGGAAGACTCTGACTTCAGTGATGAGGAGTGATTCCCTGCAGGTCCTACTCTAACTTCTTCTCTTCTTTTCTTCCCTTTTTGTTAACTGTTGACAAAGGGGGAGAAGCATGAAGATTGAGATGATCTGAAGATCTAAAGCTTCTCTGTTCTCTGGTGGCTGGCTGGCTAACAAATTCGTTTGTTCTTTTGGTGAGATGAGAGTGCTAACTATTCTCTCATGAACTCCTGGTGGTCATTTGTTGATGAACTTCTGTAAACGTTTTAAGCTTGCCTCTGTTGGCAAGCATGGTCTGGTCATGGTCAAACTGTGGGATGTGAAAACTTTAAAACTATTGTGTGATGTGTGTAATAGGGCTAGATGTGCTGGTTGTTTCCATATTTATCTAGCTGCTATTTCTGTTATGTTGGTGCATTGCCTGTGTATGCTGAATGTTGGAGTGTCTGTTGCAGACCTCGGAGGTTCTGAGAATTTTTCTGAAGGCTCCAACTCCTGGAGGTTCCGGAAACTTTCTCGGAGATTCCGAACTCTGTCAACAGATAACTCTCTGAGTGTATTAACATGTCATATGCATCACGTCCTATCTGTTACACTTCTTTTGCACCCCTCGATGGTTTGAGTATAATTATCCTGTCACATTACTCACAATGTATGCAATCTAAATGTCATTTGAGACATATTACCCTATTCAAAAGGAACAAGCATACATTGAGGGGGAGACTTGTACTCAAATCATCAAAAGCTCAATCTTTCAAATTAAATTGTAAACTTTAATTGGTTTGTCAACATTTTACCAAAAAGGGGGAGATTGTAAGTGCAATCAAGCCCTATGAGGGTTTTGGTGATGTTGACCACACAATTAAAGAGCTAATGAGCCTTTGAGATTATTGTGCAGTGTGAGAATATTTTACAGGTGCAAAAGATTGATAGGAGACCCCTCAATTACATGAAGAAGGATGGCTATGCTCTTTGGAGATGTTTATTTATTTTATCTTTTGAATTTGAGTATAGGACAATCCGTACTATCAAGAGGGATACTAATGGTGAGTTAGGATGGATTCAAGTGCTCTTAGAATACCTACCTTAAATCCTAACCCATGCCTTAAGGAGAGAGACCTGCTGCTGTTTGCCCCTGTTGTTTCCTAGTTCGGAGGTTCCGAGTTTATTCTCGGAGGTTCCGACCGTGCCGGCTTCAGACTGCAGAGGTTTCAGAGTTCGGAAGTTCCGAGGTTTTTCTCGGAGGTTCCGGACTTTGAAATTTTGACCGTTACAATTCTGGATCTGGGGTATTTATAACCCTTGGTCCCCCAACAGCTAGACGCTCTTCTTCCCCGAACTGTAAACTGTTCTAGCTTCATTCTCTCACCTAGCATTCACTCACAACCTACTCTCTTCCAAATCCTTGCCTTGCATTGATTGAGAGTGGAAATTTGAAATGAGATTGTGAGCAAAACCTTCCATTCCTAGTTCTTGAGCACTTGGAGAAGTCTTAGCAAGCTTGGTGGATCTATTACTCTTGGAGCCTTGCTCCTAGACGGATAGAGGTTCTTGGAAGCTCTCCAACCCGATTTGTGGAAGCTCCAAGGTGTTTGTATTACCCTTTGTGAATCTAGTGGAAAGTCTCCACCTATTACCCAAAGTGATAGGTGTGAGAGAGGAGTTGACCTTTGTGGTCCTTAGCCTTTGTGGCTTCCTCAACAACGTGGACGTAGGCAAGCCTTTGTGGCGAGCTGAACCACGGGATAAATCCTTGTCTCGTGCGTGCTGTGATTTATGTTCTTGCTTGTCCATGTTCATGTTTGTTCTTGACTAGATCTATTAGGGTTTGTCTCCGATCTACTTTGTGGTAGCTTCCTAGCTTGTTCTTTGCTTAGAAATCTTCTTGCTAAGTCCTAAGTACCTCCTAGAATTTGGTAGATCTGTTTTTCTTCAAGTAATCCGCAGCTTGTTTCATATTAGCTCTTTTCTGACAGTTCTCGAAAGTTCTGAGTTTATTCTCGGAGGCTGCCTCGTTCGGAGGTTCCGAGAATAATCTCGGAAGTTCCGGACTCTGACAGTTTTTCTGCAGAAAAAGTTTAAATTTGTGTGCAGGCCTATTCACCCCCCCTCTAGGCCATATTGCCTCGATCCTTTCAGCGTCGAGCCACGGCATCACATGGTGGGGGCGGCGAGGAGAGGATTGCGGACGCCGCGTCGCGAGGAGGAAGCGGCGGGCACCGCGACGCAGCACGGTGAAGTGGTGGCGGGCTCCGGCCCGCTGTGTGGTGACGTGGAGACGGCGGGCGCCGGCCCTCGGGTGCAGCGAGGAAACGACGGGCCGTGCCGCTGCGCCACGATGTGGACGAGGCGGGCGCCGGCCCGCCGGTCGCGAGGACGAGGAGGCGGTGGAGGAAACCACGCCTCACCGTGCGGGGCCGCCGCGTGGTGGAGAAGGTGAGGCACGGGGTCGCCGCGTGGTGGTTGATAAAGACGAGGTCGCTGCGCCGAGTTGAAGCGGAAACGAGCCGCGTCGGCCGCCGCCTGCCATGTCGGGGCGAAGAGGAAAAAAGGGGTGCGTCGCGCGCCGCTTGAGGTACCGAATTGAGGAGGAAGAACGCCGCGCCCGGGGTGGCGCGTTGCCGAGCTATTGACCACTTCGCGAACGACGACCCGACACAGGATCCCCCCGCCGGCGACCTCTCGTTCTCCACAGCGGCCGGGCGGGGCGCCGCGCCCAGGCCGGATGCGCGCCGGGCCGCTGTGTGTCGAGGAGAGGGAAAACAGCACGCCGGGCGCCGCGTCGCGTGCCTTCCGCGTCGCAGCTTGCGGAGGAGGGCCGCAGGTGCCGCGCCGCGTCGCGGCTCGAAGAGGAGGCGGCTGCGGGCACCGCCCCGTGTCACCGCTTGAGGAGGAAGGCGAGGCGGTGCAGGTCCGTCGCCCGGTTGGAGGAGTCGAGGTGTCGCGCCGCGGGCGCCGAATATCGAGGAAGGAGCAGCGCGGGGCGCGCGCCGTGCGGTTACGAGGAGGAAGCGGCGGCGCGGGTTGGTCGCCGCGCCGCGGGGAGGAGAAGGCGGCACGAAGCCGTGGCACCGCCGTTGAACAGAACAGAGCCGCGAGGTGGAGGGCGGATGCGCGTCAGGCCCGTCGTTGAGGGCGCGCAGCCGCCGCTCGTCGCTAGAGGACTTGCATCGCCGTTGTGTGCCCGTGAGGTGGAGCAGCGGGTCCGCACCATCGGGAGCAGGGGGACGCCGGGAGTCCGCGCTGAGTTGCTTGCTGCCTCACCGGGGAAGGAGTCGGGGATGCCACGGCGGCGTGCCGGTCGCCCGCGCCTGCACCGTGAGGCCGCCGTTCTGGCACGGCAGATCTCGTCGGGAGGCCGCCAGCAGACAGCAGGTCGGGTCCCGCATCACGAATCCAGCGCCCCGAAAGCGGCAGCGAAGGAGTGGATGCCGCGGGCCTGAACGACTTGCGCCCGCCGTGTGGTTGCCGTCGCCGCCCGCGAATAACTGACTGCTGATTGCTGGCTTTTATTCTTGCGATAGGAGGAAATAGGAAGCGTTGACTTCTTTTTTCTGATCCAGCGGGAAAGAGAGAGGTCGCCACCGCTAGGATTTTTCGGCCGGTGATGGATTTTTGCTCTTGTGAAGAAAAAACCACGGAAAACAGTGACTGGCTGCAGCGGCTTGAAGGTGGAGGAGTTGTAGTCGTAGCCAGCGACATGTCGCGGTTGCCGCTGTAGTCATCGTGGCCGTTGGCGTCGCGGCCGCCATCGTCGGTGCCAGCGGAGTCGCAGCTATCGGCGTCGCGGCCGCCGTCGTCGCGGTCGTCGTTGTCGTCGAGAATGGCCATCCGAGACCTGCCAAAAAACATCGTGACACGCAAAGTCCCCTACCTGGCGCGCCAAACTGTCGGGGTTCTGTAACCGCCGGCCAGTAAATTTCTCGGATTGCGTGCCGGGCCTCGGACGGTTGCGCAAACGGGGGGTACACAGGATTTATACTGGTTCGGGCCTCCGGAGAGTAACACCCTACGTCCAGTTCGTGCTGCTGTGTTATTTGCGCTGATTTGTAGTAGGGGTTACAAATGGGCGAGAGAGGGAGCTTGATCCCAAGTCTCTGTAGCGTGAGAGCCATGGATGGCTGGAGGTAGAAGAAGGAAAAAATGAGAGAGGCCTTCCCTCCGAGGAGAAGAGAGAAGGGGAAAGTAAAAAGTCAGCCCGAGACTCGAGAGGACCCTGCTCTCCCTTTTATCAAACAAGGGGAGCAGGTTACATTAATGTGATGGGACAAGCCAGGAGGGAGAGAGTGTGCATGCACAACAGGTGTAGGGGGGAGCTCTTCACTCGTGCCGCGTGTCCCGCTGTCCCTGTTTGCTGCTGTTGCTGCATGTGGTTGCCTGTCCTGGTGTCGCCTCTTCACATGCAAGTGGTTGGAGTAATGAATGCCTCCAACACCTGGCACATGCATGGGAAATAAGGACCCACAACTACTCGGGAGATATGCCAACTAGTCGGAAGTCACACGGTTGGAGAGCACATGACGCCATGGAGTTGATTTATGGTCGTTTTCCTGCATGAAAATAAATCCTCCAACATCTGTCACATGCATGGTCAATGAGGGATGCAAAACTACTCGGGGGAACCCAACTAGTCGGAAGTTGCATGTCTCTACGTCACGTGATGCTATGGCTTGCCTTTATGACCGTTTTCTCTCACAGAAATAAACCCCGGGAATACCACTTGATTTGGGAGACGTTTTTCTGCATAAGAATAAATCCAGAAAACCACCAAAAAATATCCCGGAGGCCATCGTGGCCGCGATTGTCGCTCGTAATCGCTGTCATCGGGTACCCATAATATTGGGTCCCGTCAATAGGAGACCGATGAGTCAGAGAGTTCCGACGAAGTGTTCCCTCTCCTCTCTATAGGCTGGATACGATCGATTTGTATGCAAAGTATGTGACCGTATCACGCAATGCGAATATGCAACTGAGAGCTGACCAACAAACACACACACACTTGATAGCAATCCACTTAGAAAGTTTGAATCATTGAATGGCACACGTCAGCATAGTAGACGCATTCCAACGTGCCATGTTTTTAGCTTAATGTGGAATGCATGATTCACTTCACGGCAAAATCATCTTTAATAAACTCCATACATTCAAGTGCAGTAGAGTAAGAACAGAAACTCCTAATCAAAATTGGAAAAACTCCAAAAACATTTACTCCCTACTGATGCATGGCTCCCTTTCATTCATCGCAAACGGTTTCAACATATCCATGTCATGCCACATCTGTCTGAGCTCAACATGAATCATCAGATCACTACGCAGAAACACTCCAAATCCGAACGGGCCGCCGAGTCCAGGTCATCCGTCCCCGGACCGCGAAGCGTGTCTTTTATTGCGGGCGCTCGTGAGCCGTGCGCCCGTGCCTTGTGGTCGACGCGACCCACATGCTTTTCTGGTACCAGCTCCACGTCACGGGAGCGGATCGCGACCGCACGCTTCAGATCCGACGGCCCGCGGCGCCATCCGAGGCCACGCGGCCCCACCTGCAGTGGGCGGCGACCTTGTCCCCGTCCCGTTCCCCGGCGTCCGTCTTCTCTCTCTAAAAACCCCGCTGTTCGCGGACTCGTTTTTCTCTCCCCTCCTCCATCCTCCTCCTCTCTCTCTCTCTCTCTCTCTCCCCCCCTTGTCGCCTAGGGCTTCACGTCGTCGTCAGCGGCTGCGGCGGCGAAGCTTCGGCCCTCCCCGGTGGCGGATCGTCGTCGGCCAGGTAAACCTCGCGCGCCTGCTACTTACCCTCCCCTCCCCGGCGTCGGATCGTCGCCGGTCAGTTCTGCATGTTGAATTGTCGATCCACTTCTGTGTGTTGTTAGATGTACGGGAAAATTATTCTAGATATTTGCGGGCAATATCCGTCCTAAGTTTCTGTGGCTTGGGTCTAGCCAGCACATGTTCGTTTTCAGTTAAATCTTGACGCGGAATGCGAATTTTGGTATGCTCTTTTCGAATTCTGATGTAAACTGACCATTATGTCGTTCAACTGCAAATCAATTCAATCCAACGCAGGATCCTACTGCATCCCAATCAAGCAAGAAATCTGTGGTGATTCACTGTTTTTTTTATGAATTTTGTGCTTGCTGCGTCTGTATATAAATGATTGTTTGAGTAGTAGGCTCATTGATGCTTTGTTCAAACTGGTGTGTCTTAACAACTTGTTAATCAGAATAGACTGTAAGGTTTTGCATCATTGCACGATGCAGAAGTTTTCATGTGCATTATACAATACATTGACTGATTTATCTTTCCTGAACACAGGAAGATGGCTGGCGGATTTAGAGTATTGCATCTGGTCAGGCCCTTTCTGGCTTTCTTGCCAGAGGTGCAGAGCGCGGATAGGAAAATACCATTCAGAGAAAAAGTGATCTACACAGTTATTTCTCTCTTCATTTTCCTGGTGTGCAGCCAGCTCCCACTCTATGGCATTCATTCGACTACTGGAGCTGATCCTTTCTACTGGATGCGTGTTATCCTTGCATCAAACCGTGGTACTGTTATGGAGTTGGGTATTACTCCAATTGTGACATCTGGGATGGTAATGCAACTTCTTGTGGGATCGAAGATCATTGAAGTTGACAATAGCGTGAGGGAGGACCGCGCTCTGCTGTAAGTACTAAGTACATCATCCCTTACTAAAAATAACAGAACCTTCTATTTGTTGTAGTTCTAAGTATTAGAGGATGTTTCAATACTTATGCATAGTCCATGTGTAGCCTTCCTCTACCCAGTGAACTACCAAATGAGATTATGAAGCCTGCCTATTTGTACTTAATAGATCTGGCAATTGTGTTTTGATGCACATTGCACTTCTTTACTCAGGAATGGTGCGCAGAAGTTGCTTGGTATCCTGATTGCAATTGGGGAAGCTGTGGCATATGTTCTGTCTGGAATGTATGGCAGTGTAAGCCAACTTGGAACAGGGAATGCTATTCTCATTATCCTTCAGCTTTTCTTTGCTGGCATCATTGTCATCTGCCTGGATGAACTTCTCCAGAAAGGTTATGGTTTGGGATCTGGAATTTCTCTGTTCATTGCTACCAATATCTGGTAAGCATGCATGTTGGATTCAATTCTTCTGTTGATATGCTATTCTGTTACACTTAGTCTTATAATCAGACTGCTCTCATGTAGTGAGAATATCATCTGGAAGGCGTTTAGCCCCACAACCATCAACAGCGGCCGTGGTGCAGAATTTGAAGGGGCTGTCATTGCGTTGTTCCATCTGTTGATTACGAGAACTGATAAAGTCCGTGCTCTTCGTGAAGCTTTCTACCGCCAGAATCTTCCAAACGTGACCAATTTGCTTGCTACCGTCTTAGTCTTCCTTATAGTTATCTATTTCCAAGGCTTCCGTGTTGTGCTTCCAGTGAGATCAAAGAATGCTCGTGGGCAGCAAGGCTCGTATCCAATTAAGCTGTTCTACACTTCAAACATGCCCATTATTCTGCACTCTGCACTGATTACCAACCTCTATTTCATCTCCCAGGTACACGGCTCAAGTCCAGTGCTGCAAGTTTAATCTTCTGTATGTGTGCAAGTGCTAATGTATTTTATTGCTATCGCAGCTTCTCTACAGGAAGTACAGTGGGAATTTCCTTGTTAACCTTCTTGGGAAATGGAAGGAGTCTGAGTACTCTGGTCATTCTATTCCTGTTGGTGGTCTAGCTTACTATGTCACTGCCCCATCAAGGTGAAAAGCTAGTTTCTTTGATGTGAAGTCCTTTTCTGTGTAGTTTCTTCTATACCTTCACATGATTGGCTTTTCTTCTGGCTGACCATACCATTTTGGAACCAATGCAGTTTGGCTGATGTCCTTGCAAATCCGTTCCATGCACTGTTTTATGTGGTCTTCATGCTGTCAGCTTGTGCACTGTTCTCAAAGACATGGATTGAAGTTTCAGGTTCATCAGCAAAGGATGTTGCTAAGCAGCTCAAGGTAAAAGAATCCATGTGTAAATTTTTATTATCTAATTCATCTTCCAGGCTGATGGTAGTTCATCATAACACACGATGTTATACATGATTGAGAAATTTGAAGACCAGTATGTCAATAATCAGTGTACTACTTCTCTATTAACAATGCATGCTCATTTGATTTTTGTGGTGTCAGATCTGTGCATATTTATCTAGACTTCAAATACTTTATCTGGTCTTTAAATCTGCGCATACGAAACCTGAGATGGAAGAAAATGTTTGAAGTTCTCATTAATATCCACATGGCATACAAAAGGATGAATAACCTTACATGTGTCTACAGTTTATTAGTCAGGAAACCATTATTCCCTATCTCTAGTACTTCTTTTATCAGTTTCTCCAGCCATTTGCTGGGTGCATCACTGGTTGCGATATGAAGCAGACTTTGAACGTGTTAATGTGTTGGTCTACTGATTATATGTTCAAGAATGCAAAATTATTATGCAATGTCCTTACACTGAAAATTCAACAGGAACAACAAATGGTGATGCCAGGCCACCGTGAGTCCAACTTGCAGAAGGAACTGAACCGATATATCCCAACTGCTGCAGCATTTGGTGGAGTATGCATTGGTGCATTGACTGTCCTAGCTGATTTCATGGGTGCGATTGGTTCAGGTACTGGTATACTTCTCGCCGTGACAATCATATACCAATACTTTGAGACCTTTGAGAAGGAAAGGGCGACGGAGCTCGGTTTCTTTGGTTTTTGATCAGTAGTTGTGGAACTGTGTCTTGGCTAATTGCTGAATCACCTTGTAAGTCGCAGTACTGCTTGGCCAGCTGTTATGGTTGTAACTTGAGGGTACATTCTGTTTAGGTTGCCGTCTTGGGTAGGATGTTCATGCAGCAGAATCTGCGTCTGTTTTCAGTTGGGTATGGTGGCATGTGCATTGTCTAAGTAGGCATGCTCATCCGTCCTCCATGGCTCCATTTGTCCCCCTGCGTTGTGCTCTGCCTGGACAATCGGATGGTTTGCGATCAATTCAGTTACTTTTAAAAAGAGCATGTTCTTATGGCCACCTTATGTTCCCTCTCTTTTTTTTTCTTTTCCAGATTTCTAGATGCTCACATATGTACATTGCAAATATAATGTAAGCACATTGATTGCAAAGATTGTCGCTCATTGATATAAGAGTCTTCGAGAACTTTCTACAAGACCACAATACGAACAGAGAGACGCTGCTAAACATCTGGTTACGACTTACGAGAGTGGACAACGTTTGCTTGTGCAGTGTGCATTCCACAGAAAACACATGCCAAGCAGAATACCAAATTATCGCAAATTTGATTAAGTTCATAAAAAATATCAACACCTATGGCATGGATGCTAATTTGGTTTTGGTATATTATATGCATGGCGATATAACAAAAGTATTTATGTTTCAAAATCTTATTATGATATTCTATAGGAAAAAAGATATTGCCTTTATAACAATTGATTGGAGTATATGTTTAGAGGAAAAAAAAATGGTCAGACTATAACTTTGAAATCAAGATAGTAAATCCAAATCGTAATACTGGGGTGGACTCCTCGTTCCCAACAACGACTGGCGTCCCGAGATAGCAGCCGGTGAACTCCCACTCGGAGGCTCGGAGCACCCACAGGCCACAGGTCAGAGTGCTACCATCGACGACATGTCGAGAGACGGGCGGCGGTGGAAATCCTCGTAGGGTTGGCGAGGAGCCAGCAGCCCTGCGCCGTCGCGGCCTCCTCGGCCCGGCTCCTCCCGTCCTCCGTCTTCTCCGCACTCCGCAGGCTGACAGGCTGAGGCAAAGCTTCCAGCATGGCGGTAAGTTTCCTACCTCTTTTTTTTTTATGGACATTTACGCTCTGCCAAGTGCCACCCTGTTGGCCTCTCTTTTCTCTTCTCCTCCCCATCTGCATTTTGTTTCTTGGTACTCAAAAGGCTGCAGATCCTTTGTGCCGGACCAAAGTTGTATAAGGTTCTACATTTCGGATGGTATATTGGCATTGGCGCATTGCTGGTGGTTTGGTGCACTTGTGACTTGTGTTTACGCCGAATTCGTGTCTCACAGGGCTGGAACAGCAATAGCGATGATGAAGAGAAGTTGGAGTTGGACGGTGACAGAAAGGGCCGAGCTGGCTTGCCAGCGCCCTCGAGGAACAAGCTAGCAGGTGTTACCGGCCCATCCACGCTGGTAAGGCAGCTAAGGGATCAGTACAAGCACCCCAATGTGTAGTTTTCTCCACCTCATGTTGGCATGAGCTTGTTGTGCTTGTGCCTATGGTCCTAATGTGGTGTGTCTGCTTGTGGAACTGCGTGGAAGCAGGGTAATGGGAAGATCAATGGGGCAGGGCCATCTGCCTCTTTGGTGGAGCACTTTGTAAGGATAGGTCTCATTAAGGAGAATGGTATGTAGTAGTTGATTTCTCTCTCTCATTTTTTAGGCTACAACTTTTTTTGCATTCCCTTTTTTACTACTGATTTTGCTTTCAGGGGATGGTGGCGCAGAGTCATTACTAGAGCTTCTTCTGACATACAAGGTATTTGGCAATGCGCCTTCTTTTATTGATCATTCATTTTTTAGCCCCTTATTGGATGGTGGGAAAGACATTTCTATTTTACAATTGAGGTTTTAAATTCAGGCAATAAGCAATAAACCTTCAGTGGATAAATGCCATGCTTCTGTTCCTTCAAAAAGAAACTGCTCTGCTTCTGGGCTTGGACCTCAGACTGTTGACAAAAATGATGGCATCCTTGCAAATTGTGATGCCCACGGTGCTGGTGGGAGTAGCAACAAGGATCTTACATCTGATGATTCCAGTGATGAGGTACTTTCAAGCTCCCCCAATGGATCTATTTTCACTTTATTCAGTTTTGACGATTAGATTAATCTACCTGATCCCGTGTAAATTAATGTTGCAGTTGTTTCATAGTAACTGCACCCTTACATTTTTTGGTACTGTGCAAATCCGTTATTTAGTGCAAATTATAGGGTCATGTCTTCACATCCATTCCCTACATTTTTTTCAAAGGAACAGATTCTGCCTACATAGCTGTAAACAAAATAGTACGGGCCTTTGTTTTCCATTTTATTTTTCCTTTTTTGGGGCTTGGCTGTTTAGGCAAAATTACATATTCGCATATGATTAAGCTTGATAATCTAGGTACAGATTTTATGCTTCTTTCATCTTGATCATTAGTTCTTCCTATGGTGATTATATGGTGCAATGACATTCATAGTTCTGTCCATCAGTGATTTTGTCCGATAGTTTCCAGCCTTGGACTTTGTAAGTTTTGTGTCAAATATGTGTACAAGTAGGTGACAAGAGGTCTCGAGTTGTAATTTGTGGTTAGGGATAAAATTTGGGTCGTGTTGTGTATCGCTGGGCTTATAAATATAAGTGCGCCAGTGCCACCATGTAAGGTGAATAGAGTTTGGCGGCTGGCATTGGCAGCGGCGACACATTTACTCCACCTTCATGTGATCTGACCATGGGTGGCTGCAGTGGTGCCTTGCTGCCGGTCTAGCTGTTATCACTTATCAAGAGGAATGTCTGTAGACTGTAGTCATTGCCTCAGGGATGTAGCCCTATTGACTTAACCTTGCTAACTAATCGTGCTTTGATGTCTCTTGTATGGTTCTTGATGAGCACGCCGTTTATGTTCTTGTGTGCTTCTGTGTTCATTAATTTTAAGGCTTCTGACATGTCAATATTATCGATGGTTTTCCTGCAGACTTGTGTCACTAGAGCTGCATGCAGCTAACTGGTTGAATAAAAGAAAAACAATTTAGTGCTTAGGTACTAGAGGTTAAGTTGGTATTTCCCTAGTTAACATTTGGTGGCACCTTTCAAGGGCAATAAAAATGCTCTTCCAAAGAATTCAGGTTGCTTCTGTTTGAATACTCTCAGTGCTTTCTAACTTGCGCTTTTATGCAGGATTTCCTACAAGGCATATCACAAAAGGATGAGAAAATTGAGTCCCTAGTGAGAATGGGCTTTCCTAAAGATGAAGCAGAAATGGCTGTTGTTAAATGTGGTATGTTGTCCATTGAAGTTGTTGCAGATGTCTTTTTAAAAATGCTCGCAAATAAAATCCCTATTTCATTTTTAGAGTGGTAATTAGTTCTTTCTCTTGTTTATATGAGCAAAAGCATGATATTTTGCATACTCACCTTATTTCACCCACCTCCTTATTCCAAGGTTATGTTCTAGCCTAGTGGTCTATGTCCTCTTATAGAACCAATCAGTTGGATAACACAATTGTTATGTTTCATGTGATTATCAATCTTTCTATTTCTTTCTAGTTTTCTGAAAACTTTCCTCAGACTTGAAACCAGTAGACTTGGATGCATTTCTTCAATTGAGAAAGCCTGATCTGATGGATTTTTGCCAAGCTATTTATTCTTTGCATAAAGTCAGGGGGCTGTAGTACTTTTTTTTTTGTCTGATGCGGTACCACTAAGGATCTCAAGCACTCCCTATCAAATAAAAATCTGTTTTTTTTCATGTAAGCAAACATATATCTCTTGCAAACTCTACTGTATTGTCTCTAACTTATTTGCATCCATCTTTGAAATTTATTCCTTTAACTTTCCAGTTAGACACAGTACACATTCCTTTATTCACTGATTCTGTCTACTTCGGTTTAAAATTACCAGGGCAGGATGCACCTATGTCTGTTTTGGTTGATTTAATCTATAATTCAGAAGCTTCAAAAGATGGTTGCTATGGCAACTTCTCTGACCATGAGGTATAACTGTCCATTTCTATCAGAAGAAATGTTTGGTTCTTTAAAATTAAATGCGATGGAACTAGTACAATGTCTGTACTTCTACAGGATAATTCTTATGGAGGAAGAAAGGAAAAGAGGAAGAGATTTGAAGGTGCAGAAGAAGGAAGTAGAGGGCCCTTAGATAGTAGCAGTTACGAACCAATGCCTCTCCCAAACCCAATGGTTGGGTTTAACCTGCCAAATCAGAGGTTCAAATCAGTGGACAGGTGTCTACCCTCAAAGGCTATTGGTCCGCCCTTCTTCTACTATGAGAACGTGGCCATTGCTCCAAAGGGTGTCTGGGCGACGATATCACGGTTCTTGTATGACATCCAACCCGAGTTTGTGGATTCCAGGTTCTTATGTGCGTCTGCCAGGAAAAGAGGTTATATACATAACCTGCCAATTACGAACAGGTCACCTCTCCTTCCCTTACCCCCAAAGACAATATTTGAGGCCTTCCCCCGTACTAAAAAGTGGTGGCCAACATGGGACCCAAGAAAGAAGCTCAATTGCCTCCTCACCAATGTGGCCAAACCGAAGTTGATGGAACAGATTCACCATGCTCTTGCAAAATGTGAAGATCCACCACCTCGACGTGTTCGAAAGTATGTCCTGGAAACCTGCAGGGAGGGGAACCTGGTATGGGTTGGTCTGAACAAGGTTGCTCATCTGGAGCCTAATGAGATGGAATTCCTGCTTGGTTTTCCCAAGGACCACACCAGGGGAATCAGCATGACTGAGAGATACAAGTCTTTGGGTAATTCATTCCATGTCGACACAGTTGCATACCATCTCTCGGTACTTCGGGACATGTTTCCACATGGCATGAATGTCCTTTCCTTGTTCTCTGGCATAGGAGGAGCAGAGGTCGCTCTCCACAGACTTGGCATACGCATGAAGACAGTCGTTTCGGTAGAGATATCTGAGGTGAACAGGTTCGTCTTGAGGAGTTGGTGGGATCAAACACAAACGGGCACTCTGATTGAGATTGCTGATGTTCAGAGCCTGACTTCTGAGAGGCTCGAGAAATTTGTCAGTAGGATTGGTGGTTTTGACCTGGTGATTGGGGGCAGCCCCTGCAACAATCTTGCCGGGCGCAACCGTTTCACCCGTGAGGGCTTGGAGGGCGAGCACTCTTCCCTCTTCTACCATTATTCTAGGATCTTGGACACAGTGAAGTCCATCATGGGTAGAAAGTAGAAGATTATTGCAGTCTACCATAGAACTGAACTGATACGCATTGGGGCAAAGACTGCCGTAGCTCCTGATTTCATGGGTGCAACGGTTCAGCAACCCGTATGACCATCATATATGGTCTTTTCGCTGTCTTTGGTATATGATCACTTGATCAGGCTATGGCAAAATCTTCGTGCTAACCATTATACCGATTGTTTGATCGGCCATGCTTCAGTCTCTGTACTACTTGATTTCAATTTATGAGAGTCATTCCCTGGACTGGCAGGCAGTACGCTATTACTTCCAGCTGTTATTTGTGATAATTTCTGTCCGATAAGTTCTGAATGAGCTGTTAATCTCGTGATAATCTCTGTCCAGTAACTTTGAGCTATTAACGTTCAAAGAATTGATCTGTTGCTAAATGAACACGGGAAGGAATTTTTCAGGAAGCAACGAGTTTATTGGTACAGTTGCAGGAAACCATGATTCTTATTTACAATTAATACCGGGTTTACAACTGTAGTTTTTTTTGCTGCAAAACAAATAATTTGTGAAATTAATTCAAATAATTATGTGAAAAATTTCTTTGATCGTTGTATGGCCGTAAACGAGCGCCCTTCTGATTTTTTCTGGTAAAAATCCAAGAGAGCCGCGGCTGCCTCTTCCAAGTGGGCCAGGGGACAAAGCGACGCAAAACCCTTCTCCGCGAGTCCGCACCGCAGGCGAAGCAATGGAGAGCTCCGCAGCAACCCCAACCCGGCCGCCCCACCAGCCCGCCGCCTCCCCATCGCCGTCGCCTTCGTCGCTGAGGCTGTGGAGGCCGGCGGCGCTTCGCAACTTGCGCAACCAATGGTCGCATCTGCTCGCCGCCTCGGAACAGTGGCTGGCCGCCGCCGCCGACGGCCGCTCCCACGCCTCCTTGCTCGTCAACGCCCACATCTCTCGCAGGTAGGCCTCCTCTTTCTCTGCGATTCATGGGCGCCACGGTGTTTGACAATCTCGTTGTGTGGGGTTGGCTGTCAGGGACATGCCGGGGACGGATTTGGGGGTGCTCAAGGACATGCCGGGGATCCGGGATAAGGCGAGCTCCAAGTTGGCGCGTAGAGAGGTAGTAACACCTGCCGGCAATTCAGCGTAAGATTTGCTTAATCGCGTGAATTAGTTTGCCACTACACAGCTAATGCTTTGATTTTGTTTCTTCTTGTTTGGTTTAGGAGCAATACGGTAACATGCTTCTGTCGTGCTACAAGAATATGGTAATTTACCTGTACAAGGCTATGCTAGTTCGATATTAAGGTTGGATCCTGCAGTGCGTCTATGTGAACTCCTGAAGTAATAATATATTATTTTTCTTCTTTACCCTGTTGATAGGTCCGTGCTTTGTGCCGCTTGGTTAAAGCTTCCAGTTCCATGCGTTGTTTTTCCAAAGTGTCCCCAAATGGTTCTATTGCGCAATTTTCTGAACGACAGGATGATTTAAATGATTTAGGGGATGGTGGAGGCGCCCCTGTATTCAAATGGTTTTCAATACCAGAGTTTGGTGAGTTGCTCTTTTCTTGCCAATGCATACCTATAATGATTCACTGCTTTTATGAATCACATCAGATCGTTTCCAGGGGGCAGGGGTGCATGCACTTTGAATTTGATAAATGCATGTGGATTAACTTGCTAAGTCACTATGACCTTTTCCTCTGTTGGATATGCCGACATTTCCTCTCTTATATCCTCACCTTTTAGAAATGGTTCAAAAGTTAAATGAGTCTTGGTGTATCAGTAGACCAACTATTAGTTATGACACACTTTTCTCTGCAGTATGCTGTATTATCTTATTGAACAAACTTACTTTAAATACCTTGCTTCTCATGTTTGTGGGGAAAAAAAACACCATCGTGGTTTTCTTAAGATGGCTGCTCAGGTTCATGTTCGCATGTTGTTAATCCACTGTAACAAAATTCTTATGTTTAAATTTGTTTTGTGAACTATCTTAGAGAGTCTTGCCCAAGAGCTTGTTGAGATGTTTGTTTCAGACCTAAAGTTGAAGGTACATCCCTCTTTGCATTCAGTTTTCAGTACATCTGTTTTTTAACTTGTGCTGTTTGTAGGTTTGTTTTGCTTGCCTGCTTTCTCTTTTTTTGGATGAAGTCACCTGACAATGGAAATCATTTGCATTTTTAGAGACTGCTTGTCTTGGAACTTCTCTCACTTTCTTTTAAGGAAGGTGCAGAAGATCAGACATCATTAAATTGGGGTGATGAACTATATGATGGTGAATCAGATGAACTTCAGAGTATAGGCCTTAAGTCAGGCGAGACCTGCCAACTGCCTGAAAATTGGTGTGCCGATATTTCAGGGAGTCAGCGACCTGCCAATCACCCTTCGCATGAAGTTTTACAGGTATATAGTTTACAAAATTCACTTGAATTTGATATTTAAGGAATCTTGCAGTTTATCTAGATGCCTGCATGTTACATACAAACAATTTCTTCCTAGTTGATGTGTCTTATATCTTCTTTTTGTTTGACTTAGTAAGTACTCAAGACATACATTGCGAAATGGACTACTAAGTTGCCACCTTGCAAACAAAGGATTTATGGAAGGATTAGATCAAATTTTGCTACCTTAAGCTGTCATGCTTCCCGAACAATGCTATATCTTGTTTACTTCTTTTACAGGTTTATTTAACTACATGGCTTGCAAATGTGAACATCAAGAAGAGTAGGTAAGCAAACTTTTGTACAGAGTATCTTCTAACGTCTGGGTTTATATACTAACAATATCAGAATTTACAACTTGAACTTGGAAGAACTAATATGACAACAATGATAATTTCTTTCCTTATGTCAGACTTGATGAAATATTTGAGCTTGTTGAGGAGGAGATGAAAATCAAATTGTCTTGATTTTGATGGATCTTGTTGGACTATTCAAGTCGGATGGATAAGAGAAAACAATTAGGTTACGATTCACCTGCTCTATCTAGTATCTAGTGTCTTTCTTTGTCTTAATAGAAGTCTTGAGAACTTATCTAAGCTTTTGGCATGCAGTAACTGCTCCTGAAATGCTTATGGCCATATTAGATTTAGGGGCTGTTTGGTAGCCAGCCACAGCTGGCCACGCCACAAGCCACCCCGCCACAGGTTGTGGCGAGCATTTTGGCCGCCACACACCACGGGCTGTCCTGCTGTTTACTGTTCCGTGGTGGTACTGTAGCGAGGCGAGAGTTACTGTAGCGAGGCGAGTTGTGGCTGGGAACCAAACATCCCCTTAGTTGCTGAAAACTACAGATCTAAGCCAGAACAAAACCATGCTAGTTACCCAATGGAGGGTCATCGCGGAATCACATTGGGAGATCATTGACCGTAATCTGTCCGTTAAACTGCATTAGATAGCTCCTGAGTTTTGAGGATCACTTGCCTAGCTTCATGTTTGTTCTGGCTGTTGTAAATGTGCCATATCGGTCTTCTTTTATACTATGCATTTCTGAGTTTGTTGGTATTCTGGCGCAAAACTTGCCTGGTTTTTTGTTGTTTACTTGTTTTTCAGTTTTGTTTGCATATTATAGATTTTCTCTTAAATATTTCCGGGTACTATTGTATGGACCCAGAGATAGGAAGTATGCTATTGTCTTTAGGTGCTGGAAGGATTTTGGGTGGGGTAGCCTGTGTGGAATAAAGGAAAAGCACGTCGCTGCCAGGTTGTACTGCTTGCCTACTTGCGGCGTTGCCTTGGCCCGCTATGCCTATAACCAGGCTGGGCCTGTCAGCCCATCAGTGTCCCCAGATAGATCCAAAAACTTTTGCCTTTGTTCACTTGGGAAAAAGAATGGCTTTCGCCCCCCTTTTTAACGTAGTAACGTGTAACAAGCACTCTACTGATTTTGGATACTCCCTTGTACACCATTACTTACACAGTTACACTAGAAATTACGGCGTGCTCTGTTGTCTGTTCCTGGGGAAATAAGTCATGAAATTTTCCATCGACGCAGCACAGCCAATTTGTGCACAAAATATTTCCAGGTTTTTTCTCGCCTCTGTGCTATTCCATAGGCATGATTGGCACGATCCATCTGGCCTATATATTCTGCATGGCTCCTGCACGCGCTCTCTGATTGTGAACATTTCCGAACCAGCCTCTGTTCGACGGTGTGGCCGTAAGACCTGAGATGGTAAGAGGAGCCAACGCCTTGTGCACTTCACTGATTTTGGATACTCCCTTGTGCACCATTAGTCCGTTACTTACACTAGAAATTAAAGCATGCTCTGTTGTCTGTTCCTGGGGAAATAAGTCATGACATTTTCCATCGACACTGAACAGCCAATTTGTGCACAAAATATCTCCAGATTTTTTCTCGCCTCTTTGCTATTCCATAGGCATGATCGGCACGATCGATCTGGCCTATATATTCTCCATGGCTCCTGCACGCGCTCTCTGATTGTGAACATTTCCGAACCAGCCTTTGGTTCGAGAGTGTGGCCGTCAAGAGTTGATATGGTAAGAGGAGCCAACGCCTCGGCAGCTGCCGCACATCCCAAGCAAAGCAAGCACTTTGATGCTGGCTGGAGAGCGTCGATTCCACTAGCACTCACTAGGGGGACCCAAACCCAAGCATGAGGCATTGAAGCATGGCATGTCCGACATCGATTTCCAATGATTGGGACTTGGATGATTCAATAAAGGGGTGCTGATTCCTCGTACGAATTAAAAAGATGGGCCAGTGGGTATGGACCAGATGCTTCCATGTTCCCCCTTTCCCCTTTTATATATAAATTCAAATCGACCTAGTAGGATTACATCAGTACTTACAATATTCTCATTCCCAGGACACTGGTCAAACATGTGCTCTCACTGGCTGTTACTACACTGCTAGTCTGCTACTGACTGATCCAGTCAGACTCTTTGTGCCTTGCATTAATAAAATACCAGTAGACCCGATTCTGAAGTCAGAAATGGTCACTGCTCAGGTCAGTCCAGGCCAGCTCTGATCGAATGATTTCTCTCTCACCTGACCTGCCTGTCTGACTCTGAGAGACCTTACAGATAGAGAGTCAGAAAGAGAGAGACGCAGACGCTGGTGCTAGAAACAAATTGGAGTACTATAAAAGCATAGTTGTCCCCAGCGGCGTCACATGAGTATGACCAAAACCACGCACCCTGGCGACCACACGTCCAGACAGACATTCCGTGACCCTGGTGCTGGGACAGAGAGATGGGGAATGATGCTGATGCCGAGGGACGCGGCGACCTGCAGCGGCCGGCAAAGCCGACGACGCGCTGCGCATCCCCCATCACGAGCCGGTCAATCCCAGCCTGCCGTACCGCCAGTATTCAATACCCCGAATGTTCCTGCTCCTGTCTCCACTTGGCCCCCCGGCCCTTTTTCAATGTTCTTTTCGAAGAAAACAACGGCAAACATGAGCAGGTCAGGTGCACGCCCGACGCCACGGGGGCAGGGTCAGGTGCTCGTGCGCGTCGCCGTGTCGGCGTCAGGAGCCCGGGGGCAACTGGTGGCCACATCAAAGCCCCCTCCTGGTCTCCTCTCTCTGGCGCACGCACGCAAGCCAAGCACGGGTGCTCGATCCCTTTGTTAATTATGATGACGGGGCCTCCTGCTTTAAAACCGGAAAGCAGGTCTCGTGCTCCTTTCCCTCGCGTACTCGCACCACGCCGCCCATCAGGCACCACCTGTGGCTGGTGTCCAAATCAGCAGGCAGGCAGGGCAGGCCTTTTGAAAAGGGCAGCTCGATCGGCGCCGCAAGTCAACCTCAGACGCAGCAGGTTTAATTGTGGATCAGGCAACTTGATAGAATGATGCTGGCCGGCCTGATCTGCCTTGCTCCAATGAAAGGTTGGGAATTGATAGATGATGGGTGGAGCGATACTCTCCTAGATCCCCCCATCACTCGCGCAAAGTACACACACACACACACAAAAGGGAGGAGAATGGCGCCATGACAATCGGCAAATCCACTTTATCTGCAACTCATCCGATCCTCATCCTGCCCCCAAGTCAGCATTTTTAATAATGCTCTAGTACAGCAACCGGAGGGGGGGGGACAAAAAAAGGGGAAGATTAGAAAGGGGAGATGGCATCTGATCTTGCACGCACACTCGCACTACGCATGCGAACGTGTGGGTGTATACGTGTGCTAGCCTGCTGGGAGACCGGCGGCTTCCTCCCCCACCCTTGTTTTTTTTTTCCACGGGGAAAAGGTGGAGGACGATCGAGTCGTAGCGTGCCGTTGGCAGGTGTCGCTTTGCCCGAGAATCTTGGAGCCAAGTGCGTGCGGCGTGCGCTGACACGCGCGCGGAGTGGCATGTGACGCACACGCAGCGTCGTGGCCGTTGGGGCTAGGGTTGAAAACGGACGGGATGAATCCCGTACCGTCCCGTTCCGTTTTCTACATTTGACCCGCCCGTTTCCGTATTTACGGACAAATGTGGAAACGGGACAGGAAACGGTTGAGGCTCTATCCCGTCCATTTTTGCGGGATCCCGTTTTTAGCCGGGATGAACCCGTTTTTATCCCGTATTAGATAAATATGGGATGGATGTAATATGCATTAGTATGTATCTATAACTTTTTATGAACTAAAGATCATGCTAGTCATGTGTTTCATGAAAGATTACTAGTGTGAGAGTCCTTAGAGGTTCCAAAGCATAGTTGGCAACTAGCAAAGCAACTAAAATCAACAATGTCACGTGCATACATATCAAAGTATAAGTTTCCGCTTAAGTAACCGATCCCGCCCGTTTTCGTAATCCCGTTCATCCCGCTCCCGTTCCCGGCTATTCCGGAACCGATCCCGTTTCCGATGATAAAATGTGGTAACGGAAACGGGAGAGGGGTTTTCCCGCCCGTTTCCATCCGTTTTCATCCCTAGTTGGGGCAAGGCAACTGGCAAAGGCATGGAATGAGCGAGCCGCTGACTGCAAGCCGGGTCTTGTTTAGTTTGCTAAAAATTCTAACGTTTTCTCCACTTTTTCTCCATCACATCACATTAAATACGCCAAAAGACATAAGTTCGGAGTATTAAATATAGGTAAAAAAATAATTAATTACACAGTTTTGATGTACTTCGCGACACGAATCTTTTGAGCCTAGTTAGGTCATGGTAGGATAATATTTACCACAAACAAACAAAAGTGCTACAGTATGCTACAGGAGTTCCAAACGTTGAAAAGGCAAATTTTCCCACGAACTAAACAAGACCCCGGTGTGTGTACGGTTTTTTTCTGTCTCGTGCGTGCAGCCGCTTTTTTGTTTGGGCGCCGGGCCGGACCGGACGGGACAGTGACTCTTGGCGTTGGTGAATGGTGAGTGAGAGTGTGCAGGCAATTAAGCTTGCAGGGGGACACTGCTGTGCAGGGAAGGAAGGATGCACCAGGCAGGCAGGGCCTGCATCGGGCAGGGCGGCGGCATTGGGCCTGTCGCGTAGCAGTGGGCAGTGGCCTAGTACTGTCTGCCGCCACTACCGTCGCCAACTGTTAGTAACTGACAGGAGCAGGGAGGATGCTTTGGCTTTGGCACGGCATGCATGACCTCCGCTCTCCATGGTCCAGCAGCAGCACGCAGGGGAATGTTCCAAGTGTCCTACAGGCCAGTACTGCGACAGGGCCGGCCTACAAATCCCAAGTCCCAAGGCCGTGCATGTGGACGTGCGTGCGTGCGTGCGTGCGTTTAGATTTGATGACGAGATGGGAAAAGCGTTGTACTTTAGTAAGGGGGGCAGCAGCAGCAGCACACAGCACAGCGCCCACCGTGAACAGCAGAGAGAGAAGAGAATGTGTGTGTGTGTGATAATAGCTCTCTCCTTGTTTGATTGCATACGGCTTCTGGCAGGAGTATCTATCTGAACTTGTTAGAAGACAGTCAATGTTTTGGTATATTTTAATTCCATATTTAAATAGATATTTCAATATTGCGGTGAGTGAAACAATCCATGTGCATGTGCGTATGTTTAAACAACAATTAAACATAACAATATTCATGATTATACAACTAATAAACATGAAGATTGTTTTGAGAGAGTACCCTGTGGAAGGTCGGGTGACGGCGTCACCCGACTTTCCGATATCACTCATTGTGAGTGACCTCAATCGGTGTAGCCGTACACAGTCGATGCAGGCAGATGATCGCAGTGCAGACCCGCTGACGTAGAGGAAGTAGTCGTTCGCTCGTTCGTAGTCGACGTAGAGGAAGTAGTTGTACGGGAGCGAGCAGTCGCGTGAAGACGCTCCCCAAAAACCTTATCGCCCGCCTATCCCGAGCAGGATCTCAGCAGCAGGACGAGGTTCCGGAGGCTCTGCTCTCGCCGGTACCGTGCGCGCGGTGCAGGCGATGGGGATGCTAAGAGAAAGCAGCAAAACGTTGGGAGAGAGGGAGAGGTCTCCTGAACAGGAATACCTTAGTGTGAATTGGCAACCTGAGCAGGAGGGGAAGGGTGCCTTATATAGGCGAGCAGCAGGCGCGGGGGGATGAACCTGGACGTCACGGTTAATGCGCCTCAGGTAGTAACGGTCGCGGTTAAGGCTCAGTAACGGCTCTGTAATTGTCGCGGGGTTAAGGCTCATCGTTAAGGTCCAGTAATGTCGCGGTTTTAAGGCGCCATCATTCCTCTCTAACAGCCAACAGCAAAAAGGTGCTCCCGCCCCGCAACACATCACGTCCGTCCGTCCGTCCGTCCGACCGACCGCACCGCCCGCTCGTCTCGTCTCGTCTCGACACGACACGACACGTCACGACACGACACGACACGACACGTCACGTCACGTCACGCCCACGCCCACGCCCACGGCCTCGGCCCGGCTCGGCGAGGCGAGCGAGCGCGCGCGCGCGTGTGGCACGCCTATCTCCTTTATTCAACTTCACAAGAGGTGTACTGAAAGGTTACCTAATAAGTTGGATGGGAGACTCCTCCAATACCCATACGGTATTTCTCTCTTTTCCTTAGCATTAAACACATGGGCTTTTAATTCTTTCATTATTACAATAAATGGCCCTAGGCCCATTTATTCTAACAATCCCCACCAAGAATTTCAAGCCACATTGGAAATGCTCTCATCTTCCCTTTTGTTTTTGATATACCAGTACTACGATGGAGACTGTTAAGTTGAACATCCACCAGGAACTCTAGTTACACTTATTTGCAACTGAACAATGGACTATGCCTTGAATTGTCAGTTTTGTGCATCTAAGGTTGGCTAGGGCCCTTTACTGATACTTGGCTGCACATAGCATCCCCGCGGGTTGGAGCTTATGGGTCACACTCCGTGCCTCTTCATGAGTTTTCTAGAGATCACCCAACTCTCATAGACTATGACCAGTAGTCGATACTCATATAGGTGTGCTCCTTCAAGACATACTGTAGGACTATGTCTTTGCTTCCAAGAAACAACTACCTTGTTTCATGAAATCCACTTGGAGCACATTAAGGTATAAAAACCAGCCTGCCATACAGTTTTGAAGAGAAATGCATCTTTTCCATGAACTGAGCCTTCTCAAAGGTTCTCTTCTCTCAGTCAAACCATAGCTTGTTTCTCCATCTTAATTCACGGGATCTCCGATCACATAAGACAGGTTACTACTATGGAAAGACTCACGTGGGTCTCAAACCCAGTTCCATAGATGCATGATCTATCACAATACGTGATAAACCCTTTGTAAATTGATCTGCCAGGTTTTTAGACGTATGGATGTAATCCAAAGCTATGACACCGGTGTTTCTCAATTTCCTGACAGATTTCAACCGCCTCTTAACATGCCTGGATGACTTCATGTTGTCCTTTGAACTGTTCACCTTGACAATCACCGTTTGATTGTCACAGTTCATTAGGATTGCCGGTATCGGTTTTTCAACTATCGGCAAGTCCATTAGGAGTTCACGAAGCCACTCAGCCTCTACAGTGGTAGTATCCAATGCTGCGAGTTCTGTTTCCATTGTTGACCTGGTTAGAATGGTCTGCTTGCAAGACTTCCAGGAAACAGCGCCACCTCCAAGTGTGAACACATATCCACTTGTGGCTTTTAACTCATCTGCATCAGAAATCCAGTTTGCATCACTATATCCCTCCAAGACTTTGGGGTCTCCGGAATAGTGAATGCCATAGTTCATAGTGCCCACTAGATAGCGCATTACCCGCTCGAGAGCACGCCAGTGTTCACTGCCCGGATTTGAAACAAACCGGCTCAGTTTACTAACTGCATATGCAATGTCAGGTCTCGTGGCGCTAGCCAGATACATTAATGAACCAATGATCTGGGAGTACCTCAGCTGATCCACCATTATCCTCAGGTTCTTCCTTAGAACCAAGCTGGCATCATAAGGAGTTGGTGTGGGTTTAGAATTGCTGTAGCCAAACCGACTTAGCATCTTCTCAATATAGTGAGTCTGTGACAGAGTCACCCCACCATTTTCTCCCTTTATCAGCTTCATGTTAAGGATAACATCAGCCTCTCCCAAATCTTTCATCTCAAACTTTTGAGAAAGAAAGTCTTTGACCTCCTTGATTAATTCAAGGCTCGTGCCAAAGATAAGTATGTCATCTACATACAGACACAGAATCACTCCTTCGCCCCCACCATAGCGATAGTACACACATTTGTCAGCTTCGTTTGTGACAAAGCCAACAGATGTCAAAGTTCTGTCGAATTTATCATGCCATTGCTTAGGTGCTTGCTTGAGGCCATAGAGAGACTTCACTAACTTACACACCATTCCTTCTTGACCCTTTACTACAAATCCTTCTGGCTGATCCATATAGATCTCCTCTTCCAACTCTCCATTTAGGAAAGCTGTCTTAACGTCCATCTGATGAACGAGAAGACCATGAGAGACTGCCAAAGAAAGTAGTACTCTTATGGTGGTCAATCGAGCGACTGGTGAGTAAGTATCGAAGAAGTCTTCTCCTTCCTTTTGGGTGTAACCCTTGGCCACAAGTCTAGCCTTGTACTTATCAATAGTACCATCAGGCCTAAGCTTCTTTTTGAGCACCCATTTACATCCCACGGGTTTGCACCCATAAGGACGTTCAACAACCTCCCAAGTGCCATTTGACATAATAGAGTCCATCTCACTCCTCACTGCTTCCTTCCAATAGTCAGCATCAGGTGAAGAGTATGCCTCTGCAATGGTCTTAGGAGTGTCATCCACGAGGTATATGATGAAATCATCTCCAAAGGATTTCTCTGTCCTTTGTCTCTTGCTCCTCCTAGGAGCCTCGTCATTGTCCTCCTCAGGATGCTCAATAAATGTAGGCTCATTGAGTTCCATCGACTTGGTGGAGTCGTCCTTCTCGACAGACTCTTGCCTAGATGAACTTGTTTCATCTCTCATTGGAAAAACATTCTCAAAGAATGTAGCGTCTCTGGACTCCATAATTGTGCCGACAAGCAAGTCAGGCACTCCAGATCTTACTACCAAGAATCTATATCCGACACTGTGAAAAGCATATCCCAGAAAGACACAGTCCACCGTCTTTGGTCCAAGTTTACGTTTCTTGGTAATTGGCACACTGACTTTGGCCAAGCAACCGCAAGTGCGTAAATATGAAAGAGTTAGCCTCTTCTTCTCCCATTCCTCGAATGGTGTTACTTCCTTATTCTTCATAGGCACACGGTTCAGGACATGACATGCTGTCAGTATCGCCTCACCCCACCATTCCTTAGATAGTCCCGCGGTTTCTAACATGGCATTCACCAAGTCAGTCAGCGTGCGGTTCTTTCTTTCGGCAATCCCATTGGATTGGGGTGAATAAGGCGGTGTCCTCTCATGAACAATACCATGTTCCTCACAGAATGTATCAAAAGTATTAGAGAAGTATTCGCCACCTCGATCCGACCTTAGGTGTTTAATCTTTCTCTCAAGTTGATTTTCTACTTCAGCTTTATAGATCTTAAAGTAATGTAACGCTTCATCTTTTGATTTTAACAAGTAGATGTAACAAAATCTAGTGCTATCGTCTATCAAAGTCATGAAATATCTTTTACCACCCTTTGTCAATACACCATTCATTTCGCTCAGATCGGAATGAACTAATTCTAGAGGTGCCAAGTTTCTCGCCTCAGCAGTCTTATGTGGCTTGCGAGATTGTTTCGATTCAACGCATACATGACACTTAGAATTTTTGACAGAGGTAAACTTTGGAATTAAACTCAAACTAGCTAAGCGCATCATACAACCAAAATTAACATGACAAAGCCTCGAATGCCAAACATTTGATTCATCATTCATCACATGGTTCACAACATTATTATCGAATAATAAAGAAAAGCGGAACAAGCCTCCGCTATCATAGCCTTTTCCAACAAAAGTACCAAACTTAGAAATGATACATTTATTCGACTCAAAGACTAATTTAAAACCATCTCTACACAGTAGAGACCCGCTGACTAGATTCTTCTTGATGGTAGGTACATGCTGCACATTCTTCAATTGTATGGTCTTTCCCGAAGTGAACTTCAGAGTGACCGTACCAGCACCAAGAACACGCGCATGGGCACCGTTCCCCATCAACAAGGAGGTAGTCCCCCCGACCTGGTAAGAAGAAAACATAGAAATATCAGCACATACATGAATATTAGCACCGGTGTCTATCCACCACTCTGGTGAAGAACACACTGAAAGAACTGTAGGTAAGAAATTACCATACCCCGATGTTCCTCCACTCTCGCTAACAACCATGTTCGCTGTCTTTGGAGCCTTGCGATCTTTACGATCCGGGCACTTTGCAGCAAAGTGATCCGGACTGCCACAAGTATAGCAAGCACCCCCCGGCTTTCTCTTCTTCTTATTAGGCCCGTCGGCTTCCTTAGCCTTGGGCGGGTTTTGTGAAGGCTTCTTCCTCTTGTTCTGATTATTCTGGAACTTGGGATTGCCCCTCTGCACAAAGTTTGCGCTTGAGGGGCCGGCTATTGTCTTTCCACGTGTATCCTTTGCTCTCGCCTTCTCTTCAACATCAAGAGTCGCAATAAGGTCATCAAAAGTGAATTCCTTTCTCTTATGTTTTAGAGAGGTAGCAAAATCCCTCCAAGAATGTGACAGCTTTGTGATAATTGCTCCTGCCACAAACTTGTTGGGTAACACACATGGGACCTCTTTGCTATAGTTCTCAAGCTCTTTAGCCAGCGCCTGTACTTCATGGGCCTGTTCCACCACAGAACGGTCTTCAACCATCCTGTAGTCTAGGAACTGTTCCATTACATACAGCTCACCGCCGGCGTCAGAAGCCCCGTACTGAGCCTCAAGAGCCTCCCAAATATCCTTCCCCGTCTTCCTCTGAAGATAGGTATCCACCAAGTTATCAACCAGGACGCTTATGATGGCACCCCGGAACAGATTATCATCCGCATTGAATTTCTCCTCCGAGACACCCTCGGGGGCTTTTCCGGTGGTGACATACATAACGTTCATGGCGGTGAGCCACAAGGTGGCCAACTCACGCCATCTCTTAAAGTTGGAACCATCAAAAGGCTTCGGTTTAATTGCATTTGCAAAGCTAGTTGCACCAAACATAGTCCTATCAACATTATAAGGTTTTTGGATTGTTAGAAGACAGGCAATGTTTTGGTATATTTTAATTCCATATTTAAATAGACATTTCAATATTGCGGTGAGTGAAACAATCCATGTGCATGTGCGTATGTTTAAACAACAATTAAACATAACAATATTCATGATTATACAACTAATAAACATGAAGATTGTTTTGAGAGAGTACCCTGTGGAAGGTTGGGTGACGGCGTCACCCGACTTTCCGATATCACTCATTGTGAGTGACCTCAATCGGTGTAGCCGTACACAGTCGATGCAGGCAGATGATCGCAGTGCAGACCCGCTGACGTAGAGGAAGTAGTCGTTCGCTCGTTCGTAGTCGACGTAGAGGAAGTAGTTGTACGGGAGCGAGCAGTCGCGTGAAGACGCTCCCCAAAAACCTTATCGCCCGCCTATCCCGAGCAGGATCTCAGCAGCAGGACGAGGTTCCGGAGGCTCTGCTCTCGCCGGTACCGTGCGCGCGGTGCAGGCGATGGGGATGCTAAGAGAAAGCAGCAAAACGTTGGGAGAGAGGGAGAGGTCTCCTGAACAGGAATACCTTAGTGTGAATTGGCAACCTGAGCAGGAGGGGAAGGGTGCCTTATATAGGCGAGCAGCAGGCGCGGGGGGATGAACCTGGACGTCACGGTTAATGCGCCTCAGGTAGTAACGGTCGCGGTTAAGGCTCAGTAACGGCTCTGTAATTGTCGCGGGGTTAAGGCTCATCGTTAAGGTCCAGTAATGTCGCGGTTTTAAGGCGCCATCATTCCTCTCTAACAGCCAACAGCAAAAAGGTGCTCCCGCCCCGCCCGCCCGCCCGGTCGACACGGCCACGGCCACGGCTCGGCGAGCGAGCGCGCGCGCGCGCGTGTGGCACGCCTATCTCCTTTATTCAACTTCACAAGAGGTGTACTGAAAGGTTACCTAATAAGTTGGATGGGAGACTCCTCCAATACCCATACGGTATTTCTCTCTTTTCCTTAGCATTAAACACATGGGCTTTTAATTCTTTCATTATTACAATAAATGGCCCTAGGCCCATTTATTCTAACAGAACTCATGAGGTCAAGGGGGTCACTCCTTTTGTTTTCACCTTTTTCACTTTGGGTGATAACGGATAGAGAGAGGTGATACGCTGGCTTTGACCTTTGAATCATTTAACTTGGAGTGTAGTGCAGTGTACTCTCTGATGTAAGTAAAAGGGTTTACTGGGTTAGTAGACAGCGACTCACTGAGTCACTCCCGAAGGCTGAGCAAAGTTCACCTACCACTTGCCGTGTGCAATGGAAGGGAGCCTACAAGAGGGCTTTTGTTAGCTCCTGACTACCAGGGGGAAACCTTAGATTAGATCACATGTTGTCTTAAGTAAACAAACAATGACATTTGATATTTTGATGTACTCTCTCCGTAGCTGAGAGCAAATATGCTTTCACGGGCTGTATATTTGTGGTGTACTCCCTCCGTCCCGGAATCTTCGTCGCCGAAGAACAGTGAAATGAGAGAGGAACACGCATTCAGGGGCGAATCCACCGTGGGGGCAGGGGGGGGCTGGAGCCCCCCTACCCCCATGAACTCCATGGAAGCCCCCCCTACAAATTCCATACATAGGTGAAGAGGAGGAAGAAGAAAAGAAGGAGGAAGAAGAAGGAAAAGAGAAGAGGAGGAGGAAGAAGAAGTTGAGCCCCCCCCCCAAGAATTGGATCTTGGATCCGCCACTGCACGCATTCCCAACGATAATGAATATGGAACAGAGAGAGTAGCTACCAAAGTGCATCGATCTTAGGTGCGGTTTCTCTCGTGCATCCACACATGTGCTTATGTTTAGTGTTTTTAAAGGTTGCAAGTCGTTGTGCTTGACATGTTTGATATATTTAATTACCATGTACTCCATCCGTTCTTAAATATACGAGGTTTAGGACAAGTATTTTAGTTCACTTTTGAACTAACAAACTTGTCCTAAACGTCGTATATTTAAGGACGGATGTAGTATATAAATATTTTTTTCTCACAAGGTATTGGAGTTTAGAAACCGAACAAGGTCATAGGTTGATTCCTCTAAAGGTTACTTACATGTGTTTGCTCGTTGATAAAGGATTGGTAATAACCATCGACCATGTGTTGCTTGATGCAATGCAAGATAAACTAACAGCTCGATAACAACAAGTGAAGCTAAATTTCATCAAGTTTGAAAATCATGTTCAGTCACTGCTAGAATAAACTTATTGAATAGATCTAACTTTTAAACCTTCTATCTATCTATAACTTTCAAATTATTTAGTCTAAGAAAATAAAATGTACTCCCTCCGTTCGGTTTTATAGTGCGTATGAGGAAAACGAAGAATTCCGGGTATGTAGTGCGCAGCGTTGGAATGTTGGCCGTCACCTCGGGGGAATGTTGGCCGTTACTCTCGGGGACTCGGCGGGGAGTTAGTTTGGCACGAGATTTTCTGTTAGGCGGCTGTGGGAACGAATCAAAGAAGGGCCGCTGCATGCGTACATGCAAATCCAGGACTGCATGCATGCAAATCGATGGAGAAACTTAATGCTGCACCAAGCTCCATCCCTCTCCTTGGTATCTGTACTAGGAGGCCATACGCACTACATACCCGGAAGGAGGGAGTATCTTATAAGATAGTACTGTAATTTATTATTTTCTAAACGAAGAAGAAATGATGTGTATTGCATACTACACCCTCCGTACCAAATTATATACCCATGTATATTGCATACTACTCCCTCCGTACCAAATTATAGATCATTTTAACTTTTTAGGTTCATACATATTATTATGCATCTAGACATATAATACTTCTAGGTGCATAATTGTATCTATGAATATAAAAAAATAAAAAACGATCTACAATTTGAAACGAAGAAAGTACAATGCAATTTACAATAGAGGCCATCATGCCCGTACAACGAAATATTTTCTATTCGTTCCAAGGGCCCTGCTTGGTTCCAGGTGTTACTTTTTTAACACCTCATTTGACCGTTAATTAAGGGTATTAAATAAAGTCAATTTACAAAACTAACTCCACAACCACCCGGTTAAATCGCGAGACGAATCTAATGAGGCCTCTGACCGCATGATTAGAGAATAATTACTGTAGCATTACTGTAGTAAATTATGGATTAATTAGGCTCATTAGATTCGTCGCGTAAAGTTGCACTCATCTATGAAAAGTTTCTGTAAATAGACTTCATTTGGTACTCCATGCATGCAAGATTCCCAGGTGTTAGAAAACTAACACCTGGAACCAAGTAAGGCCAAGGAGTATGACCGCCAAATCTCCATCTACAGCTGCCACAGTAAAATTCAATGTTTTACACGCCCCGCGCCTTCAAACCAACCTCATTAACTCGCCACTTTACCAGCGGGCTCGCATCCCGATGGTCTCACTCATCTCTTTCGTACAACCCCCCCCCCCACCACCCCCCATCCTCCCCCCGTCCCTTTCCTCCCCTAACGCCGTCAGCTCCCGCCGTCACCCCCGCCCAACCGATCCTGCAGCCCACGGCCCCCCCGCCGCACGCGAACCAACGGCCAGGATCGCCCGGTTCCGGTCGAGGGCCGAACCGGACCCACCGGCCGAACCGAGCCGGAGGCGCCTTCGTTGAAACCTTCGCAGGGCCAGTACGCCACGCTTTATCTTGCACCCCCACCTCCCCGAGCTACACAGCTCTGTAGCGCTCTCTCTCCTCTCGCTCGCCTGCCTGCGCTCCCCCCTCCATCTCTCTCTCTCTTGCCTGGCTCGCTCGCGTTCCGGAGCTCGAGACCCTCGCCATTCCGCCGCGGGAAACCCTAACCCTAGCTCCCGCACCGCCACGGGAGGACGCGGGAGCGCCGGGGCCGCGCGGCGCCGCCGATCCCGATCCAGACGCCGTCGCGCCGAGGCCGCGCTGATCGAGGTAGGTCTCGCCTGAATCGGGCCGGAATTCGCGGGGTCGCTCCCCGGGTGCGCGTTTGCAGGGGGGCGAATCGGGCGGGCGGGGTGCTCGCGCGGAGGGCCCGTGCCGTGATCGGGTTTGGGGATTTTTTTTTGAGGGGGGCGAATGCTTTGGGCTTTTTTTTCCCCCGGGGGATCTGTGGGGGTGGGGAAATTGGGAGCTCAGTGCTGCTCGATCTCCCGGTGTTTTGGTCGCAGGTGCTGGACCGGGTGCTAAATTTTAGGTTTTAGTGTGTAATTTGTGCGGAACGGACTTGGGTTTGGTGGATTCAAGCTTGGGGTTCAGGTCCTCCGAGCTCAGGTGCTGCCTAGAGGTGTTTCATGGAGCGTTGAAGCTTGCTTAGCTTGGGCTGCTCCTTGCTGCCTGCGCGGGATTTTAGGCGTCTCCCAGTGGGGAAGAAGCGTGGGGATTTAGGGATGCCTCTGTAGATGCGGCACGCTTTGTACCTGTTTCCCCCCATTTTTTTTTACGGGCCTCCTTTTTTCTAGGCTCCTTTGAACTTTGAGCTCTTAATGTTTCGTCTAGTGGACGCCGTAGCGTTCAAGCTGCTTACTTGCTGTTTCTTCTTCATCTTCAAAGCTTTAGCCAGTTCACCCCGTGTTTACGAGTGAAAAGCTGGATCTTTGGCCTTAGCAAGTGTATGGAGTAAATTCTCCCCCTACCATTGACATTTTCTAATGAAACTTTCTATTGTGTCTGCTCAATTTTGTGCCCAAATGGGAATGGGAATATGTATTATGAGCTACAGCTGGTTGTCAAGTGAAGTCCAACAGGGTTACCCAGTTTGTAATTTCCTTTGGTGAACTGTCAGATGCCGTTGTCGTGCTGTGTGGGTCAGTAGGTGTTCCATTCTATGTTGGGGTAATACAGGTAGTTTTATCTGGCATTGGGTTGCTGGTTCGGTTTCCTAGTGTTTTGTCATGAGAGAAATGCCATTTTATCCATGCTAATCATAAAAAATGCTAGATATTGTTGTGCTCTTGTCATCACCATACTTCAATCCTGTTCCTGTCTATGGCCACCAGTCTTGAGAGCTGTAGGATACTGAAGTGCTTGCTCATGGGTTGCATGCAGCACATGAATTGCATCCATTTTTCTTCACTTGCCAATAATTTAATTGACAACATCAGCTACAACATCTTTCAAAATATCAAATCTTAAGCTCGTTGTTCCAACTGGAGTTGTAACCATATTTTCTCCCATCTTGAGTTGGTCCACTTTCATGACTGTTCTTGTCCGATCCATGTGTGCTTTTGTGTGCACCTGCATTGAGCCACTGGGCTATGCTACTAAGTTTTAAGCAAGAGAAGATCCAGTTTTCTGTTGATTCTAAGTTTGGAAACTTGAATTGTTTGTCTTGATAAGTTATTGCATTATATCTTAAATAAATTCTAACACAGTACTGCCAAAGCTGATGTGTTCTGCCAAAGAGGAATTTATATGTAACTAATTTATGTTTTGTTTCTTTGGTTATTATAGATGCCAACAATCGTTTGATGAATTGATTTATCAACATTTTCAGTCTCCGGAGGAATAAAGGACAGGCACAACTTCAGATTGTTTGCAGCAGCTTGAGTTTATAGTTTTACCAGCTCAGTGAACTTCTTCTGGGCAGTGCAGTTGTGGTTTTATCTTCCTCATCATAGAAGCAAAAAGGGTTTATTGCTGCTTATAGTTCTATATGATATGAAACTTTGGGATCTGTCCACTGCAAACAGGCTACTCTCTCAGGGGCACTAGACCCTTATAGGGACACTCCAGGAATGTCACAGTTTCACCCTACTCAGCATGCGGGTGAGAACGATTTTCAGATGTGGCAACAGCAGATGATGTTCAAGCAATTGCAGGAGTTTCAGAGGCAGCAACAACTACAACAGTCTGATCATGGGGCCAGGATGCAGCCCTCTTTTGGACAGTTTCATGCTCCTGCAAAACCATTGCCTGCTGATCAGTTGTCGACAATGCCAAATGAAATGACCAACAATGAGGCCATGAATTCTGCATGGCCACATAATTTTACTACCAGTGATCCAAGTTTGACGAGCAACTCTCAAATGTTGAATAATGGTAGTGCAAATTGGGATCAGATTGTTGGTGCTCCTGGTGTGGGCAATTTCGTTAATGGTTCAATGTTTGCGAATGCTCAGAATCAATCCATGAGACCAATGGGACTAGCTACCCACCAAGTGGACCAATCTTTTTATCCAATGCATGCAACCACCAGCAGGGGATCTGGAAACCAGTATTCCCAATTTTTAGGGATTCCTGCTGATTCTCAGAGTGCTATGCCAAGGGTAGGTCCAGATCAGTCTGAAAAGACATCTAGGCCATTCAACTCTTCAATGAATGAACATGGTCTTCACCTGCAAGGTGCCTCCAATATGATGCAGAATTTTCGTGGAAAAGGGGGTTTCTTAAGTAACAGTCCAATGCAAAGTCAAGGTGATAATATCAAGGCAGGCAGTCCGGTTACGATGAATCATCTACAACATGGTTTTCAAACCCCAGATTTTCATGGTAGGCCGAACCAAGTTGAGCTTCAAGTGGGTGTGCAAGATAAATCAGCAGTGCAGGTAGGGCAAGCAAGTGGTAGGGCTAGCCTTGACCCTACTGAGGAGAAAATTTTGTTTGGGAACGATGAGGATAGCAACTGGGGAGCTTTGTTGAGGGGTGACAATGATAATGGTAATTCTTTGGACAATGATAACTGTGGTGGTGCTAACTCATCTCTACAGAGTGGTAGCTGGAGTGCCCTTATGCAGGAAGCTCTGCAGTCTACAACCAGTGAAAATAGTGCCAAAGAAGAGTGGAGTGGCTTGAGTTTCCATAAACCTGAGCAAATAATTGCGAACAATTCAATGTCAGGCCGTGACGAGAATAAGATTTCTGGATTTAGAGGCACGAACCTAGAAAATGCACGCCCTCCGCCAGCATCTAGCTATGCTGAGGGAACAATGAATAATTCAAATCTTGCCAGTTTTCAGCATGCCATAAGAACTCCCTACGAGCGAAGG
Source organism: Cenchrus fungigraminus (assembly GCA_036936925.1). Taxonomy (NCBI): domain Eukaryota; kingdom Viridiplantae; phylum Streptophyta; class Magnoliopsida; order Poales; family Poaceae; genus Cenchrus; species Cenchrus fungigraminus. The sequence goes on along the minus strand of CM072776.1, from coordinate 92,936,987 downwards.
GACCAAATGCCTCATGAATCTCCTCGTGCTCCTGTTAACAATCATCAGTCTGCTTCAGAAGTCAACAATGGATACTTTCAGCAGAGCTTAAAACAAAATCAATCAGATGGTAGACAAGAACAGGCGCACCTAGCAAATGGAATTTGGGCGCATCAGAAATCTGAAATGGTAAGAAATAATTTGCAGTCAACTGGTGCACATGCTACACCACCTGGCACGCATGGATTTTGGATGTCACAACAAAACACAGCTGATCACAACACCAACAGAGAGTCCAGGAACAACCAAAATGACTGGAAAGCCAATAATGCGCTTGGACAAGACATGAGCAGTACCCAAAATGTCTTTAATAGCAATGAGAACTCTTGGAAATCAGGTGGAGGTAATTCAAATTCAGTCCAGAGACTTCAGCAAAGGAAGTCTGATATAATCACTGCACAAATACCAAATGAGAGTTCAGATGGTAAAAATATGAGCATGATGAGCTCAAACATTCCAATGATGACTCAGGATCATTATCAGATGATCACTGGTCGGAGTGGTGAGCAAGTTGGAATGAATCGCAATATGGTACATAGGGTTCCAGAGACCTCCGATTCACCAGGAAAAAGTGCAGACCAAAGACCAAGCGATTTCAACCAGGAATATCTAAATGCAACCCCAAATGAAAGGCAAGCACACCTTTTAAACCATGGGCAGCACATGACCAGTGATTCTGCTCCCAGAAGGCATTCAGTCTTTTCTGGAAAGGAATCCGAAAATTTAAGCCAGTCCAGTCAGCAAGCAATGGCATCTTACATGTTGCAGAATCGGGTTATTAATAGCTCTGGAATGAACATTGGCCCTTCTCCAGGCAATTCAGGGTCCAATAGTCCGTTTCCACCTCAGTCACATCAGATGCGGAATAATATGCAGCATCATTTTGGCACAAACTCCCATGTTTCCAATAGTATGCCTTCAGTAAATGAGGTATTCCTTCCTATTTCATCTCCATCACGGATATGGCTTAGATTTCTTTTCCACTACTTTCTATTTCATTACCCATGCCAGTAATGTTCTTATTCATGAGGCAATTCACTTGTTTCCAGAAAATGATGATGGCACAAGAGCAACTTCAATCTCGACATGGTCTCCCTAACAGCTCCAGTGCATTGCATTTTGGAGGAACTGATACCGGTCTGTCTCAGAATAGAGCAGTTCAAAACAGGTATTTCATACTTCATTTAACGATTTGAATTACATAAGTCCTTTTATCATTTTTTTAATATCCCAGTAGGCAATGTGAGGTCTCAGTTCCTGCTTCATTAGCACCACTTCACCACTGTATTTTATTCTTTTTTTATCACGATGAACCAACTCTGTTAATAGGCTACTTTGACACCCATTAGTACTGGAGAAGTTACTCACTGTTTTTTTTTTCAGTATGGTAAGATAGTGGCCCATAATCTTTGTGTATGCACTATGCACAACATGAGATAGTCATATTTTGTATCCCATTGGGTTGTTTTGCAGTGAAGTGGCTATCTGTTGTTTTATAGTTCTTTCTAGGCATTACTAGTCCTTCCAGCATTCTTTTCTGTAGACATAACATGCTCGAATCCATTCATGAGAGCCTGATGAATAAATATGCTTTCTGTAGTCAACATATGCTTCAGCTTCTTCATAAAGTGGACAACTCAAGAAACAGCAATGCGGTTGGTGATGTGCCCAACAATTCTCTCGGCGCTGTTTCTGCCCAGCAGCAACTTAACCATCCTTCTTTGCAAGGATTTGGGTTGAGATTGGCACCACCATCCCAACGGCAATCAAATTCAGGTAATTTATGGTCTACTCAGACTAATGTTGATGCCAAGCAACCTGACCACTCGGCACCAGAGGATGACCGGTCACAGCTGCCTTCCACCCCTAGCCAGTCTTTGACTCCTCCGCATACAAACTCTCAGTCTTCACCATTTCATGCTTCAGAAGCAGAAAATACCGGGCAGCCAATTGGGCGTTTCCCCCAGTTAAGTTCAGGTCAGCAGTATCCTGCGGCAGATGATAGATCTAGTCCTGCACCCATGCTGCAGCAGCCTCAGCAAGGCAGCTCTGCAACTGTGTTCAAGAATGTATGGACAAACATATCAGCACAACGTTTAGCTGGTATGCAAGCTAACAAGATTACACCCAATATCCTCCAGTCTATGATGTTTCCAAATAATACTGCAGCTTCCAACTTATGGAGTTCTCAGAAGGCAGACGACCAAGGGCAGAAAGCAGCAACTCCGTCAGATATTGCGACAAGTTCAGCAAACTCACAGAACCAAGATTCAAAACAAGCTGTTGACAGTGATGCAGGGTTAGTATCTTCTCAGAAGGCAAACTTTGAGTCGACTGGAGCTACTGTATCTGGAGGGAATGAATCTTTGCAGAAGCCTTCTTTGGATGGGAACTTCGTCAATACTGTTTCATCCTTAGCACAGTTGCGTCAGCAAGGCATCATGGGCGCTAAACATGGGGAGAACCCGGGAGCAAATTTTCAGGCCATGAATGCTTCCCACAGTAATGCTAATAGTAGTGGTGGCATTGTGCTACATGGAAGCCCAGCTCCTTCAAACATTCAGCAGCAAAGTTATTCTCTTTTGCATCAAATGCAAGCCTTGAGGCATACGGATATTGATCCAGGCAGTTCAATTGGAAAGACGATAAGATCTGATGTTGGTTCTGATGCTTCGCAGAATGACTGGAAGTCTGGTCAAAGGTTTGCTCATGTAGCCAATAACGCAACCAAATCGTCTGTGGATAACATTGGAAGCCCTGGTGTCCCGGGGTCATTCCCTTCAGACATGAAAATGTTGAGTTTTGCTTCAAGGAGCGAGGAGAGAAATCCTAATATACCTTCTCAGCTTCCTTCTGGAGAGCGTCCAAATCATGGTTTGGTTACTGCACAGAATGATAATCAAAATCAAGTTCAGCCTATTGGCACAAGTGCAGCATCGAATTCTGTTGAAAGAAGTGAGAGACCAAGGATAAACCCTCAGATGGCACCTTCTTGGTTTGGACATTATGGAAACTACAGAAATGGTCAGAGTGTTGCTATGCTCAATGCGCAGAAGACCACAGCTTTGCCATATAATTTTCCAAAACCTTCTTGGAATAACGACAATAATAACTCTGCTGAAAACAGAGTTGAATCTGTCCCATCTGTTAGGCCTGGGCATCACCTCCCATCAACAAAAATGGATGCCTTGGTTCCTTCCAATGTAAAAGTATCTACAATGATGAGAAGGCCTAAGAAGCGTAAAGCTATGGAGTCCGTGCTTGTTTCTTGGCATAAAATAATCGAGAGTCCACAAAAATTGAGAAACATCAGGTATACATTCTACCTTGTGTTGCAGGTTCCAGTGATGTTTCAACTTATTCTATATTTTCTTATAGCGATTTTTTCTGTGTTTAAGTCACTATGTGTTACCACTAGTTCCTACGAGCCTCTGACTTACCCTGTCTTTACTCCTAAGCATATTTCATTTATATGGTTCTGATGTTGCTCACAAAAATGAAAACCTTTACTTCATTCACAGCACGTCTGAGATGGACTGGGCTTGGGCAGCTAATAGGTTAATTGAGAAGGTTAGTACAGCTTTTACTGATTCAGCTAGTTTAGTTCTTGTGCATACTGGTTGAAAGAGATTAATCTTGATGCTGAACTAAATTTCTGAAACAGGATGATGCGGAAACTCCAGATGATGCTCCTCTAAATTATTTACCGCGGAAGAGGCTAATTTTGACAACCCAGTTGATTCAGCAACTTCTCCCTGCTATACCATCAGCCGTTCTCAGAGCACAAGCTGTATCTGCTTTCGAAAGTGCGACATACACTCTATCAATGTCAACACTAAGGGATGCATGCACCATGGCGGCATCATCATCATTTAACTCTTCCTCTCCCGTGGACGATGAAAATAAGTAAGTCTCCCTGAAATGAATGATTACTGTGATGTGCTTTTGCTTATTCCTTTTAACTAGCATTAAGGGAATGCTTACTTGGGGCACCTTATTGTTCAAATCAAATCCTCATCGAATTGGATTTTATTCCATTAGAGATTTTTCTGATTTTACTCTATCATGGACTAGCCCATCTGAACAAACAACGAGTGCCAAGAAAATGGAAGGCAAAGTGTCAAAGGCTGTGGAACTCTTTGTTGGAAGAATCCGGAAGATGGAAAGTGACTTTGTAAGGTATGAGATGGCTAATGACTGCGGTTCTCATGGGCCTATGATTTTTTTTTAAAAAAAACCTTCCCCAACATTACTGCTTTGATGCATTTATGCTTAAGCTTATTCTAGTATATTCTTCTAACTGGAATTTCTGGCAACACAACATTACTGCTTGGAATTTCTTGCAGCCTTGGATTGAGACCTTGGAAAGTTGAAAACGAAATGCTATTTATTTACATCGAAATTTGGAAGGAATCTAGTGCAATCACTTTTCAGGCTGCCATTGTGCTATAACTTTAGGTTTTGGCACCGTTGTACACTTGTACTTCGTCCCTCTGTCTGTGCTTAACATTTCAAGTCAAATGGAAAAATCATGGTGAACAGTAAATCAAAAGGAAAAGGGAAATAAAACTGGACACATTATACTACTACTAGTAATAACTTTTTTCCCCTTCTCCACTTAGCTTTTGGCTGAAATTTCTGAGGACTTTACAATACCTAACATACTAAAACATCTGATTTGCCACATAATTTTCATGTTAGCTTAGCACCCAAACTGAAGCTTAATGGTAATAGTTGCAAGTCAAAAGTGTTAGAGTATGTGTGTGTATGGCCCATATAGGCCCATGTATCACTGTCTATATACCCACCCATCTAGGGTTGGAAGAATACTAAGGAATTATTCCCATCTACATGGTATCAGACAGGGTTCTCCTTCCCTGACCTCTAGCCGCCGCCGCCGCATCCATGGCTGGCTGGCAGCACCCTCCTCCCCTCTCCTCCTTCCCTCCCCTCTCCTATGCCTCTGCAGTAGCCAACGGCTCTGCCTCGAGCTCAGCCGCGCGCGGGCTCGTCGTCCAGGCGCCGCCGCCTCCTCCTTCTCCGATTCCGGCGGCCACCGACCCCCTCCTCGCCGGCGACGACTCGGGGGGGCCCTTCCTCGACCCGGCCGCTGCCGCCGCCGCTCTGCTCGCCGCCCAGCTGGGTGCGGGCGCGGGCGCGGGCGCGGGGCCTCTGCCGGATGCCGCGCGCGCCTCCTTCCCCGACCCTGCCGGCGCGCGCGGCTCCCTCCCCGACCCGGGCGTGGACGCGGGTGCCGCGGCTGGGCAGGCCGCGGCTGCCCTCGACGCCCTGGCCGCCGCCCAGGGGCTCTCCCCGGCCACAGCGGCGGCGATTGCCGCGGCCGGGCCCGACGCGGTGGCCTCCGCCCTTCGCATCTTGGCGGCCACCTCCCGTTCTACTGCTCCCCTGCCTCCTCTCGCGGACAGCTCTGCTGCTGCAGGGGGTCCTGAGGCGACGGCCTCTGCCTCTACTGGCGCCATGGCAGGCGGCCCGGCTCCTGCTCCTGGTGGCAACCCCCTCCTCCCAGGCCACCCCTCCATCGACGCCGTCTCCTCCCTCTGTGGGTTCGGCATGCCCCCGACGGCCGCGCCCTTCTCCGCCACGGCCTTCCTTCGGGCCCAATCGCCGCGTCCCACCTCCGTCGCAGCCGCCGACAGCACCCTTGCTGCGGCTCTCGAGAGCGCCAAGACCAAGGCTGCCGCCGCTCAGGAGCGTGCGCGCTTGGCCGCCCTCACCTGGGAGCACGAGCGTGCCACGGCTGACGCTCTTGCTCGCCAGGTGGCTGAGGCGGAGCACTTCCTCCACGCGTCTGCGGTGGAGCACGCCGGTTCCTCCTTCCACCAGGCGTCGCCCACCGCCCCCGTCGCTCAGAGTACCGGGACCCAGCTTGGCCAGGTCGACCCCATGACCGCCTACCTCCATCTTCAGGCCGCTGGGGTCCCGCACATCAAGAACCTGGTCACCGTCCTCCTCGACTCCACCTCCACCTCCTACGCTCGGTGGCGGGACCAGATTCTTCTCGCGCTCCGCCGCTACGCCCTCGACGACCACGTCCTCACCGACACTCCGGCCTCGGCTCGTGACTTGGGCTGGCAGCGCCTCGACAGCATTGCGACGTCCTGGGTTTTTGGGACCATCTCCCACGACCTGCAGGACATCGTGAGGACGCCGGGCGGCACCGCGCGCACGGCCTGGTTGGCTCTCGAGACTCAGTTTCTCGGGAACGCCCAGACGCGTGCCCTCCAGCTCGACACTGAGCTCCGCACCCTCGAGCTGGGTGACATGTCCGTGGGAGATTTCTGCCGCAAGATGAAGAGCACGGCCGACGCGCTTCAGGACCTTGGGTACCCGGTCCCGGAGCACGTGTTGGCGCTCAACGTCGTCCGGGGCCTTCCCGAGAGCTACGCGGCCCTCCGGACGATGTTCACCCATCAGAAGCCGACCCCGACCTTCCTCCAGCTTCGTGATGCCCTCACCCTGGAGGAGCTCACCCGGGGCCTCCACACGCCTTCCTCGACCACGTCGTCGTCTTCCGCTACCTCCCGTGCTCTCGTCGCCGCCCCGCCACCGTCCTCCGCACCGCCGCCCGCCTCTCTCCTTGGACCTCCTCCCCCCGGGCCGAGCGGGGGGTGGGGGGGCCGTGGGGGGCGCCGTGGTCGCCGAGGACGCGGCGGTGGAGGTCGTGGGGGTCGTGGGACGCCCACCCAGGCTCCGACCCCTGCTCTCGCTCCTCTTCCAGGAGGTGCGCCCTGGCCGACCATCAACAACCCATGGTCAGGACGCATCTCCATGTGGCCTTACCAGGGTCCGGGAGGGGGGCCTCGTCCTCCACACCAGCCGGCTGCCATGGTCACGGGTGCTCCCTCCTACGGGCCGGCCTGGACTCCACCTCCTCCTCAGCCCAGCTCGGTGTGGCCGGGGGGGTGGGATCAGGCTGCTCTGGCGCAGTCTTTCAGCACCATGGGCCTGACACCGCCTGTCAGCACGGAGTGGATCGCCGACTCGGGTGCCTCCTACCACACCACCCCTGATGCGGGTATCCTTTCTTCTGTCCGCCCTCCTCACCCCTCTTGTCCCTCCTCCATCATGGTCGGTGATGGTTCCTGTCTTCCTGTCACCTCCGTGGGTTCTGCTCCCGGTCCTTTCCGTCTTTCTGATGTTCTTGTGGCTCCTCAGATGGTCCACAATCTTCTTTCCATTCGTCAATTTACTTCTGACAACTCTTGTTCAGTTGAGTTTGACACTTCTGGTCTTTCTGTGAAGGATTTGGCTACCGGGCGTCCACTCCTCCGCTGTGATAGCTCCGGGCCCCTCTACACCCTCCGCCTTCCGGCCTCCGCTGCTTCTCCTTCGACTTCTTCGTCCACCTCCGCCGCCCTTGCTGCGACGCCGTCTTCCACCACCTGGCACCGCCGTCTTGGTCATCCTGGCCGAGATGTTTTGGCTCAGATTAGTCGTAGTGCAGATGTCTCTTGTACTAGGACTAGTGCTGAGCACCTCTGTCATGCGTGTCAGCTTGGTCGCCATGTTCGGCTTCCTTTTTCTTCTTCTTCGCATGCCTTGCATGCCTTTGATCTCATTCACTGTGATTTGTGGACATCTCCTGTACTCAGCATGTCTGGTTATAAGTACTATCTTGTGATCGTGGATGATTTTTCTCACTACTCCTGGACTTTTCCTTTACGTGCCAAGTCCGACACCTTCCCCACCCTCCTTCACTTCTTTGCCTGGGTGTCCACTCAGTTCGGCCTCACCGTCAAGGCCGTCCAGTGTGACAACGGCCGTGAGTTCGATAACAACACCTCTCGAACCTTCTTCCTCTCCCGAGGTGTCCAGCTCCGTATGTCTTGTCCGTACACTTCTCCCCAGAACGGCAAGGCCGAGCGCATGATTCGGACCACGAACGATGTGATGCGCACCCTCCTCCTCCAGGCCTCCCTGCCCCCGCGCTTCTGGGCAGAGAGCCTTCATACTGCCACCTACCTTCTCAACCGTCTTCCTTCCACAGCTTCACCTTCTCCGACTCCTCACCACTCTCTCTTCGGTACCCCACCCACTTACGCCCACCTCCGTGTCTTCGGGTGCGCTTGCTACCCGAACCTTGCTGCCACTGCTCCTCACAAGCTCGCACCTCGCTCGACACGGTGTGTGTTCCTTGGTTACTCCCCTGACCATAAGGGGTACCGTTGCTTTGACCTCTCTACTCGTCGGGTTCTTATTTCCCGACATGTTGTCTTTGACGAGTCGGATTTCCCCTACTCCTCCACCTCCACCCCGTCCCCTGATCCTGACATTGAGTCTATGTTTTCTGACCCGGTGGTTCAGCCACCTGTTTCTGTTTTTCCTTTTCCAGCAGGTACTTCTGATCCACCACAGGCTCCGGCGCCTTTACCTGCGCCACGCGCAGCGCCGGAGCCTCTTCGTGGACCACCCGCTGTTTCGGTGCCCTTTGTTGCACCCGACGCGGGCCTGGTGCCCTTGGCCGCGCCACGCGCGGCCCCGGCACCTTCGGAGGCTCCCGCCGCGCCTTTTGCGCCCTTGGAGCCTCCCGCCGCGCCACGCGCGGCCCCGGCGCCTCCGGTGCCTCCTCCCGCGCCACGCGCGGCCTCGACGACGCCTGCCCGCTACGCCGAGCCGGTGCAGGTGTACCGCCGCCGTGCCCAGCTAGCTCCTCCTCCGGCTCCGGTTCCCGCGGTGCCCGTGGACTACGCGCCCCCTGTGCGCTATGTCTACGAGCGCCGCTCGACGGCTCCGCCGCCTCCACCACCGTCTCCGGAGCCGTCTTCGCCTCCTCCACCGCCGTCCTCGACGCCGTCCTCACCTCCTCCGCCACCGCCGCCTCCACCACGTTATTCTCGAGTGGAGCCGGCCGTGTACCACCCGCCGGTCATCTATCGGGATCCTCGCCACACTCATCCCATGGTGACCCGGCAGGCGGCTGGGGTTCTTCGGCCTGTGGCTCTCTCCACCACCGAGGGAGAGCTGCGGATCTCTCCGATCCCGACGTCAGTTCGTCAGGCACTGGCAGATCCGAACTGGCGTCGGGCGATGGAAGAGGAGCATGGAGCACTTCTTGCAAACCAGACCTGGGATCTTGTGCCACGTCCGTCTGGTTGCAATGTGGTGACCGGCAAGTGGATTTGGACCATCAAGCGCCGGGCAGATGGTACTCTGGAGCGCTATAAGGCGCGTTGGGTTCTTCGGGGGTGCTCTCAGCGCCCTGGTGTGGATTATGATGAGACTTTCAGTCCAGTGGTCAAGCCTGCTACTGTGCGTACTGTCCTCTCTTTGGCTCTCTCTCGCTCTTGGCCGGTGCACCAGCTCGATGTCAAGAATGCGTTTCTCCATGGCACCCTGACAGAGACAGTCTACTGCAGTCAGCCAGCAGGTTTTGTGGACTCCAGTCGTCCGGATTTGGTCTGCCGGCTGAACAAGTCTCTATATGGTCTAAAGTAGGCTCCTCGGGCATGGTACTCTCGGTTCGCGGCTTTCCTGGTGACACTGGGCTTTGTTGAGGCCAAGTCTGACACTTCACTGTTCATATATCACCATGCTGATGGCATTGCCTACCTCCTCCTCTACGTGGATGATATTGTTCTGACTGCCTCCAGCCCACAGCTTCTCCAGCGGATTATCTCCTCTCTTCAGCAGGAGTTTGCTATGAAGGATCTGGGCAAGCTCCACCACTTCTTGGGCGTGACAGTTGAGCCCCGCCCGGATGGTCTTCTGCTCCACCAGCGTCAGTATGCTATTGATATCCTGGAGCGTGCTGGGATGACCGACTGCAAGCCTTGCTCCACTCCTGTTGACACTCAGGCGAAGCTGTCCGCTACTCTGGGTGACCCGGTTGCTGATTCGACTGCCTATCGGAGTCTTGCTGGAGCTTTACAGTACCTCACCTTCACCAGGCCGGACATTACCTACGCTGTTCAGCAGATCTGCCTCCATATGCATGATCCTCGGGAGTCTCATCTTGCTGCCCTGAAGCGTCTTCTTCGCTACATACGGGGCACGATTGGCTTCGGATTGGTCCTTCACCGGTCTTCTCCTGCAGAGCTTGTGGTATACACTGATGCTGACTGGGCGGGTTGTCCGGACACTCGCCGTTCTACCTCAGGCTACGCTGTCTTCCTGGGCGGCAACCTGGTCTCCTGGTCGTCGAAGCGACAGCCGGTTGTCTCTCGCTCGAGTGCCGAGGCGGAGTACCGGGCTGTTGCTAACGGAGTGGCTGAGGCGTCCTGGCTCCGGCAGCTCTTGGCTGAGCTTCACAGTCCACTCGCCAAGAGCACGCTTGTCTACTGCGACAACGTCAGCGCCGTGTACCTCTCCACCAACCCGGTTCAGCACCAGCGGACGAAGCATGTGGAGATCGACTTACACTTCGTTCGTGACCGGGTGGCTATCGGTGATGTCCGTGTTCTCCATGTACCGACCACCTCCCAGTTTGCTGACATCTTCACCAAGGGTCTTCCCTCCTCGACTTTCTCGGAATTTCGGTCCAGCCTCAACATAGTCAGTGGCTAGTTGTGACTGCGGGGGGCCTTGTGTGTGTGTGTCTTTCTTTCTTTATTGGCCAGTCTCGTACACCGCTGCGCCGGTAGTCCAGACTGCGGGGGGGTGTTAGAGTATGTGTGTGTATGGCCCATATAGGCCCATGTATCACTGTCTATATACCCACCCATCTAGGGTTGGAAGAATACTAAGGAATTATTCCCATCTACAAAAAGGTTTGCACCTGATATGTTGTCAATGTACTCTGGAGTTGGAGGTGTCTGAACAAATAATTTTGAAGTTGTAAATACATGTTTTTTTATATGATGCTGGTAGTGATGAAGACCAACACAGTGACTGTATTGTGTCCCTTGCAGCTTCATTTGTTTTACAGTTGACTAGTTAATTAGTTAATTTTGCATGCAGATGTAAGTTGCATAGATATTTATTTGTTTTACAGCTTCATCTGTTTGGCATTTATTGATATTTATTTTTGATTGACAACTTGATACTAGGGAGGATTCCTAAATTAGTTTCATGTTCATACATCTACATGCAGCTCAAGTCATAAACACTAATTCTTTTATGAAACACAATTTACCTCCTGTTGCAGCTTGAACAAGAGGGCTTCGATGCTAGATGTGCAATTGGAGTGCCAAGACTTGGAGAGAATTTCTATTGTAAATCGTTTGGGAAGATTTCATGGCCGAAACCATGCAGCAGCAGTTGAGGGGTCATCAGGTTCAGAAATGACTCCTCGTAGAATTTTTCCCGAAAGACATGTTATGTCTTTTGCAGTTCCTGGGAATCTTCCTGAAGGGGTGTACTGTTTGTCACTCTAGTGGAATGATCTTCCATTGTTTTCTAGCCCCTCAGATGATCTTGCATGCCCTGTGATTCTCAGTGCTCCTTATCCCATGCAAAGCATGGCCAAACAGAAGAATACCACGAAGAGGCCAAGGGATGTGTTCCAGCCGATCAACTCAGTGCTGGCTGTTGTTGTCCCTTGTATCAAGTATAGGTCCCTGTATATTGTGGAAAGTCGAGGAAAGAAACTGTGGATCTCCCATCATTTTTCTCTGATGAAGAGTAATTAGCTTCAGAATTTGTTAGAGAAGTCCATGCTTACTAGCTTAGCACATGTAGCGGATTTCTTCGCTATTTGTCAATCTTCCCAAGAAATCCATAATGGAGTGTTGGCAGGCTAGAGTGGAGATAATAATGTGAGCCTTTCTCTGGGTTCTTTGGTTCCTTTAGGATGGGATGCAAATTGGCTAGTATGTCCAGTCTAACTGACCACCCTGTTAGTCAGCAGTTAATTACTAGTTTTATGTAGTGCTGAAAGCATTCATGGAACAAGTGGCGGGTAAAGTGCTTGGAAATTCTTGTAACTCCTGTACCCGTGATGTTTAAACGCTAACGGGTTCTTGTAAATTTAAAGTGCCAATATTCCTGAGGTATTCATACTGTGCTTGTCTCCAGCTGTACAGGTATTCGATAACGAAGGTATTATAAAATGCTGAAGCCGTACATGGTTAATCCCTTCATTTGATCCCTTAACTTGTTAATTTACGAACTCTACATTTCTTGCCCTTCCGTGTTTTTCCTTCATGTCATGTTGGAAATTAATTGGAGCGCAGCTTTGATTAACTTTCGTTCTGGACCAACCTCGGTCAGGTTTTTCGTGTCCGATATGATCTGTATTTATACCTGGGGCACTGTTTACCAAGTTTTGTGATTCTATCCAAAAAGAACAAATTTGATTCCGTTTCATTAAATTTACACTAATCTTATCGGAAGTAGCTACTAGAGTTAAAAGAGGGGCAGATACAGAGTTAAAAGAGGGGCAGAATAGGTCGGATAGGAAATTTGAAGCTACATTCGAGCTTAAAAGAATTAACAGCTCAGCCCTGATGGAGACAGTGAACAGTTGCTGCATTCTCGATCAGGACACTCGACGTGTTCTTTCGGAAAATTATGTACACTGGCAGTGGCAACACCGTGCCACCTTTGTAGAGAACATACAGAACATTGAGATGCTCAAACAGCTGGAAACTCTGAACAAAAGCTTTCAACAGTCAACACTACACTACGTGAGATGCTCAAGAGAGTACTCCTGGTCTAAACCTAGGTAGGAATCCGATACCAAAATCAGCTTCGTCTCCTGAAAGAAAATGCCCTCGTCAGAACATGAAGGTTGTCAGAAAAGAAAGGTCAGCTACCATCTATGCACCCATATGGGGTTAAAAATCAAGTACCATAAATCAGTCACACAGGATTCCATCTTTTCGAAACAGGCTATTTTAAGCTGACTAAGTAAAAGATAATGTTTTCTTGAAAATTCACAGCATGTCTATGTGCATGGTTAAGTCTCCCCAACAGCACATTTCTCTCATCCCCATCTGTGTTTCCCAAGATCTTTAAAATTTTGTACTCTGGGATCCGCATCATACAGATATAGCAAATGGAAAAGGCGGATTGGTGGCTGGGTGTTGACTGCATTATTGTCAAGGGTCATCAAATTCATTTTAACAGTTATCAACTAAAAACTGAGACTGACTAAAGTAAGAAAGCTGTGTAGCAACTCATGTAATAAATTCCCTCAAGCACAAATTAAGTCCCCCAAAACGACAACAAAATGTCTCTTCACACTGAGCTTAGCATTGCTTAACCAAGAAAAAATCATTATTACCTGGATATTGAACATCTGAGGCAATTCCATGCGAGTGATAACCACCTGATCTGCAATACTAATTCTTTTCAAACCATACAGCTCTGAACTTGTAGAATTCCCCAGTACTAGCCACCAAGCTTCTTGTTTTGCCTACAGAAAACATCAAAAGATTCAGTGCAAAACAACAATTGAAGTTCGAAACAGGCCAAGTAGGAAATTGCAAAGCTGAAGAAATTGATATTAATCAGTAATCATACAAAATAGGTGTACAAAAAAGTGCAAGTTCCATCAAGTGTGGAAGACAGCGATGTTCTTAAAACACACCTACTCCAAATAAATTTTTGACATATACATGAAACAGGTGTCACCCAAATATTGTATAATCATCCAGTTAGGCTGTATTGTCACTAGTAGTTGACGATGCAACCAATAAAGGTTATTGATTTCTTAGAGCATCGCAAAGCATTTAACTAGCAAAAATGATTCTGCAGTACACGACACTTATCAGTTTGTGCTTCGAATTTTAAGACCGAAAAGCTGGATTATTCCACAAATTGTCAGGTAGTGCACGTGTTTTGGATAGCTCCAACTCCTGGATTTGCAGGATCTGGAGTTTGTAGGCAAAAAACAAGAAAATGATAACTCATGCAAAAACCCCAAGTCTATCACCAAACCAACCCATTGCCACCCGACTTGACACATTTACCAATCAAACCAGTTTGTAAATAGTGAGGTTTTCTTCCCAGTTACAGCAACGATCAAATTCTCTGTTGCTCCATTTGAAGATCACGGCAAATGGCAACCAATTTCAGAAGCAAACTGATAAATTTACAAAATATGTAAGAAATATAAGTTTGCCTATTCAGTCTTTATCATATCAACACAACATTTGTAGTTTATAACATGAAACAATTTATTTGTCAATTTTCTCACTGCAGGACCAAGAACACACCCCAAAGGCCCCACCGTCCGGTCAATTCTCAAATGGGCTTCCCAAATTATCAGGACTAAGGGATTAAATGTTTATTCCTCATAACAATTTTTATACAAATACCTTAAACAATGAACCCTCTATGTTACATTTAGTTATTTCATGTAATGCCCCATTGCAAATTATTAAGATACTGACCTTGGGAAATCTAGGGGCAAATGCTCTTGATTTTGGACGCCGTGAATTTTTCAAGTGCACTTTGATGTTTAAAGTTCGAGATCTGGACCGCCCCTGTTCATTCTGAAGCTGAAGATTCACCTCAACACGAGGGAAATGTTGCAGATCCTGCAATGAAATACAGTACTCAGGAGATAAACAGAATGATCTCTTCATTCAGAAGTTCAAGGAAAAATACTAATAATGAACTTATCACATTGAAACATATAGTCAAATAGAGTTAATAACAACTTTTTTGTTGTAAATACAATATGTAGAAATTATGGTGAATTATTTGGGGCCCAATTTGAGTAACATGTGAGCTAGCATTTTCAAAATCTAGTGAACCAATGAGAAAACTGGAATCATTCAGCATTAGGGTTTAGGATGATTTCTCAAAAACGAGCTGGTTGCGCTTGCACTTCCATAACTAATTCAAGGAGACTGGACATTTACAAACCGCTTTACTTTCAATTAATATCTAAAACAATTAGGCAAATAATTTGACCTCCCAAATTTAAGTGAGAAGCGGAACCTGGTACAACTCTGATGCAGAAAATGGTTGAAGGAGCCTGTGCAATTCTTGACGAGAAAGATCCAGCAAGGCTGAGACTTCTAAGACTCCTCTACTCCTGAGATGAACTAGAGTATCATCATTCATGGATGGCAACATCCAGAGTGATGAATCCCTCTCAAACCAGAGACCCTGGCAAGAAAAATGAATTTAGTTCAATATATATATTTGTTTGGTTTGAACCCAGATACTCTTTATAGTACAATCAAATCCTCCAATGTAGATTTCTTTTTTATATATATTAAAAAGAAGCTGAAAACCGAACTTCACCTGTATGATCATCTGCAAGAGATGCATGCAAGACAACGCACTTGAAAGCCATCCACTATTGGCACATACGTCAATCATAGCCTGTATAATACGTATGCTCTGATCAAGAACTGATTTCAAGTCCGTGGCATAATCACTAATTGGTAATTCTGCTCTTGAGAAATGTGCCTGCAAGACAGATGGAAACAAAAATGATAATTCATATATCATTGTGCATCGAATACTGTTAAAATCAAAATACTGGTAAGAAAAGAACAAGTTAGTATTCCAATCATATGTTCAACCCCCTGTACCTGAAATAGTAAGTTGGCTTTAACATGTGGATCATCAAGGTGGTGTTGATCAACTGGATATGGGACATTTTCACTGAGTGTTCGATTCAAGTTATCCTGAAACAGCAAAGAGCATAAATGCATAAAAGATGACAATGAGCAAAGAATCAAGATCAGAGTGTCCTCCCTCTTTTTTTTTTTACATGTCACATTTGCTCTGTCCTAAGTCAAACTTGTCCAACTTTGACCAAGTTTATATAAAACATAGCAACTATATACTACCAAACATATGCACCATCAAAATATATTCCATGGTGGATTTAAAGAAACAAATTTGGTTTTGTAGATGTTATATTTTTCTACTAACTTGATCGAAGTTGGACAAGTTTGACTTAGGAGTTAGGACAAAGCAAATGTGACATGTAAAAAAAACAAAGGGAGTACTACGAACAGAATGCCTTCTAGAAATTAGCTGTATCTACAAAAATCAGTACAGTGATATCATGCATTCGAAGGAGAGAAAAATGCTGACTCAATTATCTACAAACAAAAATCGCGTAATGCTTAGTTTCTTAAAAAATGAATGGAAAAAACACCTCATTATGGCGTACAGGAAGCTCATCAAATTCTGCAGCAGCTGACAATATGTGCACAAAGGCCTAGCAACAGAACCAAAGCTATTAATTATCTGCAACTCCAAATTAATTCAATCAATTAGCCTGGGAACAAGGCTAAAACTTACTTCCAGCGATGTATTGGGGCCAATATTTGATCCAAACATTGAAACAGTGAGGTAACTAAGGTAATACTGTGAAGCTATTTTTCCCAAAATCAAATGTTTTACAGAGTGGTCATCCACTCTTATGCATCCACTGTCCTCAAGGTCTTCAAATGTAGTTTCGACTAACCTGTTTGGACAAAAAAGGGAAGACATACCATCAACTTGTTGTAAAAGAAGTCAAGACCTATGCTTAAATGAAGTCCTCATTTCCCACCTCGAGAGATACGAATTCAAGGTGTTTGTATCAGTATCCTCCAACCCATAGTAGGCTGGATTAACAACCTGCGATATGGCAGCAAATCGTGGTGAACAAGACAGACATATATTTTACAAGGTGTCTCCATCAAAGCTATGAAAGATTTTTACAAAGGTTTTGATCCCTTAATAACAGATCACTTTGACAAGCCATACATTTTAATTAGCACAACAATAAGAGACTTTATACAGTTCTAAATCGATTGCTGAATGAACCATATGATTTCAGATTTTACGGTAATTGTCTTAGATTTAGCCTTTATTAATTAGTAAAATGTACCAGCCAATCAGTCAATCTGAGGATAAAAAGGGATCTAAAGTGTGTCAAAGATTGTGTATCCAGAAACTTCAGCTGAGTGTGAGTGCAGGAGCAAAAAACAAAGTACCGAAAAGAATTTTACAAGATAAATACCAATCTACGATATAGGTAAGTCCAAGTGAGATAAATAATTGCTTCCTCCTTGTTGCTGATGGTGCCTGAAACAATTTCTGCATTTATGTGATCATGCAAGTGCTCCCTCAGATTACTCTCCACAGGAAATGGTTCGTAGAGGAACTGCAAATTATAATATTTTGTGTTAATACTCAAGATACAAAGATGCATTAGAGATTGTTCATTAGCAGGAAGAAAAATATGGTGACCTTCTTGTAAAAGCTCTTTTTTGGCTCATGGACAAGAATAACAGCTTTGCCATGTTGGTCATATTGTGGTCGACCTGCACGACCCATCATTTGTAGAATATCTGTGATATCATAATCGATGTATCTTTTTGTTTTGCCATCATAGTATTCAGTTCCCTACAAGATAGATATTAAATGAGCCCACAAATAAATCACAAATGAAGACTGAGAAAATTCAAGGCATTATGTCACCTTGATTATGACCAGGTGAGCTGGAAGATTAACACCCCACGCCAACGTGCTGGTACATACCAGTACCTGGATATAACATCAAGCAACAAGAAAGTCTGTTTAAGTTTTGCTTAAGCATGTAACTAGCATCCTTAACACAAGAAGTTCATCAAAGCAGAACACACCTGAATCTTATTGTTCGAAAAAAGTTCCTCAACCAAGGATCTGTCTCTGTTATTTAAACCTGCATGATGCAGACCTATGCCAAACTGCAGAGTATGCCTCAAATTACTGTCAGAAACTTGTGAAAGAACCATGTCTAGGGAGTTGTCTGCAATGCTCAGGAACTGTCTTGGTTTTTCATCTGATGCTGCAAGCTGCACACATAGGACATTAAATGGTTAAATAGCAGCAATGCATATAGCCATCTGGTAGACTGGTAGCGTAGATCAAAACCAGGATTCCACCTGAATGATATCAAGAGCTGTAAGTCTAGTCTGTCGACGTGATGACACAAAAATGAGAACTGGTTTACTGGGTGAATGAGAGCATATGGCTGCATAAGCTGGTTTGTTCATGCTATTCATTCTTGGACAGTAGAATTTCCCAGGATATCCCTGTTAAAACAAGAAAAGGAAACAGGAGTTACCGCACAAAGCTTTTATTATTATGTGATCTACCAAACATTTTTCTTCCAGGTCACCATATAATATAGTTCTCTCTCCACAAGGTAGGCAATTTGGAATATCACTGTATTGCTCAAAGTAACTGCAAGTTGAAAATTGCATTGCCCATATACTTAATTGCACCTTTTCAGAAAGAACTACCCCAAGAATTAACAAGATCTAATAAAATGGTTCTCAAGTTTGTTGTGGTAAGCTAGAGTTGAAACCCAACAAGAGACACCAGAAATGTTTGGTAATAGTAATATCTAGTAAAAGGGGCCTGCTAGCCTATAAGCCTAGGTCATGGTTCGGACACATGAACTGCTTGTAAGAGAGGTAGATGCGTATAATGTGGTCGATGTATTGCAATGAGCCCATAGGGCGGTATATATGAGAGTACAGAGTCTTGGAGGGCAAGGCACCTCCGTGGATACATATGGCAGTCCAGGATTCTATCCTAACCTACCATTTATACTCTAATACTGCTGGTTTCCATGCGCTCCTATCCAAAGCTAGTCCTTTGGATATATTCCAAACTTCCAAGTTTCTCTTCATTGCTTTCTTGCATGCTATGTTAGGTTGATGCCAGCCGCTTTTGTTACCATAACACTTTAAAACACCGATGTGCACTGGTGCCTTCGGAGGCCTCCATTGGATATGACCAAAATCATCTCAACTGATGTATTGGTGCCACACCTATTGTTATATCACATATATTGTCATTTCACACACTATACTCCCTATTATGACCACAAATCCACCTCAACAGGTGCACCTTTGCTAAGCTTAGCTACTCGACGTGCTACCTAGGTCATCAAACATCACAGGTCTAATCATCATCCTATAGAATTTCTTATATCTTTTGTGCCACCTTCTATAATGGAAGATGCTAAAAGCTTGGCACAATTACAATCCCAGTTTTGATTATATAACAAAGTTCTTCATTAATATTGCCAGACTACTCACAACCTCCTCGTGTCTAGTATCACACAGTTTTAGTCCTACTTAGTCTAACTTTCAAGACCAATGTTGCCTCCACAACTCCAAACCCCCATCCTACTCCCATCAACTAGCACCACATTGCCACACGCCAGAAGGCCATACATCAAGAGATCTCTCTTGTATTTCCCTTGTGACCTCATCATTCATCAAAGCAAATTGTTGAGAAATACTAATCGTAAAAGGTACTGGGAGCAGGCCTTTTCCAGCAAAGCTAGTCAATGCAACCAATCTATGAGGAAATTAGCCTTCTGAAAAATGTCAGCAACATTTTTTGTGAACCAGAACAGGAATTTAAGGCAATAACAGAAATCCAGCTTACCTGGATATGCACTTCAAGAGGTACAGGCCTCACACTAGGCTTGAAATTGAATAGACCATCATCCGTAACACCCAACCAATCAGCTAAATCACTGGATGTGACAGATGAAAGTAGTCAGACGATGGAGCAAAACTACTGCAATGGTCGTGTACGTACACAGTACAAATGTCAAACATGGTTTCGTAATAACACCTATTCTCAAATACTATTATGTCACAATGACAATACTGCTCATATTCATATCCTAGGGAAATGCTTTACACTTAAAGTGATTAAGAACTGAGCACGAGAATCAAGAAGCAAATTCATCACTTTGAAACATACCGGGCATTTGCTAATGCTGTTGATAAACCGACAAAACGAATTGAACGTTCAGTTTGTGACGATATGTAACGCATTCTTGATACAATGACCTGAAAAACGGAAGTTCCATTATGCTAATAATTGATCAAGAACGAATTTGAAAGAACCGAAAAAAAAAGAACAAACAATACAAAAACATATGATAGAAGGGATACCTCAAGGATGGGTCCACGATCAGCTCCCAAAAGATGTATCTCATCCAATATCATGAGGCCCACCTATCAGTAAGACAGTAATCTTATCAGTAATATCTAATAACTCAAATGAATATAATTTTCTATATAATCCACAAAAGTAGCTATATATGAAGGAAAGGTCTGGACCTTCATAACATAACTTCTGCTATGCCAACTTCGACTAATCCCATCCCATTTTTCTGGGGTAGAAATTATGATGTCAGCTGATAATAGGGCCATCAGGTCTGGAGTGAAGTCACCAGTCATCTCAACCTAACAAAAGCATTACTTCAGTTAAGATATACATTTTGATGTATTGGAGAAATAAAAGCTATGAATTGATTCTGTACCATCTTCTTCCCAAGCTGAGTTACAAGACCTTTTCTCCAATCATTCATCCTTTCCCGCACTATTGCCTTTAGAGGGGCAATGTAAACTACCTAAAAGGTATTGGACAGGTATTAACATGACATTATACCACAAAAAAGATGGTTTTATATTGGAATTCAGTAAACAAACCTTCATGTCTGGTTGTGTATTGAAAAGATGAAGCATTGCTAGTTCTGCAGATATTGTCTTGCCACTTCCAGTTGGAGCTCCCAGAAGTACATTGTTATCAGTGTGATAAAGAACATGGAAAGCCTGAAAAAATTACACAGAAATTTAATGATGTACCTATAAAAGAGAGAAGTTCAGCAAGCTGGAGCAAACTGTTGGCAACAGTACTAGTGGTGTTTGGGCATTATACAGTAAGCATCTTGTGATCTTATAAATGGAAATGTAATAGATGCATATGTTAAGCACTTGGTAACTTTTATACTTGATTCTCCCATCTTATGTTCATCCAGAATACAATTTTTTTCCCACAGACAAATGAACATTACCAACACACTGCTGGTCGCAGTTGCATAAAAGAATGAAACAATTTCATCAGAATAGTTATAGAAGTTTAATTACCAATCCCTTGTTAGCAATAATCCTGTGCATAAATGTATAAGTCCAGGTTCAGTGTATAAGCCTTTAGGTTAGCAGATTTTCAGCTAGCAGGTTAGGGGGGATAACAGGCAAGCCTGCAAGTAAGTAGGTGGCTGAGTCCTTATTGTGCATGAACTCCTGGGCTACCTGTGAGGCCATCTTGGATTTCATCCCTATCATGCAGACCAATAGCATAAACAACTAAACTGAACGATAAGTGTTACTAAAATGCACCTGAGTTTGTATCGGATTGAAATGGGAAAATCTGTACCGATCCTCATATGTTTTGTTGCCAAGAGCACTCAGTGGAAGAGGCTTCAAGTCCAAAAGTTCAGTGTGCGTTATTTGTGTCTGCGTGAACAGAAGCAGCATTCAGTATATTCTCTTATAATAATGAAACACTATGGAAGGACAGTTAGCAATTTGTGAAATTCACCTGTGGCAATGTCAGATTATGAAAAGAAACTGTAAAGAGAGACTCAGCATGTAACCATGAGTCTGATATGGCTCGTATATAGTACTGTGGTGGATGAGGTTCAAATATTGGTACATTAAAAGATATCTTTGAAGGTATTCCTCTTGCCATCTTCTTCGTTAGTGTGAATAGCTCTGAGTGATAAATGGTATCATTTTCAGAATCCTGGGAAATAAAATATTATGTTACTGACCAATGCAGCCTGCAGTATAATTGAGAATGGAAAAAAATTCAAAGGTATGGTATTTATGTGACCATTAACAAAACTGGAAGCACATTGCATTTCCATTTTATGTAAGAGGTTCCTTAAGGTGGTGACATGGTGACATCTCTACATAGTAGCTTCCAATCTTTCAAGGTCATAAATGGACTCTTCAAAATGTTAAAAGCAAGCAAATATAATTGCATTATACATGATACCACACTAGTAGAACAGAATATATAAAAGCAAAGAATTAAAATTTTTGCATTCTTACTACATCTCTAAAATGATGTAGCCACAGATGCATATAACAATTATAAGTGTACACTCACATACCTCGACAATAATCCACCATCGTTCTGACATGCCATGGTAACGATCTTTCCACACAAATTCAGGTGTTATATGCAGGTCAACCTACAACATTATCATAAGTGATCGCATAAGAGTAGTCATAAGAAAACGAAAATAGCACACAAAAAGTGGCACTAGCTCTTACTTTAAGAACCGTCCTAGTGATTGGGCTCACGGTTGCAGATAAGTTGACATATGGGAAGTATCCCACATATTGCTTAACCAACTTCAGGAAAGGGATGTAAATAGCATTAGTAAGTAGAAATTTTACTAATAATCACAGAACACTTGAAGCCAAGGCATACCTTTCCCTGGTGAGAAAACCGAATAAGAGCTCCAATTTCATTTTCCTCCATCTCATAAAGACGATCCAAATCAACATTTCTTTCCTCGAGTTTCCACAATATCTAATTCAGAGAGAAAGAATTACATTTGAAAAATAATGTAAACATGACAAGTAGTGGCAACTGATAGCAAACCTGAGGAGAAAGATCCTTATCAAACTGCCTAAGTGGATGGAGATGAGGCCATATTTTGTGATCCACAGCCTTGCAGTATTCCAATAATAAGGATGTCATCTCAGACCACCCTCGACGCAGACAAATCTCAAATAGTGCCCTCATAATGCGAGCCAAGCTTTGACTAATGTATTGAGCATCAGAATGCAAAGAGGAGCTATCGATTGGAGCACGGGAAATATAAACCTGCAAAATATATCAAATAACTCAACTAAGATCTTGTTGATTTGAACATAACAATTGAGTTACAGTGTCAACAATAACCTGTATGAGAATTGAAATTTTCCCATGTTTGTCAGTCGGTCCACCCTTAATTTCCAAGGGGCACGCTTTCCTAGCAAGGGTTTCTAGTTCATCCTGTTCTTCTTCTCTGACTACAATATTTTCAAATTCAGAGGAATGGGCCACCATAGTAATCACCTGAGGTAGTACCCAGGCAGACAGGTTAGTAAAACTTCGCAAGCATATCTTACTGAACATATGAAATAGGCGAACTAAATGTGTACCTCACTTTCACTCATGTGACGTCGAAGCATCTCATTGTAAGTCTCAACACTGGAGTACTGAAGGTAAAAGTGGCTTGCAATTCGACCAAGTTCTGTGCAATAAAAGTTGCAACTCTTTTCATCATAACGCATCATCTTGGCTTTGTCTAGTGCACGTGCAGCATCAATAATGAATGCTCTTTGCTTTGCACCCATAGAAGGATCTCCCAAAACCTTAAGACAAATATAAGAGGTTTATAACTTTGAAACTTGTAGTCCAAACTCAATGGAGGACAGAATATCACATGGGCAAATGAAGCAACCCACACAGTGTTGTGTCAAAAACCTATACTACAAAATGCATCCTTCTCATATAAATTTATATCATACTGATTACCATTGATGGTGTGAAACTGTGAATGGTGAAAAGTTACCTCTTCCCAAGTTATTCCATAAGCCAGAGGATTAGTCTTCATCCTTATAAATAAGTATGTGTAACCAAGCCAGGCACAGGCCTCCCTGACATTTGTTACAGTGCCCAAGGCAACCTCGGCATTTAAATTATCTTTCAGAGATCCAAGGAACTGCCAAATTAATATAGTTAGCAAGAAATTAATTGAGTATCAAAAGAAAATACAACAGTAAACCAACTTCCGAAGACCACAAGCAAAGTAGAAAATAAAACTTGTTCCATTGTCCAAAACCTTCACATTAGGATCACAGGGGATGTTATGTCACATTTACTACTAGAAATCGCCACATCACACACCCCCTAGAACAATGTTTCTACTGTTGGAACAATTCTTTTCTCTTCATGGTTGTGGAACCTTTTTTTCTACTACTGGACGCAGTAGAAAAAATGGTTCCTAAAAAATGCTCTAGCAGATAATTGTTCCAGAGGGTGTGAAGTGATGGCTTTGAGTCGCATATGTGGCAAATAATATTTCTCCAGGACCACCCAGTATTACTTGCTTAATCCATAATTTAACAAGTTCAATATTGTTTTTAGTGTCCTCATATGCTAACCTGGCTTTCTATTGGAAGCTGACTTGTCAATAACCTTAAGTAATAGGCTAATTTGTCATGTGTTGTGAGAATAATTCCTTCGCCACTTTTATCAAACTGTGGCCTTCCAGCACGTCCGAAGATCTAACCAAAAAAATGAATGGATGGACATCAGAAACATTAGACTGTTTAACAGAAGGAATGATAACAATAGTACAAAATACAAAATAATGAAAAGTTCAGATAGGCACCTGCATCACATCAAGCATCCCTAGATCTCGCCACCCACCAGCTTTAGGATCATATAGCTGTGTGCCCTGTTATTGGAAGTATATTATTTTCCTTAATGAATAATTGGGCATGCATGTTTTGGAATCCGTGGATCAACCGAAGACGTATGTGTTAGTGTATATATGTGTGAGTGGCCCATATGGCCTGTGTACAGCCCATAGTGGCCCATGTATAGCTAACTATATACCCACCCTTCTAGGGTTGGAGGAATAGACAAGGAATTCATTCCCCAAACATGGTATCAGCAGTCTAGGGTTTCCTCACCTCCTTCCTCTCTCCTGGCTACTGTGCGCCGCCGCCGCCATGGACGGCCGGCAGCCACCTCCACCTCCTCCCCTCTCCTCCTTTCCTCCACTCTTCTCCACCGAAGCTCTGGCCGCCGGCGCCGCCGACCCGGCCCCTGATTCCGACCTCGATTCGCCGGCGCCCGGCCTCGATCCGGCCGCCCCGGCCGCGGATGCGGCGGCTGCCGTCTCCCGCGGGCTCCAGGACCCCGACGCACCGCACCAGGCCGCGGATGGGGCCGCGGCTGCCGCCTCCCGCGGGCTCCAGGACCCGGCCGCACCGCGCTAGGCCGCGCATGGGACCGCCGCGGCCGCGGATTCCCTTCGCGCGCAGCAGCAGGCCGCGTACGGGGCCCTCTCTGCCCTCCGCGTGCCGCTGCTGCTCGCCCAGGGCGTGGCTCCCGGCCCGTACGGCGCCTACACGCAGCAGCAGGCCGCCGCCGGGGGCTTCTCTGCCCCCCGCGCGCCGCTGCTGCCTTCCTAGGGCGCGGAGACCGCCGCGTACGCCGTCCCCGGGCAGCAGCAGGCCGTCGCAGGGGGCCTCTATGCCACCCGCGCGCCGCTGCTGCCCTCCCAGGGCGAGGAGGCCGCCCAACTCACTGCTCTGGCCGCTGCCCATGGCTTGTCCCCGGCCACGGTGGCTGCAATCGTTGCTGAAGGACCTACTGCTGTGGCCGCTGCTCTCCGCATCCTGGGGTCGACCTCGCGCACGGCCCCCACTACTACGGGCGTCATGGCCGCGAGCTCTGGTGGTGCCCCTGTTGGCTCTGCTAGCCAGCCTGTGCCCACTGGTGCACTGGAGACTCATGCTACTGCTTCCATCGGTGGTTCTTCCGGCGACACCGACCTCACCATCTTCCCGGGGTGCTCTCCTCTCAGCGGACTGGGCATGCCCCCTGCGACCGCTCCGTTCTCCGCCACCGCCTTCCTCCGTGGGCTGTCTCCGCGTCCCTCCACCGTTGCGGCCGCCGACAGCGCCCTCGCTGCGGCCCTGGAGAACGCCAAGACCGCGGCAGCCGCCGCCGAGGAGCGTGTGGCCGCCCTCGCCTGGGAGCACGAGCGCACCACCGCTGACGCTCTTGCTCGCCAGGTCGCCGAGGCGGAGCGCTTCCTCCACACCTCTACAGGGGAGCGCGTCGCCTCTTCTCAGCAGCCTCCGCCTACGGCTCCGCTCCAGCCAGGTGCTGGACCCCCGGGTGGCACGGACGACCCCATGGTCGCCTACCTCCACCTTCAGGCCGCCGGGGTCCCGCACATCAAGAACCTGGTCACCGTCCTCCTCGACTCCACCTCCACCTCCTACGCTCGATGGAGGGACCAGATTCTCCTCATTCTTCGCCGCTACGCTCTCGACGGCCACGTCCTCTCCGACACTCCTGCCCGTGCTCGCGACCTGGCGTGGCGACGCCGCGACAGCATCGTCATGTCCTGGATCTCTGGGACCATCTCCCTGGATCTCCAGGACATCGTGCGGACTCCGGATCCCACCGCGCGCGTGATGTGGCTTTCCCTCGAGACTCAGTTTCTCGGGAATGCTCAGACACGCGCCCTCCAGCTCGACGCCGAGCTTCGCACGCTCGAGCAGGGTGACCTGTCCGTGGGAGACTACTGCCGGAAGATGAAGAGCACAGCTGATGGGCTTCGCGACCTCAGCTTCACGGTCCCGGAGCACATCCTGGTCCTCAACGTTCTGCGGGGCCTTCCCAGCAGCTACGAGGTCGTGCGGACGCTGCTCACGCACCAGCAGCCGCCACCCACCTTCCTGCAGGTCCGTGATGCCCTCACCCTGGAGGAGCTCACCCGGGGCCACCACACACCTGCCTCGACCACGTCTTCGTCCTCTACCTCTCGCGCACTCGTCGCTGCCCCACCACCGTCCTCCGCCTCGCCGCCTGCCTCTCTCCTTGGTGCTCCTCCCCTCGGGCCGAGCGGGGGGTGGGGGGGGGCCGTGGGGGCCGCCGAGGACGCGGTGGTGGGGGTCGTGGGGGTCGTGGGACGCCCACCCAGGCTCCGACCCCCCTCTCGCTCCTCTTCCCGGAGGTGCGCCCTGGCCGACCTTCTCCCACCCGTGGTCAGGGCGTATCTCCATGTGGCCCCACCAGGGTCAGGGAGGGGGGCCTCGTTCCCCGCACCAGCCGGCGGCCATGGTCACGAGTGCTGCCTCCTACGCGCCGACCTGGACTCCACCTCCTCCGCCCAGCTCGTCGTGGCCGGGGGGTGGGATCAGGCTGCCTTGGCGCAGTCCTTCAGCACTGTGGGGTTGACGCCGCCCGTTGGCACCGAGTGGATCGCCGACTCGGGTGCCTCTTACCACACCACTCCTGATGCGGGTATCCTTTCTTCTGTCCGACCTCCTCACCCCTCTTGTCCTTCTTCCATCATGGTCGGTGATGGCTCTTGTCTTCCGGTCACTTCTGTGGGTTCTGCTCACGGTCCTTTTCGTCTCTCTGATGTCCTTGTTGCTCCTCAGATGGTTCACAATCTTCTTTCTATTCGTCAATTTACAGCTGACAATTCTTGTTCTGTGGAGTTTGACACTTCTGGTCTTTCTGTGAAGGATTTGGCTACCGGGCGTCCACTCCTCCGATGTGACAGCACCGGGCCCCTTTACACCCTTCGGCTTCCTGTCTCCGCTGCCTCCACTTCACCTTCGTCTTCCTCGTCAGCTGCTCTCGCCGTGACACCGTCTTCCACCACTTGGCACCGCCGCCTCGGTCATCCCGGCCGAGATATTTTGGCTCAGATTAGTCGTAGTGGAGATATCTCTTGTACTAGGACTACTGCTGAGCACCTCTGTCAGGCATGCCAGCTTGGTCGTCATGTTCGGCTTCCTTTTTCTTATTCTTCTTCGCATGCTGCGCATGCTTTTGATCTTATCCACTGTGATGTGTGGACTTCTCCTGTACTCAGCATTTCTGGTTATAAGTATTATCTGGTGATCATTGATGATTTCTCTCACTACTCCTGGACTTTCCCTTTGCGTGCCCAGTCTGACACCTTCCCCACCCTTCTTCACTTCTTTGCCTGGGTGTCCACTCAGTTCGGCCTCACCGTTAAGGCCGTCCAGTGCGACAACGGTCGTGAGTTCGATAACTCCACCTCTCGCTCCTTCTTTCTCACCCGCGGTGTTCAGTTACGTATGTCTTGTCCGTATACTTCACCCCAGAACGGCAAGGCCGAGCGCATGATTCGAACCACAAACGATGTCATGCGCACTCTTCTGATCCAGGCCTCCCTCCCCCCGCGCTTCTGGGCAGAGAGCCTTCACACCGCCACCTACCTTCTCAACCGTCTTCCTTCCACCGCTTCTCCCGCTCCGACTCCTCACCACGCTCTCTTCGGTACCCCTCCCACTTACACTCACCTTCGTGTCTTCGGGTGTGCTGCTACCCGAATCTTGCTGCCACTGCTCCTCATAAGCTCGCACCTCGCTCGACACGTTGTGTGTTCCTTGGTTACTCCCCTGACCATAAGGGGTACCGCTGCTACGATCTCACCTCTCGTCGGGTTCTTATATCCCGACATGTTGTGTTTGACGAGTCAGACTTCCCCTTTTCCTCCTCCTCCACACCCACTCCGGATCCTGACATTGAGTCCATGTTTTCTGACCCGGTGGTGCAGCCGCCTGTTTCTGTTTTTCCTTTTCCAGCAGGTTCTTCTGGTACACCACCGGCTCTGGCTCCTCCGGCGGCGCCTGAGCCTCCTCTTGCACCACCCGCGGTTCCGGTGCCATTCGTCGCACCTGACGTGCGCGGCCCCGGTGCCCCCGGCGCCCCTCGCCGCGCCACACGCGGCTCCGGCGCCTCCACCCGCGCCACGCGCGGCCCCGCCACTACCTGCACGCTACGCCGAGCCCGTGCAGGTGTACCAGCGCCGTCCGGTGCCTCCACCGCCGCTACCTTCTCCGGCTCCTCCACCAGCGGTGCCCGTAGACTATGTGCCTCCTCTGCGCCATGTCTACAGGCGCCGCTCCACGGCTCCGCCTCCTCCACCACCGTCACCGGAGCCGTCTCCGCCTCCTCCACCGGCGCCCACACCGCCTCTGCCGCCGCCACCGCCGCCTCCACCATGGCGCTCTCGGGTGGAGTCGGCCGTGTACCACCCGCCGGTCATCCATCGGGATCCTCGCCACACCCATCCCATGGTGACCCGGCTGGCGGCCGGGGTTCTTCGGCCGTGGGCCCTCTCCGCCACCGAGGGGGAGCCGCGGCTTTCTCCGATCCCGACGTCGGTTCGTGAGGCTCTGGCAGATCCGAACTGGCGTCGTGCGATGGAAGAGGAGTACGGAGCCCTTCTTGCCAACCAGACTTGGGACCTTGTGCCGTGTCCGTCGGGTTGCAATGTGGTGACCGGCAAGTGGATTTGGACAATCAAACGCCGTGCTGATGGTACTCTGGAGCGCTACAAGACGCGTTGGGTCCTTCGGGGTTTCACTCAGCGTCCCGGTGTGGACTATGACGAGACTTTCAGTCCAATGGTGAAGCCTGCTACAGTGCGCACTGTTCTCTCTTTGGCTCTCTCTCGGTCTTGGCCCGTGCACCAGCTTGATGTCAAGAATGCATTTCTTCATGGCACTCTGACCGAGACAGTCTACTGCAGCCAGCCAGCAGGGTTTGTGGACTCCAGTTGTTCGGATTTGGTCTGCCGGTTGAACAAGTCTCTCTATGGTTTGAAGCAGGCTCCTCGGGCATGGTACTCTCGGTTTGCCACCTTCTTGCTGACACTGGGATTTGTTGAGGCCAAGTCAGACACTTCATTGTTCATATATCACCATGCTGATGGGGTTGCCTACCTCCTCTACGTTGATGACATTGTTCTGACTGCCTCTAGTCCACAGCTGCTTCAGCGGATTATCTCCTCCCTTCAGCAGGAGTTTGCCATGAAGGATCTGGGCCAGCTTCACCACTTCTTGGGCGTGACCTTTGAGCCCCGTCAGGCTGGTCTTCTCCTTCACCAGCGTCAGTACGCACTTGATATCCTGGAGCGTGCCGGGATGACTGATTGCAAGCCTTGCTCCACTCCTGTTGACACTCAGGCGAAGCTGTCTGCTACTCTGGGTGACCCTGTGGCTGATCCGACTGCTTATAGGAGTCTTGCTGGAGCTTTACAGTACCTCACTTTCACCAGGCCGGATCTCACCTACGCTGTCCAGCAGATCTGCCTCCATATGCACGATCCACGGGAGTCCCACCTTGCTGCGCTGAAGCGCCTTCTCCGCTACGTCCGAGGCACTGTTGACTTCGGCTTGGTCCTCCACCGGTCTCCGTCTGCTGAGCTGGTTGTTTACACTGACGCTGACTGGGCGGGATGCCCGGACACGCGCCGCTCTACCTCAGGTTATGCCGTCTTCCTCAGCGGCAACCTGATCTCCTGGTCGTCCAAGCGACAGCCGGTTGTCTCTCGCTCGAGTGCTGAGGCGGAGTACCGGGCTGTTGCTAACGGCGTGGCTGAGGCGTCCTGGCTCCGACAGCTCTTGGCTGAGCTTCACAGCCCGCTCGCCAAGAGCACGCTCGTCTACTGTGACAACGTCAGCGCCATGTACCTCTCCACCAACCCGGTTCAGCATCAGCGGACGAAGCATGTGGAGATTGACTTGCACTTCGTTCGTGACAGAGTGGCTATCGGTGATGTTCGGGTTCTTCATGTCCCGACCACCTCCCAGTTTGCTGACATCTTCACCAAGGGTCTTCCCTCCTCGACCTTCTCGGAGTTTCGGTCCAGCCTCAACGTAGCCAGTGGCTAGTTGTGGCTGCGGGGGGCCTTGTGTGTGTGTTCCTTTCTTTGTTGGCCAGTCTTGTACACCGCTGCGCCGGTAGTTCAGACTGCGGGGGGGTGTTAGTGTATATATGTGTGAGTGGCCCATATGGCCTGTGTACAGCCCATAGTGGCCCATGTATAGCTAACTATATACCCACCCTTCTAGGGTTGGAGGAATAGACAAGGAATTCATTCCCCAAACAGTATGCAAGAAACCTAGGGGTTGCAATGCTCATACATACAATCAAGCAGTAGAAATAAAAAAAAATGAAAGAAGGTCATGCAAAATTTGACACTTTCCGTATGCCCTTTCCGGATGAACATTGTTACATACCAATGTTTCTGTATTGATTGCAAACTCTATAACTATCTCCAAAAGCAGTATTCCCACCTTCCTTAAACATATGATGTTTAGCTCAAAATAAACAGCATGAGTACTGATAGATAGATAGGCATTAAATTTCATTCTAGAAATCAAGTCAAGAGACAAGTTGTGGTAAACTGCAGATGAAAATGCTTATTTCTTTCAATCAACCAGTGTTGTATGTGTGCACCATCAATTGTAGTTTAGAATTTAAAAAACTAGAAAAAATAATCATAAACAGATACTGACCTTTATAACGACTGTATGAGCTGGTAAGTTTACTCCCCAAGCCAAAGTTGCTGTACAAACAAGGACCTAAATTGAAAGAAGTTAGCACAAGACTAGAGAATACAGAATAGAGTACACAAGAACACTCACTTTCAAAAGCCCGTCACCAAACAAGCGCTCCATCAAATTTCTGTCAGAACGTATCATTCCAGCATTGTGTATGCCAAATCCAGATTCAAAAAATTCAACAACTTCACGACTTTTTGCTTTACTAACATCTTTCTGCACCCATAAGACTAAGTAAATAACAGTTACTAAATCAATGGTCAGTGAAATTATAGGTAACCATAACCTTAATTAATGGAAACTGGGGATGATCTGCGCTTGAAAATAATTCCAATTCCCCTGCTTTTGCAGCTAGGTCAATCTGAGCAGCACGAAAAAAGAATGAGAAACTAGAAATTATCTGATTAGTTAAGACATATTAGTAGTTCACATAATGAAAAAAATATAGCATGAAAGGACCTGAAACCCTGAATGGTGCCTTATGAATAGAAGCCATCATTTTAAAAAATAAAATAATTTCTCCATTTCACAATATATGCCTATTACATGGGAGCTGTCCTCAAAATACCACCTCAGTTGTTAAATATGGGACGTGACAAACCAATCAGTTCAAAAATGAGCTAATTGGCTTGTCCTAAACATCATATATTCAAGAATAGAGGGAGTACAAGTTTATTAAGGAGAAAGAATGTACTTAACGCGCACTTTCCACTATATATCTAACGAATGGTGTGGAAGAGGTTAATGGCTGTAGCATGCTACACGAGGCAGACCGGGCGGCGGGGCAGCCACCGCAGGTAGTCCCTCCTTGGTTTCGGCACATGACCGTTGTGGACTTGTATTGTGAAATGGAGAGAGTATTAAAGAACTTGTGGAGCAAATTTTTGTAGTGAGTTACATTAACAGGGAATAATATATACTCCCTCAGCTTCACTACATTTGCTGATTTCTACATTGGACAAACATTTTCAAGCATATTTTCCTAAGGCCATGCATAAATATAGCGAGGCAAAGGGAATAGCCCCATGGGTCATACTTCTAAACACGAGATCCAACATACTTTTTTTTTACGGGGGAACACACAGGAGACTGTGGATCATTATGTTAAGAAGAACAAGGGGGAAAGCCCTTACAAACACACACCCATACACCCACATCAACCAAACTTTCAGCAAGCATTCGCACCTGTATACAGAAATACTTTCTAAATATAATTTCAAATAACAAAGAAAAGATGCAAGACAATTCTTGAGCATATACACGTATGGAATCAGAAATTTGATAAACAATAACATCTACGAGACATCACAGAAGCAAACAAAAGGGAAACAGTTGTAATGCTACTACTATATCGAGGAATTAGGTGATGCCTCAGACAAGAAAGGTACAAGACTTACCAGGGTTCTGGCAGTTTTCCCAGTATCCTTACGAGTATGAACAAAAACCAATGCTTGATGACCTTGCTTAATGGACTCCACAACCTGCCAATTTGACGCACGGGTTATGTATAGGTACGAATGCAGAAATCAAGAGAGAACCATGCTGTCAGAGAAAAGACCTTCTCATAGCACAAATTATTGAATAGTTCACTTTTCTTCGTGTAATCCCTTTCACTGATCCCAATGTATTGCTGAGCAAGAGGAACTGGACGATAACTCGAGTCAAAATAGAAAAGGCCAGTCTCTGGATTAACCCGCAAAAATTGTGCAACCTGAAACATGTGATGTTCCGTGATGTTATTTAATTGCAAGGCAGGTAACAAATATACACGATAGTTAAGGTAAGTAGGTAACAGACCTCTAAGTAGGTAGGAAGAGTAGCAGATAGGCCAACAATGCGAATCATTGATTGCATAGACTCAACCTGTTGCATTGAATCAATTCAATAATATGAACAAGGCAAGAAAACAACATGCAAAGAACGGACAGTTGTTATATAAGGACAAGTAATCAGTTTGAGGTATAGTCATCTTTACTTCTCCAGTTTTTATAAATTACACTGCCATGATTCTTGAAACCATTAAGGCAAAGAGAATAGTCACAGTTTATCAGTGCCTACACAGGCCCCTATTCTAATCTTAACAAATTATTATACAGTGACTTTTGACAAAAACAAGGCATAGAGCAGTTGCTCCCTTTTTGAGTTACCTGGCGGAGAGTCCTAGCTACTAGTGCCTCAATTACTGAACCTCTATCGTCATTTAGCAGGTGAACCTCATCAATGATTATCAGCTTAACCAGCATGGAAAGTGACATGTCACTGCTTTTGCGTGTAATGACATCCCACTTCTCAGGAGTAGTCACTATCATCTGGTCAATGCACTGAGTAAGTATACAGCTCAAAAGCACAAGTTAAAAGAATAAAACAAGGTAAGATTGTACCTGTGTTTCTTCAATCTCATTTTTTGTCAACTGCATATCTCCTGTAAGTTCTCTAACAACCAGGTTCAATGGAGATAATCGGCGACTGAATGTCGCTGTTACCTCTGCAGCCAAGGCCTAAACAACATTTTTTTATGAAATGTAATGGTCCTCATAACATCCAAAAATACTAGATTAGAAGACCATGTAAAGGAGAAGAATACCTTCATTGGAGCAACATAGACTATCTTAAACTCATTTTTATGTAAAATGCCATCCCTGAAGTGTTGTTTAACCTGCAAAAGAAATGTGTTGATCCAATATCCAAGATTCTATCACAAATATTATCAGTAAACAAAATTTGAAGAAAAATCAGTTATCTGTCGGTTTTGCTGTACCTCATGAAGAACTGCAATCATTGCAATATTTGTTTTCCCAGCACCTGTTGGGGCACAAACCTGAAAATTTATGCAAGTTAGCTATGTAGTCGAAGACAGTAATCAAATGAGGGGGTACTGAGCATGATTGCATATATAGTGGATGTAGTTACACACTAGGATATTCTCATTGGTGTAGTATGTAGCTTGGAAAATACGGCTCTGCACACGATTGAGTGACTTGTATCCCTGGAAGGCAGCTTGGGCGAACTCATCTAATTCTCTTATTTCAATCTGAAAAAACAAATGAAGAGAGCTCCACAGTTACTGGGGTGAACCTCCAAGTAATGATGCACAGGCATAGAAGAGCCAGCCAGATGTGATAAACCTGCTAATGCTAAAGTGGAAAGAAATGGTGCTGATGCAGCCATGTTACCAAGTACTAAGCAAAATAAAGATTGGAGATGATGATTGTAGTATTGTATGTATGCAAAAACAAGTTCTGTCTTATAACCACATATTAAAATCAATAAAGTGAAACAGAAAAAGGTCAAGTGAAATTAATCATTCTACTAGGTTTCACCTCTACATTCTAAGGTCACTTAAAGAAATCTTCAAATCAGAAAAGTGGTCCACTTGAGTTTAAAAATCATCTCAAAATAAATGTAGTGCAAGACTTCTTGTGTTCCATTGAATCTATTTTGGAGAAATGAGTTAACATGTGTACATAGAAAATTAAAGGATAACACTGTATGCCTACCAGCTTCTCGTTGGGTTTCAGCGACGCCGTTGGAGTTGGTGGAATCTTCACTTCTTCATACCCCTTCATGTGTTTCCTTGTGGTTCCTTGAGGAAGGGAAGTTACTGTAAAACTATCTGCTCCTTCTCCAGTACCAATCACGTCATCAAAAGGCTGTTTTCTTTCACTCGCCAAAAGAAGGGATGAGAAATCATCAACACCAATATCACTATTGCCAGTGTCTACACCACGTTTGACACGTTTTTCCTCTTTCCTCCTAATCTTATCAAGTTGGCGCTCAGACTCTGTTTGTACAGTTACCTGCAGGCATAATAGATGAGAATTCATTTAGATTTAACCAGGTATCCACAATGCATGAAGAAAGCATACTAGAAAATCACCATACCTGTGTGCCATAAGTTGGCATCTTTGGTTGATTACTTGAGGTCATTTTCTCAGATTTCAATATCGCCAATCCATGTTGAATTGCATCTACTAGCTCTTTCCTATGCTGCAGAGCATTAAATAACCAAAATATATTTCATTATTATCATATGGTGCAGAAATAAAATAACATATATGCTTAAAAGAACACAGCAATAAGGTCATCTTCATTTCCATGTTTCTTTTCATGAGTTCGCAGCAAATTCTTACAAACTCTACCATTGTAGAGCACACACCACCACAAACAGAAAGAATAAAGCTTTTGTAGACAAATAATGCAATGCTGGTGTTTAAGCACACTGGTAGAAGTCAATGCACAAAGCACTACGGCGCAGTTTTATTACCCGGTCATGTGTTTCAACTTTGCTGGTAAAAGATGTCATAATTGAATTATCTCATAGTGAGCTCTATGTTTGAGCCTCACCGTTGAATTAGGTTAACTGTAGTTGGATATTATCATGGTGAACCAGAAGCTTGCAAAGTAATGAAGAACCAAATCAAAAAAGGATCTGCATTGAAGTCTGAAAGCTTCTTACAAATAAGAATTACCAGAAATTAACAGCTGTCTAAATCAGGCATTTCTCCTATAAAATTCTGGTTTTCTCCCGTGGACAGGCTGATACCTGAATTTTGACCAGCCTGTAGCATTTGTACATGTAGATAACTTGCAGGTTTTCTATAAGTTGTCATGTGAACCAACAATCGAGTCTTTGTACATCTTACTTGTATGCCAGAAACAAGTCGTAAAGATGTAGGACTAAAAGGCGCAACACACAAACTGTACAGTGAAGATTGTGTCTTCAAATTCTTTCTTTTAGTCATCTGATTCCTATCCCCACATGTAACATGAAAGAACTGTATGCAAAATAAACTCTAAAGTGAAAATAGCAAGGCCCCTTACCAAAAGAAGATCCTGAACTATTTCAAAGGCAGTGTCACCAACCAGGTCCAACAGCTCACCAGCTATCTGCAAAGTTGGAACACTAGATAATTGCAGCAACAAAAAATAAATTAGAGGCAGCTTTCAGTAGAACATTTAAAACCTCATCGCCTGCTTTATTTGATATGAGCACTCTGCACAAGGTCATTGCTAGTTCATCTCCTGAGAGTGAGCCACCACTTCTAGTTATCAAATCGCATTGATCTTTCAACCACCTCAAACTCGCAGAACCCCTAACAGCAGTTGAATTACGAGTTGCAGATGTGCTCCAACCATCATACTGCCCTTTTAGAAATGTTTCACTGCCCAATTCAGCACTTTCTAAGGGTATGTCAAGAGAAACATCAATAATGAAACGAGCAGGTGGCTTGAAATCAAAGTCTGCTCCAAATTCGCGTCCCTCATTTTCATCTACTACGTCATCTGCTATTCTGTGGATAAACTCATGGGAGCTTGCCCGTAGGAGGGAACCAAGCTTCTGAGCTAATTGAGCTAGCTTCCTTAAAACTGAGTCTTGTACAGCGTAGCCCATGAGCCTCTCCAATTCACTCCTGATGACATACAAACTAATAAGTAGGGGAAATCAAGCAAGAAGAACTTACAGCCCCACATTGTACACAAAATACATGCAGAAAGGTAATATGCTGGGAAGTTTATTAGCACAGTGCGACGGATCAGCATATACATTAAATTGATGCAATTGCATATTGCCGATGTGATCCTAGCCTGTTAATCAATTAATGTGCTACTAGATATGGGTGACGTCAGCTTTTTCTTATAAAAATCCAATGTATTAAAAGAGCTCTTAAGTCACTGGGCATGGAACTGAGCCCCATAACAAAACAAAAAAAAAAACAGAGCTACCAAGTTTGCAGGCCTCAGCTAAAAAAACTTTAGACATGGCATGCTTGTTACTACCTTTTGGCAAAGGCTTTTTGTGTGGCGTCATACTCAGTGGCATCGCCACCAAACAGGGCGTACACAGTCTGAGCAACTTCATGGAGTTCTTCAGACACTACTTCTCCATTCAACAACTCCACCACAGCCCCGATAAATTGCTTATATGCCTGGCGCACTTCGCTGGAAGCTGCAACACGAGTTGCAATTTCAATCAGCCAAATTAAAATCATAATCACACATACACACGCGCAACACCATGAAGAAAGGGGTAAAGAAACAAAAAAAAAAAGACACCACAGGTATAGCAACCCAGTGCGTGAGCGAGCTGAGATAGTGAGATGGGTTTGGAAACATTACCGTCGTCCCAGCCGGGAACGATCTTCCGGGCGAGCTCCCACTCGTCATGCGGCCTGCGGAGACAACGAACAACACGAAATCGTCAGGTTTTCCCCTGCAGCGATTGGGGAACGGTGAGGAACCAGCGATTGGGGGACGGGGAGTGAGGGGAAGGAACCTGGGGAGGGTGAGGGCCTGGAGGACGGTCTTGCGGAGGAGGTAGGCCTTGTCGGCGTCGTAGTGGCCGCGGAGCAAGCTCGTCAGGCGCGGAAGCGGCGCGAGCATCCCGGAGTCGGATCGCGGCGCGCCGGCGGTGGGAGGGAGGGGGACGGGGGTTTTGGAGGAAGGGATGGGAGGGGGCGATGGTGGAGTCGGGACTGGGGAGGGCGATGGCGGCGCGATTCGGGCTGGCTTGGACAGTTGGACTTGTGTTTGGATCTCGTCCGTCCCTGCGTCCCACTCCCACCGAGGCCGGACTTGCGCCGCACGGAAGCCGGGAAGCGCCGGCGCACGGGGACGTGGGGACGGTGGTGGTCGGCTGGCGGCCGGACTTCCTGCTAACCGTACTGTTGCCGGTTTGGGAGTTGGGATTGGGACTCGATCGCAGAATTTTTTTTATATATATTTTTTTCTTTGATTTTCGAAAAATAAATGGACGAATCAAAAATTTCGAGAAATATACGTCTGCCGCCGTACCCCACGGCGGCAGGAGTTGGGGCACGGCGGTAGGAAAAAATTTGGTGCAGGAGTCCGCAGGACGTCTTCAGATTGCGACGCGTGGACGGACGAACCATCGATGCCGTGTGGTGCGCTCGCATCTCGGCTCCTCCACAGGGGGTGCAGCTCGGCTCGTAGGCTCGCCCTTACTGCTCGCTCACGACCCGCTTGACTGCCCTCTCGGCTCCTACGCCTGGGATCACAGCAGCTCGGCTTGCAGGCGCGTAGCGTGTTGCTAGTTTTGCAAGCCGCCGCCGCCGTCCTACCGTCATCGCCGGCCGCCGCCGCCACTCCTCGCCACGTGCGCTTGCTTTGAAGCTCATCGATGGCTACAGATGCTGCGCCCTGTTCACCAATCTCTCTGTGCTAGCGCACATAGGGAAGGAAGGATGCACCGACAATGGTGCAATGATTCGTTGTTTTCAGTAACTAATCTTGCTTGACGTTAACTGCAAACCAGTGTAGCACTTCACTTTACACATTCAGCAAGGACATGGAAGAATTCTTTACCATCTGGTTCAGAGCACCTATGCCTTTCTTCAATTTAGAGACCATGTTTTGCCCATTTAAGAACTTCCTGCAGCTCTGTAATTTTCTAGATGCAAACAATGAATAGAGAACTCCAGTTCTCAAATGGGCAGTATACATTCTCAAAATTGGATCAGCCACAGTAGCGAATACGATCCTTTAGCTTCTTTGCAGATCCATGATTCACAACCTGCAACTCCAAGCAATGAATCTTAGACGAACCGGCACGCAGCGATGAAGATTGAAGGGGTCATATACCATCGGTACCATGTGAGGCCGTCGACGGAGTAGCCGGAGCCCTCGGCGGCAAGGAGTACGTGGGCGGGGTCGGAGCTGCAAGGGAACGAGGAGGAGAGGGGGCTCCCATGACGACAGCGGGAGCTTGCATCAGAGCTTACAGCTTACTTGAGAGGCGATGCAAGGGAAACGAGTGTGAGGAATTCCGCCGCTGAGTCAAGCGGGTAGAGCCGGGCAAGCTTGGGGAGCCGAGCAAGGCGACGGAGGTGGTGGAGTCGAGTAGAAGCAAGCTGCGCATCGTTTTTTGGGTCCACCGATCAGCCGGCGTCCTGCACCGTGTGGGTTTGCAGGGCTCCTGCACCAAATTTTTTTTTCCCGGCGGTAGGGGTGCCGCCAACGGTCGGCTGACCTGCCAGGTGGGGCCAGCTTCTTACCGCCGTACCCCACGGCGGCAGGAGCCCTACCGCCGTGGGGCACGGCGGTAGGAGCCTGCCGCCGTGGGGTACGGCGGCAGCGTCACCCCTATATAAGGGGGCGACGGCTGCCGCCACCCCCTCCTCCCTCCCTCATTCTCTTCTCTAAATATTTGGCTTTCAACCCTTCGGAGCACTTTTGACTAAGGTATGTTTCTAAATTTATTTTAGTTTAGTTAGTTAGTTTAGTTAGTGTAGTTAGTTTAGTTTAGTTAGTTTAGAAATTTCAAAAATTTTAGAAATAATTCAAATAATTAGATTAAATTAATATAAAAGTATTAAAAATTGTTTTAATTCACATAATTCATTTAAATTGGTTTTAAACTTCTAGAAAACAGTTATAATTCAAAAACATTGTTTATTAATATAAAAATCATTTAAAAATCCTAAAAAATGATTATAATTCACAAAATTAGACTAAATTGATATAAAATTCGTAGAACATAGTATTAACTCACATAAATTGTTTTAATTCATTTAAAATTCCTAGAAAATGGTTATAATTCACAAAATTAGATTAAATTAATATAAAATTTGTAGAAAATATTTTTAATTCACATAATTAGTTTGAATTCATTTAAAATTCCTAGAAAATGGTTATAATTCACATAACTAGATTAAATTGATATAAAATTCGTAGAAAAAAGTTTAAATTCACATAATTCGTTTTAATTCATTTAAAATTTCTATAAAATAGTTATAATTCACATAATTAGATTAAATTAATGTAAAATTTTTAGAAAATATTTTTAATTCACATAATTCGTTTTAATTAGTATAATTCGACTAATTGATTAAATTATGTTATTTTTTTGTAGTTATGGCTG
The DNA here is from genome assembly GCA_036936925.1 of Cenchrus fungigraminus. Taxonomy (NCBI): domain Eukaryota; kingdom Viridiplantae; phylum Streptophyta; class Magnoliopsida; order Poales; family Poaceae; genus Cenchrus; species Cenchrus fungigraminus. The sequence goes on along the minus strand of CM072776.1, from coordinate 92,897,225 downwards.
GACCGTTGGAGTACGTACGGCCGGAGTTGTTCGACGAGGCGGTGGACCGGCACCACCGCTCGTACGTGTCGGCTGTTCTTGGACGTTCGCCCGGCAGTATACGTTTCCGGACCACCCGCACGTTGATGCCGATACACCAGCGGTGGATTCCGAAGTACGTAATTCATTTTTATTATTTATTTCTGTTTCTTTACAATAGTAATTGCGTTAAGTAAATTAATTTTGTTTTTTTTTCAGACTACACGCCGCAGGACTTCTCCCTTTCGCGCGGTTGGTCGAGGGGGACAGGCTACGAGCTGAGGTTCCCCGGGCGGAGCGGTTGACGCGGTTCAGCTACGACGCCCCGCTGATCGCCGCGTTCATGGACCGGTGGCGACCAGAGACGCACACCTTCCACTTCCCCGTCGGCGAGATGGCACTCAGTCTGGAGGACGCCGCGATGTTGGGAGGACTGCTGTGTGCTGGCGAGGCGATGGGGCCGATCGACATCCCCGCGATGTGGCACGCCAACTTTCTTGCTCGGTTCGCGAACGTTCCACGGAACGATCGCGCGCCTCAGCCGTATGTGCCCTTTGCCAACAACCACGGGGCCACCTGGACTTGGATCCAGCAGTTCAGCATACGTGATTCTAACTCTTATTTTCAACATTTCTATGCATTTTAAACGAATGTGACGATGGACCTTTGTGTGTGTGCAGGCTGACTACATAGCGGACGAGGCCGACGACCCGACGTCGGACAGGTTTTTGGAGGTCTACCTGCTCTGGCTATTCGGGTGGGTGCTGTTCTTCGAGTCAGCTGGGGACTCGGTGTCGAGGTACCTGCTCCCCTGGGCTCAGCGGATCGTCGACTCCCCCGTCGAGGAGATGCCCCAGATCAGCTGGGGCAGCGCTGTTCTGGCCGCTACCTACAGGGGGCTGTGTTCGGCAGTGTCAAGGCTGGGAAGTAAGGAGGGGATCCTCCTGGGGTGCCCTCTCCTGCTGCAGATGTGGATCCACGAGCGGTTCGACATCGGTCGGCCCAAGGCCGACCTCTCGGAGTACGTGCCACTGCCAGAAGACACCGACCCAGCGGACCTCCCCACCATGGGTTCTCTGTGGTGCCTCCGGAAGGTAATGACCTCCCTTATCGTTTTATTCGCTTAATGAGTTCTTTAGTTTGATTCAATCAACTTTTCATGTTCTGTGCAGCACGTTTGGGCTGGGGAGCAGACGAAGAAGGCGTACAAGGACTTCGTGGGTCAGATCGACCGGATGGTCGATGCCTAGGTCCGGTGGACGCCGTACACTATTGCCATGGTCGCTGCCCGCGCACCACAGGGCCTCTGGTCCCTGTGCTACCGAGACCAGGCGTACTGGATGACGTGGCGACGATTGGTCTTCGACGTCTACGTCGAGGAGTACGCCGTCCACCGGGTGATGAGGCAGTTCGGCCTCTTCCAGGAGTCGCCAGTACCCGTTGCGCCACGTCTGCCACCCACAGCGCACAGGTGAGGTACCATTTGCCAGTTACAATTATTTTCCGTTACAAATAGTGAGTTGCAAATATTTTTTTGTTTCATCTATGCTAGATGGACGCGTAAGGGCGTGTCTGCGGCGACGTCGTTCGTCGACAAGCTGCAGCCGTACGTGGACGAGTGGGCATCCGCGGCGCACGAGGAGAACGTCGTCACCGAGCACCGCCTTCACGACGACGCGGCATGGGTAGCGTACCTTCAGTGGTACCTCCTGAGGACGCGGACGCGGGTGACGTACGTGCCTGCTACCCCGCCACCGCCACCGGTCCCGGACCACGACAGGATCCTGCCGGACACCACGTACCCGGTGCGCCGAGACCAGACCGCCGACACAGCGGTAAGCTACGATACTGCAAACATATTTCATTCATATGACTTTTCGTTATAACATGTGTTACTAAGTTTGTGAGCAGCACGACGTGCTTGCTGAGATCGTGCGGCTCGCAGCGTCCGCGAGGGAGCAGTGTTTTACCTGGGGGCTTCAGTAGCACCAGTGCACGTACGACAGGATCCTCGATGCTGCCACGAGGTACTCCGCCGTCGTGAACTACACCGGGGCCGCAGAGATTCCTCTCCTTCTGCGCCACCCAGCGTCGTCCTCGAGCTCCGCCTCGACAACGGCTTCGCAGCCGGCGCCTTCCACCTTTGCCGGCGACTTCTCGGCTATGACAGAACAGCACCAGCCACAGGCGCAGGGCCCGCACACCTACGTGCAGTGGTCGTTTGTTTCCCCCGGCGCAGGTACTTTCAGTGGACCTTATTTTCAACTAATGCACGGAATTGTTGTGTGTTTGTGTTATACTAACCGCCGCTCTTTCCGACAGCCGGGCCTCGACAACCGGAGACGACGGCACCTAGAGCGCCGATCTTTCCGCTAGGAGATTTCAGACCGCCGGTCTTTCAGTTTGCGGCGGCAGATATTCCTTCCTCGTCCACTCCGCCTATGTTCCAGCCTGGTAACGACCTTAACTTTACAGTAAAATTCGTTAAGTACGATACGTTTTGGAGAACTAATACTATTCGTTGCAGCCGGTTTCGACGCGACCACCGTCGAGACTCCTGACGAGCACCTGGGCTGGGATGAGTTTAGGTACAGCGACATTCTCGCGGCCATGAATGCCCCGCAGGCCGAGGAGGTTGGCCCGTCACAGTTCACACAGGTACCGCCTGTTGGGACTCAGCAGACACAGCCAGTGGGAGGAGCGACCCCGGCGGCCGGCGAAGCGACATCGGCTGGTGCAGGGTCGTCGTTGGCGGACGGAGGGACACCGGCGGGCGGAGCGACACCGGCCGGCGGAGGGACACCGGATGCTGCAGGCTCGTCGCAGGCGGCCATGGTGACACCGTCTCCCGACCAGCTCGGACCGCGGGAGGTCAGGCCACCTGACCCCTGGACGTACGCCCGGGACCACACCTGGGCTGGCGCTAGAGCTGTTAGGCCGAAGAGGCACCGACGCATTTAGATGTAGCAGTACTTTTACCATGATTTTGTATAAACTATTTGCATCTACTCGTTGATTATGATATGATCTTGTGACTATGCTTACACTTATCAGTTTGTTGTTTTTTAAAAAGGTTAAAAGTGTTTTAAAAATGAAAATTTTAAAAAAAATGGCCTTACCGCCATGTGGCACGGCGGTAGGGGCCTGCCGCCGTGGTGAAACGAACCAGATTTCCAAAACTGGAAACCCGATCCTCTGCACCTCTGTGATAGTCCCAGGAAGTGGCTATCACGTGCAATCCCTGTCTCAAGTGGTACAAATCCATACAACACAAGAATAGAAGAAATATTACATAGTTTTATTAATACATCAGAGTACAACATTTCGGCATGAGCCGGGTACAAGTCCAACTGGACTAAACAAGAAAGGTAAATCATCTACGGAACAGATCTATCGAAGTGAAGCGTCTCCAGCTCCACAGGCAAACTTGAGTGTAGGACCAGCTCTAGTCTTCCCATCCTTCATCGTCGATGTCGTAGTCGATCACCAAGTCTGAAAGCATCGCCATCTACCCGATAAGCGGGTAGGTCATGTCAGCTTCCCAACAAAGAGCAAAAGCGGTGGATGAATTCTAGTATGCATGGATAAGCCTATATATGGCTGTAGAAGGTTTATGCATGCAGCGGTAGCAACATCAAGGTAAGCGGTTATGCAAAGAGGTTACCATCTCCGAGGAGATCCACACCTCCGAGGCCAACGCCTCCGGGGTCAACACCCCAACCAAGGAAAGTACACCAAAACACTGGACCTCAACCGAGTCACAGCATCCCACTCTCATCTGCGATGTGAGGTCACCAACTCCTATCCTCACATCTCAACGGCACGAAGCCGGGCTCACACACTCGGGGGAGAGAAGCAACACAAGAAAATACTAGCCAGGTGAGAGATCGTAAGGGCTGTCCATACCAGTGGACACGGACTATAGCTATAGGTTTAACACTCTGCAGAGGTTGTACAACTGGACCCGCCGAGTAGAGCAGAATCGGATGCCTCCGATCCACCTCTCTACCTAACGACCGGAGACCTAGCAGTGGATGGCACTCTCCTGCCTCTCCAAGCCTGACTCGTCCTGAACTGGGGCGCGAAACTTGCCAGCAGGGCCTCGGAGCTGTGAGACCATCCCCGGAGGAGCCGGGGCGACGTCTACTCGGGGGTATAACCCGTCCCCCTCACACGACCACACCGGTCCGCCTACAGGCTGGATGCCATCCACCTACTAGTTCTCGGACCGAACCCCGCCCATAACAAGGCGAACGGTTTGTACGAAAATAGCCCAAAGATCAAGGTCACACAGACGATCGGTCCTTAATTGCGGGAGCAAGCACTCACCAACTTCATCCGTCCGACACACCGCTAGGGCGGGAGGCCAGGTCGCATCTCCCCTAGACAGGCGTTCACAAGTAACCAAAGCGGCTCGCTCCCGCGGTAACACATCAAGGATACACACTCACCCAAAACACACGCTAGAATACCGAGATATCCCAATCTCAGTCCAAACCAGAAATCCATCCATATCACGAAACAGGTAAAATGTATGGATAGTAAATATCGGGGACTAGCTAGGGGTCTGTAGCTAGTCCCAAAGGTAGGTAGTTCAAGGAACAGGGTATATCAAATCCAAGGTATGGCTAAAAGATTGTCTATGCATTTCAATCATCCAAAGCATCATAAATAAAGCACTAGCAACTAAATAGCATGCATGGGATCTACATGGTCGGGAGTGACATGACACCTGCGCGGTAGTCGTCGTAGAGTAGTAGAGGTTGGGCCCTTCCTTCGGGTTGAAGGTCTCCCCAAACGTCACAGCTCGGGTCGTCGTCGCAGCTCGGGTCTTCAAACATGATCACAAGCCTACACGAGATGCGACGTGGAAATAAATAACGACAATCATCTAAGCATTAACTCCAAATAACATCAATTAGAAGAACCAAATAAATCCGAACTAGCTACAAGCAGCACTAGTTTAATTTTAAGAAAATTAAAGTAATTAGTTTTTATAATAAAATAGTTTTAAGCTACTAGCTTTGTATATACTTGGAAAACAAAATAGAGAGAAGGGTTAGTTCAAGGTTGGGTTGCCGATCAAGGGCTAAAGGTTTGGTGATCGCGCTGGCAAGGCATTAGCGCATCAGATAGGTGCGACAAAGCGGAAGCTCGGAGGATGATGAGAGAGGAGCAAGGCGAAACGAGTTAGGCAAAGCATTATCAGAACAAAGTGTGCGGTGGCAGCACAGAGAGAAGGAAAGGATCAGATTGAGGTCGATAAAAGGGTGGTGATGCGGTAAGATGTGCTCAGGGGTATGGTGGACCAAGCGCTAGCAATACGACGATATCCACGGCGTAGTAGCTAGGTTGCAACGCGGGGTTGTCGTGCTTTGAAGCAGAGGCCTTTGCTCAAGGCACGACCGTCCATCACGCGCGGCCTTCCGGGTTACTAACACTGGGTACGTCGCGTGCTACACGGCTCGATGCAAGGCAGAGAGAGAGCGAGTATGCGGGTTGCGGCACAAGGCGGTGGAAGCAAGGAAAACAATGAGGACACGACTTGGGGAAGTATTCATGTCTGCAACACGTCAGTGGCTAGCTGCGGGGCTCCGGCGTCCCAGACCCACAATAGCGCAGTGGCGGTAGCGGCCACGAATCCTACTCCAAGTACGCAGGGCAAAACGGGGTTTGGTTCAAGGGCAAGAGAGGATAAGGATAGGGTAGCAGCGAGCGTCTCGAAATTATGAAACCAACGCAAGTGGTTTCATAATTTTTGGAGCTCCAGATAATTAGTTATGAATTTTGAAAGAAAAAGGGATTTATAAAACATTTATTAAATCTTTTATTAAATCAGAAAATAATTTTATTAAAATATTGCTGACGTCAGCATGACGTCAGCGGTCAGCAGGTTTAGTGGGCCGAAGTTGGGCCCAAAGTGTTGGTGGCCCAATGGGCTGGCCCAGTTCGGCCCAAGATGTCAGAAGTCTAGAAAAACACCCTGATCTATCCTTCGGTCTGGTCTGTTGTTCTTGGGCCCGTGGCTTTCGTGGGCTGCAGCCCATTCGACAGCTTACACGAGAGGGTCCAGGAATGCACCCTGATCTTCTCTAAGGGTTCGTCAATCCCTGGATCCGGGATTTTCTGCGGCTCCGTGTGGCTGCGTTCGTGTGGTCCAGCGCGTGGCTCCACTCAGGGCTCAGGAAAACGAGGGTGCCCACAAGGTGTTCGGTTGAACGTCGACAAGGAAGCGGCGGCGCGACAAGGCTAGCCGGTGACGGGATTGGGCTGCTGCGGCTCCGCGCGCACCTGCAGAGAGAGAACACCACGGCGCGAAGGCCGGTCCAGAGATCGATCACTGGTTCGAGCAGCACGTCGTGACGGAACGTGCATCGGGGTAACAGAGCAAGCGCGGCACGGCGACCATCATCACGCACGAGGACGCGAGATCGAGCAAGGGAAAGAGGGGGGTTGGTCTGGGTGTTCGGCTCACCGGTGGGCTTGAGGAAGAGTCGCGGCGAGGTAGCGAGGAGCCGATGCCGTGACGAGGTGAGGCAGGCTGGCGTGGTGTCGCGGTACGTGGTGGCGGATTCGTGGTCCTGGGCGGTGACGTCACGGTACCCAGCGACGCGGCACGGCTTCAGGGCGAGCACGGATGCGACCTTGGGGCGGCGCGGAGCTCTTGGTCTTTGTCGGTGGCGTCGTCCAGGCGCGGGTCCGCTCCTCCTCGGTGTGGCGCGGCATGACGCGGTGCGGCCCTTGTTCGGCATGGCGTTGACGACGCGGGCTCCGGAGCGGCGACGTGTGAAGGGGTCGGGGCCGTGGCGACTTGGCGCGGTGCAGACTAGGCCGGTCGTGGTTCAGCTCGGGTCGGCGTCGTTGTTCCCGGTGTGGAGGACGGAGTTCTCGACGGCGATGATGTCGTGGACGTCCCCTAGGTCCTTGGTGTCGGTGCGGCGACGGCTTCACGTTGTGGCATGGCGCGAAGCAGCGCGGATGTTGGTGTTGCGCGCCATGGCAAACCGCGACGGCGGGTGGCACACGCACGGGGAAAGAGATCTCCCGCGCGCGGCTCAGCTGCGGCGATGGCGCGGAGCAGCGGAGCGGTGCGGCGCGGCTCAAAGGGCAAAAGCGGAGCAGAGGATTGGGGAAGAAGGAAAGGGAAGGGGGGAAATCCCTATTGAGTTTGGCGAGTGCGCGCGGGGACTTGGTCCTCTCTGGCAGGCAGCGGCCGTGGCACGGAGCAGGAGGATGGTCCAAGTTACCCCTTGCCTTGGCGGCGAAGGGACATGGCGTGGACGCCCCCACAGCCGCGCGAACAGGGGTGCAGAGGGGCGCGGCGCAAGGGTAAAGAGGGGATTTCCCCAGGCGGAGTGCACAAGGTTGCGTCTAGGAGTGCGTGCGGGCCCCGACGTTCGGGCTAGTGCGGCAGCCTCGTCCCATCGGGCGCGCCGGTGCGGCAGCAACGCGCGAGCAGCGGCGCAATGGGGAAAGGGTTAGAAGAGGTGGGAGATGACGATCCGGCCCCACCTGTCATAGAGACAGAAGAGGTGGGGTGCGGTGGTGGGCCGAGTGGGCCGTGTAACTAGGCCGGCCGGGTAAAGCTGAGGTGTCTCTGGGCTTTAGCGAAAAGATGAGGGGTCTTGGGTGGACTTTACTGGGAAAGAAGCAACCCAAGTTAGATGTTAGCTTTTGCAATTAGTTTTGAATATAGTTTGATTTGTAGTTTGAATTTGAATCACTTTCAAATTCAAACTCCACACAATTGAAATCCAAATAAAGTCCAAGAAAAACCAAATCATATTTATACCATAATTTGAAAATAATTTTTATATTGTTTTATTTTATTTAGAATTTAAGATGAGAGGCTAGCAATTTGGGATCAAATTTGGTAGCACACAAGTTCAAACAAAAAGTTTTAAATTTTTGTGAAAATTTACACTTGGCAAAACATTCAAAATTTCGGGATGTTACATTCCTTCCCCCTCACAAGAATCTCGCCCCCGAGATTAAGCTCGTACCGGTTGTGGTGAGGGTCTTCTCTTCGGTGGGACTTCAAGATGTTGATGTACATTGACGTTGTAGAGCTTTGTCGTCAAGGCTTCTTATCTTCCACATCTCTTATTCCCATGGTCTATACTCTTGTTCCATCTCGCGAAAAATTCCAAGTATAGGCTAGATATCTCTTTTCCTTAATTCTTATCATCTAGCCGTGCTACTTAAGCTGGGTAAGCTCATAGCAGTTTGGAGCATGATAGTCTCACGTTATCCCAATCCTCCTGCTCGAGGTTACATCCTTCTTGTCAATTAAGCTTATTCCAAAATTATTCCGTATGAACGCGGCCATACCCTCATGGCATCCATTATGTACTTTTAATCCAATTAGGCACGAGTCTCCCACTTCTTTCCATATGAGGGAGTCGTATTCTTTAAGCCTAGCGGAGTTCTGCGCATCCGGGCCTATCTTGTAGCACGCATGTAGTTGGAGTCCATATGGCAAGCTTTTATCCAATTGGTTGCCACATACCGAAGCTTGTGTTCTTAGCATACCCATAGGTGTATTATTATTTTCTTCCAAATTTGACGGCTTATTCCAAAAGGGGTATGCTAAGCAGAAGTTGAGTCTCATAAATATCTTTTCTTCATCCATGTTTTCATGTATTCTCTAGGTGTCCCTAGTTTATCCAAGAAATCCTCTTGAAGCCATACCCGTCTGGGATATGTTGAAGATATAAAATATTATCTCTTGATCCATAATTAGATTTGCCAGTTTTTCCAAAACAATAGTGCAGTCGCACCTCTTTTGGCGTGCACTCTTAGTAACTAGCGGCTCTTGGTGATCATAACTTCCTTTTGCTTACTCGGCCATCTCGAGGCTTAGGGAACTTCTCAGCTTCTTGTAGCGGCACATCCAAATTACCTTATTTCAGTACTTGTATTCCATGATAGGGCCTTATGCGGTTAGTCAAAGTTCCTCAAGTTCTAGGGTGATTTCCCAACTTCCAGAAATTCTCTGATTGTCTAGTAGTCTTTACAAAATCTTGGTATGCCACTCTTATAGTAATCCATTTGTTGGTTTAGCACGTCTCCAACGATTCTCGTCAGAGTGCTAGCAACATCCGACATGTCCAAATAGCTCTTAGTCGTAAACACTATGAATGGTTTCTTCCCATTCATGATAGTCCATGTTAAGAGGGGTCATCTGCAACACCCTCGACTATGTGAGTGAATCTTCCCATCCGAAATCTCACACTAGTCAATTCTGTTCCAATTTCTTGGGATGGATCTTCACATGGAAGTCACATCTACCTTACTCTTGTATGCTTTGCAAACTCTTCTGATTTATTTTCTGATAGGTAGGTTCCAACTGCGAGGTTGATCAGATAACATGTGTCCAGTAGTTGACGAAGTAGTTCTTCTTCCCACTAGTTCAATATTCAGTGTCCAGTAGAGCTTCTTTAATAATCCCTTATTCTTAAAGTAGGATTGACTGAACTTCATGTCTTATTCCAATTGTGGACCTCGTAATTCCTTTAGACGTCCTTCATGTATTATATTCCAAAAGCACTCTTTGTGGTGTATAGCTGTTACACTGCTCACACAATAGTTCCAGAAGAACTACTTAGGAGGTGTAAGTGTGATTAATTCCATAGAATGTCTCTAGGATGACTATTCGTGTAGTGCAAACCTTATATCCTTGGGGTTTAGTCATCTGATTCCAATCCAAAACTTCAACACCACCCTTAGGTCGGGGTATTGTCCACTTAGCTGTAATCTCTACACTTCCATGTCACAGTGATGTCGTAGACCGGTATCAATGTCCCTGGATTCGTTACTTCCGAATGCCAGGCATGAGTGCACATCCATAACGACGGCATGGTTCAATTCATGGTGGTAAAATAGCCCTCATTGGTATCCACTACCTCTCCCTTGACAAATTCCAAAGGTAGACATTCATAAGGTACCTTATGAAAGCTAAAGTACTCAAATTAAGAATTCTCGTACTGATTGTTGTTCCATATGGAGTACTTCATCTTTATCCGATGACTGGGTACCGGCTGAACTTATCCAAAATGTATCGCTGACATCGGTACTCAATTGCTCTTAACCAATATATGCTTCCATAGAGGTACATGCACTTCTGAGCTTTCGAATTCTCTAGTACTCATTCTCTGGATTGCGATCTCGATTCCAATGATCTCCGGGTAACTCATCCAAAGCCTTGGTCTGATTTGTCGAGGTTGCGAGAAATTCTTCACTTCTTCTAAGGTTTGGTCTTGATAATAAGCTTGATTCTTCGGTCTTCATTCTTCAAGCTCTTGGTCTTGCTGTATGGGAAGCTATGGCTTCTAAAGGAGTCATCTAAAGAATCTAGCATGCAAAGCACTCAATACAATTTCACACAATCATGAAGAGGCATAACAACCGTAAGACCATTAAGATCCAATCACTCAAGCAATGCACCAAACAAATGTGTATCTCGAGGCTGATTCCTAAGACCTTTGAGAATGCACCAGGTAAAAGCATACTAGTATACCATCGACACTTGAGGGAATTTCTCTATTGTTAGTGTTACATTACTGGAAACGATACATTTCATCTGACGTCTCGGTGCTGATCTTTCTGGAACAGGCTGGTGAAATTCTTTTCCATGCTGACTTGATTGAGAACCGGTAAATTGTGCTCCCTATTCCTCTTCGAGTCACATGACTTATTGTTATCCATTTGACTCGTGTAGTACTGATGTTGTACCTGGAGTAATGGCTATCTTCACGACCCTCCGAGTTAGAGTCCACTTGCCAAAATCATCTTCCTGACTGAAGGGGGTTCTATATATAGCCTATGAGGCGCATGAGATCCGGTGGGAGGAAGCTAAAATCTTCTTCATCTTAATTGGACTACTCTTCTTCGTCCATGGTTCTCGTGGCTTCGTCCTTCCATAGGGGGTGCTCTATGCTTATCGTTTTATCCGTGCCCCGTGTTTCTTGTCTGTTCATTTTGATCCAGCGTCAACTTCGGTCGGTTAGGAGGATTCGATCCCAAGCATCCGAGTTTCACACTTCACGTCAATGGAAAATTCCATATAAACTTATCAAATCCTTATTCCGAGTATTTGATGCTTGCTTCCAGGGTGATCATGGTTGTTCAATCCTTATTTGCCTCTTGTAGCTGCAGCTTGTTGTAGTTTCTTAATCCGTGGCGACTCGGTTATTCGCATAGCATCTAGTCAATGGGTCTTTATCCAAATGCTGAGCTACGGGCATCGCAGGGGTTCCGACTCCTGGATCTAAGCTTACGTGTGCCAAATCCATATAGTAGATAACCAGTTCCTTATGTTGGCGCACTTGAGTTTAGAATCTTAACTCCTTATTGTCTCTAGAGTGGCACTACCCTAGCTCCATCCTGAGCAAAGAGAGAAGGGCGCAGATTGTTCTTGTTGCTTCTCTTGTGTGCAGTCTTCATGCAGCATCATGGTGGCAGTCTATTCCATCTTTGGTAGTCTGATCTCCAATGTAGGGGAACTGTGATGGTGTAAACTTGTAGTGAGGGTCCAACAGGGGATAATCCAAGTAAGTCCTGTAGAGTTATCTTCATCTTTTCCCTGTACCCAATCTCCATAGTTGTCTTTATAGTAGTTGCCTTCGTCCTGCATGGGGCATCCTTCCGTAGTATGGCTTGGTCTTGATCAAGCAACATTCGTTGTTCTCCAAAGGTCAGCAAACACGAAGAAACGTTGTTAGTAAGTCAGTTAGTTAGTGAGAAGTCAAGGATTTAATAGTAGATTTCAAGGGGTTTATATAAAAGTCAAGGAGTATATACTCAATCAAGGATGTTTAGGCTGTCCTAAACTACCGGCCATTGCTAGGGCTCGTCCTACGGTCAAGTATGGCTCTGATACCACCTGAAACGAACCAGATTTCCAAAACTGGAAACCCGATCCTCTGCACCTCTGTGATAGTCCCAGGAAGTGGCTATCACGTGCAATCCCTGTCTCAAGTGGTACAAATCCATACAACACAGGAATAGAAGAAATATTACATAGTTTTATTAATACATCAGAGTACAACATTTCGGCATGAGCCGGGTACAAGTCCAACTGGACTAAACAAGAAAGGTAAATCATCTACGCAGCGGATCTATCGAAGCGAAGCGTCTCCAGCTCCACAGGCAAACTTGAGTGTAGGACCAGCTCTAGTCTTCCCATCCTTCATCGTCGATGTCGTAGTCGATCACCAAGTCTGAAAGCATCGCCATCTACCCGATAAGCGGGTAGGTCATGTCAGCTTCCCAACAAAGAGCAAAAGCGGTGGATGAATTCTAGTATGCATGGATAAGCCTATATATGGCTGTAGAAGGTTTATGCATGCAGCGGTAGCAACATCAAGGTAAGCGGTTATGCAAAGAGGTCACCATCTCCGAGGAGATCCACACCTCCGAGGCCAACGCCTCCGGGGTCAACACCCCAACCAAGGAAAGTACACCAAAACACTGGACCTCAACCGAGTCACAGCATCCCACTCTCATCTGCGATGTGAGGTCACCAACTCCTATCCTCACATCTCAACAAAGAGCTTCCCAACAAAGAGCAAAAGCGGTGGATGAATTCTAGTATGCATGGATAAGCCTATATATGGCTGTAGAAGGTTTATGCATGCAGCGGTAGCAACATCAAGGTAAGCGGTTATGCAAAGAGGTCACCATCTCCGAGGAGATCCACACCTCCGAGGCCAACGCCTCCGGGGTCAACACCCCAACCAAGGAAAGTACACCAAAACACTGGACCTCAACCGAGTCACAGCATCCCACTCTCATCTGCGATGTGAGGTCACCAACTCCTATCCTCACATCTCAACGGCACGAAGCCGGGCTCACACACTCGGGGGAGAGAGGCAGCACAAGAAAATACTAGCCAGGTGAGAGATCGTAAGGGCTGTCCATACCAGTGGACACAGACTATAGCTATAGGTTTAACACTCTGCAGAGGTTGTACAACTGGACCCGCCGAGTAGAGCAGAATCGGATGCCTCCGATCCACCTCTCTACCTAACGACCGGAGACCTAGCAGTGGATGGCACTCTCCTGCCTCTCCAAGCCTGACTCGTCCTGAACTGGGGCGCGAAACTTGCCAGTAGGGCCTCGGAGCTGTGAGACCATCCCCGGAGGAGCCGGGGCGACGTCTACTCGGGGGTATAACCCGTCCCCCTCACACGACCACACCGGTCCGCCTACAGGCTGGATGCCATCCACCTACTAGTTCTCGGACCGAACCCCGCCCATAACAAGGCGAACGGTTTGTACGAAAATAGCCCAAAGATCAAGGTCACACAGACGATCGGTCCTTAATTGCGGGAGCAAGCACTCACCAACTTCATCCGTCCGACACACCGCTAGGGCAGGAGGCCAGGTCGCATCTCCCCTAGACAGGCGTTCACAAGTAACCAAAGCGGCTCGCTCCCGCGGTAACACGTCAAGGATACACACTCACCTAAAACACACGCTAGAATACCGAGATATCCCAATCTCAGTCTAAACCAGAGATCCATCCATATCACGAAACAGGTAAAATGTATGGATAGTAAATATCGGGGACTAGCTAGGGGTCTGTAGCTAGTCCCAAAGGTAGGTAGTTCAAGGAACAGGGTATATCAAATCCAAGGTATGGCTAAAAGATTGTCTATGCATTTCAATCATCCAAAGCATCATAAATAAAGCACTAGCAACTAAATAGCATGCATGGGATCTACATGGTCGGGAGTGACATGACACCTGCGCGGTAGTCGTCGTAGAGTAGTAGAGGTTGGGCCCTTCCTTCGGGTTGAAGGTCTCCCCAAACGTCACAGCTCGGGTCGTCGTCGCAGCTCGGGTCTTCAAACATGATCACAAGCCTACACGAGATGCGACGTGGAAATAAATAACGACAATCATCTAAGCATTAACTCCAAATAACATCAATTAGAAGAACCAAATAAATCCGAACTAGCTACAAGCAGCACTAGTTTAATTTTAAGAAAATTAAAGTAATTAGTTTTTATAATAAAATAGTTTTAAGCTACTAGCTTTGTATATACTTGGAAAACAAAATAGAGAGAAGGGTTAGTTCAAGGTTGGGTTGCCGATCAAGGGCTAAAGGTTTGGTGATCGCGCTGGCAAGGCATTAGCGCATCAGATAGGTGCGACAAAGCGGAAGCTCGGAGGATGATGAGAGAGGAGCAAGGCGAAACGAGTTAGGCAAAGCATTATCAGAACAAAGTGTGCGGTGGCAGCACAGAGAGAAGGAAAGGATCAGATTGAGGTAGATAAAAGGGTGGTGATGCGGTAAGATGTGCTCAGGGGTATGGTGGACCAAGCGCTAGCAATACGACGATATCCACGGCGTAGTAGCTAGGTTGCAACGCGGGGTTGTCGTGCTTTGAAGCAGAGGCCTCTGCTCAAGGCACGACCGTCCATCACGCGCGGCCTTCCGGGTTACTAACACTGGGTACGTCGCGTGCTACACGGCTCGATGCAAGGCAGAGAGAGAGCGAGTATGCGGGTTGCGGCACAAGGCGGTGGAAGCAAGGAAAACAATGAGAACACGACTTGGGGAAGTATTCGTGTCTGCAACACGTCAGTGGCTAGCTGCGGGGCTCCGGCGTCCCAGACCCACAATAGCGCAGTGGCGGTAGCGGCCACGAATCCTACTCCAAGTAAGCAGGGCAAAACGGGGTTTGGTTCAAGGGCAAGAGAGGATAAGGATAGGGTAGCAGCGAGCGTCTCGAAATTATGAAACCAACGCAAGTGGTTTCATAATTTTTGGAGCTCCAGATAATTAGTTATGAATTTTGAAAGAAAAAGGGATTTATAAAACATTTATTAAATCTTTTATTAAATCAGAAAATGATTTTATTAAAATATTGCTGACGTCAGCATGACGTCAGCGGTCAGCAGGTTTAGTGGGCCGAAGTTGGGCCCAAAGTGTTGGTGGCCCAATGGGCTGGCCCAGTTCGGCCCAAGATGTCAGAAGTCTAGAAAAACACCCTGATCTATCCTTCGGTCTGGTCTGTTGTTCTTGGGCCCGTGGCTTTCGTGGGCTGCAGCCCATTCGACAGCTTACACAAGAGGGTCCAGGAATGCACCCTGATCTTCTCTAAGGGTTCGTCAATCCCTGGATCCGGGATTTTCTGCGGCTCCGTGTGGCTGCGTTCGTGTGGTCCAGCGCGTGGCTCCACTCAGGGCTCAGGAAAACGAGGGTGCCCACAAGGTGTTCGGTTGAACGTCGACAAGGAAGCGGTGGCGCGACAAGGCTAGCCGGCGACGGGATTGGGCTGCTGCGGCTGCGCGCGCACCTGCAGAGAGAGAACACCACGGCGCGAAGGCCGGTCCACAGATCGATCACTGGTTCGAGCAGCACGTCGTGACGGAACGTGCGTCGGGGTAACAGAGCAAGCGCGGCACGGCGACCATCATCACGCACGAGGACGCGAGATCGAGCAAGGGAAAGAGGGGGGTTGGTCTGGGTGTTCGGCTCACCGGTGGGCTTGAGGAAGAGTCGCGGCGAGGCAGCGAGGAGCCGATGCCGTGACGAGGCGAGGCAGGCTGGCGTGGTGTCGCGGTACGTGGCGGCGGATTCGCGGTCCTGGGCGGTGACGTCACGGTACCCATCGACACGGCACGGCTTCAGGGCGAGCACGGACGCGACCTTGGGGCGGCGCGGAGCTCTTGGTCTTTGTCGGTGGCGTCGTCCAGGCGCGGGTCCGCTCCTCCTCGGTGTGGCGCGGCATGACGCGGTGCGGCCCTTGTTCGGCATGGCGTTGACGACGCGGGCTCCGGAGCAGCGACGCGTGAAGGGGTCGGGGCCGTGGCGACTTGGCGCGGTGCAGACGAGGCCGGTCGTGGTTCAGCTCGGGTCGGCGTCGTTGTTCCCGGTGTGGAGGACGGAGTTCTCGACGGCGATGATGTCGTGGACGTCCCCCAGGTCCTTGGTGTCGGTGCGGCGACGGCTTCACGTTGTGGCATGGCGCGGAGCAGTGTGGATGTTGGTGTTGCGCGCCGTGGCAAACCGCGACGGCGGGTGGCACACGCACGGGGAAAGAGATCTCCCGCACGCGGCTCGGCTGCGGCGATGGCGCAGAGCAGCGGAGCGGTGCGGCGCGGCTCAAAGGGCAAAAGCGGAGCAGAGGATTGGGGAAGAAGGAAAGGGAAGGGGAAAAATCCCAATTGAGTTTGGCGAGTGCGCGCGGGGACTTGGTCCTCTTTGGCAGGCAGCGGCCGTGGCACGGAGCAGGAGGATGGTCCAAGTTACCCCTTGCCTTGGCGGCGAAGGGACATGGCGTGGACGCCCCCACAGCCGCGCGAACAGGGGTGCAGAGGGGCGTGGCGCAGGGGTAAAGAGGGGATTTCCCCGGGGCGGAGTGCACGAGGTTGCGTCTGGGAGTGCGTGCGGGCCCCGACGTTCGGGCCAGCGCGGCAGCCTCGTCCCATCGGGCGCGCCGGTGCGGCAGCAACGCGCGAGCAGCGGCGCAATGGGGAAAAGGTTAGAAGAGGTGGGAGATGACGATCCGGCCCCACCTGTCATAGAGACAGAAGAGGTGGGGTGCGGTGGTGGGCCGAGTGGGCCGTGTAACTAGGCCGGCCGGGTAAAGCTGAGGTGTCTCTGGGCTTTAGCGAAAAGATGAGGGGTCTTGGGTGGACTTTACTGGGAAAGAAGCAACCCAAGTTAGATGTTAGCTTTTGCAATTAGTTTTGAATATAGTTTGATTTGTAGTTTGAATTTGAATCACTTTCAAATTCAAACTCCACACAATTGAAATCCAAATAAAGTCCAAGAAAAACCAAATCATATTTATACCATAATTTGAAAATAATTTTTATAATGTTTTATTTTATTTAGAATTTAAGATGAGAGGCTAGCAATTTGGGATCAAATTTGGTAGCACACAAGTTCAAACAAAAAGTTTTAAATTTTTGTGAAAATTCACACTTGGCAAAACATTCAAAATTTCGGGATGTTACACGTGGCACACGGCGGCAGGGTCCTGACGCCGTGCCACGCGGCTCTGCCGCCAGAGGTGCTCTCCTGCCGCCGTACCCCACGGCGGCAGGGACTTAACGTCGTGGGGCACAGCGGCAGGTACCTGCCGCTGTGGGGTACGGCGGCAGATGTATATTTCTCAAAATTTTTGGTTCGTCCATTTATTTTTCGAAAATCAAAGAAAAAAATATTAAAAATAATTCCTCGATCGCATCGGTTCGTTTTGATAGCCAATGGGCCAGGCCATTGGGCGAGGTTTCGTGGGCTAAATTGTTCATGTGAGCTGAATGGGGGGAGGAGGTTAAATATGAGAAAATAATCGGATTATTCCAGACTGAAAACGGTCGGGCCCTAATTCCGCTCCTGATCCTGCCAAAATTTCTTGAAAAAAAAATCATAATTCTTATTTTTCCTGCCAAAATAAGATGTTATCGGTTAATACACTATATGATGTCGGTCAGGATGGAGATATCACGTTCGCACTTTCATCTTAGATCGAGTAGTGGGGCTCGGAGGGAGGGGAGATGAAGCCCCCTAGGCGACCGAGATCCCATGTAGATAGAGATTGTCGTACCGTGGGAGGTGGCTAGGTGGGAGTGATGTATCGTGCAAACATGGTGTCCTTAGTGTTCTTTAGCCTCACGATCATCGAGCTCGCGGCAGCTGTCCACCCAATGTAGAGCAGGGTCACAGCGAAGTCATCTTTGGTGACGTGTAGATCCACTTTGAAAGCTAAGCAGGGACGGAGTCAGGATCCGACGACAGGGAGGTTGACTCCTCTTCTTCTTTCTTTAGCCCCTCCTCTCCTTCTTCCTCCTCCTCAAATGTTTAGGAGAGGCTTAGAGGAGCATAGTGGAGCGCACGACGATAGGGGGGCTCGAGCCCCCTCCGCCCCACCGGCTACCTCCGTACCTCAAGCCGAGTACACAAGTTGGGTGCTCGACGGTTGGTTGTAGTGGCAGTCCACCCTGCAATTAAATGTACAAGGTCAATTCGATCATATTCCTTTTGGAAGAGCACCTCCTATGACAATACTTTTGATCTAAAACTGACCTAGCTAAAAAAAATTGGTAAAAAAGAAATATATATTGTTTAGACATACAAGTTTCTACTATTCATTGGCAATCTGAATTTGGAAAGTATTAATGCATTTCTGATTACTTTGATTCCAAAGAAGGACAATCCTCAAGGTGTTAATGATTACAAGCCAATTTCGCTCCTCAACTACTCTCTGAAGTTTTTGACCAAGTTGCTGGCCAATAGATTATAGTCTGTTATTTTGCAAGTAATTCATGCTAATCAGTATGGCTGCATCAAGGGAAGGACCATTCAAGATTGCTTAGCCTGGGCTTTCCAGTTTCTTCACATCTGTCATAAGTCTAAGAGGGAGATTGCTCTGCTTAAATTAGATTTTAAAAAAGCTTTTGACAGGATTGAGCATGAAGTCAATTTACAAGTCATGCATCACAAGGGTTTTTCTTCTAAATGGATTTCATGGATTAAGGCCATTTTGTCTTCTGGTTCTTTCTCTGTCCTTTTGAATGGAGTTCCAGGAAAGCTTTTTCGTTGCAAAAGAGGTGTTAGGCAGGGGGATCCCTTGTCTCCTTTACTCTTTGTCCTAGGTGCTGATTTGTTGCAGTCAGTTATCAATGCTGAAGCTCTGTTGGGAAATCTCTCCCATCCACTAGGTAATGAGTTTGGAGGGGACTTTCCCATAATCCAATATGCTGATGACACTCTTGTTGTCCTCCATGCTGAACCCTCTCAATTGGAGCATCTGAAATTTGTTCCGGATGAGTTTGCTAATTCTACTGGTCTCAAAGTAAACTTTTCCAAATCTTTTTTGGTACCTATCAATGTGGTAGAAGATAAATGGCCTCTTCTCACTAATGCCCTTGGTTGTCAGCTTGGCTCTTTGCCTTTCACTTATCTTGGCCTCCCTTTGGGAACTACAAGACCTTCTGTTCAGGATTTTCACCTATATTGACAAGGTTGGAAAAGCATCTTATGGGCATCTCCAGATTCCTCACACATGCTGGGAGATTAATTTTGGTGAACTCAGTCACTTCAGCTCTTCCCACCTTCTTCATGTGTTCCTTAAAACTTCCAGTGGAGATTTTGGATCAAATTGGTAAATACAGGAAGCATGTTCTTTGGCATGGGGAGGATGTCACTAAGAAGAGAGGTTATCTTGTAGCCTGGAAGCATGCCTACAAAAGTAAAGAGGATGGTGGTCTAGGCATTATCAATCTAAGAAATCACAACATTGCTCCGTTGCTGAAATTCCTTCACAAATTTTACAATAGGCTCAATTTGCCGTGGGTACAACTTACTTGGGAGAAGCTTTACTCTTCAGGAAAACCTCCACATGATAGGAAGTATGTGGGCTCTTTCTGGTGGAGAGATATTATGAATCTATGCCCCAGCTTTTTTCGATGGCTACTTGCAAGGCTAACAGTGGTTTGTCGGTTGCCTTCTGGGATGATCACTGGGATTTGGGAATTATGAAGATCAAGTTCCCTCAGTTACACTCTTTTGCTCGAAGGAAGTCTAGCTCTCTGCATCAGTTCCTAGCTTGGGATTACAGTAGATCCTTTTTCTTGCCTTTGTCCTCAATTGCTTACGATTAGTTTCTTCAGCTTAAGGCTGAGTTGCAAGCACTTAATCTACAGTCGGACAAGTCAGATGAGTGGAGCTATGTCTGGGGATCTGACTTCTTCTACAGTCACAAAGCTTATTTGCATTTGCAAGGTCCTCCAACAGCCTCGCTTCTTTTTAAATAGATGTGGAAATCTCGTGCCTAGAACAAACATAAAATTTTCTTCTGGTTGTTGTTGAGGGATAGAATCAACACGAGGAATTTGCTTCATAGGAAAAACATGTTCCTTCAATCTTATGATTGTGTTCTTTGTGTCCAGAATTCAGAGGAGGATATTAAACACCTTTTTTCACCTGCCTGTTTAGTGATGCTTGCTGGACATACCTTGGCATTCATTGGGACCTTCAGCTGGACTTTGAGACCATGGTCCTAAATGCTATATTGAAGTTCAACTCTGTCACCTTCAGGGAAGTGTTCATAATTGGGTGTTGGGCGATTTGGTGTCACATGAATGATATCATTTTTGATGCGACATCCATGTCCTTTCAGTGGAAGAACTTTTTTTGTAAAAGAGTTGCAGGCGGTTATCTTAAGGGTTAAAACGTGTTTGGGTGATAAGCTTAAAACTTTTGTGAGAAGTCTGTTATGATTTTTGCTCTTTTTATTTGGGTCTGAGGCCTTATAACTTGTAAATATTTAATCCTTTATATATAAAAAAATAGAGGTAGGGGCCTCCCCTGCTGATTCCCGTCAAAAAAAAGTTTCTACTATTCATCTGTTACATCAAATGTTACCATGCTATTTAGGAGTATTAAACATAGTTAATGACAAAACACAATCCACAACTTCGGTAAATTCGTGAGATGAATCCATTAAGCCTGATTAATGTCAGAGACGGCTGGGACCCTAGTCAGTGGAGACCCATGAGGTACCCATATCTCTCAACAATAAATACATTCTAATGATAGCTTAATTAGGTTTAATAGATTCATTTCGTGATTTTCAATCCATCTATATAATTAGTTTTATAATTAGATCATGTTTAGTCCCCTAATTAACATTGGTAAACTCAATGTGATATTTTCAACAACTTTCTTCACCAAACTAAACAAAACCATAAGAAAAGAAGAAGCTACTAGATCTCGTAAGCAGAGCAACGAGCGGAGAGACTTACGCCTCAAAAAACACCATGATAGCTCCGACGGCACTGAGGTCGGCAGCGCGGCCGGGCCTCACCATGGCCCCAAAAGTGTGGCCCGTTGCATCCGTGACTGACTGCAGGAGTCCATGTCGATCCATGGCGTACATACCATAGTTTCCAGCACCTTTCTACGGCCCCTGATCAGGAGGTAGATCTGACCTGCACCTTCGCGGTAGCTCTGGTGATAAAGAAGAAGAGCACGGTGAGCTGGAGCCCACCGCCGTGAGTCAGCAACAACCCCGTCGTGGTGCCAACGGCCGCCATGATGGCAGGATCGAGCAGGACATGAGGACGACGTGTGCGATGGGTGCTGACGCATGTGTTGTGCGTGAACATCTGGATGACGAACATGCATGATGGATGTGTTTGATCACCTTACCCAGGAGCGACGGGGCTTGCATGCCATTGGCCCTCTGGCGTTGTGCCGCTGCCATGTGAGGCCGGACCCACGTGACAGGGACCCAATGGCAAAGGGACCAAACGCAAAGGATCTACTTCCGCTAGGAGTCCATGACCGCAGTCCCGTAGAGAGGAGGGTCTATGCGCCTCTGCTCCATGAGTTGGCTGTCCAAAGATGCGAGTGGCGACAACACACCAATGCACGTGATTGGTTCCCCGCATACACGCGCAACCAGGCTCTCTAGATGCAATGTAGACTCCAATGACCAAACCTCACTGGCTTCTGAGCATCTGTGTCAAGTGTGTCGGTAAGACCGCCTCGACCTCGACACGGACCGAGGCAGTGGCGGAGATAGGCCTAAAAGCAACTCTAGGAATAGCCTCTATTTAGAGCTCCTACTTTGTCTAGTAGGGGCTGGCCCCAACTTTTTGGGGGTCTAATTTTGTGCTCAACTCCAGCAACACTCCCAACTCTGAGCCACCTACTCTTGTCTGACATGTGGGATCTACTTCTCATTGGGTGATACTTTTCCTTCTTTCTTGGCCTCTTCAATCTCCCACTCACATCGAGGGAGGGCTCGAGCTCTGTGGAGAGGGTTGAGAGCCAGGTGTGGTTCGAGGACCGGTGGATGGTCGCTTCCTGGTGTGATGAGTGATTGACAACGTGGTGTGGACTGATTCTTGGCTAAGTATTGCAGGTGCAGGTTGCGGCTTGACTGGTGCAGGTGTAGGTGAAGAACAAGCGTGAAAGGTCGTTGCCGGTGAGGCCTCCCGGTGTGGAGAAGACAAGTAGGCTTGGTTCGAGGGACCCGGTGGCCAGCGGGGTCAAGTGCGGGCCGCATGGTGGCAAGAACGGTAAGATGAAGTCATGGACGGTTTCTTGGTTGAGCCTCAAAACCAAGGTCGAGCCGGGACTACGTGGGAGCCAAGTCATGAGTGGTGATTGGCGGAGGCTACACCGAGTTCGCGGGGTTTCCGGTGGTTCACCAGAAAATCACTGGGTTCCTTGGTTGATCCACAAAGCCAAGACCGAAGAACCGAAGACGGAGGTGCAGCAGCTCCAGACCGGTCTGACCGGTGGGTACCGGTCTGACCGGTGAGGAGCACCGGTCTGACCGGTGTGCGACGACGCAGTCCGGAATCTTCGAAGCGGAGGACACGCGTCGGGATCGCAAGGCTTGCGTCGAGGCTAAGCAAGTTTGCGGTCGCTGGGCATCCGTCCGATGGTGCGAAGACAAAGACTTCCAATTTCGTCCTCGAGGGGCATGTATCCCTAGTTAGCTAGTAAGGGTATTTTCGTCTTTCGGTTGCCTCCATATAACCCAAGTGGTGAAAGGATGGCAGCCATCTCTTGGAACCCTAGCTCATTGGGTTTTCCTATTTTCCTTCCTATTTTCCTTAGGATTTTCGTAGGACTAGCTTGAGAGCTTCATGGTGAGATCTTGTGAGAGGGAAGGATGATCGGGCGGCAAGCTAGACCTTGTATGAACCTCTTTGGTATGTATAGATGATTCGGCGTAGTTCCTCAAGGCTTGGATGTGTCTTTCCCGTTTCTCCTTTTTGGTGATTTTCGGAGCCCTCTCTTGGCGAATTTCTTGTGGCGGTTTTGAGACCTTTCTCTTTGGGATTTGGTGGGGGATGTATGCATGAACCCCTCCTGGTTCTTTTCCCTTTGATCTCCCTCCCAAATCCGTGAGTAAAAGGGCTCGATTTTGGGGTTTTCGTGGCTCTAGGGTTGTTGGTGTTCTTGGCGGAAATCCTTCGATTCCTCTTGATTCAACAAGTTTTGGTGGACCAAATCTTGGCTATGGAGTACCCATGAGGTGTTCCTACTATCCCCAAAGTCTTGTGCAAAACCGTGGAGCGAATCGGGAGATCGGGAGTTGGGTTTGGGGGAGTTGACTCGCGGGCGCTGTTCATCCCGAGCTGCCCAGGCGCGACCGGTCTGACCGGTGCTCTTGACCGGTCTGACCGGTGCTAGCCCTTGGTGGGTTTTTGTCTCGGGGAATAGCCTTGTCCGTGTGGTTTTGTCCCGTGGTCCTGCTGATCAGTTCTTGGCGTGTTTGGAGTTGTTTTGCTAGGTTTTGTGAGGGGTTCTTCTTCCTCACAGGTTGTGTTTCGTGGTGATTTTTGTTCCAGGGCCTAGAGGAGTCACTGAGGCCTCCTGGAACGTTTGCTGTGCGGCTGCTGTAGCCACCGGCCTGACCGTCTCTGTCCACCGGTCTGACCGGTGTCACCGGTCTGACCGGTGTCACCGGTCTGACCGGCGCAGGCCATCGGTCTGACCGGTGTAGCACAGGCAGCAAGCCGTGCAAGTTTCCGCTGTGTGGTTTGGTGAGTTTTGGCTCGAAAGGTTGAGTGTTGGTTCCTAGGACCAGTAGCACTCCAGTGGCGTTGTGGTCTTGACCAACTTGGGTAGTTGAGTCGGAGACGTGAGTTGGAAGCCGTGTTCGTCTTATTGGAGTTCTCATCTCCTTCGAGAAGAATTTTTATCGGCTCCCATTCACTCCCCCCCTCTCTGGTTCGCCTAATCGGTCCTTCAAGGGTGCCTGGGCGGTAGCGGTGGCATGAGAGGGCCGAGCGCGACGGCAGCGGTGTGAGGGGCTCGAGCTCCGGCCGAGCGGGTTGGTGGCGGCGAGAGGGAGCTCGAGCTCCGGCCGAGCATGGAGGAAGCGACATGAGGGGCTCAAACTTCGGCGAGCGGGTCATCGGCGGCGTGAGGGAGCTCGACCTCCGGCCCAGCGCGGAGGCGATGGCGGGAGGGAGCTCGAGCCTTGGCGGGGCGTGGAGGTGACGGCGCTCGGGGTGCTCCCATGGCTGCGCGAATCAAGATCAAGCTACAACAGATCTGGGCGGCGGCGCAACAGAGCTTCAGATGTGCGGCGGCGGCAGCAAGAGCTCGGGTCGTCGGTGGCCCCTCCTCTCCTCTATGACTGCCACTCAAGGCTCAACACTGCACCGCTCCCCCAGGCTCACAGCGGTGGTGCAGATCTGCTCATGCTGGAGCTTCGGGCGGACGGGGCACCGACGAGGGAGCTTGGCGGTGGATTTGTGCACTGGGGTGTCTACTGGTGGAGTTGAAGAAGCGGTGGCGGCGGCGGGTGGAGTTCAACGGGTGGCGACGGCGGTAGCGGCGGGTAGCTTCCGTGACAGTGCGGGGGAAGAAACAGACACAATCGTGGAGTAGGGGCTACTCTCTCCACCCGTGGGAATTGATGCCGGAGGGGAGGATTTGGGTGCTCCCCTAAAGTTGGTGCCTGAGTAGAGGGTCCGCTGGAGTAGGTTTTTTTGCTCAGACCCCTACTTTTTGAGTTGAGGCTCAAGTAGGGGGTCTGCTGGAGTTGCTCTAGAGCAACTCCAGCAGCCTCCCTACTTGAGACCTAACTCAAAAGTAGGAGTCGAGAGTAAGAAAACACACTCCAGCAGGGTCCCAACTTAGGCACATGCTTTAGCTGGGCACCTAAATGCTCCCCTACACCCCCTTCTCACGCGGGTGGAGAGAGGAGCCCCTACTCCATCGTTGTCACCGTTTCCACACGCGCCACCACCAGGAGCATTCGCTGTTCGAGCCCCTCGTCGACGCTCGTGCCGGAGCTCCACCGCCACCTGAAACCCCACCCCCTCGTGAACCTCCATCAGCGACCAGACAAGCCACTTGTCGCGCCGCCGTGTAGGCCGGCCGTGCAGACCGCGACCGCCGCGCAAGCCAGGCCGCCTGGATCTGGAATGCCACCGAGAGAGAAAGGGGCGGGAGCGAGAGAAGCGAGCGTGAGAAGGAAAAGCAGACTGAGCTGGCGCGCGAGAAGGTGGGCAGACTGAGCCGGCCGGAGCTCGAGCACGCGCGCGGCTCGGGCATGAAGGCGCAGGCGCTGGTGGCGCCACCAGCCTGGAGGTGTACGCTTTGATTTAATTGTAAGATTTTTGTGATTTGTAAGATTGTGAGACATGTTCTTCCCTTTGATTTGTAAGATTGTGATTTTTTTTCGTGGGATGTATGTTCTTGTGAGATGTTCATGTGATTGTGAGAAGAATCTATCTTGCGCTATGAATTTTGTACTGTGAATGAGATAAGATGAATCTTGAGAATCTTTTGTTGTAATGAGATGAGAGGTGAGATGAGAAAAGAAAAGAAAAAGGAAAAGGAAAAAAAGACGGAGGAGGGGACGAAGAGTGACGCCGGTGGGATTCACATTATTACCGGCTCCCAACTCCACCCAGTACTAATGTCACAATAGTACCGGGTATGTCAAACCAGTACTAATGTGACCCTCCACATTAGTGCTAGTACCGGTTCCAAAATCAGTACTAACTAGGATCGTGCCCGTGCGTTGCTACAGGCCAAATGAATTCCTTTTATGAAGAAAATGGTCAAAAGCAGTCTAAGGGAAAGAGTGCAACCTCAGTACTAGGATCGTGCCCGTGCGTTGCTACGGGCCAAATGAATTCCTTTTATGAAGAAAATGGTCAAAAGCAGTCTAAGGGAAAGAGTGCAACTGAGGTTGGTTCGATTATTATACTTTGTTCGTGGTACCACATATACATTGCTCGCGTCGAACCATTATCCATTATTGCAATCTACAAGAGCAAAACACATCTCCAACATAGAATTAAGATAATTATCCATTATTGCAATCTACAAGAGCAAAACACATCTCCAACATAGAATTAAGATAATTATCCATTATTGCAATCTACAAGAGCAAAACACATCTCCAACATATTTAGATAAAATTCATGCCCGCCAACACAGCACAATGGTTTTCCTCAAAAACTATATGTTCATGTCACAAATATAACACAGATATACATGTCAACTCTAGCTAAAAGCCTGAAAAATTATCACAACGAAGATTCATCTTGGAATAAAATAATAGATAGTTAGGAGCTTCATGCCTCTGTTCCATCCTATAGCAGACATTGCAAAGTGCCACAGCTGTCGACTCAGAGAACGATCGGCTGCAGGAATGGCATCATGTCACTTTACACTGGAGTTAGGACCAACTCGAGACAGTTGGGCAGGCAACATTGTTACATCAGAATTTTTCTAAAAAGCAGACACCCCACATTGACTTATGTACTGAAATTGTATACTTTGACCACCTTGGATCTGTCGCATAAAATCAGGTTATCTGAATTAGCTGGAGTAGTACACAACCAATACATGGAA
This sequence comes from Cenchrus fungigraminus, assembly GCA_036936925.1. NCBI lineage: Eukaryota > Viridiplantae > Streptophyta > Magnoliopsida > Poales > Poaceae > Cenchrus > Cenchrus fungigraminus. The sequence continues at coordinate 92,870,848 of CM072776.1, read as the reverse complement.
CAATTTATTGGGCCTTTCAAAATTGCAACAAATATATTTTGTCCTGAATTGTGCATATAAAATTGACGATACGGTTCTAACCTTTTTATTCACATCAATATCCAACACCAATTCAGCACTGTTGTTTGTTTCAGAAGAAAATCCTTTGGACTAATCCGGTATCTTTACTGATGCATCATTGCCGTTAGAAACAAGGAACTTCCCTTTTTCACCAAATGCTGAAAATGCTTTGTAAAGCAGCCAGTTAGTTAAAAAAATATGCAAGTGATGCATCAACAGAATGAAGAGACTTACACACAAGACATCTGCAATATGGCCATGTATGTAATCAAGATGGATCATTTTCACTTGACTTTGATTACTGCTTCCATTTGCAGGGGTCAGTTCATACTTGAGATCAACTACATCAACAGCACCACTCCCCCAGGCCCCCACACAACAGTACAAATTTTGTACAGCCCTCCCAAAATGCCCTCTTCAGAAACTGCTAACGAATGAACTAAAGCAGGGTTTAAACATTGCCCTGCACAAATGGAAGAACTACCATTTTGCAGTTCAGGTGATCCTGAAATTCAACAATAGATTATTGTGTTGATTCCCCCGAATTGGAAAGTGTTTTGAGGTGAACAAAACATTGTAGACAGCTTTGTTATAGATCAACATATATTCTTTATTGCTGTGTAAAGCAAGTTGAATCCACTTTCAAACAAAAAAATGTAAGGGCTGAAAGATACCATTCTTATAAAGCAAATATAGACCCTTTAGAAACTGTTAGAATTTTTATTACAAAAGACACAGAAAGAACTTGGAGTCGCTTAAGTAATGCAATTCACATGCATTTAATAGAAAGTGAAGGACGTACCGTAATCAATAGAAAATAGTGTTCGCCCTTTAGAGAAATCTCATGCAGCGAGCTTCGAGGCCACCAGTCATTGCTACTGAATGAAATTTATCCAGCAAAAAAATGTATTCCTCTGGGCTATATGTCCTCTGAGCTTCGAGAAACTGAAGGATTAGGATTGTCCAACTCGGATATATGTTTCCGCGAGTCGCAAGTGAGTAAGTGACCATGTGACACCTAAGCTGATTCCTCTGTAAAAACCTGAAAAGAGGTAAACATCAATATTTATTGAGATTGTATTGATTCTTGTGAGTGTGGACAAGCGTACTTTGTTGGCAGTTCCGGAGCTCAGGGCTCATTACGACATCTATATTGTTTAGTTGATTCCGACAGGTTCATGCGCAAATTTTTTCTAATCAGATACGAGCACCATATTAGTAAAATATCGACCTGGCTTATAGTTGTATCAACAAAATATCAAATTTTTTTACCAATTAGTATCAAGTTTGAAACAAGACTGCTGCGCGAAATCGTCTTGGTCACCTGGCACCTGGAAATGTTTACAATTTGTCAAGGTCTAGCCAGTGCTGCAGTATATACATTGTCAAAGTAAAATAAAATATCAGCACTAAATATCACAACAAATTGTATAGCCAGTGCTGTACTAATTTCTGGGAACCCTGATTCTTCTATGTTGATAAAGTTTGCTTTCTCAAACATTCTTCCTCAACACTTGGCAAAGTTTCTTCCACTGTAAAGTGATGATCGTAGCGAAATTCTTAAAAGATAATTAATTTCGGAGAATCTAGGAGAAGAGCATTGCACCTAAAGCATATAAGAATCACAAGTACCTCCGCATGATCGCGCGCAACCAACTCCATGTCCAAGCATCCGCTGCCTGGCATAAAGTTACCGGCATAGCTTGAGTTAGTAAAAATACTCCTGACAGCTTCACCTATAAACATGACACACATAACAATTCTTTAGCCATACATCGCTAAATATATCAGGTGTCTTTCTACCATTTCAGGTGTCCACCATTTTTAGTAGCAAAATAAGAAAACCGTAGTTCATTGCAACAATAAAAATGAAAGGAATAAGGCCCCAACAGGTTGACTAACAATGGTTCACGGAGTATTAAATATGTTATTAAGCCATTCCCATCCTGTCAAAGAGACAAACTACTCAGTGTAGAAGTTGAAGGTTTAAAAAACCAACAGGTGGCATGCAATTTGCTAAGCATGTGCAAATATTATTTCTGTACCTACCAGCATTTACCATTTTCATTATCATGAATTGCAGTGTCTTTGATGATGATAAAAAACTTACATGGAAATTTCAGTTAGACCCAGGATGATCTCTTTTGGCTCAGGCATTGATCATGTCCTACATCAATTAGAATCTCCACTCTTGTTTTCTAATGAACATTGATCTACTTGTTACTGCAAGAAACTGAACTAATAAGTGGGTGGAATATATATTTATGCAAAAGAACATTCAGAAAGGCTCTGCAACTGCCATGTCAAGAAATACTCAGTATTCCACCCGTGTAAACTCTACTGATAATATTACTTCATCAGAAACATAAAGTGAACTTGCGAAAATGCCATTAAATTTGCATACATTGTAACAAATGTGAGTTTGGACTCAATATAACTTGTTCTCAAAGTACAGAACTGTTCCTTCAAATTTTAAACCACAGAGATGTGTACTATATAGTATGCCATGAAACTAAAGCTTCAGAACAATACAAAATTACAACTAAAGCTTCAGTACACATATGTCAAACTAAATTTAAACAAACGGTTTACCCATGCTGCCACAAATACGTGTATCCATTTAGAACAATACAAAATGAGACAATAATGATATAATGATCAAAATACTAATTGAATTCAGATAAATGGAGCATTTCATAGTAGCCAAAAGAACAAGTAGGATCGAAGGGAGAAAAAACATACTACGCTTGTGTGAGAATTGTGCCGAGCAGCTAGCGCTCCTTGCCATGCAGCTTGTGTTTTGAGGCAAAAACAAAAATAGCAGAAAAGCAAGATTGCCAAGACGCCAGTCAATCTTATTCCAACCTCCAGAACCATTCAGCACTACATTCTCATATGCACTTGCGCATCTGCATAATAAAAAAACCAAAAGAAACATGCTCATGAATTTGTGTCTTGAGGCAAGGAAAGTGAGAGTACACCGAAGTTACCTAGAGAACATGACAATTTTCAAAAATGATGGGGAGGGCATCAACCAGCTATGAAGAGTAGACCGATGATCGCCGTCACTGGGCATTGGCGGGAGTACTGCGACATTCTCTAGCAGTCCATACAAAGTCCTAAATGCATCTTGAAAAAGAGATCTGCGACAAGAAAATAACATTGAGGATAATGCTCCAAGCAATTAAGATGGAGTAGTGGCTCCATGCAGTGCACCATAGGAGTTGTACAAGTACAACAAAGAGTGATTGATAAGGTCCTGAACATCGAGTGACAGTGGAGTGGTTGAGTCATAACACATAGTTTAACATAACAGTAAGAAAATAGAAAGGAACTTCACCTGCAATTGCCGGCATTTAGAGAATAGCACATCAACCGAAAATCCGAATTGCCTGCGAGCCGACAGACCTCGGGGCACCGCCATGGAGTTCATGCATATCGCGGCAGCGCCAGCACGCTAGCACTCCTCCTCAGTCTTGGTGGGCAGCGAGCTGGTGCACAACAGCAGTAGCGGTGCGGTTGAGGACAGGTTGGCGTCGGCATCCTCGTCGAGGGAGGAGATGGAGGAGCACTCCAGGCTCTGGTTCTTGGCCTCGGTGCCCTGCCCCGCACGAGCGACGGCGGCCTCCGTACCGGGGAGGGATCGGTAGGGTAGGGTTTGAGTAGCACCGCCGGGATCGAAGCCCGGGCGCCGCCACCGCAAATAACCCGCTCGGACGTCCTGCAGCTGCTCGCAATCAAGAATGGGGATGCGGCGGTGGGGGAGTGAGCGGCCGAGGCCATGGCAGATGGCTCCGGGCGCGGGCGGCAGCTACTCCGGGCGCGGGCACAGGATTGCGATGGTGGGAGGAGCCGATCCGTGGAAAAAGGAGGCGAACGGTGGCAGCGGTGGTGTCAACGGGCACCGGCGTCGTCCGCGGCTGGTGGCAGATGGGATCGAGTGATGTTGGAGTCCAGAACGCTGGTGGGATGTGGCTGGAGGTGGCGACAGCATCCACGAGCGGTGGCGGATGGATCCCGGGTTGCGTGGGGATGTGGGAGGCGCGAGAGGTGGGGCTGCGTTGGCGAGCGGAGGCGCGAGGAGACGGTGGGCGGTGGCGGTGCGGAAGGGGAGGCGGCGTGCGGGAGGGAAGGCGGCAAAGGCGGCGCGAGGAGCCGCGGGGATGGCGGCGACGCGGACGAGGGGCGTGGGGAAGGAGGCGATGGATCGGCGGCGGCGGACGGGGGTGGGTGGTCCAGAGGTACGGGATTCAGGCGGCGGCGGCGATGAGAGAGGGAGTAGAGAAGGAGGACGGCGGTGTCGGTGTCGGTGCACGGAGAGCGAGGAGAGTAGGACGGGCGGTGGTGTCGGCGGCGGCGTGGAAGGGCGAGGAGTGGAGGGTGCGCGGAAAAAAAAGGAAGGGAGAGGGCGCGTGGGCAGGAGGAAGGAAGGGGTGAGGGCGGTGGATCGCAGAGGAAGCGGATGCGCGATCAGGGAGGGGGTTGCGGAGGCGGGGCGGAGCGGAGGCAGGCTGAGCGACGTTTCGTGGACACTTCATTGTTTTGTGTGTATATCTCTATCTCTACACCTTAAAAAATATGATGAAGTGAAGAAAAAAAATGGTAGGTAAAATCATCCGCTGCGGTGGCTTCACCCTCCCGTGGCTCCGCTGCCGAACCGCGCACGCGCCCCCACCCCGCGAACCGCGCCTCCGTTCCCCTGGTCCCACATCGCGGCCTATCGATTCATGTGAGACATCAGCGTCGCCTCCACTCCACGATCTCATCTCCCTCCGCAGCCGCCGCCCTCGACATCCCTCCACCTCGCCGTCGTGTAGCTCTTCGATCGTCGTCTCCCTCCCCGACCGCCGCCCTCGAGACCCTTACATCATGCTGCCGCAGCTCTTCGCGATCCTCGATCGTGTCTCCCTCCGTGACCGACGCCCTTCGAGATCGCATCTCCCTCCCCGACTGTCGTCGACCTCCGAGATCGCATCGCCTCTTCCTCCGCCCGTCGTCCGCGCCGCCGATCCAGGCTGCGCCGCCGGCGACATCGGATCCCTCCTTCGCGTCGCCGATCGCTTCTACCCGAGTGCCTGTCGTCCGCGTCGCAATCTCCCGAGCCAGTCTGCCGAGCGAGGCCGCGCCTCCGCCCACATCTGTGCGTCCGCCCTCTCTACGGCCTCAAACCCCGGCGGCATCCACGCCATTCGCTCTCACCCCCGCGCATCGCCCTCCACCCCGCGGATCACGCCGGCGCGCCCACCCCGCCTGCCCATCCACATCGGTGCCACCCTCGGCGCACTCCATGCTGCCGCCGCCACCACCACTGACTACTCCACGTTGCGCCCCCTGCCCGGATTCCCCTCCATGCCGGCATCTCGTCACCAGGTCCTCCACGTCGCGCCCCCGTGCTCGGCTTCCGCTCCATGCCGCCGCCGCTCCCTGATCCGGCGTGGGCGTGTGGTGTCGCTGTGCGGTGACTCGGGCACCGCCACTTGGCCAGAGGTGGCCTGGCCCCTCGCCCCTGGCCAGGAGATGCCGGTACTCCACGCGGCGGGACATGGCCCGAAGATGGCTGCGGCGCCCACCGCCCATCGCCCTCGCCTGCGTTACTCCTCCTCACCGTCCTCCTCAGCTCCCAGACCCTAGCGCGTAGGAATCACTCCGATCCACAGGGCCCTAAGGTGAGCGCTCACAATGTCCCCATCAAATCTTCTAGTACGCGTAGAGGGTGGGATTCGACTGGGGTTCAATTGTATTGAATCCTTGGGGCGGCGGTGGACGGGGATTGCAGTATTCTGGTGGGGATAGCATAGGCGTCAATCCAATACATATGAATCATGGATTATTCTTTCTTGCTGTTGCTGCAACGTGCAGGTTCTGCTCTTGAGTGCATGAATCCAGACAACCTGCCATGGACTTGGTGCGACCGGAGTTGGTGGCCATGGCCAGCTTGCGTGATGCCCCAGGCTCCTGTTCTTCGGCTAGCTTATCATGGTCAGCTCTCCCCCTTCGGCCTCACCGCCGTCGGAGCAACACACCAGCGATAACTGAGTGGGTTCATCTACTTCTCCATCTACCCCATCGCTTCTGCCGCTAGGGCGAAGGACCTCTTCGCCTTCTTCGCTGCCTCCGCGGGATCCTTTGATTATTCGGGTTTCCTTTGATTGATTTGTATTGTTACTATTTCTTTAGTCAAAAAATTCTTTTTTAGCACGCGGTCCCACTGAATGTGAATGTGTTTTGCTGTTCTTTCAGGATTATTAAAGCTCTGCAAAAGATTATTAAAGTTCCGCCTGAGGTTAATTGGCTGCTAGCAGGTGAGGTGGTTCTGTCTTGGGTACTTCTGAAAAGTGGCAAACATCAGTTGCAGGTAACCATGATGATGACATTGGATATCAGTGTGCTGGTTGGATAATAGCATGGCATGGACAGTAGTGGGAAAATGATGCTTTGTAAGATAATAATCAGCAATTCGTAGATATTGTTATATGTGAATGTTGCTTAAGAACTCCTTTTTTGTACCGTCAAACGATTCATTTGATCTGAAGATGTCGTTGACATTCCAAATTTCCATTGGACACAGTAGAATGAATGGTGCTTCCAAGGCCGTATTCAAGAAACACGGAGAATATTGCCTGTAGCTCATCCCATAAAAAAGGTCTATCCTTTCTGAGGTTTTGGTTTTGAAGAACAATGCCTGTAGCACCGCACTCTTGCGGCACAAACGCTTGATTAGTTTGGCATCTGTCACCTCAGCCCACCACAAGTAACACTACAATGTGGTCGATTGAGGTTTGATTTGATCTTTGCGATCAGACCTACTTGTTGTTCAGAAGGGTTACTTTGATTTAGCTCAAATGACCGATGTCTGCACGGCTGATTAGTCGTTTCTTGTTGGATATGATCTGGCTTATTAAAGTGCCTATTTAGTCGTGCATTGTCAAGCTTTATAATCTGGTTGAGTGGGACATACTTAATTACTGTCCCTGAATGATATTAGAATTCCATATTGAAGGCTGTGGCAATGCCATGTATATTTGATTATGCTATTTTATATTTTACCTCAGTTATTTTTTATCCCATTGTTCTATGTTACAGACTTGAAAAGTTTTTCATAAGCTGAATTTTATTTTGCATAGATTGGAACTACCAACTGTTAACTTGGATCCAAGAGGACTCATGGGACCTCGAAGAAATCACCATCTCAGGTACAATTTTTGTAAGATCTTTTTTCTGTGGACAAGAACAATAGTTCTCTCTTTTGCGACACAACCATGCTTGTACAGTTGCACTCACAATCTGGTGGAACATGTGCAGAGGGAATATCCTATCTCTACTAGAGTGACAATCACACTGAATGAACCCAGTGAACCTCTGATTTTAAAATCCCTATACTAGCTAAATGCTCCTTTACTTCATATTCTAGCTGCAGAAATAAATCAGTTCAGTCTGGTTCCGACATCCCTTTTGATGCTATAGAGATGCAGGATGCTTCGAAAAATTTACTATTGTTGTTCCTCAAATTTTTTTTATTTGAGGTGTGGGCTGATGCCACAAAATTGGCCGATCAGTAATCTATATCCTTGCAATGGCAGTTGGCTAGATGAGCCCTATAAGAAACACTCCTTTGAAACAGAGCTAAAATCATTCTTAAATTGAGATGCTGATATATATAATTTATGGATCCCGTAAAGATGCAGTAGAATGCTTTTAAAGGCACGCAAATCCAAAGTATGTGAATTACTGCCTTGGCCGCTCTTACTTCCCTAACTATTCCATCTTATGTATAGACAATGTGGATCCAGAGACAGCTACCTCCGAGCTTTATGTTGAAACTCAGATATGGAAGATGGCTAAAAAAAATCGTGGCCAGATCTGCAAATCAACACCATTGGTGATGCACATGATCATTTGCAATGCCACCAGGTCTGTGAAGATCAGTTTCATTTCTCTACGAATACATTTCTTTTGGTCTCTACACGTACCACTGGGAATTTCAGACTATGTTTGTCCATATTGCACTTGCTTCTTGGCCTCTTACTCCCACTGCATTCTTGATCTGGGATGGCAAAAATAGGTCCTGCAGTGATGTCTTGGTTGTTCAGTCACTCTTCATAGATAGTCGACCCTGCATTTTGAATGACTATGTGCAGATCATGTGCTAACTAAATAACATTTTGCTTCATTAATCAAGCAAAACTGAGAGAGATTATATGAAAAAGGAATTGCACAATTGTAGCTTTATAGGCTTAGTTTCATCCAAGTTTTGCAGCAAGCACTTGCTTGAGCTAACACATGGAAAAGTACAATGCATTTATAGTCCATGAAAATTTAGTTGACCGATATGTTTTTAGTTATTTGTTTGAGGGTGAATTGTGCGAATCTGAATTTCGGTCCATATTGGGAAAAAAAAAGTAGGTTCATATTGTGTGTGTATATATATTCTGAACGAACAGACAAACTGATTTTTTTTCTTTTTGCAAATCGAATCACTTTATCTCTTCAATTTATAGTTGTTAATTCTTGCTACCTTACAGCACCTAATCTTTAATGTCCATGTGGCTACGACAGAATAGGAGGTGTTGATGTGTGTGCCAAAGCAGCTAGAGAAGTGACAATGGATAGATGTCTGCTAAGGAAGATCCTCAAAGGGTTCCTGTTGCCTGGAGGTGCCTTTGATTTGTACTTATGGTGCTCAACTTATGTGAATGGTGCTCAATGTATGCGAATTGTGTCTTGTAATGAATTTAAGTCTTTCTATTTATTATGTACTATATAAAGTTATGACTATCTTACAAGACAAAAAAGTTATGACCAGTTAAGTTTATTTGCACCAAGCATGGTTTCTTTGCGTTGAAGCTATGTCTAACTTGTCATAAGATGTTTACACATGGTGTGATGTGTGCCTTTTTTGTAAGCATCTCCTTTCAGTAATTGTTAACCTGGTGTCTCCTACTAATGATATATGAGGCATTTGCAGTGTTCAATCGTTTCATCGTCCAGCCACTGAAATATGTGCTTAATAATCGATGTGGATAAGCTGAGCACTGGAGAAAATTGGCTTTCTTAATTGTTGTTCTTGTTGTACCTGTATGACATGTTGATACAAAAATTCCATACCATGAAAATTAATGCTTATGAAAAGATATTTGGAGGCCCGTAGCAACGCACGGGCATTTTCCTAGTATATATATATAGTAGAGAAGTAAACCGATACTAAACGTTGGATGAAAAGGAATAGTGAAGTTGCAAATGAATAGTGTTGGAATAGTGTTTCTTGTTAGAGAAGATGTGATGTATGTGATAGGTGAATAGTGCTTTTCACTGTTTATTTTTGATGTAAAGAACAGGGCAGTAGTGGCGGCGCCGGCCGGGCCTCCTCGCCCGCAACCTCGATACGCCGACGAGCAGGGGTGAATCCAGCCGAGTTGGCGTCGGGGTCAACTCTATTAAAATGATGGTGTCAATGCTTGTTTAGCTTAATAATGAATAATAATTTACTTAAGGAATACAAAATTTTGTCGGGGTCAGCTAACCCGATGGAAAGGGCTAGATCCGCCCCTGCGACGAGATCACGACGTTCCTAGCGTTTGCGGAGCAACACACACCGCGCGCCCGGCCATAAGCCCCGTCCTGAGCATAGGCGAACACGGTCGACTTCTTTCGTGTGCAAAGTGGCACATCGCGACGAGAGGTGTGCTTGCGCTTGCGCTGAACATGCGAAGCTAGAAGGTGCGATCGTGGAGCGAATTGAAGTGAGCTCTTGGGAGAAAACTCCCGGCCCTCATCGGAACCGTTTGCGTATCTCCATGTCTCCAAGTGTCATCAGGTTTTTGTTTACTGCTGATCATCAGCAGTCACCTCCATTGGTTCTGATTCATCTGACAACTGACAAATGTATATCTCCTCTACGACTCTAGGCGCGGCTAAGCCTGAGCCAACGCCAACGAAATTCTATAATCCCTTTTTTATTTCTTCACAAAATGTTGTTCATTCCTAAGATTGACCCCATCATTTTGATGGAGCTGACCGGCATTGTTCTCGGCATTGTGGAGAGGGAAGTGAGCCGGAAGTGTATGAAACATTTCTGATTTAGTATATGTATACCACGCTATTTACCTATATACATACCTTCAACGGTGTTCAACCTTTGTAAAATTTATGGGAAGCAAGGTTTCTTTTGTGTCTGCCTTCTTTGGGGCAGCACTAAGGGTGCGTTTGGCACGGCTTCGCGAGCAGTTTCGGGTGAAGCCGTGCCAAACGGGGCAAAAAAACGGCTTCACCCTCGAAGCGATTCGCCCTCTCCCGGAAAACGCGCTCTCTAGAGCAGTTCCACCGGGGGATTCGCAGCTTCACCCGCTGCGCCATCCCCTTTGCCCAGCCTGCCCCCGGTGGGGTCTGCTGCTGCGTACCTAGAGGCCGGCGGTGGAGCTGGAGGTCGCCGGACGGGCGAGGTCGAGGAGGCGGCGCGGCGAGCGAGACCGGCAACGGCGCCGTGGAGGAGCCCAGCGGAGGCGGCGGGCCGGCGCACCGGCGGGGGACCGGCGGGGGAAGCGGCGGACCGGCCCAGGCGGCGGTCCGTGCCGTGCGAATGGAGATGGGGGGCAGGGGCTGGGTGGAAGGAGATACGGATAAGGTAGAGGAAAGAAAAAGGAGAAAAAAAGAGGGGGAAAAGGTAAAAATAATAGGAAAGAAAATATAAAATAGAAAAGGAAATAGAAAAAAGAAATGAGGGAAGGGTATTCTAGGTATTTCACGCTCTTATCTATGCGACACAGCCAGCTGTTTTGCCAAACATTTCTCTAAAACTGATTCAGCTTTACCAGCGAATCCGCTTCACCAGCACAGCCACAGCTGAAGCCGCCACAGCCACAGCCGTGCCAAACGCACCCTAATAAAAAAAAGCACTATGATAGCCCCATGTCCAAGATCCGTCTCCTTTCGTGTTCCGAGCGGCATGTTCGGTCGGCTTGATACTGATTTGTTGTTAGAGAAGAATATCACGGGCTGACTGAGGTTATATTCATAAAGTTTGAGGGTTGTTTGAAAACAGAAGTAGATGTATCTTGATAATTATTTTCACGATCTCGTAATATGTTGACTTTATTACAAATAAATTTGAGTAGAAACATTTCTCGTAGATGATTCCGCTCAAGTCACACCAGTTGTAAGAACCATGAATTAGGGTAGTTTGCTGTCATTGCTGCCTTTCCTAACTACCAACTGTGCCAGATCTGGAGAATCCGAGCGTATCACAACTACCCCCGCCAGTAGTTTTTTATACTCCTATTCAATTTACCACCCTCATTTCATCTTGAATCGTTCGCCCACTGCTCGTCTGCTCCTCAGTCTTTTTTAAATAGAGAGTCTGCTCCATAGTTATCACTCATCAGGAAGTTGATTCATCAATGGAGGGGTTCGACCTGCGAGGCTGCACCATCATTCGAGAACGTATCATGTGTTACGAGTGTTACCATGTTATTGTTCGAAATAACATTTTTACAGTGATCGAAACAATTGTCCACACATAATTACTACTTTTCTATACTTATAATAAAGAGCAAAGAGCGAAGGCAATTGAAAACTTTTCTCACCCAACGGGTTCACCGTACCCTCACGCCAGACCCACCCGTCATATGTTTCTAGGAGTGGATAGGGTGGAAGGACTATGAAAGGATAAAAAAATCGTAATTTGGAGAACGTTTCTGCTAAAATTGTAATGTTTTTCTTACCCAACCTCGCCTTACCCACCCACCCGTACCCGGGCCCACCCCACTCATGCACCCCGCGCCTCGTGGCGCGCTTAAGGAAAAAAATGATTCGGTCTCTTCATTTTCCCCCGCGTCCGGCGTCCCCTGGATCCACCCCGTCTGCCGTTGGCCGCTCCTCCCCGACCGGTTTTGCGGCCACGGGGACGCCGCCAACCGTGGGGGTGCCGCACGGACCAGATCCACGACCATTGGGACGCCGCCGCCAGCCGTGGGGGCGCCACACGGACCAGCTCCATGGCCACGGGGGCATCGCCAGCCCAGCTGGTGCCGAGCGCCGCGCCGCCGCGATGTGCTTCAAGTTGTGGCACGCATGCGCCGGCCTGTCGCGTCGCTGCCACGGAAGGAGAGCGACCACCTCGAGCAACTCGGTGTCGCCCCCCGTCTTCAGTCGCGTGGTCAACATCACCTTCCATATGTGTGTGCGCCGCCGCGCCGGCTTGCCGCTTGATTCAATTTGGGCTCTGGCCAAAGATTTTTGGGCTCATTTGTTTTTTGGGCTTCAGTGAGAAGACTTCACGGAGGATCGACGGCGGGACTGGTGGCGAGTGGCGACGGCACTGTCAGTCCAGGCGAGCGCTGTGGACTGTGGGAGCGCTGCACCACATGCCAGGCGAGGCTGCGCCGTGCGCCGCCGGACGCGGGAGCGCCACACTGAAAACAAAGTGATGCTACCGACGAGCATCCGTGGCCATGGAGATTGGCATGAGCAGGGGAAGAGATGAAAAAAAAGAGAAGAGAGAAGAAGATGAGGTGAGGAAAGATGATAGACTGAAAACCACAAAATATCACCTTTACCTTCATTTAGTTTGTGCAGTGATCCTTGGTGTTAATCGCTGGCATTCAATTACTCAAACTATTGGAGACTCAAGATCCATGTGTTTTCTTAGTGTTGTACGTAGTGATGCTCGTTTATCAAATTAGGGTGGTATATAGGAGTAATAATTTTTTTAACCAATCCTTTGAACGAATTCAAGTCCACATTATGCAACCTTCATGATCCTACAATATGTATCACGATCTCGAATCATGCCTAGGCCTTATAGCTATGGTCAATCCTCGATGAAGATCCAGGGAAGCAGTGGCGAATCTACCAGGGGGGCTAGTGGGGCTCTAGCCCCCCCTACCACCCAAAAACACCATTAAAATCAAGGGAGATAGATAAGAAGACTTAGGAAAATGGTGAAGAAAATAGTAAAGAAAGAGTGAAAATGAACTTAAAAGAAGAATTAAGCCCCCCCTAACTTCCAATCTTGGCTCTGCCACTGCAGGGAAGTCGATGTTGTCTATTCTGTTGGCTGTATCGCCACTTCCAGCACCAATGATCATCAGATCATGTCTTGAGCAGGTGTTGGCTTGTCTTAGCATCAACTACTATCCATATGGGATTGTGATAAATGACTTCTTGCTCTTTTGCCACAACTTCTGTGTAGTACAGTTGGACACTTGGCCAAGGTTTCTTCTCTGGCCTGATGGCAAAATGCAAATGGCTTTATCGGTTTCTTCTCTGGCCTGATGGCAAAATGCAAATGGCTTTATCTTTGAAGTCGTTGGACATGACAAACAACAGCTGAATGTGCATAATATGAAGCAGTTATGATCGATAATGTCTATGGGCAGTAGAACATGCAATGTTTAACTACAGTGAAATATATTAGATACTTAGAATTATGAAACTTGTAAACTTGATTTGCCGGTGTTCTTTCTTGTTCTACAGACAACACTAGGGAACCCTGATTTTTGTTGCTTTGTAGAGTCCAGTTTCACCTTCGATTGCCTTGTTATACCTTCCTTATTTTCTTTTTCCTGCTGTCAAGAAGAACTGTTTACTTTTCAATGAAGTTGAGCGTTGTCTAAAATTGCATAGGTGTCTTTCAAAAAAATCGAAATATAAAAGAATATGAGAAGTCTTTTCAAAAAAATTGCATATATGTTGGCAATTGCTCACTGATAAACCTATACAAGTAGGTGTCTGCGATTTGAGCACTTACAGATTCACACTTCATAGTATGCAATCAATCAAAGATTAAGGTCGTAACTGAAGATAATTTTTACCCTTTTCGCTAGGACATTGTTCCATCTCAATCTCTTGATTAACGATATGACACATATGAATATTACCAAAATAATATCTGCAGATTGCATTCAATTAATTGGATTGTGTGAACCTTTTCGTGCACAAAGAAGAATCTTATTCCATCTTGTAATGTGAATTTAGAGACAATTTAATTTCTACTACTACTTTAAAGAAAGGTACCAAACATGAATGCTTGATGAGCTTAATCAAGACTGCCTTTCTACAAACTGACAAAGTAAGATTATTGTAAGAGTGATGTTATGGTGCTTGAAATTTCCTCCCATTTCCTCCCATTTCCTCCACCCAAAGTATTTTCCTCCCGCAAAGGGTAATTTGGTCATTTCGCGTTTGTAGGTCGTCCCCCAACCCGCGCCCCCCGCGGCCCGACCCACGTCCGCCCCCTCAGACGACGCGCACGCATCACGCGAACCGAGAGGCGAACCAGAGGCGAAAACCATAGACTGCGGCGACGGCTCCTCCGGGCTCCGGCGAGGATCTCGAACGGCGGCCCTCCCTCACGCCTCCCTGATCCGTAGCCAACACAGCCCTCATCTCTCGCTCCCTCCAGCTCCCGCCGGCGCCCTCGCAAGGCGTCGCACCGGTGGCCTGCCGCGCCACCGCCTCAGGACGCCATCGACTTCTCCCTGCCTCACCGGACGTCGAGCCCCAGCGGCAAGGCCGGCCAACATAGTCTTCTTGCCTCAAGCGCCCATCCCCATCGGACCCTGTTCTTCTCGCCGGTGAGTCAAGCAACCACGCCTTTCTCCTCATCTCTCCCGTGCTTTTTAGGGTTTCTTGATTCATGAATAAGAACCTTGCAGATGTAGTATTTCTGGAGTCATTTACAAGTTATTGATCTAGTGTAGGCACCCCCTGTAGATAGATGCAGTAGTTCTTGATTCGTTTTCTAGATCTTGTAGATGTAGGTGACAAATTAGTTGTTCAAGTCATACTCCAAATTACTAGATCATGCAGCCAGCAACACTTGCTCTGAATTCTTTTCTTTTCAGGCGGAAATGTCCGATGTTGATTCTTTGCTGGAGTACAATGAAATAGTTATGAAGATGTTTAACAGTGAGGATGAAGGATTTCTGTTTTATAACAACTACGCTTATGAGAAGGGATTTAGTGTGAGGAAGGATTACTGCGAGTGGGACAGGGACCTGAATGAGAGGAACCTTCGCAAGTTTGTTTGCAGCAGTGAAGGTTTCCGCGCACAGAAGCACCTTAGGAGGGAGATCAAGTTGCGGAGGTCGCGGAATGTCACTCGCTTTGGTTGCCGTGCTAAATTTGTGATTGCACTGGATTATGACACAGAGCAGTGGTATGTGAAGGATTTCATCAACGAACACAACCATCCGATGATTCCACCAGACCTATCTTGTTTCTTGCGTTCTCACAGAAAAATTACTGATGAGCAGAAAGCAGAGATTGTGCATATGCAGGTTTCTGGAATCCGCAAACACCAGATAATGGACAGTATGCTGAAGCGGCACGGTGGTTATGATAAGGTTGGATTTACAGTAAGGGACCTTTACAATTTCTGCCATCGCAATAAGTTGCAGATGCTCTCCGCCGGTGATGCCCAAACAATCATGAATTACTTGATAGCTCAGAAACATAGAGATCTAGATTTCTATTTCGACCACAAGAGAGATGGGGGAGGGCATATGACGGGAGTGCTTTGGTGTGACTTCCAATCTCAGATGGATTATAGAGCATTTGGTGATGTCGTCGTATTTGATGGCACTTACAAAACCAATAAATACAACCTGCCTCTTGTTCCTTTTGTTGGGGTGAATCATCATAAAAGCACAGTTCTTTTTGCTTGTGGAATTGTTGCTCATGAGGATACTCAGTCCTATGTGTGGCTGTTTAGGGCATTCACTAAAGTCATGTCTCAGAAACATCCAGTATCTGTGATCACCGACGGAGACCTTGCTATGCAAAATGCAATCAGTATTGTGTGGCTGAATGCATCGCATAGGCTATGCGGATGGCATATTGAGAATAATATTGTGAGTAATATTAAGGACGATGATGTGAAGGAAGGGATTAGGTGCTTTCTTTATGATCGTTGCTCTATAGAAGAGATTGAGTTGAAATGGATGGTTTTCTTGAAGAAGCATGAGGTCACAGATGAGAACTCGTGGCTATATCAGATGTATGAGAGGAGGGAATCCTGGTGTGCTGCGTATCATGCTAGTAAGCGCTATTTAGGATTGAGGAGCAACCAGCGTAGCGAGAGCCTACACTCTAGGATCCAGTTTAATCTAGATCGGAAAATGACACTGGTAGAGCTGTTTCAACACTTTGACAACTGTCTTGTAAAGCTGCCAACTAGAGAAGTGACTCTGGATTTTGTATCCAATTACAAGCCATGCTTGGAACCAGATGCTTCATTTTTTGTACATGAAGCTGCAAAAAGGTGCACAACAAGTGTTTTTTATGATGATGTGCTGTACAGTCTGAAAGCAGCTGAGAAGTGTTATTTGATTGAGGAATTGGATAGCTATGACACTGTTGTGTATGAAGTTGGAAGGGTTGATAAAGGAGAAAAACAATACTATGTGAGCTGTAACATACGTGTTGATGAGGATAAGGTCAAGGAAATTTCATGTTCTTGTCTAAAGTTACAGTCCCTTGGAACCCCATGCTCACACATCTTCTTTGTGTTGGGCTATCGCGAAGAAAATAAGCTTCCAGACTGCTGTGTATTGGAAAGGTGGACGATTGGTGCCAAGCGTGGATTTCCTCCTACAAGGAAGAGCACAATGTA
Organism: Cenchrus fungigraminus; assembly: GCA_036936925.1. Lineage (NCBI taxonomy): Eukaryota > Viridiplantae > Streptophyta > Magnoliopsida > Poales > Poaceae > Cenchrus > Cenchrus fungigraminus. The sequence continues at coordinate 92,854,179 of CM072776.1, read as the reverse complement.
TGACTATTCTGATAGCGTACAGAGGTACAATGACCTACACAACATAGGTCGAACGGCAGCCTTCGCAGCAGCTCAATCACAAGAAGCATTTGAATGGCTCAAACGCATTCTTGAAGAGGAAGCTGCTATGATTCCTGTAAATATAGGAGAGGGTGGACGCAAGACGTTTGGACCTGTGCTCCCACAAGCCCTGGATGTTGATTCTGCGGAGTGCTGCAATGTATTAGATCCCATACGCGTGCCTGGCAGAGGGGCCCCGAAGAAAAAGTTGAAGTCAAGTTCAGATAGATCTGACAAACATTGTACCCTATGTAAAGATCGGGGTCACAATCGGCGAACATGCTACTTGAGAGATGAGGTAAGCTAAGAGTAATTATGATCAAAGTTTAAAATTGATTGTCTGTGAGCCATGTGTAGTTTTTGCTAATGTCCCTCTTCATTTGTAGGATAAAATGCTCCCTGAGGATGTGTTGGATAAATGATTCGGCAAAGGTATACATTCCAACAAAATTCTACATTCCTGTAAATGACTTCTCTTTCTCCAGTACCTGTGGGTTCTTGTTTGGCTTCATGAAATCAAGCTGAGTTTGTGGGGGCGAGTTATGTTCTTGGCAAATTTCATTCTCTTAATAATTGTCATTGTTCCTGCCTTCATTGTGCCTATTTTGTTTTTGCCTTTTTTATGAGTGCTTGCTGTATCGATTGTTCAACTCTTACTGAAGCATTCAGATGCATCATTGTACTCAATAAAAGCACTCGGGCGAAGCTAAAAGCACTCGGACGAAGCTAAAAGCACCCGGACGAAACTAAATGGATGAAGCTAAAAGCACTCGGATGAAGCTAAAAGCACTCGGACGACGCTAAAATTGTAACTAGGCGGTTCTCTCCAAGAGTCTTTGTAACCTTTGCAATGCGGAATTTATCATTTGACATGTGGATCATGTTTTCGATTCGGTCGCTGCATTTTTTGTTGATTGAGAGTGCAAAAGGAACGTTAACATATCGTCGTTACGTTAACATGTAATGTATGGGTCGGCAAGTAAAACAACATATTGTCGGCAAGTTAACATGCCATAACACATCATTGTATAAGCTAACGTAACATAACATGACGAACATAACACGACGTAACATAACATGTCACAGATAGGCGCCACGTTGTAGCTAGCGCACCGCAAGTTAACATAGCATGTCAAGCTAACATGCCATAACATTGGTTAACATAACATGTCAAGTTAACATATCATTGTTTAAATTGCCATGTCACAGAGAGGCGGCGTGCCGTCGAGTTAACATACCACGTCAAGTTAACATACCGCGTCAAGTAAACATACCACGTCAAGTTAACATACCATGTTAGCATGTCCCAAGTAGCTTATCCTTGGTTTTTTTTAAAAAAACATTTCATGACACTGTTAGTGGTCACAAGCTGACTCTTCATTCATAACTAACAGCATGAAGCTGTTAAAACCATTACACTGTTAAAGGTTACGAGCTGGAGTGCACACAAAAGAGGGCACCCATGAGAATGTCTCAGATTACTGCATAATGAAGAAAGACACTTGTAGCAACTGAGTCTGCCATCTGGTTTTGAGCTCTGGGTATGTTGTGGACCCTGAAGGAACCTGTCAAAAAGGCAACAATAGACTGGGAAAAGGGTTTGGTGCTCCAATCCGGTGCATCAGAGGGATTAGCTGCATTGATACAGTTGGCAAACTGATTATCAGTGAAGAATTGGGTGTATTATTGGAGACCTGATAACGTTGAAGTCCATTCCAATGTTGGACCATAAAACCTCACTATTTACTATTTTTTAGTTGAAACTGGAGCTTATACTTGTATCTGGTTGAACTTTTTGTTTACTTACTTGTACAGTGTATAGAATCCCTGACAGATCAGCAGGAGATGCAAGAAATGGGAGAGAAATTCAATGATTACCCCTGGGAATGGATGGGGCTTACAAAGAGAAACATATAGCCTGGCCCGGGAAGAGCAGTACAAAAACTTCTCATACCTAATTCTGGGGAAATAGCAATGAAGGTACACCCTATAATCCAACTTACTTTACATAGGAAAAAGTACCCATCACATTGTGTGTTATTCTGGTGTTCAAGCAGGCATGCAAATATAATGAGATGGGGGGAACATATTACGAATTCAGACAAAATACTAGATGAGCAAAAGCACCCAGAAAGCTTATTTTAAGGTTTGTCTCATACTCAGATCAGTACCATGGCTAATATGCAAAGAACGATCAAGCTTTTCATTGACATGCATGATTGAATTGTGATCACCCATACAAAACATATGCATAAAGCGATTAAGTGTGACAAAGTTCAACACATGGTCCCAATATTACATTAGTGGATTGGTGATGAGGATCACCATATATGCAGACTAGTCCATACTGCTCATTACTTGCTTAATTTGTACACAACTAGCAAAGACCTCCTGATTGGCCTTGAGATGGAACATAGCATACCTGAGAATTCCTAAATAGTAACATGCCATACCTGAGAATTCCTAAATAGTAACAGGCGTGGAAGATGCTTCAGTGTCGAACTTGTGCCGCCTGAGCCTCGACAGTTCCAGGCGCCTCGGCAGTTCCAGCCTGACCCTGACCCGAACCTGGTCCATCAATCATGTCCCACAGCAGGGACCCCAGCACCATGCAGGTCTTGATGAAGAACACCACCTGCACTCTGATCACCAAGATCGGCTTGGGGGAAAGGGTGAAGAGGGAGTACAGCAAGATCCAAAAAAAACCGGTCGAGGTTCCGCTGAGCAGCAACACCATCATGAACTGGCGCAACCACCGGTTGAGCAGCGACTGTGCCGGCCGGGAAGTAGAGATGGGCAGCAGGGGGGCCATGTTGCGCTGGACCCATTGCCGACGAATGGGCGCCAAATGCCTCTCCCATTTAATCACCAGGATAGAGGCGAGTGCAATGGCAAAGGCTGTCTGGAGAGGACTCCTGACAAAATCTTGTACCTCAATGGTGCGGCCCAGCGTAACCCAATGTCCCAGAAAGGGAGCGGATATCTCGACCGCCTGAGCTGTGCTCCATCCCCCAGAGAGAATACCAAAAGTGACCTCTGTGATGCGGGGCAGGGGATCTACCTCTGGCTGCGGCGGAGACTGCTGAGTCGACGACGGCGGCGGAGGAGACTGGTCAAGCAGCAGGGGGGTCCAGGCGAGCCTCCTCGCGCTCGCGCCGGCGTCGGCGCCCCTAGATGCGGGGGCCGACATCGATGCGACCGCCATCGTCTCCTCCTCGTTGACCTGGCGGCCGGTCAACGTCGATGGCGCGGATCTGAGGAGGGGGGATCTCGGGGGGAGCTGAGGGCGCAGATCTGCCGTGAGATGGTGGTCAACCCGTGGAGGAGTGCGCAGGACATGGGGGTTCGGAAGGCTGAGGTGGGGGAGCTCAGGGTGTAGGGGCACGGGGCGACCTGATGCGGGAGCACTACCTCCAGGTGGGATTCCGCCATGGATAGGAGGATGCAGTGGAGGAGGATTGAGACGAGGAGATAAAGGAGGACGGGGAGGAGGTGGAGTTGCAGGCCGCGGAGGAAGGGGATTGAGACGGGTGAGCTGTGATGGTGCGGAAGGAGGAAGTGGAGAGGAGAAGGGATGAGTGAGAGTTGCCGTAGGAAGAAATCCCGGTGGCGAGGAGAGGTGATGGATATTTGGGAGCCTTCTGAGAGTTTCGCCATTGGAATGGTGCTTGCGCTGCATCCTCGCTCAACTGCAACATATTGGGAGCCTTCTGAGAGTTTCGCCATTAGAATGGTGCTTGCGCTGCATCCTCACTCAACTGCAACATAGGAGTATTTGTGGGCCCATTATACGAGAGAGGATTATAAATATCTGGGTCTAGGGCATGCACGGGCGCATCTGAGGGTCCCTCTTCAATTACCTTTTTGCCCTTCTCATCCTGACAGGGCGCACGCGGCGGAGATGGGCCCTGCTGTGAATGGGGGAGTAAGGCCGAGGTGGCCTGGCACTGGCACGGTCAGGCCCAGCCCTTCTCTGACAACTTTGTAACACCAAATGGTTCAGGAGGGCTTTTTTTGGCTGGGCTGTATTCTATCGAGTGGGGCCGCCGAGGAAGCAGTGTTCGGGAGACATTTTTTGGGCTTGGCTGCCGGCTGGTGATTCAACTGATGAGCCGGCTGGTGTTTTTTTTGTGTGACAGCGGCTGATGTAGGGCGCATAATCACATTTACGATATAAATTAAAAAAGAAAGGACTCCCTATCAAATTCGCCGCACCTCCACAATTACTGTCACTTGCACACATTGCTTGATTACCCAAACATATAAGGATGAATGATTGGTAAAGAACGCGAAATCTTTGTTCTAACACACGCATCTTAAATAAATATAAGATAATCAAACTTCAACCGAACTAAATGGAAAGGCATAACACACTTTGTCCAATTTCGAACAAAAAGATAATGCAACCTAACAAGTTTGTAACCCACGCCTAGTTGAACAAGGAAAGCCTGCTTAGATGCCATCACCACTATCCCCACTTCTCCGTCATCTTAGTACTCCATGTACGTCATGTCCTGCATTAAGTTGTTGACATGTTATTGGTTGTATTAAGGGGAATATTTGTGAATAGAAACCAATACTCACTTCTTCAGGTCCCACTATGTAGAGATGACAAATCTTGGTACCACCATGAGCGAGCACCATTTCATTCACCTCTTCTTGTCGTCCTAAAATCTTTATTAACACATACCCAATTGATAGCTCATTCCCTCCTGCAGCGGGATTCATGTAGTACAACTCTACAGCTCCGTTGTATCCAAAAGGCCTCAAAGCATCTGACATCACGGCCCACTCAATAGTAGTGGTTGGATGTACAATGTTAAACATGCCAATGTTGCCTTCTTCCCTATTGTCATAGTACTTGTTCAGTTCCGGATAAAGTTCCTTCACTGTGTGCACCTTGAATCGCATTACAACATCCTAGATGTATATAGATTACACGAATAAATATCATTTGGCTGAAAGGAGTTTGTAAACATTAAGAAAGTAAAAAAATTTACACATACCGAACGACATTCGTTGTCCATTAACATACGTAGGTTCCATTTCGATATGCGGATCTCATCTTCTTCCTGAAAGGGCAAATGTTGAGGTGGCTATCTATACAATACATAATATTAATATTATAAAATAAAATACTCTGGTGGGTACCTCGACTGCGTTATTGCCAGGGACCTCCTGTTGTTCAAACAAGGGGATCAACTTCTGAATCATACCCTTCAACATTGAGATGTCATTCTCCAACTCTTGGAAATGTATCTTTGCTTGGTAGGTGAAGGTATCAATACTTTGTTCATGTTTTTTTATGATCTCATCTTTTTCTGTACTGGTCTTCTGCAAGACATTATGTGCAATAGCACGTTGACGTTCTTTCAATCCGTCAAAGAGAGCACAGTGTTCCTGTAGCGCTTTCTTCAACTGGGCAGCATGTTCTTTTTCAATTCTTCTGGCTATTTCAGAAAGCTCTTTCTCTTGTTCTTTTTCCAACTGGTCACGCTCATCACTCATGTCTTTCTCAGTTTTTTCTTCTTCCTTCATCTTCTGGATGTAAGATCTGGTAAGTTGAAGCATGACCCTCGAATACTCATCCTCAAATTCCTTCTTGCGTATGGTTGCCTTCTCCTCGATCTCTTGGAGGGACCTCTTAACTTGATCCATGACACCTAGCAATTTACAACATAGAATAAGTTATATGGAAAAAATAAATTTATAAAGCAACAACAAAAATCCGTGCAGAAGCATCCAGATCCATCATTCTAAGTACAACCCTAGCAACGCACATCCAGTGCCTAGTGCCAGTATGACCGTGTTTTCTAAATAAACATTAAGAAAATTGTATGGGAAAAACAAGTATGTACTTGATCCAAGCAGTATGGGAAATCTAACGTTGCTCTACTACGCACGGTAATCAATCATTGGAAAGGCCACTGGTAACCCCACTGAATGCAAAATTTTCAGGATAAAAAATGAACCCAAGCATAGTATTTGCATTATTTAAACGTCGCAGCTATCATTACTGTTTTTCCTTTTGTAGATTCGAACTTGAAGACTTTGAAAAGAATTAGATCCCAGATGGAAACTACATGGAATATTGCTCACCTCGCAATGTATGACGTGGAATGGGTCTCGTGGCCGGCAATGCCGTCAAAGCGGAGATCAGAGGCGGAGGCGGCGGCGGCGGCGGCTTGGGGTCGACCTCCGAGTGCGTCGGCTAGGGTGGTGCACGGGCTAGGTCTAGGGCTACTGGCGGCGACCTTTATAATGTTCGGCAACCGTCTTGGTTAGGAGTGCGGGAAAGGAGCGCGGAAAACACGCGTGAGAAACTACACCGAGATAATGGGGGGGTGACCGGGTGAGGGGTAGATAATCTCGGAAACAAATCAGGGGGCCAACACGGCTGAACATTTTTGGAATGTTTGCAAAACGGCCGCGGAAACCGCGTGTGAGAAACTTAGCACTATCCGCAATTAATCATAAGATGCAAAATGCAAAGTAGCAAGAAGAGTTGAAACAAATTCATGTCCAAAGCGGATTAACACGAAAGTACTCGGACCTACTGGCCCTTAAGTGCAGACAAATACTAATTGTTTTTCCACCACTTTTACATGGTCAAAGCACCAGTCGCAGGGGCGCCATCATCGTCGTCGTCGTCGTCTGGAGACACCACGTCGTCGGCCAACTTGGTCGCCACATCCTTCACCTCCGCGTGCAGTTCGCTGATGCGCGTCTCGGTGGTGCCATGCGTGTAGCCGCCCATTATCCTGTTCAGATTCATGGCCGGGTAGAGGGACTTGAAGATGGCTAGCACATGGGTGGTGCTCGCCAAGCTGATCGTCCGGACGTACTCACGAAGCCGGTCCGGGAGCTACTGCAGCCGCTCCAGCATGCTGACTTGGTGCAGTCTGGGATCTCCAAACTGGCGAGGCTCCGAGGGCTCCGCCATCGGCACCAGCTCGTCGACCAGTGGCCAAACAGCGTCCTCAAGCGCATCAGCTCGGGTGCGCTCAGACTGCACGCGCGCCTCAAGACCAGCAAATTGGGCAAGGATTTTGTGCCGATATGCTGTTTTCAGGTCAACAGTACATACAATCAGGCAATTAAAGACCCATGGCGATGCACTCACCAGCGAACATCTTCTTCACCGTGGAAGCCTCGGCGGAGTACTCCTCGACCTTGGACGCGAGCGCCTTGGCCTTGTCCACCAGAGCCTTTGCCTCCTCAGCAGCCTTGGCACGCTCCTCCTTTCGAGCTGCGGCCTCCGCCTCTTGTGCTAAAATGCATGACAAGTCAACCACAGGATACACTTGGGATGGTTGAGAACACTCGGCTGATCAGGTACTCACCTTTCCGGAGGGCTTCCGCCTCTTCGCGTGATGCGACAGCATCAAGCCTGGCCGCAGCGGCGTCACGGCGCAGTTGCTCGAGCTCTTTGCTGGACACTGCCCGCTTCTCCTTCGCCTGCTCCTCCAGACGTCGCACCCGAGCCCGCAGAGTTTTGTTCTCCTCATAGCTGGAGGCCATCTTATCCAGCACATCACTCTTTCGAGCGGAACGGGTAACCACGCTCTGCAACATACAACATGCTAAAACACTTTTTGTCAACAAAAATGACCCAAAAATCAAGCTTCGGTACTCACCTTGGCGATATGAGAGGCCTCCGACAATGCCTCCACCAGTTTTTGGCTCTCGTTGGTGTCGTTCTCTGCGTCGTCAAGGAACTCCTCCGCCACATCATTATAGATGTAGGCTATGCGCATCTGTCGTGGCGGAGATTGCTCCTGCTGCCTCGGCGCCCGATGGATCTCCTCTATCTGCATCGTCCCCGAGTGCTCCACAGCACTCGGCTGATGCATGGCCGGGGAGATGTATGGCTCCGAAGCACTCGGCTGAGGGATGGCCGGGGAGATGGATGGCTCCAAAGCACTCGGCTGAGGCATGGCCGGGGAGATGGATGGCGCGGCCAAATCCCCCTCGGGAATAGGATCGTCAGATGCTTCCCTGCGCAAAAAGATTCGCACACAGCACAACATTTCATCACACAATATATACACAAGAACAAAGCAGCTGGATCGCGTAGTGTTACTTACTGGGTTGAGACACGGATCTTGGTGCTCTGCCGGAACAAGCCAGCAAGCGGCGCCCGCCGCTTTCTGCTGCCTGCGCCACTCCCCGCGCTCTCCGCGTCCGCCGCCGTTTTCACAGGACTCGGCGCAGACCGCCCCAGCAGAAGCGGCGTCTGGGTGGCTGCCCCAGCAACGGCGGCGTCTCGCAGCGAAAGAGTAGGCGAAGTAGTGCGTCGAGACGACGGAGAGGGCGAAGATTGGCGGACTGGCGCCTGTGAAGTTGGAGAAGATTGAAGAGAAGGTCGAGGGGAATGAAGAAGAGGCTCACCCACCACCTCCTCGGGCGCCGGCTGCTCCCTGAGCGGCGAGTGCACCGCGGTCTCCTGCCACAGCGGATTTGCGCGCGGCAAGTCCTCCCAGTCCTCCTCTTCTGAGTCGTCCGGGATCACCAGCTTACGCCGTTTCACCGGCCTCAGCTTCAGCGAGCCGGGTGGTGCCCGTCGCGCCTCCGGCCTCTGGGTGACCTTGGGCTCCTTCCCCTTCGCCGCAGTCTTGCTGCCACCTCCTGCATCACTACTCTGCGGCTCGGTCACCTTTGCGCGCTCCATCTCCACGAGCTCCTGTAGCCTCCCGGTCCTGGTGTCCTTCCCCTGGACGGTGTGCGGCAACGGAGCCTCCGAGGTGAACGCCTGACGGGCCTTTCAAACAAGAGACATTTTATCAAACATCTGGCAGGCATAATGTCCAATGCCCCTATGGGCGAATTCAGGAAGCCTAAAAGGAAACTCACCTCTGGCCACGGCTGTGCAAGGTTGAACGGCAGCGGCGCCCCGCGGGAGGTAATGTGCGTCCCGGGCGCGAAGCACGAGCAGATCCGTTCCAGTAGATCCTCGGCCGGAGCCGGCTCTGGCACCTCACGTGTCGTGTCGTAGTCCGGACCGGTGTACTCGTACGCGAAGTGTGCGCGTTCCTTCAGTGGCTGCAGGCGACGGCTGGCGTAGTTGATCATCACCGCCACGCCGGTCAGGCCTCTCAACCGCAGATCGCGGATGAGCGCCAACAGTTCCCGCACCTGCGACATCGCCTGCTCGTCGGGATCTTGATCCCAGTGCTTGCCTGGAACGGGGCGGGAGTCGACGTCGCACGGGACCCGCGACTCGTGGTTGTCCATGTAGAACCACTCGTTATGCCATCCCTTGTTGGAGGACTTAAGGGGCACGGAAATGTACTCCGCAGAATGTTTCTGCTTGAGCTGAAATCCGGCCCCACCGACCACCTTCAGGGTCGTGTCGTTCGGGTGACCCTTGAGGCAGAAGAAGTAGCGGAAGAGGTCGAAATGGGGAGCGATGCCGAGGTACGCCTCGCAGAGATTGATGAAGATGGCGATGTGAAGAATGGAGTTAGGGTTGAGATTGCATAGCTGTAACCCGAAGTAGTAGAGGATGCCGCGGACGAAGGGATGAGTCGGGAGGCCGAGCCCCCGCAGGAAAGCCCACTCGAAGACGACCGCCTGCGTCGTCTCCGGCGTCAGGAACTCCTCCCCGGCCGCAAGCTGCCACCTTCCAAACTCCTTTTCTGGGAGGACTCCCTCCCAGACGAGCCGGTTGAGGCGCTCCTCGGTGCAAATCGAGGGCACCCACTCCTTGTCGCGGACGGGTGGCGACGGCTGCTGCGGAGGCGGCAGCGTGGGCGACGGCGACCTCGCCGGCTTAGATCTGCGCCTCAACTTCTTCCGTTGCCCCTGCTTCGGACTCATCGCCGTCGCGGGCTACGCGCTGACGCAGCGACTCACTCCCTAGCTACGCGGCGGCGGAGGCGGCGGCGGAGGCGGAGGCGGATCTGGATCTAGGGTTTCCCTGGCCGGAACTCAAGAATCGTCGGCGGAGCGAGCGAGATTGAAGAGCACGGGCGGAGCTAGCAAGAGCGGCAATGGAGGTGCGTGCGCGGTTTCCTATGGAATGCGAAACGATTCGCGTTGCTGGCCTGCTCACGCCTTAAATGTGAATGACGGAAAGGGGAAAGTGACGGGCCCTGCCCGTCCAATCACCCCGCCACGTTCGCGGACGGTGCGGTTCGGTTCTCAAGAGATGGACGTGCGCGTTGACTGGCCTCCACGCGCTTTCAAGCCTCTTTGTGTTTTTTTTCATGGACAGAGGCTCCCACCTCAGCCATTCTGGTGTAGTCTCCCAACGGATCCCATCACCCTGAGACGCCATTAGCCCCTTTGCTGCTAAAGCATGGGCTACTTTATTACAAGACCTAGGAACAAACTTGCACAAGAAATTACTCAAGTTACTGGAGATCAAGGATTTAAACTCGTAGAGCTGTCCTCCCACCTCTGCCATTGGGTCCCTGTCACGTGGGCCTGGCCCGACACGTCAGTGTCCCAATGGCAGGCACCCAACGGCGGGCGAGCCTCGTCAGTGTAAATCACGGGTCTAATCAAGGGGGGTCTCTCGACCTCCCAGCAACCGCGAGACAAGGACCAAACCACTCGGCTGCGCTGCAAAACCAGATAGTACTCCATAAAAGCACTCGGACCAAGCTAAAAGCACTTGGATCACTCTCAACAAAACAACATGCTCGTCGTGTGAACGCGCGTTGTGATTGTTTGCCAGAAGTTCAACACACAAAAATAATGCAGTCATGACGCCACTAAGTGTGTGCAAATTATGAACCTACATAGGCTGATAAGGGCTTTTTAGGAGTTTTCCTTTTGAACCCATCCGTTTGCTGACGCGAGCAGAGATAGCTTCCGGAGTGAAATCATCCCTCACGGTACGAGGAGCACTGTCAACTCTTCTCCTCAAGGGTTTTGCTCTTTTTCTAGATGCAGCTCCTGCACCATTTGAAGTTCCTTGAGCAACTCCTGTAACTATTGCGGCTCCATCGTCAACCATAGTCTTTCGCGGCCGTCCTCGTGGTCTTTTCGTCTTAGATTTTTCTGAGGCTGCATTTGCTTCTTCTTTGCTTCGAGTTACCGTTACCACAGCATCGTCTACATCACTATCCTCTCGATGCCCCACTCCTTCTTCCGGATATTCCAACAAGTAGGCTTCCTTCTATGTAATCATGAACACAACATGTTAAACAAGATTATTTCATGACGCAAGGAACAAGCTGCGTAAACATTTTTTTTACAAATGTAGTAAATGCACATACCGTGATAGGTTTTGCGTATGATTCCAAACGACGTCTATTGCGGTCAGAATGTAGCAGCTTCATGCATATCCTGTGGCAAAAACTTTCCATTTCTTGCTGTACATGAGAAATGTAGTGCACATAGTCACATAACACCTTTCATTGCAATTTGTATAAATTTTTGAATTGAAAAAAAGTCTAAGACTCACACTTGTGAATTGATGAGCCAGTTTCTCTCCATCCCATGCCAGAATATATTGTATTACGAACGCGCACATGTAAAACTGCAACGTTGTACCATAACATGAGTAACTGAATTACATCATTAATATACAAAATGAAAAGAGTACTCGTTGCCTTGTCTAGGGATTTGTAGATATGGTAGTATTCGCCAGTCGCGAATATCAAATGGAATCTCAAATTTAACCCAGCCTTTCTTGGACGAATAGTCAACGCAAGACTGTATGCTTTCCACCTACAGTGAATGGGTACATACATGTGAAGTTTGATCATGTGCTCGTCCATGAGTACATAAAAGTTGCTACATATACTTACCAATGTCTTCTCTTTTTCTTCATCTCACATGCCCAAAGATTCAAGAATCTGTACCTGTTCCTTTTCAAAGTTTAGGACCAGGAGACCCCAGTGGTTGCCATTAATGTTCATTGGTGCGAAGACCTGTTGAAAGATGTATGAATGCATGGCTTCAAACCAAAAAGGAAATCATGAGATACTAACACAGATCAATACACAAAACAAAATCAATATTGCATACCAAATGTTTTCCCACACATTTTTCCGCTATACGCTTCATATACTTTTCGCTTCTCCCCCGTTCTGGTTGCGTCAACTTTTGAACATCAAACATATGTATGAATGACGTTGATTCATTCTCAACGTTGCTGAAATGGACATATGTATTTATTACCTGCAAAATGTGGATAAAGTAAATATTAGGTGTGCGCATGTGTTTACTGACGACATGGATGTGAAAGAATATTACCTCTCCAAATATAAACTGCTCTGAGACATTTCCGACCAATTCTCCCGCTTTAAGTGAGTGGTCGTCTATGTATACAACCACAGCGTCCTCGTAACTCTGAACTAAGAACTTGGCAGCTTCTCTGTCAACTGGTCCTATATTGAAATCGTTGTCGATAATTGGCTCTCTTCATTTGAGTCCCGTTTTAGGGGTGTTGCCGTGCTGCTTCATGGTCGTATCATTTTTGGAAATGCCTGGTTCAGCGTATATTTTATCCTTCACCACTTGGAAACGTGTGCGTGGCGTTACCTGCAATTGGTGATGTTTTTTTCGATTACAAAGTATCATTTCTATCGTGAAACACGAACAATGATAAAACAAGTGAACATACAATACCTCAACATATGTAGATGAAGGCATATGTTGTCGAGCATGGGTAGTTTGAGGTGTCGTTTGCTCTATAAGTTTGCCCAATAGGTCACGGAGTTTCTGTTAGTTGAGACATTGTTGAAGGTTAAAGCATTATAGTACGTTAAATTGAATAATATCACCCTGGTTACCTGCAACTACGTTCGTGTTTGTTCCTGATCTGCGTGTACCTTAGCTTCTAGCCTATTGAACCTCTCTTCCAGGATGTTGTCATTTCTAAACAAAGCAAATTCCTTCTTCTGTTCCAGAATCTTCTTATCCTGTTTGTGTTCCAATTCAAGAAGCTTCTGCTCCACATCTAGTTTAAGCTCAAATTTCGTCGCTTTCATCCAATGTTCAAGGCTTTGCGCCTGCCAATTTACTAAATTGTGAATTAACCACACAAATGAAATATGACACTTAAACATATGTCATACTTACTTCTAGGTTGCTCCTTCGACCCTCGTGTGCGTAATTTGCTTTTTTCGCTTCTAACATAGTTGTTTCTCGTTTTTCTTTGGTTTGTGAAGTGACAGCCAAATTAAGCTATAAACAATTGAACTAGTTAAAGATATGCGTAAATACAGAACCGCCTAAATATATGTGTTGTGTTTGCAAACTTACCGTTCCTTTCGTCAACTTTCCATTCTCCCAAGCAATTGATCTACGCTTGGCATTTTCTTCATCCCAGAAGACCATAACTGGTGGTTGGGTTCTCCTTTCATCAGCATAGTTGATGTGATAACAGTCATCCACTCTAACTCGCTCATAGAACCAAAACTATTTCAAAAATAAGCACATAAGTATGTCAAAAAATAAACATTGTTTAAAGAGTTTGATGTACAGTAAAGAACTCACCTGTAGAAGAACCAAATTACCCTTCAGGGTTCTTCCCCCATTATTCTTGAAAGTAGAGAGTGCTTCTAATAGATAATTCAAAGTATATTGGCCCCAGTTGAAATGTCGAATTTGTCGTACATCTCTAACAACTTCTATATACCTCGCACTGATGGAGGACCCTGTGGTTGATGCTATGATGACACCAATCGTGAACAAGACGAAGGCTCTCAGAAAGTCTTCGTCCGCAGGTCGATCTTTGTGAAGCATGTCTTCCAGCCCTGCTAGCTCGAGCTTGCGGTTATCACTGCATGCAAACCTATTGAAAAGTTCAATGTTCACAGTTTCATCTTCACTATTCGATTTTCTGTTTATATGTTCTGTTACATCATTGCCATTGGTCTTGAGTCCCATTATATGGTGCACATCATCCAAAGTAACCCTAACCAGCTGGCCTAATATCATGAAACCTTGGTCGCTAGTGTCGTATGCCTCTACAATGTCCTGTATCATTTGTTTCCTCAAAGTGACATTAGGCATTTGAAGTAGTCCGCCAAAGCCAATAGACTCAATAGTGTCTACGTGCGGTTGAGAATCCTTGAAATTTGCCACAACTTTATAAAATCTCGTAGGAGAGTGCGTCAAACGCATCTTACCGTGCTGCTGCAACCAGTTGGCGATGCTAAGTTGCTATAAAAAAATAGGCAACGTAAAGGAAAATAAAACTTCATACCGTGCTGATGGACCCATCGTGGTCGTTGTTAGTGCGATACTTGCTACCATTCGCACCTGCATAAATGTTACAAACGAGAAATCTTCAATTTGGCATCACGGGAGAACCCAAAATCACACCATTTAATTGTACCATGCAAAGAAAATAGTACCCACCCCGCTCCAAACTTCATCATGTACAACCCGATCCCCACAAATGCAATCATGCTTTCCTAGCATAAACCTCAAATTCTACCCATTGAAAACCCATTACGGAGCCTAAACCTGTTTGGTGCACCTAAACCCTCCACACAAGCGCGCAGACGAGCTCCACGCGATGGCCGTGCTACTCTCCGCCCTAGCGGCTAGCTGTGCTCCTCGTGGCCGTAGCGCTGCGAGGGATTTGCCGATGAGGCCGTCAACTCGTCGCCGACGCCGTTCGCCGGCCGGATCCTACCAACTAAAACCACTAACACCAATCCAACGTACCTCTCCCATTATTGTTGATCGGTGTTGTGGGCGTCCGCCCTCCAGCTCCTGATGTGTCCATGGTTCCTATGCCCTGTACCAGATCGCAGAGCAACGGAGAGAGAAACGACGAACAGCAGGCGGCTTCTGTAGTAAGAAAAAGAGAAATTTAGATCCTATAATTACGGGTCATGCGACGTAAGATACGCCGCCAAATCCCGCGCACGGTTTCTCCCTCGACACACACACACACCTCTCACGTCGCGCCCAAATGGGCTTTTGCTTCGAAGGAAGTCCTATTTACCTCCCTGAATGGTGCGCCTAGGACTTGTTTCGTCTCTCGACTCCAAAATCATCTGTTATCTCTCCTCGAACATCCTTCAGTAAGATAAGTAAAAAAATGTAAAAACTTGCATGGACACACCATTTTGGTTTGTAGTCACGATAAAATATTCAATTGATTCTGACAAAGTGGTGGTGCACAACCCTCACAACTGCATATATATCGCACTACGACCAACGTTACTATGTCAGATTTGTTGCCACATGTGATATGTGTACGACAACTATCTCCAAATCTTTTGTAAATTTACTAGGATGTACATGGAGACAAACACTGGTAGACATAGTGGCTTTGGTACGCCCCTTTAGTCCCGGTTCAACTTTGGAGCCGGGACTAAAGGGGTTTCATCGACGTGGCCCGAAATGGCTGCTGTAGCCGGCCCCCCTTTAGTCTCGGTTCGTATTACCAACCGTGACAAAAGGGGGCGCTCCCAACGGCTCCATCCGGCAATAATTGCCCCCGGTCTTTAGTCCCAGGTGGTGTTACGAGCCGAGACTAAAGGGTACCCCTTTAGTCTCGGCTTGTAACACCACCCGAGACAAAAGCATTGTCTCGGCTGGTGTTACGAGCCGAGACTAAAGGGTAGTCTCGGCTCGTAACACCAGCCGGGACTAATGGCCGGCATCCATATAAGCACCGTACCTCCTTCTTCCTCCCTTCATTTGTTGTGATTAAATTTTGTTTTATGGTTTAGAGATGGAGAAAATAGAAATGTTAATTTGTATCTAGGTAGGAGGAGCTTAAATTAACTAGAGAGATGAGATTTTCTATATACACGTGAAAATGTAGTTAGGATGGTACTTGCATTGTTCCTTCTTTCATTAAATTTGTATTAATAAGCGTTCTCTTATTTTCTTGTTTTTCATAATATTGAATTTTTCTTGTACATATATATAGTTTATAAAATATATGCTCATAAAAGAAGACATACAGAAAATGTACTAGGTATTTCCATTCTTTCATTGTTTAGAAATGATTTTATTCTAGGTAGCCATTGGGGGAAATAGAAGATTAAATTCTTTTGTTAAGTATGTTTTTTATTTTTATATAGAATAAATGTAAGCATTCTCTTATTTTCTTGTTTTTCATAAATTTGAATTTTATATGAACTTGTATTAATTAGCTAGCTATGAGATAAATGAGCAAGGAAAAGAGAAATGTTAACTTCCCGCGCAAAATTGCCCTTTAGTCCCGGGTGGTGTTACCACCCGAGACAAAAGGACCCCCTTTTGTCTCAGGTGGTGTCACCACCCGGGACTAAAAGGCAAAAATTCGCCTGTAGAGGGATCCCGCGCCACCCGTGACAAAAGGGGGGCCTTTAGTCTGGGGTGGTAAGACCACCCGGGACTAAAGGGCCTTTAGTCACGGTTGGGAACACAACCCGTGACAAAAGGTGGGGGGTTTCTATAATCTATATAAGCCCCGTCGCCTTCCAGATCGGCACTTAGCCGTTTTCCCCCAAATCGCTGCCTCTCTTCCTCCGTCGTCGTCGTCGCCGCCTCTCCTCGCCGCTCCCGTCCCCGACGCGCCCCTCCCCGACGAGAGGCTCCTCTCCAACGCGCCGCCCTTCTCCGATGCGCCGCTCCTCCCCGACGCGACGCCCCTCCCCGACACGCGCGCATCGCCGTCTCCCGCCGCCGGCGAGCTCGGCCGCGCCGACGTCCGCCCCTCACCGACGCGCATCTCCCCGACGCGGCACCCCTCCCCGACGCGCCGCCCCTCCCCGACTCGCCGCCCTCTCCCACGACACGCATCTCCTCCCCGACTCGCCGCCCCCCGGCCCTCCTCCTCCACGAGCGCCGGCGCCGTCGCCGCCCCTGAGCTCGATTGTGGTACCTGCAGGACCGTACCAGCCGGTTTGCGACGATTTCTGCCTGATTTGCGACGATTTCTCCACGATTTGACTCATTGAAGTAGTGTATAGGTTAGTTACTTCATCCTACCTTCATTTACAGTTGCCATTTTAAGTAATATGCTTTGTACTTAGAGTATTTAATTACATTCCCAAATGAGATAAGAATGGTGGTTTTTATTATTTAGATGCATATTGGTCTAGGTTTTAATAGAAAAGAAAGTGTTATGATAGATGTATGAGATGTTGTGTGTCATGATAGATTTTTTTTCAATTTATTTAATTATATTGAAAATTTGTTTAATCAATTGATTTAATCATGAGAAAATTAGTTTCTTTATTAGAAAATTAGTTTTCATCATTAGAAAATTGATATGTTTCAGTAGTTTCCTTATTAGAAATTTAGTATAGGGTCATTAGAAAATTGATATCTTTGATAGAAAACTAGTTTCCTTAATACAAAATTAGTTCTCATTATATTTTCGTGTATTAAGAGAAAAAATAGTATTTCATAGTTTAGTCTTTCACTAGTATTTAATAATTAGGTATAATTGATATTAAATTTTAAATTTCATATCAAAGTTCTTCACATTTTTAGCATATGTACAAATAAGCAGCCAGTGGGAGTTGGGATGGTTGTTTAGGTTGAAATTGTTAAATATAATTCAATGCATATTTTAGGTAAAACAATGGCAAGTCACTTTTTTGGTCGTGGTGGCGGTCGTCGAGGTGGCAGCCGTCGAGGTGGCCTTGGTCCTCCTCCTCCAGGGATACACTTCACTCATGGCATCATTAACTTGCCTATCGGTGATCGACGTCAAGGATCTGCTCCAAACATAGTAATATTCTTTCCTCGGTAAATAGGAATTTTATTACAAGAATAATAATTTTCATTTCATAACATGCAGAATATCGATCATATGAAGTGGTTCCGACATGTTCTCGATAATATTGGCGGTACCCCTCCTGTTGTACAATGTGCGATTGTCGGTCCAAACAACACCATTCAATTAAAAATCTCTTTTGACATACCTGTTCGAGGACCATTTCGCTCCTCGATGTCATCAGAACCCCCCACTCCAATGCTATCGATTGTTGAGTTGGGTAGCCCTTCACCATTTAAGAGGACTTATGAAAGGACCGCTGTTCAGAAGTGCTTAGAACAACTTAGCGCTAATGGGTACTTTGTACCAGATTACTCTTTTTTTCTAATCAAGGCACTCGAGGAGGGAGAAAGTGTGACCACGACCGCAGAGAGACTTTGTCACCTGAATCGTAATGACATGGTATGGAGCATAGAAATGTAATTGAGCATTTTTTAATTTACTTGTGCTACATTTTTTAACATTCGTATTTTTCTTAACTTTAGAATATCTTTGGTGAAACCTTCGCGGCAATGAGTTTTCATGCAATTCTAGAGCAAGCGTGTGATGTTTTGGGATTTTCTTACGTGGAACCAAATCCGGAACGCACAAGAGATGGGAAGTTCCAGGCTCATCTTTCATTTTGCCCGCCGTATCAATTCAACTCTCCACTATTTGAGATTTATGGAAGTCCATGTGACCGTTCATGTGAAGCTAAGGAGAGTGCACTAATTCATGCTCTAGCATATATTAGTGAAGTTCTGGACTTCAAGATTGGAGACTTCAACTATATGGATTACCTGTTTCAGAAAAATGGAGGATCAGTATGAAACATGTGTTATGCGTGGATGTACCTTATGTTAAGACTTAAGTATTGATGTACTTTTTAATTTATGTGGTTTTGATGAACTTGTTGTCTTTGTTAATTTAGACTTAAGTATTGATGTACCCTTTTATTTCTATGTACCCATCAAAAGTTAATGATGATGAGATCCGGAACCAACGAATGTTAAATAAGTCGAATTTTTATCGAACACAAGCAAACTTATTGATGAACACAGATGATACTTTGATAAACAGAACATCAAAGTTACTTGTCATGGGGCCACTTAGGCCACTAGTACCTAAAGTATTACCGAGTTTCAACAAGCCACATTGCACTGATCATATATAATTACAAGCAAAAGCAACCAAGCATAACAAAAGGCATCCTTCTCAGTCCTTGCTCTCATTCTTCTTCAGTTCCTTCACTGCATTCTTCAGTTTAAGAATGGCCTTGTCATACCCCTTACCCATCTCCTCCAGCATCCAAATCTTGATACTATTCTTGGTGTTCCTTTCCTCCAGTTGCTCCACCTTGTCCATAAACTCTTTATTCAGTATTTTTAGCTCATTGTCGGCGTAGTTACAACAGCCGCAATCCTGACATGTGAACATGAATTAGTACACATCGTCGTTCCTTTTTAGGCACATGAAATGCTGAATTTTATTGTTACAGTAATTGAACAATATGAACTGAAAAAGCCAAAGATTGAACCTTGTGGACGGCCGACGAGGATGAGGAACCGGCGGCGCCCTTGGGAGTGACCGTCTCAAAGCCCGGTGGGACATCATGTCCGATGTCGACGGCGCCGGCGGCGCCCTTGGGATTGACCATCTCGAAGCCTGGTGGGACATCAAGTACCATGTTCTCAACGCCGGCGGCGGCCTCCCCCGGCGGAACCCCTTCAACGCTGGCAGCGGTGCCGGAGGCGGCGGAGGCCCTGGTGAACCTATCGGACAACGGGTCGCGCCTCTGGTTCCTCGCACGGCCGGACCGAGCCTTGTTCTTCTTCCCCTCCTTTGTCATCTTCCCGGCGTCCGAGGTGGTGGCCGACGCGCCGGCGCAAGCAGATGACTCGAGGTGATGGCGGACGCGGCGGCGGAAGCGGAGTAGACGAGGAGGCGGTTATTAGATGAAATGGTGCGGCGGGATGGTAAAATTAGGGCCTGTAACCATCGCACGGTTTTCCCATCCCACGTCGCGCACAATTGGCTTGTGGCCCAACTCGACGGCCCATCACAAATTTCCTGGCCTTTTGCTTTGAAACAAGTCCTACCTACCTCCCTCGACTCCAAAACCAGCTGTTCTAGCTCCTCGAACCTCCTACCATAAATTTTAAAACACCCAAACCTAAGTACAAAAATTTAAAAGTTTCTTTGATAACTTATTTTGGTGTATGATCATGACGTAAAAATGTCAGATGATTTTGATAATGTTGGTCACACACATCGTTCATGTGGTTTGCACATGGAGACAAACTAAGATGATGTGTGCATATGTGCAATTTTGCATAACAATTTTTCCTTTTTATTTTGTAAATTTTAGTTGATTTACTAAAGCATAAATTTTAAAATTCCCTAAGCTAAGTTGAAAAATCTAAAACTTTCATGGACAAACCATTTTGTTGTATATACACGAAACAAAAGTTTCAAATAATTATGACAAAGTGGTGATACACATCCTCATGACTGCATACATGTCTCACTACGACCAATGTGACTATGTGAGAGATGCCGTACAACTATCTCGAAATCCTTCACAACCAAGAACATGTCTCACATAGATTCATGCGACTTAAGTGAGAGTCGTTCATGGGTGTGATGGATGCGTAGTGTAACTTTGACATAATTACAAAAGTTTCAATTGATTCTGACAAAGTGGTGCTACACATCCTCACGACTGCATACATGTCCCACTGCGACCAATGTGACTATGTGAGAGATGCCGTACAACTATCTCGAAATCCTTCACAACCAAGAACATGTCTCACATAGATTCATGTGACTTCAGTGAGAGTCGTTCATGGGTGTGATGGATGCGTAGTGCAACTTTGACATAATCACAAAAGTTTCAATTTATTCTGACAATGTGGTGCTACACATCCTCACGACTGCATACATGTCTCACTGCGACCAATGTGACTATGTGAGAGATGTCATATATATATGTGTACCACAACTATCTCCAAATCATCTGAAACTTGGCAACGATGTTCATGGATCCAAAATGAGGTGTCTATGCAAAAAACATTATAGGACATAGAGAACAAAAAAAACAAATAATTTAAAACAAACAATGTTCAAAAAATATCCTCCCCTAGGTTTCGAACCTGGGAGTCGGGGGTTTAGAGTCAATGGGTCCTACCATTGGACTATGTAAGTATGTTTGTTAATGACAGATATATTATATTTAAACATAAACTCTTTTTAAAATTGAATAAGAGCTATGAAGGCCACATGTCAGCACTGTATTATTATATTCTCCTCCTCCACCGAGCGCTCGCGGGAGCCAAAACCGCAGTACCGTTCCAGTAGGGCCCTATCTTGGGAGTGAAACCGTTCCGTGATTATCGTTATCCTTCACTGCCACGAATTGAAGTTTTCAGCCGCGATTACAGGGCGCCTGACCACGCTCCTAGCCCCACCGCCCCCGCTTCTCCCACAAATATTATAGGATCAGAAGCAACTTACATGGAATCAGCGGCGGCCATATCGTAATTTTAGGATCCTTCCTATTTTGTTGAGCCCGGCTTCGCCCTACCACGATATAAGGTGGGAAGCCACGTCGGTTGCGCCCCTTCCCCTACGCACTCCCATCTCTCTCCTCCATCCCCAAACCCCACGCACCTCCCATCTCTCATGCCCACAGATCGATATGGCAGATGCCCGCAAACAACAGAGCAAAATCTTTCAGGGGCTACGCCCTCCCCCATGCAGTCAGTGCATAAGCCGATGCCAGCATTACTTATGCCCTAACTGTGCAATATATCTCTCTCCATGCAAATCTCCAATCGGTGGCCTCGGAAACCCGAACGCGATGTGCTGCAACTGCTGGTGCGCAGAGGTACGCAGATGCATCATGGGTTGTAATCTCTCGGATTCGAGTTCCGACGACGACGTCTCAGATTATGAGGTAATCTTCTGGCAAAGCAACATTGACTTTTTTACTACACAATCCACATGCCACATTACTGCTTCTAATTTGTTGCATAGGCATTAGGGTTTTCACGTTAAGTTTCCTCTTCTCAGTCACGGAAATTGCAGATGCTTAAAAGGAAGACCCGGGCTACAAAAAAGAAGCTTGCTGCTATGAAAAATGAACAAATCTACCACGCAAGGCAGATTTACAAAATGTCCCAGACTATTGCTGATCTCAAAAAGACTATCGCTGATCTCAGAAGGATGGTTGAAGCCAGGCCTGCCCACATCTAGAAAAAATGGCAAGTTAGTGTCTCACATTGAATTACTTCTGTACCACTTTGTGGCTTGTTTGTTTCCTTTGCTCAAACGATGTTGATCTTCAGTATCATGATACTTGGTTTGCAGGTTGTCGACTGATGCATGGAGCTCTCGCCCACCAACCCGTTGCAGTCAGTAGGGAAGTCTTCTTCAATGTCGTCAGCCTATCTCAGCGTTGCTGCTGACGCTGCGCGTTGGCCTCTGGACGCTGTCTCTTCCTCTACATGTAGCAGTAGTAGTTCCTCTAGATGCCTTGGCTGTTGAGTGATTTGTCATAAATTTCCTTGGTCTTGTGAGACAGAAGCATGACAATTTATAAAATATTTTTTTGAACTCTTCAGTTTCAGTTCTGGAAACTTGTGCTACCTTAAAGCTGCTGCAACTTGAGAATGTTTACATGTATACTTGCCTTGGAAGATAACATCTGTCACATGGAACATTATCTGGCGAAACAAAGGGTTTGTAGCTAGATCACACTGTATGACAAAACAACGTTCAGGTACTCAATAAAAGCACTCGGACGAAACTAAAAGCACTCGGGTGTAAAAGCACTCGGGTGTAAAAGCACTCGGACAAAGCGTTGCACAAGTTAGACAAACGATGTTGGACAAAACTACCGCCCACAAGAAATTTTTGGTGTAACCATATGTTTTCTGATATGGTACCTTTCAGATGGTGCAACTTGAGAATTTTTACATCATTACATGTATACATGCCATGCTATTGAGTTTCTTGCATCGATGATAATATTTGTCACATGAAACATTTTCTGGCGAACAAAAAACGAAATGACAACAAATAACAAAAAAGGATGACAAACAAAAAAACGGGGGGCAATAGGGTCAGGTGCCACATGTTTGGGATCAACCTAACGAGGAAAACCGAATCACTTGACTACTAAAGGAAATGTGTTAGTAATTTCAATCCACTGCGCAAGCCTTTCTATATAAGTTAGGTAGCATCCACATGGGAAGGTGAGGTGGTACTGTCTGTGGTACTATCTCCCGCGCCAGGAAGATTTGTTGTCATTCGGGCCGCATTAGGCTGATTTCATGAACAAATTCGACCCAGACTAACAGTGGGCCCAATCGGGAGGCGGGAGCGCGCTGCATCAGTCTCCGACATGTGGGGCCCACGTGTCGGCACCCATCCTAATGTTATGTTCTTCGCTGAGTTCATGTAATTCCACTCTTTTTGTTTTTGATTCGTATTTAAAATTTCAAACTTGTTTTTCTTTGTCTTCCGAACTCCAAGTGAGTTGATTTTTTTTCCTACAAACTTTTAAAAGCACTCTCTACCAACTAAACGCATTCCATTTAGCTTTCAAAGTTACATTATACATTACTAATGAAAACCATTTAGTGGTGACTTTTTTATTTTCTCAAATTTTTTCAAAAGTCGCAATCGAAACGAAATTTGTCCTGATTTTTTTGTAATGACTTACCTTGTTCATAGACACAAGAAAAATTTTTTGTAACTAATTTGCAAATGCTTACATTTGATTTGATTCATCTCATTGCATGCTTGTGTTCAAGTTTCATATCACATGTAGCTCGGTGTCCCTTCAGAATACATTTTTTTTCTTGAAATAAAAAATATCTAAAAATATAAGCATGATAGGGATGGTTTGAAACCTCTACACAACAATTTTGAGTTCAAAATTCATTATATTTTTTGAAATAAAAATAGTCAAATTAATTCAAAAAAACATTTTAAATTTATTATTTTTGTATCTGCCAAAATAGTTTAGATTTGAATGCGAATTTAGGTATACAGATCTGTTACATTCATGAGGAACTGCACCAATTTTGGTACATGTTGTTCCAAATGTTAATCTATGTGCAAGGTTTAAAAATTCATAGAATGATTTTGAATTGAGTCACTGGCATGTGGGGCCGTCATTGATTTACGTCTTCTTGACACGGAAACGTACTTTGGTACTCTCAAAGACAGGTGGGACCTCCTCGGCTCCTCTCGTCCCATCCGTGCCCACAAGTTCCAGCCGAGTTCCCCCCTTCTCCTAGGGTTTCGCCGCCGCCGCTTCCGCCTCCATCTCGAAGATGGGCAAGGTTGGGAAGAACCATGGCCAGTCAGCACGCGCCTCTCGACAAAAGCGGGACGCATCCGGTAAGTTCACCCGGGGATCCGGCGTCGAGGTGGCGCCTGAGGCCAGCGGGGGCCGGGAGATCCCCTCCGCCGCCGAGCGCGCGCCTGAGGCCAGCGCGGGACGGGAGATCCCCTCCGCCTTCGAGCGCGCGTTGAGAGCCATCGCGCGGCGGGAGATGCGCTCCGGCTCCGGCGTCGTGGCCAAGAAGACCATGGCAGGCGCCACCGCGTCCTCGTCCTTGTCGCCGAAGCACAATGTGAGTACGATTTTTCTCCACCACTTTCCCTCTCTAATCCGCGTCCCACTATCATCTCTGGCTATGTTTGGGTTCCGGATTAGTGTTCTGGATTATTGTTACTGAGGGGTTGTGTCCTCATTCTCCATCTGATGTACTCCTATAAAATGCTTTTTTGCATGCAGCTAAGAGCAGAAGAGCAAAGCAAGTTGGACGCCGGGGTGGCGCGAGTCACACAATGGCTGATGCAATTTCAGGATAGTCCGAAGGAAAAACCACCGGTCGAGGACATCTTCTGAAAGGAGTGCAAGGGATTCAGCTTGTGCTGTTTGTATGATCCTTTTTAGGCTTCCCTGTTTTTGTAACCTTTGGCTGCTATCAGCCCTGGTTTTCTCTCAGTGGTCTTTATGTGTTAGAATCTGTAAGCTGGCAACCCGTACTCTCTTATATGCTAAGCAGCGCTTTTGTAACAGATGGTCGATGCTTGTGGTTGTTGCTGCAGTCGAGAAGGCAACAAACAACAAGTAGTGCTTTTGGGTTGACTGTGTCTGTAAAGAGGGATGAAATTCCAGTAGTTATGTGAACTACTTCTGAATCCCGTACTGATGTTCAGTATGTTAAATACTTGTGGTTTCAGCTGGTGAATGGAATTGTCTGTGTCTGACATTTTACAGTTTTTGATCTTTCGATGTCAAAGGCCTTCGATATTTGGTTCAGCTTTTACATATGAAAATTTTAACATGTATACATGCCTTGGCTGTTGAGTTTCTTGTATGGATGATAATATCTGTCACATGGAACATTTTATGGCGAAATAAGTGGTCAGGACATTTTTCTTTGTTCCTGCCTTCATTGTGGATTTTTTCATGGAGTGCTTGCTGTATCGAGTGCTTAACTCTGACTGAACCAAGATAAAATTTAATAAGGACTGGGTCATTAACCTGGTCAGACCAGTTCTGAAGCATACGGATCGATCATGGTACTCAATAAAAGCACTCGGACGAAGCTAAAAGCACTCGGCCCAGTGCTAAAAGCACTCGGACGAAGCTAAAAATATGTATGTACAAATGCCCGAAATTAGATGATATTTGTTGTTGAGATTGTACAAATGGTTGTGTCAGGCAATTGGTGCCTGATGAATCTCAAAAGGATATCATTCTGTCTGTTTGTTACTAGATAGATCAGCAGTCGTCGATCTGATGCCTTTCCCTGTACCAGCCCACAAAGCCACAAATTTAGGTTTCTTTACTAATGTATAAACACTACCATTTCAGCACCAGCTACAAACAATTATGTTTCCACAACGTCACAGGTGAGAACGATCATCAGAGATAAACGCAAGAACACAGATCTACCAACATCACCTAGCAAAAGCTCATCACATGGTACCTCACTTCATACTGCAATCTATCACATAATTTGCAGTGTTCATTCAGCTGCAAAAACTGAATTCATGACCCAGGGATCACTTCACATTCAATCAGCATCATTCATGGCATCAATATACTTCAATGCCAGTCACACTGAATGCAATTACTATTCAAATGATATGTATTGTGTTGCATAGTAATTCAGTTAACCAGAACAAGAACAGACACAAAATTCATTAACCATGTCATTCCTTTACATGATCTATGCAGCATAATAGACAGTATTTGCCATCCAGTTATGGTTTTCTACAGTCACAATGACTGAATCACCGGGTCTGTACACCTCCTTATGTCTCTGCAGCTTCAATGTTGGGGATAATTGCTGCTTGGCAGCTGAAGGGACCTTCTAATCTACTAACCATCCAGCACTTTTCATGAAACAAAGCCCTTGCGGGAGTTGAAGTTTCAGTAGCTCTAATATGACAGATTTTTCCACCACTCCATGAGAACAGGATAATACAGGTCAAGCCATCAGTGAAGCCATCCTGTGCCCCTGAAATTTCAATGTGACATGCAAGTTGAGCTTACAAGTTATGTGAAAATGGGAGCAAAGATTGAACAACTTTTCATCATGCAATGCTAATTGTAAACCTGTACTACACGACCATCTGCTCTTGAAAACATCTAAGCAACTGTCTGCATCTTCTATCAAAGCATTCATGAGACATTATCAAGTTGCAATTCAGGGAGTTGGTTGAGAGGAGGGGCAGTAGTGGTAACCTCTGGATCCGCCGGCATAGAGCCGCTCGAGCAGGGGCGCCAGATGGGAGCAAGGCGGTCGCCGGGGGGGGGGGGACTTTGCTGCTTGGAGGAAGGAAACGGCCTGGATCTGCAGGGCTGGCAGGGAATGGAGCCGCGCCGGCCCTCGGCCTTGCCCCGCCGTGACGGAGAGGCACCCGCCGCCGCCGTCTCCGCTCGACCGTGTGCAAGAGGAAGAAGGGGAGGGAGAGGTCGCTTGTGCTCCACTTAGGTGGAGGCTGGCCGGAGCTGCGGACTGCGGCCATCCCCACTCGCGGCGGCCTCCGTCTGCCGCTGGCGGCGAAGACCTGTCGCCCTCCGTCTGCCGGCGGCGGCGAACTGAAACGCTACAAACCCTAACCATCTAAAAAAGAAAAAAATTTACTAAACGAGTTATACATCTCAACTATATTACTAAAAACATTATTTTCACGTTTATGAAGTGACCATTATACCCTTGTTCAAAAATAAGAACCACAAAACTGCAATTAATGTCATCTCCAAATCCCCACATTTGTGGAGGAAATGGGAGGAAAATTTTTCCTCCTAGGCCCACTCGTCATAGAGATAGGAGGAGGAAAAATTTTCCTCCATCCCATTTCCTCCTAGCCTCATAGCCGTCCGATCGACCGCTCTCGGACGACGTGAGTCAATCATTTTTTCCCCAAGGATAATAAAAATTTTCTTATTGTAATTGTCTGGCAGCGTTCGGAAGGCTTGTTAGGCTTGTTTTGCGCAGTAATTTTCTCTCCCAACCAATCTGCCGTGCAACTTCTTACACAGTACTTTTCTCTCACAACAAATCTGCCGTACAGTACTTGGGCTTGTTTCTTTAACACCTGCCGAACGCTTCCACGGATGCTAGATCTTGGGGGTGATTGTCAGAACTTTGTTTGATTTGTGGAAGGATTTGACTGAATATTTTGGAGATAAGTTTGTTGCTTGTTCTCCTTGTTGATAAGGAAAAAGCATTTCGACAAGTTCTCATTTTGAGACGAACAAATGTTAAATATGTGCATCCCACACATGGACTTTATTAGAGAGGTTGTTTCACCACTGAAGCCAGAGCTGGAGTCATTTTGAGATAAGCTAAAGTTCTACCAAATCGTTTGCAGTGATATAAAATGATAAATGTATATTCAGCCAAAATGTATATTGACGTAAACGTTAAGGAAAAGATTCGATGATTGATACACAGAGCAAATATTTTCTTTTATCCCTTGGTTGTATATCAAGTCTGAATGTTTTTGACATATAAATTTAAAATTCCTTTTTATAAATTCATTGAACGTGCGTGCCGCACGTGCATCTTTGCTAGTGCTCTTAAATATATGACATCATTGACTTTTTTGTTTGTTTGACTATTCATTTTTTTTACAATTTTTTTTCGCAAATTGATAACCAACAAGTTAAATCTAAAATACATTGAATAATACTAGATATAATGATATACATTTTACTTTAGTTAACTAATTTATTCGATATATATTAGTGATCAAATTTGATTAAAAAGTCAACGGTGTCTGTATAATTTAAGAACGGACGGAGACATGGAGTAATAGTACTGAAATGCTGGCTGTCATTGCTGGCTGCCAGCATTATGTGCACCACCAGCAGTTAAATAATTAATTACTCTAAAAGCTGTCCGTGTTACCGTTTTCCACGGATTGATCTGTGAACGCGTGCGTCTTCATTGCTCGCCCAACTGGGACTGCAGATTTTCTGGTTGCGAAAACTGGAACCGACGTTATTGTTTTGTGCAGCACTGCAGCTAGCTGGAAATAGTAGAGTGTACAGCCAACCAGTCTACGTGGACGAGACCGCATTGACCGTCGAAAAACGGATCCTTTCCCATTCTCCCTCCTGTCTATAAGATCAGAAACCAACGGATGGCGACGAGAAGACGATCCATCACATTCCCTAGCTAGAGTCAAGACAAACCTGCTAGCTCTAGTAACAAACAATGCCGACCACCGTCCATCACCGAGAGCCCACCACTGGCCGCCTCCTCCTCCTCCTCTCGTGGTGCCTTGCTGCTGCCGCTGCGGCGGCGGCGGGAACAATGAAACCCTCAGATGCCAACGCCATCACCGACCTCGTCCGATCCCTCGAGACGCCGCCCTCCTCCTGGACCGCCGGCGGCGACGCCTGCACCACCTTCGAGGGCATCACTTGCTCCGCCTCCGGCCGCCTCACCGCCATCGACCTCGCCGGGAAGGGCCTGGCCGGGACGCTGCCGCCCTCCCTCTCATCGCTCACCGCGCTGGAGTCGCTCCAGCTCCGGGGCAACATGCTCACCGGGGTGGTGCCGGCGGGCCTGGGCGAGATCGCGACCCTCAGGAACGTCTCCCTCTCAGGCAACTTACTCCAGGGGCCGGTGCCGCGGTTCGCCAAGGGCGTGGCCGCCGATGTGATCGACGGGAACGGCTTCTGCTCGGACGAGCCCGGGCGGCCGTGCAGCGCGCAGGTGAGCACTCTGCTCCAGGTGGCCGAGGGGTTCGGCTACCCAATCTCGCTCGCGAGGTCGTGGACGGGGGACGACCCTTGCCGGCCGTGGCAAGCCCTGACCTGCGACACCGAGCCAGATGTAAGCAGGATTTTTCTGCCTGCCAAAAACTTGTCAGGGACGATCTCGCCGGCCATGGCGAACCTGACGGAGCTTATAAGACTTGACCTAGCCAACAACCGCCTCACCGGTGAGGTACCGGATACTCTCGCGACATTGCCCAAGCTTGTTCTTCTTGATGTTACCAACAATCGCCTCACTGGCCAGCTGCCCAAGTTTAGGGATTCTGTTCGTGTGTTGTCAGATGGGAACGCATTTTGGGAACCATCGTCCTCAAGTGGTGCTAGTGCAGCTGCAGCCTCATCAAAGTTGAATGCAGGAAGTATCCATATTGTAATTGGGATTCTTATGGCTCTTCTTGTTACCTGAATGAAAAGGGAAATCGTATTGGCGTGATCGATAAATAAAATAAATGGTTGCTTCGTTCTAAATAAACTCTCACGTGCTTGTCATCAGACGCCTAATGTTATTTGATCAATCTTACTCGGATAACTCGAATTTTGGGATACTCGGAGCCACGATGAATTGTTATTGTTGTGCTCCTTCGATTCGATTTCTATTCTGTTCATCTTGTTCTGTTTTCTCTCCTTAGGGCATGTACCACAAGTATTTATCACATCATACACAGACAAAAAAAAAAGTTCATACAAAGGTTTGTCAATATATCATCTACAAACTGTTTAATTCATGCCTGAACACATAAATCATGACGATCAAATAAGCATATAGATGATCTTTGTGTACTATTTTGTTGCTTGTGTGAGATAATACTAGCAAATATACCTATGTGTTGCTACAAGTGAAGACTGTACATTTTGTTTAAGGTGAGCGTGATCTTGCCTCTAATTATATATTCACACGTCATTTGGACCAGCAATAATTCTCGAGCGCGCATCACAGCCTTTTCCCATCTGCATCGCTCTGCCTCGCAACAAGCACGCCGGTAGAAGAAGCTGAATTGAAGTTGCTTCCAAGAGCTCTTAAGTTGCTTACAAAGCATGCCAAGATTTTTTTTTAGAATCAAAACAACAGTACATGCCAAGATCGAGTCGGAACCTGATGCTGCTGTAGAAGCCAGCTAGCCCATGGCAACTCGGTATGTACACGTTCCAACCACTGACTTGGGGACAGTTGGGAGATCATCGGCGTCCCAGACTGAACATGACGAAGGTAGGAGGAGAGAGGATGAAGCTACAGAACGAACATGGCTGGCATTTTTATTTCAGCTGCATCCGTTGCCCTGGGGAGCAGTGACGATGAGTTGACGAGCTCCTCCTCCTCGTTTATCATCTGGTTCATCATCTCTGGAGCA
Organism: Cenchrus fungigraminus; assembly: GCA_036936925.1. NCBI lineage: Eukaryota > Viridiplantae > Streptophyta > Magnoliopsida > Poales > Poaceae > Cenchrus > Cenchrus fungigraminus. The sequence continues at coordinate 92,823,782 of CM072776.1, read as the reverse complement.
TCATTTCAAGTTTATCCTGCAAAAGTTTTGCAGAGGAATCGCCGAATCGGAACTTATTACATCTCAGAACTGTTGAAATTGGACGGAACAAAAAAAAAGTTTAGAGCCCAGAAGTTCCATGAATGGATTTGGTTAGCGGGTAGAGAAGACTGCTAGGCTTTCGGAGGGTGAGGATCGCGGTGATTTCCGGAAAAGCGGAGCGTTTTTTTTTTTTTGGCAAAATTTCCGCGTCCGGCTGGCGACTGGCGAGTGCGAGCGGGCCTCTGATCGACGGATCGACACGCGTGGATAGAAGAGGAAACGCGCGTACGCTTTTTAGGATTTTGATGAAGATGGCGCGTGCAGATTACACGCGGGATGGATCATTCATCCATTCATTCATTCGTACTACGAGTACAGCAAGAGATGTTTCCTTCTGTCATTATTCAGCAGCAGAGATACGGATACGACAGTAGCTAGTGCTACCTCTAGTAGTACTAGTAGATGGAGTCAGACCGGATGCAGGTTCTTTCGTCGGTCTGTCAAGCTAAGCACCCGGCAGGTAGGTCATGCCTGGACGCCACCCCACCGGGATGACGTCGTTCGCGTAGCTGACCTTGGTGGGCGCGTGTGGATTGCTTATCGATGACGTGTAGAGCGCGATCGACATGGGAGGCGTCACCGTCGTTCGCCCCCTGATGCTGGTGTAGTTCCACGTCGCTCCTCCGACGTGGTCCATCTCCAGAAACGAGACGTCCCCGGTGTTCTTGAGCAGGACGGTCACCGAGGTCGGTGCGGCCTCCCCCTCGATGTAGAGCAGCGTGATGGCGAAGCTGTCCTTCGTGGCGCGCGGATCCACTTTAAACGCCGGGTACACGGCGTGGGGCGTGCTCGGCGGAGGGTTGTAGTGGCAGTCCACCCTGCAACAACAATGTTACATTATGCTTGTGTTCATATACTACACAGTGTTCGATCTTGGGGGTCGTTCCCGAACTTGCAAGTTTGACGTACGTGGTAGCAGACAACTGAACGAAAAATAGACTACTGGATCTTGAAAAGGAGGAGCAGCGCGCAGAACTAACAATAACAACCACCGACTTGAATTATATCTAAGAAATCGTACGTACGCATCGAAGAGCACTTCGATCACCCCGGCGGCACGGAGGCCGTCGGCGCGCCCGGGCTTGGCCATGGCCCCTAGTGCGTGCCCAGACATGTCGAAATGTGGTGTGGCGCGGTTCGTTTGCGCGCTGCGGCAGGAATCCGTCACAGTTACGGTGACGCCCTGGCCCGAGCACGCCTCGTGCACCTCACCTGCGCGCGCGTGTACACAAAATTAGTACACACAGTAGAAAATTATATTCGCGTGCGCGTGTGATACAGTATACGGTGAGTTCGTCGCGATGTGAGCAGTACATACCTTGTAGCACGCCCCGCAATCCTCGCCAGATGCGAACCCCGTGACCATCGAAGAGTACGGTGCGGTCGCCACGGCATCTCCAAATCCACATGTACCAGCCAGCTTTACACAAATAACATCAACGAAAGAAACCATCAGCATGCATGTCATCACGTACAGTACACCAATCTACCACGCGAATTGAAGGAAGCAATGATGAGCAGGTCGATATGCATGCATGCGTGTACATACCTTGGTTTCCCGCGCCGTCCGGGGTCCCCGACCAGGTGGCTGAGCCGATCCGCGCCGAGGCAGTACCACCGGCCAGCAGCAAGATCGAGAAGCACGGCGAGGTGGAGCCCGCCGCCGCGGGTGCCGGTGGCCGCCATGGTGCGGTGTCAGCAGGGATCGAGCAGCAGGACGCGGCGTGCAGTGCGTGCGTACGTGGTGGATCGGATGACGAACGGGGGAAGGACAGACACAGCGTGCGGCGTTCTCGTATATACTCGCCGGCGCGGGCGGGCGAACTGACTGCTGGGGTACGGCGCGGGCCAGCCCACTGACTGCTGGGATTCTCCCACGGCCGTCAGATCGAGATGATCCGTTGAGTCGATGCCACTGATCGATCACCTGACATGACAATAATATCTAGCTAGCCGTCGTCAATCATATGCCTTGCATTGCTCAATTGTATTATACTGAAGCAAGCAAGGAAATCCATTCATTATATTTACAGTACCCTTAATTAGCTCAGTTAGTATAGCACGGAGTGTACTACGTATACTAATCCTCCTCTCATCCCCTACTACTATACATGCTAGTAGTCATAGTAGCTGCTCTCTTTTGTGCTTTCAGAAACCGGAAGATGATGTTTAATTGGGAACTTAACCCTCGAGCGAGGCTACATTCCGCCTAGCTAGCTATTACTATTGATTACCACATACGGATCGGAGTATGATATTAATTCAAGGTTCAGTGTTCTCTCTTCATGGACCCCAACCAACAATACAGTTTCGTGAATGATTCCGGCCAGCCTCAGCTAGCTAGCGGTTAAGTTTTCCCCCATTCGCTCGATCATTAATGGGCCTCAGACTATTTATTTCCTAGTCTGTTTAGATCAGACACGAGAATAGCAATCAGTTCACCGATCCCGACTTTCGCCGCAACAGACGAACAAAAAGGCATAGCCTTGCGTGTGCCTGCAAAGGATCGTGAATGGGATGACCAAGGAGGAAGGCATTCTTTGCAGTTTCAGTTTGGCTCCATCTACCCAAATGCCCAGCACATGCACATCCGAATGCCCATGCCTGTTCAATTACTGCATGCTGTGACAGTGTGTGTTCAAATGGCATTAACGCACTGACACGATCCGTGGGTTGCTGGTGTGCCGAGTCCGCGCGCCGCCCGATGCCGCGCGCTGAATAAGCGGGGAGCGCATGCATGTGACGGTTGCTTCTGGTGCATTTGCTAGTTGGTACCAAGAAAGTTCCGCAACGTGTCTGGCTAGCGTACCGCGTCAAAATTTTGGCAAAATTCAATTCAACCCAAACAATACAAAGGAAAGTAGCTAAACTCACAATTATTCACTATATATGTGTTCTTATTATCCACTAAAAGGAGAGGCATTTAATCTGGGTACCTGTTGGGAGGCTCAGACATGACATCGTTTGGAAGCTGATTACCAACTGAACGTTATCTGAGCATGTGAATGGCAATGCAAGTACTCCTACTTAGCTATGGGCATCTATTTTCATTTTATTATGATATATATGACGATAAGACAGACAGCGCGTCCTCTTTGATCCTAATTAATGGAAACATTCAAATTCTGTTGCAAAGCCAGCCCCTCCAAATATCAAACGTTTGTGTTTCTGAACCTCTGGAGCTGCAATGTTTGATCTTGAATAAATCCAAGTTTGTGACAAGACGACCATCCTCGTCCTCGACACAGACACACAGCCCACCTGACCCACCACGGGCGACGGCGGCCTAGGGTAGCCCACGGGGTGCAGGCCTAGAGTAGGAACCTGGGCAGCTAGAGTTCGCCATCTGCTCGCGTTCGACCCCGAGCACCCGGCTGCCGGCGCTGCCCGGCTTCCTCGGAAGCTCCAAACGCCGGGTCGCCGGCCGCGGCAGGTCGCCAGCACCGATCGTCGATCGAGCATGTAACACAATTGGAAGCGCCTGGCACCGCCGGCGATGGGGGCATGGGGCTGGCTGACGGCGTCCTCCAGCAGTGGCATCGCCGCGAGCCGGCGATGATGTAGGCAAACGACCAAGTCAAATGGCTATCCCTACGAATCTAAGCGGCACGGATCCGATCGGACGGTGGTCAGGGCCCGAGGGGGTGGACGGTAAATGAAATACCGTCCACCCCCGGACCTGCCCCAGGACCGCGGGGGTTCTATGCGCCTCTGCAGTCTGCTCCGTGCCTCGCGGGCTCGCCGGAGCGACGGCGCCGCCCTTCTCCACGACGCGAGTGGCAACAACACACCCATGCATGCGCGTCTCCATAGACCAGGCCTCGCTGGCTTCCGAGCGTCAGCAAGACCCTCCTCGTCCTCGACACAGACCCAGAGTCCCTCTCGGCCTCTCCTGAGTCCTGACACGCCGCCACGGACGCGCTCTTCTGGGCGCCCCCGTCGACTGACGCGAGTTCAGGAAGATCTTCTGCCACGGACCCGTCACCCGGCCGGCCACGGGGAAGAGTTCATCCTCGCCGCGCTGGACCGCTGGTGGCTGGTGCTGTCGTCTAACCCTACAAGACATGCTGCTATCGTGGTCGCCGTCTCCCGCCACAGGCCAGGGGCGGTGGCCCGGGTGGGCGCAGGGGGAGGCGGACACACGGCGCTCGCGTTCCAGGCCGTGGGCATGCTGAGTTGAGTCGAACTCAAGTTCGGCATTGTGATTAAGATCGGCGTAGAGGCCTGCAGCGTACGTGCTCACACGGACGACAACGTCCTGCTGTTTTCCGCGCCGTTCGCGCTTGCCGGAGGACCACGGGATGGATGACCTTGCGATGGCGCGGGGCGAGGCAGGGATACGGTGCTCCGCGCCATATGCCCTGTGTCTGACGGCGCAGTCAGGTTCCTCTCCATCTCCATGTATGGCTACGACGACGAGGACCACCCCGTGGACGGCGCCGTGAACACGTGGACACCACGCCACGCACCGCCCGGGCTACCAGTGGAGGAGGGACGACGCCCTCAATCATCCGGCGCGGCGCCGGCCGGGCTCCGGGCACGTCCACGCAACCTCTGTAAGCCGACGCGGATTTTCTGAGCACAACACACATTTACCGATAAGCCGACGAGATCACGAGGCTTCCTGGCGGCTGGCGTTCCCGGGGCAACGACGCGCACACCGCGCGCCCATAAGCCCTGTCTTGATGAGCCTAGGCGAACACGGTCGTAACTTCTTTCGTGAGCTACATGTGCAACGTGCCAACGTACACGGGCACATCGTGACGAGAGGTGTGCTTGTGCTTGCGCTTGCGCTGAACATTTGAAGCAAGAAGAGGTGCGGTCGTGGAGCGAGCCCCCTTGGGAGAAGACTACCTCATCCCGGCACTCATCGGAACCGAGTTCTTCGCGTATCTCCGCGTCTCCAAGTGTTATCAGGTTTTTCTTTTGTGCTGATCCATCAGCTGTCACCTCGATCGGTTCCGATTCATGTAAAACAAATGTATATCTTCTCTACAACTCTAGGCGGAGCTAAGCCTGAGGCCTGAGCCAACGACAACGAAATTCTATAATAATTTTAATTTCTTCACAAAATGTTGTTCATCCCTATAAGCTTGACCCCATCGTTTTAATGGAGCTGGCCGGCATTGTTCTCGACTGGCTTCGCCCCTTTGTGGAGAGGGAAGTGAGCCGGAAGTGTACGAAACATTTCTGATTTAGTGATTTATACCACGCTACTCATCTATATACATACCTTCACGGGAAACTAGGTTTCTTTTGTGTGTGTCTTCTTTAGGGCAGCACTACTAAAAAAAAGTTGCACTATATAGTCATTTGATCCCTTGTTCCTTTGCATCTGTGCACGCCACTGCCATTTGATCCCGCCATCTAGATTTACGATGATGCCTATTCGCCACTCAAGGCTTCTCTGGGTATATATGTTCCCTAGCTAGTTACAACATCTGACACCCACCAATGGTTCTCCACTGCCCATGCATGTCGATGCCTCACACGGTTCCACCGACAAGTCTACAACCCTCCATCTCTACTAGCCACCGATCGATCTCCCATGTCTACACTTCTCGCTAGAGAAAGCCTGCCCAACAGCCCTGACACCCCTAAATCCCTAATTCGCCGCAAAGAGAGGCAGTGGTGGGCCGAATTTACTTGCATTTGTTAAATGTCTCCATCTTCTATTGTACTATGTTTTGTTGTATGGGCTGCTCTTTTCGTTTCAAATCATAGGTCGTTTGACTTTTGTCAACAGTGCCGCAAAGAGAGGCAGCGGTAGCTTGTTAAAAAAAAACCCAGAGAGGCAGTGGTAGCAATGACGCTACAGCATATGACAACGTGAGGACGAAGCAAAGATGACGTTAAGCCCCACTAGCAAACTCTCACCTCCACGTGTGGGTATATCCATTTTCCATGATTGAATGTTTCTATCAGATAAAGGAAGGTGGGCCGAATTTATTGCTTGCATTTGTTAAATGTCTCCATCTTATCGGTGGTGTTTGGTTGGGGTGTGAATTTTCTTCACTTTACTGTTCACAACTTTGACCACTAATTTGAGGTGTCAAATAAATACATTTTATAAAACTACCTCCACAACACCTGGGCTAATTCGCAAGACAAATCTAATGAGACATTTGACCACATGATTAAAAGATAGTTACTATAGCATTATTGTAGTAAATCATTGATTAATTAGGCTCGTTAGATTCATCGTGCAAAGTTGCACTCATCTGTCAATAGATTTTATAAATAAAATTGATTTGGTACTCCATGCATACAAGATTCCTTTTGTGAAGAAAAAGATCACCCTATCCAAACATTGTCATTGTATGATTTGCTGGCATGTGCTCCTCTTTCCCTTTCAAATTACAGTTCGCTTGACTTTTGTGATCCTAAAATTGACCACTCGTGTTATTTAAAAAATTATGCAAATTTTTTACTTCTTTCTTCTCATTTGTATGTGAGATATTTTCCTCCTCTAGAGGATTTATATTTTTTTCTAGATATGCACTATATTTCTTACTTCTTTCTCCCCTTTGGATGTAATAAGAACTCATCTTCTAGATGATTCTGTATTTTTCTTCAATGGTATGCACCTATCCATTGATTTAAGATATGATTGACTAATAGAAAATTAGATACGTGGCTCAATAATATGAGCCGGAATGTACCGGCTCTAAAATAGTTACTAGTGATTGGCGTGCGCTCATGCGTGCATATCACCACACGGTATACATTCGATTTGTTTCATAGAGAATATTAGAACGGGCTACTGAGCTTGACAATAGTTGAGTATGGATAAGTACGTACTCCCTTCGTCCAAAAAAATGATGTTTTAGGATTGTCTTAAGTCAAACTTTCTCAACTCTGACCAAATTTATACAAAAAAGTATCAATGTTATGACATCAAATAGATATATTATTATAAAAATAGATCCGATGATGAATTTATTTTATACCATAAATATATGTAGTTTTTTCTATAATCTTGGTCAGAGTTAAAAAAAAAGTTTAGCAGCAGCTATTCGAGCTCAGGTTGATGATGTGGTGAATAAGTTAGAGGAGGAAAGGGCTACAAGAAAGAAGGTGGAAGAAGAGCATGAGACGTTGAAGAAGCAAATAGGTGAGATGCATGAATTGTTCTGTAATTTCCTTGGTGGCAATTCATCACTATTGGGTGCACAACAGTAAGTTCTAAAACAGCCTGGGATGTCAAGCAGTGAATTCTAACTGCTTTGGATAGTTGACTTGATTTTGGAGGTGATCTAGATTGTTTTGTGTGATCTGGTAATCAATTGAACACCATGAGATTTATTTTGGAACTGTTATGTGATAGCAGATCTTGCTGGAGATGAACTATGAAGTTGTGACATGACTGTAGCTAGTTATGTGTAATGATGTGAATTTAGACTATGACCAAGGATTACCTCCTATGGCTATTCATGTGTAATATTCTGAACTTGGACTATGACCAAGTGATATTGGTTCTCTTAATATTCTGGTGCAATTATGGTTTGTAATATTCTGGTTTATTTGTGATTGAGTTGGGTTGTTGATAATCTGGATGAGAATGTGATATTTATGACGTGTGTTGGTATAATGGACCTTTAAAATTGAAATTGTATTTCCTAAATTTTGATTGTGGTTTTTTTTTGAGAAACCGGGTTTGTATATTACATATAGCTCATAATGTTTACATTCTTATAAAGACACCCTTGAAAAATAAAAAATTTACAACTCGGCCCTTGCAAGAACATCCCGGTCGGTACCGTCGCCGGCGAACGAACCAACACCACATCGAAGAGTAATCTATAATGGTGAGGTACAAGAAATCTATGACATTAAATCAGTAGTCATAAATGTTTGTGATAACCAAAATCAATGTCATAATGTCATAATGTTATGAATTTACCTTCTTAATGTCATAAGTTGTCATTATAGACGATCATCTTTTGACATTCCATTTTCGTCAACATGGTGTTACAAATTACAACCTATGACTTATTTTATAGGTATTATGACAATTATCAAATGTCAAAAAATGACAACTTTCTTGTAGTGTTTAACTTAGTACAATCCTAAAACATCATTCTTTTTTAGACAGAGGGAGTATATTTTTTCAAAATTAGTACTTTGAGTCCAAACTTGCATAATTAACGAAGAGGAAGTCTTCAAGTTTATTTTTGAACAATAGAATTTATGGAGGAAATAAATCAGTCTTGCCCTTATAGATTACTCTTCGATGTGGTGTTGGTTCGTTCATTGCAAAAATGTTGATTCACTTGTAAGATGATTTATCAGTAGATGTAATGAATAAGGAAAAACGTGCATGAAAATATATTACGAATGTAAACTCATACCATGATTTACCTGTAAAAATTGGTACTTGTAAAAAATATTTCAGTACACTCCTTTTAGTTGTCATTGGTCTTCCTTTCAGAAAGAATTGGAGGATTCCATAGCTACATCAAAGTAATTAATCATGATCTTCACACAACGTCGGATCCTTACTTTGTTATCAGCGTAATTTTCTATTGACTTTGCCAACTTTTCTTATACTACGACTCTTGCATCTTCCAGCCAGGACAACCTCCCTTCAAAATTAATACAATCGCTCCCAAGTTCCACTTCGAAGCATGAGGTTTCCTAAGGCTCCCCCTTACAAAGAGCACACAAAGTGTTTATCCGTATGATGCCTCTACCACACAAAAGAATTGAATCCACACCTCACAGTGTCTCTTTTTTTTTCTAATCATAACCAGACATCTATTCTACATTAGTGCTTGCAGTTTTAGGCCATCAATTACCGATACGAAGGTTCATGATTTTTTGCCTTGCGCAATCGGTCCATCAATATTAAGATATACTAGTATCAGTAACGCACACATCTCTATATTACGAAACCAGGGACCAAGCTCGGGCCGGAGAAGCAGGCCACGTCGCCTGCAAAACATCGACCGTCGGATCTTGATCGGAGGGCTCAAAACGTGTGAAAAATCGTTTTCGTGGTCACTGTTCATCTACTGTACATGCATTTTGCTACACGCACACGAGAAACGTACCCAGAAGATCAAAGTAAGCCCTTCTTCTTTGTAGAAAATTTCCAGAAAATTCGTAAATAAACTAGAACGTACCTAAATATTTTCTGCCTCTTCTTCATCATTAAAAAAACCAATAGAATTTCTAAATTCCTCTTGTTCGCATTTCGCTGATAAATTTAGCAACTCTACCATTTGAAGCTCATATAATAATCACTACAACAATAAAACTCACCTCACTACCGATTACTCCACCTTTTTCTCTTATTGATATAGAATCAACAAACATAGTAATAACCACCTCAGATAACCACAAACAATCAACAACCAAATCCTCAAATTACACACCATTCCTTCATAAAAAAACAACAACAAACAGGTTGTTACAACATAAACGGATCACCAAACTAACTCAAAATGGTACGCACTCCACACAGATACATGATACACAAACAGAAAAGTTACAACATATTTTCCCATATACATCGGGGTCGCACCTACTATCATCGCTAAAATACACAGTACTCAAATCTCCAAATTATACACCATTGCCTCCAAACAAAAAAAAATCAACCAACAGTTCGTCGCAGCAAAAACGCATAATCAAACTGTCTCAAAATGGTAAACATCCTCCCTGGTAAAAAATTAATCAACAATTGATCCAAACTTGTACACAACTGGTCTCACTCTACGAGACCGTGCGGCAACGTCGCGCGTTATTTCTAGTGGACCATTTAAAGCACAGCAGTCGCTAAAGTTCTTGGCAATAAATCACGTATCTTCGGGCCTTGTTTAGTTTTGGAAAAATTTACCTTTTCAACGTTTCGAACTCCTGTAGCACACTGTAGCACGTTTCGTTTGTTTGTGGTAAATATTATCCTACCATGACCCAACTAGGCTCAAAAGATTCGTGTCGCGAAGTACATCAAAACTGTGTAATTAGTTATTTTTTTACCTATATTTAATACTCCGAACATATGTCTTTTGACGTATTTAATGTGATGTGATGGAGAGAGTGGAGAAAACGTTAGAAACTTTAGCAAACTAAACAAGGCCCTAGTTGAAATCTTTTTGCAACATGCTCAAATCTTGTAGTTGAAAGCTAGCACACCCTTCTCTCCACTTCTTTGCTAGAGATTGAATGTACCTGAATACAAATAGGGAGGATGTTGGGCAGTAAATGAGCTGAGGACGTTGGCTGCACCGTTGGATCGTCGATTACGCTTCCAAGGAAAGGATGGTGGCGGTGAACGGTGACGGTGAACCATCACGCCGGCGGCCCCCACCGGTCAAAGTGGCCAGCGGTTGCCACCTGTTGCCAGGCGGTGACGTCAAGATGATCTGGGTACTCGTACTGCCAGGCCAACCCATGGAGGGACGTGGGTCACACCCGCACATCTGCATGACACCTGGGCCTCACTCTTTCTCGACCCACCTGTCAACTTCCAAGTGCACCACGCAGGAGTCGTCGAACTTGCCCCTCTCGGGCTGGTGGGCCCCACTCCCGGAGGCGAAGAGACTTCCCTACTTCTCTCTGTTGCGAGCAACCCGTCTGCTGCTTTCCTCCTCCGTCCTGCACGCCACCACCCACCAGCCACCACTCCATCGAGGAATCCAATGGCGCATCCTGCGAGGCCACCACCGAGGCACCCACCGAACCCTAGCCTCGGCCCCACCTCCCGGCCGACGCCGGCGGCGGCGGCGCCCCCGTCTCCGACGACGCCGGCCGCTCGCCGACCCGACACGCCGCGGAGGGCCACGCAGGTGATCGCCCCCCTCCCTCCTCTCGGCGCGACTGCGCATCTTTCCCCCCCCAAACCATCCTGGCGATCGCGGTTTCTTTCGGTGGGGTTTTGTTGGGGGCGAAATGGAGTTGGGGTTTTTTTGTCAGGTGCTCTGAATTTCTGCGCACCGTGCGGGTTTTGTGTTGCTTGCTCGTTCGTGCTGCCCCTGTATCATGAGGAAAATGAAGAAATCTTTAACATCTTTTACGAGGGTGTCCCGTTTTGATGCGTGTACGCTTATTTTGCTTTTCGCCATGACCCCTCCTGTACTTTGCAAAATATCGCCCGGATTCGAAATGCGGTCAGGTCCTGTGTACTAAAAGATAACAAGTGGGTTTTTTCTGCGAGTGGTTCTCCAAATCTGTGCTGGAGTTTGATTCTTTTCGATTGGTGATTTCCGTGGATTATTTTCGCTGTCATGGAATTTGCTGGTGCAGTATTGTTTGTCCTACTAGGTACACATCGTCTACGACGTGATTCTGTTCTCACGTCTATGCTATGCTTTCGTGTACATGATTGTCTCGCGAGCTACCTGCAGAGCACCTCTGTTTCACTTTCTCCATCATATGACTTCTTTTAAGCATGCATCTAACTGATGAAATATGTTGTGCTACTTTTCACCTCGTCAAAATTAGATTTGATCCTTGTACGCAAATATTTCCTATGAATATTTATGTTAACTTTAATCTTCCATTATGATTTGGAACGCATACACTCTATCCTGTACTTGAAACAGCTTCTCATTTGATTTGTTCCACTTCTCAGGACACACCTTGGGCAACAAGTGTTGATGGTTCAAGAAATAGTGCCCCCTCTCAGTGGAAAAAAGATCCGAGGTATATGTAGGTCCCTTTCTACTTACTGAAATTCGTGCTTGCATTTTGCACAAGAGATTTGTAAAGGGTTCATTTGTCCCAAAGTAAAATGAGAACTGTTAATGAACCGTATTTAGATGTTTTGAAGTTCAATATGATTGTATATGGTAAGATACATAATTGATATCTGGTATCTGATATGCTTGAAGATGTTGCTTTGTTAGAATGTGATTTTTAGATGAAATTATTTTTCTGATCAGTTGCATTACACTTGCATGTTTCTATTTTTCCTTTTTGCTGCAAAACTCTGGTTGCAACAGATTCCTTCTTCTTCTGGAAGATGTATTGACATGTGGTATATTTGATCCATCTTTTATGCATCCAATCTTCTCTAAAACGGGAGGTATTTGTTACATTGTACCACAATATCTGGATTTGGGAATCATTGCATCATTTAAGCTATGCATACATCGTTTGTCAAGGCCCTAGGCAGATTGTTAAGACATCTATTGGACTGAATTATGTAAAAAGGTCATGCATTTCTTTGTGCTAAATCTCGAATTTTTATGTTGATTCTAACGAAATTGATTTGCTAATTGATAATGATTTTTTAAATTTTAAATACAGATCTAATCCAATCCGCCATGCTAACACGGCAATGTCCAGAACCAAGGGAATTGTAGAACTAGACTATTCAGATAAGCTCAAGGTGCCCAGATTTTCTGGTGGTACATATTCAAAGCCCGAGGCAAGAGTGAAGTTGATTCCCGTGGAAGATATTACCTACGCGAAACATAAGAAGCCATACAGTAGAACTGTTGGCTCGGTTGTGTTGCAGAAAAGACATTGCAGACAAAGTGTTACACCACCACCAAATTCACGTAAAGTATCTCTTATGGGATACAGATCACCCACTCAAAGTCCTAAGGCATCAGCTTCATCCTATGGCTCGTGTTTACCCTGTAAGAGACCTGAGACAGCTGAAAATGGGCTCCCATTTGCTAGGGGGCACATAAGTAGCTCTGTTACCCCCCAGATTACTTCTCTGAAGGACCCTGCATCACGCAGTTGCAAATCTTCACAACCTTTGAGTACTAATTGGAATACTGATTCTACTCCTAGAAATCTAGAAAGAATGGAAGGTACAAAAGCACTTGACAGGAGCTCCAGTTCGAGTATTTTGTATTCTCAAGTCCAGAGCAGCCAAAAAATGCCAGCTAGTTTGCCAGAAGGGGCAATGGTAAATCCTGTGTCTCCTAGTCCCAAGCGAATGCGTGCTCTGCATCCAAGTGGGGATCCTATATGTACAAAGGCAGGACCTTCTTCTAAGACTTTGTGCACACCAGAGAGTGCAAGGTTGTGTAGTAGAAACATCAATTTTACTACGAGAAGTACTGCAGCTCCTGGATTGCAAGCTCCTATTGTGGAGCCTGCATTGCTAAGCCCAACATCTGTGCTTAGTGAAAGACCCATTGAAGTTTATCCTGATACAAGAGCTGCTGCTCCTGTCGTGCAAGAACCAAGTGTAAAGCCTGTATTGCCGAGCCCAATACCTGTGCACCATGGATCTTCGACGGAGGTATATTCTATTACTAGATCAAGCCCCCATCCTTGCACTGTTTTTTAATTAAAAACTCAACCTGGTCACGCTGCAGCGCGACAATACTCCTCCAATACACAGCCCTCAGTCCATGGCTTTGGCGCAACATGGTGCATTGTTGCAAGAAACAAACTCAGAGGCATCAATTAACTGTAGCAGATCTTCAGGTACGTCAAGGATCCTGAATTCCTAATTTGTGATAGCAACTCTGAAAAAATATCGATATCCATACTAATTTAACTTTCACTTGATCATTTCGAGCATGTTCCCTTGATGAATTCGCTCTAGGCTGTAGTTGGATAAGGCAAATCATATTGTTGCCATATCAGCCAGTTGTTAACACTTTAACTAAGTCTGCAACATAAGATTTAAAAATTATTGTTATAACAGAGTGCTAATTTGACTGTTTTTGTTCTATGGCTGCAACATAAGATTGATGAGTGTTATAACAGTACTAATTTGATTTTTTGTTTAATTGTTTGCCTTCAAATTAGTGTTTTATGCCTTAAATATACCTGTGTGCTAGATTGTATACTTTTTTTTTGCTTCACTTAAGTACCTTTGCTGCAATTCTTAGTTTCCTCCTTTTGTTTGGTAACTCATTTTAGTTTCTCCTTCTGCCTTTATGAAATCAACAACCTCAAGCAGTGATTGCTTTTTCCTTTGTTATTAAAAGAAGAAAGAAGACTGCACAGAACAGAAAGGCATTTTGTCATTTAAGTTCATTGCATATATTATCATGGACAGGAGTACATTGAATTAATTTGTTTTTCCTGTTCCTAAATTTTCTTTTACAGCATTGTGTCATAACGTTGGCACTCCGGATACGAAGCTGCACAAGAAGCCTGGTCAACCACAAGCCCCCTGGAAGTAAGCAGTAGGCTTCTTGTGTGTTTCTTGTTTTATGTATGCATGAATGTATGGATGGAATCACTCTTACTTTTGGGATGGTAATACAGGATTTTTCTCAGCTTCCTCCTGAGGACTTCAACGAGAACAGTAGACTGTGCTATAAACCATGAAACTTGTTTTTACTAGGAGACGGAGCTAATTCTTAGCACAGTAATTGTGTACATGGTAATAATAATCTATGCAATATTGCAATAAGAAAACATAATGTTCAAGTAATACGGAACTGCCCACTTTTCTTTCTAATAAGGCTATGTCGTGTAGTATGTAATAGTTTTGCTATTTTATCATCCATGTAGTTCGGTTAACCACTAACATTAGGCTTCTATTTTTCTTGTAGGGGTAACTTTCATGTTACTGGAGAACTGATACATACTTGTCATGGGCTTGAAGCCCATTTCCCTCTGGAAGTCTGTGTCAGAGTTTATGAAGCTTCAAAGAACATGCCTGGAATTTTAAACCTGGAGGCTATACCTCTTTCCCAGCTGTGGCCAAAAAAATTCAAGATGGAACCCCCAGACGGGGGTGATATTGGACTATGGTTTGTGAGCAGTCATGGAATGTAAGTTTATACTCTAATAGGGTCTCTGTGCTTGTGCACTTAACCATGCACATAAGTTCTCACTGATTAGAATAAGAGTTATTTATTACAGGCCTCACAGGAGTTTTGATCATCTTCTTGAAAAAGTTACTTCACATACTGGTCTCTTGACCAAAGTTGGTGATACGGAATTGGGGATATTTTCATCGTTGCTACTGTCACCACACAATCAGAGTACGTTTGTATATTCCTGCAAAGTTCTGTACCTATCACTCATCCTTTTACCGTTCTAACGAGAATAATCTGTTGGCCCAAATGGGTCTTTCTCATTAACCACACATTGCTAAGAGGCAGTTTGGGTACATATATTGGCAGCCAACCAAGAGGTAGCTTGGTGGCTAAACCAAGTAGCTAAAATAGAAAATGGCTAAAAGCGATACGGTGCACGCAGGCATGAACCATCTAAGGATAAAGTGCACATAGGCACTACTAACAAATTATTCTAATTACCATCATGAATTAATTCTAACATGATCTCTCCCCACCTAACAAAAAAAACAACTGTCTTACAATTTTACATGATTGACATGACTTTTTCTTGTTGCAAGCTGATATTGTCTTTTGCCCATCTTTATTTGGTAGTACTTAGTTGATAGGTTTGTTGCTATCATTGGCTTGTGCAATCAGATACTCCCTCCGTTCCAAATTATAAGTCGTTTTGACTTTTCTAGATGCATAGTTTTTATTATGCACTTAGATATAGTTTATGTCAAGATGCATAATAATTTCTATGTACCTAGAAAGCTAAAATGACCTATAAATTGGAACAGAGGTAGTAGCTTTGAGCACACTGAGGTTGCATGGGCATGATTCCTAACATCTTTGAAGTGCAAATATAAGTTTCTTATCTAAGTTTTATTATTGTTATGGTTACAGGAAAAAATGGTCAATTATATTTTTGGGGTGTTTTTGGAAAGCGTATCAGGAAGAAGAGGTTCCAACCCAGCAGTCGTATAAAAAATGTGAAGATCAATCCCAGTCAGTCAAATGAAGACTCTTGTAACAAATATGAGAAGGTAGGCACAAGATTGAATGTCACAAAAGGCAAAGAGACAGAGGATAATGAATCTGATATTGGCGTGACATTGGGTGCAAGAGGCAATCCAACAGATGTCACAGAAAACAAAGAGAGAGTGCGGGACAATTATGAGGGTATTTCCAAGGTATTGGATTTAACAGGGGGCAAGGAGACTGATGGAGTCAATGACTGCATGCCCGTGGCCAGAACTCCTGATTCAAACCCTGCATCCAGTTGCTCAGCTCCTGCTGCTTCTCTTCGTAACGGATGTTGCAGTCATGACTCTGCAAACAACAAGAATACTTTTAGCTTAGAAGGTTATACTATTACACGGTTGCTAGTATTTTTAGTCAATATCATTTTTTCATTAATCTTCTGACTTCGAACTTTTTACAGATTCCGCATGCCAGCCTGCTGACAGATCTTCAGCTAGCTCAGACTTGATGCTGGACATACCCCCTGGATTTTCTCTTGATGTGCCTCCTGGCTTCACAAAAGCTCACTGCCAGCTTCCGATCGAAGCTGCTACTGCGTCTTTTAACAATGGACCTCCCAGTTTGATTTTGGACACTCCTCCAGGATTTCCTACAGATATTCCTCCTGGCTTTACTGAAGCTCATCGCCGACTACCTGCTGCTATTTCTTCTGCTGAACCAGCAACTCGCGCCTCTACCCCTGGCACTGAAAAGAAGCCCCTTATTAAGTTCTCCCTAAATGTTACAAGGCCTGTTAAAACGGAAATTCCACCTGGATTTACTGCACTTCATAAAGTGAAAATAGAGCCTGTGTTGCCTTCTGGTAATGAGGCCACGGAGAAACAGACACTATATTCTTTTGCATCTGTTGCATGTTCAATGGGAAAAGCTGGGAAAGATGATGAAATGGAAATCATGGACAACGAGGTATAAGCATCTCCTGTGCTTTGTCTGTCCAATGTTTACTGTGTGCTTTGCTAATAGCCTGTAGTCCGGAACTTTTTCTTTCTCGGATGCTTAAAATATTAGTACTACCCTACTCCAGTCTCTAGCAGTAATGTCATGCTATGTTTCTTGAATGTCATGCTATGTTGCCAGTTTATTAAGTGGCTGAATTTTGCTGTATCAGTTTACGTTCATAGCTGATATGATTTCTTGAAGCATCTGTGATGGTCATGATAGTATCTGTGCCTCTTTGTACTCGTGGAAAAAATGTTGTCTTTGCGGTTGTAATGGTGCTTTCGTCATTTTTCTGTGCTTAAATTAGGCTTTCCTTCCGTATGTACAGGTAAAAGTTGAACGTGATGATACCTCAGAGGAGCGAGAGTTTCCAAAGATTAGGCGCCTTTCGGATCTGTACCGTGGGCCTTAAGACATAACTGAATTCCCCGAGCCTGCATTCTTGCCTGACAAGTTTCAGGAGCGGGTCTCTGAGAAACAGATGCATCCGAGAAAGAGAGTCAGGCGAGAATCACCGGAGCCTTCTCTTGCAGATATGACTACTGGAAGGCCGAACGTGAATGGTCGAATTGCCTTGAATAATAGTGCAGATCAAGGGAATGGTAAGATGAGATGCATCTGTGCATCCTCTGGAGGTCGTGGGATGCTGCCTACCAGAGTGTCAAGTGATCATCTGGATAGCGAGAGCATTTCCTGCAGGTGCGTTGTGTGCGGCGAAGGGTTCCCAACACTGTGATTTAGGACTGCTTCAATAAATGATGCTAGACTAGAGTGACCCAGTACTAAGCAAATGCACTCTTTGTTTCCTGTAAGGCTGTACCTAATGTGAATCATCAAACGAACCATGCTGAGCTTGAGCACAGGCCAGCACCTGGTAGTGAAGACATTGCTGCATTGTCGAAAGGGAAAACAAGATTTGCTGGTCTTGGTGAAACTCACGCGTCTGTCTTTTATTGTATACGCATGTTACAGCGTTCACACCCAAGCCAAGTTAACCTAGCTAGATTTAGGCGATATGCCTGTAGGGCTACGTTCCTCCTACTCGAGCTTTTCATCCAGCTTGCCGTGAAGCCAGTGTGTCCTCCAAACAATCGAATGCGACAGAAGGCGTTCTGTTGAGTAACCCTTCGCCTGCAGCTGTAAAGAAAAGGGGGAAGTTATTTCTTTGCTGGAAAACAACATGCAAGAGATAAAAAAAATGCTAACAGAACACGATCATCTAGGATGCACGTTGCTTACCTTGGAGATAAAAGTGGTATACTTCTGGTCCATTCATTGACGAGCCTCTGCATGGTGAGATTTGCTGTTCCGCGCCGAATTTGCTAGCACGAGCCCATGTATGAAGGACTTCAAGACATCAGCTGGCGCTGCCTGCTTGTGGATGAAAAATGTGAACACTGCCTTCCTTATCCAGCAAAAGGTAGTTGGCTGGATATTCAGATGGCAAAAGAAAATGGCAGAAAAACTCAATACCGCTAACAATAACCGAGACACGAACTTAGCAGTCAAAAGGAAAGATCTGAACTTACTGTTTTCGTAGCAGGATCCTGTTTTTGCAATCTCCAACCTACCAAATGTGACAAACAGTGTGGGAATATATTCCTGATCCCCAAATATTGTCAATTGACACACTTTTAAGCTCTCAGAACTTACATGTCAGTATGTGTAAGCATAGAGGCTTTAGCACCTAAGTGCACACGCTCATGTGGCAGTTTAATTCTAATTAATTTCCTCCAGCTTGACCAAAAAGGAAGAATATGTTCCTTCTGAGAAACCTGCTGCGGTGCAAGAACTAGGAAAAGATAAAACAAAAAAAAGGTAAACTGTGGAGCAGCTTGTGTGGTTATTATTCTAATAGGTCGGCACAAAATTGAGATCATTCAACAATATACAGCACATGCTAGATAAATTTAACCCATAGCAGTAGCGACTGGTCACTCACCTTCGCCAGACTCCTTGAAGTGCTGTAGTAGAATGGAAGTTCTCTCATTGTTTAGTGTAGTGAGTGAAAGTGACTTGACTGCCTTAAAATTTGCTGAATTATCACCAACAGAACAAGTGGATGTTTGTGTAAAGAGATGCTTTCATATGCTAAGGAAGAAGAAACTTAACACTAAAAGATGACACAGGAACAAGTACAAAAGTATGTGATGAAGATTTGTTTTGAATGTGGAGTTCAAAATTGTAATGAAGCAACAACCAAACAGAAATGATTAGGACTGGTGGTCTAGGTCCAGACTACAACTTGCCAAATTAAAACTAGTAGCTCGGTACAATTTCTTGCATATTATTTTCAATTAAAAATTCATGCACTCCGAAAAATATTGGACGGTTGCTTTCCATATTCTTTTGCTGCATTTTCTAATGACACTTCCCTGTCACTAACGTGTAAGGAAGGTTTTCGTTTTAAAAATTACATCGTTATCAAATAGGTTACGACTTCATCACTAGTAGAAACCAAACAAACACATAAGAAATAGGGAAAGTTTAGAACCTGTCTGGGTTTAAAACAGAAGGAACAACAAAAGAACACTCACCATACATGTGGAACATTGTGAGAGAAAGGAATGATGCCCATACACTCAAAGCATGACCTCGTGTTATGTGAGCCAGCAGCATTCCCAGTCCCATCCCTACCATTGTAACAAGTGTCTCCTGACTGCCCTCCTGAAAAGTTGAGTATGCTTCTGCTGCTACATATTAGAAATATTTGACACCAAAATGGAATATACAGATCTATGAACGATAAACAATGCTACCTTCGCAGAAATATCAGCTGCATTCTTTGCAAGCGCAAAATGCTGTGTTAATGCTGCTCTAATTGCTCCACTAGCAACACCAGCTAGGACACGGAAACAATAAATTAGCCCCAAAAAAATCCTCTCAGAAAGTTCCTCTTAATAAGTTCTGAAGTTCAATGTGTAAATTAACTTACTGAATGACCTTGATAGGCTGCCTAAGCACATTATAACTACCAATGATGAAGGAAACAAAGGGCTTAAGAGGTCCATCAACATTCCTGCACACAAAAAAAAACAAGAAGAATGTAAATGACCTTTTGACACTAGGAATTTTCCTCATAATCCAGATTATATGTAAGCTGAATTTTCAAGAATAATTATACACTACACTATTAGGAAGAGAGAATAATCTAACTTTGCATGACTATAGTAATTTTGTATCATGGAGGAAAGCAGAGAAGGGAGATAAAGGGGACACTAAGTAACTGACTTCAGTGATTTCAACCGAACATTACCAAGGTCATTCATAAAGTCTGCAACGAGACGCCACATTTTCGCATTGCTATCAAGATTAGATCCCTGATGGAAAAGAAGGCACATAAAATGAATGTAGACAATTACACATTGGCCACACAAAATACTAAATGAAACCAATATTCACAAGAATGCCTTGAAAGGGCAGCAACATATGACCAAAGTTTCAATAGTGAGAGTACCTGATAAAAGGTGAACAATATCCCTCCAAGCATTCCTGTCAAATCCCTCAGAAACCACTGCCAAAATTGAATAGGATAGGAAAGTGAGGAAATGAATTCAGAGTTACAACATTAGCCCAAGTGCCGAAAAGGAGGAGAATTTTGGCAAAGGGAAAACATTAAAGTTTCTGCCGAGTAACCCACAGCTTGTGAC
This sequence comes from Cenchrus fungigraminus, assembly GCA_036936925.1. Classification (NCBI taxonomy): domain Eukaryota; kingdom Viridiplantae; phylum Streptophyta; class Magnoliopsida; order Poales; family Poaceae; genus Cenchrus; species Cenchrus fungigraminus. The sequence continues at coordinate 92,803,360 of CM072776.1, read as the reverse complement.
AATGAAGAAAGAAGCGGCAATATTCTTTAAGGTACACACATAATTCCTTGGAAGATTGTTCCAATCAAAATGGCAACACATACAACTGATCCTTATCATGTTGCATATCATTTTAAGGAAAATCAAATTAAAAAATGAGTTATTATGTGTTAATAAACTAGTCCTATCCATCCTAACATCAAATAAGCATTCGTAGAGTGAACGTTTAATCAAATGAGAGTCACCTGAAAAGTAGCACCAATGACAGTAGCAGATTGTTCTCCCACTCCGATTGCACCTAAAAGAGCCTGGAGCAGTTCAGATGACAGCGTATTTAGAAATGCAGAAACCAAACACACATTTGGATACAGAGTGCATCAAGAGATTGTAAAGGCGGAACAGAACAGAAAAGCCCCCTGCTTACTTGTGTAGACAACATTGCACGGATGTATGTGGAGAGCCCCTATAGTAACAACACAGGTGAGAACCAAGCACAAGGTAGCATTACTCTTTACCATAAGCATGATGGATACAACAACATGGTTTCAGAAACAGCTCAAGTCGTGCAGGTAAAACTTACCTGCAATGTATCCCACATCTGGAACGGGACGTAATCCGGAGTCACGCTCCCGGGAAAGCCCTGGGAATACAAAGGCTCACTCATCAGTCACGGTGATCAGTCCGCAACAATTAACAGAGAAGAGCCCCGAGTCCGAGCAGCGAAGTTCATTCTAGCAGATACAATGGGAGGACACGAAGCAGGGCTTGTGAGGCCTTTCATTCACCTCGGGCACGAATGCGCCTAGCATGCGGCCGCCGATCCGCCCCCACCGGCTGCCGAACCTGCGGTCACCAAGCCGGCAGCGCAAGCGCGCGGTCACGTCAGACGACTGGCCACGGGATCGGAACTTCGAAACGGAGCAGAGGGACGGAGAGGGAAGCACCTGTGGGAGGTGAGAGAGGAGGCGGAGGCGGTGAGGACGGCGGTGCGGGAGAGCGCGGAGGCGGACGAGCCGCTCCACTCCTCGACCGTCACCCACCCCGCCGCGGCCTCGCCCTGCGGGTGCGACGCGTCCATGTTTTTCCTCCCGTGTTCCGCTACCGGCGCCGCCGGGATCGCTGGCTGGATCGGGCGGGTAGGGGCTCCCGCAACCCACGCCCAGTGTCAGTGAGCGGCCGCAGAGTGGAGTTGAGTTGACTTGGCATTGGCCATTGGGAGAAATCGGAGTTGTTTTTAACGGTCAAGCAGACCTCTGCTCGAAGCGTACAGCTCGGCCTGGTCGGTCGACGATCTCAAGCAATTAAAAGGGCACATTCTCGTACAGGTCTGATTTGTGCCCATTTCGACAATTGACAGGGCTGCACAGAATACGTTTTATGGCCAATTGCCAGCTCAATGCTCAAGGTCTGGAAGCGCACGAATGGCAATATAATGTTTGCAACAGAGACTTAGGAACCAGCTCCCTGGGTACGCATAATGGATTGGTCTCTGCAGAAATGTTACATGTTCACTAATTCCAGAATCCAAAAGTATACCCACCAACAATCCAGGTTCCTAACTCAAAAGGTTGCTGACCTAGTAAAGGATCATGAGGTTATCAGTTTCTTCTCTCTGATACATACAATGTTCTCGCCTAGCTGGCAATGTAAGCTCTCCACATTTACATGACTGAAACCTATTACGTTCTGGAATAAAGACTATACTTTATCCTTAAAAATATTATATTGCTGAAGACAAGAGGATTGCCCTGATAAATTCCACCAGAAATGAATATCAGTTCACTTCATAGGTAAAAGAGCATTAAGCTGCTTTCTCAACTTCTGACCTTGCATATTGCTGAAGACAAAAAGATTCTGCTGATAAATTCCACCAGAAATGAACATCAGTTCGCTTCATAGGTAAAAGAACATTAAGCTGCTTTCTCAACTTCTGATCTCGCATCGATCGACAGGGTGGCTAGTTCACAGGCATCTGTGTCGACCTTGTCGTTGAAATGGTCCCTCAGGAATTCCACTGCCATGAAAGTGAATGCTGATGCAGGGATATACCAGATTATTCTAGGAACGCTTCCCTTGAACAAGCCGTGCACCCCCTCGGAAGTCCATGTCTTTGTTATAGCATCCAGCCACCCATTGTACCTGAATTATACATAAAAGGAATTCTGTAAAGTTTGGCCACAAATCATATTTCACCAACAGACAGTTTTGTGTGAGATGGACAGATAGACAGGGAGAGGGATGGAGGTAGAGATCAGTCATAGTTACCTAGATGTTGATCCCTGTACTTGCAGTCTTGTCTTGATCACGTCCAAGGGGGTTGTCAAGTATGCACTACAGCCTGCACACAGGAGAGTTATCAAGAAGCGGAACTTCAGATTCTCAAGCAATGCAGTAACAAACATATGGCTCATTACATACACTCTAAACCAGACATACCGCCTGCCAATCCTCCTAGAACAAGCCCTTCAAAGGAGTTGCTGACGTCCAAATCACTATTTGGTAAATACTTTGTTTTCCCATACTCAGTCAATTCTTTCATTGCTTCATAGAAAGTGACCTGGAAAGCCACATCATGGCCCATTAAAAGATTCTTTTTAAAAATAGAAATCTATAAACTGTCCGCAACATTAAAGTAAGCTTGGAATACATAGAACTTTAATTTAACGGATATAATAAAGACGTGGATCTATAAGGAAAAGTATTGATAATGACGTGATTTTATTAGGAATGGTTCATATCTCCTAGCTTCAATAATCATTGCTACTGAGAAAGCCCTCTAGAATATCATGCTCATGTACCATGAGACCAGGAACCAGTTGTCAAAATAGTGTCAACAAAAAAGATACTGGTGGCAACTGGCGGATGATTATTGCTGCCGTGTAAGTGGACACTGAACAGACAAAACATAACAATATCCAATTCATTTAGGAGCTAATAGCCTAAACTCAAATTACCAGCAGGGGTTATGACAAATGAGCAAGTTTGCTAAAATATTGCTAGGAGTGAGAAAAGAAGAGTATAAGCTGATTTCAGTGTACCATTAGACCAGCAAAAGGCACATCTCTGGCAAGCGTAGACCAGTATCTGCAAGAAAGAAAAGGCTAAGTTGTAGCAAAACAGTGCTAATTTATAACTGACAAGTAGCCTGTTACCATAGGGTGGTGTCTGTTGAAACAGAAGTATGATAGTCAGTATGACAATTAGACTATCATAATAAGAATATTAGTACCAGTTTTGTTTTCAGAAACAAATTTAAAGATAAATGTCCACTCCATCGACACAAATAAATTTACACATCCATAATACATACATAAACAACTATTTTGTACGATAAGAAGTTATCTCTGACCTCAAGTAGATATAACCTTTAAAGGTTGCAAAAATAACAGAGCTAAGAACCTACTTGTGTAATATCAATATAAAAGGTATGGTGGGACTAGGTTACTTCATTTGACGTGATTTTGTCATCCAATAAAAACATATCAAAGACACTATCTATTAATAATGATATACAGGTACCAACAAGCAGTCAGTATCAATACCCTGCATAAAGCCCCTTCAGACCATGATCTCTCCAGATAGAACAACCAGCATGGAGCATTCCATTGTAGTACCCATACATCTGAGTCCCATGAGCTTGAGAAATGCTTCCTTTAGCTGCAGCTGATGCCCAAGATTTTTGGGTGCCTTGGACTTGCATTCTCTGTTTCATGACTTCACAGGGCACATATACAAAAGATCCAAGTGTATCACCTGGAATCAAGAATGAAAATATGTGGTATCAAAAAATCAACAAAGGAAATTATCTTTTGACATCATGCATCCCAACAGAAACTGCACCAGCAAAGTATCATTCGAGGATGCCAGAAAGGTTTTTTCGTGCAGGTATAAACTCCCCATGGTTGGTAAAATACAAGTATAAGTTAAATATATTATGCAGCACACCATAAACATTTTTAGAAAGCAAACACAGATAAATGAAAACAGAAGTGCTTACCGATTGCTCCAGCAATAAAATGTGACCAGTGGCCACTCAGATTAGGATTAGCATTCTCCAACCATGTCTTAGTTGATTCGATAACACCAAAGTATGTTGCGCCAGTCGCAAGTGATCCAGTAACACCTGGGCTGATTCCTCTGTAAAAACCTGAAAGAAGTCAACAGCTTGTTTATTGATATTATATTAATTCTCAGCTTTGGACAAGGCTACTTTGTTGGTGATACCAGAGCTTAAGGCTAATGAACTATAGTTACAAAAAAAGGCTAATGAACTATGAAATTTAAAGAATTTAGTCGTTTTTTAAATAGCATGCTCTTATACTGCCACTTTCCATTTTAACATTCACTAACCTCTTAGACCATCAGAAGCCCAAACTGTCCTCAGCATCTGGAATATATTCTTCTGAGCCTGTTAGGAACAAATGAAGAAAGATGTAGCACTCATGTATCAAAATCATGCATTTTAACTATATGACAAAGTTTACATGAAGAAAAGTTGAAACAATCTCCCACCTTAGCCCCTGTCATTATAGCCTGACTCTGAAGCCTTGTTTTGAGAGTGTCAACTGGATGCATCATGCCTTCCCCAAACGCGCCTGCAATTCCTCCCCATACAAATTCCCTCCATACTGCAACATAAGTTTTATCTCGGTAATATTTCAGTCGTTTCTTGGAAAGTGCATGTATGCTTCCTGATGACTAGCACAAATGCAGATCGCTATGGCAAGATCTACTTTTTTCAATGAATGAAAACTAAGTATAGAAAATATAGACGATTTTCTCATCATTCAAGAATGAAATAGATAATCCAATATCAAAACAGAAATCTTCCATTTTACTCCCTCCATCCCAACTTACTATCGTTTTAACTTTTCTAGGTTTCCACATGCACCTAGATATATACTATGTCTAATAAATAGCCAATGTTATGTGCTTAGCAAGGCCAAAACGAATAGTAATTTCTAATTTGGGACGGAGGGATCACTTGTTGAAGAACATTTCAATGAATAACCACCAAAACGAAACATGTAAACGATCCACAAGCAATCTCTTTTGCATCGATAATACCCCGTTAGAGGAAATGAGCCTGGTTAAGTTCTGTCAGCATTAAAACTGACGGGTACAAATCGTCAAATCCTATGCCCCAGTATGCCTCAACCTCACAGCGTGAAACCCTCAATTCGCCCAAATTTGCAGCATTGGGTCTTTAGTTGAATCTTCCCACAACCTCACACAATGAGAACCCTCAGTTTCCCACTGTGCCTTGCCATCACCCAAATTTGCAATGTTGGGTCTTAGCAGAATCTTTCAACCAATCTAACAGTTGGTGAGGAAAAGCATAAAGGGGGGATCAGACTTCTGGGGAAAGTGAGAGTGACAGTTGTAGATAACTAATGCAATAATAGTTTCCATTGTGCAGTTTATATTTGATTAAAAGGGTAAGCTAAATTGATATGGTACATCAATTGTCATATCAAAATCTTACAATATGCTGTGTTCATAAAAAGCGTTCAAAAAACGTAACCACCTAGTACAGACCAAATCAAAATCTTAAAAGAGGATGTGTTTATAAAAAGCGTTAAAAAACGTAACCACCCAGTACAGACCAAGCAGGTAGACTAAGAAATGATCTATTTCTTCACTAATCGCCTCCCGCAGGAAGGATCCGATCCTTAACAATAACCGGATCGAAAATCATAAGCCTCAGGCTCACACAATGAGAACCCTCCGTTCCACAATGTACCGTAGTCCCCCCAAATCGCAATGTCGGGATTTCGCTGAATTTACTACAATATATCCTGTGAATTCGAGACAAAAGCATAACTCGGGGAAGCTAGTGATCCGGATCCCTGTGAAGCGGAGAAAAAGGGAGCACTTGCCGAAGAAGTTGGTGAGGTGAGGAGACGGCGGTAGGGAGGTCGGGCTCCGACCACCGACTCCAACGGCGGCCGCAGCTGCAGCTGCGGTGCCGGGGGCAGAGGGAGAGGACGGAGACGCCTCCATGGTCGCCGACGCGTGCGATTTCTCGGCAGATGAGGGGTTTAGGGTTTTGAACGGCGCGCCATGGACGCTGCGTTGATCTGGCTCTGGTTCGATCGATGGACGACGGTGCCGTGGCCGCTGGGCCGCTCGCAGTAGCGGCAATGCTTGGGCCCTGGACCGTCACCTACCGACCAAGTGGTTTGTCGGGCCTGTGTGAACACCGTGGGATTGGTACAAATCGAGCCTAGTAACATTAAAGCGAAAATGTAACATAGAATCATTGATGTTAAATCGTTAATATATGGAAAAAGAGAGATTTCATTACTTAACCAGAATTCAATCGCTTTGTATCAGCTTCTCTAGGAAACTCGGTACTCCAGCTATCCAAACAGCTGATATTTACTACTCTAGCATGTTCAGCTAATTCCTGAGCAATTATGAGCTTGTTCGGTTGATTTGATCTGGGCTTGTCTCGGCTTATCTTGGCTTATTTCCTCTCACAAGGTCGTGTTTGTTTGTAAAAAAAATTTCACCCTACTTTGATCACTAATTACGAGTATTAAAAAAGTCAGTTTACAAAACTACCTCCACAACCTCCGATTAAATCGCAAGACGAATCTAATGAGACATTTGACCGCATAATTAGAGAATGATTAATGTAGCATTACTGTAGCAGATCATGGATTAATTATGCTCATTAGATTTGTCGCACAAAATTACACTCATCTGTGAAAAGGGTTTTACAAATAGACTTCACTTAGTACTCCGTGCAGTAAAGATTCCCTTGGGAAAATTTTTTTACTCTTGCTACCAAACATGGGCAAAACACTATTCATTTTACCAGCCTAACACCATTCATTCTACCAGCCGAACGGCTTCTATATTTTGATCTCTCTTTACCCTATTCACTTTTAACTTCACATATATGCGTAATCTATAATTCATGAGAAACAAAATGATTTCATGTGGAGCTAAATAGAAAACAACAAAATACCGTGTCCGAACAAACCTTGACTCTATTATTCCAACTTTCCAACCTCTGTTTCTCAATGTCTTTCGAGGAATGGCCGAATGGGCATACCTAGGTCTAGGTTACGTGGCAAGTCGTAGGAGATGAAATATGTAAAAAGATATGATAAATTGACATGAAAAAGCATTAACTTCGTACAATGTTCAAAGGTAGTTACCTATCTGCAACACCGAATGTTTCCTTAGTGAGGTAGCTGTCATACTAGTTTATTACCACCGGCCAAAGTTTTGCTATAGTAGGCTTGTCTGTTTGCCAGCAATACTTTTCTCTCATAACAAAACATCATTTGCAACCAACCAGACACTGGTATTTTTCTCTCAGAACAAAACAGCATCAGTCACCAGCCGAACAAGCTTTGATCGAGGACTATCACTATGTTAGATCAAATGTCATCATATTAAAAATCGTTATGGTAAAAATATGTGCACTAACTACAACCTCTAATGGTTTTAAAATGAATGTAAACTTGATGTGTTTTGAAACCATATCCAACAATGCAAAATAAAATTACACCATCATATGTATTGCTACTTCTTGCTTTGATGTTCAAACCAATCATTGTTTGGAATTTGATAGAATAAGTCTTGTCTTAAGACTCTTATCTGCAGGGAGTGCTAGAGCTAATTTTTAGCTTATTTATTGGGAAAGATCCATAGTCGTGTAGGAGAGGAAGTAGTAACTTCTTAGTGGAGAGTATTTTGCTATGTTATCACTTTTTTTAATCTAAAATCGGAGAGGTATTTTAAACTCTTTTCGACCTTTTCATATAAAACGGTTCCGAGTCCTTAGTTCTTGAGATTGAGCCATTTTTTTTACCAAATCGCTTGGTTGGACCCACCTGAAACCACAAGATAAGATGGAATTGGAGCCCTACAAAACAGAATTTTTAGTTGCAGGTGGCTAATTTTTAACCCTTGGTTGGATTACCACGCCTCTTCGACGGCGGTTTGGTCTCCACCAGCAACTCCGAGGCTGCCTCGGTCTCCAGAAGCTGCAGAACTCAGTTGTAAAAAAGACCTCTTTGGAGATCTTCTTTGTAAACTGATCGCTGTTTTAATATATTATGTGTTGTTGTAAAAAAAACACTATTTGGACTGTAGAGTGAAGCTAAACGAACACTACAGTCAACTACGCGGGGAGTAACTGGTGGAGCTGGCAAAAGGAGCTCCGCGTAATCTACGGCACCAGAAGATGGAGCACGTGCTGGGGAACAACTTTTCAGAGCTCATTTAGTTCAACAAATTGTGTGTATGAATATTGCTAAAATAAAATAAATTACTTCACCAGACCATGTGATGTGCGAAAAAAAGCGATATAACCGGTGAATAGAGAAAGCTGAGTGAATCTGACCAAAACCGACCCTTGGTTACGAAACCAAACCGAACTCCAACTCTCGGCACACAAAAGTGCAAAACCGTGTTGATAAGGAGGAGATAGATCACCCACCCAATTCGTTCACGCGTAAGTTCCGATCATGTCGGACCAGCATTCCACTTCCACCCGCGCCTCGAAGGGCAAAGCATCGACGGTTGGAGAAAGCGGCGGCGGCGGGAGGGATGCCGCCGCGGCCGGAGGAGCGCCCTCTCCCCGTCCAGGACCCGAACTACCACGCACCGGTGAGGCGACGGCGGCGGAGGAGGAGGCGGCGCGCGCCAGGCGCGAGGCGGAGAAAGCGGAGCTTGCGGAGGAGATCGCCACGCTGAAGGCGGAGATCGTCGCCTTGGAGGAAGAGCTGGCCAAGATGGACGCCGCCGCTGCTACTCGCGCCGAACCCGACCCTTCAGCTTGAGGCCCTGATGACGACGTGATCAGATGTGGTGCGTGCGTGGGCGGCGGTGGGCGGCTCAATTTCGTGCTTCAGTTAGCCCCGCGCCCGGCCCTTGTGATTGATTGCAGCTCTGCTGAGCTGTTCTTATAAGTTATAACTTGGAAGAATTGGATAGAAAATTGCAATGTCCCCCTGTATTCTTCAGGTAATCGAAGAGCCGTCATTCTCTGCACTACTGACATTCTGCACAAATCTTTCTGAAAAGAAATGATTCTGCACACTGTCACTCAGCAGAAACAAGCACCATGCGCGGGGGAGGCCAGCGGTAAAAATTTTTCAAAATGGCCCTTTGCGAAAACTATTTTCACAAATAGACCCTCGGCGAAACTATTTCTGAAAATGGACCCTTACCTCGGCGCGAGGGGGATGAGCGCCGAGGTCAGTTACTCGGCGCTCGGGGATCCCACGCCGAGGTCCTGACACGTCAGCGCCGGGCTGGCACCTCCTGCCTGCGTGGCAGACAGCTCGACGCTCCACCTGTAACAACCCAGAAATCTAAGTTATGAAAATGTGAGAAAATTTGAACTTTTCTTTTATTGATGGTGTGTCACCACATTTAAAACCCTCTCTAGCCTCTCTTCCTGAATTCCTAAATAAATAAAACCGAAAATATAAAAATATATTTTTAAAATATGGTAAAGTATGTTATTTGGAGTTTATGGATTTTATTTGGTTTTTATTTGAGTGTGTTTTGAATTTGAAAGTATTCAAATTCAAACTATGGTTTAAACCCTAAATTCAAAACTATTTCAAAGTCCTATACTAACTGATGGGCCAGCTAACCTCTTCTGTAGTCCAGCTAACCCCCTCCAAGTCTCGGCTTGCTCTCTATCGTCGCCCTTCTTTTCAGCCCAGCAGACCTGGCCGGCCCAACTCAGCCCACGCTCACTCCCGCCGGCTATGTCTCGCAGACAGGTGGGCCCAGCTGCACCGCGCGCCCTGTTCTTCTTCTCCCGGTCAATGCCGCGTTGCGACTGTCTTTCCCCGCCGCCGCTCGCGCGCCGCACCGCACCGGACCAGGGGAGACAAGGCCCCGACCGAGCAGCTGGCACGGACGCCGAGCCAGGCGCCCGCGCACGCTTTTCCCCAGGGTATTTCCCTTTCTACCCTTGCCCAGTGACGCGTCGCGCACCCCGCCAGCCACTGCTGCTCCGCCACGTCGGCAACCCGTCTCGCAGCAGCCAATGGACACCCTGCCGTGACCATTCTACCCCCGCCTCGACGTGCTCGAGTTGCTAAACCCCCGGGCGAGGCCCCTGGGGCAAGGCATCAAGCATTTGGGGTTTTCCCCCTTTGGTTCCTCTGTTCGCCGCCGGAAGGGGAAGAGGGAGAAGGGAGGAGGAGGAAGGGAGAAGAGGAGTCCGCGCGCGCGTCGCCACCGCGCCGCCCTGCCGGAGTCGAGGACCCAGAAGCCGGAGCCGCTCGTGAACTGGAGGAGGCCGTCCGCGACGAAGCTGTACCGGAGCAGAGAAGCCGCCGCGACGCCGCGATCCCCGCCGTCGCCTCTACACCGACGCGGCCTTCACTGCTACGTCTTCATCTCCGCCCCATCGTAAGCCTCACCGCATCCTTCCCCTAGCCCTGCTGACCACCCAAGGGAGCGTGCCCCAGCGTCACGCCGCGCCGGTCGCCGAGCTCTGCTCGCAGATCAGCCTCTGTCCGGCCTTCGTGCCGCCGTTTTCCTGCAGGATCCCATCTCCGTTCCGCCGCCGTGCACCCCAGCGCGAGCCGGCAGGCCGTAGGCCACTAACTCACCTGAACCCTTTCCGCCGCGACATGCCAGAGCGCCGCCGCGCTGAGGGCCTGCTCGTGGGCGTGAATCAGCACTGACACCGCTTTGGTTTGCATGTGTGCGTGTCGGTGTGTGCGCCAAGGAGCTCACCCCCATGAGTTCAGGTGCCACGCCGCTCGATCTTTCCACCGCCGTACCGCGCGCTGTGCCATGGACGCGGATCGCCGAGGATTCGCACCTCGGCCGGCCACGACACGGCCAGGTTAGGCCTGATCTCGCGCAAGGGGCTTTGGTGAACACGCTCATGTGAACGCCGAAGCACCCGCGCTGCATCTGTTATCATCCGCCGCTTGCTGTTTCGCTGTGTCGCTGCCGCTGCTTACCCTCGCGAACGCCGTCGTCTCTGGCTCACGCCGAGAGCGCCGCCGTGTCGCGCTCCGCGTTACGCCCCCAGGTTTCTCCCCGGAGCTGGGACGGCGCGGAGATAACCACGTGTTCCTAGGGATCCCCGAGCACTGCTTGCTTGTCCTCCGGAAGCATCGTCGTCGTTGTTCGCAGTTCGCCGTCACCGCCTGGAACTTGCGGGGGCGCACCGGGATGTGCGTGGGCGGCGAAGGGGATGCGATGCACCCCAGTTTTGTCCAAGGGGCTTCCGTAAACCTCTTGTTGCTAACTCCAGGAGGCTTGGCTTGGGCCGTAGCCCATTACGGCCCAACGTCTACCTCCTTTTCCTTTTCAACCAGTGAACCCTGCTTTTTGTTCAGGGAGAACTGCTGAACTTGATCGTTGTGGCCCAACAGGCTAAGTCCAATGGGCCGATTTTGGCCCACTGCCACTTTTGGCCCACTAACGGCCCATCAACTGTGACGCTGACGTCACGATGACGTCATCCCTATTTTCAAAATATAAAAATCCTTTTCTGTTTATAAATGAATTTTGGAAATTATTTTATAAATCCTATAATCTTCAAAAATTCATAACTAATTATTTATAACTCCGAAAAATATGAAATCAGTTTCTATATTTTTCTAAAAATGAGACTGTGCTGTCTATAGGTAGTATGGTTCTGTTTAGATCTTCTAAAAATGGGTTCCTTTGGATTTATTGCATAGTTGTTTGTCGGTATCTTAGTGTCTCGTATCTCGTGCTGCACAGACCCGAGCTACAACCAGGAGGAGGCCTACGACCCCGACTACAACCCAGACCAGGACTTCGGACGCCAACCAGGTGTCATGTCACTCCCAACCATATAGATCCTATGCTTGCTTTAGTTGCTAGTGCTTAATTATTTTGATGCATGTTTTTGAATTGCATAGACAATTGATTAGCCATGCCTTGGAATTGTTCATCCTGTCCTTGGAATAGCTACTTTTGGAACTAGCTACAGACCCCTAGCTAGTTCCCGGCACTATTTCATCCATATATTTTACCCTTAGTTATGGATGGATCTCAGGTTTGGACCGAGGTTGGGATACTTCGGAACTCTTGCGTGTGTTTTGGGTGAGTGTGTATCCTTGACGTGTTACCGCGGGAGCGAGCCGACTTGGTTACTTGTGAACGTCTGTCTAGGGGAGATGCGACCTGGCCTCTCGCCCTAGCGGCGTGTCGGACGGTTGGAGTTGGTGAGTGCTTGCTCCTGCAATTAAGGACCGATCGACAGTTTAACCATGATCTTTGAGCTATTTTCATACAAACCGCTCGCCTTGTTATGGGCGGGGTTCGGTCCGAGAACTAGTAGGCGGATGTCATCCAGCCTGTAGGCGGACCGGTGTGGTCGTGTGAGGGGGACGGATTATACCCCCCGAGTAGACGTCGCCCCGGCTCCTCCGGGGATGGTTTCACAGCTTCGAGGCCCTGCTGGCAAGTTTCGCGCCCCAGTCAGGACGAGTCAGGCTCGGAGAGGCAGGAGAGTGCCGTCCACTGCTAGGTCTCCGGTCGTTAGGTAGGGATGTGGATCGGAGGCATCCGATTCTGCCCTATCCGGCGGGTCCAGTTGTACAACCTCTGCAGAGTGTTAAGCCTATAGCTATAGTCCGTGTCCACTGGTATGGACAGCCCACGGGTCTGTTACTCTGGCTAGTCTCTTCTTGTGCTGCTTTCTCTCCCCTGTGTGTTGTGAGCCCGGCTTCGTGCCGTTGAGACGTGGGGATAGGAGTTGGAGACCCCACGTCGCAGATGAGTGTGAGGATGCTGTATCTCGGTTGAGATCCAGTGTTTAGTGTTTCTTACCTTGTTGGGGTGTTGACCCCGGAGGCGTTGTCCTCGGAGATGTGGATCTCTTCGGAGATAGAGACCTCTCGGCTATTCTGCTTACCTTGATGTTGCTACCGCTGCTTGCTCAACCTTCTACAGCCATAAATAGGATTACTCATGCATATTAGAATCATTTCTCTTTCGCTTATGCTCTTTGTTGGGAAGCTGACATGACCTACTCGCTTATCGAGTAGATGACGGGATTTCAGACCAGGAGCCGGACTACGACTTTGAGGACGACGGATGGGAGGACTGAGGCTCGCCCTACACTCGAGTTGCCTGCGGATATGGTGTCTACTTCGCTACATGAGAGCCGCTGCGTAGATGTTTACTCTGCTTGATTCAGTCCTGTCGGACTTGTACCCGGCATGTGCCGAAATGATGTACTCAGATGCTTAATTATTATAATACCATGTGGACCTTCAAGTATTTATTCTTGTTGTACGGTACTTTGCTTTACTTTCTGAGACAGGGATTTGCACGTGATAGTCTCCTGGGACTATCACAGAGGTGCAGGGATCGGGTTCCCGTCTTCGGAAACCCGGTTCATTTCACCACCCTTTAACGCCGATTATTTGACCTCGGCGCGGCAGCCTCTAGCGCCGAGGTCAGGACTTAAACTCGGCGCCGCCTACTCCTTCTTCCTCCTCTCTCCATTTCTTCCTCATCCCTCCATTGAAGTGTGGCGGCGGCGGCGGCGGCGGCTTGGAGACCTGGGGCCGTGTGGCGGCGGCTTGGAGACCGGGGCGGCGTGCGAAGTCGAGGATACCGCGCCCGGGCGACCCCCTTGAAACCCTAGCGGCCAGTGCTAGGTGGGGGCGGCCTGTTGCGGCGGGTGGCCCGGCGGCGGTCCGGCCGCGCTAGCTTGTGCGACCGGCGGGGGTCCGGAAGAAGAACGCCAAGCAGGCCCCACGCAGATTGCGTTCGACAAGGTGAAACCCTCTACATTGAATCCATGTTTGATATGCAATGCTGATCTCATTGGTTTCCAAACATTTGTATACTCGTCACTTCCTTTCGTGCTGCAGCAGATTGCTAGGCCTGCCATTTTATGAAAGCATTGCGTTCTATGCTGCATGTCATGTTGTATTGTAAATGCTGTGAGGGATGGTATGAACTTAGTACCATATCAATATACTGTTTGCCGACAGGCAAATGAGGAGATCGATAAACTCAGAGGTCTTGACAAAGACACTAGTCACACAAGCATAATCACATGACTCACGGAAAAGTAGATGCAATTTGTGTGTCCAGAACTTTATCACCATTTGCATGCTGCCCTCTCAATATGGTTCGTTCACAAGCTAATTCAATTCATTTCTATTCTTAAAGCGTGAGTAGAATGATGTTCACTGTACATCTGCACTTTTATCAAAACATATGTTAATTCAAAAGAGAGGGAAATGTCAAAAGTGAAAGTGGAGCAGCAGCGACGACGACGACGACGAGCCTGAGGTCGAGAACGAGGAGGAGGAGTCCGAGGACGAGGACGAGGAGGGTGAGGCCGAGCAGGACGTGCTTGGCATGTCCCAACTGCCAGATGCACTGCGGCCCACGCAGCCTGAGCCTCGTCGTAGCAGCCGCTCGAAGAGAGCTCGGGACCCCCTCACACCAGGTACGGATGTGTTGGGCAAGGGTAATGGTAAGGGCAAGGCGAAGAGGCGGTGACTTGTGGATGTGGACTTGGTATGGATGTGTCTTATGGATTTGCATTGTACGGATGTGTGTTATGGATTATGGATGTGTTATGGATTTGCATGGTATGGATGTGTGTTATGGATTCTGCACTATCTCTATGTGTGTTATGGTAATTGAAAAAGACTTGAGCACCATTGCTGTTAAAAATAAAAAAAAGAAAATACAATGCTCGGCGCTAAGTAACTTAGCGCCAAAATTAGGACGCTCGGCGCTAATGCCCGTAGCGCCGAGGTCCCGTCCTAGCCACTAAGTGTTGTGACCTCGGCGCGGTGACCTCGGCGCTAGAGGACGCCGCGCCGAGGTCAGGGACTCGGCGTTGAAGGATATAGCGCCGAGCACCCTGCCACGCGGGCACAGGGTGCCAGCTCGGCGCTGACGTGGCCGAGGCTCGGCGCTGGGGGCGCGAGCGCCAAGCCACTTACCTCGGCGCTCCGGCCTCTCACGCCGAGCTTTGGGTCCATTTGCAGAAATAGTTTCGCCGGTGGTCTATTTGTGAAAATAGTTTTCGCGAAAGGGCATTTTGAAAAAAATTTACAGGCCAGCGCACAGCTGGTCCTGCCATGGACCTCCAAAGACTCAAGCTAGCACCGTGCACCAGCCTGCAGGCAGAAGCTGCTGAGCTATTCTGTTCTTCTAGGAGTAAGAGATGTTTCGTTACAATTGCAACTGAATCCGCCGTCTCAGATCCTTGTTTGGTTAAACAAAGGTTTCAATTCCAAATCATTGGAAGGCAATATATGCTTGTGCCAAAAGCGGAGGGAGTATATCTCAAAATGCCGCAAAGCAGTAACTCTTCATTGAAAAAACTGCTGAATATCAAGAGGATTTGGGTGCCAAAAACTTGGTTACCAACATTTTTTTATCCAAATTGTGGGCATCGATCGATCGAGCGAGTGGTGATTATAAAGTTTTTTTTAGAATAGTGGTGATTATAAAGTTAAAAAGAAAAACTGGCAACTAACTAGCCCGGAACACAGGCCCAGAAGAAGCCCACAAAGTACAAGGCCCCCGTGTGTTTTTTCAGGACTCGTAGCCCATTTCTGCCCTCGACTACTTCCTTATTAACGCGTCCCGAGACCAGAGGGAGAGAGAAGAAGAGAGAGAGTGAGAAGGGGAATAAACCAGGCCTGCGACTGCGAGAGAAGCCAGGGCAAACTCAGGCGACGGGACGCGATGGCGATGGCGGCGCTGCGACGCGAGGGGAGGCGCCTCCTCCTCTCCCCCACCGTCCCCATCCCCTCCCCGGCGGCCGCAGCCGCGCGGTCCTCCGTCGTCTCTCCACCGTAAGGCGACGACCTTCCCTCTCACTCCCCTATCCCTCTGGGGCTGGATCCGGGGGAAAGGGATTTGTTCGTACACGCGCAAATGTTCTAGAAGCATTACCATACGAGCGCTTGATCTGTGTGATGGTGATAAGTGTAAGCGCGCGAACATTTCATATGTAGATCGGAGGTATAGCAACGCATCTTATATCGCGATTTGTCGCTTATATTTTTTTCCTTTTTGGTAGATCCCGTAGGTTCAGTGTCGGTATATGCAATTTTTTAATGTGTATTCAGGAACTGGAAATGTTATGCGTGAAATGGTTTAATTTTCGCAATAACTCGTCTCCTCTAGATGTGTATATTTGTTCGTATAGAATTTTAGTCTGGGCTTTGTGCTGACTGCTTATACTACTTTAATAGGGAGATGGCTCCACTTGGTGCACGGTCCGTTTCAACTCAAGTTGGTAAGGCTTCTAGCAATCCATGGTTGCTTTGCTCACTCCTGTGAATTGAAAAGGTTTCATAATTACTGCTATTTTCTGTTTTCAATTGCAGTTAGGAACCGGATGAAGACTGTCAAGAACATTCAGAAGATCACAAAGGCTATGAAGATGGTTGCAGCATCAAAGCTTCGGGCTGTTCAGACGAGGACTGAGAATTCGCGTGGCCTGTGGCAGCCGTTTACCGCCCTTCTTGGGGATGCTCCCAGTATGTATACATATGAAGTTTCCAAAGCCAATGGATGGCTTCTTTTCTAGTTTATTTCCAATGTTCTGCCCTTTGGTATGATGTGTTTCTTTATTGGGGTTTGATCTGTCACCTTTAAGACCTTAATGCTCTGTACCATACTGTGAGATTCAAGTTGGATTCTCAATGGAGTTTAGTCTGTCTACTAAGGCTCATAGAGATTCATTAATGCTTCTTTGACAAGGTTTTTTCTACCTTTAAGTGGCATCATTCCTTCAATGTCATGCACTTGATAGCTTATTAAGTTTGTTGATTGAAATATCAATACCAGGAACCTCATAACTAACTGAAATCTGTATCATACTTCTCTACATCCTTATAAGCTTCCTCTGTTGGAGATATGCATTTCATCAATTTGGTAAATATATTAGTATGTTCTCTTCATGTTTCTGTGATGAATAATTCAAATTAACACTTCAAGAAAAATGTAGCGTGAGTGTGTGATGGATGGCTTTTGCTCATAGAGTTTTTTTAATTTCTTTTGGTCAAGGTTTCAATACTCTGTAGATGTCTGCATCCCAGTTAAAAATTTCCTCATATGTTCAACCTGTCTACTTTGACTCGACAGGCGTTGATGTCAAGAAGAATGTCATCGTGACCATTACCTCTGACAAGGGGCTCTGTGGTGGCATTAATTCAACATCAGTGAAAGTTAGCAGGGCCCTTCACAAATTGACATCTGGTACTTCATTCATGTTGTTGATATGAATATAATCCTTTTATATTGTTCTGGGTTTGTGAGTATAATGCTTGCGTTCCTGCTACCAGGTCCAGAGAAAGAGAGCAAGTATGTCATTCTAGGAGAAAAAGGCAAAGTGCAGCTGGTGCGTGACTCAAAGAACAGCATTGAAATGACCATTAATGAACTACAGAAAAACCCTATCAACTATACACAGGTCTGTTTTTCAACTTTGCCACTCCATTTTTAATATGCAGATTAAGATTATGGTGGTTGTGTTTGAGATGAAGATTTGAATCTGTTTATTTTCTTGATATCTTATGGATTTTAAAGAATCATGCTTTTGCTTTTGTTTCTGGCTGTAAAACTTAATGAATGATCCTGTTAGATTAATTCACAAGGCAGCTAATCTGAATGCCCAGAAAAGGATGTTACTGGTTAAGTTTTGGGTTCTGGCTCTTTTGGGTTCAAATGAAATTGTTTGGGTTGCTAGCTGTAACAGTCATGACTACAAAACAGCTTATGGATGTATCGGTTCAGCTACCTGACAGTTCCTTTACCTTTTTTATTGTTTGTTTTTTATTCACATGAAAGAACTGAATTAATTGCTTATGTTTCTACTTTGTGTGCCTTAAATTTCAAGTTTCAAAGTAAAAATAATTAGCCACCCATTTTGTGAAGCAGCTGGTTCTTTGTGGCATCAAATTATTCAATGTACCGTATTCTACTGGTAGGAAATACTAGCCTCTTGCATGCTTTGACTTGATATTTTGTGGAGCTTGAATTATGAAAAATGTCTTGGCATATTGTGACATTGACACTGTCTAGCTTCCACAGGGGATCAGGAATATACTGTTTTTGTAGAAGTACATTTGTGCTTTGAGGAAATCTTAAGAATATTTTCACATTAGTACCTAACTTTTTTAATTACAGTTCTCCTTGTTGCTCCAAAATTTAATAAGTTTCAACAAATTTCAGATTGCTGTGCTCGCGGATGACATCTTGAAAAATGTGGAATATGATGCTCTGAGGGTTATTTTCAACAAGTTCCAGTCTGTGATATCATTTAAGCCCACAATCGCAACAATACTGTCCCCTGAGGTAATAAGTGGCCTTGAGGCTTGTGAATTAGCGCTTTAATCAGCAAAACCACCCAAAACACAACACTATAACTTCATTTTTTGTTACTCTTGTTTTTTTTCCTTCTGAAGGTTGCAGAAAGAGAATCAGAAGCTGGCGGGAAGATGGGTGACCTGGATTCTTATGAAATTGAAGGTGGCGAGACAAAAGCAGAGATATTGCAGAACCTTTCTGAGTTCCAGTTTTCTTGTGTAAGTCTTTGGTGATCACTAAGGAGCTAACTAAGCATTTTCATGTATTTGGTTTAATTATCCTTTTGGGGGGGGGGGGGGTTGGATATACACCTTCAAAACAACAGATTTATGATAAGCTTAGCAGTTTTTTGTAGTGGGTATTGTCTAAATGTACAGGAAAGCATGTGTAACACTTTGAAGAAATTGTTTTTTTAAGACTAGTGACTAGATATTTTTTTGGGCTCTCTTATGCTAACATATTGCAATGCCTGACTTTGCAGGTCCTCTACAATGGTGCCCTAGAGAATGCATGCAGTGAGCTTGGAGCCCGCATGTCTGCCATGGACAGCTCTAGCAGAAATGCTGGCGATATGCTTGACCGCCTCACTCTCACTTACAACAGGTTTGTTTCTGCCAACTGCCAACTTTTTTTTATGCAAGCATATTCTGTATCAACAAGTCCAGCTGATAATGCATACATTTCTATAGCAAGATGCCCAACACGATTTGAGAAAAATAGACTAATTGCGTCATTTACTGTATCCAGGACACGCCAAGCATCCATCACTACTGAGCTCATTGAGATTATATCTGGTGCTTCTGCCCTTGAAGGATGAAGAAACTATTTGGACAATTTCCTTTTCCTTTTTTACTCCCAATAATTTCACTTTTTCCTTGAGAGAAACAAACTGTCATGCAAAGTTGCAATAATTACCGACAACGATGATGCTGATGTGCGCTTGCGCCCATGGCAGATGCAGACAGAATGATCAACAGCTAATGCGGTATGAGAATGACTGGTTTGCGTAAATGGGTGACAAACCAATATCTATGTATTCTTGTTGCTGCACATGAATGGCAAGTTTTGTTATATTTGTGGAGTGGCGTTGATGCTGTAACTCCTGCCAGATCGAGCGATATTTGATATATGAAATATGATATTTGTAGCATGTTAGCGGCGCAAATTGCAGTTCCTAGTAGTCAAACCAGTACTAATGACAGGGGTGATGCTCACACCACACACTTAACGCTTGCGTGTGTGTCGTATCGTATTGTCCTGTTTCCAATCTCAAGATGCACAAGATTGATGATATGATAAAAAACAATAGAAAGAGTTGGCTAAACATCCTAAAACACTAAATTTTGAAAATATGATTTTCGAAAATTATATCTTTCGTGTATAGAAAAATAGAAAAATATAAAAGACGCTTTTCGCTGTCATCCCACGAAACTACAAGCCACGACGCCAACTATCCGGTCCGGCTAGCACGGGCAAGGGGACGGGGGCAACGCACGAAACCACAGGTCCGCAGCCGCCGCCGCCACCGCGGACCCAGCCCCTCGTCGTCCGCTCCAGCTGATCCAAGGCTCACCGCCGCCTCGTGCCCGGCTCCTTCTTCCCCCGATTCATCCGCGAACCCACTCACCGGCGAGCGCCCATGACGGAGGACCGGGCCCACAAGACCACCGACGTGCCCGCCGCCGCGGGCAGGCAAAGGCCTGAAAGGTACCCCACAGCTCCCCTGCCTCCCTTGCTCGCTCTCTGATCCATCACGGTCTCACCATTGATCTCGAAAACTACTACTCTGCTGATCTGCTCGCGACCCTCCTGATTGAGGTAGGCGTTGGGATACTGAGCCGCTGAAACATGCGCCCATGTTCTGTAGGAAGAAGAGGAAGTGGGATCAGCCCGCGGAGGACTTGGTCTCCGCGGCGGTGACGGCTGCTGCCGTGTCGGGGATGCCTGTTACTAACATTCCTGGCGTTGCACTGCCTGGCGTCACCGCCTATGGAGCTGCTACATTGCCTAGTGTAGTCCCTGTTCCTTATTCGTTGACACCGCATATTGCACCATCAGTGCTCCAAAATGCTTCTGCTGCACTGCAGAAATTGAGCCAGGTAACTGCTGTGTGACTTAGTTCCTCTTATGAAACTGATTCCTTTTCTTTTCTTTTAGCTCCAAGAGGTGCTATGTGGACAATACAATCTAGGGTTATCTGGTTGCATCTACATCACTACTTATATGCCCTTTTTTTTTCCTGTTAGGCAAAATTACCAGATGAGGTCATAGCGCGGGAAGTTGTTATAAACGACGCTGATCCATCTGTGCGATATAAGCTTACAAAACGACAAACACAAGAAGAGGTAAATCCTTAACCAGAAAAGACTAGTTTAATTTGGTGAAACTTTGTTTTTTTTTAAAACATTGCATTTGCTTACAGTCAAAGTAGGTACTTATGATTTTCTTTATACTTAACAGATTCAGAGATGCACAAGCACTGTCATCATTACAAGGTATATTTGACATGCACTTTTGGTTTTGATGGTCCATTCCTGAGACTGCTTGTTTTGACCTGGTCAGGGGAAAATATCACCCTCCAAATGGACAGCCTGATGGTGAGAAACCACTCTATCTACATATATCTGCTGGATCTCAGGTAAAAATTCTTCTTTAGGTCGTCCATTTCCCTTTATTTCGTTGTACACATAACAACTTCAGTACTTTATTTAGTGATTATTTATCTGAAGTTTCGGTACTGCATGTTCGAGAAAAAAGTTTCAGTACCGAAACAATTATTTGCTCAGTTTTAATTGTATAGTTAACCATTTTGATGGGCAAAAAACTGGAAGACTTCATTGAGTTTGCTATCTTGTTCTGTTTCTTTCCTTCATTTTTTTCCAGTGATGGTGAATTGGTGATGCCAGTTATCTTATTCTTCTTTTGTTTGTAACATTACACCTTACATGGCTTACTGACTTGATCGCTATGTTAACTGTCAGATGGCTTGATTATTGATTGTTTCTTCTTTCTCTGTTTACCCTTATTTCCTTTGGGTTTCTCCTACCCTTATTTCCTTTGGGTTTCATCTCAAGCCTACCCCAACTTGCTTGGGACAAAAGGCTATGTTGTTGTTATTGCTTATAAG
This sequence comes from Cenchrus fungigraminus, assembly GCA_036936925.1. Lineage (NCBI taxonomy): Eukaryota > Viridiplantae > Streptophyta > Magnoliopsida > Poales > Poaceae > Cenchrus > Cenchrus fungigraminus. The sequence continues at coordinate 92,781,927 of CM072776.1, read as the reverse complement.
GGAGTGGCACTATGAATTACCTTAAAATTATGAATTCTAAATGTTTCGACCCATGACTAAAGTTTTTTAGTTAACATGGAAGCTTAAAAGGAGAGTGGACTTTCATGTCTAACTGTTGTGAAACAGTAACAATGTCAATGCTGATTAGGTCATACATTAGTTTTGCTAACCTTGTTATGCGGGCAGTGGGATTCAATATGTCTGCTTGTTCAGTGCAATGCAATTCAATCGTACAATATTTCTAGTGTTTTCAATGCTTGTATCATTCATCTATGCTATAACAAAAAAATTACATGATATTAACGACAATTTCATTGCCATAAATAGCAGCCTGTAGTTATTTTTCTATTTTAATATTCTGTATTTAATCCAGTATAAGCACTCCTTGTAATATTAGTAAAATAATAATATACTGCTGTTACACCCTCAATAGTTGAAAGATACCGCTGAGCGCATCAAGGCAGTTGACCGTGCAGCTTCAATGATAGAAGAAATATTGAAACAAGGCACAATCTCAGATTCTACATTGGTCCCTTTTTCTTCTAGCAGTGGACAGGTAATCCTCTATATCTCCAAATCATTAGGAAATGTATCTTTTTGGGGGAGAGAAATGGTGATTACTGTGGTATGTTTGCTGTGCTGCCACATAAGGAATTCTGCTTGAGAAAGTTAACTTCATCTCTACACCTCTTTCACAGGCTGTTCATCCTTTTAGTACCTCGATATTTTTGGGTTTTGATGCAGATCCATCATTAAACATTGCAACTCGAATTCGCGGGCCAAATGTATGTTCTTGTATATACGTGATGCTGGTTTGATTTGATTATTTTGTTATTAGTGTCTCTCGGTTTTGTTTTGTCAATTATGTATGTTTTCTTTCATTCTCTTGAAAGATCTAATCATAAAGCTTTCTCTGGCATCCCAATTTGGATGGGAGAAACTGTTTGTGTGCTGCTGGTGCTTTTGCTTTTTTGTATTGTAGGATCAGTACATAAATCACATCATGAAAGAAACAGGGGCCACCGTTGTAATAAGAGGAAAAAATTCAGAGAATCTTGGCAGTTGTGTTGGTGAAGGTTGGTAATTTATTTTGTCAGCTTTTGAAAACTTCTGATTTAGAAGTTTGCATTTTATTCTATAATATCTATTGCAGCTTCACAGCAACCTCTACACCTATACCTCACAAGTATGCATTTAAAGAGCCTAGAAGCTGCAAAAGGTTTGGCAGAGAACCTCCTGGATACAATAGCGGCAGAATTTGGTGCTTCCAGGTATGCAAATTTTCCAATGTTGAATTAAATGATGAGTTCTTTTGGTTTAACATTTTCCATTTTATTTGAAAATCAACCTTTGCGTTCGTGCACACGCCTTCTTGGTTAAGTAAATACATTGCTTTGCTAGTCAGTAACTCATCTTGACGTTACCAGCTATGTCCTTCGAATGCCTATTTTCTTAAAGAAATGCTTGTATGAAGCTTGGTATGATGTTTAAAAGGTCTCAATACATGGTTTTCATGTTCTTGTGTATTTTTTCTTTCTCTCCAACAGCGACATATGTACATATTCTTTTTTATATATATTGGATCCTACCATAAACGTCTTGCTATGAATTTAATTGTACATTTTTTGTGCGACAGAATTTCTTCTTCGAAAGTATATGGTGCTGTTCCACCTCCTCAGCAGTTGTTAGCTGGTGTAGATACCTCAGGAGCAAGATCAGATGTCCATCCTACTTTAAGTCCTAATGTGTTAGCAGGAGCATCACATTCCTTTGCATCTAGTGGAGTTATTGCTCCAATTGTTGCTCCTGAAGTGACACTGCAATCTTTGGCTCCAACATATTCTGGGATTCCACCACCCAGTAATATGACCTGTCCTATTCCACCAGTAAATGGTGGGACATTTTACAGTGGCTATGGAGATATTTATCCCCAAGCAACTCCATTGCAGCAAGTGGCATTCACACTCAAGCAGGCCTCATCGTCAACTACTCAGGTTGTTCCAGTGACATCCACATCAACAAACACGGTGATAAAAGCGAACTCAAGCTTGGATGTGGAAGCGGATAAACGTTCCAGAAGGAAATTCCAGGAACTACCAGTTTCCAAGGGTCCAACGACAGAAAGTCAGGTAAAGTTTCTTGTAGTGATTTTGCTGATAGTCTTGACTTAATTCTTAACTACAGGAGGTGCAGCAGATAACCTCTTCTGTCGTACTTTTTCTGCTGTGCCTATCCCTCTATCCACCTTCTTTCTCTGTATTACCCCCCATTTAATTCATTCTCCTAAATTCCATGACCACACCTTCCTTCCCTATGGTGTTTAGTAAATGCCTATCCTGATTTGACGACATCCCTTCTCATCTTTGTTATCTCTCAGCTTGAATTGTGCCACCTTTGATGAATCTATTGATGCTTATCCACAAGCAATTTTTATGTCAGGAATCCCTGTCATATTTGTTTGACATTAACATCTATTTAATAATGTGACTTCAAAATTGTTGTCCGCAAATTAATGATTTTTTCTTCTGTCCATGATGCCTTTAGACAAGGAAATCACTTTTGATTATCCGGGAGCTCTGATGCAACACAGCAAATGTTCCCCATGCAATTCATGATCCTATGTTTATACACTTGAAAGAACGTAATGATTCCTTGTTTAGAGACTTGTGAATTAAATAACTATAGAATTCATCTGACTTACTTTGAACAAGCCTTAAAATGTAAATTGACCTGCAGATTTTGCTTTATCCTGATGTTCTTGCAGTTCTCTTAATGGAAACTACAAATCCGAATCTCACAATAGTATTAAAAACAACAGTTGATTGCCACATTTTCTTGTTTGTGTTCTTATTGTATTCTTTTATCTCTGTTTCTGACATCTCATTTCATTCCAGGTATTTTCTCTGACCTTGTCTGAAGCTCACAGGTGGTAATACGTAATAGATACATATGTGTGGGTTTTCACAGGCTTTGTGACAAGGCGTTTGCATTAACGGTGGCGTTCAATTCACAAGATGCAGACTTCTTCGAACATCTTGTTACCTTTTTAAAGAAAATATAAATTTAACCTTCCCATTGATCTATTTCTGCTTAATTACATAATTCACTATTGTTGATTAACATTGCTAGTATGCCTAAAGTTTTGAAATTGGCTGGTTGATGGTTTGTCAATATAGTCTTATTAGTAGGTTTTGGTTATACTTTTTCCTTTCCTCTGTTTGAAGAAAGTTTTGCATTTGCAAAATTTTCCTTGTTGTGTTAAAGTTTCAGGCAATATAAACACGCAAAAGGTCCTTCCATTTGGAACTTATTGGTCCTTTTAAGCCAGACTCAGATGCTGTACATTTCTTGTGTTAGCATAAACTTGTAGGCTTTTGTTACATTCTAAATTATACAAATTTTCCCAAGATGAAAATTATGTATACAGCATGTCTGCTTCTGTCTTCCAAAATCACAACATTATGTTCAGAACCTGCTAAGAGTCATGATAACTATTATTGTGCTTCCATACAAAATATCCTCATGTCTGTGATGTTTATGCAAATTGTTGCTGACTTTATTCTTCTTATGCTTGCCATTAGACATTACATACTCTAATGCACGTGAATTTGATGCAAAATTTTTCTTTGTTTCCTTTCATCTTTCCAGAACTCACAACTCGGGTCCAAATTTATTAAGACAGGTCTAGATAGTTTAGATGACATTAGTGGTTCATCAATTGCACCTCCAAAGAAAGTTCAGTCTGGACCAAATGGAATGCTTCCACCAGACCAAGAGGATATGCATTCACATCTCTCTATATCCTATAAGATACCACCACCACCCCTGAAGAGCATGCTGCTGCCTCCAACCAAAAACATGCCACCTCCACCACCCAGAAGCATGCCTCCACCTCCACCCAAATTTCCTTCAAATGAGATGTTGTCAAGAAATAAGAGCAAGACTTTCACTTCAAAGGAACCGATGGCACCTCCAAAGGATACAGGATCAGTCTCGCCACCACCAAAGGAGCCTGAGGAAAAACCAAAAGGCGGACCTCTATCTGGTAATATTGCACACTATGATATAGTTTGTTCACAGAATATGATTTAACTTAGCTAATTTGAATATTATCTTTGCTGTTCATTTCTAGATACTTTGTTGAAGCTTATGGATTACGGAGATGATGACGACGATGATGATATTGATGTCATAGAAAGCATACCTAAGGGCAATCCAACTCCTTGTTCAGAGCAGAAGCCATTTTGGGCGGTTTAAAACTGAGTCTGTAGTGCTAGACTGTAGTCTGGTGTGAATCAGAATGGCAGATAAGGATTTTCCTGCCTCTGTGTCTTCCTAATCAAAGAGACGATGGAGCTTCTTGCTCTTGTTCAGTAGTACTGCTAACATGCCAAGATTTTTTTTTTTTTGTACCTTGTATGCAATCCGAACGTTGTTTTAACTCAGACATGACTATTTGTTGTTTTAGATTAAATGTGATAGTGGTTTGCAGAAGTCATTCCAAATTATTTTAGGCATTGCAATAACACTTGTCATTCCGGATCGGGTTTCATGCAATATCGTCCTAAGATGAGGCCATGGGATCTTCAAGGACAAATGGCAAGACAGCTGCTATGGTATTATTTTTGTAGTAGAGAGGTCAAAAGATTCAGCTTCTCCATAACATGTTCAGGTTCTGAGCTTAAGTTATATAGGAAGTCAAAGATCCAGATCACGTCTGTTCGTATTAATCATAACCTAGTGTGATCAGTTATTAATCACCAGATGGTCTAGATCCGATCCAAATACTGCATATTCCATGGCTTAACCGAGGATTCCCATCCCAAATACTACAAAATTGGAGATCCAAATGAACCTGGTTTTGAACAGGATTTTCTTTCTACTACTTGGTCTCTTGCTAAAATTGATTCAGTCCGTTCGCCTAGCTTATCTCGGTTTATATTGGAGTCGATGATTTCACGTGAAATTCCAATGATTTTTTTATGCTTTCATTAAAAGCTGGGATCCCTTTGTCGAGAACTTTTCGCTGTTTGTAGCGTAGACGTCACTCCTTGATTGTCCACTGTCGTATAATATATTGCCTCGCTTCGTCGCTTTTATTCCACAACGGTATAGAGCTAGTCATACTTTGGTCTGCTTGGAGCAAGCGAGCACGATGCAGCCTCTACCCAGGATGGCGGCCCCGGCGGTGGCGGTGTACGCGCTGGTCGCTCTTATCGCCGCCGGCGTCGCCGCAGACGGAGGCGGCGAGCAGCCTTTGTCGAGGATCGCCATCCACCGCGCCACCGTCGCGCCCCAGCCGGGCGCCTTCGTTGACGCGTCGCCGGCCCTTCTCGGCCTGCAGGTGAGCCTTCTGGAGCAATCGCGCCTCTAGCGCATCGTTCCTCCGCCGCCGCCGTGATGAGTTCATGGCTATTAAGCTCGTGGGGCTCCTAGCTCCTCCGAGTAGGCGTGCACCGTAGATTGATGTTTCAATCGCAATCCAGGCTGAAATTCTGCAGTGGATTAGCAATACACGTTTCCAATGCTCCGATGTCCAAATAAGACCGAAATCTGCAGCATAGGGGCCTCGTATTGGTTTTGCTCTGCTGCAATCAGATAATGTACTGCCTTATTTCTTGCAGGGGAAGGACAGAGAATGGGTGACCGTCACATACAGCAACCCCAAACCTTCAAAGGATGATTGGATTGGAGTGTTCTCACCTGCTAATTTCAAGTATAAACTAATCCACATAGTTGACGTCTGCTTTGGTAAACTAATGCACTTCTTTTTGCTGAACTGAAGACTATTCTGAGACTTGTGCATTTCGTTTCTTTTTGTTTGTCAGTGATTCCATTTGTCCATCAGAGAACCAATGGGTGGAGGCCCCTCTTTTATGCACAGCTCCTATTAAGGTTCGTTTGTTTCCTGTGAGCCTTCTCCATGTGAAGTTTTGGTGACTTCAGAACCCTTTATATGAACACACGCTGAACGAGGCCTCATGTTTTGGCAGTTCCAATTTGCAAACTACACGAATCGTGACTATGGAAACACTGGAAAGGGATCCTTGAGACTTCAGCTGATAAATCAGAGAGGGGATTTCTCATTTGCATTGTTCTCTGGAGGCCTCTCGAACGTATGTACAAAATGCTCTTTTTTTGTTAGTCAATCTATTGAACCTCAGGGCGTCGAAAGTTATACTAGAGATCCTATCAGTTTCTTCTTTTATTCTGACAGACAATTGTAGCCTACCGCCAACAACTAAGTCAAGTATGAGATATGCATTTTCATTGCTGAGTACCACATTTTCCAAGGTGATTTTATTAATATAAATAGTACACAATAGTTTTCATGTGGTTGTTGTCACAATATATGAGCCATGTTGCTTGCTGAAATCATAATAGTCATTCTCACCATAAGATTACAAGGTAAATCAAAGGCCACAAAAGGTTCAAATTACCTCTCTTTTAATAGCATTTGTTTCTAAGAAGGCGCCTTTCAGCACAGTCTCTACTGTCAAATTCCAATTTCATAGTTTTAAATCTAACACACAACTAGCTATAGCGCCTTCTTGTCTCTTCAAAACAAAAGAGAACGTTCTTGCTTTAGATTTTTTATTGTGTTTTATCTTTTACAGATCAGTAGTTATTCTTCCAACCTCTTTACCATTCAGTTTCCTCTATGTACCATGATGGATAACTATGTGCATTTTTCGTGTAATACAGCCTAAGCTCATCGCACACTCAAAAAGTGTTACTTTCATCAACCCAAAGGCTCCCGTATACCCACGCCTAGCCCAAGGAAAATCCTGGAATGAAGTAAGTATCATTTTCTTATGTTTGGGTAAGTAAAGGAAACATCAAGTGGACATTATATTATATGACCACAGAAGAAAAAATATTAAATGCACATAGATGACAGATTTTGCTTATTTCCCTTGTGCACTTTTTTCATAGCTGTGAGAAAGCATTCCCTTTTGATCGAATCATGATTTGCAAGTAGCAGAGACAAGAACTTGGGATATTTGAGATAGTTCTCATTGATGACACTTCTAAGTTCTGCTTTTATTATCTTCTTAGTTGTTGATGTATTCAAGGAAAAGTGTACATAATTTCTTCCATGAATGTAATTGCCCCAGATCTTCAAGATTTTGACTGTTTCTTGGTGACTCTAGATGACAGTGACATGGACAAGTGGCTATGGTATTAGTGAGGCTACACCATTTGTCAGATGGGGCATACAAGGACAAATCCAAATCCTTTCTCCTGCAGGCACCCTTACTTTTAGTCGGAACACCATGTGCGGTTAGTAATTTCATACTGTGTCATGCAAAAATAAAAGGTCATATCCTCAAATTTTTATCTAAAATGTAGGGATCTATTAGGATAAGATTATGATGTCCAACAATTCCTATGTTGCCCATTTGTATTTAGTGTTCACTGTTCCAAAAGAAAAATGCGACTCATGTTTCCTCTATCCATGAAATCCAATAAGAGCATTAACATCACTATGTATCTTGTTGGTTTTATGTCAGGTCCTCCTGCAAGGACAGTTGGTTGGCGTGATCCTGGTTTCATACACACAAGTTTTCTCAGGGACTTATGGCCTAATTCCATGTAATTAGGTTTCCCTTGACATTTCTTCATCTTCATTTTGTTCCTACTATTAGTATTTTGTTGTGCTGATACTGCAAGGGGCATCCAGTTTTACATATGAATTTGAATTTCAGGTATACGTACCAAATTGGGCATCGGCTATTTGATGGTTCTGTTGTTTGGGGACATCAGTATAACTTCAAAGCACCTCCTTATCCTGGGGAAGACTCTTTGCAACGTGTTGTGATTTTTGGGGATATGGGAAAGGTGAGAATTCCATGTCAAACCTGCAAGATTCCGCAAGATGGTTTTATTGTATGTCCAACACAGCTATGGATCTATTGGCAACCAATTTATAGCATCTCTTGACCGTCAACATCTACCTTTATCTGCTTTCTAGTTAGCTGGAAATTAGCCACCAAGGGTATCTTCATTGCTAATTTTGTTGGTGTTGGAAATATTTGTCCTTTTTCTCTAAATTTCCTTGATGTATTCTATTAAGTACTGATAAAGTTAGCTGAACTATAAGTGTTACCATCTCAAATCAAATAACAAATCAGAAAAAAAAACTAGGAGACCTAGTGGCCTGCTACTATGTTTGATTTCGTTTGCTCAGTACAGGAGGAAGTATTTGTTTGAAAGAAGTAGATGTGGTTTCTTTTTCATGCTTGCCACTAAAATTGGCATTTAAACTCTTTGACCAGGCTGAGTTTTTTTTCCCCTAATTTGATCAGGCTGAGGCTGATGGTTCAAATGAGTTCAATGACTTCGAGCCTGGTTCACTTAACACAACGAACCAGCTGATCAAAGACTTGAAGAATATTGACATGGTTTTCCATATTGGGGACATCACGTATGCCAATGGATATCTGTCACAGTGGGATCAATTCACTGCACAGGTTGAACCCATTGCTTCTACTGTGCCTTACATGGTTGGGAGGTTGGTCCAGTATTACAACTTGAAAACAGAAACAAATTACAAATGGTAACAGGATGTGACAGTTCTTTCTATGTTTCTAATGCTACTATTTGGTGGTTGCAGTGGTAACCACGAAAGAGATTGGCCTGGATCAGGATCATTCTATGGGAGCCTGGACTCTGGTGGTGAATGCGGAGTACCAGCTCAAAACATGTTCTACGTGCCAGCAGAAAATCGTGAGCAGTTCTGGTATGACATTTTCTTCTCTAAATTTGGTCAAAAGAAAACACGAAAAATGGACAAATATATAGATTTTTTGTTCAGTAAAAGACTAAACAGAAGTGCTTCGATTCGGAACATAGAACAAATAGGCTATTGGATAATTTGTGAATATGAAACGTTTGGAATATGGAACAGATGGGCTTCGGTAACCAAATTTCATGTTCTGGTAGCCGACAATAGGCAACTTCTTCATTGACAGAAATTATCGATTGCGTTTTTTTGGGAGCAGACCAGCAGTTAAACTGCTGAGCTGGTATATCAATATAAAAAGGGAGAAATTGTAAAATGAGCTCATGACCCGTCGCTGCATCGTCGCCCATCTGACTTCCTTGTAAAAAGTTCCGGTATTTTCTATTTTTGTCTCCAAGAAGCTCTCATTAAACACCACTTCACTCTTGTAGGTACTCGATGGATTATGGGATGTTCCGTTTCTGCATAGCCAACACCGAGTTGGACTGGAGGCCAGGTACAGAGCAGTACAAGTTCATCGAGCACTGCCTGTCGTCTGTTGATCGGCAGAAACAGCCATGGCTCATCTTCCTCGCGCACCGCGTCCTCGGCTACTCATCGGCCACCTTCTACGCCGACGAAGGAACGACCGAGGAGCCCATGGGACGGGAGAGCCTCCAGTCGCTCTGGCAGAAGTACAAGGTTGACATTGCTATGTACGGCCACGTCCACGGCTACGAACGGACCTGCCCGGTATATGAGGTGTGTGTTCTCAGTTTCTCACATCTTCTGTCTCATGCCACTAACTATAGCCAATGCTCATTTTGCTGAAGCTTCTCTCTCTCTCTCTCTCGATGTGTGGAACGCAGAACGTGTGCGTGGCCAAGGGGTCGGACAGCTACACCGGCGCCTTCACGGCGACGACGCACATCGTGGTCGGGGGTGGCGGTGCGAGCCTCGCTGACTACACGGCCGCCCGGGCGCGGTGGAGCCACGCGCGGGACCGGGACTTCGGCTTCGCCAAGCTGACGGCGTTCAACCACACGACGCTGCTGTTCGAGTACAAGAAGAGCCGGGACGGCAGCGTGCACGACCACTTCACCGTCTCCCGCGACTACCGCAACGTCCTGGCCTGCGGCGTCGACAACTGCCCGAGCACCACCTTGGCTTCTTAGATTTTTCATGCCGATTCGATTTGTTGTTTATTCGTTGGCCTTTGAATTTTTATAGATGCACTGCCCATTGAATTCCTAAGGACTAAATGATTTGCCCCTTTTTAGACGAAAAGTTTTGCTTCTTTTATAAGAAAAAAAGACCTTGGGTAATCACAAAACATGCCTGCCTGATACTGGTACACACAAGCTGCTGGTCGCTACGCATGACATTTCAAACTTTTTTGTCACAAGATTCACTAGCGGAAACTCAGTAGTTTATCGTATGTTTTTATCGGGCACACGACATGACGGTAAAGAGCTTTTTTTTGTCGTATGCTTTTTATTAAACACACAACAATTTCACGTTTCGCAGTGTGCTTTTTTCGCACACGGCAAAATCATGCTTCCTCGTGTGTTTTTTTTAGCACACGGCGAAGTCATGCTTTTGCCGTGTGTATTTGGGCACACGGCAAATATTTGGGATAGGTAGCTATTTGAGGTGAGTTCCACCTATATCAAGCCAAGTGATACAAGTGATGTATATTTTTGGAGTGGCGGCTTGAATTTATGGTGTGTTGCGTGATGCAACATCATCTGAGCGTTATATCGATTATTTGAGCACAAATATGATTTTAAATGAAAACTATTTAAACTACAAAGTTGTAGATCTAGTTGAGTTCTACAATTTTCGCATAAAGTTTTTCTCCATCCAAATTCATATGAAATAGTTATGATTTTTTTTAAAAAAATGTGAAGACCGTTGCTACAGTACCGTCGTGTGATAGGACGGTTGAAGATCCTAGAGTACCCAACTGCCGAATGAAATGGCGGTTAAGATACTGTAGCATCCAACCACCGTTGGCGGTAGAGGTATATTTTTGCAAAATATTTTGAAGGCTATATATCTTTTTTAAAATCGTAAAAAATAAAAATATAAAAACAATAGCAGCAGCTCGCGATCGGGCCCAAACAGGCTAATTGCTTAGCAGCTCCGGCCCAGCCCAGACTAAGGACTAAAAAATGTATGAAAGGAAAGCATACACCGGCCCACCCCGCCTTATCCCCCTTGCCCCGCCTCCGTTCGCCCCCGCCGGCGCCAACTCTCGAATTTCTCCCGCGCGAGCGCAAAACCAGTGCGAAAACGAAACCAGCCGCCAATCCCCCCGCGGCGGCAAACGCCCAAACCAGCAAATCCCACCAAGCGCCGCCCGCCTCCCGCCATTTCCCTCCCAAATCCACCTTATAAGCGCGCGCACCCGCCTGGCCGCCCCGGCAGCTCCGACGCATTTCCGCCGCCGCTCAGCGCTCCCCCACAGATCCGCGCGAACCCAACCTTCCTCCGGCAGACGATCCCACAGGCGAGAGGAGAGGAGCCATGGACGCCGCCAAGTCCGTGACGCCGGGCGCCGTGTCCCACATCCTGGGGAACCCGTCGCCGGCCGACGCCGCCACGGTCCCGGAGCTGGTCGTCCAGGTCGTCGACCTCAAGCCCATCGGCAGCCGTTTCAGGTGAGCTCTCATGTCCCCCCTCCCTCGTCGTGCTGGATCTAGTCTCGTGCTAGTTTTTCATTCCGTAGAAACGTCGGATCTGTTCTGTTCAACCGCGGTTCCTCTGGATTTGATGGGAGGGTCTGACGAGCCTTCGCTTGGATTTTGGATCTGGTGTTGCCTTGCAGTTTCATGGCGAGTGACGGCAAGGACAAGATCAAGGGAATGCTCCCTACCCAATTCGCGGCGGAGGTTCACTCCGGCAACCTGCAGAACCTCGGCCTCATCCGCATCCTCGATTACACCTGCAACGCCATCGTCGGGAAAGACAAGTAAATACCAACATACTTCTTCATTTATCACTGCGGTGTACTAATTTTGGAATTATTCCCGCATTTGGTGTTTTCCCTTGGTCCCTGATTTCCTCTGCTGTGAACTGTAGGGCCTTGATTATCACCAAATGTGAGGTTCTGTCCCAAGCGCTTGATGCCGAGATCAAGAGCGAGACCAAGAAAGAAGAGGAGCCTGCGATTGTCATCAAGCCCAAGGACGAAGAAATGGTTGTGTCCAAGCCTGTAAATGCTCCCCCGGTGGTGCTGAAGCCAAAGCAGGAGGTGAAATCCGCGTCCCAGATCGTGAACGAGCAGCGTGGAAAGTAAGTGCTCGCAGTTGCAGCTGCTTTGTTTCGAAAGTTTTGTTAGCCCCTAGAGGATCTTGTTTAACAGTTCATTGCTATTCTTCTGTGCATGCAGTGCTGCTCCAGCGGCGCGCCTGTCCATGACAAGGAGGGTCCATCCTTTGATCTCTCTGAACCCCTACCAGGGTAACTGGGTCATCAAGGTGCGGGTTACGAGCAAAGGCAACCTGAGAACCTACAAGAATGCCCGTGGAGAAGGCTGTGTCTTCAATGTCGAGCTCACTGATGAGGATGTAAATGCTCTAATGGCAATTGTTCTCATGTATGCACGGAATTGTGGTGCAGGTTAATAAGCTGATGAATTTGTTATGTACAGGGCACCCAGATCCAGGCCACCATGTTCAATGAGGCTGCAAAGAAGTTCTACCCAATGTTTGAGCTGGGGAAGGTCTACTATGTCTCCAAGGGATCACTTAGGATTGCCAACAAACAGTTCAAGACTGTCCAGAATGACTATGAGTTGACGCTAAATGAGAATGCTGTTGTTGAAGAAGCAGAGGGGGAAACATTCATTCCACCGGTGCAATACAATTTTGTCAAGATTGATCAGCTAGGATCATATGTCAATGGCAGGGAGCTTGTAGGTAAAGTCAGAATTATTGAAATTCGGTTGACATTATTCTTCACTCTGTAGTGCCTTTTGAACAAAACACTATAGTTTCTTGACTAACATGTCTAATCATCATGTGTATTATTTCAGATATTGTTGGTGTTGTTCAGAGTGTATCACCCACAATGAGTATTAGGAGAAAGTCTGACAATGAGACAATAATCCCAAAGCGTGACATTGTTATTGCAGATGACTCGTATGTATCACTTGATTTCTTTACTTGGTTGACAGCTCATAACACATTCATTTGTTGACATGCATATGGTGGTTTATCCTTGACTTGATTGCAGGGGCAAAACTGTTAGTGTTTCACTTTGGAATGATCTTGCTACTACCACTGGCCAAGAACTCTTGGACATGGTTGACAGTTCGCCCATCATTGCGATAAGGAGCTTGAGAGTATCTGACTTCCAAGGTATATCATCAAATCTCATTTCATCTACCAACTCAATCTGCAGTTACTGATCATAAGTTGGTTTGCAAAGTGTTTAGTACTGAACTGTTTGAAATTTGTTTCCCAGGCGTGTCCCTTTCAACTGTTGGCAAAAGTACTATTCTGGTTAACCCAGACCTTCCTGAGGCGCAGAATCTCAAGTCATGGTAAATTTTATCTCCTGAACACTTTAAGCCTTACCAGACTTTAATTCAGTAAGCTGAAACTCCCGTCATATTTTGTCAACCAGGTATGACTCTGAAGGCAAGGGCACTTCAATGGCACCGATTGGTGCAGATATGGGTGCAGCACGGGCTGGTGGCTTGAGATCCATGTATTCTGATAGAGTTTTCCTGTCTCACATCACCAGTGATCCCAATATGGGTCAGGAAAAGGTATAATCTTGACCATTTATCAAAATATGCAACTATACCTACCTTGAAAGTGTCATTGCATTTTGGCAGTTCCCAATTTGACTTGTTTTGTTTTGCAGCCTGTATTCTTCAGTTTAAACGCCATCATAAGCCACATCAAGCCTGATCAGAACATGTGGTACCGTGCTTGCAAGACCTGCAACAAGAAGGTGGCTGAAGCTGTTGGAGGTGGATACTGGTGTGAAAGTTGCAACAAGAATGATGCTGAGTGCTCACTGAGGTAAATTCATAGCCAGAATATGTCCATGCCTGCTAGGCTGCTAGTACTATTTATTTGGTGCCAAATCTGAATATTTCCATGCCTCCTTCAGATACATCATGGTCGTCAAGGTCTCTGATCCCACTGGTGAGGCATGGGTTTCTGTCTTCAACGAGCATGCAGAGAAGATCCTTGGCTGCAGTGCTGATGAGCTTGATCGGATCAGGAAAGAGGTAAATTCTGGCTTGAGAATACTTGTCAGCTTTAGCTTTTCAAAATGCAACAGCTTTGTTTGTTTGCCTGTGCCTAAATGCCTGATGGTGTGATCAACATCCTTGCAGGAGGGTGACGACAGCTACATTCAGAAGCTCAAGGAAGCCACCTGGGTTCCCCATCTGTTCCGTGTCAGTGTGGCGCAGCATGAGTACATGAACGAGAAGAGGCAGAGGATCACCGTGAGGACTGAGGCGCCGGTCGACTACGCAGCTGAATCCAAGTACCTGCTCGAGGAGATCGCTAAGCTTACTGCTTGATAAGATGCAGTGTTTCTGTTGAATTGGGGAGGACTGGCCCTCCTGATGTTTTCCAACACAAAGCAGGCTTTTGAGATGTAGTAACTTAATGTTATCCTGAGTTAAGTAGGTGCTCACTAGTTTTAGTGCTTGTGTAAGATATGTAGGTGTTTGTTTAGCTTGATTTCAAGCAACAAGATGCTAAGACAGTTCAGTATGAAGCCTTTGTAGAATTCCAGTTCGAGTAACATCATATCTGCAATATTTTAAGCAAATAGCCAGCAATATTAGGAGTAATTGATGTTTAGATTCATGGTGCTCAATTGCTCCAGTTCTGTATCTATGGCATTCTGCAACCAGATGTAAACTGGTAGAGGCAAGGTTTTCCTGCTCACCAGTCATAATATAACAAGTTGCACTCTGCATTATTGTGCCATCCAATCAAGTCTTTTCTAACCGGGTTTTAGAGAATCGCCAGTCACCTTATCCCTTATCGAGGAATCACACTCCTTTTAAATACCATTCTACCCTACTAACATGAGATGTATGTGGCTATCGTACTCTTTTTTTCAAGTTACAAAAAAGAATGGTCTGCGACATCACAAACTTCTCAGATTGACAGCTTTGTGAAATCACTGCTACCAACACTTAATACATCTAGAATACCTACATGAAAATTAAGCTGCAGGGCTAAATCACGCTCGGAAAAGGATTAAGGCAATTATCAGCAGGTCAGGTTACACCAAGACGTCGGCAGAACCGGGAGAAATGGCTCCCAATTTCATCAGCATAATAAGCACTGTACTACACAATCTGTCGATGACATCTACTCTGATGCTAGGCTGAAGGCTGACGCTACAGAACTAAACCACTCTCAGGATTAAGACATTATCAACAGGTCATGCTACCACCAAGATGTCGGCAGGGCCGGGAGCAATGGCCCCCAATTTCATCAGCATAATAAGCACTGTGCTACACAATCTGTCGACATCTGCTCTGATGCTAGGCTGAAGGCTGACACTAAGGAGCACTTGCATTTGCATGGGTCTGCCAGCAATCACATGTTCTCGAGCGGGGTGACGACAATATGCCGCAGCGGGTTGGCGACGTTGCTGCCCCCAGCGTGCTCCACGAACCCCGCAGGAGTATGGAAGCTTCCATGGCAAATGCAAACTATACGCACTTGCTCGCCCTTCCTGTACTTGTACAGGAAGCCTTCCAACCTGTTGCCATTGGGGAGATCCTTGGTGAAGACGCTTGGCATCTCTTGCATCATGGTTCTCTCCACATCCCCCATGCTTCTTGCTCTTGCTGCATATGTGCCGGAAGTGCTTTGTTGATTTCCCCTGGAGCCAAGGGCAGCTGCTCTGCCAGCCAACGAAGACGACGAAGATGGTGGTGGGCTTGCTGATGAAGATGGTGGTGGGCTTGCTACCGTTGTGCAACTTGCAGCCTCACCAGCGGGTGGACCAGCTGATGACGGGCTGTGTGCCTCGGCAGTGGCTGTTCCTGAAAGATCAGACATGAATGTAAGATAGAGCTGCTTTTTATAACAGAACAAATGGAAGGAAGAACCACCAGAGAATAGTAAGTGTTTCAATCATAAACAAACAACAGCTCACAACGAAGGTTATTGGTTATTTAGTTGTCATGCATATGTTACATTTTGGTTGATACACTGGTGGCAGGTAAGATTCATGTTCTTAGAAACATGGGAAATGGATACTGAGAAAACCTAAGTGGTGGACCATACATACAAACAAAAGAATACCTTTGGAGGCTGAATTT
The DNA here is from genome assembly GCA_036936925.1 of Cenchrus fungigraminus. Lineage (NCBI taxonomy): Eukaryota > Viridiplantae > Streptophyta > Magnoliopsida > Poales > Poaceae > Cenchrus > Cenchrus fungigraminus. The sequence goes on along the minus strand of CM072776.1, from coordinate 92,765,887 downwards.
GGCTTCCTTCGCCCTGCTGACAAACTATCGTGTGATGTGCTGATAGCCTGATGCATTTTGTCATTGGGAGCCCTCATCACCTCTTCTACTATTTGCCCACCCACTTCTTTTAAGGTGTTGCAAGTGAGAGAGTTCCTCCTCTCAACCCTCTTTCTTTTTAACTCGAGCCTCTTCAGACTCTGAGCTGCCTTTCGCTTCCTCCACTCCTCGGTGCCAGCAGCATCAATGCCGGCAGGGAGTGAAGTGGTCCTTACGAGGGTGTCTGCAATATTCAGTGGTTAGTCCTTTCTCCAACTACAAGAATCACTTAAGGTGGTGTTTGGATGGTGAGTGGGAAAGGGAAAGAGCGATATAGGATGGGATACCGAGAGGTGGGTTATGCATTAGGAAATAACATTTGAAAATCAATTCGTTGTTTGGCAAATCAGGTTTGGGATGGGTTGGGTTTGGGTTTGAAGCAACATGGAGGTTGTTCTATTAATTTAGCAAGTAGGACCCACTTCAAACCCAAACCATGGATACCACGGCAGCTTCGTTGCACCCCACCACCCCATGACCCATGTTGCTCTGTGTCCGCCAAGCCACAGCCTGATTTCCTACTGGTAACCCACCATTCCCATCAGGTTCATATCGCTGGAAAAGGCAACCTCATTTCCTTATCCAATCCATCTACATTTCCCTTTTCCACTATCCAAACATGGGACAAAACCTATCCACCCCTCGTTACATTTCCTGATCCATTTCCCACGAACCAAATGCCACCTAAAAATAGTACAGGATATGCAGAAGAAAAGGCACACATGGTTATGTGAGTTGATTTCTCACAAAACTATTCAGGTAAGAGAAAAAAATACTTTGTTGATGCCACGCGGCCTAAAAAGCTACAAGAGCATAGTTAATATCCTGAAACAAAACTTTCCTACCATCCAGCCGTCAAACTACATCATGCTTGATGAAGCACCCTGTTCATTGCACTAGAATGTGACAGGCAAGTTCTAAATAATTTAACTCCCATAATTTGGTATGGTAAAGTTGTTGAGTACAAGAAGCACGAAACAAGCTGTGCTACAATTACCCAATGCTAACAATGCAGCTCCAGATCTCATTAGCTAGCCAAAGCTCAATACTTACTCTAGGTCTCCACGCACAAGTGTTCTAGGTTTCTACTTCATTCATCATCCGTCACTCAATGTGTATAGTTGGCAAATACTTTCATATTTTCACGGTACATCAACAATACTGCAAAACCACAAATCAATTTCTCTAAAGATTCTATCTAGCTGTCATGTTTTTCTCCTCTGCAATAAAATATAGAATATAATGTCTAATTAACACCATTTTACCAACATCAAGTCATCAACCAAATAATCTTAATCCGCACAGCTAAGCATGGAATCTGAAAGCTAAATTACCACTTATGGGTAGCTGAATACTAAAGATAGTATAAACCTCCCACGGAGATAACAGAGAAGCCACACGCACCTTGCAACCTTTGCCCTTCGCCATCCGACGAGCCAGATGAAGGGCTCAAGCTCGGCCGCAGTCTCGCCGCCGGCTCCTCGGCGGGACCACCGATCTCACGGCTCGAACCCCATCCGTCCAGCCCCTGCTTCCTCCCCGCCTCCGACGCCTCCGTCACGACAGGCAGCGAGCTCGCCCTCCCGAGCGCGGGCATCTCCACGGGCGCCGTCATGACGGCCGCCATGGACGACGACCGGGCGAGCTTCTCCCCCTTCCTATCGGCCCCGAACCACCCGCCGAGGGACAGCCCGAGGCTCAGCTCGACCTCCTCCGCCCGCGCCGGCCCCGGACCCTGCTCCTGAGGCGGCGCCGGCGCGTCTCCCCTGCCGATCCCGCCCAGCAAGTCCCTCGAATAGCCCTCCATCCCGCTCGCAAGCTTGTCACAGGAAGCGCCCGCATCCAAGAAGCACCTACAGGAGACGGGGTCAGGCGCAAGAGCTGAGCGACGCCGCAGGAGCAAACGATTCCCAGCGGCGCAAGCAGGGGCGCCGCGCCGGCGCAGTCGGGACGGGGAAGAGAGGGCCCACTTACGCCGAGGAGAAGGGAGGGGGCCGCCATTGGCGAGGTGACGCGCTGCTGCTTCTCCTCGCCGCGGCCTCGAGCGCGCCTCGCGGGGAAGGGGAGAGGAGATGCGGGGGGAGGGAGGGGGAGGCAAAGCTTTCTGCTCCTTTTGGGGTTGGTTGGTTTCGCTTTTGAGGCATGCGCGCTTCCGCTGGGACGGCGGAGAGCCGGAGACGCGCAGGCCTGCTGCCTCCGGCGTGACGCGTGTCGATGCGGCGGCCGACGCGTGGTGCGAGCTCGCGCGGCCGCGGCGAGAGCCGGAGCGTGCCGCGGTGGGCTCGGCAGCCACGGCTGGAGCTGAGCCCGTGGGTTGTGTGTGCCGAGTCGAGTCGTGGGTGCGCGCAGTGACCGGTGGATGCAGAGTGGCTCAACGACTTCCAAATCCAAAAGTACCCAGAATCACGAACCGATGACCCTCCTGCATACTGTCACCTCGTGGCAAGTTTTTTTCCTCTTTTTTGGAAAAAACATATTCCACCTCTATGTAGTTCTTCACTATCTCTACCCTTTTCTCTCTCTACTTACCAATCTTCGCTATCTCTATTAAGCTAAAAACAAATTTCGAAAGGTAGGTTAAAATTAGAGACTAGTAGAAACAAGGCAAGAGTTTGAGATTCATGATTCTGGGAACCTTTGGATTTAGAGATCTAGACAAAGAGGAGAAAATTAGTGAACAAACACGATAGGTCGTGGCTAGTTTAGGTAAAAAATTGGCAGCAGATGATAGTGGACAAGGTTAAGGTGAAACTAATAACAAGGAAAGCTTTAGAGCTTTAGAGTAAGCTAGGACTTCAGAAGGAAGAAGACCGATGAAAGAACAAGGCTAGCAGGAGAGCAATTTTATAGCGGTGGAAAGGTCTGGCAATGAGATATCATGCATCCATAATCTATATACGAGCAGCTTGCGTGCCGTCTCTTCTCTCTTGGGTGGACGTTTTCGCGCCGCATGTAATGACGAGTGTCACGTTAGTTAGCATGCTAATGTGCCGCGTCACAACTAGCTGTCGCGGCCGTTTGCCCGCTAGTGAGTTGTGTCACAGGCTAGATGTTGTGTTGATTTGCCAGTAGTGGATCGTGTCACATGCTAAATGTCACAACCGTCGTAAGCCTTTACCCTCTAGTGCGTCGAAGGTGACGTGGTCGTTTGCCTGCTAGTGCACCACATCATGTCCGATACCATGCGTGCCGGTGCACCGCATCACACGCGGAGTGTCGTAGTTGTTTACTTGTTTACCTTCTAGTGCGTAGTTTGTTTTCTTGCTACCTTGCCACATCACGCGGTAGGTGACACGACCACTTGCCCTTCTAGCACACCGTAACATGGGCTTTTTTTTTTTTGCCACGGTGATATATAGGAGAGCGTGTGGCAAACGATGTAAAAGAATGCTTTTATTCTTCGGTGCTCCTTTAAAATTGTTGACACCTAGTTGGACGGCACGATAAAAGGAAAGGGAAATGTAATTTAGATTTAACAAGTGAAATAGTGTTTTTATTGTTCCCTAGACATGAAAAAAGTCATTGTGTAGGTAGCTAGACGGTAGAGAGATCTTGCATTTCTAAAGTGAAAAATTGGTTGTGGAGGAGCGAGATCAAAGCAGAGGAGTCACTTGAGATGATAAGATGGTACATGAAGAAGAAAGATGATTGAAGTTCGTAGTGACATTGGCAAAATTTCCAAACAGCTATTCTCTTCTTCGTTTATATACGACGCTGGTTAGCTCGAAAGGAAGAAGAGAGTATTGTCCATTTGTTTTTCTTCATCTTCAGTTCGTTATGTATAAATTTTTGTAACCAATGTTATTATATAAAATGGAGGAAGGAGTAATTCGTTTCTTTTTCCTTCATCTTCCGTCCGTTATTTCCAAATTTTTTTTGTTGTGTTAAAATTATTAGGCAGTTAAAATAAATCTCACGAGTAGAGGGCGATTAGGAGCAAAAAGGGGGAGGTGGAGTGGAGCCACGACCTGCCACGTGGGGACAACACCACCCAACTTGCCCGGTCACTTTTCAGGTACTACTAGTCTACTAGTACTACCCCCTCGTCACCATACTTATCCCCGATCCAGCCTCGCTAACTGACAAACCGACCCCACATGGGTGTGCCCCACGGCATCAGTAGCACGGCAGGAGGGGGGCAGTCGCCGGCGCAAAGGCAAAGTCCGCGGCTGCGCGCAGGCTAGCGTGCCCCACCAGTAGTGCCACCGCTCCGCTGTCAAGTGGCCCCCACATGGGCCGCCGGCCGCGACCACGTGTCGACCGCCCCGCGGCCGCTGCCGCGTCAGCGGTTGGCCGTGCCCGTACGAGGCGCGCGGTGGGAGGGAAACCGGCTGGACAAAGCAAGCGGTCGCGTCGCGTCGTCCCCGCCGCCCGCTTCCGTGCACGGGACACGTATCGTGCCGCAGCGACTCCCCGCGCGGGCCGTGGGCCGGCGCGGCCGCTGTTCCGCAAAAGCCGTGGGCGGGCGGGGCGCACTGGCCGTCTGGCCCCACGTCCGCGCGCGCACCGCGCAGGGAGCGGCGTGATGGGACGGACGGCGAGGATCGTGTGCCGGAGAGGGAAGGGAGGACGGAATGAAAGCGAGCAGTAGCTGTCTCTACGTCCCGCCCTGTTCGTTTGGCTTATCAGCCACCAGCCAGCAGTACTTTTCTCTCAGAAAAAATCAGCCACCAGCAATCAGTAATTTTCTCTCAGAACAAATCAGCATCAGCCACCAGCCAAACGAACAGGCTGGGATGGTGGCAGTGGCTGGTTAACCAGGTGGTGCCCTGCAGGCTGGAATCGGTTGCTTTCGGGGGAAGGAAGCCATTTGGCATCGCTAATTAATGGTGTCTGGTCTTAGTTTAAGCTTTTTAATGCGTGGCTTGCTTGTGGATCTACCATGGGCATGGGCTCGTGGGGTGGTTAGCTTACTGTTTGTTTGGGGGTAGCAGCAGCCTTGCTCTATCCGGCACTCTTACGTTTTTGATCCAGGACGGCACATGAAAAGGCTTGCCTGACTTTTGCTGACCACTCGGTTCTGATGCTGGCAGGGCCCGAATAATTGAGTAATCCTATTTGAATGATCAGCAACAATAGATATAATAACAAAATATTCGAGTACTCAGCGCGCTTTGTGACCGTACGCAATGGTACTCCTCCATCCGTTCCAAATTGTAACGGAATGATAATTTGGAATGGAGGAAGTATATCAGAATTTTTTTTTCATGGTCAACGGGGCGGGGGGGGGGGGGGGCATCCCCACCTGAATTTTATTGGACTTTTGTTGCAAGCCAAAACTAGTGTTACATTTTCAGAGTTTACAAAAGGGGGAAGAAAAAATGCAGTATATCAGAAAAATAAGCACCAACCCTCAATCAATTCACAGAATTACAGTAAATTTGCAAAGCAGTCCGGTTAATGCATCCCAGTAAACAGAGAAAATAATCACTAACCCAGTAACCCTCCATTTTAGCGTCTCATTTCAAAAGAATAGAAAATGTCTACTAGTGCTGTACATTAAAACGCTGCAAACGAGGTAAATGAGTTACAAACGTCACGTCGTCAGCTTAAATTTCAGCCTTTTCCTCTTCGCCGGAGGTGCCAAACCAAGATCTTTGCAGAGCTGCTCGTCAGGCTGCAGCGTCTTTGGATCAGCACCAAATGCACACCGGGTGACTTCCAGACCTGAGAGAGCTTGGTGCAGGTAAACTGACGCGTCCTCCAAGTTCTGTTTCAGCCTACGTGTTCTCAGGAACGCCGGCAACGAAGCCCTCGACGTTGGATGGATCCTGGACTCCGGCGCAAGAGGGTTTACATCAGCGGCCTCAATGAACCTCTCAGTTGCCGCCTCCCATGACAACTCGTACCTCTGCGTGTCTGTCAATGGAGCAGGCTGCTCTGATAGAGCATTCAGTGTTAGCTGTACAAACTCTTCTTCATTGTTATAGATACGGCAGTTGGGGAACTGCTTGAAGAACTCATTTGACGGGTGATTGGCACATATGACAATCTTTCCCATTGCCAAGGCTTCAGCAGTGGTCGTACAGACCACATCTGTTGTGCTGGGGTTGATGAACACCTTATACCTGTTGGTGAATCAAAGTTTATCAGACTTTCAACAAAAACAGCCGGTATATCCAAAGCGCAACGGTGATGCCAAATCTTATAATGAAACTCCGGGTAATTTGGGTTTCAGTTCACTCAGATCTCAGTTGCATCCTATCCGAAAATAAAAGGCTGATGAAGAAATTGCTATTACTGTCTTGACAATGAATGATAATGCAAACCAATATTGCATTCAAACCCAACTTTTCAATGGTGTGATGTCTTTGTCATGTTAAAATTGTATGACTGATTGACTGTCAATGAAAATAAGGTGCAATGAATTAAGCAATAAGAAACTCACTCGTGGAACAAGGGATCTGCATGATCACGACCAGGATGAACATTGACAGTCAGACTTAAACGACTGGCAGATTCACGGACTTCATCAGAATCTTCTCCACTACCATATAAATCCACTTCAAGACCAGCTAACTCGGTCTGGTATTTGGACAGCAAGTCAAGAAGCTCCCTGTATCCCTTACTCCATACCATCTTCCCGATGTAGTATGCCCCTTTTGTGAAGGCTTTCTCCCCATTCTGCAGCTGCCTCAATTTTAATTTGCCTACCTCAAGAAATTTTGGATTAACACCATGGACGTTGCATATAACAGATCTGGGCAGATCTTGAGTGGCACCTGACAACCTGATAATCTGCATTGAGTTCAGGAAAAAAAGTCAGTATATGCCTCAATTAAACAGGGCAGGACAACTCAACTAGGCATTCTTCAGTTTTTCAAATCCAATGTTTATAGTGAGGCAGTAGAAAGAAAACCAGCACGTGCATTTATGTGGCAAATTCAAGGTACATAAGGCCAGTCTCAGTGGAAGGGGTTATGAGGGAGTTTTCAAGAGTGACACATCATCTTTACTGTATTGGTTTGCGGGATGACCGGATGACCCACCCTCTCAATGCACAGGGTCATAACACAGTTTCATAGGCTCATGTAAATATTTAATGACTGCATGTTGGTTGGTCAATTGTGCTATAAAAATGTGTCAACTTGTCTCAGTGGGAGGGTCATGGGGGTGCACTTCTAGGACTCCGCGGTGACCCGGGGTCATGAGGATGACCCTGGTTTCCTCTCTCTCCTATTAAATATCATACCATGTCATCTCTTTTGCATATGTGGCACCCTATTTAATGTCCATGACTCTCCCATTGAGACTGGCCTAAGTGACATATTTCCCACCCTAAAAAAGTGACATATTTCTCAATTTCCCAAATTTTAAATCACTTTGATACCAAGATGTCATGCCACAGAAATACCAGAGGCTGCAAGTTTCAATAAGCAAGATGCAACTGTAACTGGATACCAGTTACCACCATATAACACTTCTGGAATGCAATAGGTGTGCATGCATAAATATGTACATTACCTTTTCACAATAAGTAAGGTTCATTAGTTAACCAAGAAAGTATTCCTATTTCTAGAACATAACATTCGTACCCATACTCTTGCCTAGACTGCTAGTTAAAACAAAACCAGATCATCCTTCAACAAATCAAATACTAATTGCATATGGTCTTACTAAACAAGACCTTACAAAATCATGGACAAAATTCATAGTGCTGGACTCTCTTGGCAGTGCACAAATTGTTCATTAAAATCATTAGATGGCTTTACTTGTGCTTATCAATTCAATTTTCATGTATGTTTCAAGGATTTCACTAAAAACCCAAGCAGCTCTCCCGATTTAGTACATGATACATTTTCAGGAAAAAGTACTTACTAAGTTCACTGCATCAAACCAGGAGACAAACAGGGTTACAGCCAAAAAATTGATATTGTATCTGAAGCATATACTTCTGGCATGCAATGTATAGCAAGGACACACACTTACTGACATCTGTCTATTTATCATAAAGCATCGTGCTGCAGATTGTTAATGTATATGAAAAAAGACGAAGTAATAAGGTTTTATATGAGTGAAAGTCTGTAGATATGCTCATATGTCTACCTGCAAGCTCAAGCTATTACCTTGTGGCAATAAATTCGAGTTACCCAAGTGTTGGCATACTTGAGGAAACAAGCAATCACTTGTCCATTCTTTTCTCTCCTTACATATGCCAGATAATTTGTGTGAACGATTCCTACCACTCGCCGGAATTTATTTTTCCACCTTCGCCCATGGTGGTACCAATTTAGATGCTCAGGCTCTTCCAATACTGCAATATCAGCCACTTCGTCTGGAATGCATTCTGTAATATCTCCAACAGGGAGAATGCTTCTCATTTCTGTAGAAAACTGCATCATAAAAAGGTAGCTCAAGTTATCTTTATACCCATAAATGAGACTATAAAAATCATGATGTAAAATAAGAATTTTGCTGGATGGAAGCAAACAGCAGCAAGGTCGAGTCTAAAAAAAAAGAAGAAAAAAACAGCAGCAAGGTCTACTACATATGCACCAGACACTGAGAGAAGCTTCACATTGCACTTATAATAGCTACAGGCAAGGGTCTAGTCTTGTAAAAAATGAAGTAAGTACTACTACTACTAGGTATCCTCAAGGCTGACACTGCATTGGATGAAGCGGTCAGTTTGAAACAGCTTCGCTCAGGTTTTACTAGGCTTAAAACAAATGCAATGCGGCATAGAAGGGTAAACGTGATTGTTCTAGGCACACATACAAAATAGTGGCCAGATAATTCTAGGTACTAATTTGGATCGATAGCATCAAAGTTTCACATAGAAATTACAGGGTATAGAATTATTATACCTTCCCTGGGTAGAATTTGATGCTGAAGGAAGGCCTAAAGTCGATCCTCTCCTCGATCCAGTGACGAACATAGCTCTCATGCTCCAAAGGTGAGTCAAATACAATCTTATTAGGATAAACTAACTCTTGGTCCCTAATACCAAGCCAGGGTATCACCAACGTAACATCCTTATCACCATCTTTTGCCAGGTAAACAGCTCGGAACAAAGGGTTGATGGCGGTTCCCGTCATCCATGGGAGGCTCGCGGTGGTGAATATCACGAGATGTCTCCTCGTCCTCGTTGACATGGCGTGCTTAAGTGTATGTCAGGAAGAGTAACGGATCACTGGTTGCTAGCCGCCCAAATTTGCTCTTCTAGCACATTGCCATCACGCAACTCAGCTGGAAAGCACAAGACAGAGGCAAAGCCATGAATCAAGCAAGCACTAAATGCATCCTACCCGCCAAGTAAAAGTCGATTTCCTTCCTAGGAATGGCCGTTCGAGCTACAGAAACAAGGAGCATATGCGGACATGCCGCAAACAACACAATCAAGCGTATCAACGCGAGCTATGCACGGAGCCTTACTGGCCACAAGTGAATTGGCGAGTGGCGACTCACCCATGAACGGGGAATGCCTGGAATCGGCCGTCGAGAGCTAGAGGAAACCCAACGTGTTCAGGGAACGAGGGGCTTACCAATAAACCCAAATCCTCGGTAGAGGAGGGGAGGAGGAAGGAACAGCCCAGAGGCCGGAAGAGGGGGAGCTCGCGGCCGGGTTCCGGAGGGACCGCGCGGGAGGCGGGCACGGGCCGCGTCAGTGGCCGGGTTACGGCGGCGGTGGGACGGCAGCAAGCGGTTAGGGAGATGGCTGGGACTTGAGAGGGGGTGGCGGGGCGGCAAGGCAAGGCAAGAGGAGAGAGGAGAGGGAGGGGAAAGGGCAAAGGGTGGAGGCGGCGTCAGCCTCACGTTCCTCACCTGTGGCCCTGTGGGGCGGGAGTAGTGTGTCGTGGTAGGTGATCTGGGCCACACCCCAGCGATTGGACGGATGGGAGCGGACGGCAGGAGCCGAACGTGTGTGTCGTTTAAGGAGGAAGACGCCATAAACGATGGGGATGGGATATACCATCCCCGCGACCAACAGAAATCCAGAATCCCAATGCTGGGGAGTGGGGATTCCGTTTGCTCTGTTTGGGTTTGGGCCCGTCAAACGTCCATGGGCTTATATTAACTGGGTCGTCGTCAGTACCCACCCACCAGCACCGCCCTTTTTTAAGCTAGAAACAATAATTTTTAACTGTGAACGAGCCATTAGGGCGACGAGATTAGCTGGTCCAGCTAATCCACCAAATCTATATCTAACAACGTATAGCCAGTCCAAGTTTATCTGGCAAAAGAAAAAAAAACACCCGGATTAAACCAAGTGATTTGTGAATTGGGGTAATGCTATGAGTTAGTTATTTGTAATCCTGTACAAAATCACGTAGCTTTACGACTGATTTACCACTGCGTGGTTTGCCATCGAATTTAGAATCACGAAGTGCTGTTTGTGTCAGATGGATTTTGAGTGTTCAGTGCGTTAACCTCTGGCACCTGTGCAACGGGGAAGAAGTCCGGCCGGCTTGACAAAGTCTATACAGTCAGGACTCAGGATAACATGCGATCGAGAAAAAATTAAACTGTGGACAAAGCAAAAAAAAAAAAAAAAGAGGGGAAATGGATATATATAGTCGATTGTACATACGAAAAAAACATAAGTTTAACTTGCGTGGAGATGGATATGGACCCCATTAAAGGTTAAACCATTGAAAGACAACATATTGGCTAGATTTGTCGCTGTTTTAACAGTTTGATTGTATAAAGCAAACGATTTCAGTAAATTTGGACCGGGAGACACCATGTTCTCTCAAACTTGCCAAAGCTTCAAGGTATCGTGCATTCAGCATTCGCGTACTTTTCAATCTTCTAGCTAAGATACGGTTCGTTCTTTGATAGTCCATAACAATAGCAGGATGGATGTTATCCTGTTGGAAAAATATTACCACCAAACAATATCCTATAAAAGCATAAGCTACGCTGAAGAATGAGAAGTCAGTAGTTTGTCAAGTCATCCAACTCTCAGCATGTACATTTACCATTCAGAAACAAAGTTCTTTCAGCAGCTTGTTTGCGGAAAATAGCGCACACTGCATAGGTCATAGGGCTCATCCTATTAATCCCATGTTGGGGGAAGAAATGGAAAGACCATATGAACAGAACAGCGAAGGACATGCCTTACAAGGTGCATAAGATCAGGCTGCAAAATATCAAAACTGGAAGAAAACCTAGAGACGTGATATTCCAATAAAATACAGTGTTTCCTGCAGAACTATAGCAAAGTACCTTACTGTTGAATGACTGTTTCATGCAGATAGATTGCCGAATTTGCATCCTCATTTAGTATGCATCACAAATTCTGGAACCTTAACAGTTCTGATTGGTTCAGCGCATGATCCCATTTACTCATCTAACTATAGCTTCGCATACTTGTCGACATACCCCTGAAGAAATTTAGTAAAGGGAGTCAGTGGAGCCAAATATTCATCGCAACAAATATGCGCTGAGCAAAAAAAAAAAGGCACAATAAAGAACTAACGGAGAATATAGTACTGTTGATTATGAAATATTTGATATATGGGGGTTGAATCACTTTTTTTTTATGTAGAGGTGATACAAAGCTTTCTCATTCTTTAACTGTATGAGAGCTAAAAACTTGCAAGCACAATAAGATATGTCTACCCTTATGTGGGGCCAATTGATATTCAGAAGTTAGATGTTAGTAAACAAATACACTAATTCATTGATGTCCTGGGGTTCAGATATCCCATTTTTAGCCAAAATATAGTTAACCCAACATATTGCAGTGTTTCAAGAGATAATCCAAAAATCATTTAGGTAAAGGTAACAAAGCTAACGAACCTGCAAAAATTCAATATTAAATTCATCTTTTATATTGAGATTTAAAACTACTACTCTCGGTGCCAGCACATGATGAATGGCGCCAGACTGACTGCTTCCTATTTGTTTCCTGGCCTCTAGAAAGAATTTGAAACTGACTTCTTGCGGATATACTTAACTTTATGTTACTACATACATGATCCTTTTGGCAAAATTTTCAAATACTGAAACATGACAAATTCACTAATGGATAGGACATCTGCAGTAAAATAAATAATGGCCAGATGATGACCAGACAAGATATGCTCAATTAAGTGATATTATATCACAGTGAAGCTTTACAACAACAACAACAACTTAGCCTTTTGTCCCAAGCAAGTTGGGGTAGGCTAGAGATGAAACCCACAAGAAACAAGGGTAGGAGAAGCACAAAGCACAAGAACACAAAAGCACAGAAGAAAAAGAAAAGATCATGTTTCAGGCACATTGATTGCAAGACAGTGAAGCTTTCACGTAAAAAAAAATGTTGGCGAACTCAATATAAACAATCACCAAAGGGCTGGATGACAACATAACATACTTCAGGACATCATAATTTAGGAGCTCAAAAGCAACCAACTAAAGTGCAACTTGTGTTTCTCAGTATCAAGGGGATGGCATAATTTTCACTTCTCCACAATGTTCAATTTCTACTTGTTAAATAAATAATATATTCATATGCCATGAACAAGACTATTTCATAACATATATTGTCACAGAATGACAAGCATATGAACAGAATATATGCACAAATAACAAATATGCTAGGCAGGTGATAATAGACATACCATTACTAATTTTGTCACCTTCCTTTGTGAGGATTGCACATAATGTTTAATCTTGGCAGGTGTTTTTGGAATATGACTGCTAGGGACTGAATTAGAAACCTTATCAACTGTTTTCCTGACAATAGTTTTGAAAGCCTCTTTGCTCATGTTTCCCTGCCTCCATGATGGCTTAAGAACTTCCTTAACAAAATCTGCAATAGCAACCTTAAAAAGCTTCATTGATCGGGAATCCTTGCCCTTCTTATTTTTGTCCAATGTTTGGTCATTGTCAATATCACCAGGAATATCTGAGTTCCAGTCTTTAGCACCCAGGAATTCAGGACTTGCATTCTCCACCACACCTGCTTCAGTATCTGCTGCCACCTCTCCAAGTCCCTCAACTTCTGACTCAGCAACAACCCCCAATCCATACATATTTTCACTGTCCACTTCTATGTTCATAAGTTTTGACACATCACGACTATCAGCACTCCGTTTTTTCTCTTTACCAGGATCTACCTTGTTGATTGAACTGCTTGATGGTTCAATACTGTCAAGCAATGGATCATATGGAGCACCAGAAGCAAAGTCCTGACGGAATGGCTTTTGTTTACTGGGCACAGCCTCTGCAGAACTTTCATGGGCATGTGTTCTGGATTCAGGAAATGATTGACCGAAAGGAGACAGGGAATTCATGTGTTCTGCTTTTGTGGAAATAGAGTCAGCTGCATTTGGGCTTACAACAGGACCAATATCTAAACTTGGATCTGTTTGTTCAAAGGTAGATGCAAATGGGTTGTAGTGGGGTTTGATAGATGATTTAGGCAAACTAACATCAGATAAAGGACCAAGATCGCTACTTCCAGGTAGATTTGATGGAAATCTCTGGAAAGAAGGATAAACCAAGTTAGTTCCAGAATCCAGATTCCCAGGAGGTTGGTGCTGACCATATGGCGGATGGTGAGATGAATAAGATAGACCTACACCACCAGAATACTCAGACCATCTGTCTGGAGGAGGTACTGGAGCATTATCAACAGAAATGGCAGAAAGCTGCTGGTGAGAAGGAACTGCTGGCGGGCGTGTATGATGATGGAAATCCAATGGTCTAGGATGAGATGGATCTGGTGGAGGATAGCTTCTCATCTGGTTCTGCGTGAATTCATTGGCTGGTGCAATAACATTATGCTGGAACTGCGTTTGAGGGAATTCTGAAGTTGCAAATAATGACTGTCCTGGTGGCCGAATCATATTTGAGGATGGCATATGTTCAGGAGGACACAAACTCTGAGGATGAGGCTGGAGATGATCACATGCCGTGGAGTTCTTGGTAGTTTGTATTGATGCAAACGGGGCACTTACAGCAGATTGGCCCACAGGGATTTGATCACCAGCTAATGAAGACACATTTAAGACTAAGTGAGACTCCGACGGGGGACATGGTCTTTGCATCTTATGAGGATCAGATGCATTTGCAGAAGCAGCCACTGATTGTGAAGGCTCAGGAATTAAATTGTCACCATGACAATTGTGTCCAGGGGCACCATCAGGTGCAGCATTATCTCCCACTTTGCCAATTAAATCATTTGAAGAACTATCAAAATTCTCTGTCAACACCAGGCCGTTTTGCTGAGCAATTCTATCTCCTGAATTACCTTCTCCAGAAGGATGAAGCCGCTTAGCAAATGGTGGCCTGCTTTGCTTCCCAGGTGAGGAACTGAAAGAAATTAAATGTAGTTAGACTTCCAAAGCGGCAATTGAATGTCATAAAAAAACCTAAAAAATAGAAGTGCATTGCAGATGAATCGATGCATCTATTTGAAGTTCATGGCAAGGTACAAGGTGCCGTACCTTTGGGATGGACTATCCTTATTTGACCCCAGTGGACTACAACTTCTATCCTGAGGCGACTGGCTTCGGGTTCGTTTCTTTTGTCTCCTCTCATACCTTTTACTCATTTGCCCTCCATTAAATTCACTGTCACTTAAATCCTCTTTGGCTAGATGCCCGAGCACATCTGTGTCATGTTTCACTGGATTTCTTTCATCCTTGAGATGATACTTTCCAGCCTCAACAGTTTCCTCAGTACCAGAAGGGGAATTCACATTTCTTTTTGCATTAGGATGTTTGTCATAACCAATTTCAGTATTTCTATCAGTTGGATGATTGAGCTTGTTATCTTCAGGTAATATGAGGGTGCTGGCACCATCAGGACCAGCAGCAACCGCATTTTCACTGTCATCGGAGGCATAACCTTGTATAAGTTTGAATGGGCTCCCACCATCCACAGTTACAAGTGCAATTTTAGCATTCTCGCCACTGCCAGGTGGCAAATCCTTGCCCATGCTTGAAACATCACTGACAGACTTTGACACATTAACATCTCTAGTACATTCAGCAGTCACAAGCAAAGAATTCTCTGGGGTAAGAGGTTGCCTTGATGGAGAGTCATCATCCCCTGAAATTTTCGTGATAGTAAATGTCTAGAGACAGACCAATGTGAAAATTAAGCTGGAATTCCAAAATTAGGTGATGTTCATGCACATAGATGTTTTTGTTTTCAACAATATAAACTATAATCTTTTATTGCTGTAACACAATATGCAGCAACACGAGTTAAGTGAGTTTCAAATGGAGTAAGTGTCATTGAACAGAGATGGTGGAGGAGGGGAAAGGAGTACACTAACCATCCATATCCATGTCTGAGTCATCAGACACAATTAGCTGAGTAGCTGCTTTCAGAGTTTTGGCATCACCACCACCATCACCACATTCTTCTTTTCCTCCTGCCTCTGCACCCCATGACTGTGCAACTACAGGAGCGGGAGGTGCAGACAGCAATGGAGGGGGAGGAGATGGGGGTGGGGATGGGGGTGGGGGTGGAGAAGGTGGTGGCGGGCCAGATGGAGGCAATGCATTCTCTGGAGCAAAGCTTGGTGGCCGAGGCGGCGGTGGGGGGAGGGACCCTGGCATGGGATACTGTGGAGGGACCTGATAGGTAGCTTGTTGTGGTGGCGGCGGCCCTGGCATTGGCATCGGTGCATAGCCTCTCTGCTGCGGTGGCATCGGCATCGGCGCATAACCTCTCTGCTGCTGGACAAAAGGGTATGGCTGGTTCTGAGGTGGTGGCACGCCGTGCTGGTACGGGCCTGGCGGAGGCCGCATTCCTGGGTGCTGTGGGTACGGTGCTGGCAGTGGTGGGATAGGCTGCTGAGGGAAGGACCCAGTTACCCCAGGTTGGTGCTGGGGCGGCGGCGCGCCATGGCGATAGTGTGGATTAAAGCTCCCTCCCTGCCCATACATCCTCCTCTAGCTCGGAAACCAACCCTCGGGAGAAACCTCCTGCAAAGTTCAAATTCCTCATCAGACCTGGTCAACAGTTAGCGAAGGAAACCACGCAGACAATCGATAACGCGATTAGCCCACTAAAATCGCCCCCCTCCCCCCAACAAAAATCCAAACCCTAGGTTAAACGTGACGGGGCTCACACGAACCGGAGAAGCAGAGCCGAAAAGTAGAACTACCAAGGAGAACAAGTGTTCCGCGATTACCTCCTAGGAGTCCGGAGACGAGACCCGCGGCGTCCTGCGTGAGGCTCGGATTCGGATTGGCGCGGAGCCCCCCACGCGGCTCGCGACGGGCTGCGATCCTCCAGGGGCGCCGGCACGGCGACGCGGGATCGAGCGGCGGCGGCGCTAGATCGCTGGGGTTAGTTCGGATTGGAGATTTTGGCTACCCGGTGCGCCATTGGGCGAGGATAGGCGAGGAGGAAGGCCGGGGGTCGGAGCAAGGACCGGTGCGTGCCGTGCGTGCGAGACAGCGAGAGAGACTGTGCAGGTTTAGATTTTGCAGAACGGAATGAATGACGGGGTGGAAACTGAAAATCGCATGATGATGGAATCTGGGCCGCGACAAATGGATCGGACGGCGAGGATTTCCTTTCGCAAGTCCGGAAGGAATAAAGGGCAAACAAAACGTGTTTTCTTATCTTTTTTCTCTCTTTTATTTTTGCAGAAAAAGGGAAGTAGTACTATTATTCAGTTCTTGTTCCTTCATCATCAGACAAAAGCGTACTGACTCTGAATTTCCCCTGATGCGACACAACAAAGAAATTGCCAGATACCTTTTTTTAAAGAACTTATGAGATAATAATACCAAGGAGTTGTTCCCTTCAAAAGAGAGAGAAAATAAATCTGAATATTCCTTGCCGCAGAGATATTTCCTCTGTACCTTACTAAATGTCATTATATTTCATTGACTGCAACTATAAATCCTAGTAGTACTTTGACAGCATTAAATATTTCGCACAACCAAGTACAGTTGAAAAAAAAACTGGACTCATTTTAATGTCGTAGTTGATTAAGTTTTGCTCTTGGAATGCATTGCTCTAGTGACCAAGCAAAGCTACTTGAACTGCATGGCTTTCACACATTCAGCATGCAAAGTTCACTTGAATAGCATATGCTTCAGGGTTCAGACTTCCAGTATGGCACGGTTCATGCACTGGGCACATGCTAGATTTTCTTTCAGCATAAGAGGGAAAAGGATGGTTGCATCACCATTACAGAACAAATTGGCAAACTTTAGCAGACAAATAAATAAACACAAACCATATTACTAGACAGTAAAAGATAGATGCTTTCATATACGACGTATTGAGTGCAGGTATGTAACATTTGACAAGTCCCTTGTACCCTACCATAAAAATCTTGTGTTACAAATAAAAGTGTATTACAGTAACAAAGAATTGCATGACGATTGTTAGGTCCCCTCCAAGGCTTCTAATATCTAAAACATTTCGAGATTTTGCAACACCTTGTCCAGGAGGATCTATGATCCACCGATGCATGTGTTTGTTCCAAGTATCAACTGGTGCCCAAGTGTTCAGGCAAGTCCGTTGCAAAGGAGGTGCCACATCAATGGTGAGCTTCTTTTAAAGTTTACAAAGAGCTTTACTTTTGAGTTGAACTGCTCTCTTGCACTCCCTGCATCTGCAGCAGTTTCTGCTGCTCCTCATCATTCTCTTCCTTTGGCTCAACCTTTGGTGCTTTTGGTTTTGTGGTGGATTGCTGGTAGAGTACACCACCTGACATGCATATCAAGAGCCCAAGGGTACCCACAAAGGAGGCATGCTTGTCCCAGATAAGCAGATTAATCACCACAGTCAGGAGTTTGTTCACTATGCCCAGTACTGTGAACCCGGTAGCAGAGATAGCTCGTCTGCAAGAGAACCCAAAGAAGGATATCGACAGCCCAAATAGGCATGAGAGAGCAACAGGGAGGACCACATCGAATGAAAGCCAATTTGACACTTTGGAGCTGTCAACCTTCATCTGATCAAACTCTCCCATTATAAGGAGCTCAAGGGGGAACAGCATCAAAGCTTCAAGGTTGTTGTATAGCACAAGGCCCCATGTGTTCAGCCCAATGGTCATGACAACATGCTTGATGTACACAAAATCAATGGACATGCTTGCTAGGTAGGCCACCGCCCAGGTGTAAGCAGTCACAGTGAATTGGTTGTCTGTGAACACATAGATCACACTTCCGCCAAGAATAGTGGAAAGTGAAAGCCATGTCTTCAGTGATGGCCATGGCTGGTGAAGATACAGCGTCTCTCCGATGGCAACAAATATTGGCACAGCAGAGCGGAACACAATGAAAGTGTCCACATTGGCATGCAGCAGGAGTTCACTGTTTGTGAAGATGGATATATAGAACATCACAGCAGCAGGTAAAAACTTCCACATAGTCCTCAAATTGAGGCCATCATGCTCAATGAGCTTTAGCTGTCCACAGAGGAGAACTCCAGCAACACTAGTCAAGTACTGTAGAGCTGTCAGGGCTCCAGGATACGGAAATTTCATGACTGCCCATTTGTTGATGATGGAAAGCAGAGATGCTGATAGACAATACCCAGCAGCAACACCATAGACTGAGATGTGCTGCACAAGAGTGTTCAGTGTGTTACTCCAGGCTCCAGTTTTCTGGATAGTACCTGAACCCTCTAAAGAAGCATCTTCGTCTGAGAGATTAGACATCTGCAAGATGCAAACTACCACAATTACTAAAGTTTCAAAGAAATGCATGAGCCCATCAAAGTCAAGCAGCAACTACTACAGAACAGAGAAGCAACTATGAGAAACATGCATGTTTCAGGGGGGACATTGAACTTAATGCATCATCAGATAGTTAAGATCTTAAGCATAGGTTTCCTTAATGTTAATGTAAAGAAAGTTTGCAACCATCTTAGAAGAATTTGGTCAAGTGCAAAAGCATAAGAGGGCACAGTTCAGTTTCCACATTGTATCAGTTTGTATCCTTTACATGATGCAAGAAAAAAGAAACTACTATTGACCATTACAAGTACGAATCCCAGTTCAATAGTTATGACACTGAAATCTTCTACTGCGTTTGATTCTGAATACTACACGAGACAAATTTGTTCATCACATTGCTTGAGAATGTAGGAGATAACTCCTAGATCACAAAGCTGCAAACATGGCAAAGGGAATGGCTAGGTCAACAGCACTTAAAAACCATCAATATACATGAGGATAGTGATGTGGAAGCAGTACTGGCCGGTGAACTCTCTCACATGTGCCATTGCATTAGGATGTACAATTGTATCAAAAGATAGAGCAATCAGTATATGTTGGTGTCACACCATAAAAGAACAAGATTGAAAAGAAAGGGTCAGAAATTCATGTCCTCTAAAAGGTCTCCACACCTTTAAAATTATACTGTTTGCAAACCAAGGTAATTAATCAACCTTGTCATTCTTATAGTGCCATGATGATGCCTATATTTTCACATTTGACGGATGCCGATTTGATTTTAAAACAAAATCTATGGAAATCTGACATTATACTAATGTAGCAATTGACAATCCAGAACAATACCTAAAATTATGCACCTATACAAAGCCTTGACATTTCATAACTCTACAAATTTGGCCCTACCCCCAGAGATCATCACCTTCCAATCAAGTTTCATACAGTAACAATTAGGACTAACAACACTGCGCACAAGTATATTCATGTTTTGTTCAAGAAAAAAAGTATGTTCATGTTCACTAGATTTAGTTGTACTATTCAGTAACTTGTATGATAAAGAGGTCATCAACATCACATGTTATAGATCCAACCACATTTTCCTGCACTCCACAGCTGGGATTGGTATGAACGGATTTTCAAGGATCAACTTCCAACACACATATGCCAAATAAAAAACAAATCTAAGGCACATCAAGAAGGTTATAGCAACAAACAGCCAAATGCTAATTTACTGAACAAAAGAAAAGGTTTTTATCAACTGATGCTGATAAATACTGAATAATGAGAAATTTCAGAGAGAAGGTAAAACTCTGCTTTATGTGTCAGACCATCTTATTTGTCTTCTGTGGCAAACATGCTACACAATTCATATTTGTGATACAAAACCAGCAAAAGCCAGGTAAAGGCACAACAAGCAGACACCAAAAGGCAAAAGCGAAAGGCAGATAACAAGTACTTAAAAGAAGCCGCACAACAAAATCAAAAGCAAATGATGAGACAGTAGGATCAGAAACACTTGATAGCAGCAAAACACGACTAAAGTATGCCAGATAAAGATTTAAAGAAGCTGGTCAACAAATACCTTGTAGCGTCCAGCCCGGGAATTTGCCATGGCTTATAACCAAATTCAACGCCAAATGATCTAGGTATGAAGCATGTATCTTTTTAAGCCAGTTGAGGCTGCTCGAGGTGGCAAGAGAAGAGGGAAGACCAGTATGCAACAACCACCTAGCAGCTAGCACAATCAAATAAGCTCGTGGGGGACATAATGCGTTTGTCCATGACAGCCATAGAAGTCAAACAAGCTTGGGGCACGTCGCAAGCATGTTAGGTTGCTAGCATGACAGGACACGTAAAAATATCAACGGCGCGTATTGTACCACCCTAAGCACTTGGTCCAAGTCAAGGAGGACAACTTAGACGAGGTCCTAATAATGCGACGTTCTAGTTTGTGATAATAAGAAAACAAGTACAGCATACCTCAGCAAGCTTTCCTCGCAGCTGTGGTAGTTGGACAGATCCTTCTCAACTACCACAACGTGACAGCACCAGCACCTCGATGAGGAATCTACAAGTGGCTGGAAGCACACGAAGTGCTCTCAGAACTTGCTGCTGGAGCCTCACAAGCCGGCGCAAACAACCGATCAGTCACATAAAGCGTTTCTGATCTTGTTTTAATAAACACGAAAAATAATGGAATTAGTTATAGTCGCTGGAGCATACGTCCTATGCTAGCACAAGAAGTCACTGCACGAACTAAACGCCGCCATGGACAGAGGAAAATAAAAACATCAACCAATCAAATGTTAGGTGAGAGCATCCCGTCAGGACCAACGACGACCGCTTCGCACAGTGGCAATTTCGTGCGCAGCCAGAACACCGCAGGACATTATTGATTGGCACCCCATCTACCCATCAAACACCCATGGAGGCGTCGCAAGAAACCTCACAAGTGGGCATCAAGCGCCGAGGGCGACACCCAAAGATCGAATTCTTGTGGTGCCTACCCCGCCCTGAAGCAGGAACGGGGCCGGAAAACCCCGGGAAAGCAGAGGATGGGGAAAAAACTATCACCTTCAGAAGCGTCCTCCGCCCCCCGCACCGCGGATAATTCGGTGGTGTGGTGGGACGCCACGGGTGGTGCGCGGTGCTTTATCACGGGGTCTCCGCCTCGCTCGGAATTGTTTTCTGCGCGGGAGTCGTCGGAGGGGGAGGAAGCCGGATCTGGACGCGATCACGAGTCAAACTCGCGGCCGCGGACGGGGTTTACTGCGCGCGCGGGGGGAGGAGGAGGGGGGTGTGCGGATTTGGGGGGCTGCCGGATTGGGATTTCGGAGAATGGATGGAAGGCAGGCAGATGGCAGGGATGGGGGCGAGACGATGAGGAATTTAGAAAAGCGACTTGCTGCTGCTTCTGACCCGCGAGCAGCGGGGAGGAGATCTCGAGGCGCCTTCCGCCTCGGCGGGCTCGCCCGCCTCGCGGGTCGCGGTCGCGGACTCGCGCGGAGACCGGGGCAGCGACCGGCGGCTTCGGAGGTTTTTCGTCGCTTCTGCTGCCGGTCCCGTTTGGAACCCACCAGATTTTAAAAATCCGGCTTCCAGAATCTGGATGTAAATCAAACGGACCGGATTTTGATTTCGGATTCTAGAATCCAAGCAGCCGGATTCTCAAAATCCCAGAATTTGGAGCGGGCCAGAATTATGGCAACCAAATGACCAAAATACCCTTCAGCTTAGGTTGAAATTTACCTCTATTGCCATCTCCTCCACCTATCCCTTTCTTCCCCGGCGCCGCCGGAGCAGGCCCGCCTCCACCTCGTCCGAGCCAGACCGCCGCCCGTCGCGCCCAGTCCTCCTCTCCGGAGGTGGCCCGCTGGCCGCGGCGCCCCGCCACCACCTCGCCGGAGCCGGCCCGCGGACTACAGCGCCCACCTCCACCTCGCCGGCTCCAGCCCGCCAGAGGTAGCCCGCCGGCCGCCGTGCCGGCCTCCACCCGCCGCGCCCGCTCCTCCTCGCTGGAGGTGGCCCGCCGGCTGCCGTACCGGCCTCCACCCGCCGCGCCCGCTGCTCCTAGCTGGAGGTGGTCCGCCGGCCGTCGTGCCGGCCTCCGCCCCCCGCGCGTCGGCGGCTCGTCCTGTTTTGTCTATGGGTTGGGCCGGCGCCGGCAGGTCGCAGGAAGCCCATCTAGAGAGTGGGCCGAGTTTTCTATCTAGCCCAGATCGTAATCCCCTACAAGGCCAATATTCTGCTGCTGGGCTGGCTGTTGCTGGGCCTTCCTGAACCTCACGCTTTTTGGAGAGAACGCGTGTCTGTCAGCCCTTGCCGGCCTGCCGCGGCAGAGTCCTGACGCCGACGGCGGCGCAACGGCGGCGCAGGGCGGCAGGAGACGGCCATTGCAGACGTGATTTGACCGGCGCGGTGGCGCCGATGCGCGCAGGCTGTGCCTGAGCGGCTGAGCCTGATGAGCGGCGCGGCAGCTGCGCGCGGTAGAGTAGTGGTACGGTGTGCTCCAACTTGGGCCATGTTTAGTTTGCTAAAAATTCTAACGTTTTCTCCACTCTCCCTCCATCACACCACATTAAATACGTCAAAAGACATATGTTCGGAGTATTAAATATAGGTAAAAAAAATAACTAATTACACAGTTTTGATGTACTTCGCGACACGAATCTTTTGAGCCTAGTTAGGTCATGGTAGGATAATATTTACCACAAACAAACGAAACGTGCTACAGTGTGCTACAGGAGTTCGAAACGTTGAAAAGACAAATTTTTCCACCAACTAAACAAGGCCCTTGGGCGTATAAAATTCGAGCCGTCTTCTCTTCCCGGTGACTTGGTCTGAATACTCCATGTTGCACGCGCCAATTGAGACGGTCGTGATCAGAGAAACATGAATGGACAGCGTAGGTTGCTAGGCTAGCTGGGTCAACTCCTCTAAAGTTGTGTACTCAGCTGTCTAGGCTGCTCACAACACGCGAACTGATCTGCGTTTGCTTAAAAGTTAAAAAACGATCCGCGCATCTTCAAGGCAACGGTAGTTCTTTTTGTTAAAAATTTATGGAGTAGTACTAAAATTTGCTTAAGGACTAACTACCATAAGTAGTATCAAGTTCTTCAAATTTTTATATTGACCACAATCGGAGCTTATGAGCGAGGGTTAGCCTGCCGAGACGACGATGGGTGTGGAAAGACATGGAGGCAATCAGGCAAACGTGTTGGAGGTGTAGTGTGCATTTGCTATTTTTTTAGTTGTTTGTTTGGCTCGTGGGTGTGAAGGGAAAACTTAATTATTACCTCTATGAATGATTTAATAAGTCCAAATATCTTTATTAGGACTACCTAGTACTTGGCCAAAATAATCATGATGAGCTATCACTACCTCAGATATATTTATTTTTTCAAGGAACTCTACCTCAAACACTGCCTCAAGCATTTGTAAGTTGCCATTCTTCTCGTAAGGAAATTTATGTTCGTAAAAGAATATGACATTATCTAAATGAAGTGAGCCTTTATTTGTAAATTAGTTTCTGTCCATAAATGGGGCTGCCACATGCCACCTTCTTCATTTCAAATTACTTATCATTATTGACTTTTGTTCAAAACATTTGATTATTCGTCTTATTCAAAAAATTATGCATGCACCGTTTGTTTTGTTTGTGACTTACTTCATCATCAAAGATATTTTAAGTATAACTTGACATTTTGCATATTTACGTTAATTTTTTTTAATAAGATGAATGGTTATATTGTGATCAAAAGTTAACAGTGACAAGTAATTTGGAATGGATGGATTCATAAATGGTGATGCACACAAAGCATGCCAAATTTCGGGCTCACTTCATTGCTTTTTGGTTATGAAAAGACAACAAATGGAGCAAATTTTGAGGGCACATGCCAAATTAGTTTATGTTCATAAGTAATGAACTAATGATGATCATGATTTAATCTCTTGTTGGTGATGAGCTAATCTCTTATGTCTCCACCATCAAGATAAGATACGATATTGTCCCCCAGACTCAATTATTGGGTATTTAACAAGATTTTGTTCAAGATTGAAGGTCAACCTCGATCTGCATCCTCTTAAGGCATCATGTTCGCTCCAATATAACATGATTATTCCAAGAAACCCCACCATACCGTCCTGAACGTATCAGTGCTTTATATATCAATTACACTAGCTCTCTCTCCACCAGTTCGATCCGAGTCGGGCGATTCTTGATAAGAATCCCTCCAAGATCACAGATGGACCTGTTCGTTTGGCTGGTAGCTGATGGCTGATTTGTTCTGAGAGAAAAATACTGTTGACTGGTTGCTGATGGCTGGTTTGTTCTGAGAGAAAAGTACTGCTGGTTGGTGGCTGATAAGCCAAACGAACAGGGCGATGGTTGCCCATCAATCAGAGGTTATCACATGATGTCCCCTAATCGTTGCTCCGGTCGACAAGCATGGCTCCAAGATTTGCACTGTGCAAGTAGTACCTTTCGCCAAGTTGCCCTTAGCTGCCCTGTCAGAGATATGTGTGTGGCACTATGCTCTTGGATTATTGCCCCCCCGCCCACCCCATGTTTATGGATGATGGATTAAATAAGCAAAATGAGTGATAAAATACCGCCCAAACCTGAAGCTGTTGAAAATTATTAGTTTTCATGTGTGATCCAGTAATGATAGTGGAACGGAGAAAAAATAATAGCTTGACTGTAATCTCGCGAAAAGGAAATAATCACTATTGTGAAAGTCCTTTTAGCACCGGGTCTCAACCCCTTTAGTATTGGAGATTATTCCTTATTTGACATCAGAAAACATGCTCATTTCTTTTTTGACACTGAAAAAATTTTCGTTCCCTATTTGACACTGAACTCAACTTTCATTCCTCAATTGACATTCTGTTAGATTTTCCATCCAAAATCAGTTAACTGCCCCGTGAAATGGCAATTTTGCCCCTGTGAGCCCCACCATCCTTCTCTTCCCCTCTCCCCTTTCTTTCTCCAACCGTAACCGTGAGTCTATCTCCCACCGTCGACGCATCAGCCATAAGGTACTCTCTGAGGTACCCATACCAGTGCAGCCACGGGTCAGGAACAGCGGCACAACACGTTGTCCTTCCGGGTGCTCGTCACCGCTGTCCACGAGACGAAGACAACGGCGGCGACGCCCTGCTCGCCCACTCGTACTCCTCCTCCGCGGGAGCTTGGAGCGCGCCCGTCAAGTGCCACCCGGCGCCGGCCTTGCCATGTTCGGGCTGCGCGCCACCGCCATCGCGGATCTCCTTGACTAAGATCCCTATCGGAGTCAACAGCCGTGGGTGGATCTCCCACCGTTTCTGTGCCTCACCGAAGATGAGGCTCTCGTTCCTGAACCTTCAGGGAGATGGGGACGACGGCGGCGTGCTCGAGCTCTATACTAAGCAACAGGAGCACGGCACTGAGGCAGTGGCTGGCGACTGTCTGAACTGATTTAACTGGACGCTTCATCTCATTTGGGGAGAAGAGCGGCGTGGTGCTCCTCGTCGAGGATGATGGGCTCGGCTTGACCACTCTGGACCTTAAGAGCAAGAAGATCGCTGTTGGATTTTGCATCTGCTGGTGGAGCAAAGAAGCTTTGGATGCCTGATCCTTATCTTGTGTGCGACCTATTTTACCAAATGGGTCTCGAATTTGGGTGTGCGCTGTTGGAGACAGCCTCGAGGACTTGTCGCTGCACATCAGCCGACCGAGCAGTGCGCCAAACGCCGTCGCCGGCGGCCGAGCAGGACCACGCGAGCGTGCTGCCCTGGCGGCACAACCCATCAGCGGGCGCGGCGCTGATGCCCACCATGCCGATGTTGCAGTCGCTCGTCGGCGGGGGCGGGCTAGCCGGCGGAGGAGGAGGGCGCGTCGGCGGCGCCGCCAATCAAGGGGATTTCCTTTCCTGCTCCCCGTCGTGGCCGCCAGCCGGGCCTGGCCGCGCCGCCTCCGTGGATGCTGCTCTCCGCCGTGGCCGCCAGCGAGGCCAGGCCTCGCTGCCGCCGTGGATGCTGCGCCACCGCAAGGAGACCGCGGGTCGCCGGGGAACCTGAGGTCGGTCGCGTCGGAAAGCACGAGGAGGCCGCCAGGGTCCCTAGGTTGGTTCCGCGTTGAGTTTTTTTTTTACAAGGAGCCCATGCGGTGTTGAACAGAGGAGGAAGAAGCGAAGGATAACGGGACCCACAGGGGTAAAATTGTCATTTTACAGGACACTTAACGGACTTTGGATGGAAAATACAACAGAATGTCAAATAAGGAATGAAAGTTAAGTTCGGTGTCAAATAGGGGACGAAAAGTTTTTCAGGGCCAAGAAAGGAACGAGTATGTTTTCCAGTGTCAAATAAGGAATAATCTCTTAGTATTGTTTGTGCAACCATTACTTGGCAATTTGGTACTAAAGGAGGTTTTAGTACTGACTGCTTGCCATGCCACGTCACACGCACGTTGTTTTACTTTTATTTTCTCATTTTCTTTCCTTTCTCTTTTCCCCGCCGACCACTATAGCATCCACATTCATAGGCAATCATGTGAATCACATTAAAATTGGCAATCACATGAACCATACTATAAATCACAATTTCAGATTCTGCAATAACAAAAATTAAATCATAAGAACACAAGAATCACAAGGAGAATCACACGATAATGCTCCGGCCGCCGGGGCAGCGGTGCTCCCGCCGACCACCATTCCCGCTCCGCCCGCCTGGCAGTGCTGCTCGGCCATGCCCGCCGCCCCTCCCAAACACGGCCTCATGCATACCACGTCCACGATTAGGAGGTCGCATGCCCGCGCGTCGATGGAGGCTGCGCATCCACCACGCCGGGGAGGCCAACCGCCCGCTTGGTCGGTCATCTCCTGGAGAGAAGAAGAGAGAGATGTAAGGATGCGAGGGAGAAAGAGATAATGATGAGAGGGAGAAAGAGCCTGTTCGGCTAGTAGAATGAGTAGTGCTTGGCTAGATTTTCAATAGTACTATGTGAGAGGAAACATGCCGAATTAAGTCAAGCCTAGACAAGCCGAACTAGCTCAAAGTAGATAGACCGGTGAGGGTGAGGAGATAAGTGGTGGAGGCTGGCCGGGCGTGAGGAGTAAAATAAAGGAGGAGGGCGGGTGAGAGTTTTTAGTAGCGAGTGGTTTTTCCACCCAGTACTAAAGGGTCTCCACGCACATTAGCCGTAGGTGTAGGTTTAGCTCGGTATTAATATGAAACCTTTAGTACCAGGTAAAGTCTACATCTGATTATAAAAGGGGTCACAAGAGGTTCCTGCAGGGGCTACCCTTTTAGGACCAGTACTAATGGTAACATTAATACCGGATTAAAATTGTATTGTGGCTAGAGACGAAAGATCGATTGCCCGGTAGTGATCGAATAAATTAAGCGAGGCATTTAGCAGAGTCCAGAAGTTTAGCACGCTCTATTAAAAAATTAAAATGTGTATGAACTAAATAAAGCGACGACACCATATGGTTGTGTACGTACTGGCACTGGCATACTGGCATGGAGAGGGTCGTCATTAATTGCTGGTTTGGCCGTTTGGGACAAGCATTGCGCAGTGAGAGACTCTACGAGGGTTGGGCTGTCCCTGCGTCCTGAGTTTTATCTCTGAAGAACATACAGAGTATGTGTGGTCCTCGATCCCATAGGTCCGGCTTAATGCCCATAGATGATGCATATATCTATATACCTATCTCTCCTCTCCCCTCAGCTCATGGAACTGATGAGTTGGATCAGCAGGGGCACATAGTAGAAAATGTTTAGAATGAACTATACACAGTAGAAAATGTGTAGTTAATTAAAACGTAAATTTGCAGAGCTGGACTGTGTACTTTTAAGTTTGAAGTAGATGCGTCATGCATCTGTAGGCCGGAGAAAAACACATGCAATACGTACAACACTATGGAGTCTGGAGTTTGGCAAACTGTTGTTCATCTTTCTGCATTCACATGCATTCGATCCCTGCTCATTCACTCTACAGAAAACACATGATATTAACAGAGAGCGGTGATACGTACGTGTTAATTTCCGATGTGTGCATGTTGAGGCTTGTTTATTTCAACGAATAATCCATGTGTCGAACCTTGCGAAAAGATAAGTTTTGCTTCAAAATAAATGATACTTATTACATAATTATTTGTATAATATGAACGGTCAAACGTTGTTGTGACAAAAAATATTTTGGTATGGAGGTAGTAATTATACGTACTAGGTGATACTTCGTGCGTTATTGCAGGAATTTCTTAAACAATATTGTAAGTGAAATTTGAAAGTAAAAACACTAATAACGTGATTGCATGACAATATTATATTCTTTTGCAAACGACATTATACATGATAATATGTTCATTTTGTTGAGAGAGAATGACTCTTAAATGATTGATCCTCCATATATTTCTATTGTGAAAATTTGGTAGCATTATACTCGCAAATACTAATAAATTGCATGCATGGATGTTTTTAGTCATAAAAAATCGATGGAAGATCTCGGTTATATTGATTGTTGAGAGCTATATCGGTTCTATTGATTGTTGAGAACAAAGCTCAAGAGTTTAATTTTTACTGCAGTATTATTTTTACACTCTACATCGGGTACATGTTGTCATGCATGATATTTCATCTTATTAAGCATTCGTTGAATTGAATTAACTTCTTAGGTCTAGTTTATATATTATTCGGGGCTATCGTTTTCTTAGGTCCAATAATTCCATGTTTGTACATATGGTAGTATTTGTACTTTGTCAGATACTGTACATATGAAAAAGATGGACCACTGAAATTTGAAGTTTCTCCAAAGCCTAAAAATGTATATTTTTGATGTGTCATTCATTTGAACAAGAAGTACAGTGCCAGGTGTAAAGGTATGGCCGGAGCTAGTCAGAATTATTCAAGCTTTTGGTCGACATGCCATGCTGGTAAGTGGCAAGTTGTTCATAAATTTGGTCCCCGCCTAGCACTTGCATACAGTCTATCTCATCGGAATACCTTCTGCTAGGAGAGGTGCCCTTCTTCATGCACTTTTATTTTTCTTTAAACAACAAACGGGCCGGGATGCCAAAAATTAATGTTTGCTTGGAGATAGCTGATTTATTTGTTGACCCAACCCATTTAGACACGGACACATATCTATTTTGCAACAACACCTGAATAGCAATAAAAAATAGTTAATCATATAAAATATTTTCATTAAGTAAAATTTGTCCTTTAATTTAATTTCTTTTGTTAGGAATAGGAGCAGATTCGCGTGCACAAAATTCCGTCCCCAATCATCAATTAAAAAAAGTGGAAATTCAATAATCTTCGATGATCCAGTGTACAAGAACAACAGAGCTAGCTAGCCAACCACTAACCAGGCGTGAATACAGCAGAGAGATCAGAAGCCCTGCTTAAATCACGAGGGCGCCATGGCAAGACACGCCCAGACCTCCGATCCACCCTCCTCTCTTATTCCACTCATCAGGTGGTTCCGTTCTGGCTATTTTGTTGTGCGGTTCCGGCCAGTTGCTTCCCCTCGAGCAGTACAACTGAAGCTAAATCCAATAGCAAAAAAAAAAGATCGTCACTTGATGATGTTGTCGCGCGCAGGGACCATGCATGCATGCATGCAATTTCGCGCGACGCAAAGGTCCTACACAGCTCTGACGCTTTCCGGGCGTCCGCTTCTCCTCCAATGGGATCTTACCCTACTACTAGATTTACTTCAGGTTGCATGCATGCTTAATTTGTGTGTTTTCAAAAAACAGTAAACACAGTATATCTATCTATACTATAAGGAGCGAAGACAATTGAAAACTTTTCTCACCCAAATCAGGTCCACCGTACCCCTCACGTCGGACCCACCCGTCATATGTTTTTGAAAGTGGATAGGGTGGAAGGACTATGAAGTACCAAAAAATCGTAATTTAGAGAGCGTTTCTGCCAAAAAATTAATTCTTTTTTCACCCAACTCTTTGGTACCCACCGTTGTACCCGTTTAGCAGACCATATCCACCCAACTGTGCGTCCCCGTGTGCCGTGGAGTCCGAACCAATTACGATGCGGCGTTCCGCGTCCCGGCTGTTCCAATCGTAACGGGATCGATCGGGAACATCCCGGATCGTGCCTGGGACGGCTTTTAGCTGCATCAAATAGACATATAGGCCTGCAAAGTGCAAACTATAGCCCAGGTAGGAGCGGCAAGGCCTATGGTCGTGTCCAGCTTCAAGAAAAAATGGTCCTGACCACACGTGATTCTATCTATATCTTCAATTTATTATATGAAAACTCTAAATTACTTTAGCTAACATATCTATATCTTCAATTTATTATATGAAAACTCTAAATTACTTTAGCTAACATATATGCAAATAAGTATTTATCTATCTCTATGTATCTATAATATACGGATCAAAAATAATTGAAAATGCTTCTCATCTAGAACAGGGCTACCATACCTCTCACGTCAGACCCACTTATCATCTATTTCAGAAGTGGATAGGATGGAAGACCCGTAAAAACCACAATTTGGAGATTGATTTTGTCAAAATCATAATATTTTGGGTACCGACGGTTGGCTTACCTACCATCCGCATTCCAACATCGGACCCACCCGCACCTCGCGGCGATGGCCACTGTGGGCATCACGGATGCGGAGAACATGTGTATGATCTGTGGGGGTGTCCTCGCGCGTTGTTGTCCTGTAGTGGCTGCTACGAACGCGTCGAGCGCCCCTGCAGCTAGCATCAGCCTGGGCAATCGATCATCAATGGTGAGTTGTGCCACAATTTTGTATTTTTTCCCATAGACAACCTCCAGATTAAACATCTTGTAGATCAATCAATAAGTTTTATTAATAACAGAGATGACGAAGCAAGAAATCGAAACGAGAAGTTTCTTGAATAATTGCAGAACCCAATGGCCAAGAACAACGATTGATCAACATTATTGTTCTAAACAATGTAATGCATGGATGCACATGATGGAAGGATCAAGAGATTATATCAAACCGGAGGAAGAACCCTTGCAACCCCAGCGTATGGAGACATATTTGCTGCTGCCGGTTCATAAAAAAACTGAAAGCGGTACAGCCCGGCCAGCAAGCAAAGGCATGAGCTCCTCGCCACCGCAACTCCAAGGCCTGACATCTGGCTGCGCGACACTTAAGGTAGAGAGAAAGAACGAGGGCGAGGAGAGGGTGGGCTGTCGGAGAGGACGGGGCCGCCGGCCCTTTCTGCCTTGCGTTGCCGAGGGAGAGATTGGAGGATTGGAGGAGAGAGGCGAGTGGAGAGGAAATGGATGTATGTGGGAAGTGAGGCCCTTGTTTGTTAGAATGGAAGAGGAGATGATATAAAGTACTCCTAGGAGATATAAAAGATGTGTGAGAAAAATGAGTACAGAGTATAAACGATATATTTGCTCCTTACGTGGTAATAAAATTTAAAAAACTTCTTAATTTAAATAATTAGATAATAAAATTACTTTATAAAACGTGCGTGTCGCACGTGCTTCTATTGCTAGTATAGTTGAAATAAATCTTGATGTGTTCCCTCGCGCTGTTTCAAATCATGGGCCATTTTTGGCTTTGTTTTAAGTCAAACTTCTCAATCTTAACTTGCAGAAGAACATATTAACATCAATATGTAACACACCAAATAAATGCAATGTCAAAACATATTTCACAGAGAATTCAATTAAACTAATTTCGATCGGCTCCGGCCGTTTGGCATCATTTAATTTTCGTCGTCCATGATCATATATAGTTATATATACATCCAGGGGCGGAGCTCCACCTAGGGCCGCCCAGGCCGTGGCCCTAGTCATGGTCCAGTGAAGCCCGCATCCCTTCTTTAATTTTTGACCTAAAAACAAAATCTTGAGGTCCAGCTGGAACCAGATGAAAGAAAAAAAAATAGAAAAGGTCGTACGGCCGTAACAATCCACCGGTGACCTTCCGGGGAGGCCGCAACCCGCAAAGGATCCCGTCGACCGCCGCCCACCGGTGACACCCGCCGCTCGCAGCTTGATTCTCCACTCGCCGGCCGCCGCCGCATCTTCCGCAAGCAGCCCAATTTACCCGTTGTAGGCCGCTTCCAAACCCTGCCCGGCTGACCCCTGGTGGCTGGTGTGCTACTGCACCCGCAGCTGCGCGAGGCAGCCACCACTGGGCGTCGGCCTTCGGCCCTAGTCGTTGCTAAAAGTTGGCTCCGCCACTGTATACATCTGCTTATAATAGAGCATGCATGCATATATTTGGTCATTTGGAGACTGAATCGATCATCCATTTTGCTGCAGGGAATATGCATGCTTTAGGCTAGCTATAGTGAGTACCCTAAACCCTAGTAATTACCTAGCTACAGAGTAGTCTGTTCTCGATCCGTGAATTAGGTCATCTGGTCATGGTTCTTTTTCCCCTCGATCCCTCTCTCCCGCCAAGAGTTTGTAGTCTTGTGCGTGGACGCACGCACCGGCCGCGCTTGAGACCGGAGGAAAAATAAATGAGCCGCGCAGGCATACTTTTTACTCAGGAGAACGCACCGAGAGAACAACATGGACACATATATATGGCCAATGCAACAAGCAGGCACGACACTCACATGTTTTTAGGG
Source organism: Cenchrus fungigraminus (assembly GCA_036936925.1). Lineage (NCBI taxonomy): Eukaryota > Viridiplantae > Streptophyta > Magnoliopsida > Poales > Poaceae > Cenchrus > Cenchrus fungigraminus. Next base: position 92,733,139 of record CM072776.1, on the reverse strand, counting down.
CTAATCGAACCAGCGCTGATCTAATTCTAAAAAAAACCTCGACCTTGTAAATCTCGTCCAGATTTCTATACGTCGTCTATCTCAGTGTCTCCCTAGTGTTTTTCCTTGGCAAATACTCCTATAACTGAAACAAGAGGCACACATGAGATCAAGGACGATCTTGGAGTGCGCGGCCGGATCGACCGACCGGCCCCGGCCCCGCCATCAATCTCAGGTGGTGGAGACCGGAGGGCAGCTAGCTCGGGCCGGGGCCCCGGCGGAGGGGTCCGGGGGTCGTCGCCGGGCAGCCGGAGATCGGATCACTGCACCCGTTAGGCAAAGGGCAACTGGTGGGCACGCAGGGCGGCAGGCGAACAGCGATGGGAAAGCAGGCGGAACAACCGGCCGGAGGGGCAGCAGGACGGAGGTCTCTGCATCGCTTGCGTACGTGATTGTTGGATCGATCGATCCCGATCCGACCATACGCGCTGGCCAGCGAGATATACATATATGATGTCTGTACTTGCGTTCTCTGGCTGAGCTATGGAGATCATCGATTGGGCAGTCGCGTGGGGGCTATATATGCATGCCAGCCGGGCCGGCCGGCCGCGGCCGGACACGGCAGGCGGCCGGGCGCACGACGACGACGCTGCTAGCAGCGAGCCCATGCATATATAACGTCATGTGTCATCGCGGGATAGCGGCAAACCTAGTCACCGCACGCTCTCGCCGGCGGTGCGCCACTGATCACGCCAATTAGCGTGGGGCTTGCTTGGCAGGGGAATCTTCCCTCTGGCCTGTAATTTTTTTTTACTGCAGTCATTACCTAAGCATGAATTTCGGTATTTCAGATTGGGAGTGTCGGGTGGTCACCCAGGTATTCTACCCCCTCTTACTGTTCATCTTCAACCTCCAGACTTAGGTTCCCCTCCCTCCTACTGCCGCTCGGCCCGTCTCCCACACGCCGGCGTGGGCGGGCTAGGGTCTGTGCCGCCCGCACTGGCGGACCCTAGCCCGCACGCACTGGCGCCCTCCAATCCTACCCCTCCCGCTGCCACCTTGATCCCCCTGCCGCCGCCTCCACCAACCCCTGTCGTCTCCATGAGCGTCCCCGCCCTGGCACCGGCCCAACTGCCATCGCCCACCGCCCGGCCGCCGACGCCCTCGCCACCACGCCTCAACCGCCCCGCCGCCACGCTCGCCACCTCCGTCGGCCGGCCTGCCGCCACCGGCTCCCTCTAAGTCCAATGGTGAGGAGCACTTACCCCGGCAACCCAAACCTCTAACTCCGAACCCCTAAGCCGAAACCCTAACCCGATCCTAATCTCGCCGGAGCATGGCCGGAGTTGCCCGGAGTTGGAGAATGTTGGCACCTTTTCCAAGGGACAACAAGCACACACAGGGGCTGTCGCGGTGCCTCTACGTCGACACCGATCAGACCGGTGTGGTGGACCGTACCGGTCAGACCGGTCGCCGGTGATCCCGGCAGTAAAACTACGAACGTCGGCTTGGGAGAGATCCCGTAGGAGCTGGTGCACCTAAGGTTGCTCTAGGGTTGGCAAGGCCACCTAGAACGCCTTCAGACGTCGTGGAAACAAAGGAAGAACAACAGATGAGATTGGAAGATTTAGGGTTCGAAGATAAAAGTTAATACGAGACAATAGATGGTTAATGTATTTGATTCGATTATTGGATCTAACTCAATCGGCCGTGGCCCTTTATATTTATAGGGTGGGGAGATCTTGCCCTGCAAGGAAATCCTTTCACAAGTCTAAACCTATCAGGACTCCTTGATTCGGTTCGGACACGGGGCGCCGGTCAGACCGGTGTGGCTTGCCGGACCGGCTACAGTGACCAGGACCGGTCAGACCGCCTTAAGGCACCGGTCAGGCCGGTCTTGTCCTGCCTGGTCGGCTACGTGCCAATTTTGAGTGTCAATATATGCCCCCTATTTTTTGGCAAAGGATACGTGCCAAAAAATATATTACTAAACTAAAAACCGCTTAGGACGATGTCTAACAAAACAACGGTCGTACACATATTTTTGCTCAAGTCGAGGTTGACACCTGCTTTGGCCTCCACTCTTTTCGGGTCCATGTTGACTTGGCCAGCTTCTCTTCAATTTGCTGCTCCATCGCTCCTCGTTTGCGCAGTCTTTGCAATCTCCTTTTTTGAGTGTGGGATAAGCCTGAGGGACACCACCTCAGCTGCATCTCCTTAGAATTTTGCTTGTCGCTATTCTCACATTGCTCAATAGTAGTACACACATTATTTTTGACCAGATTGCTATTGCAAACAATCGACCTTTGCAATGCACCACAACTTGAGTATGCAATAGGATATTGAATCATATACGAGTTCATGTACATACTACTATAATCCATAGGTGAATAATAGCAAGGATAATACCAAGATGATGGCATAACAAATCCAACTGTCGGTGTTTTAGACCGGCAACCTACCAAGGGGAGTACCCGATGCAGACGTTTGTGGCCTCGCCGAGATCGGGAACTCGAAGGAGAGACACGTGGCACACAATTTAGACAGGTTCGGGCCGCGAGGTGCGTAATACCCTACGTCCTGTATGCTGCGTAGCTCTGGATTGATTGGACGTGTTTACAAGATGATGCGGATGAAGAGATAGGGGTCCCTGCCTCGCCTTATATAGTCCGGGAGGCAGGGTTACAAGTCGGTTTAGGAGGGAGAGTACTAGTCGTACACGACTAGGAGTACTCTACATGGATCCGGACATACTTGGTTTCCTAACCGAGTACTAGCCCTCTGGTTGCCTTGCGCTCCACGCCGTCTTATACCGTGTAGCCCAAGCCGAGTAGTCCCAAGGGCCCACGTAGTAGTCGGTCCTGGTACCCGCCTGAGTAGTGAGCCTAGGAATGCCCATACGACAAGCCCCCGAGTACTTTGTAGTCGAGCAGGATGTTTTCGAGTAGTCTTGATGGCCTTGGCGAGTAGTCCTTGAGCGTCCCCGAGTTCCACAAGCCGAAAGTCCTCAAGAATGCTTGAATTATCCCGAGGCTGGAAGGTACTCCAGCTGATCTTTGAGTAGTCTTGAAGTCTTCGGGAGTAGTTCCCAAGCGTCCCCGAGTGCTTCTCTCGAAGGTCTTCAATAGTACTCGCGATGCCTTGATGAAAAACCATATGGAAAATGCGATTCAAAGAATCGCATTCCATATGGAATGTAGCCCCCGAGCCTTAGGTCAAATTGTAGATTCAAGCTGAGGGTCAATCTGAAGTTCTATCAATCTTATCCCGAAAAATCCGGAGAAAAAACCGAAGGACACGTGGCACGGAGCCCTCGAGCCTTGAGTCGAGTACTTCTCTCGAATTGAAGGGTCATCTTGACTGTAGAATGTGTCCGGAGTGCATCTTCGATTTGCTGCAACTCACAGATTCCGTCGATCGAAGCCGAGCCCCCGAGATTGAGATCACGTTGAGTCAGCCGTCTGGAACTTAGCCACCCGCCCGGAACTGAGCCGCCTGGTGGCTTATAAATAACGAGGCATCCCCTTAGGGTTTTCCACTCCCAGCAGTTGCAATCTCCAAATCGCCTCCTCCCTTTACTCCTGCTGTCGCCGCCGCCGCTGAGTAGATTTAGATCTACTTCCGCGCCGCCGCCGTAGTCCGCCCTCCCCCGCAACCCCCGAGCGAATGCGAGTGAAAACACTCATGACTGGGAGGATGAAGGCGTCACCGTCGAAGAGCACCAAGACTGGCGCGTCGAAGAAGAGGAGTCGCGATGAGGTCGGCGATGCCGGTTAGTCGTCGTCGTCACCGCCTCCCTCCACCCCGCTGAATCCATCGAAGGAGTGGAAAAAGGCGAAGCTGAAGACCGAGGACCTCCTCGCCCTGGTGAAAGTGCATCTAGGCCCCTAATTAATTTTAGTGATTATGATAATAACAATTTGGATGGACTAATGCTTTCAATGAGATGTATGCAGTGCTTAAAATTGAAAATCTTATGAGTTTGGTGAAAAGAAGTCCCTCATTTCACTCTTATCGGTGTTGAAGCCCAAATGGAAGATTAAATTATTTTTTGGTTTGAATTTGAGTATAGGAAACACCGTACTATAAAGGGGGACGTGATTGATCTATCAAAGTTTGTCACAAGTGCTAATCTTGAGAACTAACAACCCATGAGAGACACATTTTCACACATGAACACATGGGTATGCTAACTCTCTCTGGGGGGTCGGAAGATACAGCCTCAGTGTCGGAAGATACAGCCCTGGCAGAACTTCCGATGACATCTTCCGTTTCCGCTCGGCCTGACCCCGGAAGTTCCGACCTCCACGTCGTATCTTCTGGACATGTCGTGACCAGAGGCCTAACGGTCATATTTTTGGGGGTTGGGTATTTATACCCCTTCACCCCCTCTTCTTCTTGCTGCTGCCTCCCACGAACAAAACTCCTCCTTGAGCTCCATTCCCTCTCTCCCAACTCCTCTCCAAGCCATTCCAAGCAAGGATTCACTTAGGGTTTGGGTGTGAGAGAGATTTGAGGTGTGAGATTGAGCCCCTTGAGCTAGTTCTTCACTTGTCCATCTCAAGAAGCACTTGTGGCGGCCAAGATTCATCGATTCGCGTTTGTTACTCTTGAAAATTGCTTCTAGACAGTTAGGCGTTGCCCGTTGAGTGCCCTCTCCGTGTGGAGCACCCGGGATCGTTTGTATTACCCCTCCTTTGTGGAGTTTCTTAGTGAGCACCAATTTACCTTTGTGGTGGATTGGGTGAGGCAAGTGGCTCTTCGTGATAGCCCTCCCTTTGTGGGAACCTCAACGGAGACGTAGCCTTCTTGGTGGAGGTGAACTTCGGTAAACAAATCGCTTGTCTCTTGTGCTCATTGTGTTCTTCATTTCTATCTAACCCTAGAAGCTTGTTTTGGCCCGATCTATATATTTGTGGTGTTCCCTAACAAATCTTTGGTTGTAGGAGGTTCCTAGCATCTCTAGTAAACTTTTGATTCAAGTAGAATTATTAGTTTCAGTTTCCTTGTTGGTATTTCGCTCAGCTATCTTTCCTCTGTAGGATCTTCCGTCCCTGAGGTCGTATCTTCCGACCCTACCGGAACATACGACCTGTGTGTCGGAACTTCCGATATCTAATCCACTGCTAAGTTTTTCAAGAAATTTTAAAGTGAGCCTATTCACCCCCCTCTAGGCATCACAAGATCCTTTCAATTGGTATCAGAGCCTAATCCCTTGATTTAGGCTTAACCGCTAAGGGATCAAGATTTCGAGGAGTGGAGGCAACCAAACCGCCGAAGAGATCGCCGCCAAGGAAGCTCAAGAAAGAGAGCTCAAGGCAGCCCAAGTCGGTGACATCACCGGGAAGGCTCCAAGTCGCACACCATCCAACATCGAGAGCTCCGACGACTCTTCATCCGATTCCGACTTGGACTCCGACTCAAGCGATGAAGACATCAAGGATGGTGATGATGATGCGCCAAGGAAAGCGGCAAAGAAGAGAAGAAAGGCTAAGAAGAAGAAGAAGGCTAAGAAGATGGCCAAGAAGCTCCTCAAGAAGATGATCAAGAAGGAGCAAGCCAAGTACACTCACTCCGGCTACTACGAAGTGCCCCACAACTACGCACAATTTCCGGGCAATCATCCTAACAAAAAATTCTATTCCGTGCATTTGGGAAAGCCTCCCCATTTCGATGGGAAAGACTATCCCAAATGGGCTTATGATATGCAAATGCACCTTTACGGGTTTCACCCTTCTCTTTGGAAGATTGTGTGTGTAGGTGTAACAATTCCCGCCGAAGGAGAAGCCCTAACAATTGAGCATGAGCAAGACCTCCACCGCAATGTACAAGCAACAAGAGTCATCACGGGATCCTTGTGTGCTCAAGAATTCAACAAAGTTCGGAACATCCAAATTGCCAAGGTGATTTGGGACACACTCAAGGAAGCACATGAGGGGACCGAGCATGTGAGACAAGGGAAGACTGATTTGATCAATGGAGAGCTTGAGCTATTCATCATGAAGGATGGAGAAACCGTGAGAGAAATGTATGATAGACTCATGCTCCTTGTCTCGGACATTAGAGCACTAGGAAGTGATGATTGGGAAGACTCCAAGGTCACAAAGAAGTTGCTAAGAGCTTTCACCCCGAAGAACACAAACCTAGCAACCATGATAAGAAGAGATCCAAACTACTACAAGATGACCCCCAATCAACTTCTTGGAGAGATCTTGCATCAAGAGCTAGTTGACCAAGATGTGGAGAAGTCGCTAAGCTTGAAGGTGAACAAGAGCTTAGCGCTCAATGCTAGCTCTAGTGAAGCGGTGGAAGTGAAGCAAAAGACTTCCAAGACCAAGAATGAAGAAACAAGTGAAGAAGGAAGCACGGATGAAGAAACCGCCTTTGCCATAAGAAAGTACAAGAAATTCTTGAAGTCAAGGGCATCAAGGAAAGGCAGTGATGAAAGGAAGAAGAAGTCTCAATGCAAATGCTATGAGTGTGGAGAGTATGGACACTTTATTGCCGAGTGTCCCAAGAACAAGAACAAGAATGAGGAAGAGAAGAAGTACAAGGAGAAGAGTAAAGAGTACAAGAAGAAGTATCAAGGGTGTGCACACGTGGGTCAATAATGGGACTCAAGTGATGAAGATGAAGAACCAAAGAAGCAAGGCATGGCAATCATTACCATGGCACAAGGATCATCTTCACCACGCCTCTTCAACAACTTCTCCGACGATGAGGACCACTCTCACTTTTGCCTCATGGCAAGGGGGAGCAAGGTACAAGAATCAACCACCTCATCCTCTTTTACCTCTTCTTCATCCACACCTAGTGACATAGATGATCTAGATAATGAAGAAGAAATTGAAGCCAACATGATAAAGCAATTTAGCAAAAAGGGCTATAAGGAAATAAAAATGCTTTTGGAGAAATTAGAGAAAAAGAAAGTGTCTCTCCATGATCAAGAAGACTTGCTTATCCTTGAGAAGGAAAGAAGCCTTGCTCTAGAGAGACGCCTTGCCGAAGAAGCGGCTAAGGTGGAGAAGTTGACCACGGACTTGTCTTTAGCCAATGACTCCAACAAGAGGATGTCAAAGGATTACACCTTGGCAAATGAATCTTTAACTTCCCTAAAGGCCACTCATAGTGAGCTTCAAACAAGCTTCTCACGCTTGTCGGATAAACATAAAAATCTTGAAGGAAACTATAGTGCTCTTTGGGAAAGCTCCAAAGCCAACCCTAAGGCAACACTTGACTCTAGTGCCTCCACTAGCAAAGGTTGTTCTATTTGCTCTAATGTTGATATAAATGCTCTCAAGACTAACCATGCGAGGCTTGAAGAGACAATCAAGAGCAAAGACAAAGAAATAGCCCGGTTGAACATGTTGATCAATCAAGGTAAGATCGGTGCCAAGTCCATCCCCAAGGTAGTTGACAAGCAAGGACTTGGGCACTACAAAGACAACAAGGTCAATGGTAGGGTGGTGGTAAAAGGGCATGAGATCCCCTTGTGGAACAAGGGTGGCTTCCTCAACACGATCATGGACATTGCCCATGGAGTCACCACCTCTACCACAACAAAGGACAAGCCAAAGGTTGTGAACACCACAAAAGGAAATGGTGGGGTTAATTCCCCATCAAAAGCATCGAAGAATGTGGTGGAACACAAGCCCTCTCCCAACTACACTTGTGACTATGTTGTGACCTTGGACCACAATAGTAAAATGGTGGTCAAGTATGTTGGATCCTACACAAAGAAGGCTATGAGGAACAGTGTGTGGGTTCCAAAAGTTTATGCTTCTAACCTCCAAGGACCCAAATCCTTTTGGGTACCTAAACCAAAAGCTTAAACTTGTTTTATAGGCCTACTCCTCCGGTGGAAGCGCATGGTTGATTGATAGTGGTGCCACTAATCATATGACCGGAGATGAAGGCTTATTTGCATCCCTTGATCATTATGACACCCCAACGGAAACTATCATCTATGGAGATAATGGTCAAGGAGATGTGGTCGGTCTAGGTAAAATTGCTATCTCAACAACTAATTCAATTGAAGATGTTTATCATGTTCAAGGGTTAGGATACAACTTGTTGTCGGTTTCACAACTTTGTGAGAAAGGCTACAATTGTCTCTTTACCCATGAGGGTGTGACCGTCTCTAGAAGGGAGGATTCCTCTATTGTCTTTGCGGGTCATCTACGGGGAAAGCTTTACTATGTGGATTTCACAAAAGTGAAGGTGGACCCTAAGGCTTGCTTAGTGGCAAAATCCGACTTGGGTTGGCTATGACATCACCGACTAGCCCATGTTGGCATGAGGAACTTGGCCAAACTTCAAAAAGACGAGCACATCCTAGGACTAACAAATGTTGTTTTTGAGAAAGATAGGTTGTGTAGTGCTTGTCAAGCCGGGAAGCAAGTTGGAGCGCATCATCCCGCCAAGAACATCCTATCCTCATCAAGACCGTTGAAGCTACTACACATGGACTTGTTTGGACCAATTGCCTACATAAGCATCGGTGGTAACAAATATGGTCTAGTAATTGTTGATGACTTTTCCCATTTCACTTGGGTATTCTTGTTGCAAGATAAAAGTGAAGCAAAGGGAGTGGTCAAAAAGTTCATTAGAAGAGTTCAAAATGAGTTCGAGCTCAAGGTCAAGAACATAAGAAGTGACAACGGCTCGGAGTTTAGAAACACTCAAGTTGAAGAGTTCCTCGATGAAGAAGGCATCAAGCATGAACTTTCTGCTCCATACACTCCTCAACAAAATGACATTGTTGAGAGGAAGAACCGTACGTTGATTGAAGCGGCAAGAACAATGCTTGATGAATACAAGACTCTAGACTCATTTTGGGCGGAAGCCATCAACACCGCATGCCATGCCGCCAACCGCCTCTACCTCCACAAGTACTTGAACAAGACTCCATATGAGATCATCACCGGTAAGAAGCCTAGTGTGCACTACTTTAGGGTCTTTGGGTGTAAGTGTTTCATACTTAACAAGAAACCCAAAGCCTCAAAGTTTGCACCCAAGGTTGATGAAGGTTTTCTCATTGGTTATGGAACTAACGAACATGCCTATCGTGTTTTCAACAAAACCACCGGTTGTGTTGAGACTACGGTAAACGTGAAATTTGATGAATCCAATGGCTCTCAAAGAGAGCAAGTTAGTGAAAACCTTGTAGATGATGAAGAACCCCCAAGTGTATCGATCTTTAGAATGGGGACCGGTGAAGTGATGCCTCGTGAGGTTCAAGTTCAAGCTCCGGTTGACACAAGCAATCAAGATCCATCATCATCAACAATAGTGGAACCACCAAGTTCTCAAGTTCATCAAGAAGATAGTCAAGTTCATGGTGACGATCATGGACGGTGCTTTGATCAAGGGAGAGAACAAGGTGGTGAAGCTCAAGAAGAAGCTCCACAAGGTGAAGATGATGATGATGGACTCATTCAACGTCAATCTCAAGCACCACACCCAAGAGTACATCAAATGGTTCAACGGGATCATCCCGTCGACAACATACTTGGGAGTATCCAAAGAGGGGTAACAACTCGCTCAAGATTGTCAATTTTTTGTGCATTTTACTCGTTTGTTTCATCTTTGGAACCTCTTAGTGTGGAACAAGCTCTTGAGGACCCAGATTGGATTATTGCCATGGAGGAAGAGTTGAACAACTTCAAGAGAAATGAAGTTTGGGAGTTAGTGCCAAGACCCAAGCAAAATGTGATCGGCACCAAATGGGTTTTTAGGAACAAGCAAGATGAATTTGGTGTCATCACAAAGAACAAGGCAAGGCTCGTTGGCAAAGGCTACACTCAAGTTGAAGGCTTGGACTTTGGAGAGACTTATGCTCCGGTAGCAAGGCTTGAGTCAATTCGTATCCTTTTGGCCTATGCTACTCATCATGATTTCAAACTTCATCAAATGGATGTGAAGAGTGCATTCTTGAATGGACCTCTCCAAGAAGAAGTTTATGTTGAGCAACCACCAGGCTTTGAAGATCCAAAATTTCCCAACCATGTGTACAAGCTCCATAAGGCGCTCTATGGGCTTAAGCAATCTCCTAGAGTATGGTATGAATGCCTTAAGGATTTTCTTCTCAAGAACGGTTTTGAGATAGGCAAAGCCGATTCTACTCTCTTCATTCAAAGAAATGGAAAAGATATCTTTATTTGTCAAATTTATGTTGATGATATTATCTTTGGGTCTACTAATGATAAATTTTGTGAAGAGTTTAGTAGGATCATGACCAAGATATTCGAGATGTCTATGATGGGTGAGTTGAAGTTCTTCCTTGGTTTTCAAATCAAGCAATTGAAGGAAGGGACTTTCTTGTGTCAAACCAAGTATGTGAAGGATATGCTCAAGAGGTTTGACATGGCCGATTCCAAACCCATCAAAACTCCCATGGCATTAAATGGACATCTTGATCTCAATGAAGAAGGGAAGTCGGTCGACCAAAAGGTATTCCGTTCCATGATTGGCTCCCTCCTTTACCTTTGTGCCTCTAGGCCCGATATAATGCTTAGTGTGTGCATGTGTGCAAGATTTCAAGCCAATCCTAAGGAGTGTCATCTAATGGCCGTTAAGAGAATCTTTAGATATTTGGTACACACTCCTAACCTAGGCTTATGGTATCCCAAGGGCTCCACTTTTGATTTACTTGGCTATTCCGATTAGGACTATGCCAGTTGCAAAGTAGATCGAAAGAGCACTACCGGGACTTGCCAATTTCTTGATAGGTCTTTGGTGTCGTGGAGCTCAAAGAAGCAAAATTCGGTTGCTTTATTCACGACCGAAGCCGAATATGTGGCGGCTGGTGCTTGTTGTGCAAAACTTTTGTGGATGAAGCAAACGTTGAGTGATTACGGTTGTGAGTTTAGTAAGATTCCACTCTTGTGTGACAATGAGAGTGCATCAAGCTAGCAAACAATCCGGTCCAACACTTTAGAACAAAGCACATAGATATTCGATATCATTTCTTAAGGGATCATGAGGCTAAGGGAGATATTGCTTTACGTCATGTGAGCACCGAGAGGCAACTTGCCGATATCTTCACTAAGCCTCTAGATGAGCAAAGGTTTTGTGCTTTGAGAAGTGAGCTAAATATCTTGGATTCTCGTAACTTGGCTTGACTTATTGCACATACTTGATTGATGCCTAGTTAAGATGAAAATGTTTTATTTTTTCTTTATTTGTGTGAGTTTTCAAAAGTTTGGATTTTGAGATCTTTGGATCAAATACTTGGCTCAAGTGACTATTGTTATGTATGTTGATTGTGGCTAGTCACTTGTTGTCAAGGGTTTATTATATGTCCACTAGCTAAATTCTATTATCCATCTCAAATCTTGAAAAATCTCTTATCTATCCATATATCTTTATCTATTTCATATCTAGGAAGTTTATCTTCCCTCAATCCATCTATATTTATATATATCTCTTTTGTTGAAAAACATTCTATTTCAATCTATCCTTTTGGGCATTTTCTGGGTGGGGCGGGTCAAGCGGCACAAGTGCCCAGTTGACCCGGCACGGCTCTGGAGGACGCCGGGTCGCCCGGCCCCTGCGCTGGGCGTATTTAAAGGCCGCGGCCGACGTGTTCTAACCCTAAAAACACCACTCACTCCACAGAACCGCCGCCGCCCCCCCATTCGCCCCTAGGCGATTTTGCCGCTCCTCCATGAGATTTGCCCACAGTTTGGGGGATTGGAGTCTCCTCCCTCTCAAGTGCTTCTTCCTCCTCGGGTTTTCCGGATACTTCGCGGGAATTCAATGGTAAAATCGATTCAAACTCCGGATTTCCCGATCTCTCAATGTAGTTTGTTCTAGATGATTTCCCTCGGTCAATAACTTCCATTTATGCTCTAGAACAACTATCTATGATCTTGCTTCAATCCCATAATCATATCACTCGCGCCTTTGATTCAAGTGTTCTAGGGTTCATCCCGACCTGCCGGTTGACCCGGCCACCTGTGCCGGTTGAGCCGGCTAGGGTCGGGGTGACCCAATGAACCCTGTTTCAAGTGGTTATTGTTTCCCATCTTAATTCCTTTCATATCTTTACGATCTACAGATGGGTAGAGAGAAGGGAAGCACTCGTGGCAAGGAGATTCGGTCCGAATCAAGTGAGGAGGAGGAAGAGCGTTCATCGGGTGAAGAGCATGGCATACATGTGCATGAAAAGACGACCAAGCCTCAAGCTCCTCCTCCCCGTGCTAAAGGCCGTGGTCATGGTTAAGATGGCAACCCCATTCTTCAGAGGAGGACCACCACCATTGGTGCTAGGACCAAGAGGGCAAGTACCGCCAATGAAGTGGGAGATCGATATGATGCGGACATGGACTTGTCTCTCTATGTGCAGATGGCCATCCCAGATCACCCTCCGGAGCGTACAAGGCATGACCCTCCTTTGGTGAATTACATGAAGGCCGGGACCGACATGAGGCCACTTCGTTTTCAAGATCCTTGTGTGCTCCCAAGATCTCTTCATGGTGATCCTCGCTTTTGGCTTGCTCATCAAGCCAACCGGTATGAATCTACCATCCTTTCTAAGAAGCATATCACCACTGAGATGAAATGGATAAATTGGGATTACTTGAGAACTCTCTCTTCACCTTGCAAGGAAGTAGTGGATGCAGTTTATGATAGATGTAGACAGATGGGTCTCATTAACATCATGAATTTCTCTTGTGAATGGAATGAGGAAGTAGTGGCTCAGTTTTATGCCACTCTCTATGTGGATGATAGAAGAAAGGTCATGCATTTCACTCTTGGAGGAAAAAGGTTCTCTATCGAGATGTATGAGTTTGCCTCCCTCTTTCGCCTTTGTGGGGTTAATAAAACCTTCTATCAAGGTCGCAACATCTCAGACATTGATCGTGATCTTGTTCGTTTGCATGAAGACAAGGAACTTGAGGTGAGCAAGATGCACTTTATGTATGACAAGGCTTATGGAAGAGTTAGATTTGGACACACTCATGGTCTCACTCCTTATTACAAGCTGCTCAATCAACTCTTCAGGCTCACCCTCACTCCTAGAGCTGGAGACCCGGCAAATATCTCACATAGAGCAAAGGACTTGTTGTATCAAATGGCTCCATCTCAATGTCAGTTCAATGTGTGTGACTTTCTTTGGCAAGAAATTATCACTTGTTCACATGATCCTTCTAGTGGTTGCCACTATACTCCCTACATATTTCATATGATCAAGCATGTGACCAACCTTAAAATCCAAGGTGGAACGTCTCATGGGGCCTAAGAGTCTTCTACGGGAAAAATTGAGCAATTGCTTAAGATTGGAAGTCATAGCACCGATGAAACACCTAGGGGTCCTTTTCCTAGAAACAATCCTATCCAAGGGCCCGGTGATGTGGGTGCTTCATCCTCTCACGCTCTACCATCTCCGTCTCATGCTCCTTCTCAAGCTCCGAGTTCATCTCATGGTCCTCTCCCTACTCATGGTACAACTCATACATATGGCATCCCCAAAAGCAAAACGGGGAAATTTGATTTTCTTGCTCAAGGATTATTTGCTTGCTTCAACATGTTCCATCAAAATGCTCAAGCCATTGATGACATGGGGACATGGATGGCAAAGGAATTTCATAACAATGAGAGGAGGAAAAAAGAGATGTATGCCAAGATGAATATGCCTTGCTCTCCGGTTCGTGAGCCACGGGTTTTCCCTCCTATCTCTCACATTGAAAATCCTTGGGAGAACTCACGCTCTTATGTTCCGGTTGATGAGATTGAAGAAGAGGATCATGGTGATAGTGAAAGTCACCATGATGATGATGAGACCGAAGAAGAAGAGGAGGAAGGTGATGTTGGTGAAGATGAGGATGATGAGGAGGAAGAAGATGCGGAGGCCACCGACGAGGATGAGAACTAGCTCTCCCTTTTTGGTGCTTGTTGCCAAAGGGGGAGTGAATTTTGAATTTGGTGATTGGAGGCCCCTATCTATCTCTTTATCTATCTAATGCTTAATGTTTAGTTAATGGACATGTAATGAACTATGTGTGGTGTGATGATTGGTGTGTGCCAAGTGAACCTTTTATTTATGTAAGACTTATTTGTGGTACTCTAATATGCTAGTGTGTTGTAAGAACCTATTTATCTATGTGTGATGCTATGGATGCTTGGTGAATGTTATTTCTCACTTTATTGTTGTGATTTATCTTGTCATATGCATCACGGTTTATTGCTTATCACACTTTTTGCACCTTGTTGTTGTATGCAAAAATGTAGGAGGAGCTTTTGCTAAATGTGTGCAAAGGCATTTAAGGCCTCTACGGTTGAAAATGCACACATTTAGGGGGAGCTCTTCTCTATCTTGTTGGATACACACATCTCCTTTTATTTAACCAAATTGTGTTGTCATCAATCACCAAAAAGGGGGAGATTGAAAGTGCATCTAGGCCCCTAATTAATTTTGGTGATTATGACAACAACAATTTGGATGGACTAATGCTTTCAATGAGATGTATGCAGTGCTTAAAATTGAAAATCTTATGAGTTTGGTGAAAAGAAGTCCCTCATTTCACTCTTATCAGTGTTGAAGCCCAAATGGAAGATTAAATTATTTTTTGGTTTGAATTTGAGTATAGGAAACACCGTACTATAAAGGGGGACGTGATTGATCTATCAAAGTTTGTCACAAGTGCTAATCTTGAGAACTAACAACCAATGAGAGACACATTTTCACACACGAACACATGGGTATGCTAACTCTCTCTGGGGGGGTCGGAAGATACAGCCTCAAGGTCGGAAGATACAGCCCTGGCAGAACTTCCGATGACATCTTCCGTTTCCGCTCGGCCTGACCCCGGAAGTTCTGACCTCCACGTCGTATCTTCCGGACATGTCGTGACCAGAGGCCTAACGGTCATATTTTTGGGGGTTGGGTATTTATACCCCTTCACCCCCTCTTCTTCTTCGCTGCTGCCTCCAATGAACAAAACACCTCCTTGAGCTCCATTCCCTCACTCCCAACTCCTCTCCAAGCCATTCCAAGCAAGGATTCACTTAGGGTTTGGGTGTGAGAGAGATTTGAGGTGTGAGATTGAGCCCCTTGAGCTAGTTCTTCACTTGTCCATCTCAAGAAGCACTTGTGGCGGCCAAGATTCATCGATTCACGTTTGTTACTCTAGAAGCTTGCTTCTAGATGGTTAGGCGTCGCCCGTTGAGTGCCCTCTCCGTGTGGAGCACTGTTGGTATTTCTTAACCTCGATGCTAAGTTATGGGTTCCTAGCAACGATGCCAGAAATATCCAAATGGTAACCCTAATGATTACAAGAGTCCGCAAGCGCACGGAAGTACCATTGTAGCATTTCCCCAAAGGAGTATTCCAAAGGGTATCGAATCCAAGGAAGGCTGGGCGGATTAACAAGTTCAACACTATTGCAAGGAGTATAAATCAAAGACGGGGACAAACCAGACACTCAAGTACAGGGGTAAGATATGATAGATATGATAGTAGTGTGAACACACAAACACACTCTCTCTAAAGGTCCTAGGCTCAGGAGGCAACATACGAGTTAGTTCTAGGTTCTAAGGTACTAAACATACGAAGTTAGTCAGACAAGTTAGACACACACTAGCATCGCATGATCACTGGCTCAAGCACCCAGGTACAAACGGGGAGCTAACCTCCAGCGTCGCTTACGCACGACTCCGGTTGTTAGACTTTAGACTCCTACAGTGTATCCGAATGTGGGGGATTCCAGATGGGTCCAACGGCTGTCACCACCGCGGCCTACCCCAAGACAAACCGTGGGATACACTCGTAAGCAACGTAGCTACGCAACCCAAGCACCACGCTTACGTTGTTAGCAGGACCCTGACCGCCCCGGGCTATTGTGACCCAGGTCAGAGCCGCCAGATAAACCGGCCAATTACACCGAGCACCGTAGCTTGAGCCCGAACTTCATACAACACGAACATGGGATCTAACTAGATCAAACTAGGCTAAGCACACAAACGGATTCGTGCTTTCCTATGTCTATTCAACAAGATCAAAGGGTCGTGTTCGTGATGAACACGAGCCTCTAACTTATGAACAGACACCGAAAACATGCATAAGTCACTCATCAACTGGATCGAAAGGCCTTGTTCATCAAGAACAGGAGCCTCTAAATGATGAACGAGTGAAGAACACATGAACAAATCACCCATGTATACAAGCACAACTTTATATGAAATAGCTGAATAACTGAAGTAGATCAAAGTCATACAATAAAATAAAGATACAAGAGGACTCATACCTAGATCCCAAAGTACACTTGGAACCTGAAGTAGAACTACTCTAGCCTACCTCCTAGCCTTAGAAACCAAAAGTGAGAGAGGAGGAGTAAGATGTGTTGGTAAGAAATGAACCCCCTCCCCTTCTATTTATAGGCCAGAGCACCGGCGCAAGGAGTGAAACACCCCGGGGATGGCCTCTAGGACCAATGGACAAGCGCCACATGGAGGCCCAGGATCAACCGACCCAAGGTCGGTTCGGCCGATCCTAGGTGGGCCCCACTCGGGGTGTGCTTCCTCGAGGTGGCTGTCCTGTGGGCCCTTAAGTCGGTTCCCGGTGTACACGTGTTCTTGAGGCGGTTTAGGCACTCTGGTGGGCCCATGGATCCATGTGAAGTCCACGTGTCACGTTCTGATTCGTCGGGGCTTGCCTCTCTTGGATTGGTGACATGGCGTGCATGCATGGCACCTGAGGTGGCAGCCATTCCTTGAGGTGACGTGGCATGAATCATAGAAGGTGAGTTTGCCACTTCTTTTGTGCTTATTTTCCTGCAATCACATAATCTCCAAGGACAAGTGGAACTACATTATTCTTAACTAAAATGCGTGTAAGAAATGCTTCTTGCTCCTTTATTCATGAGTAAATTGACGGCTAAAGTAAGCACTTAACAGCCGTCAACAACTCCCCCAAGCTAGCCTCTTGCTCGTCCCGAGCAAGATACTTAGGACTTAGGTTGGTCGATCAGGAGTTGCTACGATGTTGTATTCCTAGTTTATGATAAGCATACGACTAGGTACTCTATCAAGAATTGAATGAGTCGGCGTTGATCCTACCTTACGCTTGATAGCTATGGGGCTTGTAGCTTCACCTGCCTTGAGCGCTTGAAAGATAGAACGGTTGTATAGGATTTACTAATCACAAGTACCTTGATCAGTCGTCAATCTGGAGGTTTTGCAAATTTTCGCAAAGAAATCAAAGTTCCTCGAATGATACTCTCGGATCGCTCAGTGTGTATGCTTCCTCACCAAGGCACTAATTACCTTCTTTCTCCACCTACTTCTAATAAGCTAATATGTGGAGCTGTAGGTAGGGAAAACATGTGGCATACCTGTTTCTCATGTATTGTCGAGTCGAAAACCGGATCCTTGGGAGCAACAAGTCATACAGCCTGATCAAGATGTGCATGTGTGTGTGTATGGTGGATGGATGAAGAATTTTTTTTATACATACATGATTATCTCCTCTCCTTTTGAGATTTTTGGAGACTTGGGCTATGTCTCTTTATTCTTTCTCTTTTTTTTCTCCTTTTTTTTGCTCTTGAGCATGTGCTGCTTTTTTTCCCGCATAGCCCATAGTCCTTGCTGAATATTTTTGGAGAGAGAGTAATCATGAAACAATGCGCGGAGCTTTATTAGTGGAATGGATGGGGGATGGATAAAATGATGGGTGCTAACTTCCGATGTAGAAGTTTAGCATATAGTGGCTGTGTACGTGATCTTGATCATGGGAGCATGACAAGTTTCTTGCCGAGGGTCACAACAATTCGACAAGACTCAATGAAGAAAACAAGCAGCATATGTGGAGGCTAACAACAGCTAGGATCTACATATGGCTTTGGATAGGAACTTCTCATCATTGAGGAACTTATCATTTTATTGTTTTTCAAAAGAAAACTCCGGATATCAAACATCACTTAGCACAGGCTCATAGCAACCCTATTATACCATATCATACCTCACAACAACCTAGGCAAAGGTCATGCTTTTTGCTACCCACAAGTTTCAAGCTAAGGTTTGATCATGCAAGCCAACAAACTCAAAACTAAGATAGGGTACTAAGCTGTAGCAAGGCATACAAAAGGAATAAACAGAGCAACTATTCATCATTTCGACCATGAAGGACAGAAAGCATTCTTACCGCGCATATGAAAGCAAACTAATTTAAGAAAGCAAATAAATATTTTTGGTCTTTTTAATTTTTTAGATTTTTATGTGTTTTTAGCATATGAGATTCTGAAAATAAAGATACAAGTTACCTCAGAGTGGGGGTCCTCCCCCAAGCTAGCTTCAGGCTCACTACTGTGGAGGGGGAAATCCCATCCACCGGTAGTAGGCCCTCTGCTCCTCCAGCTGCTGCTGCTGTGCCAGCTCGATGGCGTGTAGTCTCTCGCCAGACATCCGCTGCCAGTCCCGGGTGGACTCAACGTGATGGTGCACGGTCTCCTCCATGTCGCCGACTCGGATGTTGAGCTCGCTCATCTGTTGAGTGAGGGTGGCCCCACGAGATGACAAGCGCAATCCGGACGACGAAGATGTCGCGTCTCCGTAGGTAGTACCAGCAGGGACGGCCCACTCACCACTGCCTGCGCTAGCCCACGCCGAGCTACTCGCACCCTGCTGGTACATAGGCTGGTCCCAACCGGGAGCATATCCGGGAGTACCCCCAGGCATGTACTCGGTAGAGGTCCATGCACCAGACGGAGGTGTGGTAGGCTGAGGCTGTGGCTGAGGCGACAGCTGTGGCGCCGGCTGTTGTGCTCTGGCTGCTATCCTCGATGCACTCCTAGTTACCCTGTCACCAGAGACACTAGAACGACGAGGTTCCTCGAGAGGAACGGTCAGTGGCCCCTGGCCGTACAACCTGAAATCCGGGTTAGGTAACTGGATCTGGTTTGTATGGCCTGGGTAAAAGAAAACCAAATAATCATCCAAACCCTTCTTAAGAATATGCCCCTGAGTCAGATAAGCCTCGTCAATCTGAGTCCGGGGATTAGCAATGGAGGGCACGTTGGGCCCTTCCGTAATCCCAAGATTCGTGACGATGCGAGAAATCAGAGACGTACACTCAATAGAACCCGTCATCTTAAAATTTGTTAACCACTGTCGAATCATAGCTTGCACAGGGGAGATCTTGATCCGTCTGACCATGGCATATAAAATCCTCATCTCGTCAGTGCGCACGGGTCGTATGTCATCCCTCAGAAAGAGAGTGACGGCGAGCCACTTGTGCCACATTCGGAGAGTGGGGTGCAAGATATCATTGCACCTCGGTATTAACTTGCCGCGAACAGGACGACCAGAGATCTCCTCCCAAAAACTCTCACGATTAAAACTAGTGCAAGCTTGCTCAAGAGAAATAGCGCAGCGACGATGAAAACCGAGGGTGCGACTAAGATCTTTCCACGAAACTCGATACGGAACTCCATGAAATCAAAATGAAATGCCGGTCGCATCCTCTTGAAGAGTGCAGAGGAACTGGATGGTGGTAGGTCTAGAACCAACCTCCTGAACTGGGACAAAATCCTCCCATCCTAGAGCTTGCCAAATGGAATTGAACTCGGAGTCCATACCTGTTTTCTCGAGAAGGTCCGGGTCGAACTCCTTGGTGTTGGCGAAGACTCGGTCCTTGATGAGAGTGTAGTCTTGTCTCTCGCGATCACTCCTCAAGTCGATGAAGGCGGCGTCGACAGCGTACACTTCATCAGCTTGTGGCGTGGGTAGCTCTTCTTCTCCTTCTTCTTCACGGTCAGTCGACATTGGGCTCGGTGCAGCTTCGGAATGACGAGACGAGCTCCCCCCATCGCGTGAACGGCGTGAGCGCGTCAACTTTCGGAATGCGCCGGAAGCCCAACTCATCTTGCACAACTATCGGACGACACGAGCAACTCGGTGATGGGTTAGTGAAACTGAATGAAATTCTTACCGGGGTTGCTCCACCAATGATCAATATTTCAGCAGCACTTGGAGAGAGTACTTGGCACCTCAATCTCGAGCGAAAAATCCACGAAAACCAGAGAGCGAAAGCAAGAGAGGGAGAGAGTGTTGCAATGGGTGAAGACACCCCTCAAACCCCCTTGTATTTATAGGCATTGAAGCCGGGCACCGAGACATGGGCCCTGTGCAACGGCTAGGAGCCGTTGGAGGAAGGAGGGCCGAGCTAGCTGTTAGGCTGGGTCGGTCGACCTGTGGGGTCGGCCGAACCCACCTCGGGTCCGCCCGCTTCCAACTTTTTGCAACGGCTCTCTAACGGTCACAAGGGAGCCTGCTTAGGTGTCCTGATCCAAATTTGCCCGGAAACTTGCTCGAATGAATTTTCAAGGATTTTCCAACCCAAAATTTTATTTTCGAAATTCTTTATTAAAAAGGGAAATTTGGCTAGAAAAAATTCTAGCATGCAAATGCAAAGATGGAAAATTCAAACATGCATCGGAAAGAATTAAATTAAATTTTGGAAGGGAAATATGAGATAGCTCACCAATTTTACCTTTTGGCGAAAGGACTCATCTTTCAAGTCCGAGAGCGGGACTTTTTCTCGGTGATCAGTTCCACTCGTCACCCAACTCCCGAGAAGTAGAGGGGTGCGATCTCTGTACCTGCCGCCACACCTTCCGTGCCTTCCTTGAGTTTCTTGGTGTGGTCAGAGGTTGTGTGAGCTGGGGTTGTGGCTCCGCCCACCCCCACGTCTGCTCCTCATTTCCTTGCACTGAATAGCATTGCTCTTCTGTTGGTCGAAATCGGAACATCAAGTTCTTCTTCCCAATGCGGAAACGGATGGTCCCACTTTCCACATTGATCCTTGCCCGAGCGTCACTTAGGAACGGCCTCCGAAGAATGAGTGGCATTTCCGCATCATCTTGCATATCAAGGACCACGAAATCCGCGAAGATGCAAGAACCTTGGACAAATACCAGTAGACTCTCCACAACCCCCTCCGGATACCGGATCGATGCATCAGCAAGTTGAACTGTCCTCGAGGTTGGGGTAAGAGCAGGATATCCCAATCTTTCGAACATAGCCTTGGACATGAGGTTGACACTCGCGCCAAGATCACAGAGGGCATTCCTAATTTTCTGGTAGTATATAGTGCAAGTGATAGCCGGATAACCAGGATCTTTCCTGTGCACAATTGCTGAAGATTCCCATGGATCAAGAACCTGCTGTATGGGTCTCCCTGCATAGTCAGCAGCTCGTGCCCTCCCAGATGGCTTACCCCATCTGGTGGACACTGCACAAACATTCTCACAAGAAGACACGGGTTGCCCCGAAATCTTCCCGTCCTCAGCAGAGGGAACCAAAGCAGCTAACTGAGCCAACTGGGTTTCTATCATTTTATTAAAACTCAGCTGGTTCTTAAGAGCAGAAGAAAGGCTATCAATTTTAACGTTAAGGCTTTCCAGAGCCTTATCATAGGCAGCTGTTTTCTTATTAAAGCCTTCATTAATCTTAGCTTGCCCGAAAACCAGATCTTTCAGGGAAGGTTGGTTAGGATTGTAAGCATTACCTTGATTACCTCCCTGATAGTAAGGGCGTGATTGATTCCACGTTTGACCTCCCTGTGGACGATAACCATTGTTGTTGCCATTCATGTACATCACATCCTCCTGGGTAGCGGTGCAGTAATTCCCTGAATGCCCAGTATCACCACAGACTTCGCAGGTCATGCGAGCATCCATAGCTTGAGTAGTGATGGCCATGGCAGCCTTCTCACTGGTCAGAGCATCCATTCTCTTCATGAGTAGGTCCATCTTGGTGTGCAGCATATCCGCTTCCTTGACGGTATGTGTACCCCTCTGACATGGCTGGAGTCGATCGTCACTCCACCCTTGGTTGGAGACCATCTTCTCGATAAGTTTAGTTGCTTCAGCAATAGTGAGAGAGAAGAAAGCCCCTCCAGCAGCAGCATCAATATGGCCTCGGGCTGTCGGAGTCAGCCCATTATAGAAACTCTGAAGAATAAGCCAGTTGTCCATCCCATGATGGGGACAAGCCAGGATGTACTCCTGGAGCCTCTCCCAAGCCTCTGGAATGGTTTCATTTGCTGCTTGCTGAAAGCTTGAAATTCTTTCCCGGAGAGCATTGGTTCTGCCCAATGGAAAGAACTTCGCGAGGAACGCTGCTGAGCACTTTGCCCAGGTGTCAATATCTGCACGGTTCGCATAGAACCACTGCTTCGCCTTTCCCAGGAGTGAGAATGGAAACAGCCGCAGACGAATGGCATCTTCCTCCACTCCTCGTATAGTGAATGTACTGCACAGCTCCAAGAACTGTTGCAAGTGGGCGCTCGCGTCTTCATTAGGCTTGCCACAGAATGGGCTAGCCTGTACCATCATAATGAGGCCAGTCTTGATCTCGAAGTTTCCATTCCCGGTGTTGAACTCGGGGCCAGTAGGCACCTGATCAGCAGAGGGAGCAGAATATTCGCGAAGAGTCTTCTCTTGATTGGCCATAGGAGTTGATGTAGATGGCACAAAGGAAGCTGGGTCGACTTCCGTACGTACACGCTGGGGAGAACCGAAGTGAGTTCGAGCTCTCCTTACGAGTGACTCAGGATCTTCAGTGAAATTCGGCGGTAAGTCGAAACCAGTCATACACTACCTGTCTTCATCATCGATAGACAAAGAAGACATTCAAAGTTAGCCTGCATTGAGAACTGTTTTATTCCTGTCGTGATTATAAACATTGCCAAGTGTTGACATGTTATCCTTAGCCTTCCCCGGCAACGGCACCAGAAATACTTGTTGGTATTTCTTAACCTCGATGCTAAGTTATGGGTTCCTAGCAACGATGCCAGAAATATCCAAATGGTAATCCTAACGATTACAGGAGTCTGCAAGCGCACGGAAGTACCATTGTAGCATTTCCCCAAAGGAGTATTCCAAAGGGTATCGAATCCAAGGAAGGCTGGGCAGATTAACAAGTTCAACACTATTGCAAGGAGTATAAATCAAAGACGGGGACAAACCAGACACTCAAGTACAGGGGTAAGATACGATAGATATGATAGTAGTGTGAACACACAAACACACTCTCTCTAAAGGTCCTAGGCTCAGGAGGCAACATACAAGTTAGTTCTAGGTTCTAAGGTACTAAACATACGAAGTTAGTCAGACAAGTTAGACACACACTAGCATCGCATGATCGCTGGCTCAAGCACCCAGGTACAAATGGGGAGCTAACCTCCCACGTCGCTTACGCACGACTCCGGTTGTTAGACTTTAGACTCCTACACTGTATCCGAACGTGGGGGATTCCAGATGGGTCCAACGGCTGTCACCACCGTGGCCTACCCCAAGACAAACCGTGGGATACACTCGTAAGCAACATAGCTACGCAACCCAAGCACCACGCTTACGTTGTTAGTAGGACCCTGACCGGCCCGGGCTATTGTGACCCAGGTCAGAGCCGCAAGATAAACCGGCCAATTACACCAGCACCGTAGCTTGAGCACGAACTTCATACAACACGAACATGGGATCTAACCAGATCAAACTAGGCTAAGCACACAAACGGATTTGTGCTTTCCTATGTCTATTCAACAAGATCAAAGGGTCGTGTTCGTGATGAACACGAGCCTCTAACTTATGAACAAACACCGAAAACATGCATAAGTCACTCATCAACTGGATCGAAAGGCCTTGTTCATCAAGAACAGGAGCCTCTAAATGATGAACGAGTGAAGAACACATGAACAAATCACCCATGTATACAAGCACAACTTTATATGAAATAGCTGAATAACTGAAGTAGATCAAAGTCATACAATAAAATAAAGATACAAGAGGACTCATACCTAGATCCCAAAGTACACTTGGAACCTGAAGTAGAACTACTCTAGCCTACCTCCTAGCCTTAGAAACCAAAAGTGAGAGAGGAGGAGTAAGATGTGTTGGTAAGAAATGAACCCCCTCCCCTTCTATTTATAGGCCAGAGCACCGGCGCAAGAAGGAGTGAAACACCCCGGGGATGGCCTCTAGGACCAATGGACAAGCACCACATGGAGGCCCAGGATCAACCGACCCAAGGTCGGTTCGGCCGATCCTAGGGTCGGCCGATCCTAGGTGGGCCCCACTCGGGGTGTGCTTCCTCGGGGTGGCTGTCCTGTGGGCCCTTAAGTCGGTCCCCGGTGTACACGTGTTCTTGAGGCGGTTTAGGCGCTCTGGTGGGCCCATGGATCCATGTGAAGTCCACGTGTCACGTTCTGATTCGTCGGGGCTTGCCTCTCTTGGATTGGTGACATGGCGTGCATGCATGGCACCTGAGGTGGCAGCCATTCCTTGAGGTGACGTGGCATGAATCATAGAAGGTGAGTTTGCCACTTCTTTTGTGCTTATTTTCCTGCAATCACATAATCTCCAAGGACAAGTGGAACTACATTATTCTTAACTAAAATGCGTGTAAGAAATGCTTCTTGCTCCTTTATTCATGAGTAAATTGACGGCTAAAGTAAGCACTTAACAGCCGTCAACAACTCCCCCAAGCTAGCCTCTTGCTCGTCCCGAGCAAGATACTTAGGACTTAGGTTGGTCGATCAGGAGTTGCTACGATGTTGTATTCCTAGTTTATGACAAGCATACGACTAGGTACTCTATCAAGAATTGAATGAGTCGGCGTTGATCCTACCTTACGCTTGATAGCTATGGGGCTTGTAGCTTCACCTGCCTTGAGCGGTTGAAAGATAGAACGGTTGTATAGGATTTACTAATCACAAGTACCTTGATCAGTCGTCAATCCGGAGGTTTTGCAAATTTTCGCAAAGAAATCAAAGTTCCTCGAATGATACTCTCGGATCGCTCAGTGTGTATGCTTCCTCACCAAGGCACTGATTTGCCTTCTTTCTCCACCTACTTCTAATAAGCTGATATGTGGAGCTGTAGGTAGGGAAAACATGTGGCATACCTGTTTCTCATGTATTGTCGAGTCGAAAACCGGATCCTTGGGAGCAACAAGTCATACAGCCTGATCAAGATGTGCATGTGTGTGTGTATGGTGGATGGATGAAGAATTTTTTTATACATACATGATTCTCTCCTCTCCTTTTGAGATTTTTGGAGACTTGGGCTATGTCTCTTTATTCTTTCTCTTTTTTTTCTCCTTTTTTTGCTCTTGAGCATGTGCTGCTTTTTTTCCCCGCATAGCCCATAGTCCTTGCTGAATATTTTTGGAGAGAGAGTAATCATGAAACAATGTGCGGAGCTTTATTAGTGGAATGGATGGGGGATGGATAAAATGATGGGTGCTAACTTCCGATGTAGAAGTTTAGCATATAGTGGCTGTGTACGTGATCTTGATCATGGGAGCATGACAAGTTTCTTGCCGAGGGTCACAACAATTCGACAAGACTCAATGAAGAAAACAAGCAGCATATGTGGAGGCTAACAACAGCTAGGATCTACATATGGCTTTGGATAGGAACTTCTCATCATTGAGGAACTTATCATTTTATTGTTTTTCAAAAGAAAACTCCGGATATCAAACATCACTTAGCACAGGCTCATAGCAACCCTATTATACCATATCATACCTCACAACAACCTAGGCAAAGGTCATGCTTTTTGCTACCCACAAGTTTCAAGCTAAGGTTTGATCATGCAAGCCAACAAACTCAAAACTAAGATAGGGTACTAAGCTGTAGCAAGGCATACAAAAGGAATAACAGAGCAACTATTCATCATTTCGACCATGAAGGACAGAAAGCATTCTTACCGTGCATATGAAAGCAAACTAATTTAAGAAAGCAAATAAATATTTTTGGTCTTTTTAATTTTTTAGATTTTTATGTGTTTTTAGCATATGAGATTCTGAAAATAAAGATACAAGTTACCTCAGAGTGGGGGTCCTCCCCCAAGCTAGCTTCAGGCTCACTACTGTGGAGGGGGAAATCCCATCCACCGGTAGTAGGCCCTCTGCTCCTCCAGTTGCTGCTGCTGTGCCAGCTCGATGGCGTGTAGTCTCTCGCCAGACATCCGCTGCCAGTCCCGGGTGGACTCAACGTGATGGTGCACGGTCTCCTCCATGTCGTCGACTCGGATGTTGAGCTCGCTCATCTGTTGAGTGAGGGTGGCCCCACAAGATGACGAGCGCAATCCGGATGACGAAGATGTCGCGTCTCCGTAGGTAGTACCAGCAGGGACGACCCACTCACCACTGCCTGCTCTAGCCCACGCCAAGCTACTCGCACCCTGCTGGTACATGGGCTGGTCCCAACCGGGAGCATATCCGGGAGTACCCCCAGGCATGTACTCGGTAGAGGTCCATGCACCAGACAGAGGTGTGGTAGGCTGAGGCTGTGGCTGAGGCGACAGCTGTGGAGACGGCTGTGGCGGCGGCTGTTGTGCTCCGGCTGCTCTCCTCGATGCACACCTAGTTACCCTGTCACCAGAGACACTAGAACGACGAGGTTCCTCGAGAGGAACGGTCAGTTGCCCCTGGCCGTACAACCTGAAATCCAGGTTAGGTAACTGGATCTGGTTTGTATGGCCTGGGTAAAAGAAAACCAAATAATCATCCGAACCCTTCTTAAGAATATGCCCCTGAGTCAGATAAGCCTCGTCAATCTGAGTCCGGGGATTAGCAATGGAGGGCACGTTGGGCCCTTGCGTAATCCCAAGATTCGTGATGATGCGAGAAATCAGAGACGTACACTCAATAGAACTCGTCATCTTAAAATTTGTTAACCACTGTCGAATCATAGCTTGCACAGGGGAGATCTTGATCCGTCTGACCGTGGCATATAAAATCCTCATCTCGTCAGTGCGCACGGGTCGTATGTCATCCCTCAGAAAGAGAGTGACGGCGAGCCACTTGTGCCACATTCGGAGAGTGGGGTGCAAGATATCATTGCACCTCGGTATTAACTTGCCGCGAACAGGACGACCAGAGATCTCCTCCCAAAAATTCTCACGATTAAAACCAGTGCAAGCTTGCTCAAGAGAAATAGCGCAGTGACGATGAAAACCGAGGGTGCGACTAAGATCTTTCCACGAAACTCGATATGGAACTCCATGAAATCAAAATGAAATGCCGGTCGCATCCTCTTGAACAGTGCAGAGGAACTGGATGGTGGTAGGTCTAGAACCAACCTCCTGAACTGGGACAAAATCCTCCCATCCTAGAGCTTGCCAAATGGAATTGAACTCGGAGTCCATACCTGTTTTCTCGAGAAGGTCCGGGTCGAACTCCTTGGTGTTGGCGAAGACTCGGTCCTTGATGAGAGCGTAGTCTTGTCTCTCGCGATCACTCCTCAAGTCGATGAAGGCGGCGTCGACAGCGTACACTTCATCGGCTTGTGGCGTGGGTAGCTCTTCTTCTCCTTCTTCTTCACGGTCGGTCGACATTGGGCTCGGTGCAGCTTCGGAATGACGAGACGAGCTCCCCCCATCGCGAGAACAGCGTGAGCGCGTCAACTTCCGGAATGCGCCGGAAGCCCAACTCATCTTGCACAACTATCGGACGACACGAGCAACTCGGTGATGGGTTAGTGAAACTGAATGAAATTCTTACCGGGGTTGCTCCACCAATGATCAATATTTCAGCAGCACTTGGAGAGAGTACTTGGCACCTCAATCTCGAGCGAAAAATCCACGAAAACCAGAGAGCGAAAGCAAGAGAGGGAGAGAGTGTTGCAATGGGTGAAGACACCCCTCAAACCCCCTTGTATTTATAGGCATTGAAGCCAGGCACCGAGACATGGGCCCTGTGCAACGGCTAGGAGCTGTTGGAGGAAGGAGGGCCGAGCTAGCTGTTAGGCTGGGTTGGCCGACCTGTGGGGTCGGCCGAACCCACCTCGGGTCCGCCCGCTTCCAACTTTTTGCAACGGCTCTCTAACGGTCACAAGGGAGCCTGCTTAGGTGTCCTGATCCAAATTTGCCCGGAAACTTGCTCGAATGAATTTTCAAGGATTTTCCAACCCAAAATTTTATTTTTGAAATTCTTTATTAAAAAGGGAAATTTGGCTAGAAAAAATTCTAGCATGCAAATGCAAAGATGGAAAATTCAAACATGCATCGGAAAGAATTAAATTAAATTTTGGAAGGAAAATATGAGATAGCTCACCAATTTTACGTTTTGGCGAAAGGACTCATCTTTCAAGTCCGAGAGCGGGACTTTTTCTCGGTGATCAGTTCCACTCGTCACCCCACTCCCGAGAAGTAGAGGGGTGCGATCTCTGTACCTGCCGCTACACCTTTCGTGCCTTCCTTGAGTTTCTTGGTGTGGTCAGAGGTTGGTGTGGGCGCGGGACCATCTCGGCTACGAGTACACCGGCGACGAAGACTCTTCCCGGATGCCCGGTGAAGAGATCGAAGATGACGTGATCATCGAACGGCTGGGGAAGATCTTCAAAGACATGCCCGCATTCACGCCATGCCCCGTGCTAGAGTACTCCGCGGCACGGCCGCCGAATGAGGTTAGTAGTCGTGGCCAGGGCCCCCAAGTACTAATTGCATGTGTAGTCATACTTATGCTTGCTTGGTCTTGTAGGACGATCTGAAGAAGTACATCTCCATCCCGCCCTCCCTCCCCCTCTGCAGCTTGAGAAACAAACACAAGGGAAGGCGGAGCCCAAAATGAAGGAGCGCCGAGAAGTCGGTGAGGGCGATGATGCTGTCGTCATCGAGGACACCTCCGACAACGAAGGCGAAGAGACGATGCAGCAGCATTTCCAGCTCCGCTCTAGATTTAGCCGAGCTAGGATGCCTCATGTACCAGTAGTCGAGAAGCGATCCAGCCTTGAAGCGGACTTGCCGGCTCCGCCAAGGAAGCCCCGCAACGTGGCGCGCAAATGCACCGTGAAGAAGTTGAAGGTGTCGGAAGCCACAAGATAAGAGGTGAGTATCGCGACTAGAGTAGTCGAGTACTGATGATGAGTAGTCTATTGTTGACTGCTTGACTTGTGTTGTTGCAGGACATCCCTTCCTCGGACCCTGCTGTCCAGGATGAGGAAGAAGTCTGGGAGACGGTGGGGGCGACGGCTGGGGAAAATACCAGCCCGCCTCCGGCTACTGAAGATGTTGTGCCGGAAGAGGCACAGGAACAAGCCGCGATTGTGGAGAGCCATCCACGGCCGTCGACTGAAGAAGTACAGGGTCCTCCTCCTACTACGGCCGTGGCCGTTGGGCAGCCAGAGGAGAGAGTAGAGGAGCCTCCAGTTGAGGCAGGAGCCACCAGCGAGCCTGGCATTGTAGATATCGCCAGGATACTGGGCGCCCCGACTGTCGCTGTAGTGCGGTCAACACTGTAAGTTTCCGGAACCCTTGAGTAGTTGTTATCCTTCAACGTCGTGTTGTTGACTCAGTATTTCATGATGTAGGAAATCCACCGACTTGTCGTGGGATGAGGCGGAGACTAGCACACCTGCCAATGGTGAGAACCGCTCGGCGGAGGCACGAGTGCCTATGCCGCCGCCACAAGCCAAAGCCGCGATAGAGCCGAGGCTTGAAGAAGCCACCCTGGTGGAAGGTACGCATCCTGTTTATCACGAGTACTTGTCATGTAGAGAAGTCGTAGCCGCCACATGTTGCAGAATTGATCTTAACAGGACCACAAGCCGAAGGAGCTGTGATCCCTGAGGCAGTAGCCATGGAAACGGATACTGTTGAAGCGACGACTTCTGAACCAGTTGCCGAGCCGGCGACTTCTAGAGCCCCCGAGCCAAGGGCGGAGGCACGGGTTGACCTGCAGCCCGAATCAGGGATTGAAGTCATCGTCCGCGAAGCGATGGTGCAGGACGCGGCACCACTTCGCTCGGCGCTGATGCCAGAGACTGGGACCTCGAGCCGCGGAGGTCTCGAGTTGCTGGACGATGATCTGATCGACCCGGCCTTCGTGTCTTTGAGCATGGAGTCGTGGCGTCGCACGGAGCAGTGGATCAAGGTACATTGCGAGTACCCGGAATAGTCTTGCATCATTGAGTACTGAGTACTTATTGAGCTTTTGATCTTGCGCAGGGCCTGGTGGAGAGGTCCCGCCAGAAGACCGAGCTCTTGAAGGGGTACGGTGATACGGTCATCCTGGCTGAAGCTCTGGAGAAGGAGCTGGACAAATCAAAGAAGCACTCTGCGCTGCTCCAATCCAAACTTGATGGCACCTTCGCCTAGTACCATAACGAGGTACAAGACATGCAGGCGAAGAGGGATGACTTGATCAAGAAGAACAAGACTCTGCGCTAGAAGAACAAAGGTGCCTTCCGCCGCAATCGTTGAGTACTTGTTGTAGTGCCTATGAGTAGTCTGACACTGTTGACAAGTTGTCTGCAGATCTTGAGGCTACTGTCGACCGGCTGAAAGCTTCCGAGACGGACCTCAAGAACATCGTGTACCGGGAGACCGACCGCCGAGAGGTAGCCGAGTACCAGTACGCACAGATGCACCATGAGTGCATCATGTGGATGGAGCTCTGTGAAGCCTCCGATCTTGACCTTGTGCGTTGTTACAAATCTCTGCAGAAGCTCAATGAAGATTGCAAGAAGCTGCGGGCGCAACTGAAGGAACTTGAAGAAGCCGCACTTCCCATTGCAAGATTATTGGTCCCACACCCGGGCGGGCCTAAGATAGCACCTCTGGTAGATAGGCTGAAGGAAGCCCCCGGGTGCCTTGCGATGTACGTCAAGCACCTGGCGAAGTCGATACCAAACCAGGTACTTGCCTTCATGATGTCGTACTTCCCAAAGGCTCCGGTGGATGTGGTAGCTGGCGGTCTTGCAGCAAACTGCACGGACGAGCAGTACAAGACCCTGTTGGAGGAGATGACGCCTATCGCGGAACAAGTCGCGGACAAGCTGAACCTTCAGTAGATGTACCTGTAAAAGTAGTTCATGTACAGGGTAGTCGATGTAAGACAAACAAATTAGTTAAGAACTTGTTTGAGTATGATTGAAGTTGGTCCACTTCTGAGTTGTGATGGGTACTCGTTGCCGCAGCTTGCATCGAAGCTTGCAGAGTACCGAACCGTTGAAGAGGCAGGGAGTAGTAGTACTCAGTAGAATCTGCCTAGTTATGAGGCACAGTAAACAAGTTGAGTAGAATCGAACTTTTATTACTGATGAAAGAGTACACCTGGGTGGCTAGGGCCGTTACAAATAGGAAGTCGCTAGGACCCGGAGGCCGCCTACGGCTAAGTGATTGCTAGGGTCCTTGGACCGCTTACAGCTAGAGATCTGTTAGTAGCCGTTGTAGCTGGATCGAAGAGGTACATGGTCCGTAGACCGCCGCCGAAGCCCTTAGGGTATGCGCAGCCCAGGATACGTTAGTAGCCGTTAGCGCTGGATCCTGGATAGAGGTAGTCTGTAGACTAGTGCTAGGACCGAAAGGCCGCTTACAGCAAGGAGTCTGTGAGTAGCCGTGTAGGCTGGACCCGTAGGTGAGTAGTCGAGCGACTACGGGTAGAAGCGACACAACTGGTCGACATTCCACGAGTTGCTGATGTCGTTGCCTTCAAGTGTCTGAAGACGATAGGAGCCCGGTCCAGTCACCTTAGAGACTGAAAAGGGGCCTTCCCAGGGCGAGCTGAGCTTGTGTAGTCCATCCGTGTTCTGAATGCGACGAAGAACTAGATCGCCGATGTTGAAGGAGCGTTCCTTGACGTTGCAATCGTGGTAGCGTCGGATACCCTCTAGGTACCTTGCTGACTGGACAAGGGCAGCGCAGCGGGCTTCTTCGAGGCTGTCGATGTCAACCTGTCGACTGTCTTCTGAGATGCCTTTGTCGTATTGTTCTACTGCCGGGGATTCCCACATCACATCGGCGGGTAGAATAGCTTCGGAGCCGTAGACCAAGAAGTAAGGCGACTGCCCCGTTGGCTTAGTAGGTTGAGTACGAAGCACCCAGAGTGCGTTGGGTAGTTCCTTGATCCACTTGCCTCCTTTGGTGTTAGTCGCATCGTGCAGTCACTTCTTAAGGGCGTCGAGCACCATCCCGTTGGCGCGCTCCACCTGGCCGTTAGCGCGTGGGTGGGCGACTGAGACGTATCGGACGTCAATCCCACTATTCTCGCGGTACTCCCAGAACTGATAGTTGTTGAAATTAGAACCCAGGTCTGTGATGATGCGATGGGGTAGCCCGTAGCGATGCACGAGTTCATCCAAGAAGTCGAGTACTCTGTCGGCCTTAGGGCAGGTGACTGGCTTGACTTCGATCCACTTGGTGAACTTGTCGATGGCCACTAGAACTCTGTTGAATCCTCCTGACGCAGTTGGCAGAGGCCCAATCATGTGGAGCCCCTAGCAGGCAAAGGGCCAGGTTGGCGGTATGGTGACTAGCTTGTAGGCCGGGACGTGTTGCTGCTTGGCGAAGAATTGACACCCTTGGCACCTTCTGACGAGTTCTTCGGTGTCGCCCAGAGCTGTGGGCCAATTGAAAGCTCGTCGGAAGGCTTTGCTCACCAGCGTACGGGAGAATGCGTGGTTGCCGCAGACACCCTTGTGGATCTCCTCCAAGATGTCCTTGCCTTCTTCCCGGGGTATGCACTTCATGAGTACTCCAGAAGTCGCACCCCACCTGTAGAGCTTGTCTCCGACTAGTACGTAGGTCTTGGCTCAACGGACGAGTTGTTCTGCCTCATTCTTGTCAGAGGGAACCTTCTGCTCGCGGATGTAGTCGATGAAGGGTTGTCTCCAGTCCACGTCGATCATCATGACCTCCTGACTGGGCTATGATGGCCCATGTTCAGTGGTCACTGGCGCCGGCTCCGGGATGGATGGCGTATGAAGCTCGTGGACGAAGTCTCCAGTGGGTACTTGAGCGCGAGTAGAACCAAGCTTCGACAGGACGTCCGCTGCAACGTTATTGTCGCGGATGACGTGGTGGAACTCGAGACCATAGAACTTGTTCTCGAGCTTGCGGACTTCTAGACAGTAGGCGTCCATGTTCTCCTTATTGCGGTCCCAAGAATCGTGGACTTGGTTGATAACCACTACGGAATCGTCGTAGACCAGTAGCCGCTTGATGCCCAGAGAAATTGCGAGTTGGAGCCCGTGCAGTAGGGCTTCATACTCGGCTTTGTTGTTTGAGACCTTCCAGAAGATCAGCAGGACGTACTTGAGTTGTTCGCCCTTTGGAGAAATCAGGAGTACCCCTGCGCCCGCGCCCTCGAGCTTAAGTGAGCCGTCGAAGTACATCACCCAATGCTCTGGTCGCTCTGTTGGTGTGGGTAGTTGATTCTCCCGCCACTGCCATGAAGTCGACTAGTGCTTGAGACTTGATAGCGGTGCGTGGCTTGAAGTCGATATTGAGGGTGCCAAGCTCGACCGCCCACTTGGAGATTCTCCCGGTTGCATCTTGATTGCGGAGTATATCGCCGAGCGGGTAGTCAGTGATGACGGTGATCGAGTACTCCTGGAAGTAGTGTCGTAACTTCCGCGAGGTGATGAGTACTGCGTAGAGTAGCTTCTGGACCGGTTGATACCGTGACTTGGACTCGGACAGGACCTCACTGACGAAGTAGACTGGTCATTGGACTGGGTAGGCGTGGCCTTCTTCTTGCTGCTCGACGATGATGGCAGTACTGACCATATGAGAAGTCACAGCGAGGTAGAGCAGTAGCTGCTCCTGTTTGCGAGGAGCCGTGAGGACCGGTGGCTTGGACAGGAAGTCCTTGAGCTACGTCAGAGCTTCGTCAGCCTCTGCGGTCCATGCGAACCTCTCTTGGTGCTTGAGTAGCTTGAAGAAGGGTAGTCCCCGTTCTCCAAGTTTTGAGATGAATCTGTTGAGGGCCGCCATACACCCTGTGAGCTTCTGGACATCCTTGATGCAGGTTGGAGCTTTCATGTTGGTGATGGCGGAGTTCTTCTCAGGGTTGGCTTCGATGCCGCAGTGGCTAATGATGAAGCCGAGTAGTTTCCTTGAGGGTACGCCGAAGACGCACTTGTTGGGGTTGAGCTTCCACTGGTACTCTCGCATAGACGCGAAAGTCTCTTCAAGATCAGCGATGAGTGTGTCGGGGTTTCTGGTCTTGACGACCACGTCATCCACATAGGCTTCGACATTCTTGTTGAGCTGCTCCTTGAAGTAGGCCTGGATAGCTCGTTGGTAGGTAGCGCCGGCGTTCTTCAACCCGAACGACATTGTCGTGTAGCAGTAGGCGCCGAACGGGGTGATGAACACGTTCTTCTCCTGGTCTTCTTCCTTGATTGCAATCTGGTGGTAGCCGGAGTAGCAGTCGAGGAAGCAGAGCAGGTCGCAGCCCGCCGTGGAGTCAATGACTTGATCAATCCGCGGCAACCCGAAGGGGTCCTTGGGGCAGTGCTTGTTGAGGTCGGTGTAGTCGACGCACATCCTCCACTCGTTGGTGTTCTTCTTGTGGACGAGGACGGGATTGGCGAGCCACTCAGGATGGAAGACTTCTCGGATGAAGCCAGCTGCGAGTAGTTTGGCGAGTTCCTTCTTGATGGCGTCCCGTCGATCGTCAGCGAAACGGTGGAGATGTTGTCGCTTGGGAGTAGCTTTAGGATCGATGTTGAGTGAGTGCTCGATCAGCCTCCTGGGCACACCTGGCATGTCCGCTGGCTTCCACGCGAAGATGTCTCGGTTAGCCCGAAGGAAGCTGACGAGCGCGTCTTCCTATTTGGGATCGAGCCTCACGCCGATCATGGTAGTCTTGCTGCTGTCGCCGGTCTCGAGGTCGATGGCCTTCACCTGTACTTCCTCTGCTGGCTGAGGTTTGTTGGAGGTGTCGGTCTTCTCAAGTATCTCGAGTTCGATTGGCGCGAGCTTCTTTGATGCAGCGTAGATCTCCATCATTGCGTTGGGTACTTGATTAGTTGCTGCGAGCTCCACGGCTTCGGTGTCGCAGTCATAGGAAATCTTCAAGTCCCCTCGAGTACTCCGGCAGGACTTGGCATTTTGAGTACCAAGTACACGCAGTGAGGGATTGCCATGAATTTGGCCAGAGCTGGTCTGCTGAGGATGGCGTGGTAGGAGGTTTCGAAGTCTGCAACCTCAAACTTGATGTACTCGGTGCGGTAGTTCTCCCTTGTTCCAAAGGTAACTGGCAGAACCACTGAGCCAAGTGGTATAGCAGCGTTACCTGGGACGATGCCGTAGAAGGGTGACGTGCTCTTGGTGAGCATGCCGGTGATGTTGAGTTTCATCTTCTTCAAGGTCTTGGTGAATAGAACGTTGAGTCCGCTGCCACCGTCGATGAGTACCTTGGCGAGTCTGGAGCCCGCGACTACTGGGTTCAGGACGAGTGGGAAACGTCCTGGCTCAGAGAAGCTTGTCCATTGATCCGCACGGGAGGAGGTAATGGGTACCTCCGACCACCTGAGAGGTGTTGGGACCGCTGGTTCAATGTTCAAGACTACGCACAGAGTAAGTTTCTGCGCACGCTTGGTGGGTAGTCCGCCGAAGAGGACGTTCACCGTCTTGTCGGGTTCTTGGAAGTCGCCGTTGCCTTCGTCGATCTTCTTCTTGCCCTTCTTGTCGTGAGGGTGTCGTGGCTCAGGGACATCTTTGAGTGCTCGCCGGAGCTGGTAGCACTGGTCGGTTGTGTGGTTCCCATCCAGATGCCACAGACACTTCTCTTTGAGCAAGTCTTTGAAGCCGCCGGAGGTCTTCTTGGAGCTGTCCTTCGCAGGACGTTGTACAGCCGCGACTGTGTTGTCTAGCTTGCGCTTGCGGTTAGGGCCCGAGTAGTTGTTATTGTTGTTTCAACCCCCTTGGTCCTTGTTGTTGTTGTTGCCGCCCGTGTTATTCTTGCTCTTGCCGCGGTTGGAGTCGTACTTGGTGTTAGCCTTGTCCTCCTCATCGGCCCATGAAGTAATCATGTCCTTGAGCTTGGTGATTGAACTTGGGCGGCGGTGACCGAAGTCTTCGAATGTGCGTCGGTGGTAAAGACTGTCTTGGAAGCAGTCAATGACTTCTTTGTCGGTGACGTCGACTACGGTCGCACGCTTGTCGAAGAAGCGGCGCATGTAATGGCGGAGCGTCTCGCCTTGCTCTTGCCTGACCATCGCCAGATCCATGCGAGAACCCGAGCGCCCCATGGCGCCCGCGAAGTTGCTGGTGAACTGTGCCTTCAGCTGGTCCCACTCGTCGATCGAGTTCTTGTCGAGCGACTCGAGCCATGTGAGTGGAGCCTGGTCCAGGCAGAAGGGGAAGTAGAGACACTTGATGTCGTTGTTGCCACCAGCGTTCTCAATGGCCATCGCGTAGCACCTGAGCCACTGAACTGGATCTTGCTTCGCATCGTACTTGGTAATCCCCAGGGGTTTGAACTTCTGGGGGAGTAGCAGAGTGCGAAGTCGTTTGGAGTAAGCGGGAAAGCCGTCGTTGTCGCTGACGTCGGTAGTCTTCTTGGCGCGGTGTATCTCGTCGATTCTGTGGCGGGCGTCGTAGCCGCCACGTTCGTAGCCGCCGGTGTGGCTGTTCACGTGGCCTCGGCCTCCGCGATCGCCGCCGCCGCCGCCTCTTCTGCCGGCGCCATGGGAAGAGCTACCGCTGCTGCCGCCGCCGCCACCACCGCCACCGCTTGCGTCACCCTGTGAGGGTCCTCCCTCCGAGGCTCTAGAGCGGTTGGGGTTTGGCTGGTAGTCACCACGGATGCGGTTAGGTCCAACTTCTGCTGGAGTGCGGCTGCGGCTAGTGGCTTCGTGGTTTCCGGCTCCGGCAATCTTGTTGTTGACCCACATGAAGTAGGCATCCTCAGAGAGTTTGGTGATGAGGTCACCTGCACGGTGCCCCTAAATGGCTCGCCCTATCCTGTTGATGGACATGAGGCATTGCTCAGGAGTGGTGTGACTTCTGTTGGCAATTTCGTCCAGGGTCTCGTTGAGGTTGCGGATGGGTAGAGCTTCCCGGAGCCGCCGGCGTCGGTCTGCTCGCTTCCTATTGCGGTCGCGCCGGGCGTTCTTGGCTTCGGTGGTCTCGTCTGCGGGTGTGTTGGCTGATTCCTCGTCCTCCGATATGTCGTCGAGGTACCGATCAGGTCGGGCCTCTGAGGTTCCAGCTTCCACAGTTGCCACAAATACTTCGCGGTCGGGCGTGTAGAGTCCGGAGTCGGTAGTTGCCACCTCGGTTGGCGAGTACTCCTCAGTTGGGGTCAGAGGTGTCCCCTCCTGGAAGGGAAGTGTCTCGAGAGGTAGGCGACGCAGCGTGAGTTGTCGTCGGTCAGGTCTGCGGGCTTGCGGTCAGTCCAGTAGACAAATCTGTCGGCGGGAGTTGACGTGATGACCAAACCGGTGGCAGGACCTGACAACGGCTCCTCGGTAGGGTCGAGCTCGGACTCGAGCTCGATCGGATCCTATCCAAAGTCGAACTCGTAGGAGGAGTCCGAGTTGTAGTCGGGGACGGCGCTGGAGTCCGAGGAGTACTCAGAGACGACCTCCTTGCCGGCCTGACGCGGGACGAGCGCATCCACGTAGGCCGTGGTAGCGTTGTGAAGGCCATGCGGGAAGTGCTCGTGAGGGAGAACCGGTCCACGCGATGGCTTAGGAGCCAGCTCGCGTGGTTCGATCCATGGTGACATCGATTTCGAGTTGGAGGCGGATCCAATCTCGAAGTCGGCGACTTGAGTGTAGAGCGAAAATTCGTCGAATTTTTTGACGAGTTGACCCATGACGACTTCGGGAAGCGTCACGAGTCCGGTCTCCGGGTCCGGGGTCATGGTGAGGTAGCGCTGGAACGACCCAGCGCTGTCAGCGATGCAGACCCAGGAGCCGAAGACGAAAGTGTCACCGCGGTTGAAGGCGACGGTTGGCTTGATGACGATTGAAGCCGTCGAGTTCGCCATGAGATCTTCGGCGAGATCCCCTACCTGGCGCGCCAGCTGTCGGTGTTTTAGACCGGCAACCTACCAAGGGGAGTACCCGAGGTAGACGTTTGTGGCCTTGCTGGGATCGGGAACTCGAAGGAGAGACACGTGGCACACAATTTAGACAGGTTCGGGCCGCGAGGTGCGTAATACCCTACGTTCTGTATGTTGCGTAGCTCTGGATTGATTGGGCGTGTTTATAAGATGATGCAGATGAAGAGATAGGGGTCCCTGCCTCGTCTTATATAGTCCGGGAGGCAGGGTTACAAGTTGGTTTAGGAGGGAGAGTACTAGTCGTACACAGCTAGGAGTACTCTACATGGATCCGAACATGCCTGGTTTCCTAACTGAGTACTAGCCCTCTGGTTGCCTTGCGCTCCACACCGTCTTGTACCGTGTAGCCCAAGCCGAGTAGTCCCAGGGGCCCACGTAGTAGTCGGTCCTGGTACCCGCCTGAGTAGTGAGCCCAGAGATGCCCATACGACACCAACAAAAGGATATTGTGAGAAAACAAGATTATCTCGTTGGTGATGAATACCTTCATGTCTTGGTGGTGCTTTTGTGCCCTTAGCACCGTTCGGCTGATTACTTTGATTTATAGCAACTCCTGTCCTCTTATATTTGGCCAAGGGTTCTTTAAAACTCGGCCTTGCTTTTTTCTTGGGCTTGGAGCATCTCAAATTTTTCTGGAGGCATCGGTCAAACCGACTTGGGACACAGTCAGACCGGTCCGGACACTGGTTAGACCGACCTGAGTACCGGTCGTACCGGTCGACGCATGGCCGATCTTATCTGTCTTGACTTGCCCCCCCAAGCGTTGAAGTCTTCGCTGAAACCTTGGGGATCTCCTCCTGTGGCAGCCACTCATCAAGCCTTTGCTCTCCAATGATCACATTCTTCCCTTTAGCCTTTTCGGCTTAATCCGGCCGAATAAGCACCTTAGGATTTGACAACCTTCATTAATGGCCGATTGTAGGGAAAGGATTTTCGTCGACTTGCATCTCATCGAATTTTAAACAACCTTCATTAATGGCCGATTGTATCTGCTGACGAAAATTATTGCAATCATTGGTAGCATGAGAAAAAGAATGATGAACTTTCAATATGCACGTCTCTTTAATTGATCAAATGGCGTATGGTATGAGGTATTTTAATTTTACCCAACTTAAGTAATTCATCAAATATTTTATCACACTTAGCCACATCAAAAGTAAATTTCATCTCATCCCGACTCTTATGAGCCTGCTAAAGAGAAGCACAAGTGTTTGCTTTATCATTGGGTGACAAGGTAAATTTAGCAGCACACACTTCTTTACTCTCATCGTCCGAAGATTCATAATCTAGCATATGTATGTTAGGACGATCAGTTTTGAGACGAGTGTCTTTGTGTCGGGGGTCTCTACCCCCGGCAAGTAAATTTATACGATCGCATGTCGGATCCGGATGGTTGGCATAGGAGACACAAAGATTTATACTAGTTAAGGCCTCCGGAGAGTAACACCCTACGTCCAGTCTCGGGGGGTTGTGTTCTTATGCCTGGATGTTTGTAGTAGGGGGTACAAACTGGTCGGGAGAGGGAACCGAGGCCCAAGTCCCTAGTGTGAGTGATTCAAGTAGCCTGAAGGCGTACGTGTGTTTCGGTGTTGGGTGTTCGTGTGTGTTGCAACGTGTGTAAAACTGACCCCCTCCTCCCCCTTTTATAGTCACAAGGGAGAGGGGGTAAAAAGGGAATACAAAGTTGTGCTACAGTGCTACAGTGTCGGGCGTCCTTCCCCACATCGGGCGTCCGTCAGCGGACGTGGTGAATAGTTGTGAACTGTGGCGGAGTTGCTGATGACCGTATGGGCGCCCCAGAGCAATTGGCTCCAAGTAGTTGCTTCCGGTGGCTCCTCGGGTACTTCTCCAAGTAGTTGGAGTGTTGACCCGACGCGCCCGCATCCGGCAGCGTAGTAGGTATACGTCTTTCAGGGAGTGGTTGGGTCCCTGTTTCGATAGCACGGCGTGTGCTGTACCAGACGGGATGGCGCGCACTGTGGCGTGCGTGGCTCGCACTGTGCCGTTTGTGGCACTAGTCTGCGATGGCCGCCCATGCCGTCTGACAGCGGACGTGGGCTGCCAGTATGACCCGGCATGGGGAAATGGCGCCTTACGTGGCGTCGTGGGAGCGGGCGTGCACAAAGGGCCTGCCATGCCTGCGGTGGGCCCCGCTCCGGGCTTGACTTCTGCGCGAAGACTTGGCCTGGCCGGAGCGGAGAACTACTTGTGCGAACAGGTAGTCGTGGCCGAGGCGGAAACTTGTCGTGCAAATGGGTTGGCGTAGCGGAGGTCGGAGACGGAGAGGTAGTCATGCGAATCGCCAAGTACTCGGAGACGGGGCGTCCTTGTTGTACGGGCCGCTAGGTACTCGGAGGCGGGGGTATCTTGTCGTACGGACCGGTAAGTACTCGGACTGTCAGCCGTACGCCCCCTGTTTGATGATCGCCGCTTGGTGGGCCCTAATCCAGGCCCTCGTCACTTTGCTTCGGCTTTCATGGGCTAAAGCTCTTATCAAGACTTGGGCAACATCAATAAATTCATGACCTTCTAATTTTTCTCTAATATGGGACCGTGAACATTAAAAGCTAATTCAGTAAGATCCCTTTCGGAGATAACAAGATTATAACAACGGTTTTTGGTTTCTCTAAACCTTCTAATATAATTATTAACAGGTTCATCATGCTTTTGTCTAACCAATGTTAAAATGACTCAACCATAACTCATTATCTCCGCTATAAAAGTGATCATGAAATTTTTGTTCTAATTGTTCCCAAGTACGAATAGAGTTAACAGGTAATGAAGCAAACCACGAAAAAGCATTGCTAGTTAAAGATAAAGAAAATAAACATACTTTTATTTCCTCTATGGCACTAGCTTCTCCTAGTTGAGCAAGATATTGACTAACATGCTCCCACGTAGTTTTGCTATCATCCCCATTAAACTTCACAAATTCGGGACAACGCCAACCAATAGGATAGGGAACCGAATCAAAACTAGAAGAATACGGTTTTTGATATGAAAGATTTTTATTGTTTACTTCTATCCTATAGTCATCTCTCATTTGTTTAGCAAGATTAGCATGAAACCTATCGATGACTTCTTGGATGGTGGTTGGCATTGGCGTGGTAGAAGCATTCGATTGCAAGACATTCAGCTGTGTGTATGATCCAGAAGTGTTATGTTGCAAACGGCTATTAAGTTGGGCATTAGGTGTGTAACCATACGCAGTGCCGTTTCAAACGGAACCATAACTGGAATACCTTGAGACATTCAAGTATTCCCATCGGGTCGGCCAGAAGCAGCCTGAATGGGAGGAATAGTAACTATAGGTTCCGGAGACGAGGGATAAGTCACCATAGCACCAGGACCGGTCTGACCGGTCGGACCCAACGGTATGACCGATCTGTTCTGACCAGACGGTGGCAGTGGTGTTTGTCCCGCGAAATAATTCAATGACATGCCATACTGAGGATTAACCGTGTGTGCAATCGATGGATTAATAGATGGGGCCTGAGGTGCCACAG
Organism: Cenchrus fungigraminus; assembly: GCA_036936925.1. Classification (NCBI taxonomy): domain Eukaryota; kingdom Viridiplantae; phylum Streptophyta; class Magnoliopsida; order Poales; family Poaceae; genus Cenchrus; species Cenchrus fungigraminus. The sequence continues at coordinate 92,691,851 of CM072776.1, read as the reverse complement.
TTTTAGAACCAGATGCAACATTACCATCCTCCTCTACTCGTTTACCAAGACTCCTATCTACCATGTTTTGCATATTCTCAATCATTGATAAATGAAAACTATCCATCACAGTAGTAAGATCATTAACGGTAACAAAACAGGATGGAGGTGATGATGTGCTCACATTGGGCGGTACCTCAAGTGGTGGAGTGTCGAAGGTGACTTCCTTGATCTTCTTCACCTTGCCTTCGCGACTCTTCTTGAAGTGCGACAAGTAGTGAAGTCGATCTTTTCAGCCTTCTCCTTCATGAGCTTTTCTACTTCTTGGCGATCTTGTTCGGCCCTTTGCTTCATGAAGTCCTCCATGGCTTGGCGATCTTCAGGTGAGAGCTCTTCATTCGTGAAGTTGACGATGTTGTTCTTTTCTAGCTCACACTGAGACATGTCGCCGGAGTCGGATAGATAAGTTATAGCAACCAAGATCTCCAAATTCCCCAGCGGAGTCGACAATATGATTTGTTGGCACCTTTTCCAAGGGCCAAGAAGCACGCAAAGGGGGGGCGCCTCTGCGTCGACACCGGTCAGACCGGTGTGGTGGACCGGTCAGATCGGTCGCCGGTGATCCCGACGGTAAACGTACGAACATCGGCTCAGCAGAGACCCCGTCGGAGCTGGTGCACGTAGAGTTGCTCTAGGGTCGGCAAGGCCACCTAGAACGCCTTCAGACGTCGCAGAGACGAAGGAAGAACAACAGATGAGATTGGAAGAGCTAGGGTTTGGAGATAAAAGTAAATACGAGACAATAAAAGTTAAATGTATTTGATTCAATTGGATCTAACTCAATCGGCCGTGGCCCTTTATATTTATTGGGTAGGGAGGTCTTGCTCCGCAAGGAAATCCTTTCACAAGTCTAAACCTATAAGAACTCCTTGATTCGGTTCAGACACGGGGGCACTGGTTAGACCGGTTATGGGCACCGGTCAGACCGGTGTGGCTTGCCGGACCGGCTACAATAATGACCAGGACCGGTCAGACCGGTCTTGTCCTGCCTGGTCGGCTATATGCCAATTTTAATTTGAGTGTCAACAGCGAAGAAGCGAAATGAGAAGGATAGAAATTCAGGTGATGAAGGCTTTTAAAATACTTGGGTATGAGTTACTTTTCCCTCCAGATTTGTTCTTGCAAGTGAGTATACGGGGTTATAAGAATTCAAGTGTTTTATAACCTGCACCTAATTATTTTCTGTACTTTGGTTACAAATAGTTTATTTTGGAATCATATTTACTTTACCCCAGTTGCGTGCAATCAATTTTTTAACTTTATTGTATTGTAGTAACAGATTAGGGAGTTAAAAAGAATCTCGCTACTCCTGACTTTGTGTTTATATTACTAGTGCATGGTTAGATGCGGTGTGGCAGAAAATTATGCGTTGGGAGCCACTAAGGCTCTAAGGGTGTATTTGGTTGCTTATATCATTTAGTTTGTGCATCGAATAGTTCAAAATAACAATGATTATTTTTGTTTGGTTGAGTGAGTTGTAATGATGAAATCATCTCACTTAGTAATATATTATTCTACTAATAATAGGAGTGAACCATATTGTAAAAGAAAATTGATTGAATCCCACCATTCACATCATCCATGGATGCAACCAAACATACCCTAAAACGGTGCTGAGATACTTAAATTATATACACGCTTTCATTAATGTAGACACTTCCTAATTATATTTATATTCACATGTATGTCTCCTCAATGTAAGGTTATAGAAGATCAATCATTTTACAAATTTATACAGACGCTACAGTGTGTGGCAAGATGACTATATTGTGCCAACTGAGTATATATAGCTCAGCTGGTAAGGTTCTTGTGGTGGAACGTGCCTACTGGAGTTCAAGTCATCAACTCAGTATCGATGCTCATATTTCTAGATATATTTTAAGATTTAACCGGCTTTATTCTTTTATTGGTGAGTGACGTGCAGTGCTCATGCCGATGCAGCTCATTGTGTGCCAACAAATTCTTGAAGAAACGGATCATGGACCGAGACTGCAGGTGATGAGGAACGGAAAAACCGATACTCTATTCTTTCGTCTATACACAACGTGATGAGCCCGTTTGACAATAGTGTTGAATGATGATCCAAATTCATGTGCACAAGATAAAGGTCAACTTCTGACGGAGCGTAGCGGAGGCCCAGCCGAACGGCCACGTCGGCAGCCGGACGTCGGCCGGGCCGTGGCGACTTATCGATCGAGCTGGCCTTTGGCCGGCCTTGGAGGTGGAGAGCGTTGCTGCTACACCTAACAATAGCATCTCGAGCGAGCGAGTGACCCGGCCCGTACCGTACCGCAGGGGGGGTGCCGTTGTAAGCCGCCGCTGTTGGCGTTTGTAACCAGACTCCGATCATAGTGAAGTGCTTGCTGGCTAGCGCCCATGGTTTTTCCCTCTTGGATTGAGAGGGTTTTCCACGTTAAATCCCGTGTCTCCTTGCGGTTTGATTTCTTTACTTCTCGTCGTTTTGCGTCATCGTTTATAAAAAATAGTAGTAGAATTGCATGTGTGTGTTCGTATGGGCAGGACGATGTGTTTGTACTGTGTGATTCGAGAAAAAAGGTTGAAGTGTGTATCCATTGAATTTTAGTAAATCCATTTATTAGGTGAAGCCATTTTGTAATTTCAAAAAAAAAAGGTGAAACCATTTTGCAAGATGATAATTCCAGTATTCGTATGAAAACTATGTGACGTGCTATAAGTGTGTGTCAATATGATATTTGTTAGTGTCCACATCTGTACTGTGGTTTAAAGAAACAGATATATATCGCCACATATGGACCCACACCATCTCTAATGATCATATGAGCATATACTTCGAAGCCAATCCCCAATTAATATGAGTAATCTCCTGCTCCATCCCGATCAATCTCATCATTAATTTCCATCGCACTCTGCAGTTTCAGTCCGATCAGTAGTAGTACGGCATCGGCGTCTAGCTCAATCAGCCCCGTGGCCCGTGGGCGCACCACACCGCGTACCATACCATACTCCATACCAAGCAGCAAATACCTTTGCTCTAATTAATCCCAGTGCTAGCTAGCATCCACCAACTCACGCAGATGCAGGCATGCAGCACGCATCGCAGCGCCTGATCGATCGCGCGTGACCAGAGACCAGCAGGTCAACAATGCAAAGCACGCACGTACACGCAGGCGCATCGTCCATGCTGAACCAGCAGTGTTGGCGCCGGTCAAACGTACTATAGCCGGTAGTAGCTCCCCCACACTGGCCACCTGGTGGCCCGACTCCCCACGCCGCCGTCCGCGGCAGCGAGCGCATGCCGTGCGCCAAGCCGGCCGCGCCCGCGGCCTGCTGGGTGCGGTGTGGCTGGCTGGCTGCCGCGCAGCTAGCGGCGCGCGTGCATGGCCGCTCGGGATCCGCGAAAGCCGATCGAGCTGAGGGCCGGGCTACTAGCGGCCCGACGGCTAGCTCGACGTACGCGCGCGTCCGTCCACCGGCGGCCGGCCGGGCCGTGGCGACTGACCGATCGAGCTGGCCTTTGGCCGGCCTTGGAGGTGGAGAGCGCGCTGCTGCTACACCTAGCAATAGCATCTCGAGCGAGCGAGTGACCAACGGACGGATCTGCCGAGATGGAGAATTGGATGGAGATGAAGCTCGCTATGCTAGAGTAGTAGCTAGATAGATGGAGTAGCATTTTTCCCAGAATGGCAGGGAGTCAGTGCGCCCTCGTTTCTAATGATTGTGCCAAATCCGTCAAAGTCTCTGCCGCCCCGCCTGCGCCTGCTGCCCTACCCCGTCTACGCACGCAACCGGCAGCTCTGGATCGCAGGCGCCATTCACCTTCCCATGTCTACCTCTACAACCTGCCGCCCGTCCCGTCCCTTTGCTTCTTTAAGCAAACGCCGGCCGGCCCCGTGACCCCGTCGGACGTCTCGCTCATCTCGCTCTCGCTCTCGCTCTCGCTCCCGCTCCCATTGGAGGTGGTCAGGTGGTGTGGAGTGGAGATCGGCCGAGGCGAGGCGAGAGCATCTAGCTAGCTAGGATAGGTAGCTTGCTCCCGTTCTCGGCTGTGAGTCTCTGACCGATCCGTCCATGCATGGGGGACAGATCTGATGGATGCGTGTGGCGTTTGGGCATGCGCCTCCAGAGATGCTTCCTCCTTTTGCTGCGCGCGCGCCTGCCTGCCGGCCGCCCGCTGCCGTTCTTGGATTCCAGTTCCAGGGGACTTTGTTTTTCCATACTGTTTCCTTTTGATCCGCGCAGCCATGGCCGGCCAGGGGTTAATAATTGGTGTGTAGCAATGGAGGCTGGCTCTGCGAAGCTGCTGGTGCCTGGTGGTGGTGGCGTCAAGCCCGCGGCTGCATGCCTCGGCGGCGGCGATCGAGGGAGAGGGAGGGCACTGAGCCAGCCGCCTTAACGCCGCCGGAGAGACGGAGATGGTAAAATGACGCGGGGCTCGCAGGCGAGGCGTGATTAGACGAGAGCGGAAAGGGGGAAGGCTAGAGGGAGCTACCACCAGTACTAGCTGCTGCAGTGCCTGCTGTGTCTCAGTTGTACATGTACGAACCGCCGCAGCAGAGGGGCGCGGGCCCGCACGCTCGTTCGTACCATCGTGCGTGTGGTACGCTGTGGTGGCTAGCTAGCTCATTGCACCATCATTGCCTGCCTTCAAAGTGTCTTGACACCTTCTAGTATTTTTTTTGTTGTTGCAAAGGTGTGTGTAATATGGCAATAACCCACAAAAAGTAAAGTGTCAAGTCACGAATTACTACTACTCCTCCGGTTTTTAATACATAAAATTTACAACAAGTAATTTAGTTCATTTTTGGGTTTTTTTGCGAGGATGTTTTATCTAGTTCGATATCCTAAATGACGAGTTGTTCTGCTGATTTGTATGACTGATTTGCTCTGAGAGAAAAATACTACGTACTTATTTGTACGATTGATTTGTTTTGAAAAAAAAATATTGAGCAAGAAAGCAGACAGAAAAGAAAAATACAAATGGAGTACTTACATCATAATATATCCTACTTTTACCGTCAGTAATTGAACCTAGCTAGCGCTCTAGACGTCCACACCTCAAAGGCTCCAACATAAGGTAGGCTCAGCTTGCTATCTATATTTTGAAAAGGGTTAACCACTAATGGCCATGCATGGTGTTTATATTAGAGTAGGATTTAGTAGCACCGGATGACTAATAATTGGGGGTATGCAGTTCTTGACCCTCCACACCAGTCCACCTCAGCGCTAGAAGAGAGACAATAAGTATATTAGGAATTCATGGATAAATTTCAAACCACACAACTAAGTAGAGAGTGCATTTTATGAGCATAGGGGCAGGTGCCCACCCTATGACGTGGTGCACTCTCAACCATCGGATCGGCATCGCAGGGCTGAGATTGAGCCACATCACTTCTAGGCTGAGCTGATGTGGCTCAATCTCAACCCTGCGATGCCGATCCGATGGTTGAGAGTGTGGGTGGGCACCTGCCCCTAGTTAAGTATAATAGCTTATGTTCTCTCTCTGAGTCACTCATACACATACACATTTCAACCATTGGCAATATGAATATCTATAATAGTTATCTAGTTGTGATATATTGTAGTTATGATTACTCTTTGTGTTTTTCCAATCATAGTTTTTTTTATCCTTTATAATGACCTCCATATATAACTATATATTTTTTCAATGTGTGAACGTGTAATCGAAGCCTTAGCTTAATTTACCAGATTTTATTTGTTGAAGTTCATCCATTGTATATGATTTTAGGAATCCAAAATAAATATTTTATTTGTAATTTGGGTCTTATTCTTATTAATTCATAGAATTTGTTAAAAGAAAACTTCCCCCCTAATGTTAGTTAATCTGAAACCCTATCTCTTTTTTCCAAGCCTTCTTCGGGTTTTATTAACATTGATGGTTAGATGGCTTTCAGGAGAATTTATAGGATTTCTCCCTTTCACCAGCACGAGGATTAACATGAATGCTAAAAAGGTCTAAAAAAACTCACTAGATAGTATTAAGGTACATCAAACATATTATATACTTCAACTAAAGTAAGTTTCACAGAGAGTGTACATCGTATACAGGATGCTTATGGTGGTAGGGATTCAGTACAAGTTAAAAAGGATCTGACTTTAGTTATCACGATCGATATGTAAATGTACTGTGTATCTACAGTACAGGCCGATGTGACTGTTCATGTTCACTTTGCCGGCTCCACAAACATTTAGGAGCAGCGAGATGTGGCGTAGGCAAATGAGATCTAGTGCACGTGACCCCACGAAAATACGCAAACAACTTCTTCAATTAGCTATAGTGCAACAACACAAGGGAGCAGAACAATCTTGTACTACGCGATTCAAGCTAGTAATGATTCAAATGAATTGATCACTTGATTTCTACGGGCCCTAAGCTTAATATAATTTGCCTTTTACCAATCCTAAGAATTGAAATCTCTAGTTCTTTTCTAAAGCAAATAGTAGATTTTTTTTATATAAACTCTACCTCTGGTCCCATAATATACTTTTAGGTTCATAGAAAGTCAGCTCTTTTCAACTTTGAATTCGAATAGCAAAATTTGTTTGAAGGTTGGCAATGTAAAAATAATGGTAGTAGATTCATCATGGAATTAAATATCATAACATGTAACTTTCATATTTTAAGATATTTTATTATAAATATATTGTTGGTCAAAGATAAAAAGGTTTGACTTAGGAAAAATATAAAAATAAAGTATCTATATTCTTGGAAGGAGAGAGTAGCTATTTCATGCCTGCCATCCAATTATCATGAAATATTTACGTGCATAGTCAAATTAGAGACATATCAAAGATATAAAATGTCAGTGTGATATTTAATGTTTTAATTTGAATAGGAATATGGTATTATTTAGCTATTTGACCTCTATTTGACTCAAATGTTTAATAGATCATAACGAAACAACTATATTATGAATTTCTTTTCAATACAATCTACACGTACGTTTTTCATGTTTGTAATCAAAATTTTAAGATATCGGTATATTACATTAAACCTCCCGCCATATTGCTAATGGATGGCATAAGGTAACGGGCATTGAGTCAGTTACAAGAGATGGGTTACAAATGACTCGATAGAGATAATGGGCTCCAATACCTATATCACGGGTTACAAACAACGGACTTAAAACGATGTCATGTTACCTATAATTTAAATAGTTAACGAGAGCAATTCTTTACTCTGTTACATATCCTATGTCTCCCCAGCCTTGTACCTTGCCAAGTAATGCAAAATCCAACGCTTGAATGACGATGACATTTTGCCCTGCCATTACTCTGTGAATTCTTGGCAGGTTTTAGCATGACGCTCCAATGTTTGAGGCCAAATAATCTCTTTAAAATTTTAGTAAAAAATAAATAAAACGTCAACAATACAATATTCATGCAATATTCACGTCACATAATAAACTACTTATACATCCCAACACACAATAATGTAAGAACCCACTAGGTGAATAAGCACGTGCCTTAGCATTTTAACTCGTATCTCTAAACTTTTTTGTGGTTATTTAGAGGATCTCTCTACTTTCACATCGCTCGAAGGAAAATGTGTGTTTTTTTACTATGGTGGGTGTTCTCATTATACATACAATTTTAACATTATACATCTAAGCACAATAACCTTATTTTATGTTTCACTAATATCATCCATCCATGTGAGAAAACAACATTTCTCTGAAGAACTAATATATATATTACTGGAAAGGTGACCTTCACATACTATTGTAAATTCGCCAGGAATTAGTTCCATGAAGAAAGGTGTTAGCACATATGGACGCACTAAATTTTATATTTGCATATCCATGGGTGTCAAAATTATAGAATAGGTTTGTAGTTTTGAAGTGAATAGTAAAGTTTATTTTTACCATATGGGTGTTTACTTTACCGTAGTACTACCTACCAGTGGCATTTTCAAGCGACGATGGAAAACTGTGTGAATGAGTGTGTGAAGCAAGATAAACCTTGCATTTGATTCTTTTTATCTTTTTTAGGGATTCTTTTTATCTTTATATGTCAACGCGTACACATACATGGAATGTGTATGGTTAATTATGTTCTGCGGGTACCCGAAAAAAAATTATGTTCTACAGAAACTGCATATACACTCTTCCATTCCATAAATGCATAACAACAGCATACTTTGGAATGGCGTTTGTTATTCTCTGGAATCTAGATATCCATTTTTTAAGAAAAAACGCTAGCTAGCTAGCCGTATTTTTGCCATAAAGCTATATATAAGACACACCTTGTTCCGTTAATTTGGACTCTATAGCACATCCAATCAGATTGTTCCAAAGAATCCAAGCGACTTGATGGGTCAATCACTATATGCATTGCGATCAACTGACACCGCTGAGCGGAGTGGGGATCACTGTCGTTAGGACTTGAGATCTCACTACAACTCATAACCGTGATGTGTGAAGCAGCCACACACCCACACACTGCACGGGGGGCATGGAGCTAGGGGGGAGAGTGCAAACGTGTGATTGATGCGCGCTAACTTCTACCTCTCGCTCCATCTGATCGAGCTCGACCGATCCGTTGTCAGCTACTAGCTCCACCGATATCCAGCCATCCACACGGATCCCATCCTTGGCATCCAAATCAATGGCCGGCCTGCAGCAGCAGTACACATCGGTGGACACATGCGGCCGGGTGATCGATGACGACCTGAGAGCCTGATGAGTGATGAGCGAACGACGATGGAATCGGCATCATGCTCCCAATAGTGGCGGCACTGTTGGGCGCGGGAGTGCCGGCTGCGCGAGCAGGGGCTAGGGTGCTACTAGCTAGGGCACGCAGGATGCTGCAGCTAGCGCGGCCGGGCAGGGCAGAGGCAGCTTCAGACGACACGCAGATGCAGATGGCTACGCATCCCGGAAAAAAACATGCCCTGGGCACGGCCGCTGTGGTCAGGGATGCATGGCATGGCGCGCCGCAGCGAGAGGGCAGGGCACGCAGCTAGCGACCAAACCCCAGCCCAAAGGTGCGTGGTGCTGGTAGTACGTGTGAGGTGACAAGATATCCTAGAATCTTCCTCCGATCCCCATCCTACCCTAAACCGGCATGCATGCGATGCGATCTCGCGCTTTAAATCCCGCCCGGCCGGCCGGCCGGGCGGGGATGATATGATCCGGATCGATCGATAGGCGGCCAGGCCGCCGGGGTATAGCTAGCTAGTGTGTGATCAGTGCACTCGGTCAGCTCGATCGCTACTGCCCCGTCCGGGTACGACGCGGCTACGGCGATCGTCGAGAGCCCCTGCGCCTGCAAGCCTACTAGGGCACGCACGGCTTTGATTTGAGTCAGGTTAATTGCAGGCTGCTGGCCGTAGCCGTAGCCGTAGCAGCTACAGGTACGTACTCGGTGGTGGTGATCGGAGCGAGTGAAAAGTGATGGCTTGGCCGGCCATCAGCCTCTGCGCGCGGTGGTGTGCCCGCTGGCGTGGCTTATACGACGGGAGTAAGAGCGAGCTGGGGGAGACGGGAGAGAGGAGGGTGGGCGCTTTTTCCTGGAAAGGAAACTGAGGATTCGTCACATAACCACGCGGGGTCGCAGTCGCCAACCTCCACCAGACAGCGGTTCTAGACGACGGGGCTCTCTTTATGGCCTTATCATCCCGGCCGGCCATCTCTCTCTTCCGATCCCCCCGTCTCCATCTAGCGAGTCTCTTTCCCTCGCACGCACTTGAAGCCGGCTGCCGGCTGGCCGGGGAGGGGAAAATCAAATTGACCTAGGTGGTAGTAGCTTGTAGGTAGCCACCTTGTGATCTGAGAGTTCTTACTCCAACGTACGATCACTTGCATTGGTCGCCTTTACCCAGCCTATCTATCTCCTCGTTCAAATTAATAGTGTCGGTTCTACAGTGTACACACAGCATGGATGCTCTGTCTCTATAAATATCCACACACACACACCGCGCGCGCTCTGATAAGATAGTCTGATTGAATGCGCGCGTTTGTGCGTCAAACACCGTGGGTCCGGGAGCGGCAGGATGCGCATTCACCGCCTGGGGCGCGCAGGGCCAGGGCGTGCGGGTACTGACTGACTGCTACCGACGAGCGCGCGCGGGAGAGCTGATCTGAGCCGGCTGGGAGCAGCCGCGGTGGCCGTCGTCGCGCACTGGGTGTCGCCACCCGCCCGCCCCAAGCTTTCGCGGCATAAATGGCGCCCAGGCAGCGATCACAGCGCAGATTCTTTCGCTAATTGCTGCATGCGCGCAGGCCCCCCTCCATCCCCTTGCGCATCACGCGCTCGCACGATCGATCGAGCCCCTGATGCGCCCTCCCTCCTCGATCACCTCTCGCCAGTGTCAAGCAGCCCCTGACGACCTGTGCCCTGTGCGCGCGCATGCATGGCCTCTATGATGCGACGGTGGTGATGAGCCCTGCCCGCGCTCAATTAATCGAGCTGCCGCGCTGCCTGCGATGATGCTGGTGGCCTGACCGGCTGCCCCCGCCCCCCAGCTAGCCGCTGCCGCTGGTGTTCAAACTGGTGAGGAATCGAGTTCGACGGACTGCTGGCCATCTCGCTGCGCCATAGGTGCGGGCATGCCGCATGCATGGCGAGCCGCCCGTCTATCATCTTGAGACCCACAAGCTAAGCGATCTCGATCGACTGATGGAACGGGCGCCGCGCGCCTCCCATTGGCATTCGAGATAGATTTCATGGTCCCATTTGATCGATGCGCCCCCCACGATCTCTCTGTCTGGCATGATATGATATACGAGATTTCTAGCTGCGGCGGCGGCCGGTCGAGGGGAAGCAGCATATAGCTTAAGTTTCATGCAACCGCGATCCGCTCGTGCTGTCATGCATGCGATCCCGGCCGGCCGGCGGCCCTCTCCTTCCACATCCATCAAATCGATCGATCGAACGGCCGGCCGGCCGGTCGGTCGATCGATTCCATGGCAACAGAAATATGTGTGCTGATGCATGCCGGCGGCCGATCAATCGAGTACATGCATGGACGATCAAATCGATCGGTCCAGAGTGAAACACCCCCAGCTGCTAGCTGCATGCGGCCGGCTTTCCTTATCATATGTCATCACATGGACTGGAGGAATGAGCCTCGCTTCCGCCGTATCATGGAGATATGTCGGCAGAAGTAATATAAGCTAGCTGGCCGGGGTACCGGCCGTGATACCAGCTGCTAGCAAACTTGTGTTAACGTTACGCGCGCAGTCACTGTCTCGCTCGCTCGCAACAAAATGGCTGCTAGCTAGCTGAGCTCTCGCTGCCTGAATCCAGGAAACAGTACAAGGTTGTCCCATATGACTATGTACAAACAGTCCATTACTGCTCATAGGGGCCAGGAACAACATTATTTGCATTATTGGTGAAGAAATATACCGCATCGATCTCACAGTAATTTAGGGCAAAGGTCATCAGCAAATTGCATATACTATGATTAATTTTTTGTCTCCATATGCGTCAGATAGGTGATGGGGATAGCTAGCTGCAGTGAACGATCGATCAAGAGCCTGTACAACGCCGGCCATATACTCCATGTCACTGCCACGCCGGCCGGAAGTGTTTCGAGTACTACACAGCATCACGCACAGGCATGCGCGCGTCGTCTTTTTTCCCGCATGCATATGCAATGCATGCCTGGAAAGAAAATCGTTCGTCCTTCGTCTTGGAGGCGTCATGAATAGTAAACCCCATCAATCATGACTTCATGAGAGAGTAACCACGTCTTTTTCTCTGATATATGCCTCTTCTTTCACCAAGAGCGTAAAAAAGCTAAGGGCCGCCGGTCTCTGATCGAGAAGCCGTAAAAAGCTGCATGCTAATGGGTACGTCCTTGTGCAACAAAGAAAACCCGTCAAAAAGGCACTGCCGAACCTCCCACGCACTCAGCCTACTGGATCGAGCGTGTTATCAGTTATCATGGAAGGATGCATGTTAATGGTACAGTAGTAGTAGCATCGGACACTTTATTTATATATATAAGGAAAGTATCAAACTGGAGGTAGCAAGCATTACAAGGTATGCAGCTAATAGCTGCAAGTTTCCCCAGAAGCAATCTGGATCTGTGTTAATATTTTTTCAACCCTGCAATAATGTTTGGGAACTATATATATGTGTGTGTGTGTGATGAGTAGTATATATATTAACCGCCTCTCACATGTGTGTGCTCACCGTCGGTGGTGGCTTGGGATGTCTTATGCTATCTTGTCTTTTCCTGGGGAGGGGGGTAGGGTACATGTGATTAACAGTCTAGTATGCCCATAAGGTGGTTGATGTTTTTTACAGTCTATTTTGTTAGCACTTTGCTTCAGTCTAATAATCACAAGAACCTTTTCTCTGCCGGATGCACTATATGTGATTTTCTCTCTCTTTAATTTCAACCACAATACCGAGAGAACTAGTAAGGAATTATATCACATTTAAAAAAAAAAAAGAGGTTCCACCACAGTTGGCCTTGCACACAATTTATCCAAGATAGGAAAGCGAGGAAGTTTTATTCAAAAAGCTGAAATTAATTAAGCATGCATGTATGAGTGTTGATAACAACAGCTTCTGGGTACTACAAACTCAAGACACGTCACCATCTGCAATGCAAGTTTCTTCTGATGCTTTCCTTTGGCCACACATCCCCTCTACATGTAGCACAATATTGTTCAACATAATCACACATGGAATATTACGAATTTGTACTAATCATTGCAGATACATCTCGTTTGCATCCAAATTGCATTGGCCGCCGAATTGGGACATCGAATTCGAATCGACCGGGCGCAGTCGTCTTATCTTATATAATGAACCGACCGTGTCGACAAGATCGTCGCTCGATATAATAAAAAGGCGATCCGGTGATCAGTTTGATGCATCAGCTGGAGTGTCGATCACACGAATTTGTTCATCAATCACGCTCGTGTACATAGGCACAGTACCTACCACGGCCGGGGAGATATATAGCTAGCCGTGGTCGCGCGCGGCCGGGTCGATCGATCAGGGAGCGCGTAATTGGGTGGGATGTGCGTGTACTAGGCCGGTCCGGAGATGCTAGGACTGTTCCTTTCCCGGAGCGAGCGAGCGAGACACGACGGGTATCACTGTGCAGCAGGTTAGGCCAGAACAACCGTGTTCGTCTCGAGAAAAGATTGTGTGTGGTGTGGTGTGGTGCGTGGTGTGTGCTCGCCCCGCCCGATCGATCGCTGTGGTTGGTCTCGTGCGTACGGAGCCATGTGTGCGTGGGGCCCAGGGCATTATTGCAGGAATAGAAACCCTACCCCCATCTTCTCTTGGAACCCAACTCCACTTTCTCTCTCTTGCCTTGGGCTGTGCTAGCTCCCCTTCTTCTTCTACCTCGCTCCCCCCTCCACCCCCCGTCCTCTTTATCAGTAGTTCTCGCGCGCCTCACCACACGGCTGGCAGGCACACACGCTCTTCTGCTTGCTTCCTCTCTCCTAGCGCTAGAGCTCTCTGCTTACACACCACCGCGCGCCCGCGCCCGCCACCGTGTACCCTTCGTCCCGCCCACCGAGCTGAGCAAGCAGGCATGGATTTGGTCTCGCAGTCCGAGCACCTGTGCTACGTGCGCTGCACCTACTGCAACACCGTGCTCGCGGTAATAAACTCCTCGAGAAATCGGGTCCGAATAATGAAACATCATGTGGGGGAAGAGATCGTGATAGATGCGGCGCAAGAATGGTCGCCAGCTGATATGGCATTTTTTCCACTTCTTTCGCCCTCTGGTTCTTCAACTTACACAAGTTCTCTCTGCTAGTTCCCATTCTGTATGTATCCTTTGCTTTGGATGGGTGAAGCTACTACACAAACTCATCCACAAGGCTTTTTCATTTTCTTGTCTTGCGATTGGAGGGAAGAGCTAGCACAGAAAAATCCACTAGCAGGATGATTACGCATGTGACATGTGATTGATGTGCTATGCTTCCTTTGTTGTGTTTCACGGCTTGTTTCTTTGTGGAATATTCTGCTTACTGGTTCGATCTCCTGATAGTGTCATGTTCCATCTTTCACTTCCATCTGTTTGGTGCTTCACAAGCTTCCATATCTTCTCTTCTTTGTTGTTACATGCATGCTGAAGTGTAGATATATTGGACAAGAATCTTCTGTTCTTTTTCTCCTCTCTGCCTTCCTGCCGCCCCTCCCTAGCTTTCAATTTCCTCCCCTGAGATTTTATTCTATAGCTGCTACTTCTTGGACAGTGCCATGCACAGGAAGTTGATCTAGAAACTCCTTTTTTCATTTGATTGCATGCTGTGATTATTTTTTTGCTTCTTGGGTAGCTGCAGGTTGGGGTTCCATGTAAGAGGCTGATGGACACGGTGACTGTCAAGTGCGGCCACTGCAACAACCTCTCCTACCTCAGCCCACGGCCGCCGACGGTGCCGCCGCTCTCCCCGACTGATCACCACCCATTGGGGCCCTTTCAGGTGGATCGTTACAGCTATTTAATAATTACATGTATACCCAAACATGCATCGATCTCTTGGTTCATCATCTCCATCTCATGCATCAATCTGTGTGTGTGACTTGATCTCTTTCTTCGATCTAGGCATCTAGCATGCCGTGTGTTACTCCTCTCTGAATATGTTAGCATTTTCGGAGAAGGGAAGGAAGAAATATATATATAATGTGTGAGAAATAAGAACAAATCGTTGTTTTACTTATGGCAGAAAGATGGAGCAATAGATCAATGGGGTTTTCTCATGAAATGCCATTGCTTTACTTTCAGTTGCACAGCTCTCTCTCTCTCTCTCTCTCCCTCTCTCATGTGGAACTACTAAAAAGTACTGTTTGCAAGGCAAGATTAAACAACGCTGGACTACAAAAGATTTCTTTTGCTCATCTCTGTGGCCTGGAAAAGTCTTCGTGCCTGCAAAAGGCAATTGATCAGCTTTTTTACGGCGGCAGCAGGAGTAGCGCAGTAACTCTGCCGTGGCATTCATGCATGCATGGATCTCCCAACACATTTTTGTTTGGAAAGACAGGCATTATTCATGGCCAGATTTATTCGACGACCTAGTTGACAATATAATTAAGAAATGATTTAGTTCATACTTATCATGATGCATCGCTAACATTATATTTTTCAGATCTTGAAGCGCTAGCTGGTGCTAATAACCTTTTGCTTTGTGTGTGTTCTTCCATTTCTCAGTGTCAGGGACCCTGCAATGACTGCAGGAGGAACCAGCCAATGCCGCTGGCCTCACCGACATCAGATGCCAGCCCGAGAATGCCCTTCGTTGTCAAGCGTAAGTAGTAGTAGCAGCAGCAGCAAGAAGCCACTCTCCAATCTTATTCCTTGCGTGTGATCATTTCTTTCTTCTCATCAAACTCTTTCCTTCTGTTAGTTGATGCAACAAATAAAGATGAGCAGTTATTTAATGCCAATATTTTATCTGATTGCAGCCCCGGAGAAGAAACACCGCCTCCCATCTGCTTACAATCGCTTCATGAGGTGAGGAAAAACATACATTTTCTCCCTTACTTTTTAAGTTGTTCAAATGCATGGTCTCAAAATAGTTACATGTGATCTCATATACTTCACCTTGGGTCAGGTGTTTGGAATGTCTCTTTTTATTTACAAAACTATTTTGTAATGTCTGCTCTAACTTTAAAGTTTCAGCAAGTTTAATTAAAATGGATTTGCACCCAGTGGACACCTCTAGCTCCCTTTAATTTATACTTTTCTCAAGCAGCTAGTGGAGCTAGTAGGCTCACAAATGTGTACGATATATAAGCCCCTGCTATGTACAGCAACAGAAGTATATATATAAATGTGAGACGAAACCAGATGTGTGCAGATCTGAATGTTTTCCTTCTGTCAACCAAGTACAATAGCTAGCAAGACAAATTTATAGCACACGTTATTTTTTGCTCTTCGACATGGTACACCATTTTGCATTATTTTTAGTATTAACTCGGTACTAAATAAATCTCCGCTTCGTCTCATCCCTTTTCCACACTAAAAACATGATGAAACTGTGCATCCAGCAACAAGCTGAAAATTAAATGTTTGATCCAGAGCAATGCTAGGTTTTCTTTGCTTGCTGGTAACTTTTTTGGACATCTTTAATTCAGTTATCTGTGTAGTCATTCATATTAGTTTTAGCAAATTTCCAGATAATTTTAGATATGTTTTGATTAAGCTCCACCACTATTATATTTATATTAGTCCAGCCAGGTAGTACTATTTTCCAATTTTAAAATCTGCTGGGGTCTAGAAAATTAATCTGGATAAGTAATCCAAATTTGGCAGGAAATGCGCATATTTGGTTAATATTTTTTTAGGATAAGAGTCCACTGAAGTCATAATAAAACATATGTACAAAAGAATGGATCACATGGTACATATTATCTTTGGAATTAGATCACATGCTAATAAATGTTCTCTAACACAAATATCATGATTTCGTGAAGGATTAAAATAATCAAAAGCACACTATATACTTTTCTTTCCATGTTTTTATCCACAGTGTAAAGAGTGCTAATTTTTTCACCTAATAAGATACTGCATTGTATTTGGTTTGAGTAGCGGTATATATGTATTTTCTTCAAGAAATTATTAGAAATACTGAAGATCACTTCTCACAAACAAAATAACACACAACAAATAAGAACCAAAATGACCATACATATATATGACACACACATGACAGCCATTTTGACATGAATGGACTGAATGATTGTTTCACCTGAGTTCCTACACTACTCCATTCCTGAGAAAGCTATGCTTGCCTGTATATATATTTAGTGTGATTTTTCAGTACATGAAGACAAAAATGCATTTTCTAAATGTGTACCTCTTTATTACTTATTGTTCTACATACAATTAGCTTTGCAATTTACTAATTCTATAAACGCATATTAAATTTGTATAGTTTAGTACTCCATTTGTTTGGATTCTAAGATTCCAACTTCATAATATTTGACACAAATGTAGCCAAATAATTTGTAGATTGTAATATATATACAACTTTAGTATCATTGGATTTATATTTGAATTACTTTCATATGGTGTCAATATAACTTTTATGGTCATGGAAAATGTAATATAAGAGAAACTAATGGTCCGAGTGTGAGCTTAAAGACCACACCCGGTGAAACTACTTCCCACATCGCACATTCTAGAACAATGCAAAAATAAACTATATATGTAACATTGTATATGAATTTTTTCTGTGTTTCTTAAGAGTATTGAAGTTCTATATAGCTCTATGAACTATCTTTTTCCCTGAAGAAAGACCACAGCGCTATGAACTGTATGCCTCTTTTATAATGTACAAAAAAAAAGCACACATGCTTAAATTTCTTTCACTAGATAGTACCCTTTACATTACATGTGGCAGGGAGGAGATTCAGCGCATCAAAGCTGAGAAGCCAGACATCCCTCACAGGGAGGCCTTCAGCATGGCTGCCAAGAACGTAAGATTGCTAGCTGTTAATTAAGCTAGCTCTGCCTCCCTATAAATTTTAGCTAAAGATCGCCCTTTAATTTAGCTAGCTCTATTAAATTTTCTCTGTTTGACGTGCTGCATGTGCGCGCAGTGGGCGAAGTGTGACCCGCGCTGCTCGACGACTGTCTCTACTGCCACTTCCAACAGCGCTCCAGAGACTAGAGTTGGGCCCGCTCCTCAGGTAACTACTGATGAACGACGCTTTGATCCGGTAGCTATTAATTACAATAATGCCATATGCATATATAGCAATAATATCTTACAGTGTCCATGCTGCTCTTGCAGGAGAGGGCCAAGGAGCAAGTCATTGAGAGCTTCGACATCTTCAAGCAGATTGAGCGCAGCATCTAGATCAGATCCGGGTCGACCGATGGTGCAGTAGCCCGCCACGATCGATCGAGCTAGTATCATCGTCAGATAATCACCGGCCTATCCCATTCGCCGTTATATATATATTTGCATCCTCCAGCCATCATCCTGTACTATTTCTACCCCGGCCGGCCGTGTTTACTATTTCTATTCTCTCTCGTTCTTGTTCTTGTTGTGTTGTTGGAGTGTACGCACCTCTTTAATTATGAACATCTGCTACCCTATATAATATTTGTCGTCCTATTATTCCTATATATTATGGATAAGGCCAGTTTCAGTGCATCATGAGTATTTATTTGTGCTTACTTAATTGTATGCATGTATTTGTGCAAACTGAGAAAAATAAGCTAAGGGGCCGTAGGGGTGGTGTGTGCATATGGTCAATATACGAAATAAATCCTATGAAATTAATTTTCTTGTTTTCTATTGCATGAAAACAAACAAAAAAATCTAATACTAATATATGTAGTTGTTTGGCTTATTATTGTTATTAAGAGCACATTCTTAATATTGTTTGTAGGTTTTGAAAATATATTAACACATAAATCAGGTTAATGTGAAAATAGTATGAAAACAACACTTCATATCAAAGCAACACTTATAATTAGTTGATGAGATGGAATGGGTACTGTCGTTAGATATATGTGCATGCAATATTATTGCATGCATGATGGAATAAATCTAAAATGCAGCGACATTATCATTAAATTTCGTAGGAAAACTAGGCATGGAAATAATAATGGTGGTGGTACGTACGTACATTGGTCCCAAGACGTATATTGCAAGTGCATGAATAGCTGGGGAGAACTCCAGTCTTTCATAGGCGCACAGGAGCTAGGGCAACAACCATGTATTAGACTGAGGACCATTTCAATGATTAGTAGCTTGCTTAGATATTCTGCTGCAGCTTCGTTCAGATCTGATATTACAGTAGATTCTAATTAAGGAGCGAGTGCCATCGTACTAGCATGTGTCGCTGCATCAGCAACTCCAACAGTTTGGCAAATCAACTTGGCATCCATCTAATTTTGGCAAAATAAGAAAAATTGGCCTCCAACAGTTTGGCAAACCAACTTGGCAAAAATAGAAACTTGGCAAAAACTCACCTCCCCGCGCGCATATATGCGCGCGCGGATCGTGGTTGCCATCGTCATTTCCCTGTAGGCGGGAGGGTGAAAAAAGAAACAAAGAATAGAGAATGATTCCTCATGTAAGTTTTCAAGAGGTGGAAGGGCATAAACATAATTTTATTTCTCTCAGGATTCCTGATGTAAGTTAGATCTGAGTTTGGCAAGTGAATTATGCCAAATTGTTGGAGATGAACTCTTTTTTTACTTGGCATATCTTTTTAGAAGTTGGCAAAACACAAGATTTGCCAAGTAAAATTTAGCAAACTCTTGGAGATGGGGTTGTATATATGGTCTTAATTAGACTTTGGCTAATGATTAGTATACTGTTAAAAATATTAAAGAATTAACGTAAGAATTTTGATTTTGGTTGAAAACCCGTATTCCAATGATTTCGTCAAATGTCAAACTTTTTTTTAAGGAAGGGTTTACCCGGCTTTTATAGAAAGCAACATAAGTTTGATAATGTCAAACTTTTCCCAATGGTAAAAATCCTATTAAAAGAGTTGGAAGTATATTGATCTCCAATTTGCAGCTTGTACTGTTAATCTTTCATCCTGATGACAAAGTCCAAACTTGGTATAATAGAGTGGCCTAGGATTTGATTTTTATATTTTCACTCTGATTTAGACCTTATTCAGTTAACCACCATACCAAAAGTGTGCTAGTTCCACGGTGATTTAACTGAGATGGTGTTTCGATCCAAGTGACTAGACTAATTTTAGTCACCTTGAGAGGCTAATTTGCCAAACACCCCTGACTAAAGGGTGACTAAAATTAGTTTAGCCTCTAGTCACCCCTGACCCAGCTAAAAGGGACTAAAAGCCCAATCTCTCTCCTCATTAAATGTCGGACGCTCCTTATCCAACTCCAGCCCCCCCCCCGCGGCTCGCCCCTCCTCCTCCCGCGCTCGCCACCTGCCGCGCTCCTCCGCTCGCGGCACGCCGCCCGCCGCGCTCCCCTCCTGCGCCGGAGACGGAGAGCGTGACGTAGGGGTCGCTGGTGATGATCTTCCGGTGGTGGTGGCGGCCGGCGGCGCCACACGTGGCGGCGGCGGCCGGCGGGTGCTTGGGCCCGCAGGAGCACGGGCTTGGGCTTCGCCGTAGACTCGCCGCCGGCCGACAACACCATCGCCGGCGACGGAGCCTCGCAGTCGGTGGGGGGGACGCGGCGATCCGCCTGATGTGCGCCGCCGCCGGTCGCTGAGCAGGGGAGGGAGGGAGGGGAGGGGAGGAGAGAGAAAGAGAACGGAGAAACAACTTTAATGCTGCCAGAACTTAATGTTGACTAATTTTAGTCACTCTCCAAACAGGGGGTGACTAAAAATTTTTAGTCTACTAATTTTAGTCATGGGACTAAAATTTGATCCAAACACCCTCTGACTCTTTGTATCAAAATTTTGAGTTGCCAATAACTATATATAGTAAGATCCATGTTGTGAACTTGTGATCTGATCGAGCTGCCCCCATAAGAAATGAAAGAGACGATAATAATCACAAATATCTCCGTCTGTATCCCAAGATTTGAGAAAGAAGATCTAAAAAGATACTGCATTATTCTGTCCCGGTAGATAATAGCTAGTAAAAACCATGGTGTTAACTTTCTTATACAGCTAGCATCTCTAGGCTCTAAATGTACATTATTGGGATAGCAGTGTGCTGATTCTTTTTTCGTTCTTGGTCCAAGAGGATTATTTGTCGTTAAAACATTTAGAAGCTCTCTGCTAGGCTGTGCCCGAAGAGCAAAGGATGTATCCACATACCTCTCTTCTCTACTAGATATCCATGGTAGCTAATTTTTGGAGTGCGAGGCGCTTCCTGAGCTTAAAATTTTGATCTACCTCGACAGTTCAGTGCCTGAAATGCTGCTATGAATGCCCTTCGTTCTGAGTTCTGATTATATTGTACAGCAATAAACGTGCTGCTGTTACGAGATCTCGTTTTCCTTTTTCACAGACTAACACGACTGCAGTAAATAGTATTATTGCAGCAGTGATTCCTCTTTGTCTCTTCACCAAATAGTAGTGGGCGCGCAAGCTAGGACAAGAGACTCATGTGCCCGCGCGCCTTTGTTGCGAGCATGTGTGCCGTCGCTTTCAGGACAAGTGCGCTGCCGGCACCCGGCAGCCGCTCGTGCCCCTGCCCCCCGCGGCCGGTTTCGGCCCCACAAGGCCCACGCGATGATAGCGGATTCGGCCCAGGAAGCACACTTTCGCTTCGGCGGCGCGGGCGAGCAGCACGGCAGCAGGGGATCCCCTGCAGCAGTGAGAGCAGAAACAGAGAGTCGTTGGTTCCGTTCCCCGCAACAACGAGAAGGGCTCAGCGAACGCACGACCGACGCATGGCGGCGGCGCGGCGGACCAGAGGAACGCCGGGCGCGGAGGTGCCCCTGCCGCCACGGTTCCAGCTGGGCTTCCGATACCGGAAGTCTCTCTGCACCATCCCCAGAGATGAAGAGGGCGTCGAGTACGTGAGAAAGTAACAGCAAATCCGTCGTCATGCCACGTACATACTCCGCACACTGCACACATTCACCATTCTTCTAGCTGCACAGCCACCACGCACGGGCAGATACTGATACCATTTGCTAGACACATAAAAGTTCCAAGCTTCGCACAGGAACACGAGGTCCCAAAGGTTAACCATTACACAATCACACACGGTGCCGTTCACCGGCACAGTACATACAACACGCGCCGTTTTGGGAAGTCTCGAGAGCAGTTTCAAACAAACTTTCATTCGATAAGGCGTAGAAGAGGGCCGGAGAATGCGTCCTGCTAGGCCGGCCATTCATCAGCTCAGAGCACTTCAAATCCACCCGGATCGACCGTGCTCGTTTGGGTCCGCCATGTCCTCGTTGTTCAGCTGGTCCATGTAGGCCTGTTGGTGGTACCTTCGCAAAGGATGCGCATCCATTGAGTTGCAAAAAGAAGAGTAATGAATGAAAACATTGTCAAAGAAATGAAGTGCTGAATCTGAAAGTGCTGGGATTCTGCTTCTCCAAAGCAAATTGACTCTGATGTGCATTGTTGTGACTGCACAAGTTCAGATAACAGCTGTGTCTTCCTAGAGCATATTTACATGTGTTTTTTTTGTTGCTGTTTGGCGACTGGAGAAACTTACCCGATCTGCAGGGAAGAATCATTCTCTGGGTGCTGAAGGAATCCCTGATAAGGTTCGATGGCATTCCCACCAGTGCCACTATGCCCACCTTCTTCCCAGGAAAGACGTAGCACACTCTCTGCATTGGTTTCTTGCAACTGGCACTTGCAATAGATCAGTAATGGATTCGGTTAGACACAACACAAAAGGTGAGTTTTATTGGTAAAAGTGTTGTGTCAAATCTTCATCAAGGACATTGGGAAAAATTATGTGGTGTTAACATCCGAGTTCATCATCAAAGCCAGAAAAAATAAAATCCAAGTTCACCGTAATAAGGAAATTGTTAACGTCAACAATGTTACCTTTTTCCTGAGGTCCTTGTTAAGGTCCTGTAGTTCTTGCTCCTGCAAAACATAATTGTTACCTCACGATCACAAAGTTCAATATGAATGCTATGAAAAGAAATAAAATTAGACAAAAGGAAATCGAATCATATCATTATTACCTTACTTTTCAGATCAAAGAGCTGATTAAGCAACATCTGATTCTGTAAACATATCAACTCTCATCATAAGCAAGCCGAAAAATGTATAGAAATGTACAAATTGATGCTAGTCAAGTTTCCCACCTTTCTTGTCCTGATATGTTTCAGGGATATCTCAATTTGGTTCTCAAGCTGCTCAAGCTCCTTCATGCTAAGTGGACCCAGATCCTCACCAAGAATATTTCTACAATGACGAATTAGTGCCGAATCTCATACATCACAGGCCCATAACAAAATTTAGTGCAGCTGAAACAAACTGTCAGTACCAATCCTTGAAGACTACCTTTGTGTAGTTTGAAGAAATTCAACTCTGGTCTTCAACTTCAAATAATCCTGGTAGTTGATCTAGTTTCAACAAGAAAGATCACAAGGAAACAGAGTAAGTGAAAGGGAGATCATGCTGGGAAGATACAAAGTTCAAGGTCAGTATATAGGTCGTGTTCTCCAGGCAAACAAGCAAACATAGTTCTATAAAAATTTAGCAAATGGTTTGTACAATAGAATTTCTTCGGATAAGGTCAGGCAGGATGTAGGCATTCAAAAAGAGGTTTTTTTAGGTACACAATACGACATGTACGACCGGTTGTAAAAAGACTCATATGTAATAGAAAATGACCTATATGTAAGGATCCGACGGTTGAGATTAATTCTATACGACTGGTTTTTTTTAGCTGTCGTACGGTAGTATTCATAGGTCGTATGGGTAGTATAAGGGTATTATCGAAAATGTAAAATGATATTATTGTAATATATGAAATGTTTTAGATAGTATAAGGGGGCAGCGGGGAATTTTTTTTCTAAATAATATATATCTATCAAATTACCATTTTACCTATAGAGAAACAACCAAAGAAACCGATAGTACGACCGTACGACCATTGGGTCGTGTACCGTAAAAGACCTTTGAAATCATAAGCCTGCCGTCTTTATGTATAATGGTGAAATTAAGAAGATTAACATCTATTTTAACAAAAAATGTATTTTCCATTCATGCCAAAGAATATTATTTTGGAAACTAGCACATAATTCCGTGTAGTAATCAATTTATGATGTGGTTTTGATATATAAATTTTGTATTTTTGGTGGAAGGAAAAAAAATGAATGCAACCCTTTCAGGAAGATACATGGGCCAGGCTTGTATACGGTTGGCTTAGTGAAGGAAGAGAGATGGGCTTGTATTTAACTGGCCCAGTTGCCAATCTCGACCCATATCCAAACAATAGACAAGACCAATCTACTCACAGCCCAATATACAAGGCTCTCCAAAAATGTTCGCCTTTTGCCAGCCCACCCGTTGGGGAAACCCAACTAAGAACCAGCTTCCTTTTTGAGAGCACAAATTGGATGCACCGCACACATCACACCCACGCACTATCATTGAACAGCATGGGCACACATCTAACAAGAGCAGCATGGGCACACGCTTTATCATTGAACTAAAAAAATATAAATGCCCGTCGAACTGAGGTAACATTCAGTTCTCTAGGAAATAGTTTCCTGATTGTGCATTCAAGTAGAAAAAACACTGCACGTAATCAAAAAACATGATCATACATACGGTTGTGTATATTCAAGCATAGGACAAGGACAATCATATTACTACATCTCTATTCCTAATAATAGACAATGATGAGCAAAGATGTCTGCACACTTCCTTTCCTTGATACTCAATGAAGCTTTATGATGGAAACACATTTTAAAAAGAATTTTTAAGCATAAAAGTATTAGTATCATTTAGCTTGGAAAGGACATGAATGTAATCCATTTTACTAACGAGAAAGTAGATTTGGTTCATTATTTTTTGGAGAAATCTGTGTCACTTGAAGAAACCAACAGACTCACAATAACATACTATATTCTTGTCTATATATATACGTTACATCCTCACAAAAATGATCACAAAAGCATTATGTGAAAAAAGAATGATAAGAACTCATTAATCTTACCTCACCGTCTGATGGAGTTTTTACTTCCTGTGAGCCGTAATTGGAGCCGCGGTATCTCTCGAGTGTTTTGTACATGCTGTTTTTCACAAGAAAATTAAATGATCAGTGGATGGTCAATTGAACAAGCAAGCCTTTTAAAATTATGTTCAGAAAGCCATTACAAAAAGGGTGTTTCACCAGAAAAACTAGCATCCAGAGAAAAACACCATGTAAAAGTTCAGTTATTATTTAATAATAGCATAAACATCCTTTTGTCTTAATGCTTTTTTATGTTCTTTGTTAGAGGAGCTTTGTCACATGAAACATAGAATGATATGGGTTATTGAATCATGATACTTATTAATTTCTTTTTTTGGTTTGTACTAAATTCTGTCTATTCATGTGTGGACACTTCGGAATCAGGATGAAAACTAACTAAAGAGAGAGAAACACTGTGTATAAAGTTCACTTTCAAAAATAAAACAGTTTGATTGTTTGCAGAAGTGATAATTATTTAAGAACGATGTTTCTTTAGTAAAATTCCGACAAGCACTCATGTTTGTGTTTGAGCACTTTAATCACCTCTAATTTTCATCAGAAAACAAAATCAGTCTTCAGTAGCTCCAAATGTGTGCACGACATAAAATCTGCTGACTTAACTCATAATTTATTACTTATATTATTTATAGTGTGAATGTAGAGTAGCAGAATAGATGTCTGCTTTTGTGCACCAGCCGAGCATACAAATTGACTAGATACTAATATACACCGAGAGAGCACTTGGAGCTAAGAATGATTTTTTAAGGATTTATAAGGGCTTCTTGGAATGCAGTTTTTTCCGCTTCCCTCCCTTTTGAATCTCTTCCACCAACTCATCCTGAGTTTGAGTTTACCAATCAAATTAAAGCGATAGAAGGACCATAAAAAAATGGTGATAGAGGGAGAGGCCACCCCCCTGAGTCCCATCGTGATCCAAATTTGGGTGTGAACGCAACATAGGATGTGATGTTGTGTACATGCGTGTGTCCCCTATGGCCGAGATGATGCAACGCAAGTACGCAAGGCATCTCAGCCTCTCAGGCCATGACAGTGTTTGAGGGTTCAGTACAATAGCGTGCAGGTGCAGCACAGCAGCTGATGCTATGGCATATATATAGGCACTCTCTAGGGTTCAAATAATCTCCATTCACAGTGGTAGAACATTTGCACTTGTGTCTCGGTACTCTAGGGTTCAAATAAGTAGTGCTCTTGCAAAATAAGGGAACGTAAGAGCCTATATAAACCCCCTTCCCAAAAAAAACACTAATTTATTTTGGTGTTTTCAGCGCTAGTAGGTACACCCTACTTGCAATCATGAATGGATTACATGTCAATTTCAACAGTAGCAAACCCTTAATTATTGGTAGCTTTCAAAATATTTGGTTTGAAAACATGGAAAACACAAGTGTACATTTATGTAGAAATGAGCTTGAGAACCGAGCGAAGCTCGGGTGGCTAGCTCCGCCGGTGTGCGGGCTAGCCGGCACAGGTTCGATTCCTAGGGGAATTGAATTTGCATCTCTCACGGAGGGAATTTATTTCCCCAGCAAACGCACATGTGTGTGGTGGTTGAGCGGCCAGTGGCCCTCCCAGTAGTTTGCTGTTGTAAAAAAATCTCCTCGTCCGTCCCTTACCAAAGCACAGGTCTAAGGCCAGCCTAATCTCACCGGTGTGCGGTGCCACTGTGTATGGGTGGGACATTGGTTCGGAGATTTTCTCGATCTATGTGAGAAGGTCTTCTTCTGCTTAATACAATACCGTGGGGGTGGTCTTACTCCCCGCAGGTCGAGCTTTTTTTAGAAATGAGCTTTCGTACACTCTTTTTTTTAGGAATTTACTAAAAATAGTAAAATAGAAAATAGGGATAGAAAACTTGGGGTCCTTGCAAATGTTAAAAAAAACTTTACCGGTGGGAATGAACCCATGTGTGTTTGTTTGGAGTTTCTTTTGTACATATATAGGCATTATGCTCTAAGGTTATGATGGCAGATGCATTAGGCCTGTTTTCTGAACTACATATATTGGTGTTATTATTGATTATGCAACTTGCAAGGGATTCCGGCCTGTCTCTCTCTCTCTCTCTCTCTAATATATCTACGCATATACATATTCCATAAGATGCTGATGTTATTAGCTGTGCATTCATATGTTTTCCTGCTACTAGCTAGTTATCTATATGTTCACACTTTTAAAACAAAAACAAACTATACACTCCGGTAGCAAATGCTTGATGTTTGGGACACTGACGCCATGGTCTATAGACAATGCTTGATGTTTGGGGGGTGGGGGTGGGGGGGGTCTGAATTTACTCTAACATCAAACTATATTCATAAAAAAATGTCATATGCTTTTCATTTCTTCTAAACTAAATAATTTGAAACATTTATAACCAATGTTTAAAAGAAGTATGACAAAACATTTTTTTCTATGACTACAAGGTGCGTATAGATGCAATACTTTTTTCCATGAACAATATACTTGCTGTCACTGATTTTTCAATATTTTTTAGTCAAGACCTTGATCTTTTTTTTGTTAAAACATATTTACAGATCTAATGAGAATATGGATTTACTTTTCAAGACAGATCTATGCTTTTATGTTTTTAAACCGAACATTTAAATTTATTGACTGGTAAATTTACAAAAGTTCAACTGAATCTTGTTCATCATGTACTTTTCATTCACTGCATGGAAAACTATATAAATGAATTAACTTATATATCAACAAGGATAAAATAAAAAAAATACCACTGGAGTGTACTGGAAGGGGGAAAATGTCTGAAAATGATCAGAGAAAACCAGACCCATTAAAGAACTGGAAATTAACAATAGTCTTTCATGCATAAGAAAAACGCAAGAAGAAGGCACTAGTATGTAGTACTCCACCAGAAAGCTGACAGAGACTAGAACTGTCCAGGTACGGGCGGGGCAATCTTCTTCAGGAAAAAAAACTACGAAATGAAATGCCTCTGCATGCGATTAAATGAACTGCAATTGGTTTTACGCAGCTTATGCACACGGATCAAAGCACGGAGTATTGCATGAGATGCTGAGATGATTGATATGACGTGTGAAGGAAAAAGCTTACCGCTTGACGTTTCTGTCAGTCAGATCGTTAATCGAGAGTGGCTCTACACGGGACTCAAGAAAGATAAGATACCATTGCGAGATCTCGAGAGCAAAGAGCATCAGCTTCCAATAGAACAGTAACTAATGGAACAGTAGCATGTAGACCAACATACGAGAGCTTTCACTGAACACGCCCCATGACTGAACCAGGCCAGTGCATGGAGCTCAAGCTAAAGGATCAGCTTGTCTTGGAACATAATATTAGTTGACGAATAAGAGGAGTTATGCAAGGTCGATCCGGCGAACAGAAACGGTAAGGAACGGAACACATGCAGCAAAGAGAACTTGCATTGGGAGGGTGAACTGGATTTGGAACGGCAATGCTAAAAAGGGAAAGAAAAAGGCAGTAAATGGACTGCTGCTTTTTACTCTTGCCTCTTCTAGAAAAAGAACAAGTTACAAATCTTGTTTGATGAGGTACAGATATACTATCCGTGAAACTAAGGAGATCTACCTTGGGAAGTGCAAGAACTGTGTGCATATAGGAGTATCATTATAGTATTTGTGTGAAGAAAACCTATGCTCTTTTTAGGAAAGAAAAACCTAGGTTATGCTGCTAGATGGAAACTGATGAGCAAAAGTCAGGATTTTTGTACTAATCCTTTCAGAGAAAACAAGGTCATATTATCTTGTTCCTTACTGCTATATATATTGAAGTAGGTCATATTATCTTGTTCCTTACTGCTATATATATTGAAGTAGAGCACGATTAATGGAGGAGGATCTAGATGTTTATGTGGCCAGATCTAGGTTTCACTTCGTCATCAAAGGAGCTAGCTAGTAATGAATGATAATCAGCAAGAAAGGAAAACGAAGCAGCCAATTTTTTTAAAAGAAAAGAAGAGATAAAATTACATCCATGAAACACCAAAATTAAACGGAGAGATGAACAGATAAACAGCAACATGAGCATGAAAAGAAAGCTACCAGAGACTAAAAAGAAGAGGGACAGAAAACTTTCCAAAGAGAGTGAAACAAGATCTGTAAGCAAGTGGATGAACTGAGACAAAAAAAAATTTGAGAGAACAAATCTAACAAGCCAAAAACTATCTGCCCAAGAAGATTACTCGAGAGAAAGAAAAAAAGAATCAACAAAAGATGACCCCACAAAATTTATTTGTTCGTTTTAGGGATGCGCTACCCGTGGAGTGGCGCGCGTGCGTACCATGAGGAGCTGGAGAACTCGAAGAGGCGGCCGCGGCCGGAGAAGATGATGAGCGCGACCTCGGCGTCGCACAGCAGGGAGAGCTCGTACGCCTTCTTGAGCAGCCCATTCCGGCGCTTGGCGAACGTCACCTGCCGGCTGATCTTGTTCTCGATCCGCTTCAGCTCCACCTTGCCGCGACCCATCTTCCTCCTTCCTCCTTCGTTCTCTCTAAAGCTCTGCCCCTCTCTCTTTCTCTCTCTCTAGCTCACCGGGAGTCTGGGTTGCTCTAAAGTAGAGAGATGCTTTGTTTGCGATCGTACTGCCCTTGAGGCGAGGCCTTTTGGTGCTTTAGTTTTGGAGAGTTCCTCTCTCTCTCTCTCTCTCTCTCTCTCTCTCTCTCATCTCTAGATGTCTTGCTCACACGTCTCTCTCTCTCTACCTCTCAAGTATCTGTATCTCTCCCCCACGATCCATCAACCTCGCAGTGACGCCGTGATCAGCCAGGCCGCCAGCGACCGATCACTTGCCCACCAGGCCCTGTAGCTTTTCGCGAGGCGCGCGCATGGTGGGGGCCGCGAGCCCGGGCGGAGGCGACGGGGCATGGCTTTGGCTCGCCTCGCCTGACGCCTGGCCAGATGTGCCGCCAGTTCGCCGC
This sequence comes from Cenchrus fungigraminus, assembly GCA_036936925.1. NCBI lineage: Eukaryota > Viridiplantae > Streptophyta > Magnoliopsida > Poales > Poaceae > Cenchrus > Cenchrus fungigraminus. The sequence continues at coordinate 92,662,345 of CM072776.1, read as the reverse complement.
TGCCCGCGCTGGCCTGCGCTGCGCGTCCAAACAGCAATAATCTCCGGAGGAGAGGGGGCATGCAATAAAGGAAGCCGTGGCCGTACGCCGGGTGAGTCGGATCGGAGAGAGAAGGGCAAGAGCTTGCTGTGAGGAGCCGGTGGAGCCAGCCAGAGGCATGTCAGGAAGCGGGCGACGCGTGTCGATGCGCGTGCGGCTGGGGAGGAGCCGGAAGTCGGAACCGGCAGGGACTGACCCCGTGCCCCTGCTGGCCTACGGCGGGCGGGGACGTAGGTGATCGGCTCTAGGGCTCGTAGGACTTCGGCTTTCCTCCTTGTCAGGGGTTTTCTTTTGGCTGCTCTCTGCTACAGTGCCTCCCTTGTTTTTATCTAGGAAAAGAATTAGAGGGAGCTCGCCGGTTTTGCATCTCCGGTTCAAAAATGCCTGGGGAGTTTGAATCCGATCCTGCAGTGTGCTACAGCTTCAATATACGTAGTTGGATGAATTTTTCCTCTGTTTTTTTGGCTACTTTGATCAATCTAATGTCGGTTTTGGGTTCCAGAAAGAACGACGACCTTTTTGTGTGCCCCTTAAATTAACCTCCAACTCGTTTGAAATTTGTTACTAAAAATTTACAATTTTTCTTATTATGGATTCATTTTTTGTCATGTAATAGGTGGACCCATGCTCTCATCCTTAGCTAGGTTTTAGCTAGGTTCAATGAGGAAGTTATGGTTTCTATAAAAAGGTCAAGGCAGTTGTAGGGGTGGTCTGAAATAGCACAATAAGTTGTACAATGAAAGCTATATCAAAATAATTGCAAGTTTTTATTAGCCATTTCTCTAGGTAGCCGACACTTACTTGAGATCTTTCCCCTGCAATGTTGGTCAAACTACAAAACAGAACTTGATGACCAGGCCAATATAACTATTTTGTGGAAATCAGCGGAGTCATTTCCTTCCTCTTGGAGTGGGGTCCTTTCCTTCCCTAGAAGGAACCGCCCGAGCTCCTCCCCAGATCCCTGCCGTCCCCCTCCCTCCCGTCTCCGGCGAGCTCTCCGCAGCGGGAAGGAGCGGGGCCCCATCTTCGCTCTCCTAGTAGTAGCTCGTAGCATGTAGATCTAGTAGTGGTAGTTTGCCTATATGGCTTGTGCCCTTCGTGACCCGTCCTCCTTCATCTACCTCGTCGGCGCCGCCGCCGTCTTCGAATCCAAGGTATGGTTAAATAAAATAATCCCGCCCCCTCAAGCATCTCCATCCCCGCCATCCTCTCCCCTCCGGTGCTTGAGCCTCTCCGCCACCGCCTCAGATCCGGTCGGTTTCGAGGCTGCTCCTAGCCTGTCTCGCATGGATCCGGTTCCCCTTTGGGCGGATCTGGATTCGGGGAAGGTCCTAGGTTGTGGCCCCTCCCCGGTTGAGATCGTCGGCGTCCTCGACTCCACCGCCTACCCCCGCCTCCATCGTCTTCGAGCAGCCTTCAAGCAAGCAGTTCAAGTTAACCACGGTGCAACATCTCCTGGTGTTGACCCGATGAACTAGCCTCCCCCTGGGTTTCGACACCGAGCCTCACCTTGTACTGCCAGCGACGAGATTTCTACATATTCTTCGGTCGCATGGTGTGGATTCCATCGACGGCTTCATCGACCCTACTTCAACCGACGACTTTGAAGGGCTGTTTTGTAAAATGACTGCTTAATATATAGAGTTGTTTGTTGTAAAAAATAACTATTTTGTATATGGAGTGATTATTTAGGGAAAGAGAGACAACCCAAACTCCCCTGTGCTTTTTTTAGAACATGCCTGAGCAAGTGCCGGCGCCACAACTCCCTTGTAATATTCGGGCTGCTTTGAACACAATTATTTTTTGTGCTCGCATCACACTTCTCTCTCCGATTAAAAAAACTTCCTTTTGAATATTGATGGTCTCCACTTCAAAAAAAAAGAATATTGATGGTCTTCAAGGTGTTACTTTAACTACTATTTTCTATTATAGTATATCTAAAATCTAACAAATTATAAGGTTATGAAATCATTGTTTTCAAAACAAGTACTCACAAAGTATGTAGATATGACTGGCAATCAAATAATTCTCACAAAGTTTGACAAAGTGAGCGCCATTTGGCGTCACATTGTAGCCACAAAGTCTTGTTTTAGCTTTCCTTGGATAGGAGAATGGAGGATTGGTAAATCTAAAACAGCATAAAATCTGCACTATGGTCACATGCACACTCCAAGAATGTAGGCTGAGGGAGATCAACCAAAAAGTCACCCCGTACCCTAGCTATGACTATGCTTGCATTGGTTGGTGGTATGCCTGGTGGGCCCATATGCTCACAACTCCACTCTAATAAGAGTGAATTGTTATTCACACAGATAAAAGCTGAATCGACTGGCAAAATAAATATGCATTTGCACCAAAATTTTGCCCATGGCTGTGCATGGCAAACTGAAACATCATGTGTCAGGAATAAGTTTCATTCATGTGATTAGCCATTTTGAAATTTAGTAAACAAGAACATGATGGTTATATAGGTTTGCTTGCCTGAAGTACGTCGTTGCATGAAATATTTGAGTTTCTCTATTTTAACTTGCAATTTATGATCAAGTAAAATACATTATATTGTTGCAGTTATATGAAACCCTGTGTTTAGCTATAGGCTTGAGGGATCATAATCAATAATACTTGGGGAAACAAGTACTCCCTCTGTTTCTATATATAAGCATTTGTAGGGTTCAAAATTTTTGTCTAAATATAAGCATTTCTAGGGATAGGACAAAGTTGAATGTGGTTGGTGGGTGGGTGGAGAGTTGGTGAGTAGTGTAAAATGAGGGGTATAGATGTCATTTCCTTCCAATGTTGTTTGTTGAATTTGAACCCTTAGAATGCTTATATAAAGGAACGGAGGGAGTAGTACTAGTAGCCTATGATTTCAGGTGAACCTTTTTTTAGATCCATTAATTATTTCAATAAAAATATATGTTTGTGTACTACTAGTATTCCCGGTCATCTCTGTACTATCTAGTACTCCCTCCATACTAAAAAGGTTGACGTTTAGGACAAGGTTTTGGTTAAACATTGAGAACATAAATAACTTTTAAATTGTTGAGTTTAAAAATATGAAAACTATATGAGTAGATTTGTCTTGCAAAATACTTTTATAAAAGTATACATATTTCAGTTTTTGATAAATATTTTTATAGGAATAAGATGTCAAAATTATGCTTTGGAGACCGTGTCGCTGTCGTAAACGTCAACCTTTTTGAGTACGGAAGCAGTACGCACAGCCATACGTGCACGCACTGTGGTGTCGGTGTAACATCCCGGAATTTTGAATGTTTTCTCAAGTATGAATTTTCACAAAAATTTAAAACTTTTTGTTTGGACTTGTGTGCTACCAAATTTAATCCCAATTTGCTATCCTCTCATCTTAAATCCATACAAAATAAAAATCATATAAAAATTATTTTCAAATTATGGTTTAGATGTGAGTTGGATTTTATGGATTTTATTTGGTTTTTGTTGAGTGTGTTTGAATTTGAAAGTATTCAAATTCAACCTATAGTTTAAATCTAATTCAAAACCCTATACTAACTCTTCGGCCAACTAACCTATCCCGAAGTCTACCAGTGCTCCCTCATCTCTCAGCCCTTGCACGCCTAACACCCCGACTCTCCTTCGTCCCAGCCAAAGTCGGCCCAACGCGGCCCATCTTCTTTTCCCCGCCGGGCGACCTGTTCTTCTTCTCCCCTGACCCGCACCGCCGCGTCAAGCTGCGCCGCGCCGCACGCACCTGCGCCAGACCGCACCGTGCCGCTCCGCTGGCGCGCACACCGAGGTGGCCCGCACGCTGAGACGGACCCACACGCGTCCTTCATCTCTCGAAATCACAGTTTTGCCCTACGGAACCGCGCGCGCCAAGTTAACCAGCGTCCCGCGCCCTGCTCCTTCGCCGCCAAGGCAAAGGGAGAGGGGACAGCCCTGGCCCACGCGGATTCCCTGTCGCCGTGACCACCACGCGCAGCAAAACCCCCCAGGTGAGGCCCTGGAGCAAACCAAATCGCTTTTGGGGTCTCTCCCCTTTGGCTCCTCTGTCCCGTCGCCATGAAGGAAGAAGGGGGAAAGGAGGGGGAGGAAAGGAGAAGTGGAGCTTGCGCGCGCGTCGCCGCCGCGCCGCCCTGCCGGAGTCGAGGGCCTAGAAGCCGGAGCCGTCCGTGACCGGAGGAAGGCCGTCCACGAGCAGGTGGGAACCGGAACAGAGGAGCACGACGCGCCGCCGCCGCACTTCGCCGTCGTCGTCGACAACTTCCCCGCCGCGGCCGTCACTGCATCGTCTACACCATCGCACCGCCGTAAGCAATCCGCCGGCCAGCTTCCTTCCCTTCTTCCCCGGTCTTTCCTGTGATGAGTGGGAGCGCGCCCCTGCGCCGCGCCGCCGGCCTTCGAGCCGTGCACATGTCCGTGCGTTCGTCGCCGTGGCGTACCCCAACGCCGCGCCGGTCATCGCCGTCCTTTCCACCGTGCTGTCAAGCGTCTGTGTCCGGCCTTCGTGCCGTGGTGATCCTTGCAGGTGCTCTGCTGCGGTGCCGCTTCACCGTCGAGCCGCGACCCTGGGTTACCAGGTGCTCGCGTGCCAGTCCTCGTCGTGTCGCACCTGCGCGCGCACGCACTCAGGCCGAGCGCACCCACGCGCCTGGTCGCGGTTGAAGCGCTGCTTGCTGCTGATCTTAATCCCGCTCGCTTTTTTGCTTAAACCGAGCTGCGTCATCGTGCTTCGCCGCCGCGCTGCTCGCCGCACTGCGTCTCGCCTTGCCAATGCAGTAGGCCGAGCCGGCCCTAGGGGTTCCCGTCGGGCCCCCGGTCGCGCAGTGGAGCCGTGTGGTTTGCTCAGCACCGCCGCGTCGCATCTTCTTGTTTCTGTCTTTCTTCGCAGCACTGCTCGCCGCACGTCGTGTCGCCGCCGCACGCCTCGCCGCGCCGGGTCTACCGTCGTGTCGCGCCGCGCAATGGCCACACAGGTCCAACCCCAGGACCGTGGCCGTGTCAAACTCTTCGCGAGACCCTAGAGCTTTCCCCCGAGCGCTTGTGTGGACGCCGGGACCGTCGCCGCCGTCTTTTCGTCGCACATCGTCGCCGTCGGACGAGCACCCAGGCACGCCGGCGCACGAACACGTGGCGAGGGGTGCCTTTACACCCCAGTTTACTCCAGGGATCCCCGCCAGACTTCTCTGGTGCGGGATCAGAGGAGTTGTGGGCCGTGCAGCCCAAGACGGCCCACCTCAGCCCTTTTCTTTTTATCGGCTGGACTTTGAATTTTATTCAGGGAGTTCTGATGGACTTTGCTCTGCTAGCCCAGTAGGCCGAGTCCATTGGGCCAGATTCGGCCCACTGCCTCTTTCGGCCCATCAAGGCCCACCATCTTGTGACGCTGACGTCACGATGACGTCATGCTGACGTCATCTCTATTTTCAAATTAAAAATCCTTTTCTGTTTTATAAATGATTTTGGAAATTATTTTATAAATCCCTTTTTCTTTAAAAATTCCTAACTAATTATCCGGAGCTCCGAAAATTATGAAACCACTTGCGTTGGTTTCATAATTCCGAACCGCTCGCTGCTACCCTATCCTTTTCCGCTCTTGCTCTTAAACCAAGGCCCTTTTGCCCACATTCTTGGAGTAGGATTCGTGGCCTCTACCGCCACTGCGCTATTGTGGGTCTGGGACGCCGGAGCCCCGCAACTAGCCACTAGCGTGCCGCGGACAGGAATAACTACCCCAGGTCATGTTCACACCGCTTACCTTGCTTGCACCCCTTCCACCACTTTGTGCCGCAACCCGCATACCCGCTCTCGCTTTACCTTGTTTTGTGCAGCGAAGCGTGCGCAGTACCAGGTGCTTGCAACTAGGAGGCCGCGCGTGATGGACGGCCGTGCCATGAGCAGTGGCCACTGCTACAAGCACGGCAACCCCGTGTTGCAACCTAGCTACTACATCATGGTTATCGTCGCATCGCTAGCACTTGCTCCATCGCGCTCTCGAGCACGCCTTACCGCATCACCACCCTTTTATCGACCACAAGTCGATCCTTTCCTTCCCTTTGTGCTGCTGCCGCACACCTTGGCCTGATAGAGTCTTGCCTAGCTCGTTTCGCCTTACTTCTCCCTCGTCATCCTCTGAGCTTCCGCTTTGTTGCACCTATCAGTCACGCTAATGCTCTGCTGGCGCGATCACCGAACCTTTAGCCTTGATCGGCGATCCAACCTTGAACTAATCCTTCTCCCTAACTTATCTTCTAATGTATATCAAGCTAGTAGCTTAAAACTATTTTAATATAAAACTAATTACTTTGATTTCCTTAAATTAAGCTAGTGCTGCTTGTAACTAGTTCGGGTTTATTTTGGTTCTTCTAAATTGATGTTCATTTGGAGTTATTGCTTAGTTGATTGCCGTTATTTATTTTCGCGTCGCATCTCGTGTAGGCTTGTGATCATGTTGGAAGACCCGAGCTGCGACAACGACCCTGAAAGGACCTTGATGTCGCCTAGAGGGGGGGTGAATAGGCGTGACGACCAAATTAAACACTTCTTCCCCGATCACTTGAGCTGACAGTGTTCCACCGGTCAGACCGGTGGTTATAACCAGTCAGACCGGTCAAGCACTGGACTTCACAGGAGGCACCGGTCAGACCGGTGCACCTCACCGGTCAGACCGGTGTAGCACAGAGCACCTGCAAAAACAACTTCAAGCACCTCTTGACTTCTAGCACGAACCAAACTTGGTGAGTGGCCTTTGTAGATGATCACAAGCAAGGTAATGAGCATTGCACACACAAGTAGCACACCCAAGTAGATCGAAGCGGAAGCAAAACAAATATGCTAGAAAAACAACTTAGAGAGTCAAACCACACGAAGAAGCAAAGGATTTGTTTCCCGAAGTTCACCACCCACTAAGGAATGGCTACGTCTCCGTTGAGGAGCTTGTAAGGGACAATTCCCACAACAAGTCGGGTCTCTTTCAACCACTTTCCTCCTTTCCACTAAGGGGATCTTTTCCACGAAGAGGCAAGATCGCAGCCCTTACAAACTTCCCGCTGCTCACCACAACTGGGAGCTAGTCGGTGACACCTAGCCGTCTAGGAGGCAAACCTCCAAGAGTAACAAACGCTTCAAAGCTTGTAGACGCGAAACCAAAGTGCTCAAGCTATGGAAATGCTCTTGTTAGCTCACAAGATCTCTCTTGAGCTCACTCTCTCAACCCAACACCAAGGATATGGCTTGAATCCACAAATCTCACAAAGAGAGGGTTGGGGAGAGCCACTAAGGCTTGGAGCTTGTTAGAAATGGCTTGGGACCTCAGTAATGTCACTAGAAACAGCAAGCCTTCAACTGAAGAAGGTTTGGGGTATTTATACCCCTCAAAGGAGAAAACTAGCCGTTGGTCCTCGGGCGGCACCGGTCAGACCGGTGTTCGAAAAACTAGCCGTTGGGGCTAGCGGCACCGGTCAGACCGGTGCCCCTGACCGGTCAGACCAGTCAGGCCCGAGATACCCCCAAAACCCTTTCTATGAAACTAGCACTTCACCACCAAGATGAAATGACTTAGGTTAGGTTAGGAGGGTTTGTTAGCACACTCTAAGGCTAGATCTCACTTAGGTCAACTAATGAGCACTTTGACTTGGTCAACTCGCTAAGTTGCATCCCTCTTGATAGTACGGCATACCTATACTCAAGAATAAATAAAAACACTTTGTTGATCTCTTGAGCTTGGATATCTTCAATCTTGCCATACTTGATCAATATTCACTTGAGGGCTTTCAACATAGCCTTTGACTTAAGCACGTCCATACTTGAGCTAATGACTTAGGATCTTTCCATCTAGCATAGGAATGCATACTTGGATCCATAAGTCACTCCATATTGCCAATCTTAACATGTTGATGACTTGCATTGCTTCCCTCAGTTAAGGTTTGGATATGATACTTGGAGACCCCACGGATGCTAGAACTTCACCTTAGCAAAACACGAAATGGCGGCTTAGCTAGGGCCCCAAAGATTGCTTAGTCCCTCACCCTAGACATCTCGGTTGATCTCTTCATCACTTACCCAATCCACTTTTGAGTTCCACTTTGCTTCATACACAATTAACCTTCATTTGAAAACCCGCTTCAAATGCTTGATCTTGATTGACAACGAATGTGCAAGCTTCCAAAATAGAACCATAATGTGTACACTCATCCTTATGTCCTCTTTCAACAAACACATGAAGCCTTGCACTTGACTTAGAGAATTACCATCTTCTCTTTTATGATCCTTGTAAATTTAATCAAGCTACGTCTTCATATGGGAGACCATGAATTGACCTTCTCAAATTATCCCCATACTAATCTTTCTTTATTGCTTGATATTTGTCACTCATGCAATAGGATCATCCATATATTTGTCTTCTCCAATGTGAGCCATATAACATTCATCCATAAATAAATACTTCAATAATTGCTCATGAATATATAAATAAAACCTGCTCACAATCTTAGACAAATACATTAGTCCTTTAATCGCTTTGTCATTCAATTCACCAAAATCCACTTAGGGGCCTAGATGCACTTTCAATCTCCCCCTTTTTGGTGATTGATGACAACTCGATTAAAGCTTACAAATAAAACATTAGAGCGCATTTAGATTCTTAGATATAGTTAGAGCTCCCCCTTAATTTGTGCTTTGACTTGAATTTCAAAATTTTGGCCTTAAATGCCAATTGCACAAATTTGGGAGAAAGCGCGTGTGAGCTCCCCCTATATCTTAGAATCAGTGGAGTGCAACATGTGTGAGCGATAAAATAAAAACTGTGATGCGTATGACAAGATATGCACAAAGCAAAGAACAAGAGTACTGACTAGGCAGCACCGGTCAGACCGATGCCCCCGACCGGTCAGACCGATCAGGTCCAGCCAGCACGCCTGACTAGGCGGCACCGGTCAGACCGGTGCCCCTGACCGGTCAGACCGGTGCCCCTGACCGGTCAGACCGGTCAGGTCCAGCCAGAGCACAAAGCAAAAGGTGTGCGTGCTATTTGGTCCAAAGTGATCAGGCCGGGGTTGCAAGCCGGCTTAGATCACTTTGCTCCATTTAGCCAACACAAACAATACATCATTCAATACAAGCATCACAATCTAGCAATAAAGTCGCTTAATTATTACAATAACGGTTCAAACACACAGTAGCACTCACACAAATGTTCTCAAGTCCACTAAGATAAGGTTCTAGCTTATTACACAGCTGCTCTCAACAGCCAGCCAGCACCGGTCAGACTGGTGCAACACAGACAGCAACACTGAGTTTAAGTCTTTAATCCAAATCTTCTCCCCCTTTGTCATCAAGCATCCAAGAAGGGCCTGGAGAAGAAGTAGCCGTCGATCACTGTCCCTGAGATCCGTCTCCTGGTTGAGAGCTCCCTCCTATTGGAGAAGTGTCAAAAATCCAATGCATAGGAGAGTTTAGGTAAATGGAATCAGAGATAGTGATTTCAGAGGGATGAGCTATAGGAGCACTGTCTTTACCATTGTAATATGGATTATATCCAAAGATCTCGGCGGAGAAGCGAGCGCCCCAATCTTGTCCTTGCTCAGAAGGTGGAGGAGGTGGAGGAGCTTGTTCTTGTTCCATGGAGTGAGAAGAACCAGGTACATCCGGGTGAGGGGGTACAAACGGTGGAGGTGGAGGAGGAGCCGATGATGAAGACCCTTGTTCTTGCCCGGACTCAAAAAACATAGGCCCATATTGATTAAGCATGTCGGAGTTGACCCATCCTCTCATCCTATCCTCGAAGGAAGGTATCTCAACCTGTGGAGACTCAGGAGAGGGAGGAGAGCGAGGCGGTTCAAACCCTTGAGCGTTGTGCATCAACTTCATCATGTCCCTCATTTGCTTGTTTGCCCTCCTAGACCTTTGTTGCTCCACCTGGATGTCATGCTGACTCCTACACATGCCAAATATGAAATTGAGGAACTTCCTCAATGGAGAGGTGGATCGGCGGGGCCTGTGCTGCTCCCAGCCTCCCCACCGGTCAGACCGGTGCTCAGCACCGGTCAGACCGGTGACAGCCTGAGGGCCGGTCTGTGGCTGATCTGACTGAGTAGTGCCCTCTTCTGTGATTCCTTCCTCATGGCCAGGTGCTTGCTCTGCTCTAGGAGATGGAACCCTTGGATTCTTGCTAGGATTGAGCTTCAATGGCTTGTGTGTCACATTTTTGGGAAACTCCGTCTTTGCAACCTTTTCAATCATATACATGATATAGGGACTGTAGCTGCAAATCTTTTTGGGGTCCTCTGATAGATGCTTGATTTCTTGCCAAATGAAATCCCCAACACTAAATTCCGGAGCTCCCGGCCTTAAACCAACCATCAAGTTTTTCTGAAATTTTGTGATCTCAGAGGGATTCTCATCTCTCGGTGTAATAGACACCCTAAGGAGTCTATTAAGTGCAGCATAGTAGGTATAGAGATTCTTCACCTTCCCATAATAAGCATGGTCACCTCTCGGGTACATAAGGTGCAAGGCGCTCTTGTCGAGCTCCCCTTCATCATGGAGCTGCCGTAAGTCCTTGTCTCCCGCCATGATCCCAAAGCACCTCAAGAACCTGGGGAAGGTGATGGAATACCTCTGGGCATTGGTCATCCAAATCATAGCCCTCTCAGTACCAATGTGTCCAAAGTGCACGGTGGCATAAAACTGGGCTATTATCTCCTTGTTCCAATCTTGTCGGAAACCCATAAGCTCCTTGACCCTTTGCCTCTCACAGTTGCTTATGACTTCATTAAAAATGGGGTCATTCTTCCTAGCCATATGCCCCCAATCCACATATTGTGCCTTATGTGTGATCTTAGGTTTTTTGATGATCACCGTAGCATAGTAATCCTGCTGAAACTTAGCCCAAAACCTTGGATCGGATGCGGTCCTTGCCTCCTCATAAGGGTTCTTATCCCTCAACTTCTTTAGGGCTTTAGTCATGCCCGAACCATGGTACTTTACTGGCCTGTCAGGATAGATATAGGTGGGTGGCATGATCTTCAATCTACCCTGGTCATCATCATCCTCATCCATGGCATCCACATCCTCTTCTTCTTCCTCATCCTCCTCATCCTCATCCATTGCCTCGTCGAAGTCATCATCATCAGTCCCAGCCTCCTGGTGCCTCTTCAGCTCAAATTGTCCCTGAAAGGTCTCATCCTCAACATTGTCATCACTGCTAGTACCGGTGTCACCTCCAAGGTCAGGTGCCTCTACACTCTCTCGAGCTGAACGACGTCTCAACCTTTTGCCGCTGACATTTATGGTGCTGCCCTCTTCCCCAAAGTCACCGGGGGCAGTCCCTCTGCGAGCATGCACCTCTTCTCTTCTCTTCTCTTCTTAGCACCCTCCTTTTCCCTGACCATGGCTGCTGTCCTGAGTCACAAAAAGGATGACAAGAGTGTATTAGACTCTAGGAACCAGATTGAATCGATATAGAAAAATATTCTTGAAAGTACAGACTAATTGGGTCTGCTCTGGGCCACACCGGTCAGACCGGTGATGGGCACCGGTCAGACCGGTGCCACCCAGAACAGAGCCAATTGCCTCAACATCCAATCTGAGCAGCTATGACTCTAAGATTTGGTGTAGATAAACATGAGACAACCTAATACAGATATGTGTTGAAAAGCATGAAGAAAACAAAATTTGGGACTGGACACGCGCCACCGGTCAGACCGGTGACGGCCACCGGTCAGACCGGTGAAGGCCGTCCGACCCCAAATCTTGGGTTCTCACAATGTGTCAAACAAAACTTTATGGATCTATAGGTATGTCTTCTAGGGGTTCTCAGGAGATGATATACCAAAGGAAATTCAAATCTTTGCACGGAGTAAAGAGATCGGGCAAAACGAAGATTTGAATACCTTTGGAGAGAAGAACTTGAATGGAATCCAAAGAACTCGAAGGGGGAACTGAAGAGGGGCCTTGGGAGATCCTTTTGCTTCCAATCTTGTGGTCTTTCCTTGGTTGAATCTTCAAATCTCCAAGGGAGAAAGGAGAGGTGAGAGGAGGGAAGGAGAAGACCTTCACGGTTTTGGATGGGGTGAATGCTGGTGAATAATGGAGGAGAGAGAAGGGAGAGAGGTAAAAGATAGATTTCTTTTACTGTAGGCTCACGGGTTGCAGTCGGGCGCCACCGGTCAGACCGGTGACTACACTTGGTCGAGCCAGTGAGCCTTTAGCGGTAGTTCCGACCCGTGCTCGGTAGTACCGAAGATTTTGACAATTTCAACAGAGAAACCATATCGGTAGAACCGACCTAGCCTCGGAAGTTCCGATCCTTCTCTTCCATTTTGATATTTTGCTCCTTAGCTCTTCACCAGATATTTTATAAAACCAATTTCTTCCACTTAAACCTCAGAAAAAGGAATTTGTGACCTAGGGTCTCCACCGGTCAGACTAGTGGACCTCACCGGTCAGACCGGTGCGCCCCTAAGACACACTTTGAAAAGATTTTGGCTCTTTTCTCCTTCTCAAAGATTGGATAAAAGATATAGAGGTGATATTGATCCATATATTGCCAAAGTCTTGAAAGAATGGAGGATAATCCAATTTAATTGATAATTCTTGATTCTTCCAAGAGAGAGAGATAAAGATTGATTTAATGGACTTGAGAAAATCTCCTTAATTGTGACTAGCTATCAATCAAACAAGGGTAACTATAGTCACAACTAAGTTGATTGGGTCACAAAGACCAAGAATCAAATATTTTTCAAAATGAGCAAACTTCCTACACATACTAGTTGATTTTTCAAAAAGTCTATCCTATGTCACAAAGTGCATGCATCCACTTCAAATGAATGGCTTTTCAAGAATATTTGACTCATACCTTCAACCTCGAGACACAAAGACGAGGGAAAGCAAAGGTATCAACCAAATATCTAGAGAGGCACACAAAAGTTCACTTGAAGCAATTACATGCTAAGGATGGCACACTAGCATGGTATTATGGCCTAGATGCATTACGGTATTCAATGAGGTTCATGGAAACATACCTTTGCCTTAAGACCATTTCATTTGTGCATATATTTGAATTTTGAATGGTGCTAGCTCTTACTTATCTTTAGGGAGTTATACTTATCAAGAGCTTGCTTAGTGATGCACAAAAGAGTAAGACTACAAGATCACTAGAAGAAATTGTTAGTCCCACAAGTGACTCAAGTGTTGCAATGAGCTCCCCCTTAAATAGTGCTAGAGATATTTTGAATTTCTCGAACGAAGCACTTTATTCAATTAAGAACTTGGTGAGGCTCATTCCAAACTTGGTCACAACACATAAATGATTTATTAATTGAAATGTGTCGAGTCTCTCATTACCTTTGACGCCAAATCACCCTTTTTTTCTTGAAAGTTGGGTCATTCCCGGGTCACCCGGCCATAGGGGTCGGGTCACCCTGCAGCACACAGAGGCGTACCGGGTTACCCGGGCACAGGTGCCGGGTCACCCGTCCAACAGCCTCACTGGGCCGGCACCGGTCAGACCGGTGCTTGTCACCGGTCAGACCGGTGACCCCCAGTGGTCACTCCTTTGGTGATTTTCAATTTCTTGTCCCTTGATTGAGTGAACACATCACTAACTTGAAACCGAGATGTCATTGATTTCAAGATTTACGTAATTTTGCCCTTCACATGGTCAATTGATCAATCGTGATTTTCAAGCCTTCTAACCATGTGTTCAATGCATCTCTTCCAACCTGCAAGCTCAGCAAGCATTTCTTGGTACCCAATACTTGTTGGGTCCTATTGGGTTAGCCACAAGGTGCTTAGGAACCCAAATGGCTCTCATGCTACATTGAGGTGAACTAATCTCCCACATAGCACAAGTTCCATTCTTATCGCTCCTAAGCTTATGGAAATCATAATGGACTAGATTTGATTTAGGAATGTTACCATTTGGACAATCTTTGCCCATGTGACCCTTTTGACGGCATTCATAGCAAATGCGACTTTTGTTCTTGTTGGTCATACCATTCCTTGTAATTTCTCGTCCATGCTTGCTACTGAGCCTTTTTCTTGTTGAAGAGGTCTTCTTTGCCTTATTTGCTTGAGGTGGGGCTGCCCTGGCCGGCACCGGTCTGACCGGTGGAATGCACCGGTCTGACCGGTCACGGTCAGTGCCACTGCCCATCTTCACACTTGGGCACGAGTCGGCAAAGTGACCCTTCTCTCTGCACCTGTAGCACACTCTCCATTTGTTTGAGCTTCTAGGCTTCTTGGAGAGTGATTCTTGTGCCTTGTGCTTGGTTGGGCGATATTGGGATTTGACTTGCCCAACCTTGCTCTTTTCTTGAATCTTGTGCTTGTGGGTCCTTGTATGTTGTAGAGGGGTTGAGCTAGTGACGGTTGATCCCTTCTCAAGCTTCTTCACCATGTCATCACGGTTATCTTGAGAAGGTTGCACTTTGCTCTTCTCCTTCAACACATACAAGTCTTTTTGAAGCTTTTCAACCTCTTGCTTGAGTTTATCATTTTCTTTAGCAATGAGGTCATCACAAGATTCTACAAGTACATGCTCAATGCTAGATTGGCTTGCTCGAGACAAACAATCATTAGCGCAAGATAAATCGATTTGAACTTGTGAGCATGTGCATGTGTGAGATAGAGGTTGCATAAATTTTACCGATGAAAGCACAACCTCATGGGCTATCTCTAGTGTTGCATAAGAATCGACAAGCTTCTCATAGGAACACTCAAGTCCCTTGTGATCGGCTTGTAGAGCCATATGCTCACTAGTGAGCTTTCCTAGCTTTTCTTCAAGCCTTCCATTTTCTTGATCCACTGCAGCTACACACGCAAAGGATTTGATAACCTTATCATATTGTCTAGCGAGTGAATCATACTTACAAACCAAGGAGGCATTCTCGGATTTGAGAGCCTCACGTTCCTTGGCCAAGGAGCTTGAAGCTTCATTCTTCTCAATCTTTCCTCCCTTGGTCCTTTTCTTCTTTTCCTTCTTGGCCATCAAGCAAATGGTTGTGCCTCTGCCGGCACCGGTCTGACCGGTGGATGCCACCGGTCTGACCGGTCCCCGCAGAGGGACAGGGTCTTCACTTCTTTGGCCTTCTCCTTGCTTGGGAAGTGACACTTGAGGCTCAGTGATGTTGCATGGAGACATAGAGTTCTCCTCAAGTGCCTTCGTCATGGTTTGCTCTTGATCAATCCATTTGGGCCTTTCATATTCTTCACGAAGAATCTCCCAAATGGCGTGTGCATCAATCTCAAGTTTCTCATAGATGAAGTCCTGCACATCATCACTCAAAGCACTACAAATATAGTTAAATACTCGAGAGTTGCATTGCCAACACTCTAAGTCCTCTAGGGATGATTTTGACAAGTCAACTTTGGTTTCCCTAAGGTGAGGAGGTAGAATGCTAGCAACAACAATCTTCTCGGCAAGTGGAACCATGGTCCTAATGCGATTGAGTACATGAATTGACCAAGATGCATAGTTTGAGCCATCTAGAGCTAGAGGCTCAAACGTTACCTCGCGAGTTGTCGACATCGAAGAACTCCAAGCGGTTAAGCTCGAATCGGAGCACCAAGCTCTGATACCAATTGAAAGGACCTTGATGTCGCCTAGAGGGGGGGTGAATAGGCGTGACGACCAAATTAAACTCTTCTTCCCCGATCACTTGAGCTGACAGTGTTCCACCGGTCAGACCGGTGGTTATGACCGGTCAGACCGGTCAAGCACTGGACTTCACAGGAGGCACCGGTCAGACCGGTGCACCTCACCAGTCAGACCGGTGTAGCACAGAGCACCTGCAAAAACAACTTCAAGCACCTCTTGACTTCTAGCACGAACCAAACTTGGTGAGTGACCTTTGTAGATGATCACAAGCAAGGTAATGAGCCCTGCACACACAAGTAGCACACCCAAGTAGATCGAAGCGGAAGCAAAACAAATATGCTAGAAAAACAACTTAGAGAGTCAAACCACACGAAGAAGCAAAGGATTTGTTTCCTGAAGTTCACCACCCACTAAGGAATGGCTACGTCTCCGTTGAGGAGCTTGTAAGGGACAATTCCCACAACAAGCCGGGTCTCTTTCAACCACTTTCCTCCTTTCCACTAAGGGGATCTTTTCCACGAAGAGGCAAGATCGCAGCCCTTACAAACTTCCCGCTGCTCACCACAACGTTGGGAGCTAGTCGGTGACACCTAGCCGTCTAGGAGGCAAACCTCCAAGAGTAGCAAACGCTTCAAAGCTTGTAGACGCGAAACCAAAGTGCTCAAGCTATGGAAATGCTCTTGTTAGCTCACAAGATCGCTCTTGAGCTCACTCTCTCAACCCAACACCAAGGATATGGCTTGGATCCACAAATCTCACAAAGAGAGGGTTGGGGAGAGCCACTAAGGCTTGGAGCTTGTTAGAAATGGCTTGGGACCTTAGCAATGTCACTAGAAACAGCAAGCCTTCAACTGAAGAAGGTTTGGGGTATTTATACCCCTCAAAGGAGAAAACTAGCCGTTGGTCCTTGGGCGGCACCGGTCAGACCGGTGCCCCACACCGGTCAGACCGGTGTTCGAAAAACTAGCCGTTGGGGCTAGCGGCACCGGTCAGACCGGTGCCCCTGACCGGTCAGGCCCGAGATACCCCCAAAACCCTTTCTATGAAACTAGCACTTCACCACCGAGATGAAATGACTTAGGTTAGGTTAGGAGGGTTTGTTAGCACACTCTAAGGCTAGATCTCACTTAGGTCAACTAATGAGCACTTTGACTTGGTCAACTCGCTA
This sequence comes from Cenchrus fungigraminus, assembly GCA_036936925.1. Classification (NCBI taxonomy): domain Eukaryota; kingdom Viridiplantae; phylum Streptophyta; class Magnoliopsida; order Poales; family Poaceae; genus Cenchrus; species Cenchrus fungigraminus. The sequence continues at coordinate 92,645,561 of CM072776.1, read as the reverse complement.
AGTTGCATCCCTCTTGATAGTACGGCATACCTATACTCAAGAATAAATAAAAACACTTTGTTGATCTCTTGAGCTTGGATATCTTCAATCTTGCCATACTTGATCAATATTCACTTGAGGGCTTTCAACATAGCCTTTGACTTAAGCACGTCCATACTTGAGCTAATGACTTAGGATCTTTCCATCTAGCATAGGAATGCATACTTGGATCCATAAGTCACTCCATATTGCCAATCTTAACATGTTGATGACTTGCATTGCTTCCCTCAGTTAAGGTTTGGATATGATACTTGGAGACCCCACGGATGCTAGAACTTCACCTTAGCAAAACACGAAATGGCGGCTTAGCTAGGGCCCCAAAGATTGCTTAGTCCCTCACCCTAGACATCTCGGTTGATCTCTTCATCACTTACCCAATCCACTTTTGAGTTCCACTTTGCTTCATACACAATTAACCTTCATTTGAAAACCCGCTTCAAATGCTTGATCTTGATTGACAACGAATGTGCAAGCTTCCAAAATAGAACCATAATGTGTACACTCATCCTTATGTCCTCTTTCAACAAACACATGAAGCCTTGCACTTGACTTAGAGAATTACCATCTTCTCTTTTATGATCCTTGTAAATTTAATCAAGCTACGTCTTCATATGGGAGACCATGAATTGACCTTCTCAAATTATCCCAATACTAATCTTTCTTTATTGCTTGATATTTGTCACTCATGCAATAGGATCATCCATATATTTGTCTTCTCCCATGTGAGCCATATAACATTCATCCATAAATAAATACTTCAATAATTGCTCATGAATATATAAATAAAACCTGCTCACAATCTTAGACAAATACATTAGTCCTTTAATCGCTTTGTCATTCAATTCACCAAAATCCACTTAGGGGCCTAGATGCACTTTCAGACCCAGGCTGTGGCAATAGGGAAGACCTTCGACCCGAAGGAAGGGCCCAACCTCTACTACTCTACGACGACTACCGCGCAGGTGTCATGCCACTCCCGACCACGTAGATCCCATGCATGCTATTTAGTTGCTAGTGCTTTATTTATGATGCTTTGGATGATTGAAATGCATAGACAATCTTTTAGCCATGCCTTGGATTTGATATACCCTGTTCCTTGAACTTCCTACCTTTGGGACTAGCTACAGACCCCTAGCTAGTCCCCAATATTTACTACCCATATATTTTACCTGCTTCGTGATATGGATGGATTTCTGGTTGGGACTGAGATTGGGATATCTCGGTGTTCTAGCGTGTGTTTTGGGTGAGTGTGTATCCTTGACGTGTTACCGCGGAAGCGAGCCGCTTTGGTTACTTGTGAACGCCTGTCTAGGGGAGATGCGACCTGGCCTCCCGCCCTAGCGGCGTGTCGGACGGGTGGAGTTGGTGGAGTGCTCGCTCCTTGCAATTAAGGACCGATCGACTGTGTGACCTTGATCTTTGGGCAATTTTTGTACAAACCGTTCACTCACGTATGGGCGGGGTTCGGTCCAAGAACTAGTTGGTGGTTGGCACTCAGCTTGTAGGCGGACCGGTGTGGTCGTGTGAGGGGGACGGGTTATACCCCCCGAGTAGACGTCGCCCCGGCTCCTCCGGGGATGGTTTCACAGCTCCGAGGCCCTGCTGGCAAGTTTCGCGCCCCAGTTCAGGACGAGTCAGGCTCGGAGAGGCAGGAGAGTGCCACCCACTGCTAGGTCTCCGGCCGTTAGGTAGGGATGTGGAACGGCGGCCACCGTTTCTGCCCTATCCGGCGGGTCCAGTTGTACAACCTCTGCAGAGTGTTAAACCTATAGCTATAGTCCGTGTCCACTGGTATGGACAGCCCTTTCGATCTCTCACCTGGCTAGTATTTTCTTGTGCTGCTTCTCTCCCCCGAGTGTGTGAGCCCGGCTTGGTGCCGTTGAGATGTGAGATAGGAGTTGGTGACCTCACATCGCAGATGAGAGTGGGATGCTGTGACTCGGTTGAGATCTAGTGTGTTGGTGTTCTTTTCTCGGTTGGGGTGTTGACCCCGGAGGCGTTGGCCTCGGAGGTGTGGATCTCCTCGGAGATGGTGACCTCTCTGCAATACCGCTTACCTTGATGTTGCTACCGCTGCTTGCATAAATTTACTACAGCCATATATAGGCCTATCCATGCATACTAGAATTCACCCACCGCTTTTGCTCTTTGTTGGGAAGCTGACATGACCTACCCACTTATCGGGTAGATGGCGATGCTTTCAGACCTGGTGATCGACTACGACATCGACGATGAAGGATGGGAAGACTAGAGCTGGTCCTACACTCAAGTTTGCCTGTGGAGCTGGAGACGCTTCGCTTCGATAGATCTGCTGCGTAGATGTTTTACCTTTCTTGTTTAGTCCAGTTGGACTTGTACCCGGCTTATGCCGAAATGTTGTACTCTGATGTATTAATAAAATAATGTAATTTCCCCTTTATTCCTGTGTTGTATGGATTTGTACCACTTGAGACAGGGATTGCACGTGATAGCCACTTCCTGGGACTATCACAGAGATGCAGAGGATCGGGATTCCAGTTTCGAAAATCCGGTTCGTTTCAGTCGGCCTTTCCAAAGTAATTGTGTTTCTCCCTGGTATGCAGTAGTACATTGCATTCGGCCAGGGCCCGGGGGAGCTCATTAATCCATGGCGAAAAAAGTTGTGAATTGTGACGGGCGTACAAAAAAGAGGCTGGAGTATTTGCTGGGAACTGGGAAGTAGTACTCCTTGCTCCCTCAGTCTCAAAATAGATGCAATTCTAGCATTCAAATTTTGTCTCACAAAAAATGCAACTTTGACTAACAACCAAAAAAAGACAAGTAACTCTAGAAGTTTCTCACACAAAAGACAACCCAATACATAGATCTTTCTCATACAGGACAAAAAGTAATATGGTCATTTTAACCCCTCACATTGGTTTGCGTGCTGAGTCTTAGAATTACTTTTTTTTAGACTGAGGGAGTAGTAGGGATCGAGTATCATTCATGCACCCCATTTCCTTTTCTCTTTCGTTTTCTTTTCCTCATGGAGAAGTCATGTCTACTCTTAACCTAATGCACAAGAAACCTTGAATTTGTCATTGGAAAAAAACCACTAATTTCTATGGGATTAATGCGACGCTTCCCATTGGTCAAATTGGGAGAGAGAAAGAGAAAATAATTATTACTTGAATACACTACAATTGTGAAATATAATTTATATAGATGATTTCTTATGCTATGGAAACCGTGTCAGTTTCCTCCATTAGAACTGCCCTTAGAATTGCTTTTTTTTTAACGGAGGAAGTAGTAGGGATCGAGTATCATTCATGCACCCCATTTCCTTTTCTCTTTCGTTTTCTTTTCCTTTGCGTGGGCGGGGAAAGTACTCCCCTCGGTTGGACGCATTTGCTGTTGCGTCGTCTCGGCCTCCTCCCACATGGAGTACACACAGGCAGCCCCCAGTCAGTCGTCCTAGATCCCCGAGCAAAAAGTAAGGGTCTGTTTAGATGGCAAATTTTTAGCAAAAATAACTTCTGGAACTCCTGTAGCACACTGTAGTACGTTTCATTTGTTTGTGGTAAATATTGTCCAATCATGGACTAACTAGGCTCAAAAGATTCGTCTCGTGATGTACAACAGAGCTGTGTGATTAGTTAATTTTTTTACCTACATTTACTGTTCCGAATATATGTCTTTTGGTGTATTTAATGTGATGTGATGGAGAGAGAGTTAAAAATTTAGCAAATTTTTGACAAATTTCTAGCCAACTAAGAGCCTAGGAGTACCAGCTCGTGAAGTGGTGTTGTCACTGGTGTGGCACACATCACACCAGCGTCCCAGGCCTCTGCCGCAGGCAGGCTGCACCAGATGGTGTGCGTGCGCCAGCCGGCCGGTCGCAGCCCCCAACCCCAAGCGCAGCGCAAAAGGCTTTTCCGCGGGCGACCCATACGTGAACAGTGCGCAACACGAGGCCTCGGCTCAACAAAGGACATTTGTACGCCGTGCAACTACCCGGCAATCATGTGACACAGTAGGGCCTCCCTCCCTGCTGCGCAAAGCTCACCACAGGTCTTCGCAGCATTCAAGTTTGCTTTCGTGCTCGTTTCCACGCATCGGCAGGGGGAGGCAGATACGCATCAATCCAGAGCGCCAGGCGGGCTACATACACTTCATTCATTTCACACGGAATAATAAAAACAGGGCATGCAACGAGTGGAAACAGAGAAGGGCATTCTCGGTATTCTTTTAAAATCATGGATTCTATTGAGTGCCTGTTTTACTCAAATGCAAATTCAAATTTTCAAATGGAAACACCAAAACTTTGGCAAACGGAAACCAGGAACTATCACTTCCAATCAAACCGGGGAAAGATTCGGTCAGCTGGTTGCAGTTCGGCCATGTGCGTGGCCTTAGCGAATCTCTCCGTTTGCTATTGTCTTGACCTTGCAGATCCCAGCCGAGGTTGTGAAGGGCACGTCCTTGTAGCACGCCACAAGCTCGCCGTTGCTGTGCAGCTCGGCGGCCAGCTTCTCCCACGTCTTGCTCTTGCCGCTGAGGGAAGCCTCGGGCTCCCCAGAGTACCCAGCAAAGGTGACGCGCTCCCCCACGGCAGCAGATTCCGGTGGCTCCACCAACTCGACCTTCACCAGTGAAAGCAATCATGATCAGAGATCCAAGTGACTGGTACCTCCATACAGTGATGGTGTACAATTTTGAGGGCTGAAGTTCATCAGATTTGGAGTAGGATAGACGCCTCACCTTTGTGTGGTCCTCATTTGATGCGGCCAAAACCATTGCGTGTGATTTTATACCACGCATTGCCACCGGTTTCAGGTTGCAGAGAACGCAAACTTTCCGGTTCTGCATATTCATGACAGGTGTTAGAAAACCAGTGATGCAATGCATCGCAAGACAATCTAGAAAGACCAAATGATGCTTCGAAAGAGCAACCTGCATTTCTTCAAGAGGTATGAATTTCACGAGACCGCTGACCACTGTTCTTGGTGCGTCCTCTCCAACATCAATCTCCTCTACGTAAAGGGAATCGGCATCTGGATGCTTCTCTGCTTTTCTGATAAGCCCCACTCGAATATCCAATTTTGCAACAGTGATATCTGCCTCTGCTGTCTTCGATTTTGAACCACCAGATTGTTTCTTTTGTTCCTTCTTTGGACCTCCACCTGCTGTGAGAGGAAGACTAACCAATGACTAGCTGGAGTTTGAAAACAGCTTGGCACAAAACAATGCACTTCAAGCAGAAATGTTCCAATTAATGACGACACTTGAATCATTGATTTTTTTTTTTGAATGAAAAGGAGTGCACAATTCAACAGCCGACATGGATTTTTTCTGTTTGTCTCCAAATGTGCAACAAAAAAGCTATTCTGCCTGATTATTACCATCAAATAGCCATCAAGAAGAAATAAGAATCTCCAAATTATTACCAGATAATTTCGTGCCCTTGAGCTGGTTAGCGACTTTGTTGGCTTCGGCATCAGCTGCTGCTTTCGAGCTTCTCTCAGCTTGGCTACCCGCATATTTTTCTCTGTGGGTAGCTACGTCTTCATCTCTCTGCATTCAGCATTCATATCAAGTTGAGACATATAAAATATGGCCAAGTGGTAAATATATTTCTGAAATGTAAAGACGCACCAATTCCTTGAACAGAGGAGCAGGCTTTCCAATTTTGTGCCCTGCTGGTACAAAATCCCAAGGAGATTTTGCCTTTGCAATTTCTCCTTTTTCTTCACTGAATGACAAGTTTTCTTCAGGGGACAAGTTTAATTGACGTAACACCTTACAACAAGGATCACATAATGAGATTCAGGGGAAGAATGCTATTTGAAGGAAGTCTGACGAGATACAGTGACAGCTAGGATCATACTTCTTCAGAGAAGGAGGGCATGTAAGGCTCCAGCAAACAGGCAAGGAGGTAGACAAGACCGACTGAAGTTTTCATCACAATCGCACATGCTGCTGAATCTTCCTTGTAAAGTTTCCAAAACTGGCTCTCCTACATAAATTTAGCAAAGCAATAATAACTTGGTGTCACTACAATCACAGGGGAGAACGTTAGCAGAAACAAACACTGAAAAAGATTTACTTGTAGATACGCATTTCCATCACTAGAAATGGCCATCGCAGTCTTCAGTCCTTGTTTCAGTTTAACCTGGCATAAAAAGATCAACACAATGATATAAAACCTACCTGACAACTGATGTGACAACATAATGCTAAACATGCAGTGCTGGAATTGTTATGTGAATAGTTCGAAATAAGTTACCTTTTCCATTGCATCAAGATATTGCTCAACCCATTTGCTAGTTTTTTCTGCAAGCGCCTTCGTCAATGGATGTGATTCCGCATTGGGAGCATCAGGTACAATAGAATCATATCCAGCTCCTACCAAAAATATCAAAGAACTTACAATAAGTGTTGACAGGAACAGTGATTACTCACAGATGATCAATTGATAATATCCGTACACACAAAATTTAATAGTTCAGACTGACCAGCTGGTTTTGCAACGAAACTTAGCACACGGTTGATGAAGTTCCCCAAATTGTTCAGCAACTCGCTGTTCAATTTGGCTTGCAAATCAGCCCAAGTAAATAGTGTATCTGATGCCTGAGTATATAAGATTAAACATGTCAAAAAAGTAACATCTGCTATCACAAACTTGAACTGATATAAACAAATATCTTTACTGACCTCAGGGCGATTCATAAGCAGGTAGTATCGCCATACTTCAGGAGGAAGATTTGTATCCCTTGCGTCATTACCAAAGACTCCAATACCTTTGCTCTTAGAGAACTTTCCTGTTACAATAATTTCCATGAAATGGCCATGTATATTAAGGGCTTACAACATATATGCATAAACATCAGTATCTTTTTAAATAAGCATGAGCAAAGTTCAAAAGTATATTGGATCAAAGCATACTAGCCTTGCTCCTATGTAATAGATGTGAATTACATGACACACCAGTAGGCCATCCAAGAGAAACCACTTAATTATATTTTATCATAAAGTTTAAATTGGTAGCTCAGTACAAGTGTACAGCAAAGATTAAGAGAAGGGTTTCTGAGGACAAAGGCGGGCCAGAACAGTAGGTGAATGAAAAGAATACTGATAAGCAATCTTGTTGCGTGAGCAATACAAAGTTTCATGCCATGTTTTCTTGCAGCACAATATCAACAAGTAACCAGCCAAACAAGAGAAGTGCTCAGTATTTGGTGCTAACAATGCAAAATATCATATTTTATGAAAGGAAAAGTCCAAATTACTCCCTCAAGTATAACCAAAGTCTGGATAACCCCTTAAAGTATTTCTTGGTTTAGTTTACCCCTTAACACAATTTTTTCTTTTTTTGTTTCTTATATGCACAAGTGGACATTTAAGTACAACTTTTGCAAGATGATAACTAACATCATAAGACATGTTTCAAAAATATCTATAATGAATTTTTTTACCATTAGTTTGATAGGGTAAGATATTCAATAATAAAATTTATCCTTGAGATACAAAAATATATAAAATTATTGGTGAAAAATTCAAACAATATTTTATAAATATAGATTATGATGTCCACTACCACCCTGCAAATTCTCAAATTAAAATTCAATTTGTACATGGAGAAACAAAAGTGAGAAATTGCATTATGGGGTAAGTTGAACCAAATAGTGTAGTTTATGGGGTTATCTAGACTTTCGCTATACTTGAACAGAATAATTTGGACTTCTTCTTTTATTAAAAGAATAAAAAAATCTTCCAAAACCAGAGGGACCCCGAACAAGTAAATACACATTTAGCAAAATACTAATAATGCACATTAACCGCGAATCAACATTAGATAAAGCTCAACCGTGTCATTTACCTGCTTCATAATTTAGATATTCAGTAACACTTATTGTCTTCATCATTGTCCACTTCTCCCCAGTTCCAAGTAGTGTTGAAGGGAACATGATCTGAAAATTGTATTTCATCAAATAAAGTCTTGAACCAAAAGGAGCACAAGCATAAGTAGTGATTGCCAAATCAAAAAATCCCTTAAACACTCCCTCTGCTTCACAATGTTCATCGATAGCACACCAAGCGCACTAACCAAAGGAAGTACGAGTTCTATAACATGATGCGACCACTTCTCTTCTTCAAAATCATTTAATTAGGGGAATGCAGTGGATATATTGCAATAAGTACCATGAACAAACATTGAAACAGAAGAAGTAGGGTTCTGGAATCTATAAAACAGCCTTGACAATAAAAAGAAGACAAGCAAATCATTACAGTCAGCTAAATTAGAGTTTAATATGCATGTTTACGTTATGTTATATGTTGAAAACCAACCAAACTGTATCCGTAGTGAGAATGACTTCTGATAGATGATAAACTAATAAACTATTGAAACTATAGTAACATTATGAGGACAAAAGGATCTCGTTATTCAGGCATCATGTCATACCAAGACTATCAAAAAGTTAAGAAAAATGCTGCAACGCTGTAGTCCTCTTACCGTGTGAAATGGCACATTATCTTTGCCCATAAACTGAAACAATTCTACATCATCAGGATCCTTCCACCACTTCTCCCAATCAGGTGTATAGGATGCCGTAATAGAAACATAACCGATAGGTGCATCAAACCAAACATAGAACACCTGAAGATAATCGTCAATAAGATGAGGAAATTTAACAATCAGGAAAATGCATAAATGTAGAATTGTTGTGCCCAAACCTTGTCTTTATACTTATCATGAGGTACAGGTACACCCCATTTAAGATCTCTGGTGATGCAGCGTGGTTTTAGCCCTTCCTTCAGCCATGCATTTGTTGCTTGAATAGCATTTTGACTCCACAAACCAGCTACTGAAGTTTCATTTATGTAGTTTACCAACTTGTCTTTCAATAGAGGAAGCTCCAAGAATAAGTGATCTGTGTCACGAATACGTGGAGTATTCTTACAAACCTACACAGAAAGTCAGAAGACAAGAAAGCAGTTAATTCAAAATTTTATGAAATATTATATGCTTATTAAACCAATTAATGGCAGATTGCAGCAAGTAATGTACATGCTTACCTTACACTTCGGGTCGATAAGTTCAGTTGGATTCAACAGAGTGCTGCATGATTCACACTGATCTCCTCGTGCTGATGCATTACAGACTTTGTTTGGGCATGTTCCTTCAACAAGCCGATCAGCTAAAAATCTTTGACATGTATCACAGTAAAGCTGCAAAGAGAAATTTTGTGTAACAGAAACAACCTGGGAAGATGATTATACGAGTACAACAAGAACAAGCTATACCTGCTGCATAGTATTTTCTGTGAGCCAATTATTTTCCATCAATTTATGGAAAATTGCATGGCAGACTTCTGTTTGCTCAGGAGAGGACGTGCGCCCAAACTTATCAAATTTTATGTTAAACCACTTGTAAACTTCAGCATGGATAGCATGGTACCTACAGTTCCAGCAGGAAAAGCTTCCTATGAAGAAGTGCCCTTTTCTTTATATAATATATGCAAGTTTTCAAGAAATACGTATAGCAAGCCGCATGTTGGTAATAGAAACCTTCATGTGTACAAAGCAAAATACAGTGGTATACAGAGCCGAATCCATATAAACATGAAAGAAAATTTTGAACTCTAACAAAATCACAGCATTAGATTTATTCAACACAAGCACACTGAACTCGAAAAATAAAACAGAATCACAAATCAATAAATATGTTATCAATTGCACAAGTACAAATCAAATCACCAAAAAACGCATGCAGAAATCAAAGCATCAACTAACTACTGCATCACTATAGTCCTCCTATTCATGATTTAGGACACTAAAATTCATCAATAGAATCAGCTGAAGCAAGCAAATCAACAGATATTGAACCATTTTATCAATTTGGTCATAAGCAAGCATATTCAAGTTATCAGTTCTTAAACACCATAGCTGCAGATTAACTTACTTTAGTTCTTTATTATTGAGCACCCAACCCCATATACCAGCAAAATTCACAACCTCGCATGAGGATTTAACTAATTTATGTCACATACAGCACGAGTATGCTACTCCAGAAAAATTCACTCACTCCGCCAAGTCATCCTGAACCTTATGCTCCCAAATTAGACATCTCGAGTGCGACCATACAAATGCAAATCATTCCTCTAAAACAGTTAGGAAGCAACGGAAGGTGAAATGGAGGCGTGCTCACTTGTCGCAGATCTCCTTGGGCGTGCACTTCTCCTCCATGGCCTTCGTCTCGGTGGCGGTGCCATACTCATCAGTCCCACATATATAGATTGCGTTGTAACCCCGGAGCCGGCAGTACCGCGCGAACACATCGGCGCTGAGCACACCTGCGCAGACGACCATCGAATCGAATCCCATCAGACGGAAATCGGGTACCAGCAAAGGGGGAATCGGCGGAGGAATTTGAGGGAGGCAGGTGCTCACAGCCGATGATGTTGCCGAGGTGGGGGACATTATTGACATACGGAAGTGCGCTGGTGATGAGTATGTTGCGGCGGCCGGGGATCGGCTGCTTCGGCGGCGGCGAGGAGGAGGACGCCATCGGGACCGAAGGGTTTAGGGCTAGGAGGCGGCTTAGCGTGAGTGGGTCACAAGCCTCGACCCGTTAAACGTTCTGGCCTTGCCAGAGACGGCACGAATCGTAAAGCACGGCTTGTACCGGGAGTTCGAATCGTAAAGCGTGCCTTTGATGCTCTGCTGCGCCACCGGCGTCGGTTGTCTTCCTCGGCTCCGAAGTCTCGCCGTATTTGCATGGATTCCATATCTCCGACAATCCTACCAACGCGGCTCCGAAGTCTCGCCGTAATCCATGGATTCCATATCTCCGACAATCCTACCAACGCGGCTTCAAAAGAATTAAGCTGGTAGTTCGTTTAGGTTTCGATTGTGACTGAGCTGGTAACTTCGTGTGCTTCGATCAATTTGCTCGATTGGGCTGGTACTCATGGCTTTTTGTTCTTGGATTGCGTGTTCACCATCCTGTGAATTCTGGGTATTCCCGGGATTGTGAAGATGGTATTCCCCAGGATGGGGGAAATCAACGCTGGATATCTTTGCCGGTTGCTAATGTAAGGGTGTGAAATTAATCCTGCTGTGTAAGCCCCTTAATACTTTTCTCTGAAACCTAAACAATTTCAGACACAGCTCAACTTTCTGTGCGATTGCTGTATTTGCATTTGCCACCATCTGATAGTTTTGTTTTATTTTTCAGGTGAACCTTGTAACCTGGAATTAAAAGCATGCAGTACAGAGACCTTTGATGCAGGTGTCCTCAACAAGGTACTCCTCGCTTATCCTTTTATAATTTGAAGAGCTTCAGTCTTCTGTACCTTCAAAAGCTGCTTAATAAACTTCACTTTATTCTTTGCGGATTGAAAAAAAAACTGTCAAAGATAACAACAATAAGACCTTTTGTGAAATTGAAATAACTATGAAAGATTAAGTTTCCCTTTTCATCACTATAAGAGGAGTATGCTGTAATCCTCTGGGCAAAATGGTCGCATCTAGAAAACAAACACACGTTTTTTCTTCTTCTTCTTCCATGAAGCACTGATGTCACCATTTCCAAAATTCCTATTATTTTATTCATTTGGAAAAAACCAAAAAAATGATATATAGGGAATAGATAAATTTCACCCGCTTAAGTATAGAACGGTTACCAATAAAGAAGAAACTAATAAATTTAGGTAAGAAATGAGATAAAATAAACCATATTTAATATTAGAATAATCAGTTTGATAACCTGCTTCTGGTAAACCTAGTGGTAAAATGAATGTTTTGGTGGTTAAGGGTATGAATTCAAGCCTTATCATTCTTCAAAAGTGATATGTAGTTCTTGATATGTACTGTAGATTTTTTTTCTGCTACTTTCAATTATACCTGAGCATTTTTGGCCCGGCCCGGGCCCGGCCCGCGCCAAGCCCGCCCACGAACCTTACTGGACGGGCGTGGGCAGAGATCTTGAAGCCCGCGAAAATTTTTTTTGGCCTGAGCCCGGCCCGAAATGCTGTTTTTAGTAACTTTGCACTATAAAATGCGCGGGCGGCCCGCCCAAGCCCGGGCCCGGCCCGAGCCCGGCCCGAAAACTGAGGCCCGACACGTCCCATGGGACGGTCATGGACAGGATTTTCTCAGCCCGAAAAAACCGGATTTTTTTTCGGCCCGGCCCGAACCCGGCCCGGCCCGTGGAATGCTCAGGTCTACTTTCAATACATATTGTGTCGCATTCTGAAAAATACTAAAATAGAGCTCCAAACAAAAAAAAAACTAAGATGGTGATACATAAAGCATTTTCAGAGCCACATTGCTGTAGCTTAACCTACAAATTAATGCCATTATCAAGTACCATTACTTCATAATTATCGGCCACTCAAGAGATAAAGTCCATGGCATGTTGGATTGAGAAGGAAAGGTACAAGCAATTTACACACTAGTACATCATGTTGTTTGGTTCATGTCACGTTACTAAAAGCTGAGTACGTGTCCCTGAGTCATATTAAGGAGAGCATGGACACTACTGCAGCTTGACCTACAAATTAACCCTCCTGTCATCCTGTGGGTTACCACTTTTTAATCTCTACAATAAATTTATAATGCGCATGTAGGCTCAAAGGAATGAAAGGGAAGCCCACTGAGACACTCAGAACATCACTACATCATGCGGGGTTAGGTCTGCGTCCCAATTCAGAAAAATCATGTTCATGATCCAAATTATTGGCTCTAGACAAGCATGACTAGTGGGTTGATCTTGATCTGACTATTAACAACTAGCACTGACGTTGTGATATCCTGAATCCAGAACTCCATATGTTTCCAACAACCAATTCACGCATCATCATTAGTTCAATAGGTGCTAATAATTCAATTATTCCTAGCTAGTTCTATCAGGATCATCTGGGTTGAAGTGAAGTAACCAGTTTTGTACTAACTGAACATCAACATTTTCGTTTGTTTTTTATGCCTTTACGGTACACCTACTGGAGATCGAGCTAATGAAGTCCTTGTAGGGGTTAGCACCACAAACCTAGTGCTGTGTTTTAGCTACAAGTAAGAAGGTCATAGATCATAGTGGAACAAGAACCTTTCTCCTTTTTATCCTTGCAAAAGAGAGGTGTGTGGTTATAAACTTATAAAGGAGAAAGAGTACTTTTGTGCTAAAGACCATGAATATCTCCTCAAGAAAAGAGGGAAAAGGCTATCATGAGTTATATTTTCTTAGTGCACCAAGCTTGCAGATATGATATGCTTACAGCTGTGGTTCTTTGCGTTTGGATGTTGATATTGAAGAGCTTGGCATTGAATTGGTATCAATATCAAATCTGTCATGGTATTGTATTGGACTATAATTCCAATTCTATTGTTTGGACGACTATGTATTGCCTATTGGAATCTTTGTAACCAATTCGATTTTATTTTCAGTTTGGATGTACAGAAAGGATGAAATTGAATTTTGCTCATGCACCCATCTCCATCCGCTCCAGGTCCAGGAGCTCTACACCTAGATCCGTCGCCCAACTATTGAGGACTGCCGCCGGCGGAGGGAGGCCAGGAGGGGCGACATGCTCGCTGGCGGAGGGCGGTGCGAAGGGGCGGTGCGCTTGCTGACAGAGAGAGAGGGCGGCCTGCTCACCGGCGGAGAGGGACCTGGGTTGGGGTGGCACGCTCGCTGGCGGAGGAGCTCGGGAAGGGCAGCCGGCTCGCCGACAGAGAGGCACCCAAAAACTATTCGGAATAGAGTCAATAGTTACATATGGAAGTTGGTGACGGTTTATGGCCCTGCACAGCGTGAGCTGTCAGCCGACTTTCTTCTAGAATTACGATCTATTTGCGGCCAGGGTGGGCTGCCTCTAGTGCTTAGGGGAGACTTCAACCTCATAAGGAATGAGGGAGAAAAAACTCTGATAATTACGACCACGCTCTGATGGGTCTTTTCAATGAGTTCATTGGGGATCATCAACTAAGAGAGGTGGCTAGAGCTGGTCCAAAGTATACCTGGACTAACAAACAAGAGTACAAGACAATCCGGTCATGGTGACCTTGGATAGATTTTTCACTTCCTTGGATTGGGAGAGTAAGTTCCCTCTCTGTATGGCATGGAGCCTGACAAGAGTTGGGTCTGATCACTCACCAATTATCCTGGACTCGGGGGAGCAAGGAGCGCCCAGGCTGAGATATTTCTTTTTTGAAAAACAATGGTTGATGCAACCAGATTTCCGAGACCTAGTTAAAACAAAATGGCAGGAAAGCGTGGCAAGGAGGCCAGAACAATGCTATTCGCTTGATAGCTGGCATGGGAGCCTTACCTTTCTTAGACAGACTCTAAAAGGGTGGAACCTGCAGAAAATAGGGGAACAAAAGAAAAATAAGAGGGAACTCCTGCAACAACTTGCTGCCTTTGATGAGCTGGCCGAAGGAAGGGACCTATCGGCACAGCAATGGCAAGGCAGATATGAAACAGAGGCTAAGTTAGAGCTGATCTACAATATGGAAGAGATTTATTGGCAACAAAGAGGGAGTGCTTTGTGGATCCTTGAGGGAGACGCTAATACAGATTTCTTTCATCTTTTTGCTAATGGGAGGCGTAGAAAGAAAGCCATTATTTCTCTAGAAACAGAAAATGGGGTGGCTAAAACACAAGAGGAGATAATGGAGCATGTGACGACCTTTTACAAGAACCTGTTTGGTTCCCAAGCACATTGTGCTCTGAGTCTGAAGGATGATTTCTGGGAGGACCGACATATCCTCTCAAGAGAGGAAAGAGAAAGCCTCATTAAACCTTTTCAAGAGGAGGAGGTCAAGCATGTTGTTTTTGACATGAGAGCCGACTCTGCATCAGGACCAAATGGGTTTGGTGTGCACTTTTTTAAAAACTTCTGGCCGGTGATCAAGGGCGATTACTTGGCCATGGTGCAAGACTTTCACAAAGGGGACTTGGACATAAAGAGACTCAACTACGGAGTTATCACCCTAGTCCCGAAGATAAAGGAAGCCAATAACATTAAGCAGTATCGTCCCATTTGCCTGTTAAATGTGGACTATAAGGGCTTTACTAAGCTATTATCTAATAGATTTTCCCATATGGCTAAGGAAGTAATAGGGGGAAATCAAACTGGGTTCATTAGAGGAAGAAATATACTAGAAGGTGTCCTCATTTTACATGAAGTAATTCATGAACTAAAAAGATCAAAGAGCAAGGGGCTCATTTTGAAAATTGATTTTGAAAAGGCATATGACAAAGTCAGATGTGACTTCCTCGAGACTGTGATGAGAGGGAAAGGGTTCCCCTCTGAATGGGTCTCTTCAGTAATGCAAACGGTCCAAGGGGGAAAGTTTGTGTAAATGTAAACGCAGAAAGAGGCAATTACTTTAGGACATACCAAGGCCTACGGCAGGGCGACCCTCTCTCTCCATTACTCTTCAACCTTGTGGCAGATGTACTGAGCACTTTGCTTGACAAGGCAATCAAGAAAGGGCATGTCACAGGGATTCTCCCGAATTTGATACCGGGGGGATTTCACATATACAGTACGCGGATGATACGGTGATCATGACAGATGGGTCTGACATGTCAATACTAAACCTAAAATTGATCCTCTACTGCTTTGAATGGATGTCAGGGCTTAAGATCAATTACCACAAAAGTGAGGTCTATGTGTTCGGAGTATCTCAACAAGAGAAAGAGAGGCTAGCTAATATGCTCAACTGCAAATTGGGGTGCTGGCCAATGAGGTACCTAGGCATTCCCATTTCAGAGCAAAGACTGGGGATTGCAGCCTTCTGTGGTGTAAAAGACAAGATGAGGAAAAGGTTGGACCCATGGAAGGGCAAACACCTATCCTCAGGGGCAAACTGATATTTACTAACACCTGCCTAACAAGCTTACCCATGTACACCATGGGCTTCTACCTGCTTGCCAAAGGAGTGCATGAAGGCATGGACTCTATAAGAAGTAAATTCTTCTGGCAAGGAGCCGGGGATGAATTCAAGTACCATATGGCCAAATGGGAGACAGTAAGTAGACCCACGGATCAGGGGGGCTCGGGGTCATCAATACTATGATCATGAATGAATGTCTCCTGGTCAAATGGATCTGGAAGTTGGTAAAAGGGTCAAATGAATTGTGGTACAGGCTGCTGAAAGCCAAATATACGCCTGATGGCAATTTCTTTAAGTCCAAGAGCCGTGGGACTTCCCAATTATGGCAAGGGTTGCATAAAGTGAAACATTTGTTTAAGTGGGGGGCCATCCATATGGTGAAGAAGGGAGATCAGATTTTCTTTTGGGATGATGTTTGGCTGGGTGGTACCCCGCTGAAACTTCAATACCCTGATCTATACAATTTTTGTGATGACCCAGGAGTTCTAGTAGAGGACTGCTATGACTCCGATGGTTGGGAGATTGGACTTAGAAGAACTTTGACGATTAACGAAGCAGAACAAAGGACTAATCTGCTCAATAGATTATAGGAGGTAGTCCTGGATGTTTCTAAGAGAGATGAAGTTGAATGGGCTTTAGATAAATCCAATAGCTACACAACTAAGTTTTTATACAGGTTTGTAACCCACAAGGGTGTGTGTCTGGCCAATGCGAAAAACATTTGGAAAACTAAACTACTGCTAAAAATTAGAGTTTTCTTGTGGCAACTCTCTAACAATAAATTGCAAACAGCTGTGGAATTGAAAAAGAGAGAATGGAAGGGGAAGATCCACTGCAACTTTTGTGGGAGAGTAGAGAATGTCGATCATATTTTCTTTGGTTGTTCTTTAGCTCAGTTCACATGGTGTTGTGCTCGGGATGCTTTGGGTTGGAACGGTTTTCCCACATCTTGGAATGACCTGCAGGGGAGCTGGTTATCCCGCAACCTAAACGGCCCGTACAGAGTTGGAATTTTTGTTTTTGCAGGGTTGGCTTGGGCGTTGTTAACACCCGCAACAAGATGGCAATTGAAAAACGTCTTCATTCAAACCCTGTGAATGTAATGCGAGCTGGTATTATGTATGTGCAGAAATGGTCGCCGCTGTTGAAGGAAGCTGACCGGGAAGTGATCGACAAGTTGCTGGATAAGGTGCAAGTCTTCCTTAGTACCTACAAGGTGAACGAAGTGACGACAACAGACATCACAGTTCTCTGAGCTTCTTTTTTCCTGTTCTGTTAGTCTGTTAGTCGTGTATTCTCTATGTTGATGTGAATTGTATAAGACCTGGGTGCGTTGTATCAAAAACTCTTATTGCTTTCTATAAAAGCAGAGGAAACTCTTTTAAAAAAACGGAGAGGCACCCGGGTTAGGGTGGCGCGCAGCTGGCGGAGGAGCTAGGGAGGGGTAACAAGCTCGCCGTCGGAGAGGAAACCCAAGGGTGGCTGCACGCAACTGGCAGAGGAGCCCGAGAGGGGCGGCCCGCTCGCCGGCGGGATAGGGAACCTGAGGGGGGGGCGGCGCTGGCAGAGGAGCCTGGGAGGGGCGGCCCGCTCGCCAGCGGGAGAGGGAGCCAAGGAGGGGTGGGGCGGCGCTCGCCGGTGGAGGGAGCCCCGGAAGGGTGGTGGGCTCGGCGGCTGGAGATGGGTGTGCACGCCTCGTGCTGACGAAAACGTGGTGCGGGAGACGGGGAGAGGGAGAGACGCGGGGAAGGAGGGAGCACGATTCCAGGCAATACAGAGGGTCCGTGCTCGGGAATCATATTTGTCACTTCAGTGACAATTTCGCGAAGCGTGGCGCCGCAGGCGCGGGGCGGGGGGGCAGGGGTCCGGTTGGTTTTCGTTTCTTTTTTCTTTGTTTTTTTTCTTTTCGTTTTTTCCTTCGGTTGGTATTTTTGTTTTTTCTCTTTTTTCGTTTCTTCCTTCGGTTGGTATTTTTATTTTTCTCTTTTTGTTTCGTCCTTTGTTTTTTTCTCTTTTCATTTTTTCCTTCGTTTTTTTCCTTCCGGCTTCTTTTTTTGTTTTTTCTCTCTTTTCGTTTTTTCCTTCGTTTCTTTTATCTTCGCTTTTCAATTTTTTCCTTCTGTCTCACGGTTTCAATTTTTTCCTTTCGGCTCGTGGTTTCTTTTTTCCTTCTCAGTCCTGTACGAAGTTAAAATAGAAAAAAATTCATCAATCACAAAATTTGAACCTCAGACCTTCAACTAAACAAGATAGTTAGCAACCATTGCACAACACAACACTTCGTGCCTACGTAGAGTTACAGAACATTTTATGCTGATTTTTCGTTCTTTTCTCTTTTTCTATTTTCCGCTTAGTTTATTTATTTATTTATTCTGACACTCTATTTATTTGTTCAAGATGGTATACAAACTTGTTCTAACTATAATATTATCTTGTTCTGACAATTGTTATTTACTCTGACACTTTATTTTGTTTGTTCCGACATATAAACTTGTTCTGTCTATAATAATAAGTTGTTATGGCTATAATAAAAACTTAGTCCGACCCTTATTCTGATTTGTTTTGACACTATATTTTTTTGTTCGGAATGATATACAAACTTGTTCCGACTATAATAGGATTTTGTTCTGACAGTTGTTCTCGTTTGTTCTGACGCTTCTTTTGTTTTGTTCGGGCTATAATAGAATATATAACCTTAATTAAAAATATAAATTTAAAAAGTTTGTCAAAATATAGTTTGAAATCTTGTTTCGAAGTTTTTATTATCATAAATTCAATGGTGCAATCGGAATTTAATTTTGATACTCGGTTTATGATTTATAGATTTTTTAAATTTCAAACAACTTGGATGCAAAGGTGACATCAACACTTTTGTTCGACACATATTTGTTTCGGTAGTTCATATAGTTTGTTCGGTACGTACAAATGTTTTGTTCTGGTAGTTTGTAAATTTTGTTTTGCGGTTATGTATTGCACATAATATATAATCTTAATTAAAAATATAAATAAATAAAGTTTTTCAAAATATAGGGAAGTGGGATCTTGTTTCGAAGTTTTTATTGTCAGAAATTCAATGGTGCGACCGGAATTTAATTTTGATGTTTGGTTTGTGATTTATAGACTTTTTAATTCGAAATCCTACACTCACGTCATCACTAGTGGAGAAGTACATGAGCTGCATGCAGAAGATAAAAACCCACGCGGACCACGTACGCAGAGGGCCTTTAGCGACAAGTTGTCTTTTTGTCGCTGAAGTGACGCATAGAAGCGCCCGTCTGCGCTCGGTATCGGTTCGGGCTCGCGCTAGGCGGCAGGAAATGGGTCACGATTCCAGACTTCAATGCCATGACCATCCAAACGCATGGAATTCAGGCTTGCTAATTTCAATTCCAATATTATGGTCTCAATGCAGACATCCAAACGCAGCCTTAAGTAAATTGCTTACAACTATGTTGATCAGACTGGTCAAGATACTTCAGTTTCTAATACTGGTTGCTGGAGAGTCCAAAATCACAAGAAAATATACAGTTCCACATGTTTTTATTTGCATACATCTTGTCCAGAGCTTTCATAGTTGTTCAACTAATCAGTGACGCTATTGCCGTAGTAGTTGGAAAATATTATAACAACGAAATATGCACATAATAAGCTACTAAAACTGCAGGGTTAACTCAAAAACCATGGTCCCATGGGAGATATAAATAAGTTATTGGAAAAGGGCAGAGAGCACAAGAACAGGTCCACGCGTTAACCCAGAATAAGATTGATTTGCCCAGATTTCACCTACAGTTTCCAAACTATTTTGACTTCCTTGAATCAGCTAGTTAACTTTATCTTGGAAAATATCTGCGGAGGAGATGTACTGATGAACTCTCTTAATAAAAAAAAAGATATTTCACGACTTTGACATCACCTGTAGTTACATTCTTTATCTCGGAAAATGATTTTAACTGCAAAATATGCACACGAACTTCCCCCCTTCAAAATAAAATATGTGCATGCCCTACTTACTGATAGGCTATAGATTAAGGCTGCAATTGGAAGTAGACATTGGAGGGCATGGAATTGAATTGTGTTCAATACCAAATCAGCCATTGTATTGAAATAGGATGCAATTTCAATTCTATTGTTTGGATGTCATTGTATTTGAGTTTGGAATCGTAGGAAAGAAATCAATTCCGTTTTGAGTTTGGATGTACACAAGCATCAAATTGCTATTTGCTAGCTTCTTCCACCCTGGTCACACCTTGGTCACGCATAGAACCCACCACCAGAGCCTCGCCGGCGGAGGGGCACGAGCGAACTAGAAGGAGGGAACTGGAAGGCGGCGCAACCTTCTTCTCTAGCTCCGGTGCGGCCTTCGTCTCCAGCTCCGGCGCAGCCTTCGTCTTCGGCTCCGGCGCGGTCGATGAAGGCAGCTGGAGGGGCGATGCCGAGCAATACCGAGCGGGAGGGCTCCGAATCGTGGGCGGGCACAGCTAGGAGGACTGAATACTTCACGGTATTGGCGCATCGTTTCCGTCCGGCAATGCCAAGCCGTCCAAACAGCTGAATTGGAGCGTGTTCAATGCCAATTCACGATTCCGGCCCTCAATGTCAACTTCCAAACGTAGCCTAAGAGTAATCACAATTCACACAAGAGGGGTAGGTTAGCACTTTGTTGGCTAGATCCACCTTGCTAAGAGTATTTTTTAGAGTCCTGAAAGTGCCACTTTTTTTTTATAAGAGAAGCAAAGCCTCCACTTCTTAACTTATAAGTCTTTATGCCCTCAAATCCGCAACGCTTCTCCCCTCTGCCATTTGGAACCTTGGAGACTTGGAGTTTATCCAATGAGCAATTCTGTGGCGACCCATGACGACAAAGGGAAGGCTCCTTCCCTAGTCATTTAGTCAACATCAGCAATGGGGCATTACACGCTTCAGTGTGCATCAATATATCTGCGGTTCCTCAGTGACGGTTACGATGCACAGCTGCTTTTGGTTTGTGATGGGGTGCAGTGCATTGTACCTTAAAAGCGATCCTTTTGTGCTCAGCTAATTCCTAACAATATCCATTGCTTAATCAACGCTGCATTTAACACATTGTCCTGTCACGCTGTGTTCACAGAGAAGATTGATCCTCTTTCGATTAGTCATATTCAGTTTTTAACAGCTCGAGATCTTTTTGAAATATCTAACCACTGACACGTTTACTGCCGTACTTGTGTGTGGTTCTAGCAGTAAAAGATGAGTATTGAGAGTATGGAGACTGCATAAATTGGTATGTACCAAACCAGCGTATAAAAATGTCCCATTTCAACAGCTCATCCATATCATCTTCTGATTATGCTTGTTGCTTGGATCAGATGTTTGTTTTTTGCAGTGTAGTACTCCAAGAAAAGGTCACCAAAATCAGCGTCACTCACTCACTCTCGCGCCAGCTCTGTGCTACACGGGTGACTTTAGGACACGGCTCCATTTGTCACAGCGGCCCGGCCGCCGTGCCTTCTCTTCAAGCGCACTCATCCGGCCTCCACTCCTCAGGTCAATTCCCCCGCGTAAGCTGAGCAGCGACAATGGGGTGCTCCTGAAGAAACCTGCAGCGCATATAATCCCAACCACACCGACTCCTTTGGATGCGCAGTCCTTCGTCTTTCCTATCATTAGGTGAGAACAGCAGAAACTGCCAGCACTATAGGCTATAGCAGACAGAGCTAGCTATAGCTAGCTTGTGGCCGAGCCTTCCTTATTAGCATTGTGTGTGGGGAGAAGAGATGGGCAGCTTGGGAGAGGTTGATCATGGCAAGGAGACGTTCCATGGCCATGGCAGCTCTGATCCCGTCGTCGACGAGCTCAACCGGCTGGAGAATCTCCTCAGAGGTTTGTTTTTTCTACGTAACACTTATGCATGCATATGATCGTAGCAGTTGGATTGATAAGTGCACCATCATCGTCTTTTGTTATGCTACACTTCGTTTCCATAACTCCAGTGACGGCGCATTGTGCAACATGAATCATGGATTTATCATGATCGTGCTATTACGTACTTCCTCCGTTCCAAATTATAGGTTTCCTCCTTTCCAAATTATAGGTCGTTTGACTTTTTTAACCTCAAATTTGACCGCTCGTGTATTATTCAAAAAATTTGTGCAAACATAATTTGGAACGGAGGGAGTAGTATGTATGAATCATGAATAAACTTTGAGGAATTTGCATACTTCGTCTTCCTGGTTTCGTATCAATTCCCTATGAGCACCAAATTGATGACTTGCCCCAGTTTGTGGCCAGGAGAGAGGGTCTAGAAGCCCAGAGGAACCTGTACCATGAAGTCATGCACGTTTCTAGACCCCTTTTCTTTTGAATAATTAACATTTGCAAGTCTGGCAGTTAAGTTGGAATCTAAAAAGGTTTAAGTAAAACTGCAAAGTCTAATTAAACAAGTGCACCATTTTACCTGAGTGCATGACTGTCTTGGAAAGATACGTAAGTAGAAATTTCTGACGACCTTGCTGTTGCAACTTGCAAGGTTGATTAAACTGCCTGATCAATCATTATGAGTGAGTTCACCTAATTTTATCCCATGGAAAGAAATAATAGTGCGTCAGTAAAAAAAACAGAAGTCGTTTCAGTTCCGTTCCCCTCCATATTTAATATCTACCGGAATTAATTTGGCAGACTTCGGACGCAGTAAATAGCATGCTGAAAATAACTGCAGAAGGACGATGCATGAATATTGACTATTATGTAAAGAAAACAAATTTACTTTAAAAATACCATTTTTTCAATTAAAAAGTTTAACTTTAGCATTCTTACTTTGGATGATTGCGATTCGAGACTCTAAATGAAAAGCTTTAGTCAGATGAAATAACCTTTTCTACTGTACAAAAGGAAACACAGTGGTACAAGTAACCTTATTCCTGTAGTTGGTGGAGAGAATTGCTCAGATTCTAAGTTACAGGTGTGACAAAACCTTAGAAAATTTCAGTGTATGCGTGGTTGGTAGGATGTCAAGGAATTGAATCGAGAATAAGCTTGCATATATAGTTGGTAGGATGTCTATCTGCACCCATTCTATTTTCAATTAAATGTAACCCATAATATAGCCCCGTAGCCTAGTTATTATCATCATCAAGAATTAAGGACAGTTATTTGTGTCTGTTGACAGTGCAGGGCCCTTTTTATGGTGTTGTGACCTATGAGTTACACTTACACCATGGTTGATTCATATGCAAATACTCCCTGTTTTTTAAAAAAAATATATATGACGTTTAGGACGAGCTCGTCAATTTATAAAACAGAGGTTGTAATTTTAAATCTTTTTGAGTTGCTATCAACTTTTAACCTTTTTGCAATTGTGGATTTACCCAATCTGTTTTATTAATTATATAATAGAACTTTAATGTTTTATAATGGCCGTACTCTGAGCTTTTCAGTGCAGAAACTCCCTGTCCAAATCGTTTGTTTGTCACATGTCTTATTCAACCACTCCACATCTATCAAATTACTTCTCAGTGACTCGGAAAGGAAGGTGAAATAAAATTTGTAAAAATTAATCATCAAACCAGATCCAGTTATTTAATTATCTGGCTATGCTTTCCAAAGGGTAAGCGTCGAGTAGAACCACTTCAGTTTTCAAAGCATAATTTTTTTAAAAAACATTGTTTCTGTATCTATAAATATAAAAAAGGTTTCTGTTTAATATTTAATATTTGAAACTAATTTTTGGAGTTCCATGCAGAAAAGGAGCGAGAGCTGGGACACGCATACAGTGAAATCAAAGGTTTGAAGGTGACCGAAGCTCTGAAGGACAAGGCTATTGCTGAAGTAATTTTGCTCAACGAGTTAAATTTCAGATTGAGTTTGTTTTCTTTTTTAAAGGGTTGCGGGAGCTCTTATCATTCATAAAAAGAAAGCTATATTATTGTTCAAAAATTACATCACCCCCCAAGGTGGACACTCCGGGAGAACCACCAGACACCTATGCACCAACACATCAAACCAATCTTGGGCCTCACTGAGGAGGCATGGACCAAGAAATCACCTAGCTACTCAATTACTTGCAATCCCTTTTGCTTGACTTGCTTTGCGTTGTCCATTGCAAGTAAACTTCCACTTTCCACAGAAAAGTTATCGATGACTTGTCCTTTACTTTATTGACATTCCTTCGTATTTTGTAGCTGAGCAAGGAACTAAAGAAACAGGACGAGAAGATGAGAAGTTTGGAAAAACAGCTCGAGCAAAAGGTTGATTAATTACTTTGTTTTTTGCTGTTTATTCTGTTGCATAGAAGCCGAAGTCTGCTTTACTACTTCTCATTGTTGTAACAAGTACTTGATCTGGCAGAATTTGGATGTGAAACGACTAAACACTGAGCGTAAAGAAGCACTTTCTGCACAGTTCGCTGCAGAGGCAACACTAAGAAGGATCCACTCTTCCCAAAAAGACGAGGAATCAGTTCCCTTCGATGCCATCATCGCACCCTTGGAATCAGACATAAGAAAGTACAGATATGAGGTAATCTGAAACTCTGGATACATATTTTCACCATCAAAACCACTTACAAATGTTCATAGTTTACTTCAATTCCTGTGCACGGATGCTGTTCTGGTCGATAGATTGCAGTTCTCCAGGATGACAAGAAGGCGCTAGAACGGCATGTAAAGTTGAAGGAGGTGGCGCTTGTCGAAGCAGGGAATATTTTGCGTAGCGCACTTGAGAGGGCACTGATTGTGGAGGATGTTCAGAACCAGAACATCGAACTGAAGAAACAGATGGAGATATACCATGTACCTACATTAGCCCTCGTTTAATTGCATAGTAACCAACTTGTGGTACTAATCCTTCTTTCTTGTTTTCACCTGTAGGAAGAGAACAGGTTGTTAGAAAAGGCTAACAGACAGAAGGTATTGGAGGTCGAGAAGCTCACGCACACCATTAGTGAGCTTGAGGAGTCAATTCTTGCGACTGGTGAGGTCGCCAATGCAGTGCACTTCTATCAGAATCAGGCCGCCAAGTTGAATGTAAGTGTGGTACTAGAGAGCAAGTAATTTAGATGTTGGAATTTCATCAGTTCCTTGATTATTCAGATGATATTGAAATTTGTAGGAGGAAAAGAAAACTCTTGAGAGGGAACTAGCTCGAGCCAAGGTTTATGTCAATCGTGTTGCATCGACAGCGGCGAACGAATGGAAAGACGACTCTGATAAGCTGATGCCTGTCAAGAGATGGCTTGAAGAACGAAGACTCTTGCAGGTACCCTATGCTGTATTATATTTTAAAGTGATGTCATGATACAAAAAGATGTTGTAACTGTACATGGAGAAAGTACTAACCATTTAACAATCATGCAGGGAGAGATACAACGACTGCGTGACAAGATAACAATAGCAGAGAAATCTGCAAAGATTGAAGCCCAACTTAATGTGAGTAATACTAACTAGCTAGTATATTTGTATTAAATGACTATTTCAATCAATTTAAACCACCCAATTCCTAAAAGCAATTTCTTTAATTCCGTTTTTAGGACAAACTCAAAAGGAGGCTGAAGTCACTCGAAGAAGACATGAGAAATGAAATATCCAAGCCATCTACAAAGGATATTAACAAAAAAGTCGCTACCAATAGATCAACATCTCAACCAAGACAACCCAACACAGCGAGAGTGTCACCTCAACCATCCTCACCTGAAGCCATTGATAGGAGAAGGCCAATATCTCAACCAAGGGCGTCAATAGCAGGGAAAGTGTTGAAGCAACCTAATTCAGAAACAGAATCTGCAGAGAAGACTAGAGTTGTTGCTAAGAGATTCGATAGCCCCAGATCAAGAACGGTTGCTGCCAAGGGTGAACGTCCCACGAAAAATCATCTGTGGGCACCAAGAAGCAAAATGGCCTCTGATGCTGGGAAAGAGAACAAAGAACAAAACCCAAACCCTAAGGCACATCTGAATGTTTCACACTCACAAGGGCACGGTGACACAAAAGTATTTGATGGAAGTGATGAATGTGGAGTTCAATGCAACGAACACCAAGAAGATATGGAAAATGAGAGCAACGCAAACAGCTCCAGTGCTGAAAATAGCCCTTAGGACAACAGCGCAAGCTTTGGTCATTGGGGATTTCCTTTTGCAAGAGCCTACCTAATACAAGTGCAAATAACATTGTCAAGTACAGGTAAGCGTCCTCAATTCACCACTATGTGATTCACAAGATGAACAGTTGCTTCCAAACACTTTGCACGAAACCTCTTATTACACCTACAATGTTTTTAGCTGACAACGTTCGTTTTTCTTTGTTTCTTACAGATGCAACATGTGACTTATTTTTAAAAGCGTGTGCTAGCTGTGGTGTAATTTATTCCATTTGGGAGGTTGTTTGAACAACGAAGCCAGCAGTTGTGTCGCCTTATCTTGTTTCTTTGTAATCTTCTGTACATATATAAGCTATACCTCGAAGTTTACATATGTAATTTTGTGTGACTGCTGAAAAAAAGAAATAAATATGTGCCCTTTTTGAGGAATTGTTTGTTTTGTTTGTCGCTAATGTAATGGACCCGTAAAAATGAAGTGAAGAGTGTGACATTTGTCGATTCTTGCTGCTTTCTGTTAGCTTCTCTCGTTTGCTATTTCCATATGTTACGAAACACATATTCAAATCTCTCTCTAAATACCGAATCCTGAGTCCAAGCTCGGCCATCTCATTAGGCCACGTCGCCTATGATTCTTCTCCGTAGGATCTCCCATCTACGGTCGCAGTCGCTCGCAGGGTCTCAAGCCGGCTCTCGATGCTTCCCGTTTCCCATCGGCCATCTCCGACTTCTCAGGTTGCGGACCCGCAGCCGGCCGGCAGCGTGAGCGCCCCTCTGCGCTGCTGATCCCCATCGGTGGAGATGTAGCAGAGCCAACTGCGGATTCGATTTGAAGGCTGGGCAAGATGACGACGATTTCGATGTTCCGGCGGCGGCCCTCTTGGTGCGCAGTGCGCACTACGTGGAGCTTGTCTTTCCCACGCTCGCCCTAGATCCGCTCGAGGGAACGCCAGCTGGGACCGCTAGAACTCCGCTGTAGATCCTGAGGTCACTGCCTTCGCCAACATTATACTCGTTGTCAGTCCCGTTCCCGTCTTCTCAAATTCATCTATGTTGCTGCTACCTGCCTCGAAGAATGCATGGATACAGAGGCTCCATCTTGTTTCGTTGCTGCAGATACTAGAAATTGCAGTGAGGAGCTGAATTGAGCCTGACGTTGGCAGGTTGCAGGTACGGAACTACGGAAGAGTTCAAGAAAGAAGGATCTTTATGGGGACTGTTCCTCTGCAGTTTCAGACTAATTCTTTCCCCGATCTTTGCAATTTTGATCATGTTTCTTTGATTGTGAAATTTAAATAGTAAATATCTTTTTGTGCTTGCCTTGAGTGATGGTTTGCTACTATAACTTCATATCTTTGATTAAGACTGCCGTCCAAAATCTTGATATTTTCTGAAATGAGGGAATCATTTTTTGAAGGTTCAGCCCATCTCTATGCACTTAATCAGTGGGACGTTTTCCTAGTAACGTCTATAGTTAGAGATGTCTCCTACATACAGTTGAGATCTCACTAAATGGTTTGATGAATTATACCACATATTACTGAGTTATATCACAAAACAAACTATCTTTTTTTTGTCCTACCTATGTACTGTCAGTTTAAAACATGTTATATTGATAGCAACAATGCAATGTCTGAAACTGCTTGTTTTGGTAAAATTTGACATGCCAATTTCTGCAATTTCAACTTGAGCTCTGAATTCTGAGGTATAATTTCACCTCAAAGAGGTCCTACAAAAGGAAAATTTACCTACTAATGTATATTCTTTATACTAATATATATTCTTTATAATGCCACTTCAAATATTTACAAAAGAACAAACAAAAAGTCTTACTCACTAGTAAAAGACTTACATGTATGATCCATTAATTTGATCCTTTCTCTAGCTATATTAATCATAATTTACTCTGATAACATCATTTGGTCCTCAAATGCTT
Source organism: Cenchrus fungigraminus (assembly GCA_036936925.1). Classification (NCBI taxonomy): domain Eukaryota; kingdom Viridiplantae; phylum Streptophyta; class Magnoliopsida; order Poales; family Poaceae; genus Cenchrus; species Cenchrus fungigraminus. The sequence goes on along the minus strand of CM072776.1, from coordinate 92,617,660 downwards.
AAATGTGTCCAGTGATTATTGTTTCAGATAAATTGTTTAACTGTTTCTACTTGGAGTTAAAAATACCAGTGAAAAGATCAATTTCAAAGAAAAGCTACTGAATCTTGTTTAGGTTGATACCGGCAGGTCCAGCTTTTATCTAAAAAAAATGATACTTTGATAGGCACCATATGCCCAAAATATATTAATGCCTGTTATGTTTTTGTAAATGATATACACTATTTTGTTATATTCTATATTATATCCTCCACAATATCAATTTTATGTCAATGCAGTGTATGTAATCTAATGTCTTCATAAAAAACCTATACTTTTCTTTGAAAGTACAAATCTGTACTATGGAGGCAAAAGAATTGCAAGTATAGCCTTTGAGTTAGTACTAATTTAAGTTCTGCAAACAAGCAGGTATTGGTACCCACCCCTTTGCAAACAAGCAAGAAGCCTTAATTACTGTAACATCAAAATCAGATTCAAACACATCTAGATAAAAATCCATGTCACTGTTCAAAGTATTGTCATGCTGGCATTAATGCGAAATATGCATTGCTGTTCTTCTATGAGTAATTACTCAAGTTTATTACAAACTTTTGTACAAGGAAAGACATTGGCCAACAACAATGCCACGACCACAGGCTAGCCCGCTATGCGCACCGCGCGGCAAAGGCGCGCAAGTTTTATAGTATATTAGATTTTTAGTCTAATAATTTGGTATAAATAGAATATATAAACGATAGAATCTCACTGTTTCTTGGTATTTTTCCATGTGTTACTTTTTCGTTGGCTGACGAAAATGATACTTGTTTCTAAGAAAACATGAGGGGCTTGGCCTAATCATATATTTTTTTTAGAAAAGGTGGTCTAATAATCATATAAAGCGTTACTTTTGTATAGTAAGACTGTAAGAGAGGGGGGTAAATTTTATTTATTCCTAGGTAGCCGACAGTGCATCCATCATGGGGGCCGTTGATTTTACCAAAATTTCCATATATGGATTTGCTTTGAAGTTGAATTCGTATACCTGCTAGAAGACTAAAGAAAATGGTTACGAGTTCATCATCATTCCCAAAAGTAGAATCCCCTTATCCTAAAAACACTCCCTTGTCCGATATCTTCTACCTAACGCAGATGCTCCACTTCACTTCCTGAGTTCCTACGATCCTACATTCCTACCTACAGAGGCAGAGTAGCTCTCTTCGACATGGCAAATTGGCAACTCCATTCCTCCCTGACTCTGTCCCCCATGCATGATCAGCACCAAAATCTATGTTATTGGTCCCACGCAAAAAATTCTCTGTTGCTCGGTCCTAGGCTTAAAAAATTCAAGCCAAAGTTTTTTTTAAAAAAAACAGTGAAAGGTTTTTTAGAGGACGATTGAAAATAACCTTTATTAGCAAAGGACGACTGAAAACAAAGAATAAAATTAGACACACCCCGGGTGCACCACGTTGACTGTGCAGCACCTTCACGCCGATGCATTGGTTTTTTTTTTTTTTTGAGGCACGCCCTGAAATGAATGAACCGACCCGTCCTAGCTCGATGGGCCTCAACGCTCTTGGGCTCATGGGCTCGCGTGAATAATACGAACAGAGTCCGTTGTTCGCCCACTGGCCCATTTACCGTAGCTCTCGAATTTTTTTTATATTTATTTTGTCATGATTTTCGAAAAATAAATGGTCGAATCAAAATTTTCGAGAAATGTACATCTGGCGCCGTACCTCACGGGGGGCACGGCGTTAGGGGTGACGCCAACGGTCGGCAGTACTGGCCGGTGGGGCCAGGTTCCTGCCGCCGTGCCCCGCGGCGGCAGGATTGCTACCGCCGCGGCCCACGGCGGCAGGAGCCTAGCGCCGTGGGCCACGGCGGCAGCGCCGCGCCTATATAAGGGGCCGAGCCCCTGCCGCCGGCCCCTCACTCCTCCAAATCTTCGGCTTTTAACCCTTCGGAGCACTTCTGAGGTATGTTTCTAAATTTAGTCCAGTTTAATTAGTATAGTTAGTTAGTTTAGTTAACTTAGATTAGTTAGTTAGTTTAGTTTAGAAATTTATTTTAGTTAACCTAGTTTAGAAATTTAGTTTAGTTAACTTAGGTTAGTTAAATTGATATAAATTTCATAGAGAATAGTTTAAATTCACATAATTTGTTTTAATTCATTTTAAATTTGTGGAAAATGGTTATAATTGACATAATTAGATTAAATTGCTATAAAATTTGTAGAAAATTATTTAAATTCACATAATTCGTTTAAATTTGATTTAAACTTCTAGGAAATGATTATAATTGACATAATTTGATTAAATTGCTATAAAATTCGTAGAAAATTATTTAAATTCACATAATTCGTTCAAATTTGTTTTAAACTTCTAGAAAATAGTTATAATTGACATAATTTGATTAAATTGCTATAAAATTCGTAGAAATTTATTTAAATTCACATAATTCATTCAAATTTGTTTTAAACTTTTAGGAAATGGTTATAATTGACATAATTTGATTAAATTGCTATAAAATTTGTAGAAAATTATGTAAATTCACATAATTCGTTAAAATTTGTTTTAAACTTCTAGGAAATGATTATAATTGACATAATTTGATTAAATTGCTATAAAATTTGTAGAAAATTATTTAAGTTCACATAATTCGTTTAAATTTGTTTTAAACTTCTAGAAAATAGTTATAATTGACATAATTTGATTAATTTGCTATAAAATTCGTAGAAAATTATTTAAATTCACATAATTCGTTTAAATTTGTTTTAAACTTGTAGGAAATGGTTCTAATTCACATAATTAGTATAATTGAAAAAATTGATTAAATTATATATTTTTTGCAGTTATGGCTGCACCGCTGGAGTACGTACGGCCGGAGTTGTTCGACGAGGCGGTGGACCGGCACCACCGCTCGTACGTGTCGGCTGTTCTCGGACGTCCGCTCGGCACGATACGTTGCCGGACGACCCGCACGTTGATGCCGATACACCAGCGGTGGATTCCGAAGTACGTAATTCATATTTATTATTTATTTCTGTTTCTTTACAATAGTAATTACGTTAAGTAAATTAATATTTTTTTCAGGCTACGCGCTGCAGGACTTCTCCCTGTTGCGCGGTTGGTCGAGGGGGACAGGCTACGAGCTGAGGTTCCCCGGGCGGAGCGGTTCACGCGGTTCAACTACGACGCCCCGCTGATCGCCGCGTTCATGGACCGGTGGCGACCAGAGACGCACACGTTCCACTTCCCCGTCGGCGAGATGACTCTCAGTCTGGAGGACGCCGCGATGTTGGGAGGACTGCCGTGTGCTGGCCAGGCGATGGGGCCGGTCGACATCCCCGCGACGTGGCAGGCTGACTTCCTTGCTCGGTTTGCGAACGTTCCTCGGAACGATCGCGCGTCGGCGCCGTACGTGCCCTTCGTCGACACCCACGGGCCCACCTGGACTTGGATCCAGCAGTTCAGCGTACGTGATTCTAACTCTTATTTTCAACGTTTGTATGCATTTTAAACGAATGTAACGACGGACCTTTGTGTGTGTGCAGGCTGACTACATGGCGGACGATGCCGACGACCACACGTCAGACAGGTTTTTGGAGGTCTACCTGCTCTGGCTGTTCGGGTGGGTGCTGTTCTGCGAGTCAGCGGGAGACTCCGTGTCGCGGTGCATGATCCCCTGGGCTCAGAGGATCGCCGACGCACCCCTCGAGCAGATGCCCCAGATCAGCTGGGGCAGCGCTGTTCTGGCAGCTACCTACAGGGGGCTGTGTTCGGCAGTGACGAGGCCGACGAGTAGGGAGGCGATCCTCCTGGGGTGCCCTCTCCTGCTACAGATGTGGATCCGCGAGCGGTTCGACATCGGTCGGCCCAGGACGGACCTCTCGGAGTACGAGCCGCCGGCCGACGGCACCGACCCAGCGGACCTCCCCGCCATGGGTTCTCTGTGGTGTCTCCGGAAGGTAATGACCTCCCTTTACGTGATTCTTCGCGTTATGAGTTCTGTAGTTCGATTCACTTAACTTTTCTCGTTCTTTGCAGCACGTTTGGGCTGGGGAGCAGCCGAAGAAGGCGTATAAGGACTTCGTTGGGCAGATCAACCGGATGGTCGATGCCCAGGTCCGGTGGACGCCGTACGCTCCTGCCATGGTCGCTGCCCGCGCACCACAGGGGCTCTTGTCCCTGTGCTCCCGAGACCAGGCGTACTGGATGACGCGGCGACGACTGGTCTTCGACGTCTACGTCAAGGAGTACGCCGTCCACCGGGTGATGAGGCAGTTCGGCCTCTTCCAGGCTGCGCCAGTACCCGCTGCGCCACGTCTGCCGCTTACCGCGCACAGGTGAGCTGCCATTTGACAGTTCTAAGTATTTTTCGTTACAAATATTCAGTTATAATTTTATGTTTCATGTTCTATGCTAGGTGGACGCGTAAGGGCGTGCCTGCGGCGATGTCGTTTGTCGACAGGCTGCAGCCGTACGTGGCAGAGTGGGTGTCCGCGGCGCACGAGCAGAATGTCGTCACCGAGCACCGCCTTCACGACGGCGCCGCCTGGGTAGCGTACCTTCAGTGGTACCTACCGAGGACGCGGACGCGGGTGACGTACGTGCCTGCTACCCCGCCACCGCCACCTGTCCCGGACCACGACAGGGTCCTGCCGGACGCGACGTACCCGGTGCGCCGAGACCAGACCGCCGACACAGCGGTAAGCTACGATACTGCAAACATATTACATTCTTATGACTTTTCATTATAACATGTGTTTCTAATTTTGTGCGCAGCACGACGTGCTGGCTGAGGTCGTGCGGCTCAGATCGGCCGCGATGGGGCAATGCTTCTCTTGGGGGTCTCAGGAGCACCGGAGCACGTACGAGAGGATCATCGCTGCTGCCATGAGGTACTCCGCCGTCGTGAACTACGCCGGGGCCGTAGAGATTCCTCTCCTTCCGCGCCACCCAGCGTCGTCCTCGAGCTCCGCCTCGACATCGGCTTCGCATCCGACGCCTGCCACCTTTGCCGGCGGCTTCTCGGCTCCGACGGCACAGCAGCACCTACAGGCGCAGGGCCCGCACACCTACGTGCAGCGGCCGTTTGCTCCCCCCGGCGCAGGTACTTTCAGTAGACCTTATTTTCAACTAATGCACGCAATTGTTGTGCGTTTGTGATTATACTATATTCTAATCGTACAGGGCGACCGCCGCCTTTTCCGACAGCCGGGCCTCGACAGCAGGAGCCGCCGCCGATCTATGCGCTAGGAGGTTCCAGACCGCCGACCTTTCAGTTTCCGGCGACAGATATTCCTTCGTCGTCCACTCCGCATATGGTCCAGCCTACTTTCGACACGTCTGCCGAGGACCAGCTGGGCTGGGAAGAGTTTAGGTACAATGACATTCTCGCGACCATGGATGCCGCCCCGCAGCAGGCCGAGGAGGCACAGTTGACACAGCCACCACCGGTTTTGACTCAGCCGTCACAGTTGACCCCGGCGGCCGGCGGAGCGACACCGGCCGGCGGAGCGACACCGGATGCTGCAGGCTCGTCGCAGGCGGCCATGGCGACACCGTCTCCCGGCCAGCTAGGACCGCGGGTGGTCAGGGCACCTGACCCCTGGACGTATGACCGGGACCAGACCTGGGCTGGCGCTAGAGCTGTTAGGGGGAAGAGGGGCCGGCGCATTTAGATGTAGTACTACTTTTACCATGATTTTGTATAAACTATTTCCATCTACTCGTTGATTAGGATATTCCCTTGTGATTATGCTTACACTTATTAGTTTGTCGTTTTTAAAAAGTTAAAAGTGTTTTAAAAATGAAAAACTAAAAAAAATAAAAAAACCCTAACGTCGTGGGGCACGGCGGTAGGGTTTTGCCGCCGTGCCGCACGGCGGCAGGGTCCTGGCGCCGCGCCGCCCTGCCGCTGGAACCAGCCTCCTGCCGCCGTGCCGCACGGCGGCAGGGTCCTGGCGGGTACGGCGGCAGGAGCCTGCCGCCGTGGGGTACGGCGTCAGATGTACATTTTTCGAAAATTTTCATTCGACCATTTATTTTTCGAAAATCATGACAAAATAAATATATAAAAAAAAATTCGTAGCTCTCTCTCCTCTTTCTCTCGCTTGCTCGCTTTGCCATGGCGGCGGCGACGGCGGCAGGAGCAGCCGCTGCGGCCGCCGCCGTATCCCTGATAGCCTGCTATCTCCTCTTCCACAGTAGCATCCCCAAGGTCCCGTGGGCTCGAACAGCTAGGCCCTCTCGCGCGAGCGGCCGGCGGACGCGACGGAGGGGTCTCGTGGAGGCCATCGGCAACACGCCCCTCATCCGCATCAACAGCCTCTCCGATGCCACAGGGTGCGAGGTAGGCATGCTTGTGCTTTATTTATTTATTCTCCGCTTTGCTGCCTGAGCAAGCTTTGGAGGTGGCGAATTGCAACTGTTCTTCCTTGGGCTGCAGATTCTGGGGAAGGCCGAGTTTCTGAACCCGGGAGGCAGCGTGAAGGACCGCGTTGCGGTGAAAATCATCGAGGAGGTAACTCCCGCAATTCTATCTAGATCGAAAAATGATTTCGTAGGAGAGGAATTATTGCAGAGTTCTTGGTGAGAAGTCGCGGAATTGGTATTTAGCATGCATAAATTCGTTAGTAGTCTGAGGACGTCTTTTAGTTTCTGGAGAAAGCATGAAACTTTTAGTTTCGACCTCATATGTCCAATTGAAACTGTTCTCTAAGAACAATCATGTTCCACTTCACTTTTTTAGTTGAAAGACAATAGGAACCTTGCTTTGCTCTGCTACTTGTTCCTTTGACTTTAATGACACTAGAGCTTTTATCATTCCCAGGCTTTAGAATCTGGAGATCTCATCTGCGGTGGTACTGTAACAGAGGGGAGTGCTGGAAGCACAGCTATTAGCTTGGCTACTGTTGCTCCCGCTTATGGCTGTAGGTGTCATGTTGTTATTCCTGATGATGCTGCCATTGAGAAGGTAGTAAGTTACATTATTTCTGAGTTTTTTGTTTTGTTTTGCTTCTTACAGCATTCTATCTAGTAGCATCTATTACTGCTACTTGATTTATTCAAGTGCTTAACTGTATTAGATGCTTTGTTGAGCATTGCTTGGCATTCACAATTCTCTGTTTGAGGTTTATTGCTTTGTTCCTATGCATGTAATTTACTTATGATATTGTTTTCCAGTCTCAAATAATTGAGGCGCTTGGAGCTACAGTTGAACGAGTCCGCCCTGTTTCAATCACTCACAGAGACCATTTTGTCAATATTGCCAGAAGAAGGGCATTAGAAGCAAACAAATTAGCAGCAGCGCAGAGAGAATCAAAAGATACACAAACTAATGGTTTAGCACATGCCAATTCTGAGATGATACATGAGAAGTTAGCATGTGTGCTGGGAGAGTCAAGAAAGACACAAAATAATGATCCATCACATGTCAGTATGAAAATGCCGCTGGACAGTGGGAAGTATGATCCAAGTTCTGATTCAAAAGGAGGCTTCTTTGCTGACCAATTTGAGAACATGGCAAATTACCGAGCACATTATGAATGGACTGGTCCTGAGATATGGGAACAGACTGAGGGATCCCTGCATGCCTTCGTTGCTGCAGCTGGTACAGGTGGTACAATTGCTGGAGTTTCACGATATCTTAAGGTTAGATGATTATAAATTTATTTGTCATATATTTTCTCTCTGGTAAACATCTTTCTATAACTATGATACCCCTTGCTTAGGAAAAGAACAGGAACGTCAAATGCTTTTTAATGGACCCACCTGGATCTGGTCTGTTCAACAAGGTGACTAGAGGGGTAATGTACACAAAAGAGGAGGCTGAGGGAAAAAGGCTGAAGAACCCTTTTGATACTATTACTGAAGGAATAGGAATCAACAGGGTCACTAGAAATTTTATGATGGCGGAACTGGATGGAGCTTATCGAGGAACAGACAGGGAAGCTGTTGAGATGTCAAGGTAACACACTTGCAGAGTTGAAACTTTTTGTTGATGTTTAGAAGTTCTGATCTGTAATCTGTTATAAGTTATAACAATAGGCATGCAGAAAGTTAGCTCAGCATTGCATTTTTTCCTCAGTACAACCTGTTATTATAACATTTTTTTTATTTTTTATGTCATTCCACATGTCTTAATCCGTCGCATTATGCCTCTATCTTATCATCACAACAATGTGTTGATCTTGTTATGCCTCCCTGAAGCTGGAATGCCTTTTGATATCTGTTTTGGACGTATGAGTTCTCATCATGCCTTATGTGGGACACCCCCAACTTGATTAGGCATTTTTTTAGAAGTATCTGCATCTTACGTAATATATATTTGGAGCAATGAATGAAAGTGCCATGTAGTTAGCAGACGGTTTAGTATATCATCTTACAGAATTGGAAGCAAAAATATTGATCATCTGACCTCATTTTCACTTGGAACATAACTTAGGTTCTTGCTGAGAAACGACGGACTATTTGTTGGGAGTTCTTCAGCCATGAATTGTGTTGGAGCTGTAAGAGTAGCTCAAGATTTGGGTCCAGGGCATACAATTGTGACAATTCTCTGTGACAGTGGGATGAGGCATCTAAGCAAGTTCTTCAATGACCAGTATTTGGCTGATCATGGTTTGACACCAACAGCTACTGGTCTGGAATTTCTAGATAAATGAGCAAATTTCACAGGAACTCTCAAATTTAGCAATGCTGTCATGCTCCCTGCAACTGAGATGATGACTTGAGTGCTTGACAGAGTGTGAACATCTCGGCATGAGAATACGCCTACACTAAGTGAATCCTAATGGACGAAGAATTGTTGTATGCTAACTTGTTAATTACTAATAGTAGACTAATAGGCATTGCTATTTGATAGGCTTCGGATAGCCAGTTTTTTTATTCTTGTTTTGATATATTTATTGAGGAAAGGATGCTGCACTGGGCATTTTTACTGCAAACATATGCAATATATACATTTTTATCCTTTAAAATGGCTTCAAGGAGCTACCATGACATCACCCACTTCAATACTCTACTATTCATTTTTACTCCCTTTGGTGTTGCTTTGCTTAAACGCCATGCTATACGTATCTCATGCTAATGTTACTCCCTTTGGTGTTGATCAAGTTTTGCTTCAACGTCATGCTATACGTATCTAATGCTAATGTTAAAAAGAAAAAACTGTTGCAACCTTCTCAATTAAATGGTGAGCTGAAGCTGGTATTCCTTGGTATATGACCGTCTTGATGAAAGTAGTAGAAATGGATCTTTAGAAGCTACAATGAAGCAATTGAGCATCTACCTGCAGAAATCAGTCGAGGAGGTATCGGATCTGAGAACGCCTGCAGATTACACAGAAAAATCCTATGTATCCCTAAATTAACCAGTCTACACAGCTACTAATTCAGACGCCGCCTTCGTCTCCAACCAGTGCTTGGCAGCAACGCTCGTCGTCAAGAACCAGCCGGCCTTGTCGGGCGCCTCGTGGAACGGAGCGTCGAGCTCCTTCAGATGCGCCTCGAACATGGCAGCCAGCCCTCTGTCCGAGTACGTGTTCTTCCCCTGCCCCGTATGGATACCCAACAACGGCGGCAGGCCATCGCCGCCGCTCTGCAGCGCCGTGTACAGGTCGTTCATCCAGACGTGCAGCGTGGTCAGCGCCGCGCCGACGGAGAGGCCCCTGAGGTGCAGCGACCACTGCGTCTGGGTCCGCGTCTGGATGTTGGCGTAGATGCCGAGCTGCTGCGCGGCGTCGAGGAGCGCGCAGGCCTTCTCCATCTGGTTCAGGTTCACGCAGAGATCCATCAGGCAGTTGCAGTAAGGCATCTTCACCAGGCCCCGGGCGCTGCCTAGCAGTTCACTGGCTGCTTCCCTGAAGGATTCAGAGGAGGTGCTACTGTCCACCAGGAGCTTTACCACCGTGCCAAGCTGAGCATTACTCCTCTCGATGCAGTCGATCACCTTGCCCAGCTCTTCAGCCGGCGTGTTCCCGGCCACGCTGAGAAGGCAGCCGCAGAATCTGTCGTCGGGGCTGATACCGAGGTCCTCGAGCATGCCAAACGACCTGACCACGTCGTCCGTGCGTCCAGCTTTGCCATAGCACCGGATGAGTGAGGTGAGGACGAAGATGTTCGGCTTGAAGCCAGCCTCCACCATCTCATTCAGTATGCCCTCCGCGCCTATGACGTTGGTGGTGGAAGAATACAGAGTCACCATTGATGAGTAGCTCCAGCTATCAGGCTTGGACCGGGCATCCATGGACGCTTTCATGTCCCTGAAGATCTCCTCAGCCTCGTCGACGTAGCCAATGTCAGCGCACATAGATAGGAGCATGTTGTAATGCACCACGTCGATGTCCATCACCTCGTCCTTCATCAACCGGTACACGGCCATGGCGTCCTCACCATAACGCGCCCTGGTGTAAGCGTGCAGGAGACAACAGTATGTCGCCTTGCCGACCTGCACCTGCTGGTCAATCATCTCCCTGTGGATGGTCTTCACTACCCATGGCCGCATCGCGCGGCCCATGGCGTCCAACATTGTGTTGTACACAACCTGGTTTGGCTTCACTCCAGCCGCCTTCATTTCCTCGAACACGTTGAGTGCACCGTCGAAGTTGCCGGTGGTCGAGTGTATCTTGATCACCGTCGAGCAGATCACAGGATCGAGCTGCCATTTCTCCGAGCGAGCGCGGTCGTACAAGCGGAGGGCCGCCTCGGCATTCCCGGCGCGGCCGTACGCATCGATCACCGCGGAGTAGGTGAGCATGTCCGGCGAGCACCCGAACTCCGGCATCTTCTCGAACCACTCCACGGCCTTGCTGGGCAGGCCGCAGGCGCGCGCGCAGCTGATGATGGTCGAGAAGGTGGCGTTGTCGGGCTGCACGCTGTCCCGCAGCATCTCGCCCCAGAGCTCCTCGGTCTCGCTCCAGCGCCGCTTCTTGCGCAGCAGCTTGAGCACCACATTGTAGAGGATGACCTTCTTCCGGACCTCGGCGTTCCCCAGGAACCAGCGGAGAGCGAGCACGGCGGTCTCCGGACTGGCGGCCGCGGCCGTGTTGAGCACGATAACGGCGTCCTGCTCGGAGGGCGGCTCGGGGAAGGCGGCCTCGAGCGCGGCCGCCACGGCCGCCTCGGCGGGCTCACACGCGCCGAGCACCGCGGCGGCGGAGGCGAGACGCGAGCGGCGGCCGGACCCAGCGCGCGCGCGGACGACGCCGGCGGCGTGCGGGCTGTTGGGGTTGACCCAGAGGTACCTCGTGGTGCTGCTGGGCTTGGTGCCATTGGGGCTGGAATCAGAGGGAGGCGCCGGGTCTTGGTGTGGAGGCGGGTCCTGGACGGAGACGTGAGCAGCGACTGGGGAGGAGGGGCACTTGGGGTGGAAGGAGGCGGAGATTGGCCGGTGAGGCCATGAGGGGAGCAGGGAGGACGGCGAGCGGCACAGAGGCAGGGAAGCCATGGGTTGCTGCCTGCTGGCGCCCCCTGCGGAGTGGATTGGGGAAGGGGATGGGATGGGGAGAGTGGCGGGAGCGTGACGAGTGATGACGCAGTGCTTGTCAGGTCTTGGGACCCACGTGTCAGTAGGCGTGGGGGGTGGGAGAGGATCGTAACAGAGGAGAGGACAGAGGAGGCGGCTCTTCCCGCCGCTGCCTGAGACTCTGAAACTGCAGGCCGCGCCGCCCGCCTGAAATTCGCAAGCCAATCCACGGGACTGCGCTGATCCGTCCTCCTCCCGCCCGGCCGCCCGCTTATTAGTCCCCTCGCCGTTCGTTTGCCTGCCCGCACTTAACCAGGCGAGCGCTCCGCCTCCGCGTCATCTCTCGGCTCCACCGCCGCGCCGACGAGATCAGCGCCCGCCTCGCGCAATCGCGCATGCCCTATCGCCCCTTGCCGTGCGATGCGGCCGCGTGCCTCCCTCTTCTGCGCCGCTGCGCGCGTGCGCCGATGGAGGGAGGTGGTGGATGGCGCATTGTGCGATCTGGATTATGGTGGCTGGGGTTTGAGTTTGGTGGTGCGTGTGCAATTTATCGCTTGATCGAAGAGGCGCCATCTCTTTGTCCAAGGAAAGGTATAGAGTAGAGTAGGACGGAGGGCGGCATGGGTATTCTTCGGGCAAGGGAGGCCGGGAACCGGAAGAGGCGCGTGGGGTGCGTTCGCGAAGACGACGAGGCGGCCGTCGCCGGACGGCCGGAGCCAGACGGGAAGGACCAATTTAGGAAACACTTTTCTTTCAGGGTGGTTAATAAAAATAATCGGATCGCGATTATTAATCACGATCCAATTTAGGGGGGTTTATAAAAATATTCGGATCGCAGTTATTAATCGCGATCCGATTTAGGGGTCTTTGTGAAAATATTCAGATCGCGGTTATTAATCGCGATCTGATTTAGGGGGGTTTGTGGAAATATTCGGTTCGCGGTTATGATGAATCGCGATCCGATTTGGGGGGCTTTTTGAAAAAATGTATCGCCAACGATAGTGCTCAGGCCGCCTCCTCCACTACACGGCGCGATGGCTATCGCACTGGTTTCTCCATACCCCGAACTCTAGGCCGCATCCTGTTGAAAAGATGAGAGGCCGCATCGTCGGTGGCCTGCGGCTACGGCCATGGAGTACCGCGCCGCAATCTGCAGCCCAGAGGGCAGAGGCAAAGCATCTGTGCCAGCGCAGCCAACTATGCCGTAGCTGAGGCCCTCCAGCTCCTCCAATGGCACACCTCGGTGGAGGTCTGGTGATTGATGGGTGTTCTGGGCTGCGACGATCGAGTTCTGAAGCGTAATCATTCGTGGCAGAGGATCCCAAGTTCCCAACACTGCAAGGGAAGTATCTCCAATCAACATAAGGAGAAAGTTTCCTGTGTCCTCGGTACATTCGCGACTGAAATTTTCTCACGCCTTACAAAATTATGCAACGTTCTGAAAATTCTTCCTTAATTTGCTGGCCAAGGTCCAGCATCTGAACATCTTTAATTTACATGTTTCTACGATGAGTTGTGTGGTTCTTCCTTAGTCACAAGTCACACCGACCCGTGGGACATTGTAGTAAACCATGACAGAAATCTAGCATTCACATCAAGGTGTTTAAGGACTGAGATGGGCTGATTGGACAAAGAGATCCTCTTCGATCTAGCGATCAATTGTTGTGCGATCGCACAACGATCAATTGTTGTGCGATCGCACAATTGCACGCGATCGTGATTATTACCATCAGTGTGCTCCAGGGTGCGCGCCAGGTATTCGATGAAATAGGCCCCCCTGGGGTGACTCATGTGTGTTTCGCAATTGATACTGTGATAAAATTCAGGGTAAGGTGATGATTTTCTAGCACACCATCGCCCATTTTCTTGCCACGGGTAATTTTATTAGACTCCATCCTCTAATTTTTGTTGTGGGTACAATGCAGTCACGTAAAGGTCACTTAACAAGAAGATTAACCACCTTTTCCTTTTTCGATAATTCGTACTACAATCGTATAAATAAAATCCTGAGATAGTACGCTTCCTTTGGAATACAATAGATGATCTGTTTTAAATTCACAATAAACTTTCTTTGTGTATTGTTATGAACCTTTTACTTTCCTGAAATTTGGGCACACGCCAAGCAGGCAAACTGTCCCTACATGTAGAGTTACCTACAGTCAGCACCAAAGGACGGTTATTTGACATTGTAATTTGTAAATAGAAGTTCCACTTGTTGCGCTGATTGCTGAGGTTCTGTTAAATTGATTTACCTACAAGTTATGACTTCTGAATTCTGATATTTGTTTGTAGATTCATAGAATCATTGAGGTTAATATATCTATTGGTTAGTGGAAAGTGGAAACATGTAGTTAAATTCCCAATGCCCTCCATCTAGAATCTCCATTTTCTCGTTTAGGTTTAAGCACAACATATACCCACATGCTGTGATGTTGCAGTGGCAAATAATGATAGAAATACTGCACCTACTGTTCCATCTTACTCTTGAGCATTGCTAGAAAGCGATTTTAATGGATTACAGAAATTCCTTTTGTTGGGTTAGCCTTAAAGTTATAGTATATCACCTACCTTGGTATCTGCTTTTTTTATGAAACATTGTACTTGTACAACAGAACCCGTGTCGAGTCAAAGACTTGACAAAGGTAACCAACTGAGCTATGCTCAATCGGTGTGATGTCTTTTTCAGAAAACATTAACCCTGCATACTGTTATAGCAGCTCAGATTTAGTGCACAGGTTTGTAATAGTATGCACAGAATGTGTAGAAAACTAAGCCTACAAGGAGCATTGTGGTTATCTTAGAGGTAATACTGTTGGAAGACCCTAATCATACACACACCTTCTAGCATCAAACTTTCATTCGACTGTGAGCCTCTTATGATTGATCTTCTCACATCCATATAAAATAAAAACAAAGCAAAGAGAAAAAAATCAGAATGTTTACACGAATTTCTTGCATTGTATCTAGTGGATTTTCTGGCAAATATAGCATCTGGTGATTTATCTTGCTTTTTGGTTACTTTTTTTGTTCATTCCAATGGGCTCAACATACCTAAAGGAACAAAATGTAATAGAAAAAATACGTGTAAACCATGTCAATGAAGACATAAAGTATTGAGGCAGAAATTTTGAAGTACTATGAAGTATATTGTGTAAGAACACTAACCTATCGCAGAGGCAGTCCAACAGCTTCATTGCTCAAGCATTATCTGACTTTCGTAGCTGCTGGAGAACCAAAAGCATGATTCATGGAAGGATAATTCGATTCATGTTGTGATCATGAGCTTGACAACTTCAACAAGCAAACAAGCAAAATTCGCATGGAGATTCAGTGACCGGTCAGCCATATGAATTGACTTGCTTCCAGATATGGTACCTGGAAGGTGTTTACTATCTATTGTTGCTTGCTAGGCAGCAGACCACTAATGAGTAGATGCACCTAAATTAGTAAGTGGATATTATCTGTACAGTTTCAAATGCTGATTTTGCAATTTGAATAACATAATATCACGACAAGGATCAGTACTGTGAGTAGGAACATGTAAGATGGGAAAGGAATAGTATGGGCCTTGTGGAACATGTAACTCGGCCATAGTCTAGGACTCTAGGTCCAGTCTTCAATGAGGCTTCTGGTGATTTCCTTCAATGATGATTGGCATCCCAAGGAGTTAGAGTTTCAGAACTTCTGGTTCAATTGCATATTTCAGTTTCCAAGTGGTTAATAATTTTTCTTGTATTGGTAGTGGAAGGATGCAGCTAAATGATGAAAAAGCACACTTGCTTGAAACTGGAAGCCTGTATAAAGTATGTAGTAAGCATCCTACTAATGGAGTTGCATAGGAAATAAAGCATGCATCATGGCAAGAAGGTGTGCTCTGTATTACTTCTCTAATGATGCATACCTATTTTTAAAAACTGCTTGGTTTCTTTTTTGGAAAATCACATATGCCTCTCTTAAATTTTGCATATCAAATAGCTTCCATTCCAACTCTTGCTGCTGCTATGTAGTATTGAGAGCTGAAATAACACAAAGCCAGTAGCACTATTATAATCATTTCAGTCACATCCAAGCATGAACTCATGTTTATCATGAATATTGATTGTTGTGAGGAGTGGGAAACATCATCACAACTTCCGTACGTCTTTAACTGCTCTGCTGAGAACAGAATGTCAACTCATTCAATCAGTGAAGTTCCCTTTTTCTTTGTTACATCAGTGATAATAACTGCATAGCAGTATGATGCAATGAAGCATTCAATCATATTGCTGAATAGTGTGTGCCATTCATATCATTCTTTATCTTGGTGCTGGTGAACTCATATTCATTAGCATCTAAAAATATCCCATCAAGTTGATATATTTTTAGTCTATTTATATAGTAGTATCATATACGGAAATCTGGTTTAGTTTTGGTTGTTGTGTTCAGAACATATGTATCACCACAATGCTCTGTGATTGATATTAATCAGCTTTGCTCAAATGTGTCTGTCTGCTTAATCTATCACAAAAATCAGAACTAGGTACTTTCTCGCACAACTGGAGGTACCATATGGCCATCTTCAAATCTTGTGTACGCAAGCACTAAGCTATGCTAGTACAGTTGTACTGATTTCCTTGCATATTACCTGTGAGCAATATTGGCCTACTTTTTGCAAGTGTTGAGAAAATACTACTATCCATTGCAATGGAGACATTTAAAATACTTTTCATTATTTATCATTTGCAAGCTTCCATCTGTAGTGTTGCAAGAGGTCCTAGGACCGATGGCGAGCTTAAAGAAGTGTGAATTTCTTATGTTTTTTTTTTTGCAAACTTCATTTTCAAATCCACCATCTGCAAGCAGGGTCTATCATTGAAATAAAAGTTGTAAAAGGTTTATTTAGTTTAAGATTTTACAGAAACTTAAAATGCTTGAAGACTTAGCATAACCCTCTATCTTTAGGCCATTGCAGATATATGTGTGGCTTGCACATTGGATTCCTATCAGTTGAGGGAATAAGGAACAAGGTTCAAGGTTTTTGGCGTCTTGCTATGAGCATACATGATGCTTCACTGTACCATTGGTATATATCCACACACACCATATATCTACAGCTGCTTTTGGCATGCCTGTGAAGTCACAATCGCTGACCTCTATAACCCCGTGTGCGTGCGCCCGGTCGGCCCGCGTTGTAACAAACTAAGTTAATTTCTTCTTAATACAAAGATACACAGCTCTCTCCTGCGTATTCCCAAAAGAAAAACAATCGCTGACCTCTAGTCAATTTGGACGGTCTCTACTTCTGTAATTCAGAATATGTGCAGTCAACTTAGGAGGATGCTTGCTACTTTGCTATGGTGATATGACCTTAAGCAGACGTATGAGCCCACAAGCTTGCCACATAAGCTTTTTAATCTCAACATGACTGCAGCACTAGAAAGTTGATTCAAAGATGTGTAGCTACTAAAAATTGCATACCATGAAATCTGAAGCTTATAGTACTGACTGCCTCAGGGAAGTTATTAGTGTAGTGGGTTACCGTGACTTTGAATTGACGGAAACATTTCCCGTCACTGTACTCTCTTTCACGGGACGTGTTGCTTCAGTTTCCCTTTAACTGACGAGTTACTATTTGGTTTTCTCGTGTGTATGCAGAACAGAAGACCAGTCGCTGTAGGAGAGCTGCACTCTGCATCACATCTGTCATACTGGACAGCACATCTGCATAGGGCTCCTGTAACATTTGTGTTTCTACTATGGTAAACACTTGTTAACTCTGACCTTAAAATCACACTTCATCTACTTTATTGCAAGATGGAGCTAAAACATGAGTTTTGGTGCCAGGAGTTCGTGTGGGTTACTTCTCTGCTGCTCCTGTATACATGTCCAGCTTTTTGTGCGTGTCCCCAAGCAGAAGAACCAGGATTTAACCGGTGCACCCTGCGGACAATCTACAATCTGTACGGTCATCTTCTACTGCTTTAGATTTGTGAAACCCTTTTTTTGAGCTGACGACGTGATGCATGACTCTTGCCTTCAAATTTCAATGTCCCAGGCCTACATATACTCACTTTCAAATAATTAACTAGGTTGAACATGACTTTTCAACTCTCATTGCAACTTTGATTAATGTCTGGGCTCTATCTGCCCATAGGCAGAGATAGGTACGGTGGTTGCAGTATTGAACTATACATTGAGCGTGATGCAAATCTGTGTGGTTGCAATATTGGAGAAAATAAAGGCGTGCTGTCCAGGCAAGGACCTATATATGGTCTAGGAGCAAAAGTGTAGCTGTGTAGTATAACATGGAGGGTAGCAGTACAGTTGCAGCATACTAGGGGCCTGTTTAGTTGGAGGAAAAGTAGCAAAAGTAACTTCTGGAACTCCTGTAGCACACTGTAGCACGTTTCGTTTGTTTGTGGTAAATATTGTCCAATCATGGACTAACTAGACTCAAAAGATTCGTCTCGTGATGTACAACAGAACTGTGTGATTAGTTAATTTTTTTACCTACATTTACTGCTCCGAACATATGACTTTTGGTGTATTTAATGTGATGTGATGGAGAGAGTTGAAAAAATAACAAATTTTTGGCTAAAAATCTGCCAACTAAACAGGGCCTAGGTAGAAGCAATATATTGGGTTAGCTAGGGCTGCGATTTCGATCTTGTCTTGGCAAAATGCTGGTGATGTCATGTCCTGATGGGAGGTCTGTACCTGAAATGTTGCCTTTTTTTTTGCTTTGTTGTCAAACCTTCACAATTGTACTTGCTTTGGATTTTTCATCTCATGGCATTGATTGCATGTTTAACCAAAATAGCGACTCCTTGGCATTTGACAGTGGAAAATTAATGGTATTCATTGTGTTGATGATTTACTTAATTAATAAAATGCTGCATGTCCAAAGTCCAAAGGATAGTACAAAGGTTTCCCTGCATGAAAGATAGATTCTGTCCCCAGCATTTTTGAATCTTGTAGGCAGTTCGTATTTGCATGCAGAAGGGAGCTAGAAAATGACACATCCTGAAGTTGCATTGGATCTATCACCAACAATAGTGACAGGAACGACAGTAGGGGTCTCCCCATAGTCCCCTACTGTTTCCGCTCAAAAACAATATATATAAGGAACGGCAGTGCAACAGAAACAGGAGCAGCAACATAGAAAATGATAGCATTGGACATTCATATATATGACATCCTACTCTGAGACCACTTGCTTAATGCAGGCAGGGTGCCAGCTACCAGTTGCATCCGGTAAACATTCATTTACTCCATAGCCATTTTCGTCATACATGCACATGTACAGTTAGATAACCAACTGTTCAAGGGTTCAAGTACCAGGTTATACTAGTCCAGCTGATAAGTAACATTCACTGCATGTGGTTACCGGTTGAAAATCTGTTTTATTTTCTGTGGAGCATTATTTACGTTCCTGGCATTCAGAGTGTGTTTTTCAGGTTTTACCCTTATTTTTCCTGGATGTGAATGTGTTGTATAGTTGTAATGTTGCTTTTCTTCTTTATATTATGGTCTATGTAATATAATGGCATGTACTTCTGCTGCATGTTCAAGAATTAATAAAACAACAGTTGTTTGGCCAGAGCTGCAAGCGGATCAAGCAAATGCTCTCAGTACACAGAAACGAGACCAGTGGTGATGATTCTTTTCTGACCACAACTCAACAATTCTAAGCATCAAGGTAAACATTCAATGTATCTACTTCTTCTACTCTAAGATTCAGTAAGGGTGAAACTACTCTAGCTAGGGATGTCGTCAGGCTTCAGGGCTAAGTGGCCATGATCCCGGTAATATGGAACCATTTTCATGTGCGCAGTACAAACCCAATCTTTGATGAAATTAGTGTGTGGGAGTAACTAGGGGGGCTGCCTTTTCAGATCAGGTCATTTTTTATGACCAGCTTGATCTGTCATTTCTCATGTGCCCTAGTCTTTCTGCTCCTTATCCCTTCTGCTCCCTCGTCTCATACTTGTACTTTCCTTGCCTTTCCTTGTTGCAAGTGTGTAGGTACTTTACTCCTCTTGTATATAATATTGATCGATCCTTTTGTAGGACTGAGGAGTTTAAAATTCTATAGTTGAACTTTTTAGATATAGTCAAAACTCAAAACTGCACATCTTCAACTTTTCATAAGTAGCCATGCATCTATAAGGAACCTTTCCAGATGTCAACTGATAAGAGCATATATCATTTTTTTATTATCTCTCTCTTTCAGTTCTGTTCAATATCTGTGTATATATTTATCTTCAGCTGCAGAAATGTTTACCTAATATTATAAAGCACAGCCTTATATATTGCCTATCCAAGAGCAATAAACGCACACATAAGATACGTACACTTACAAAATAAAACTTGTGGTCCTTCAATTTCTCTTTTACCAATTTCATCCTTTATCTATGATCTATTTGGAATGTATAGTATGCACACACCTGCAGACTGTCAGCAAAGCGAAACAAAAGGTAAAAAAAAAAACGATGTATGCTCTCATCTGAGATATTGTTTTGCATCTATTATGTCATGTTAATTCACTCAGAATTTGTGAAAGATGCTTTAATTAGCCTGCAATCTGTTTTGCTTAGGACGCTTCTACAAATTACTTTGGCTCCCAAGGAAATAGGCTAACATCAAACAGGAAACTCTTTCTGATGTTATCATTTTTTTTGGAGTCTAGGACATTTCAAAATTTCAAGTTCCATGAAACTACAGCTGAGTACAAGTTAAAATGCATTGATTTCTTGTCTTGAACGATAAAACCCGAAACCCTAATTATATATATAATCCGAATCTCTCTAAGTATGCAGGCCAAATTAAGGTTAAAAACTTTGATAAATGGGGATTCTTTTGCACCGTGTGTCAGAAAATAACACACGATCTGAATTCAGTGAAGAGCAATCGCAGATATATGGAAAAGGTAAGGAAATCAGTTCTTTGGTTTATCCGCTAAAAGCAGCAGAAAAAATGAAACAACTATAGATGCAAATCTAAGCTGACGCCCTCAGCTGCGGTGGTCGGCGGCTGCTCACAAACAAACTGACCTTGTGGCGACAGCAGCAAAGAGGAAGAAGACGAGGGCGACGGCAAAAGAGGAGTCGAAGCCCTCGGCTCGTCTCCGCGGAACACGGACAGCGCAACC
Source organism: Cenchrus fungigraminus (assembly GCA_036936925.1). Classification (NCBI taxonomy): domain Eukaryota; kingdom Viridiplantae; phylum Streptophyta; class Magnoliopsida; order Poales; family Poaceae; genus Cenchrus; species Cenchrus fungigraminus. The sequence goes on along the minus strand of CM072776.1, from coordinate 92,597,083 downwards.
GGCCGTCGCTCTCCACCCGGCGGCATGCTCGTGCTCGCGTGCCCGGCAGGCGGCCCCCTCCAGAGCCCAGCCGTCAAGGGGTTCCCGTTGATCGGCTGAGCGATCGATCCGATCCCGCTGTAGAACTGCGGGCCGATGGCAACGGCGCCGCCTGGAGCCCTCATCGTGGGCCACGAGGGGTACAATGTCGCCACGGTGGGGCCTGCCACGCCGAAGCGATGCTGCGGGTAGCCGAGGAGGTGGTGGTGGTGCGCGCCGCCAGCCGCGGCCGCCGCCGCCGCGGCCATCGCCGACTGCATCTGCACCCGCTTGGCGTGCTGCCGCTCGCGCTTGTGCGCGTTCTGGTGGCCTCCGAGCGCCTGCGAGGTCGGGAAGTGCCTGCAGCAGTAGTGGCACTCGAACTTGCGGCTGCTGTCGGTGGGAGCGGCGACGGCACCGCCGCCGCCGCCGCTGCTGCTGCTTTGCGTCGCGGCAGCCGTGGTGGCGGCGGTGGTTTCTTTAGCCGCCGCCTTGCCCTCCGGTGATGAATGCGGGACGTCGATGCCGAAGATGCGGATGCCGGAGTTGGGGCTCTCGCGGTGCGGAGCGGAGCGCAGGAACGGCAGCTCGGAGAAGGACGCGACGTTGGTGAAGTCGTGAGGCTCCCGGACGCTCTCCGCGCCGCCGCCGCCACCTTCGCCGCCGCTTCCCATGCAGCCAACAGGTGGAGAAAGGTACAGAATTTCTTTCTCGTGTCTCTGCGGAATAATTTGCTGCACGTACGACGAAGTAACCGGTGTTCGCTAGCAATGAGAGGTTGGGGAACCCTCTCACTCTGCCTCTCAGGCAGCACTCTCTTCCTCGGCGATGGCAAGGAGGAGAGACAAGGGAGAGGGAGAGAGCTAGGGGAATAGAAAGGGCAGCAGCTGGGGGACTGGGAGGCGCCTGTGCTCGTGTTGCTCAAAGGAGTGCCAAGTGCCAGATGTATACGAGTGATAGGTTTTGCATGGCTGCTGGGTAATTGTCGCCTTACTATATTGTGGTTAGTTGGAGGAGGGGGGTGGGCCTGCCGCCTGCCGGGACGGTATGTAGGGGGGAAGAAGGAGATGTGGATACATATGCATCGTCCACGGTGGTGTCATGCGGTGTTGTTGTAGTAAATTCTCGAGCAGGGGTCGGGGTGGCCATAGTACACAGTAAGCTCTGGCAAGTACTACTGCACTCGGAGGCTTTTGAGCTCTCATAACAAAACAAGTACCTGTCACTGAGAGAGGAAAGGCCATCCTCAATCGCTCGCTCGCTATCTCTCTCTCTCTCTGCAGACGCACAGGCGCAGCACAAGCACATCTCTCTCTCTCTCCTCTCTTTTTTCTTTGCTTTCTTCATTTCTCTGGCTTTCATGCATGTGTAAGCATCAGTGAATACGTGACAAGCTCTGATCGTGGGTCTGTCGCGCTATATAGCTATATGTGGGGGTGGTACTGGCTGTTTTATGGGGGGGCGCTCTTTATAGCTGTTGGCTTCTTTACATCTGGAGCTGCAGGCTTGTGTTTGGAAGTGGTCCATGCGTGCACAGATCTAGTTGTAGCCTTGTACCTTACTGCCTTGGCATGGCTAGCTGCGCCTGCGTGTGACTCATTTCTCTCTACCACCTCCTCCGAGAAGAGAAAACTCTTCTGTGTGATCCTGTTTGTTTTCCCCCCTTTGCTCAAGTCATACCCCATATGGGAACGTCCTAAATTATCTCTCCCTGTAACTACTTATTACCAATCATCAAATCAAAGTAATAATAAAACTTGGTAACCTTAGCTAATGACTGGAGATGATCAGAATGATAGGCCTACGTACGTGTAGGCACTTAGATCGATATATGATCAATGGCAGCGGGATGTTATGATCTGACTAGCTATAGGTTCATCATCCTATGTTTTGCTTTGCCCTTTTGCTATAATCAAGCTTCTCCACTCGCTTTGGTTTTTTGTCGATATGATTAAAGCGAGGCTCACACCTGATGTAGCGGACACATGCATGCTTTGCAGGTGCCCGGGCTGGTTGGAGAGGAAGAAAGGAATGTTCGAGTTAATCCACTATTCTTCTCAAGCATCCATCATCCCCATGCGTGACTTAGCTTGAAACAAAAATATAGCAGAGTGCTGCAACCATTTCAGTGTCCTTCAACCTGTGGTTCGGTCATGCATGTGTGTGTGTATATATGTCTCATATTATTATCTGAAGGGAACTGACAATTACCATTCGCCAGTTGCAAAATCAATGATAGACGACGATACCCCAGCCGCCCAGCCACAGCTACAGGTCAGAAAAGAATCATGGTGTCTCGATCTCTCATTTTTGTCCAGGATATATATGTTATTGTTTCAGGTGAAAAAGGCAGGTCACTGTTTCTCCCCTGGCCGGCTAATTTATCCACGTTCCTGGGCGAAGGGGGGATTCTGCTGATCTGCATCAACGTGTATGCTGCTTGCTCTCTGCTATATCGAAAGGTGCGCTAGCTCCTCCACGACCATTGATTTTTGTGAAGCATAACAGCCTTTGGTAAAAGAGATCAACTACTAGATACTTTTCTCATCCTGTCCACCCATATCCTGCCTTTGGGGATGTTATATAGCTTAGCTTCCCAAGGAAAGGGAAATAGTCGGCAGCAGCGCAGCTGATCGAGGATCGCCAGCATGTAGACTTGGCCCCGGAATGATTAGTTAGTTATCAGCACTGTCACTGCTGCTGCTGTCGCCCAGATCATTTCGCAAGCACTGTCACTACTGCTGTCCTCCAAATCATTTCGCAAGCATATCATAATATATAACTAGCTAGAGCTCTCACTTGAAAAGAAATCACCCATATATATGACTATTTTAAGAAGGTTGCTTGGTACGCTAATAAGTATATGTGTGGTGATTGTACGTATATATGCGTTTCTTGTCCCTGTGAAAATATTTAAGCTAGCTGTCCACAGCACAAGGGTCAGGGGTAGTCAATTTAAACCTGCCGTATAGCTGTGCATGTACAAGCTGGGGTTGCTATCCAGGAGTCTGTAGACTAAATCATGCTAGGTGCGTTGTACTAGCTAACCAGTCGTACTAATGATCCGGACAGAAAGAATAGTTGCTAATTGATTGATCAAGAATCACTTGACCAGAGCCAAAAACATACAAATCGTTGCGGTTGGTTACAGGTCTAGATCTCACCAGCATCCCCCAGCACTTGATCAACAGCTGCTTGTGCTAATCAGAAAGGGACCTCCCTGCCATTCCAAGGGAAAATGCCACCACCCTTGTCCTCCTGAGGAACTTGCTCTTCTTGGTGGCGGGGCCATAAGGAAAGAGAGGGGGAAATGAACCTTGTCAGTTTCTGTCAGCAGCCCAATGGAGCAAGGTTATTAAAGGACTGCTGCTTCCGCAATTTGCTCGTTCCCCTCTCATTTTCTTTTGGGAGAAATTGCCAGCTGCTGCTCTTTCGCCATGGATTCTCATGGATCATATGAGCGCGGTATGCGTGGGTACTGACTTTTTTCAACTGTGGGTTACATATGTTCCTACCAAAGCAGCAACTTGATCATTAAGGCATGGGGCCTCCCACATTACCTTTCTCTTGTTCATTCTATATCGGTAAAGTGGGAGTGTCCATAATCATCTGTGTGCATTATTGTGATTGTTTCTCTTATTAGCTATAACAGTACAAACCTCTGAGGAAATGGAACACAATTATAAGATACTCAGCAGTGAAATAAAAAAATTGAGACTTGTTTCATTTTTACACTGGGAGCATGTTTATTGTCAACCCAGAATTAGTTGTAACATAATCATGGCCAAATTGGCCTGGACATCATGTCCATATGTAAAGTTTCCAAAAATATACAGAGCTTGGTAGTAGTGCTAGATGCTTCCATGATGAAACCTATATTACTGACCACTACTGGCCAGTCCCCAAACTTTCACGCAGGACTGATGATCACATAAACTGTAAACCCGGTGGCTGCTTTACTCATGCAATTCCTGACTCATATGCAATTATTCCCCCTAGCATAAAGGCTCACACTTGCTCTGCATTCTGCAGTTCCCATCCACCATCCTGGGCTTGTGAGACATCAGACATGGACACCAGCCTCGCCTGCCTAGCTATTGGCTCGTCCGCGCGCTCAGGCTCAGCAGTCATCTCAGCACACACAGGTGCGCAACCACTCTCCCCATCTCTCTGCTACCCCTCTGGCTGCTAGTCTGCTAGACGGTGGAACAAGGTACTTGCCTGCAGCCTCGCATCAATAGATTGGCCAGTCGTGGGTCCACCTGTTTTTGTTAGCTTACGTGGTGTATCTTTGTTCGTTTTTTCTCTTTTTTTATATAAAAAAGGCGTAATTCCTTCAAGGGGCTCGCTGGACTCTATGTCCATTCAAAAACTGACTGATATGGAGTGCTGGACTCGCAGACTCGTTGGTTACAATTTCTCTCTCCTTCTTATATGACATGGCAGTGCTCCTGCCCTTTATTTCAAAAAAAAAACTGACTGATGATCCCATTTTACACAAGGAGCTCAAACAAAATATAAATCACAAACGATGAAACACACGTATACTTTCCAATGACTTGAGCCTTGAGGTGCGGGGACAACGCACACTGATACGTTTTGGGGACGAGAGGGATCCAGCTGAACTGCCACCATCTCGTCACTTGTACACAAGCAGCTCGCCTAACATGACATTTGATCTAACGTAATTTTGAGGTTTCTTGAGGACACCATTGGGTATTATTCTAGGGCTATCTAGAATCGACGAGGGTACTGTATTATTCTAGGGTTATATCTACCGGTATTACTATGTAGGGATGCATGGGATCCCTCATCAATCAACCAGACATCAACAACTAGATGGATATGCATGGACCATATATAGATATAGACCCTGTACGTACAAGGGGAAGGCCCTATAGGCTATAGCCAACAAGATCACTATATATATGGTGGAAGAGTACGTATCGATTTCTAAAGTAACATTGTCAGATGATATATTCTTACAATTTTGGTTCCCTTACAGAGAGAATGTGGAAGCCCTTCGAGATTTAGATGCATCGAGAAGTGTTTTTGCTGACCGTCACGCGCAGGCAAAGAGAACTTCTATTACTGTACTAGCTACCAGCAGCTACCAATTGGACCAATATTAAAGAAGCTGAGTACAAACAACATTAGGTGTGTGCAGCTATTATAGTATGCGTCAATGCAACCCCTTTGTCCACGGAAGGACAATTAATTGATCGTCAGGTTTAAATAACTACTAGTACATGCAAGGACCTGAGTGCTCCATTTCACTATTTCGGCTGCATTGTTATTATTATATTTATGTATTATCTCCCTTGTTCATCTCTCTTATCAGACACCAGTCAGGAGTACATTTAACTCACATAAAACCAGCACCAGCTAGCAGTATTTTTCTCTATCAGCACCAGCTATCAGCCAACTGAACAGGATGTATATAAGTCGCTCCCGCCTAGCCAGCAGCTACACACAGTTTATTTAGACAATTGGCATGACCACCACCGATCATTACCAACTTTGCAACTAAGCTATAAGTTCGCAGCACCTGGTGTGTCCAATTCTTTTGTAAACTAGCTCACAACACCTTAATTAAACTTATTAGTTTGGATAGATGTCATATGTGCATGTATTGCCGATCAGTGCATGGTCACGGCACGTATTTGGAACGGTTGTCCTGAATAAGCGTGCACCTCACTAATGACCTCTTCGAGCAGCAGTGCCACCCTCCCTAATGGTTCTCCTTGCTGCTGCATCTCCATCGCCACGCATGACACATATTATTTTTGTCAAGTTATTTGAGTTCTTCGCCATTTCATTCGAGCTCCACAACAGTGTTATTTGAGTCATCAGGCTCTTGTGCCAGATCATCTGGTCTACTTCTTCCTAGTTCAGCACCACCTTTTAATTTCTACTACAAGGCAAAACGAGAAAGTCTTACATATGAAGTACACTTTTGACCATTAATAATCCCATGTAATATTATATTGTCAATTGCTAGGAAACCTAATGCTTAACACAATAGTTCACCTACAAGCTTGACCCCATTGTTTCAATGAAGCAGCAAGCTGACCCCGGGCCCGGCGCCAATCTCGTCTCCCTCGGCCCCTGGCTCACGACGATTATTTGCCAATAACGAAGCTCACACATAGTGCCCACACACCTTCATTTATTTAGCTAGTGTCCTAAGTACTTGGAACCATTAGGACGCTTAACACGCATGCGGCCAAACAAACACTCTATCCCAACTTGGTTAGCGTGGTCCGTCCATGCAGCATGCACGGCCGGGCAAGGAGACGACGTCGTCGTACACGTAGTGCGTGCATCGCGGCCGTGAGTACTAGTAGTGCGCACTCGATCGTCGCCGTCGTCCACCGCTCGATCGGCGATGATGGCGGGGCCGACACAAGGGGGCACGTAGCTTTCGTTCAGCGCGTACGGCGTGCTTGCGACACCACCGTACGTACGTGACTGTGCCCCACGTACGTACGTACGCCGCAGCGCGCGCAAGGGGTACACGGCACGGTGGGTGTGCATCTGCATGCACGCAGTTGCATGGGGACCCTGCCGCCTCGGCTCCCGTCCATCAATGTGTGTGTACGTCGGAATTGATCCCCGTCACAGGCTCCCTCTCTGCTGGCGCTGCATGCGGCCGGCCGATGGGCACGGCGTTATAGGCCTGTGACCTTGTCGGGGTAGAGATCTCGAGACCCTCAGCTCGCCCCGCGCGCAGTCTGCAGGGGCGCAGGACCACCAGCCACTTACCACCCGGCCGGCCGGACGGCCGCGAACAAAGCCAGATCGATCGAGGCCGGGCGCACTACTATACGGGGCATGCACGCGGCAGGCTAGCTACCTGACTAGCGTGTCCGACGAACTGTTCAATCAACCCCCACACCAACCGCGTGCGTACGTACGTGCACAGTGGCAGTATTATATGTGCGTACGTACGTGCATGCATGCGTGAATGCGTAATGTACCATCGGTACGTGCATTCGGGACCGCCCGGGTGTGGTGGTGCAGCTATAGCGGCGTGTGGGTCCCGGAAAACAGAGAGAGGTGCTGTGCAGCATACGATACGCGCGCGGAGATTGGGTTGTCACTACCTGCGTGTACGTCTTCTGCTGCTAGCGCGCGTACCGTACCTATACATGTGTGCTGTGCATGCAGCAGGTGTGTATTGTGCTCATGTCTTTGGTCGGTCGGATGGGTTCTCTAGCGCTATACGTACCTATTTAGGTGTGGGCGCGCGGGTGTGTTGTTACGTAAGGTTACAGTCTTAGAGACGAACTTGCAGCTGCGCAATAATGCTGCTACACGTACGCGCACAACGGCACAAGCCGGGCTCTGGCCTCTGGCAAGTACACACACGTACACACAGTACACAGCAGCTGGGCTTGACGTACACACATGCATGCTACGATGGAGCCTATATACGAGCCCCTGGCGCGGTCGACCATGGACAGCGATAAAGTAAAAACCACTCACTCACCTAGTAGTCACCTTGCAATCCGTATACATAAGACGATAACTAACGGGACTGTAAAATCAGCTGCCGGCGCACATGTTGCTGCGTTTGCATGCGTGAAGTAGCCAACAGCAGGCCAGCAGCCGCACCAACGGCCATATCTGTGCTCGGCAGCATGACACCTCGACACGACAGGTTTACGTTGCCCTGGCCTCCCTTTTTCCTCGATGGATCACTGGCGGGTAACCGAGAGCTTGTCGGGGATAGGAATGATGGGTGCCTAGACACGAACGGGGTGGGGAGCCGATAAATAATTCAGGTACGGTAGCTGCTGCTGCATTCGTTTATTTTTCCTCCCATTCTCCCTCAGCTCGATCGGAGGGATAATAATCCAGCTAACCTAGCAGCAGCCAGCGCCCAGCAGGCGGGGAGCCTGTGACTGTGAGCGCTAGCAGCAGCTAGTAGCCGGCACCGCCAGCACACACATGCATGCATGCATGCATATACTGTACGGCCCCACCTCCAGGTGTGGGCTCCTGGCCGGCCCGATAGATGATGTACGTGACGAGGCTGACACGACATGATCGGTGGTGATGTGTGTGTGCGCGCGCGCGCCCTGACCCAAAAGCTAGCTGTAATCTCCCAGCGCCGCCGTACGGCCGGTCTGCTGCTGCCGCCAACGGCGTGATCGCTCTCGATCGGGTGTGGTAGTGTGGTGGTGCCGACCAATCCCGATGCGCCCGGCAGGCAGATCAGGCAGAGCAGGCAGCAGCCTCCCTCCCTCCGCCGCTCTCTCCAGATCCAGACCAGTACGACGCTTTTGTACGTCGCTGCTGGATCCGAGGCTCGCGCGCGCGTTGGTGGTATTCATCACTTTCCTCGCGCCGGCCGTGCTCGTGCACACTCCGGGTCCGGGGGGAGGGGTTCGATTCGGCGGGCACGGGTAGGTAGGGTGGTGGTAGGCTGGTAGCGGAGTAGCGGGGCAGTAGCTCTAGAGCTTGCTTGTGACCGTCTGGCTGGCCTGGCGCGGTGAGCTCCGATCCGGCCGGCCGCAGCAGCGTGCCCGCGCGGCCGCCGATTGGCCGGAGAGAAGGGGGTGGCAGGGGGCGCGGAGCTAGGGCCACGGCGCGCGCGCACATGCATGCACGCGCCGTGTGAGCTGAGGTGTGCATGCCGGCGTGGTGGGCTCGTCCCCCCGGCCGGCCGGCGAGGGTCCGCCGCTAGCTGCTGGCCGGAAATTCCCTGGACCATGGGAGCGCATGGCCATGTCCGGTCCGGCAGGGAGCTAGCTAATGAGAGGGAGCTAGGAGATGGTGATGAGGGAGAACGGACGGCGTGCAAGCTAGCGCTGTTCGTGTACGTACGGGGGTGATAAGGCGCGGCCATGCCGCCATTGGCGCGCCGCGCCTAACAGTTGCGCGGTTGGCGTTTAGCTGTCGCCCCCGCGCGCGCGCCGGCCGGGGGGCGCGCAGCGTCGTCAGAGCGCGCCCATTGATCATGCAACGTGGAGCTTGTTTGATTGATGAATCGGGCGCGCCCGGCCCGTACGGTGCCGCTGCTTTCCGGGCACTGCTGACCAACAGCGCCCCCTCGTTTGCGTTAGCACGGAAGAGGCTGTAGGCTGGGGTACTAGTGTTGCCTTTTCCATGCACGAGTTTAAGGTAGGTAATCTGTCGTCCCGTGAAAAAAATCGGAAGCGCTATAATAATGCAGGAGTGCGTACTTCCGTCCATGTGCCGCCGCCTGCTAGCTCCACAATTTGCAACCGGTCGGCGTCCAAACTTCCGCCCATGAGCATATTCTTAATAATATTTTTGGGCAAAGCGACTGCCCTTAGGTGGCGTGCCACGTTTTTATTAAACATATATACTCCGAATTTAAACTCAAAATTCAACTCACATACACGAAAAAAAAATAAAAAAAAAGACTAATTAATGATAGATTTGATGAAGTGATTTGCGCCCTGTTCGCTTTGGCTTATCAGCCACCAGCCAACAGTACTTTTCTCTCAGAACAAACCAGCCACCAACAACCAGCCAGCAGTACTTTTCTCTCAGAACAAATCAGCACCAGCCATCAGCCACCAGCCAAACGAACAGGCTGATGGTCCGGAGGAGTAAAGTGAGCCAAATCTTTGTTCAAGAGGCTAAGCGAACAAAGTGAGGGGAAAATGACTTTTTACGAGAATTTGGAAGGATCTCTTTCAAGAGAGGATCAAGTCTACATGCTCCTTTTTCCCCCAGGGAACAAGTACAGTTTTAGGTTTTATAAATGAGCAATTGTACCTAGATTTTCCAAAAAAGAAAAAAGACAAGCATGGTTCTAAATTTACTGATTAGTTAGTTCTAGGTGATACCCCGCGCGATGATGCAGAAATTTTTTAAACAAAATTTTAAGGTGTAATGTGAAAGTAGGAACACCAGTGAATTTATGACAACATTCTTTTGTAAACAACATTATACATGCAATCATGATAATTTTGTTGAGAGAACCATTCTATTGATACTATATTTTTCTCTACTATGGGAATTTTGTAGCATGCTACTCACAAAGACATGATATTAACCCAAAAAAATCGGTTAAAGACATAAATATACGATCTAGTGGATGGTGACATGGCGTATAGTGAATGGTGACGTGGAATACTTGCATGTTGAGAGAAATCTATCCCTAACTTGTAGTGGATCTCACCTATATAGTTGGTATAGATAGATAGATAGATCTGAACCTAATACAATGCTCGCATTTTAAGATCAACCAATCTAGTCTCTATAGATTCTCGTATCGGTGGGTGCGCGTATGTGTTATTATAGGTATAAATTTTTGAGGATATACATGTGTTTTAGAAAAAGTATGTTTCTATTTTTTAATACAAACAGCTGTGTTTTTAAGAAGAAGATGTAGTTAAGGGTAAAAGGGTAAATGTGACGTGGATTAGAAGTCAACAGAGGCCGAAAGCCCAATGTCAATGCCGGCCCAACTTCAAACAGCCCAAGGACTAGGTAGGGCGCCGAGCTGCAGTTGCTCCCCAAACGACCCATAACGGCAAAACCCCAGCAAAAAGCCCTGCCCACTGCCGTTTCCCCCCCGGCCGCCCCCCCTCGCCGGCCGCCGCCGCAGCCTCCGCCTCCTATGCCCTTCCGCCCCACGCTCCCGCGCCGCTGTCCCCACGACCGCAAGCTCACCTCCTTCCTATCAGCCGTCGCCTCCCTCGCGAACGCACCATCGCGCTCGCCGCCCGCCGGCGCAGTGCCTGCAGCCGCCACACCCTCCGCTTACACCGCGCTCATGTCCGCCTACTCTCGCGCTGGCCGCCCTGAGGAGGTCCTCCGCCTCTTCCGCTCCCTCCCCTTCCCGCCCACCGCCCCGCTCTTCACCACCCTCATCTCCTCCCTCGCGGACTCCGGTCACTACCGCGCCGCGCGCGCCGCCTTTTCCTCTCTCCTCGTCTCCGGCCACCAGCCCACGGTTTCCACCTTCACCGCGATGCTCAAGGCCCACGGCCCTGTCTCAGCCAACGGCGTGTACCACGTATTCGGCGCTATGATCGCCGCTGGCTGCGCCCCCGACGCTGCCGCTTACAATTGCCTCATTTCGATACTCTGCGACAACCAGCGGGTGGAGGAGGCCTTGGGCATCCTTGAATTCATGGCAGACAATGAAATCCGCCCCACCATCCGCTCCTACACCGCTGTCCTGCGCGGGTACTGTGAGCAGGGCATGGTTCTCGAGGCGGAGAGGTTTGTTGATACCATGATCCAAGTCGGGTGCCCGCCCGATGTCATCTCATACAGCGTTCTCATTGAGGGGCTTTGTCGTGTAGGGGAATTCAGCAAGGTGGAAAGAATCTTAGGGGAGAGTGAGGAGAAGGGGTGGACGCCAAATGCTGTTACCTATAATATATACATGTCTGCCCTGTGCAGGATGGGTTTATCAGATGAGGCATTCCGGCAAGTAGATATTATGTGTAGCAGAGGAGTGTCCATGACAATTGAGACAGTTAATATTCTCTTTGATTGCTTGTGCCGAGACTCTAGGTTTTCAGAAGCTGTGTGCTTGCTTGAATACAGCGGGGAGCTTGGCTGGGAGGTTGATGTGTTTTGTTATAACACTCTGATGAGTAGGCTCTGTGAGGTTGGTGATTTTGCTAGGGTCTTGAAGCTGTTGGTTGATCTTATGAAGAAGGGCATTGGACCAGATATGTTCAGTTTTACTATTGCAATCCGGAGCCTCTGTGGGGCTGGGAAGTTTCAGTTGGCAAAGTACCTACTGGATAATGAGAGAATGGCATATGATGTTGTGGCATTCAATACTTTAATTCATGGATTATGTGTGGTTGGGGATTTACATGGAGTGATACAAATTTATATGGACATGATCAGTAGAAATGTTGCTCCAAATAACTTTACCATTGCTATGGTAATTGACAGTTTATGCAAACAGAAAAAGTTTCTTACAGCGAGCAATTTTCTTGTTGAGCCTTCGGTAAAATATTTGGTTCCTGGTCAGGAATCTTTGGGAAAATATTTGGTTCCTGATCTTGAATCTTCGGGCAACCATTTGGTTCCTGATCATTTTGTTCGCCTGACTAATTGGTTGGTAAAAGCAAAAGGATTGGGATATGTACTGATCTTTCTCCGTAAGATACGCGCTAAAGGTCTTGCGCTAGATGTCTGTGTATTTAATTCATTGGTTAGGATATTTTGCTGGGAAGGGTACTGTAGGCATGAGAACTTCTATGAAGTTTCTCTTATACTTGACAGTATGCTGGACTGCCTCTCCAGGCAGCAAACAACATAAGTCAGACAGGATTTGAATTGTGCAAGTCAGCCAGGATGCAAATTGTGCAAAATCCGGTTTGCTGTCTCATCTTCCCCTAAGCTATTCAACTAGCTGTCCGTTCATATATTGAACTACCAGGTCTGTTGGTACCTACAGCAAAATTTCCTTTTTCTATGCTTTATTAATCTTATATACTTGATGTCAATTCATCTAACTTTTCAGGAAAGGAGATGAGTTGTCGCTAGCAAACCACTTTAATGTGGCACAAATTCAAGGAGTCTGAACAAGATTATAAAGATGTACATAAAGGTAATACTCTTTTGCTTATTATTATATTTTTCTTTTATTATGGACGATACAGTTGCTGAATCCATCATTACTTTTAGTCATACCATTTTGCTTTTGTTAAATAAACTTTTAATCATGTTATTGTTATATGCTGTTGGAGATTAGTTTTCTCATGGTCAAATTTATGCTATATAACATAGAGATTTGGGTACATTCCCACTGCTCCTCTAACCTCTAAACTGGCAGTATGCTGTAAATTAGTTTCACTATCAACTGAAAGGGTTCAGCGTGCCTCTTCATTGTGTTGAATTGGTAGCTTAGAAGAACATGTCAATGCACTTGTGAGCTTTTAAAACATGTATTGATCTTCAGTCAGTAGTTGAGCATATTGCTTGCCTGATCATTATATATCATAATATTTAACCAAATAGACAAGAATATCTCAATCAGCTCTAATTGTATTGTATCAACAAATAGTGTAGTACGTTTATATACTTTATCCAACTGATACTTAAGGAAAATACAGATGATGTATTTATTAGACTTGTGGTGTGAATCATGTTGTGTTTACGATCTGTCTTCTACATGCATATACTATGAATTATTTGATGAATTTCATCTTTAACATTGAATCACCTCAGGAGCCAAATATAGAAGGTCTTGCACTGTTCTCAATGTGCTTATTTTATCAAATATTTAATATGGGATATTGGATGATGACAGTGTCAGTTTAACTTTCATATTTTCCGTGGTGTAATTGGTGCAGGTTGAACAATGGGCAAATTGTTGAATGCTGTTGAATGTTGATATAGAAACAATAGCATTGATATACTCTTTTGAATATTATTATTGGTTCTTTCATTCTTGGATATCAATATGTGAAGCATTAGCACAGCATGACTGGCACCACAGCTATTTAATCTTCTTACACGGTTCATCTCCATTTTTATTTGATGCATGGAGTCAACTTTTGCCACAATAAAATGGTGATAATGAGGCTTGTGGTAGGCCTATGGATGCAAATACTCATAGAACACACGTGTGATGGGCCCCATATTGTCAGAGGTTTTCAAGGATTTCTGTTGTTTGAGTTATCAATCTCTCTTCGAACAACTTCTGATTTTAGAGGGAAACAAGTTTGGCAGTTTCTGAAATTCACATGAACATTGTTTTGAAGCATTTGGGATGCGAACTACTATACGTGCTTCCTAACTTTTTTCCTTGTCTCAATGATTTGTTGAGCTTATTGTTCTTGTTGTTATTGGCCCAGCTGTTAAATTTTGGGAAGAAAATAGTGATCACTGGTGTTGGAGTATAAGTGAATTGCCCACCTTTCCCTATCAGCTTAAGCTTTTGGGTTGAACTGGTTGGTGCATGCAACTCAATATGGTATCAAAGCCAGAGGTCTCGAGTTCGAATCTTGGCGGGTGTGTTAATTAAAATAATTACAGCCACACTCCAATATCCACGTATGCGGCCTGGGGGAGCCTGCACGTGAGGGGGTGTTGGAGTATAAGTGAATTGCCCACCTTTCCCTATCAGCTTAAGCTTTTGGGTTGAACTGGTTGGTGCATGCAACTCAATAACTAGGAACAAGGTTATTGACTACCAGCTTGTTGAGAGGTAGGTGATCAATCAGTGGGCGTTTATGTTGTGAACTTGAGATCTACCATCTTTGTAGTGCTCTTATACTTTGGAAATTTAGGGCTACAAATTCTTATTAAATGCATGTAAGCAGCTTTCACTGCAATAAAATGGTGATAATGAGGCATGTGACAGGGCTATGGATATTATACTAATGGAACATGAGTGTGATGGACCTTATATTGTCAGAGGTTTTCAATGATTTCTGCTGCAGGAGTTATGAATTATCAATTTGTCTCTTGAAATTAACTTCTGATTTCAGAGAAAAACAAGTTTGCGATTATAGAAAAATTTTACATGAATACCATCAGAATATGTTTTGAAGCATTGGATATGATCTAGTGGGACAGATCACAGATGTGCTTCATCATCTTCTTTGCATGCTCCTTAACCTTTTTCTATTTTGCTCATCCAAATAATTTCATTATGTGTTGGTCTTTTTGTTCTTGTTGTTTGGTCCCAGCTTTGTTGGGAAGAAACCTTTGTTATTGGTTGGTGATTGATCAGTGGGTGCTTATATTGAGATGTACTCCCTCCGTTTCAAATTGAAGGTCATTTAAACTTTTTTAAGTTTATATATGTTTGTATACATGTAGAGATTTTTAGGTGTATATCATCCACGAAAAGTCAAAACGACCTACAATTTGGAACGGATAAGATCACTACAAAATATTATAGATTGTTGCATGACGAGTCGCAATATAATAGGTTTCTAGTTATTGGGTTCTGCAACTAGTTGATGTGTAGGTTTTTTTATATAAAAACAATCCAATAGTATACTTTAGAAATATGTTCTGTGCAACTACTATGAAGGACGTGCCACAAATTATTGGCAAATCTTTCATTGTATGTAGGATCTGGGAACTCACTCGTTTAGTCGTTTTGATGGTTCTGCAATCATGCTTTGACATTGTAATGACTTGTGAGTAGTAAGCATTGATGGATGCTGTATATATGGAGCTATACACGAATAAAAGATGAACATTACTAAATTTAATGTACAGAATTCTTTGCTGAACGTATCAATCTTGAAGTGACTGGAACTTAGCTATGTTTTCCTATTGGGTTCGTCGAAGCTAAATTGTGTTTTTTTAGTTGTCATCTGAACTTTTAATTTCACCAAAACATTGGTGCTATCCTTAAAAGTTAAATCCAAGTACATGCAACATCCTTGTTTATTCTTCTTGCAGCCATCCTCTCCCTGACAGCACATGCGTCCTCCCATCTCCCCGCATCAGCCAGCGACTTGGACACGAGCGCGTACGTGCCACCGCCGGCTTCCACCTCTCCGTCAAGAAATCTTCCCCAGAGCTGCTCACCTCCGACGCCGGCAACACCTCTGGCCCTCCACTCACTTGCAGAGGCGTAGGCGCAGCAGACTCCAAGCACCTGCTGATCGAATTCCACCGGCATCTGCCTGACAATTTCCTCAAACTTGTCAAGCCGCCCAGCTCGGCCGCACGCGTCGAGCGCGCACGTGTAGTGCTGTTTCCCCGGCACGATCCCGTACACTCGCCACATGGCGTCCAGGACCTCCAGCGCCCGGTCCGCCATCCCGGCGTGGCAGCAAGCAGAGAGCAGCGCCAGGAACACCGCGGCATCCGGCCGAACCCCGCGGCGCAGCATCAGGGAGAGCAGCAGCAGCGCCGCCCTGCACCGGCCGTTCACGGCCATGGCCATGGTGACGGTGCCCCAGGATACCATGTCTTTCTCCGGGAGCTCCCCGAACACCCTGAGCGCCATCCGGGCGTCCCCGCACTTGGCGTATGCGTTGATCAGCGCGTTGACGACGACTTGCTCGCCGGCGAGGCCCCGCTTGAGCGCGTACGAGTGCAGCACCTCGCCGCACGACAGAGCGCCCGTGGACGCCGCGGCGTGCAGGACGCTGACGACGGTGGCCTCGTTCGGCGCGGCCCCGCCGTCCGAGAGCATCGCCCTGAACATCCCCACGGCGTCGCGGGGGTTGCCGCTCCGCGCGAGCCCCCACACCATCGCGGTCCAGGAGCGCACATCCCTAGCCGGCATTCCGTCGAACAGGCGGCGCGCGGTGCCCAGAGCGCCGCACTTGGCGTACACGTCCAGCACGGCGTTGTCCACGATCAGGTTCGCGCCGGGCACGCCCCCGCGCCGGAGCCAGAACCCGTGGACGGCCCGACCCGCGCCGAGGCTCCGCAGGGCGGCGCACGCTGGGAGCACGCTCGCCAGCGTCAGCGCGTTCGGCACCGCGTCCATCCGGGCGAACGCCGCGACCGCCTCCGCCGCGCGGCCGCTCCGCGCCAGCGCCGAGATGCGCTTCGTCCATGACACCACATCCCCGCGCGAGCGGATCATTCATCCCACCCGCCGCCACCCCACCATCAAAATCACTAACCACACTTGACGAGCGACTGCGCGCGCGCCCAATGAGCCAGACGTGGTCTCCTTCACGAGCTACCCTCGGCTACGTGCCCTCTCGGAAGAATATTTGAGCTAATGATTTTTGTGCCTTCAATCGTCGAATCCGGATGAACAGCCGTACACTCGTAGCTAGATAATTACTAATTACTTCGTAGGTATATGAACTGAAGGTTTTTTATGCCTGAGATCACATGAAAATTGGATTGTTAAGAGGAATAAACCACTCATAATGGATAAACATGATGAGATGCATGAGACGTATTCTCCCTAGTTCTCGGCAAATATACACCACAATTACACACCCGCTGTTGCATCTCTTATGGTGCGTCAAGAAATTCTGGTTGCTCTTACACTTCAACCTGGTTAAGGAATCCGGCGAAAAGATTGCCGTACGAGTGAGGCGCACGCTAACTTGCGGCGGAGCAGGTGGCCCTGCCGCCGGCGGCGGTGATGCCATTGCTCCGGTTGGGCGTCCTCCTGAGGAGCACGACGCACTCGGACTCGTGGCGGTACGTGAGCCTGACCATGCTCCCCACCACTCGGTACCGGGACCGCGCCCTGACCGTGATGGCGAGCGGCAGGCCGCGGCTGGAGTCGAGCAGGTCCTGCATGCCGCGCCCCGCCGCGTACATGGGCTTCTCCTGCGCTGCCACGAACAGCCTCACCGTCGACGTGCCGCGCGGCCCGACGTCGTGCGACCCGCCGTCTCCCTGCAGCAGAGATCAACGAGGACGCGGCGCACGGAAGTTAGCCGGCATTATTGTCATTGCGCGGATCAGTTGATCGATGGAGACGTGTGCGTGCCTGTGAGGTCGCGAAGACGAAGCGGCCGAAGGACATCTCGAGCAGGGGCGGGTGCACGCGCAGGGTGAAGACCTTGGAGTGGTTCTCGACCACCATGTCGACGGAGGAGTTGCAGTTGAGGAAGCTGGTCTCGACGCCCGACGCGTCCAGGCCTTCGCCCAGCGCGAACCGCTGCACCCTGCCGACCCTGAAGGACACCCCGGGGTGGCGCGGCCTGGTGGCCAGCACGAACACGAGCAGCGCCAGCGCCGCGCTCGCCGCCACCCGCCACGCCACCTGGAACGCGATGCAGCAGCAGGGGGCCTCCGGGTCCAGCTTCACGTACCTCCACGCCCCGCTCCTCTCGGCCTCGCCGTCCGCGTCGTCGTCGTCGCCGTGGACGCCGCCGCCCGACGACAGCACCCTCAGCACCTGCCGGCGGCGGCCGGGCTTCTTGGTGTCGGCGCCGGCGGGGAAGGAGCTGTTGGAGCCGCGGGAGGAGGAGTAGCGGGACAGGGTGAGGCGCGAGGCCTCCTCGTGTTCGTTGTCGTTGTCGCGAGGGTGGCGGCCGGCGTCGTCGGCGTCGCGGTGGAGGTTCGGGAACGGGGAGAGGATGAGCGCCATGGACTCGGACGCCGGGTGGCTCAGCGTGTGCGACGCCGCGGAGGGGCTCTGCACGTAGTAGTGCGCGCACGGAGGGGACGGGTGGAAGAGGGGCAGCTCGTGGTCGTCCGCGCCATTGGCCGCAGCTGCCATGGCGACGCAACAGTTTTTTTTTTTTGTCTGAACTGCGCGCGCCTCACTCGCCACCAATTGGTTGTGACGCTGTCTTGCAAAGCCAAACAAACTGCGGTGGCTTATGTAGGGGGCGAAAGGGCTGTTTGGAACTCGTTGCTAACGATCCTTCTTCCATTTTTTTAAGAACATCAGAACTTTGGTCGACACAGAAGTGCACCACGAGCCCCACCACTACGCTTACTTGAATGGCAGAGCTCCGGCCAATTTCTTCAACGGTTAAACGAGTAGTATAAAAGATCGGTGATTTTCTCAAGTCATAGGCGTGATCTAGACTTGTTGCCGCAGGAGATATAGTGACCTCAGAAACAGTCAAGATTACCTTCACAAATGACAGGCAAGAAGCAAGATTTCATCGAGTAGCCCGGTTGGGCATGGTGGCGAATGCCCATGATGCGACGCACTTAGCAGTGAAACGGAGGCGAGTGATGAGTACACATGCCGCAATTCCTGGGCCTCCCCTCTCTGCATACCTGATCAGCACACACCATCTCACTCTAATTATGACGGCTAAACCCTCTTTGCCTTCCACTTCGAGCAGGAATAATTAACGAGGAACGTGCATGCGAGAGGGACTCCAGGGTCAGCCCGGAATGATGGATAACCAAGCATGGCAACCGATTTGCACGGATAATTTAACTGAAAAAGTGTGGGTATGAAACACACATCTCCATTTGAATACTGCAATATTTTGCTCTACTGAAGCACCTTGTCCGGCAAATCGATGGTCCGGTGTTCTTTGCGCCTTTGGCAAGCCTGACGATTAACAACGCAGATGACGTGCCCCGGGCCGGCGCCACGCCATCATGCGTCATCATGGACGACAACTCTGGTCCATGTGCTTTGGCTCCGGTCCGGCGACGAGTGACTTAGATGGCAAGGCAGCAGATGTACATGTTCATAGCTGAAGAAAATGCTCTCACTTGCCTCATGAACTCATGAGCCATCATCTCACATGATGGCAGCGTATGTATGATCTACAGCGAGAGCGCCACACACAAAGTAAGTTGGGTTTTGCGCCTCCCAAAGATGATTATCTGTTGAGCTCTAGCAAACAGTGAATGGATCAAGAGGTTGGAAACTACTATGAGACATGGGTATCTCGGGGTCCCCATCGACCAGGCTCACGGCCGTCTCCGACAAGTGGGTCCAACACACTAGAAGACCCGCCGACCTGTCAGTAGGCATGCCCGACCTGACATGTGGGCCCAAAGACGAGAAGGCAGCTTGGCGTGCAAGCCAAGGCATTCCAGCGGATTAAGCAAGTTCAGATAAGCCTTCCATATTGTAACCAACTAGAGATAAGTTTCTCTGCTGTGACCGACTTGGACTCCGGTCCACCGACCTTGTCCGTCAACCAATGTAAGGCGACCAAGGGCGTCCCTCTGAGGACAACGGATCTCACATCAATACAAATGAAGAACTGGACGTAGGGTTTTACTCTCTAGAGCTTGAACCAATATAAAATCTTTGTTTCCCTTGTGTTCAGTGTGCTATGCTAGTATAATCATCGCGTTCTTAGTTCTCGATCCCCTCCACCGAACAAATAAACCAAGAGGGATTGATCCCCCTTGGACTGCTCAGATCTAAACCTCTGACATAAACTTAAAAAAAAATGACTCTACTGCTTCCGTGATTCTTTATCTGATTTGAAAATTTTACATTAGAGAATCACTCAGTTTTTTAAGGCAGAATCACTTTACATAATCATTTCTTTCGGAAAGCTCTATTAGAGCATCTCCAAGAGTGTCTAATTTTATCTTCCTAAAAACATGAAGTTTTACAACTTCTAAAAAAAATATTGGAAGGAATAAAGAAGGTCATCTCCGAGAGTTCTTAATAATCAACTCCTAAAATATAGAAGACGATTTTACATTAGTAATACTATACTATTTCTAAATTATCCTAACCGCTTTTATATATTCTTTCTCTCTTACATTTATATCAAGAACCATTATCTACTCTTTAATCTTTCTGTGCCCTTCCCCATTTAGTTTAGGCACGAACTCGCATGCGTAAAGTACTTTACGCGGAATGAGTTGGTTTTTTGGAATCTTAAAAGATTAAGAGGATATATTAGGAATTGTTGGAGAGAATTTTTTTCTCATTTTACTAAAAAATCCAGGATTAGAAAGGGTTGAAGATACTGGGATTAAGTGGGAGGAAGACTAGGAGGAATTTTTTTATATTTTTTAATCATTTTGCAAAATTATACGATCGTTTGAAATTTTAGCAGATTTGGCAACCAACCGCCGTGCGCCACGGCATTTAGGAACTAACCGCCGTAGCGCACGGCGGTTAGATGCCGGCCACGGCGGTAGGGCCTAACCGCCGTGGGCCACGGCGGCTAGTGTAAAACGTCGTGGGCCACGGCGGCTAGGATGATTTAAATTTTTTGATTTTAATAAATCTAGTAGAAAAGGGAAATTCAGGACACGATCTCCAACCTAATACCTACCGTACTGCGGTTGTTTTTTTTAATTTAAGGAAAAAAACACTACGATGTAGAAAAGAAAAGCAAAGTGACATACTAAAAAATAGTCATGATCACATATAACAATGCTCCTGTACAAACAATACTCGACCTAATCTAGCATCGCCTGGGCTTCTTGAGCAGCCTCAGAGCTCGGGCTGCGGCGTGCGCCTGCTCACGAGGGTACATCAACGGGTCAAGAGGGTGGATCTGACGACGCCTAGCATCACCAGTCGCCTGTGGTGTCTCCACCGCCGCCGTCGACCCTGCAACCTCGTGGGACGAACCCTGCGCCTGGGCCTGAGCCTGAGCTTGGGCCAGAGCCTGTGCCTCGGCCTGAGCCTGAGTCTGATCCATAGCTGCAGCTGCATACAAAAATTAAATATAGAATTAAAAAACACAGATAAGTAATTTTCTACAATTTCTACAATTTGTACATGAGGTAAATTTATTTTCTAGATTTTCTAAACAAATATAAGTATTTTTTACAATTTCTACAACACATAAACTCATTTTCTACATTTTCTAAACAAATTAAAGTAATTTTGACAATTTCTACAATTTCTAAAACAGATAAACTCATTTTCTACAATTTCTAACAGATAAACTCATTTTCTACATTTTCTAAATAAACTAAAGTAATTTCGGTAATTTCTACAATATCTTGAACGGATACATCAATTTTCTACATTTTCTAAACAAATTAAATTATTTTCTACAATTCTTAAACGATATATACTAAATTTCTAGATTTTCTAAACTAGAAAACTAATTTTCTAAATCTAAACTAATTTTCTAGACTTTCTAAACTAAAAAACTAATTTTTTAGACTAAAAAACTAATTTTCTATATTTTCTAAACTAGAAATCTAATTTTCTAAATCTAAACTAATTTTCTAGATTTTCTAAACTAAAAACCTAATTTTCTAGATTTTCTAAACTAAAAAACTAAATTTATAAATCTAATCTAATTAATTAACTAAAAAAGAGAGAGAAAACATACCTAGAGGAGAGGAGGGGGCGTCGGCCGGAGAGGAGGAGGCGACGGCGGCGCGGTGGGTGGGGGGGGGCGGCCGCCGTCGCCCGTTGTAGTGCGGCTGCCGCCGTCCCCCACGACGGTAGCTACCTACCGCCGTGGCCCACGGCGGTAGGCTGCAGCGGGCCCCGCTCCCCGCAGCAGACCGTTGGCGGCCCCCTTGCCGCTGTGCGCCGTAGCGCACGGCGGCCGCCGTGGCGCACGACGGTTGGTTGCCAAATCTGCTAAAATTTCAAACGGTCGTATAATTTTGCAAAATGATTATATATATATATATAAATATAGAGTATATATATTGGGAGCCTAGGGAAGCCCCAGCCAACCCAACCACCTCCCCACCCAGCATGGTTCCACTGTGCCCAACCAGCTCGCGTCGACCGGACCGCCCACCGAACCAGCCACAACCAGATCCGGTCACGCTTGCGTGTTGTCGGTCCACGTGCGTGGCCCCCACCTTATCTCCGCCCCCTCCCCTCATTCCCCTCCAGCTCCATTCAAATCAATCCACTAGCAGGCTGCGCTCCAGGCCGGCTCATGGGAGCCCCCCCGTGTGGACGGCTGGTCCGGCCAGCTCCCCGTGCAGGAGCCGGCGGCGCGGACGGCCTCCCCGGCGAGCATTGCCGCGGGCTCGGGTTGCAGCCCGCTGGATCCGCGCGATGGAGCTCGCGGCAGACGGCGGCGGGTCCGGCGAGCTCCTCGCGGGTCTGGCAGACGGCGCGGTCTGGTGACGAGTAGCGGCGTCGAGCGCCTCTCGCGCCGCGGCGAGGCGGGCCCCCAGCGAGCCGTCCCCTGGAAGTGGAGGCACGGAGGCCTGGCGAGCCGCGAACCTGCGTCCGTTCCCCCATCGAGCGGTAACGCGGTGCGGTCTTCCCCGGCGCGGACGGCGGTGGCGGCCGGCCAGTGACCTCCCCGGGCGAAGCACACAACGGCGCGCATCCCGGCCTAGCAGCGGGTGGAGGCTCGGCAGGCGCGGCGCCAAGCCCGACCTATGAGGGCCATGACGTCGCGTGCGGGCGCAGGCGCTCGTCCGTGGCTCCGTGCAGGCAGGCATGTCCGTGCGCACGGGCACGGGTGCTCTGTTAGAATAAATGGGCCTAGGGCCATTTATTGTAATAATGAAAGAATTAAAAGCCCATGTGTTTAATGCTAAGGAAAAGAGAGAAATACCGTATGGGTATTGGAGGAGTCTCCCATCCAACTTATTATGTAACCTTTCGGTACACCTCTTGTGAAGTTGAATAAAGGAGATAGGCGTGCCACACGTGCGCGCGCTCGCTCGCCTCGCCGAGCCGGGCCGAGGCCGTGGGCGTGACGAGACGAGACGAGACGAGACGAGACGAGACGAGCGGGCGGTCGGACGGACGGACGTGATGTGTTGCGGGGCGGGAGTACCTTTTTGTTGTTGGCTGTTAGAGAGGAATGATGGCGCCTTAAAACCGCGACATTACTGGACCTTAACGATGAGCCTTAACCCCGCGACAATTACAGAGCCGTTACTGAGCCTTAACCGCGACCGTTACTACCTGAGGCGCATTAACCGTGACGTCCAGGTTCATCCCCCCCGCGCCTGCTGCTCGCCTATATAAGGCACCCTTCCCCTCCTGCTCAGGTTGCCAATTCACACTAAGGTATTCCTGTTCAGGAGACCTCTCCCTCTCTCCCTCCGTTTTGCTACTTTCTCTTAGCATCCCCATCGCCTGCACCGCGCGCACGGTACCGGCGAGAGCAGAGCCTCCGGAACCTCGTCCTGCTGCTGAGATCCTGCTCGGGATAGGCGGGCGATAAGGTTTTTGGGGAGCGTCTTCACGTGACTGCTCGCTCCCGTACAACTACTTCCTCTACGTCGACTACGAACGAGCGAACGACTACTTCCTCTACGTCAGCGGGTCTGCACTGCGATCATCTGCCTGCATCGACTGTGTACGGCTACACCGATTGAGGTCACTCACAATGAGTGATATCGGAAAGTCGGGTGACGCCGTCACCCAACCTTCCACAGGGTACTCTCTCAAAACAATCTTCATGCTTATTAGTTGTATAATCATGAATATTGTTATGTTTAATTGTTGTTTAAACATACGCACATGCACATGGATTGTTTCACTCACCGCAATATTGAAATGTCTGTTTAAATATGGAATTAAAATATACCAAAACATTGCCTGTCTTCTAACATGCTCGTCCCTGGTTGGCCGGCGCCGTCACATGCTTGCCCAGGTGAGAACGCATTCCCCTCTACAAGATACGGGAACAACCAAATCACACGAGATGCAGGCAAAATGTTTGATTAAATTCCCCTAAAGCTCCCGGATAGTGATGGGTTCGGTGGTGGTGTTGCCTCTGGATGGTGACGTTGGTGGCAGCGGCATGGCCGGGCTATGTGATGGAGCTAACCATGAGCTTACCATTTTGATGCAGGTAACATGCTCGACGAAGTTCCAGTGAGGAGAGACCAATAGTGAAAGCTGTGTATTTTTTCCGTTCCACGCTTCTGATTCTGAAAGCTTCTATTAATTTTTTTTGTGAACCAAATCTGATTTGCATCTTGCTATGTCCCCTGCTAGCATCCAAGAAGCCCGCTGACGACATGATTTTCAGTCTCGATCCTTTATTACATGCTTTTTGTGCAGATTTGCTGTAAATCTATTGTGGGATCATATATATTCTTTGTGTTTGAGAATAGAAACCTCATTTGCATGTTTCTATGACTAACTTAACATGATTGTATGACTAGAATGACATGTTTCCATGACCGACAAGTTCCTATGACCTGAACAGTAGATTCCATCAGTAGGCATGTGCAGTTTTGTCCACTTGTGTTCAAATTTGAAATCTAGATCTGAAATTGTCATACAAACAAGCAATCTGGGTTATATAAACTAGATTTCTATGATCTGGATGTTAGATTTTTTTTACCTAGATGGTAGGTTTCTATGACCCATAAAAACTTGTTCTAGTCAAAGAAATCTGTCTTGAATGTAAATTCTCAAAATTTTGAATTCGATTGAGATACATGTTTACATGACTTCCTCCAATTGTTTCTATGCCATTGATTTTATTTGGAAAAATGTGGAACCTTTCCTACATAGAGAGGTTATATGGGATCATATATATTCTTTTGTTTGACCATAGAAACCTCAATTGTATGACATTTGTACTTATGGTCGGCCTTTGTGCTGGTGCTCTTCATCGTTGCAGGGGAGATGCAGCCTTGCAGTGTCGTTGTTTGGGAGCCGGATGTGGAGGCCATCCTGCGGTTCCTCTTTCTCACCACCGGATGAACCAAAATGCCACTGTGTACGGCCATCGAGCCATGTTTTTCTGCAGTACCAATGTGTTCGGCCATCGACCCGTGTTTTTCTGCAGGATTCTATGACTCGGACATCAAGTTTATATGACTCGACGACAAGTTTCTATCACTCAGACGATAGGTTTCTATGACATCAGAAACCTACCATCTGGATCATAGAAACTTGTCATTTCTGTCATAGAAATCTGCCGTCTATGATTCCGTGCTGCTAGTTCTGGGCCATTGATTTCTTTACTCTGCATGTTTATGTATCTATGACAGTTTGTATGACAATTGGATTCAATGCAAGATTCAATTAAAAAAAGAAACTACTATATTTGCTTGCAGCCATAAGTTTCATACATAGGTTTCCATGCTAAATTTATGTTGTTGTATGATTTATATGCCTGCACATATAGGTTTTTATGCTAGTTCGCTGCAAACTTAAGATCTCAAAGAAATATCATCACCTCAATGCTTTCACGCATAGAGTTCTATTATTTCTTTTTGCTGATTATTGATCTTGGGTTTGCAATGCATATAGTTCCATATGTTAGGCTTGTCTTTTGGGATCATATACATGCTTGGGCCTGATCGTAGAAACCACAATGCATGATTCTATGACTATGCTAATAGGATTCTATGACTTTTGACCGGTGCAGCAGAGCCTTCTCAACCTCGCCGGAGCATAGTTGAAGTTGTCGCAGGTGTTGCTCAGCCCGCGACAAGAACGACTACAAGGTTCGAGATGTGCTGCTCGCCATCACCCATGTGCGCCGACCTTCGTGTCGAGCTTTTGTTGTAGGTGGCACTGCTGAGGATAGAAGTTGTACTCTTTGTCATATATCTCAAAACTTTTGTGCATGAATGTAAATTGCATGTTTATATGATGGTACTCACTAGTTTATATGACTATTCATATTGTTTTGTTTTCTGTGACTTATATGATGGTACTCACTGGTTCATATGACTATCAATGCTGTTTTCTATGACTTATGTCATGTGGGCGCTAGACATTATATGTTGAGTTTCGGTGAATTTCGAATTTTGAACTCTCCTTTTGTTGCAGGTGTTGTTGCCGAGGATTGAAATTGTCTTTTTTGGTACAGTTCTCAAAACTCTTGTGCATGAATGTAAATTACATGTGTATATGACTAGTTTATATGATTCCTAACATTGGTTTCTATGACTGTTGATGTGTGGTACGTTGCACAATATGATTCCTAACATCTGGTTTCTATGATCCAGACTACAAGTTTATCTGACCCGAATGCCAAGTTTTTATGACCCCGACGGTAGGTTTCTATGACCCGCGTCGTAGAAATATGTCGTTCAAGTCAGAAACTTGTTTGGATCATACAAATCCGTCGTCTGGGTCCGGGTCATACAAACGTGTCGTTTGGGTCGTAGAAACCTGTCATCCGGGTCTTAGAAACATGTTGTCGCAGCCTCGCAGGTCATATAATCTTGTAGTCGGGTCATAGAATCCTATCATCGCGGATCATACAAACCTGCAGTCCGAATCATGCAAACTCATATTCCAGATCTTACAAACATGTCGGCTCGGTAATACAAACATGTAGTCCGGGTCATACAAACCTGTCGTCCGGGCATCTATGGTCATATAAAATTTTAAATTCAAAAAATTCAAAAAAAATATTCACAATGGATCTCAAATTGTGCATAAAAATGTCACGAATCTTATGGTGAAAACCGTTTCTGAATTGGAGTCTCGTGTGAAGAATTATCGCGAAAAAATGAAAAATGGTGGGTTTGCATGCATGCATGCGTCAGGTTGCAGGGATGGGAAGGTGGGAAGCTTTTTTTTTTTAAAAAAAGAAGTGGGTCACATGGCTAGTTAGCAGGAACGTGAGAGGTAGCTAATTGGTTGGGTGGGGCGCGTGGCTGGCGCGGGGCTGACTGGCCGGGGCTTCCAATAGCTATTGGAAGCCCTGAGCTCCCAATAGTCTCACTATATATATATATATAATCGACTAGGAGAGAGACGAAGAAGAATTAAGCCCAACTCGGAATTGATCATGAAACACGAATCGGGCCTTCCCAATACGGGCTAAAAACTTCCTACGCCTGGGAATTTTTTCTTTTTTTACATTTTTCTTTCCTCTTTTTTGCAAAAATATATGGTCCGCAAAAATATTTGCAAAACTATACATCTGGCGCCGTGGGGGACGGCGGCAAGGACCTACCGTCGTGCCCCACGGCGGTAGGAGGCGCGCGGTACTGTAGCGCCTTCCTGCCGCCGTGGGGCACGGCAGTAGAGGTCCAGTCTCTTTTTGAAAATTTGTAATTTTTTTGTTTGAACTCGGATGGAGATAAACTTTATATGAAAATTGTAGCTTTCGACGAGATCTACAACTTTGTAGTTCAAAGTTTTTCCATTTGAAGTAATCTTCATAGTCAAATAATCGATATACTATCTAGATCTCAGTTTTCATATTCTCAGGAAGGTGCTACAGTACCGCGCGCCTCCTCCTACCGCCGTCCCCCACGGTGCCAGACGTATAGTTTTGCAAATTTTTTTGCGGACCATATATTTTTGCAAAATTGATGTGAAAAAAATGTAAAAAAAGAAAAAAATTTCTACGCCTGGATTGGCCGCGGAGCCCCGAAACAAGCAAAAGTCTATTGGCCCATGAGTAAATTTGCAGCCCAATAGCCCATACTATATATATATATATATATATATATATAGCTCTCATCTCCTAGGAACCCTAGTGCTCTGAACTTGCCCTGCCCCTGCTGAGCCGCTCAAGCCGCCGCCGTCATGAACAGAGGATCCATGGACCAGAGAAAGCGAGGGCGAGACTCCGAGTCTCCGATCCACAAGGCGAGGGCGAGCCGCAAGATGCTGGTGTCTGGCAAGGGTCAAGTCCACGCAAGAGCAATCCAGCAGCGACTCGACATCCTCCATGTAGTTTCGTTGCATCCACACCGCTACACTGCTTCTCTGATTCTCTCCCTTCCGCTCTGAAGTTTCAGACCTTTTGAGTGTTCGATGATTGCTGGTGCTAGAGTTATGTCGTGTATTCAATTTCTTGGATGCGAAAGTTGGTTGTTCCTTGCTTTGTACTACTGATTCGGTTGGTTAATTGGTATTTTGGAATCACTGAAATTGCGATGCACATATGTTAAAAAGTCATTCTGAGATCATCTTGTGGTCTTGTGGAGGCATTTTCTTGTTAGCATCTACACTCCCCACGGGGCTCCGACGGGGTTCGAGGATTCACGAGGAACGGGGACGGGAATGGATTTTACCCCGAATGGAATCTCGGGACCGGGGCGGGGCTTGAAATTCGGGGGATCGGGGCGGGGACGGAGAGCACTCCCCCGGCCCCGCCCCGCCCGTTGCCATCCTGAGACCCCGCGACCCATCGCGAAACTGTCATAGCAAAGGACCCACCACCTCACCTGCAGCGTCACAATTTCGTTTGGACCCACACGGCGGAAGCAAAGCCCGTGTCCGCGCCGAGTTGAGCTAATTGGATCTCCGGCCCACTTGGCCCAACTAGGTTTCCTCTCCCAACTGGCCCAATTGCCGATGCGGTTCCAGAACGGTGTGGATCCGCACCCGCCGCATCCGCATCTCTCGTGGGAGCCTCCAGAAGGATCGGTCGGTCCGGAGTCGGTTGGAGGGAGAGTCCGAGCCGCGAAGGGACCCGGTGTCGCCTAGGGTTGCTGGACTATATATATCCAGGGCCCCTCGTTCCTTCCCGGAACAAACAACACAACCGCAGCCGCCGCGACTTCTCATCCAGATCTAGGGTTCGACAGCGAGATAGGAGGGAAGGAGGGAGAGAAGAAGGACCATGGTGAAGACGATGGCGCCGGAGAAGGCCGAGATGGGCAAGCCCAAGCCCATGCCGCCGTTGGGGTGGTGGAAGAACCGTCCGGAGCCAGTGGTGATCTCCTCGGGGATCGAGAGGGTGGACGACGAAGATTTCATCCGGCGCCTGCGGACCCGTTGCGTTGTGAAGGTGCCTGCCTCGTCCCCTGGGATATGTACCAAAGCCCTTGAAGCCATGTGCAACGAGATGGAGGATGTGTTCGTGGACATCCTGAGGCAGTACGACGAGAAGGGGTACGCCGTGATGCGGGTCGAGCACCTCGACAATGGCAGGAAGAGGATGTTTCGTCTCCCCGAGGAAGAAACCATCCTGGTTTAGGCGATGTTTGAAGGGGTGTGTCAGTGTGTGTGGCTAAGATATTTGTCCTGCTAGCTGTCATGCTGTGTCTGTGTCGTATGATCTATCCGTGTGATGTTGCTAAATGTGTGTCAGTTTTAAGTGGTTCTTAGTGTTGCTGATGCTGAATAATCTACCAGCTCTTCTATGTGTACCATTTGTTTTCGGAATAATCTTTGATGCTGTTGCGTTTTACATTGTTGTTTACGCTGTGTGCTGATTGTTTCAGTATACTCTTTCCCTCGTGTTTTACTGCGTGTGCGTTGTTGCTACGGGCAAAACAGTAAATTGATTCATTGTTGGGTTAATAAAGTGAAAAGAATGAGCTTCCCTGGTGCAAGATCATGAAAAGATCGAAATGCCCTAAACAATGAATCTTTAGAAAAGTAGTACACAGGTTAAAGGTAAAAGTATTCTAACTGTTCTTAATCAATGGTCGCATGGTTCGGTAAGGCTATAGCCAAATCATAATTGGGAGCTCCACTATTAACATGTCATAGTTGATACAATATACTGGGATATGATTAAGGTGGTAACTGATGTTCCCTTTCAGAGTTTGTTCTCTGTGAACTTTCAAGAAACTGTTGAAACTGACGAAGTTTGTTCTCTGTGAACTTTCAAGAAACTGACGAATTCGTAGCAAACATATACATCAGGTTGCCAGGCTTCTCCACTGCTGAAAATGGAAGCATGCTGAATGGCTTAGGCCTTGTTTAGATGTCAGAAAAATTTGCCTTTCTAACGCACTGTAGCAAAAGGTAAATTTCGGCTTTTTTGGTAAATATTGTCCTACCATGGCCTAACTAGACTCAAAAGATTCGTGTCGCAAAGGCCATCAAAATTATGTAATTAGTTTTTGATTTCATCTACATTTAGTATTCTGAACATATGTCTTTTGGTGTATTTAATGTGGTGGAGAGAGAGAGTGGAAAGGAGGATTCCTAGCCAACTGAGTTGTGTAGACCTGACAATCATAATCAACACAGGAGCTTTTACCATTCTCTGAAGTTGATAAAAGAATATAAGAAATTTTACAAACGAATTTGCTCATATTTAAATATATAGATGTTATACGCTACACAACTCAGTGCTGAAGTTAATATATAGATGTTATACGCTACACAACTCAGTGCTGAAGTTCTGCATGCAGTAAGCACACCTCTAGAGAGATCTTCAAATTGACATTGATGTCTAAGCAAGGCTCTTTATTATACGGTTACTCATAAATGATGCCAGGTTAATGGGGTGCAGCATTTGACACCAATGATATCCCAATCATTAAAACACTTAGAGAAAATAAGTACCTTGTGTCCATGAGCATTACAATGCTCCAGAATAAGCAATGCCCTGAAATTGTTGCTAGGTACAGAAGAGCCAAATGCTTCTCACTTGTATCGAGTGTAAGCCAAAAATCACCCCTTTGGATTTTGGATTAGCCATGGGAGACATATAGTAGTTTGCATTCAAGCCAAATACATTGGAAGTGTGCCACTTCGTGAATAGTAATTGTAACCGAGAATACTGTTATGTCCACGAGGGAAAGAACAAATAACATGAGCCAAGCGAATTGTATGATATTTAGTCTCACAAATAAATGATGCTGCTTGCAACCTCAATGATTGTATTCTGTTGTCATATTGTTAATCAGACATCTAGCTAGTAGAATTGTCAAAGAAGAAAAATGTCTCACTGCAATTTGGTCAGTGCATTGTACAGTTAATATGATCCAATGAGTTTTCACCAATTGGAGACAAAAGGAAACAGTAGACATCAAAGAATAAGGAGTTCGTCAACGTCAGACACAAAGAAAGAACTCTGCTCCGTGATCATAATGTGTCTTACGTCCCACAGAAAATATGCGGAGACCGAAGATAACCTGATTCTTCCTAAACATTAAGCAGTAAATGTGTAATGTTATTTCTTACCGATTTCCATCAAAATCTGGAAGGACACGGATGTCTTGAGTCAATGCTGAAAGAAAGGGACTATTTTGCTCATGCGACATTGAAACCAGCATCTTGTTCAGGAGCTCATATATGGATATGTCTGGATAATTTGAGCAGAAAATTATGCTCCTTTACATGGTTATACAAGCAGCTAATATGATGATGGGCCAACCTCTGAAGACATGAAACATACTTTGAAGAAGCACGATTAGAAAGAGCAACATGGTTTTCGATGATGTAATCAAGTAGAGAACCAGTTACACTTTGGCCACCTTCTGTGAGCCAGAACTAAGGTACCATTGCTTGAATTTGGAAGTATTAATGGGCAGTATTAGACAACATGACCAACA
Source organism: Cenchrus fungigraminus (assembly GCA_036936925.1). Taxonomy (NCBI): domain Eukaryota; kingdom Viridiplantae; phylum Streptophyta; class Magnoliopsida; order Poales; family Poaceae; genus Cenchrus; species Cenchrus fungigraminus. Next base: position 92,565,613 of record CM072776.1, on the reverse strand, counting down.
AAAGATAAAAAAGAACTAAATTAAAACAAACAAAGATGCTGACAAGAAATCGATCAAAACAAAGACGTGGTTTTAAGTAAGTATATAAAAAAGGATGTGTCTCCCGTCAGGTGACTGACGAATTGCATATCCGTCAGTCACCAGTGTGCTTTGTTAGATGAAAATCTAACGGCCCAGACTTAACAATCCCAGCTACTATCATTGCCTAATTAACCGGGCCCGCCATTTTGCACCCAGTTTCCTCTTAACAGGTCCACCGATGCATAGAGCGCGCCATGTTCAAGTAATGGGTTTTCAAATTTTAAATATTACCAGGCCGGCCCAATATCTGTTTGTCCCTCTGTCTTGGTACAATTGAGCCCAAAAATAAAACATACACGCCTAATCCAGTTCTTGACATCCATCTGCAAAAAAGAAGAGAAAAGATTTAAAAAAAGCCCAGTATCAAGACCCAATAAAACAACCTGTCAGCGACAGGAGAACTGGCGTGAGCTGCACCAAACTGAGCCACCAAAATGATACCAAAAACCAACATATAGGTCAAGAAGCCCCCCCCCTCCCCCCACATCTCACACGCAACACACAAAGGGAAATAGAGGAGTCGTCGGCGATGGAAGAGCCTCTCCCCAAAAGTAAGAGCAGGGAGAGGAGGGAGAAAATTTTTGCAACAAGAAAATCAAGAGGCAAAGGACAAGAAGGCAGGAATGATGGAGGTGTTGTACCAGGGGTAAGATCTCGTTCTTGAGTTCATCCATATTGCTCCCTGATATGAAGATATACATGATTTCCCCAATCCTTGACTCCTGTAGTTCTTGATTTTGATGAAATTCAAATACGCTCAAGCATATGCCCGTGTCTCATTATTGTGCTCCTGAAACATTGAATATGTCAACAAGTTTTGTCTCCACACTAGTTTCCACATCTGCAAAGAGTAGATGCATAGATTGAGCAAGGTATGAACATGATACTTTGGATTACTGGAGGAACGAATCCAATGCATCAGCAAAACATGCCTAGTTAAAATAGGCAAGGAATAGAAGTTAGTGAGAGGCACTTTGCTGTCAAGCAACTGACTAGTTAAAATTTAAAATAGGAGCATGCTGGGTTTATGATTTCGCATTTTGATCAGGTGATTAAAGATGGCGATAGCATAACTGTGGAACAAGCATCATACCTTGCTGTGAGTGAGAGAACAAGCTTATGCATGGTTGGGCAGCAATATGAGGTGGGAAAGGCAGGATAGAAAAACAAGCAATTAACACAAGTTGTTAATTTCATAGAAACTAGTTGTGGCATGGTGAAGTATAACTTATGATTTCTCTATCTGAAATTAATGGATAAAGGAAATGGCATCAACACAAGTTGGGGGAATACTACATTTATCTTGACACCTACAACTTCTAATCGCAAAGGAACTGATATAAAGACAAACTTAGGATTTGCCAGGTAGTTTGTTTTGGCATTTTAATTAAATTTTCAAGAAACTTTGGTTGTCAAAAAATATATTTTCTGTGTTGAACAGATACAGGAGACCATGGAAACACCGATCCTAATTAGTAATTACAACTATCTGTAAGCAGCAAGTAATGAAGCATAATGACAAGAAACAAGACATCGGAGTGTGTGACCTTGAACAAGGAATATATGGAAGCTTAGAATAGATTCCAATGTTCACAGGTTTCTTTCCTAATAAAACTTAACTTATCACAGCCTTTTATTGTACAAAATCAAGGTCTTGTTATTTTCTAATTAAAACGAGACCTACATTTGCAGATCATACAAAATAACAGAATGGGGCAAGATGTTGATGAACTACAGCATAATTGTTTGAAAAGTGGAATGCAGTATCTCGGATAGTATGCTTGTGTAGCCACAAGGAGAAAGCAATACACATTGCTTTCAAAGTGACATCTATGTGGATGAGATGAGACAAGCATATGAGGTAAGCAAAAAAGCGAAATACATGTACGAATTCATGTATATATATTGCTGGATAAAAAAGAGAAAACAAAAGAAAAAGAAATAAATAGTTACCTAACAAGCTCACATGTGGCAAAACTTATACTGACACAGGCTCCAATGGGTTATTTCACTAACATGATGCAAGCTCCCAACGATTTTGGAGGTATCTTTGACAGCACATTTGAGGTAAAAAGACATCAACCCTTCATTACTTTTTTTAAAAAATGCATTGAAGCATGTTCACATGTGGCACAATATATTGACTATTGTGCAAACCTTATTATATGCAGTATAATCTGCACGTGACAACAAGCAGATTTGATGATTCTGCACCTTCAAAAAGCAGATGTGATGCGGATCAATATACACTCAACGAGACAACAGATATGGCATGTAATGCTGAATATGTTACTGCAAGCATCAATGTTGATAAGGCATCTTCAGCAACAGGTTACGGTTCAGAGCTGTTTCAGTTCAGTGAAAAAGCAAATATGGGCCCGATGGTACATGCAGCAGATAGTCACCATCTACAAACAAGTGGAAGCAAGTCAGATACACTAGAGGGGGTTGCTGGTACAGAACTACAAATGCACCAAGTGGAATAGCTTATGTCTCAGATAAATGTGCAAATTAACCAATGCTCTCCTGAGAATACACATGGTTTACCACCAGAAACAGTGGACGATATTTCAGATCATGATCATTTCATTTCAATCAATGAACAAAATATTGTAGACTACACGAACAATACAATAGTTGTGGTAGATTATGAGAACAATTCAACAGCTGACGCAATCCCACCAGAGGACAACAATGAGATAACAGAAGAAGACATTGAAATCTTCAGGCACAACGAGAGTGTAGAGGCTGCAATTTCTGTGAGCCAGGAGGTCAAGAGCCAACATGTTTCAAGAATTGATACACAAACAGATGATGAAGCTTACGGCTTCTAGAACCAATATGCCTTGATTGTGGGGTTTTTGATTGTCAGGAGTGGAAACTACCATTCAAGAGATAAGGAGAAATTGAGCGAGGTGACAAGAATAACTTTCAAGTGCGGCAGGAGGGGGGAAACTAGGCTGAGAACCCAAAGGAGGGGACATCTGGTGTGCAAACAAGAAAACCAACTAGGAAAGGAAAAAAGTTGCCCATCAGCGTAGATGAAGGGGCTCATGTTCCAGCAACCAGAAAAAGAAAAACTAAAGTGCTGAACAAGACAAATTGCAAAACTGAAATAATATATTCAACACCCAAAATCATAAAAAAAACATGCTATAATCATTTTATCTCATTCTCACCCTCTCTGAGCTATTTGTATTATAGCTAAATAGTTGAATTGTACTTTAAAGTTTACTCTTTCTATGAACCTATACTGATAGAAACCTCACCCTTTCGCGAGACAAAATCTATACCTGCAGATCAGAAATGTAGCAATTGTAATATGCAAATCAGCCGGGATGTTGATCTGAACCATCTAACCAAGCCCATGAGCTCAGATCAGGCAAACATAAAAGGCTATGTATAGCTGCCTTCAGCACCACGATGTCTCCATCTAGATTAATTATGGTCTATATATATATATATATAGACATACAGTAATGGGCAGATGGACCTAAGTATGTATTTGTGGTATTATGACAGATATATCCTCTCATATAGATTAAGGACTCTAAAGAAAAAAATAACCATACAAAGTTATGTCCAATTCAAGGCAAATGATTGACTGAACCATGTGAAATAAATAAAATTTAGTTCTGATTAATTGATACAGCATTTAAATTCAGTGCTGACTAGCTGAATTAATTAGTGAAGTAAACATAACAATCTGTAGCCCTCATAGTAAAAGTATGAAACTTTCGGTCAATACAAAAGTGTGTAATTTCAAAAGAAAGCTCTACATTTTCAAAACAATGTAACCTTAGAACTGCAAGTAATATATATTTCCAAATCAACCAAAAATTATGGAACTGAAGTTCATTATTGAATTATAAACTATGAATGTGAAGCCTGTGTCATCTCTGAAGCAAGATTGCTTCACATCATTGCTGATTGAAACCAATCGGTTAACAGATGATTCCAAACTTTCAACAGGCACAAAACTACTCATATTTTTTTTTCACAACTTAGAGAAGCAAAGTCATGCATGTACCTTTATGGTCATTTATACCCAAAAAACAAGCAACCAGAAACTTCTTGACCACGTCATCTCCTTCCGGATCGCAAGCTGCCAAAGTACATAAAAATAATTTTGTTCACTGGGAAATTACCAGTTGTGAGATCAAACTGAAAGGACAGTTTAGCTATCGATAAAATGGTACATCTGAAAGAAAGACGGTACGCCTCCACCCAAAAAGTAAATTTACCAGAGCTTGCAGCTCTAGTTCACTAAAGATTGCAGCTCTTGTTCCTAAAAGTATAGAGCTCACTGCTTGCAGCATCACACTGTGCAGACACACCAATTTCACTGAAAATACATGGCAACTTGATAGGTAAAAAATACATTAAAGTTCAAAATACAGTCATAAACCAATCATGGCAACTTGGTTGCTAGAGAAAACATCTCGGTGCATGGTGTTGGCATAACTTTTACACTCTTTTACTATGCTAAAAATTAAATTAAAAATAGTTGGTGATTGAAAGCTTGCTAACAGCCTAGCACAAAGCTATAAAGGTATTTAATCAACTTAAAAACATACATATTTGTATTTAGAACTCTCAAATTTCAATATCATTTATCTCTCACCAATGGTATTAATTGTCTAGTTGAGGCTTCGTTTGGATGTTGATATTGAAGGCTATGGTATTGAATTGAGTTCAATACCAAATCAGCCATGATATTGAAATGAACTACATTTCGAATTCCGTTGTTTGGATAACCATTGTATATTTCGAATTCCGTTGTTTGGATAACCATTGTATTGCCTTTTAGAATCACAGAAAGTAACCAAAGTTGATTCATGTTTGGACGCACAAAAGGATAGAGTTGAAGTTTGGCCATGTGTTGTTCTTCACGAACTCCACCACACATCAGCAAGCTTGTTGCGCTGCCTGTCCTTCGCCAGCGGCATCGGCCACCTGCGTTGTCCATGATGGTCCCTCCCTCATCTCGCGGGAGAGCTCTGCTTATGTTGAAATCCAAACTCCACTCGTCGGATGCAGGATGCAGAGGTGGGGTTCGACGATGGCGGAGGGGGTGCCAGCCACGAGGAAGACGAGGAGCGGGCCGCAGCAGCGAGGAAGAAGAAGAAGAGGGGGCTACAGCCGAGGGGAAGACGAGGAGAGGACCGCAGTTACCGTGAGGAAGAGGACTAGAGGAGAGGGCGCCGACTGCGGGGATTGGGGAAGACGAAGGGGGCCGGCTGCGAGGAAGAGGAGGGGACCGACCGCAGTGGGTGCCAGCCGCGAGGAAGGCAGGGGAGTGGGCCGACTGGGGGGCGGAGGTCAGGTGCGGAGCTCCGACGGCGGAGGTCGGGAGTCCGCCTGGTTCGGCGATGAGGACGAGAGCAACCAATTCATCCCACTAGAACAGTCAGCGCGCGTTGCGCGCCTACTACGAGTATCTTTCTTTTTAGATTGGTGGAGCAAGTCTGCAAGTGAGACGGAAGTTGGTGAGAGAAGGATAGAGTGACTGATGCACTAAATGCAACCAAAGTTGCAGTTGAGGAGGGTATTAGTCTTGTTTGGATCTATGGGCTAGAGTTAGTTTTAGCTAGTTGGAGCTCAACTAGCCAGAAAATATCCAAATATGAGGGTTAGATTGAGCTAGTTTGCATCTAACCCACCCAAAAACTATCCCACCCAAGAGGTGCTTATTGGGGCTAATTCATGTTGGGTCTAAAAAAGTGATTTTTCTCTCTCCCTCCACCCACACCTTATGATTAAAAAAGTACATTTAATGTCATTCTAACCCTTTCATCCAAGCACCTCTAGATCTAGAGTTAGTTTAGGGTTAGAGCTAGAGTTGGAAAATAACTCTAACTCTAACTGTCGGGGACAGCCATAAGGGTCCCCTAATAACCGGGGAAAACACCTAAAAAGCAAACAAACAAACCACAAACCCCAAACGCGCTCCGTGTGGTCACGACCCAAAACGGAGGGGCCCACGGCCCAGAAAGCCATAGCGGCCCACCAAACGGACGGTCGCGGTACCCCTCGGGCGAGTCTCCATCTCGCTCGAGGACCAGGTACCGCACCACGAAGTCTCCGCCTCGCTCGAGGGCCTGACGCCCCCTCGGGCGAGTCTCCGCCTCGCTCGAGGCCGCCCTAGGCCCACGACGCCGCGCCTACTCTCCCGACCAGAGCATCAAATGCTCTGGCACGCCGCGGGCGCTCAGGTCAAAGGCGAATCCCCGCCACGCCGGCCCTCTGACACCGCCTGGGAATCATATCCCGGCGCTGTTCCACCAACCCGCACTGTGCGGCCATCCCTGGCACTGTGCGGGAGCTGTGCGGGAAGGCCAGTGTCAACTCCATGACACTGTGCCGCCCACCCGTACCGCCTCCACGTCGCACCCCTCGAAAGAGGACGGTGAAACCCTCGAAAGGGGTACGACCATCTACCCCGCGCCCGCTCAGGACGGCGACGTGACATCAGACCGGCGGAGCGCGTCTCCTCCGTCACTTCCGGCCCTGTGCGGCCATCCCCGCCACTGTGCCACCATCCCAGGCACTGCAACGTCATCCCCGACACTGTGGGAGCCCGGGACGACGAGACACCGCCACACCCGCCACTGTGCATCCTCCAGCCCTCCGTCAGCCCAACCCTCGAGCTGACGTACGGACGATGACCAAACAAGAAGCTCCTACACCACCACCCTCGAAGCCGCTTCTGGACAGGCACAGGACTCGCCACGACGCCCGCCAGGAGCGAGATTCTCCAGGACAACCATCAACTCTGCGACACTGTGCACCATGCCGCCATATGTAGCACTAGAGCCATGCGGTGTGACTGTAAACCGCCTCCCCTTCGCCTATAAAAGGAGGAGGCGGTCCCCTGGCCGCGGGGGGACGACGGATAGCTGCACACTTGCACGTTTCCGCCCACATCCACGATATTGGCACTTCGCCTCAATCAAACCTCAGGGACCTGGAGGCTTCCCCTCCTCTCCCGCCTTGCTTGTAGCTCCCCTCTGCAAGCACCACGGTGCAACGTAATACAGCGCCCGAGCGCACCCCTGCTGGACGTACGGCCCACGGCCGGAACCAGGATAAACCCGTGTCATTGTGTTGCTTAGCACCGGCCATCGAGAGATAGATCTCAGCGCTCTTACTAGTTAGTGTCGGGACTACTTTCCGCACCGACAGTTGGCGCGCCAGGTAGGGGATCCGCGCTGAGATCAGCTTCCCACCAGCCATCTCGATGGTGATCCGTACCGAGTACAGGTCCCAGAGGTACTCCATGGGCAGCTTGGACCCCCTCCCAGCCGGATTCGAAATCTGGTTCGGGAGCCTGAACTTTCAGGCCACGGGGAACGGCTACCTCATGCGTATCACCAACCGTGACAAGCTCCACCCGTGGCGGTCGACTGGGCCAGGGCCAATTCCCGCAATGTTTTGTGTAAGCATGTTTTGGTATATCAGTCCCGGTGAAGAAGACCGGTGCGGAGCTTCACTGCTGAGTATTACTCGAGTCCCGGTGAAGAAGACCGGTGCGGAGCTCGATTCCCTGATGTAGACGGCCGACGCAGAGATCGAGCCCCCCGGCGGTAGCGGCTACTAGTCGGTGGGTAGGCAGGCAGGATGGCGGGCAGCGGTCTAGCAGATGGGCGGACGGTGGCTAGTGGATGGACGGCGGCCGGCGGCGAGATACAATCATTCGGTTCTATGCGACTCACAGTCCAGCCATGTTAAGGCAAATGGATAAGGGGCACTTTGATCCTTTCACCAGCCTGAAAAATGCAAAATGAATTTAAAATCAATGAAATGGAAAAAGGAAAAATAGGGACAAACGCTACATAATTGCAATTGAAGTAGATTTTTTCTCTTTTATTTAGCAACATGTAATTTAGGGAAAATAAGAACCCATTACTTTGCTTTTTTAGTATTTTCATAATATTATTCATGTATTTTCAATCCTACATTCCAAACACCTGTTTCCATCTCATTCCTATGTTTTTCATTCCTCTGTTTTGCTATAAACGCTACATGTCATTCCTGTGTTTCCTTTCATTCCTGCGTTTTCTATTCCTTCGTTCCAAACAGGCCCTATTTGTTTATGATACACATAGGTGGTGGTCTTGCCCTTCTCTATGCGTCAAAAGACCTGGATAAATTGCAGACTGCAAACTTTGACCAAAAGATTGGTGTTCAAATTATCCAAAATGCTTTGAAGGTTTGAAAAGTTGATTCTTTTTTAAAACAACAATCCTCTCATGTTTGCATCATCTGACTGGTCGGAGTATTTTTGCAGACCCCAGTCCAGACTATTGCTTCAAATGCTGGCGTAGAAGGAGCTGTTATTGTTGGCAAGCTTTTGGAACAGGAAAAACACTGATCTAGGCTATGATGCAGCTAAAGGTAGGGTGCACTGTTAATGAACTTCGCCCTTGAGGACTAATTTTAATTTCTGTCTCTAACTTTGGTTATGCAAGCTGATTTAACTCTGGTTATGCAAACTGATCTTCCAATGTAGGGGAATATGTGGACATGATTAAGGCTGGTATCATTGACCCACTTAAAGTTATCAGGACAGACCTGATGGATGCGGCAAGGTCCTCTCTAATTTCATATTTATTTCTTTCTCGGTCAAATAATTGTGGTTGAACCGTAAATGTGAAGAGTAACATAGTACCGCCTCTTTTCAGAAATGCAACCGTGAGCCAAGTTTTGTTAACCTTTGACTATGAGAATAATAAAAAACTTGTATTGATTATATAAGTGTGGTACTTCTAGATTGATTATTTAAAGATGTTTTTTCATGGTGTATATAATTATTTCCACCTAGGACAGTGTACTTTTTATAGATACACAGTCAAAATACAAAAGAGACCATCAATGTCATAATGGACTTGTATTTCCGTCGGAGGAAGTACATTTGAAAGATAAGTGAGACTGCATTGAAGTGGCTGAACCAGATTACTGAATTGTCATATGTTAGCTTTACTTTTCAGAATGTTGCATACTCAAGCAGCCCTAAATCTTGATCTTAGAAAAATATGTTATGATATATTTCCCCTGTTTTTCGTCCACTGACACAGTTTTGCCTTCTGTAATATTGCAGTGTATCATCTCTGATGACTACCACAAAATCTATCATTGTTGAGAGCCCGAAGGACGAGAGCAGTGCACCAGCAGTGGGTGAAATGGAATACTGACATACTGCGAATGTGATTATGTGAAATTAGCACTAGACTAGATTCTCATTATGGATCGGATGAGGAAGTTGTCCACTTCAAAAGAGGATATCGCTAACTTTAGGTAGTGTTGGAAATTGGGATGAACACTATCCCCTTATACCACCATCACTGAGTTAAATTTTGGGATCAAATCGTGGTTGGTCCTTTGGCTGTATCGTGTTTTATTGAATCGCCTTGATCCGGTGTGGCACTGGTTTCAAGTTGAATGTTAGGAGATGTGACTTGATGTCGCAGGATCTGCTTTTCCTCTTGGTGATGGTTGGAGTAATATATGTGATCCTTGGTGATACTATCTTTTGTCTTATCGAAACACCTTAGATCTGGTGCGGTGCTTGTTTCAAGTTACATGTAGATGTTGACTTGGTGCAGGAATTGGTTTTCCTCTTGGTGATGGTTGGAGTAATACAGTATGCTCTATGCTTTCTATTTTGTTGTTGCATGTGAATTTTTCCCGATGCTGTATGGCACTTCCGAATGTGCTGGACAGCTGGAGGCGAAGTTCTATAGAATTTCAGGCTTCTCTTGACAGTTTGTTTCAGGGTTCTCTTGACAGTTTGTGAAACTTCCCTACTGCTTAGATAAAATGCAGGTACCCCAGAGAGAAATTACGCCTGTCCTGCGGCCCGACCATGGTGGAGGTCTGGAGGATGAAGACGCCATCGCATCTGGTGCTCTTCAATTCGATGACGAAGAGTGTCTGCAGTTGGTTTCAAAGAAAAGACTTTATGCTGAAACAGTTTCGATTCACACAACTGTAAGTACCTCACAGTCCTCCCCTTCTGTGGAATGAGCCAAGAGTCATTGCTGCTTATTAAGTTACCCTTTCACTGCTGGCCAGATGCTTGTGCACTGGTTAGATGCTCGTTTTACTGAAGACCAGCTAGAGTTAGCGAACATATTCACAGACCAGCTAGAGTTGGCGAACATATTCACAGTGTAACAGGGGCGAATCCAGCAGGCTCGGATCATCATCATAATGGTCCTCATGTTTCAACTGACGTCTCGATTCAGTCTCCTCGATGGCGCCACGATCTCCACCATCCGCGTCTCGGTCTCCGAACTAAACGATGGCCTGATTCGGAATCGGGGGGCTTTTTGAAAAAACTAGAACGGCCGGCACGCGTTGCGCGCCCTACGGTGTGTATAAGTAAATGACAGAGATCCAATGTAAAAAGATAAAATAAAACATATCAAGAATGAGAACATATAAGCCGATCCGCACATCATATAAGCACAGAGTACCATACAATCTTAAGCATCACCAAAGGTGTTTGTCTGCCATCTAATACATAAATACCACATCACATGCACCCATCTTGACTGTTAGCAAAGGTGTTTGTTCGGCATCTAATACAACATCACAGCGCACCTATTCACCTTGACTGCCTGTCAGAGGTGTTTGTTCGGCATGGAATGCATCAATATTACAACACAGTCACTGCCATCCGCACCCTGACCACCGTACCCATATGAAATTAGGCGTTTGCTCAACAATTAAACCTTAAAATTACAGCATATTTGATCGCCATGAGAGAGCCATGTTGACGGTATATATTCGTATTAAACTTCAAGTGGACTTGCAAGCGGACAAATCCTCCGTCGTAGTCAAGGGACCCTTCTTCCCTCGAGTGATGAACCCAAGGTATCGAATCCGTGGAACAAATGTGTGATGCAAGAGTTGATCTAGTAAAGCCGAGAAACTTCGATCTTCAAAAGGAGAGTCTAATGCATCTAATCTTAAAGAACATGACAAGAACGAATCTAATCTATTAAAGACCGGAGGTAGCAAGAGATAGAGGGGGATAGATAAACCAATCTAGAGAGATTGGATCAAGCCTTCGTTGAAGTTCCGAGCAAAGGAAAGAAGTAACAAGTTCAATCTCATTAAAAGCCTCTTTAAACCACGGTTTCCCGTCCGACTCCGAAAACGCCCGCCTTTTGGAGCCATCGTTCTGTCACAACGCACCCCTATTCGTGCGGGTTAGTCTAGGGCGAGTCCAAGGACAAGTTGAAATCTTTCGGAAGGTCAGGCATGCACCTCTAGCCACCACGGCTACAAGAACATCCTCGGTGATCTATCTCGAGAATAGATCTTAAGATACGAAAAGCCGATCGAAATCAAAGACGTAGGAGAAACACTTGATCGCTAGAAATCGGATTGCAACTTGATAATTCAACATTACATGATACATGAATCAAGATCACCACCGGGATCCTACCTTGATCTTGCTTCTAGCTCCGGGAACTCCGACGTGGTCTTCCTTGCAAGGTTCCCACGTCGGCTAGGAAGATCCTAGTCAACTAGCTCGACCCTCTCCTCTCCGAGATGGTGTCCCTCTCTTCTCTGCTCCTCGACGGCCGATGACGAATGAATTGATGCGTGGCTCTTGGCCTCGGGGCTATAAATAGTCCGAATGGCGGCTAGGTCAAAGGGGGGGCTGACTGGGCCCCGAAATGGGCTGGGCCGGCCAGCCTGGGCTGACCGGCCTGGGCCCACTTCGGCCCAGCCAGCTGCCTCCTTCGCCCGGTGTCGGTTCCCGAGTCTTCTAGATCCTTCCCCCTTCTGCATGTGGGCCCTTGTCGTCGGTTTCTCTCCGAATTGGATGAAGCTCCTTGTCCCGCAAGATTCGGCACTTTTCTGACTGGGTCCTCGGAGTTTTCCATCTTCTCGGGTTTGGTCCCTGGGCTTCTTGGAGTCATGTTCACTTCATTGCTTGACTTGTACCGGGCTTCAAGGTCTTGTCACAAGGTGCTTGATGAACTTATCCCGGAAGTCTTGCTTTCAACACTAAAATCCTGCATAAACACTAAACTCCAAATCCGACATGCACGAACGAACTTGTTATACCAAGGGGGTTAGTACCAATGGATAAGATATAAAACTCATGCCAACACCGAAGGTAAACTCATGGCTAGGTTGACGGAATTTCACCGTCAACATCTCCCCCATGCTTAAACCTTGCTCGTCCTCGAGTAAGGCTTCGATGGATATCATTGTTGCCCTTCATTGTTTAAACCTTGCACTTGATCATACATGAGAAAACATAATGCTCTCAAAAATTTAATTCGTTAAAGTTTCATAATGTACTAGCCTTCATCCCTACGGAGGGTAGATTATTAATTAAGCTTATCCCACAAGTATTATCATGCTCCCAAAGTTTAAATAGATCTCAGAAATTTTGAAATAAAGAACGAGATGAAGAAAGAGCTAAACCAAGTTCACAAATTTAAATCATCTTGCATAATGCTCATGAACTCTCATCTCATCTTGTCTCACAAGCCTATTTATTCTACTCCTTTCCCTCTCATAACATATATATATAAGTGGTAGGCTTTATATGGAGCTTTTTGGGAAAGTTTAGTCCTACCAAGATTTTATAAATGAGATGTTGTCAAAACAAGACAAGCTTCTCATGGTCTTACCGAGACTCGTCAAAAAGGTCATTGGAAAATAATGTTATATCAAGGAGGGGGAGAGAAAAATACACACACTTGAGATAGGTGGACATGTGCAAATGGCAAAGAGTGATCCCGAGGCACAAAGGAAGTCCTCGTTATCAGATTGCACATGGTTGGAAAATGAGTATGGATCTTTTGATCTTGAAACCTTGAAATTCCTAATGCACTTTAGAGAACCGGGGAGTTCACTTTATTTTATTTTTACACATACTCACATTTTTTTTCTTTTTTCTCATATATTTTTTTCTTTCTCTTTCTCATTTTTTTTCTCTTTTTCTTTCTCAATTTTTTTATTTGCTCCCCTTTGAACTCTAAAATTGAATTGTACCTACCTCCTCCCCCATGCTTAGACGTTTGCTCGTCCTCGGGCAAAGAGGTGATAGAGATAAGGTAGGTACCGGGAATACTTTTCCTTTGGAGAGATACTTGAAATCTTCAATCTTGGCACCATCTTACAATCTTCCTTGAATTGATGATCCATTCTCAACGATAGGTTGTGGTTAAGGAGGTAATCACAAAAGGTGATTTTTGGTTTTAAGGGTGGATATCCGGCGAGGTTTGTGAGATCTCCGATGTGGGGATACACAATGCACGGATAAGAGGCTAGCAATAAGATAGATACGCAAAAACGGAATGACCAGCTTCTTAGTCTCGGGCCAGAGAAATCATGGCCTGCAATAACTCACCCAAAAATAAATCTTGTACACTAAGGTTTATGCACTCAAATATATATAAGGCTCTGGATAGGTAGAGCAACACGCAAGTGATATTTATGACAAGGTTAGCGTTACTTTTAGGAATAAAAATCATCTTTAATCCATCTAAAACTTGAGAGCATATAAAACACTATGGGTCTTTATTTTAATCATAACCTCCACTAAAGATTAAGCTAGCATTTAGATAAAATCAGATTTGTATTTTAAGAGAGCATTAGCTTAATCATGCATAAAACAAATACAAAGATAAACAAAGAGGCAATTTGTTGGTGTTAGGATTAGTCCCGACACTAACTAGTAAGTTACGCTGTGATCAGCTTCTCGATGGTCGGTGCAAATGACAACACAGGGGACACGAGTTTATCCTGGTTCCGACCGCGGGGTCGTACGTCCAGCAGATTGGCGCGTGCGCGCTGTATTGACTCGCACCGGTGGTGCCTGTAGAGGGGGGCTACAAGCAAGGCGGGAGAGGAGGAGAGTCCTCCAAGTCCCTGCTAGCAGTGATTGAGGCAAAGTGCCAATATCGATGGGAACGAGTATGCGAGTGAGAGTGAGAGTGAGTGTGAAGCGATGATTTTTCGTCCCCCCGGCGGCCGGGCGACCGCCTCCTCCTTTTATAGACTAAGGGGAGGCGGCTTACAAACGTGCCGCTCGGGGTTTTACACAGTATCGTGGTACTGGCACACAGTGTTTGCGATTTGATGGCGTCCTGACGTCTCAACACTTGCCGGTGTCGTGGTGGCTATATGCTGGTCTGGGAAAAGCTTCGAGGGTAGCTCGCTCGGCGTGCACGTCTGACTGCCGTTCGTGCACCCGTTCGAGGGTCTTGCTGACGAGGGCACCCGGCGCTGTACAGGGGCCGGCGCGGCGGCATCCCATCGAAGCATGGCCGCACAGCACCGGGGATGGCAGCATAGCGCCCGGGATGGTGCCACAGGGCCAGGGATGTCCGCACAGCGCTGGTGCTGATCGCACGGACCCTGGGCGAGTCGCACAGCGCCCGGGATGGCCGGGCGGCGCCGCAGCTAGCGGAGGGGACGCGGCGCACGTCGCTCGTACGGCGGCGCCGGTCAGTGTGCGCACCAAGTCGCTGCCCGTACACCCTTTGAGGATGATCCATGCTCTTTCGAGGGCCTCGATGGCGGGAGCGCCCATGCCGTACAGGGGCCGGCGTGGTGGCGTCCCATCGTAACAGGGCTCCACAGCGCCGGGGATGGCTCCATAGTGCTGGGGATGGCTCGCACAGCGCTGGGGATGGCTGCACAGCGCCGGGAGGTGATGGAGGTGACGCGCCTCGCCGGCCTTGCGCCACGGCGTCGCCCCAGGTGGGCGGGGAATTGGGGGCCGTACCCCTCTCGAGGGTGCCGCCGTCCTCTTTCGAGGGGCGCGACGTGGAGGAGGTACGGGAGTAGGCGGCACAGTGTCACGGAATGACACCGGCCATCCCGCACAGCACCCGCACAGCGCCGGGGATGGCTGCACAGTGCGGGTTGGGCGAACAACGCCGGGATCTGATTCCCAGGCGGTGTCAGAGGGCCGGCGTGGCGTGGATTTGCCTTTGACCCGGGCTCCCGCGACGCGCCAGAGCATTTAATGCTCCGGTCGTGGGAGCAGGCACGGTGTCGCGGATCAGAGGAGACCTCGAGCGAGGCGTAAACACGCTCGAGGGGCGTCAAGCCCTCGAGCGAGGCGGACACTCGCCCGAGGGGGTGTCAGGCCCTCGAGCGAGGCGGAAGATTCGCGGCGCAGCGCCCGGCCCTCGAGCGGGTCGGAGGTTTGCTCGAGGAGCGCCGGGGGTTGACTGTTCGTTGGGCCGGTGAGGCTTTTTGGGCCGTGGCCCCTGCCCTGGGCCGCTGTTGTGCGTGGTGTGGTTTGCTCGTTCGCTTTCGTTATTTTTCGAAAAAGGGGTGATTTCCCCCATTATTAGGGGACCCCCGTGGCTGTCCCCGACACAATTATAATCATATATCATCATGGCATAAATTTTGTAACTTTACCAAAGGTAAAAACAAGGTGGTGACTTTATTCATGATGAAAACAAACTAACACACATGCTGGAATTTAAATAAAAACTGAAGACACTAGGCATACATAAGCAAACACAAGCTGAAAATTAAAGAAAAAGGGAAAAGAAAAGAAAACTAAAGCTCCTCCTTCTTCTAATCTTCCGTCGGCGGTTGGTATTGATAATCTTGGTAGTTGTACCCTTGCTCATAATAGGTTTGGACATCCCCTCCAACGAATTGATCCAGCGGTACTAGGTGAAGGCGCCCAAGCTCATAGGCAATATTTGCATTGCCTTCACCTAATTGAGCCGCGTTGGATTGGATGGCTGCGACGTTTTGCATGTTTCTCGCAGCATATCCTCCAATTATGGCCACACTTTGTTGTGGTTGGGGGAATTGTGCATAGGGCTCCGCAAAGGTTACGTTGGGCACCACATAATTTTGTGGGGGCATGGCTGCACCACTCCCCCATGCTTGCATTGGTGGCCCTCCGTAATAACTTGGTGGTGTAGGAATTCCTCCGTACGGTGGCACATAGTTTTGTTGTGCACCTCCCTCTTGTGCCGAGGAGGATCCTTCTTCTATAATTCTTCCTCTTTTATTCTTCCTTGCCGGCACAAGGAGTCCTTCCTCCAACCAATCTTCCTTCCCTTGAATGAAGAGTCTAAGTCTTGGATCCGGAAGGGGTAAGTTCACTTTGGCCACATTAAAGCCTCCTCTCTCATCTCCACTTACATATTTTCCTTGCTTCAAGTATTCAAATCCGAGAGAGGTCCCGGGTAGAAGATGTTCGGGATTTCTTGGAATTCCCGGTCTTAAGGAGATGGCCAACATGGAGAGGTAGCACCCCGAACCAATATCTCCCGATCCCGATGTTGCCTCGCAACACCATCGGTTGATCATGAGGTATGAGGGATCTATCGGCTGCCTGGCAATTAAAGCCGAGTAAAGCCAATTCAACTCCGTGTCGGTCACCTTCGTCTCCCTCATCCTCCCCAAAATCCTTTTACACATCCATGAGTGGAATACTTGGATGATGGGGTTCCGGATGGAATTCCTTTGTTGGTGGGCCTCCCCGGAGATCAAATTCCAAAATCCATCCAACATGCCTTCCGGCACGTCAACCTTCTCCGGAGCGCCCTTTTGGAAACCAAGTAGCTCCCTAATATGTTCATAGGGAACCACTTGCTGAATCCCCTCCAATCGGAATGATAAACTTGGCACCCCCTCATCAAGGATAGGCGCCATGGTCATCAAAATTTCCAAGGCAAATTCCTTGTGGGTATTTGCCGACACCCCGTTGGAGAATTGCACCCATCCAAGGTGCCCCAACATATAATAAATGTCCGTGCCAAAACCCAATGAGTTGAGAGCTTGATCGTCGAAATCGACGTTTGCCACAAGCCTCTTCTCAAGACGAGAAAGTTTCTTCTCCTCCTCCTCCGATATGATGATGAAGCCATATGCGGAGTACCGCGCAGTGTATGGAGGTGGAGCGGATGATCGGGTCGATCGACAAGGTGGGACGGGCGGCTCCTCCGTACGCCCTTGAGGTTCGGTAAACCTCATGGACGAGCTCCTTGTAGCCCTCATGCCACCGAGGAGGAGAGTGTCGTTCCTCCTCGGCGGTGCCGTGTCCTCCTCCATGCTCCGAGGAGACTCGGAAACCGAGTGCCTCCTCGAAGACATCGTCGAAGATGGCTTGGACGATGACCCCTTCTTCTTGGTGAAGAGACTTGTGGTTTTCTTCCACATGATTGCAGCACTCTTCTCTCTAATATAATCCCGGGGTTTGAACCGGTAATAAAGCACTCAAGAATTATTTCGGAGTATGGACTTCGAGTGGATTAAAGGGTGTGATTTGTTGAGCAAACAAACTTGGGAAGGATGGCTAAGTCTAAGGTGGTTCTGGACTAAAAACTTTGAGCACACAAATAGAGAAAGGGAAGAGCTGCTTGCCTGCTGAAGACGAGCACCGGGGGTGCCTTTTATAGGGGAGGCCGGCCGGCCTGGGCCGACCGGCCTGGGTGGCCTCGTGCCTTCCCTGGCTCGGTTTTCCTTCAGCGTGATGATCTCCCCTTTGTGACTTTCGTGCCCGCGTGCTCCACTAGTTGCACCGCCCAAACTCTCTCATCCACTCCTTTGCTTGCATTATGGGTCCTTCCACTTGATGCCTTTGCTTTGAGTCATGTCCATGCTCCCTTGCTTCACATGCCACCATGAATTTCCTGCAAAACAATGCTTGCTGCCCCCCCATGCTTGTCCTTTGCATGTGGTCTTGATGAAAGTTGTTGAAAGGGCATCCAATGATGCATCATGGTGCATGCATGATTTGCTTAACTAGATTGCCTCCCTCTAAGCATGTCTTAAGGCTAAGCACTCCTCTAATTTCGAAAATTAAAAATAATTTTAGAGCTATGGGAGAGCTCAAACATAAATTTAGAGAAGTTTTTAAACCATTAAAAACAAATGTAAGTCAAAAATATTTTCCGACTACATTTATATCGGTCTCACCGGTATTGTTTGCCTTCATTAGTTGAGAGCAAACTTTTCCCGGCTTGATCATGGGGGCATAGGTTTAGGTTCTAATTTTGGCTAAGTGAGAGAGATTTTGAATGAAATAAAATTAAATGAGGCTTAGAAAAATTCTAATCTTAGAGAAACCAAGGATATAGATTTTTAAACCAACAAAAAGTTAAGTTTCTAGGTTCACGCGAGTCCTACCACGTGCTGAAATTTAAATAACATCTAGATACAAGTCGTGGCTCTACTCGTGTGTTTTTAGCATGTAAAACAAGTCAACCACAACATCATAAAGAGGATGAATGGTTGAGATAGGTTCTGAATTTATTTGGTTTTGGTTTCTCGAAAAGAAGCAAATATTCATATAGGATGGTTCATGTAAAGGGTTTATAATCAAGCAAAACATTCAACCAAGAATTATGTCTCTAATATTGTTCAACCACTTCTAAGTCTAATGTCTTGCATAGTAAATTTCAAAACTAGCTTACTTGAAAAGACTCGAAAAACCTGGAATCAGGTTGTCCTCCCGGTAGCTTATTCTTGACTCGACGAAACGGGTTGCCTCCCGCCTAGCGCTTCGTTTATAGTCCATGGCTAGACTTCTTCACTTGATTACTTCGGATCAACGCTCTTTGCGGGCATTGCCATCTTGGGTACCCACTTCCGCACCATCTTGGGCACGGGCTTATTCTCCGGCTTAGTCATCTTTTTGGTCTTCACAGGCGGCTTTTGTTCCTTTGTCTTGACGGATGCAACAACTTCTTTGATTTTCTTCACGTCCTTCTTCTTCGGCTCTTCCTTCTTCCTTGTTTCTTCCTTAACAACGCGACGATGAGGTGGAACATATTTAACTTCAATCATATTGCATACCTCGAGGCGTGGTCGAAACTTGAAGGGACTCCTTTCTCCGTTAATGTCGAACATGATCTCCCCCTTGCCAACATCAATGGTAGCTCCCACGGTCTTGAGGAAAGGCCTCCCAAGGATGAGTGGTGGCTTCTCCCTCTCTCCCATCTCGAGTACCACGAAGTCGACGGGGATGAAGTGGTGTCCGACCTTCACGGGCACATCTTCGGCGATGCCCAAGGGATAGCGAATGGAGTTATCACCCAACTCCAAGCACATACCCGTAGGCTCCAATGGTCGGCGTAGCTTCTCGAACACATCCCTTGGCATGACGCTCACACTTGCTCCAAGGTCGCATAACGCCTTCTCGAACTTGAATGAACCAACGGAACATGGAATCGTCGGGCATCCGGGGTCTTTTTGCTTCTCTAGTCCATTAGCAATAGCGGCACTACATTGCTCGGACATCTTGACATGATCTACCCCGAGTGTTGCTATCTCATATTTATTTGCAAGGATATCTTTGAAGTAACGAGAATATGTAGGAACTTGAAGGGCATCCAATAATGGCTTGTTGATGCTAAGTCTACGCACAACCTCCACAAACTTCTCAAAGTGGTTGTCAAGTTTACCTCGGAAGTAGTGCGGCTTAAGTTGCGGTATCTTCGTGTCTTCTCCCGGCATCTCAAACTCGGGCTCTTCGGTGGCGATCTCCGTAACTTCCTCCTTAGCGAATTCCTCTGCCTCGGCGAATGGTTTAGGTTTCCTTGCTCCCGCGGAATGTTCCGGATCTTCGGTCTCCTTTCCCGAACGAGTTTGAATAGCCTTCGCCGTTTTGGGACCTTTAGGTTGTCCCAGAAGCTTCCCTTCATTAGCGGATAGGCGCCCGGCAGGTTGTCCCACTTGCGTCTCGAGCATCTTCATCATGTTGAGCACTTGATGGTTGGAGCTTCCGACCTCCGTCACTTTGCTATCGATGTTCTCCAACACCTTGTCTATGGCTTTGAATTTGGTGACGGTGTCCTTGTTGATCTTAGCTTGCTCGTCCATGAAGTCCTTCAATTGTATACGAAGCGGAACCGAATTCGGAATGGATGAGCTTGCATTAAATTGAGGTCTACCTTGCCCGTAGCAGAAGTTCGGCAAATCTCCCTTCCTCATGTAGTCGAGCACCTTGGCTTCCTCCGGACAATCCTTGTGGACATGGCCATATTCTCTGCACTCTTCACATGTGGATCTTGCTTCGGCAGCCTTTAAGTCTTGAGCCTCTTTCTTTTCTATCTCCATCTTCTCCAGCCTCCGCATAAGCGAATCGATCTTTCCCTCGAGTATGTCTTCTTTCTCCACTTGCAAGACTCCTTTGACGTTCCCCGTGGGTTGAACCGGAAGTAAGCGTCCGGATGACGCCCACGTATCATTGTCCGCGACCTTCTTGAATAGAGTGAAAGCTTGAGTCGGCGTAAGCTCGATGATAGATCCTCCCGCCGATGCATCGATGACCGTCCTTGACGCCATGGTGAGTCCTTGGTAGAACTTTTGCACGAGGTCCTCCTTCAGGAACTTGTGATGTGGAACCGCCTGAGTGTACTCATTGAAGCGCTCGAATGCCTCTGAGATAGTTTCCGTAGGATATTGAGCAAAAGTGGCAATCTTATTACGCAAGGTTTGAGTTTTACCCGGCGAGTAGTATTCCTTCATGAAGGCCCTCATCAATGCATTCCAATCTTGCACCGTCTCCGCCGGTTGAGAGTAGAACCATTGCAAAGCCTTCCCGAGTAGCGAGAATGGAAAGAGCCTTGCCCTCATTTGATCTTGAGTCACCCCGTCCATGTTGAATGTCTGACATAGTTGAACGAACGCTTGGAGGTGAAGGTTCGGATCTTCTTTACCGGTGAAGGGTGAATGTTGCACCATGCAGATTGTTGAGGTCTTGATCTCGAATGGCCTTCCGATCTCTGCGAGGTTCAAGATTGGTAGGTCGATGATGTCCGGGGTGCATAGCTCCCCGATCTTGCGTTCTTGCGGTTGCTCTCCCATCGGTGGAAGTCGATTCTCCCGAGGACTTCGAGGTGGTGAATTCTTCGGAGACTCCGATGATCCTTCGTCTTCCGACTTCGAATCTACAAAATCCAGCTTCTTAGCTTGTTGTGCTTCGCGTCTCCTTAGCCTGTAAAGTTTTTCTGGATCATCCACAAAATTATCGGGTTTGTTGGAGAGGTAGCCGTCCATCTCCTGTTAGGGTTAGCGATAAACAAAATATACAAAAAAAATGAAAAAGTAAAAACAAATCTAAGAAAACTAGGGTTAGACAAACTAGATTAGATTGATTTTGAGGATGATCAAAAGTTAGTAGATGCAAAAAGAAAAACCAAAAGAAAACTGAAAATTACACAAAAAGCAATAAAAGATCGAATCTTGATCACTTGTTCCCCGGCAACGGTGCCAGAAAAAGGGGCTTGTTGACGGTATATATTCGTATTAAACTTCAAGTGGACTTGCAAGCGGACAAATCCTCCGTCGTAGTCAAGGGACCCTTCTTCCCTCGAGTGATGAACCCAAGGTATCGAATCCGTGGAACAAATGTGTGATGCAAGAGTTGATCTAGTAAAGCCGAGAAACTTCGATCTTCAAAAGGAGAGTCTAATGCATCTAATCTTAAAGAACATGACAAGAACGAATCTAATCTATTAAAGACCAGAGGTAGCAAGAGATAGAGGGGGATGGATAAACCAATCTAGAGAGATTGGATCAAGCCTTCGTTGAAGTTCCGAGCAAAGGAAAGAAGTAACAAGTTCAATCTCATTAAAAGCCTCTTTAAACCACGGTTTCCCGTCCGACTCCGAAAACGCCCGCCTTTTGGAGCCACCGTTCTGTCACAACGCACCCCTATTCGTGCGGGTTAGTCTAGGGCGAGTCCAAGGACAAGTTGAAATCTTTCGGAAGGTCAGGCATGCACCTCTAGCCACCACGGCTACAAGAACATCCTCGGTGATCTATCTCGAGAATAGATCTTAAGATACGAAAAGCCGATCGAAATCAAAGACGTAGGAGAAACACTTGATCGCTAGAAATTGGATTGCAACTTGATAATTCAACATTACTTGATACATGAATCAAGATCACCACCGGGATCCTACCTTGATCTTGCTTCTAGCTCCGGGAACTCCGACGTGGTCTTCCTTGCAAGGTTCCCACGTCGGCTAGGAAGATCCTAGTCAACTAGCTCGACCCTCTCCTCTCCGAGATGGTGTCCCTCTCTTCTCTGCTCCTCGGCGGCCAATGACGAATGAATTGATGCATGGCTCTTGGCCTCGGGGCTATAAATAGTCTGAATGGCGGCTAGGTCAAAGGGGGGGCTGACTGGGCCCCGAAATGGGCTGGGCCGGCCGGCCTGGGCCCACTTCGGCCCAGCCAGCTGCCTCCTTCGCCCGGTGTCGGTTCCCGAGTCTTCTAGATCCTTCCCCCTTCTGCATGTGGGCCCTTGTCGTCGGTTTCTCTCCGAATTGGATGAAGCTCCTTGTCCCGCAAGATTCGGCACTTTTCTGACTGGGTCCTCGGAGTTTTCCATCTTCTCGGGTTTGGTCCCTGGGCTTCTTGGAGTCATGTTCACTTCATTGCTTGACTTGTACCGGGCTTCAAGGTCTTGTCACAAGGTGCTTGATGAACTTATCCCGGAAGTCTTGCTTTCAACAATAAAATCCTGCATAAACACTAAACTCCAAATCCGACATGCACGAACGAACTTGTTATACCAAGGGGGTTAGTACCAATGGATAAGATATAAAACTCATGCCAACACCGAAGGTAAACTCATGGCTAGGTTGACGGAATTTCACCGTCAACAAGCCACAATCAGTATCCATAGCTACCAAGCATCGTGGCTGGTAGCTACTGATACTATGCGGAAGAGTTTTGAACAAAACATGTTACCAAAACGCTACACAGATTGTAGTTACAATCCAGAGCTGCAAAAGAAGCATGAGCTTGACCGCTCATGCATTGTTGCTTGGGCTGCAAAAGAACAGTCATCAGTCTACAAGGATGTAAAGCACTAGCAATCAAGTAATCGCGACTTGCTAATAATAGAGAGAAAGAGAGAGGGAGGGAGGGAGGGAGCGAGTCACAATCTGAATCTATTTTGTCAACAAATTTAAAAGATCAACACTGCAGCTAAAGGATAATTAAGACTTTTAGCTGTGAGAAGCACATAAGTTGAAATATAGCATCAGTTGGCACATGTGAGGTTTCTAGTGCAAAAATCAACAGATCACTATGCCAATCAATCACAGATCTGAATCATCATGCAATAAACAACAGATCATAATGCTCTTAATCAACCATAAAGGCAAACAAAATTAGAGATCTAAGTAGTCAAATTCAGAAGCAGTACCTGAGCTGATCAGCGGCGTTCTCATCCCTGCCGCTGCTAACATCACCATCTTCAGGTTCTGCATCGAGGTTCAACTTCTTTGATACAACTTTGCTAGGCGATGGACGAGACCTACAGCCTTAGATGTTAGTTTTTTTGCGAATCAGTGAGGTAAAAGGCAGAGTGGAGCAGGGTGTAACCTTTTTTTGGAGGCAGTTCTCTTGGAAGAACCATCTTTGCCTTGTGTAGCAACAGGCACCTGAAAATTTTTCTGCATGATTAAGTAACCAAGACAGTAGTAGGGAAACCAAGTTGAACAGGAGAAAGGAGAAAGGTACCTCTTCATCAGCTCTTTTCTTCACACTTTGCGGAGAGTCTGGCACCTCCGGGACAGGTAGAACTGTCCTGACCGGTGTACCAGCTGAGACTTGGCTTGCCCCAGAAGCAGCACGTGGCGGGGACAAAGCAAAGGCATGACTCTGCACGCTGGTGCTTGGACCCGGTGATAGCATGACTGAAGATGCCTGCGATCCTGCTGGTGTTGCTGGAAGCACAACACCCTCTTCAGTGACTCGTCCCTGAACTGCGTTAAGTTGGAAGGAAACAACGCCTGAGTCTGTTGTGCTATCAGTGAAACTAACATTCCAGGTATAGGTCCTCTCAAGAAGCTTTGTCAATTCGTCTGGGATGAATCCAATTGGGTTCTCAGCAATAAGGGTGTCAGCTGACTTTCTTGTAAGAAGCTGAGCCTTCTTTCCAAATAGGATGAAATTAGCATCACCTGTCTCATCTCCAGCAAGCACACATAGCTTAAACCTGCATATAGAATAGTGAATGTAACATAAGTTCAAGTTCAAATACTGGTTTTAGAATAAGCTGTTTGTAGGATCAATTTCCTAGGGAAATCTAAAGCCCCCGAAATTAGCAACTTGCCAATTGTTTGCCATATACTGAAGGTTTGCCTATCCAATGATTTACATGGTGTGTCATTATCCAAAATAAGGACAAAAAATAGATTAGTTAAATACTGCCACTCTAATTATATAAAAAATACAACACATGTGTTCAAAGTAGGTTAAAAATGGCAAACGGTGGAGTAAAAACAGCTAGGGACTGACCTTTGCTGCGGTGCTCCAATGATGTTGCATTTAGGATAACTGCACTTGAACGAATCGCCGTAGCGCTTCGCTGTTCTCTTACATTTACTGCAGGAGTTGTACCACCACGAACTGTCAATCTTCTTTATTGTCACCGTGACCAGGAACTCTGTTTTCTGCATAAGGGAAGTATAAGAAGCGATTTAGGCACCACCGTTTTTTGAAGACAGCAACAGGCAGATTGATGCATGGACATATACAAAAAGTATATATGATCCTAGGAGTTTTAGCTTTGAACAGAAGGTTTTATGATATATACTGTACAGAGTACTAAGGAACGTCATCCCCGGCACTGTGGGAGCCCAGGACGACGAGACACCGCCACACCCGCCACTGTGCATCCTCCAGCCCTCCGTCAGCCCAACCCTCGAGCTGACGTACGGACGATGACCAAACAAGAAGCTCCTACACCACCACCCTCGAAGCCGCTTCTAGACAGGCACAGGACTAGCCACGACGCCCGCCAGGAGAGAGATTCTCCAGGACAACCATCAACTCTGCGACACTGTGCACCATGCCGCCATATGTAGCACTAGAGCCATGCGGTGTGACTGTAAACCGCCTCCCCTTTGCCTATAAAAGGAGGAGGCGGTCCCCTGGCCGCGGGGGGGACGACGGATAGCTGCACACTTGCACATTTCCGCCCACATCCACGATATTGGCACTTCGCCTCAATCAAACCTCAGGGACCTGGAGGCTTCCCCTCCTCTCCCGCCTTGCTTGTAGCTCCCCTCTGCAAGCACCACGGTGCAACGCAATACAGTGCCTGAGCGCACCCCTGCTGGACGTATGGCCCACGGCCAGAACCAGGATAAACCCGTGTCATTGTGTTGCTTAGCACCGGCCATCGAGAGATAGATCTCATCGCTCTTACTAGTTAGTGTCGGGACTACTTTCCGCACCGATAGTTGGCGCGCCAGGTAGGGGATCTGTGCTGAGATCAGCTTCCCACCAGCCATCTCGATGGTGATCCGTACCGAGTACAGGTCCCAGAGGTACTCCATGGGCAGCTTGGACCCCCTCCCAGCCGGATTCGAAATCCGGTTCGGGAGCCTGAACTTTCAGGCCACGGGGAACCACTACCTCATGCGTATCACCAACCGCGACAAGCTCCACCCGTGGCGGTCGACTGGGCCAGGGCCAATTCCCACAATGTTTTGTGTAAGCATGTTTTGGTATATCAGTCCCGGTGAAGAAGACCGGTGCGGAGCTTCACTGCTGAGTATTACTCGAGTCCCGGTGAAGAAGACCGGTGCGGAGCTCGATTCCCTGATGTAGATGGCCGCCGCAGAGATCGAGCCCCCCGACGGTAGCGGCTACTAGTCGGTGGGTAGGCAGGCAGGACGGCGGGCAGCGGTCTAGCAGATGGGCGGACGGTGGCTAGTGGATGGACGGCGGCCGGCGGCGAGATACAATCATTCGGTTCTATGCGACTCACAGTCCAGCCATGTTAAGGCAAATGGATAAGGGGCACTTTGATCCTTTCACCAGCCTGAAAAATGCAAAATGAATTTAAAATCAATGAAATGGAAAAAGGAAAAATAGGGACAAACGCTACATAATTGCAATTGAAGTAGATTTTTCTCTCTTTTATTTAGCAACATGTAATTTAGGGAAAATAAGAACCCATTACTTTGCTTTTTTAGTATTTTCATAATATTATTCATGTATTTTCAATCCTACATTCCAAACACCTGTTTCCATCTCATTCCTATGTTTTTCATTCCTCTGTTTTGCAATAAACGCTACATGTCATTCCTGTGTTTCCTTTCATTCCTGCGTTTTCTATTCCTTCGTTCCAAACAGACCCTATTTGTTTATGATACACATAGGTGGTGGTCTTGCCCTTCTCTATGCGTCAAAAGACCTGGATAATTTGCAGACTGCAAACTTTGACCAAAAGATTGGTGTTCAAATTATCCAAAATGCTTTGAAGGTTTGAAAAGTTGATTCTTTTTTAAAACAACAATCCTCTCATGTTTGCATCATCTGACTGGTCGGAGTATTTTTGCAGACCCCAGTCCAGACTATTGCTTCAAATGCTGGCGTAGAAGGAGCTGTTATTGTTGGCAAGCTTTTGGAACAGGAAAAACACTGATCTAGGCTATGATGCAGCTAAAGGTAGGGTGCACTGTTAATGAACTTCGCCCTTGAGGACTAATTTTAATTTCTGTCTCTAACTTTGGTTATGCAAGCTGATTTAACTCTGGTTATGCAAACTGATCTTCCAATGTAGGGGAATATGTGGACATGATTAAGGCTGGTATCATTGACCCACTTAAAGTTATCAGGACAGACCTGATGGATGCGGCAAGGTCCTCTCTAATTTCATATTTATTTCTTTCTCGGTCAAATAATTGTGGTTGAACCGTAAATGTGAAGAGTAACATAGTACCGCCTCTTTTCAGAAATGCAACCGTGAGCCAAGTCTTGTTAACCTTTGACTATGAGAATAATAAAAAACTTGTATTGATTATATAAGTGTGGTACTTCTAGATTGATTATTTAAAGATGTTTTTTCATGGTGTATATAATTATTTCCACCTAGGATAGTGTACTTTTTATAGATACACAGTCAAAATACAAAAGAGACCATCAATGTCATAATGGACTTGTATTTCCGTCGGAGGAAGTACATTTGAAAGATAAGTGAGACTGCATTGAAGTGGCTGAACCAGATTACTGAATTGTCATATGTTAGCTTTACTTTTCAGAATGTTGCATACTCAAGCAGCCCTAAATCTTGATCTTAGAAAAATATGTTATGATATATTTCCCCTGTTTTTCGTCCACTGACACAGTTTTGCCTTCTGTAATATTGCAGTGTTGTAGCGAACATGGCCGCCATAGCCATTTGTTCAAGTATAATTTTGGTGATTCATACACAACACAATCATGGGACTAACCAAAATGATTGAGCATGTCCTTGTAGGTATTCTAAGTTCCATGGATGCAACCGCACACAATGCAAAGCATGACAAAAGAAAAATATGTAGCCGGGACAAAGAGAGGAATGAATTGGACTTGTCCTATGAATAAATTATTCTTAGATCAATCAAATGGTATGAAATGCTACAGAATCATGAAGATTATTCCACAAGCTTTCCATAGAGTCCAAGATCATCAAAATCAGAATCCGGAGTGAAAAGTTATGCCCAAATTAAGATGTGCTGAAAATAGGGCATAGGATGATCCGACGGTCCCATTTTTGTGAGCACCGGATGAACTCCTGAGAAGAATAAAAGAAGTGTATAAGCACCGGATGATATGGTGATACCATCGGATGAATGCGTCGGTTCATCCTATGCTTTTTCAGGAAACATACAGAGAGGTATTCGCGCAAAAAAGGCTAGCACCGGATGAACCGACGCTACCATCGGTTCATCCGACGCTCAAAAACTGCTCAAAAGCTCAGGATTTTTTCAGAATCTTGTAGAGAATTTCATAAGCTTTCCAACAAGTACAAGATCACCCACAACGGAGTTCGGAGCAAAGAGTTATGGCCAAAATACCGAAGGGCAGCGACGTGTGTGACAGGATGAACCTCTGGTACCGTCGGTGCAACTTCAGTAATCCGACGCTCAAAAATTGGTCAAATACTCAGGATTTTTCCAGAATCTTGTGTAGAATTTCATAAGCTTTCCAACGAGTATAAGCCGTCGAAAACGGAGTCCGGAGCAAAGAGATACGGGCAAAATACGGAAGGGCATACGGCAGCACAGGATGATTCGACGCTACATAAAATGACACCGTCGGTTCATCCGACGGTATATCTTAAGTAGCCGTTAGAGCAATGGCTATATTGGTGTGTTGGCCTATTTATACCCCTTCTACTCTCCCATTTGAAGGTGTTGGAGTGTGTGGAAGTGCAGAGGAGTGCAAGACACTTAGAAGATCATATCCAAGCCATCCAAGTGCTAAATTTGCTCATCCATAGACTTTCACATGCTTTGTGTGTGTGCTTAGTGCTAGGCTTAGCTTAGAGCTGAGTGAGTGCAAGGTGTACCTACCTTGTGAGGTGATTCTTGAGTGGATCAAGTTGTACAAGGTGCGCCGGAAGCCTTGGGGCCTAAGTGGCTCACCGGCAATCGTCTTCGACCCTCCGGCTTGGTGTGGAGTGGCGAGGACACTTTGTGCGGGGGACGTGGAGACCCCCTTCCTAAGTGGAGAAGCTCCTTAGTGGAGGCGGCATCAAGGTGACCAAGGGAGCTTGGCGAGTGCCTAAGTGGCGAGCCTTTGTGGCGAGTCAAGTGGTGCTCTTGGGAGAGACTTGGTGACCGGGAAGCAATACTCTTGTGTGAGTGCTTCAACAACGTGGACTAGGGGTGGCTTAGTGCCTACCGATACCACGGGATAAATCACGTGTCAAGAGTTTGCTTCCTCTCATCCCCCTTTACGTTTCCGCATTACTTTCTTGCAATCCTTGCTTGCCTTTACTTTCCTAGAGTAGTATCATGCTAGGATTGGCTATAGGTTGCAAAACTTATTTTGGGATGGGAGTTTCACACTAGAACAACCATAGTTGCACATCTAGGTAGTATGTTCTAGTTTTACTTTATGCAAAAGTAGTGAAACCATATGTTAAGGTTTTTAGAAGCCTAATTCACCCCCTCCCCCTCTTAGGCTACGAGCATCCGATTCCTTACAAGTGTATCATCTCTGATGACTACCACAGAATCTATCATTGTTGAGAGCCCGAAGGACGAGAGCAGTGCACCAGCAGTGGGTGAAATGGAATACTGACATACTGCGAATGTGATTATGTGAAATTAGCACTAGACTAGATTCTCATTATGGATCGGATGAGGAAGTTGTCCACTTCAAAAGAGGATATCGCTAACTTTAGGTAGTGTTGGAAATTGGGATGAACACAATCCCCTTATACCACCATCACTGAGTTAAATTTTGGGATCAAATCGTGGTTGGTCCTTTGGCTGTATCGTGTTTTATTGAATCACCTTGATCCGGTGTGGCACTGGTTTCAAGTTGAATGTTAGGAGATGTGACTTGATGTCGCAGGATCTGCTTTTCCTCTTGGTGATGGTTGGAGTAATATATGTGATCCTTGGTGATACTATCTTTTGTCTTATCGAAACACCTTAGATCTGGTGTGGTGCTTGTTTCAAGTTACATGTAGATGTTGACTTGGTGCAGGAATTGGTTTTCCTCTTGGTGATGGTTGGAGTAATACAGTATGCTCTATGCTTTCTATTTTGTTGTTGCATGTGAATTTTTCCCGATGCTGTATGGCACTTCCGAATGTGCTGGACAGCTGGAGGCAAAGTTCTATAGAATTTCAGGCTTCTCTTGACAGTTTGTTTCAGGCCCTCTTGACAGTTTGTGAAACTTCCCTACTGCTTAGATAAAATGCAGGTACCCCAGAGAGAAATTACGCCTGTCCTGCGGCCCGACCATGGTGGAGGTCTGGAGGATGAAGACGCCATCGCATCTGGTGCTCTTCAATTCGATGACGAAGAGTGTCTGCAGTTGGTTTCAAAGAAAAGACTTTATGCTGAAACAGTTTCGATTCACACAACTGTAAGTACCTCACAGTCCTCCCCTTCTGTGGAATGAGCCAAGAGTCATTGCTGCTTATTAAGTTACCCTTTCACTGCTGGCCAGATGCTTGTGCACCGGTTAGATGCTCGTTTTACTGAAGACCAGCTAGAGTTGGCGAACATATTCACAGACCAGCTAGAGTTGGTCAACATATTCACAGTGTAACAGGGGCGAATCCAGCAGGCTCGGATCATCATCATAATGGTCCTCATGTTTCAACTGACGTCTCGATTCAGTCTCCTCGATGGCGCCACGATCTCCATCATCCGCGTCTCGGTCTCCGAACTAAACGATGGCCTGATTCGGAATCGGGGGGCTTTTTGAAAAAATCAGATCGCGGTTATGTACGTCCGACGACCTCGCCGTCCCGCTCCCCTACCGCTGCGATCGCCATGGCAACGCTCCAATGCCGGCGGCTTCGACGGGGACTCGGAGGGGATCTTCACCGACGGGGACTCGGAAGCTTGTGAAGACCAAAAACTCTAAAGTAAGACACATTAGGCTTCTTACCGGTTAGGAGCTCATAGGCGGTCTTGTGTCTAAGCTTGTGAAGATATAAATGGTTTATAGCATGACAAGCCGTATGGATCGCTTCCGCCCAAAAACTATCCGAAGTCTTGTACTCATCAAGCATAGTTCTTGCGACTTCTATGAGAGTCCTATTCTTTCTCTCCACTATCCCATTTTGTTGAGGAGTGTATGGGACGGAGAATTCATGACCAATGCCTTCACCATCAAGATACTCTTCAATGTTGGTGTTCTTGAACTCGGAGCCATTGTCACTTCTTACTCTCTTGATCTTCACATCAAACTCATTTTGGGCTCTAGTTGCAAACTTTTTGAATATGTCATGAACCTTGCTCTTGTCACGCAAAAAGAAAACCCATGTATACCGAGAGTAATCATCAACAATGACAAATCCATACTTGCTCCCTCCAATACGAACATAGGCCACGAGACCAAAGATATCCATGTGAAGCAATTCCAATGGTCTTGTAGTGGTGAGTATATTCTTGGAGGGGTGAGGAGCACCAACTTGCTTCCCGGCTTGACAAGCACTACAAATTCTATCTTTCTCAAAATGAACTTTTGTTAGTCCTAGGATGTGTTCCCCCTTTAGAAGCTTGTTGAGATTATTCATCCCAACATGGGCTAGCCGGCGATGCCATAGCCAACCCAAGCTGGACTTTGCCATTAAGCATGTATCAAATTGGGCTTTCTCCGATGTGAAATCCACCAAGTAAAGCCTTCCCTTGAGTTCACCCTTAAAAGCAACGGAGTCATCGCCTCTTCTAAAGATGGTCACACCCTCATTGGTGAACAAACAATTATAGCTCATATCACAAAGTTGTGACATGGACAACAAATTGTAGTCCAACGATTCAACCAAATAAACATCAGAAATTGAATGATTGGTTGAGATAGCAATAGACCTGGGAATGGATTATCAATAATCCATGTCCAATTGGATTTTACTAGTTGGATTTCCTTGGATTTGGATTTAATTGGATCATGGATGTCATTGGACAAAAAAAATAGGATAATCCAATTGGTGTTGGATTTGAGCCCAGGCCTCGACGGCTAGCTAGCAGAAAGGCGCCACCGCGTCGGAGTACTTCTGCGCGTCGCTCGAGGGCCTCTCGTCGGCGCTGCGGCTGCCACCCGCCGTCGCGAGTGTCACGCTGCTCTCGCTCGCGAACGGCGTGCCCGACGTGTTCGCCAGCGTGGTGTCCTTCGCCACAGGCGACGGCAGCAGGGTCGGCCTCGACAGCGCGCTCGGCGGGGCGCTCTTCGTGTCCACCGTCGTCGCGGGCGCCGTCGTGCTCAACGTCGGCGCGCGCGGCGGGATCGTCGTCGAGCCGCGGGGGTTCGTGCACGACCTCTGCTTCCTACTCCTCACGTTCTGCTACTTGCTCGCCGTGCTCGTCAATGGCGCCATCGCCGTGTCGTTCGTCTCGCTCTACGTCGGCTACGTCGTACTTGACTGGACATCCCACTGCTACGCCGAGCAGGGCAAGCCACCCGCCGCCGGCCTCGCCGCGCCGCCCGCCATGGCGGCCTCGCTGCCTCGTCGCTCCTCCTCGCCGGGGAGCCCGAAGAAGAAGGTGCCACATCAACAACCACCAGCGCGTTGGCTCTCCGTGCCGCCGCCGCCGGGCCGAGCGTCGGCGCCTGCGGCGAGGAGCTTGTCATCGAGGGCGCACGCCGTCTGGCCGGAGGGCGACCCGTTCCTGGCGACGTACCTGGCGTGCACCAAGAGCAGCGGCAGCAGGGGCGCCGGAGCCCCCATCTCCACCGACGGTCGCCGGAGCTCCGCCCGCTGCGAGCCCGCGCGCCGCGCCACTCTCTGCTCGTGCTCCGCCGGCCACTGGCTCACTACGCCGTGCCGCTCCCACCCTACCGTCGAGCTCCGCCGCCGCTGCCGCCCAAAGCAGGTCGCCGTCCTGATCCCCGGCCGGGCCGTCGGAGGACTCGGAGCAGCTCTCGCGCCTGCCGGCGGGAGCACCGTCCTCCTCCTTTGTTGCCCACGTTGCTGGAATGCTGGTGCGGAAGAAGACGTTGGATGTATTGGATTGATTTGGATGTCAGATTAATTATTAGGATTGGATTGGATGGGGTGTGTGTATAGCTTGGATTTTAGTTGGATTTCCTTGAATTGGATTTGGATCTTAATCCATTCCCAGGTCTAGATAGCAATTTTACCTAGACCAACAACCGTTCCACCACCATTGCCTCCAAAGGCAATCTTTTCCGTAGGATGTTCAATCATTTCACAAGACATAAACATCTTCTTCTCCCCGGTCATATGATTAGTGCATCCACTATCAATCACCCATTTGGTTCCATCGGAGGAGTATGCCTACAAAACAAATTAGGCTTGGTTTTTAGGTACCCAATGAGAGTTGGGTCCTTTTACGTTAGTCACAAGAACTTTGGGCACCCACACATTCCTTTTGATCATAGAACCTTGTGTGCGGGGTCCCACATACTTGGTCACCACCTTACCCTTGTGGTTCCAAGTCAACACATAATCGGCATAAAAGTTTTCTTGTGAAGCATATGCCTTGGGCTTCTTGGTTTGCTTGGCTTTGGTCTTGACTTGTGGTTCATTGGATGTACCATTGGATCTCTTGAACTTGATAGGAGTGTTGAGCCTAAGTTGTTTACCTTCAACCATAGCACCCAATTGCTTCATCCCATGCACCACATTTCTTGTTCCCACACCTCTTGTGTGGTTGTTCTTGATGAATGGGATAGGGTCTTTGGAACCTTGCTCATTCTTACCTAGCCCCTTCCCATTCTCAAAGCCAAACTTCTTCATGTAGGTTGATCCAAAGCCCTTGGTATGGTTCTCAAACTCTCCTCTCTTTGGTTCCTTCTTCTTTTCCTCAACAAAAGAGTTTGACAACCGAGAAATTTTTTTCTTCATTGCATTCATCTCGGCAATGTTAGTGGCATAAGCATCTATATCAAGTTTATAGCATCTAGAACAACCATTACTTGTTGAAGCATTAGAGTTAGAGGTAGCATCATTAGAGGTTGTTTTAGCACTATTCTTGAGATTGTCAAGTTGAACTTCAATTGCAATGTGACTAGCTTTCAAGCGTTTTAGGCTCTCTTGATGTTCAACATTTTCATTCTCAAGTTTAGAGCAAGCATCCTTAGCTAGAAAAGACTCCCTTGCTAAGTCATCTATTATAAATGCCTCTTTAGCTTGAGAGTTCTTGAGGCTAAAAATTTCTTCCTCTTTTTCTTTGAGCAAGCCCTCTTGCACCTTGAAACCCTTCTTTTCAATTACAAGGGCATTCTCAAGGGCAATGGTTTTCTCTCGCTCAAGTCTAAAGAGCTCTTCTTGCACCTCAAGAGTCTCATCTCTATTCTTTATTTCATTTAGAAGGTTCATGATTCTTTTAGGTGCTTTCTTACCAAAACTAGTGATCATTCTTTCAAATTCATCATCACTATCAACATCATCATCAACATCTAGGGAAGAAGGTTTAGTGTCTACCTTAGTGCCCCTAGCCATGAGGCATGTGTGGGTGAAGTCATCTTCATCATCGGTGAGATCCCCAAAGAGAGATGGCTTGTCAATGGGTTGAGCAATGGATATTGTAGCAAGCCCTGCTTCATCTTCGGAGTCGGAGCTATCGTCATTTGAATCCCATTCTTCACCCAAATGAGCTTCACCAACTTCCTTCTTCTTGTTCAGAGACTTCTTGTTGGATCAATTCCTCATTTTCTTGACTACTTTGGGAGTCACCAGCAGTAGGCCCGGAGTCTCCGG
Organism: Cenchrus fungigraminus; assembly: GCA_036936925.1. Lineage (NCBI taxonomy): Eukaryota > Viridiplantae > Streptophyta > Magnoliopsida > Poales > Poaceae > Cenchrus > Cenchrus fungigraminus. Next base: position 92,531,376 of record CM072776.1, on the reverse strand, counting down.
GTTTTTCTCCGGAGTTTCCGGGAAACCCGGAATCTCCAGATTTTTCTCCGGATACTCCGGAGTTCGCAGCGGGAGGTGAACTTGCTGGTTCTTCTATCTCGCAGTCCTCATCATCTTCTTCTTGAGGCTTGACTTCTCCAATGGCCATCTTCTTTATAGCCTTTTCAGCTGGTACATCCTTGCCTACACACAATCCATCAACTTGCTCCACTTGAGAGCCATTAGATTCATCAAACGTCAAGTCACACGTGACTTCAACACAACCGGTGGTCTTGTTGAGGACACGATAGCCATGAGCGTTTGAGGCGTAACCAAGAAAGATACCTTCATCAACTTTAGGTGCAAACTTAGAGCTTTTGGGCTTCTTGTTAAGAATGAAGCACTTACAACCAAAAACTCTAAAGTAAGACACGTTAGGCTTTTTACCAGTTAGAAGTTCATAGGCGGTTTTGTGACGAAGCTTGTGAAGATACAAACGGTTGATAGCATGACAAGCCGTGTTGATTGCTTCCGCCCAAAAACTATCCGAAGTCTTGTACTCATCAAGCATGGTTCTTGCGGCTTCAATAAGAGTTCTATTCTTCCTCTCCACTATCCCATTTTGTTGTGGAGTGTATGGGACGGAGAGTTCATGACTAATGCCTTCTTCATCAAGATACTCTTCAATGTTGGTATTCTTGAACTCGGTGCCATTGTCACTTCTCACTCTCTTGATCTTCACATCAAACTCATTTTGGGCTCTTGTGGCAAACTTCTTGAATATTTCATGAACTTTGCTCTTGTCCTTCATAAAGAATACCCAAGTGTACCGAGAGTAGTCATCAACAATGACAAATCCATACTTGTTCCCTCCAATGCTCACATAAGCCACGGGACCAAAGATATCCATGTGAAGTAGTTCCAATGGCCTTGTAGTGGTGAGTACATTCTTGGCGGGATGAGGAGCACCAACTTGCTTTCCGGCTTGACAAGCACTACAAATTCTATTTTTCTCAAAATGAACGTTTGTTAGTCCTAGGATGTGTTCCCCCTTTAGAAGCTTATTGAGATTGTTCATCCCAACGTGAGCTAGTCGGCGATGCCAAAGCCAACTCAAGCTAGACTTTGCCAATAAGCATGTATCAAGTTGGGCTTTATCCGATGAAAAATCCACCAAGTAAAGCCTTCCCTTGAGTTCACCCTTAAAGGCAACGGAGTCATCGCCCCTTCTAAAGACGGTCACACCCTCATTGGTGAACAAACAATTGTAGCCCATCTCACAAAGTTGTGAAACGGACAACAAATTGTAGTCCAAAGATTCAACCAAATAAACATCGAAAATTGAATGATTGATTGAGATATCAATTTTACCAAGACCAACAACCGTTCCTCCACCATTGCCTCCAAAGGCAATTCTTTCCGTAGGATTTTCAATCATATCACAAGATGTAAACAATTTCTTCTCTCCGGTCATATGATTTGTGCATCCACTATCAATCACTCATTTGGTTCCACCGGAGGAATATGCCTACAAAACAAATTATGCTTGTGTTTTAGGTACCCAAGTGGATTTGGGTCCTAGAGCGTTAGTCACAAGAACCTTGGGCACCCACACATTCCTTTTGATCAATGTCCCTTTTGTGCGGGGTCCCACATACTTGGCAACCACCTTACCCTTGTGGTTCCAAGTCAACACATAATCGGCATAGAAGCTATCTTGTGAAGCATGTGGCTTAGGCTTCTTGCTCAACTTGGTTGGGTTGGTTTTTGCCTTAGGTTGTGGTGCATTTGTTGTGACTTGGGTGCTCTTGAACTTGATGGGAGTGTTGTACTTAACTTGGTTGTCAAAGTTCTTGGCACTCAATTGCTTCATGCCATGTACCACATTCCTTGTCCCCACACCTTTGGTGTGGTAATTCTTGATGAATGGGATGGGGTCTTTTGTACCTTGTTCTTGGTTACCAAGCCCCTTCCCATCCGCAAAGCCAAACTTCTTCATGTAGCTTGACCCAAAGCCTTTGGTATGGTTCTCAAACTCACCTCTCTTGGGTTCTTTCCTTTTCTCATCAATGAGAGAGTTTGACAACCTAGCAATCTCTTTCTTCATAGCATTCATCTCGGCAATGTTAGTAGCATAAGCATTTATATCAATTTTATAACACCGAGAACAACCATTGCTTGTTGAGGCTTTGGAGTTAGAGAGAGCATCATTAGATGTCGTTGTAGCATTATTCTTGAGGTTGTCAAGTTGAACTTCTAGTGCTATGTGACTAGTCTTTAAGCTTCCAAAGCTCTTTTGAAGTTCAAGCTTTTCACCCTCAAGTTTCTTGCAAGCATCCTTAGCTAGGAAAGATTCCCTAGTTCATTCATCTACTATCAACTCATCTTTAGCTTGGGATTTCTTGAGGCTAAGAATTTCTAGCTCCTTTTCCTTGTGCGAGTCCTCTTGCACCTTGAAACCCTTTTTTTCAATTACAAGGGCATTCTCAAGGGCAATGGTTTTCTCCCGCTCAAGTCTAAAGAGTTCTTCTTGCACCTCTAGAGTCTCATCTCTATTCTCTATTTCTTTCATTAAAAACATGATTTTCTTAGTTGCCTTTTTACCAAAGCTATTGATCATCTTTTCAAAGTCAAGATCATTTTCACTATCATCATCTAGGGGCGGGGTGGGAGTGTCTACCTTAGAGCCCCTAGCCATGAGGCATGTGTGGGTGAAGTCATCTTCATCATCGGTGAGATTTCCAAAGAGTGATGACTTGTTGATTGGTTCTCCAATGGATATAGTGGCAAGACCCACTTCATCATCAGAGTCGGAGCTATCATCATTTGAATCCCACTCTTCACCCAAATGAGCTTCACCAACTTCCTTCTTCTTGTTCTTGTCATTTTTGTTGGTGTCTCTTCTTCTCACTTTGATGTTGGGGCACTCCGCAATGAAGTGACCCTCCTTGCCACACCCAAAACACGGCCTCTTGGAAGTCCTCTTCGTCTTGATCTTGTCTTTGTCTTTGCTCTTGTTGAGGAAACCACTCTTCTTGAACATTTTGTTGAACTTTCTCACAAAGAGTGCCATTTGCTCGGGAGTCATGTTCATGTCACTATCTTCATCACTATCTTCCTCGACCACGGTCTTGGAGGTTGATGAGCTAGATTTCTTCTCCTTGCTAGATGCCTTGAGGGTCACTCCCTTGTTTTTCTCAAGTTGTTCATGCATCTTTGACATTTCTTGTGAAAGCTTTGACTCCTTGACGGTGATAAGATGTTCTTCCATTCTTCCAATCACATCCGCCGGAGTGAACTTGTTGAAGCCTCTCTTCTCTCTTATGAGTGTTGGGAGTTGAACATCCCTTGCCATGTATGCGGAGAGGATCTTATCAACCACTTCTCTTCTTCCCCATCTTGTGCTTCCAAGTGATTTGATCTTGTTGATGATCTTGTTCAAGCGGTTGTACATGTCTTGTGGAGACTCATCATCCTTGATAACAAAACGATTGAGCTCACTTTCCAAAGCTCGAATTCTTCCTTCTCTTACTTGCTTTGTCCCTTCATGGTTGATGAACAATGTGTCCCACACTTCCTTGGCGGATTTCAACCCATCCACCTTGTCATACTCTTCGGACATGAGCGAACTCTTGATGATGCGTATGGCTTGATAGTTTCTTTGTATCTGATTTGCTTGATCTTGAGTTAGCGTTGCATCACCACTAGGGAAAGTAATACCCCTGTTCACAATAGTCCAAAGTGCGGGATTCACCGTCATCAAATACTCCTCCATCGAGTTCTTCCACTTGGAATAGCCGGTTCCATCAAATTGGGGTATCTTCCCAATGTGGCAAGAACCCGATGGATGGTTAAAGGATAAACGAGAATAATCGAAAGAGGTTCGAGTATAGTCCCTTGATGATGACGGTCGTCGAGCGGAGCGGTTGGACCTTGCATTATCAAATTCTTCATCCTCACTATCGGAGGAATCATCACCATGTCCATGTGCTTGATGACTTGTGCTTGCTCCAAGGGTGTTACCTCCTTGAGGTGGGACGGGAGGTGTGCCAACAACGTTGTTGACGGGATCACCTTCGGCGAGAGGTGGAGCTAGATCGTTTGGATTCGACATCTTCTTGACTCCAAGCGGTTAAGCTTCAAATTCGGAGCACTTGGCTCTGATACCAATTGAAAGGATCAAGATGTCGACTAGCGGGAGGGTGAATAGTCGAACATGAAAATTCACAAACTTTTTCGCAGCTGTTAGATCAGGTTTGGAGTTTCCGGATATTTTTCCGGATACTCCGGGAAATCCGGAGAATCCGGGAAAATGTCCGGATTGTCCGGCCTGTTAAGGGGGAATTAAATCCGACAGAAATTAAACTTGCTCAAACTTAGATCTATGAAAATAGGTTATGCACTGGGATGAGACAAGCCTGTTTATCCACTTAAAACTTGCAGGAACCTCAACACAAAGTAGATCGGCACCAAACCCTAGAAATGTGCTCAAGAGAGAAACAAGCATACAACAAGATGAACAAGCACAAGAGACACAAGGATTTGTTACCGGAGTTCAACCTCACACCTTGAGGTCTACGTCTCTGTTGAGGTACCCACAAAGGGTGGACCTTTACACCTAGGTCACTTTCCTCCCTCTAGCGACCACAAAGATCAAGTTAGAGTTACTTACTCAATTTCGGGGTGATACAAACTTCCTTGGGCAGCCACAACCTTTGGATGCTCCAAGGCAACGCCTAGCCGGCTAGGAGCTCAAAGCTCCAAGAGTAACAAACACGAAATGTGCCAACCAAGCGAAGAACGAGGTGCTCTAGAGATGGAAATCAACTCACTAGCACTCTCCAAGCTCTTGCTCTCAATCCCTCTTAAATCCCCACCAAATCTCACCAACTTAGAGCCAAGGGGAGTAAAGGAGTTCTGAAGCTTTGCAGGTCGAAATAGGCAAGAGAGAGAGAGAGAGAGGAAAGGGTGGAGGGGGCTTTTATACCCCCTCACACAGAAAAGAGCCGTTACAGCTCTAAGACCTGGAATGTCCGGGGTAAACTCGGAAACTCCAGGAAGTCCGGAGACTCCGGGATAAACCCGGATACTCCAGCCTTCCAAGGTCAGCACCCAAGAAAATGTCCCCATGAACGTGTTGGTGCAAAGGTGTCTCTCATAGGTTTTGTTATGGCAACTAGAGCACCTGTTCGACTCTTGGAAGACACATTTCCTGTCCCTCTTTATAGTATGGCGTTCCTAGGACTCAAATTCAAAAATATAAAATAAATAAGCCTTCTTAGGAACCCTTTGTAGCATCACTTCCTTTTTGTATAGACAATGAAATACACTTGATGCCACATACAATTTTAATACCTGCTCATACACTAGATAAATCATTAGTTACTTAAGCGTGTGTCATTAAATCACCAAAACCCACTTAGGGGGCCAAGATACTCTTCAACACCTCGGCGCCATCGGCGCTTAGGCCAGCGCTCGTGCCAAGCACGTATGGAGCGGCTGTTGACGGATAAAAGACGTATCCACCTACGATCCGCAAGCGTACGGACCTACACCTTTTTCACCATGGGATTCCCAAGGTTCTTGTCAATCCGCGGAGCAAGGGGATTACAAGCGTTCGATCTACTTCTACTAATAACTTGCCTAAACCCTATCTATGATTAAACTAGAAAACTACTACACTACACTAGAGAGATCGATTAAGCCGACTAGATATGAAAGAGACACTTGCCCATGGGTCTACGATACTCGAACATGCAACCGCTTAAAGCACGAAAAACCAATCTACTCTATTGGGGGTTGTGACCATGGTTTCGCCCTTTCCCTCCCCCCGTACTGTCACTACGCGGAGGTATTCGTGACTAGACCTATGATGGACACGGCGTATTGAATGGATCCAAGGGAGCATTGGGGCCCTTACTTCCTTTACGGCATGGTAGCTAACCTTAAGCATCAAAGCATATTCAACACAAGATGATAGATAGATGTTCCGACAAAGTAGCGATTACATCTCAAGACCGATTACAACCCATGGACAAATAAGAAGATTACCCCATCAAGGTGCTAGACATAGCACCGTTGATCATGGTGACGCTTCCGACGGTGTCTTCCTTCTTCTCCACTTGTGGGTGCTTCCTTCGAGTTGGGCGATCCTCCTCCGGAGATCTCCCTCCTCTCTCTCTAGCTTGTGGATGGCCTCTCGGTGCGAATGGCTCTCTCTATTGCGAATGGCGGTGCCTCTCGGGACTTAGGGTTGAAGATCCTTCGGGTGCAAGGAAAGGGGGGCCGAACCGACCCTCGGAGTGGGCCAGGCCGGCCGGCTTGGGCCGACCGGCCCAGGCCCATCCCGGCCCGGTTCGGTCGCCCCTTCGCTCCCGTGGGTCCTCATGTGATTATGCACTTTGCCCCCTCCATTTGCATCATTTTGACGATGTCATCCTCGCGTCCAAGATGGAGGTTCTCTTTGCATGAAGTCCGGTCTTTCACGCTTCAATCCTCAGGGATGTTCCTTTGTAACACTTCGGTCCTTGCCACCATTGGAAGTGATTTCATCAAGCTCATGAACACGAACAAGGCTCCTTAATTGCTCCTTTGAACTTGTTGTGAATCCGTCCTTTATGTCCATGTTTTCCTACATAAACACAACACTTCCAAATGCATGCACAAAGATGAACTTGTTATATGATTAGTGTGCCTAGTGGCGGGTTAGTTCCATAATCAAATCCAAACCAAAGTATAACGAACATGTTTGGTGTACCAAAATACACCGTCAACATCCCCCCCACGCTTAGATCTTGCTCGTCCTCGAGCAAGTACTCGCAAAAGAACTTTGTCCAAGGCGTTGTAATCGTGTTCTGCTAGTTCTTTCTTCACAAGTTAGTCAATCTTTTATCTTAAATACATAAACATAAAGTAATGATCATCATACATAAACATGGGCGTTTAGAATCTGTACCACGTCAAGATTTACCCCACAACTCAAACTCTTCACTCGAAGTCTTCAATTTCAGCCATGCTTACTTCTTTGCTTCCATTGGAGGGTTTTTATGATTTTTCAAAAATAAAATTCCTGCAACAAGTGTTAGACAAAATCCTTTCTCCAAGCCTTCTCATGTCACTCATATAAAGTGGCTATCCTAAACAATTTTTATAAAACTCTCACCTCCCATAAGTCTCTCTTATAACATGTAAAGTGGAGCTATAGGTATGGCTAGCACAATCAACACAAGTATTGTCAAGCTAAGATCTTCCTCTAATGGTTATTTACCTTTCAAAGCCAATGATCATGAGAGTAAACCATATGTGGGGATATCAAGGATAAGAAGATATAGAATGGTGGACATGTGCAAGGGCAAAAGAAAATATGACTACGAGGCACCGATGATGTCCTCGTTGTCGGATTGCACATGGTTGGAAAAAGAGTGGGAGTTTCGTCTCTCAACAACGTGACATCCTTCCTTGCACTTTATTTTTCTTTCACTTGATTCATCCCTCTCATATCTTTCTTGCCACTCCTCTTCTCTCTTTCTCTTCTTTTTCTTTTTCAATCACTCTCTTTCATTCTCTCATACACATATTTTTTTTCTTTACTTTTCTATTTTTTTCTTTCTTTCTTTTCCATACACAAATTTTTCTCTTTACTTTTCCGTCTCTTGACATCTTTATCTCACTTTTCAGAGCTCTAAACTCCTCTCTTTCTTGCATAAACACAATCTGAATTTTTAAAATAAAACCATGCTAGAGACGAGACGAAACTTTGAGAGTAGGTTGTGTTCAAGGAATACGATGTACAAAAGAGATATAAAGGTTTGGGTATGGAATTCGGCGATGTACGGGACTTCCGATGTGAAAGCCACGTTACCGAATGCATGACGAGGCTAGCAATAAAAGATAAGCACAAGGACATGATCATTGCTTGAAATTAAAACTCCCAAGAGAGAAGGATCCTAGCCCAACTCATTATGCTAATCGCACTTATGGTGGAGTGAAAAATAAGTATGGCTTTGTATAGGACTTTTCTTAAACTCTCAGCTTGGAAAAAGAGAATTTGCTAACCTTTATCACAAGAGTTTTTCGATAATTTTCAGAATTGAATTCCTCCAATTTTTAGCATCGAACATAGCACAACCAAAATATAAAGCTCTAGATCGAAGCATGGTGCGGGTACTTTTAGAGGTAGCAACTCCACTAAGCACCATGGTAAACGTTTCAAATCAAACACTTATGTTCATATATCAAAAATTAAAGATGAACAACGAGTAAAGCAAGAAAAGCATCACAAGAGACACAAATTTAAAAGACACTTTTTATTTGATTTTCTTTGACGCAAACACTAAATTAAGACACTTCAAACTTGCAAAAATTTAAAAGCACACTCAAACTCAAACTTAAGACACTTAAACTCTAAAACTCTCTCGAAAACTAAACCGAACCAAACTAAACTTGAAGCTAAAGGGTAGCTAGCTAGCTCTCCCCCACGCTAAAATCATACGACGTCCTCGTCGTATCTTACAAAAATCCTAAGGGGGAAAACTAAACCTAGTGGTACTTCCCGCAACTATTGCACCACTTGCCCTTCATGTTCCCCACCATGCCGAAAAGCTTCCGCACGTTGCGATTCAGGAACTTGTAGTCGTCTTCGACCACGCGTTCCAAATCCTCCATGCGCTGCCTCATCGCCTCCATGGCCTGGAAACATTCGTCGACCGATGCGTAGAGCTCCGAGATGGAGTGACGGCAAGCCGCACAACACATCGGATGCATCCCGAAAGGGTCGTCATCGCCAGGGTCTCCGCCGTCGTCGCCATCTGTCGCCGCCGTCGTCGTTGCCGCCGCCGTTGGGGCCTTCGGGAGTCTTCTCCTTGGGCACCTCTTCCCAATAGTACAAGTCATTGTCTTCCCTTCCGGCGGCCGCCCACGAGCTCGAGCTACGATCATCAGAATAGTCGCTTCCCCCATAGTCTTTAGGCTCGGGCGACACCTCCTTGTAATCCTTCCTCTTCATGCCTCGGATGCGCGCCGACCTTCGAACGGGAGTAGGGACCTTCTCCTCCTTGACGGGGTTGCGAGATGCGATAGCTCCGGTTGGGACACGCCCTCCGCAACGGATGTGGGCGGTCCTCTTGATCTCCACGGGTAGCTTGAGCTCGCATCGCTTCGCCTCCTCCATCGATGGCTCCTCGGCGCCTTGCTTCAACTCTACGCTCTTTGGGGACATCATGGCTGCTGCGTGGGTGCAAGAGAATGCGAGATGGGATGGATTCCCGAGCTCCCAATTCGGCCAATTAAATAGTCCGAAAAGGAATGCTCTAGAAACCGCATTTTCCTTTTTCAAACTTCCCTTAAAATTTTCTGACCAAAGAAGGAAGTCGAAAAGGCACGTTCCAGGGAAAAACCGGGGCGAACCGCCGCCGGGCCCCCCCTGGGCCGGTCGGACCGGGCCGGCCGGCCCACCCTGCTCCGCGGGCCGGTTCGGTCCGGTTTTCCGTGTACCCCCTTTATTTCGCATTTGTAGCCCATGAGAAAAAGTTGGCCCGGTAAAACTTCGCGAGAAACTCCAGAAAAATAAAAGAAAAACTATTTACAAAAATCCACACCTTGTTTTACGTCCTAGGCTAGACGTTCGGGCTCTTCTTCCATGGTGAAGACATCAATATGGTGAAGGGGCACAACGTCGGGTTCGTAGTAAACCTTAAGCCGTTGACCATTCACCATGAATTGATCACCTTTCACGTCCATAATGGTTACCGCTCCGTTGGAGAGCACCGAATGAACAACGTAAGGTCCATCCCACTTGCTTTGCAATTTCCCCTTTCCGAAGGTTTTAAACCTCGAATTGTATAGGAGGACCTTATCTCCTTCTTTAAATTCTTTCTTCTTCAACCTTTTGTCATACCACCTTTTAATCCTCTCTTTGTATATGCTTGCATTTTCATATGCTTTCAACCTCATCTCCTCTAGCTCGCTTATTTGGATTCTTTGCTTTACCACCGCGGCATCAAGATCGAGGTTCATCTCTTTGATCGCCCAATAGGCTTTATGTTCCAACTCAACCGGAAGGTGGCAAGCTTTTCCATAGACGAATTGATAAGGGGTCATACCTATCGGTGTCTTGAACGCCGTTCGATACGCCCACAAAGCTCCGTCTAATTTCTTTGACCAATCTTTGCCTCCCTTCTCTATGGTTTTGTTGAGGATGCTCTTTAATTGCCTATTCGATGTTTCCGCTTGTCCGTTGGTTTGTGGGTGATAGGCCGTAGAGACCCTATGTTCAATTCCCAACTTGGACAAGCACTTTTTGAAATTCTTCCCGGTGAAGTGAGTTCCTCCATCGCTTATCAAGATTCTCGGAGTACCGAAACGAGGAAAAATCATGCTCTTGATCATGGCAATGGACTCCTCCGTGGAAGCTTTACGACATGGCATGGCCTCTATCCACTTGGATACATAATCAACCATAACTAGGATATGCTCATATCCATGTGAGTTTTTGAAAGGCCCCATGAAGTCTATTCCCCACACATCGAATAAATCGATTTGTAGATTATATCTCAAGGGCATAGAATTTCTTTGAGAAATATTCCCGGTTCTTTGGCATTCGGGGCATGACGCAACATATCTTTTAGTATCTTCATGCATCTCCGGCCAATAGAATCCGCTAGACCACACTTTCGCTTGGGTCCGAAAGTGGCTATAGTGTCCACCGTACTCCGCCGAGTGGCACTTTCTCAAAATTTCTAGCCTCTCTTCTCTTGGCACACATCTTCTCATGACTCCATCATTGCCAAGTTTGAAGAGGTAAGGTGCATCCCAGAAGTATTTTTGACTTTCGGAGATTATCCTCCTTTGAGAGTTTTTATCTAGATGATCAAGAGGCATCTTCCGAATTGCTCGAATGATATCAATCATCCAAGTATCTTTGTCAAGCACTCGATAGAGGTGGCCATCTCTCATCTTGTCTTCTATGGGCTCTTTATCATCTTGTCCACGGTTCATCCTAGACAAATGATCGGCCACAACATTCTCCACCCCCTTCTTATCACGAATTTCAACATCGAACTCTTGGAGAAGAAGGATCCAACGGATCAATCGTGGTTTAGCATCCTTCTTAGCCAAGAGATACTTGATGGCCGCGTGATCGGTGTAAACAATGACCTTCGAGTTCACGATGTAAGATCTGAATTTCTCGAAGGCGAATACCACCGCTAGCAACTCTTTCTCCGTAGTGGCATAATTTAATTGTGCCTCATTAAGAGTTTTACTAGCGTAGTAAATGGCGTGAACTCGGCCTTCCTTTCTTTGACCCAAAACCGCTCCTACGGCGTAGTCACTTGCATCACACATGATCTCGAAAGGTTGGCTCCAATCCGGAGGTTGAATAATGGGAGCACTCACCAAAGCACTTTTCAAGGTCCGGAATGCCGCAAGGCACTTCTCATTGAAGTCAAAAGCCACATCCTTTTGAAGGAGATGCGTTAAAGGCTTAGTGATCTTCGAGAAGTCCTTAAGAAATCTTCTATAGAATCCGGCATGGCCTAGAAAGCTCCTCAAGGACTTAACATTCATCGGAGGTGGGAGTTGCTCAACCGTCTCCACTTTAGCTTTGTCCACTTCGATGCCTCTCTCGGATATAACATGTCCGAGCACTATGCCTTGCTTAACCATGAAGTGGCACTTTTCCCAATTTAGCACCAAGTCTACCTCCGCACACCTCGCGAGGACCTTATCCAAGTTTGCCAAGCAATCCATGAACGTCTTCCCATAAACGGAAAAATCATCCATGAACACCTCGACAATTTCTTCGATGAATTCCGAGAATACGGCCATCATGCAACGTTGAAAAGAGGCCGGAGCGTTGCATAGACCGAAGGGCATCCTTCTATATGCAAACGTTCCATAAGGGCATGTAAACGTTGTTTTGTGTTGATCATCTGGGTGAATGGGAATTTGCATGAACCCCGAGTACCCATCGAGAAAGCAAAAATAAGCGTGGTTTGCTAATCTCTCGAGCATCTCGTCAATGAACGGTAAGGGGAAGTGATCTTTCTTCGTTGCTTTGTTTAGCTTTCGATAATCGATACACATCCGCCACATGGTCACGGTTCTTTGCGGTATCAATTCATTCTTCTCATTCTTCACCACGGTTAAACCTCCTTTCTTCGGTACACAATGTATCGGGCTCACCCACTCGCTATGCGGAACCGGGTAGATGATTCCGGCATCAAGTAGCTTGATGACCTCTTTCTTTACTACCTCTCGCATGGCATGAGTTAGCCTCCTTTGGTGGTCCACTACGGGCTTACATTGGTCTTCCATAGGTATACGATGAGTGCAAAAGGCTGGGCTAAGACCTTTGAGATCGTTGATCGAGTATCCAATCACTTTTCTATGCTTTTTCAATAAATTCAGCAACTTCTCATTTTCTTCGGGACTCAACTCGTCGCTCACGATGACTAGATAAGTCTTGTCTGGGCCCAAAAATTCGTACTTTAATCCTTTGGGCAAAGGTTTAAGATCCACCTCGGGCACTTGTGGCTCCTCGGGTTTAATTTCTCCTATGTCCTCAAATTTTTCTTCCTCCACGCTTCCATCTTGTGGTTCTAATCCTTTCGTTGCTTCCTCTAGTTCTTCATCTTGTTGATCATTAACTTGATTCTCCATCGCTCTTTGCAGCGGGTCTCTAAGGGTTTCAACAAAACAAAGACTATCTACCTCCTCTACTTCTTCGTCTTCGGGAGGAAAAGGTGAAGGGTGTTTAGAAACGCGAAGAAAATTATATGTGTACTTCTTTCCATTAAGATTCATTGTTACTTTGCCTTTTCCGGCATCCAACACGGCATCAACCAACTTAAGAAAGGGCCTACCTAGGATTATGTGATCATGATTACTATGGTAAGCATCAATAACAAAGAAATCGGTTGGTATACATTTTCCAGAGATGTTTACATTCACGTTGCAAGCAATACCTAGAGGTCTAATAGTTCTACCATCTCCCATGATTAATTTCGTTGATGTTGGAGCTAAGTCTAGGTTGTGGTCTTGAACTTTATCGTAAATTTTAGAAGATAGGAAACTTACTTGGGCTCCGATGTCGCACAAAGCCTTGCATTGAACTCCATTGATCTCGCAACTCAAGTGTGGTGTCGTCTTCTCCTCTTCTTCGGATCCTATCGCATAAACTTCGGCGAGGTGAGCGTATGGCGATGCTTCGGGCTTGATCCCCATGATTCTTTTCACCTCGGCTATGTGTTCCGGATCCACTTCGTCATCTCCAAAGAGCTTTTGAAAGATCTCACCGGTGGTTTCAAGGTCGTATGAATCTTCCGCTTTCTTTTCCGGTGGGAAATCCGTTTCCAACGCTCTTGCCATCCCCTTTTGGTTAGGGAACGATCTTCTCTTGTCGAATACTTCTCCGTAATTGATTGGAACCCAATCCATGTGTTCGAACTCCCTTAATGGCTTCGCGCTTGACATACTTCTCTTGTTTGTTTCATTTGATTCGGCGAAGTCAACGCTCGTGGTAGTTCTTGACTTGATGTGCTCTTCTTCAAGCTTTTCCGGGATTGGCTCCTCTTTTGTTACTTCCGGGGTTGCCTCTTTAGAAATTTCAGCACACTTCTTCATCCTTGAATTGTATTCCGGCTCTCCCGCAAGTCTTGTTTCCCAATCTCTTCGCATGGCCGCTGCTTTACTAATCTTTTGTAAAAGTTGAGCGGCTTCCGTGAGTGTTTTCTCCATGAGATCCCCACCTGCACACATTTGGACGTGTTGCATGCAACTAGGGGTTAGGGAAAAGAAAAATGTATGCAAGAGTACGTCACCGGAGAAGCCGAGTCTTGGTCCTTGTTCGATCAACTCATTAAACCTATTCCAAGCTTGGTCTATCCCTTCCTCTTCTCCTTGCGTGAAAGTGATCACTTGCCTCCTTAGATGTTGAACCTTGCTAATTGGAAAGAACTTCTCGCAAAACTTCTTTGTCAACTTGTTCCAATTGCCTTCAACTTCAAAGGACGCAAACGAGTACCACGTCTTCGCTTCACCGGCAAGTGAGTAGGGAAAGAGATTCCATTTGAACCATTCATCAGGAACTCCTTCTTGACGCACCGTGTTGCATAGCGTCGTGAAATGCCTTATGTGTCTATATGGGTTCTCCGTAACCATCCCTTCAAACGGAGTTGCCGCCACCATCTCGTTGATCTTGGATTTGATTTCATACTTGGTCGCTTCGAGCTTCGAATCCGACTCTTGTACTTTTATGTCTTCACATCGAGGACTAGCGTAATCCCTTAGTGATTTCTCCAGTTCTTCCACGGGGTGATTGACGAACGCCATCTAGACAACAAAATAAAAACGAAAACAAAAACAAAACAAAGTGGTTTTCTAGGTAATATGGGTTAGATATTAGCAAACAAAAGATAAACTAAATATAAAACAAAGTTAGATGCAAACCAAACGATGTAAACTAGCTTGCTCCCCGGCAACGGCGTCAGAAAAAGGGGCTTGTTGACGGATAAAAGACGTATCCACCTACGATCCGCAAGCGTACGGACCTACACCTTTTTCACCATGGGATTCCCAAGGTCTTGTCAATCCGCGAAGCAAGGGGATTACAAGCGTTCGATCTACTTCTACTACTAACTTGCCTAAACCCTATCTATGATTAAACTAGAAAACTACTACACTACACTAGAGAGAACGATTAAGCTGACTAGATATGAAAGAGACACTTGCCCATGGGTCTACGATACTCGAACATGCAACCGCTTAAAGCACAAAAAACCAATCTAATCTATCAGGGGTTGTGACCACGGTTTCGCCCTTTCCCTCCCCCCGTACTGTCACTACGCGGAGGTATTCGTGACTAGACCTATGATGGACACGGCGTATTGAATGGATCCAAGGGAGCATTGGGGCCCTTACTTCCTTTACGACATGGTAGCTAACCTTAAGCATCAAAGCATATTCAACACAAGATGATAGATAGATGTTCCGACAAAGTAGCGATTACATCTCAAGACCGATTACAACCCATGGACAAATAAGAAGATTACCCCATCAAGGTGCTAGACATAGCACCGTTGATCATGGTGATGCTTCTGACGGTGTCTTCCTTCTTCTCCACTTGTGGGTGCTTCCTTTGAGTTGGGCGATCCTCCTCCGGAGATCTCCCTCCTCTCTCTCTAGCTTGTGGATGGCCTCTCGGTGCGAATGGCTCTCTCTATTGCGAATGGCGGCGCCTCCCGGGACTTAGGGTTGAAGATCCTTCGGGTGCAAGGAAAGGGGGGCCGAACCGACCCTCGGAGTGGGCCAGGCCGGCCGGCTTAGGCCGACCGGCCCAGGCCTATCCCGGCCCGGTTCGGTCGCCCCTTCGCTCCCGTGGGTCCTCATGTGATTATGCACTTTGCCCCCTCCATTTGCATCATTTTGACGATGTCATCCTCGCGTCCAAGATGGAGGTTCTCTTTGCATGAAGTCCGGTCTTTCACGCTTCAATCCTCGGGGATGTTCCTTTGTAACACTTCGGTCCTTGCCACCATTGGAAGTGATTTCATCAAGCTCATGAACACGAACAAGGCTCCTTAATTGCTCCTTTGAACTTGTTGTGAATCCATCCTTTATGTCCATGTTTTCCTACATAAACACAACACTTCCAAATGCATGCACAAAGATGAACTTGTTATATGATTAGTGTGCCTAGTGGCGGGTTAGTTCCATAATCAAATCCAAACCAAAGTATAACGAACATGTTTGGTGTACCAAAATACACCGTCAACAGCGGCGTCGGGCCGCACACGCCGCGGCACGGGGCGACGCGCCCACCGACGAGACGACGGCACCCACGAGGGAGCGCGCGGCCGTAGGGCCGCAGTTCCCCTACGGGATGCGCAACGCTACGGCGACGTACGCTTTGTCCGCCAGCACCGACGTGGCGGCGTACGAGGACCTTCCAGGTCACCACCTGCTGGCAGTCCGGAACCTCATCGCCACCACCAACGACGAGTCGTATCACGGCTCGGCCAGCGAGCTGCCTCCCGCAACCTTGCACAGGTATGCCGAGTGGGACTTCTCCGGCGTACCGGACCCAGTGATGTTCCAACGGTTCCTCGACGCCGCGGACTACTAGTTCAGCTGCTCCGACGACTCCAGCGCCGGAAGCTACGACCCAGCACGCGAGTGCTTCGTGGTTGTTGTCGATGACCATGCCGACAGCGTGAACGCGGCGGGGACCGGTGAGGGGGACGCACCCCAAAACCCGGGGCCGAGTGCACCCCCCACCTTGCCAACGGGAGGAGTTGGCATCAACGCGCAGCTAGCCCAAGCGCGCGAGCTCGAGGCCAAGCTCGCGGAGGAGTACCGACAAGTACGACTTCTGCGAGCCACCATCGTCGGAGAGGCCTCGGCGCGTGGCGAACGCGCGCGCGAGCTAGGCAAGCAGGCCCGTGAGCGTATCAACGCCGACTTCAATGTCGATGACCCGAACACGCCACCGCGCGCGAGTCAAAAGCTCATTGCAGCGCCAACGCTGCTCCGAGCCATGCCTGCGCCCTCGACGCCCGAGGCGCGTAACCTGCACCGCGAGGCGCAGGCCCTCATCGAGCAGGCGGTCGTGCAACAGGCCGAAAGCTCGGCATCCCGCATACGTCAGCAGGGCAGTGTGCGGGACGACGGCGGCGCTCAAGGCCAAGAGGTATCCGTCCACGCGGGCGGTGCCACGGGGCAACCGGCCAACTAGGGCAGAACGCCGGTCAGGGAGCGGATCCTTGACGCGCGCGGACAAGCCCAGGACGGTGACGCCCGCAACGTCATAAACGCCCGCCGAAAGGGCGACGCGGAGGCACGAGCGGCAGCGGGCTACCACCCTCGGCGGGACGGTCGCCACGACAGCCGGGAGGATCGCTCATCGACGCCGGAACCCCCGGGAACCCGTGTGTTCAGTCGGGAGATCCGCACGGCGAGCTTCCCCCAGCGTTTTCGCCAGCCCACCTCGATCGACAAATACACGGGGGAGACAGACCCTTGTGTGTGGCTCAACGACTACCGCCTAGCCTGCCAGCTGGGCGGTGCCACCACCGACGAGGTGATTATCCGCAATCTGCCGCTACACCTCGCGGACTCAGCCCGAACGTGGCTCGAGCACCTGCCGCCCAGCCAGATCCATAACTGGGATGACCTGGTTCGCACGTTCGTGGGGAACTTCCAGGGCACGTACGTGCGCCCTGGGAACTCCTGGGACCTGCGGGCATGCACTCAGAAGCCCGGCGAGTCGCTCCGGGACTTCATACGGCGCTTTTCCAAGCGCTGCACTATACTCCAGAGCGTGGCTCAGTCCGAGATCATGCACGCCTTCCTCGAGGGCACGACCTGTCGGGACCTCGTGCGCGAGCTCGGGCGAAGCCCGCCGGTCGACTCCAACGAGCTGTTCGACATTGCCACCAGCTTCGCTTCTGGCGAGGAGGCGGTGGGGGCCATCTTCGACGGCAAGAAGGGCAAGCACGTGGACGACGCGCCCGCGGAGGGTAGCAAGTCCAAGGAGCCCCAACAGAAGCACAAGCGAGGCAAGAAAGGCAAGAAGCCCAGCCGCGACGCACGCGCGCAAGGGCTTGATGATGACGAGGACGAGGCCCTCGCAGTCGACCCGGCCCGTAAGGGTGCTCGAGCGGCTCCTAGAGGCCCCGGCATATTCGACGACATGTTAAAGAAGCCGTGCCTGTACCACAAGACCCTAGTCAAGCACACCCTCGAGCAGTGCGACATGCTCAAAAAGTACTACAGCCGCGTCGCCACGAAGGAGGACGAGGCCAAGAAGGACGGTGGAGACGGGGGTGTCGGTGGCTTTCCTGCGGTGGAGAACGTCTTCCTCATCTTCAGGGGGCCGACGGTGGACATGTCCAACAGCCAGCGCAAGCGGGAGCGGCACGAGGTCCTCGCTGCGGAGAAGGCCCCTCCTTCCTTCCTCGATTGGTCGGAGGACGCCATCACCTTCAGCCGCGAGGATCACCCAAACCGCATCCCCAACCCAGGCCAGTACCTGCTGGTCGTCGACCCGGTCATCGGCAACTCGCAGTTCTCCAAGGTGCTGATGGACGGTGGAAGTAGCCTCAACATCCTCTACGCGCACACCCTACGGCTGATGGGGATCGGGTTAGACCTGCTGCGGCCCAGCACGACGCCGTTCCATGGCGTCGCGCCAGGCAAGCGCGTCCAGCCCTGCCTGTCTGGTTCGACACTCCAGACAATTTCCGCAACGAAACCCTCACCTTCGAGGTGGTGGGGTTCAGGGGCGCATATGTGACAACCCGCCCAGGAAAATACCGTACTATCGCCTAAACCAAATCCACTTTTGGTCATTAAGCAATAATAAAGTATCATCCTGTCGTTAGTTGCCGGGTTAACGCCCGGTAAATCACTTGGATATCAACAAAGGTCGAACATATGCATTAAAACTCACGCGAAGGCGAGTCCAGAGTACACTACACCAATTTAAAACCAAACTGCCCCGAAGGGGTTTAAGTATTACAAACCATTGTTCATGACAATAAGTAAAGGTTCAGAGTTTGAAAACAGCGGAAATAATTAAACTAGCGCAACGGAAAACATCACAGGAGGCCGTCCGTGATGTCACCACTCGTCGTCATCCACCCATTCCAGCTCCCAGCCGGGTGGAATCTCACCAGGTCAAACAACACCTGCAACAACAGTTTTAAAGCAAGACTGAGTATACTAATACTCAGCAAGACTTAACCGTCGGGTGACAACTACATCACCAAACTCTAGACATGAAAGGCTTTTTGGCCGGGGAGTTCTTTTGCTGAAAAGCGACAAAGAGTAAGTCCTTACTTTCAATATTTTAGCACAAGTTCTAGTTGATTACCATTTCTAAGTGTGCCAACTAATTCAATCAAGAATTGTACAAACAATTAATTCAAGCAGTAATATTCACAATGTTCCATCAATAAGGGATATCATGGCCAGTTGATTAAGCAGTCTCGGATAACGGTGAGAGGCCGACAATCGATTGATTTATAACCTTGCAAGGTGGACCTAAACACACGGAGGGTGCATACCCCAAGAACTACAACAAAAACGAAACGGGGTATACACCGACCAGACGGTTCCCATCTTTCTCCGGATCGGGATCAGACCTACAGTCCTCGGTACAGGGCTTACTGGAACGTCACGCCGGATCGCCCAGATTCGCACAGGTACCCCACTGTTGCAGGCAGGGGGACACACAAGGTGTCCTAGGGGTAGTAGGGAAAAGTTCCCTTGCCGTGTCCATCAGGTACTAGGTTTACCGGTCCCATTCCCGGCAAGTGCTTAGTACGTTCAAAAGCTTAGCCTACGAAAGCCACTGGACCGGAGCCCAAATCCCATGCTCTTACCACATGAGCAATCCATTTATAAAGATCTTATGATTCCAACATAAGAGCCTATTCTCGCGAGTGACGAACATCACTCGACTTGTACCGGTCCTATAGCATAGCAGCTATCGACCTAGCATGCTAGTATAAGAACATAGGTACCTAGGGGTCATGCATCTAGGGTTTCAAGTCAACTCCTGAAACGTAAATGCACAATCATAGCAAAGGTAATTGCAAAATTTTCAAAAGAAGGGTTAATGATCCGGGGCTTGCCTTCGCTGGCAAGGTTGGCCTTGGGCCCTTCTGGACTTTGGTCCAGGTCTTGCTCTACAGCGACGTAGTACACGTCTCCGTCAGCTCCTTCGTCTCCTCCTTCCGGCACAGGCGTACGGCTATCGTCGGGAAGATCTACACGGGATGCAATGCAAGATTTAATTGACGGTTTTCAATTTGATTAATTACCAAACAACAAAAGACAACCATGGGGTGCATGGTTGACCACATTCACCTCGACAAACACACATTTGGTTTAAACTTTCTATTAAAGTAATTTCCTGTGGTGCTTTATTATTTATTCTTTTTGATAGTGATTGTGTACATATTTACGTAGATCAATAATTTAAATTTCACCAAACAGCCAGGGTGTGTCACTTAGCTTCATGGCATGATTCACATCACACACACAAGGTCATTAAGTGTGATTTGGTGATTTTCCAATTCAATTTAATATTAAGCTTTAAAAGGCTACCATAGCTTTTATTCACAAAACAACTTAATAAAAATTCAGTGGGGTGTGTTATGAAGTATTACAAACCTATACAAAGCCACTGCACACACATGTACACTTATGAGAGCTATGAAATTAGATACACCGAAAATAACAAAGGCTAGCTACCAAAACAAGATAAATGCATATAAGAATAAACACACATCAAAATGATTCCAACTTTCTCACACATGGCCTCTGGTCCAAATCTAAGCTAGGCATGCAACATATACACCTAGAACTACTATAGATCTTGAGTTATGCATTTACAAAGAAAATTAGGCATATTTCAATAATAAATATTTCTGACAAACACAAAATTGTGATTAATTCACCAAAGCTTCATTTAGGCATAAAAAGACAACATGCAGAAGTTGGGCACAAAAATCTAATTATTTTTAGCTACACAAATCATTTAGACAGATTCTGCATAAATACAAAATAAATCATAATAAAAGATTTACAACATAACTTTGTGCAATTTTTGGTACAGGAGCTAGGCATGACATAACACACATCATATCCAAAATTCAGATACAGATCACATGTAGATTTTGAGATACAATAGATCATGGTTTTTCATATTTCTATTTTTCATGCAAAAACTATCAGGAAAAACTATGGTAATTCTTTACAGAAGTTGTAGTGCTCTTCACAAGGAATCCAACAAAATTGAGCTTGCATTTTTCTGATTTTTCTTTGATTTTCTACGGATTTTCCAAGTTTCAGCTGAAAGGGGTTTACTATTGAAGATGTGGTTTTACACCGAGGCCCCTGGATCTTTTCAAAAGTTCACAAGTATGCCCTCGGTTCACAGAAAGGTCCCTGGAAAGAAACACAAGCTTGCAATTGGGTCCCTGGACCAAGGGGCGGTGCGGGCTCGCCGGAATTCGCCGGCTCCGGCGGCGGGGACGGCCGGGTAAGGGGCGGAGCTCGACCAGGTGCTCACCTAGGGCTCGGTGGTGGCCGGAGTTGGGGCGGAAAGAACGCCGGCGGGGCGGGGCGGTGACGCTGCGGCTCGGCAGCCGCGGCGGCTCGGCTCCGGCGACGGAGACAGCCCGGCCTGGACAACAAGCAGCACGAGGAGCACCAGTGAGTCCTAGGGAAGGGTCAAGGGGTGGTTGGTTGCGGCGGAGAGGCCGGAGGAGGCGGCTCCACGGCGGCGGCCGCGCTGGCAGGGACGGCGGGCTCGGCGCTCACACGCGTGAGGGCAACCGCGCCATTTATAGCCAGGAGAGGGGGGTGCGGCTCCAAGCCTTCGTCGTGAAGGATTCCCGGCGTTAATGCCGTAGTACGGCGGCCGTGCCTTGGCATGCGCGCGCGGCAGAGCGGACGCGGATGGACCGGCGGGTCATGACGGCGTGCGCGCGGGTGGCGAGTGCGGGAGCTCCACGTGGCGGGGAGGCGCGTCCCGAGGGGTGTGGTGCTCGGACCGATGGTCGCGGGCCCGCCTTGGTACGCGTGTACGGCGGCGCACAGCGGTACGGCAGCGGAGCGGCGCGGTGCGCGTGGCGCGGGCGACGTCGCGGCGCACTCTCGCGTTCCGGCGCGACTGTTTCAGCTTAGGCTACTTTGACCACATATTACTCCCAAAATTTGAACTGAAGTGCACCGAGGAGTAAAAAGCAAAGTTGTAGATCTCACCACCCTCTACAACTTTTACAAAGGCTCTATGGTGTTTCGATCAACCTTTTGAGCATGAACTGCAGGCAAAGTTGCTGGTTTTCATGGCACTAATGAATAGTGAGAGCTGCAGTTGACCAAGTTTTTCACCCTTTTCCACTCAAAATTTGCAATGCCAACCAACATGGAAGTTGTGTCCCTCGAAAAACTGGACAACTTTTATATTGGGAGATTTTGAAGTGTTTAGGTGAAATTTGGAGAACGCGGCAAAAGTTCTAGAAGGACAAGGAGTGACAAGGGTTTCGACTAGGGTTTTAGCTAGTGTTTGACCAAGCTTTGACCACAAAAGTGTGTTGACTTAATTAGGAGAGTCATTAACACTAACTAATGGTATTTAAACATCTGAGGTGTTACAGCCTACCCCCCTTAAAAGGAATCTCGTCCCGAGATTCGGAAATCAAAGACAAAGGTAGGGGTAAGGTTCTTACTGTTTCGCGATTGAAGAAAACCCGGATACTTGGTGTTGAGGAAGTGCTCGGTCTCCCAAGTAGCTTCTTCTTCAGTATGGTGACTCCATTGTATCTTGTACATCTTCACGGTATGTCTCCTGGTCTTTCTTTCCTTTTGATCTAGCACTCTCAACGGATGCTCGACAACTGAAAAATCTGGCTCGATCCAAGCATTTGCTTCTGTGATTACCTCTGTCTCGGGTACCTTCACGCCTTTCTTCACTTGTGTCACATGAAACACATTGTGCACAGCCGAGAATCGATCCGGAAGGCGGATACGATAAGCGACTGGTCCACATACCTCGATGATCTCGTATGGGCCAATGTAACGTGGGGCTAATTTCCCTTTGACTCCAAACCTCTGTACACCTTTGGTCGGTGAAACTTTGAGGTATACGTAATCACCCACTACATAGTGTCGGGGTGCTGTCCCTTTGTCATGGTAACTCTTTTGCCTCATTTGAGCTAACTTCAAGTTTTCTCTGATCACTTTCACCTTCTCTTCTGCGTCTTTAACTAAATCTGGGCCAAAGACTGTTCGCTCTCCGGCTTCTAACCAATTCAAAGGAGTTCGGCATCTTCGTCCATAAAGAGCTTCAAATGGTGCCATCTTCAAACTCGCTTGATAACTATTGTTATAAGAAAATTCGGCCAAAGATAGACACTTGTCCCAACTCTTGTCGAAATGCATGATGCTTGCTCTCAGCATGTCTTCCACAATTTGATTGACTCGCTCAGTCTGACCATCGGTCTGAGGATGATAACTTGAACTACGAATCAATTTGGTTCCCAAGGATTCATGCAATTGCTCCCAGAAACGAGCCACAAATTGAGTACCTCGATCAGAAACAATGGTCTTGGGGACCCCGTGTAGGCGCACGATTTGATCAACATAGAGTTCTGCATAATCTTGGACGGAGTAAGTGGTGTGCACTGCGATGAAATGAGCAATCTTGGTCAGTCGGTCCACTATAACCCAGATAGAATCTTTCTTTCTGGCGGTCGGGGGTAAACCCACAATAAAATCCATACTTATGTCATCCCACTTCCACAAAGGTATGGTCAATGGTTGAAGTACACCGGCTGATTTCAAGTGGCTGGCTTTGACTCGATGGCAAGTATCACATTCTGCCACATATTTAGCTATGTCTACCTTCATGTTTGACCACCAAAAGTTTTTCCTCAAATCTTGATACATTTTGGTGCTTCCGGGATGAATAGAGAATTTGAAAAGATGAGCTTCGTCAAAAATTTCCTTTCTGAGTTCCGGATTAGCAGGAACTACAAGACGTTGCTCAAACCACACTACATCTTTCGAATCCTTACGGAAACAACTATATTTGGGGTCTTCTTCCGCTAATTTCTGTTTTATTAGCTGGACGCCTTCATCATTGAGTTGAGCCAAAATGATTCTGTCATATAGATTGGACTTAGCAGAAATAGCATTCAAATTCCCTTGCTCTACAATTTCCAATCGAAGCTTCCTCAAGTCTTCACATAAAGTCTCACTATACGATTCCACAGTTAAGCAGTTGCAGTGAACCTTACGGCTAAGAGCATCTGCAACAACATTGGCTTTTCCGGGATGATAGTGTACTTCTAGATCATAGTCCTTTATCAATTCCAACCATCTTCTCTGTCTCATATTCAATTCTGATTGGGTGAAGATATACTTAAGACTCTTATGATCGGTGAAGATATTACAGCGGTTTCCCATAAGATAATGGCTCCAAATCTTGAGAGCATGAACAACCGCTGCTAACTCAAGATCGTGGGTCGGGTAGTTCACTTCATGGGGTCGAAGCGATCGTGAGGCGTAGGCAATGACTCGATTCTCTTGCATAAGAGCACAACCGAGACCAGTGCCCGAAGCATCACAAAAGACTTCAAACGGTTTGGAATTATCTGGCTGCACTAGCACTGGGGCTGTAGTCAGATGTTGCCTCAATGTGTGGAAAGCTTTTTCACAATCTTCGCTCCACACAAACTTGACTCCCTTCTTTAATAGTTCAGTCATAGGTTTAGCGATCCTGGAAAAAATCCGGAATGAAACGACGATAATAGCCTGCTAAACCCAGAAAACTGCGGATTTGATGTACGGTCTTGGGTGGTTTCCAGTCCATAACCTCTTGTACTTTGCTAGGATCCACAGATATGCCATCCTTGGAAATAGTGTGCCCCAAAAATTTCACACTATCCAACCAAAATTCACATTTGGAGAACTTTGCATAAAGTTTGTGATCTCGCAAACATTGTAAAACAATTCGAAGATGTTCTGCATGTTCTTCTTCATTCTTGGAATAGATTAAGATGTCATCAATGAATACCACTACAAACTTGTCCAGTTCCGTCATGAATACGGAATTCATGAGATACATGAAATAAGCAGGTGCATTGGTAAGACCAAAGGACATCACCAGATACTCATAAAGACCGTATCGGGTGGAGAAAGCTGTTTTGGGAATATCACAGGGCCTGATCTTTCTTTGATGATACCCTGATCGAAGATCAATCTTGGAGAAGACCTTGGCTCCAGCCAACTGATCGAAAAGAACATCGATGCGGGGTAATGGATATTTATTCTTGATTGTTACCGCATTGAGAGGTCGGTAATCCACACATAATCTCAAGCTACCATCTTTCTTCTTCACAAATAAAGCTGGGCAACCCCAAGGTGAAGAACTTGGGTGAATATAACCTTTATCTAGCAACTCTTGAAGTTGTGTCTTCAATTCTGCCAATTCCTTGGGTGGCATACGGTAAGGTCTTTTGGAGATAGGAGCTGTGCCCGGCTGAAGTTCGATGAAAAACTCGACATCTCTGTCGGGTGGCATACCCGGCAATTCATCGGGGAAAACATCCACAAACTCTCGAACCACTGGAATCTCTTCCAGCTGAGAAGTGATTGCCACATATGAACAAGGATTCACACCATCTCTGAAAGGTAGGTATAGAGTCGTGGCTCCAACAATTGGTGAGTTGATCTCTACCATTCTCTCAGAAATATCCAAAATAATTTTGTGCCGGTTCATCCAGTCCATCCCTAGAATAACATCAATACCTTCCAAATCTAGGATGATAAGATCTGAATGAATCGTCTTGCTACCCATCACCAAGGGTACCTTTCTAGTT
The DNA here is from genome assembly GCA_036936925.1 of Cenchrus fungigraminus. Taxonomy (NCBI): domain Eukaryota; kingdom Viridiplantae; phylum Streptophyta; class Magnoliopsida; order Poales; family Poaceae; genus Cenchrus; species Cenchrus fungigraminus. Next base: position 92,506,006 of record CM072776.1, on the reverse strand, counting down.
ATACGATTGGAAACAACTTCACCCCCTGGTGTGGTTATCTTGTAGGTCTTATTAATGGAGTAGGCTTCAAGCCCTAATCTTTCTCGTGTCTTCCCATTAAGAAAACTATTAGTGGCACCAGAATCAAACAAAACTTTTATCGGCTTGTCCCGGATAGAGAATGTGCCCATCATTACTGGTGCTCCTTCTATAACATTAGCCTCAGATGTGAAATTGAGCTTCCCTTTCTGGAATTGGATCTTCTGTTTCTTGCCTTGTTTGTTGGGCTTAGGACCTAGTCCCTGATTTGACTGTTTTGGCTTGCTCTGTTTGCGGGTCGGGCATTCCCTAGCAAAAAGTTTTGGTTCACCACATTTGTCACAACGACGCCCACTGCTCGCAGGTGGAGGTGTAGGTCTGGTAAGTGGCGGGGTCAGTCGTTGGGGGTTAGGGAAATTGAAAGTCTCTTGAGATCAATCCTGGGACTGCTTCGTCCATCTTCCCGAATGTAAAGCTTGCTGAAAATCCGATGGAGTCTTCTGTACCATGTGAAACTTGCGAAGCTGCGCATTATTAGGCATTGAGTTAGCCTTTCTTTTCCTCTCGGCTTGGGCCCTCTTCATGGCATCTTCTTGTGAGATAGCTTTATTCACTAGCATGTGGTAGCTGTCAAATTGTACCAGATTCAGCCATCCAGACAATTCACTATTCAGGCCTTCGCGAAAAAGCTCCATCTTCTTCATGTCTGTATCCACATGATATCCTCCATACTGGCAGAGGTTATTAAACTTCTGCGCATATTGGTACACTGTGTCTGACCCTTGCTTGAGAGCCAATAACTCTCGCATTTTCCTGTCTGTAAGTGCTTTAGGAATGTGATGGTCTCTGAAAGCCTTTTTGAATTCTTCCCACGTGATTTCATACTCAGGCTGTTGCATGGATTTGTAGTGTTCCCACCACATTAAGGTAGAACCACGAAGCTGCAATGTTGCGAATTTAGCCTTGCGTCCTTCTGAACATGGCAAGGTAAACACCGCGAACATGGCTTCAATGGCCCGAATCCAAGCATCAGCATCCAGGGGTTCCTCCGCTTCAGTGAACTGCGGTGGATTCATCTCTAGAAAGTGCTTGTATTCAGTCACTTGACTTTGGGCATCATTTCGATTCCCATGGGGCTGCTGCTGCGATTGCGGCTGTAGGTATAAAAGAATCTGGCGCATCATCTCGGTTTGAGTAGCCACTGATGTCGGGTCCGGTGGTGGTGGCGGCTGGTTGCGGCCACTGGAATCACCGAAACCATTCGGAGTGCTGCGTGTCGAGCCCACCATCTGAAAAATTTGAGTTTTCATTAGTCACACATTCGTAAGCTTGTTCAACAAGTAGAACATGTACGACGAAAACTCAAATTGACCAAATAGTCAGACTCGAGACAGCCGCACTGCATCGAAATGACAATTCCAAAATTCCAAAACCAAAGTTCCCAAAATTTTTACAATTTTCTGACAACTTGGTAAGTTCATGGAACAAAGATTTTGGTACTCAAGGGTTAAGCTAGATGGTTTAGGAACAAGGTGCAAAGGTGCAGGATACGGAGTGACGTGTTCCGGAAAAGACGGCAAGACCTAGGTTTACTTGCTGAGCATAGCTTGAGATCTGAAAGCTTATGATCAAGAAAAGATTTCTCAGAAGACACTTGGATAGATATGGAGCACTTGGGTATAGATCACCTATACGGAGACTCTGCAGAATGGGTCTGAGAAAAGGTCACGACAACAGGGTCAACTAGACGGTCCAACAACAACACTTTAGATTGATTTAAAGATTGTTATTGTTGTTATTATTATCATTACTTAAGGAGAACAACACATGTGATCTTTTTATCATTGAGCAAGTTTTTAACATGATGCAAGAACGACCTATTCGTCCTCACTAAGCAATTAAGCCAAAAATCGAAGTTAGTGCCGGTGGCACGGCAACAATTACGTCTCTCCCTATAATAACTAGTCGAGACTATCGGTACTCACTTAGCGACTTACGAAACGTGGTTAGTGTACCTGCAGAAGATCACAGAACACAACGAACCTTTCATGCCAGCACTCATGAAAGCGTCCACATACATTACCGTTCACTATAGAAACGGCACCCATGCGTTTATCGCTGCATGGACAGCGTCCAACCTCAGATACGCTCCTTTTGAATGAAGCGGATCCTTGCCTCGCATATTCACAATGCGGAACGTCCACGTATGGCAAAACGTGGCGAGACACAGACGCGACGTGGGTTCCCATTAGAATAGGTCCCATCCATCCCTCACAAGACTTTCTTGTGGCACCACCACGTATGGCAAAACGTGATGAACTAGTATGGTTGTACAGAAAGTAAGTTCTGACAGAAATAAAATGTGCTGGAAGTTAGCAAAATAAACCATAGTTTTATAAGCCACCTGAAAGAACCCAAAAATTCCCTCTAGGGCCTCTCGGTCTATTTCCATCCTTAACGATCCAACGTATTTTGCAAACACAACCAATCTTGGCAAGTTTTATTCAAAAACATGTGATTAAGGTTGTTAATTAAACTCTGGTGCATATAATCACTCTGATACCAGCTGTGACAACCCGCCCAGGAAAATACCGTACTATTGCCTAAACCAAATCCACTTTTGGTCATTAAGCAATAATAAAGTATCATCCTGTCGTTAGTTGCCGGGTTAACGCCCGGTAAATCACTTGGATATCAACAAAGGATCGAACATATGCATTAAAACTCACGCGAAGGCGAGTCCAAAGTACACTACACCAATTTAAAACCAAACTGCCCCGAAGGGGTTTAAGTATTACAAACCATTGTTCATGACAATAAGTAAAGGTTCAGAGTTTGAAAACAGCGGAAATAATTAAACTAGCGCAACGGAAAACATCACAGGAGGCCGTCCGTGATGTCACCACTCGTCGTCATCCACCCATTCCAGCTCCCAGCCGGGTGGAATCTCACCAGGTCAAACAACACCTGCAACAACAGTTTTAAAGCAAGACCGAGTATACTAATACTCAGCAAGACTTAACCGTCGGGTGACAACTACATCACCAAACTCTAGACATGAAAGGCTTTTTGGCCGGGGAGTTCTTTTGCTGAAAAGCGAAAAAGAGTAAGTCCTTACTTTCAATATTTTAGCACAAGTTCTAGTTTACCATTTCTAAGTGTGCCAACTAATTCAATCAAGAATTGTACAAACAATTAATTCAAGCAGTAATATTCACAATGTTCCATCAATAAGGGATATCATGGCCAGTTGATTAAGCAGTCTCGGATAACGGTGAGAGGCCGACAATCGATTGATTTATAACCTTGCAAGGTGGACCTAAACACACGGAGGGTGCATACCCCAAGAACTACAACAAAAACGAAACGGGGTATACACCGACCAGACGGTTCCCATCTTTCTCTGGATCGGGATCAGACCTACAGTCCTCGGTACAGGGCTTACTGGAACGTCACGCCGGATCGCCCAGATTCGCACAGGTACCCCACTGTTCCAGGCAGGGGGACACACAAGGTGTCCTAGGGGTAGTAGGGAAAAGTTCCCTTGCCGTGTCCATCAGGTACTAGGTTTACCGGTCCCATTCCCGGCAAGTGCTTAGTACGTTCAAAAGCTTAGCCTACGAAAGCCACTGGACCGGAGCCCAAATCCCATGCTCTTACCACATGAGCAATCCATTTATAAAGATCTTATGATTCCAACATAAGAGCCTATTCTCGCGAGTGACGAACATCACTCGACTTGTACCGGTCCTATAGCATAGCAGCTATCGACCTAGCATGCTAGTATAAGAACATAGGTACCTAGGGGTCATGCATCTAGGGTTTCAAGTCAACTCCTGAAACGTAAATGCACAATCATAGCAAAGGTAATTGCAAACTTTTCAAAAGAAGGGTTAATGATCCGGGGCTTGCCTTCGCTGGCAAGGTTGGCCTTGGGCCCTTCTGGACTTTGGTCCAGGTCTTGCTCTACAGCGACGTAGTACACGTCTCCGTCAACTCCTTCGTCTCCTCCTTCCGGCACAGGCGTACGGCTATCGTCGGGAAGATCTACACGGGATGCAATGCAAGATTTAATTGACAGTTTTCAATTTGATTAATTACCAAACAACAAAAGACAACCATGGGGTGCATGGTTGACCACATTCACCTCGACAAACACACATTTGGTTTAAACTTTCTATTAAAGTAATTTCCTGTGGTGCTTTATTATTTATTCTTTTTGATAGTGATTGTGTACATATTTACGTAGATCAATAATTTAAATTTCACCAAACAGCCAGGGTGTGTCACTTAGCTTCATGGCATGATTCACATCACACACACAAGGTCATTAAGTGTGATTTGGTGATTTTCCAATTCAATTTAATATTAAGCTTTAAAAGGCTACCATAGCTTTTATTCACAAAACAACTTAATAAAAATTCAGTGGGATGTGTTATGAAGCATTACAAACCTATACAAAGCCACTGCACACACATGTACACTTATGAGAGCTATGAAATTAGATACACCGAAAATAACAAAGGCTAGCTACCAAAACAAGATAAATGCATATAAGAATAAACACAGATCAAAATGATTCCAACTTTCTCACACATGGCCTCTAGTCCAAATCTAAGCTAGGCATGCAACATATACACCTAGAACTACTATAGATCTTGAGTTATGCATTTACAAAGAAAATTAGGCATATTTCAATAATAAATATTTCTGTCAAACACAAAATTGTGATTAATTCACCAAAGCTTAATTTAGGCATAAAAAGACAACATGCAGAATTTGGGCACAAAAGTCTAATTATTTTTAGCTACAAAAATCATTTAGACAGATTCTGCATAAATACAAAATAAATCATAATAAAAGATTTACAACATAACTTTGTGCAATTTTTGGTACAGGAGCTAGTCATGACATAACACACATCATATCCAAAATTCAGATACAGAGAACATGTAGATTTTGAGATACAACAGATCATGGTTTTTCATATTTCTATTTTTCATGCAAAAACTATCAGGAAAAACTATGGTAATTCTTTACAGAAGTTGTAGTTCTCTTCACAAGGAATCCAACAAAATTGAGCTTACATTTGTCTGATTTTTCTTTGATTTTCTACGGATTTTCCAAGTTTCAGCTGAAAGGGGTTTACTATTGAAGATGTGGTTTTACACCGAGGCCCCTGGATCTTTTCAAAAGTTCACAAGTATGCCCTCGGTTCACAGAAAGGTCCCTGGAAAGAAACACAAGCTTGCAATTGGGTCCCTGGACCAAGGGGCGGTGCGGGCTCGCCGGAATTCGCCGGCTCCGGCGGCGGGGACGGCCGGGTAAGGGGTGGAGCTCGACCAGGTGCTCACCTAGGGCTCGGTGGTGGCCGGAGTTGGGGCGGAAAGAACGCCGGCGGGGCGGGGCGGCGACGCTGCGGCTCGGCGGCCGCGGCGGCTCGGCTCCGGCGACGGAGACAGCCCGGCCTGGACAACAAGCAGCACGAGGAGCACCAGTGAGTCCTAGGGAAGGGTCAAGGGGTGGTTGGTTGCGGCGGAGAGGCCGGAGGAGGCGGCTCCACGGCGGCGGCCGCGCTGGCAGGGACGGCGGGCTCGGCGCTCACACGCGTGAGGGCAACCGCGCCATTTATAGCCAGGAGAGGGGGGTGCGGCTCCAAGCCTTCGTCGTGAAGGATTCCCGGCGTTAATGCTGTAGTACGACGGCCGTGCCTTGGCATGCGCGCGCGGCAGAGCGGACGCGGATGGACCGGCGGGTCATGACGGCGTGCACGGGGGTGGCGAGTGCGGGAGCTCCACGTGGCGGGGAGGCGCGTCCCGAGGGGTGTGGTGCTCGGACCGATGGTCGCGGGCCCGCCTTGGTACGCGTGTACGGCGGCGCACAGCGGTACGGCGGCGGAGCGGCGCGGTGCGCGTGGCGCGGGCGACGTCGCGGCGCACTCTCGCGTTCCGGCGTGACTGTTTCAGCTTAGGCTACTTTGACCACATATTACTCCCAAAATTTGAACTGAAGTGCACCGAGGAGTAAAAAGCAAAGTTGTTGATCTCACTACCCTCTACAACTTTTACAATGGCTCTATGGTGTTTCGATCAACCTTTTGAGCATGAACTGCAGGCAAAGTTGCTGGTTTTCATGGCACCGATGAATAGTGAGAGCTGCAGTTGACCAAGTTTTTCACCCTTTTCCACTCAAAATTTGCAATGCCAACCAACATGGAAGTTGTGTCCCTCAAAAAACTAGACAACTTTTATATTGGGAGATTTTGAAGTGTTTAGGTGAAATTTGGAGAACGCGGCAAAAGTTCTAGAAGGACAAGGAGTGACAAGGGTTTCCACTAGGGTTTTAGCTAGTGTTTGACCAAGCTTTGACCACAAAAATGTGTTGACTTAATTAGGAGAGTCATTAACACTAACTAATGGTATTTAAACATCTGAGGTGTTACAGCATACCACGCCATCCTGGGGCATCCGTGCTACGCCAAGTTCATGGCGGTCCCGAACTACACCTACCTCAAGATGAAGATGCCAGGACCAAAGGGCATCCTCACCGTGGGCTCATCGATCGAGCATGCGTTCGACTGCGATGTCGAGTGCGTGGAACACGCTGAGGCCCTGGCGCTCGACGAGACGCTTGTCGTGGATCTGGAGAAGCTGGCCAACGAGGGTCTCGACTCCTCCGCCAAGCACGCGGGCAGTTTCGAGACTGCCGAGCAAACGAAGGAGGTGCCCCTCGACCCTGCTGCCCCCGAGGGCAAGGCGTTGAGGGTCAGTTCCACCCTCGACCCGAAATAGGAAGTGGTGCTCGTCGACTTCCTCCGCGCCAACGCCGACATCTTCGCGTGGAGCCCCTCGGACATGCCAGGCATCCCGAGGGAGGTCGCCGAGCACTCCCTTGACATCCTACCTCACTCCCGAGCCATGCAACAATGGCTACGGCGCTTCGTCGAAGAGCGGCGCCGGGCGATCGGAGTGGAGCTGCGGAAGCTCCTCGAGGCCGGATTCATCAAGGAAGTTTCCACCCTACGTGGCTAGCCAATCCTGTATTAGTTAAGAAAAAGAATGGGAAGTGGAGGATGTGTGTAGATTACACCGGTTTGAATAAAGCATGTCCCAAAGTTCCTTTTCCTTTGCCACGGATTGATCAGATCGTAGATTCTACTGCGGGGTGGGAACTTTTATGTTTCCTTGATGCCTATTCCGGGTACCACCAAATAAAGATGAAGGAGTCCGACCAACTCGCAACTTCCTTCATCACACCATTCGGCATGTTTTGCTACGTGACGATGCCATTTGGCCTCCGAAACGCGGGCGCTACGTATCAACGGTGTATGCAGCACGTTTTCAGAGACCACATCAGGCGGACGGTTGAGGCGTACGTAGATGACATAGTCGTAAAGACCAGGAAGGCGGACGACCTGGTCAGCGGTTTGCGCGTGGCGTTCGATTGCCTGCGGGCCAATGGGGTAAAACTGAACCCCGAAAAATGCGTCTTCGGGGTGTCACGCGGCATGCTACTAGGATACATTGTCTCCCAGCGGGGCATCGAGCCCAACCCCGAAAAGGTCGCGGCGCTCGACCGGATGGGCCCGATTCGAGACCTCAAGGGGGTGCAGAAGGTGTTGGGCTGTCTTGCCGCCTTGAGCCGCTTCATCTCGCGGCTCGGCGAGAAGGGTTTGCCCCTCTACCGGCTCCTGAAGAAGCACGAACGCTTCTCCTGGACCGTCGAGGCCCAGGAGGCGCTCGATAAGCTCAAGGCGATGCTCGCCCACGCACCGATCCTCACGCCGCCTCAAAGCGGCGAGCCTCTGTACCTCTACATCGCTGCGACTACCCAGGTGGTCAGCGCGGTCATCGTTGTGGAGCGAACGGAGGAAGGCCACGCCCTACCAGTCCAAAGGCCGGTGTACTACATCAGCGAGGTATTGTCCGAGACCAAGGCGCGGTATCCCCAGATTCAGAAGCTGCTCTACGCGGTGGTGCTCACGTAGCGCAAGCTGCGACACTACTTCGAGGCCCACCCGGTCACCGTGGTCTCCTCGTTCCCATTGGGGGAGATCATCCGCAACCCAGACGCCGCGGGCAGGATCGCCAAGTGGTCTGTAGAGCTCATGGGCGAAACGCTCACCTACGCGCCGCGCAAGGCAATCAAGTCCCAAATCCTCGCGGACTTCGTCGCTGAGTGGACGGACACGACAGCTGCCCCCGTTACAGATACAGGCTGAGTGCTGGACTCTCTACTTCGACGGGTCGGTGATGAAATCCGGAGCGGGCGTGGGCCTGCTCTTCATCTCACCCCTCGGGGAGCACATGAGATATGCAGTGCGCTTGCACTTCCCCGCGTCCAACAATATGGCGGAGTACGAGGCCCTCCTCTGCGGCCTTCGAATCACCATCGAAACCGGCATCAAGCGCCTCGACGTCAGGGGAGACTCGCAGCTCGTGATTGACCAGGTCATGAAGAACACGAGCTATCACGATGAGAAGATGGAAGCATACTGCAATGCCGTGCGTGCCCTCGAGGATAAATTTTACAGCATTGAGCTCAATCACGTCCCCCGCAAGTACAACGAGGAGGCGGACAAACTCGCGAAGATCGCGTCGGGGCGAATCACCATTCCCCCAAACGTTTTCGCACGAGACGTCGCTAAGCCGTCCGTCGACCTCGGACCGGAACCCTCGAATCAGGAGGAACCCTCGGGGGCTCCCTCGAACCCAGTGGGTGCGGAACCCATGGACGAGGACCCCTCGAACGAGGCGTTCGTACTCTCCCTACTCGAGGGGTATGGCGCGAACGAAGCCGAGGCCATGGAGACAGAGCCGGCCCCCGCACGGAGGATTGGCGGGCCAAGTACCTCACCTGGATTGACCGAGGGGAACTCCCCTCGGATCGGTCCGAAGCCAGGCGTATCGCCAGGAAGGCCAAATCATTCACTATAATCGACGGCGAGCTGTACAAGTGCGCCACGTCTGGCGTCCTGCAGCGGTGCATCCCCATCCCCCACGGTCGTGAACTTATTCGAGACATCCACGCGGGCGTGTGTGGCCACCACGCAGCACCGCGCACCCTCGTGGGCAATGTGTTCCGCCAAGGCTTCTATTGGCCCACCGCGGTCGCTGACGCCAATGAGGTCATGCGCACCTGTGAAGGGTGCCAATTTTACGCCCGTAGGATCAATCTCCCGGCTCATGCCCTGCAGACCATACCTGTTACATGGTCGTTTGCCATGTGGGGGTTGGACATCGTCGGCCCTTGCGAAAGGCGCCCGGGGGCTACACCCACCTGCTGGTCGCCGTGGACAAATTCTCCAAGTGGATCGAGGCACGCCCAATCACGAACCTTAGGGCAGAACAGGCCGTGTCCTTCTTTACGGACATCATCCACCGGTTCTGAGTGCCGAACTCCATCATCACCGACAATGGCTCCCAATTTACCGGTAGAAAATTCCTGGAATTTTGCGACGACCACCACATCCGCGTGGACTGGGCGGTCGTCGCACATCCACAGACTAATGGTCAAGTGGAACGTGCCAACGGCATGATTCTACAAGGCCTTAAGCCCAGGATTTTCGACAGACTGAACAAGACTGGCCGGAAATGGCTTCAGGAGCTGCCGTCGGTCATTTGGAGTCTCCGGACCACCCCAAGCAGAGCCACGGGATTCACGCCGTTCTTCCTAGTCTATGGTGCGGAGGTCGTTCTCCCCACGGATTTGGAATACGAGTCACCTAAGGTCAAGGGCTACGACGAAAACGCCAACCAGCGAGCCCGCGAGGACTCGCTGGACCAAATTGACGAAGCCCGCGATGTGGCCATGATGCATTCGGCAAGATACCAGCAGGCGCTAAGGCAGTACCAAGCCCAGAAGATCCGGCGCCGAGACTTCAACGAGGGTGACCTAGTCCTAAGGTTGCGGCAAGACAATCGGGGCCGCCACAAGCAGTCACCACCATGGGAGGGGCCCTACGTCGTCGTCAAGGTGCTCAAGCCTGGCACGTACAAGCTGGCGAACGAGGAAGGCGAAGAACTCACCAACGCTTGGAACATCCAACAGCTACGTCGCTTCTACCCTTAGAAAGGATTTCCGAGTCTTTTGCGCATATCCGACGCCCCAGTCGGTTGTACAAATGTAAAATTTACTTTGAATAAAGTCAAGGGTGACTCGGCTTTCTCTCTGAAAACCAAGTCCCCCTCGGGGGCTACTGCGGGGGTACTCCCACCTAAAAATGGTCCCATTTTTCTCGCAAAAAGCTTTATTGTAAAAGCGCCAAGTACGTCTCGACCCGGTCTTCGGGCGAATTCACGCAGGACGCGAGCGGCCAAAGGGCGAAGACGGGCGAGTCGGGGATAGCCCACGCCTCCAGCAGGATACGGCCCTTCCCCCTCGCCACTTCGCCTATAAGCTACTCGTGAAAACGAACCATTCCAGCCAAAATTCGCCCAAGCAAAAGGAAAAGACGGAACGACACAACCACACAAACGAAACAAGCATTAAAACTTACAAACGTTTCAAGAAAATTGTACTTATTACATGAGCCGTACAGCCCGAGTTATAACAGAAATCTAAAGGGCCTGAATGCCCAACTATTCTCAGGGCTTGAGGGGGACGGCCGGAGGAGCATCTGGGAACAGGATCTCCATGAAGTCATCGGCGAGGATGTCGGTGGCGGGGGCGGCAACCGCGTCCACGCGGTTCATTTCGACCTCAGCACCATCGTCGTCAAGACCCTCGGGGATGACGTAGCCCGTGGACAGCACTTCAAGGTTGACCCGGTAGAGCGACTGCACCACGCCGAGAGTCTTCTGGACCCCCAGGCGGAGCGCACTTCGCATACGTCGGGTGACATGACCGCCCAAGGCACGGAGGCGGCTCGCCATGGAGCTCCCGCCTTGCACGTCGCCCTCCTCCACGCCCTGACATGCCTCGAGGGCTGCATCCCGCAAGTCCTCCAGTTCCTGCTGGGAGGAGTTGTAGGCTGTCTGGATCACCTCGGCCTGAGTCACCGATGTCCCGAGAGCCGTCCGCAGGCCTGAAAGCGAAAACGCGAATTAAGTCAAGAGCGGATCTCGACGAATTCAGTCAACAAGCAAAAAGCGAGAAGGGCGACTTACCTTCGACCTGCTTCTTCTCCGTCTCGAGGGCGGCGCGCGCAGTCTCGGCCGCCTGCTGCAGTTCAAGGATCACGGCGTCCTTCTCCTCATAGGATACGCCCTCCTGGACTAGCTCCCCGGTGAGCCGCGTGATCTCCGCGTCCCGGAGCTTAAGCGTGGCCCGCGCCTCCTCCAGCGTGACGTGCTCCCGCTGGAGTTGGCCCTGCGCCTCCTCCCGGGCCGAGCGCTCGCGCTCGAGGGCGGCCTGAGCCTCCTTGAGGGCGAACTGCTCCTGCTGGAGCCGGCTCTCCACCTGCTGACGCGCGTTTTGCTCCTGGCGAAGCTGCTCCTTCATCGCAGCGAGCGAAGTGGCCTTCTCCACCAGGTCAGCCCCCAGCCTCTCAGCCTCCTTGGCCTTCTGCTCGGCCTGGGCCTGCCAGGATCGTGCCCCCTCGAGGGTGGCGCGGTCCTGTTGAAGTTGGGTCTGCGCCGTGGCGAGGGCCGTCTCCTTCTCCGCCATCGCGGTCTGCACCTCGGCCAGGGCGGCGCGCGCCTTCTGCAGATCGCTGTTCACCGCCGCCAGCGCCCCGTCCCTCTCTAACAGTGCGGCCTTCACCCGATCGACCGCGGAGGCGCCCTCTGTGGTCTGAGCGCGCTGGTCCAGGAGCGCATCCTGCACGGCCCTCAGCCGGTATTCCAACTAGTCGTTGTCCGTTCGCAGGGCCTCCACAAGAGCGTCAAGGGCGTCGTACTGCCCCCGGTACCAGTCGAGCTCCGAGCTCAACTAGGTGAGGCGATCATACCTCGCTCGCGCCCGACCCTCCAGCTCCCGCAAGCAGCAGTCAGGAACACGGGGAAAAGTCAGACCACGAAACACTCGAATGAGAAAAAGATGAGGAACAAGCCTTGAGTCAAACGGAGAACACCTACCTCAAAGAGCCGGACTGAAGGGCCCTCATGGATCTGCAGCACCTCGGTCAGGGCGTTGTTGATCGAGGCGCTGTGGTCACGGAATTCCTGCCACAACGCCTGCTCGGCCTGAGCCTCATCGAAAAGGGCGGGCGGCGCGTCGGGACGGCGCGACCCCTGCTCCGGATGTGAGACGACGGCATCGGACGCGGGCGGCACGGCGTGGGACGTCGATGCCTCGATGTCGCGCGCCGGGCGCTGCGACATCACGCAGCCATCCTCCCGCATCACCAGCACCTCGGGCGCGCGCTCGGGGGCTGGCCCGGATCGCCCCCTCGATTGGCCCCTCCCGGGGGCGGAATCACCATCAGCAGGGGCCCCCGCCGCCTCGCGGTCCCTGGTGGGCCGGCTCCCCGAACGAGCCTGCCCGCGCCCTTGGTGAGGGTCGTGGGGGACAAATGCCTGCGAGGCCGCCACCGCCGCCTCTTCTTGCTGCGGCCTTGCGGCCGCGGTCGTAACGCGCGACGGCTCGCCCGCCGCTGCCGCGCTCGCTGCCGTCCGCGACGCCCTCTTTGAACGCCGCCCTGTCGTTGTGGACGTCCTCAACTTGAGCGCCTTGACAGGCGCGAGGGCGGGGACGATCGGCGTCACCCTGTCAACGAAAGAAGCGAAAGGGTGAGCGACTGCCCCTCGAAATCGAAGGCGCGCGGAGCGAGGCGCTGCTCACCTCAAATTGGAGAATCCCCGCTTCCTCTTCCTTGAGGGCTGGGGGGGTACCTCCGCTGCGCCTGCTGGTGCCTCCGTGGCGCCTGCTGGCACCTCCTCTGACGGCCCGGCGGCGGGCGGTTCCGCGCCCGCCTCGGGGACCAATTCCACGGCCGCTACCTCGACCCGTGGCGACGGGGGCGCGGGTTCCCACCTGTCGGAGGTGGTCCGCTCCCTGTAACTTTCCTCCTCCTCGTCCGACGACGAGTTCGCCGGGGCCGGCGGAGGGGAAAGCCCTTGCTGCTCGCGCAGCCGGTACTCCTCATTGTGCTGCTCCAGGCGCTCCCGCCGCCTGATCTTCTTCTCCTTCGCGCGAGCCGCCCGTTCCTGCTCCCGCTGCTGCGCGGCGCAGCCGGCGGCCCGAGCCCGAGGCGTCGGCGGGTCTGACCGCGCGGCGTTCACGGTCACCAGCTGCGGGCAAAGATCGTTAAGACAAACAGAAATGCAATACAAGAATCCAAAGGAAAGGAGGAACCGCACTCACCGGTTGGGCGTCAGGAAGCATCACAAATGACCAGAGGTCGTCGTTGCTGTGCAGCACCGACTTGAGGCTAATCGCGCGCCTCGCCCGCGTGGCCGCGTACTCTTGGGGGAAGCGATCCTGCAGCAGCCGTGAGCGCGCCAACGACACGGGGTTGGCCGCATCGCTCATCTCGAAGATGCAGAGCTCCCTCTCCACAAGGGGGACGATCCGCCGGTGATGAAAGTTGGCGATGATCGAGGTCGCCCCCAGTCCGGCATCCGCCAGGTGCCGCAGCGCGGTGATGAGTGACTCCAACCTCCGCTGCCGCGTGGGAGGCGACACGCCATGGTGCCAGGCGTCGGTCTTCGCCATCAGCACCTTCCTGGTGTACGGTGGGAGGCCGGCGCCATCGTTGCGGAGGTAGAACCACCCCTTCTCCCAATCCGCGTTGTTGGAGGTCATCGTGCACGGCGGGTAGAGCTCCTTGCGCGTATCCCGCAGCGCGAGCGTCAGGCCGCCGGCGCGAACCGCCCGACGTGTCCGCGCCTCGCCCGTGGCGAGGGTGTGGAGTTCCGCACGGAAGAGGTGAACCCAGAGATCCCAGTTCGCTGGGATCCCCAGGAATCCTTCGCAGACAGCGACAAAGCAGGCTGCCTGCGATATGGCGTTGGGGGCGAAGTTGTGGAGCTCCACCCCGTAGTGGTAGCACAACCCCCACATGAAGCGGCTCGCCGGGGCGGTAAAGCCACGCTCGTGCAGCCGGATGAAGCTGAAGACGTAGCCGTACGGCAGGTTGGGCTCCCTGTCCGACGCCGGTGGGACCATCCACGCCGGGTACATCCCGTCACCGGCCGACGCCAGCAGCCCGCCGTTCACCAGCTCGTTCAGCGCGAGCTGCGTCACCGTCGACCGGGACCACGGGAGAGGCTCCAGTACTCGGATTGGCTGAGGGGGGGCCATGGGGAGCGAGAGTGGAGAACTAGGGCGGCGGCGGAATCGCAAAGGACGCGAGCAAGAACAAGGATGGCAGAGCGCGCGGCCGGAAAGAAGGCAAGCTGCAGGGGCAATGGATGCTAGTGGCAAGGTAAGGAACCCACTCTTGCCCTTCCCCCGTGATTTATAGATCCAGGGGAGCCACACCCCGAAAACTCCACGCGCCACACCCATTAATGCAGGCGCACCTTACGTCGCTGACCAGCGGGCCCAGCCGCGCCGAAACAACCGCGCACACGCGCGCGCCCGATCATTACGGCGCGGTAACCGAAGGGTCACGGCACCCCGTCACGTCCGCCCCCACGTCGCCCATGACATCTGCGCAGCACCGCCTGAAAAGGCGCGCCCACTACGCGCAACCGCGGCCACGACCGCGGTCATTTAATGGTCGGGTCCCTTACGAAGCAAGGATGACCCCCCACGCGGTCCGAGCCAAGAGCTCGAAAAAACTGACCCTCTGAGGGTGCGATCGGCGCCCCGATCTAAAACAGGCGAAGCCAGACCTCACTCGAGGAACCCGAGGGCCAGCCCCTCGAACGATGCGCTTACTGATCAGTGGTCTTAAGTCCCGCCCGTCGAGGGTGGGCACCACAGATGCCCTCGATCCGAGGGATTATTGATCAGTAGCTCGAGGGTTGATTCGACCGCGACCCTGCGAGTTCTACAAATCAAACCAAGACGGGGGCACCTCGTTGCCACCCCGCAAAGGCCCTACTAATCAGGGGTTTGGAGCCTGACCCTCGAAGGGTTCGAACAGGCACCCCAGATTGACAGAGTCAGGGACGACCAGGGCACGCGCATTCGAGCCTGACCTCGAGCTCACAAGCTCGAGGGCGCCCCACAGTTCGTGTTCAAGGCCAACGAGGGCAACTGGTCGAGGGATCCCATCGAGGGAGAGCTTCCGCGCCCTCGGTCCCCATCGAACGGGACCGAGCCCTGCCTAGCACACCCGCGTAAAGCGCTTCTATGGACGTGTCCCCGGACCACGAGCCGACCCTTATCGAACGGGGCACGGACGTCCACTTGAACCACCCGTTAACAGCTCAACGAGGGATCCACGATTCGCGACCCGCTCGATGGGAGTCGTAGACACCTCACCCTTCCGCCCTGCGAAAGGGCGGCGAAGGGACGTACAAACAAGTCGGAGAGCTCGCCCCGATCGCCTCGAGTGGGCCCAGGCTCGGGGGCTCGACGCACGGCTACACCTCCTGGACATGCACCGAACGCAGGCGAATGTCATATGTGCGCATGGCACCGCCGAGGCCGGCTGAAACATTGCCGAAGCCGGCTGAAACTAACACCTCGCACAGACAAAACGCTGTGAAAAAACCTTGCAGGAGCATTCACGCTCCTCCAAGGCTTCGGGGGCTACACCCGCGGGTGCGCTAGCGCGCCCCCACGGAACAGCACAGCAACCAGGAGGGAAGAAAGTCCCATCATCAAGCGCCAGCCTCTGCGGCTCCCTAACGGATACCATGGCAGAGTCTCGGGGGCTACTGTCAGGGACAGCCATAAGGGTCCCCTAATAACCGGGGAAAACACCCCTTTCGAAAAATAATAAAAAGCAAACAAACAAACCACAAACCCCAAAACGCGCTCCGTGTGGTCACGGCCCAAAACGGAGGGGCCCACAACCCAGAAAGCCATAGCGGCCCACCAAACGGACGGTCGCGGTACCCCTCGGGCAAGTCTCCGTCTCGCTCGAGGACCAAGTACCGCACCACGAAGTCTCCGCCTCGCTCGAGGGCCTGACGCCCCCTCGGGCGAGTCTCCGCCTCGCTGGAGGCTGCCCTAGGCCCACGATGCCGCGCCTACTCCCCCGACCAGAGCATTAAATGCTCTAGCATGCCGCGGGCGCTCGGGTCAAAGGCGAATCCCCGCCACGCCGGCCCTCTGACACCGCCTGGGAATCATATCCCGGCGCTGTTCCACCAACCCACACTGTGCGGCCATCCCTGGCACTGTGCGGGAGCTGTGCGGGAAGGCCAGTGTCAATTCCATGACACTGTTCCGCCCACTCCCGTACCGCCTCCACGTCGCACCCCTCGAAAGAGGACGGTGGAACCCTTGAAAGGGGTACGACCATCTACCCCGCGCCCGCTCAGGACGGCGACGTGACATCAGACCGGCGGAGCGCGTCTCCTCCGTCACTTCCGGCCCTGTGCGGCCATCCCCGCCACTGTGCCACCATCCCAGGCACTGCAACGTCATCCCCGGCACTGTGGGAGCCCGGGACGACGAGACACCACCACACCCGCCACTGTGCATCCTCCAGCCCTCCGTCAGCCCAACCCTCGAGCTGACGTACGGACGATGACCAAACAAGAAGCTCCTACACCACCACCCTCGAAGCCGCTTCTGGACAGGCACAGGACTCGCCACGACACTCGCCAGGAGCGAGATTCTCCAGGACAACCATCAACTCTGCGACACTGTGCGCCATGCCGCCATATTGGCACTTCGCCTCAATCAAACCTCAAGGACCTGGAGGCTTCCCCTCCTCTCCCGCCTTGCTTGTAGCTCCCCTCTGCAAGCACCACGGTGCAACGCAATACAGCGCCCGAGCGCACCCCTGCTGGGCGTACGGCCCACGGCCGGAACCAGGATAAACCCGTGTCATTGTGTTGCTTAGCACCGGACATCGAGAGATAGATCTCAGCGCTCTTACTAGTTAGTGTCGGGACTACTTTCCACACCGACAGTTGGCGCGCCAGGTAGGGGATCCACGCTGAGATCAGCTTCCCACCAGCCATCTCGATGGTGATCCGTACCGAGTATAGGTCCCAGAGGTACTCCACGGGCAGCTTGGACCCCCTCCCAGCCGGATTCGAAATCTGGTTCGGGAGCCTGAACTTTCATGCCACGGGGAACGGCTACCTCATGCGTATCACCAACCGCGACGAGCTCCACCCGTGGCGGTCGACTGGGCCAGGCCCAATTCCCACAATGTTTTGTGTAAGCATGTTTTGGTATATCAGTCCCGGTGAAGAAGACCGGTGCGGAGCTTCACTGCTGAGTATTACTCGAGTCCCGGTGAAGAAGACCGGTACGGAGCTCGATTCCCTGATGTAGACGGCCGGCGCAGAGATCGACCCCCCGGCGGTAGCGGCTACTAGTCGGTGGGTAGGCAGGCAGGACGGCGGGCAGCGGTCTAGCAGATGGGCGGACGGTGGCTAGTGGATGGACGGCGGCCGGCGGCGAGATACAATCATTCGGTTCTATGCGATTCACAGTCCAGCCATGTTAAGGCAAATGGATAAGGGGCACTTTGGTCCTTTCACCAGCCTCAAAAATGCAAAATGAATTTAAAATCAATGAAATGGAAAAAGGAAAAATAGGGACAAACGCTACATAATTGCAATTGAAGTAGATTTTTTTCTCTTTTATTTAGCAACATGTAATTTAGGGAAAATAAGAACCCATTACTTTGCTTTTTTAGTATTTTCATAATATTATTCATGTATTTTCAATCCTACATTCCAAACACCTGTTTCGATCTCATTCCTCTGTTTTTCATTCCTCTGTTTTGCTATAAATGCTACATGTCATTCCTGTGTTTCCTTTCATTCCTGCGTTTTCTATTCCTTCGTTCCAAACAGGCCCTATTTGTTTATGATACACATAGGTGGTGGTCTTGCCCTTCTCTATGCGTCAAAAGACCTGGATAAATTGCAGACTACAAACTTTGACCAAAAGATTGGTGTTCAAATTATCCAAAATGCTTTGAAGGTTTGAAAAGTTGATTCTTTTTTAAAACAACAATCCTCTCATGTTTGCATCATCTGACTGGTTGGAGTATTTTTGCAGACCCCAGTCCAGACTATTGCTTCAAATGCTGGCGTAGAAGGAGCTGTTA
This sequence comes from Cenchrus fungigraminus, assembly GCA_036936925.1. NCBI lineage: Eukaryota > Viridiplantae > Streptophyta > Magnoliopsida > Poales > Poaceae > Cenchrus > Cenchrus fungigraminus. The sequence continues at coordinate 92,487,915 of CM072776.1, read as the reverse complement.
TTGTTGGCAAGCTTTTGGAACAGGAAAAACACTGATCTAGGCTATGATGCAGCTAAAGGTAGGGTGCACTGTTAATGAACTTGGCCCTTGAGGACTAATTTTAATTTCTGTCTCTAACTTTGGTTATGCAAGCTGATTTAACTCTGGTTATGCAAACTGATCTTCCAATGTAGGGGAATATGTGGACATGATTAAGGCTGGTATCATTGACCCACTTAAAGTTATCAGGACAGACCTGATGGATGCGGCAAAGTCCTCTCTAATTTCATATTTATTTCTTTCTCGGTCAAATAATTGTGGTTGAACCGTAAATGTGAAGAGTAACATAGTACCGCCTCTTTTCAGAAATGCAACCGTGAGCCAAGTTTTGTTAACCTTTGACTATGAGAATAATAAAAAACTTGTATTGATTATATAAGTGTGGTACTTCTAGATTGATTATTTAAAGATGTTTTTTCATGGTGTATATAATTATTTCCACCTAGGATAGTGTACTTTTTATAGATACACAGTCAAAATACAAAAGAGACCATCAATATCATAATGGACTTGTATTTCCGTCGAAGGAAGTACATTTGAAAGATAAGTGAGACTGCATTGAAGTGGCTGAACCAGATTACTGAATTGTCATATGTTAGCTTTACTTTTCAGAATGTTGCATACTCAAGCAGCCCTAAATCTTGATCTTAGAAAAATATGTTATGATATATTTCCCCTATTTTTCGTCCACTGACACAGTTTTGCCTTCTGTAATATTGCAGTGTATCATCTCTGATGACTACCACAGAATCTATCATTGTTGAGAGCCCGAAGGACGAGAGCAGTGCACCAGCAGTGGGTGAAATGGAATACTGACATACTGCGAATGTGATTATGTGAAATTAGCACTAGACTAGATTCTCATTATGGATCGGATGAGGAAGTTGTCCACTTCAAAAGAGGATATCGCTAACTTTAGGTAGTGTTGGAAATTGGGATGAACACAATCCCCTTATACCACCATCACTGAGTTAAATTTTGGGATCAAATCGTGGTTGGTCCTTTGGCTGTATCGTGTTTTATTGAATCGCCTTGATCCGGTGTGGCACTGGTTTCAAGTTGAATGTTAGGAGATGTGACTTGATGTCGCAGGATCTGCTTTTCCTCTTGGTGATGGTTGGAGTAATATATGTGATCCTTGGTGATACTATCTTTTGTCTTATCGAAACACCTTAGATCTGGTGCGGTGCTTGTTTCAAGTTACATGTAGATGTTGACTTGGTGCAGGAATTGGTTTTCCTCTTGGTGATGGTTGGAGTAATACAGTATGCTCTATGCTTTCTATTTTGTTGTTGCATGTGAATTTTTCCTGATGTTGTATGGCACTTCCGAATGTGCTGGACAGCTGGAGGCGAAGTTCTATAGAATTTCAGGCTTCTCTTGACAGTTTGTTTCAGGGTTCTCTTGACAGTTTGTGAAACTTCCCTACTGCTTAGATAAAATGCAGGTACCCCAGAGAGAAATTACGCCTGTCCTGCGGCCCGACCATGGTGGAGGTCTGGAGGATGAAGACGCCATCGCATCTGGTGCTCTTCAATTCGATGACGAAGAGTGTCTGCAGTTGGTTTCAAAGAAAAGACTTTATGCTGAAACAGTTTCGATTCACACAACTGTAAGTACCTCACAGTCCTCCCCTTCTGTGGAATGAGCCAAGAGTCATTGCTGCTTATTAAGTTACCCTTTCACTGCTGGCCAGATGCTTGTGCACCGGTTAGATGCTCGTTTTACTGAAGACCAGCTAGAGTTAGCGAACATATTCACAGACCAGCTAGAGTTGGCGAACATATTCACAGACCAGCTAGAGTTGGCGAACATATTCACAGACCAGCTAGAGTTGGCGAACATATTCACAGTGTAACAGGGGCGAATCCAGCAGGCTCGGATCATCATCATAATGGTCCTCATGTTTCAACTGACGTCTCGATTTAGTCTCCTCGATGGCGCCACGATCTCCACCATCCGCGTCTCGGTCTCCGAACTAAACGATGGCCTGATTCGGAATCGGGGGGCTTTTTGAAAAAACTAGAACGGCCGGCGCGCGTTGCGCGCCCTACGGTGTGTATAAGTAAATGACAGAGATCCAATGTAAAAAGATAAAATAAAACATATCAAGAATGAGAACATATAAGCCGATCCGCACATCATATAAGCACAGAGTACCATACAATCTTAAGCATCACCAAAGGTGTTTGTCTGCCATCTAATACATAAATACCACATCACATGCACCCATCTTGACTGTTAGCAAAGGTGTTTGTTCGGCATCTAATACAACATCACAGCGCACCTATTCACCTTGACTGCCTGTCAGAGGTGTTTGTTCGGCATGGAATGCATCAATATTACAACACAGTCACTGCCATCCGCACCCTGACCACCGTACCCATATGAAATTAGGCGTTTGCTCAGCAATTAAACCTTAAACTTACAGCATATTTGATCACCATGAGAGAGCCACAATCAGTATCCATAGCTACCAAGCATCGTGGCTGGTAGCTACTGATACTATGCGGAAGAGTTTTGAACAAAACATGTTACCAAAACGCTACACAGATTGTAGTTACAATCCGGAGCTGCAAAAGAAGCATGAGCTTGACCGCTCATGCATTGTTGCTTGGGCTGCAAAAGAACAGTCATCAGTCTACAAGGATGTAAAGCACGAGCAATCAAGTAATCGCGACTTGCTAATAATAGAGAGAAAGAGAGAGGGAGGGAGGGAGGGAGCAAGTCACAATCTGAATCTATTTTGTCAACAAATTTAAAAGATCAACACTGCAGCTAAAGGATAATTAAGACTTTTAGCTGTGAGAAGCACATAAGTTGAAATATAGCATCAGTTGGCACATGTGAGGTTTCTAGTGCAAAAATCAACAGATCACTATGCCAATCAATCACAGATCTGAATCATCATGCAATAAACAACAGATCATAATGCTCTTAATCAAGCATAAAGGCAAACAAAATTAGAGATCTAAGTAGTCAAATTCAGAAGCAGTACCTGAGCTGATCAGTGGCGTTCTCATCCCTGCCGCTGCTAACATCACCATCTTCAGGTTCTGCATCGAGGTTCAACTTCTTTGATACAGCTTTGCTAGGCGATGGACGAGACCTACAGCCTTAGATGTTAGTTTTTTTGCGAATCAGTGAGGTAAAAGGCAGAGTGGAGCAGGGTGTAACCTTTTTTTGGAGGCAGTTCTCTTGGAAGAACCATCTTTGCCTTGTGTAGCAACAGGCACCTGAAAAATTTTCTGCATGATTAAGTAACCAAGACAGTAGTAGGGAAACCAAGTTGAACAGGAGAAAGGAGAAAGGTACCTCTTCATCAGCTCTTTTCTTCACACTTTGCGGACAGTCTGGCACCTCCGGGACAGGTAGAACTGTCCTGACCGGTGTACCAGCTGAGACTTGGCTTGCCCCAGAAGCAGCACGTGGCGGGGACAAAGCAAAGGCATGACTCTGCACGCTGGTGCTTGGACCCGGCGATAGCATGACTGAAGATGCCTGCGATCCTGCTGGTGTTGCTGGAAGCACAACACCCTCTTCAGTGACTCGTCCCTGAACTGCGTTAAGTTGGAAGGAAACAACGCCTGAGTCTGTTGTGCTATCAGTGAAACTAACATTCCAGGTATAGGTCCTCTCAAGAAGCTTTGTCAATTCGTCTGGGATGAATCCAATTGGGTTCTCAGCAATAAGGGTGTCAGCTGACTTTCTTGTAAGAAGCTGAGCCTTCTTTCCAAATAGGATGAAATTAGCATCACCTATCTCATCTCCAGCAAGCACACATAGCTTAAACCTGCATATAGAATGGTGAATGTAACATAAGTTCAAGTTCAAATACTGGTTTTAGAATAAGCTGTTTGTAGGATCAATTTCCTAGGGAAATCTAAAGCCCCCGAAATTAGCAACTTGCCAATTGTTTGCCATATACTGAAGGTTTTCCTATCCAATGATTTGCATGGTGTGTCATTATCCAAAATAAGGACAAAAAATAGATTAGTTAAATACTGCCACTCTAATTATAGAAAAAATACAACACATGTGTTCAAAGTAGGTTAAAAATGGCAAACGGTGGAGTAAAAACAGCTAGGGACTGACCTTTGCTGCGGTGCTCCAATGATGTTGCATTTAGGATAACTGCACTTGAACGAATCGCCGTAGCGCTTCGCTGTTCTCTTACATTTACTGCAGGAGTTGTACCACCACGAACTGTCAATCTTCTTTATTGTCACCGTGACCAGGAACTCTGTTTTCTGCATAAGGGAAGTATAAGAAGCGATTTAGGCACCACCATTTTTTGAAGACAGCAACAGGCAGATTGATGCATGGACATATACAAAAAGTATATATGATCCTAGGAGTTTTAGCTTTGAACAGAAGGTTTTATGATATATACTGTACAGAGTACTAAAGAATAGCAATATCACCTGGCATTCAAATGGATTAAGCTTTGAGAACTCAGAGATCTTTATCGCTTCAGCGGCTTGTTTCTGTGTGGAGCTGCCAGCAAGCTCAGTCCAGGTAATTGGTTTGTGTATTTCTTTTGCACTGTGCATGAAACAAGAGGGCGATATGTTTATCGAGGCAAATGAAAAACGAATTTATATATGAGACGAAGTGAGAGAATGAACACGTTACCTAGCCATAAGCTTCTTTGCTTCAGGGACATCAGGGTTTATGTACCACTTGCACGATGGACCACCAGATAATGACATACCTGAATAGCTTTTGACAAGGGTTCCAACAAAGATGACGACCTGCGGAGAGTCTTGTCCAGCACTGTGTATCTCCTCTGCCGGGAATGAAGTGGCTCGTTCTGCCCAGAGACTAACATCCAGGATGACGTTGCTGCAACAAGTTGGGCAATGATCAGCGCGGAAAACAGCACAGAAATAGTGCATGAAATAGAACAACTTGGGTAAAGGCTGTAACATTTAACAGGATAGGAGCAGCTAACCCTGGCAGATGGATAGTGACGTTTCTTTTATCTGTTTCACCCTGCCTCATGCTTGTCTGTGCTTTTCCAACACTTGAGATGGCGGTGATGATCCCCATAACATCTATTTTAACAATGATCGGTGCACACGACGCTATTAGCATATTCCTCAAACAACATTAAGCGTATGTTGTAGACAACAACATTCTTTACCTGAGAATTGCCCCCTGCCGTCCATACGTGCCTGTAGCTCATCCATGGAAGCAAGAGAGTAGGCATACAGCGGGAAAGAAGGTGGAATGTTCACCACTTCTTCTATCTTTGTCCACTTTGTGAATACCAGCATCTAATCATTGGCAACTGGCCTGTAGTTGGTGCCAGAGTTCCTGGCTCGAAAGTAGGATAAGTTGTAGACATTCCCTTCTTTTATGGACTCCTTGAATCGATCACTGAACGGTGGATACACCTGAGCATGCATGGCATTCCCCTGTCCAAAACATCAAAGGTCTGAATTATGAGTGCTGAAATGTAACCTATCCTACAAAAAAAATAAGACACTAAATCCAGCAAATAGAACCTATCCTACGACTGAAATTAGAAACCAAAGCACGCTGTGTCGATCATCTGAAGAAAATGCTAGTAATTATATTAAGATGGTACAGTTGAAACGAAAGCATGTTGTGTCGACCATCTAGTGTGGGAGAACAAATTTAAGATTAAAAGGTCTACATAATCATTTCAAATGTACTGCAAATATTTGCTGAGTGAATCAAAACAGGTTTCATTGTGCTAATGCATATGGATTATGAATAAATAATAAGACTTCCCAGCAAACATGATTTCTGACAAGCCAAATGCTAGTATACCACTATAAGTAGTCCAATCTGATGCTACTACAGACTTCACTACTACGAAAGAACGATCAGAATCTGGTTGTTCCATCCTCAATGGACATCATACCAGCTTACTAAATTAATAATGTCCAAATATAGGAAAAGGCATAGTATTCAAGAATAAAAGAGAAGAGAACATCAAAGATTGAAAGAGTAAACGAAATGTGTTAACTGTGGAGCGTAATAAGGCTTGCACCTGCCAAAAATGAAATAACACTAAGCGGGTTCAGTTTCACTATGGAGTACCAGGAACACGATCAGGTACAATGCCAAAAAGGCACTCCTCACCTCTTCATCAAGAAGAACCATATCGCAATGGAGCAGCTTCGTTTCATTGCTAGGATCACAGAAGTCCCAGAACCGAGAGACGCGCACGCAGATGCGAGCATTGCAGGGCCCGGGCATGATATTTGTCAAGAGCAGGTCCGCCATCTACAAACACAACAATACATGTCATGTCAATATGATAAAAAAATATCAATGGTCATCAAGCTGCACTTAACCACTGCAAAATAAATCAGACAGGTAAGGGCTGACACCTTAAATCACAGTAGGTAGCAAATACTGGATCAGACCAAAAACACACAATGAAAAGAGTCACAAAAGGGGTAAGCAACAACAATTTCGGAAAGCACATGCCTCAAAATGAGATCTTATCAGAAGTCAAAAGTTATGTACAAATCATACAAGGCCACAAAATGTATGTACAGCCAAAAGGAGATGCACAACAAGGAGGTCTAAGCTGATGCCGCATCAGCGGCATCAAGAACCTCCCGATACACCACGTTTCGAGTTTTCGTTCCACACGAACCATCATCATTTTCAATCAAGATCCTAAGTCCACTCCTAGATGTAGCTCTTGAAATCACAACGTAAAGTTGCCCATGCGTAAATACAGGCTTCTTTAGGTAAAGGCCAACCCTTGATAGGGTCTGACCCTGGCTCTTATTTATTGTCATCGCATAACACACACGAACAGGAAATTGTCTTCTCTGTAATGTGAAAGGCCACTTAAGATCTGTTGTGTTCAGAGCAGTCCTAGGCACGAAGACAGTTTCACCAGCATGTGTTCCTGTTAGCAGAACACACTTAAGGAGATGCTGTCCAGGATCAGCAACAAGCAGCATAGTTCCATTGCAAAGGCCCATTGTGTGGTTCGGATTTCGTAAAAGCATCACTGTGGTTCCTTTCTTGAGAACAAGTTTATGAGCTGGGAAATTGTTGACTTCAATTGAGTTTAAAAATTCAGTGGGGTAGATTAAATCAAAATCTGGAATCTGTTCAGACGTCTTTATTATGGTGTCGCAACTTGTGTATTGTACGCTATCACCGGGGAGCAGTGACACAATGTACTTATTTATCTCATCAACTGTTTGGTTGTTTGGACAGACAATGGCTCGTGAGGCTAAGTACTCACGATCACGATAGTTGGACAACAAATCTGGGTACACTTCAGACACAAGAGCAGGAACTTTTTCACCCTCGGTATGGATTAGCAGATCGTCAGGAATGGTAACCCATGAGGCTTCATGTTCGTCGCCTCTTTTCTCAGCAGGGGCAGTGCCATCACCAATAGACAAGACCCATTTACTAAAATTTTCAAGCTCTTCTCGCTGGTTACCTTCAAGCAAAGGGTTTTGAAGGCGCATGTTTGTTTGCAGTTTCAAAAGAGTCACATGCTGCCATAGGTTAGAATTCGTAATTGATGCACCAACTACGGCGGATCGTGATCCCTTGCGCACTACCGGGAGTATCTGACGAAAGTCACCACCAAGAACAACAGGTTTTCCTCCAAACGGTAGCAGTGCATTGGCAGGTTTGTTCTCAGAAAGGATGTCTCTCATAGTTCTATCTAGCGCCTCGAAACAGCGACGGTGGGTCATTGGTGCTTCGTCCCATATAATCAGTGATGTCGCCTGTATAAGCTCGGCTAGCATAGTGCCTCTATTGACTTTACAATTGGCAAATTCAGTTATGTCGAAGGGTATCTTAAATCTAGAGTGCGCAGTTCGCCCTTTAGGTAGCAGCAAGGATGCCACCCCCGACGATGCAACGGCAAGAACTATTTTTTTCAGAACGCAGCCTCGCCACTATAGCATTCCAAAGAAACGTTTTCCCGGTCCCACCGTGTCCACATACAAAGAAAAAGGCAGGAGAGTTGCCAAGAGCACAACCAGTAATCGCATCGAACACGCTTTTCTGTCCAGAGTTTAGTTGTGAGATCAAGGATGAAGCGTGCATGGACAACATCAGGGGTTCAGGATCCAGCTCATCATTAATAAGTCTGTTATTGGTCATAGCATAGTCCCGTGATGTCAGCTTTGGCAAGCTGTAATTGTTTATGTTCCCTCCGCTATCACCGAATAGGTCTGCTAGTTTTTGTATAAGTAGGTTCATCAGCTGTTCATTTGGAACGACATATGATGGGTTTCCAAGCGAATTCACTAATCCCTTGCGTATATCATCGATAAGGTAAAGCCAGTATTTGTCAAACAAACCACGCACATCACTGACAGAACAATGAAGCACGACGGTAACAAATAGTTGTCTAAGCTGGCGTGAGGACGCGGACACTATGGCCTCATCGAATAATAGGTTCCACTCATTATCACTTTCAAGGAGCCCTCTTGCCTCACATGTCTCTCGATAAGTGTTGTAAACTCTACCGTTGAAAGATCGTATATCAGCATAGTTTGTTGCACCTTTAACAATCATCAAAAGCATACGCAAGTAGTAAAGTTCACCAGCAGTTGGATGGACGTAATACATACGACCAATCTTATCGCAAGACGCTCTTTTTCGCCACAAACGATCGGAAGCGACCCAAGTCCATTTTTTTGGGAAATCGCAGTAGGTCAGGTCCCTAGCAGCCTCATGTTTTGTGTTCGCATCAAACCATGCAGTTAGCATCGTGGTTTTCGCCGCCGGGCTCTCAAGCAGGTCACGTAGATCAGCCCCGGGCTCATAGCGCACGTGATTCATCCCCAGAAGATGAACACATAATCGTTCTACTGCAGGTACTCTAAAGTGAATATCATATTCAAAGGTACGCCATAGAGCCTCGCAAGCAGATAAGTACCTATCATCAATGTACTCTTGAATTTCATCACGTGGAGCTAGGTCGGGACCAGGAGAGGCGTTTGATGTCTTCGCAGTAACCTCAAAGTAAATTCTTGCCCTATCACTCCCCTTAGTCACGTACTTAAACAGGTATTTAATCATATTGGACTTGTTACACCACTCGACATTGATGTGTGCATTGTATTTCTTTAGAAGGTTCATATTATAAGGAACCACATTTCTATTGTCCAGCTTGATACCATTTTTAATAACGTACCTACCATCGTCCCTACGCTTATATATAGTAAAGCCAAAGTCATCTACAATCGTTTCATCTTGGAACTGTTTAGGAAAATTCTTTGAACATTTATTGTCTTTCATGCATTGGCACTTCTTATTGTCATCGTCACAAGGACCGTGCACCATGAACTCGTCAACAAGTGCATATCCTAATGGGTCAATATTCATGTCGGGAATCTCCGCACAGATGAAGTCATCAATAGTGGTGGCACTGAATTCGGAATTTGAGCTGGCTAACCACACAAGGCAGTGGATATGGGGCAGGCCACGTTTCTGGAATTCCACGGTGTACAAAACTGCATAACCAGCAGCACTGATCAAACACAGAAATAACCAACCTAGGTCAACAATAGAAATAGCCACTCTAGACCAGGACCTACCTGCTCGCACCGGGCCAAAGGTTTTACCCTCCCTGATATCGTCTATGAACTCATCAACTTTCATTTTGAACACACGCACAACTAAATCTGAACGGTCACAAGGTTGCTGGCCAGGTTCATATCGCAAAGCGTCAATAATTTCTCTCCACTTTGTGTTGCATGTAAAAGTCACGAACAGATCAGGAGGTTCGTAGACTCTGCATATGGCCATCGCGTCCTGATAGTTCATTACATGATATCTCCTACCTCCAGTAAAACTGGCAGGGACAACAACCCTACCGCCAACTGAATCCGCATTAGTAAAGCCCTTATCTATCGCATCAGCTATTCCTTGGACAGACTCAGATCGTAGTTCTTTTTGGTGGTCAGCTATGAATTTCAGCCTAGAGCCTTCGACAGTTGAGTAGAAATCAACAACCAATTGATCACTCAATCTACCATAGCAGGTGAACGGGTTCGGCTGATTTAGTCTATAATGCATATGGAATCTACCGAACTCAAGCATGGTGACATACTTACGAACAATGCCCTCATCATCTGCGTCTGTATACTTAATGCCAAGGTGGTAGCCACGTTCACCATAAGGAAACAACAATGGATATTGAAGAGGCAGGTAGCATGGATGCAAACAGGAAACACGTTTTAACCCACCGCTTTTACTGTGCACAAGGACATCGTACGTGTACTCATCTGCCGAGTAATCACCTACTATTATTGCTGCTATCTCACCGCTTGTTGGCAGGTTGTACTGAACATCATCCCTAGAATTGCAGCCTAGCAGCCTCAAAGTTACTCTCTGGTCACCCTCTTGCTCCAGCCGATCTCTAGCATATCGGAAAGCCTTGACAAGGCTATTATGTTCATTCAGCATTTGTAGGAGAGATAGAGTCACATGCGGATCAGGCTTATTAGCAGAACCGCCATCACTTTCAAATAAACTTAAACGGTTCTGGACCTCTTGCTGGGTATCGTGTATATAGAGCTGCGCAAATCTGGGCTTAGAACCACGATTTGGTACAAGGGAACCAATACGATGGTGGACAACACCATTTATTTTAAAAACATAAGGAGCATTACCATTGTTTATCGTCTTGTCAACAGATGCTCCCAAAGAGGTGAAAGCAAACAGGGAATTATATGATCGTATCTGCCTTTGAAATCGCTTTGAGCGGGCATCACCATCAAATCTAAGTAGGTCAGCTAGTGGTGCAGGAGGTTTCTTATATTGTTCAAGACAGATCTTATTTGACCTACAACAAAGGTTGTAGACTATTTTTCTTTTCGATAGATTTGAAGCACTTTTAACTCTCTCTTGAAACCAAAACACAGCACCACAATACGGGCACTCATGGGTTGGTCCACCATAATAAGACCGTTCTGGATAGGCATCTGGCATCACGTGATGAGAAATCAAAGTTAGAGGGACAGCAGGAAGCACTGCAGCCTGCAAATGAACGCTAAAATCACAAACTAACCTTTTAGTTCCTCTACACGAGTCCTATCTAGGGGAAGCGTAATAGGCACCATTGTACTATGTTCACGACCTCTGGCATAGTTAAGCCTATTCATTCGAAGGCGACGGTTCAACGCAGCAACATCCGCAGGGAAATCCATCAAGGATCTCTCTCCTGTTTAGTTCAGCAAAGCAAAAGTTCAGGTTTGACCACCAAGCGTGACATCACGGGGCACATTTGCAAAAATACATGGCACTCACTTGTTCTTTTTCTACAGTCTGGCAATCGAACGGACGCAAGTGCATTTTTTTCGCACGGGCCTTGTCACGACAGCGAGCAACTCGCTCAGACGAAGAACCAGCCATCACTAAAAGGCAACACAGGACACCAAACAACCAGCCAACACCATACAGAAAAGTGAAGCGCAGATGGCAAATCAGCAAGAGGACCATAACAGTAACAGGATAATAACACACAAGGCATTATATAAACGGCCACATAAATGGTCCAGCTCTGTACTACCATGAACTGGATAAACCCCACAGCATTTTGGTCAAATGCACACCACCAAGATCAACGCACAAAAATACAATCGCAATCACAAGATTAGCGAGGTAGGAGGGGGTAATGCATCTTTCTTACCGCAACTGGAGCAGCAGGAAGCAGTCAGCGCAGATATCAGAGGGCGGAGAGATTGAAGCCAGGCAGATCTGCAATCCTGCGAATTAAAATTCAACATTAACATGCAGGATTTACCAAACCGAGAAGAAATCAAGAGGTAAGTTGTCTCTCTGTACCGAACAGTGAAACGGGCATATTTACCTTTCCTTATGCGATGTCTGTAGGCTGCTCTTTGGTCCTGCACAAAGCACATGACATAAGTAAGCAGCTATGTTTCAGAAATCTATTTCAACGATCCTGACATTGTAAGAAACTAAATTAATTTCTCTGTGGTGATCTTGATATAGTAAATAAATCTCCCTTTTTAGAACCTCTTCTAAATCACCTGGTGCTACTACCCATGTGTAGATGGATGTAAAAAAATTCCAGAAAATAAATCAGATTCCTGCCAAAACTATACTCCCCTAAACAACCACACAGGAAGCAGTATATGCCCCCAAAAAAATACACAGGAAGCATCATGTGTCCCTAAAAAGCACGCAGGAAGCACTTTGCTTGTATGGTCACTTGTAAGAAACACATGTAACATCTATGGATCCTTCGACCTATCATGGGCCTGTGTTTTTTCTTCAAACCAAAACCACAGCCAGACACGGTGGGTAGTCAGATACTACATTACAAAAATGAGTTCAATCCATGATCAGAAAAATTAGCTGCAACAGTTTTACCTGATGCCCAGCAAGTGCCAAGCACACAAGAAGGGAACCACCACACAAGAATCAAGAGACAGGAGAAAAGGAGAAGAACACTACCCAGGGGCTATTTTTTGGAAGCCAACGAAAAAATTTCTAATCTAGAACAATGCAGACAGAGTCAAGCACAAACATTTTCACTAATTTCAAACCACAGGGAAAGATTGTGTGCCTTCATTCTTGACACTACAACAACCAAAATGCATCACAAAAGTGTAACAACGAATGGTTTGACAGCCTCCCACTAAGAAAAATGCTGGGCACAGAAGCATAAACCTCCTGCCACAAATCAAAGGACCATGCTCTTTACAACAACTACTACGGATAAACACATGGAGCAGCAAAGGAGCACAAAAGATCACATAAGCCACACAAATCACCAAGTAAAGGAAATAAGTACTCACATAGCTTCTCAAACCAAGCACTAAAGAACATGCTGTGCACGGAAAAGAAATCCTAGTAGGCATAAACTTACCCCAAGATCCAGATGACCAAACTCACAAGAAGGGAACCACCACACAAGAATCAGGAGACAGGAGAAAAGGAGAAGAACACTACCCAGGGGCTATTTTTTAGAAGCCAGCAAAAAAATTTCTAATCTAGAACAATGCAGACAGAGTCAAGCACAAACATTTTCACTAATTTCAAACCACAGGGAAAGATTGTGTGCCTTCATTCTTGACACTACAACAACCAAAATGCATCACAAAAGTGTAACAGCGAATGGTTTGACAGCCTCCCACTAAGAAAAATGCTGGGCACAGAAGCATAAACCTGCTGCCACAAATCGAAGGACCATGCTCTTTACAACAACTACTACGGCATAAACACATGGAGCAGCAAAGGAGCACAAAAGATCACATAAGCCACACAAATCACCAAGTAAAGGAAATAAGTACTCACATAGCTTCTCAAACTAAGCACTAAAGAACATGCTGTGCACGGAAAAGAAATCCTAGTAGGCATAAACTTACCCCAAGATCCAGATGACCAAACCCACAAAACTCACTGCAGGCACAAGAAGCAGACAACAAGCAGTCACCAACTAATCAAGGCCATGATAAGCAGCCAGCACAAACACACGAAGAAGATGAAGAGAGAGGGACAAACCCACCTTCAAAACCTGCTCACCAAATCCACGGAGCTCACTGCAGGCAAAACAAAAAGCATCAGATCCAACAAATCAAAGGCAATGCATCTAAATCCAGTTCAGGTAACCCACCTCCGTGCACCGACCCTTGCTCGCAGGCTATGTCACGGACGCCATGGCCGCTCGCTGACACCTACAAGGAAACCAGAGATTCGGTCATCAGACGAAGCAGCAGCTAATCAAAAGCGGCCGAAAGGGAAGGAGGAATAGAAAACGGGGGGAGCTCACTGCTCTGCGCATGGCGTTAGACCAAGAGGAATGCAGATGCAGCGAGCGGGTGAACCGCGAGGAGCGCTAGGGTTTCGAATCGGGACAGGAGGTGGGAGGAAGGGGAGGGAACGGATAAGAAAGGAGGGGGAGGGGAAGAGGAGGGAGGCGCTCTTATCTTGACCGGTCGGAGCAACGCACGGACCGCCGGAAGCACGCGAGCTCCTACCCGAGGCGACCGCGCCCTCGCCGAGGCAGGACATGACGGCCATACCGTGGGCGAGGATGAGAGGGAGCGCAGGCTCGTAGAGTAGGCGCGTGTCGCCGCTGGAGGGCACACCGGAGGCAGGAGGGGGGTCCACTGTTCCGGCGACGCCGAGCGAATCCCGCTCGCAGTCGCAAGCGAGCTGGGCGGCATGAATCTGGGCGGAGCGGAGAGAATCCGAGGCGGAGGCAGGCGCCCACGGTTTTCCCCGATGCCCAGCGCAGCCCACACACCCCTGACGCACCCTAAGGCAGCTGACAGCGGGCCATAGACTTCGAAGTGGACCACCTGTCAGAGAACAGGAGGGGAAAAGGGACCGGCGCACACTACGGCGCGGCGCGCCCGCCTCCCTCCCGCGCCTTCCCGGCGCCGCGGGGTCGACCCCCTTTCAGGCGCACGGAACTTCACCAGCACCAGCAGCTTACAACGGGCCACATTCTATCGGGGGCCACTTGTCAGGGACTCGGAAGCGGAACACCGAGCGGTGGACAGCTTTGCGACGCGCGCCTCTCCCGCTGCTGCGAGGCCGCGCGCTCTCCGTCGCCGCGAGGCCTCCCGGGGCGCCACGTACCCCCGGGAGTGCGGAGAGGCAAGCAAAGGGGGGGAGGTTTTAAGAAATCTGATCGGATCGCGGTTATGTACGTCCGACGACCTCGCCGTCCCGCTCCCCTTCCGCTGCGATCGCCATGGCAGCGCTCCAATGCCGGCGGCTTCGACGGGGACTCGGAGGGGATCTTCGCCGACGGGGACTCGGAGGGGATCTTCGCCGCCACTACACAACTCCGTGACATCGGTTCTTTTGCTCGTCAGTGTCGTGCCGGAGGAATCATGAGCACCGTTTCTTGGTGCCCTCCCTTGTCTTAGTTGTCTATCTAGTTGGGGGCTTGCGGCCTCACAAACTCACTGCACCATTTTTTGGTTCTGCACCGGTGGCCTCCACGCAAGACGGTTGCCGACAGTGGCAGTGACGATGATCTTGGCACTGGCACCTATCCAACGACGCCGGAGCTGACAGCGCCGATGCCATTGGCCAGGATCAGCGAACAAGCTAGGCGCTCTTAGAGAACTCGGGATAGGGAGCAGGCAGGGGTGTCGCGCGCTCTCAAGCCTGAGGGAGAGGGTCAGAGTAAGAGGGAGAGGAGCAAGTGAGGGTTACGCATCACTGCTGCAATTAAGAGCAAGTACATTGGTACACGTCAGCGGTCCCATAGGTCGTCCCATGCAATGCCACGTAAGATTTTTGCTGAAGTGGAGGAGAGAGAGCGAGGAGAGAGAAAGAGGTCGTTGTTTCGCGAAACAATCACCTCATGAGCGAAATAACAACCTTATGAGACAACTTCACAACCATTGTATGAGTTGTTGTTGCCATGCAACTCATAATATTCATTTTTTACATGCACAAATTAAGGGATTTTATTGCTCTACCAAACGACTTATAAGACAACTCATTGTACAAGTTCTCTATTGAGTTGACCCAATATTACGTGTCAATGCATGAGACGACCTATCAGACGACACCAATGTACTTGCCCTAAGGGCACCACCACATCACATCATCTGCTGTAACTGAAACAGGTATTCGGTCCTGACATTACTGTCAACAGCATGTTGTTTAGAGCAATAATATGGAATAGAGAGGGCACCAAACTTCTCCACCAGGCAGGCTCCTGCTTTTGGATTTGTCAAAGCTGCAGTTCTTCAGCTCAAAGTACTCGATGAAGATTCTTTCGTTTGCCAAATAGCAATTTTGAATAATGTCTGGGTCCTCTCCATCCTCTGCGCCCTGTGTTCCGTACTATCCAGCCAGAGAGAAATAATACGTTGGCATGAACTAGTATTTGCAAAATAACAGGCTGTGGCCTGTGCCCCCCCCCCCCCCCCCCCCCCGGTACTGGAATCACAAAACGTATGGGTCGTGTCATGTGATCATGTCCGTTGTTTGGTCCTGCAAAAGTTTAATACGACAGTACCGGCTACTCAGAGTAGCAACTTGCTCTTCCTGAATATGGGTCCTCCGTCGAGAATGTTGGGCTAGATTTCACAAGATCAATAGTGATGCAGTAGCTAGAAATTGCACATGAGAACAGTATCCTGATGCAGCGGTACCCCCCTCAGGTGGATCTGTGCTCCAATGCATGCTTGACAAAAGATTATTGTCTCCTTTTCAACTTCCTTATCAAAGAACAGATCGACACTCACTATTTTTTTTTAATTAAAGCAGGAGCACTGCTATGTCATATAAGAAGAAATAGCAATGGTACATAACGGGCCGAAGCACACACCACCACACGAACAAACCCATGAACAGGAGCAAACGCACTCGACATAACACACCACCAACCACACCCAAATGGGAGAGAAGACCGTAACAAGCCGCCGACACCTGCGCCGTCGTCACCAACGCTGTGCCACGCCGAGGCGCAACCCGCTGCAGGCACCAACAACCCCCAGAGCTCCTCCACCATGGGACTGCCGTCCTTTAACTGCACAAGCCCGACCGTTGATCCCTCAGATCCATAGAGGCTTCAGCACACACTCCCACCACAGCACCCGGGACGCCCACTGATCCTGGCCACACTGCGTGGGGGCCTCGCCTCACCCACCGCCTCACTCTCTCTGCCAAGGATTCAGGTAACAACCGCCGCAAAGAGAGCATCTCCTCCACCCTGCCGTCGCTGAAGTCACCACCGCACTAAGCACAACAGTGCAAGTCTTCCAGCACCCATGGGCCCTCAGCACCCCGACAGCAACACGGACAAACACGCTTCCAGCAGCACCACCGGCCAGCTCCACCACCACCACCACCAGCGACGGGGCTCCAAATATGACGCCTTCATGAAGGTTACGACGCCAAGGCGCCGCCGTCGCACGTCCAGAAGGACGAGGTTTTCACCCAGAGAGCCCCCCGCAACGAGAAGGTAATGCCTCGCCATGACGCCCCCAGCAGGGAGACCGACGCCCCAAGAGCGCCGCCATCATGCCCATCATCACCGGTGAGGACTTTCGTCCGACTGCACTACTCTCGCCGCCCGCTCATAGGCCTGGAGGAAGCCAGCACCCGCCGTCTCCGCAAAACCGCCAGCAGGGAGCTCGGATGCCTCCGGAAGCACCACCACGGCGCTGCGAGAAACACCGGCCATCCCTTGGCTCCGCCGCCATGGCGACGCCAACCAGCACAGGTGCAGAGAGGGGGCGGCCAACCCTGGCCCGCAGGGCCGGCAGGGCCACCAGAACGGCCGCAGCCACCTGCACGAAGCCGCCCCGACGACCGGCCGCCGGAGCCGCTGCAGGCCGCTCCGGCCGCAAGACCCGAGAGAAGCCCGTCGGCCCGCGACAGACCCGCCTGGCCGCGCCACCAGCAGGACGCCGACCGGCCGCATCTGGCGCCGCCGCCCCGCTCCAGCTGCCGCCGGCCGCAAGCCAAGAGGCCGACTGTCGGGGTTCTCTACCGCCGGCAGTAAATTTATATCGATAGTGCGTCGGGCTCGGATGGTTAGCAAAGGAGACAACGGGATTTAGACTGGTTCGGGCCTCCGAGGAGTAATACCCTACGTCCAGTGTGGTGCTGCCGTGTTCCTGAGCTAGGAGTGCTCGTAGTAGGGGTTATAAGCTGGTCGGGAGAGGGTGTCGAGCCCAAGTCCCTTGAGATGGTGTTCGATCCTATGAAGGTCTAACCCTTGTAGCCGTTGCCCTCCTCTCCCTTTTATAGTCACAAGGGGAGGGGCACAAGGGGGAAGCAAAAAAGATATACAGTGCTTGGCAGCTGGCACGTCCCGTCGTTCGTCATTGTCTGTTGGGGCGTATTGAAGCTGAGTCGTGACGCCTTGTCGTGGGAGCCTCCGTGTGGCCGGGCTCGACTGTTCATTCCGGGACGCTTGGCTTCTTCTCCGAGTAGTTTGCGTTTGTCTTAGTCTGCCCGAGCACTTGCCTAGCCTGCCACGCCCGAGCCTAAGTCTAGGCTCGTGTGTGTCGTAGAGGGTGCTTGAGTGCCTCGGGCTGAGCTTGCGTGTGGCAGAGTGGGAGGTGATGGCGATGTGATGGCCGCTCAGCCGGTCAGACCAGCATTAAGGCTCTTGTTGGGGCGGACCGCCTGCATGGCCGCCATCTGTTGTACCTGCATGGCGTGGAGATTCGTTCCTCCACACGCGTCGGTGGTGGTGCTTGTGTCGTGCGCCTGGGTCCATGCGCCAGTCGGGGCCGGACTTGTCGTGCGAGGCGGAGACTTGTCGTGCGAGGCGGATACTTCTCGTGCGAGGCGGAGACTTCTCATGCGAGGTGGAGATTTGTCGTGGGGGTCCCTCTAGTGGGGAACTGGTCGGAGATGCAGCCAACTGGCCGAAGACTGGACGTCTTGCCTGTGTGGGTCTTGACCAGGGTCTCTTCTCCTCCTTGTCCTGAATCTTTGCCTTGACGTTGTCGATCTTGGCCTTCGCATTATCAATGGTGTTGGATCGTCTTGTTTTTTGGGGAGATAATCTCGCCGTCAAAGGGGGCCCTAATCTGGGCCCTCGTCAGTAGCCCCCGAGCCTGAGAGGGAGTCAAGGAGTCGCGCTCAGGCTCAGCCGTATAATCTTGGTGTTGGTGGTGTTCTTCATGTTCTTGGTGGGTGCGCGCGAGCGCATCCGCCGGATGTAGCCCCCAAGCTCGTGAGTGAGTTGGAGACTCGCTCGCGAGCTTTTATTCGTGATTGTAGCCGTTGTAGCTTGGGGACGCTTCGTCAGGGTAGTCTTGACCATTGCGGTAAATGTAGACGCAGTTATGGGCGCGGGCATCTCGGCTGACGTGACGGACGTGACCATTCCATCATGACCGCGCGCAGACACTGCAAGTCCGTATTCCGCGGGAACCGAGGCGTCGCGTGAGTGGGCGGTTGTTTCGCCGGGGCGCGCGCACGGGCGAAAGTCTCGCTGACACGGCAGGCCCAGCGTTGAAGGTGAGGGGTCGCGTCCACCCCCTTTAAAACCGCGCGTTGGCCGCTGGTTCGGGACTTTGCCTTCCCATCTTCTTCTTCCTCTCGCGCTTGCCCTCTGCTCTCCGAGCTCTTCCGCATCTGCAATGCCACCGCCCCTTGCGCTTCCAGCCCGTCCAAGACTCCGCTGCCGCGATGTCGAACTGGACACGCTCCAATGTCTCCCGCGAGCAACTCCTCCGTCTTGTTGAGGCGGGCCAGCTTCCTCCACTCACCGCCGCCGTTGAGTGGAGGGTCCCCGGCGACGAGTCCGTGCCGCGCCCCCCAAAGGGATTTGTGGTGTCGTTCGTGGCCTTCCACGAGCGCGGCTTCTCCGTCCCCGCCGGGCGGTTCATCCGCGGGGTGCTGTTCGAGTACGGGCTGCAGCTCCAGCACCTCAACCCGAACAGCATCCAGCAGATGACTGCTTTCGAGGTGATGTGCGAGGGGTACCTCGGAATCAATGCCCACTGGCATCTTTTTCGGTACTTCTTCAGGTTCACCTGCTTGAAGGATGGCTCCCGAGCGGCGACGATCGGCTGCGCCAACCTCCGGATGAAGCAGGGCCGGGTGACGACTACATCCCGGTGACGTTGACCAGCTCGAACAGTGGCTGGCACAAGGGGTGGTTCTACCTGTGGAACGACCCCGAGTTCGCGCTTCCGGCGTTCACCGGGAACTCCATCGCGGAGTCGCGGAGGAACTGGTCGGACGGCCCCGCGAAGGCGGAGCAGGAGAAAATCCTCAAGAATCATTGGGCCGTGCTGGGGCGTCTCCGAGGAGCTGGAGTCACCCTGGCGGAGGTGATTGGGCAGTACCACACCCGAGGTGTCGTGCCACTCCGGAGGCGGCCGCTTCGCCTCTTCGAGATGACGAAAGATCGGGCCCCCTGGGCGGGGATCGTGACCGCGCCGCAACTCCCGTCGCCGCTCGAAGTCCAGCACCGCATGGCGCAGGCGATCGGGAGGTCGACCTACTCGTGGCCGCCGTCACGGCTGCTCCCGATGCTCCCCAGCACAGGGACAGAAAAAATTGTGAGTTGATGTTTCCTCGACGCGCCTTGCTTGCTTTTGTCGTGATGTTGATCTTCTCGGAACTCGTCTTCCCCGACTGACCTTTTCGCCTTCTTGTCGTTGCAGTTGAAGTGCGCCTACCTCGTTCCGGCCAAGGCACCTCTCCCGGAGGAGGCGATTTTCAACCGGAACAAGGCCGCGGCGGAGAAGCGGCGCGCTGCGCGCAAAGCGCAGCACAAGAAACGCCAGATCGCCAAGCGCGATCGAAACGACAACCGCATCAAGAGGCGGAAGGCGGGGGAGCTTGGCGTCTCCTCCGATGAAGACCCGTCGCCCGAGCCATCGTGGAGCGGTGACATCGCCAGCGCGGCGGTCGACTGGAGCGACATGTCGGGGTCGTCCTCGTCGTCGCCTCCCCGCGGCGTCGAAGTGTCGTCGTCGCGACAGCCGCAGGCGGCCGCACGTGACAAGACTGTGGGCTCGAGCTCGCGTCAAGCAGCTCGCCCTGCCCGAGAGGACCAGCGGACGGTCCGGCCTCGTGTGGCGCCCAGCGGGACGGGCGCCTCCGAGTTGCAGAGATCCGCACCTCGCCAAGCCGACCCCCCGAGAAGGTCGGAGGAGCGGTCGGCGCCCGCCCGCCAGCTTTACGATGGCTCCGACCGCCCCGACTCCGACTCCCTGCAGAGGCGTCGATCGCGGGGGAAGTCATCGGACTCGGCGTCGACGCCAAGTGCGTCGCAGGCGGCGGAGTCGGGCGCCGCCCCGCGGCGCCTGCAGTCATTGCCTATCCGGGGCGGCAGAGCCCCGGACGTCCATGTTTCCCTCGTCATCGGCGGGGGCCAAGGGCCAACTCCGGCCATCGCCGGAACCGGAGGGTCAGCCCCCGAGCGGACGGGGGAGCGAGCAGCTGCCGTCGAGGCGGTGGGCCGTAGTGGAGCAGCCCCCGGGTCGGTGGGCCCGAAGCACGCAGCCCCCGAGCAGGGGTCGAAGCGCGCAGCCCCCGGGCCGGGCTTGTCAGACCGCCCGGCGAAGAAGCCTCGGGTGCGCTCCAAGACGTAAGTTCCCGACTTCGAATCTTTTATCGTAGGTCTTCCGACTTGGTTTGTTTATTGACGCTGTTTTTCGCCTTCTCGAAGGTACGCCGATACCGGCGTGCTCAGCCTTGCGCCCTTGAAGCGCCTGGCGCTGAGCGCGCGGGTGGTGACTTCCGAGCCGCGTCCCCAGCCCCCGAGCGCCGAGTCCTTGCCGGTGCGGGCTGAAGAGCAGCCGGCCGTGGTCGCCGCGGCGGAGGAATCGAGCGCGCCTCCCCCACCCGTCCCTGCCGCCGCCATTGAGGAGGGACAGACGGCCGCGGAGGTAGCCGCCCCTCAAGCGCCCCTGGAGCCGCCGGCCGAGGCCGGCCCGGGCAGTGGAGACGTGGTGGTGGTCTTGGACGAAGATCCGGCGCCTCCCCCATCGTCGGGGGATCGCGATGTGGTGATGACCCCGGTGTCAGAGCCTACTCCGGCGGCGGCGGTGGTGGATCCTTCCCCGGCCGCTGAGGTGCCGGAGCCTTCCCCGGCCGCCGAGGTGCTGGAGCCTTCCCCGACCGCGGGAGCGGCGGGAACTTCCTCGGCCGTGGGCGCCGTCACCGTCGAGGAGGTGATGGAACTGGCGACGAGCCGGTACATAGACTTCCCCGGCGTCAGGATCATTGACCTTGAAGCGCCCCAACTCCCGGAGAAGGTGCTGGAGGTGGCGACGGAGCGGATGTTCGCTGAGCTGTCGATCATGGAGACGATCGCGTCGGTCTCGAAGGCGCTGCACGAGTACGAGCGCACCGGCGGCTTCGCTCCCCCCGCCGCGTCGGAGGCGGCGGAAGCGGTTCCCGAGGCGCCCACGGTCGGTACGGAGCCGGCCGCAGATGCGTCCGCGCCACCGCCGACCAGTGAGAGCCGGGAAGCGTCCCTCCCCCAGCCGGCTGAAGCTGCCGAAACCACAGCCGCCGCCGCAGCGACCGGCGCGGCAGAGGTCGTTGTCGGAGAGGCGGGTTCGTCGTCGTCCCGCTCAGTCGCCACCGGTGCCGACGAGGTTCGCGTGCCGGATGAGCCCGCCGCAGCCCTTCAGGAGCGAGTCGCTCCCGAGGACACGACAAGGGCTGCTTCCCCGGAGATCCAAGAGGCCGAGGAGGCGACGGGCACGGCTTTGCTGCAGGGCACGGCAAGCGGTGAAGCCCAGGCCCTCGAGCTCGCCTGCACTTCGTGGACGGCCACTTCCGGTTCCGGCGACGACGCCGAGGATGACGAGGAGGTTGCGGCGCGTAGCACCTTGGAGCGCGGGTTGAACTGGGCGCGCCGCGCCTTCGATGAGCTGATTCTCCCTGCGACCTCGGTAAGTTTTCTTGTTTGAAAGTTGTGCCTTCAATTTTCTAGTCTTCTCGAGAAGCGCCACTTATCTTTGCTTTGCTGGAGGCAGACCCTCGCGTCATCGGGTCGGAGACGAGCCCGCGCGGCGCGAGAGCTCCGTGCGGAACGGACTCAGCTGGAGATGCAGCTTGTCATCGCCCGGGCCGCCGCTCGCGAGAAGGCAGTACTCGAGGCGAAGGTGTCGGAGCTGGAGCGCGATCTGGGCACGGCCACGACAGACCTGGTGACCGCAGGCCGCCAGTTTTCCCAGGTGACGAACCAACTCCAGGTGGTCACCGAGGAGGCAACACAACTGCGCGACAACAACACCAAGTTGTCGCAGGATCTTGATGGTAAGTCGCGCGGTCCCTTCCTTTCCTTACTCGGTCCGCCGCTTGCTCCTCATCGGATCCTGATTCGTTGGCCGCGGTCGCAGGAGCGCGCGTGATCCGCGCCGGGATGGTTGCGAAGCTGGCGGCGGTCAAGCAAGAGCGGAACGCTGCTGTCCTCAAGGTCATCGAGAAGGAGGGCGCCATCGGGCGCTTGTCGGAGCAGCTTCAGAGTGAGTGTCGAGCTTTGGTTCCATCTTCTCTTCTTCCGCGAGCCCACCATGACTTCTTGTCCTTGTTCGTTTTTCAGAGGCTTAGACCGAACTGGAGCAATCTCGGATGTCCCGGGAGCAGGACGCAGCCGCCCTGAGCCAGGCCCGCGACGCGCAGCGCAAGTCGGAGGCCATCAGCGAGAAGGTTATTGGAGACATCGCCAAGCTCGGAAGGGCGATGAGCTCGGCCATGTCCGGGCTCGGCGTGTCGCTTGGACCGATGATGCCCGAGACGCTGATCGAAGAGGTCGGGCGCCTTCCCGGCGTGGTGCGAGAGCTTGAGTTGTCGACGGCCCATCGTGCGGTGCACCGGGTCCTCGCCATATTCGAGTCGCACTACCAAGGGCTGGACCGCACGGCGTTGAGCGGCGGCTGGGCCCCGGGTATCTCCGACGACCAATGTGATGAGCTGGAGGAAGACTGCGCCGCCTTCGCTCGCGACATGGCCGACGCCGCACTAAAGGACCTGGAGTTGCTGCCACGAGACGAATCAGAGGACCCAGGAGTCCCCGGGCCCTCAAATTAAATGTGCCATGAACTGTTTTATTGTAATAATTTGAACAAGTTGTATGGCTACCAAGCGTGTAGCTAAGTTCTTTATTCGAATCACGCTACTCCCCGATTACTTCCGAGCGCTTAGGGACAACTGCAGCAACGCGCAGTCGGACTTAGTGAATCGAAGCGATCGAGCCACACTCTGGAGCCACGGAGGCGTAGGAGTTAGAAAGCCCGGCCTCTTCGATCCGCTAAGTGCTACCATTCGTTCGCAGCCCCCGACAACTCGGAAGGTTCGGGAGGTAACTCGTCGAGGTTTTGTTCGTGAAAACATTTTCTCGGACCAGAGTCCCGGCGGTCACTCGATCACTCTTGAAAAGAGATCGGATGAAGACTGGGAGCTAGAGGAGTACTCGCAAGTCTTCGTGCTGTAGCCGCGGGGGTGTGAGCACTAGGAGCTTTGAACGAGTAGCAACCCGTCACTCCACGCAAGCCGTCATCTTTACTTTTTCGCGAGATTGAGTTTCCGTCAAAAAACCTTTCGCTCGTGCGATCAGTCTCGACACAGTTGTCGGGATTTTTTTTTTTGAAAAATTTCGTAAAAACGAGGAGGGCACGAGGGCATCGTGCCCTTGGTTGCCCCCGAGCAGGGAGCGTCTTTGCCTTGGTGCAAAGATGCTCTCTGCTCAGCCTCAAATGTTGTCGCAAACATGTGAACACAGCCAAAGATAAGGTCGGAACTCAGAGACATGTGAACAAGGCATGCAACATCTATTTATTGATGTATGAGTTTTGAACATTTACTCAAGGATAAAACGGGCACAGGTGCTCGATGTTCCATGCGTTGGTGACGACCCTCCCGTCCTCGTACTGGATCTTGTACGTCCCTGGTCGGAGCACCTCATGGATGATGAACGGCCCCTCCCAAGGTGGCGATAGCTTGTGCCTGTCCTTGCTGCCTTGGACTCGTCGGAGCACGAGGTCCCCGACGTGGAACTCGCGTGAGCGCACGTTGCGCTCGTGGTAGCGCCGCAACGCCTGCTGGTACTTGGCGCTCCGCAGCAGTGCTACGTCGCGCGCCTCATCGAGTTGACCGATCGCGTCCTCTAGCACGACTTGGTTCCCTTCCTCGATGTAAGCCCGTACTCGCGGGCTGCCGTAGTCGATGTCCGTGGGCAGGACCGCCTCGGAGCCATGTACCATGAAGAAAGGTGTGAACCCCGTGGCCCGGCTCGGTGTGGTGCGCAGGCTCCACAACACGGATGGCAGCTCAGTTACCCATCTTGCTCGAAACTTGTCAAGCCGCTTGAAAATCCTTGGCTTCAATCCCTGCAGGATCATACCGTTTGCCCTCTCGACTTGCTCGTTCATCTTCGGGTGGGCAACGGCGGACCAGTCCACACGGATGTGGTTGTCGTCGCAGAAGTTGAGGAATTTCTTCCCCGTGAACTGGGTGCCGTTATCGGTGATGATCGTGTTGGGTATGCCGAAGCGATAGATGATGTTGGTGAAGAACGCGACCGCCTCCTCGGAGCGGACGTTGACGATGGGTCTGGCCTCGATCCACTTCGAGAACTTGTCGACCGCTATGAGAAGGTGGGTGAAGCCCCCGGGCGCTTGTCGGAGTGGACCCACTATGTCGAGGTGCCAGACGGTGAAGGGCCACGTGATGGGGATTGTCTGCAACGCTTGCGTCGGGAGATGAGTTTGTCGAGCGTAGAACTGGCACCCTTCACAGCGTCGCACGATGTCCTTCGAGTCAGCGACCGCTGTGGGCCAGTAGAAACCTTGTCGGAAAGCTTTCCCGACAAGTGTTCTCGCGCCGGCATGGTGACCACAGGTGCCAGCATGTATTTCCTCCAACAGCTCGCGGCCTTGATCCCCGAGGATGCACCGCATGAGTATGCCGGCAGCCCCGCGCTTGTAGAGTTCACCATCGATGAGGACGAAAGCTTTTGCTCGACGGGCGATTCGCCGGGCTTCCGTCTGGTCGGATGGGAGCTTCCCCTCGACTAGCCATTCGAGGATGGGGGAATCGCCAGTCAGGATCCTCGAGGTTCACCTCTAGTGGCTGATCAATCGCCATGACTTCGGGCTCCGACTCCTCGGGTGGCTTCTCGCCTTCCGCTCGCACAGACAGCTGATGCTGATCACTCGCGAAGACCCCGTGAGGAACCGGGCTTCGACTGGATGCGGCCTTTGCGAGTACGTCGGCTGCTTTATTGTAGTCGCGCAGCACATGATGCAGCTCGAGGCCATGGAACTTGCCCTCCAGATCTCGTACGGCCTGACAGTACGCTGCCATCTTCGGGTCAACACAGTTCTTGTCCTTCATGACTTGATCCACGAATAACTCCGAGTCGCCCCTGATCTCGAGGCGTTTGATCCCGAGTTCGACAGCGATCCTGAGACCGTTAATCAGGGCTTCGTACTCGGCGGCGTTGTTTGATGCCGGGAAATGTAGTCGCACCATGTACTCCATACGCACGCCTAGAGGTGAGATGAAGACAAGGCCTACACCGGCTCCTTCCTTCATGACCGAGCCGTCGAAATACATGATCCAAGTCTCGTGCTCGATCGACGCTGGGGGAGTTTGGACCTCCGTCCACTCGGCCACGAAGTCCGCGAGTACTTGCGATTTGATTGCGCTGCGCGGAGCATACGTGATGTTCTGCCCCATCAACTCGAGTGCCCATTTGGCGATCCTCCCTTCGGCCTCGGGGTTTTGGATGACCTCCCCAAGTGGATACTTGGACACGACGGTGATGGGATGCGCGTCGAAGTAATGCCAGAGCTTGCGCTTGGTCATCAAGATCGCGTACACAAGTTTCTGCATTTGTGAGTAGCGCGTCTTGGAGTCGGAGAGTACCTCGCTGACGAAGTACACTGGTCGTTGCACCTTTTGGGACCTCCCGGGCTCTTCTCGCTCGACCACCAAAGCCGCGCTGACCACTTGGGTTGTCGCTGAGATGTACATGAGCATTGGCTCTTCCGTGGTCGGAGCGGTCAATATCGGAGGACTCTTTAGCATATTCTTGAGAGAATCGAGTGCCTCTTGCGCCTCGGGTGTCCACGTGAAGTGGTCGGATTTCTTCATCAGCTTGTACAGTGGCAGGTTGCGCTCTCCGAGTCGTGCTATGAAGCGACTTAGAGCCGCGAGACAGCCTGTGACACGCTGCACCCCCTTCAGGTTCTTGATCGGCCCCATGTCCATGATGGCCGAGATCTTCTCGGGATTAGCTTCAATGCCGCGCTCCGACACGACAAAGCCGAGGAGCATGCCCCTCGGAACCCCGAAAACGCACTTCTCGGGGTTTAGCTTTACCCCGTGTTGTCGTAGCTTCGCGAAGACCTCAGCGAGGTCGGGGACCAGATCCCCCGTCCTTTTCGACTTGACTACGATGTCGTCGACGTAAGCTTCTATGATGCGGCCTATCAACTCCCCGAAAATGCGTCGCATGCATCGTTGGAAAGTCGCACCCGCATTTTTGAGCCCAAAGGGCATCGTTTGGTAGCAGTACGCGCCGAATGGAGTGATGAATGAGGTTGCGAGTTGGTCCGCTATGCACATCGCTATCTGGTGGTACCCGGAGTACGCATCGAGAAAACAGAGGGTCTCGCACCCTGCCGTTGAATCGACTACCTGATCTATGCGAGGCAAAGGAAACGAATCCTTGGGACATGCCTTGTTAAGGCTCGTATAGTCAACACACATCCTCCATTTCTTATTCTTCTTCTTTACAAGTACAGGGTTTGCTAACCACTCGGGGTGGAAGACTTCACGGATGAACCCTACACTAAGGAGCTTCATGACCTCCTCGCCAATCGCCTTGCACTTCTCGTCGTTGAAGCGGCGAAGGCGCTGTTTCACCGGTTTCGATCCCGGCTTGATGTTCAACTTGTGCTCGGCAACCTCTCTTGGGATCCCCTTCATGTCGGAGGGTTTCCATGCGAACACATCGAGGTTCGCTTTGAGGAAGTCGACGAGCGCGCTTTCCTATTTAGGATCGAGCGCCGTCTCGATACGGAGCGTACTGCCGTCGTCGGAGACGACCGCATCCTTGACATCCTTGGTGGGCTCGAAAGAGCAGGCCGCACGCTTGGACGACTCGGGGACATCCTGGTCCTCGGATTGAGGCTCGGCGTGGAGCCTCTCGGACCGGATGGTTGCCTCAGCGAACTGAAAGCATTCAGCATCGCACTCGTATGCGCGCTGATACGTTGGCCCTACTGTGATGATCCCCTTTGGTTCGGGAATCTTCAGCTTCAGGTACGTATAGTTGGGCACGGCCATAAACTTCGCGTATGCCGGCCTCCCGAGGATCGCATGGTACGTCCCCGAGAACCCCACCACTTCGAAGGTGAGGGTTTCTGTGCGGAAATTCCGCACGTCCCCGAACGTGACGGGCAGATCGATCTGCCCGAGGGGGAGCGCCTCGATTCCGGGTACGACCCTGTGGAATGGCGCAGTCGACGGCCTCAGTGCGGACCGCGGGATGCCCATATCATCAAGCGTTGACGCCTAGAGCACGTTGATCTCACTTCCCCCATCCATCAGGACCTTGTGGATCCTTCTGGATTTGAATAGGGGAGCTACCACTAGTGGGTAGGATCTGGGCTGAGGCACATTGTCGGGATGGTCCTTGCGGTCGAAGGTTATCGGAACCTCCGACCACATTAGATAGGACGGCTTCGCAACGTCGGCGTTGAGGACTTCTCGCCGGATGAGCTTCTCACGCCGCCATGAGGGTCATGCCGAAGATCCCCCGAAAATCATGTGCACCGCGCCATCTTCTCCAGGGAATACAGCCCCCGCGCCGTCGTCGTTGTCGGGGGAGGGGCCTTGCTTCTCGGGCTGGTCCGCCGTCTTCGGCTTGAGAGTGCCCTTGACGTAGTTCTTCATGAGCCGGCATTCTCAGAGTGTGTGCTTGATGGGGACCTCGTGGTGCGGGCACGACGCGTCCAAGAGCCTCTCGAAGTGGTCTCTGGTCGGTGCAGGCTTGGCCGGGTTGCCCTTGGGGCGTGACGCCTTGCGCTCCACCGCCGCGACAAAGTTTTCATCGCGGCGGCGCTTGTCGTTCTTCTTCTTCTTCTTGAAGTGCGAGGACATCCCCTCACCGTGGTCCACGACTTGCTTCCCCTTGCCCTGAGGGGTGTTCAGCGTCGCGGCGACCGCTTCCTCGCCGTCGGCGTGGTTGCTCGCAATGTCGAGGAGCTCTCGGGTCGTACGAGGCATGCGGCGCCCGAGTCGGTGGATGAGGGACGTGCACGTCGTGCCGTTCTGGAATGCCGAGATGGCGTCGTTGTCGGTCGCGCCGGGGAGCTCGGTGCAGCGCTTGGAGAAGCGCTGTATGTACTCGCGGAGACTCTCCCCCGGCTGCTGCTTGCAGTTGCGCAGCTCCCACTGCTTGCCGGGGCGCATGTAGGTGCCCTGGAAGTTGCCGACGAAGACTCGACGCAGGTCGGTCCAGTCGTGAATCTTGTCCCGCGGCAAGTGTTCGAGCCACGTGCGCGCAGAGTCGCTGAGGTAGAGCGGCAGGTTCTTGATGACGAAGAGGTCGTCGGTCGCTCCCCCGGCGTGGCATGCGAGCCAGTAGTCCTCGAGCCACACGCTGGGGTTGGTGTCCCCATCGTATCTTGCCACATTGGTCGGAGCCCGGAAGCGCGAAGGAAATTTCGCGTCGCGGACGCTCTGGCCAAAGGCCCGCGGACCTCGCTGGTTCGGTGACCAGCTGCGGTCGCGGTCGTCGTCGCTGTCGTGACGCCGTCCGCGCCCACGGTCGTCGTGGTGGCGCAAGCGGTTGTCGCAGTTGTTGTTGACACTCTCAGCTCGTCGTCGGGCTTCGAGGGTGTTCCGAGCGTCGCGGTTAGGCCCTAGACAGCTCTTGACCGCCGATGCCGCAGCTCCGACTCCCTCCCCGCGCTCTCGATGCTGGGAAGGAGGCGGATTTGGGCCGTGGGCAGATGGCGCTCCAGTCCGCCCGCGCTCCGAGCGCTGGCGCGAGGCGGAGCTCTCCGCTTGTTGTGCTGCCGCAGCCTCGAGTAACGCCTTCAGCTGCTGGCGCACCCGTCGCTCCTCGGAGGTTACAGGCTCCGGGCAGCTGTGCAGCAACATGGCCGCAGCGGCGAGGTTCTGAGACGCCCGCCGAAAGAGTGGCGGGGCGTCAGCGTCGGCGTTCGCGCCTCCGTTGGCGCGTCGGTCGTTGTCGGGCGCCGACCCGCGTGCTGGCGGTGTAGGTGCGCGGCCGTTCGGCTGATCGGCAGCCGGACAGCGCTCGCGTCGGTCGCCGTTCCCCTCGCGGGGCTCCCCCTGCCCAAGAACGTCCTGCGCTGGGCGTCGATCGCCGTTCCCTTCTCGGGGCTGTCCCTGCGCGGGAACGCCCTGCGTAGGCTGTCGATCGCGAGGCTCGGCATCCTCGCCAAGCTCTTGGTGTAGAAGGGCCAACTCCTCGTCGAGCTGGCGTCTCGCCTCCGCGAGTTCGTCGAGCCGAGCCCGCCGCTGGGCGTCGGCGCCGCGGTGACGCGGAGCTGGCTCCGGTTGGGAGCTGCTCGACGAAGAGGCCACGCAGACGTTGCACTCCCGCGTGGTATCGTGGCGTCGCGCGGTTCGTGCCCTCCGAGTCGTCGTAGACCCAGGGACAGCGCCGGTCGTGCGGAGGTTGTTGACGTAGGCCGTCACCGGGTCGTCCGGGAGGCCGAGCTGTCCACGGGGGTACATTGCGGTGTACCGCTCCATGAACTCCCCCCAGCCCGGCGGTTCGTCTCCGCTGGCCTGGAAGGCGAGGTCGGTGAGGTAGTAGGCGGCGAGCCTAAAACGCTCCTGCGTTGGGTTTGGCCCCAACATGCCGAGGATGACGTCGTCCGAGAAGCCTCGGACGAAAGCGTCGCGTCCCGCAGCCCCCGTGAGGACATTGGGGCGAGGCGGCTGGGTGAAGGAGCGTCCGGCGACGGGCTCCACCGGCCCGGTGTAGACGAAACCGAGGGAACCGAAACGTAGGGTGGTCCCAGGAGTCAGCGTGACCCTGCGACCGTCCATCCGATCCACTGGAGTTCGTCGAGACACACGATGTGCCCCTACCTGGCGCGCCAACTGTCGGGGTTCTCTACCGCCGGCAGTAAATTTATATCGATCGTGCGTCGGGCTCGGATGGTTAGCAAAGGAGACAACGGGATTTAGATTGGTTCGGGCCTCCGAGGAGTAATACCCTACGTCCAGTGTGGTGCTGCCGTGTTCCTGAGCTAGGAGTTCTCGTAGTAGGGGTTACAAGCTGGTCGGCAGAGGGTGTCGAGCCCAAGTCCCTTGAGATGGTGTTCGATCCTATGAAGGTCTAACCCTTGTAGCCGTTGCCCTCCTCTCCCTTTTATAGTCACAAGGGGAGGGGCACAAGGGGGAAGCAAAAAAGATATATAGTGCTTGGCAGCTGGCACGTCCCGTCGTTCGTCATTGTCTGTTGGGGCGTATTGAAGCTGAGTCGTGACGCCTTGTCGTGGGAGCCTCTGCGTGGCCGGGCTCGACTGTTCATTCCGGGACGCTTGGCTTCTTCTCCGAGTAGTTTGCGTTTGTCTTAGTCTACCCGAGCACTTGCCTAGCCTGCCACGCCCGAGCCTAAGTCTAGGCTCGTGTGTGTCGTAGAGGGTGCTTGAGTGCCTCGGGCTGAGCTTGCGTGTGGCAGAGTGGGAGGTGATGGCGATGTGATGGCCGCTTAGCCGGTCAGACCAGCATTAAGGCTCTTGTTGGGGCGGACCGCCTGCATGGCCGCTAGCTGTTGTACCTGCATGGCGTGGAGATTCGTTCCTCCACACGCGTCGGTGGCGGTGCTTGTGTCGTGCGCCTGGGTCCATGCGCCAGTCGGGGCCGGACTTGCTGTGCGAGGCGGAGACTTGTCGTGCGAGGCGGAGACTAGTCGTGCGAGGCGGAGACTTCTCGTGCGATGCGGAGATTTGTCGTGGGGGTCCCTCTAGTGGGGAACTGGTCGGAGATGCAGCCAACTGGCCGAAGACTGGACGTCTTGCCAGTGTGGGTCTTGACCAGGGTCTCTTCTCCTCCTTGTCCTGAATCTTTGCCTTGACGTTGTCGATCTTGGCCTTCGTATTATCAACGGTGTTGGATCGTCTTGTTTTTTGGGGAGATAATCTCGCCGTCAAAGGGGCCCCTAATCTGGGCCCTCGTCACCGACCGCAAGCCAAAAGGCCGTCGTCAGACCGCCGCCGCGCCGCAGTCCACCACCATGGCTTCCAACGCCACCGCCCGACCACAGGTCGCCGCCCGAACGGAGGAGGTCGCTTGCACCGTGCAGACACCAGATCCGGGCGAGGCCTCGCCGGATCCGGGGTAGCACCACCCGTCCCGCCGGGGGACGGCCCGGCCGACGAGCCCCGCCGCCGCAACAGAGGCGGCCGCGCCCGCCCTTGCCCACGCGAGAGTGCAGCAGGAGGCCACGCCGCCGCCGTCCTCGGGGCCGCGCGGGCTCCCGGCGGCCTGCTCGGGCGGCGGCGCGGCGGAGGCTGGCGGGAGGCGGCGGGCGGCAGCTAGGTTTTGGGAACTGCGGTCGCCAACGCGGGGCTACGCGCGACTCGTTTTTTCGCAACAGCCCGTTTTTATCGACACTCACTATTACAAAAAGATTCTAGACAAAGCATGACCTCTGGTTCAACTTGCATTGTTATCAATGGGCATCGCAGAATGCATGTGCAAAGGCACTCGTTAATTTCAGCATGCCTTTGCTTCTTCTTTGAAATGTAAAGCTGTCAGGAGATTTGCCAGATTTATATTAAATTATTAATATGGAAGAAGGCATGTTTTTTAGGGCATTTGCCACGGTCTTTTAGCAGTAGATAAAACCATCATAATGCAGGACTCATAGGGTTCTCTGCAACATGCTGTAGATTTAATGGACAAGGTGGGTTTAGTGGACTAGGGTCGAGCATTACTGAAAATGGATTTTCATAACCTTTGGGAAAAAGGGGGCATAAGCGATTCACAAAAAGAATGGATGAAATAGCAAGGATCCCATACTCTCAGTCTCAGTGGCAAAGGGAACATAGAATCTTGAGTTGAATTCATCAGAGAACTCGATACCCTTTGGGCATGAGACTATCTCCAGCAGTGTGTGCAAAGGGCGCTGCATCTGCAAAATGAGCAAAGGGCGCACACTGTAGCAGCTCCAGCAGCTGCTGCAGCCCGTTCTGCATTTTGCAGCTGCAGCCCGCGGTACCCCCATATCTGGTGGTTCTCTCTCCTTTCTTCATCCCTCTCCCACCCGTCATCCTCTCTTGCGCCATCCCACGGAAGGGGTAGGACGGAGCGCCGGCGAGGAGCTCGCTCAGCAGGAGGCCGGAGGAGTCCGAGGAGGAAGACCTGCCGCCCGCTCACCACAGCCTCGACCTCGCCGCTGCCCGGCGAGACTCCGCCGCCACGGCCTCGACCTCACCTCGTCTCTCCCCGACACGCCACGCAGAGGATACGGAAGGAGGAGCTCGCGCCCGCGCCCGCCGAGCTCCACCTCCGCCGCGTGCCCTTCCTCAATGGCCCCAGGCTCGAAGTCGTGCGGGATCCGACTCCCGACGCCGCCGGGGAGGACGAGCATGGGAGGTCAACGCCGCCGTCCCCCGCTGTGCCCGCCATGGAGTCGTCGTCGATCCGCCATGGAGGCCTCGCCGTCTTCGTCGATCCGCCGCGGGGCCTGTGGTCGAGGCCCGCCGCCGTGGAGGCCTCATCGTCGATCCGCCGCGGGGCGCTGCAGAGGAGGGAGGTGGAGCCCGAGGTCGATGCGCCGACGACGCCCCTCGCCCGAGGACAGCAACAATCCGCCGGAAGGGGCCCTGCCTGGCTGCCTCCGCCGGTCCTGCACCGCCTCTCCGCCAAGCTCCACCTCGCCGCCCCTGATTCAAGCTCGTGGCCTCCTGAGCGCGGTCGCCGGGGTCGATTCGTGGCCTCCGGAGCGCGGCGGCCGCCGAGGAGGAGCTCAAAGGCCGGATCTCGCGCCTGGCCGGAGCTCGAGACTCGGGAGGAGGCGGAGGCGGCCCGAGAGGAGGAGGAGACGGCGGCCGGGGGAGGAAGCGGGCAGAGGAGGAGGGAGGAGGAGGTGGTTGTTGGGATGCGGGAGCGATGCGCGAAACCGCTGGAAGGGTTGATTTTTTTGCGCGTGACTTCCTTCTCTCTTCTTTTCTCATATGGCGATTTTGCAGATGGGATGCCCTCTATTGCTGGAGACAGTCTGAGCAGGTTATCATTTCATTCCCACCTCAGAAACAGAAACCCAACTGAAGAAAGCAGATGCTAAAAAGCTGATGGATTACCACACCAGGAAAGAGCAAACTGAACAATCCCGGTCAGTTTCTAATCGCGTAGCTTAACCAAAGTTCTCTCTTTCGGCAGATCGCTGCGGATGGAGGGCCCCGTTTCTGATCTCTTGCAGATTCTACGTGGGTCATCTCTGAAGCTAACGAAAGCAACGCCATGTGTGTGTCAGCGTGTGTAACATTTTCAACTCGAAGGAGCTGTCCCTTTTTTTTAGTGCTGAAAACAATGAGGGCTAAAGCTACGCCACTTTGGATCACTAGGACAAGTGAAGATCATCGAGGCAAAGTGCCGCGCATTTTTATCTGGTTGAATTGAACCTCGTTTTGCCTACTGCTCTCGTTTTGCCTTTGGCTGCACCAAGAGCCGGCTTCTTCTGAACCCTGGTTGGCAGAATAATGTGTGGCTGTACTTGTGAGAAAATTCAGAAATAAGGGTGGATGTTGACCACCCTTATTTCACAAGCGCTTTCAGTCGCATCAGAAAGTAGGCATAGCTAAGCTAGCAACTGAAGAATGGTAAAGATTTCTCTGCGTCTCTGAAACCAAGCGCACGCGGCCTGAACCTGCTTGTGTAGCAGTAAAGGGTGAACGTGGGCGGCAGCTCCTCCTCGTCGTCGTCGTCGTCGTGGTGAGGTGAGGGTCTGAGGGACAAGGATTGGATATAAACTACTGGAGGCCGCCGGTCTCGTGTCATGCTGTGTCTCCCGTCACCGAGAGAAGACCGGGGCCCTCGCTCGCATTCGGCACCCCCTGCCTTCCCTTTTCACGCAGCTTCGTGTCAGGTGCACATGCACTGTGGGCTGTGGCTGACTGGCTGAGGTGACGGTGCCAGACTGCCAGCCGCGCGAGTACGATTCGAGGATAAGCTCGACCGTACGAGGAAGCATGAAGCTAGCTTGGGCATTGACTATCGATGGCCATGGCGCGGCGCCATAGTGTTGTGGCATCTAAAACCATAACCCAAACCTAAAACCCAAATCCAACTAAAAATCAGTTCAGATGAAAATTCAGATCCAAATCTAAATCCGCGGATATCCAAAACCCAACGAATAATTCAAAATCTTGTTCGATTATTATAAACAAAAGCACATAATACATCAGGACCTCACACACTCTATTCAAATTACTTCAAAACATGTAATTCAACACGCTACAAGTTCATCCATGGAATAAAACACACTTCCTCTCCTTAAATGAATCGGCAGCGCTCCTGCCTAATTTTCAAAAAAAAAAAAACACACGCTACAAGTTCAATACAAATGAAAAACAACACAAATCAGCATCCATGGAATAAAAATAGAGTTGCAAATTATGGTGGAATCATCTTCACTTGTGAAATAAAAATAGAGTTGCAAATTATTTACATGTTCAGCAGATTGTAAATTAACAAGTTGAGTATAAAAAGAAACATCAGCAGTATCATTTACTATGTAGTTAGTGTTCCTTATGTGGGCTTATTAGGCTCAATTTTGCGGAGCTCCAATGGGCATCCGCGGGTGAAATGTAGAATCCGCTCCAAACCCGCAGTGTTGCGGATATACAAATCCGCGACCCTGTGGGTGAAAATCTGAACCAAACCCACAACCCACGTACCCAAAATTCACAGATATCCGCTCCAAATCCGATCCACTGCCATCCCTACCATGGCATGCTGGAAACGATGTCTGAAGGAGGAGAAGAAACGCCACTTTTTTTTTTAGAATTGCCAGTTTTTTTTTCTTTTGAGAACATGCCAGTTTTTTTATACAGAAAGGGAAGATATGGTAATCTCAAGCAATCAATCAAGCGCAGATCAGCCCATCTCCGACATTTGGCCCAAATAACAAACGATCAGCCCATCTTGGCCCAGTAAGTCTGGCATATTACCTTTCTGGGTCGGGCCCAGCGCCAGAGGCGAACGAGAGCACTACTACTATTCCGTTTCACAAGTGTTTCTGACTTGTGAGCCGTCTCGATCCATCTGCAGCGTCTAGCAGCACAATCATCATCATCATCATCATCATCATTCATCCCCTTCGCTTCGCCTTTTGTCGGTCAGCGAGAATGTGTAGCAGCCAGGAGGATGTGTACGAAAAAAGACGAGGCTGGAAAAGATTCACCTGAAAAAAGGAATCTCGTGTTTTACACCCGACACGCAAATTCGGTTACTGAAACTCACAACTCCTGATGCGGTAAAACAATCAGGTCTTGCGGTTGCGGTTTGCTGCATTGCAGGGACAAGATCTCCCCGCTACGACGCACACCAATGGCAACAAACCCTTGACACAGAGTCGTCAGATGCGCTACTCCACCGCCCAGGTCACGACGTGCTTCCCTTCCCCGCCGCTCTGCTTCCACACCAGGTACCCCTCCGCGCTGTCCTTGCCTGCCGGCGGCGACGGCGCCTCCACGGTCACTACAAAGCTCCGCTGCTCGCCGAACTCCACGAACGACAGCGTCGTCGGCGCCACGCTGACCTTCACACCCGGTGGCGCGGCCACCTGCACGGTGTACGCCGAGTTCGGCGTGCCGACGTTGGTCACCGTCCGGTGGAGCGACGCCGACTTGGCGTCGTTGTTCTTGAACGCCACGGCGATCGAGGGGTAGTTGAGGTTGAAGCCCCTGTTCTTCTCGAGCACGGCGGTGCAGTTGACGCCGGTGTGGGTGATCTTGAAGATCTCCATGTGGGTGTACCCGAGCGTGCACAGGTGCGTCACGTAGTCGCCGGGCTGGATGTCGTAGACGAGTCCCGGGTCGACGGCGCGCGCCGGGTTCACGTGTCCCGCGCCCATGGCGAACAAGTCGGCCCGCTCGCCGTCGCCGTCCAGGATTGCCTTCCCCCGCCGGTGCGTTATGTCAGCCGAGGTCATGATCGCGGACCGGACCATCGCCGGACTCCACGACGGGTGCGCCGACCGGATGAGCGCCGCGATGCCGCTCACGTGGGGCGCCGCCATCGATGTCCCCGAGAGCACGCTGAAGTTGGAGCGGCGGGCGTCGCCCTCGAGCCCCGACGGGCCGAGGTTACCGGGCCATGCGGCGATGATGTTCACCCCGGGGGCGATCACGTCGGGCTTGAGCACCGAGGGTTCGTCATGCTTGGCCCGCGCGCGGAGAACAGCGCCACCGCCGGCGCACGCGCCCGCCCGATCCGCGTGCCGCCGAACACGATCCCCGCCACCGGCCGCGGCGTCGAGCTGATGTACTTCTTGAGATCCGCGGCCTCCCTGTAGCCGACGAGTGTTGCGGGCAGGACATGCACGTCGAGGGAGTCGTCCTGCCGGTTTACCTCGGTGTTCGCAAGGATCATGGCCGCGCCGCCTGCTTCCTTTACTGCCTTGCCTTTGTCGGCGCGGCCCGTGATGCCGCGGTTGCATACGACCATCTTTCCGGCGACGGCGGCTTTATCAAGGGACCCCTTGAGGCAGTACTCCGATTCCCGGTTTCCACCGGCGGCGTACACCAGCTCGAGGACCTTCCCGCCTTTTTTCAAACTGGTTTTGCCGGGGTACATGGACTCCCCGTACAAGACCCGGCCGTTGCCGAGCCGGACGTACGCTGGGAATCGGCGGTCCAGTGTGGCGGCGCCGACGGGCGACGGTCAGCACCCACGGCGCCTCGTTCGCCACTGAGCTCCGCGCCGGCCCGTTGTTCCCGGCGGCGCAAACGACGGAGACGCCACGCGCCGTGGCACGGAAGCTGCCGATGGCGATGCCGTCCTCGAAGAGCGGGATCGGGAAGCCGCCAAAGGGAGAGGGAGAGCATGTCGACGCCGTCGCGCACGGCGTCGTCCATCCCGGCGAGGATGTCGGAACTGTAGCACCCGTTGAACCAGCAGACTTTGTAGGCCGCGACGTGCGCGCCGGGCGCCACGCCGCGCGCCTCACCGGCCCCGGCGCCCAGGACGCTGGCCCCGGCCACCGCCGCTCCCGCCGTCGTGGACGCCGTGCGCGTCCCGCGGCGACACGTACTCGAGCAGCGACACCGCCTCGGACGGGTTGGTCGGGTAGTTGGCGCGGTGTCCCTTGGAGTAGAACCGCGCGCCGATGAGCTTCCGGTTGCAGTTGGAGGCATTGAAGTGCTCCCCGCCCTGGCACACGCCGTTCCACCGCACCGGCGCCGGCGGCATCCCGCGGTCGTCGAAGCTCGGGCTCTCCGGCCAGACGCCGGTGTCGAGCACCCCGGCGATGGTGCCGCGGCCGTACCCGGACCGCGCCCACGCGCCGGTGGGGCAGAAGTTGAGCCCCAGGAACCTGTACGAGTAGGTGGTGTGCAGCTCCAGGCGGCGGTCGGCGCGCACCGACGCGACCCCGGGAAGCGCGCGCAGCGCCGCGGCCTCGGCGTCCGCGAGCTGCGCCGCGAAGCCGTCGAACACGGTGTGGTAGGAGTAGAGGAGGCGCAAGGAGGGCCGCCTCTCCTGCTCCCACGCCACGGACCTCTCGAGGAAGGTAAGATGGACAAGCAAAAATGTTTTTTTTTCTAAAATAAAGTGCCTGGTACGCCTTCGCCATATACGCCTACTTAATTGAAGGTTTTTTTTGTGTGAAGTAATTCGTGCACACATTCTCCCCGTTTTGCAAAGAAAATCGATCGAGTAAAATAATCGGCAGAAAATCTTCGAGAAATGAATAAATTTGGGACAAGGCCTTCAGTTTTCTCGAAGAAATATCGGAAACAAGAAAAAACTAAAGGCTTAGATGGGCCGATTTTTCGTATCATTCTCACATTTCCCGGCCCAGCACCAAACTCCTGCAAGACTCGCGTAAGCCCCGCGACGAGTCGACCCGGCAGACCGCAGACCGCCGCCGCCAACCCTCGTTCCGGCCGATTTCAAGCGAGCGCGAGCGCGAGCGCCATGGCCGCGGGCGAGCAGCAGCCCCAACTCGGCGCCACGCGGGTCTCCTCCTCCTCCGCCGGCTCAGGGAGGCTCGTCACTCCCTTCTGGAAAGGTTCGTAGCGAAACACCCTTTCCTCTGCTGCGAGAACTGCTTCGTAGCCGTGTTTACACGCTGTTTTCCCCACCGCTGCAGAGAAGTACGAGAGGGATGCCAGAAGGTACTGGGACATCTTCTACAAGCGCCACGAGGACAAGGTTTCACTCTTGACCGTGCTTCGTACGTACTTCCTTAAATTAGCTAAAGCTTGATGTAATCACCCTGGCTCACCGCAGAGATTCAACACGGGAGCGTGATAACACAGCAGGATTCAGAAGACGGAAAGCTTGAATCTCGGAGGGCAGAGGAGGAAGAACTTCCCTTCCTCGACACCAAGTTCAGGTTTACAGAATGAAAGATAGTCTGAATGCTTACACGAAACGCTACAGCCTTTTAACTCACACTATGGCCTCGCAGGGCCCACCTGTCATACATAACACAAAACGTATTTTCCCTCTCCTACGCTTACTCGAATCAGTCGACGCTCTCCGCTTCTATGGCCTTGTTTCCCGTCGTCGTCCCATCGGTGACAGCTCCCCCTCCTGCAGGACTTGCTTGTCCCCAAGCAAGAGCCGAAGGGAACTTAGCGCGCAGCACATTGTCATCCTCCCATGTCGTAGCATCATGTGGCAAATTGGTCCAGCGAACTCTGATCTGCACTATGGCGCTGTTGCCCCGCTTCACCAGCCGGCGCTCCAGAATTTCAGCTGGTTCCACTGCCTCCTTCTCCAAATCCAGCAACTTGGGCAATGTATGATAGACAGGAGTGTAATTGGGAGTAAAGGGCTTGAGTTGGGACACATGGAACACTGGATGTACCTTGGCTTCTTCTGGGAGTTCAAGCTTGTATGCAGCTTTACCAATTCTCTCAATTACCTTGTATGGCCCAAAATATTTCATGCTGAGTTTGGGATAAGGACGGTTTACCACCGAGTGTTGAGCATATGGTTGAAGTTTGAGGAGTACTTGCTCACCCACTTGGAATTCGCGGTCTGTCCTGT
This sequence comes from Cenchrus fungigraminus, assembly GCA_036936925.1. NCBI lineage: Eukaryota > Viridiplantae > Streptophyta > Magnoliopsida > Poales > Poaceae > Cenchrus > Cenchrus fungigraminus. Next base: position 92,448,204 of record CM072776.1, on the reverse strand, counting down.
GTTTGTCAGCTTGTGTCTTGATTTTGTTTTGGGCAGCCAGTAATTGAGCTCGCAACATTTCATTGTGAGCTTCCCTGTTCTGGACCCAGACAGTAGCATCAAAAATTGCTTCCCCTTCTTGAGCTGGTGCGGCCAGGACGTTAGGATCATACCCATAGAGTGCTTTGAATGGAGAACATTGCAAAGATGAATGATAGTTGGTATTGTACCACAATTCTGCCTGAGCCAACCACCTCTTCCATTTGCGAGGAGACTGATAAACAGCACACCTGAGGAACATCTCCAAGCATTGGTTTACCCGCTCACTTTGCCCATCGGTTTGTGGGTGATATGCTGTGCTCATGGTGAGTGCTATGTCCATTAGTTTCAGTAACTCAGTCCAAAAGTGACTAATGAAGATTTTGTCACGATCCGAGACAATAGATACTGGTAAGCCATGAAGTTTCACCACATTATCAAAGAAGACTTGAGCCACTATGGAAGCTGTAAAGGGGTGGTGGAGAGGTATGAAATGTGCATACTTGGAAAATCTGTCAACAACCACCAAGATAGTGTCATACCCCTCAGACTTTGGCAGACCTTCTATGAAGTCCATTGTAATGTCTTGCCGAGCACCTTTGGGTACTGGAAGAGGCTGTAAGAGACCAGCTGGGTTTGTGTTCTCGTGCTTTGCCAGCTGACACACTGGACACTGCTTGACAAAGCTTTCAACATCTTGTTTTAACCCCTTCCAACAGAAATACCTCTTCACTCTCATATAAGTCCCTTGGATGCCTGAATGACCCCCTAGTGCTGAGGAATGTAAAGCTGTGATGAGTTTTGTTTTGATGGCAGAATTGTTTCCTACCCAGATTTGTTGGCCTTTTCTAATAAGCCCCTGCTGTAGCGAATAGCCACTCTCATCAGGACTGTTGATGGCTAGCTGCTGCAGTAGTTTCTGAGCCTCACCATCAGTTACATAAGAATTTGTGACTTCTGTAATCCATCCAGGTTTAACTTCCGAAATAAGACTGGTGGTTAGCAAATGGCCTACTCTTGATAAGGCATCAGCTACCAGATTCCGGTTGCCCTGTTTATACACAATTTTGAATTGTAGGCCCATAAGTCGAGTCATAGCTTTCTTTTGCATCTCTGACTGCAAGTGCTGCTCACCAAGATAGCAGAGACTCTTATGGTCAGTTCTTATGATAAATTCCCTCTTTTGCAGATAAGCCCTCCACTTTTCAACTGCCATGATTAAAGCCAAAAATTCTTTTTCATATATTGACAGTTGTTGATGCTTTGCAGATAAGGATTTGCTTAAATAAGCCACAGGTTTGTCATCCTGCATAAGCACTGCCCCAATACCAGTGTCACACGCATCAGTTTCTAAAACAAATTGCTTGGAGAAATTAGGCAAGGCTAGTACAGGAGTGTTGGACATTGCTTCCTTCAATTGTTGGAAAGCTGCCTGTGCTGTAGCATCCCAAGCAAACTGCTTCTTCTTCAACAAGGTGGTTAGAGGTTTTGCAATGATTCCATAGTGGTATACAAATTTTCTATAGTATCCTGTGAGTCCTAAGAATCCTCTTAACTCAGTTGGTGTTGTAGGTGTAGGCCAAAGTTGCATGGCCTCTGTCTTGGAAGGGTCTGTGGCCACCCCTTGGGCAGAGATGATGTGGCCCAGATATTTTAGTTCACTCTGAGCAAAAGCACACTTAGATAGCTTCAAGAAGAACCGATGCTCTCTCAGCAAAGTTAACACCAACCTCAAATGAGTAATATGTGATTGCAGGTCTTTACTGTAAATAAGGATGTCATCTAAGAATACCAATGTGAACTTCCTTAAATAAGGTTGCAGTATAGAATTCATAAGGCACTGAAATGTTGCCGGAGCATTGGTTAATCCAAAGGGCATCACCCTGAATTGATAATGCCCATGGTGGGTCTTGAAAGCTGTCTTGTATTCATCTTCCTGTCTCATTCTTACTTGATGGTACCCAGCCTTCATATCTAGTGTTGTGAAATATTGTGCACCAGCTAACTCATCCAAAATCTCATCCACAATGGGAATTGGAAATCTATTTTTCACTGTAAGGGAATTGAGTTTCCTATAATCCACACACAATCTCCAGGAGCCATCTTTCTTCTGGACCAGTAAGACTGGAGAGGCAAATGGGCTAGTACTGGGTATGATGAGACCAGCTTGGAGTAGTTCTTGAACTTGTTTTTCAATCTCATCTTTGTGGTTAGGGGAATATCTGTATGGTTTGGAGTTTACTGGTACTGAGTTGGGTAGCAGTGGAATTGCATGATCATAAGCTCTTTGTGGAGGTAGTTTGTGAGGAGTGGAGAAGACATCTGGGAATTCTTTAAGTAGGTGTTGTATGGGTTTAGGTATTTGGTGTTTATCTTTAGGCTGCACCTCTGTGATAACAGCACAAGCCCAGACATCATTACCTTTAGCCCACTTGATCAATTGTTGAGCAGACATCTCTGTTACTTGTTTCTCCTGTTCAGTCAGGATTCCTTGTATTTTCACTGGTATTCCTGCTTCTTTAAAGGCAATAGTTTTGTTTGCCCAATGGCAGTCCATAGGACTTCTTGGCTTCAACCAATCATATCCCAATATGGCATCATACACCTCCAAATCAATTACCCTCATATCTGTTTGGAAAGTATACCCTTGTATCCACCATGTGAGCTTTGGGACATATTGTGTGCTCATCATCACAGAGCCATCTGCTACTTTCACTCTGGCTGGTGGTGCAGGTAAAGTTGTGAGGCCAGCCTTTTTTACAAATGATGTGCTCACAAATGTGTGTGAGCTGCCGGAATCCAGCAGTGTGAGCATAACTTGGTTTTTTACCAGTGCCCTCATTCTGATTGTGTCTTCATTTGCCATGCTTGAGATTGCATTGGTGGACAAATGGTACAGTTCTTCAGCAAAAGCGTCTTCTTGCTCGAGCTGCAATAACAGATCATCTGTGAGGTCCATGTTAAGCTCCTCCAGGGATAGTTGGTGAACTTGTTTTTTTGGCCTTTTCTTGCAAACTTCAATATGAGCTGGAGTGTATTGCTCACTACAATAATAACACAAGTTATTGGCTCTTTTGTAATCTCTAGCTTGCCTGGCTTTCCATAATTCCCCATCTTGTTGTGGCTGCTTAAGGTCCTTTGTGGAAGACTGAAAATTTCTGTTGGCAAAGCCAGGTCTGGCAGATTTGAACTTGTTTCTACTCAATATTTCCTCTTGCAAAGATGCTAAGTGGACAGCTCTTTCTAACTTGTCAGGATCCTGTGCCTGAACCACATGTCTGATCTCTTCCTTTAACCCCTTCAGAAACTGCTGAACAAAAAATATCTCGTCCAAAGCAGTATTATGCATGTGCAGTTGATATTTGGCGTTAAGAAATTCCTGATAGAACTCCTGAACAGACCCTTTTTGCTTTAGCTGCAACATCACATTCATAGCCTTTTTGTAATCATAAGTACCAAAATGCTCCTCTACTGCAGCACTGAATTCTTCCCAGGTGCCTATATCATGTTGCAATTTGTACACTTGCAGCCATTTGGAAGCATTGTCTTCAAATGCTACCGTGGAAGCAGTCACCCACAAAAATTTTGGAATGTTATACATTGTGAAATAATTAATTGCCTTATCAATCCAAATTCTAGGGTTTTCCCCATCAAATTTTGGGAATGGCATCTTAGGAATCTGCAGGTAGGGTTTAGCACCTTCATTGTTACTACTAGATCTATTTTCCATTGTATAATCATGCTTCCCTGAGATATCCTTGTCCTGATACTGAAAGTGAAAGCTTGAGGATTTATCAACATCAATTGTGTTCTCTTTAGCCTTATCCAACCACAACTGTGCTATGGCTTTACCACTCTCAGCTATCTGCTTGACCATGGTTGCTTGTTCTCTAGCACCCCTATCAATGACTTCTGAATTAAGATCGAGCTGAGCTTTCATTTGTACCTGGTTATTCTCTATGCTAGAGACTTTGGTGAAAAGCAGATCAATGCTTTGCTGGAGCTTGTCCCAGCGCTCGTCATCCAGTGCGTCCATGATGGCCAATTCGTCGAGCACCAGTTGTGTCTGCACCGACGGCTTGGTTGCCGCTATGGTGCGTCTCCTAGTGCGCGCAATCTTGACCCTCAGCAACGAATCCGCCGCAGCGCCGTCGCCTCTCCCCCAAATCGCCTTCACGCGGTTCTGCTCACCCGATGTAGGCGCACAGAGCCGTGAACCCAACTCCTGCAGTACGGATTTGGCTACGGAATTTTACACAGAGATTTGCTCTGCAACCCTGACCAAAGAGCACTGCCCACCATCGCCACCGCAGCTGAAAATTTAACCTTTGGCACTCGGAATTTTACACAGAGACTTGCTCTGCAACCCTAGCCGCGGATCAAACTGCTGCTAATTTTGGGGAAAATTGGGGTTTTGCTTTATGAATCCGGGTGTACTAAGGGGTTTTATGTGGGTAAGCCACAACCTTAACACACCTCGCCAATCGGACAAGATTCGAAAGCCTGGCTGTGTGAATTGACGAATCCTTGTCAAGCACGCCGAGGATGAACGCACAGACGAGGATCGAACTGATAGATGTCGATCGGTGGGGAAAATCAAATCGAGGGACTGCCTCAAACCGAGCTCGAGGTTAGGACTGGCCACGACGAATCGCGCTCACCAAATCCGCCCTGACGAACTCGAATCGAAGAACAGCCGACCCGAATCAGAGGGACCCACACCCAAAATCGACTGTCTCTGATACCACTGTAATCACCCTGGCTCACCGCAGAGATTCAACACGGGAGCGTGATAACACAGCAGGATTCAGAAGACGGAAAGCTTGAATCTCGGAGGGCAGAGGAGGAAGAACTTCCCTTCCTCGACACCAAGTTCAGGTTTACAGAATGAAAGATAGTCTGAATGCTTACACGAAACGCTACAGCCTTTTAACTCACACTATGGCCTCGCAGGGCCCACCTGTCATACATAACACAAAACGTATTTTCCCTCTCCTACGCTTACTCGAATCAGTCGACGCTCTCCGCTTCTATGGCCTTGTTTCCTGTCGTCGTCCCATCGGTGACACTTGAGCTTGCCATGGAGATTTGGAATCTGGAGTCTTATCGGATAGGATCAGCCGATGTTATTAGGAAGGATGTACTTGAGGAAAGACACATTCAGCTGTTTTGTTTTATCAGCATGGGTTGTGCTGGCACATGGTGTCTGAGTAATGGTCTGAACTCTGAATAGCAAGGATTGTGGGTTGTTACTACCCAGACATGTTGCCTTTTGCTGCGCAGTGCCACTTATACTAATTTATCATACTTATTCATGCTGTAAATATGATGGGCTAGGTTTTGCTTTCCTGATACACAAAATGTCATCCTCAATTAGTCCCTACGAATTCTGGTGTCTGAGCAATTCCTCCCTCTATGTTCAGAGATAATATCTCTCAATGCTAAATTTGTTTTGACGAAACTGCTATATAGAGAATCATGTGAACCTTGGTTCAAGTTTGCTGTAGTTATATATTGCCATTTTCAACCTTCAGTAATTTCGCACATTGCAAACTTGCTCTTCTTTATATCTGTTCTGGCATGTATTTGATTTTTTTTTCCTTGTATTTGTTCAGTTCTTGAAGGATCGACACTACCTGGATAAAGAATGGGGGAAATACCTTGAGGTAAACACATGAGAAAAACAGCGCCCCCCCCCCCCCCCCCCGCCCCCCCCCCCCCCAAAAAAAAAAAACTTTAAAACCCATAACTTACATGAAGCTAATGTAATTGTGATCAACATAGGGACAAGATGGAGAAAAGATGGTGATGCTGGAGGTATGGTTCTATTCTTGTTGGTAATGTCAGTGATCCTGTAAGATTGTTTTCTGTAATTATGGGTGTATTGTTGTATCTGATAATCAAACTCTACAAATTTTCGGTTCAAAAAACTCTGCAGAAATTTGAGTTGCATCATACAGAAACAAAATAAATTTGAATATGAACACTCCGTAGTATGAGATTTGGAACCGGAGTGTCTGAATCTTTAAGGCATTCCACACTCAGAGCAGCATAGAACCTAGTATGATATTCAGCTTTCAGTCAGTTTTATGCTGTAACTTATTATTTCATACCTGCAAGTAGTTTTTTTTGTTATTTCTTGCTTGCATAGAATGTTAGCATGACTAGTGTGAAGTTCAAGTGCAGGTTGGTTGCGGAGCAGGAAACACAATCTTTCCATTGCTGTCCACATATCCCGATATATTTGTTCATGCCTGTGATTTTTCTCCACGAGCTGTTGACTTGGTCAAGGTATTTGTTTATCTAATTCATAATAGGAGCTGAGACAATTGTGTCATGTGCTTTGTGTTGTTTTGCCTATTGATGTTACATCACCATTGACCAAATGGTATCTGCAGAAGCACAAGGACTTTAGACCTGACAGGATAAATGCATTTGTTTGTGATACCACATCAGAGCAACTAACCGAGAGTATGGAGCCCTCTTCTACTGATATTGTTACAATGGTAACGTTCTATACTCTGATTAAGTTTTGAATGATACATTTGCCATCTATGACCTTTTTTGTGCATTATTTTCAGTATTCGAGAGCGTACAGTACAAACAACTAACATATTAAGCAGATATTTGTGCTCTCTGCAGTCGCACCAGATAAAATGCCTTTAGTTCTGAATAATGTGAGAAGTGTCCTAAAAGTAAGTACTCCTTTTACAGGTCTTAACCTTTTATTTCTCAGAAGTTGTCATATCGACCTAGGGAACTGAACTGCCATCTTTTGTATCAGCATGGAGGACGTGTTCTCTTTCGGGACTATGCCTTTGGGGACCTTGCACAGGTTAATCTCTTGCGTGCTTACTGACATCCTGATATTAGAATTTTATGGCTTCAAAAAAAAAAAAAATCTCCTGCTCTTGGCTGTGTGCATTTGTTACATATCATCATTCATAATCACGAGTTATAAAAATAAGTCAGTGCTTGGAAATAATTGAAAGTATAAGCCTGCTTATCTCTGTTATTTCCGTCAAGACGCCTGGAATTCTTGTTAGGAACATTGCTTAAAACACAGGAGCTACCTTATTTTTTATTTCAGAACCATTCTCTTATGTTTGGATTCTCATTTGATGTCTCTATTTTCTACTGAGATGTCCATATATGCAGCTTGCCTTTTTTTTCTTTGGGAAAAGTCCAAATTACTCCCTTCAAGTACAAAGAAAGTCCACATAACCCCCTAAAGTATGTTTTGCTTCAATTTACCCCCTAAACTATGGTATTTGATTCAATTTACCCCATAATGCAACTTGTCATTTTTGTTTCTCCATACACAAGTGCAATTTTAATTTGAGACTTTGCAGAGTGGTAGTGGACATCATAATCTATATTTAAAAAATATTTAACGAATTTTTCATCATTAGTTTCATATAATTTTGTATCTTAAGTATATTTTTTCTTATTAAATATATTACCCTATCAAAATACTGATGAAAATTTCATGAAATATTTTTCTAACATACCTTATGTGGTGTGCTATAAACTTGCAAAATTTGAACTTAAAACTCCACTTTTGCATGGAGAAACTAAAAAGACAAATGGTCTTAAGGGATAAACTGAACCAATATGCATAGTTTAGGGGGGTAAAGTGAATCAAAAAAAACTTTAGGGGGTAATTCAAACTTTGGTTATAATTGAGGGGAGTAATTTGGACTTTTTCCTTTTTCTTTTAATTTTTTTTCTCCCCCTGCCTGTAACCTACCCTTCCTTTAGGCAATCACGCATACATTTTTTTTAACCCAGGGGGGGGGGGGATGTTGTATCTACTATATTTTCAACCACACCTTCCTTTTAAGACCATTTTTTGTTAGTTGCCCTAACCCAACTAGCTAAACAAAAATGCAGGAAAGACTTATGTCAAAAGGGCAGCAAATAAGTGAGAACTTCTATGTCAGAGGTGATGGTACGGTGAGTGAACTGTCTATCATTCAATTCAGTCACATTAATACATTTTTCCCAGCATGTATGCTAATTTGCAAATGATTGCCTTAATCACTGAAACACATGTTCTGTGCAGCGTGCATATTACTTTTCAAATGAATATCTGGTCGACTTATTCTCAAACTGTGGATTTACTCTTGAGGAAATATGTGTGCACAACAAGCAAGTTGAAAACCGTTCACTAGACCTGGTGATGAACAGGTGAGTTTTTTGCTTAGTGTTGCTGATGATTTTTACTAGATATCTTCACTTGCAAATGAACTCATACTGAAATGAGTTATCTGTATTCTTTAATCTTTACCCCAAACTATGATATTCTCTGTAACATTTCTAGAATAAAAATTGACGAGGAACCAAAGTTGCTGATCATGCATTTCAATATGGTAAATTTGAATTTGCTGAACGATGTGTACATTCTAGAAAATGTGTTTTGCTTAGTCTTTGCTTTCCTCTATCATCAACTTGCATTATATCCAGCATAATGTATTGTGCTGGGTCCTGGCTTTCTTACATTAATGATTTAAATAGGTCAAGTACCCATTGGTTGATAGTAGATAGTGTGTACCTGGTTCCTTTCCTGCATTTGCCAGTCTTTTTCATGTGCCACTGTTATTTTTCTTATATTTATATTTGCAGTCTGCAGATAGTTTTACTATTTTGTCTTTTCTCACAAGTGCCCGAATTTTTCTGTATTGTTTGTCTTAATTAGGAATTGGATCCAAGCTACCTTTACCCTCAGTTCAGCTGGTCCAAATGGTCAAAATGCCCTCACCCATGTGTGTGAAGGAAAAGAGGACAAGCTAGTTGCTGACTCTTTTGAGAAAAGCAGTAGTGAAGAAATTGATCTTTCTGAGGATTTTTGCAACATGTTTGGGACATCACACAACCTTGATGAGGTAACATTATTTATGGTTCCTATGCTTTATTGTCGTCGAATTCAACATTGTACTTCATTTAAATTTTAAACTGCACGAAGGAACTAATTGAGGACCATTTACTTTGAATTATATCTGTCTCGTCTAGACTAAATATTTAAAGTCAAAACAAAGATCTTTCTAGGAACAATTTGCCTGAGAAGGAATGGTAATTCAGGAAGTTTGGTAATTGAGTCTAAAGAAGCAGAACAAGAGTATGAAAAGGTAACCACAGAAAGAATTAGGAAATAAACTGAAAAATATCTGTTCTGAATCCTTCCCTGTTCATCCGAAACATGGCAATGGACACAGTGGATTTGCTATTAAATTTATGGGTTTGGATGATGATGATGATTCACTTATACAGTGGTACATGTCCCTCTCTAAGTCTTTATCATGCAGTCAGCTGCTGATTTTACTGCAACTGCAGTCTGCTGTCTAGATCCTTAAGTTGTCTTGAGTCTGTTCGTACTTGCTCAATTACTTCAGTTGTTGCCGATCAAAATTCAGCACCATATACATAAAAGTTAGTTGTCCATTTCTGCCATAAAAATCTGAGTTATTTTTCACTTCACTTTCCAGGTTTAACTCTGTTATTATCTTTTAAGTTATTTCACATGGCCTGTTGGTTTGCAGGTACAGATCCTTGGTGTCAAAGCAAAAGGTCATGACTTCAAAATAAAAATGCTCACGAAGGAATACCAGCATACCTGCAAATTAACCGGTTTAATGCTTTGGGAATCAGCTCAACTCATGTGCGGTCTGCTAGCAGAGAATCCTTCCATTGTTGCAGGCAAAAGGGTCCTGGAGCTGGGCTGTGGCTCAGCTGGCATCTGCTCGATGGTTGCTGCAAGCTTCGCTCAGTTTGTTGTAGCTACAGATGGGGATGCAGAATCACTGGACCTCCTTCGACAGAATGTCTCCTCTAATTTGGAGCCTAACCTACTTGACAGAATTATGATTAGGAAATTATTTTGGGGCAACCAAGGTGATGTGAGGGTAGTAAGAGAGCTTTCCGGCAATGACACAGGTTTTGATTGCATAATAGGCACTGATGTTACCTACAATCCCGATGCTATATTTCCTCTCTTCAAGACTGCCAGGCAACTCATTTCTGACCAAGCTAACGAGGACTCGAGGCCAGCTTTTATTCTCAGCTACATTCAGCGCCGTGTTGATGAGAATTCTATCCTTTCTAATGCAATGGCCCAGGGTTTCAGGCTTGTGGACAAATGGATAAATGGAGTTCATGACAGTAATGGTATTATTAGCTCCTGGTTCTCTGGTAATGATGTTTGCAGTGCTTACAGGAACACAACACTTTCGATATTGTATTTTGAATTGTGAGGAAAAAAGGACGTCTACCAGGATTTCTTGTTCCTGTGTAAACTGAAGTATATTTTGCACCAACTGTACTGAGCATATGTATGGGGAAAATGATTTGACAACAGGTCAAACAACTGGATTATTACTGTTATTTTTTCTGCTTATATTAAAAAAGTTATCGTATCATGTACGGACGATTTCTAAGTAGCTTGATTTACTAAGTTGTTTTTATATCATCGATGTTCAGGCGTGCTCAGAAGTTAAAATGTTATTTATAGGATAGATTTAGAACAAGACGTGCACATGCAGATGATACTTTGTTAAGTTGTTTGACGAGAGGCGCCAGGTCGAGTTCATTATAACATCGACAGGTCCAGAAAGACTAACTGAGCAGAAAAGGCGAAAGCACACGAAGATGTTGGGTTTCATACTTTGTGATTTATATAGAATGTAGATTATTACAGAGAAAAGAAATCAAAAGAAATACACGGAGGGAAAAAGAGAAATAAAACAACTACCCTAATGTCAACACGTTACAGAACCCAAACGTGCTAATTGACAACCTACAGAACTGAGAAAATGATCAGTTGTAAAGGTCGTCTTCGGCGTCGGCGTTGGCCGTCGGAGCAGGCTCCGCCGCCTGGGGCTGCTTGGGGAAGCGGAACTCGCTGCCGAATCCCCGCGACTGCTGCAGCGTCTGCGCGAACGCCTGGTACTTGCGGACGTCCGCGTCGCTCACGCTCCTCCGCGCGAACCTCATCGACTCCTCGAAGTGGACGGCCTTGATCTGCGTCGGCTCCTCATCCTCGACGCCGTCCACCGCCATGTCATCCGGTCTCTCCTTCGCCTGCCTCTCCCGCTCGATCTCCTTCTCGATGTCCTCCCGGATGGCGTACTTGCACGCCCTCTGGCAAATCTCCGGGATGTCGGCGCCGCTGAAGCCCGCCGTGAACCTGGCGAGCGCGCCGAGGTCAACGTCCCTGGCGACGGGGGAGTTCCTGAGGCACGCCTTGAAGATCTGGAGCCGCGACGCCTCGTCCGGCAGCGGGATGTAGATGAGCTGGTCGAGGCGGCCGGGGCGGAGAAGCGCCGGGTCGATGATGTCCGGCCGGTTGGTGGCGCCGATGACGAACACCGTCTTCTTGGCTTTGATGCCGTCCATCTCCGTGAGCATCTGGTTGAGGACCCTGTCCCCGGCGCCGCCGGCGTCGCCCACACTGCCGCCCCTCTGCATCGCGATCGAGTCGAGCTCGTCGAAGAAGAGGACGCACGGCGCGGACTGGCGCGCCTTGTCGAAGATCTCGCGCACGTTGGCCTCGCTCTCGCCGAACCACTTGGTCAGCAGCTCGGGGCCCTTAACGCTGATGAAGTTGGCCTGACACTCGTTGGCGATCGCCTTGGCCAGCAGCGTCTTGCCGCAGCCGGGAGGCCCGTAGAAGAGCACTCCCTTAGAAGGGGACATGCCGAACATCTCGAACTTTTCCGGGTGCTCCACGGGGTACTGCACGGTCTCTTGGAGCTCCCGCTTGACGCCCTCGAGGCCGCCAATGTCCGCCCAGCTGACATTGGGCACCTCGACCATGGTCTCGCGCAGAGCCGACGGGTTGGTGCCGGCGAGGGCAGTCTTGAGGTGGTCGTTGGTGATGGCCATCAAATTGAGAATCTCCGCGTCTATCGTCTCGTCCTCGAGGTCAATCACGTCCATTTTCTCTCTGATGCACTGCAGGGCAGCCTCGGTGCAAAGCGCGGCCAGGTCGGCACCGACGTAGCCGTGCGTGTCCTTGGCGACGATCTCCAGGTCGACGTCCTCGGTGAGCTTCATATTCCTGGTGTGGACGCGCAGCACCTCGAGGCGGCCGACCTCATCTGGCACACCGATGTCGATGTCGCGGTCGAACCTGCCGAACCGCCTGAGGGCGGGGTCGATGCTGTTGGGGCGGTTGGTGGCGCCCATGACGATGACGTGTGCGCGCCCCTTGAGTCCGTCCATGAGCGTCAGCAGCTGGGAGACGATGCGCCTCTCGACCTCGCCGTGGGTCTTGTCCCTGTTGGGTGCGATGGAGTCGATCTCGTCGATGAAGACGATGGATGGAGGCGCTACAGTACGGCGCGCCTCCTACCGCCGTGGGGCACGGCGGTGCCGCCGTCCCCCACAGCGCCAGATGTATAGTTTTGCAAATTTTTTTGCGGACCATATATTTTTGCAAAATTGATGTGAAAAAAATGTAAAAAAAGAAAAAATTCCGAAGCTTGGCATCTGGCGTCGGCAAGCAGTCGACACGAATACACGGCTCGTCCTATTTAGCACCACGCCGTCCAACACATGACAACCCAAAGTCATGAGGCAACCGCCATGTTCGCTTGGCTTATCAGACACTAGCCAGCAGTACTTTTTTTCTCAGAACAAAACAGCCATCAGTAACCAGCCAACAATACTTTTCTCTCAGAACGAATCAGCACCAGCCATCAGCCACCAGCCAAACGAACAGGGCGAACGTTTTTCCTCGACTAAACAGAATAGTGAAATCAATGGGATATGATATGATGTGTGTAAGACTATTGAATCCCATAACAGTACCTCCAGAAATCAGAGATACGAATTGCTCGAATCTGAACCCTCATAAAGTCATAATGCTCGCACCAACATGGCTCATCAGCAAAATTTAGCATGCCCAGACTGTACCATGATGAGAAATTGGAATTCAGCGTGTAGAGAAACTGTACCAGGATAAGAAATAGGAGCTGATGAACATAAATGCAAGCCAGATAAGATATTTATATTACTACTAAAAGATGGTTTTTCCCGAATGCAACCTGAGATGGAGAATACATCAAAGCATATGCCAATATTATTTCCTTCACAAGGTGTACAACATGAACGAAGTATGCATATGTACCCATCAAAGCATATATCATACACATGACACAGAGCAAAGATATATATTTTTTTGAAATAAAACAGACCAAAGATTGAACAATTCATATTGGTAAAGCATCATATTAATTGTGAAAAATCTAGATAACTGCGTGCATGGAGGGAAAAAAATAGTCTGATAATGCAAATAATGCCACCATTATACATTAGGAGACTAGGACATGAGAGGTTATTTCAGATAAGGCCAACACAAGCATATTCTTAGATGAATAGAAACTAGTGTAATCAGATGGAGTACATTGTCTTAAGCAATTAAGCTAACAAAACCTCAAGAACTTCAGAATAAACAGAGAGACCCAAATGTTATAGCATCCTGGAGCATAATTGACGAGGGCCCGGATTAGGCCCCCTTTGACGGCGAAAAGATCCCCCTTTAGCACAAGGTAACCCAACACCGTTGACAACGTGAAGGCCAAGATCGACAATGTCAAGGCCAAGATTCGAGATGAGGAGGACTGAGGACCCCGGTCAAGACCCACACTAGCAAGACGTCAAGTCTCCGACCAGTTAGCAGCATCTCCGACCAGTTCCCTACAAGAGGAATCCCCACGACAAGTCTCCGCCTCGCACGACAGGTCTCCGCCTCGCACGACCTCCCCCCCCCCCCGGCTCCGACTGGTGCGTGGACCATGACACGCGGCGCGAGCCCAGGGCGCGAGCGCCACCACAGAAACGCGTGGGGGAACGATTCTCCGCGCCATGCAGATACACCAGCTGGCGGTCATGCAAGCAGCTGGCCCCGACAAGAGCCTTAATGCTGGTCAGACCGGCTGCGCGGCCATCCCATCGACATCATCGCCACTCTGCCACATGCAAGCTCGGCCCGAGGCACTCAAGCACCCTCTACGACGCGCTCAAGCCTAGGCTTAGGCTCAAGCGTGGCGGGCCAGTCGAGTACTCGGGCAGGCCAAAACAACAACGAACTACTCGGAGGAGATGCCAAGCGTCCCGGGGTGAACAGCCCCGCCCGGCCACGCGGCAGCTCCCACGGCCTGGCTGCGCGACTCCACTTCAATGCGTCCTGACGGACAGCGACGCGCGACGGGACATCCCAGCAACCAAGCACAGTGTTTCTTTTTACTTCCCCCTTGTGCCCCTCCCCTTGTGACTATAAAAGGGAGAGGAGGGCGACCGTTACAAGGGTTAGACCTTCTACAGATCAAACACCACTTCAAGGGACTTGGGCTCGACACCCTCTCCCGACCAGCTTGTAACCCCTACTACAAGCACTCCTAGCTCGGGAACACAGCAACTCGATACTGGACGTAGGGTATTACTCCTCGGAGGCCCGAACCAGTCTAAATCCTGTTGTCTCCTGTGCTAACCATCCGAGCCCGACGCACGATCGATACAAATTTACTGCCGGCGGTAGAGAACCCCGACAGTTGGCGCGCCAGGTAGGGGCACATCGTGTGTCTCGACGAACTTCAGCGGATCGGATGGACGGCCGCAGGATCTCGCTGACTCCTGGGGCCACTCTGCGCTTCGGCTCCCTCGGCTTCGTCTACACCGGGCCGGCGGAGTCTGTCGCCGGGCGTACCTTCGCCCGGCCGCCTCGCCCCAATGTCCTAATGGGGGCTGCGGGACGCGAGGCTTTCGTCCGAGGCTTCTCGGGCGAGACCATCGTCGGCATGTTGGGGCCAAACCCAACACAGGAGCGTTTTAGGCTCGCCGCCTACTACCTCACCGACCTTGCCTTCCAGGCTAGCGGGGACGAGCCGCTGGCTTGGGGGGAGTTCATGGAGCGGTACACCACGATGTACCCCCATGGACAGCCCGGCCTCCCGGACGATCCGGTGACGGCCTACGTCAACAATCTCAGCGCAACCGGCACCGCCCCCGGGTCTACGACGACTCGGAGGGCACAGACCACGCGACAGCATGACCCCACGCGGGAATGCAACGTCTGCGTGGCCTCGGCGTCTAGCAGCTCCGAACCGGAACCGGCTCCGCGCCACCGCGCCGCCGATGCCCAGCGGCGGGCTCGGCTCGACGAGCTCGCAGAGGCAAGGTGCCAGCTCGACGAGGAGCTGGCCCTTCTTCACCAAGAGCTGGGCATGGATGCCGAGCCCCGCGACCGACGACCTGCACAAGACATCCCCGTGCAAGAGGCCGTGAGGGGAACGGTGACCGGCATGAGCATCGTCCGGCTGCCGAGCAGCCGCACGACCGCGCACCAACGCCACCGGCACGCGGGCCGGCACGTGACAACAACCGACACGCCAACGAGGGCGCGAACGTCGACGCCAACGCCGACGCTGACGCCCCGCCGCTCTTCAGGCGGGCGTCGCTACCTTGCCGCTGCGGCCATGCTGCTGTGCGGCTGCCCGGAGGCAGCGACCTCCGAGGAGCGACGAGTACGCCAGCAACTGAAGGCGTTGCTCGAGGCGGCGGCGGCGCAACAAGCGGAGAGCTCAGCCTCACGCCAGCGCTCGGAGCGCGGGCGGGCAGGAGCGCCGTCCGCCCACGGCCTGAATCCGCGTCCTTCCCAGCATCGAGAGCGCGGGGAGGGAGGCGGAGCCGCGGCATCAGCGGTCAAGAGCCGCATTGGGCCCAACCGCGACGTGCGGAACACCATCGAGGCCCGACGACGAGCTGAGAGCGTCGACAACCACCGCGACAACCGCTCGCGCCACCACGACGACCGTGGACGCGGGCGCCGCCACGATAGCGACAACGACCGCGACCGCAGCTGGTCGCCGAACCAAAGGGGTCCACCGGCCTTTGGCCAGAGCATCCACGACGCGAAGTTTCCTTCGCGCTTCCGCGCTCCGACCAACGTGCCAAGGTACGACGGGGACACTGTTGACGGTTCAAAACCGTGCTCATGTTCACCGCAAGCCTACGGTTGACTTGGTGCCTTTTTCACCAAGGAGGGTCCTCCCTAGATTTGTCAATCCAAGGATCGGAAGCAAACTACTAAGGTTCTCTATCTAACCTACCGGTCTAACCCTATGTGAAGTGTTGATTGCATAAAGGTTAAACATACATGAAAGGATGTATGGATCTCATCCACCTAGCCATAAAGGTAAACATCAAAAGGTAAGCCTAGTCTATCGTCTTCTTGTTGCCGTTCCAGCCAAGGTAACAAACCAATCTAAACCTATACTATGATAAGGATTACACTCGATATGGAGTAACCCGATATGGAGTGGTCCGATACACGTTCGCTCGCCGCTTTCTCCTCCACCGTACTGTCACTACGCAAGGATATTCATCACCGAACGACAACATCGGTCCGTGCACTACTACGATGTATCCGCAAGACAAGACTAATCACCATGATTCGATCTAATCCTAAAAAAGCATATGGTAGCTACACATATGAATAAGCACAACTCGTAGTAGATCAAAGTAAAGACAAGAATTGATTTATATCACCATCGAATGTCGAAAGTACAAATGCCTTGATGGATCCAAGGCATGGCTCCGGAACTCCACCATGGCTTCACCAGGCAGGGCCAACCATGGCGGCTAGGGCATGACCTAAGCCATCTCCTAGGTAACTCGAGGACTTGCGGCGGCCGTCGGCTTCCTCCCGGTGCTTCTCCTTCGTGTCAGCGGCTCTCTCATGAATGGATGGATGGGTCACCCCTCCTTGGGCGCCCAAGGGGTTGTATTTATGCCCTTGGGGAGCCTTGGGGTGTGCTCCACCTTGCCTTGCACGAGATCTTCATTGGGAGAGAAGGGAACTTGGTTTCCATAAAATCAGTCTCGTCCAGATTTTTCTGATTCGCAGCCCTTCCTTGCCAGCACCATATATCCCACGTCCGGAATCCAAATATTGCAAATTCGGTGTCCTGGTTGTATGGCACGAAATTTCCTCCAACTTTCGTATTCATTACTTTCCTTGGAAACGAAAATAAGATCTCTAAATCAGCCTTGGAAGATAATCTGTTCTGATTTCGGACTGACTGCGCAGCAGGGATTTCGGGGGCCATATCTCCTAGCTCCCTTATCCGAATTGGGCCTTCCACATGTCCAAATCGAAGATATCATCGAGGCCCACAACTTTGGTAGTCAAACTTTTGCCATTAGAGGCCATTTAAGTCTCCGAATCTGCACCGAAAGATCATGCTGTCCTGGGCTGTGAGAATATCTCTCGGGCTGAGTTGATCTCGTTGGTAAACATCCAAGTCCCCGGAGTTTTACGTGTTGATGCTTCGGTCCCTGGGCCATTTGGAGTCGTGTTCATCATGTGTCTTGACTTGTGCCGGGTTTTATGATCTTCTCTTGAAGTGCTTGATGAACTTATCCCGAAAGTCTCCTCTTTAACGTTATTTTCCTGCGTAAACAATAAACTCCAAAATCGACATACAAGAGTGAACTTGCTACCTCGGGGGGTTAGTACCATTAGTTAGAATATCAAATACATGCAAATGTTGACGGTAAACTCATAGCTAGGTGTACCAAAATCGACCGTCAACATACCCCCATACTTAAACCTTGCTCGTCCTCGAGCAAGTCCAAGATCTTTGCTTAACTTGTGAATCAGGGTTGCCTTTCAATGTCTTCCCCGCACTTAGTTATACACAACAAGACATATTGCTCTCTCAAGTATTTAGCATTTAAGGTTTAAGTTTTGACCGGCTACTTCATTATGGAAGATAGACTATCATTAAAGAACATGCCACAAGAAAACAAATATAGTGCTCTCAAACTTAAGCAAACTTCAAACCTTCACCTTGTTGCGTCGTTAAGAGTTTTCAAAGAGTTGCACATCTAACATAAGTGAGGTTCTCTTGCAAAGGCTCATGGAAACTCTCATCTCGTCAAGTAACTCAAACCTACACTAGATTATTCTCAACCTATTCTACTCATATATGAAAGTGGAAAGCTTATGTGGAGCTTGGTAGGTAAAAAGAATCCTAGCAAAACATTATACTTGCAATATTGTCAAACTAAGAGAGATCTATTGGAATTACCAAGACTAGTCAAAAAGGCCATGGGAAATAAATGTTGGAAAGAGAGAGAGATGGAACACACGCATTTAGAAAGGTGGACATGTGCAAGTGGCAAATGAGTGATCCCGAGACACAAATGAAGTTCTCGTTATCGGATTGCACACGGTTGGAAAAGATTGAGTATGGTCTTGTCTTCAAAGCTCTCTAAGATTTAAATGAAGCTAAAAAGAACCGAGGAGCATTTTTATTTTTCTCTTTTTTTGTTTTTTCTTTTCTTATTTTTTTCTTTCTTCTGCTTTCTTCTTCTTCTTTTTTTCTTCATTTTTTATTATTTTTATTTTTTTATTCATCAATTTTTATGCTCCTCCGAACTTTTAAGCAACATAGTACTTGTTATAGCAGTCCTCCCCCATGCTTAAATGATTGCTCGTCCTTGATCATAGAAGTGAGGGGACCTATGGCTGCTAAAGAAGTACAAAATCCTTGTATTCCTTTATAAATCTTTTGAAATCTTCAAGGGCATCCTCCATGTCGAAACTCCGCATGACTTAGTTGCATTGATAAGTCCCTCCTTATGTTATATATCTTGAAATCTTTGCCAGAAAATCTTCAGAAAATTCATCAAAAGATCATCCATACTCAACTTGGGTTGTGGTCAAGGAGGTAATCACAAAAAGATGTTTTGGGTTTAGGGTGGATACCCAGCGAAGTTTGTGAAATTTCCAGTGTAGAAACTCACAATGCATGGACAAGAATGGCTAGCATGAAAAAGATACGCAAAGGAATGACCAGCTTCTTAGTCTCGTACCACAGAAATCAATCCTAATCCAACTCATCAAGATATAATTTTACAAACTAAAGGTTACATCATAAAACTTGTATGTGTATAGGCTTTGGTAGGTAGAGCCTGGCAAGAGATTCACAAATGTAGATAGCATAATAATTTTTAATAAAACAAGTACAAGGCATAGGTCATCGGTAAACTTAAATCAAAGAGCAACAAAAAGTATGTGGGTCTTAGAAATTAGTCATTTAACCTGCACAAATGAAAGAGCCGGTATTTAATCAATTTAAGTTCCTTTTAATAGAGAGCAAAAAGTCATGTCGTATACAACGTCATGCAAGTAAAACAAGGCGACAACTTTCATCATTTTTCCATAAGCAAGGCATACAAATGATATCATCGTGGTAAGCTCAAAAGAGATGGTGATTCATTTATTGAAAAGTAAAAACTAACTAACCTAGGTTGTCCTCCTAGTAGCCATGATCGAGAGATAAATACAAAGGTTATCTATGGTTGAAAGCATATATGTGCAAGCATTTAAAAGGAGATGAACAAAGATAAAGTTAAGGGCGAGTTACCGTCCTTTTCGATGCTCATAGTGCAGCGATGCCTCCCCCATGCTTAAGCATTGTGCTTAGCATGGAAAAATAATGATGATCATCTTGTGTTGAAGGTGATCCTTGTACTCCACGTGGCCTTTTTCCCTTTCGTCCTTCAAATCCTCCCCCATGCTTAGCATGTTGCTAAGTGTGGAAGAACTTGAATTGCTTGTAATTCCTTATTGCCGTGTGTTTGAGAATCATCTTCACTTCCTTACCTTTGTTAACTCAGTTGTCCTTCAACTTCTTTCTTATCATCATCAAGCCATGGTTCCAATCCTTCGTCATATCGTCATCACCGACTTCAATGCCGTCCTTGTCGCTGCCTCATCTTCCACAGTTTTTCTTTTACTTCCAGAACAGAACATGTAATGAAACACCCCTCCAAGTTGAAGTTCATGAAATTATCTTTCCAACGAGCCATCATACGTATGAAACGGGTTCCGAACAAGAGAGTTGTGCCTATTTTACTCCGGCGATGCAATCTGTCCAAGGCTGATTTCAGACTGCGCAGCGCTCAATGTTTCTGCTATATCTCCTTGTACGCGTCTTCAAAATTAATGATTCTTGATGCGTTGGAAAGGAGATTTGAAGGAGCGTCTGAATATTAACTTTTCTTCCATTGTACATCTCTGAACACGTGTTCAAATGTTGGTGGAAACAGCGACTTCCCTCTCAACCCTTGTAGATGACTAATGACCTTGATTGCAATTGGTCAAGAACTCATGGGAACACTTTGTCATGCCTGCAAAAACAAATCAAATGCACATTCTACCCCCGGGGTGATGGTCGGGAGTAGAAACAATTGCCAACAAACCAAATACATCCCTAAGATCTTAACTTGTTGCATAGCTTACTTAGTAAAAAGAAAAGAGCACCTAATGAATGTACGTGCGTGCAAGTGAAAAATGCAAATGAGAGGAAAGCATACAAACAAAGACAATGTTTACACCTAATTCTAAACACCATATTTACAACTAGGTTGCCGAATTCCTCCATAGCCATAAAGGTTTATTTATCCAAGGTTAAAACACCATGTCTATCCCAAGATTAATAATTCTTATAGCACAAGAAAAATAAAGCTCAATGCAAAGTTTATATACCAACCAATGCACTTATGGAAAATAGCAAGGTTTATTGAACTAAATGATGATGGTCTACAAGCAAGTTCAAACACCACGTTTACACAAGATTGCTAAGGAAAATGCACATATGAAGCATTATCATGGAGATAAAGCATTCATCAAAAAGTTTTGCAAAGAAACCAAGCTAACCTATGCATGATAGAACAATGGTGGTTCATGCAAAATGCAAATGCAATGGAGTTAGTAAAAAGGGCAGCAATGTTTGAAAAAATCTTTCGATGTTGTTCCTTTATCAAAAGACCTAAAACATGCTAACAAGGTTTTAAGGTAAGGCTTGTGGGTATCCTATATTTTTGGTTTAAGATAAGAATTTTGAAAAGATAAGTCGGGTGAAGAAATTCTATCTAAGGTTGTTTTGGAAGAAAAGAAAAGAAAACAAGGGTTGGATCTTTGGATAAAAATGAACCTATGGTTTTAGGGTTACTAAAGGTATGAGGGGTTTTCCCTAAGGGATTAGGATGAGGCTAGTCAAAATTTTAATTAGAAAAGGATAGAGATAGGCTTGGTCGATTCCTCCCTTTGTTGGCTTGGGTGGTAGGTGTGGTTTGATAGGAAGGTTTAGGCAAAGGTGATTTTTTTTGTTTTTCACAAAAAGGGTCTTAAATATGATATGCATCATGCAACAAAATGCAAGGTGGAGAACAATGTTGAAAGAAGTGCAACATGATATGAATGAACAAAATGACATGACATGATAAGGTGGTGGTCTAAACCAAAAGCAAAAATTAGCCTAAGTTAACTAGCCACAAGTTTAGAATCAAAAGGGATCATACTTCATATTTCTCTCTAAAGACACAAATAAAAAGACTCTAAACACTAATAAGCACACAAAAAAGTGGTCTACAAGTTTTCCAAAATTCAAGTAGCAAAGTGCTCACTCAATATCTATTAAAGCATACAAGATGTGGCTGTGACATTTACTAGAACAATGGTACAATGTTACTTGAAGTTTTCAAATAAAGAACACAATGTAGACTTGTCATAGTTTATATAGATATATAAAAAGATCGGGTTGCCTCCCGCAAAGCGCTTCATTTTAAAGTCATAGAGCTCGACTTTCTCATGTACCTTTTTATTGTTGTGAAGCCATGGTTCTTTGTGCGAGAATCCAAAGTAGCCATGCAGGTTGATGTTGCCTTATGAAATCGGTCGTGGTTCGCTTCCAACATCATCATGTGTTGAGTGGTGCCTCTTGTGTCTTCATTCATCCAAGATCTAGAGGGTTTGTTTTAGTCCTTAGCTTCTGAATTTCATCATGTACGTGTTGTGGAACCGTTGCCCCATCTTCTCTTTATTGACACCATGCCCATCTCCTCTATCTTGTCGTCATCGCCTTGCTGCTGCCTCTTCTTCGTGGATTTACCCCTGCATCCAGAATAGAACATATACCAAAATATAGTTCTATTGAAAAATTTATAAAATTATCTTTCCAACGGGTACTCATTCGTCTTAATCGGAGTCCGAATGAGGGAGCTATGGCTGTTTCACTTCAGCATTGCTTGCTGTGCAGAATTTCAGCATGTGCAACCATCGGTGATTCGGCCATATCCGCTTGTAGGAACCTCCGATTGCCTTGCCGCTTGATTCGTTGGAACGTAGACTTCATGGAACTTCTGAAAATCCAAATATATCCAATTTTTTTCTGCTGAGGTTGTGCAAGGCATCTTGATGGTATCATTATCCTTTTCGTCCATCGATCCAGAGATATACGTGTGGTCTTCATCTTGAAGTCTTTTAGGGCACCATGCCACACATCCCTTGGCTTCAAAAATCATTATCATCACTGCATGAGCATGACGGTAATGAAATCCTTCTCCATTGTGCTTGACATGGTCATTTCCGAAACCTATAGCTCGAATATACAAACCTCCAAAAGAAATTAGTCTTAAAAACTTAATTGACACACATAGACATACCTTGTTCATCTTTGTTTGCTTTGGGTGGGGGCTAAATAGCGGATGTTGGGCCACTAACCAAGGTTAGCACCTACCACTAAAGAGCAAATCATTGTGTAGCCATCAACTTGGTTGAGCGAGGTTGGACTTGTCGGAGTCCGAATGTTGAAAACTTTTCTCGATCGCTTTGTGTCTAGTTTTCCACCTACTTTCAAGAACACAAACAAGAAAGCAAGCGTATATGCAATGATAAAATTAGGGTTAGTTAAAAGAAAGATAGATCTCCCTAGGGTTCGAGTTGCCGATCCTCGGCAACGGCGCCAGAAAAAGGGGCTTGTTGATGGTTCAAAACCGTGCTCAAGTTCACCGCAAGCCTACGGGTGACTTGGTGTCTTTTTCACCAAGGAGGGTCCTCCCTAGATTTGTCAATCCAAGGATCGAAAGCAAACTACTAAGGTTCTCTATCTAACCTACCGGTCTAACCCTATGTGAAGTGTTGATTGCATAAAGATTAAACATACATGAAAGGATGTATGGATCTCATCCACCTAGCCATAAAGGTAAACATCAAAAGGTAAGCCTAGCCTATCGTCTTCTTGTTGCCGTTCCAGCCAAGGTAACAAACCAATCTAAACCTATACTATGATAAGGATTACACTCGATATGGAGTAACCTGATATGGAGTGGTCTGATACACGTTCGCTCGCCGCTTTCTCCTCCACCGTACTGTCACTACGCAAGGATATTCATCACCGAACGACAACATCGTTCCGTGCACTACTACGATGTATCCGCAAGACAAGACTAATCACCATGATTCGATCTAATCCTACTAAAAGCATATGGTAGCTACACATATGAATAAGCACAACTCGTAGTAGATCAAAGTAAAGACAAGAATTGATTTATATCACCATCGAATGTCGAAAGTACAAATGCCTTGATGGATCCAAGGCATGGCTCCGGAACTCCACCATGGCTTCACCACGCAGGGCCAACCATGGCGGCTAGGGCATGGCCTAAGCCATCTCCTAGGTAACTCGAGGACTTGCGGCGGCCGTCGGCTTCCTCCCGGTGCTTCTCCTTCGTGTCAGCGGCTCTCTGATAAATGGATGGATGGGTCACCCCTCCTTGGGCGCCCAAGGGGTTGTATTTATGCCCTTGGGGAGCCTTGGGGCGTGCTCCACCTTGCCTTGCACGAGATCTTCATTGGGAGAGAAGGGAACTTGGTTTCCATAAAATCAGCCTCGTCCAGATTTTCCTGATTCGCAGCCCTTCCTTGCCGGCACCATATATCCCACGTCCGGACTCCAAATAATGCAAATTCGGTGTCCTGGTTGTATGGCACGAAATTTCCTCCAACTTTGGTATTCATTGCTTTCCTTAGAAACGAAGATAAGATATCCAAATCAGCCTTGGAAGATAATCTGTTCTGATTTCGGACTGACTGCGCAGCAGAGATTTCGGGGGTCATATCTCCTAGCTCCCTTATCTGAATTGGGCCTTCCACATGTTCAAATCGAAGATATCGTCGAGGACCACAACTTTGGTAGTCAAACTTTTGCCATTAGAAGCCATTTAAGTCTCCGAATCTGCACCAAAAGATCATGCTGTCCTGGGCTGCGAGAATATCTCTCGGGCTGAGTTGATCTCGTTGGTAAACATCCAAGTCCCCGGAGTTTTACGTGTTGATGCTTCGGTCCCTGGGCCATTTGGAGTCGTGTTCATCATGTGTCTTGACTTGTGCCGGGTTTTATGATCTTCTCTTGAAGTGCTTGATGAACTTATCCCGAAAGTCTCCTCTTTAACGTTATTTTCCTGCGTAAACAATAAACTCCAAAATCGACATGCAAGAGTGAACTTGCTACCTCGGGGGGTTAGTACCATTAGTTAGAATATCAAATACGTGCAAATGTTGACGGTAAACTCATAGCTAGGTGTACCAAAATTGACCGTCAACAGACACCAACCCCAGCGTGTGGCTCGAGGACTACCGGCTCGCCTGCCATGCCGGGGGAGCGACAGACGACCTTTTCGTCATCAAGAACCTCCCGCTCTACCTCGGCGATTCTGCGAGGACATGGCTCGAGCACCTGCCGCGGGACAAGATCAACGACTGGACCGACCTACGTCGGGTCTTCGTCGGGAATTTTCAAGGCACCTACATGCGCCCCGGCAAGCAGTGGGAGCTGCGCAACTGCAAGCAGCAGCCGGGGGAGAGTCTCCGCGAGTACATACGGCGCTTCTCCAAGCGCTGCACCGAGCTCCCCGGTGCGACCGACAACGACACCATCTCGGCGTTCCAGAACGGCATGACGTGCACGTCCCTCATCCACCGACTCGGGCGCCGCATGCCTCGCAGGACCCGCGAGCTCCTCGACATCGTGAGCAACCACGCCGACGGTGAGGAAGCGGCCGCCGCGACGCTCAACACCCCTCAGGGCAAGGGGAAGCAAGTCGTGGACCATGGCGAAGGGACGTCCTCGCGCTTCAAGAAGAAGAAGAAGAACGACAAGCGCCGCCGTGATGACAACTTCGTCGCGACGGTAGAGCACAAGACGTCGCGCCCCAAGGGCAATCCGACCAAGCCCGCACCGTCCAAGGACCACTTCGAGAGGCTCCTAGACGCACCGTGCCCGCACCACGAGGTCCCCGTCAAGCATTCGCTCAGGGAGTGCCGGGCTGCCGGCTCATGAAGAACTACGTCAACGGCACCCTCAAGCCAAGAGCAGCGGACCAGACCAAGAAGGGAGGGCCGTCCCCCGACAACGACGACGGCGCGGGGGCTGCGTACCCGGGAGAAGACGACGCGGTGCACATGAGCTTCGGGGGATCTCCAGCAAGACCCTCGAGGCGGCGTGAGAAGCTTATCCGGTGAGAAGTTTTCAACGTCGACGTCGTGAAACCGTCCTATCTAAAGTGGTCGGAGGTTCCGATAACCTTCGACCGCGAGGACCATCCCGACCACGTGCCTCAGCCTGGATCCTACCCACTAGTGGTAGCTCCCCTATTCAAGTCCAAAAGGGTCCACAAGGTCCTGATGGATGGGGGAAGCGGGATCAACGTGCTCTATGCGTCAACGCTTGACGACATGGGCATCCCGCGGTCCGCGCTGAGGCCGTCGACTGCACCATTCCACGGGGTCGTACCCGGGATGGAGGCACTCCCCATCGGGCAGATCGATCTGCCCGTCACGTTCGGGGACATGCGGAACTTCCGCACCGAAACCCTCACCTTCGAAGTGGTGGGGTTCTCGGGGACGTACCACGCGATCCTTGGGAGGCCGGCATACGCGAAGTTTATGGCCGTGCCGAATTATACGTACCTAAAACTGAAGATTCCCGGTCCGAAGGGGATCATCACAGTAGGGCCAACGTATCAGCGCGCATACGAGTGCGACGCTGAGTGCTTTCAGTTCGCTGAAGCAATCATCCGGTCCGAGAGGCTCCACGCGGAGCCTCGATCCGAGGACCAGGATGTCCCCGAGTCGTCCAAGCGTGCGGCCTGCTCTTTCGAGCCCGCCAAGGACGTCAAGGATGCGGTCGTCTCCGACGACGGCCGTACGCTCAGTATCGGGACGACGCTCGATCCTAAATAGGAAAGCGCGCTCGTCGACTTCCTCAAAGCGAACCTCGATGTGTTTGCATGGAAACCCTCCGACATGAAGGGGATCCCGAGAGAGGTTGCCGAGCACAAGCTAAACATCAAGCCGGGATCGAAACCGGTGAAACAGCACCTTCGCCGCTTCAACGACGAGAAGTGCAAGGCGATTGGCGAGGAGATCATGAAGCTCCTTAGTGCAGGGTTCATCCGAGAAGTCTTCCACCCCGAGTGGCTAGCAAACCCTGTACTTGTAAAGAAGAAGAATAAGAAATGGAGGATGTGTGTTGACTACACGAGCCTTAACAAGGCATGTCCCAAGGATCCGTTTCCTTTGCCTCGCATAGATCAGTTAGTCGATTCAACAGCTGGGTGCGAAACCCTCTGTTTTCTCGATGCGTACTCCGGGTACCACCAGATAGGGATGTGCATAGCGGACCAACTCGCGACTTCATTCATCACTCTGTTCGGTGAGTACGGCTACCAGACGATGCCCTTCGGGCTCAAGAACGCGGGCGCCACATTCCAACGATGCATGCGACGTCTCTTTGGGGAGTTGATAGGACGCATCATAGAGGCGTACGTCGACGACATCGTCGTCAAGTCGAAAAAGACGGGGGACCTAGTCCCCGACCTCACCGAGGTCTTCGCGAAGCTACGACAACACGGGGTAAAGCTAAACCCTGAGAAGTGCGTTTTCGGGGTTCCGAGGGGCATGCTCCTCGGCTTTGTCGTGTTGGAACGCGGCATTGAGGCGAATCCCGAGAAGATTTCAACCATCATGGACATGGGGCCGATCAAGAACCTGAAGGGTGTACAGCGGGTCACGGGCTGTCTCGCGGCTCTAAGTCGCTTCATAGCGCGACTCAGAGAGAGCGCAGCTGTTGACGGTGAATTTCCGTCAACCTAGCCATGAGTTTACCTTTAATGTTGGCATTGATTTATTATTCTAACCACTGGAACTAACCCCCCGTATATAACAAGTTCACTCTTGCATGTCGATTTTGGAGTTTATTGTTTACGCAGGAAATCTACGCTAAAGAGGAGACTTTTAGGATAAGTTCGTCAAGCACTTCAGAAGAAGATCATGAAGCCCGACAAGAGTCAAGACACGCGATGAACATGACTCCAAATGACCCGAGGACCGAAGCGTCAACATGCAAATCTTCAGGGACTCAACCAGAAAACGGCGAAGCTTGGATAGCAAGATTCAAGCCTTAACCGTGAAGGAAACGACGTCAGAGGCCCACATGCAAGTGCACACAAATAGGGAATCGCGCGAGAAGCAACCGGGGAGGAAACCGGGGCCGAACCGGGCCGAAACAGGCCTGGGCCGGCCGGCCTGGGCCGACTGGCCCAGCCCATTCTGGGCCCGGTTCGACGCCCCCTTTGACCTAGCCGCCTCTCGGGCTATTTATAGCCCCTTGGCCGAGAGCCACGAAAAAATTCATTCGTCATCCGCCGCCACAAGACCGAGAACAAGAAGCAGATTGGATCGCGAAGGGAGCACTTGTGGCCTTCATCTACTTCGGGGGATTCTACACCATGATCAGCGCTACAATGAGTAACATTATGGGGTAAAGTCCTTGTTTGTCCTAGGGGTTGAAGGGGGATCTTGAGTTGTAATCACCGAACCTTTGTTTTGAATCTTTTGCTATCATATTCATGTTGATGGTGCTTTAATCTTATTGGTCGGCCGGCTTGCTTTGGGGATGCATCGCTCGTAGCTTCGCTATCGTGTTCCTTTTGTTCTTTATGCGATTACCGTCGTGTAGTGACAGTGCGCGGGAGGGAAAACATAATGAACTTGGTTCACACCTTTGATCATGCATGCCTAGAACACATCAACGTCTTGTGCACTTGGTGTTCGATCACGGATTACCCTCATGTAGTGACTAGTACGCGAGAGGGAAAGGGTTGGACTCCGTGCTCTTTTACCTTTGATAGATTAGATCGGGTTGTTCTTGCTAGGTGGTTACATCTTCAAGTGATCCTAGATCCCTTGGACAAGCGTTCTACGTTCTTGAGATCTCCTTTCCATCACTCTCTACTTTGTCTTCTTTAACCTAGATTAAATTAGATTAAGTTCCTTACTTACACATATTTGATAAAGAGCTTTAAATCATCAACATTAGTGCTTAGTTGAGCATAGCCATCCACTTGTTCCACTGATTGATTAACCTTGGGGGAATACTCTAAGGGAAAAGCTACAACCGACCCGTGCGCTTGCGGATCGTAACTTGATGCGTTATTTAACCGTCAACAGCAGTCTGCCGCTGTACAAACTTATGAAGAAGTCCGACCACTTCACGTGGACCCCCGAGGCGCAAGAGGCGCTCGATTCTCTCAAGAACATGCTCAAGAGTCCTCCGATTCTGACCGCTCTGACCCCTGAAGAGCCGATGCTCCTATACATTTCAGCGACAACTCAAGTGGTCAGTGCGGCGCTGGTGGTCGAGCGAGAAGAGCCCGGAAGGTCGCAGAAAGTGCAACGGCCTATATACTTCGTCAGTGAGGTACTCTCCGACACCAAGACGCGCTACTCCCAGATGCAGAAACTCGTGTACGCGATCTTGATGACCAAGCGCAAGCTCCGGCACTACTTCGACGCACACCCCATCACGGTGGTGTCCAAATACCCGCTTGGGGAGGTCATCTAGAACCCCGAGGCCGAAGGAAGGATCACCAAGTGGGCACTCGAGCTGATGGGACAGAACATCACCTATGCACCACGCAGTGCTATCAAGACACAAGTACTCGCGGACTTTGTGGCTGAGTGGACGGAGATTCAAACTCCCCCGGCGTCGATCGAGCAGGAGACGTGGATCATGTATTTCGACGGCTCGGTCATGAAGGAAGGAGCCGGTGTAGGCCTCGTCTTCATCTCGCCTCTTGGCGTGCGCATGGAGTACTTGGTACGACTACACTTCTCGACGTCGAACAACACGGCCGAGTATGAAGCCCTGATCAACGGTCTTCGAATCGCCGTTGAGCTCGGGATCAAGCGCCTCGAGATCAGGGGAGACTCGAAGCTGGTCGTGGATCAAGTCATGAAGGACAAAAGCTGCGTGGACCCGAAGATGGCGGCATATTGTCAAGCCGTGCGCGATCTGAAGGACAAGTTCCATGGCCTCCAGCTTCACCACGTGTTACACGACTACAACAAAGCGGTCGACGTACTCGCAAAGACCGCGTCCAGTCGCAGCCCGGTGCCTCACGGGGTCTTCGCGAGTGATCAACATGCACCATCCGTACGAGCAGAGGGAGAGAAGCCACCCGAGGAGGCGGAACCCGAGGTCATGGCGGTCGACCAGCCGCCCGAACTGAACCTTGAAGATCCCGACTGGCGGTTTCCAATCCTCGAGTGGCTAGTCGAGGGTAAACTCCTCTCTGACCAGACGGAGGCTCGACGCATCGCCCACCGAGCAAAAGTGTCCGTCCTCATCGATGGCGAACTTTACAAGCGTGGGGCTGCCGGCATACTCATGCGGTGCATCCTCGGGGATCAAGGTCGCGAGCTGTTGCAAGAGATACATGCCGGCGCCTGTGGTCACCACGCCGGTCCGAGAACACTTGTCGGAAAGGCTTTCCGACAAGGTTTCTACTGGCCCACAGCGGTCACAGACTCCAAGGACATCGTGCGGCGCTGTGAAGGGTGCCAGTTCTACGCCCGACAAACTCACCTCCCGGCGCAGGCGCTTCAGACCATCCCCATCACATGGCGTTTTGCCGTCTGGCACCTCGACATGGTGGGGCCGCTCCGACAAGCACCCGGGGGCTTCACTCACCTTCTCGTGGTGGTCCACAAGTTTTCCAATTGGATCGAGGCTCGACCCATCGTCAACGTCCGCTCCGAGGAGGCGGTATCATTCTTCACCGACATTATTTATCACTTCGGCATACCCAACACGATCATCACCGACAATGGCACCCAGTTCACAGGGAAGAAATTCCTCAACTTCTGCGATGACAACAACATCCGTGTGGACTGGTCGGCTGTTGCCCACCCGAAGACGAACGGGCAAGTCGAGAGGGCGAACGGCATGATCCTACAAGGCTTGAAGCCACGAATCTTCAAGCGTCTCGACAAGTTCCGAGTGAGATGGGTGGCCGAGCTGCCGTCTGTGCTGTGGAATCTACGCACCACACCGTGCCGAGCCACGGGATTCACGCCCTTCTTCATGGTGCATGGCTCCGAAGCGGTCTTGCCCACAGACATCGACTACGACAGCCCGCGAGTACGGTCTTACACCGAGGAAGGCAACCAAGCCGCGCTCGAGGACGCAATCGACCAACTCGACGAGGCGCGCGACGTAGCATTGTTGCGGTGCGCCAAGTACCAGCAGGCCCTACAGCGCTACCACGAGCGCAACGTGCGCCCCCGCGAGTTCCACGTCGGAGATCTTGTGCTCCGACGAGTTCAAGGCAGCAAGGACAGGCACAAGCTATCGCCACCTTGGGAGGGGCCGTTCATCATCCACGAGGTGCTCCGACCAGGGACATACAAGATCCAGTACGAGGATGGGAGGGTCGTCTCCAACGCATGGAACATCGAACACCTGCGCCCGTTTTATCCTTGAGTAATTGTTCAAACCTCGTACATCAATAAATAGATGTTGCATGCCTTGTTCACATGTCTTTGAGTTCGGAAACTTATCGTTGGCTGTGTTCATGTGTTTGCGACAACGTTTGGGGCTGAGCAACGAACGTCTTTGCACCAGTGCAAAGACGCTCTCTGCTCGGGGGCTACCCAGGGCATGATGCCCTCCCCCGTTTTTTATGAAATTTTTCAAAAATCTCGACAACCGTGTCGAGACCGATCGCACGAGCGAAAGGTTTTTTGACGGAAACTCGATCTCGCGAAAAGAAAAGATGACGGCCTGCGTGGGATGAGGGGCTGCTGTTCGTTCAAAGCTCCTAGTGCTTACGCCTCCGCGGCTACGACACGAAGACTTGCGAACACTCTCCGAGTCCTCAGGTCTTCGTCCGACCTCTTTTCAAAAAGCATTCGAGTGACCGCCTGGACTCTGGTCCAAAAAACGATTTCACAAGTAAAACCACGTCAAGTTACCTCCTGAACTTTTCGAGTTCTCGAGGGCTGTGAACAAGTGGTTGCACTTAGCGGATTGAGGAGGCCGAGCTTTCCGACTCCTACGCCTCCGTGGCTCCAGAGTAAGGCTCGGTCGTCTCGGTTTCCTAAGATCGACTACGCATTGCTGCAGTCGTCCTCGGGCGCTCGGAAGCGGTCGGGATGTAATGCAACTTGAATAAAGTACATAGCTACATGGCTTGTAGCCTTACGACTTGTTCGGGTTATTACATGAAACAAATTATGGTACAATTAACTTGAGGGCTCGGGGGCTTCCGGGTCCTCTGGTGCATCCTGTGGCAGCAGCTCCAGGTCCTTCAAGGCGGCGTCGGCCATGTCGCAGGCGAAGGAGGCGCAGTCTTCTTCCAGCTCATCGCACTGCGTGTTGGAGATGCCAGGGGCCCAGCCGCCGCTCAGCGCCATGCGGTCCAGCCCCTGGTAGTGCGACTCGAACATAGCGAGGACTCGGCGCACTGCTCGGTGGGCCGTCGCCAACTCAAGCTCTCGGACCACGTCTCGGAGGCGCCCGACTTCTTCGACCAGCGTCTCGGGCGTCACTGGCCCGAGCGACATGCCAAGTTCGGCCATAGCTGTGCTCATCGCCCTACCCAGCTTGGCTAGGTCCTCGATGGTCTTCTGGCAGGTGGCCTCCGACTTGCGCTGGGCATCCCGGGCCTGGTTCAGGGCGGTCGCATCCTGCTCCCGAGCCAACTGCGACTGCTCCAGATCGGTCTTGACCTCTGAAACACGAACAGGACGACAAGTTACGGCGGGTCCGCAGAAAAGGGGAAAACAGAGCCAAGGTCCAACACTTACTCTGGAGCTGCTCCGACAGGCGCCCGATTGCACCGTCCTTCTCGATGACCTTGAGGAGGGCGACGTTTAGCTCCTGCTTCTGCTCCGCCAACTTCGCGGTCATCCCGGCGCGGTACACGCGCGCCCCTGCGACAACGACCAACGGATCAAAACACGGCAAGAAACGAGCAGCGGGCGAGACAACAAAAAGAAAGCAATCATGCGACTCACCCTCGAGGTCCTCCGACAGCTTGGCGTTGCTCTCGCGCAGCCGCGTCGCCTCCTCGGAGACCTCCTGAAGCTAGTTGGAGACCTGGGAGAACTGGCGGCCGGCCGTCGCCAAGTTCGTCGTGGCAGTGCCCAGGTCGCGCTCCAGCTCCGGCACCCTCGCCTCGAGCGTCGCCTTCTCGCGAGTCGCAGCCTGGGTGGCATCCCGGGCGGCGGACTCGGTGGCGGCAGCGGCGGTCCTGGCCCTCTCGGCGGCCTCTTCAGCGGACGCCGCGGCCGCGCGGAGCCTCTCGACCTCGGCCTCGGCGAGAGCCAGCCTCGACGCCAGTGAGTCCCGCTCGGAAGCGGCTGAAGTGGCGGCGGATTGGGTGGCGGTGGTGCGGTCCTCCGCAGACTGTCGGGCGGCTTCAAGGGACGTCCGCGTCGACACCTCGCTCGCCACCGCTGCGGCCGCCGCCACCCGAGCCACGACGAGCTGCATCTCCAGTTGGGCCCGCTCCGCGCGGAGTTCACGTGTCGCGCGCGCTCACCTCCGACCTGATGCCGCAAGGGTCTGCCCCGAGCGAGACAAGAATGAGCCACACTTCTCGGAAGAGCCAGGAAATCGAAAAAAAACAAGCCACTCAAGCAAGAAAACTTACCGATGTCGAGGGGAGGATCAACTCGTCGAATGCGCGGCGGGTCCACTCTAACCCGCGCTCAAGTGTGTTGCATGCCGCGGCCTCCTCGTCATCCTCGGCATCATCGCCGGCCTCGAAGGCAGCCACCCACGGGGTGCAGGCGAGCTCGAGGACCTGGGCCTCACCGCTCGCGGCGCCTGGCGACAAAGCTGCGCTCGTGCCCTCCTCGGCCTCCTGGATCTCCGGGGAGGCAGCCCTTGTCGTGCCCTCGGGGGCGACGCGCTCTTGAGGGGCCGCGGCAGGCTGGCTCAACACGAGGACCTCCTCCACGGCAGCAGCGACCGATCGGGGCGACGAAGGCCC